>CM065811.1:98815500-101732500 GCA_033398695.1 Orobanche coerulescens | reverse complement strand
ATGGAGGTCGAGAAGAACCCAATTTTGTTCTTTCCTTCTAACCTTCTTTCGTTGGAACAAGCATTGGAGCAGGTCAATCTTAATAGGCAGATCCTTACTGTAATGGGCGGAGCTCTCCATTTCCTCGTTCAAAGCAGCGTGGTAGATCAACAAGCTTATAGTATATCATAATTAAAATAAGCAGGGGAGCCAAGAAGCCCAAAGAGTCTGAGAAGCTTCGGCAAAAGCATAAGTTTCAGACGTTTCTCGGGCTTTGGGTCATTTTCTCTATGGTAGCTTAATCTCTGAGTGGATACAGTTACTTTTTCTCGAACCATATCAATTATTTATTTTTGATTAAATTATTTATTTATCTTGTTTCTTTTGAAATTTATTCACTGTTTACAGCCATTATGTGGCATAGGGGTCGGGCCGACTTCTACCAATAACCTAACAGAACTTTTGTCACGATCAGAACAAAGGGCTGTTCGCTGGCCTGTATTTTGATCCCAGAGGCTCTTCAAGACCTCCCTCCCGGTATCCGCATTAGTTGATATGTGGAATAGGAATTCCAGATCATTCGTATTTAAGGCGGGATATGGATAAGGGCAGATAAAATCTCAAAAGAAAAATGATAAAAGATTTATTCGAGGAGAATTCAAAGCGAAGAACTCTCAAATGTATCCTTCAGAAAGTGTATATAGAGAAAAAGTTTCATTAGGAGGCGATTGAAGCGAGGCCCGGGCGGCTTCTCATTTCTTTTGAAAATGGGTGGGCAGAGGACGCCAGATGGCCTATTCGGTATTTGTCGACTTTCTGCAGCAGCTAGACATCTCCTGTCCGACTTTGCAACTAGGGAATCACTGAAATCCAGAGCAGAGGGTTTAGACAGGGGAAACTGTGATGAAGAAGACTATTAAGAAGGAAGCTGAAGCCTAAGCTAGAGCTGGAGCTGGAGCTGAAGCCTAGTTCCAAACTTCATCTCAAGCTGAAGTTAGAACTGGAGCCGGAGTTGGTGTTGATGCCCTAGAGTAGCGATACTACAAGTGAAGGGGCACTATTCCAAACCCCTAAAGTCGGGGACACCACATCCAATGGATGACCCTATTTAGATCTCATAAAGTTGCCCCAGAGAAACTGACCAACAACATAAGCCCCCGCAAGTTTGGCATGCAAAGGTTTCCTGTCTAATTACCAACCCACCCTCCTCCATGGATTTACAAATGCTGTCCCAAGCAATCCAGTGGTGCCTGTGCTCACCATTGGAATCCCATACTAAATTAGCCATAACACTTTTCATCTTAGAAATCCCAGTACTGAAATCCTTACTTTATAAGCATATGATGGGGCCAAGGACCCCACTGATACGAATTACGTATAAAGATGGACGTAAATTCGCATGTAATGCAGCGGAAATATTGTTGATCCTCACAACACTCGAATATGTGTGACACTCGTAAGAAATAACCGAAAGTAGGGCAATTCGGTCGTGTAAGTAAGAACAATGTGATGATGATTATCAAAGTAGACCTATAGTTTGATAAGGTGATTTCTTCTCCAGACCTATTGAGAATCAATCGGATTAATACTCGAAAACGCGTCGAATAAAAATCAAAAGTTTGATGAAAAGCATTCAACAATGGTGAAAACACAAAGTGTATTCGTTTTCTTCAACATACAATGCCTTATACAAAGCTACTCAAAGGCTACTTATAGGAGATGTAGCCTTCTAACCAACCAAGGAATCAAAGACATGACAACCAAACATCAAAAATAAAAATAAGGATGGACTCAAACAAATGGGAGGGAATCACACAATAAACATAGTTATAATTCAACATACAATGCCTTATACAAAGCTACTCAAAGGCTACTTATAGGAGATGTAGCCTTCTAACCAACCAAGGAATCAAAGACATGACAACCAAACATCAAAAATAAAAATAAGGATGGAATCAAACAAATGGGAGGGAATCACACAATAAACATAGTTATAAGTCACCCCACATAAGGAAAGGAAAACAACAAAACACACAAAAAATCAGCAATAATATAAGTTGGGCGGCTGCTGGACATGGGCCGTGTCGCTTGACACGGCCGCGGCGCGCGCTTGGTCGGCAGTGACTCGACCGTGCTCCAGGACACGGTCGGGTTGGTGTAACCGATCGATTTCGCGATTACTGGCGACACGACTCGGCCGTGTCGCTAAACGCGGCCGGGTTAGACGGCAAGCGACGTTTGGCGATTAGGCGGCGAGACTCGACCGTGTCGTTGGGCACGGTCAGGTTGGACGGGCAGACGTTTCGGCAGTTCCGCACGAGTTCGACTCGGCCGTGTCTCGGGACACCGTCGAGTCCGGCGGGCAGTCAGTTTCACATATCTGGGACATCTCAGCAAGGGCCGTGTCGGACGACACGGCCGAGTTCGATCGGCAGTGATTCGGCAGTTTCCGGCACAGCGTGACACGGGCCGTGTCATATGACACGGCCGAGACCTGGCAACTTGTTCCTCCTCATTTCGTGTCCGTTTTCTCACCGAAGTACGTAGGTGCATGTGCATACAATGTTGTCTCGTTACTTACGTCAATTCTTACTTCGTTTTCTTCGTTTGGATATGTCAATATCGCATCACTCACGGAGTTTCTCCATGAAATCAACATCGGAAAAATCCATGATAGATAGCTTTAACAAGAAAATCGCCAAGAAAATTTCGACAAGGAAATAACCTTGGGCTCCGATGCCATTAATGATACGAATTACGTATAAAGATGGACGTAAATTCGCATGTAATGCAGCGGAAATATTGTTGATCCTCACAGCACTCAAATATGTGTGACACTCGTAAGAAATAACCGAAAGTAGGGCAATTCGGTCGTGTAAGTAAGAACAATGTGATGATGATTATCAAACTAGACCTATAGTTTGATAAGGTGATTTCTTCTCAAGACCTATTGAGAATCAATCGGATTAATACTCGAAAACGCGTCGAATAAAATCAAAGGTTTGATGAAAAGCATTCAACAATGGTGAAAACACAAAGTGTATTCTTTTTCTTCAACATACAATGCCTTATACAAAGCTACTCAAAGGCTACTTATAGGAGATGTAGCCTTCTAACCAACCAAGGAATCAAAGACATGACAACCAAACATCAAAAATAAAAATAAGGATGGAATCAAACAAATGGGAGGGAATCACACAATAAACATAGTTATAAGTCACCCCACATAACATGTAAGTCTAATCATGACATGTGAGGGAAGGGAAAACAACACACAAAAAATCAACAATAATATAAGTTGGGCGGCTGCTGGACACGGGCCGTGCCGCTTGACACGGCCGCGGCGCGCGCTTGGTCGGCAGTGACTCGACCGTGCTCCAGGACACGGTCGGGTTGGTGTGACAGTCAGTTTCGGCAGTTCTGGGCGAGCACGACTCGACTGTGTCGCTGGGCACGGTCGGGTTGGACGGGCAGACGTTTCGGCAGTTCTGGGCGAGCAGGACTCAACCGTGTCGCTGGGCAAGGTCGGGTTGGACGGGCAGACATTTCGGCAGTTCCGGAAGAGTTCGATTCGGCCGTGTCTCGGGACACGGTCGAGTCCGGCGGGCAGTCAGTTTCACATATTTGGGACATCTCGGCACGGGCCGTGTCGGACGACACGGCCGAGTTCAGTCGGCAGTGATTCGGCAGTTTCCGGCACAGCGTGACACGGCCGAGACCTGGCAACTTGTTCCTCCTCGTTTCGTGTCCGTTTTCTCACCAAAGTACGTAGGTGCATGTGCATACAATGTTGTATCATTACTTACGTCAATTCTTACTTCGTTTTCTTCATTTGGATATGTCAATATCGCATCACCTACTACTATGGATTTAGTGGTTTAGGAAAGGGACTGATTAGGAAAATGGTTGGAAGCAATTCAAAACCTTCTACAGAAGGCACTGTTGTGTGTGTGTGTGTGTGTATATATATATATATATATATATATCGCATGACAAGAGACCTTTGCGAAAGACTCCCTAAGTGGTCCCGAAATGTAAGTTTTCCCTTCTATAAACAATCCAGTACCTCGAACCAAGGAGGCACGGTTTGAGTCTCAAAAACCAACCTTTCAAACCTTTTAGGTACAAATCACACACGGTGCTTTCAGGGACCTTCAAGGAAAAAAGACTTGAATTAATGGCATGAAGGAAGTTAATATGGCATTCATTCAGTTCCTTCCTTGCCTTACTAATTCTTAGAGGTCAATCAGTATGACATGCCATGTGCAAGAGCGAAACTCAGGTGTGTAGCTTGCTTCTGAAAGGCTCTTCAAGACCTTTATCCGGTGTGGGAGAGTTGTTCCCTAGTTCGTCCTTATGTGTGTGCTCCCATGGAAGGAAGGAGTTGGGCCCAGGTTCCCGAGCTAGCGAGTTATAAATGCTTCTTCAAACCAGTTTCATATTTCAAGACCTGCAACTGTTTGACCCACAATAGATAGCAGAAGTTTCCATGCCCCTTTGAGACCCCAAAAGATGGACAAATTACTTCCGTTTTCTAATGAACACATACAATAGTCGTCACAACAAAAAGGATAATGGTAACCCCCCACCATTAACTACATTTCTGATAGTACTTGAGCGTACGGACCCATGCATGATAATAGCGGCACCTGTGCCTAAGATTGCATAACGGCTAGAAAAATCACGAGAAGCTAATGACCCGGATGTAGAAAATCGGAAGCCGAAGCGGCAAGTATAGTAGCCGACTTAGCGGGACAGAGGAACCCGGGACTTGCAGACGCATCTCTTAAGCTATAAGCCAAACTATTAAAGTGCCAAAATCTTCAACCTTCAAGAAATTAGTACATCCTTCTCCTATCGCCCAACTACCCTCAACTTCCGCCTCTTTAACGGGTAACAAAAGACAAGAAAAAGATCTGGAAAGAAAGATAAGACACATTTCAATAGAGAGCCTCGCTCAAAGAGGGGGATAAATAGGAACGAAAATACGAATCGAGGTTTGCTTTGATCCGAATCTTCCATGGCTTGATCGGGAGGAAAAAACCTACTCCAAAGGCTATGCTCGCAAAAGCGGTGCCTCTTAGATGTGCTCTCGGATAGAATGGAAGTTATTCTACGGGAATGCGGTAGGGGCTACCTTCTTGTAGATACGGAGCTCTTGTGGAATTGTAGCTACGAGTTAATGTATCTTGTAGCTCTGTTTGACTTTTATATCCTCCTCCGCAGACCAGGTTCTGAATGGGTCCTTCTTGGTCATGACATGAGGGCTTCGCTGCTCTCTGATTTTCCTCCCCAGGAGCCAGGCAACAAGAATTCAAGTGGCAAGAAAGGAAACAACACCTCAGACTGGGATAACAAAAATAATAGATGTCGCTAGACGTCAAGGTGGTTGGGGTGGTCCCCGTCATTAAGCTAAGGAGTCATTATGCAGCTTACGGACCTTACATTGTAAATCAATCGTGCACCGGCATAATCTCCTCAGCACACACTAATGCCTTCAACAAAGCACTGCAAAAAGAATAGCTCAGGCAAGGGTCCCAACTGCTTCTGCGGGCAAAGCGTGTGATGTATTCATGGTTATTATGACGCCAAGTCGAGCCAAGTCGCTTGAGTACCTTCAAGAAGACTAGTCGACAAGTCGCCCTACTAGTTGTAACAAGTCGACAAGTCTTTTGTATACATATATTTATTAGATGTAAAATGTAACTTAGCTAAACACACATCAGATTCATAGTTTAAGTCAAAAGTAACATAACTCTGTTTTTATTAAGATCTAGGGTTATGAGAGTAGAGAGGAGAGAGAGAGAGACGACCTATGAAGAACTGAGTAGAGTCGTCGGAAGGAGAAAACGGACAGAGAACACTCTGAGTCGCCGCCTCAGATTTATCGAGTGTTTTTGAAAGAATGATGGACTATGTGCAAGTTTTATGTCTTTAACCTTTATTTTTTATATTTCATATCGGGTTTTTCGGGTCGGGTTCCGTATCAAACCCATCAAGATTCAAACCCATAAGTCGTTGATCGACTTTTTCTAGAATCTCGACTTGTTGACGACTAGTCGTTGACTAGTCTTCGTGATAACCATGGATGTATTGCGAGTTTTCATCCGGGATCCAAACTAAGGGCTCTCATGATAATTCAAGATGAAATAGTGCATATCCTTCAAGTCGACCACGAGACCATAGGAACAGGAGAGGTGAACAATCCATAGGAACAGGAGAGGTGATCAATCACCCATGAGGTTGCCAAGGAGATGAGATCCTATGTTGGCACTCCCACGTGCTACTTAGTGGCTGTTCGCTTCGTATAGCTTGACCAGAGGGTGCGCTAGTAGTTTACTGATGAGTCATGGCCATTGACCATGCTTCCTGAACCTCTCCTTCTTTCTTCTCTTACGAAATATTCAATCAGCATCACTCTAACCTACTTGGCGCAAATCGACAAAAGGATGGCTCGTCGGTGAGGTGAGAGCTTAAAGCCCGATTACTGGTGGCGCATTCCCCACACAAGCACCGCCCAACAAGGGGGGGGGGGGGGGGGGGAAGCTACAGGCCGAAAAGCTTCGACGCTTCGTTCTAAATGGGGGTGCCCCGGGGCACTTCATCTTCTCATTTCGTCGTTGCTCATTCCCGTTATGACGAAGTGCTTTCCTTCTCCGCGTCTGCTCACGCTTCGCTGACCTATCGCGTGTTAAAAAGAAGACAGTATGAAAGAATAGTAAAGCAAGCACCCACACAAAGATTCTAAATATGATAAGTCCGCATTGGATTCAATAAGAAAAAAATGAAGAACGGGAATGAAAAGTAATAGGGCATTTCTAGCTCAAGTTTCAGATGAGCTTCTTCCATTTATGTATAGAATAGGACAGCTTGCTCTGACCAAGATTCTACTTTTTGCACTGTGGAGGGTATATGAATTTCCTCAAATGTAGATAGACCAAAAGAGCTGTGACTGAAAGTCGGATTACGCTTTATTCAGATGGCTTAGGAAGCAAAGGAGCCACAGGGAAGGCAAGTGACTCTATCCTAACAGTGATTCTTGTAACATCGATTTATTAATCAAATGGGGGTCGAAACAAGAAAGTAGTTTGGGGGTTGTGACCTTGCCAAGATGGACGAATTAAGCAGAAGGGGGCTGCATCAGGCGAGGCCATCGAAGAAAAGTCTCAAAGGGAACACATTCAATTGACTGATAATGCCCGTAGATGCTTATAAGCTGACCTTCTAGGATCAATCCTGAACGGCCAGGTCCCTGCCCACCAAAACTATGAATTATCGTTCTTTGACCGACACGAATGTGATTCAAGAAGTGGATTAGCTTAACTAAACTAACCGACTTCAAACCTATCTTGAGAAAGCCAATCCAAGGCAACTAGAAGGGAGTTGAAAATGACATTCAAGCAATTACCTCTATCTTTCCCTTAAAGAACTCGCTTCACGACTCTTTTAGTCTCGTTCACTTAATAAGAAAAATCAGGGGCTATGTAATAAGGATTCAATTTGCGTTGCAACTAGTATAATGATTCAACTCTCGCTCCTAAAGGACGAAGAGGCTTGCCTTGCTTTTGTTGAAGGAAGGAAGATCAACTTTGTTAAAGAAGGTTGACAACTAGCAGCTTGTGATGCTCTTTTTCTTTGGGCCTGTTGGCTCTGTGTTCATGAAATTCAAACACCAACCTTCCCTTGTGTCCTGATGCTTTAAGGGCGAGTTACTTTTCCTTCACGAGCTTATTTTCAAAATAAGAAGTATCTTGAAGAAGCCGAAGCATCAGAATCTGCTGAAAGAAAGGCTGAGAAGGCCACTAGCCTGGCTTTTGAACCACGTTGAGGAAGCAATGTGAGGGATATATTAGGCTAAATTCATTCCCCTCGAGTTACAGCTAATTGTCCAAATAAAGCTATCCATGCTTTCTAGTGTATGCCAGGATCGAAAAAGTAGCTTAAAGATCCTTCTTTTCGTGATCCCTTGGACTCCTCGAAGTGACTGTGTGATCTACGGTCCATATTAGTGTAATGCATAAAATATATGCATTTCATGCATCTAAATGTCAATGCATTAAAATTATGCATTATATGCATAAGAATGTCGATGCATTAATTCATATCATGCATAACTTTTCAAGTTCGTAAGAATAAATCTTGGTCATCAATTTAATCAAGATATATGAACCAAATTCATTCATATTTCTTATCTTAAACCCATTCTCACTGGAAATACCCATATATATGTATATATAAAATAAATGTGTCTTCATGTATAGTTTACTTTCATCAATAAGAGGGTCCTCAAATATTTCAGCACTTCCAATTTCTAGGTACACCATACTATCCGAAATTCTAGCCAATATTTGAAAAGAACATTATGTTACTTGATCGTAATGAACAAAACTTGCCATTTTGCAATTTCAATTAACATAGAAACAAAAGAAATTGAGAGAAGTTTCTAGAAACCAGGGAGGGAAATTTGGTTTAAATTTGAATTTATGTTTGTTTCATTCTTCCCCACTTCTTCAATCTAAAAGCGCAAATTTACTGAAAACCAAGGTTATCACGATGCCAAGTCAAGCCAAGTCGCCCATGCACTGTCAGGACGCTCGAGTCAAGTCGGCAAGAAATTATATACATATATTTATTAGATTTAATACGTAACATAACTAAACAAACAACAATTTCATAGTTTTCATCAAAAGTAATTGAATATAAAGTTCAAATTCAACAAATACCCATAACAGATCATAGTAACGACAAAATAACATAAAAATATAATTGAAGTATATATATATATACACAAAATTTAATATATAAATTAAAATGTGCTGTCACGATGTCACATACCACAAGTCGCTTATGTGCTGTCAAAAAAAAAATCCACGGGAGAAACAGCTGCATACAACAGAAATAGTTGCCCACTACCGCAAGACAAGAAGGAGAAGAAGAGGCTGCAAATATGAGGAAGAAGAAGGAGAAGAAGGCGACTCTGGGCTACTCAAGATATGAAGACCCGCCGTCACAGGGATGAAAACAAGAAGACCTAACTGGGGGAGGACCGAAATGCAAAAACGGGTAATCTTTTTTATGCTTTTATTTCGGATCTGGGTTTTTGGGTAGGTTTTCGGGTAAAATCGATTTTTTGGGTAAAAAAGATTTACCATCTAAGATCGATAAGTCGATAGACGACTGCTTTGAGAAGAGGACTGGACAACTTGTTGTCGACATGTCGACTACAAAATAACTAAATAGCCATGCTGAAAACAAACTAGAAACTGTAATTTGACATCTCTAAAACCATCATCAACTCATCATCATCACCAACTGCACCTTAATCCCAACTATGTTGCGGTCGGTGGCATGAAACTAAAGTGCCAATTAATTGTCTAAAATTCGTTAACACTATAATTCATGCCAAAAAAGAAAAAAGTTATAAAGTTTTACGATAGATGCCCTTCCTGTCGCAACCTTCATACGAAGGAGAAATGGGATGAAATTCCATAACCATCAAAATTATAGGTTTTCCCAGCTACATAGAAAATATCATGAGATGGTGATGAGTCGAGATAATTGCTATAGCCATGTCACATTACGTGATTGATATTGTAAAATCAACACATACATCATGGAACATGGCGTTGACATCTTTGAAACCGTACCATAAAAACAATTGGTCTGGAGCATTAATAATTTTCAAGCAAAGTGTTATCCTAATGTAATTTGATTTATAGATTTTGCATCCCTCTTCAGTATAAAGTTCTAATGATATTTTTATAGTAACTAAAAAGACTGGAGTTTTTAGTTTTCTATAGATTTTATAGGATTTTATGTAATTCAGCATTTGAGCGAACAATCAAACTGTTTATTTTTCCCTCATCTCCCTCTATCAATTTCCTTGTAACCAAAGTGAATCTTCTGGGAAAATACTGATCATATCACCAACTTAGGCATATACTAATACCATCAGTGCAAGTGATCAAATCCAGGAATATTGTTACATACCTTATCAGGAATATTTGCATGTTCAGGTGGCTCCGGAATATGAGCATGTGGTGCTGGATTAAGATAGATGATATTTCTGTAAAAGTGGATAAGCTCACACCACTCCTTTTATGTTGGATATTTCAAAATTTTGATGTATAAATATTCAAAGTAACTTACAGAACTTGATTATTCATGATGTCTTCCAATCCATTGACTGGGGAAGGTATCACTTTTGTCAAGCCATTCCTCTTAGTCAACCACATGAATCCATTCATTCCACCACTGAAACAACCAGATATTGGAAATAAAGCACGATAACATAATCAGGGAAAACAGATCAAGCAAAGGGATTGAATTCTTAATAACATACAAAACAACAAACCTTGCAGTAGTATCAATTGTCCATGGAAATTTTTCCGCATTAGAAGAACGACAGTAATGGCTAATTTGGGCAGCCAAAGCATGATCAGAATGAACATAGAGCAAATCAAACATGAGACTGTTTCGGAATTGCTCCTCCTCCTACAAAATCAGAAAATGAAGAAAAGAACTATCAAACTAGACTAGTTATGATTTTTTCACTTTTCCTAAACAAAGGATTGTTGCCTGCACATACAAGGGGACTCAAGCGATTGTCTCGGAAAATTACCCGCTTATAACAAAATTCAGGTATGATTCAGTTCAGTACTTTGTTATGGAAGATTCTCCACTTAGACTCGATTCATGGTGACATTGGAATGGTGTCTAAAGTACTGTTATTGAAGTGAGAATAATGCTTAGAACCATACTTGTTATGACGAAAGGCACACTAAGGCGATACGGGATCCTATTGCCTGAGGCGCGAGGCACACGCCTCAGCGAGGTGAGGTGCACAAAAAAGAAAAATAAATATAATGAAATTATAAAATTTAATAATACATAATGACAATAAAATATAACAATCAACAAAATACTTAATAATTAACAAAATTATTAAGTATTTTGAATAATAAAAACAACTGTAAAAGTATTACGAAATAAACAAAAAAAAAAAAAGAGAGAGACCTAATAGAAACGCGCGCCTGCTGACTGAGGTAGCCCGCATTAGGGCCTAAAAGGCGATGTTCCCTTTTATCTAAGCACCCTGCGCCTCAGGCGCACCTTTAACAACTATGCTTAGAACACTAGAATTCGAGAGCATCTCTCTAAGAAATACTTAAGCACCTGCAATTGTACTTAATTCTATAGAGTATGATAATCATGATTTCAATCCTTTAATTACTGATGCAGTGAAAGCGCCACATTTGTTGTGGGGGCAGCCTACAATAAGACCAATTGTAGCACATGAGACCAATTGTAGCACATGAGCAACAATTATCACAAAGGTTACCGTTACAATTCCCACTGATCTGCTCAAAATAAATGCTGGAAAGACAAATAATCCCTTTTGCAACAATTACTCCTATTGGCAATTCAGCTTGTAAATTAGCTCCAATTCAAATTGACGAATTTACAACTGCCGCGATACTAAAATCCATAATTAATAGCCCAAACAAAACTCATGTTTTCAAATCATACAACCGCGGAAAAGCCACATTTAAATTGAGGCACCCGGCCATGATAGCTAATGTTATAAAACATCCAATAACTCTCCAATGATGGACATAAGGGCCATTTCTACCCGTAATTTGGAAACATCATTTTCACCTCCATCGCCAAAATATAATTAATAATCTTAGCCCATTAGTACTTGAGGATCCATCCCCAGCTTTGCCGTGCTCCATACTTGGGCTGAACTGAAATCTACATGTGACTCTTCAACCATGCATATAGCACAGGCTTTAAATATATAGCACCACATCAATTCTATCCCAACAGCAATTTATCCCTTCTATAAAGTCCGGTCATACAAGCTTGAACTGAGAATGTCATGAATCGTAAGAAGAATATCACATCTTAGACTATCGAAATTTATTTAGAAATATGCATGTATACTACTGTACCTCATACATCTATCTCGTACATCTCATTCACCGATTAGGATACTACCCTCAATTATTTTCACGGACCATGTGTAGAAGACATTTCAAAAATTCCTACAAGAAGCAGTTCGAGACATTCAACTTTGTTTATATTATTGAACCAGATATTTATATTGAAATCAACGAAAATTATGAGATGCTGAGCAAGGTTCTAAAAACGCTAGGCGCTAGATGTTCGGATAGCTAACGCCTAGCACCCAAAAGATTAATTGGGGATTAAACGGAGGTTAAATGGACTAAGTGGATTTATATTTTATTATTATTTTAATCTGAGAGCAAAACTGAAGAAAAATACGGGAAAATGGCCGTGAATTAACTGTTCAATATGTCATGCTATCAAACTGTTATGGTTAGTAAAAACTATTATGATAAAAGAATTTGAAACATTCTAAATAAGTAGAACCTGGATTAAAACATCATAAACCCAATAAAAGCCCAAAACAATAGTGGCAAAACTGTGTGACATTAACTGTTTACACACTTTAATTCTAAAACATCCAAATAGCGAAAGTTGGTCCTGTGACACCACAATTGTTATAATTACTAATAGAGTAATTAGCGCAGTAGCACCTGGAATTTGTTTCTCTTCTCAATATCTGTACGGAGTTGTAAGAGAACCTTTCATTAATGTAATTGAGGAAATGTGCTATCCAACTCTTCGACAGCTATTAATGAGAAACTTCCGACAAATGAATGCTTTAATGGCCACTCTATTGCTGCAGAGAGCGTCGTGAACATTCAGAGCTTTATTGACTCCTCTTGCATGTGTGAGATCTATCTCAACACCATTTCCATAGCTGCTACTTTCCAATCGAATTCTCACATAACCATATGAAAACCTGCAGCTAGGTCCATGCAAACCATCCAATCCAATCCTCACATAACATAGGAGTATTTGTCATATGAAGCACAGATACTCACCCACAGCCACATATCCCGTTCGACACGAGCCGGACACTCCGGACACGCCTAACATGCTACAACCCGCATGTCAGATTTTTTCTTTTTTTTTGTCAGGCACTCCCCCGACAAGTTCCCAACACTTCAGGACGCATCCGAACACGAGTTGGACATGCTGAGACTGTTTTTTATATAAGTTGTCGAGCTGTTTCCTATCTTGTTGTAGAGAAAAAAAGGAAGGAACGCAGTGGAGGTTACAGCTAGGTTAAACGGCAGTTGTGAACTGGGCTTCTTCTGGGGTAGGGTTTATTTATTCAATAATCTGGGCAAGCAATGGGCTGGATTGATATTATTTGTTTTAGTATTATTTGATAATAACAGAAGAATATGTGTGTGTGATATAAACTAAAATAAATCAAAATGTGTACTCTACATGCCGTGTTGTGTCCTAAATTTTGGAAAAAAGTGTGAATCCTGTATCCATGTCGTGTCGCGTGTCGCGTTATGAGTCCATGCTTCATAGAGCAAAACAAGTTGGGTTATTCGTAATACCTTCAAGGGTATTTGTAATGAACATTTTAAAAGGCGAATGCATAAGCAAGGCATTTGCTTGTCCAATGGTGAGGCCTAAGTCTCAATGCGACAAGGCGTAAGCCTTCCATGCAAAGTACATTTACATTGAAAATAAAGGAAAATTAATTTATGCACAAAAATACTTTTTTATGTCATCTTACTGTTGGTTTTTGTAGTTTAAGGGTTAAAGTGCAAAATAAATAGTCCCTCAGGCCCGCTATAAGTTTCCCATTTTTTTTGTCAAACTTTTTAAATTTTGACCATATATTCACGAAAAAATATATTTAATTATGATGCGACATTGTTGGGAATATATTTTTCGAAATGTTATGATTTTATAATTTTTATTTTATAAAATTACAAATAATCATGATCAAAGTATTGTCACTTTGACTAAAAAAAAGTCAAACGGGAAACTTATAGCGGGACAGATGCCGAGTATAAGTTAGAAGGTCTTGCATAATTTATTATTGATTACAATATTTAAACATAAACAAGGTTAAAGAGGTAGTTTTACCCCTTAATATTAAGACCCCAACGTCATGTATACATAAGAATGAGAAGTGGGCAAGGTTGTAGTCATTTTACTCGGCCTTGATTACTTTTCTGCCCTTCTCTCTATTTCGCTCTATTATGTTTGTGAGTTTTGGACAGCAAACCACTTGGGAGTTCTTTAATCGAGAGAGATATGTATGTCTAAAAAATGTTGTACAAAAAGGTCTAGGCGTAAAAGGCACATGTATTGCTCAAAATGTGCAGGTCTTGGCTAGTATAAAGTTCGCTCTTATCAAGAAGCATCGATGCGTTTTTGGCTCAAGAAGCAGCAACATGCGCCGCGCACTTCTTGGCGCCTTTTAAACCACTGTTTGTAACATTGAGAGAGATGTGATAAATGATCGATGTTATGTTTCGAACTCCGCTAATTTCAGTTGTACAAGTTAGAAGAGTCCCTCAAGGAAGCTAGATGTTCATCTTTCTTTTCACGTCTCAAAAAGAGACGACACCACAAGGGAAAGACCTATCAGAAAACACATATCAATGCAATAACAGAACATATTATCGGACAGACGAGGTATCGGGAGAGGTAATAAAGTAATGGGGAATGTCATCAGAAACTTCTAAAATGGGACCAGGAGATCACTCATAATTAGAGACTCTCCACAAGTGGATTATAATTTCACATATAAGTTGCCAGAAGAAAATAATCAGAGAAGCAAACAACAAGGAGAAGTTTACTCGAGAATAGAGATATGACAAGCAGACAGCCTCGTGACATAACCAAGAGAGAACTAGCAGAAAAATATTTTACCACCGCAAAGTACAGTCTCAGCGGAAAAGCAGAAAGAGTCTGGAAACAAAGCCGTTTTCCTTGGGTTTTTTAACATAGACAACCAAATGCAATAAAGGACAAATCAGAGACACGTCACATACTGACGAGAAAGTGCCAACGTAACCAGCAGACAAAAAGTAGACGCGTCAACAGGGGATTTAGCCTGAAATGACTTTGAGCAGGTAACGAATCTTGTAAATCAACGCGATCCTTCTTTTCCTCGTGATAGGGATAATTCTACTATTAAATCTTCCAGTTGTCACTCACTCAATCTGAGCACCCAAAGATTTATCCAAATCAGAAAAACTAGAGATTGCATGCAAATACTGTCAACGGGTAGGTGTAACGGGTAGATGTACTGGTTGCTAAAGCTGGATTGAAAGAGCTTATAGAGTTATTTTGCATCTAAGAATCCGCGATCGTGTAAGCATTCAAATGGACATTTTCTGTTGCAAAAGTACTGTGTCAGCAGAAAAGTAGAAAAAGTCGGGAAACAAAGCCGTTCTCCTTGGCATTAAGTCAAACCTCCACTTTGGGATTATATCGAGAGTCAAGCTGCCCAAGAAAATGCCTTAAAAATGAGTCGACCAAGGAGTGAAGAAGGCTACTGACTAGAATCAAACTTAGAGACAGAAGTACCCTACCAATCTGAAAATTCTGTAATTTTCAAGCGCAGGTCCCTCCTGAGGAGCCAAACGGAAAACCATCAAGTCTCCCATTGTTAAGTTTGAAAAATCTTGATTGAAAACAATGAGTGTTCGATCCGCACTTCAAGGGAGCTTCATGAGCAAACCTTGAGAAAGGGTCAGCTACAACTGGTTGGAAGTGCTTCGTGATCTTTCAAGTCAAGTGTAGGGTAGGATAGCTTGGTAATAAATCCAGAGTCGGTGCGGAAGGGACCTTTATAATCAGTCCTTGTGGCGAACCAAGTTATTAGGGGACTCCGTCAAAGATCGTTGTGAAAGGGTTCTTGTTGTATTCGCTTGATATGTTTAAAAGTATTTTTGTGAAGAACAGCAAGCTAAGGTAGATAACACATAACGCTGAAACCACTCTAAACTCTCTGACTCATTGCTCCTTCACATTTACCGGTAGAAACGCAGTCGCACCTATGAAGCACCCCTATTCCTAAAAGGACGAATGGATACACAGGAATACAGCTTTTTTTCTTTCATTCTTTTTTTTTTAAATGGGGTACATAGGAATACTTCGGGATACAGATTTATGAATACATTGTGGATTTTTATAAACTTAAAACAAAATGGGGCCTTTTATACAGTAGAAAATTTTGGAATTTTTAATAGAGCATAAAAAATAAGAGTAAAATGTTTTGATCAAAACAAAAATCCAAAAATTACAATATCAATTCACTATTATCTCATCTTCGTTGTACACCACGCAAAGCAACATACTGTCAGGACATTGAAATGTTAAGAGTTGGCCTAGATGTCTGCCTCATGTAAGGGAAGAAAGTAAAGAATTCATGTCAGAAAAAGCTGCAACAGAGTTCAATACTAACTTTTGAAGATATAGACACATATCAAGATGATGAAGATTTGGATGATATTGTAGGGGTACGCATATGTTCAAAAGGTGGAAGGTTGGTTAATACAGCAAAAAACAAGATAAAAAGGTTCAAAAGATGTTTACTTTTCTCATAGTTCGCACGGACATGGACACAGACACGGGGATACGGAAAAATCGGAAAACATAGGACATGAAATGGCATTGATACGGATGTTGTTAAAGTTTTTATATATACATATATATACGTATAAAAATATGCATCAAATATTAAAATATAATAAAGCTTATAAAATTAAGATTTTATAAAATATATCCAAGCACGGTTTCATATAATGAGCAATCACTCATTCTATAATATTTTTCACCATTCCAGATCATATTTCAATTAAAATCGGTCTCTAAAGTTCAATTTTCCAGAACAATCTACTGGTCTGCTCAAAAAACGTGTTTCACTTTTACACCTGTTGTTCCGCAAAACTCATCTGTGGCGTGTCCAATTGCCCCTACTTCATCCAAGACGCCCTTTACCCAGTCCTCTACTTCTATGTATACAGACGTTATGCATCCCATCGTAAATCACAGATCTAATACTTGTTTGAGAGCGAAATTAAGGGAAAGGTTTTTTTTCCTACTGAAAAAATGGCGAAAATAGTGAACGCAGCCGGCTCACTACCAGGGACCGTAGAATCTCCTCTCTCCTCCAAAATTCGCCCGGCGTGTACTCTTTTTTTAAATACAGCTTCTAAAAAATGTCATATCGAAAAAAAAAAAAAAAAAAACAAGAGTCTGAGCAACAGATATCTGAACATGTCCGAACAGAAAAGCGTAACCCTACTTAACATGACTGAACGGCTGTGTCCCGCCATCTTCGTCCATGTCCAGCCGTGTCCTAGAAAGTGTCCAGCCCAAAAACCATGTGGGACACTGCATGTGCGTGTCGGACGCATGTCCGGTCCGTGTCCGTGTCCGACCTGCATCTGACGCTGCCGTACCACCTGTTCTAACAGTGTCCGTGCAACCTAGCTTCACTCCAAATCCAGCAGAAGTTGTTGAAAGTAGAAAAACAAGAAAAATAAAAAGACAAGGCTACACAGTCTACAATACATGGAGCACGCAAGAAGGAAGTGTGAGATAAAGTTTACAAGGATATAGCACGACAGATGTATGAAGCCGCAATTCCATTGGATGTCATTAAAAATCCAAGTTCTGAGGTGATGATTAAATCCTAGGTAATATGGTCGTGGCATGAAACCTCCTAGTTATCATGAGGTGAAGGTTCCTTTCTTTAAAAAATAAGTTAATGAAGTTAGCGATATTATGGACTCCTATAAAAATGAACAGGTGAAGTATGGTTATTCTATTATGTGCGACAGATGGACAGACAAAGAAAAGTAGCACCCTCATAAGCTTTTTGGTAAATTCAGCAAAAACGACATTTTTTATTGGAACATCTGTATTAAAACATTGATGCTTATGAGTATTCAAAGACGAGAAAAGGTGTGTGAATTAAGCAATAGCTTTGAAGTGTGTATCAGGGTTGAAAATGTGATTCAAGTTGTCATTGATAATGGAAGAAGAAAAGAGGAGGAGGAGGAGGAGGAGGAGAAGACACGAAGCTTAGTAAAGATGAGTGATGACTGCTGTACTAGTACTGTGTGAAGTAGTAGAGGAGATTAAGTAGTCTTACATATTTAATTTGTGTTAAATAACAATGCGGCATCCTTGATCGTTTGTATTGCTTTCAAGTTCAGTTTATAATTTCATTTTCCATGTGTTGCCTCCCTTCCTCCCTCCCTCCCTCTCAGGCGTGCGCCTCACTTCGCCTTGTGGCTCCGGCGATAGGAACCCTTATCCCCTTGGTGCGTCTTTCGCCTCTAACAACTATGTTTAAGGGTGCTGCTCGACAGTTGCATTTGCAAAAGTCACATCTTGCCTTTACGGTGGAAGGCTCTAGCCCCAAAAAGAGGTCAACTCAGCAAACCTCTACAGAGATTCGCAAGCAGAGATTTATGACAAGTTCTCCTTTTGACTTCATAAAGTTCACTGTTATCATGAAAATAAGAAATATATATGAGTAGAAGATTATGCATCTTAAATACCGTCAAGGTATCCTCAAGCTTCTTTGTCTCGGCGAGCAATTTCTTCTCATCAATGAAAGGCAATTTAGCCACGCCCTATTGCAAATTAAAGAAAAGGTGGTATTGGATGCTTATATAATATCAAATGTTATTGATCATGGAAGTAAATAATAGTGGACTTACCTGCCAAGCAAAGCGCTTTCCATTCATGTCTATCTCAAAATCTGGTCAAAAAACGAAACTAAATTTATGTCCAGAAAAATGACAGAAAAATAAGCAAGCTCCAGCAAACAACTGACAATACCAGGTGGATAGAAGTCAAAAATAGGTGACGCAGGATCAGTCATCAACCTTCGGTATCTTTCAGGGAGAGCAGCAGAACTATCAAGAAAAAAAAAAAAAAAAACACTAAGAAAGATAAGAGAAAACCGGTGGCAACTCAAGGCTGAGAAACGTCAAGTACCTTGCAGCTGGTAGTGTTCCCAACAGCTGATCAAAGGGTTTAAATGGCTCCCCATGGAAAAAAGTTATTTCCAAATCAGCTAAGCCTTTAAGATCAGATGCAAATGGCGCATAATGATATGGATAGTACCTGGACAAACCATAACATTACAAAATCAGGGAAGCAGCAGGCAGATATTATTACTTCAAAATGCAAGTCCACAGGATTTCAAGATTGAAATGCAAGAACTACTCAATATAATCCATATGGCACAGCCTTCTAGCTTGCAATTTGATTAGAGATAACCTACTCTACATTAGAGAGTGAAAGAAGGATTTTTTTTCTTTTTATATTTAGTTTTTCTTGGACTCGGGACGGCATCGAACATGATAGTGTGATTTTCTCTTAACATCTTAGGTGCATTACATGTATTTTCTTGCTCATCAACCATTACCAATATGAAGAATGAATATAACCCCTAGTTATTCTATAAAGTGTATACATCTCTAAACCATAATCCACAGGCATCACTAGATGCAATGGTAAAGCAAATGAAGCCTTTTTCTTCTGTAGAAAGGATATAATAACACACCATTGCCATGAGCAGACACCTTGGTAGTAATAGCGAGAAACCCAACACAACCCTTCCACATACTTCAAAACCTGCAAAACATATCAGTTATCCTCCTTTCCGAAATGGCAGTAGTAAATTAATAACATTGAGAATACAGATAAGCATGAGATGGATATGGAAAAGAAAATTAATGCAGAAATGATCATGGTTGTTACGGCGCTCGACTAGTCGTCGACCAGGCGGTGCAGGACAGTCGCCGTGTAACTCCGACTCGACTGACGTAAGTATTTCGCTCGCCAGGAACGACATGGGTCACCTAGTCGACGACTTGGGTCAACTGGGTGACGTCCTGTCTCCGACTGGTATAAGACCTGACCCATCGAGACCCGATCTGCTGCCGATCTGTCGTATATACCTAAGTGGTACTCTTCTTTTTCTCTATTCTTTCTTACTTTTTTCTTTCTTCTTTCTTGCTGAAGCCATTTTATTTCAGTCAATCTTTCTTTCTAGTTGAATCTCCGATGTCGATACCTAGTTCTTTCTTTCTTTGTTATCTGAAACCTAATTGCTAAAGCCACTTTGCTGTATAGATATATTATATATATAATTATATTATATATTGTAGTTATAAGTATACGTATAGTATACAATCAGTCAAATTACATAATTTACATATATATAGATATTTATTATTTATAATTAGTCGACTACCCTACGACTCGCCATGCCGGACACGTGTCGACTCGAGTCGACTTACCGCCGTAACAACCATGGAAATGATTTAACTTATTTGCTTGCATTAATAAGCTAAAGTTCAGAGTCAAGAAAATTGTAGAAGGTGACTGTGGAGCCTTGTCATCACATTTGGGAAATTTTGCATATATATGAGCAACAAAAAGAGGAATAAATACATAGCCACCATCTAAAGTTTGGCATAGTTATATGAACATCCTTGAAGTAAAAATCAGACTGATCCAGCTACCCATTCCCAGCGTTTGCTAGCCAGGAAAATGAATGGAAATTACATAATAAGAAAGTACCCATCAGAAAACACAAGAAGAATAAGAAAAGAAAAGAAAAGGAAGAGAAGAGACAAGAAAACTAATGGATCATATGTAATATCCGTGCGATTTACGTATTTTATTTTGGTTGTATCTTGTTGTAATGTGGAGATGAATGTATTGATGAATTGATATTTGGATTTGTTCTTGATTGATAATCGTTGAGTTTTATGATTTTCGGAGGTGTTCGTTCTGGCCGGACTGCAGGATTCTTGACATGCGGGTTACGGCCGTAAGGCATACCGAGTTACGGCCGTAATGGCTGTTACGGCCGAAATATAGCTGCCGGTTACGGCCGCAACATACCGCACAAGATCGGGCAGTAGCCTCGGCAGGACTCGTTACGGCCGTAAGGGATGGCCGGTTACGGCCGTAAGGTGCAGGTCGAGTACGGCCGTAATGTATCTACCAAGTACGGCCGTAAGATGTCGAGTGTTACGGCCGTAATGCCTGGTCGGGTAATGGCCGTAATGCACCTGGGTGTTTTGGACAGTGGCTCGTCAGGACCCATTACGGCCGTAAGGCACTGCCGGTTACGGCCGTAACGCACTCGGCTATATAAGGCCGAGTGACGGGTCATGTAGACACTTCTTCATATTTTCTTCCTCCTTCGCGAGTCTTCGAGGGTTTTTGAGAAATCTGATCAAGAGCATCATTTTGCAACTTTTTGGGAAGATTAATCCGTGTCCAACATCATCTTCCACTCGAGTTCCGTCCGAATCAAGGTAAAATCTCCTTCAAATCCCTAGTTCTTCATATGTTGGGGTTTTGCTTGAATCTTCAATTTTAATTCGTTCCAGCTCTAATTGATGCTAGATTATGATGCTATAATCATAATCCTTCACTTTTCCCCGAAGTTCAAGGATTAAATTCCAATTTTTCTTCCGTAGTTTGAATCCCAACCCTCTTGTCTTCTTAGTGTTTGATTAAATGCCCCCAAGAGTAAAACTTGCGGTGAATTCTTCCGTTTCCTTGGTGTTGTGTTTGATTCGGTATTTCGATGTGTTAGGATCGAATCATTGAAGGAAATCGGACCTTACGCTCATCCGTTCGTTGTTTTCTGTGTCGCTCGAATCAAGGCAAGTACTTTGATTGTGTTTAATGTACTTCTTGTGAATATATGATTTTTGAGAAAATGCGATTTGTGCCATGTGGTTTTTGAGCAGCGTGAGAACCGAGTAAAACCAGTGAGGGTCCCCGGGATCCGATAGGCCGCGTTCCCTACGGATCACTCGATTGGGCTATACACCGGGGAGGGCCTGACGAGGTGTCTCTGGGGTGTGTATCTTGCTTGAGAGGTACAGGCCGTATAGCTCGGAAGGTTGTTTTGTGATAATGATTATGGACCTATTACTATGGTTATCTAATCTTTTTATTCCGAAAATATTAGATATAATGAAATAAAATAAAGTATATTATACATGTGGATGTTACTTATATATAAATTTGAATTATGTGATTCAATTTATTAATGAAGTAATTAGAGTCAATAATTAATTAATAGATGTAATTGCAACAATAATAAAAAGAAAAACTTCTGAGAAGTATCCATAAGCTTATGGGACTAAAATAGTGAAAATATGGGAAGAATTTGGATGGAAAACAAGAACGAATAAAGAAGAATGACTTCTCAAGTTACGACATTTGAATCTCTGGTGAAAGGTTCAAAAACTTGCATCGTTAGAGGTTTTAGTAGGCCACATTCTCCCTTGTCATCTCTGGTCTGTGCAAGTCTCCACATGATCTCATCTCTCTTCTGTTCTCAAACAACAATAAGATTACGTGTTTTTTTGGACTATATCTCCTTTTTGTCAAAAAATACCAAAACGGCGCAGTTTACTGGAGCCAATGCCAATGACGCATGGACACTCCTGTAGGACTGCCTCTGTTCTGACACGTTTTGGACACTTTGGATACGATCCAACACGCGTGTGAGACATTATCCATTTTTTTTAATGCTCGATACACCCCCGACACACAGGCGAAGAGGCCGAACACACGCAATGGACAAGCTCGATTATGTGTTTTTTCTTCGCCGATCTCCTCAAGCGAGTGTCGTCTTCTTCGCCATTTTCGCCGATCTTCGCGAATGAAGATGTTGTGCTGACTTCTTCTTACGGTTCTTTTTTCTCCACCAATCTATCTCCAATTAGCTCTGCCGATCTCACTCCCATTAGCTATTTCTAGCAGTCAACGGAGATGTTATATGAAGAGGAAAAATGAACAAGGTAGAAGAAGATTCAACCACATAAACTCGAAAAATGGAAAAAAACACAAATAAGGCTCTGGCCGCTATGGTTTTATAGTTTCAATTAAATACTGGACTGGGGCTTTTTCTGACGCCCATTGGGACTTGGAGCTTTGTGAATTTAAAATAATTTTAAGTATAAATGAAGTATATATGTTCTTGGACATCTTGTTTGAATTCTTAAATATCTAAGATATTGATTATATATTTAAATACATATATTTAAATTAAAAATAAACGTCTCTTCTATGTGTTGTGTCATACATTATGGAAAGAGCGAATCCTGTGTCCGTATCGGGGCGTGTTGCGTGTCAATCCGTACTTCATAGGCCAATGCCTCAACAGCCTCGAACTCCCTTGAAGCGTAAGACTCTAGATTTAAAACAAAAATACACCTTGGAACATTCTCTTGCCCCTAGCCTCGAGGTGCTCTGACTGCCTTTTAAAACGTTAGGTATATACGAAGCCAATAGTAGGATACCATATGATAGTACATATTCTATCATATGATGAACGTAAAGCTGTCCACAAAGCGATTGATACTCAAGTGTAAAATGCAAAAGTCAACATATAAGGTAATTAGTCATTTACAAACAAAGAAAGACAGCCACACTCAATACCAAGTACAAAATCACTGTTGAAAACGAATTTTGTACTTACTACTTCCATTCGAACTTCGTCAATCTTCTCTGATCCCGATATACCAAATTTCTCAGAATAATACCTTTCTTTATATCCAGGCTCCCCCAACTTCACCTGACAGGATTAAGTTTGGAAATTTAATAACATAGAGGCACTTACAATAGATATGTCCATGCAAACACACAACTAATTTTGTGTGCCATTACCAGAAAACTTGTGATGGTGATGATAATAATTACAATAATAATAGAAACTAGCAAAAATAAAAAGAATAAGGCCTCGATCCAAATATAGGTAACCAGTGCTAGTAAGACGTTATCAAACTAATCCACAGTCCGCATAAAATCAAAATAATTCCAGTAAATATCCACAGACGATGAGAGAATAATTTACTTCATATGCCCAGAATTATATGTGATTTGGAGCGCTACAAAATGACTGAACAAGTCTGATATAATAAAATTTCATATCTTAGTATTTGTTTACTTATTCTGACACATTTTGGTTCAATGGACTTGAACACCAGTAGACAGTTCATTCAATCACATTAAAGTAATATTTTAGCAAGAAATTATTATTGTCAGTTATTATCATTACATAATTATATCAAAAACACATTAGCCGTTTTTCTTTTAATCTTCAATCATTATTTTACTAACATCATATATCATAAAATCAAATTTTTATATACTATTTCCATATTATAAAAGATCAGATAACAAAACAACGAATGTGCAGCGTAAGGGCTGCATTTCTTTAAACTCCATATTTTCCCTTTATCCTATATTGCCCTCTCTTTCTCTCACGGCCATATCAACGCCTAAACCAAGTGGACCGTCTCTAAGCTCGGCTCTTTTCTCAGTCGCCTGCTTTTGGTCGCGATAAATCCTCAAGTTTCAAACTCCGTAACTTATGTTAATACAAACAAGGTCAGACTCCCTAACTTATGTTTCAGACTCCCAAATCTCGCAGACTAGAAGAACTGCGAACGGTGGAAGGTTAACGGCGAGTCGCAGACGTTGAGAGGCGAAAGGCTTGCGGCGAGCGGCAGATTTTTATTTGCGGTAGGTTTCTTTCTAGTATGATTTATATTTTTCCTTCAGTACGATTTCCCTCGATATTGCAACCAGGCATCGCCTAACATACTCAGGTGATGCCTACTCGATGACTTGTCCACCCTGTTTGACTTCAGACGAGGCGCAGCCTCCAGATGTGCTGGCTGAACCGCCCAACCGCCAAAGAGTCGCTTAGGCGACGCAGTGATAACCATGCAATGAATTATGTGGTCTTTGTGATGGTTAACTCAAAAATCAACAACAAGAAGAAAGCTAGGAAAGCAATGAATTATAGCATTGGTGAACTTTCTTCTGATGAAGACGATAGTAAAGAATGATGAAAATGCATATTTGAATGCTTCAATTGAAGATGACTGGAGTCAAGTTGAAGAAGATGCTACTCGTAGTGGTGCTGCTGCACTTGGAGATGATTATAAGATTCCTAACGCTGCTGATGGAAATGAATGTGAAGATGTAACTGATCAGAGTGATGGCTCTCCTGAAATTGGATCAATGCAACTTAGATATTTGAAATTTTAGTTTCTAGAGTTGGATCAATTATAAACTTATGCTATGTTGAGTTGGTTGTTATGTTTTGGACTTGTTGACCATGACTGATTATGTTTTTTGTATGTTCTGCTATGATTTGCACTTATGGATTTTATGCATTAAAGATTTGAATATGATTGGATTTGGTTACGTATTAGATTTATTTGTTACGTTACAGATTTGGTTATATTGTTATATTTCAGAATTGACATGCATTTACTCCCTCCTTTCCACTTGAGAAGTCCAGTTTGGTGAATGTACAACTTTTTGTTTTTATAAATTTTCATTTATCTTTTTTACTTTCTTTGTCCAATAAGTTAATATTCTTATTAACTTAAGAAAAATATTATATATATTTTAATTAGATACTTCCTCCGTTTTTTATTATTGCAACGTGTTGACTATTACACTGTTCATATACTCTCTTTTGACCATCTTTTGTACTTTATACATATGAAAAATATAGTCATGAGATGTCAGATTCATCCCGAAATATACTTTCAAAATATCAACTTCTTATAATTTTTAAAAATAAAGAATTGAAGATATTAATAATCAAAGTTGTGCACTAGCAAGCGTGTGCAAGTTATAAGAGAACGGAGGTAGTATTTAGTTTGAAAGTGGACTTACTCGCACAAAACTTCAAGTGGGACGGATGAATATAAATATATGAATTCTACATTACAGTCCCAGTTCAAGTCATCATAATCCTAGTATTTGATATGACCTTACTAGTCCTGTTACGGTTCTCCGAGTAGTAAATTTCACCCTCCCGATCCTAATCCAGCTTATGTGTTTCATAATATTGTCACCGTAGCCTAATTTCTTGCAGCGAGACTTGTCAAAAATACAAAATGGGAACGCACTTTGTCCTAAAATGGAAGGAGCGTAAGAATAGGCTGCATTTCTATGATGTTAACAATCTGTGATTCACAGTAAATACACATGTCACTAATTTTACTGAAGAAAACAAGAGAAGAACCTTGTCTCCTGCTAAAGTATGCGGCTCCTCACTATCCTCCCTCTTGCTTTGACTTTGAGTTTCATCTCTTCATTATTATCATATGCCTGAAAAAATAAATGCAACAATTCCAAACAATACCTATAAGTTCTCAGGAAATATAGCTCCAAATCCCAAGCTAACTAGTGCATAGATAATTAATTCCCCCCATCAAAGCATAAGAATGCATAGACTGTATCTTTAAAATGGAAACAGGGAATCATCAAGAAAGACACTTTTTCTGGAGATAACAGCCGCATAAGAAACAACCATAGTGTTCTAAATTCTACAGATGACAAATTGAGATGCTTATCATCTTGAAAAACAATGGAAAGGCAAAAAGAAAAAGAAAAAGAAAAATTGAGGCTCAGCCTGAAAAATGAAAAGAGAGAGAGAGAGAGAGAGAGAGAGACTTGTTTATCTTTTAATGTTACAAATATTTCCTTGGCCCATGAGGTATAACTCGAAGATTGGTGTGGGATCACTAATCTCCCCTCTGGAAGTGCAGTTTCGTAAAATAGAAACAAATGTCGAGGGGATACTTGTTTCAACCATAATTCATAACTGAAGGAGGGCACTGGATCGAGAGAAAAGGCTACCTGCTGTATGCGAGCTCTCTTTCTAAAGATTTGATCTTCATGCACTGCAACTGCCTGAACAAAGTGTTCAACTCGGTCCAAGAATACCTGAGGTATTTAGGGAAACAGAAGTAAGAGCAATCAGAGGAACTTGAACCATCAAAAGTAATTAAAATAATACAACAAACAGAAATTTCAAATGGTTTGTCCTATATCTCTATGGAGACATGTCTTCACCTTACACCATTATGCATCACATTCCAAGTATATAGGAGTAGTTCCAGCACATTTGCCATCATATAGCAAAATATCTTATTTTAGAAAATCCAAGTAAAAAGAATTCGAGTAATTAGCTAAACATCAAATTAGCCATAACATATCAAAGAACAGCATCTAGAGAAAGTTATTATGCCAAGAAGTTTAAAAGTTTATGAAATTATGACAATGAGGACTAGATTACAGTGCAATAATCTTAAACATTGATGTCAGCGCATTACTTCCTACAAATAAATTCCCATTATACGACAATCTCTTCCATATTTACTGCGACATTAGCCCCACACGGCACACCCCTTAACTAGCCCATATTATCCCTTCACCACCAACCCTAGTCATCACCAGTAGGTTCAAGCAACCCTTGTCTGGGATAACATAATAGTGTGCTTAAATGGGACCTTACTGTGGTTTGCATGACCGATCTTAATGTACAGAGCGAATAGTTAGAAATGTTTTAAAAAAGTGCTGGAAGGCGAGGCGGGCAGAAAAACGTCCTGAGGCTCTGAAATTTATTTAAATTTGAGGCGGACATCTCGAGCTCCCTATACGTCTCAGAGGCGTAAGCCTCGAAGCGTAATGTTCGAGTGCAAGAGACACCCATTGAAGAACACGGTGTTGTTTTTTTCAATAAAAGCAGCCCAGCAGTTTTTAATAAAAGAAGCCCTAAAATCGACTTAGACAGACAAATACATCACGACTCTAGGTGAGTCTCATCAAACAACGGCGACTCTCGGCGACCGCGCATCAAAGCTGAAGAATCCGAAGCAGCGACTAATGGTAATCTTCCCTCATCCTTTCTTTATGCGTAGATTTTACTTTTTTTGTTTTGTTTTTTCAGTTACGGCGACTCTTCTTTTTACATTTACTCGCGGTGACTCTTTCTTTATTATCCTAAACATCAAGGTCGAGCGAAGTCGCTCATGCACTGTCAGGACGACAAGTCAACGAATGCCCGACTAGTCGTGTCCAGTCGACATGAAGTTCATAGATGATACATAATAACATAAACACACAACAACTTCATATTTTCATCAAAAACTAAAAGAATATAAAGTTCAAATTCAACAAATATCCATAATAGATTATAGTCACTACATAATGACATCCAAATATAATTGGGGTTCATATATACAATTTAAAATAATTAATAAATAATGTAACTAAATTGTTTATGTTTTACATATTAAAACAAAAACCCAAATAGAAGAGTGAGGCCATAGTGATACTACTATTAGGGTTAGAAGAGTTCCATTATCCACGATGTCACATACCACAAGTCGCTTATGTGCTGGCCAACAAAAAAAAAAAAAAGATCCACCGGAGAAACAGCTGCATACAACATAAACAGCCCTCGACCGCCACGAGACAAGAAGGAGAAGAAGGCGCCGGAAATATGAAGAAGAGAGGTGACTCTAGCCTACTGGAGATATGAAGACTCACCCTCTAGGGAGCGAAAACAAGAACACCTGTTGGGGGAAGAACGAGATGCAGAAACGAGTAAGTTTTGATACGCTTTTTATTTCGGATCTGGTTTTTTGGATAGGTTTCCAGGTCAAATCCGATTTTCCGGGTAAAAAAAGATTTACCGTCTGGGATCAATAAGGTCGATGGACGACTTGTCGATATGGCGACGACTACATGATGACTTAATAACCATGCTAAATATGGTTTTTAAATTTGTACTGATTTAGGCTTTATGGCTACTCGAAAGGATTCTGCTTGGAAGTATTGTACTGAAGTGTTAGGAATGGATGAGAAGCCATACAAGTACGTAAGTCGTAACTTTTGCATGAAACCTATTAAAGGTAGGTAAATCAGAATGAAAAATCACATTGCGGGGAATCATAAAGGTGTAGCCCCGCGTGTTAAAGTGCGAGATGAAATGAAAGAAAAAGCATAGAGTAATTATAAATTGTTGACAAAAAAGAATGGACACACAAATAAACAGGATAGAAATGATTTTTTTTACTCATCAAGGTCAATTTATTAAAAAGAGAGAAAAGAGAGTGCTGATTACATGCACCAATCAGATGGCGGCAATGCATTTTGATCACATAGGCCGATCAGCTAGGCAAATAGAGAAGTATAAGCATATGAGCACATAACGAAAAAGAAAGCAAGTCGAATCATAACAACTCAAACGTAAACTAAATAGTAGTAAATGTGAAAGGACATCAACAGTTTCATCAGACAATCTTTCTTGAGTTCCTTTGGAGGATGAGCTTATAGGGATAGCTACATCCTCATCAGCCAAATCCGCCCATGATTTTCTAGCAACAATACTCATATTGTGGTGAGCCTCTGAATAGTCATCCTCCAAAACTCTGAAGGGAGTGATACACTCTTTATGTAGTTTTTCCATCTTACCCTTGAGCACGTCGTAGTTCGGCTTATGCCTCGTTAAAGGTTTGCGGAATAAAGGAGTATCCCATTGTTGCAATTGGGCACAATCGTCTGAATCATCCACGATATCAGTGTGCTGGAGGAGCGTCGAATTAAATACCACCATGGATGGAGTAGCTATCGGAGTAGATGTAGTTGCGTCACTGACATGATCATCACTGACACGATCAACGAGCACAGTCGTGTGCCTGACCGTGTCACGTGCCAGAGTAGAAATGCATGTTCTAGATTGGTTGGACACGGTCGTGTCCTTACTCGTTAGGCAACATGCCGCGACCGATTCATCAGTATCCATGACGTCCCCTACAGATAGACATGACCGTGTTCGGATAGACACGGCTGAGTTCCAGTGACACGGCCGACGGACACGGCCGCGTCGCCGGTCGTGTCACTAACCAGAGTCGAAATACACTTCAAAGAGGGTTTGGACACGTTGTGTCAGATGTCGACACGACCGTGTCAATTTGTTGACTAGCTTCACTATCAACTGTATCAACTTGTTGAGGAACAAGCAGACTAGAATGAATAACCAAAGCGAGAGAATTTGGTACCATTGATTTTGATGATAGCATGGGGCAATTAGAAACACACTTCGGTTTGGAGCGGTATTCCCGCGGACTTTAGATCTGCTCATGCGGTTAGTCGGAGGAGAAGAACTCTTACAAGTGGGACGTGCCACCCGTGTTGATAGCATTATTTCTGCAATAATGAACATCGTGGCCCACAAGATTGCAAAGTGTGCAGTAAACTTGAAGATGTTCATATCTGCCTGCAGGAAAACACAATGGAGGAAAAACACAATGGCCAACACATTCCACCATGAGGTCATATTGCAGACCTTTTCTGAAATTAACTTCAATTAGCATGCGAACAAAGTGACCAACTTCACCATCCAAAGATCGTTGATCAATATGTAAGGGAGTACCAAGTGCTTGTGCTATTTTAAATAGAAGCTTCGGCTGTCAATACTCAACAGGGAGCTCGTAAACACGGGCCTAGACTTGTGCCTTTGGAGTTTTATCTTGTACCGATACCCAAGTAGAGATACGGATATATCCCCATTCCAAATTCCAACTCTAATGTTCGCACAATTTATTTCTATCTTCTAAATTCTAAAATTGCACATTAAAATAACCCTTACCAAGAGGTACCATCCGCCAATCCAATTTTGAAGCCCAAACAGAAAAGAAATGATCGAAAGCGAAGCCTGCTATTAGTCTCAGAAACCATCTCTAGGAGCTTCAAGCATTGATAGTGTTTCACAAGGAGTTAGTGGTTCAATGGATAGGTTTGTAGTGGATTCAACTTGAGATGGTGATACACATAACTCAAAACCGGGAAGTGAAGGAAGTAATTAATTAGGTCAAGTCGGATATAAGTAGATGTTTCTTTCAGAATCTTTGAAAACAACATTCCTTTTAACCTAGTGAGCAGCACATCGTTTATTAATATGTATCGTTCATGTGGGAGCTTTCGTGGTTTTAAATCACCTACAGTTTAAGAACTTAGCACATGGATACTACACGGTGAGGTAAAGACCACATAAGCTATTGTCAAGGAAGTCAAGAACACATGGTCCAAAACAGAGGTATCGATATTATCGGATGGGTGGAAAGTTACATGAGGAAGACAATTGATAAATTTTACTGTTGACGACCCACATGGCGCAGTGTTTTCTTGAGACCGTTGATGCACCTGATGCAGTTAAAGAGGCGAAGATGTTGTGTAAACTTTTGATGATGAGATTGTGGTGGAGGTTGGATATGATATTGTAATTCAAGTGGTGACTTATAATACCTCAAATTATAAGGCAATCGGAGACTTACTAATGGAGAAGAGGCCACACCTTTGGTGGATACCATGCTGCCCATTACATAGATTTGATGCTTGAGAGCATAGCTGACGCGAAAATAAACACGCATATAGCCTTTTAAGCCAAGCGCGCCTGGACACGCCTTGGTCCACCTCAATGCGCTCAGGCGCGCCTCTATTACGTCTTTTTTCTGCTTTTATTTTTATTTTTTAGGACACATTTAAAGTTGTATTATTGTTTGACAGTTTAATTTTGTTAATTATTAAGTTTTTTATTGATAATTATATTTTCCTGTCATTATATGTTTACAAACTTTATAATTTAGATTATTTTATTTTTTATTTTCTGTGTGCCTCACCTCTTTAAGGCGCACGACTCTCCTTGAGACTCAAGCGACAGGAGCTCGTATCGCCTTGGTGCGTCTTTCACCTTTAACAACTATGCTTGAGAAAATCGGGGAACTGCCGCAACATAAAAATGCCTTGACAAAACCGGAGAAGCTATAATTTCATGGTATATTACTGTTTTACTTGTAACTGCTACAATAATTCCATTTACTTAAAGTTATTTTTCAAATATTTGAAGGTGTCTCATTTTATATACATTCATGGGAGGATGTTGGCATTGATGCGGAAAATATACTGATAGAAAGCTTGCTCGCCCGCAGCCATGAGATTTTGCTACGTCTTATTTGACATCGGAAAATATGTCTATTTCAAGAGAATCTTTGGAGTGAATGTTCACCTCCAGAATGGGTAGGTATAGTTAGGGCCAAAAATCAAGAAGTAAAGTTTTGAGGGACAAAAACTTTTAGGGGACCTTGACTTACGCAATCAAGATAAAAAAGCATGTGGTCGGTGTATTGAGAATAGCCGACTCACACAAAATGCATGAAATGAAATTCTTATATGGTGCCATGGATAAAGCAAAGGAGCAAATAGCAAAAAAAACTTTCGAAGTGAAGAAGGAGCTTATAAAGAAATATTGAATATGATTGATGCCAAGTGGGACTTTCAGATGCACCAGTACTTGCATGCGGCTGCGTATTTTCTTAATCCCCACTATCTATATGATGACGACTTGTCAACACATCATGAAGTAAAATCGGGCCTTTTGATTTGTATGACAACTTTTAGCAAACCAACGAAATCCAAAATACATATTTACAAATGGATGCGTTTTGACATAGAAAAGGGTTATTTAGCTTTGAATCGGCAAAAAGAACATGCAAAAAAAAGGCAATCCTAACGCTTCCCTGAAACTGGATAATCCTTTTCTAACTGTTGTTGCTTCCCTAAATGTTCATGTCTATTTTGTTTACTTTCCTGATTGTTGTTTACTTTCTTATTTATTATTAACTTTGTAAAGATGATTGGTGGCTTCAATGTGGAGAGAAAATACCAGAACTAACAAGCTTCGCGGTTGGGATTTTAAGTCTCACATGTTCAGATTCAGCTTGTGGGTGTAACTGGAGTACCTTTTATCGGGTCCTGTCGATCTCTTGCTTAGAGTTTAAATTGGATTAGTGTGTACTGTGTATAAAATAATTTGGTAATTGGTGAATAATGATGTTTAGCTGTAAATATAGATGTAGATAAGTATGAAGTAAAGGAACAGTTTGTCTGCAATAAAGCTCAATAAATTAGTTTATGTATTGTACAACAAAATATTGAAGTTAAGGTGGATGAAGAAAGTGTGACTTAAGGAAGATGACAACCCACTAATTGTTGATCATTTACCATTGGATGAATAGATAATTGACAAAGATGCATCAAATACTAGAGGATCATCGGGGTTGACTATCAATCTTGATTATACGATGGGTGTGGACGTTGAAGACGAACGGGATGGTAATGAAGGTCGCGGTGATGACGACTTTGGGCTTGGGCGTGGCAGTGATGTGGACAAAAGAGAGAGATAGCAGCATTAAGTTAGTCTCATTACTCGCTATTTATATAGTAATTTTTATACATTTAATGATTATGCTTATCATATATTAATATCACAGACATAGTTGTTATAGGCGCGCCTTAAGCGCAAGGCGCGCAGAAAAAAAAAAAAGGCAGGTCGCCTCTCAGCCAGGTGTGTGCCTAGGCGCCCCTCGGTGCGCCCTTTTTTGCGCCTCAGGCGCGCCTCTGCATTAGGACTCCCTTTCGTTTTTTCCTTTGTTTTCTGAGAATACTTCAAAAGTTGTCTTCGTTGTTCTGACACTTTAAGTTGTTAATTATTAAGTTTTTTGTGGATAGTTATTTTCTTGTGATTTATGTTTTTTTAAATTTTATTTAATTTAGTTTATTTTTTAGTTCTTATGTGCCTCGCGCTGCGCCTTGCGCCTCAGGCGATGCGAGCCCGTATCGCCTTGGTGCGCCTTTCCCCTTTAACAACTATGGTCACAGAAAAAAAAAATGCAATTGTTGGATGAGTTGGATGAGGATGATTACAGCGAAGAGGAATATCCTCAATTTGCTAATGATTTGATCCAAAGTAACAACAATGATGATGACGACGATGGAGATGCCACCGGATATGATCCGTGTTTCAAAAAACTTGACGGATGACCCTTTGATGATATGATCTGTTAGCAAAATAATGAAATTATTATCATATTTATGTAATGACCTAGTTATTGACTAACGGCTTTATTTCGTTATGTAGAGATTTTATTATTTTTTTGGTGACCATCAATTTTATTTTTGTAGTGACGTTATTTTGTTTCCAATGGAGCCAAAGACTCCTTATTCTTTGGTTCTGGATTATAATGGAATAAAACAAAATGACTCACTAAACTGACTGCACTTCTTTTTCCCATGAAGTACTAGTCATTCCATGCAATTCTCGATGCAATTTTCATTTTGGATCATCCTAAATGACCTCTCTGTGTTAAGACAGGATAAGGTCACAGACATCCGATCCCCCTTACCCCGCTTTTTGCGGGAGCCGTTGAGGCATTGGGGTAATGTTGTTGTGTTTCTTAGTGACGTTATTTTGTGTGATGATTTGAGATGGTTGTTGTATTTTTAATTTTTGCTTTTTCAAGAATTTCTATGGATATTATGATATTGTGACCTTTTAAAAGGGGTTTTCTTATCGGGGCTTACGCCTAACCTCGTCCGGCAAAATGCTTGAAACTCCCCTCTCGCCTTCTAAAATCTAGAGGAAGTTATCCAAAGGTATTTATTTTCCTTGAACAAACTCGGTGATGATGATAAGACTACCCGAATCCAATAATAACCATGTTCTCAATAAAAGAGCGCAAGAACTATAACGACCTAAACGAAGAAATCTGCGTGGCTGACATGTGTTCATATTTGGAATTGGAGCACAAGCTCTTAAGATAACTACTCAAACCCTCCAAAGAGTTCATTTTACGGCATATTTTACATTATGAAAATCTAAATGCAGTTTCACTACTGCAATTCAAGTCAATCTAAAAGGATTTGATATATTTTCTAACGCATTTGTTTAAAGATTCACTACGTTATGTGAGAATGATGAATGTGAGAACCATAGGTAATGGTTGTTGGTTCATGCATTTAAGATAAAAAAAAATCCGAATGAAACAGGTGTGACATTAGCATCCATTAAAAATTGAGATAGCAAAGTAGGTGAGTGTGGTACATAGGGGTAAGTGGTGAGGTAAGGGTGGTTACTGGGTTATCCCTGGAAGGGGCAATACATGGGACGTGACTGACGCAAACACAAACAAATGCAACAAGAGTTGTAGTTGTGGAGTAATAAATTTTGTAGTCTTAGGAATTGGCTTCCACAGCCTTGCACATTACTGGCGAGCACTGGATGCACATTGCACGTAACCCAATATAATAATTGCATCTTCCATTGCAGAGTTTAATTATGGTGAAAGACATCAATATTACCTCACCAGCATCAGTAAGGTAACCACCCATTGCAGCGAATTCCCTTCTATATGTAAACATGAGCAAATTTATAGCACCCTACAGCATTAAAAGGTGAAAAATCAAGAACTTAATGTTTGAAAAGAACAAAGGTATAGATACCCCTAAAAAACATGAAAACTAATTATATAATAAGACATAGTAGAGTGGATTTGATTGATACTACAACTAATCTAATGTATATGTTACTGTGGAAGAACAAACCATCATCAATTTTAACTGATTCTACAGCTGCATACCTCTCTGATTTCTAGCGTGGGCATATGAGGAAGAAAGTCATTGCCAACAAAAAAACATAAAAATACAAAGTCATCCACCAGCCTCTCGAACTCAATTTCAAATGGTGGATTTGGGATATCCATTTCATAACCCAAATATTCTCGTAAAACCCAGATGTTGAGAAACTGGCAACAAATATAGAAATGTCAGAAGGAGAATCAATAACAAGGATGCAAAAAGGATAATAACAAGACAGTAAGGCCAACAAGTGTCAATCATCAGTGTGGTGACAATATCCAACCTGATAATTCTTATTATACATAGAAATGTCATCTAAAAACTTCCCTATAGAAATATCAGAAGGAGAACCAATAACAAGGACGCAAAAAAGGATAACAACAAGATAGTAAGACCAACAAGTTTCAATCATCAGAGTGTGACAATATCCAACCTGATACTTCTTCTTATAAATAGGAATGTCATCTATAAACTTCCCACTTGCATCTTGATCTTGGACATTTCTTCCTCGACATTCAGTAGCTAAATGACCAACTTGACCACAGAGAAAACATTTTTCCTGATGACCAGGAGGACTAATAACCTGCAACATCAAAGCAAAAGGCAGAATATTTAATTTTCCCTCTTACTGCAGAAGTAGAGCCTGTTTTTGAATTTTTGCCAGGTTACGGTAGCGACTGACCTCCCGCAGTATTGAGAAGTGGACTTCATGTGTAGCTAGTGAAAGCATGATCAGATCAGCATCCTATTTGAATGTATATGAATTGATGTTTAAAAACGTGGGAATTCAAATGCACACGCTAAACCCACACCAGAAAATTATGTATAGGACTAGAGGAAAGAAGTTTAGAAAATTTCATCATTTTTCTTATGCTCACCAGTCCATACAGACAGTGTCTGGTATTTGGATAAAAACCAGGAAGGTTGCGCTGTAAACGGATAAAGGACATAATTTTGTGCTCGCCCTCACCAGGAACATTTGCATCAGAAAGTATTACCTTCAAATAATGACCCAATGCAGCTTCATTAATAATTAAGAGAAACAAAGTATCATGATAACCAAAAACGTAATGGAAAAACAAAAAGGGGAAGGATCATCAACATGACTGAATTTATCCAATCTTGAAAGCCAACCAGAACAGATACAACAAAATTAAAATATGATTTTGCCCAACCTTGAGAGAATGCCATCCTGGTACTTGATTTAACCGACTTTGTACATAATATTGAAGGGCTACAGAGAGTACAGCCATAAATGGAGTTCCAGGGGTGATCACATTGGAATCGGATGTTTCAATCTTTTCTTTAGGCAATAGTTTGGCCCCCTCAATACCAAACTCTCTCCTCAATCTTTCTTCTTCAACTTCCTGACATGAGGAGTTCTTGAATTACTAATTTGGACCGCCAAAATTTACATCGTACACTACCTTCAATTTTTTCAGATATACAGAACACATACGGCTGCTGCAGCATCCTTAGCAGCCCTGAAACGGCGAGACCTTTGCTGGTTCATTTTGGCCCTGGGAGCCACACCATCTGCGGAATAGAAAAGGGGCTTGATGCTAAGTCTGCCCATCATACCTGTAGAAATTTAATTTAAGCAGCTTACCAATTGCCAGATAAAGGAGCTTTCTTGGACGAACCAAAGACACGAGGTGGTCAATGTAATCAAAGATAGATTTAAATACATCATCAAAAGTGGCAGGTGCAGGCTGCATTAAAGAGAACAAAATGTTATCTGGTAGCAACACCCATAAAATTCCAGCGCCATGCAAGATCCATGAGGAAACATATTTCACTAAAATAACCTTTTATATAGGCACGCCCAGCAAATACCTCTCATGAACTCACAAATGGATGATGAACAGAAGCATGTGTTAAATCAGCCTTCTCACGTGACAACACAAGTCAAGATCAAGTGCTGGAGCATCTCAAATGTATAGATTACAGAGCAAATCTGTTCTAAGCTAAACAATTTGGGTACTTCAACAGATTCATCCAAGGCAACTATAAACTAATCATGGATAAACATTCCACAAAAAATGTTATATCATTCCTATGGTTTGTTATGTGGAAGTTCATGCAGGACCCTCTCTTTGCTAGAAGAACACAATCTTGGATAAGGAATCAAAAATCACTAAATCAACTTGAATATTGAGCATCCAAAACATAAGGTCAAAAATGCATTATTTTGTGAGGATAGCCAGATCAAATTCACCAATTCATATTTAATAACATAAAACTTCGGGATTCAAGATAACATTGGAAGCATAACCAGGCTCAGCCACAAACAAATTTACCTGTATCAAGTTGCAATTTAGAAGTGCATATCACAAGTATAATATAAATATGTATGCAGCGCCACTTTTTCAGCTAGTTTCCACTTTGGGGTCTCTAATTTCATTTCACTGTTTTGTCTCTCCTTAAAATTGCAGTCATAGTTGAATCTCGGTTATTTAGTCATCAGGGACTCTAGAGCGCCAAGTATTTCTACCATAAATCAAAATTAAAAATTGAGGGCTTGTTATTCAACAGTATATAACATGACTTATTTGCTTACAAAACCGCACAGATGGAAAAAAGTATAACACGTTTACTGCCTGATATAATTGAAGAGATGGAGGAAATAATTAATGACAATAGGAGAGAGAGATACACCAAAAAGAAAAAGAAACAGCTACCTTGCCCTGCGGATGAAAACACGGGTGAATGATGCCATTCATATCCAAATACAGATTATCAAACTCAATTCCATTAGGGTTTGGTCTCGATACGTCGATAGGCAGGGGTACACCACTTCCATTCTTTCTCGGTTCTTCCTCCACCACGTCCACAGTACACAGAGGGTACCGATCTGCCAGCCACCGATAAAAAGCAGGAACCCCCATTTCCTCAAATTTGCTACTTTGACGATCTTTTCTTCAAGTCTGCTCTGTCGGGGTATCGGAGTCGAAAATGATTTGAACTTTAACCAGGAAGTGAGTAGGACGGTCTTCTGTGAGCGATTTTTTCCTTGGGCCGCGTTCTCTCTCTCACCCAAAAAACGCCTGTCTATCTATCTATCTATATATATAATATATATATATATATATATAAAATTTGAGTTTTTTTCTTGGCCCATATTATTTTGTCCTTCGTGTCATTTTGTGGGTTTTTTTGTTGTAATAAACGTAAACAAGACAAAAATTAAGACAAAAGATGTGTCCATTCTCATTGATAGGGTCCCTTTAAATAGGGAGAGATTACATATTCTGGAACATTCTAACAGGTCTCGCCCTACACTAATTGATAGAAGCCCAATAGCCTGTGGACTAAGGCACATACTGTGTATTTACTTTAACACTCCCCTTTGTGTCGAGTCTCCAACGCATGTCAAGTTGCCTCGTTAAAACCTCGTCAAGCAAAAACCACATGGGAAAAATGCCTTGATCGTAGGAAAAAGAGTACAACATCCAGACATATAGGTTATGCTAATTTCGTTAAGCCAAAACCTCTATTGATTATTTCGTCGATCAATGTGTGCTCAAGAACGTGATCAGTTCGTCGATTAGTGAGCTAAACGTCTAGTTACCTCGTTAAAAACCTTTCCAAGTGATAAAAAACCCAGTGGGAAAAAAGAATCCTTGGTTAAGGAAAAGAGTGCAACTTACGACGTGGATGTAAGACTCCCCCTCAAGTCTACATCTCCCCCTGATTAGTTCGTCAATCAAGGAATCTAAAAAACAGTGCATGTGTCGTTGCCTCGTTAAAAACTTTGCCAAGTAACAAAACCCATTGGGACAAAATAAACGTTGGTCAAAGAAAAGAGTACAACATTGGTGGGTAAAATTCGTTATACCTCACCCTCTCATCAGATCCTTACTCCGATCTCGGAGTTCTAAATCCTACGCATTCCGATGTTTCTCACATGTTTTTCAAACACGGCCTTGGGCAATGATTTAGTGAATAAATCGGCCGCATTCTCCTCGGACTTGACTTGCTTAACTGGATATTGAGGAGGGCCTCTTGTTGTTGTTTGCAGAAAAACTTTGGAGAGATATGCTTCGTATTATCCCCCTTGATATACTCAAGCTTCATTTGTTCGATGCAAGCGGCATTATTTTCGTATATGCATGTGTACGCATCAGTGACATTACTTAGTCCACTGTTACCTCGAATATGTATAACGATGGTTCTCAATCATATACACTCGCTTACCGCCTCATGTAGAGCGATAATCTTAGCGTGATTCGAGGAGGTAGCAACAAGGGTTTGCTTAGTTGATCTCCAAAATATTGCGGTGTCCCCAATGGTGAATACATAACCAATTTGGGATCGACCTTTATGTGGGTCTGAAAGATACCCACCATCAGCAAAACCTACCAACACATTCGTCAGGGTAGTTTCCTCGGCATTCACAATTACTTTAGTGATTGCACATTCATCGGCAGTTTCGTTAGCCTGATAGGGAAAGAAAAGTCCCGAGTCAATGGTTCCTTTGAGGTATCAAAAGATGTTCTTGATATCATTCCAATGACGTTGCGTGGGCTCAGAATTAAATTTAGCCAACAAGTTCACTGAGAAGACTATATCAGGTCGAGTATACTGAGCCTAGTACAATAATGCACCTATTGCACTTTAGATAGGGAATTTCGTCTCCAAAAAGCTCTTCGTCACATTCCTTCGGACGAAATGGATCTTTCTTCAAGTCCAAAATACGACCGATCATGGGAGTGATAACCGTATGTGCCTTGTCCATGTTGAAACGCCTGATTTTCTTTTAGAGATAGGCAGACGGGTGGATGAGGATTCCACTAGCTCGATGTTCTATCTCCATGCCTACGATTTCTCTTAATTCGTCAAGAGTACCGATTATGTTCATATCGTCGACATATACATCTACAATCCCTAATCCAGAACTTGTTTTCTTAATAAACACACAGGGACAGTTCTTCGTTCTTATATCCCCTTCCAATCAAGTAGTCACATAGGCGGGTATACCACATCCGCCCGGATTGTTTTAATCCGTAAAGTGAGCATTTCAACCGTACTGCAAACGCACTCCGTGGTGTAGAGTCACTTGACTTGGGTAATGAAATGCCATCGAGCACTTTTATTTATATCTCTATATTAAGATCCCCATAGAGATAGCACTAACCATATTTATGAGCTGCATTTCGAGTCCTTTGGAAATTACTAAGCTAATGAAGTAGTTTAGGGGAGAGTACGTCTCCTCAGTCAATTCCACGGCATTTATGAGAACCTACTACTAGGAAAAATGGCTTTAGTGATGCTCAAAAGTGTCACAATAGGTGGTGTATTGTGACACTTTTGCTATAGTGACGCTTTTGAAAAGCGTCACCTGATTTAGCATTTCAATAGCCTGTTGTTGTGAAACTTAAAATGCGTCACAACAGATATATAATGTGGCGCTTTTCTACATATTGTGACCCTTCCCTGCATCACATCAGTTAGCTTTAGTGATGCTTTTTGACGCTTTTTGGTGACACTTTTTGGCTTCACAATAATGTATTGTAGTAACACTTTTTAATTGCATGTTGTAGCGACACTTTTTAATTACCTCTTTTAGTGACGCATTTTTGTGTCACAAAAATCCATTAATTTCTTATTACAAGCTTCACTCAACATATCTCTTTTTCAATAAATTTTTTATGTAATATAAATTTAAAACTACAAAATGAAAGAATTGCAATCTTGAAAAATTCAGTTACATTCATTAAATCAACTTATATCCATTACCTTAATTGGAGTACAATCAAATAAGAACATATTAAACAAAATTTTCCAATAAAACAAGCTTTAACGTAACCAAAAACTATACAAGAAAGCTAGCTATACCTATCTTGACAAGTTTTGAAAACCTACAATATGGTTATTGACAATTCTATCGAAGCAAAGCCACCATGATCTTGTCTAAAGACTCTTTACAATAACTCCCACTTCTTGGAATGATCTTGTATGAATAATTCCTGGCAATATGCAAAATTAAAGCAAAAAGCGAAACTGAATTCCAAATAATATCATGAAGCACTACAATACAAGCTACAAATCAATTCGCTCTTTGCAAAACCTGAACCAACATATATCAATATGGTATGCAAATAATTATATGCTCTCAAAAAATTTATATCATTGAGTTAAAATGAAATATTCGACCTTTACTCTGCAAATAGAGAACAGAAAAAAGGCTGAGAAACTATATCCAAACACAAAAGGCAAAATATCTTTCATATGCCACGTCAACAATCTTAGGATATATAAATAGCTTCTACTTGCTGATAGTAAAAATAGTTGAAAAAAGGCCACATACCAAAGCCTCATAGCAATCCTTAACAGAAACCAAGACCATGAATATCTGCTTGCTGCCTCGGATGTCCAACAATCCAACAAACGAGACAATGGCATAAACTGGGGCCATCAGTATGATTATCAGTATGGGTTTTGCTCTATCGGACTTTTCCAGTAAAACAGGTGCTGTGATAAAAGCTGAAACGTGAAGTGCAGAGTTAGCATCACCGAGAATCCTGAACCCGCCATAGTCAGTTGTCTCCGATCTATATTAGCGAAATCCATAGCAGCTGCTTCCTTCTGTAAAAGGGGCAAAAACTAACAGCGAATCAAACTACTTAAAAAGAATAATGATTGGTCAAGAGGAAAAAAGAGGAAAATAAAATGAAAATGAAAAAAAATTCTTACCAAATTTGAAGAACTAGAGTAAAAGGAAAGACCACTGAGGTTTTTGGACTGCAAATTCCTTGATATTTTCAGCGACGAGTGAGAGGAAAGTCCAGATGTGGATTTTTTTGTTATTCAAATGAAGACTTGAAGAGTATCGCAGATTTCTCATCATAAAAAAAAAGAAAGGAAAAATAGAATAAGGTTCAATAAACTTTTATTAATCATCCAACAAGACTTCAATGAACAACTTATTAAATAAATACCAAATTTCGATATAAAGGAATCCCCAAGGTGATTGTGATCTCACACCTGGTTGCTGTAAACTAAAAACATGGCAAACAAAGCACAACTATCTTCTACAAAAATTGCACAAATAATACTGTACTACAAACTTCTTTAGTTCAAATATCATATCCAAATATAACAAGACCATTACTATAGCAAGGTGAGAACACCAACCTTTGCCACCAGTACGGCATCAATGATTATCATGTCATGAGGAACATTTCATCACGAGAACTTTGACCAAAATAATCCATGCTAAATTTTAGGAGTGATCTCCGACTGTTCTAGATACCGTCTCTGCCTCTTTCACAAACTCAGCAGCAACAATTCATTTAATTTCAACTTGTCCAATCTTTTAGGCAATTTCTTCAACTGTAACATGGAAAATCCATTAGAAATATATATATGATACAAGAGCGACAAGATATCATATGATAATCCAATAATATATTTCAAAATCTCAACCACCTATTTAGCAACCAATTTCTTGGTAGCCCATTTATTACTTTATTCATTCATATACCAAAATAAGTATAGATTGCACTAAGTTACTAATTCTTTTAGAAAAAGACAGCCAATAACTCATGCCTAGAAAAAGTCCTTATTCACAACAATTACCATTGTTTCAACATAAACATTGCAACTTCAATAACTTAACAAGAATGACAAACCAGAGTAATTATACTAACAATACAATTAGTCATAGAATTTAGAGTACCTAACACCCAAGCGTAAACCAGGCAGTTACAAGATATCATATGATAATCCAATAATATATTTCAAAATCTCAACCACCTATTTAGCAACCAATTTCTTGGCAGCCCCTTTATTACTTTATTCATTCATATACCAAAATAAGTATAGATTGCACTAAGTTACTCATTCTTTTAGAAAAAGACAGCTATTAACTCATGCCTAGAAAAAGTCATTATTCACAACAATTACCATTGTTTCAACATAAACATTGCAACTTCAATAACTTAACAAGAATGACCAACCAGAAGTAATTATACCAACAATACAATTAGTCATAGAATTTAAAGTACCTAACACCCAAGCGTAAACCAGGAAACTATCAGTTTCGAATGGACTTGTCCTGCATAAATAAGATAAATATGCACTAAAAATCAAACTAAAATATATTTGGAAATGACCTGCTATCAGTCTTGTTCGATGCCATCAATCCTATTCTGCTTCTCTAATGGTGGCATGCCCCACGGCTATGATCAGAACGTGTGAACATAGTTGGAGCTTCTTGAAGTATGTATCAATTACAAATTCCTCTACCCACTCAAGTCCTAGTCATAATGCCTGTAAATCATTATAAAGAACATATTAAGGTACATGACATGACACCAAGTGCACTGACAAGCTAAAAAACATGAAAAATAAGTATTAGTTTACTAAGATAAAATGGTTTAACTCAACCTAAATGATGTTGGGATTCCGAAAATAAAATGAAATCCGCAGCGGAAAATAAAAACGAATCCCAAACAGGATCGATCAAGTAACGTATATACGAAAATATAAATACGAAGATAAAGATCATACCCTTGAAGCCTTTGAAATAAATCTTCGTAAAATTGGATGATGATCACGAACCCCTTCACGAACACGAAATCCCTTCGTTCCAAGCACCGAAACTTCGAAGCCTCTACTTCACACGCGTCGGAAGTTACCCGAAAAAATCTACAAAACTCCGTTCTATGAAGAACACGGTTAGGAAGTGTTGTAGGAATATTTTCTCTCTTATTTTTCTTACTCCTTTTCACCTCAAAGATGAAAAAAATTGAAGATGAAAAATTCTCTCACCCTCTATAATACCTCTCGGCAGTGGGCTGGTGTCAATGTGTTGATAGAGAGTTGAAAAATGTTATATATATTGTCACCATGAGAATGATACAATATATTACACATAACAACTCATCAACCTACATTATAAAATGAGTGGAATCTCATCATTATAATCATATACCAACCAACATAACATGCAAGTCTAACCAAGACATGTGAGGGAGGGGGCGGCCCATTGAAATTTGAAAATTTCCTAGAAATGAGCCGAGCCACTCGGCTCGTGTACCGGATGTTCGTCAAATGACTTCGTTAAATAAATTCTGTTTAATCACCAATGTATTTATGTTAATTAATTAATCTAATTAATTAATTATATCAAATACATATATATTTCTCTAAGAAATATAATTTATGAATTAAATTAATTACCCGGTAACTTAATTTTAATTCATAAGACCGCTATTTGATTTATCCAATAAATCATAATTAGATATCCAATATCTAATATTAATAGAGAGATAATAAATTCACATTAATCCATCAACGTTCCTGATGCGCGACTCCGTAGGTCCGTCTCAGCCGGCATTGGGAGGAACCAATGAGTGCGGGCGGACTTAGCCACCTAGCGGGCCGCACAGTAAACCCCGATCGAGAACGAATGAAGGGATCATTCCAGAACCATTATGTCGTGAATACCATATACGTATAGACCCTTCATCAGATGTCCCGGTCAAGTCTTTGGGTCACGGTAAATTCAAACCCTACTGTTGACTAGACTCTATACATGTGTTAACGCAAATCAAGACCGACTGATCAATAGTGTATCTAATACGACTATATCAGAATGCTTTGGCCAAAGACTTATGATCTTATTTTCCATTAACCGTATAGAACATACGCCTGCTCACTAACAGGAGATAGAGTCCTTTCTTGGCGTACAGTAAAGACTGCTACCTGCCCGTATAGTCCGCACTTCGAGGTCGACTCAGCAATTAAGCAAATGAGTCTAACTACTCTAATGACAAACTAAACGTCACAAGCACATCTTCTACTGAACCCTCAAGTCAAAGGTCCATGTATACTATCACAACCTTTCGATTCATCATCGACTCTCCGAGAGTGAATACTGTGTGACTGAATCGAGTATGAGTCATGTTCGAGTATACTGGTCCCACCAATATACTTATAACTATGCTATCAAGAGGTGCACACGTCCTAGCATCAGTTATACACGTCTTATTAAAACTTAATGTCCATTTAAGTTTATTGACTTGCGAACGATTTAGGTGAATAAACTTTAAACACTTCCAGTGCATTTTCTCTTATCCCATAACGAGAATGGAATGTTCGATTTATTTACATGGACTTCACTTCAATATTTACCAAGTCAAGAATGCAATTGAAATACAATAAACAGTGAATGAATCGTATTGTCTTTTATTAATTATTTCATAATTACAAGTATAATGCCCCTACTCTCTCATCTCCATATTCCTAACAATCTCCCACTTGCACTAAATGCCACACATTATGGTATCCAATACCCATGTTCTTTAAATGTCTCTGTAAGATGGCCTGTAATCATGACATGTGAGGGAAGGGAAAACAACACACAAAAAATCAACAATAATATAAGTTGGGCGGCTGCTGGACACGGGCCGTGCCGCTTGACACGGCCGCGGCGCGCGCTTGGTCGGCAGTGACTCGACCGTGCTCCAGGACACGGTCGGGTTGGTGTGATCGATTGGCGATTACTGGCGAGCACGACTCGACCGTCGCCGGGCACGGTCGGGTTGGACGGGCGACGTTTGGCGATTACAGGCGGCGAGACTCAACCGTGTCGCTGGGCAAGGTCGGGTTGGACGGGCAGACATTTCGGCAGTTCCGGAAGAGTTCGATTCGGCCGTGTCTCGGGACACGGTCGAGTCCGGCGGGCAGTCAGTTTCACATATTTGGGACATCTCGGCACGGGCCGTGTCGGACGACACGGCCGAGTTCAGTCGGCAGTGATTCGGCAGTTTCCGGCACAGCGTGACACGGGCCGTGTCATATGACACGGCCGAGACCTGGCAACTTGTTCCTCCTCGTTTCGTGTCCGTTTTCTCACCAAAGTACGTAGGTGCATGTGCATACAATGTTGTATCATTACTTACGTCAATTCTTACTTCGTTTTCTTCATTTGGATATGTCAATATCGCATCACCTACTACTATGGATTTAGTGGTTTAGGAAAGGGACTGATTAGGAAAATGGTTGGAAGCAATTCAAAACCTTCTACAGAAGGCACTGTTGTGTGTGTGTGTGTGTGTATATATATACACATATATATATATATATATATATATCGCATGACAAGAGACCTTTGCGAAAGACTCCCTAAGTGGTCCCGAAATGTAAGTTTTCCCTTCTATAAACAATCCAGTACCTCGAACCAAGGAGGCACGGTTTGAGTCTCAAAAACCAACCTTTCAAACCTTTTAGGTACAAATCAGTCACAGCGGTGCTTTCAGGGACCTTCAAGGAAAAAAGACTTGAATTAATGGCATGAAGGAAGTTAATATGGCATTCATTCAGTTCCTTCCTTGCCTTACTAATTCTTAGAGGTCAATCAGTATGACATGCCATGTGCAAGAGCGAAACTCAGGTGTGTAGCTTGCTTCTGAAAGGCTCTTCAAGACCTTTATCCGGTGTGGGAGAGTTGTTCCCTAGTTCGTCCTTATGTGTGTGCTCCCATGGAAGGAAGGAGTTGGGCCCAGGTTCCCGAGCTAGCGAGTTATAAATGCTTCTTCAAACCAGTTTCATATTTCAAGACCTGCAACTGTTTGACCCACAATAGATAGCAGAAGTTTCCATGCCCCTTTGAGACCCCAAAAGATGGACAAATTACTTCCGTTTTCTAATGAACACATACAATAGTCGTCACAACAAAAAGGATAATGGTAACCCCCCACCATTAACTACATTTCTGATAGTCCTTGAGCGTACGGACCCATGCATGATAATAGCGGCACCCAGGCCTAAGATTGCATAACGGCTAGAAAAATCACGAGAAGCTAATGACCCAGATGTAGAAAATCGGAAGCCAGAAGCAGCAAGTATAGTAGCTGACTTAGCAGGACAGGAGGAACCCAGGACTTGCAGACGCATCTCTTAAGCTATAAGCCAAACTATTAAAGTGCCAAAATCTTCAACCTTCAGTAAAATTAGTACATCCTTCTCCTATCGCCCAACTACCCCTCAGCTTCCGCCTCTTTAACTGGGTAACAAAAGACAAGAAAAAGATCTGGAAAGAAAGATAAGACACATTTCAATAGAGAGCCTCGCTCAAAGAGGGGGGATAAATAGGAACGAAAATACGAATCTGGAGGTTTGCTTTGATCCGAATCTTCCATGGCTTGATCGGGAGGAAAAAAACCTACTCCAAAGGCTATGCTCCGCAAAAGCGGTGCCTCTTAGATGTGCTCTCGTCAGATAGAATGGAAGTTATTCTACGGGAATGCAGTAAGGGGCTACCTTCTTGTAGATACGGAGCTCTTGTGGAATTGTAGCTACTGAGTTAATGTATCTTGTAGCTCCTGTTTGACTTTTATATCCTCCTCCGCAGACCAGGTTCTGAATGGGTCCTTCTTGGTCATGACATGAGGGCTTCGCTGCTCTCTGATTTTCCTCCCCAGGAGCCAGGCAACAAGAATTCAAGTGGCAAGAAAGGAAACAACACCTCAGACTGGGATAACAAAAATAATAGATGTCGCTAGACGTCAAGGTGGTTGGGGTGGTCCCCGTCATTAAGCTAAGGAGTCATTATGCAGCTTACGGACCTTACATTGTAAATCAATCGTGCACCGGCATAATCTCCTCAGCACACACTAATGCCTTCAACAAAGCACTGCAAAAAGAATAGCTCAGGCAAGGGTCCCAACTGCTTCTGCGGGCAAAGCGTGTGATGTATTCATGGTTATTATGACGCCAAGTCGAGCCAAGTCGCTTGAGTACCTTCAAGAAGACTAGTCGACAAGTCGCCCTACTAGTTGTAACAAGTCGACAAGTCTTTTGTATACATATATTTATTAGATGTAAAATGTAACTTAGCTAAACACACATCAGATTCATAGTTTAAGTCAAAAGTAACATAACTCTGTTTTTATTAAGATCTAGGGTTATGAGAGTAGAGAGGAGAGAGAGAGAGAGACGACCTATGAAGAACTGAGTAGAGTCGTCGGAAGGAGAAAACGGACAGAGAACACTCTGAGTCGCCGCCTCAGATTTATCGAGTGTTTTTGAAAGAATGATGGACTATGTGCAAGTTTTATGTCTTTAACCTTTATTTTTTATATTTCATATCGGGTTTTTCGGGTCGGGTTCCGTATCAAACCCATCAGTATCCAAACCCATAAGTCGTTGATCGACTTTTTCTAGAATCTCGACTTGTTGACGACTAGTCGTTGACTAGTCGTCTTCGTGATAACCATGGATGTATTGCGAGTTTTCATCCGGGGATCCAAACTAAGGGCTCTCATGATAATTCAGTATGAAATAGTGCATATCCTTCGAAGTCTGACCACGAGACCATAGGAACAGGAGAGGTGAACAATCCATAGGAACAGGAGAGGTGATCAATCACCCATGAGGTTGCCAAGGAGATGAGATCCTATGTTGGCACTCCCACGTGCTACTTAGTGGCTGTTCGCTTCGTATAGCTTGACCAGAGGGTGCGCTAGTAGTTTACTGATGAGTCATGGCCATTGACCATGCTTCCTGAACCTCTCCTTCTTTCTTCTCTTACGAAATATTCAATCAGCATCACTCTAACCTACTTGGCGCAAATCGACAAAAGGATGGCTCGTCGGTGAGGTGAGAGCTTAAAGCCCGATTACTGGTGGCGCATTCCCCACACAAGCACCGCCCAACAAGGGGAAGCTACAGGCCGAAAAGCTTCGACGCTTCGTTCTAAATGGGGGTGCCCCGGGCACTTCATCTTCTCATTTCGTCGTTGCTCATTCCCGTTATGACGAAGTGCTTTCCTTCTCCGCGTCTGCTCACGCTTCGCTGACCTATCGCGTGTTAAAAAGAAGACAGTATGAAAGAATAGTAAAGCAAGCACCCACACAAAGATTCTAAATATGATAAGTCCGCATTGGATTCAATAAGAAAAAAATGAAGAACGGGAATGAAAAGTAATAGGGCATTTCTAGCTCAAGTTTCAGATGAGCTTCTTCCATTTATGTATAGAATAGGACAGCTTGCTCTGACCAAGATTCTACTTTTTGCACTGTGGAGGGTATATGAATTTCCTCAAATGTAGATAGACCAAAAGAGCTGTGACTGAAAGTCGGATTACGCTTTATTCAGATGGCTTAGGAAGCAAAGGAGCCACAGGGAAGGCAAGTGACTCTATCCTAACAGTGATTCTTGTAACATCGATTTATTAATCAAATGGGGGTCGAAACAAGAAAGTAGTTTGGGGGTTGTGACCTTGCCAAGATGGACGAATTAAGCAGAAGGGGGCTGCATCAGGCGAGGCCATCGAAGAAAAGTCTCAAAGGGAACACATTCAATTGACTGATAATGCCCGTAGATGCTTATAAGCTGACCTTCTAGGATCAATCCTGAACGGCCAGGTCCCTGCCCACCAAAACTATGAATTATCGTTCTTTGACCGACACGAATGTGATTCAAGAAGTGGATTAGCTTAACTAAACTAACCGACTTCAAACCTATCTTGAGAAAGCCAATCCAAGGCAACTAGAAGGGAGTTGAAAAATGACATTCAAGCAATTACCTCTATCTTTCCCTTAAAGAACTCGCTTCACGACTCTTTTAGTCTCGTTCACTTAATAAGAAAAATCAGGGGCTATGTAATAAGGATTCAATTTGCGTTGCAACTAGTATAATGATTCAACTCTCGCTCCTAAAGGACGAAGAGGCTTGCCTTGCTTTTGTTGAAGGAAGGAAGATCAACTTTGTTAAAGAAGGTTGACAACTAGCAGCTTGTGATGCTCTTTTTCTTTGGGCCTGTTGGCTCTGTGTTCATGAAATTCAAACACCAACCTTCCCTTGTGTCCTGATGCTTTAAGGGCGAGTTACTTTTCCTTCACGAGCTTATTTTCAAAATAAGAAGTATCTTGAAGAAGCCGAAGCATCAGAATCTGCTGAAAGAAAGGCTGAGAAGGCCACTAGCCTGGCTTTTGAACCACGTTGAGGAAGCAATGTGAGGGATATATTAGGCTAAATTCATTCCCCTCGAGTTACAGCTAATTGTCCAAATAAAGCTATCCATGCTTTCTAGTGTATGCCAGGATCGAAAAAGTAGCTTAAAGATCCTTCTTTTCGTGATCCCTTGGACTCCTCGAAGTGACTGTGATCTACGGTCCATATTAGTGTAATGCATAAAATATATGCATTTCATGCATCTAAATGTCAATGCATTAAAATTATGCATTATATGCATAAGAATGTCGATGCATTAATTCATATCATGCATAACTTTTCAAGTTCGTAAGAATAAATCTTGGTCATCAATTTAATCAAGATATATGAACCAAATTCATTCATATTTCTTATCTTAAACCCATTCTCACTGGAAATACCCATATATATGTATATATAAAATAAATGTGTCTTCATGTATAGTTTACTTTCATCAATAAGAGGGTCCTCAAATATTTCAGCACTTCCAATTTCTAGGTACACCATACTATCCGAAATTCTAGCCAATATTTGAAAAGAACATTATGTTACTTGATCGTAATGAACAAAACTTGCCATTTTGCAATTTCAATTAACATAGAAACAAAAGAAATTGAGAGAAGTTTCTAGAAACCAGGGAGGGAAATTTGGTTTAAATTTGAATTTATGTTTGTTTCATTCTTCCCCACTTCTTCAATCTAAAAGCGCAAATTTACTGAAAACCAAGGTTATCACGATGCCAAGTCAAGCCAAGTCGCCCATGCACTGTCAGGACGCTCGAGTCAAGTCGGCAAGAAATTATATACATATATTTATTAGATTTAATACGTAACATAACTAAACAAACAACAATTTCATAGTTTTCATCAAAAGTAATTGAATATAAAGTTCAAATTCAACAAATACCCATAACAGATCATAGTAACGACAAAATAACATAAAAATATAATTGAAGTATATATATATATACACAAAATTTAATATATAAATTAAAATGTGCTGTCACGATGTCACATACCACAAGTCGCTTATGTGCTGTCTAAAAAAAAATCCACGGGAGAAACAGCTGCATACAACAGAAATAGTTGCCCACTACCGCAAGACAAGAAGGAGAAGAAGAGGCTGCAAATATGAGGAAGAAGAAGGAGAAGAAGGCGACTCTGGGCTACTCAAGATATGAAGACCCGCCGTCACAGGGATGAAAACAAGAAGACCTAACTGGGGGAGGACCGAAATGCAAAAACGGGTAATCTTTTTTATGCTTTTATTTCGGATCTGGGTTTTTGGGTAGGTTTTCGGGTAAAATCGATTTTGGGTAAAAAAGATTTACCATCTAAGATCGATAAGTCGATAGACGACTGCTTTGAGAAGAGGACTGGACAACTTGTTGTCGACATGTCGACTACAAAATAACTAAATAGCCATGCTGAAAACAAACTAGAAACTGTAATTTGACATCTCTAAAACCATCATCAACTCATCATCATCACCAACTGCACCTTAATCCCAACTATGTTGCGGTCGGTGGCATGAAACTAAAGTGCCAATTAATTGTCTAAAATTCGTTAACACTATAATTCATGCCAAAAAAGAAAAAAGTTATAAAGTTTTACGATAGATGCCCTTCCTGTCGCAACCTTCATACGAAGGAGAAATGGGATGAAATTCCATAACCATCAAAATTATAGGTTTTCCCAGCTACATAGAAAATATCATGAGATGGTGATGAGTCGAGATAATTGCTATAGCCATGTCACATTACGTGATTGATATTGTAAAATCAACACATACATCATGGAACATGGCGTTGACATCTTTGAAACCGTACCATAAAAACAATTGGTCTGGAGCATTAATAATTTTCAAGCAAAGTGTTATCCTAATGTAATTTGATTTATAGATTTTGCATCCCTCTTCAGTATAAAGTTCTAATGATATTTTTATAGTAACTAAAAAAGACTGGAGTTTTTAGTTTTCTATAGATTTTATAGGATTTTATGTAATTCAGCATTTGAGCGCGAACAATCAAACTGTTTATTTTTCCCTCATCTCCCTCTATCAATTTCCTTGTAACCAAAGTGAATCTTCTGGGAAAATACTGATCATATCACCAACTTAGGCATATACTAATACCATCAGTGCAAGTGATCAAATCCAGGAATATTGTTACATACCTTATCAGGAATATTTGCATGTTCAGGTGGCTCCGGAATATGAGCATGTGGTGCTGGATTAAGATAGATGATATTTCTGTAAAAGTGGATAAGCTCACACCACTCCTTTTATGTTGGATATTTCAAAATTTTGATGTATAAATATTCAAAGTAACTTACAGAACTTGATTATTCATGATGTCTTCCAATCCATTGACTGGGGAAGGTATCACTTTTGTCAAGCCATTCCTCTTAGTCAACCACATGAATCCATTCATTCCACCACTGAAACAACCAGATATTGGAAATAAAGCACGATAACATAATCAGGGAAAACAGATCAAGCAAAGGGATTGAATTCTTAATAACATACAAAACAACAAACCTTGCAGTAGTATCAATTGTCCATGGAAATTTTTCCGCATTAGAAGAACGACAGTAATGGCTAATTTGGGCAGCCAAAGCATGATCAGAATGAACATAGAGCAAATCAAACATGAGACTGTTTCGGAATTGCTCCTCCTCCTACAAAATCAGAAAATGAAGAAAAGAACTATCAAACTAGACTAGTTATGATTTTTTCACTTTTCCTAAACAAAGGATTGTTGCCTGCACATACAAGGGGACTCAAGCGATTGTCTCGGAAAATTACCCGCTTATAACAAAATTCAGGTATGATTCAGTTCAGTACTTTGTTATGGAAGATTCTCCACTTAGACTCGATTCATGGTGACATTGGAATGGTGTCTAAAGTACTGTTATTGAAGTGAGAATAATGCTTAGAACCATACTTGTTATGACGAAAGGCACACTAAGGCGATACGGGATCCTATTGCCTGAGGCGCGAGGCACACGCCTCAGCGAGGTGAGGTGCACAAAAAAGAAAAATAAATATAATGAAATTATAAAATTTAATAATACATAATGACAATAAAATATAACAATCAACAAAATACTTAATAATTAACAAAATTATTAAGTATTTTGAATAATAAAACAACTGTAAAAGTATTACGAAATAAACAAAAAAAAAAAAAAGAGAGACCTAATAGAAACGCGCCTGCTGACTGAGGTAGCCCGCATTAGGGCCTAAAAGGCGATGTTCCCTTTTATCTAAGCACCCTGCGCCTCAGGCGCACCTTTAACAACTATGCTTAGAACACTAGAATTCGAGAGCATCTCTCTAAGAAATACTTAAGCACCTGCAATTGTACTTAATTCTATAGAGTATGATAATCATGATTTCAATCCTTTAATTACTGATGCAGTGAAAGCGCCACATTTGTTGTGGGGGCAGCCTACAATAAGACCAATTGTAGCACATGAGACCAATTGTAGCACATGAGCAACAATTATCACAAAGGTTACCGTTACAATTCCCACTGATCTGCTCAAAATAAATGCTGGAAAGACAAATAATCCCTTTTGCAACAATTACTCCTATTGGCAATTCAGCTTGTAAATTAGCTCCAATTCAAATTGACGAATTTACAACTGCCGCGATACTAAAATCCATAATTAATAGCCCAAACAAAACTCATGTTTTCAAATCATACAACCGCGGAAAAGCCACATTTAAATTGAGGCACCCGGCCATGATAGCTAATGTTATAAAACATCCAATAACTCTCCAATGATGGACATAAGGGCCATTTCTACCCGTAATTTGGAAACATCATTTTCACCTCCATCGCCAAAATATAATTAATAATCTTAGCCCATTAGTACTTGAGGATCCATCCCCAGCTTTGCCGTGCTCCATACTTGGGCTGAATTGAAATCTACATGTGACTCTTCAACCATGCATATAGCACAGGCTTTAAATATATAGCACCACATCAATTCTATCCCAACAGCAATTTATCCCTTCTATAAAGTCCGGTCATACAAGCTTGAACTGAGAATGTCATGAATCGTAAGAAGAATATCACATCTTAGACTATCGAAATTTATTTAGAAATATGCATGTATACTACTGTACCTCATACATCTATCTCGTACATCTCATTCACCGATTAGGATACTACCCTCAATTATTTTCACGGACCATGTGTAGAAGACATTTCAAAAATTCCTACAAGAAGCAGTTCGAGACATTCAACTTTGTTTATATTATTGAACCAGATATTTATATTGAAATCAACGAAAATTATGAGATGCTGAGCAAGGTTCTAAAAAACGCTAGGCGCTAGATGTTCGGATAGCTAACGCCTAGCACCCAAAAGATTAATTGGGGATTAAACGGAGGTTAAATGGACTAAGTGGATTTATATTTTATTATTATTTTAATCTGAGAGCAAAACTGAAGAAAAATACGGGAAAATGGCCGTGAATTAACTGTTCAATATGTCATGCTATCAAACTGTTATGGTTAGTAAAAACTATTATGATAAAAGAATTTGAAACATTCTAAATAAGTAGAACCTGGATTAAAACATCATAAACCCAATAAAAGCCCAAAACAATAGTGGCAAAACTGTGTGACATTAACTGTTTACACACTTTAATTCTAAAACATCCAAATAGCAAAAGTTGGTCCTGTGACACCACAATTGTTATAATTACTAATAGAGTAATTAGCGCAGTAGCACCTGGAATTTGTTTCTCTTCTCAATATCTGTACGGAGTTGTAAGAGAACCTTTCATTAATGTAATTGAGGAAATGTGCTATCCAACTCTTCGGACAGCTATTAATGAGAAACTTCCGACAAATGAATGCTTTAATGGCCACTCTATTGCTGCAGAGAGCGTCGTGAACATTCAGAGCTTTATTGACTCCTCTTGCATGTGTGAGATCTATCTCAACACCATTTCCATAGCTGCTACTTTCCAATCGAATTCTCACATAACCATATGAAAACCTGCAGCTAGGTCCATGCAAACCATCCAATCCAATCCTCACATAACATAGGAGTATTTGTCATATGAAGCACAGATACTCACCCACAGCCACATATCCCGTTCGACACGAGCCGGACACTCCGGACACGCCTAACATGCTACAACCCGCATGTCAGATTTTTTCTTTTTTTTTGTCAGGCACTCCCCCGACAAGTTCCCAACACTTCAGGACGCATCCGAACACGAGTTGGACATGCTGAGACTGTTTTTTATATAAGTTGTCGAGCTGTTTCCTATCTTGTTGTAGAGAAAAAAAGGAAGGAACGCAGTGGAGGTTACAGCTAGGTTAAACGGCAGTTGTGAACTGGGCTTCTTCTGGGGTAGGGTTTATTTATTCAATAATCTGGGCAAGCAATGGGCTGGATTGATATTATTTGTTTTAGTATTATTTGATAATAACAGAAGAATATGTGTGTGTGATATAAACTAAAATAAATCAAAATGTGTACTCTACATGCCGTGTTGTGTCCTAAATTTTGGAAAAAAGTGTGAATCCTGTATCCATGTCGTGTCGCGTGTCGCGTTATGAGTCCATGCTTCATAGAGCAAAACAAGTTGGGTTATTCGTAATACCTTCAAGGGTATTTGTAATGAACATTTTAAAAGGCGAATGCATAAGCAAGGCATTTGCTTGTCCAATGGTGAGGCCTAAGTCTCAATGCGACAAGGCGTAAGCCTTCCATGCAAAGTACATTTACATTGAAAATAAAGGAAAATTAATTTATGCACAAAAATACTTTTTTATGTCATCTTACTGTTGGTTTTTGTAGTTTAAGGGTTAAAGTGCAAAATAAATAGTCCCTCAGGCCCGCTATAAGTTTCCCATTTTTTTTGTCAAACTTTTTAAATTTTGACCATATATTCACGAAAAAATATATTTAATTATGATGCGACATTGTTGGGAATATATTTTTCGAAATGTTATGATTTTATAATTTTTATTTTATAAAATTACAAATAATCATGATCAAAGTATTGTCACTTTGACTAAAAAAAAGTCAAACGGGAAACTTATAGCGGGACAGATGCCGAGTATAAGTTAGAAGGTCTTGCATAATTTATTATTGATTACAATATTTAAACATAAACAAGGTTAAAGAGGTAGTTTTACCCCTTAATATTAAGACCCCAACGTCATGTATACATAAGAATGAGAAGTGGGCAAGGTTGTAGTCATTTTACTCGGCCTTGATTACTTTTCTGCCCTTCTCTCTATTTCGCTCTATTATGTTTGTGAGTTTTGGACAGCAAACCACTTGGGAGTTCTTTAATCGAGAGAGATATGTATGTCTAAAAAATGTTGTACAAAAAGGTCTAGGCGTAAAAGGCACATGTATTGCTCAAAATGTGCAGGTCTTGGCTAGTATAAAGTTCGCTCTTATCAAGAAGCATCGATGCGTTTTTGGCTCAAGAAGCAGCAACATGCGCCGCGCACTTCTTGGCGCCTTTTAAACCACTGTTTGTAACATTGAGAGAGATGTGATAAATGATCGATGTTATGTTTCGAACTCCGCTAATTTCAGTTGTACAAGTTAGAAGAGTCCCTCAAGGAAGCTAGATGTTCATCTTTCTTTTCACGTCTCAAAAAGAGACGACACCACAAGGGAAAGACCTATCAGAAAACACATATCAATGCAATAACAGAACATATTATCGGACAGACGAGGTATCGGGAGAGGTAATAAAGTAATGGGGAATGTCATCAGAAACTTCTAAAATGGGACCAGGAGATCACTCATAATTAGAGACTCTCCACAAGTGGATTATAATTTCACATATAAGTTGCCAGAAGAAAAATAATCAGAGAAGCAAACAACAAGGAGAAGTTTACTCGAGAATAGAGATATGACAAGCAGACAGCCTCGTGACATAACCAAGAGAGAACTAGCAGAAAAATATTTTACCACCGCAAAGTACAGTCTCAGCGGAAAAGCAGAAAGAGTCTGGAAACAAAGCCGTTTTCCTTGGGTTTTTTAACATAGACAACCAAATGCAATAAAGGACAAATCAGAGACACGTCACATACTGACGAGAAAGTGCCAACGTAACCAGCAGACAAAAAGTAGACGCGTCAACAGGGGATTTAGCCTGAAATGACTTTGAGCAGGTAACGAATCTTGTAAATCAACGCGATCCTTCTTTTCCTCGTGATAGGGATAATTCTACTATTAAATCTTCCAGTTGTCACTCACTCAATCTGAGCACCCAAAGATTTATCCAAATCAGAAAAACTAGAGATTGCATGCAAATACTGTCAACGGGTAGGTGTAACGGGTAGATGTACTGGTTGCTAAAGCTGGATTGAAAGAGCTTATAGAGTTATTTTGCATCTAAGAATCCGCGATCGTGTAAGCATTCAAATGGACATTTTCTGTTGCAAAAGTACTGTGTCAGCAGAAAAGTAGAAAAAGTCGGGAAACAAAGCCGTTCTCCTTGGCATTAAGTCAAACCTCCACTTTGGGATTATATCGAGAGTCAAGCTGCCCAAGAAAATGCCTTAAAAATGAGTCGACCAAGGAGTGAAGAAGGCTACTGACTAGAATCAAACTTAGAGACAGAAGTACCCTACCAATCTGAAAATTCTGTAATTTTCAAGCGCAGGTCCCTCCTGAGGAGCCAAACGGAAAACCATCAAGTCTCCCATTGTTAAGTTTGAAAAATCTTGATTGAAAACAATGAGTGTTCGATCCGCACTTCAAGGGAGCTTCATGAGCAAACCTTGAGAAAGGGTCAGCTACAACTGGTTGGAAGTGCTTCGGTGATCTTTCAAGTCAAGTGTAGGGTAGGATAGCTTGGTAATAAATCCAGAGTCGGTGCGGAAGGGACCTTTATAATCAGTCCTTGTGGCGAACCAAGTTATTAGGGGACTCCGTCAAAGATCGTTGTGAAAGGGTTCTTGTTGTATTCGCTTGATATGTTTAAAAGTATTTTTGTGAAGAACAGCAAGCTAAGGTAGATAACACATAACGCTGAAACCACTCTAAACTCTCTGACTCATTGCTCCTTCACATTTACCGGTAGAAACGCAGTCGCACCTATGAAGCACCCCTATTCCTAAAAGGACGAATGGATACACAGGAATACAGCTTTTTTTCTTTCATTCTTTTTTTTTAAATGGGGTACATAGGAATACTTCGGGGATACAGATTTATGAATACATTGTGGATTTTTATAAACTTAAAACAAAATGGGGCCTTTTTATACAGTAGAAAATTTTGGAATTTTTAATAGAGCATAAAAAATAAGAGTAAAATGTTTTGATCAAAACAAAAATCCAAAAATTACAATATCAATTCACTATTATCTCATCTTCGTTGTACACCACGCAAAGCAACATACTGTCAGGACATTGAAATGTTAAGAGTTGGCCTAGATGTCTGCCTCATGTAAGGGAAGAAAGTAAAGAATTCATGTCAGAAAAAGCTGCAACAGAGTTCAATACTAACTTTTGAAGATATAGACACATATCAAGATGATGAAGATTTGGATGATATTGTAGGGGTACGCATATGTTCAAAAGGTGGAAGGTTGGTTAATACAGCAAAAAACAAGATAAAAAGGTTCAAAAGATGTTTACTTTTCTCATAGTTCGCACGGACATGGACACAGACACGGGGATACGGAAAAATCGGAAAACATAGGACATGAAATGGCATTGATACGGATGTTGTTAAAGTTTTTATATATACATATATATACGTATAAAAATATGCATCAAATATTAAAATATAATAAAGCTTATAAAATTAAGATTTTATAAAATATATCCAAGCACGGTTTCATATAATGAGCAATCACTCATTCTATAATATTTTTCACCATTCCAGATCATATTTCAATTAAAATCGGTCTCTAAAGTTCAATTTTCCAGAACAATCTACTGGTCTGCTCAAAAAACGTGTTTCACTTTTACACCTGTTGTTCCGCAAAACTCATCTGTGGCGTGTCCAATTGCCCCTACTTCATCCAAGACGCCCTTTACCCAGTCCTCTACTTCTATGTATACAGACGTTATGCATCCCATCGTAAATCACAGATCTAATACTTGTTTGAGAGCGAAATTAAGGGAAAGGTTTTTTTTCCTACTGAAAAAATGGCGAAAATAGTGAACGCAGCCGGCTCACTACCAGGGACCGTAGAATCTCCTCTCTCCTCCAAAATTCGCCCGGCGTGTACTCTTTTTTTAAATACAGCTTCTAAAAAATGTCATATCGAAAAAAAAAAAAAAAAAAAAAACAAGAGTCTGAGCAACAGATATCTGAACATGTCCGAACAGAAAAGCGTAACCCTACTTAACATGACTGAACGGCTGTGTCCCGCCATCTTCGTCCATGTCCAGCCGTGTCCTAGAAAGTGTCCAGCCCAAAAACCATGTGGGACACTGCATGTGCGTGTCGGACGCATGTCCGGTCCGTGTCCGTGTCCGACCTGCATCTGACGCTGCCGTACCACCTGTTCTAACAGTGTCCGTGCAACCTAGCTTCACTCCAAATCCAGCAGAAGTTGTTGAAAGTAGAAAAACAAGAAAAATAAAAAGACAAGGCTACACAGTCTACAATACATGGAGCACACAAGAAGGAAGTGTGAGATAAAGTTTACAAGGATATAGCACGACAGATGTATGAAGCCGCAATTCCATTGGATGTCATTAAAAATCCAAGTTCTGAGGTGATGATTAAATCCTAGGTAATATGGTCGTGGCATGAAACCTCCTAGTTATCATGAGGTGAAGGTTCCTTTCTTTAAAAAATAAGTTAATGAAGTTAGCGATATTATGGACTCCTATAAAAATGAACAGGTGAAGTATGGTTATTCTATTATGTGCGACAGATGGACAGACAAAGAAAAGTAGCACCCTCATAAGCTTTTTGGTAAATTCAGCAAAAACGACATTTTTTATTGGAACATCTGTATTAAAACATTGATGCTTATGAGTATTCAAAGACGAGAAAAGGTGTGTGAATTAAGCAATAGCTTTGAAGTGTGTATCAGGGTTGAAAATGTGATTCAAGTTGTCATTGATAATGGAAGAAGAAAAGAGGAGGAGGAGGAGGAGGAGAAGACACGAAGCTTAGTAAAGATGAGTGATGACTGCTGTACTAGTACTGTGTGAAGTAGTAGAGGAGATTAAGTAGTCTTACATATTTAATTTGTGTTAAATAACAATGCGGCATCCTTGATCGTTTGTATTGCTTTCAAGTTCAGTTTATAATTTCATTTTCCATGTGTTGCCTCCCTTCCTCCCTCCCTCCCTCTCAGGCGTGCGCCTCACTTCGCCTTGTGCCTCCGGCGATAGGAACCCTTATCCCCTTGGTGCGTCTTTCGCCTCTAACAACTATGTTTAAGGGTGCTGCTCGACAGTTGCATTTGCAAAAGTCACATCTTGCCTTTACGGTGGAAGGCTCTAGCCCCAAAAAGAGGTCAACTCAGCAAACCTCTACAGAGATTCGCAAGCAGAGATTTATGACAAGTTCTCCTTTTGACTTCATAAAGTTCACTGTTATCATGAAAATAAGAAATATATATGAGTAGAAGATTATGCATCTTAAATACCGTCAAGGTATCCTCAAGCTTCTTTGTCTCGGCGAGCAATTTCTTCTCATCAATGAAAGGCAATTTAGCCACGCCCTATTGCAAATTAAAGAAAAGGTGGTATTGGATGCTTATATAATATCAAATGTTATTGATCATGGAAGTAAATAATAGTGGACTTACCTGCCAAGCAAAGCGCTTTCCATTCATGTCTATCTCAAAATCTGGTCAAAAAACGAAACTAAATTTATGTCCAGAAAAATGACAGAAAAATAAGCAAGCTCCAGCAAACAACTGACAATACCAGGTGGATAGAAGTCAAAAATAGGTGACGCAGGATCAGTCATCAACCTTCGGTATCTTTCAGGGAGAGCAGCAGAACTATCAAGAAAAAAAAAAAAAAAAACACTAAGAAAGATAAGAGAAAACCGGTGGCAACTCAAGGCTGAGAAACGTCAAGTACCTTGCAGCTGGTAGTGTTCCCAACAGCTGATCAAAGGGTTTAAATGGCTCCCCATGGAAAAAAGTTATTTCCAAATCAGCTAAGCCTTTAAGATCAGATGCAAATGGCGCATAATGATATGGATAGTACCTGGACAAACCATAACATTACAAAATCAGGGAAGCAGCAGGCAGATATTATTACTTCAAAATGCAAGTCCACAGGATTTCAAGATTGAAATGCAAGAACTACTCAATATAATCCATATGGCACAGCCTTCTAGCTTGCAATTTGATTAGAGATAACCTACTCTACATTAGAGAGTGAAAGAAGGATTTTTTTTCTTTTTATATTTAGTTTTTCTTGGACTCGGGACGGCATCGAACATGATAGTGTGATTTTCTCTTAACATCTTAGGTGCATTACATGTATTTTCTTGCTCATCAACCATTACCAATATGAAGAATGAATATAACCCCTAGTTATTCTATAAAGTGTATACATCTCTAAACCATAATCCACAGGCATCACTAGATGCAATGGTAAAGCAAATGAAGCCTTTTTCTTCTGTAGAAAGGATATAATAACACACCATTGCCATGAGCAGACACCTTGGTAGTAATAGCGAGAAACCCAACACAACCCTTCCACATACTTCAAAACCTGCAAAACATATCAGTTATCCTCCTTTCCGAAATGGCAGTAGTAAATTAATAACATTGAGAATACAGATAAGCATGAGATGGATATGGAAAAGAAAATTAATGCAGAAATGATCATGGTTGTTACGGCGCTCGACTAGTCGTCGACCAGGCGGTGCAGGACAGTCGCCGTGTAACTCCGACTCGACTGACGTAAGTATTTCGCTCGCCAGGAACGACATGGGTCACCTAGTCGACGACTTGGGTCAACTGGGTGACGTCCTGTCTCCGACTGGTATAAGACCTGACCCATCGAGACCCGATCTGCTGCCGATCTGTCGTATATACCTAAGTGGTACTCTTCTTTTTCTCTATTCTTTCTTACTTTTTTCTTTCTTCTTTCTTGCTGAAGCCATTTTATTTCAGTCAATCTTTCTTTCTAGTTGAATCTCCGATGTCGATACCTAGTTCTTTCTTTCTTTGTTATCTGAAACCTAATTGCTAAAGCCACTTTGCTGTATAGATATATTATATATATAATTATATTATATATTGTAGTTATAAGTATACGTATAGTATACAATCAGTCAAATTACATAATTTACATATATATAGATATTTATTATTTATAATTAGTCGACTACCCTACGACTCGCCATGCCGGACACGTGTCGACTCGAGTCGACTTACCGCCGTAACAACCATGGAAATGATTTAACTTATTTGCTTGCATTAATAAGCTAAAGTTCAGAGTCAAGAAAATTGTAGAAGGTGACTGTGGAGCCTTGTCATCACATTTGGGAAATTTTGCATATATATGAGCAACAAAAAGAGGAATAAATACATAGCCACCATCTAAAGTTTGGCATAGTTATATGAACATCCTTGAAGTAAAAATCAGACTGATCCAGCTACCCATTCCCAGCGTTTGCTAGCCAGGAAAATGAATGGAAATTACATAATAAGAAAGTACCCATCAGAAAACACAAGAAGAATAAGAAAAGAAAAGAAAAGGAAGAGAAGAGACAAGAAAACTAATGGATCATATGTAATATCCGTGCGATTTACGTATTTTATTTTGGTTGTATCTTGTTGTAATGTGGAGATGAATGTATTGATGAATTGATATTTGGATTTGTTCTTGATTGATAATCGTTGAGTTTTATGATTTTTGGAGGTGTTCGTTCTGGCCGGACTGCAGGACTCTTGACATGCGGGTTACGCGCGTAAGGCATACCGAGTTACGGTCGTAATGGCTGTTACGGCTGTAATATAGCTGCCGGTTACAGCTGCAACGTACAGCACAAAATCGGGCAGTAGCCTCGGCAGCACTCGTTACAGCCGTAAGGGATGGACGGTTACGGCCCTAAGGTGCAGGTCGAGTACGGCCATAATGTATCTGTCGAGTACGGCCGTAAGTTGTCGAGTATTACAGCCGTAATGCCTGGTCGGGTAATGGCCGTAATGCACCTGGGTGTTTTGGAAAGTGGCTCGTCAGGACCCATTACGGCCGTAAGGCACTGCCGGTTACGGCCGTAACGCACTCGGCTATATAAGGCCGAGTGACGGGTCATGTAGACACTTCTTCATATTTTCTTCCTCCTTCGCGAGTCTTCGAGGGTTTTTGAGAAATATGATCAAGAGCATCATTTTGCAACTTTTTGGGAAGATTAATCCGTGTCCAACATCATCTTCCACTCGAGTTCCGTCCGAATCAAGGTAAAATCTCCTTCAAATCCCTAGTTCTTCATATGTTGGGGTTTTGCTTGAATCTTCAATTTTAATTCGTTCCAGCTCTAATTGATGCTAGATTATGATGCTATAATCATAATCCTTCACTTTTCCCCGAAGTTCAAGGATTAAATTCCAATTTTTCTTCCGTAGTTTGAATCCCAACCCTCTTGTCTTCTTAGTGTTTGATTAAATGCCCCCAAGAGTAAAACTTGCGGTGAATTCTTCCGTTTCCTTGGTGTTGTGTTTGATTCGGTATTTCGATGTGTTAGGATCGAATCATTGAAGGAAATCGGACCTTACGCTCATCCGTTCGTTGTTTTCTGTGTCGTTCGAATCAAGGCAAGTACTTTGATTGTGTTTAATGTACTTCTTGTGAATATATGATTTTTGAGAAAATGCGATTTGTGCCATGTGGTTTTTGAGCAGCGTGAGAACCGAGTAAAACCAGTGAGGGTCCCCTGGGATCCGATAGGCCGCGTTCCCTACGGATCACTCGATTGGGCTATACACCAGGGAGGGCCTGACGAGGTGTCTCTGGGGTGTGTATCTTGCTTGAGAGGTACAGGGCCAGTATAGCTCGGAAGGTTGTTTTGTGATAATGATTATGGACCTATTACTATGGTTATCTAATCTTTTTATTCCGAAAATATTAGATATAATGAAATAAAATAAAGTATATTATACATGTGGATGTTACTTATATATAAATTTGAATTATGTGATTCAATTTATTAATGAAGTAATTAGAGTCAATAATTAATTAATAGATGTAATTGCAACAATAATAAAAAGAAAAACTTCTGAGAAGTATCCATAAGCTTATGGGACTAAAATAGTGAAAATATGGGAAGAATTTGGATGGAAAACAAGAACGAATAAAGAAGAATGACTTCTCAAGTTACGACATTTGAATCTCTGGTGAAAGGTTCAAAAAAACTTGCATCGTTAGAGGTTTTAGTAGGCCACATTCTCCCTTGTCATCTCTGGTCTGTGCAAGTCTCCACATGATCTCATCTCTCTTCTGTTCTCAAACAACAATAAGATTACGTGTTTTTTTGGACTATATCTCCTTTTTGTCAAAAAATACCAAAACGGCGCAGTTTACTGGAGCCAATGCCAATGACGCATGGACACTCCTGTAGGACTGCCTCTGTTCTGACACGTTTTGGACACTTTGGATACGATCCAACACGCGTGTGAGACATTATCCATTTTTTTTAATGCTCGATACACCCCCGACACACAGGCGAAGAGGCCGAACACACGCAATGGACAAGCTCGATTATGTGTTTTTTCTTCGCCGATCTCCTCAAGCGAGTGTCGTCTTCTTCGCCATTTTCGCCGATCTTCGCGAATGAAGATGTTGTGCTGACTTCTTCTTACGGTTCTTTTTTCTCCACCAATCTATCTCCAATTAGCTCTGCCGATCTCACTCCCATTAGCTATTTCTAGCAGTCAACGGAGATGTTATATGAAGAGGAAAAATGAACAAGGTAGAAGAAGATTCAACCACATAAACTCGAAAAATGGAAAAAAACACAAATAAGGCTCTGGCCGCTATGGTTTTATAGTTTCAATTAAATACTGGACTGGGGCTTTTTCTGACGCCCATTGGGACTTGGAGCTTTGTGAATTTAAAATAATTTTAAGTATAAATGAAGTATATATGTTCTTGGACATCTTGTTTGAATTCTTAAATATCTAAGATATTGATTATATATTTAAATACATATATTTAAATTAAAAATAAACGTCTCTTCTATGTGTTGTGTCATACATTATGGAAAGAGCGAATCCTGTGTCCGTATCGGGGCGTGTTGCGTGTCAATCCGTACTTCATAGGCCAATGCCTCAACAGCCTCGAACTCCCTTGAAGCGTAAGACTCTAGATTTAAAACAAAAATACACCTTGGAACATTCTCTTGCCCCTAGCCTCGAGGTGCTCTGACTGCCTTTTAAAACGTTAGGTATATACGAAGCCAATAGTAGGATACCATATGATAGTACATATTCTATCATATGATGAACGTAAAGCTGTCCACAAAGCGATTGATACTCAAGTGTAAAATGCAAAAGTCAACATATAAGGTAATTAGTCATTTACAAACAAAGAAAGACAGCCACACCTCAATACCAAGTACAAAATCACTGTTGAAAACGAATTTTGTACTTACTACTTCCATTCGAACTTCGTCAATCTTCTCTGATCCCGATATACCAAATTTCTCAGAATAATACCTTTCTTTATATCCAGGCTCCCCCAACTTCACCTGACAGGATTAAGTTTGGAAATTTAATAACATAGAGGCACTTACAATAGATATGTCCATGCAAACACACAACTAATTTTGTGTGCCATTACCAGAAAACTTGTGATGGTGATGATAATAATTACAATAATAATAGAAACTAGCAAAAATAAAAAGAATAAGGCCTCGATCCAAATATAGGTAACCAGTGCTAGTAAGACGTTATCAAACTAATCCACAGTCCGCATAAAATCAAAATAATTCCAGTAAATATCCACAGACGATGAGAGAATAATTTACTTCATATGCCCAGAATTATATGTGATTTGGAGCGCTACAAAATGACTGAACAAGTCTGATATAATAAAATTTCATATCTTAGTATTTGTTTACTTATTCTGACACATTTTGGTTCAATGGACTTGAACACCAGTAGACAGTTCATTCAATCACATTAAAGTAATATTTTAGCAAGAAATTATTATTGTCAGTTATTATCATTACATAATTATATCAAAAACACATTAGCCGTTTTTCTTTTAATCTTCAATCATTATTTTACTAACATCATATATCATAAAATCAAATTTTTATATACTATTTCCATATTATAAAAGATCAGATAACAAAACAACGAATGTGCAGCGTAAGGGCTGCATTTCTTTAAACTCCATATTTTCCCTTTATCCTATATTGCCCTCTCTTTCTCTCACGGCCATATCAACGCCTAAACCAAGTGGACCGTCTCTAAGCTCGGCTCTTTTCTCAGTCGCCTGCTTTTGGTCGCGATAAATCCTCAAGTTTCAAACTCCGTAACTTATGTTAATACAAACAAGGTCAGACTCCTAACTTATGTTTCAGACTCCCAAATCTCGCAGACTAGAAGAACTGCGAACGGTGGAAGGTTAACGGCGAGTCGCAGACGTTGAGAGGCGAAAGGCTTGCGGCGGCGGCAGATTTTTATTTGCGGTAGGTTTCTTTCTAGTATGATTTATATTTTTCCTTCAGTACGATTTCCCTCGATATTGCAACCAGGCATCGCCTAACATACTCAGGTGATGCCTACTCGATGACTTGTCCACCCTGTTTGACTTCAGACGAGGCGCAGCCTCCAGATGTGCTGGCTGAACCGCCCAACCGCCAAAGAGTCGCTTAGGCGACGCAGTGATAACCATGCAATGAATTATGTGGTCTTTGTGATGGTTAACTCAAAAATCAACAACAAGAAGAAAGCTAGGAAAGCAATGAATTATAGCATTGGTGAACTTTCTTCTGATGAAGACGATAGTAAAGAATGATGAAAATGCATATTTGAATGCTTCAATTGAAGATGACTGGAGTCAAGTTGAAGAAGATGCTACTCGTAGTGGTGCTGCTGCACTTGGAGATGATTATAAGATTCCTAACGCTGCTGATGGAAATGAATGTGAAGATGTAACTGATCAGAGTGATGGCTCTCCTGAAATTGGATCAATGCAACTTAGATATTTGAAATTTTAGTTTCTAGAGTTGGATCAATTATAAACTTATGCTATGTTGAGTTGGTTGTTATGTTTTGGACTTGTTGACCATGACTGATTATGTTTTTTGTATGTTCTGCTATGATTTGCACTTATGGATTTTATGCATTAAAGATTTGAATATGATTGGATTTGGTTACGTATTAGATTTATTTGTTACGTTACAGATTTGGTTATATTGTTATATTTCAGAATTGACATGCATTTACTCCCTCCTTTCCACTTGAGAAGTCCAGTTTGGTGAATGTACAACTTTTTGTTTTTATAAATTTTCATTTATCTTTTTTACTTTCTTTGTCCAATAAGTTAATATTCTTATTAACTTAAGAAAAATATTATATATATTTTAATTAGATACTTCCTCCGTTTTTTATTATTGCAACGTGTTGACTATTACACTGTTCATATACTCTCTTTTGACCATCTTTTGTACTTTATACATATGAAAAAATATAGTCATGAGATGTCAGATTCATCCCGAAATATACTTTCAAAATATCAACTTCTTATAATTTTTAAAAATAAAGAATTGAAGATATTAATAATCAAAGTTGTGCACTAGCAAGCGTGTGCAAGTTATAAGAGAACGGAGGTAGTATTTAGTTTGAAAGTGGACTTACTCGCACAAAACTTCAAGTGGGACGGATGAATATAAATATATGAATTCTACATTACAGTCCCAGTTCAAGTCATCATAATCCTAGTATTTGATATGACCTTACTAGTCCTGTTACGGTTCTCCGAGTAGTAAATTTCACCCCCTCCCGATCCTAATCCAGCTTATGTGTTTCATAATATTGTCACCGTAGCCTAATTTCTTGCAGCGAGACTTGTCAAAAATACAAAATGGGAACGCACTTTGTCCTAAAATGGAAGGAGCGTAAGAATAGGCTGCATTTCTATGATGTTAACAATCTGTGATTCACAGTAAATACACATGTCACTAATTTTACTGAAGAAAACAAGAGAAGAACCTTGTCTCCTGCTAAAGTATGCGGCTCCTCACTATCCTCCCCTCTTGCTTTGACTTTGAGTTTCATCTCTTCATTATTATCATATGCCTGAAAAAATAAATGCAACAATTCCAAACAATACCTATAAGTTCTCAGGAAATATAGCTCCAAATCCCAAGCTAACTAGTGCATAGATAATTAATTCCCCCCATCAAAGCATAAGAATGCATAGACTGTATCTTTAAAATGGAAACAGGGAATCATCAAGAAAGACACTTTTTCTGGAGATAACAGCCGCATAAGAAACAACCATAGTGTTCTAAATTCTACAGATGACAAATTGAGATGCTTATCATCTTGAAAAACAATGGAAAGGCAAAAAAAGAAAAAGAAAAAGAAAAATTGAGGCTCAGCCTGAAAAATGAAAAGAGAGAGAGAGAGAGAGAGAGAGAGACTTGTTTATCTTTTAATGTTACAAATATTTCCTTGGCCCATGAGGTATAACTCGAAGATTGGTGTGGGATCACTAATCTCCCCTCTGGAAGTGCAGTTTCGTAAAATAGAAACAAATGTCGAGGGGATACTTGTTTCGAACCATAATTCATAACTGAAGGAGGGCACTGGATCGAGAGAAAAGGCTACCTGCTGTATGCGAGCTCTCTTTCTAAAGATTTGATCTTCATGCACTGCAACTGCCTGAACAAAGTGTTCAACTCGGTCCAAGAATACCTGAGGTATTTAGGGAAACAGAAGTAAGAGCAATCAGAGGAACTTGAACCATCAAAAGTAATTAAAATAATACAACAAACAGAAATTTCAAATGGTTTGTCCTATATCTCTATGGAGACATGTCTTCACCTTACACCATTATGCATCACATTCCAAGTATATAGGAGTAGTTCCAGCACATTTGCCATCATATAGCAAAATATCTTATTTTAGAAAATCCAAGTAAAAGAATTCGAGTAATTAGCTAAACATCAAATTAGCCATAACATATCAAAGAACAGCATCTAGAGAAAGTTATTATGCCAAGAAGTTTAAAAGTTTATGAAATTATGACAATGAGGACTAGATTACAGTGCAATAATCTTAAACATTGATGTCAGCGCATTACTTCCTACAAATAAATTCCCATTATACGACAATCTCTTCCATATTTACTGCGACATTAGCCCCACACGGCACACCCCTTAACTAGCCCATATTATCCCTTCACCACCAACCCTAGTCATCACCAGTAGGTTCAAGCAACCCTTGTCTGGGATAACATAATAGTGTGCTTAAATGGGACCTTACTGTGGTTTGCATGACCGATCTTAATGTACAGAGCGAATAGTTAGAAATGTTTTAAAAAAGTGCTGGAAGGCGAGGCGGGCAGAAAAACGTCCTGAGGCTCTGAAATTTATTTAAATTTGAGGCGGACATCTCGAGCTCCCTATACGTCTCAGAGGCGTAAGCCTCGAGCGTAATGTTCGAGTGCAAGAGACACCCATTGAAGAACACGGTGTTGTTTTTTTCAATAAAAGCAGCCCAGCAGTTTTTAATAAAAGAAGCCCTAAAATCGACTTAGACAGACAAATACATCACGACTCTAGGTGAGTCTCATCAAACAACGGCGACTCTCGGCGACCGCGCATCAAAGCTGAAGAATCCGAAGCAGCGACTAATGGTAATCTTCCCTCATCCTTTCTTTATGCGTAGATTTTACTTTTTTTGTTTTGTTTTTTCAGTTACGGCGACTCTTCTTTTTACATTTACTCGCGGTGACTCTTTCTTTATTATCCTAAACATCAAGGTCGAGCGAAGTCGCTCATGCACTGTCAGGACGACAAGTCAACGAATGCCCGACTAGTCGTGTCCAGTCGACATGAAGTTCATAGATGATACATAATAACATAAACACACAACAACTTCATATTTTCATCAAAAACTAAAAGAATATAAAGTTCAAATTCAACAAATATCCATAATAGATTATAGTCACTACATAATGACATCCAAATATAATTGGGGTTCATATATACAATTTAAAATAATTAATAAATAATGTAACTAAATTGTTTATGTTTTACATATTAAAACAAAAACCCAAATAGAAGAGTGAGGCCATAGTGATACTACTATTAGGGTTAGAAGAGTTCCATTATCCACGATGTCACATACCACAAGTCGCTTATGTGCTGGCCAACAAAAAAAAAAAAAAGATCCACCGGAGAAACAGCTGCATACAACATAAACAGCCCTCGACCGCCACGAGACAAGAAGGAGAAGAAGGCGCCGGAAATATGAAGAAGAGAGGTGACTCTAGCCTACTGGAGATATGAAGACTCACCCTCTAGGGAGCGAAAACAAGAACACCTGTTGGGGGAAGAACGAGATGCAGAAACGAGTAAGTTTTGATACGCTTTTTATTTCGGATCTGGTTTTTTGGATAGGTTTCCAGGTCAAATCCGATTTTCCGGGTAAAAAAAGATTTACCGTCTGGGATCAATAAGGTCGATGGACGACTTGTCGATATGGCGACGACTACATGATGACTTAATAACCATGCTAAATATGGTTTTTAAATTTGTACTGATTTAGGCTTTATGGCTACTCGAAAGGATTCTGCTTGGAAGTATTGTACTGAAGTGTTAGGAATGGATGAGAAGCCATACAAGTACGTAAGTCGTAACTTTTGCATGAAACCTATTAAAGGTAGGTAAATCAGAATGAAAAATCACATTGCGGGGAATCATAAAGGTGTAGCCCCGCGTGTTAAAGTGCGAGATGAAATGAAAGAAAAAAGCATAGAGTAATTATAAATTGTTGACAAAAAAGAATGGACACACAAATAAACAGGATAGAAATGATTTTTTTTACTCATCAAGGTCAATTTATTAAAAAGAGAGAAAAGAGAGTGCTGATTACATGCACCAATCAGATGGCGGCAATGCATTTTGATCACATAGGCCGATCAGCTAGGCAAATAGAGAAGTATAAGCATATGAGCACATAACGAAAAAGAAAGCAAGTCGAATCATAACAACTCAAACGTAAACTAAATAGTAGTAAATGTGAAAGGACATCAACAGTTTCATCAGACAATCTTTCTTGAGTTCCTTTGGAGGATGAGCTTATAGGGATAGCTACATCCTCATCAGCCAAATCCGCCCATGATTTTCTAGCAACAATACTCATATTGTGGTGAGCCTCTGAATAGTCATCCTCCAAAACTCTGAAGGGAGTGATACACTCTTTATGTAGTTTTTCCATCTTACCCTTGAGCACGTCGTAGTTCGGCTTATGCCTCGTTAAAGGTTTGCGGAATAAAGGAGTATCCCATTGTTGCAATTGGGCACAATCGTCTGAATCATCCACGATATCAGTGTGCTGGAGGAGCGTCGAATTAAATACCACCATGGATGGAGTAGCTATCGGAGTAGATGTAGTTGCGTCACTGACATGATCATCACTGACACGATCAACGAGCACAGTCGTGTGCCTGACCGTGTCACGTGCCAGAGTAGAAATGCATGTTCTAGATTGGTTGGACACGGTCGTGTCCTTACTCGTTAGGCAACATGCCGCGACCGATTCATCAGTATCCATGACGTCCCCTACAGATAGACATGACCGTGTTCGGATAGACACGGCTGAGTTCCAGTGACACGGCCGACGGACACGGCCGCGTCGCCGGTCGTGTCACTAACCAGAGTCGAAATACACTTCAAAGAGGGTTTGGACACGTTGTGTCAGATGTCGACACGACCGTGTCAATTTGTTGACTAGCTTCACTATCAACTGTATCAACTTGTTGAGGAACAAGCAGACTAGAATGAATAACCAAAGCGAGAGAATTTGGTACCATTGATTTTGATGATAGCATGGGGCAATTAGAAACACACTTCGGTTTGGAGCGGTATTCCCGCGGACTTTAGATCTGCTCATGCGGTTAGTCGGAGGAGAAGAACTCTTACAAGTGGGACGTGCCACCCGTGTTGATAGCATTATTTCTGCAATAATGAACATCGTGGCCCACAAGATTGCAAAGTGTGCAGTAAACTTGAAGATGTTCATATCTGCCTGCAGGAAAAACACAATGGAGGAAAAACACAATGGCCAACACATTCCACCATGAGGTCATATTGCAGACCTTTTCTGAAATTAACTTCAATTAGCATGCGAACAAAGTGACCAACTTCACCATCCAAAGATCGTTGATCAATATGTAAGGGAGTACCAAGTGCTTGTGCTATTTTAAATAGAAGCTTCGGCTGTCAATACTCAACAGGGAGCTCGTAAACACGGGCCTAGACTTGTGCCTTTGGAGTTTTATCTTGTGCCGATACCCAAGTAGAGATACGGATATATCCCCATTCCAAATTCCAACTCTAATGTTCGCACAATTTATTTCTATCTTCTAAATTCTAAAATTGCACATTAAAATAACCCTTACCAAGAGGTACCATCCGCCAATCCAATTTTGAAGCCCAAACAGAAAAGAAATGATCGAAAGCGAAGCCTGCTATTAGTCTCAGAAACCATCTCTAGGAGCTTCAAGCATTGATAGTGTTTCACAAGGAGTTAGTGGTTCAATGGATAGGTTTGTAGTGGATTCAACTTGAGATGGTGATACACATAACTCAAAACCGGGAAGTGAAGGAAGTAATTAATTAGGTCAAGTCGGATATAAGTAGATGTTTCTTTCAGAATCTTTGAAAACAACATTCCTTTTAACCTAGTGAGCAGCACATCGTTTATTAATATGTATCGTTCATGTGGGAGCTTTCGTGGTTTTAAATCACCTACAGTTTAAGAACTTAGCACATGGATACTACACGGTGAGGTAAAGACCACATAAGCTATTGTCAAGGAAGTCAAGAACACATGGTCCAAAACAGAGGTATCGATATTATCGGATGGGTGGAAAGTTACATGAGGAAGACAATTGATAAATTTTACTGTTGACGACCCACATGGCAGTGTTTTCTTGAGACCGTTGATGCACCTGATGCAGTTAAAGAGGCGAAGATGTTGTGTAAACTTTTTGATGATGAGATTGTGGTGGAGGTTGGATATGATATTGTAATTCAAGTGGTGACTTATAATACCTCAAATTATAAGGCAATCGGAGACTTACTAATGGAGAAGAGGCCACACCTTTGGTGGATACCATGCTGCCCATTACATAGATTTGATGCTTGAGAGCATAGCTGACGCGAAAATAAACACGCATATAGCCTTTTAAGCCAAGCGCGCCTGGACACGCCTTGGTCCACCTCAATGCGCTCAGGCGCGCCTCTATTACGTCTTTTTTCTGCTTTTATTTTTATTTTTTAGGACACATTTAAAGTTGTATTATTGTTTGACAGTTTAATTTTGTTAATTATTAAGTTTTTTATTGATAATTATATTTTCCTGTCATTATATGTTTACAAACTTTATAATTTAGATTATTTTATTTTTTATTTTCTGTGTGCCTCACCTCTTTAAGGCGCACGACTCTCCTTGAGACTCAAGCGACAGGAGCTCGTATCGCCTTGGTGCGTCTTTCACCTTTAACAACTATGCTTGAGAAAATCGGGGAACTGCCGCAACATAAAAATGCCTTGACAAAACCGGAGAAGCTATAATTTCATGGTATATTACTGTTTTACTTGTAACTGCTACAATAATTCCATTTACTTAAAGTTATTTTTCAAATATTTGAAGGTGTCTCATTTTATATACATTCATGGGAGGATGTTGGCATTGATGCGGAAAATATACTGATAGAAAGCTTGCTCGCCCGCAGCCATGAGATTTTGCTACGTCTTATTTGACATCGGAAAATATGTCTATTTCAAGAGAATCTTTGGAGTGAATGTTCACCTCCAGAATGGGTAGGTATAGTTAGGGCCAAAAATCAAGAAGTAAAGTTTTGAGGGACAAAAACTTTTAGGGGACCTTGACTTACGCAATCAAGATAAAAAAGCATGTGGTCGGTGTATTGAGAATAGCCGACTCACACAAAATGCATGAAATGAAATTCTTATATGGTGCCATGGATAAAGCAAAGGAGCAAATAGCAAAAAAAACTTTCGAAGTGAAGAAGGAGCTTATAAAGAAATATTGAATATGATTGATGCCAAGTGGGACTTTCAGATGCACCAGTACTTGCATGCGGCTGCGTATTTTCTTAATCCCCACTATCTATATGATGACGACTTGTCAACACATCATGAAGTAAAATCGGGCCTTTTGATTTGTATGACAACTTTTAGCAAACCAACGAAATCCAAAATACATATTTACAAATGGATGCGTTTTGACATAGAAAAGGGTTATTTAGCTTTGAATCGGCAAAAAGAACATGCAAAAAAAAGGCAATCCTAACGCTTCCCTGAAACTGGATAATCCTTTTCTAACTGTTGTTGCTTCCCTAAATGTTCATGTCTATTTTGTTTACTTTCCTGATTGTTGTTTACTTTCTTATTTATTATTAACTTTGTAAAGATGATTGGTGGCTTCAATGTGGAGAGAAAATACCAGAACTAACAAGCTTCGCGGTTGGGATTTTAAGTCTCACATGTTCAGATTCAGCTTGTGGGTGTAACTGGAGTACCTTTTATCGGGTCCTGTCGATCTCTTGCTTAGAGTTTAAATTGGATTAGTGTGTACTGTGTATAAAATAATTTGGTAATTGGTGAATAATGATGTTTAGCTGTAAATATAGATGTAGATAAGTATGAAGTAAAGGAACAGTTTGTCTGCAATAAAGCTCAATAAATTAGTTTATGTATTGTACAACAAAATATTGAAGTTAAGGTGGATGAAGAAAGTGTGACTTAAGGAAGATGACAACCCACTAATTGTTGATCATTTACCATTGGATGAATAGATAATTGACAAAGATGCATCAAATACTAGAGGATCATCGGGGTTGACTATCAATCTTGATTATACGATGGGTGTGGACGTTGAAGACGAACGGGATGGTAATGAAGGTCGCGGTGATGACGACTTTGGGCTTGGGCGTGGCAGTGATGTGGACAAAAGAGAGAGATAGCAGCATTAAGTTAGTCTCATTACTCGCTATTTATATAGTAATTTTTATACATTTAATGATTATGCTTATCATATATTAATATCACAGACATAGTTGTTATAGGCGCGCCTTAAGCGCAAGGCGCGCAGAAAAAAAAAAAAGGCAGGTCGCCTCTCAGCCAGGTGTGTGCCTAGGCGCCCCTCGGTGCGCCCTTTTTTGCGCCTCAGGCGCGCCTCTGCATTAGGACTCCCTTTCGTTTTTTCCTTTGTTTTCTGAGAATACTTCAAAAGTTGTCTTCGTTGTTCGACACTTTAAGTGGTTAATTATTAAGTTTTTTGTGGATCGTTATTGTCTTGTGATTTATGTTTTTTTAAATTTTATTTAATTTAGTTTATTTTTTAGTTCTTATGTGCCTCGCGCTGCGCCTTGCGCCTCAGGCGATGCGAGCCCGTATCGCCTTGGTGCGCCTTTCCCCTTTAACAACTATGGTCACAGAAAAAAAAAATGCAATTGTTGGATGAGTTGGATGAGGATGATTACAGCGAAGAGGAATATCCTCAATTTGCTAATGATTTGATCCAAAGTAACAACAATGATGATGACGACGATGGAGATGCCACCGGATATGATCCGTGTTTCAAAAAACTTGACGGATGACCCTTTGATGATATGATCTGTTAGCAAAATAATGAAATTATTATCATATTTATGTAATGACCTAGTTATTGACTAACGGCTTTATTTCGTTATGTAGAGATTTTATTATTTTTTTGGTGACCATCAATTTTATTTTTGTAGTGACGTTATTTTGTTTCCAATGGAGCCAAAGACTCCTTATTCTTTGGTTCTGGATTATAATGGAATAAAACAAAATGACTCACTAAACTGACTGCACTTCTTTTTCCCATGAAGTACTAGTCATTCCATGCAATTCTCGATGCAATTTTCATTTTGGATCATCCGGAAACAGCCTCTCTGTGTTAAGACAGGGATAAGGCTGCGTACATCCGATCCCCCCTTACCCCGCTTTTTGCGGGAGCCGTTGAGGCATTGGGGTAATGTTGTTGTGTTTCTTAGTGACGTTATTTTGTGTGATGATTTGAGATGGTTGTTGTATTTTTTAATTTTTTGCTTTTTCAGTAATTTCTATGGATATTATGATATTGTGACCTTTTAAAAGGGGTTTTCTTATCAGGGCTTACGCCTAACCTCGTCCGGGCAAAATGCTTGAAACTCCCCTCTCGCCTTCTAAAATCTAGAGGAAGTTATCCAAAGGTATTTATTTTCCTTGAACAAACTCAGTGATGATGATAAGACTACCTGAATCCAATAATAACCATGTTCTCAATAAAAGAGCGCAAGAACTATAACGACCTAAACGAAGAAATCTGCGTGGCTGACATGTGTTCATATTTGGAATTGGAGCACAAGCTCTTAAGATAACTACTCAAACCCTCCAAAGAGTTCATTTTACGGCATATTTTACATTATGAAAATCTAAATGCAGTTTCACTACTGCAATTCAAGTCAATCTAAAAGGATTTGATATATTTTCTAACGCATTTGTTTAAAGATTCACTACGTTATGTGAGAATGATGAATGTGAGAACCATAGGTAATGGTTGTTGGTTCATGCATTTAAGATAAAAAAAAATCCGAATGAAACAGGTGTGACATTAGCATCCATTAAAAATTGAGATAGCAAAGTAGGTGAGTGTGGTACATAGGGGTAAGTGGTGAGGTAAGGGTGGTTACTGGGTTATCCCTGGAAGGGGCAATACATGGGACGTGACTGACGCAAACACAAACAAATGCAACAAGAGTTGTAGTTGTGGAGTAATAAATTTTGTAGTCTTAGGAATTGGCTTCCACAGCCTTGCACATTACTGGCGAGCACTGGATGCACATTGCACGTAACCCAATATAATAATTGCATCTTCCATTGCAGAGTTTAATTATGGTGAAAGACATCAATATTACCTCACCAGCATCAGTAAGGTAACCACCCATTGCAGCGAATTCCCTTCTATATGTAAACATGAGCAAATTTATAGCACCCTACAGCATTAAAAGGTGAAAAATCAAGAACTTAATGTTTGAAAAGAACAAAGGTATAGATACCCCTAAAAAACATGAAAACTAATTATATAATAAGACATAGTAGAGTGGATTTGATTGATACTACAACTAATCTAATGTATATGTTACTGTGGAAGAACAAACCATCATCAATTTTAACTGATTCTACAGCTGCATACCTCTCTGATTTCTAGCGTGGGCATATGAGGAAGAAAGTCATTGCCAACAAAAAAACATAAAAATACAAAGTCATCCACCAGCCTCTCGAACTCAATTTCAAATGGTGGATTTGGGATATCCATTTCATAACCCAAATATTCTCGTAAAACCCAGATGTTGAGAAACTGGCAACAAATATAGAAATGTCAGAAGGAGAATCAATAACAAGGATGCAAAAGGATAATAACAAGACAGTAAGGCCAACAAGTGTCAATCATCAGTGTGGTGACAATATCCAACCTGATAATTCTTATTATACATAGAAATGTCATCTAAAAACTTCCCTATAGAAATATCAGAAGGAGAACCAATAACAAGGACGCAAAAAAGGATAACAACAAGATAGTAAGACCAACAAGTTTCAATCATCAGAGTGTGACAATATCCAACCTGATACTTCTTCTTATAAATAGGAATGTCATCTATAAACTTCCCACTTGCATCTTGATCTTGGACATTTCTTCCTCGACATTCAGTAGCTAAATGACCAACTTGACCACAGAGAAAACATTTTTCCTGATGACCAGGAGGACTAATAACCTGCAACATCAAAGCAAAAGGCAGAATATTTAATTTTCCCTCTTACTGCAGAAGTAGAGCCTGTTTTTGAATTTTTGCCAGGTTACGGTAGCGACTGACCTCCCGCAGTATTGAGAAGTGGACTTCATGTGTAGCTAGTGAAAGCATGATCAGATCAGCATCCTATTTGAATGTATATGAATTGATGTTTAAAAACGTGGGAATTCAAATGCACACGCTAAACCCACACCAGAAAATTATGTATAGGACTAGAGGAAAGAAGTTTAGAAAATTTCATCATTTTTCTTATGCTCACCAGTCCATACAGACAGTGTCTGGTATTTGGATAAAAACCAGGAAGGTTGCGCTGTAAACGGATAAAGGACATAATTTTGTGCTCGCCCTCACCAGGAACATTTGCATCAGAAAGTATTACCTTCAAATAATGACCCAATGCAGCTTCATTAATAATTAAGAGAAACAAAGTATCATGATAACCAAAAACGTAATGGAAAAACAAAAAGGGGAAGGATCATCAACATGACTGAATTTATCCAATCTTGAAAGCCAACCAGAACAGATACAACAAAATTAAAATATGATTTTGCCCAACCTTGAGAGAATGCCATCCTGGTACTTGATTTAACCGACTTTGTACATAATATTGAAGGGCTACAGAGAGTACAGCCATAAATGGAGTTCCAGGGGTGATCACATTGGAATCGGATGTTTCAATCTTTTCTTTAGGCAATAGTTTGGCCCCCTCAATACCAAACTCTCTCCTCAATCTTTCTTCTTCAACTTCCTGACATGAGGAGTTCTTGAATTACTAATTTGGACCGCCAAAATTTACATCGTACACTACCTTCAATTTTTTCAGATATACAGAACACATACGGCTGCTGCAGCATCCTTAGCAGCCCTGAAACGGCGAGACCTTTGCTGGTTCATTTTGGCCCTGGGAGCCACACCATCTGCGGAATAGAAAAGGGGCTTGATGCTAAGTCTGCCCATCATACCTGTAGAAATTTAATTTAAGCAGCTTACCAATTGCCAGATAAAGGAGCTTTCTTGGGCCGAACCAAAGACACGAGGTGGTCAATGTAATCAAAGATAGATTTAAATACATCATCAAAAGTGGCAGGTGCAGGCTGCATTAAAGAGAACAAAATGTTATCTGGTAGCAACACCCATAAAATTCCAGCGCCATGCAAGATCCATGAGGAAACATATTTCACTAAAATAACCTTTTATATAGGCACGCCCAGCAAATACCTCTCATGAACTCACAAATGGATGATGAACAGAAGCATGTGTTAAATCAGCCTTCTCACGTGACAACACAAGTCAAGATCAAGTGCTGGAGCATCTCAAATGTATAGATTACAGAGCAAATCTGTTCTAAGCTAAACAATTTGGGTACTTCAACAGATTCATCCAAGGCAACTATAAACTAATCATGGATAAACATTCCACAAAAAATGTTATATCATTCCTATGGTTTGTTATGTGGAAGTTCATGCAGGACCCTCTCTTTGCTAGAAGAACACAATCTTGGATAAGGAATCAAAAATCACTAAATCAACTTGAATATTGAGCATCCAAAACATAAGGTCAAAAATGCATTATTTTGTGAGGATAGCCAGATCAAATTCACCAATTCATATTTAATAACATAAAACTTCGGGATTCAAGATAACATTGGAAGCATAACCAGGCTCAGCCACAAACAAATTTACCTGTATCAAGTTGCAATTTAGAAGTGCATATCACAAGTATAATATAAATATGTATGCAGCGCCACTTTTTCAGCTAGTTTCCACTTTGGGGTCTCTAATTTCATTTCACTGTTTTGTCTCTCCTTAAAATTGCAGTCATAGTTGAATCTCGGTTATTTAGTCATCAGGGACTCTAGAGCGCCAAGTATTTCTACCATAAATCAAAATTAAAAATTGAGGGCTTGTTATTCAACAGTATATAACATGACTTATTTGCTTACAAAACCGCACAGATGGAAAAAAGTATAACACGTTTACTGCCTGATATAATTGAAGAGATGGAGGAAATAATTAATGACAATAGGAGAGAGAGATACACCAAAAAGAAAAAGAAACAGCTACCTTGCCCTGCGGATGAAAACACGGGTGAATGATGCCATTCATATCCAAATACAGATTATCAAACTCAATTCCATTAGGGTTTGGTCTCGATACGTCGATAGGCAGGGGTACACCACTTCCATTCTTTCTCGGTTCTTCCTCCACCACGTCCACAGTACACAGAGGGTACCGATCTGCCAGCCACCGATAAAAAGCAGGAACCCCCATTTCCTCAAATTTGCTACTTTGACGATCTTTTCTTCAAGTCTGCTCTGTCGGGGTATCGGAGTCGAAAATGATTTGAACTTTAACCAGGAAGTGAGTAGGACGGTCTTCTGTGAGCGATTTTTTCCTTGGGCCGCGTTCTCTCTCTCACCCAAAAAACGCCTGTCTATCTATCTATCTATATATATAATATATATATATATATATATAAAATTTGAGTATTTTTCTTGGCCCATATTATTTTGTCCTTCGTGTCATTTTGTGGGTTTTTTTGTTGTAATAAACGTAAACAAGACAAAAATTAAGACAAAAGATGTGTCAATTCTCATTGATAGGGACCCTTTAAATAGGGAGAGATTACATATTCGGAGCATTAGCAGTGCCGCCTCTGACTAATTGATAGAAGCCCGATAGCGCGTGGACTAAGCGCATCGTGTATTTACTTTAACACTCCCCTTTGTGTCGAGTCTCCAACGCATGTCAAGTTGCGCCGTTAAAACCTCGTCAAGCAAAAACCACATGTGAAAAATGCCTAGATCGTAGGAAAAAGAGTACAACATCCAGACATATAGGTTATGCTAATTTCGTTAAGCCAAAACCTCTATTGATTATTTCGTCGATCAATGTGTGCTCAAGAACGTGATCAGTTCGTCGATTAGTGAGCTAAACGTCTAGTTACCTCGTTAAAAACCTTTCCAAGTGATAAAAAACCCAGTGGGAAAAAAGAATCCTTGGTTAAGGAAAAGAGTGCAACTTACGACGTGGATGTAAGACTCCCCCTCAAGTCTACATCTCCCCCTGATTAGTTCGTCAATCAAGGAATCTAAAAAACAGTGCATGTGTCGTTGCCTCGTTAAAAACTTTGCCAAGTAACAAAACCCATTGGGACAAAATAAACGTTGGTCAAAGAAAAGAGTACAACATTGGTGGGTAAAATTCGTTATACCTCACCCTCTCATCAGATCCTTACTCCGATCTCGGGAGTTCGGAAATCCTACGCATTCCGATGTTTCTCACATGTTTTTCAAACACGGCCTTGGGCAATGATTTAGTGAATAAATCAGCCGCATTCTCCTCAGACTTGACTTGCTTAACTTGGATATTGAGGAGGGCCTCTTGTTGTTGTTTGCAGAAAAACTTTGGAGAGATATGCTTCGTATTATCCCCCTTGATATACTCAAGCTTCATTTGTTCGATGCAAGCGGCATTATTTTCGTATATGCATGTGTACGCATCAGTGACATTACTTAGTCCACTGTTACCTCGAATATGTATAACGATGGTTCTCAATCATATACACTCGCGTACCGCCTCATGTAGAGCGATAATCTTAGCGTGATTCGAGGAGGTAGCAACAAGGGTTTGCTTAGTTGATCTCCAAAATATTGCGGTGTCCCCAATGGTGAATACATAACCAATTTGGGATCGACCTTTATGTGGGTCTGAAAGATACCCACCATCAGCAAAACCTACCAACACATTCGTCAGGGTAGTTTCCTCGGCATTCACAATTACTTTAGTGATTGCACATTCATCGGCAGTTTCGTTAGCCTGATAGGGAAAGAAAAGTCCCGAGTCAATGGTTCCTTTGAGGTATCAAAAGATGTTCTTGATATCATTCCAATGACGTTGCGTGGGCTCAGAATTAAATTTAGCCAACAAGTTCACTGAGAAGACTATATCAGGTCGAGTATACTGAGCCTAGTACAATAATGCACCTATTGCACTTTAGATAGGGAATTTCGTCTCCAAAAAGCTCTTCGTCACATTCCTTCGGACGAAATGGATCTTTCTTCAAGTCCAAAATACGACCGATCATGGGAGTGATAACCGTATGTGCCTTGTCCATGTTGAAACGCCTGATTTTCTTTTAGAGATAGGCAGACGGGTGGATGAGGATTCCACTAGCTCGATGTTCTATCTCCATGCCTACGATTTCTCTTAATTCGTCAAGAGTACCGATTATGTTCATATCGTCGACATATACATCTACAATCCCTAATCCAGAACTTGTTTTCTTAATAAACACACAGGGACAGTTCTTCGTTCTTATATCCCCTTCCAATCAAGTAGTCACATAGGCGGGTATACCACATCCGCCCGGATTGTTTTAATCCGTAAAGTGAGCATTTCAACCGTACTGTAAACGCACTCCGTGGTGTAGAGTCACTTGACTTGGGTAATGAAATGCCATCGAGCACTTTTATTTATATCTCTATATTAAGATCCCCATAGAGATAGCACTAACCATATTTATGAGCTGCATTTCGAGTCCTTTGGAAATTACTAAGCTAATGAAGTAGTTTAGGGGAGAGTACGTCTCCTCAGTCAATTCCACGGCATTTATGAGAACCTACTACTAGAAAAAATGGCTTTAGTGATGCTCAAAAGTGTCACAATAGGTGGTGTATTGTGACACTTTTGCTATAGTAACGCTTTTGAAAAGCGTCACCTGATTTAGCATTTCAATAGCCTGTTGTTGTGAAACTTAAAATGCGTCACAACAGATATATAATGTGGCGCTTTTCTACATATTGTGACCCTTCCCTGCATCACATCAGTTAGCTTTAGTGATGCTTTTTGACGCTTTTTGGTGACACTTTTTGGCTTCACAATAATGTATTGTAGTAACACTTTTTAATTGCATGTTGTAGCGACACTTTTTAATTACCTCTTTTAGTGACGCATTTTTGTGTCACAAAAATCCATTAATTTCTTATTACAAGCTTCACTCAACATATCTCTTTTTCAATAAATTTTTTATGTAATATAAATTTAAAACTACAAAATGAAAGAATTGCAATCTTGAAAAATTCAGTTACATTCATTAAATCAACTTATATCCATTACCTTAATTGGAGTACAATCAAATAAGAACATATTAAACAAAATTTTCCAATAAAACAAGCTTTAACGTAACCAAAAACTATACAAGAAAGCTAGCTATACCTATCTTGACAAGTTTTGAAAACCTACAATATGGTTATTGACAATTCTATCGAAGCAAAGCCACCATGATCTTGTCTAAAGACTCTTTACAATAACTCCCACTTCTTGGAATGATCTTGTATGAATAATTCCTGCAATTTTCAGGCAATATGCAAAATTAAAGCAAAAAGCGAAACTGAATTCCAAATAATATCATGAAGCACTACAATACAAGCTACAAATCAATTCGCTCTTTGCAAAACCTGAACCAACATATATCAATATGGTATGCAAATAATTATATGCTCTCAAAAAATTTATATCATTGAGTTAAAATGAAATATTCGACCTTTACTCTGCAAATAGAGAACAGAAAAAAGGCTGAGAAACTATATCCAAACACAAAAGGCAAAATATCTTTCATATGCCACGTCAACAATCTTAGGATATATAAATAGCTTCTACTTGCTGATAGTAAAAATAGTTGAAAAAAGGCCACATACCAAAGCCTCATAGCAATCCTTAACAGAAACCAAGACCATGAATATCTGCTTGCTGCCTCGGATGTCCAACAATCCAACAAACGAGACAATGGCATAAACTGGGGCCATCAGTATGATTATCAGTATGGGTTTTGCTCTATCGGACTTTTCCAGTAAAGCAGTGTCTTTGTGATAAAAGCTGAAACGTGAAGTGCAGAGTTAGCATCACCGAGAATCCTGAACCCGCCATAGTCAGTTGTCTCCGATCTATATTAGCGAAATCCATAGCAGCTGCTTCCTTCTGTAAAAGGGGCAAAAACTAACAGCGAATCAAACTACTTAAAAAGAATAATGATTGGTCAAGAGGAAAAAAGAGGAAAATAAAATGAAAATGAAAAAAAATTCTTACCAAATTTGAAGAACTAGAGTAAAAGGAAAGACCACTGAGGTTTTTGGACTGCAAATTCCTTGATATTTTCAGCGACGAGTGAGAGGAAAGTCCAGATGTGGATTTTTTTGTTATTCAAATGAAGACTTGAAGAGTATCGCAGATTTCTCATCATAAAAAAAAAAGAAAGGAAAAATAGAATAAGGTTCAATAAACTTTTATTAATCATCCAACAAGACTTCAATGAACAACTTATTAAATAAATACCAAATTTCGATATAAAGGAATCCCCAAGGTGATTGTGATCTCACACCAGTTGCTGTAAACTAAAAACATGGCAAACAAAGCACAACTATCTTCTACAAAAATTGCACAAATAATACTGTACTACAAACTTCTTTAGTTCAAATATCATATCCAAATATAACAAGACCATTACTATAGCAAGGTGAGAACACCAACCTTTGCCACCAGTACGGCATCAATGATTATCATGTCATGAGGAACATTTCATCACGAGAACTTTGACCAAAATAATCCATGCTAAATTTTAGGAGTGATCTCCGACTGTTCTAGATACCGTCTCTGCCTCTTTCACAAACTCAGCAGCAACAATTCATTTAATTTCAACTTGTCCAATCTTTTAGGCAATTTCTTCAACTGTAACATGGAAAATCCATTAGAAATATATATATGATACAAGAGCGACAAGATATCATATGATAATCCAATAATATATTTCAAAATCTCAACCACCTATTTAGCAACCAATTTCTTGGTAGCCCATTTATTACTTTATTCATTCATATACCAAAATAAGTATAGATTGCACTAAGTTACTAATTCTTTTAGAAAAAGACAGCCAATAACTCATGCCTAGAAAAAGTCCTTATTCACAACAATTACCATTGTTTCAACATAAACATTGCAACTTCAATAACTTAACAAGAATGACAAACCAGGAGTAATTATACTAACAATACAATTAGTCATAGAATTTAGAGTACCTAACACCCAAGCGTAAACCAGGCAGTTACAAGATATCATATGATAATCCAATAATATATTTCAAAATCTCAACCACCTATTTAGCAACCAATTTCTTGGCAGCCCCTTTATTACTTTATTCATTCATATACCAAAATAAGTATAGATTGCACTAAGTTACTCATTCTTTTAGAAAAAGACAGCTATTAACTCATGCCTAGAAAAAGTCATTATTCACAACAATTACCATTGTTTCAACATAAACATTGCAACTTCAATAACTTAACAAGAATGACCAACCAGAAGTAATTATACCAACAATACAATTAGTCATAGAATTTAAAGTACCTAACACCCAAGCGTAAACCAGGAAACTATCAGTTTCGAATGGACTTGTCCTGCATAAATAAGATAAATATGCACTAAAAATCAAACTAAAATATATTTGGAAATGACCTGCTATCAGTCTTGTTCGATGCCATCAATCCTATTCTGCTTCTCTAATGGTGGCATGCCCCACGGCTATGATCAGAACGTGTGAACATAGTTGGAGCTTCTTGAAGTATGTATCAATTACAAATTCCTCTACCCACTCAAGTCCTAGTCATAATGCCTGTAAATCATTATAAAGAACATATTAAGGTACATGACATGACACCAAGTGCACTGACAAGCTAAAAAACATGAAAAATAAGTATTAGTTTACTAAGATAAAATGGTTTAACTCAACCTAAATGATGTTGGGATTAGAAAATAAAATGAAATCCGCAGCGGAAAATAAAAACGAATCCCAAACAGGATCGATCAAGTAACGTATATACGAAAATATAAATACGAAGATAAAGATCATACCCTTGAAGCCTTTGAAATAAATCTTCGTAAAATTGGATGATGATCACGAACCCCTTCACGAACACGAAATCCCTTCGTTCCAAGCACCGAAACTTCGAAGCCTCTACTTCACACGCGTCGGAAGTTACCCGAAAAAATCTACAAAACTCCGTTCTATGAAGAACACGGTTAGGAAGTGTTGTAGGAATATTTTCTCTCTTATTTTTCTTACTCCTTTTCACCTCAAAGATGAAAAAAATTGAAGATGAAAAATTCTCTCACCCTCTATAATACCTCTCGGCAGTGGGCTGGTGTCAATGTGTTGATAGAGAGTTGAAAAATGTTATATATATTGTCACCATGAGAATGATACAATATATTACACATAACAACTCATCAACCTACATTATAAAATGAGTGGAATCTCATCATTATAATCATATACCAACCAACATAACATGCAAGTCTAACCAAGACATGTGAGGGAGGGGGCGGCCCATTGAAATTTGAAAATTTCCTAGAAATGAGCCGAGCCACTCGGCTCGTGTACCGGATGTTCGTCAAATGACTTCGTTAAATACATTCTGTTTAATCACCAATGTATTTATGTTAATTAATTAATCTAATTAATTATATCAAATACATATATATTTCTCTAAGAAATATAATTTATGAATTAAATTAATTACCCGGTAACTTAATTTTAATTCATAAGACCGCTATTTGATTTATCCAATAAATCATAATTAGATATCCAATATCTAATATTAATAGAGAGATAATAAATTCACATTAATCCATCAACGTTCCTGATGCGCGACTCCGTAGGTCCGTCTCAGCCGGCATTGGGAGGAACCAATGAGTGCGGGCAGCACTTAGCCAGCCTAGCGGGCCGCACTGTAAACCCTGACTGAGAACGAATGAAGGGATCATTCCAGAACCATTATGTCGTGAATACCATATACGTATAGACCCTTCATCAGATGTCCCGGTCAAGTCTTTGGGTCACGGTAAATTCAAACCCTACTGTTGACTAGACTCTATACATGTGTTAACGCAAATCAAGACCGACTGATCAATAGTGTATCTAATACGACTATATCAGAATGCTTTGGCCAAAGACTTATGATCTTATTTTCCATTAACCGTATAGAACATACGCCTGCTCACTAACAGGAGATAGAGTCCTTTCTTGGCGTACAGTAAAGACTGCTACCTGCCCGTATAGTCCGCACTTCGAGGTCGACTCAGCAATTAAGCAAATGAGTCTAACTACTCTAATGACAAACTAAACGTCACAAGCACATCTTCTACTGAACCCTCAAGTCAAAGGTCCATGTATACTATCACAACCTTTCGATTCATCATCGACTCTCCGAGAGTGAATACTGTGTGACTGAATCGAGTATGAGTCATGTTCGAGTATACTGGTCCCACCAATATACTTATAACTATGCTATCAAGAGGTGCACACGTCCTAGCATCAGTTATACACGTCTTATTAAAACTTAATGTCCATTTAAGTTTATTGACTTGCGAACGATTTAGGTGAATAAACTTTAAACACTTCCAGTGCATTTTCTCTTATCCCATAACGAGAATGGAATGTTCGATTTATTTACATGGACTTCACTTCAATATTTACCAAGTCAAGAATGCAATTGAAATACAATAAACAGTGAATGAATCGTATTGTCTTTTATTAATTATTTCATAATTACAAGTATAATGCCCCTACTCTCTCATCTCCTGAGTGGCATTCGAGGGCATATTCCTAACAATCTCCCACTTGCACTAAATGCCACACATTATGGTATCCAATACCCATGTTCTTTAAATGTCTCTGTAAGATGGCCTGAGATAATGGCTTAGTCAGCGTGTCAGAGACATTGTCTTCTGAGTCTACTTTTTGTAATGAAACATATATTTTTTCCACCATTTCTCGAATGATGTGTACTTTCTCTCTATATGCTTGGTGTTGTGGTGAGCCTTCGGATCCTTGGCTTGAGCGACAGCTCCATCATTATCACAGAATAGTGATATAGGCAACTCCGCATTAGGCACCACTTGAAGTTCTTGTATAAACTCCTGCATCCAAAATGCTTCTTTGCTAGCCTCTGAGGCAGCTTGATACTCTGCTTGGCAGGTGGAATCTGCAGTAGCGGTTTGCTTGGATCTTCTCCAAGATACTTCTCCTTCATTGAGAGTAAACAAATACCCAGATTTGACTTAGAGACGTCATTGTCTCCTTGAAAATCAGAATCGGTGAATCCAATCACCTTCAGTTCTCCACCACCGTAAGTAAGAACCAAATCTTTAGTTCTTCTTAAGTACTTAAGAATGTTCTTTACGACAGTCCAATGTTCCCTTCCTGGGTTTGCTTGAAATCGACTTACCATATGTTGTTGCCCAAAATATTTATCCGAAGATTAAATACTGCTGGAATGGACGGACAACAAATAAATAAGGTTGCGGGAGCACTTCCGAGAGAATATGAATAAACACAAGATTTGCCGGGTTTGTTAGGCCCGGGCTTGAATGCTCTCGCGAGATGTTATTAATACAAATATTCGTGGATACAAGTATTAATGTGAGAATCTAAATACAATGAGTGTAAAAAGACTCTGTTAATCCAGCTCTTGAGCGAAGCTCGGTGTTCTTCGTCCCTGCCGATCGTCTTCTGTATGAGAGAGGCCGAGAGAAGAAAAAACCAAAAGATAGCTGTTGCCAAGAGTAGGAGAAAGCCAAGTTGTGATTATTGCTTCTGTATTGTGTGTTGAAGTCGCGATAATGCCAGGGAGTTGAAGTTCTGGAGCAGAAATTCGGTCTTTGGACTAGAGCAGGCAGGCTTCTATTTATAGGGGCTGGGGAGCCTTGTCTTCTGGCGGGCGATCGCTTTCCGGCTAATATAATAATGGGGCGATCGTCTACCGGCCAATATAATAATGGGGCGATCGTCCTTAAGTCACACGGGTTGTCGGCCTAAAGTCCAAGGCAATGGCACGGCAACAGGTATGGCTAATGAGGAGCCAGCACGCGTCCGGAGTCACTGTCACATGCGTTCCTACTGACACCTTTCGGTGGGCCTGTCGGCTGGTGGACGGATGCTGACAAACTGTGGTCAATGATCCGTGAATTGCGGATCTTGTCTCGGCTCTGCACGTGGGGTCTGTCCTGGGCTTCGGCCTTTGCCGACTAGATGATCATCGGCTTCGGGCGGCAAGAGGCGGTCGGCATTAGTCGGTCACCAGAGGTCGGCATCAGTCGGTCACCAAGGGTCGGTCGGCAAGGGCCGAGAGATAATCGTCTGCTGGTCGGTCACCAGGAGTCGATCGCCAAGTACCGAGAGACGATCGTTTTAGGTGTCGATCGCTCGGCACCGGGACTTGTCCTGGGACCTTCGGTCGGCCGATCTATCTTGGTTCCCGGGTTAAGGCTAGATCACCTGGTCGGCAATTCTGCCTTGCTGCTCGGCAATGACTAGGTCGCCCGATCACCTGCCAGCTTCGCCTCGGTATTGGCCGCGACACTGCCGCCGGTCTCTGAGGCGATCGCCGGTCGGAGAGTATAATTCTCGACACAACAATTGCCCCCCAGCTTGCTCCAATGTTGAAGACATGGGGTGAGGTGGTTCTTGCTGGCGATCGTGTAAGATGAGGACGGGCAACTCGTTGAGCTGACTCTGGATTCGGACTTGGGCGATCATGCCGATTGGCTAGCTATCTATCAGTTCTTGTACCTGCAAAAAACAACATTGGCCGATCCCCCTCAGAAACTTGATGGTTTCGTTGTTTGAGGAATCGTGCACAGTCGCGGAGTTCGATGGACCGACTCCATGACCGTGTCTTGTGCGCGAAGACATTGAGTGTCTCGTGACTCATTTTATTGTGAGGGTCCTCTGTTAGGCTGCGCCTCGCCTCGTATTTAAACGAAGGGCGTGCGGTCTTGGTCTAGAGGAGTCCTTGCACGGGGCAGCGTCGGATGAATCAACTCCACTTCCGCGGCTTGTTAGCTCTGCTTCCACCTCGGCCCGCCATGAAGATGGCGAACATCGACGGTGTACGTTGAGACGGGGGTAGTGGCACGTGTCGCATTGTCCGGGTACATCATGTTAGATGGCGAACCTTGAGGGCGAGCGATCGTGTCCACTGATTAATTTTGGAGGGCCCTCAGACTACGCCGGCCTCATATTTAAACGAAGGGCGGGCGATCTTGGCCCGAAGGGACCTTGCATGGCCGAAGCAGCTGGTTCCATCGACTACCAGGACCATGGCTGTAAGTTGTGCGGTGGAGGCGATCTCGTGCCTTAGTCCATCATGTTAGATGGTGAACTGTCGATGACGAACGAGTCCTCCGGGTTTGGTGATGTTGCTATAGATCGGCGATCGGGCTGGAAGACTGGCGATCGTCGCTCGGCTGCCGATCGCGTTATATGTAGGTTGGTATCGGCGATCGGGCGGGAGATCGGTGATCGTCGTTCGGGCGCCGATCGCGCTGCTCATAGGCTGAGGAGAAACCTTTGCCTGGCCAGAAAGTCTGCGGCCTTAGCTCGAAAGGTCGCGTAGGTCGAGGGTTGGTCTTTCGTAAGATGCCTGAACATAGGCGAAAGACCGTGGAATCCTCCTAGGACCGTGTAGAAGGCGATCTCATCGCTTATGGGCTCGCCGTTGAGGATGATCTCGTATACCCGGTCGATGTAGTCCGAGTCGGACTCTTCTTCCCCTTGCTTGATTTGCATCATGCGAAGGGGACCTTCCGGCCGAGCGACCCTGGTGGCGAAGTACTCTGTGAAGACGTTCGCCAGCTGGTTAAAGGAGCCGATAGACCGAGGCGGCAGTGAGGCGTACCACCTGTGGGCGAGGTCGTCCAGCGTCAGAGGGAACATTCGGCACCTGGTCGCGTCTGATGCCCCACACCCGGTCATGTAGATGTTGAACTTGCTCAGGTGCATTTCGGGGTCCGATCTCCCCTCGTACAAAGGTGTTTGCGGAGGAGCGATCTTGTGCTGCACGGGGGCGAGCTCGATGTCGACCGCGAGCGGCTCGCCCGGCTCGGCGATCTTGTTCTTGGCTCCTGCCCCGGATTCAAGGAGTGCCTTCATGTCGTCGAGCTGACGCTGCATCGCGGAATCGCCGTGGCTCGGTTGCCCGCGGATCGACTTTGGGAGCGGGAACCGAGGCGATCGTGTACCGATCTCCTGACTCGGCTGCTGCCGACCTCGGCTATTTGGCGAGGGGGAGCCAGACGGCTGGCCGCCTCGGGAGTCTGCAGGCCGAGCTCCCGGGACGGACTCAAACTCCGCTGCCTCGTAGGCCGGGCCGGATCGCCCGGCCGCCAAGACGGTCACCGCCTGTGCGATCAAAATGACGCCCCACGGGCGAGCGCCTCTCCTTGCGGATGAAAGCCTCCTGGCGATCGCTCGGCCAGTAACGCCTTGAACTTCCGCTTGGTCTTACGGCGAATGGCCGAGGGGGTGATATCGGGAGGCGCATTGAGAGCACTCTGTCGCTCCTGTAGGACGGCCATGGCCTCGTCGATCTGTTCCGCAGTTCGGAACTGATCGAGCGAGAGGCTTGGGCCGCCGCCTAGGGGTGGGATCGAGCGTCTCGGACTGCAGCGGCTACCTTCCGCCATCGTCTGTGGCTCGGACTGAGGCGGAACGAGGCGTCTGGCGGGCTGGCCAGCGGCTTTCTTCGACGCGGAGGCGGAAGACATGATTTCTGAAAGATTTCTTTGAAGCGCAGTGAGTGTCACTTCAAGTATATGCCCCGAGAACAGTGAGTGTTCTTCGGGATGGTAGGAATAAAATTGAGGGTTAGATGCCCCTTCCTCTAGTGCCAATTGTTGTTGCCCAAAATATTTATCCAAAGATTAAATACTGCTGGAATGGACGGACAACAAACAAATAAGGTTGCGGGAGCACTTCCGAGAGAATATTAATAAACACAAGATTTGTCGGGTTTGTTAGGCCCGGGCTTGAATGCTCTCGCGAGATGTTATTAATACAAATATTCGTGGATACAAGTATTAATGTGAGAATCTAAATACAATGAGTGTAAAAAGACTCTGTTAATCCAGATCTTGAGCGAAGCTCGGTGTTCTTCGTCCCTGCCGATCGTCTTCTGTATGAGAGAGGCCGAGAGAAGAAAGAACCAAAAGATAGCTGTTGCCAAGAGTAGGAGAAAGCCAAGTTGTGATTATTGCTTCTGTATTGCGTGTTGAAGTCGCGATAATGCCAGGGAGTTGAAGTTCTGGAGCATAAATTCGGTCTTTGGACTAGAGCAGGCAGGCTTCTATTTATAGGGGCTGAGGAGCCTTGTCTTCTGGCGGGCGATCGCCTTCCGGCCAATATAATAATGGGGCGATCATCTACCGGCCAATATAATAATGGGGCGATCGTCCTTAAGTCACACGGGTTGTCGGCCTAAAGTCCAAGGCAGCTGCTGGCAGCCAGCTGTGCGGTCCAATGAGGAGCCAGCACGCGTCCGGAGTCACTGTCACATGCGGTCCTACTGACACCTTTCGGCGGGCCAGTCGGCTGGTGGACGGATGCTGACAAGCTGTGGTCAATGATCCGTGAATTGCGGATCTTGTCTCGGCTCTGCACGTGGGGTCGGTCCTGGGCTTCGGCTTTTGCCGACTGGATGATCATTGGCTTCGGGCGGCAAGAGGCGGTCGGCATTAGTCGGTCACCAGAGGTCGGCATCAGTCGGTCACCAAGGGTCGGTCGGCAAGGGCCGAGAGATAATCGTCTGCTGGTCGGTCACCAGGAGTCGATCGCCAAGTACCGAGAGACGATCGTTCTCGGCACCGGGACTTATCCTGGGACCTTCGGTCGGCCGATCTATCTTGGTTCCCGGGTTAAGGCTAGGTCGCCTGGTCGGCAGTTCTGCCTTGCTGCTCGGCAATGACTAGGTCGCCCGATCACTGTCGGCAGTTCTGCCTCGGCTGTTCGGCTGCGACACGGTCGCCCGGTCTCTGAGGCGATCGCCGGTCGGAGAGTATAATTCTCGACACAACACCATACTCACAGTGTAGGCTAAGTGTGGTCTCGTACACAACATAGCATATATGAGGCTACCCACTGCCGAGGCATAGGGTACCTTACTCGTCTCTCTCTTATCTTCCTCACTTTGAGGACATATTTTCGTGGTGAGATGAATTCCATGTCACATGGGAAGGAAACCTCTTTTAGATTCATCCATCTTGAATCTTCTCAGGATTTTATCTATATAGAGGGCTTGGGAAAGTCCTATCATTCTTCGCGGTCTATCTCTGTAAAGACGGATCCCTAGAATATAGGAAACTTCTCCCAAGTCTTTCATGGAGAACGTTTTAGAAAGCCAAACTTTCATAGTTCTGAGCATTGCTACGTTATTTCCAATAAGTAGAATATCATCTACATATAGTACTAAGAACGCAATGTTGCTCCCACTGACCTTTTTGTAAACACACGGTTCCTTCTCATTTCGTACGAAGTCAAAGTCCTTGACTGCTTCGTCAAATCGAAGGTTCCAACTCCGAGAAGCTTGCTTCAGCCCATAAATGGCTCGTTGCAGCTTACACACTTTATGAATATTAGCTTTGGACACAAAACCCTTAGGCTGTTCTATATAGATTTCCTCCTCGAGGTATCCATTTAGAAAAGCCGTTGTTACGTCCATTTGCCGTATTTCATAATCGTAATAGGCAGCAATGGCAAGCATCATGCGAATCGACTTTATCATAGCTACGGGCGAGAAGGTATCATGATAATCGATCCCTTCCCTTTGGGTATAACCCTTTGCCACAAGCCTGGCCTTATAGGCATCAACCTTGCCATCCTCATCGGTCTTTCTCTTATAGATCCATTTATTTCTAATAGTCCTCATGCCAGTTGGAAGATCTACTAGAGTCCAGACCTGATTGGTATGCATCGAGTCTATCTCAGCTTCTATTGCTTCTTGCCATTTATCGGAGTCTACATACACTATCGCTTGGTCATAGGTGACAGGGTCGTTTTTGTTGGGATTCGGTGCCTAAAACGAAGGCCCAGCGGAAGCGGTAAAACAAAAATTAATTCGATCCGAATCTCTACGAGGATCGATCGAGCTACGTATATACGAATATATAAATGAAAAGCAAGAGTCGTAAGAAACTCACCCTTGTAGTCCGTTGATTAGATGGATAACCTTCTCTTGAGCTATACCCCAAGTTTTGCTTGATCTCTACGAATCTATTCCGATTCAAGCCCTTGAACGATCCAACGCCGAAAGCACCGCGTCTCTACTTGCCACGCGCCAGAGAAACGAACGGAACGACGATCACCTTGCTATCCTCCAAGGATACGGTTAGAGCTAGGTGATGAAGCTATTGATTTGTGATTACAACACTCTAAGTGTATAACTCACTTTCTCTCTTTAATTTCTTGATTTTTCTCCAAGAATCACCAAGAACATATGAAGAAGAAGAAGACTTTGAGAAAGAACTTTTCTCTCTCTTTCCTATCCCACAAGAACCGTATGATGCCAAGAATCAAGTAGTGTGATTAGTCTTCCTTTTCTTTCTTTATACACTTTCAACCAAACCATACAACTCATTCACATGAGTGGTCACCCCACAAGTCATTGTCCTCCATTTAAAAATGGAGACAAAAGACAAGATGAAGCTTGGTGGAAAGGAGGGGGGAGGCGTCCATCTAGAAGGGAATCGAAGAGTTCGGTTCGTTTCGGACTCCCGTGAGTCCAAACTGATAAACTCTGATTCCGTTCCGATGTGTTTATATTAATTAATTAATCTAATTAATTAATCATATCAAATACATAATAACATAATTAATTTCTCCAAGAAATAATTATATTTATGAATTAAATTAATCACCCAGATATTTATTTAATTCATTAGGCCGTAAATTAATTTATTCAATAAATTGATTTAGACATCTAATGTCCCAAATTAGATATCCAATATCTAATATTCATAATGAGAGATCAAGCTCGATTCATTCCGTCGTCAATCCTATTACACGACTCGGTAGGTTCGTCTCAGTCAGCAATGGGAGGAACCAAAGAGTAGTAGCACCACCTAGCCAGCCTGGCGGCCTACACCGTACCCCAACTGAGAACGAATGATTGGGATCATTCAAGAACCATTCTGTCGTGAATACCAGTATACGTATAAACCCTTCTTTCACATGCCCCGATCAAGTTATAGGGTCACGGTCAGTCAAACCCTATATGTACTTGATGTTATGCATGCGTTAATGCAAACCGAGATCATCGAGCTGTCGTGTATCTAATACAACTAGCTCCAATGCTTTGGCCAAAGACTTATGATCTCATCTGCCAATAACCGCATAGGACACACTAACAGGAGAAATAATTCTATCTTGGTATTCAGTAGGACCTGCTACTTGCCCGTCAAGATGCACGTCGAGGTTGACCCCCGCCTTCCGGTTTATAGGGTCGAACTACTCTAATGAAAATCTTAACGTCACAAGCACATCCCTACTAAATCCTCAAGTCGAAGGTTCACGAATACCTATCACAACCTTTCGATTCCGTCATTGACTGTCCCGGAGTGAAATCCGTGTGACGAATCGAGGGTGAGTCGGTTCGAGTATACTAATCCAATTAGCATACCTATAACGTGTGCTCCCACTAACCATTAGCATTCGACAGGCACTCTCCTTGTCAAAGAACACGTCATACAAGTCTTCACATAAACTTAACGCCCAGTCAAGTTTCATCGACTTGCGAACGATTAAGTATTTGAGCTATAAACCTTTCCAGTGCCGAGCCCCTTATCCAATAAGGAGTGGAACGTTTTGCTCTCAAATACACGGACTAGTTTTTATATATATATATATATATATATTTACGATTTAGGAATGCCAGTAACTACCAGTAAATAAAGAAACTTCCATTGCCTTATATTAATGATTTACATAATTACAAGTATAACGCCCTCACTCAACATCCTCTGAGTGGCATTCGAGGGCATACTCCCAATAGTTTTCACTACCATCAGGTGTGTCGTGGAGACCCAGTTCCCCGACATATGTATAGCCATACCTCTAAGGTAAGTGAGATACCCTATCAGACCTTCAAAGTGGAGGTTGTGTTATAATAGGTTCGGTTCTTGATCCCTGATCAGGTGTCTCCTTAGGACTTTCATTATGCTCTTCCAAAGAGATATTTCTACCCCAGCCACTTTCTTGAATGAATTCATCCTCAAGGAAGTGCGCTTGTAATGCCACAACGACCCTATGGTCTTCTGGCATGTAGAATATATAAGCCATCGAGTCCTCTGGGTATCCTATGAAACGTCCTTTTATGGACCTCGCTTCCAGTTTGTCCACCTTAGCCTTTTTGATATAGGCTGGACATCCCCAAATCCTTATGTGATTAAGGCTTGGTTTCTTACCCTTCCACATCTCATGCGGAGTGATAGGAACGGTGGAAGGACATCTATTAAGGATATAGGCAGCAGTTAGTAAGCCATACCCCCACAGGTAAATAGGTAAATCAGTGCAATTTAACATGGAGCGAACCATGTCCAACAAAGTCCAATTTATCCTTTCTGAAACACCATTTAACTGTGGGGTTCCTGGAGGCGTGAATTGTGAAACTATTCCATGTTCCTTAAGGAACTCATCAAACTCTGTGCTCATATATTCGCCACCTCGGTTCGACTGAATTGCTTTTATATGACATCCAGTTTGTTTTTCAACTAGGGCCTTAAATTCTTTGAATTTAGTAAAGGCTTCGGATTTATGTTTCATTAAGTACACAATCCCATACCTAGTACGATCATCTGTGAACGTTATGAAATATTGATACCCGTCTCGAGCTACTTATAAAACACCACAAACATCGGTATGTACCAATCCAAGTTTATCGACAGCCCTTTCAAAAGTCCCTGTGAAGGGGGACTTAGTCATTTTGCCTCTAAGGCAAGATTCACAAGTTGGATAGGGTTCTACACCCAATGGACTTAAAAGTCCATCTTTCTCCATTTTCTGAACCTTGGTCTGACCAACATGACCAAGTCTAAGGTGCCATTTAAGAGCTTGATTAGTATCTTGCCTACCACGTTTCCTAGTTGTAGTGTTCACTGCTTTTTTATTTTGCATGTTCAGATGATATAAACCATTCAACAATGTAGTTGTGCCAACTAATTTATTTCGAAAATAAATTTTTACAACTACCATTGCCAATGAAGAAACAAAATCCTTTCCGGTCCAAGACTGGAATGGATACAATATTTTTATGCCCTTTGGGCAAAACAAGTACTTCATCTAATGTCAAAATAAAACCAGATTCTAAACCCAGAAGGATTGATACAGTATAGGTTGCCTCGACACTTTGTCCGCTTCCGACAGTGATTATTATTTCCCCAGCTTCAAGTTTTCTACTTCGTTCAAGATCCTGATTCATATTACAAATGTGAGAAGTGGCATCTGAATCCAGAATCCATGAAGCAGAATATACAGTAGCGGAACAATTAGTTTCAAAAATAAAAAGTTCCTTACCTGATGCGCCATTAATCTTGGGACAAGTCCTTCGCCAGTGGCCCAGCTCACCGCATTCAAGGCATTTGTCTGTAGGTTTTGGACTGCCTACCTTTTGAACCTTTCGGGCCTTGCCCTTTCCTTTCTGTACTCCTTTCTTGGGTTTGTACTACTCGTAGGTCTTTTTCTTCTTGTTCTTGGACCTCCGAGGCTCAGAAGAAATCACAAGAGCAGCCTCTCTCGGTTTAGTCTTCATGTTAGACTGTGCCGTCACCAGTTTATTCATTAGCCTAGCTAATGTGCATGAAATTTCATTACAGTTGAAATTCATTACAAACTGCATGAAAAAGTCAGGGAGAGATTGAATGATGAGATCAATTTGAAGGGATAAATCCATATTAAAGTTGAGCACCTCGAGCTTCTCAATCATAGAGATCATCTTGAGGACGTGGTCTCCCACTTTCTCCCCTTCTTTCATCCTAGCACTGAACAACTGCTTCGATATCTCATATCTAGCAGTCCTACTGTGTTCTCCATAAAGTTCAGTCAAGTGTGCGAGAATCTGCCTAGCAGAAGTCATTTTTGTAACACCCCCAAAACCATATGGGAATATTACACGCCGTAGACCCTTTCCACAGGGATCTACCAGGCTAAACATCCATAAACAACCAAATGCTTGCCCAGCCAGGGTCAAACGATAAAATGATACAGACCAATATGGTCACTTACACGTGAATACACAGACCGATGAGGTCACACAACCCAATCAACAAAACTGACCTAAACGACATTACCCACACAGAGGTCGAAATACAATACAGCGGAAGACTGAAATCAACTCTGACAATACAACAAAAATCAAACAACTCTCGACCCATGATTAATATCGCAGCTCGTCATCCTCTTGTGCCAATCCTGTGACTTCTCCCCTAAATCTGCATGTACCTAGACGTAAAACAGACATCCACCCCCCGATTACTCGGGGGTTAGTAAAACTCCACTGTTTTACTAGTGCAAGTATCAAATCATACGAAATATAACAAGCAAGTAATAATCGTGAATCAAATATAACAATCATGTATCAAAATATCCCCGGGAGGTTTTCACAAGGAAAGATAAGCTATGAAGCATTGGAAAATAAGATTATCATCTCGGGAATTTTTAGAATTTCAAAACCTTTCGAAAATCTTAGGGTCTTAACCCAAATCTCAAATTGTATATCAATAATTTACAGTACGAAAACATTTCCATAAATCTCGCGGGGCTCGGCCCAACATTCTTTTCTTAAAACTTTCTTACAAAAAGTTTGATTTACAAAACATGATTCGTGACACCGTGATCCCCTGTCACGTGTCTCCGTAGGTTCAACAACCCGCACGGACTTAACCAATCACAACAATCAATCATGCTCATGACTCCATGATCGCTTGCCACGAGTCTCCATAGGTTCAACAACCCACACGGATTGAGCCAACACAACAGTCACCACAACCAGTCCCGACCCCATGAACCTGTGTCACGTGTCACCGTAGGTTCCGTCGAACCCGCACGGTTGGACGTACTGTGTCCTGATCCTATGGACCTGTGCCATGAATCATCGTAGGCCTCGTCAGACCCGCACGATTGGACCTCAGCACCACACACTAAGTTCTGATCCCATGGACCTGTGCCATGAATCCTCGTAGGCCCCGTTGAACCCGCACGAGTGAACTTAGCGTTCCAGCACACCACATTCACATTCACATTACATACAACAATGAGCGCAATTAGTCAATCATGTTGATCACCATAAAATCATACATCACACGCACATAACACAATCTCAATACTCTCAACAAAACTATCATCAATCAACGACACACAACCAACATAACACACGTTCGGTACACAATACATTGCACAACCAAGTGTACAACCATCCATATGTACGTCGCAATCCTGCACAAATAGCACAACACCTAACACGTATACCAATATAACACTATTATCACAAAGCCTTCAAATTGAGGAATACACAACCAATTCAAACGGAACATATTTACGAAGGCAAGCAAAATCATCATAATTATCATACGTGATTATTAGTCACAAGATACAAGTCGTATAATAAGATACTTGCCTTAATAACCGCTACCAAATGCTCCGAAGAACACGGTTCGACCGGGAAGATCGGACCCCGAAGAAGACAACGAACGGAAGGGTTCCGACTCGAGTTCTTCACAAGAATTCGACCCTAACAACATATAATCAATAAATCATCGATCATACGAGGAAGAATAATCGTAGAACGCCCGAAAACCCCTCTATCACATTTTACCGGACACCTTCAAGGCGTCGATCAAACACTCGACCAAAACAACGAATCGATACGATCCAACCATGGAATAACAAGGAAAATGATATAATACACCTAAATAATCATCAATCCATCACAATCCTAAGTTAAATCGGATTAAACGGACGAAATCGAAAAAAATACCCAAAATCCCCAAAAGTAGGGTTTCAAGAATTTACCTTGGATTAATGATGAAGGACAATTGTTGGAGTTGTTAATCCACACAATACATTGCACAACCAAGTGTACAACCATCCATATGTACGTCGCAATCCTGCACAAATGGCACAACACCTAACACGTATACCAATATAACACTATTATCACAAAGCCTTCAAATTGAGGAATACACAACCAATTCAAACGGAACATATTTACGAAGGCAAGCAAAATCATCATAATTATCATACGTGATTATTAGTCACAAGATACAAGTCGTATAATAAGATACTTGCCTTAATAACTGCTACCAAATGCTCCGAAGAACACGGTTCGACCGGGAAGATCGGACCCCGAAGAAGACAACGAACGGAAGGGTTCCGACTCGAGTTCTTCACAAGAATTCGACCCTAACAACATATAATCAATAAATCATCGATCATACGAGGAAGAATAATCGTAGAACGCCCGAAAACCCCTCTATCACATTTTACCGGACACCTTCAAGGTGTCGATCAAACACTCGACCAAAACAACGAATCGATACGATCCAACCATGGAATAACAAGGAAAATGATATAATACACCTAAATAATCATCAATCCATCACAATCCTAAGTTAAATCGGACTAAACGGACGAAATCGAACAAAATACCCAAAATCCCCAAAAGTAGGGTTTCAAGAATTTACCTTGGATTAATGATGAAGAACAATTGTTGGAGTTGTTAATCCACACCAAGAACTTGAAGAATATGAAGTTCTCTGGGATTGATGATGCAAAACGCCCAAAAATCGGCCACAAGATCGCCCAAGAGGAGGAGGAATGAAGGAAGAGATGAAATGAGCATTCATCTCACAAAATCCGCAGAAATAGGCTAATCTGGACTGTGTGCCGCGGCCCAGCCTAAGTGTGCCGCGGCACAGGGTACAGGCTGCTCGGCCAAAACTAGAAAATGAGTGTCTGAGCTATTTCGACCATAACTCTCTCGTCCGGACTCCGATTGACTCACTGTTTGAACCATTGGAAAGCTAACTTGATGCTCTATAATATTGAAAAGATTCAAAATCTTTGGAGTTTCCAAGAATTTATGGTGATTTTACAAAGTTGACTCATACATGGAAAAGTCATTTAATAACACTGAACTCAAGAAAATGACACCGAAACCCGAACTTGAATACGAATCGAAGATACGGTCACGAAGTACTCGCAAAGACGAATCTAAGAGCTAAGAAAACACATGATTCCGACTACCCGAAGGCTCGAAATTCGACAACGGAAGGTAATTACCCCAAACTTTGGGAAATTACGAAAATGGCCCAAAACGTCCGAAAATCACGATACGTGATCGAATAACCAAACTGAAGTTCACAACACGTCTAACAAAGTTAAACAGACTTACGGGAAACTCGAAACAGTAATTTCGGACGAGATTCACAAGAATCGAACTCGAGTGCGGAAAAGTCGTTAAGAAAACACGGGACTCAACAAAACAATACCGAAACGAACTCGGGTGACAAAAAGTGCAGAATTAATCATTCTCAGAATGACGAGACGGTCCCAAGCGAGTCGTCAAAATGGAGCTCCGCCGAAAAAAAAGAATTATCGGAAATCCCAAATTGCGGATATTACATTTTACCCTCCTTAAAAGAAGTTTCGTCCCGAAACTTAAATCAAGTAGGGAGAAGCAATATCCCACCAGAAAAACTCAACGAGATACACAAGAACCGAAAAAAATCGCGCCCAAGGGCGAAACGTTACAAGCAACGCGAAAGAACATACAGCGTGAAAAAACGCCCCACAACGACCATAACGACGCCACCAGCAATGATTCAAAACAATAACGAGCAATTAACGACGCATCACATGCACACCTTTAATCAATGAAACGCACGCGACAACAAGTCTCACCCGACCACAATGACTATGCGGTAGAAACAAATATGGTATTATGATAGAATTCACTCCGATTCTCGTCAACAAGAAAATATCCGACGTCAAGACACAAACAATTCAAGATAACAGAAAACAAAAATACCGGACATTACATTATATCCTATTAAAAATAAGTTTCGTCCCGAAACTTAAAATAAAACATCATGGTAGAATACAAACAAAACCAAAAAGTTCGCGCAACAAATATCAATTTCTACACGAATTATAGCACGAAGTGCGATACACAACTACATCACGGGACACAACCAGGCACTCCCCGGGTAGGAACGAGAATCCAATTCCCGAACATCTTGGTAATGGTCTCACAATGCACCGCTCGGTGACCCACTTGGCCACACTCGAAACAGTTGACTAACGGTGAATGACAATTCTTCGAAGTACGAGATCAAGCAACAATAGTCAGAAAACCCCGTTCGAACAACAACGATCAAATAACAATAATCGAACAACAACGATCAAATAACAATGATCGAACAATAATGATCAAATAACAATGATCGAACAACAACGATCGAACAACAATGATCGAATGACAACAGTCGAACAATGATTTCGAAGTCCCCATTTCAACTCCAGATATTAAAAGAACTGGTAGAAAGTGAAAGATGTTACTTCCAACCAAGGTTCACAAGAATCGAACCGAATTCGGAAAGGTCACGATGACAAACAGGTCGATCTGAAACAAGGTCACAACCAGTTCGAACGATGACAACTGAGACATCAAACAAGTTCAAAAAGTATCGACGAACACGTGCAAGTCGATAGAATTTAGAAGGAGAAACTGCAGAAGTCAAATATAGTACGGGTATTACATCCGACCTCTAATAAAAGAATGTCGTCCCCGCAATTCACAACAACGGAAACAAGGTAACAACACAAAAAGCATCCGACAGGAAAATCTCCCATGGGTCTCTCAGAGCCGATCCTGATATCTGTGCTGAAGCGCGAACTCCGAAAGTCTCAGTAGCCAATTCGCAAAACTGAATTCGGTGTCCCTCGAGTCTGCACTTGAAACGCGTTACTGACGAGAAGGACAAGACAATTTACACGTGCATGCCCCGGCACATCACGGTTGAAACGCCTCGGTTCGGCATACTGAAAATACAATGGGGCATAACGTCGCAAAACAACATAGCAGAGATGTCAACTCAGTACAACAAGGAATCATAACACATATCATATACAACGATTACCATCGTAAAGTAATACACACACAAACACTACAGCAATGACGGTATCGTTCGGCGACCTTAACAGCCCGAACAATAACCAGCACACAATTACAAACATCATGAAACCATCACACATGTACACAAATGTACAAACCCAAGCTTTAACAGCTCACACAGGTGCGATAACACGCAAGCCGCCACGAAATGACAACATTAAAGATCGTCATCACACCTCCCACAAAGGGCTAACAAAACATATGCGTGGAGAACGACTCAACGTTCACACCACCAATTCAAACACAATTCGGAGGGCTAACACCCTAACAGCAATACCAACATCATACACACCTTCTCCGACCACAAGCAGGAGATGATGGGTTTTAAAAACGAAAACCACCTTTTGAAAAAAAAATTACAAAAAACACCGGTTGATCTTGAGTATGACCTTTCAAAAAGTACAAACGTGAAACATCGCTATCAAGACTTTGGAAAACCATTTCGCAGTTAATTAAAAATGGGGACACTATCATTTAGTGAAAAACTTTCAGAGTATTCGTCCCTCGGGTCTAAGTAGAAGTGTTTATAAAACATTGAAAATATCTCAAAACATTTTGGTCCTCGAGGTAGAAGAATTTTGAAGCATATTGTGGCACCTTAGAAGTACCACGAGAAAACAATTCATTTTAAACGTACTTCTCGACATTTATTTTCTAAGATACTCAAGGTTTTCGAAATAAAACTCAGTTGGTAAAATACCGAAAGCCATTACAAAAGAACTCACGCAGCGGAAAAAAAAGAATACAGTCCTACATGCACAATCCAATTGAATACATCTCACAGCATCTAGTTTAAACATACAACAAAACTATTCCTCGGAGTTTCCCACGAACTCAGTCGTCGATACCTTTTCGAAACCCATCAAGGTTTACGACTTTCACAACATACCACCTCACCCGGTGGTTCAAAGATAAAACAATAATGTGCCCAGTTCTATACACATACTATATGCCACAAGTATTAAACACAACTATATTACACAATACTGTGTAAATAAAATTATGCACCACAATTAACTCACTAAGATAAAATCGAGACACAGGTATTACGCATAAAGGAGGAGACTTACATCCACAGGTCGCACAGAGGTGACGGTCGCCCACGATATTAATCTCGTCCGACAACATAACCGACACGTTGTGACTACGCCCAACTCAACTTGTCACCTGACGACTCGAACGACAAGACAACACATTACTCGACAATTCACGACTTGACTCGACCCGTAAGCCTAGGTTTCCGCAACCTAAGCTCTGATACCATAAATGTAACACCCCCAAAACCATATGGGAATATTACACGCCGTAGACCCTTTCCACAAGGATCTACCAGGCTAAACATCCATAAATAACCAAATGCTTGCCCAGCCAGGGTCAAACGATAAAATGATACAGACCAATATGGTCACTTACACGTGAATACACAGACCGATGAGGTCACACAACCCAATCAACAAAACTGACCTAAACGACATTACCCACCCGGGGGTCGAAATACAATACAGCGGAAGACTGAAATCAACTCTGACAATACTACAAAAATCAAACAACTCTCGACCCATGATTAGTATCGCAGCTCGTCATCCTCTTGTGCCAATCCTGTGACTTCTCCCCTAAATCTGCATGTACCTGGACGCAAAACAGACATCCACCCCCCGATTACTCGGCGGTTAGTAAAACTCCACTGTTTTACTAGTGCAAGTATCAAATCATACGAAATATAACAAGCAAGTAATAATCGTGAATCAAATATAACAATCATGTATCAAAATATCCCCGGGAGGTTTTCACAAGGAAAGATAAGCTATGAAGCATTGGAAAATAAGATTATCATCTCGGGAATTTTTAGAATTTCAAAACCTTTCGAAAATCTTAGGGTCTTAACCCAAATCTCAAATTGTATATCAACAATTTACAGTACGAAAACATTTCCATAAATCTCGCGGGGCTCGGCCCAACATTCTTTTCTTAAAACTTTCTTACAAAAAGTTTGATTTACAAAACATGATTCGTGACACAGTGATCCCCTGTCACGTGTCTCCGTAGGTTCAACAACCCGCACGGACTTAACCAATCACAACAATCACAACAATCAATCATGCTCATGACTCCGTGATCGCTTGCCACGAGTCTCCGTAGGTTCAACAACCCACACGGATTGAGCCAACACAACAGTCACCACAACCAGTCCCGACCCCGTGAACCTGTGTCACGTGTCACCGTAGGTTCCGTCGAACCCGCACGGTTGGACGATCGTGTCCCGATCCTATGGACTCGTGCCATGAATCATCGTAGGCCTCGCTGACCCGCACGATCGACCTCGACCACACACTAAGTTCTGATCCCATGGACCTGTGCCATGAATCCTCGTAGGCCCCGTCGAACCCGCACGAGTGAACTTAGCGTTCCAGCACACCACATTCACATTCACATTACATACAACAATGAGCGCAATTAGTCAATCATGTTGATCACCATAAAATCATACATCACACGCACATAACACAATCTCAATACTCTCAACAAAACTATCATCAATCAACGACACACAACCAACATAACACACGTTCGGTACACAATACATTGCACAACCAAGTGTACAACCATCCATATGTACGTCGCAATCCTGCACAAATGGCACGACACCTAACACGTATACCAATATAACACTATTATCACAAAGCCTTCAAATTGCGGAATACACAACCAATTCAAACGGAACATATTTACGAAGGCAAGCAAAATCATCACAATTATCATACGTGATTATTAGTCACAAGATACAAGTCGTATAATAAGATACTTGCCTTAATAACTGCTACCAAATGCTCCGAAGAACACGGTTCGACCGGGAAGATCGGACCCCGAAGAAGACAACGAACGGAAGGGTTCCGACTCGAGTTCTTCACAAGAATTCGACCCTAACAACATATAATCAATAAATCATCGATCATACGAGGAAGAATAATCGTAGAACGCCCGAAAACCCCTCTATGACATTTTACCGGACACCTTCAAGGCGTCGATCAAACACTCGACCAAAACAACGAATCGATACCATCCAACCATGGAATAACAAGGAAAATGATATAATACACCTAAATAATCATCAATCCATCACAATCCTAAGTTAAATCGGATTAAACGGACAAAATCGAACAAAATACCCAAAATCCCCAAAAGTAGGGTTTCAAGAATTTACCTTGGATTAATGATGAAGAACAATTGTTGGAGTTGTTAATCCACACCAAGAACTTGAAGAATATGAAGTTCTCTGGGATTGATGATGCAAAACGCCCAAAAATCGGCCACAAGATCGCCCAAGAGGAGGAGGAATGAAGGAAGAGATGAAATGAGCATTCATCTCACAAAATCCGCAGAAATAGGCTAATCTGGACTGTGTGTCGCGGCCCAGCCTAAGTGTGCCGCAGCACAGGGTACAGGCTGCTCGGCCAAAACTGGAAAATGAGTGTCTGAGCTATTTCGACCATAACTCTCTCGTCCGGACTCCGATTGACTCATTGTTTGAACCATTGGAAATCTAACTTAATGCTCTATAATATTGAAGAGATTCAAAATCTTTGGAGTTTCCAAGAATTTATGGTGATTTTACAAAGTTGACTCATACATAGAAAAGTCATTTAATAACACTGAACTCAAGAAAACGACACCGAAACCCGAACTTGAATACGAATCGAAGATACGGTCACGAAGTACTCGCAAAGACGAATCTAAGAGCTAAGAGAACACATGATTCCGACTACCCGAAGGCTCGAAATTCGACAACGGAAGGTAATTACCCCAAACTTTGGGAAATTACGAAAATGGCCCAAAACGTCCGAAAATCACGATACGTGATCGAATAACCAAACTGAAGTTCACAACACGTCTAACAAAGCTAAACAGACTTACGGGAAACTCGAAATAGTAATTTCGGACGAGATTCACAAGAATCGAACTCGAGTGCGGAAAAGTCGTTAAGAAAACACGGGACTCAACAAAACAATACCGAAACGAACTCGGGTGACAAAAAGTGCAGAATTAATCATTCTCAGAATGACGAGACGGTCCCAAGTGAGTCGTCAAAATGGAGCTCCGCCGAAAAAAAAGAATTACCGGAAATCCGAAATTGCGGATATTACAATTTTCTCGTGCGCTCTCTGCAGCTCATTAGTCATTGATCCCATCATAAAGCCACAGACTAGCATGTCATCCTTGACCCATTTTTCATGGACATCAATATCTTCCTGATTACCCCTGGTCCGGATTGGAGTCGGCGGAATGTCCGCCTCCAAGACGTATCCCAGAGACTCCATAGTGAGTACAATCATTAGATTCTGCAACCAGTCAACAAAATTGGAGCCAGTTAGAAGATTCTTTTCAAGTAGTATTGCAAGTGGGTTTTTAGCCATTTTAGAGAGATTGAGTTTCATTTTCTGCAAAGATTTAGACAAGATTCAATTAGTGACTTGTTTAATTATGACTGAGTATAGAATTTAAGGGCTTGTATAATTCTTGTCTCGGCTCCCTCTAATTTTATCGGAATTATACACTCCCATGTTATAATCCGGAAATCATGGTAAGAACGACTTCTTAGTGATGATCAAGTTCTTTTCAAATTTTAACAGACGCAACCTATCAGGTTTCTTGCCAATTAATTTCTGTAAAGTGGTGTCTAACACCAACCCGTCTAACGGACGATTTGATCTTCTTTTACCCCTAGTCTTCATGCCCTCAACCTATCAGGTTTCTTGGCAATCCAGACTATCTAAGTTGTTGACCATCAACGTCTATCAGTTTGACTATTGAATCTCACCGGCAACCTATCAGGTTTCTAGGGGCGAAAATTATCACCAACCGAAGGCATCTAATGCACTCAAGAATTTTTCAACTCTACCAAATGTACTACCCCGATGACTCGAAAGCATAACACACCAGCTCAGGTATCAATTTTGGGTAGGAAACCTCGTAACCTTTTTCCAACTTAGTCTGTTTGTTGTCGGGAGAATTTCGCGATTAATATTACACTTTGCACATTAATTCATTTATACGCACGTTTGTTTGTCAATCATTCAAAATAAAAAACAGAAAATAGTAACCTAGTCACTACCAACATATAGCTCATGGACCTATTCCTAAGTACTGGGCCAAGCGAATGACCCAATAAATAAAAAAAATTACAGTCTTTGTTTCTTCGTCTTCTAGGTCGGTTGTCTTCGGTCTTCGTCATACCCAAAATAATAATTACATCATTGAAAAAATTGCATCCTATACAAATTTTTCTAGTAAATATAAATAGGCTCAAAACGGCCTTTACAACCCAATCGAATCGAACAAATCAAAAACTTAGTCTACGAGCTATATCACCATCACATAAGGATTCCATACAACATGTAATGGCAACGAAATTAAACAATTAATTTTAATATAAATTAATCCAATTAATCTATAAAATCAATCATTTCAATTTCTACTATATTAATCCAATTAATATAAAGTGGCATTAAAATTAAATAATCAATTAATATATTAATCCAATCAATATAAAATTAATCTATTCAATTTTAATAGTATTAATCCAATTAATACTAATAATCGTCATTTTAATTCGTTCGAATCCGGCCAAAAATAATATTCTCGTTTAATTTATTTCCCTTAACTAAAAAATATTCCAAATATTAATTTAGTCAAATTAAAATCCAATTTAAATTTCGGAAAATAATTACAACGAAATATAAATTTAAAACGGAGTCTCGGACAATCCGGTTTTAGGCTCAGCCCGCGGCCCGATTCAAAATCGGGCCAAAAACCCGAGGGCTGCCTGGCCGAGCCACTATGGCCGCTGTGGCCGAGCATGGCTGAGCATGTTTCGGCACTGGCAGTACAGCAAGGCCGCCAGACCACCATTGCCACTTCGCGTTTCTTCATTTTTCGGCTCGTTTCCAAAAATGTGATGTGTTGCGATATTTCTTACACGCAAGTGCACGTCATCGTTTACAAGTAATAAAGTGATAAGTAGAGTATCGTTCCCACGAGGATTGAATCTCTAACTACCGATTTTTATGTATTCCAATTTTATGTGAACAATCGAATTTGGGATTTGCGATTAATAACTAAAAGAATTACTAAAAGACTAAGCAGTAGAAAACGATATCTTGGATAAAATAAATCAAATGATGAATAAGTCTAGGATTCTGAATCCACCTTAGTTTATCCGAATTTACTCTCGATTATCCGTAATAAATAATTTTCCCAGTTTATTGAAGGCGGAGATTGCTAATATATTCTACCGCCTCTCCCGAGGTCAATAGATTTATCTAAAGGCGAATAACGCACTCTATCCCTAGGTGAATTAATTCGTCAATAGGCGAAAAGCATAAAATCTCCTAAAGGCCACGTAGTTCCTATGAGTATATTCCTATCTCACAGAATAAAACGGTCCTCACCAATAGTTCCTCACCAAATCTCCTCTCCCGATTCGAAGTGAATGATTAAATCAATACAACTATTGGCCAGATAATTGCAAGCATTAAACACAATTGGGAAAACTCAATAAAAAGGTAATTAATTGGATAATCTCAAGAAATTCGTCAAAACATAGGTTTCATCAAAACCCTAGATTAGGGCTTTAGCCTGACATACTAATAATTGAAAATACAGAATTGATAAATGAAAGCATAAAATTCAAACGCAGATGAAGCTCGGATTCCTCCGTTCTTCAGCTTCCGCCCTCTGCCTTTGAAATCTTATGCTTCCCTCTTCTTCTGCCGTCTCCAAGCTTAAGCTCTCAAAGATTAAAGATCCAAAGATTCTTTTAATTAGGGTCTTAAACCCTATTTATAGCTCAGCACATCAACAAATCGCGTCCAGATTCGGTCGGTCAAGCTTCAAACGGCCCAAAATCCGCGCACATACAAAAACCGCCAAGTGTGCGGCGCACTAAACTGTGCCGCAAGACAGGCCTTCACTTTAAACTCGGGCGTCATCAATTTCTTCGTGCCGCGGCTCACTGGTCAGCGGCACGCAGTACAGGTACTCGCCTTGGGCCGGTGTCTTCCTGTGCCGCGGCTCGCCTTCCTTGTGCCGCGGCTCGAGTCCAGATTTGCCGTTTTCGCCCGCTTTGCCTCGTTTTAGCTTCCGACTTCAATTTACTGTCAATCATACAAAATTAAGGCATTAAAATCTCATTTAGACGATTTCACTCTCCAAAATACTACAAAATAATGATAAATAAGCGTATAAAAATACGCCTAACAAATACCCCCAAACTTAAGCCTTTGCTTGTCCTCAAGCAAAAAGAATTAAATTCAATAAAAGAATGTCGTGAATCATCGTGCAACTCATAGTGTTAAACCTAATCAATACTATCCTGTAATTCTCTCTAAATAATCCGAGTGTCATAAAAGCGAAACTCGTAATAATGGTTCCGCAAAGTAATCAAGTTCACCCTAATCACTCGCTCATGGAGAAAATCCACCAAAGATTAACAAAACGTGAGTCAAATCGACCGTCAATATGAAAGGCTAAAATAAACAAGCTAGTTCGTCCTGCTATACGCCTAGTGGCACAATTTTCAAGAGTTTTATAACAAATAAACTCTGACAAGATCCCCTTATATAAATGTTCAAGAATTTGATTCGAGTTGACCACTAGGTTAGGATCTCGGGATGTTTCATCGGGATAATCCTAGGGTGGAACTTCCATTCTCATGTATTAGGAAACCGTTTGACGTAAAAGACACTCATGGGGCACATGGATGCTTCTAGTTACTAAGTTCCCATCTACAGCGGAGAAACAACTCGAATATATAATTTCCGCATGTCCGAATCAAGGTTGCCGTTTTACGCGAGAGTAAACAATGGTCACGCGAATACCCCGGTTACTAGGCTCCCTCTCATTGGCACATGTGAAATATCTAAATCACTAGTCTAATCGGGTCGCTGCTTTACGCGAGAGTAAACAACGGGTCACGCGAATGCCCCCGGTTACTAGACTTCCCTTCATAGAACACATTATCTCGACTTTTTGGGAAAAACTGACCGACTCTAAACTCAATCTAAGTGCCAACACGACTAAAGAAACAGTACGACTCACTATCCGGAAAATGTAACCAAACGTATTGACGGTGATTTAAAAACAAGTATGTATCGTCTCTTATCTGCCAAGACCTCTACAATCACGAAAAATTTTGGACCTAAATGAATACTGAGCAGAACAGAAATATCTGACTACAACTCGACTGGAACTCGACCGCTTCTTCAGAGAGAAAAATAGTGTCGTAACATCAGTATCACACAAATAGAAGCACGAAAAATTCACGAATAAAGAAAAACTAAGACAAGCAAGGCTATCTAAAAATTTTTTTTACACAAAGTAATGAAAAGTGCAACGAAATAAAGTACATCAAGAAAATAAAGTACAGCAATGAATGTAGCAACTGAAAGTAAATCCCCCCCAAACTTAGGACGTACATTGACCTCAATGGACAGAAAAATGATATGCAATAAAAGTAAAAGGTCAAGTACTCCCCTCCAGTCTGCTCAGGAGCTGGTGCCGGCATCGTCTGGTGAGCTTGCACGCTTCTTGACTACATCATGCGGAGTGTGAATAAATGAGCTTGCATCATCAAAAAGGAAGTTAAGTACGAGCTCTCAAGTTTAACATGATGTAGGGGTTGGGGATAATGTAATTCGACAACACGATTCATTGCATATAATTTTGAAAATGCCTAGCTTACCAATTTTTCATTGCTGCAATTTATCAAACACCTTGTGTGCACAAGTTAAAAATGAAGAACAAGAATTTTGATGGTTAATTCCAAATCCCAAAAATAATAACACAGATTATAACCCTGAATCACGACAACTATCATCAACAATTCGTTCATAAACATCAATTCTATCACAATATCAAATTCCCCATATTCCAACTCCATTTTAGAAACAAAAGTGAAGAACAACTAGCAATATAAAACTTCAAATCTTTTCACATCAAGAATCACTTATGATTTAGAAATCAACAATTACCTGGAGAATTTGAGAAGAAGACAATAGAATGGTATCAACTGACCTCATTGTGTGGAGGAAGGAAGGAAGGGAGGGAAGAAGTATCTTATGCAGGCCGATCGATTGAATGAGCCCTACCTGGCTGCTCTTATTTTGCGACGGGGGCCGCGGCACAATATAAGTGAGCCGCGGCCCAAAGTACAGTAGGACTGGGACGTTTTGTAATGTCGTCGGGTGCCGCGGCTCAGTTTTCGTGTGCCGCGGCTCAGTGTGTTAGTGTGCCGCGGCTCAGGTTTAGTGTGCCGCGGCACAAAGTACAGGCTCCCTGGGTGTTTCTTGGCCATTTAGTGTGCCGCGGCTCAGGTTTAGTGTGCTGCGGCTCAGCGACCTGGTGTGCCGCGGCTCAGTAAGATCATGCCGCAGCACAGGGTACAGTTTGATCGGCCATTTTTTCATCAGCTGGTGTGTGCCGCGGCTCACCTGGACTGTGCCACGGCCCATCATTGAATTCATCCCCGTTGCTGATTCCTGCACAGAATTTTTACACGAAAACATCAAGACGAGAGGGAAGGAAGGATCAAATAAGAAAGAAGACAAAGAGAGACTCTAAAAATGCAAGAAAACAACAAAGAATCTACAACTAATACTCGGGTTGCCTCCCGAGGAGCGCTAAGTTTATAGTCTTCAACCGGACTTTTCTTGCATTCATCCGGCAGTGGATAAGGTGACGCTCGTTTTCTGCGTGTCTATTGGATTTCCCAAGTATGCCTTCAACCGTTGTCCATTAACTTTGAATTTTCGGCCATCTCTTTGAACTTCTACCGCACCATGTGGAAACACTTGAACTACGGTGAACGGTCCCGACCATCGTGAACGCAATTTCCCGGGAAATAAGTTTAAGCGTGAGTTAAATAGCAACACCTCTTGACCCGGGACAAATTCTCTCTGCGTGATGTGCTTATCATGCCAAATCTTTGTCCGCTCCTTATAAAGTTTTGCATTTTCGTATGAGTTATGGCGAATTTCTTCGAACTCGTTCAGCTGCAAACAACGCTTTTCCCCAGCGGATTTTAGATCAAAGTTTAGTTTCTTTATCGCCCAGTAAGCACGGTGTTCCATCTCTACGGGTAGATGGCAACCTTTCCCATAGACCAATCTGTAGGGCGACATTCCGATAGGTGTTTTATACGCAGTCCGGTATGCCCAAAGTGCATAATCGAGTTTAAATGACCAATCTTTTCGAGACGAGCTGACCGTCTTTTCTAGAATCCACTTCAGCTCTCGATTTGATATCTCGACTTGACCACTCGTTTGCGGATGGTATGCTGTGGCAACACGATGAGTGACTCCGTATTTTCTCAAAACCGCATCAAGAAATTTGTTGTCGAAGTGTGACCCACCATCGCTTATAATAGCACGTGGAGTCCCAAAGCGTGTGAAGATATGTTGTTTAATAAACTTGATTACGACATTGGACCCATTCGTAGGTAGTGCCACCGCTTCAACCCATTTTGAGACATAATCTACGGCCACCAAAATATAGAGATTCTTGTTTGATGGGGGAAATGGACCCATGAAGTCGATCCCCCATACATCAAACAATTCGACTTCAAGTATGGTGTTCAGCGGCATTTCGTGTCGTCTTGAGATGTTTCCTGTTCGTTGACACCGATCACACGTAGACACAAAGGAGTGAGCATCTTTGAATAAGGACGGCCAATAAAATCCCGATTGTAAGACCTTCGCCATTGTTCTATTTCCACTAAAATGTCCACCGTAGGGTGATGAATGGCAATGGTTCAAAGACACTGTGGATTTCCTCATCCGGAATGCATCTACGGATAATTTGATCGGGCATCGCTTGAAGAGAAAAGGATCGTCCCACAAATAGTACTTAGCATCCGAGATTAGCTTCTTCTTTTGATGACGTGAGAGGTCGTTTCTAATTGTTTTACTTGCTAAGTAGTTCACTAGATCAGCATACCAAGGCGCATGTGTTGAATCCAACTTGTAGAGCTGCTCGTCGGGGAAGGTTTCTATAATTTGTGGCTGACTTTCTTCCTTCTCGAGGGAACTCTCTAATCGTGAAAGGTGATCGGCTATAACGTTTTCTGTCCCTTTCTTGTCCCGAATCTCCAAGTTGAATTCTTGAAGGAGTAGCACCCACCGAATCAACCTTGGTTTGGCATCCTTCTTCTCCAAAAGGTATTTTATTGCCGAATGATCGGTCCACACTATCACTTTCGTTCCTAGTAGATAAGCCCAAAATTTATCAAATGCAAAGATCACCGCCAACAATTCCTTCTCCGTTGTGGCATAATTTCTTTGGGCGTCATCGAGTGTTCGGCTCGCATAGTATATGGCATGGAACACCTTCCCTCGTCTCTGCCCCAACACAACCCCAATGGCAAAGTCGCTAGCATCGCACATTAGTTCGAACGGAAGGTCCCAATCCGGAGCGACTATCACCGGTGCCGTGCTTAGAGCTTTCTTCAGCAACTCGAAACTTTCTTTACAAGACTCGTCGAAAGTAAATGGGACATCTTTCATGAGTAAATTGCATAGCGGCTTCGTGATCTTTGAAAATAAATCGGCGATAGAAACCGGCATGTCCCAAAAAACTCCTAATCCCCTTGACCGAAGTGGGTGGAGGCATCTTCTCAATTGTCTCAATTTTCGCTCGGTCGACTTCAATTCCATGTGAGGATATTCGATGGCCAAGCACAATGCCCTCCTGCACCATAAAATGACACTTCTCCCAATTCAAGACTAAATTGGTCTCTTCGCATCTTCGCAAGACTTTCTGCAAATTTTCCAAACAAATGTCAAATGAATCTCCAAAAACAGAAAAATCATCCATAAAAATCTCAATACACTGCTCTACCATGTCAGAAAAAATAGCCATCATACACCGTTGAAAAGTAGCCGGCGCATTACACAATCCAAAAGGCATGCGCCTATAAGCGAAAATGCCGTAAGGACATGTAAACGTCGTTTTCTCTTGGTCTTCGGGGGCTATGTAAATCTGATTATACCCCGAATAACCATCGAGAAAGCAATAGAAATCGTGTCCGGCTAATCTATCTAACATCTGATCAATAAAAGGCAAGGGGAAATGATCTTTTCTAGTGGCCTTATTTAATTTCCTATAATCTATGCACATACGCCACCCCGTAACAATCCTGGTGGGAATTAATTCATTATTATCGTTTTGAACAACTGTTATCCCACCCTTTTTCGACACAACTTGAACCGGACTTACCCACTTACTATCGAAATTGGAAAGATCATACTGCCGAGGAGTTTTAAAACCTCGACTTTTACCACCTCCTTCATATTAGGATTCACGGCGTTGATGCTCCACGGATGGTTTGTAGTCTTCCTCTATCAAAATCTTGTGCATGCAAATCGATGGGCTGATCCCTTAATATCCGCAATAGACCATCCAAGAGCGATTTGTATTCCTCAAAACTCTTAATAATTTTGCCTCTTGATCTCCCGCTAAAGTGGTGAAAGAATAACTGGAAGGGAGTTGTCGGGCCCCAGAATGCATATTTCAAATGAGGTGGCAGCTTTTTGAGTTCCAACTTTGGAGGTTTTTCAATCGATGGGGTCGGTCGAGTTAGTGAACTTCCTAGCTCCTCGAATGGTTTACGAATAAAAATTGGCGGGGAAGCATCCATGTGTCGTACGTAGGCTGCATGCTCTCCATTTGGTCTTAAACAGCCCCAATCAAAACGGATTCCAATGGATCGGGTGGATAATTTTCTCGAAAAGTTCTACTCACGCACGAGTCAATGACGTCAATTTGGAAACAATTTTCAGCGTCACTTGGATATTTTACGGATCGAAAAATATTGAATGTTACTTGCTCCTCTTGAACACGCAAAGTCGACTTTCCTTTTCCACATCAATCAACGCTCTGTTGCCAAAAATGGTCTTCCCAAAATAATTGGGATATCTTGGTCTTCTTCCATGTCAAGTACGATGAAATCGGCCGGAAAGATGAACTTATCAACTTTGACTAAAACGTCCTCTATCACACCCCTCGGATATTTGATGGATCTATCGGCCAATTGTAGAGAGACTGTCGTCGGCTTGGCTTCCCCAATCTCCAGCTTTTTAAAAATAGAAAGGGGCATAAGATTTATACTGGCCCCGAGATCGCATAGGGCTCTTTCAAAAGATGAATTTCCGATGATGCAAGGGATGGTGAAACTTCCCGGATCTCTCAATTTAGGTGGGAGTTTCTTTTGTAAAATAGCGCTGCACTCCTCCGTTAAAGCGACCGTCTCATATTCCTCGAGCTTTCGTTTATTGGACAAGATCTCTTTCATGAACTTGACGTAACTCGGCATCTATTCCAATGCGTCGGCGAACGGAATGTTTATGTACAATTTCTTGAAGACGTCGAGGAATTTTGAAAACTGCTTGTCCAGTTTTTGCTTTTGGAAACGCTGTGGGAATGGAATTTGAGGAGTGGGCTGAGTGGTCGATACTTCCTTTGGCTTGGGCGCCTCTTCCTTTTCCTTCTCGTTTTGCTCGACCACGCTCTTTGTCAATACTAGGCTGCCCTTTTAACTCTTTTCCGCTTTGTAATTCGATCGCTTGTACATTTTCTTTGGATTTCATTTCGGCTGCGCTGGGCGATGCACCTTGATACCGAGAAGACAATAAATTAGCAATCTGCCCCATTTGTGTTTCTAGATTTCGGATGGAGGTAGAATGATTTTGGAGGGTCGTCTCGGTGCGGGTCATGAATTGGCTTGTGTTAGCCACCAATTGAGCAAGAGCATCTTCCAAAGATACCTTTGGTGATTGAGGGGGCTGCTGTGGGGGCTGCGCGAAGTGAGGTTGTGGAGGTTTCATAGCTTGCCCATTTCTCCATGGAAAATTTTGTTGATTCCGCCACCCTTGATTATAAGTGCTGGGGTAAGAATTGTTTTGTCGATTTCCATTGGCCACAAATTGAGCTTGCTCCATCTGATGTTGCTTGAACGGGTTCCCAACTCGACACTCTGCGCTCGGGTGTGATCCGTTACACCAATTGCATGTCTCTATGGTGACGGGGGCTGGTGCGTGCGAGAATGCTTGGAGCTGTTGGGTCAAGGCGGCGACTTGAGCTGACAAGGTGGAAATCGGATCATTGCTTGAAACTTCCATGACTCTCTTCGGTGTCAATCTTTCCGATGGCCATTGGTACGCATTAGCGGCCATATCTTCCAAAAGCACGTGTGCCTCGGCCATAGATTTTTCCATAAAGGCCCCACCAGAGGCCGCATCCACGAGGGTGCGTGTAGAAGCACTCAAACCATTATAGAACGTATGAAGCTGAAGCCAATCCGGAAGGCCGTGATGAGGGCATCTTCGTAGCAAATCTTTATATCGCTCCCACGCCTCGTGGAGCGATTCCATATCGTACTGACCAAAGGTGGTTATTTCGTTTCTCAACCTTGCCGTCTTAGCTGGTGGGAAGAATTTGGCAAGGAAGGCTTGCGCTAACCTCTCCCATGTTGTAATCGACCCCGGCGGTAAGGAATTTAACCAAAACTTTGCTTTATCCCTCAAAGAGAAAGGGAAAAGCCTCAATCGGATGGCATCGTCGGTGACACCATTAATTTTGAACGTGTCGCATATCTCAAGGAAAGAAGCAATATGGGCATTCGGGTCGTCATTCGGCAGTCCACAGAATTGGCTCGCCTGCACCATCTGAATAATAGCAGGCTTGATCTCAAAATTATTAGCTTGGATAGTGGGACGCCGAATTCCCGAAAAATTAGCATTGATCTGCGGTATGGCATAATCTCGAAGGGCTAGTTCCGGTTGAACTTGCCGCACTTGGTTATCTCCTCCTTGGACTTCAATATTCTCAGCCATTATGACCGTCGTCTGCAACTCTCTTTTCTCCTTTTTGTTCCTTCTTAGAGTGCGCTCGAGCTCGGTATCCAAAGGTAGTAGGCCTTTGTTACCGAGTTTTCTCATGCACTACACGACAGGCCCTGAAAGGAAAAACAAATAAACGAAATTAAATACACAAAAAATAAAAATAAAACGTTCAAATTAAGACTGGAAATACTTAAATCGATATTAGAAAATTTCAATCCCCGGCAACGGCGCCAAAAACTTGTTGCGATATTTCTTACACGCAAGTGCACGTCATCGTTTACAAGTAATAAAGTGATAAGTAGAGTATCGTTCCCACGAGGATTGAATCTCTAACTACCGATTTTTATGTATTCCAATTTTATCTGAACAATCGAATTTGGGATTTGCGATTAATAACTAAAAGAATTACTAAAAGACTAAGCAGTAGAAAACGATATCTTGGATAAAATAAATCAAATGATGAATAAGTCTAGGATTCTGAATCCACCTTAGTTTATCCGAATTTACTCTCGATTATCCGTAATAAATAATTTTCCCAGTTTATTGAAGGCGGAGATTGCTAATATATTCTACCGCCTCTCCCGAGGTCAATAGATTTATCTAAAGGCGAATAACGCACTCTATCCCTAGGTGAATTAATTCGTCAATAGGCGAAAAGCATAAAATCTCCTAAAGGCCACGTAGTTCCTATGAGTATATTCCTATCTCACAGAATAAAACGGTCCTCACCAATAGTTCCTCACCAAATGTCCTCTCCCGATTCAAAGTGAATGATTAAATCAATACAACTATTGGCCAGATAATTGCAAGCATTAAACACAATTGGGAAAACTCAATAAAAAGGTAATTAATTAGATAATCTCAAGAAATTCGTCAAAACATAGGTTTCATCAAAACCCTAGATTAGGGCTTTAGCCTGACATACTAATAATTGAAAATACAGAATTGATAAATGAAAGCATAAAATTCAAACGCAGATGAAGCTCGGATTCCTCCGTTCTTCAGCTTCCGCCCTCTGCCTTTGAAGTCTTCTGCTTCCCTCTTCTTCTGCCGTCTCCAAGCTTAAGCTCTCAAAGATTAAAGATCCAAAGATTCTTTTAATTAGGGTCTTAAACCCTATTTATAGCTCAGCACATCAACAAATCGCGTCCGTATCAGTCGGTCGAAAACTGGCTTCGAAATGGCCCAAAATCCGCGCGGACATACAAAAACCGCCAAGTGTGCGCAAGACTAAACTGTGCCACGCACGGGGCCTTCAGCCTTTAAACTCAGGCGTCATCAATTTCTTACGTGCCGCGGCTCACTGGCCGTGCCGCGCACGCAGTACAATGTACTCGCCTTGGTGGTGTCTTCCTGTGCCGCGGCTCAGCTTCCTTGTGCCGCGGCTCAGAGTCCAGATTTGCCGTTTTCGCCCGTTTTGCCTCGTTTTAGCTTCCGGACTTCAATTTCCTATCAATCATACAAAATTAAGGCATTAAAAGCTCATTTAGACGATTTCACTCTCCAAAATACTACAAAATAATGATAAATAAGCGTATAAAAATACGCCTAACATGATGCTACAACGAACAATTTAAAATCTACGATTATACCAAACATGATTCTAAATCATAAACATCATCCATAAGCATTCAAAATGCACAAATAATCGTATATACGGTATCATTGACCTCTCTCCGATACCACTGTTGGGATTCCGAAAATAAAACGAAATACGCAGTGGAAAATAAAAATGAATCCCAAACAGGACCGATCAAGTAACGTATATACGAAAATATAAATACGAAAATAAAGATCATACCCTTGAAGCCTTTGAAATAAATCTTCGTAAAATTGGATGATGATCACGAACCCCTTCACGAACACGAAATCCCTTCGTTCCAAACACCAAAACTTCGAAGCCTCTAATTCACATGCATCGGAAGTTACCCGAAAAAATCTACAAAACTCCATTCTATGAAGAACACGGCTAGGAAGTGTTGTAGGAATTTTTTTTCTCTCTTATTTTTCTTACTCCTTTTCACCTCAAAGATGAAAAATTCTCTCACCCTCTATAATACCTCTCGGCAGTAGGCTGGTGTCAATGTGTTGATGGAGGGTTGAAAAATGTTATATATATTGTCACCATGAGAATGATACAATATATTACAAATAACAACTCATCAACCTACATTATAAAATGAGTGGAATCTCATCATTATAATCATATACCAACCAACATAACATGCAAGTCTAACCAAGCCATGTGAGGGAGGGGGCGGCCCATTGGAAATTTCCTAGAAATGAGCCGAGCCACTCGGCTCGTGTACAGACGTTCGTCAAATGACTCCGTTAAATACATTCCGTTTAATCACCAATGTATTTATATTAATTAATTAATCTAATTAATTAATTAATTATATCAAATACATATATATTTCTCTAAGAAATATAATTTATGAATTAAATTAATTACCCGGTAACTTAATTTTAATTTATAAGACAGCTATTTGATTTATCCAATAAATCATAATTAGATATCCAATATCTAATTGTAATAGAGAGATAATAAATTCACATTAATCCGTCAACGTTCCTGATGCGCGACTCCGTAGGTCCATCTCAGCTGGCATTGGGAGGAACCTATGTTGCACAGGTGCGGGGGGGCGGGTGCGGGTGCGGGCAGATACGGGTGCGGGGATACGGTTTTTTGAAAATGTTAGGGTGCGATACGGCAAGGATACGTCTGTTTATTTTATATTTTATTATATATAACACTTGTTAAATATAAAAAACAACAATTCAAATATCACCATAAAATCAATTCAAATACATAAAACAAGTCATACAAAAACAATTCAAAATGACTTTGAGCAGCGGAGCTTTCTAATGTTGTCCGTGAATACTGCTAAAGGTAAAAGTAATTACTTATTAAATGATTTACTTTTTTGTATTTTAATTTATTTGATTTACTTTTAAAAACTATAAAAATCTAAAAAAAAAAAAAAAAAAATCGGACTCACAGATCTCGGCACAGATACGCAGATCTATACGCGTATCATGTGCCAGGATACGCGAGTCCTAATTTTTTTTTTTTTTGCACGGATTCGCCACGTGGCGAATCCCACGCGAATCGCACCCGCACCCGCACCCATGCAGTATCCGATACTGCATACTGCCCAATTTTGAAGAATCCGTGCATTATAGGGAGGAACCAATGAGTGCGGGCAGCACTTAGCCAGCCTAGCGGGCCGCACTGTAAACCCCGACTGAGAACGAATGAAGGGATCATTCCAGAACCATTATGTCGTGAATACCATATACATATAGACCCTTCACCAGATGTCCCGGTCAAGTCTTCGGGTCACGGTAAAGTCAAACCCTACTGTTGACTAGACTATATACATGTGTTAACGCAAATCAAGACCGACTGATCAATAGTGTATCTAATACGACTATATCAGAATGCTTTGGCCAAAGACTTATGATCTTATTTGCCATTAACTGTATAGGACATACGTCTGCTCACTAACAGGAGATAGAATCCTTTCTTGGCGTACAGTAAAGACTGCTACCTGCCCGTATAGTCCGTATTTCGAGGTCGACTCAGCAATTAAGCAAATGAGTCTAACTACTCTAATGACAAACTAAACGTCACAGGCACATCTTCTACTGAACCCTCAAGTCAAAGGTCCACGTATACTATCACAACCTTTCGATTCGTCATCGACTCTCCGAGAGTGAATACCGCGTGACTGAATCGAGTATGAGTCGTATTCGAGTATACTGGTCCCACCAATATACTTATAACTATGCTATCAAGACGTGCACACGTCCTAGCATCAGTTATACAAGTCTTATTAAAACTTAATGTCCATTTAAGTTTATTGACTTGCGAACGATTTAGGTAAATAAATTTTAAACACTTCCAGTACATTTTCTCTTATTGCATAACGAGAATGAAATGTTCGATTTATTTACATGGACTTCACTTCAATGTTTACCAAGTCTAGAATGCAATTGAAATACAATAAACAGTGAATGAATCATATTGCCTTTTTATTAATTATTTCATAATTACAAGTACAATGCCCCTACTCTCTCATCCCCTGAGTGGCATTCGAGGGCATATTCCTAACAAATGAAAAAGAAATCAGGAAGACGTTTAACTTGCATTAAAAAAATTACAAGAAGAGAATAAGAGTTAATACTTGTATTTCAACGATTTGGCTTAAAACTTCGACCATGAGCAATACGACCTTCAGTAATTGTCAACGTTTGTTGTGACATATCTGGTTCATTTTGCAAGCGAGTCATAATGCTCTCAACAATTCAAAACCTAAAAATAAGAAATATAGAAATTAATTAAGGTATTGATCAATTATCATAAAAAACAGAACTTCAATGATAGCTCTAAAACCATATTTGAGACTTTATTTAACAGAAAAGTAACTTGAAACCTGTACACAATTGCCTCAAACCTCAAACTAATTAATTAATTGATTAAAAGCACTATTTCACAATGAAGCAAAAGAAATTATATGTGATAAATTATATAGCATAGCCTAAACCTAATAACTAAATAGTTGACTCTATTTTACCCAATGAAGACAGCATCTTGTTCATTATGTGACTCCCTCTATTTTAAAGAAAAGTATTTGACGCGAAGACTTTGTTAACTATTAAGCTAAAGCCTGCAATCTCTTTTGTAATTAAATTGTTGTAAGCCCAACATCTCCTGGAAATTGAACAATCTATTGGAAAAAGAGATAAGCCCAACATCAAAAGTTGTATCTCCTATTTACGTCTCTCTCTTTCAGCTTGTCTTGTTCTTAAATATCTTATTTTTTATATGTACTACTTTATTCAACAGAAACACACTCTCAAGCCGGACACAAACCAATTCACTATGGGTAATCCAGAAAATTGAAAGTAAAATAACTCAAATAAGCCACACAGACCAAATTCAAGTATTCAACCGATAAATAATCCAGATAATTGAAAAAAAAATCCAAAAACAGAACTCACGCAGCGAAAACAAGGCCAAATGACAACTGCTCCTCTCCTCGCCACATGTATAAAAGATTGCAATCAATATATGGTAACTGAAATAGCAAAGCAATCTCATGTAAAAGTATAGGTGAATGCAATCTACAAACCTTGTAATCGAATTGGGGGTTAGGTCTCGTCGGAATGACCCACTCGTTCTAGGGTTCTTGTTTTCGGCGGAGTTCTGGGGATTTAGATCTCGTTTAGGTCCCCCCAACACAGAAAGCAAAACAAATCCGAAAAAAGAACACGAAATTAAATCCCACCAAAAAAAAGAAGCGGTCGTCGGTCGAAGCACATAATCGTCGTCGTCGAGGGAAGGTGACATGAGTCATCGTCATGAATAGCCGCCTCGTGCCTCAGCTTCGATGTTCTCCAGCCATGGCCGATCTGGAGAGAAGTGGAAAAAATTTCCTAGAGAGAGTGAAAAGGTCGGCGAGGAGAGGAAAAGAGCGGCGAAGAAATGAAGGGAAAGTGATAATAAAATTTCTATCATTTTAGAATGCGATGGAGCAAAACAAAATTATTGAGTGTCATTAAACATAATTGTTCATTAGAAGTGTCATTATAAGGAGATATTGTGATACTTATTGAAAAGTATCATTAAAAAAGTGTCACTATAGGGGGTATTTTTTAGTAGTGACCTTCGATACTTGTACTTTAGGACTTCATTCTTCTCATTGTGCTTACTGACAAAGTTTTATTTTATGTCCTATAGGATTTACACTTAGTGAGGTTAGCACTACCTACCAATTACTTGTCTCTTTGTCAAAGAATCTAGTTCTGTCTGGAATGCTTTATCCTTTAAGGCCAATTAACTCAATGTTGATATCATACAACAGAGCGAGGTTCGACATCATCTTGCTCTATGCTTTGAGCAACGATAGATCATCGAAATGGGTGGATGATCAGTCCACACTCTCGTGATTCATTGAGATTTCTTGATTTTCTGAATCATATCAATCTTCGGGGCGTCCCCCTCGTCATGACTCATGGACATAGTAAAATCAAGTATGATCTCATGAAACGAGTTCATTGATGACTAATATATAAGTTTGTGCTTTACTCTACCTCCTCCTTAGGTGAGTGTTAAGTCAAACCATGTAGCTTCCCCCTATTCTTTTAGGGAGCTATGGCCTAAATCACACATCCACCATGTGTGATGGCAGCACTCGATTCGTCGGTGTTGCACCCCTTACCGAGGACTTTCGACCTTATAGGCTGCAGCTGGTATATATGATCTCGTCACTTTCACAATATCAGTAAATGCATCAGGCATCGAATCTGCTACGTTATGAAGATCGAGAATTTTCACTATCACATAGCAAAATACGGGGATCAATATGAGACAAAGTAGGGATACACCATGACAATTCCTGTCGTTCCCTGAGAAAGTTCGTCTTCTCTCCTCCTCCTAACGATGGGAAGGTTCTCTTATCGAAGTGACAATCCGCAATCGAGCGGTAAAAAGATCACCTGTCGAAGGTTCTAAATAGCAGATAACCATTGAAGATTCGTATCCAATGTAACTACTTAATCATCTTTCAAGACCCATGCACTGTGGGAGTGCAGAAGGCACAATACTACATAACCAAATATGCGTAATTGGCACTAAAGCTCGTCTGAGTCCAAAATGTAAAAATCAGGGCTTATCTAGTTACCAACTGGTACGCACAAATCGTTTGGTTAGCAGAGGGTCTAAAATGAGCGAATAAGTAAAGCTGCATGCAAGACTACATAACCCCAGACAGAAATAGGCAAATTGGTGTGGATAATCAATGCCCGGTCTACCATCTGATTAGTTCGATGGTTACCTCCGCGAGACCATTTTACGTATGCTCGTGGGGGATGGGATGCTTTTCGTCGCTCCCAATCGACATGCAGTATTCATCAAGTACTTTAGATGTGAATTCTCCAGCATTATCAAGTCTTATAGACATACATGGTTGTCAGGGTGGTGAGCCCTTAGACAGATAATCCGTGCTAGAAGCTTTGCTAAAGCAACATCTTTAGTGGACAAGAGGGTGACATGTGACCAGCATATCGAAACCTCAATCGAAACCATAAAACATTTAAATGGTCCGCACTCTGGTTGAATCGGTCCACAAATATCTATTTGAATTCTATGTAAGAATGAAATTTTCACATCTTTGGCGTAGGAAAGTCTCGCTCCTACTTTGGCTAAAGCGCAGGCCTTGCAGAAGAGACGATGTGCTTTCGACAGGGTCAAACGTGTAGAACGGGAGGATGTCTTCGATGCTTTGAATGACATAGATTGAGGAACACCAACAAAGTTCGTTATGTGGGTTCATTGCCCGCTTCTACTTTGCACGCGAAAGATGTCCGTGCAGATCATCATGTCATGACCTGGATGCCCCTATCAGTCATGCCAAAGCCTGTACGAGTCAGCGTCCCAAAGTTCGTTATCGGTAACCGCATAGGATTCAACTACCCTAATTGCAGTGACGTACAGTCCACTAGATTGACTCGTAAGTTTCTCTAAGATGCGCTTTCGGCCGCATTTATTAGAGATGATATAGAGATATTCTATTCCATTCTCACAATGAGTTTCAACATGAAAGTCGTTGATACATATATCCTTAAAGCTTTGTAAGGTTCGAGTTAGTCACTCTCAATGCATATAGAGTCGTTCCCTGAGAAAGTTCGTCTTCTCTCCTCCTCCTAACGATGGGAAGGTTCTCTTAACGAAGTGACAATCCGCAATCGAGCGGTAAAAAGATCACCTGTCGAAGGTTCTAAATAGCAGATAACCATTGAAGATTTGTATCCAATGTAACTACTTAATCATCTTTCAAGACCCATGCACTGTGGGAGTGCAGAAGGCACAATACTACATAACCAAATATGCGTAATTGGCACTAAAGCTCGTCTGAGTCCAAAATGTAAAAATCAGGGCTTATCTAGTTACCAACTGGTACGCACAAAGCGTTTGGTTAGCAGAGGGTCTAAAATGAGCGAATAAGTAAAGCTGCATGCAAGACTACATAACCCCAGACAGAAATAGGCAAATTGGTGTGGATAATCAATGCCCGGGCTACCATCTGATTAGTTCGATGGTTACCTCCGCGAGACCATTTTACGTATGCTCGTGGGGAATGGGATGCTTTTCGTCGCTCCCGATCGACATGAAGTATTCATCAAGTACTTTAGATGTGAATTCTCTAGCATTATCAAGTCTTATAGACCTAACATGGTTGTCAGGGTGGTGAGCCATTAGACAGATAATCCGTGCTAGAAGCTTTGCTAAAGCAACATCTTTAGTGGACAAGAGGGTGACATGTGACCAGCATATCGAAACCTCAACCGAAACCATAAAACATTTAAATGGTCCGCACTCTGGTTGAATCGGTCCACAAATATCTATTTGAATTCTATGTAAGAATGAAATTTTCACATCTTTGGCGTAGGAAAGTCTCGCTCCTACTTTGGCTAAAGCGCAGGCCTTGCAGAAGAGACGATGTGCTTTCGACAGGGTCAAACGTGTAGAACGGGAGGATGTCTCCGATGCTTTGGATGACATAGATTGAGGAACACCAACAAAGTTCGTTATGTGGGTTCATTGCCCGCTTCTACTTTGAACGCGAAAGATGTCCGTGCAGATCATCATGTCATGACCTGGATGCCCCTATCAGTCATGCCAAAGCCTGTACGAGTCAGCGTCCCAAAGTTCGTTATCGGTAACCGCATAGGATTCAACTACCCTAATTGCAGTGACGTACAGTCCACTAGATTGACTCGTAAGTTTCTCTAAGATGCGCTTTCGGCCGCATTTATTAGAGATGATATTGAGATATTCTATTCCATTCTCACAATGAGTTTCAACATGAAAGTCGTTGATACATATATCCTTAAAGCTTTGTAAGGTTCGAGTTAGTCACTCTCAATGCATATAGAGTGTCGGTGACTGTAAAACTGTGCCGTTAGGCACCAAGAACCGGGGGTGCCGCATCCTTGAATGAAGTGGGATGATCCAATCATCCTAGTTACTGATACGTTACAAGCTATTACCATCAGCCTATCACTCAAGTGTTCCTCGATTCATTCGTCAAACGAGAACACGAGTAATAAAAACTCTGAACCATAAGCGTAAGGAACAATATTCGGTACTTTGAATAAAGTCAACCACTTGTATTCGTAAGCAACAATAATATCTTGCTCGAAACAAAATACATCAGACCATTATTGAAAAATATTATAACGTCTACCAACAAAATTAGTCATAGAAGGGGGGCGTCCATTGACTTTGGCACGTATGGTGTGATACTGCCATCGCTAAATGTGAAAGTGACATTGGGGGTCATGTCATGATCGTATTCCTTTATATAGTGAGTCTCCTATTCGGCGGAATCTCAATATCTCTTCTAACTGGCTGTGAAATATTTGCTTGCATGGCAGTACGTATACCAACGGCAGTAATCTCACATTAGGAGTCAACTCATTTCTTGGGAGCCAAGAGCGTCGTCTCTTCTCATTACATTGGAAGAGCCTCCATGGCCACGACCACGTCTGCTGTAACACCCCCAAATCCCATTGGGTTATTACATTGTCGTGGACCCCACACCAGGAGATCCACCAGGCGGACACGACTAAAATACATCAAATTAACCAATCAAGGGAAATTACAGTCCCTACTATGATATCCAACACAATATTCCGATAAGGAATTTCAACGACAACGATGGGCCTACATGGCAAAAATAAAAATACAACAACATCCATGAGAATCTGCTCGGGTAATACATAATGACAATGACTGACCAACTGGAGAACACTCCAACTGACTGACCAATATGAACAACTCTGACTAGTATCGCTCGAATGCCTCGTCGCCATCGTCATGCCCCTGTGTCTCAACTCTCTCCTCGCAAGCACCTAAAACATGAAAACATGTTCCGCCCCCACGGGGTCAGTCATCCAGATAATGAATATCAAATACATGCATAACATGATATGCATCCAAAGGCAGAATGAAACAGTATAATAATAATAATAATACGAGATGCTCACAACCCAAGGTAAGAACCGAGCATTCGTGAAACACTATGCCCACGGCATACTATTAATACGTGTTCAATAGGTTAGAACATAAATGCCCAACGGCGAATCATAATTATAGAACACCACAATGAATTACACGAACATAAACCAAACCAGAACTGAATTAGATATGAATCACAATGCCTGAAGGCTCCAACGAAAATACCAAGACATCACAAAGGCCTGAAAGCCACTCAGCCAAAGCTGTCAAATATCACAATCACCTGAAGCCAAAACATCCCGAAGCTGCATCAATGAGGGCCGAAGCCACGGCACGAAGCCGTATCACAACAAGACCATCCAATGGTCGTGACCTACTGAACTGTAGGTGTTGTAAAACCAACCACGAAGGTTCAAGCCCCAAACTTACCCATAATAAGATCATGAACATGACCGTGATCTACTGAGCTGTAGGTGTTGGGAAACCAACTGCGAAGGTTCAAGCCCCAAACTTACCCATAATGAGATCACCCAGTGACCGTGACCTGCTGAATTATAGGTGCTTGGAAACCAACCGCAAAGGTTCAAGCCCCAGACTTACCCATAATGAGATCATCAACATGACCGTGACCTACTGAGCTGTAGGTGTTGGGAAACCAACCGCGAAGGTTCAAGCCCCATGCTTACCCATAATGAGCACTAGCCGAGACTAGCTTCCAAAACACAATTAATCACAAACGGCAACGATCCAAAGATTACCGAATTCACAAGAATGATAGTGTGCTGCCTTGAGTCGGCCAACCTGGCGACAGTAATTCACGAATGGGCACCGTCCTCGATAGTCCAATTCAATGCCTCGATTGCCTTAGAATCTCCAACCGATAAAAATGATGCAGCGAATGATTCAATGCCTCAATTACCTTAGAACGGCCAATTGATAACAATGATACAACGAATGGTTGAACACCTCGATTGCCTTAGAACGGCCAATCGATAACAGTGATATAATGAATGATTGAACACCTCGATTGCCTTAGAACGACCGATCGATAACAATGATACAACGAATGATTGAGCATCTCGATTGCCTTAGAACGGCCAATCGATAACAATGATACAATGAATGCCTCGGCACCTTTAATCGGTTACCGACGACGAAGATGAGAACGAATACGCCAATGCCTTCAATCGGCCAATACAACATGAATGACAGGACGCCAACATTAATAACAATGATTACAATGTCTTAGATCGACATCAATATTAACAACAACAATTGATACATCGATACCGCGAACTGGCTATCGACAATAACATTAACAACGAATATCCCAATGCCTTGAACCGGTAATTAATGAACAATAATAAACATTTGGCATAATTGCCGAAGAGTATCGTATCGAACGATCCCTTAATATCAATGAACTCATGAAGAGACTAAGTCTTGGAATGATACAACACATTCATACACATATATGATAACATTAATCTCATTGACTAGTACAAGTATAAAACTTGCCTCAAACCGACGGCGAGAAAGTCCTTTCACGATCAACATCCTTAAAGGAAATATCGGTCGCTCGAACAACCTTGAATAATACAAGTACCAACAATTCGCTTAATATACAAATCAATCATGATCACAACCAACTCAAAAGTCGATACAACACTACCCAAAACTCACTGGGGTATTTAAACAAACACGTGGTAAACAACCTCCCATTGTTTACAACTAATCCCAATATACCGAAAACCAACCTCCAATGAGTGATTCAATCCAGCAAGACATCATTAATACCATCCATTATACTCCATTCGAGATTACGACCACATCTAGTCGAAACCCCCAAAATTCCAAAGTCAACACCCAGGGTGTTCTTGAACAAATACCCAAATGTTCAAAAATTCCGAAATTACATCAATGAATCCATAAGAATACAAGTATATAAGGTAGATAATCCATATTCAACATATTCCAACATGATAGCAAGCTAACTCGAAGAGATCGGGAAGAAAACCCTCAAATCACGAAATTCAAGATTCAATGAAAAGTTACCTTGATTAGGAGTGATGGAGCAGATTAAATGTTGATTAATCTGAACTAGGAGCTTGAAGATGATGCTAGATGATTGTAGCTCAGAAAGATCTATGCGAATCGCCCAAAATCGCCCGAAATGGTTGAGAAATGAAGTAATGACGGAATGAAGAGTGAAGTATCATAGTTATACAAATCCCATCTTAGCGCGCGCTATCTCCTGTGATTAGCGTGCGCTAGCGGGTTCACCAGGTAGTCCAGTATCTACTGCCTGCATCGTTAGCGTGTGCTACATACCTGGTAGCGTGCGCTAATGCCTCCTCTTTAGCGTATGTTAACCTTATGTTAGCGTGCGCTACCTGATAGTTGATGTCCAATATATTGGAGTCCAGAACCCACTGTCCTCCGTCTGCTCGCGTTAGCGTGCGCTACACCTGTAACTTAGCGTGCGCTACTAGTACAATTAGCATACGCTATTATCCACTTGTAGCGTGCGCTACGAATTTCCAATTTCAGTCCAGTACCTACTGGACTGTCTGCCTCAATCGCGCTAGCGTGCGCTAATGCTTATGTATAACGTGCGCTACCTATACTCCATTAGCACGCGCTAACAGGAGTACGTAGTGTGCACTATCTCACACATAGACTACCAAAATACGATGATGAAAATATTCTCGTCTCGATCTCAAACAATGATGAATGACGAATAACAACTGATACTCGATTCTAAAGTACGCCGAACGGTGAACACAAATGAATGAATATGAATGATGAATGATTATTACTGAGTGAAAAAAATTCGGAGCGACGATTACTGAATGATAATCAATGAATTCACAATCGGGAATTACATACTCTCCCCCTTAAGTTGAGTGAAAGAAAGTGATTTTAAAATCTTCCATTCTTCAAAAATATGAACGAAAGAATGTTTTAGAGCATGCGGTTTAAAAGCTTCAACCACTTTGTCTCCTTTGACAAATCCTGGGGGTTGCTCCACATAGACTTCTTCTTCTAGGATTCCATTAAGGAATGCACTTTTTACATCCATCTGGTAGACTTCAAAATCTTTGAATGCAGCATATGCAAGGAATAGTCTGATGGCTTATAATCTTGCAACATGTGCATAGGTTTCATTAAAATCTATTCCTTCACACTGTGCATATCCTTTAGAAACAAGTCTGGCTTTATTCCTAACAACAACTCCATCTTCGTCGCTCTTGTTTTTGTACACCCATTTGGTGCCAATAACCTTCTTATGATCTGGTCTGTCTGTTAGTTCCCAAACATTGTTCCTTTCTATTTGTTCCAGCTCCTCTTGCATGGCATTGATCCAGGAATAATCTTCCAATGCTTGTTCTGTTGTCTTGGGTTCTATCTGAGACATGAAGCAAGAGAACATTGCCATTCCTACGGGTAGATTAGACTGTCTTGTCTTAACTCCATCAGTCAGCTTCCCAATAATTTGTTGGATTGGATGATCTTTGAGCCACTTGGGGATATCTTCTTCTTCAGGGTCTGTTCCCCCTGTAGATTTGCTCTGGTGGATTTCCTCTCTGCCTACATTAGCTTGGATCTGGTGTTCTTGGTCTGCAACTGGATCAACTACCATCTTGTCATCTGCAGATTGGGTCTGGTCTGCAGATGAGTCTTTATCAGCTACAGATGAGTCTTCATCAGCGGAAACTGGATCAGGTAGGTTTGGTGTTCCTATCTGATCTGCAGTTGGGTCTTCAGCAGCTACAGTTGAGTCTTCAGGCTGGTCTACAGATGAGTCCACCATTCCAGTGTCATGGATAATGACTTCTTCAATGGATGTGGATTTGAGCTTATTCTCAATTAGCTCTACTTGCTTTCTGTACTCAACAGTAGATTCATCAAATACAACATGGGGTGTTTCTTCCACAACTAAGGTTGTTTTGTTAAAGACTCTATATGCCTTGCTTCTTTGTGAGTATCCCATAAAGATACCATCATCAGTTTTAGCATCAAAGGCATTTAGTTGTGTTTTACCATTGTTGTGGATGAAACACTTACAACCAAAAATATGAAAGTAAGCAACAATAGGTGTTCTGTTATTCTAAACCTCATAGGGAGTTTTGCCATGTCTCCCTACTATCATACTCCTGTTCTGAGTATGACAGGCTGTGTTGACAGCTTCAGCCCAGAACCTCTTTGGCAGGTCTGCTTCTGCAATCATTGACCTAGCTGCTTCCTTTAGGGTTCTATTCCTTCTTTCAGCAACACCATTCTGCTGGGGGGTCCTGACTGCAGAGAGCTCATGCTGGATTCCATTATGATTGCTGTAATCAGTGATCGCCTTGTTGAGAAACTCACCTCCTCTATCTGATCTGATCTTGATGATTGAGAGGGATTTCTCATTCTGAATCTTTCTCAGCAGCTCAGGTAGCTTGGTCAAGGTTTCACTTTTCTTGTACAGGAAGATGATCCAAGTGTACCTTGAATAGTCATCCACTACTACAAGGGCATGCTTTCTGCCACTTAGAGTCCTCGGTTTGATAGGACCAAATAGATCCATGTGAAGTAGATCTAAGATCCTTGTGGTGAGGGTTGTAGGCTGGACTGGCTTGAATGATGCTTTGGTCTGCTTCCCTTTCTGACACGCATCACAGAGAGCTTCCTTCTTGAATGCTTCATCTGGAAGTCCTCTGACCAGCTTCTGAGAACTAATCTTGTTGATGGCTTTGAAGTTCAGATGACATAATCTTTTTTGCCACAGCCATCCATTCTCAGCTATTGTCTTGGATAGAAAACAGGTGTTGGGAGTTCCTGTGTTCCAATCTATCATGTAGACATCTCTTCTTCTGAATCCTTGTAGCTTCACCTCTCCAGATAGGATATCAATCACCATACATTTCCAAATGGTGAAGACTACTAGATTCTTCTCGTCGCAGAACTGGCTTATACTCAGGAGATTATACTTGAGCCCTTTGACATAGTGAACTTTGGATATAATGATGTTTCCTCGGTGCAGCTCTCCAAAGCCCTTTGTTTGTCCTCTAGAGCTATCTCCAAAGGTTACGTCTGGACCTCTTTCTTTGGTGTATTTTGTCAGCATCTTCTTGTTCCCGGTCATGTGCCTCGAGCATCCGGAATCTACAAACCATTCTTCATCTCCAAAGTTTGAATTTGTGGAGATGTGGTACTTCCACCTTTTCTGCAATCATATAAGCAGGGATTTAGGTACCCAGATCTGTGTGGGTCCTCTAGGGTTAGATGGTTTCCTGGAGAATTGATTTCTCCTTGGATTGTGGAAATTGGTGTTATTATTACCCTTGTAAGGTGTTCAAGGTCTAGGTCTGTATCCTCTGTTAGGATTGTATACCGGATATGCCTCATAATATTGGTAGTGTGGGCAATTTCTAAACCTTGGCTGAGACCATTTATTAAATCTTTGAGGTCTCCACACTTGTTCATTTTGAAAATTAGGATAACCTTGAGGTTTCCACTTGTTCCTCCCATTTTGAAATCTATTTTTGGGGAGTTTTTGATAATAATGGGCATGTTGTCTGGGCTGCTGCTTCTGCCTTGGCCATTGCCTAGTCGCTTGTGTAGGTGGCTGCCTTGTGAACCCTGACTGCAGCCTAGACTTGTGACTCGGCTGTTGCCTATTTTTAAATATCGGTTTGTATATAGGCTCAGCAGACGAGACAATTGTTTCTCCCTTGATGAAAGTGGTTTTAGAACTAGAGGGAGTGTGAGGATCATATCCAAGGCCTGATCTGGAATATAGTGGCCTTTTATTAGTACATAATTTGTCCAGAGTTAGAGACGCTTTCAGGGAGGTTATTTTCTGCGCGTGAGTCTTATTTACCTGAGTCAGTTTAGTAAATTCGGCTTTGACATGAGCAAGTGCAACTGATTTTTCACTGTTTAAAATAGTTAATCATTTTATCTCAGCTGTAGTGACATCAGCCTGGTTTTTCAAATTAACTGCAGCCTGGTTTTCAAGATCAGATTTGACTTTATTTAATTCTAGGCTGAGTTTTTCAAAATCATTTTTCAGCTGCCTATTCTCATCTTGCAGCTGAGTCTTCTCGGCTGATACAGATAGGTGTGTAGATTTTAATGTTTCAAAATCCTTAAGTAGCTGATTTACAGATTCGTGCAGATCCATATCTTGTGACATGACTGAAATATTATTTGAACAAGAGGGTTTTGATGTTACCTCTTCATCAGCTAGGTTGGCCATTAGGCAATCATACTCTTCATCATCATCATCAGAGAGGAATCCGCTGCTTGATTCTATGCGCTCTTGATCTTCTCTGATGAGGGCCTTCCTTCGGTCTTCTTTTATGCTCACCTCCTTATTGCTCTCGTCCTTCTTAAGATCAGGACAGTCGATTTGAATGTGTCCTATCTTATGACAGTTGTAGCATTCCACCTTCCAGCTTCCGGCTTTCTGTTTTCTTCTGGGATTCTCCTTATAATTCTTCTTGTATTTGGAGTAGTTTTTTCGGAAGTTGCTGAACCTCTGCATTATGAACGCCATTTCTTCCTCAAAATCTAATGGATTTGGAGGCTTTACATCAGATAAGCTCTTGGCGGGGGACTCTGTTGCAAAGGCTATTCCCTTTTCTACAGGATCGGTTGATGATGAACTTGGAAGCTCGAACTCATAAGCCTTCAGGTCGGAGAACAGCTCTTAGATCTTTATTTTATTAAGATCCTTGGATTCTCTCATGGCCACTGCCTTCATGCTCCATTCAGGATTGAGAGATCTTAGAACCTTCAGCGCCATTTCCCTGTTGCCATAAGATTTACCAAGGGAGTTGATCTCATTGATGATCTCAATGAACCTTGTGTCCACTTGGTCTATTGATTTCGCCATTCTTCATTTTGAAGTTGTCAAATTTTTTAGTAGCAATTGACAACTTGTTCACTTTGATCAGCTCTGTTACCTCACACATTAAGGCTAATGTGTCCCAGATTTCCTTTGCATTCTTGCAATTCTTTATCTTGACCATGGTGGATTTGTCAAGAGTTTGATACAGCACGTCTCTGGCACGGTTGTCAAGGTTGGCCAGCTTTCTCTCTTCTGGGGTCAGCTCTGTCCTCTTCTTGGGGATCTTCTCTGGCTTCCCTGCTGCAATCTCCTCGGTAGTGTTGTCCTTCTCGAAGGTGAATGGACCGTCCTCTATGATGCACCACATGTCATCATGGACTGAAGATAAGTGTGCCTGCATCCTTATCTTCCAAAGATCATACTCGTCAACTGAAAACACAGGTAATCTAGAATGCATGTGTTCCATTTTATAATGAGAGTTAAAAAAATATATATCCTTGATATATGGATCTGGTTCGTGAAATAAATGAACCAACTACTCCGATACCACTTGTAGGTCACAAGTCGTCCAGGAATAAGTCTAGAGGGGGGGGGGGGTGAATAGACTTATTGAAACTCTTAAACTCTTTTTCAGGAAGAGTAAGTTTCTTCAGCTGATAGATATACAAATGACTTAGAGTCGATTGTGCTTAATACGTGCGGAAGTCAGCTGATGACGAATACAAAACAACTAATGAAACACTTAACAATGAATGCAGCAGTTAAAGTATGATGCTATAATATAGTAAAATATGCAGGCAGTTATAGTGGTCTCAGAGGTGGGTAATCCTCTACTAATCCACTTTTCTCCAAACCAGTTGTAGATGAATTCACTATAATTGTCAACCAGTGATAAAGATTACAGTGATTCAACGAAATTAGAACAGCTTCCAACCAGTGGAAATCCTTACTGTTGCAACTCCCTTGACTGCCTTGCACCTCTTGATCCGCGATCCTTGGATGCCTTTACAGTCTTGAACTTCAACCAGTGAAGTACCCCGAACTCAGGATTAAAGACACGAGTTTTTGTCTTCTCCAACTAAGAGCTTCTTCAAATATGAACTTTTGAGAACTGCTCTTTTCACGATGCTATAGTTTGCTTTCTGATTGCTTTGAATGCTTTGATTGCTTGAGATTTTGTTCGCACCGGTGTTTTCTCAAATTCAAATCTTCGGATATATATAGGTTTTGATCCTTGAGTATTCTTCATAGCCGTTGCAAATCCTGTAACAAATCCGTCCGTTGGAGAAAGACTTAATTATTTATTTTTCTGAACGTCGCAAGGTTGGATTCTCATATTTTAATCCATCTTTAGACCGTTGTGAAGACTTTGCATGTGAGGGCGCCGAATCTTTTGATTTAAATAAGATTAAAGTCTTCAGTGGTAGGCCTGGATGAATTATTCAATTCATATCCTTGCGGGAATCTCTCCAATATGTCTCTTCACGCTTGCATGTGACTTTCTGTGATTTTTGACTTTTCAACGCATGCTGACGTGGACTTGGAGTACTTGGCTGATCAAGTTGGCTGATGAACAGTCATCTTCTCTACAGCTTGGACTTCTCTGTCGGTGGCTGTTTGGGACTCGCTTGATCAGATGACTTATCTGAAGTTACTTGACTGCAGTCTGGTCAAACATCTCTGATGAATTTTGTTGACCAGAACTTTTCTGACTTGACTCGGCTGTACTTCTCTGATGTACTTAGCTGTACCTTTGTACTTAGCCGATTTGAGCCTAACTTATTTGGCCTATGGAAGATACTCATTTGGTTCTTCCTTACATTTTGCCAAGTAATAAACTTAACATAATTTGGCCTATGGAAGATACTCATTTAGTTCTTCCTTACATTTTACCAAGTAATAAACTTTTGAATTATATTAATGACATCATCAAAATCTAACAAGTATTTCTAACACTACGCATTCATTTATATCCTTATCTTGTGTAAATCGTTTGAATATTTCTGGTTTTCATAATTGTCAACCTTATGTTGTGGGTTTACCGAGCGGAGAGAGAATTATTGGAAACTTAGAAACTAGAGATTTCCCTGTATCATTTGGAGGCAAAGAGTGGCTCTCAAATCTGATTGTGATAGAAATGTAAGGAGACGACCTGATACTCGGAGATGATTGGCTTAATCGATATGGAGCTATTGTAAACTACCGAGAGAGGAATATCTCGCTGATCGCTGACGATAGTTCCGAAATACTGTTTGAAGGATGGAAACCAGGAAGCTCAGGAAAGTTGATCAAGGCGATGAGAGCTGTCAAATTGTTAAAACAGTGCTGTACCGGATACTGGTGCTATGCAATGAAGAAATAAGACGAAATTGTGTAAATCTCATCCATTCCTGTTGTGAATGAATTTCCAGATGTATTTCCTGACGAGTTACATGGACTACCTCCACGACGGGATGTAGAATTCACCATTGAGCTGGAACCCGGAGCTACACCAATTTCTAAGGCGCCGTATCGTATGGCACCTACTGAGATGTACGAACTGAAAAAGCAACTGGAGGAGTTACTAGACAAAGGCTATATCCAGCCAAGCGTTTCGCCCTGGGGAGCGCCAGTTCTTTTTGTCCGAAAGAAGGATGGATCGCTTCGACTGTGTATTGACTATTGAGAGCTGAACAAGATGACGATTAAGAACAAGTATCCGTTGCCCCGGATTGATGATTTGTTTGACCAGTTACAAGGAGCAACAGTGTTTTCTAAAATTGATCTGAAATCAGGATATCATCAGCTGAGGATTAAGGAATCTGATGTTCCGAAGTCAGCATTCAGAACTCGTAACGAACATTATGAGTTTGTAGTGATGCCGTTTGGTCTCACTAATTCACCTGCAGTGTTTATGCAACTGATGAATCATGTGTTCATAGAGTATTTAGACAAGTTTGTGGTTGTGTTCATTGATGACATTCTAGTTTATTCCAAGAGCCCGGAAGAACATGCGCAGCATTTGCGGATTGTTTTGGAACTTTTGAGAAGCGAGCAATTGTACGCCAAGATCTCTAAGTGTGAATTATGGCTAAAGGAAGTGATGTTCCTCGGTCATGTAGTATCAGCTGAAAGAGTACGAGTAGACCCACAGAAAATCGAAGCAGTTATGTATTGGAAACCTCCTGAGAACGTGAAAGAAGTCCGGAGTTTCTTAGGACTCGCTGGATATTATCGTCGATTCGTGGAAGGGTTTTCCAAAATTTCCTGCCCACTGACTCGACTCCTGCAGAAAACTCAAAAGTTTGAGTGGAATGAAATGTGTGAGAAAAGCTTTGATGAATTGAAGAAGAGATTTACGACGGCACCAATTTTAGCACTCCCACGGGGAACTGGAGGATTTATAGTTTACAGTGATGCTTCGAACCAAGGACTCGGATGCGTAATGATGCAGAATGATAAGGTGATCGCTTATGCATCACGACAGTTGAAACCTTATGAAGTGAATTATCCAACGCATGATTTGGAACTAGAAGCAGTAGTTTTTGCTTTGAAAATCTGGAGACATTACCTGTACGGGACTCACTGTCAGATCTTTACGGATCACAAGAGTCTCAAATACATCTTCAATCAGAAAGAGTTGAACATGCGGTAAAGGAGATGGTTAGATCTAATTAAGGACTACGACTTGGAGATTCTGTATCATCCACGCAAAGCGAATGTAGTGGCCGATGCACTCAGACGCAAGCCTGTTTCTATTCAGATGCTGGAGACTCTGACCTCCCAACTCAGCATTCAACGTGAGATTATTCGAGAAGGAATTGAAGTATGGTTACAAAGAGTCCAAGGACAACTGTGCGTGATGGAAATAACTTCATCGTTAACCGAAGAAATCAAATCTAAGCAAGCAAATGATCCTTTGATGATTCGGTTACGTGATGAAGTGATCAAAGGAAAGGCCCCCGGATTCGTAATTCATGATGATGGAGTTTTGAGATTTCAGAACTGACTTTGCGTTCCCGATGTCGATGTTCTGAAACAGATTATTATGAAGGAAGCTCATAGCACGCCCTATTCTATCCAGCCGGGCACCAGTAATATGTATAAGGACTTGAAGCAGAACTTTTGGTGGGGCAACATGAAGAAAGATGTAGCGGATTATGTTTCGAAATGCTTAGCTTGTCAGCAGGTTAAGATCGAGCATCAACGACCTGCCGGAATGCTGAAGCCGCTCCCGATTCCTGAATGGAAGTGGGAGGACATATCGATGGACTTTATCACTAGTATGCCGAGAACCAAGACAGGAATGAACATGATTTGGGTGATAGTTGATCGTTTAACCAAATCAGCTCATTCTCTAGGCATTAAGGACACGTGGGGACCAGAGAGGTTGGCACGGTTATTTATTTCAGAGATAGTCCGACTGCATGGTACGCCGAAGACCATTATTTCTGACCGAGACGATTGCTTTGTATCGCATTTTTGGAAAGCAGTTCATAAGGCCTTGGGGACCGAATTGAACTTCAGTACAACTTATCACCCATAGACTGACGGACAATCCGAGAGGACTATTCTAACGGTGGAAGATATGCTGAGGGCTTGTGCCTTAGATTGGTCAACTGATTGGGAAGTTCATCTACCGTTGATTGAATTTACCTACAACAATAGTTGGCATGCTTCCATTAAGATGGCACCGTTTGAGGCATTATACGGGAGGAGATGCAGAACGCCCCTATGTTGGGACGATTCAGTAGAATTGATCGGGATAGAACCAGAGTTGATCGTACAGACAAGAGAGAAGATAGCCTTGATTCGTGAAAGGCTGTTGACCGCCCAGAGTCGACAGAAATCTTATGCAGACGTACGTTGTCACCCATTAGAGTTCAGTACTGGAGACCACATATAAAGGTTTCTCCTACTCGGGGAATCTTTTGTTTTGGGAGAAAAGGGAAGCTGAGTTCGAGATATATCGGACCATTCGAGATTCTTGAGAGAGTTCGAGAGTTGGCATACAAATTGGCATTACCGCCGTCATTAAGCCATGTTCATAACGTGTTCCACGTATCCCATTTACGAAAGTATATACCAGATCCTAGTCATGTCATTGATTTCGGCGAGATCGAAATCGCTCAGGATGGAATGTTTGAAGAAAGACCAGTCAAGATACTCGAGAGTCGAGTTAAGAAGTTGAGGAACAAACCAATCATTTTGGTCAAAGTTCAGTGGTCACGCCACGGAGTGGAAGAAGCCACTTAGGAAATGGAAGATAGCATGAAGTCCAGATATCCAGAGTTATTTTCGTCTTGAGTTTCGGGACGAAACTCCTTTTTAGTAGGAGAGTATGTAATATCCGGATTTATTATTGAGTATTTCATCTGTATTTGAGCCCTGTATTATTCGAAATTGTGATATCGACAATTGGAGTATGATATTTCTCACATTTGTATGTTTGTACATGAGTATAACATAATGCAAATTTTCTCATGCAAACACGTGATAACGTACGCTAAGAATGTAGCTTAACGTACATTATTGGCTAGAACTAGCGTACGCTATGAATGAGGAATTGCGTGCGCTAGGCAGTCAATTATTGAGCTGGGCGGCTAGCACATGCGCCAGCCGGACGTGGGTCCGGATAAGATTCCCGCGGGCGAACCTGGACAGATTTGGAGTCAACGCTAGTTAGCATGCGCTAAGGATTTTGCGATAGCGTGCGCTAATTAACGTACGTACAGAAATGTTATAAATGGGACAGCAACCCATTTTACTTGGTTTACATTTCCTTCACTTGTCCTTCGTTCTTGAGAGACCAGAGAGCCTTATATCCTCCTTAAACACTTAGACCACCTCTACTTGATTCATTAAATATTGGATATCACTTGTGATTGATCATTAAAGTGGAGTAGCACCTTGGATTGGCATACAAACAACCAGAGTTGGATTCTACCTTTTTGGCTCAACGATTTCTTCATCTTAAGGTATGTTAATTCTATATCCAGCCTTAGATTCGTGTTCTGAAGAATAAGATGATCATGCTATCAAGATATTGAGTTCTATTGATGAATTATTCAAACAAACATCATGTTTAGAAGTGGGAATGATTATACTTATGATATCGTTGTTGAAACATCGTAGTTGGAATTGTTAGTTCACCTTTAAGATGAAGTCTGAATGTGATAAATGATAATTGAATCTAGTGCATCAATCTGAGATCACCGAACTTCACATGAGAATGATAACCGAGTTTGAAAATAAGAGTTGTGATGATATTCATTTCCTTGAATTCGAAGATGTTTGAATCCGTAAGATCATTCATAAGTTTTTGAACATGACATGTAGATGGATAACGTACGTTAATCACTAAGGAGTTCGTAAGTTTCATCACCGTTAGAACAGTCTGCTGCCCAGTAGTGAAACTTCCATGCACGCTTAGCGTACGCTAAGCTATGTAGATTAACGTACGCTATCGGGCATGTTTAGCGTACGCTACGTTTGGTACGTAACGTACGTTAGGTCATCAGGCGAGTCAGTCGGCTGATCAGAGAGGACTGCCGATACATAGTTAGCGTACGCTATACTTCGTTGTTTACGTGCGCTAACAGGCAGGCTTAACGCATGCTACATAGAATATGTAGCGTACGCTAAGCAGTTCAGGCAGATTACGTTTTATGAACTTTCGGCCGTAAATTGGATTGTTAGACATTCGTATGACGTGAGATGAATTCTATATTATTTCTTTTGTTAAGGTTCGAGCTTGCTACGTGATTGATCGAAGGGGCGACCTTTGAGTGTTTCATTTTTCGTGGAAGTAGTATTTTTGTCTTCGAATCGAGGCAAGTACCTTAATTGTTTTATGTATTGATGTTATACATTTTGTTGTACATGTATGTCGTTGTTGTATGTCCACCTCGTGTTGGTCCGACGGGATCATCGGGGGATCTATGCTAGCGTGCGCTAGAATATTGGATGGGTTTTTCCACCTCGGGTTGGTTTGACGGAATCATCGGGGGGTCTAGGCAGTGAATGCTGGATCATTGAAATTACCATGTGTATGTTGTGATATCATGTTGTGATTATCATGTGTGTATGTTATTATTGAGTTTTTCGCAGGAGAAGACTCGTTGGTTCTTTTGTCAATTATATTATTATTATTCTTCGTGAGATGTTGAATAATATGTTGTGGTACTTGTACTAGCATCGTTGTGCTAACCCCTTCGGGGGTGAACATTTGTTTATGTTCAGGATCCAAGAGAGCAGGGAAACAACCACTGGAGTTTCATGACGACGAGGGTGCAGAGTGATGTTCCGGCCGGGTTTATTTGTCTGTTGTTTGTATCGTTTTAATAAGTACTCGAGTACATAGTCATTTGTGATGATTTGGATTTGGTGATGTATTAATACTTTTCCTTTGGACATTGGTATTTTCAGTATTGGTCAGAACTGTTGTATCTTATTTCCGTTACTTTCATACATTGGTATCTGTCAATGTCTTTTCATTTCTTCAGCCTTGTAAATCCTTATGTAAAGGATTTACGGCGCTGTATTATTCCTGAATATATCGGGGGTGTTACAGATCCCACTAACCCTCTTATATACACAAGGTTCCTCTTCATTTTGCATGAAGTCAAACTCTTTGACTGCCTCGTCAAAACAAAAGTTCCAACTATACGAAGCTTGCTTCAGTCCATAAATGGAACGCTAAAGCTTGCACACTTTTTGAATATCGACCTCGAACACAAAGCCTTTAGGCTGTTCCATATAGATTTCCTCCTCAAGGAATCCATTAAAGAAAGCCGTCTTTACGTCCATTTGCCATATCTTATAATCTTGGTAGGCAACTATAGCAAGCATTATGCTAATAGACTTGATCATGGCTACGGGCGAGAAGGTATCGTGGTAATCGATCCCTTCCTTCTTGGTATAACCCTTTGCCACAAGCCTGGCCTTATAGGCGTCAACCTTGCCATCTCCATCAGTCTTTCCCTTATAGATCCACTTGTTTTAAACAGGCACTATGCCCTCGGGGCGGTCTACTATAGTCCAGACTAGATTGACATGCATCAAGTCTATCTCAACTTCTATAGCTTCACGCCATTTCGCGGAGTCTACATCCACCATCGCTTGGTCATAGGTCGTTGAGTCGGTCTCTTGGCTATCACTAGGAACCTCATGGAGACCTAGCTCCTCGAGGTGCACAAGGTGATACCTCTCAGGTAAATAAGACACCCTACTATACCTATGGGGTGGTTGTACTTGTGTTTCAGAAGGTTCGGTTCCAATTTCTTGCACAGGCATCTCCTGAGGAGTTTCATTGTATTCTTCCAAAGAAATACTTCTACCTGCTCCGCCTTCCTGAATGAACTCATCTTCTAGGAAGTGTGGTTGCAAAGCAACAACGATCTTTCAATCTCCGGGCATGTAGAATAGATAACCCGTCGTCCCAGATGGGAATCCAATGAAACGTCCCTTCATGGACCTCGCTTCTAACTTTTCCACCTTAGTCTTCTTGACATAGGCGGGACATCCCCAAATCCTAATGTGATTAAGACTTGGTTTCCTACCCTCCCACATCTCATGTGGAGTTTTAGGAATGGATTTGGAAGGACATCTGTTCAAGATATAAGAAGCCATCAGGAGTGCATACCCCCACAGGTAAATTGGTAAGTCAGTATCGCCTAGCATAGAACGGACCATGATCAACAAGGTCCGGTTCCTTCTTTCTGACACACCCTTTAACTGAGGAGTACCTGGAGGTGTTAGTTGTGATACTATTCCATGTTTCTTTAGGAACTCGTCAAACTCCGCACTCATATACTCGCCACCTCGGTCCGACCGAAGTGCTTTGATATGATTACCAGTTTATTTTTCGACTAGGGCCTTAAATTCCTGGAATTTCTCAAAGGCCTGGGATTTATGTTTCATTAAGTATACATAACCATACCTAGTATGATCATTTGTAAACATAATGAAATATAGATATCCATCATGTGCTGCTTCCAAAGCACCACATATGTCGGTATGGATTAATCCTAATTTATCAGCGGCTCTTTCAAAAGTCCTTGTGAAGGGGGACTTAGTCATTTTGCCTTTAAGGCAAGATTCACAAGTAGGAAAGGGATTCGATCCTAATAGACCCATAAGTCCATCTTTTTCCATTTTGTAAACCTTGGTCTGACCAACATGACCAAGTCTAAGATACGATTTCAAAACTTGATTAGTTTCATCCCTACCATGCTTCCTAGTCATAGTATTCACAACGACTTTGTTACTAATGTTTAGATGATACAATCCATTTAACAATGTAGCAGTGCCCACGAGTTTATTTCTAAAATAAATTTTGTAGGAACCATCTCCAATGAAAAATGAAAAGCCTTTCCGACCCATGACCGGAATGGATACAATGTTTTTATGCCCCTTGGGAAAAACAAGTACATCTTCTAAAGTCAAAACAAAGTCGTATTCTAAACCCAAAAGAAGTGATCCTATGTCATTTGCCTCTGCACTATGCTCGCTTCCAACAGTAATCATCACGTCCCCAGCTCCAAGCTTTCTACTTTGTTCCATATCTTAATTCACGGTAAAAATATGAGAACTAGCACCAGAATCCATTATCCAAGAAGTAGAAAATACAGTAGCAAAAACAATTTATTTCCAAAACTAAAAGTTCTGTACCTGAAGCGCCATGAAGAATTGGACAGTCTCTAGCCCAGTGGCCCAACTCACCGCATTTGATACATGCACCCTTCTTCTTGATTTTGGGAACCAATGGGGCTTTGCCCTTACCCTTAAGGTCTTTCACTTGTGGTCCCGTCCGCTTCTTGGTCTTTTTCTTTTTATTCTTAGACCTCCGAGCTCCAGAAGAAATTACAAGGGCAGACTCCTTCATCCGCAGAGTCTTCATCTGAGACTGAGCGATCACCAATTTATTCGTCAACCCTGCTAAGTTGCACGCAATCTCAATGCAGTTGAAATTCATAACAAACTGTGAGAAGGAATCAAGGAGAGACTATAGGATAAGGTCGGTCTGAAGAGAAGTATCCATCTTAAAATCAAGATCCTCTAATCTCTCGATCGTAGATATCATTTTGAGGACGTGGTCCCCAACCTTCTCACCTTCCTTCATCCTTGCACCGAATAGTTGCTTAGATATCTCATATCTAGCAGTTCGACTGTGCTCACCATAAATCTCGGTCAAGTGAGATAAAATCTGCCTAGCAGAAGTCATTTTCTCATGAGCTCTCTGAAGCTCATTAGACATAGAAGCCATCATGTAAGCATGGACTTTTATGTCATCCTTAACCCACTTTTCGTGGTTTTCGATCTCTTCCTGATTAGATCTGGTCCGCACAGGAGGCGCCGGAATGTCCGTCTCCAAGACGCATCCCAGTGCCTCTATACTGAGGACAATCATCAGATTGCGGATCCAGTCCACAAAGTTAGGTCCAATCAGGGTGTTCTTCTCGAGTAGAATTGCGAGTGGATTCATTGTCATATTGAGAGTTATGTCTGCATTAAGTATAACAGATTAATTAGTGACTCGTTCAATTATGTTCTGAGTATAGAATTAAGGTCTTTTTTTATTCTTGTTACCCAGCTCCCACTATTTTTATCGGAATAACACACTCCCATGTGAAATCCAGAAGTATCGTTCGCTCTACTTCATAGTGGTGATCGAGTTCTTTATAAATTTTAATAAAGGGCAACCGAAAAGGTTTCTAGTCTATTAATTTTCATAAAGTGGTGTCCAACACCAACCCATCTAATGGATGATTCGATCTTCTTTTTCCCCTTGTTCACTCCCCTCAACCTATACGGTTTCTATGGTTCATGAACAAGTTAAGTGTATACCATCAACGCAAATTAGTTTCACAATTGAATCTTATCCGACAACCTATCAGGTTTCTAGGGATAAAATTTGCTCCAACTGAAGGCATCCAATGCACTCCCGGTAATTTATCCATCATTCCCGAATGACTACCCCGATAACTCGGAAGCATAACACATCCGGTTTGGATTTTAATTTTCCGAAAGCTCGATGGAGGGAAGGAAAACCTTGAAACCTTCTAAACTTAATAATTTGTCGTGGAAAAATTTTCGCGATTAATGTTACACTTTGCACATTAATTCATTTAAGCGCGTTTGTGCATTCATACAATATGAATAAAAAACTCCGTAATCTAGTTACAAGTCTTCGGTCTTGAATCTTCGTCTTACTCGAGCGTATCTTCCTCCGGTCGTTGTCATTACATATAAATTTTACATTGAAAAATTGCATCCTAGATACAAATATTTCTAGTAAAATAAATAGGCCCAAAATGGCTTTTACAACCCAATCGAATAAATCGAATAAAACCGAACGATTCAAAACTAAGTCCATGAACCACATCCCCATTCAAAAGCATTCATCCAATAAATAAATAGATACAGCATATAAATATATATATATATATATTGATCCAATCAATAAATAGAATTGATCCAATTAATTCACACAACCGGTAATATGAAAAGATTCAAAATAATTCAGTCATCCACAAGTATTCCAATTAATCAAATTTCCCTTTTAAAATGAAATACCATAAATCATTTTAATCATATTAAATCCAATTTAACATGCGGGAGATTAATTTTCTGAAATACACAAAAAATCGAAGCAGGGACGAAATTGCCTGCCGGACACGGCCCGTGCTGATTGGCACAGTCGGGTTACCTCAGCATTCATCTGCCTGCCCGACACGGCCCGTGCAGAATGGCACGGTCGGGTTACCCCGGCAGTCTCCGAGACTGGCCTGCCTGGCACGGTCGGGTTACCCCGACAGTCTCCGAGACTGGCCTGCATGGCATGACCCGTGTCGATCAGCACGGTCGGGTCACCCGGGCAGATTCGTGCTCCCGTCCGAAAAATCGTCCAACGACTATTCGGGGCTAGATTTTCGACCAGATATCCAATATCAATATTTTCCGACTTTCATATCTTCAATATAAATCACATTTCCTTGAAATTAAAGATTTATATTTAGACATAAATTTACAAAAAATATAACTACAACGACCGAAAAACATACACCACGATTATGACTATAAATGATTCCAAATCATTCACCATCTAATCAAGCATTCCAAATGCAAATATCGTATATACGATCGCAAGACCTATGCTCCGATACCACTGTTGGAATTCAGTGCCTAGAAGCGGTAAAATGAAAATTAATTCGATCCGAATCCCTACGAGGATTGAACAAGCTATGCATATACGAATATTAAATGAACAAAGGAAGATTCGAAATCATACCCTTGTAGTCCGTTGATTAAATGGTGTTCTTCTCTTGAGCGATTTCCCAAGCTTTAAATGTTTTCCACGAATCCAATCCGCTCCAAGATCTTGAATGATCCAATGCCGCAAGCACCACATCTCTACTTGCCACCCACCGGAGAAACGATCGGAATGACAACACCTTGCTATCCTCCAAGGATACGGCTAGAGCAAGGATGATGAAGCTTTCAAATGTGATTGTAACACTATAAGTGTATAACTCACTATCTCTCTATTAATCTCTCGATTTTTCTCCAAGAAAAACTCAAGATGAATGTGAAGAAGATGAACAAGACTTGGAGAAATGTTTTTCTATCTCTCTCATTAAACTCACGGATGGGATCACCAAGTGGTAGTGAGGAAGAGTTAGTCTTCTCATTATATTCTTCAACCAAAATCACCTACAATATCACCTTTTCAATACTATAAGAGATACCATATCTCTTAAGTCTTTGGTCTTCCATTTAAAATGGGGACAAAGACTAAGAGGAAGGTTGGTGGAAGGGGGGGCGGCCATCTAGAAGGAATCGTACGAGTTTGGTCCATTTCGGACTCCCGAGAGTCGAAACAGATAAACTCCAATTCTGTACCGATGTATTTATATCAAATATTTAATCCAATTAATTAATAATATCAAATACAATATAATATAATTAATTTCTCCAATAAATAATTACATCTATGAATTAAATTAATCACTCAGTAATTTTTAATTCATGAGGCCGTAAATTAATTTATCCAATAAATTAATTTAGAAATCCAATGTCCCAAAATTAAATAGACATCCAATTTCTAATATTTATAAAGAGAGAATAAGCTCGATTCATTCCGTCGTCAATCCTATTACGCGACTCGGTAGGTCCGTTTCAGTTAGCAATGGGAGGAACCAAAGAGTAGTAACACCACCTAGCCAGCCTGGTGGCCTACACTGTACCCCAATTGAGAACGAATGATTGAGATCATTCAAGAACAATTCTGTCGTGAATACCAGTATACGTATAAACCATTCTTTCAAATGTCCCGATCAAGTTATATGGTCACGGTCAGTTAAACCCTATCTATAGTTGACGCTATGCATGAGTTCATGCAAATCGAGATCATCGAGCTCTCATGTATCCAATACAACTAGCTCCAATGCTTTAGCCAAAGACTTATGATCTCATCTGCCAATAACCGCATAGGACATATAACCCGTTTACTAACAGGAGAAAGAATTCTATCTTGGTATTCAATAGGACCTGCTACTTGCCCGTCAAGACGCACGTCGAGGTTGACCCCTACCTTCCGGGTTTCTGGGTCGAACTACTCTAATGAAAATCTTAACATCACAATCACATCCCTACCAAATCCTCAAGTCGAAGGTTCACGAATACCTATCACAACCTTTCAATTCCGTTATTGACTGTCCTGGAGTGAAATCCGTGTGACGAATCGAGGGTGAGTCGGTTCGAGTATACTAATCCAATTAGCATACCTATAACGTGTGCTCCCACTAACTATTAGTGTTCGACAGCCACTCTCCATGTCAAAGAACACGTCATACAAGTCTTCACATAAACTTAACGCCCATTCAAGTTTCATCGACTTGCGAACGATTAAGTATTTGAGCTATAAAGGTTTCCAGTGCTGATCCCCTTATCCAATAAGGAGTGGAATGTTTTGCTCTCAAATATACAGACTAGTTTCTCTCTCTCTCTCTCTCTCTCTATATATATATATATATATATATATATATATATATACAAGTCAGGAATGCCTAACTGCCAGTAAATAAAGAAACATAGAATTTTATTTTGATAATGATTTAAATTAAAAACAAGTACAATGCCCTCACTCAATATCCTCTGAGTGCATTCAAGGGCATACTCCTAACAATAGCATCATATCATCAAGTAGAAACATAATGTGTAAGAAAATCATAAGAAAAACAACACATGTTTGTGCCATGAACCCTAATATTTTCGGCCCAAATGACAAGAATCTAAGCATGAATAAAACTTGTTTTAAACACTCCCAAGTATCTTGGAATCAACTTAGAAACAACAAAAGATTAGAAAATCAAACCTAAGTTCCTTCATCACTTTTAATTTTTAAAGTTAGCTAAAATCTATTTTTACTTGGATAGAAATGAAGAGGAGAAGCTTACTTACTTAAATATGAACTTCGATTCAAGTTTGGCATACAAATGGAGCTTGTTTATGGAGATCAAAGGGAATAAAAATAGAGGACAATTTTCCAAAATAACCTAAGCTTGCAAAATACCATAATGCCATTTAGAGTGGAACCAATTAGACAAAAAAACTCGATCCGTGAAACACACATCATAGCCAGTATCATCCGAGAAGCTCATCTTTCCACCATCTCTACAAGTCCAATATCCAAGAACCTAAAAAGAAAGCCCACGACGGGCCATAATACTCAACAATGATAATGATTGTTGTTGCCCGAAATATTTATCCGAAGATGAAATACTGCTGGAATGGACGGACAACAAACAAGGTTGCGGGAGCACTTCCGAGGGAATGGTAAAACACAAGATTTGCCGGGTTTGTTAGGCCCGGGCTTGAATGCTCTCACGAGATGTTATTAATACAAATATTCGTGGATACAAGTATTAATGTGAAGGAATGCAATTACAATGAGTGTAAAAGATCCTATTTATCTAGCTCTTGAGCGAAGCCTTGGTGTTCTTCGTCCCTGCCGATCATCTTCTGTATGAGAGAGGCCGAGAGAAGAAAGAACCGAGAGATAGCTGTTGCCAAGAGTAGGAGAAAGCCAAGTTGTGAGTATTGCTTGTTGGGAAGCCGTGAGAATCAGAAGAAGGGTCCAAGTGCAGGAAGCCTTCTATTTATAGGGGCTGAGGAGCCTTGTTTCCTGGCGGGCGATCGTCTTTCGGCCAATAAAATAATGGGGCAATCGTCTTTAAGTCACATGGGATGTCTGCCTAAAGTCTAAGGCAGCTGTTCGCAGCCAGCTGTGCGGTCCAATGGGGAGCCAGCACGTGTCCGGGGTCACTGTCACGGGCAGTCCTACTTGACACCTTTCGGCGGGCCTGTCGGCTGGTGGAAAGATGCTGACAGGCTGTGGTCAACGATCCGTGATATGCGGATCTTGTCTCGGCACTGCACGTGGGGTCTGTCCTGGACTTCGGCCTTTGCCGACTGGATGACCATCGGCTTCGAGTGGCATGAGGCGATCGTCATCGGTTGGTCACCAAGGGTCGGCATCGGTCGGTCACCAAGGGTCGATCGGCAAGTGCTGAGAGATGATCGTCTGCTAGTCGGTCACCAGGAGTCGATCGCCAAGTACCGAGAGACGATCGTCTTAGATGTCGATCGCTCGGCACCAGGACTTGTCCTGGGACCTTTGGTCGGCCGATCTACCTCGGTTGCCGGGCTAAGGCTAGGTCGCATGGTCTCTGATCGACAGTTCTGCCTGGCTGCTCGGCTATGGCTAGGTCGTCTGATCCCTGAGGCGATCGCCGGTCGAAGAGTATAATTCTCGACACAACAATTGCCCCCCAGCTTGCTCCGATGTTGAAGACATGGGGCGAGGTGGTTCTTGCTGGCGATCGTGTAGGATGGAGACGGGCGACCGTGCTGGACTTTGGTTTTAGACTTGGGCGATCTGGTCGATTGGCTAGCTATCTTCGGCCTTGTACCTGCAAAAAACAAAATTGGCCGATCCCTCATAGAAACTTGATTGTTTCATCGCTGAGGAACCGTGCATAGTCGCGGAGTTCGATGGACCGACTCCATGACCGTGTCTTGTGCGCGAAGACATTGAGTGTCTCGTGACTCATTTTATAATGAGGGTCCTCTGTTAGGCTGCGCCTCGCCTCGTATTTAAACGAAAGGCGTGCGGTCTTGGTCTAGAGGAGTCCTTGCGCGGGGCAGCGTCGGATGATTCAACACCACATCCGCGGATTGTTAGCTCTGCTTCCACCTCGGCCCACCATGAGGATGGCGAACCTCGACGGTGTACGTTGAGACGGGGGTAGTGGCACATCGCATTGTCTGGGTTCACCATGTTAGATGATGATCCTTTGAGGGCGGGCGATCGTGTCCACTGATTAGTTTTGCAGGGCCCTCAGACTACGCCGGCCTCGTATTTAAACGAAGGGCGGGCGATCTTGGCCCAAAGGAACCTTGCATGGCCGAAGCAGCCGGTTCCATCGACTACCAGGACCATGGCTGTATGTTGCGTGGTGGAGGCGATCTCGTGCCGTAGTCCACCATGTTAGACGATGAACTGTCGATGGCGAACGAGTCCTCCGGTTTTGAGGATATTGCTTGATAATGGCGATCGGGCTGGAAGACTGGCGATCGTCGCTCGGCTGCCGATCGCGATATTTATAGGTTGATACCGGCGATCGGGCACCGATCGCGTTGACTGCCGATCGTCGTTCGGGCGCCGATCGCGCTACTCATAGGCTGAGAAGAAACCTTTGCCTGGCCAGAAAGTCTGCGGCCTTAGCTCGAAAGATCGCGTAGGTTGAGGGTTGGTCTTTCGTAAGATGCCTGAACATAGGCGAAAGACCATGGAATCCTCCCAGGACCGAGTATAGGGCGATCTCATCGCTTACGGGTTCGCCGTTGAGGATGATCTCGTCTACTCGGTCAATGTAGTCCGAGTCGGACTCTTCTTCTCCCTGCCTGATTTGCATCATGCGAAGGGGACCTTCCGGTCGAGCGACCTTGGCGGCGAAGTAAGCTGTGAAGACGTTCACCAGTTGATTAAATGAGCCGATGGACCGAGGCGGCAATGAGGCATACCACCTGTGGGCAAGGTCGTCCAGCGTCAGAGGGAACATTCGGCACCTGGTCGCGTCAGATGCCCCACACCCGGTCATGTAGATGTTGAACTTGCTCAGGTGTGTTTCGGGGTCCGATCTCCCCTCGTACAAGGGTGTTTGAGGAGGAGCGATCTTGTGCTGCACGGGGGCAAGCTCGATGTGGACTGCGAGCGGCTCGCTCGGCTCGGTGATCTTGCTCTTGGCGCCTGCTTCGGATTCCAGGAGCTCCTTCATGCCGTCTGTTGTGTCGAGAATTATACTCTCCGATCGGCGATCGCCTCGGAGATCGGGCGACCTAGCCATTTCCGAGCAGCAAGGCAGAACTGCCGACCAGCGACCAGGCGACCTAGCCTTAACACGGGAACCAAGATAGATCAGCCGACCGAAGGTCCCAGGACAAGTCCCGGTGCCGAGCGATCGACACCTAAGACGATCGTCTCTCGGTACTTGGCGATCAACTCCTGGTGGCCAACCAGCAGATGATTATCTCTCGGCCCTTGCCGACCGACCCCTGGTGACCGACCATTGACGACCGCCTCATGCCGATCTTAGCCGGTGATCATCCAGTCGGCAAAGGCCGAAGCCCAGGACAGACCCCACGTGCAGAGCCGAGACAAGATCCGCAATTCACGGATCATTGACCACAGCCTTTCAACATCCGTCCACCAGCCGACAGGCCCGCCGAAAGGTGTCAGTAGGACCGTATGTGACAGTGACTCCGAACGCGTGCTGGCTCCTCATTGGACCGCACAGCTGGCTGCCAGCAGCTGCCTTGGACTTTAGGCCGACAACCCGTGTGACTTAAGGACGATCGCCCCATTATTATATTGGCCGGCAGATGATCGCCCCATTATTATATTGGCCGGAAGGCGATCGCCCGCCAGGAATAAAGGCTCCTCAGCCCCTATAAATAGAAGCCTGCCTGCTCTAGTCCAAAGACCGAATTTCTGCTCCAGAACTTCAACTCTCTGGCATTATCGTGATTTCAGCACACAATACAGAAGCAATAATCACAACTTGGCTTTCTCCTACTCTTGGCAACATCTATCTTTTGGTTCTTTCTTCTCTTGGCCTCTCTCATACAGAAGACGATCGGCAGGGACGAAGAACACCGAGCTTCGCTAAAGAGCTGGATTAACAGAGTTTTTTTACACTCATTGTATTTAGATTCTCACATTAATACTTGTATCCACGAATATTTGTATTAATAACATCTCGCGAGAGCATTCAAGCCCGGGCCTAACAAACCCGGCAAATCTTGTGTTTATTCATATTCTCTCGGAAGTGCTCCCGCAAAATTGTTTGTTGTCCGTCCATTCCAGCAGTATTTAATCTTCGGATAAATATTTTGGGCAACAACAATTGGCGCTAGAAGGAGGGCATCTAACCCTCAAATTTTTATTCCTACCGTCCCGAAGAACACTCACTGTTCTCGGGGCATATACTTGAAGTGACACTCACTGCGCTTCAAAGAAATCTTTTAGAAATCATGTCTTCCGCCTCCGCGTCGAAGAAAGCCGCTGGCCAGCCCGCCAGACGCCTCGTTCCGTCTCAGTCCGAGCCACAACCGATGGCGGAGGGTGGCCGCCGCGGTCCGAGACGCTCGATCCCTCCCCTGGGCGGTTGCCCAAGCCTCTCGCTCGATCAGTTCTGAACCACGGAACAGATCGACGAGGCCATGGCCGTCCTGCAGGAGCGTCGGAGTGCCCTCGACGTGCCTCCCACTATCACCCCCTCGGCCATCCACCGGAAGACCAAGCGGAAGTTCAAGGCGTTACTGGACGAGCCATCGCCAGCAGGCTCCCGTTCGCAAGGAGAGGCGCTCGCCAGCCAGGGCACCTCTGTTTTCGATTGCCTCGGCAGCGACCCATCCTGGCGACCGGGGCAGTCCGGCCCTAGCCACGAGACGACGGAGTTTGAGTCCGTCACCAGGAGCTCGTCCTACCCGACTCCCAGAAGGCAGCCCAGCCGTCTGGCTCCCCCTCGCCAAATAGCTGAGGTCGGCAGCACCGGAGTCATGAGATCGGTATACGATCGCCTCGGTTCCCGCTCCCAAAGCCGATCCGCGGGCGACCGAGCCACGACGATGGCCGCGATGCAGCGTCAGCTCGACGACATGAAGGCGCTCCTGGAATCCGGGGCAGGCGCCAAGAACAAGATCCCCGAGCCGGGCGAGCCGCTCGCGGTCGACATCGAGCTCGCCCCCGTGCAGCACAAGATCGCTCCTCCGCAAACACCTTTGTATGAGGGGAGATCGGACCCCGAAATGCACCTGAGCAAGTTCAACATCTACATGACTGGGTGTGGGGCGTCAGACGCGACCAGGTGCCGAATGTTCCCTATGACGCTGGACGACCTCGCCTAAAGGTGGTACACCTCATTGCCATCTCGGTCCATTGGCTCCTTTAACCAACTGGCGAACATCTTCACGGAGTACTTCGCCACCAGGGTCGCTCGGCCAGAAGGTCCCCATCGCATGATGCGAATCAAGCAAGGCGAAGAAGAGTCCGACTTGGACTACATCGACCGGATAGACGAGATCATCCTCAACGGCGAGCCCGTAAGCGATGAGATCGCCCTCTACATGGTCCTAGGAGGATTCCATGGTCTTTCGCCTATGTTCAGGCATCTTATGAAGGACCAACCCACGACCTACGCGATCTTTCGAGCTAAAGCCGCAGACTTTATGGCCAGGCAAAGGTTTCTTCTTAGCCTGTGAGCAGCGCGATCGGCGCCCAAACGACGATCTCCCGCCGATCGCCGATCCCAACCAACGAATAACGCGATCGGCAGCCGAGCGACGATCGCCAGTCTTCCAGCCCGATCGCCGATCTATAGCAACATCATCCAAAACCCGGAGGACTCGTTCGCCATCGACAGTTCACCATCCAACATGATGGACTAAGGCACGAGATCGCCTCCACCGCACAACTTACAACCATGGTCCTGGTAGTCGATGGAACCGGCTGCTTCGGCCATGCAAGGTCCCTTTCGGCCAAGATCGCCCGCCCTTCGTTTAAATACGAGGACGGCGTAGTCTGAGGGCTCTCCAAAATTAATCAATGGACACGATCGCCCGCCCTCAAAGGATCATCATCTAACATGGTGAACTCAGACAATGCGACGTGCCACTACCCCCGTCTCAACGTACACCGTCGAGGTTCGCCATCTCTATGGCAGGCCGAGGTGGAAGTAGAGCTAACAAGCCGCGGGCGTGGAGTTGAATCATCCGACGCTGCCCCGCGCAAGGACTCCTCTAGACCAAGACCGCACGCCCTTCGTTTAAATACGAGGTGAGGCGCAGCCTAACAGAGGACCCTCACAATAAAATGAGTCACGAGACACTCAATGTCTTCGCGCACAAGACACGGTCATGGAGTCGGTCCATCGAACTCCGCGACTGTGCACGATTCCTCAAACAACGAAACCATCAAGTTTCTGAGGGGGATCGACCAATGTTGTTTTTTGCAGGTACAAGAACCGATAGATCGCTAGCCAACAGACATGATCGCCCAAGTACGAATCCAAAGTCAGCTCAATGAGTTGCCCGCCCTCATCTTACACGATCGCCAGCAAGAACCACCTCGCCCCATGTCTTCAACATCGGAGCAAGCTGGGGGGCAATTGTTGTGTCGAGAATTATACTCTCCGACCGGCGATCGCCTCGGAGATCGGGCGACCTAGCCATTGCCGAGCAGCAAGGCAGAACTGCCGACCAGCGACCAGGTGACCTAGCCTTAACACGGGAACCAAGATAGATCGGCCGACCGAAGGTCCCAGGACAAGTCCCAGTTCCGAGCGATAGACACCTAAGACAATCATCTCTCGGTACTTGGCGATCGACTCCTGGTGGCCGACCAGCAGACGATTATCTCTCTGCCCTTGCCGACCGACCCCTGGTGACCGACCATTGACGACCGCCTCATGCCGATCTCAGCCGGTGATCATCCAGTCGGCAAAGGCCGAAGCCCAGGACAGACCCCACGTGCAGAGCCGAGACAAGATCCGCAATTCACGGATCATTGACCACAGCCTGTCAGCATCCGTCCACCAGCCGATAGGCCCGCCGAAAGGTGTCAGTAGGACCGCATGTGACAGTGACTCCGGACGCGTGCTGGCTCCTCATTGGACCGCACAGCTGGCTGCCAGCAGCTGCCTTGGACTTTAGGCTGACAACCCGTGTGACTTAAGGACGATCGCCCCATTATTATATTGGCCGGAAGGCGATCGCCCTCCAGGAATAAAGGCTCCTCAGCCCCTATAAATAGAAGCCTGCCTGCTCTAGTCCAAGGACCGAATTTCTACTCCAGAACTTCAACTCTCTGGCATTATCGCGATTTCAGCACACAATACAGAAGCAATAATCACAACTTGGCTTTCTCCTACTCTTGCCAACAGCTATCTTTTGGTTCTTTCTTCTCTCGGCCTCTCTCATACAGAAGACGATCGGCAGGGACGAAGAACACCGAGCTTCGCTCAAGAGCTGGATTAACAGAGTCTTTTTACACTCATTGTATTTAGATTCTCACATTAATACTTGTATCCACGAATATTTCGCGAGAGCATTCAAGCCCGGGCCTAACAAACCCGACAAATCTTGTGTTTATTCATATTCTCTCGGAAGTGCTCCCGCAAAATTGTTTGTTGTCCGTCCATTCCAGCAGTATTTAATCTTCGGATAAATATTTTGGGCAACAACACCGTTGAGCTGGCGTTGCATCGCGGCCATCGCCGTGGCTCGGTCGCTCGCAGATCGGCTTTGGGAGCGGGAGCCGAGGCGATCGTGTACCGATCTCCTGACTCCGCTGCTGCCGACCTAGGCTATTAGGCGAGGGGGAGCCAGACGGCTGGTCGGCCTTCTGGGGCTCGGATAGGCTGAGCTCCTGGTGACGGACTCGAACTCCATCGTCTCGTGGCTGGGGCCGGACTGCCCCAGTCGCCAAGATGGGTCGCTGCCCAGGCGATCGAAAACAGAGGTGCCCCGGCTGTCGAGCGCCTCTTCTTGCGGATGGGAGCCTCCTGGCGATCGCCCGGTCAGCAAAGCCTTGAACTTCCGTTTGGTCTTCCGGCGGATGGCCGAGGGGGTGATAGCGAGAGGCGCGTCGAGAGCACTCCGTCGCTCCTATAGGACGGCCATGGCCTCATCGATCTGTTCCGCGGTTCGGAACTGATCGAGCGAGAGGCTTGGGCCGCCCGTCAGGGGCGGGATCGAGCGTCTCGGACCGCGGCGGCTATCCTCTGCCATCGGCTGTAGCTCGGACTGAGACGGAACGAGGTGTCTGGCGGGCTGGCCAGCGGCTTTCTTCGACGCAGAGGCGGAAGACATGATTCTGAAAGTTTTCTTTGAAGAACAGTGAGTGTTTCTTCGGGTATATGCCCCAGAGAACAGTGAGTGTTCTTCGAGACGGTAGGAATAAAAAATTTGAGGGTTAGATGCCCTCCTTCTAGCGTCAATTGTTGTTGCCCGAAATATTTATCCGAAGATGAAATACTGCTGGAATGGACGGACAACAAACAAGGTTGCGGGAGCACTTCCGAGGGAATGGTAAAACACAAGATTTGCCGGGTTTGTTAGGCCCGAGCTTGAATGCTCTCGCGAGATGTTATTAATACAAATATTCGTGGATACAAGTATTAATGTGAAGGAATGCAATTACAATGAGTGTAAAAGATCCTATTTATCTAGCTCTTGAGCGAAGCCTTGGTGTTCTTCATCCCTGCCGATCGTCTTCTGTATGAGAGAGGCCGAGAGAAGAAAGAACCGAGAGATAGCTGTTGCCAAGAGTAGGAGAAAGTCAAGTTGTGAGTATTGCTTGTTGGGAAGCCGTGAGAATCAGAAGAAGGGTCCAAGTGCAGGAAGCCTTCTATTTATAGGGGCTGAGGAGCCTTGTTTCCTGGCGGGCGATCGTCTTTCGGCCAATAAAATAATGGGGCAATCATTTTTAAGTCACATGGGCTGTCTGCCTAAAGTCTAAGGCAGCTGTTGGTAGCCAGCTGTGCGGTCCAATGGGGAGCCAGCACGCGTTCGGTGTCACTGTCACGGGCGGTCCTACTTGACACCTTTCGACGGGCCTGTCGGCTGGTGGAAAGATGTTGACAGGCTGTGGTCAACGATCCGTGATATGCGGATCTTGTCTCGGCACTGCACGTAGGGTCTGTACTTGCCGACTGGATGAACATCGGCTAGAGCGGCGTGAGGCGATCGTCATCGGTTGGTCACCAAGGGTCGGCATCGTTCGGTCACCAAGGGTCGATCGGCAAGTGCTGAGAGATGATCGTCTGCTAGTCGGTCACCAGGAGTCGATCGCCAAGTACCGAGAGACGATCGTCTTAGATGTCGATCGCTCGGCACCGGGACTTATCCTGGGACCTTCGGGCGGCCGATCTACCTCGGTTGCCGGGCTAAGGCTAGGTCGCATGGTCTCTGATCGATAGTTCTGCCTGGCTACTCGGCTATGGCTAGGTCGTCTGATCCCTGAGGCGATCGCCGGTCGAAGAGTATAATTCTCGACACAACAATGATCACATCACCTCAATAATTATATACCAATATAATTACAGAGTAAGAATATTACTATGAAATCTTACTGCCATAATTTTACCAACTCCTGATAATCCTCACCAAAGTAATCCTTCCCATATTTCACATGTCGTTCTCAACAACACAATAAACTCATACCCAAAAATCTGTACTGTATCCCAAACAATATCGAGATCCTCAAACATCATCATAACTCACCAATAGGAAAATATACCAACTCCGACCAATCCAATCCATCAGATAACATCATCAAATCTCAACACGATAATCGATTTTCCATCAAAGATAAGTACCAAAAAGGAATTACGGAACATACCTCAAGATACACAATACCATGACGAATCATGTCAGTCTAATCCGAGATCAGATCAATACAACATACGGACATGGTCCTACAAAAGACTTACAAATGCATACTCACATGACAACATTAATATGCCCACAATAATAACAACAACGTATACTCATGGGAATCCGATGATCCAGCGTTCTGTAGATCCCAAGACGATCCTGTTAAATCAACACGAGGTGGATAACCAATAATATACATATGCACAACAACACACGGAAATCCAATGATCCAGTGGGCACAACATAGATTCCCATGATGATTCTGTCAGACCATCACGTGGTGGAAAACCCGTCCAACGATCCAGCACACATAGCATAGATACCCAATATGATCCCGTCGGACCAACACTTGATGGACATACAACAACTGTAATACCCGGATATTTGATATATATTATCTTTATTTGAACCTTGTGACATTGCATATGTCGTATTATTAATCAGAGTATGATTCTATGATGTTAAGGCATGCACGTACGTACACTTAATTAACGCATGCTAACCGGTGAGTGTAGCATACACTAATATGTGTGACCTAGCGCACGCTAAAGAAGACAATTAGCGTACGCCATGTGCAGTCAACATGAATGATACAAGGGTCAGCAACTGAGATCGGATAGCCGATCTGGATAAGATTGTGTCTGGATGAACTTGGACGACTTTTGGAAAAGTTGTGTCAATGGTGCTTAGCGCATGCTATGAGAGATATGCTAGCGCACGTTAAAGTCGAGTACAGTGAGGTTAGTAATCTTCATAAAGTCATTAGCGCACGCTATGATAGAGCATTAGCATACGCTGACTATTGCATTAACGTACGTAGACGCTATTTAACATACGTAATGTTAGGAATACTTTTTAGATTTTGATGATGTCATCTTTATTCAAATGTATGTTTAAGTTACTTGGCAAAATGTAAGGAAGAACTAAATGAGTATCTTCCATAGGCCAAACTGTGTTAAGTTAGATACTTGGCAAAATGTAAACAAGAACCAAATAAGTATCTTCTATAGGCCATATAAGTTAGGCTTAAAAATCGGCTAAGTGCAAATCAGATAAGTATCTATCAGCCGAGTCTTGGTCAACTCAACTGTTCAGATAAGGTTGACCACAGACGAGTCATATCAGGCAACACTTATCAGAGAAGATCTGGTCAACATTTTAAATTAGCAAAGTTAGACCAGACTGCAGTCAAGAAGGAAAGTCAAGTCATCTGAAGCTTGACCATCATATCAGTCAAGTTCAATCAGGTCAGAAGACTTCAGTCAAGTCGGCACATCAGAGAAGTCGACATCAGAGAAGGTTGACTGCACATCAGATAGTTTGACCACAGAGAGGTCAATTAAGTGATCAGCCAAGTACTCCAGTCCACGTCAGCATGCGTTGAATAGTCAATATTTACGGAAAGTCACATGCGGGCGATTAGAAATAGATTGGAGAGATTCCCGGAAAAGAAATGAATATAGTAATTCATCCAGACCCACCACTGGAGACTTTAATCTTATTATATTCAAAAGATTCGGCGCCATCACATGGAAGTCTTTACAATGGTCGAAATTGGATTAAAATACGGGAATCCGGCCTTGCAATGTTCAGAAAGAAAAACAAAGAAGTCTATTTCTCCAACGGACGGATTTGTTACAGATTTGCAATGGCTATGAACAAATGCTCAAGGATCGACACCTATATATATATCCGAAGATTTAAATTTGAGCTGTACGATGCAAACAACACTTACAAGCAATCAAAGCAAACAAAGCAATCAAAGCGAACAATAGCACCGTGAATGAGCAAGCGTTCAAAAGTTCTTATTTGAAGAAGCTCTTAGTTAGAGAAGACAATCACTCGTGTCTTTAAAACCTGAGTTCGGGGTAGTTCACTAGTTGAAGTTCGAGAGACTGTAAAGGCATCCAAGTATCATAGATCAAGAGGTGCGAGGCAGTCAAAGGGAGTTGCAACGGCAAGGAATTCCACTGGTTCGAAGATGTTGCAATTGGTTGAATCACTGTAATATTTATCAATGGTTGAGAATTATAGTGAATTCATCTCCAACTGGTTTGGAGAAAAGTGGATTAGTAGAGGATTACCCCACCTCCGAGACCACTATAACTGCCTGCATGTTTTACTGCTTTCATCATCATACTTAACTGCTACATTCATACTTAAGTGTTCTATTGATTATTTCTGTATTCGTCATCAGCTGACTTCCGCACTTACATTGGCTACAGACGACTCTAAGTCAACTGTACCATCAGCTGAGAAACTCATCCTTTGTGGAAAAGAGTTTCAATAAGTCTATTCACCCCCCCTCTAGACTTATTCCTGGACGACTTGTGACCTACAAGTGGTATCAGAGAGGTTGGTTCAATATTTCAAGAACCAGATCCATATATCGAGGATATATTTTAGTCTCTCATTTTAGAAATGGAACACATGCATTCTAGATTACCTGTCTTTTCAGTTTACGAGTATGATGTTTTGAAGATAAGGATGCAGGCACACTTATCTTCAATCCATGACGACATGTGGTGCATCATAGAGGACGATCCCTTCATCTTCGAGAAGGACAACACTCCTGAGGAGATTGCAGCTGCGAAGCCAGATAAGATCCCAAAGAAAAGGACGGAGCTGATCATTGAAGAAATAAAGCTGGCCAACCTTGACAACCGGGCTAGAGATGTGTTGTATCAAACTCTTGATAAATTCAACAATGATCAAGATCAAGAACTGCAAAAATGCCAAGGAGATTTGGGACACCCTTCCGGTGATGTGTGAGGGTACAGAGCTGATCAAAGAAAACAAGCTGTCAATTGCTACCCAGAAATTTAACAACTTCAAAATGAAGTCCGAAGAATCTATAGACCAGGTGGACACAAGGTTCACAGAGATCATCAATGAAATCAACTCTTTTGGAAAATCATATGGCAACGGGGAGATGGCATTGAAGGTGTTAAGATCTCTTAGTCCCGAATGGAGTATGAAGGCGGTGGCCATGAGGGAATCCAAAGACCTCAATAAAATAAAAATCCACAAGCTGTTCTCCGATCTAAAGGCTTATGAATTCGAACTCCCAAGTTCATCATCTACCGAGCCTGCAGAGTAGGGAATAGCCTTTGCAGCTAAGTCCCCCGCCAAGAATCTACCTGATGTCAAACCTCCAAATCCACTCGATTTTGAGGAAAAAATGGCGTTCATAATGCAAAGGTTCAACAACTTCAGAAAGAATTACTCCAAATACAAGAAGAACTATAAGGAGAATCCCAGGAGAAATAAAAAAGCTAGAAGCTGGAAGGTGGAGTGTTATAATTGCCACAAGACAGGACACATCTAAATCGACTGTCCTAATCCCAAGAAGAACGAGAGCAAGAAGGAGGTGAGTAGAAAAGAAGACCGAAGGAAGGCCCTCATTGGAGAAGACCAGGATCGAGTAGAATCAAGCAGCGGATTCTTCTCTGATGATGATGAATAATATGATTGTCTGATGGCCAACCTAGCTGATGAAGAGAAAAGGTGGAAGGACTACTACCACATCTCCACAAATTCAAACATTGGAGGTGAAGAATGGTTTGTAGATTCTGGATGCTCAAGGCACATGACCGGGAACTAGAAGGTGCTGACAAATTATGCCAAATAAAAAGGTCCAGACGTAACCTTTGGAGATAGCTCTAGAGGTCAGACCAAAGGTTTTGGAGAGCTGCACAGAGGAAGCATCACCATATCCAAAGTTCATTAGCAGTTTTGTGATGAGAAGAATCTAGTAGTCTTCACCATTTGGAAATGCATGGTGATAGATATCCTATTTGGAGAAGTGAAGCTACAAAGATTCAAAAGAAAGGATTTCTATATGATAGATTGGAACACAGGAGCTCCCAATACCTGTTTTCTATCTAAGATAATAGCTGAGAATGGATGGCTGTGGCACAAGAGACTATGTCACCTAAATTTCAAAGCCATCAACAAGATTAGTTCTCAGAAGCTGGTCAGAGGACTTCCAGAAGAAGTATTCAAGAAGGAAGATCTTTGTGATGCATGTCAGAAAGGGAAGCAAACAAGAGCATCATTCAAGCCGATTCAACATACCACTCTTACAACAAGGATTTTAGATCTACTTTACATGGATCTATTTGGTCCCATCAAGCCAAGGACCTTAAGTGGCAGAAAGCACGTTATAGTAGTAGTAGATGACTACTCAAGATACACATGAGTTGTTTTTCTCTACAAAAAGAGTGAAACACTAACCAAGTTACCTGAGCTGCTAACGAGGATCCAGATTGAGAAATCTCTCTCAATCATCAAGATCAGATCAGATAGAGGAGGAGAATTTCTCAACAAGGTAATCACTGATTACAGTGATCAGAATGGAATCCAGCATGAAGTCTCTGCAGCCAGGACCCCTCAGCAGAATGGTGTTGCTGAAAGAAGAAACAGAACCTTGAAGGAAGCTTCCAGGTCCATGATTGCAGAAGCAGACCTGCCCAAGAGGTTCTGGGCTGAAGCTGTCAACGCAGCATGTCACACTCAGAATAGGAGTATGATAGTAGGGAGACATGGCAAATCTCCCTATGAGGTTTGGAATGGCAGAACACCAAATGTTGCATATTTTCATATTTTTGGTTGTAAGTGTTTCATCTACAACAATGGTAAAACCCAACTAAATGCCTTTGATGCTAAAACTGATGATCGTCTCTTTATGGGATACTCATAAAGAAGCAAGGCATATAGAGTTTTTAATAAAAGAACCTTAGTTGTGGAGGAAACACCTCATGTTGTATTTGATGAAACTACTGATGAGTACAGGAAAAAGGTAGAGCTGATAGAGAATAAGCTCAAATCTACCACCCTAGAACAAGTCATTGTCCATGACACAGGAATAGTGGACTCACCTGCAGACCAGCCTAAAGACCCATCTGTAGCCGATAAAGACCCAACTGCAGATCAAACAGGACCACAAAACCTACCTGATCTAGTTGCTGCTGATAAAGACCAATCTGTAGCTGATAAAGACCCATATGCAGACCAAACCAGATCCCAACCTGCAGATGACAAGACGGTAGCTGATCCAGTTGCAGACCAAGGAGATCAGAACCAAGCTGATGCAGAGAGAAAAGAAACCCACCAAAGCAAATCTACAGGGGGAACAGACACTGAAGAAGAAGACATTCCTAAGTGGCTCAATGATCAGCCTATCCAATAGATCATTGGAAATCTAATTAATGGGGTTAAGAAAAGACAGTCTACTCTACCCATAGGAATGGCAATGTTTTCATGGTTTATGTCTCAAATAGAACCCAAGACAACAGAGCAAGCCCTGGAAGACTGCTCATAGATCGATGCAATACAAGAAGAGCTCAACCATATGGAAAGGAATAATTTTTAGGAACTAACAGATAGACCAGATCATTAGAAAGTTATTGGTACCAAATGGGTGTACAAGAACAAATGCGATGAAGATGGAGCTGTTGTTAGGAATAAAACCAGACTTGTTGCTAAAGGCTATGCATAATGCGAAGGGATAGATTTTGATGAAACTTATGCACCTGTTGCAAGACTAGAATCCATCGGACTATTCCTTGCATATGCTGCATCCTAGGATTTCATAGTCTACCAGATGGATGTGAAGAGTGCCTTTCTTAATGGAATTCTAGAAGAAGAAGTTTATGTGGAGCAACCCCCTGGTTTTGTCAAAGGAGACAAAGTCTACAAGCTATTGAAGGCTCTATATGGACTCAAGCAGGCACCAAGAGCATGGTATGAAACATTATCTATGTTTCTAGAGAAGAATGGATTCAGCAAATGCAAGGTGGATAATACCCTATTCAGAGTGGAGCATAAAGACCACATATTGTTAGTTCAAATATATGTGGATGGTATCATATTTGGCTCAACCAATCCAAAGCTATGTGAGAAGTTCTCAAATCTCATGCAAGGAGAATTTGAGATGAGTATGATGGGCAAGCTTAATTTCTTTCTAGGACTGCAAGTTAAGCAGATGGAAAATGGAATTTTCATCAACCAGGCTAAATACACCAGAGGTCTAATCAAGAGATTTGGAATGGAATTAGCCAAATCAGCAAAAATTCCTATGGGCACAAGCACACACCTGGATTCAGATGAAGAAGGCATATCAGTGGACTCTACCCACTACAGAGGACTCATTGGATCACTTCTTTATCTGTCTGCAAGCAGGCCAGATATTTCATATGCTGTAGGAATATGTGCACGATTCCAGTCTAAACCCAAGCAGTCACACCTGGAAGCAGCTAAGAGAATCATTAAATATCTTAAGTCTACCATTAATGTTGGATTATGGTACCCTAAAGATGACAACTTTGAGCTATCACGATATTCAGATGCATATTTCGCCAGATGTAAGATTAATAGGAAAAGCACAAGTGGAACGTGCCATTTCCTAGGAACCAGACTGATATCCTGGTTTAGCAAGAAGCAGATATCTAACTCTATCTCAACAACAGAGTCAGAATATCTAGCTGCAGGAGGCTGTTGTGCCCAGATCTTGTGGATCAGACAACAACTAAGAGATTACAAGATAATTGCAAATGAAGTCCCAATTTGGTGCGACAACAATAATGCAATTACAATTACCAACAACCCTGTGTTGCACTCAAGGATGAAGCACATTGATGTTAATCATCATTTCATAAGAGACCACATGCTTAATAAGAGAGTCAGAGTTGAAAGAGTCAGCATAGAATGCCAGATTGCTCACATTTTCACCAAACCTTTACTAGAAGAAAGGTTTTTGGAGCTGAGCAGGGATCTTGGATTACTAGATTGGGAATCTAGTACAGACGAGAAGGCTACCTGAAGACCAGATCAGACGAGCAAAGGAAGTTACCTGATCAGACCAGACGAAATGACGAAGGATGGACTAAGCTGACCACATGCATCAGAACCTACCTGAAGCATACAATGAGAGTCACCTGATGCAGAGCAGTCAAATAGTCAAACAGTCAACGATCAACTAGCTAAGTTTTCTAATTTTGACCGACTACTGGATATTTTATTATTATTTAGTTCCACGTGGCAATCCCACGTTCACGATTTCACGATGACAAGCTAGCACGCTTACACGTTCACACGACCCCACTAATTCAAAATTTGAACAGACTCAAAATTAAAATAATATTAAATTATAAACATCGCTTCAAATTTCTTTTTAAATACGGAAAAGTCGTTTCACTTTACCTTTTTCAAGCTTACAAACCCTAGTTTTCACAGAGCAAAAAAAAATCCTTTCGAATTTTCATACACTTAGAGAATTTTTCTTGCGCAGAAATGGAATCATACTTCAACGGAGTTAATCTGAAGGTGGTGAAGGACCAGATTATTTTCTCCGTGGTTGTCGATTTCGAAGGACTAATCGAGGCAAACCTGGACAACGACGTGTATGACATCATCAGATCCATAAAGGCGAACGAGATCTACCCGTTTTTGAGCATCAACCCCAAATATCTCTAAAAGGAGGTTGTTATCGCATTTTTTAGGGAAGCCAGAGTTGTGGAATCGGGCATCAAAAGATCGGTTTTCGGAAAAGAAATGGAAATCACTCCGCAAGTGGTCGAAGAAGCTTTCAGAATGAAATCTCAAGGCATGGCCGTAGAGGCACTGAAGCAGGACGCAACCAACACCTGGCTGAAAATCAAGGCTGTTGACCAGCCGACAAAGTTGAAGCTAACTGCGAAGAGGAGTGAGCTTTGAAAGGAATATCGCTATGTGTTGGATATCACCAACAAGATAGTGATGGGTATGGTTGACAGTTACAATCAACTGTCATCAGCCAAGTTTGCAGTTTTGGGAGCCACAATTCAGTATGAGCGAATTGAATGGGTAGACTACATCTACAGACAATTGGTTTGTGAGGTGAACAAGGCTCAGTGGCTAGATGATGAGAAGAAATTCAAGACCAAATTAGCCTTTGGAACCCAAGTCAGTTGGATTCTGGAGCACTTGGGCCTTGCAAAAGGAAATGCAGATCACTTCCACATCAACAAATGACTTGGTCACCTAGACCAAGAAACTTTGAGGAGATTGGGTAGTGTAAGGAAGGCAGCCAAGATTTTGGAGGAAATGCCTATCAAGCCTAATCCCTATAGTTACCCTTCTAGCTCAGACGAGTCTGATAAAGACCAAGTTGCAAGCCACGACCAACCTGCAGACAAGTCTGATTCAGACTCAAACAGCACATCCATAGCTGTTCGTTTCAAAAGAAGGGGACCAGCACCTGGAGAGCCATCAATGATTCATTCCTCACCTGAACCCTCTCCCAAAACACCCAGGCATTTAACTTTTGAGGAGGAAGAGTAGACAGAACACATATCTGCACTGGAACCTGTCCCTGCAGATTAGATACAGATCATCCCCTCATAAATTCTTATCCCTATCCAACCACATCCTGTCACTGAAGAAAAAGCTGATCTCGTGATCAATATCCCTAAGGCAGGATATTCTCTCAACTTGCGGGACACCAATCATTTGGGGATAACTATGGAACATCTCCAAGAGGTAAAGCAAAAAGTCCTTCAAGTGTCTTTTTTTAATGTTTATGAAGAATGGAAATACTTTAAATCACTTCCATTCTCTCAACTTCAAATAATTGAAAACAGTAGCTGGAATCTTCCCCAGTCTACAGAGGAGCTTCTCATGAATTTTTCTCATGAGACTGACATTCTTTTGATGCTCAAACCATATTGGTTTCGGTCCAACTTCAAATTAAATATGGACAAATGTGTTTTTCTTGCCATGGAAAGTGTCTTAGCTGACACTGTTCTAGAAGATGGGAGTGGGAGTGGAGAGAAGAACATCATAGTAGAAGAAGTTGAAAAAGAGATGTCTGAGAAGAAAGAAGAAGAACCCAAAGAAAAAATAATAGTTGAAGAAAAAGAAGAGGAAGTGAGACAGGAAGAAAAAGAAAAAGAAGAAGAAAATACTATAGTTGAAAAACAAACTGAAGAAGAGGAAATAGAAAAGACAGAGGAGTTGGCAGAAGAAGATGAGGAAGAAGTAGAAGAAGTTGAAAAAGAAAATGATGATAATAATGATGATGATGATGAGGATAAAAAAGATGATGAGGAAGAAGAGAAAAATAAGAGAAGGAAGAAGAGAAGGAAGAAGAGAAGGAAGAAGAGAAAGAGGAATAAAAGAAAGAGGAAGGAGAAAAAGAAAAAGAGTCTGAAGAAGAAAAAGAAGGCCAAGATGAAGCCAGATCAGATAAGGCTGGGGCACCTACCCGCTTCACCAGCCTAGATGGAGATTTTGATGACAGGTTGGGGACCCCAGAGCAGACCCCACCTAATCATCCACCTGCAGACAGGAGTCTTCAGACAAGTAGGTCGACTGCAAACCTACCTACAGGCACAGAAAGCATCGGAGAGCACTTACCTCAGCCATCACCCCTGTGATGACTGAGATGATCCGCAGTATTGTCAAAGAATCATTTGAAGAGTTGCTTGCCGCAAAAATCTCACCTGACCTGCAGAGAATAAACGCAAAGATTGACACCCTTCTGCAGAGGAATGCTCCTCAACCTCCTCCTCCCAACAACTCCAGAATGCCACTTGGCATGTCTGACTGGATGCACCGTGTAGAGCAGCAATTGACCATACTGGTTGATGCTGGCAAGAAGGGGAAAGGAAAGCAGGGGGAAGTAAGAGAAGTTCAGGCTCAGGAGCTGAGATCGAAGAAGAGACAAGATGTTCCATTAATTGAAGCTGGGACATCAAGACAGAAGAGAAAAAAAGTAGCTGATCTTGAAGACCTACCTGCAGAGAAGAAGTGGAGGATCAGGCAAGTAGCAGAGCCTACATTCGATTGGGAAGGCAAAGAGCTTTGGTTCGTTGAGGACTTTCTATATATCGAAGTTGCTCCAATATGGGGATCTACAAAGAAGTAGTTCATTGAAAAATATTATATCTGGGAGTTACTCTAGGATAAAAATTGCTCCCAACAACAGACTTTTATCGACTTTATGGAATCAACATTTCCAAAGCTCTGGGCCATCTTAGTAAAGCATGCAAAAGCATGGAATGCCAACCCCATGGTTCCACCCTTCAGAGCTGAAGATCCTCCCACTTTGCAGAACAATGAATTGGATGATCTAGCTTTACAGAGCGAGATTAGGAAGCTATGTGAAGAGCATAAATTTTCATCCAAAGAAGAACAAGATTTTGCCGCTCTTGTTATAAGGAGGAAGTATGGTCTTGTACCTATAAAGAAGAGACCTATTGGTGCAAATCCTTTTAGGCCTCCCAAGCAAACTGTCCGCAGAGGCAGATGCAGATAGGATTTATTTGTACTTATATTTTTCTTGTAATTTTTGATTTTGAAAGACTTATAATTTCTCTGTATTTGTTTGTTCATTCAAAGCTGACGTACTTGTAAAAAAACTCAGAAGAATTTAATATAAACAGTCATTTGAATGACAACCTCTAGTTGTCTCAAAACAAGACTGATTTTAGTTCGTGTCTTACACTTATGTGCAGACCTGTGCATTTGAATAATTGCTTAAGTTTTGCCATCATCAAAATAGGGGGAATTTGTTAGGAATACTTTTTAGATTTTGATGATGTCTTCTTTATTCATATGTATGTTTAAATTACTTGGAAAAATGTAAGGAAGAACCAAATGAGTATCTTCCATAGGCCAAACTGTGTTAAGTTAGATACTTGGAAAATATAAAGAAGAATCAAATGAGTATCTTCTATAGGCCATATAAGTTCGGCTTAAAAATCGGCTAAGTGCAAATCAGATATGTATCTATAAGCCGAGTCTTGGTCAACGCAACTGTTCGTATAAGGTTGACCACAGACGAGTCATATCAGGCAACACTTATCAGAGAAGTTATGGTCAACATTTTAAATCAGCGAAGTTGGACCAGACTGCAGTCAAGAAGGAAAGTCAAGTCATCTGAAGCTTGACCATCAGATCAGTCAAGTTCAATCAGGTCAAAAGACTTCAGACAAGTAGGCACATCAGAGAAGGTTGACTGCACATTAGATAGTTTGACCACAGAGAGGTCAGTTAATTGATCATCCAAGTACTCCAGTCCACGTCAGCATGCGTTGAATAGTCAATATTTATGGAAAGTCACATGCGGGCGATTAGAAACAGATAGGAGAAATTCCCGGAAAGGAAATGAATTAAGTAATTCATCCAGACCCACCACTAGAGACTTTAATCTTATTATATTCAAAAGATTCGGCGCCATCACATGGAAGCCTTCACAATGGTCGGGATTGGATTAAAATATGGGAATCCAACCTTGTAACGTTCCGAAAGAAAAACAAAGAAGTCTATTTCTCCAACGTACAGATTTGTTACAGATTTGCAACGGCTATGAAGAAATGCTCAAGGATCGACACCTATATATATATATATATATATATATCCGAAGATTTAAAGTTGAGCAGTATGATGCGAACAACACTTACAAGCAATCAAAGCAAACAAAGCAATCAAAGCGAACAATAGCATCGTGAAAGAGCAAGCGTTCAAAAGTTCTTATTTGAAGAAGCTCTTAGTTGGAGAAGACAATCACTCGTGTCTTTAAAACCTGAGTTCGGGGTACTTCACTGGTTGAAGTTCGAGAGACTGTAAAGGCATCCAAGGATCGTAGATCAAGAGGTGCAAGGCAGTCAAAGGGAGTTGCAACGGAAAGGAATTCCACTGGTTGGAAGCTATTGTAATTGGTTGAATCACTGTAATATTTATCACTGGTTGAGAATTATAGTGAATTCCTCTCCAACTGGTTTGGAGAAAAGTGGATTAGTATAGGATTACCCCACCTCTGAGACCACTATAACTTCCTGCATGTTTTACTGCTTTCATCATCATACTTAACTACTGCATTCATACTTAAGTGTTCTATTGATTATTTCTGTATTCGTCATCAGCTGTCTTTCGCACTTACATTGGCTACAGACGACTCTAAGTCAACTGTACCATCAGCTGAGAAACTCAACCTTTGTGGAAAAGAGTTTCAATAAGTCTATTCACCCCCCCTAGACTTATTTCTGGATGACTTGTGAGCTACACATAAGGCCGAGGACAGAAAGAGACAGTGGGCTGTGAGCATGTTAGCGCACGCTAAAACTGAGGAATAGTGTATGCTAAAAGTCATTTCCTATATATAGGACATCACCCTCATTTCATTTCTCACTTTACCCTTAATCCATTATCCGATTTTTCCGACTTGGAGAGCTACCCTCACGACATTAACCCATCATATCAGCCTCTAAATGTGATTTTTGAAGACGAAGAGCATTGGGGATTAGTGTTCTAGCATCCGACGTTGAGTTTCATCAAGTGTTTCATCGTTTCCTTCCGTAGTAAGGTATGCGATGCTTCAACCACCTGAAACTCTTATCCTTAGTGTCTATTATGAGCATGCTACTGAGATTATGGAGTTTGTTATGAACATTATGAATCATATAACAAGTTAAGGAAGATTGGATTGGATTTAATGTAGGGTTTTCATTGATAATAGTTGAACCTTGATTATGCCCATCATAAGGATGTGATTTTCGAAGATCATAACCTGCCTTGATGATAATTTCGTGATGATTATATGATGAATGAACCAATTATGTTATCACCTAAACTAGGTGAATTCGAGATGATGAGTGTAGAAATCGTTCTTCGAGTATAATCCAGGGTTTGTAAAGATTGTTTGGATTGATAATCTTCATATGAATGCTTAGAATGATACGATCTTGTTGTAACAATCATGGTGAACTTAGAACTTGGATAAGATGAATTTACTCGCAGAAGAACGAGAATCATAAGTGGGATTAACTTAGAATTCGGTCGAACGTACTTACCTTGTTATGAATTCATTTAGATAACCGATACATTTATTAGAATTGATGGGCAGAATTGGAATGTGGTTTGTGACATTTTGAATATGCTAAAATCCGTAGACATCAACATGTTATCCCCATTATGATCCTTCATTTTGCATGTCGTATGGTATTCGTTCGACGTAGTGTGCTTTAAGTAATTAATCGGGAATTGGCCGTATGATGATAACTAGTTCGGTCACTTGTTGGAATGTTTAGCATGTTCATGTGATAGCCTTGTTATGTAAGCTGAGTTTGTCATTATTTCATTTTGTGTAAGGTTCGAGGTTTGCGAATGGTTGATCAAAGGGACGACCTTCGAGTTTGTTGGAGTCGTTGAAGTATTTATTTCTTGCCATCTTTCTGAGGCAAGTACTTTAATTACGTTTTTGTATTGATGTTATACATATTCTCGTGCATATGTGTCGTTGTTGTATGTACACTTTGTGTTGGTCCGATGGGATCATCTTGGGATCTATGCTAGCGTGCGCTAGATCATTGGATAGGTTTTTCCACCTCGTGTTGGTCTGATGGGATCATCTTGGGATCTACGCAGTGAACGCTGGATCATCTGAATTACCATGTGTATGTTGTGATCTCATATTGAGGTTATCATGTTGTGTACGGTATTGTGAGTCTTCTTGTAGTAGATGTAATACCAGATATTTTCGTTTCCGATTATTTTGAATTATTTGCCATTTGTGTCGATTATTTTGTTCCGTTGATGATTATTCGGAATTTCTCTTTATTATGGGCGGTATGATGGACCGTGTCGTGGTGTTCGTATGATACGACTTTATGTTGTGTAGGTCATACAGGTCGTGTATATGCATGTATGACATGGCATATTGTACTCCGTTGTCTTTTTGCCTCTTTGAGGGTGTTGTGACCCCTTATTATCGTCCCCTCTCGAGTTGGTTATGTCCCGGGTGCTTTCGGAGCCATGTCGGGCTCGATATTGGTCCCTTAGTGTAGCACACGAGCAGTCCACATGAGCAGATGCTCGTGCGTGATGCTCGTTCGCAACCAGTATACCAGACAGTGTAGTCTGGCCAAAGACATGGACGCACGAGCAAGCCACACGAGCAGGTGCTTGTGCGTGCTGCTCGTGCGCCTTGTTTGATGTTGGGCAGTGGACCAATGCACGACCAGACACACGAGCATTGGCCGTGCGTGATGGTCGTGCGTCCCTGTTAGTATAAAACGGGATAGGCAGGTTTTCTCACCTCATTTCACCTATTTCTTCACTTCTTCTCGCGACGGGCGATCGGGTAAACTAGGGTTCGAGGCATTGGTCAATTCTACTCCATCGTAATGTGTTTTAGGAAGGCTCTAGGTGATCATATCAACATCTAATCCTTCTTCTTCGTTGAATCGAGGTAATTTCTTGATTTTTCTTTGGGTTGACTTTTTGGAGATTTGTTCTTGATTTTGATCCTAGTTCGATTTTGATGAATCGGTTGGTGTAGTATGATGTTATTAATTGTGTTATATGGATTGTATATCCATATCTCGAGTTTTTTTTAACTCGATTGGCGATTCGGGTGTTCTTGCGAATTATTGAACATTTAATGTTCGATTAAATGTTCCAATGATTTTCCCTCGATAGTTTGCCGTGATTTCAGTTGTTGTTGGTCATGAACCTCATTGTTATCATGTCTTCGTTTTGTCTTGCGGAGGTTGTAGGTTTCAGTGTTGTTTCAGGTGAGCCGTGTTCGTTGGAGTTTCATTAACGATTACCGAGGCAAGTATTCTTGTCTATACAATTTATATCTTGCGGATTGATGTTGAGTAATATAATTATAACAATTTGGTTGTCCTAGTTGATTATGCATTTTGTGAGTTGCCGTCGTGGATGTCTAGTTATGTGTTGATAGTATTCGACCGTCCCTTGTTGTGGTATTATATCGATTGTGATGATCTAGTTAGTTTATTATACTTTTGATATGTATTGTGACGAGTTGGGATTGATGAATATATTATGTGTTTGATTGTTCCGGTCGTGAATATGTGTTGACAGTGAATTTGTGTTCATTAGATAATACACTTAGGTGTGTATTATGTTATATTGAGAGTCATTGTGTTGATGAGGCGTTGTTTGTGCACCTTGTGGCGTGATTGAACGTGTACTATTCGTGATGGCTGTTGTGATGTTGATTGTCTGTATATGTCGAAAGCCATGCTGGGCCGAGATTATCCAACCTAAGGATGTCCGACGGTGCATATAAGGTTTCGTGGCTTGAGGGGCGAAGCACGGATAATCGTCGGATCGTGCATATGAGTGAGAAAGTTTATAATTTTTACACAGGGATGTCCGACGGGGCGTAGGGGGATTCGTACCTTGAGGGGCGGATCGTGAACGTGAGGTTATCCACCTAGGGATGTCCGACGGGGCGTATAGGGTTTCGTGCCTTGAGGGGCGGAACACGGATAATCATTGATTATTGCGGAAATGAATGTTGAGTTGAGATTATCCACCTAGGGATGTCCGACGAGGCATATAAGGTTTCATACCTTCAGGGGCGGAACGCAGATAATCATCGATTGCAGTGAAACTATTTCTGGGTTGGTGAACCCTAACGATTTAAGGACTGATATGGAAGTTATTTTGGAATATTAATTTGTTTTGAAGTCAAGTGTTTTGAAAGGTTGTTTTACGGAAATTGGCTTAGGGCCGAGAACCAATGGATTAGAAATGGTTTTGTAACTAAGGACGTGATGTCTAAAAAGGTTTTCCATTTTATAAACTTTTGTAACGTGAGATGATATTTGGGTTGAAACCCTAATATTTTGAAAAAGGTTTACAATTTCGGACTTGAGGTCCAAAAAGGGTTCTTTATATTCAACATCGCCGAGATAATGATTCGTTTCTTTTAAAGAATTGAGTTTGTTTTATAACCATTTAAACCTCTCGGAAATGTTTTGACAATTGATTGTCGTACTTGATTCGTGATTGTTTTTGCTTGATACATTTCGTATACTACTATACTTGCACTAGTAAAACAGTGGAGTTTTACTAACCCTCGAGTAATCGAGGGGTGGAGGACTGTTTTGCGTCCAGGTACAGGCAGGTTCAGGGGAACAACCATAGGATCGGCACAGGAAGTGACGAGCTACGACACTAATCAAGAGTTGAGTTATAGTGAGACTTCTGCTATTTTGTATCTTTACCCCTACGTGGGTACTTATTGTAAAGGGTTGTATTTTTCTGTTTGTGTTAGTCGTATGACCTCACCGGTCCATGTAGTTGTTTATAACTGACTTTAACGGTCCGTATCATTGTATTGTTTGCCCCGACCGGGCAAACACTTGGCCGTTTTGTGATGTTTAGCCTGGTAGATCCTCTTCGGAAGGATCTACGGCGTGTAATATTTCCATACGGTTTTGGGGGTGTTACATTTATGGTATCAGAGCTTAGGTTGTGGAAACCTAGGCTGTCGGGTTGAGTCGAGTTGTGATTTGTCGAGTAGTATGTTGTCGTGTCATTCGAGTTGTCGGGTGACAAGTTGAGTTGTGCGTAGTCACAACATGTCGGATGTGAGATTAGTATCATGGGCAACCATCATCTTCGTGCAACATGTGGATGTAAGTCTCCTCTTGTATGTGCGATATTTGTGGTTCATAGTTTTGTTTATATGGTGTTGTGAGATGGAATCCATGTTTGACATTTGTGGTATATTATGTGTGTAACGATTGAGATATATTGACGGATTCAATTCTGAGTAATATAATGTGTTGCAAAATTGCTGAATGTTGATGTGTTTTAGAAAGTGTGTTAGTGATAGAGCTCGTTGAGAACCGAGGCAGGTTTTGCCGACTTTTGTTTGCATTTGGTGTTATGAAGTTATGTTGTTGAAACTAATAATTTTGAATGTCGGATAAACATATGTATGAGAGTTGAATGCTTTTGGTTAATTATGGCTATTTATTGCTAATGTGTCCTTATTAGTAGTTTTACCCGTTGAGTGTGTATATTTGAAAACGGTTTCTGAAAATTCATCGACTTGAGTATGTTGTGGATAAAATCAATTTTCAAAAGGTTTTGACAATGCGGTTAAATGGCGGCTTTGTGTGGATTTTGAAAAGTGATTTGAATTTTTGGTAAGCCGACCTCGTATTTTCGAGTGAGATCTTGTGACGGTATTTGAAAGAAATGTTTCGAGGTATTTTGATCATTTTGTAAAAATATTATCGTCAGGAATTTTCTTTGTCTTGGATGGGAGAATTTTTGAAAATGATTTTTAACGCATTGGTCTTATTTTCAAATGACTCGAGTATACGATTTTAAAAATCTTTCACACCATAAAACTTTTGTATTTTAAAATAAAGATGTGATTTTCATTTTCAAAAACAAAAGTGAAAGATGAAAAATCTAACTCGACTTAGACTTTAAAAGTTGGATTTGGAAAGATTTTCTGAATTGAGTTAGTTAATGCATGTTAACTGTAGGTCAAGCGTGCGTTGATTACAGTGTGTGTATGATCTGGATTATCGCTTAAGGCGATAGACTAGAGTTGGGACTAATCTGATTGTGTGTGAGGCCAAGTTGCCTTGATATACTTGTTGTGTTGGCATTCTCGCCAGCGAATTTCGGCTGTACACCTAAATGTTGTGAGTACATGGGTTGATTTGCTTGTAACTTCTATGATGTTAATCCGATGTGATCGTGGATTCGTGGAAATGATTAGTGCGAGTATGAGTGGTTTCCCACCCGGGGATGGTTCGGCGGAACCTCTGGGAGTGCGGGTTACTTGTGCGATGATATTTATGTGTTTGGTGTTATGTGGTAAGATGTGGTTGCCCCGTGTGTTGCTAATGATGATGATGATGATACGTGGTGAAATGGTTATATTGAGGAAACTATTTTTGAGGAATTTGATATCCCAAAATATTGTTTTGGCAAATGATTTCAAAACGAAACGATTATGATATATATGATTTATGGTCTTGATAAAACAGCCGAGGTATTAAAAGTATTTTCAAAAAAAAAAACAATTTGGAAAAACAAACGAATTCAAGAATTTGTGAATGATATTATTCAGACTTATACCTCGTGGAGTTTTAAGAAATAATGTTACGAATGATTGACTACAATAATGTGTAGTTTGTTACAATCGTGTTTGTATCAGTAATGTCGTAAGTTTTCTGTGGATATGGTTATGTGAATTGTCTATGACTATAAGTTATAATTGTTGCGGCGGTAGTTCTTTTATTCGTGTAATTACACGGAATGGATATTTTTGTCGTGTTGTTGTTTGTTTGTTGCCATGTGGTGCTGAGTTAGTATTTCAGTATGTTGTTTTGCGATGTCATGTTTTATTATATCTGGTGGTTGTACATTCGGTATGCCGAAGAAACAAGATTGTGGTCGTGGTAGTAGCCATGAATGTGGTAAGGTAACCCGTTCGTTATCGAGCACCGATCAGCCTAGTGCATATGGTCGTGAAGACCAGTCGTGTGATCAAAACAAGTAGCTGAAGAGAATATCGATGGTATCGGAGATCCAGCGTTTGAGATGGTTAACGTTGATGGAGTTCACGTCCGTGGCAAGAAAAAAGAAGACTTTTCGAGATTCATCGTGAGGTAAAGGAATTGGAGTTCCTAAACCTCGACCCTCGTGTCGATCGTTTGTGGGACCTTCGCCATCGATCGGAGGATCAAAGGTTTCCAAGTCGGTATCATTGACTTTTGGTAGTGCGCCGAGGTGTTTCAACTGTAACGTTCTAAACCATGTTTGTGCGAATTGTAAGAAGCCTCCGGTGACTTGCTATAATTATGGACACGAAGTGCATAGAGTCCAGTACTGGGAGGGAGTATTTGTTGTGTTTCGGACTCAGGCTTCAACACTGGTGTCGAGATCGACTAGTAGAGATCCTCGACAATTGTTTTTTTTGCTACTTGCTTGTTTTATTCTTGTTGGCCTTTGTTTTAAGTTTCCGGATGAAACTTATTTTTAGTGGGGTAGAGAGTAATACCCGAGATTTTCGTTTCTGATTATTTTGAATTATTTGCCATTTGTGTTTTTATTTTGTTCCGTTGATGATTATTCAGAATTTCTCTTTATTATGGGTGGTATAATGGACCGTGTCGTGGTGTTCGTCGGATAGGACTTGATGTTTTGTAGGTCATACAGGTCGTGTATATGCATGTATGACATGGCATATTGTACTCCATTGTCTTTTCGCCTCTTTGATGGCGTTGTGACCCCTTGTTATCGTCCCCTCTCGAGTTGGTTATGTCCTGGGTGCTTTCGGAGCCGTGTCGTGCTCGATATTGGTCCCTTAATGTAGCACACGAGCAGTCCACACGAGCAGATGCTCGGGCGTGATGCTCGTGTACAACCAGTGCACTAAACAATATAGTCTGGCCAAGGACAAGGACGCACGAGCAAGCCACACGAGCAGGTGCTCGTGCGTGCTGCTCGTGCGTGTTGTTTGATGTTGGGTAGTGGCCTAACGCACGACCATACGCACAAGCATTGGTCGTGCGTCCCTGTTAGTATAAAATGGGACAGACGGGTTTTCTCACCACATTCACCTATTTCTTCACTTCTTCTCGCGGCGGGCGATCGGGTGAACTAGGGTTCGAGGCATTGGTCAATTATTCTCCATCCTAATGTGTTTTGGGAAGGCTCTAGGTGATCATATCAACTTCTAATCCTTCCTCTTCATTGAATCGAGGTAATTTCTTGATTTTTCTTTGGGTTGACTTTTTGGAGATTTGTTCTTGATTTCGATCCTAGTCTGTTTTGATGAATCGCTTGGTGTAGTATGATGTTATTAATCGTGTTCTATGGATTGTATATCCATATCTCGAGTTTGTTTAACTCGATTGGCGATTCGAGTATTCTTGGGAATTATTGAACATTTAATGTTCGATTAGATGTTCCAATGAGTTTTCCTCGATAGTTTGGCAAGATTTCAGTTGTTGTTGGTCTTGAATCTCGTTGTGATCATGTTTTCATTGTGTTTGCGAAGGTTGTAGGTTTCATGGCTGTTTCGGGTGAGCCGTGTTCGTCGGGGTTTCATTAATGATTATCGAGGCAAGTATTATTGTCTATACGATTTATATCATCATACTTAACTACTGCATTCATACTTAAGTGTTCTATTGATTATTTCTGTATTCGTCATCAGCTGTCTTTCGCACTTACATTGGCTACAGACGACTCTAAGTCAACTGTACCATCAGTTGAGAAACTCAACCTTTGTGGAAAAGAGTTTCAATAAGTCTATTCACCCCCCCTAGACTTATTTCTGGATGACTTGTGAGCTACACATAAGGCCGAGGACAGAAAGAGACAGTGGGCTGTGAGCATGTTAGCGCACGCTAAAACTGAGGAATAGTGTATGCTAAAAGTCATTTCCTATATATAGGACATCACCCTCATTTCATTTCTCACTTTACCCTTAATCCATTATCCGATTTTTCCGACTTGGAGAGCTACCCTCACGACATTAACCCATCATATCAGCCTCTAAATGTGATTTTTGAAGACGAAGAGCATTGGGGATTAGTGTTCTAGCATCCGACGTTGAGTTTCATCAAGTGTTTCATCGTTTCCTTCCGTAGTAAGGTATGCGATGCTTCAACCACCTGAAACTCTTATCCTTAGTGTCTATTATGAGCATGCTACTGAGATTATGGAGTTTGTTATGAACATTATGAATCATATAACAAGTTAAGGAAGATTGGATTGGATTTAATGTAGGGTTTTCATTGATAATAGTTGAACCTTGATTATGCCCATCATAAGGATGTGATTTTCGAAGATCATAACCTGCCTTGATGATAATTTCGTGATGATTATATGATGAATGAACCAATTCTGTTATCACCTAAACTAGGTGAATTCGAGATGATGAGTGTAGAAATTGTTCTTCGAGTATAATCCAGGGTTTGTAAAGATTGTTTGGATTGATAATCTTCATATGAATGCTTAGAATGATACGATCTTGTTGTAACAATCATGGTGAACTTAGAACTTGGATAAGATGAATTTACTCGCAGAAGAACGAGAATCATAAGTGGGATTAACTTAGAATTCGGTCGAACGTACTTACCTTGTTATGAATTCATTTAGATAACCGATACATTTATTAGAATTGATGGGCAGAATTGGAATGTGGTTTGTGACATTTTGAATATGCTAAAATCCGTAGACATCAACATGTTATCCCCATTATGATCCTTCATTTTGCATGTCGTATGGTATTCGTTCGACGTAGTGTGCTTTAAGTAATTAATCGGGAATTGGCCGTATGATGATAACTAGTTCGGTCACTTGTTGGAATGTTTAGCATGTTCATGTGATAGCCTTGTTATGTAAGCTGAGTTTGTCATTATTTCATTTTGTGTAAGGTTCGAGGTTTGCGAATGGTTGATCGAAGGGACGTCCTTCGAGTTTGTTGGAGTCGTTGAAGTATTTATTTCTTGCCATCTTTCTGAGGCAAGTACTTTAATTACGTTTTTGTATTGATGTTATACATATTCTCGTGCATATGTGTCGTTGTTGTATGTACACTTTGTGTTGGTCCGATGGGATCATCTTGGGATCTATGCTAGCGTGCGCTAGATCATTGGATAGGTTTTTCCACCTCGTGTTGGTCTGATGGGATCATCTTGGGATCTACGCAGTGAACGCTGGATCATCTGAATTACCATGTGTATGTTGTGATCTCATATTGAGGTTATCATGTTGTGTACGGTATTGTGAGTCTTCTTGTAGTAGATGTAATACCAGATATTTTCGTTTCCTATTATTTTGAATTATTTGCCATTTGTGTCGATTATTTTGTTCCGTTGATGATTATTCGGAATTTCTCTTTATTATGGGCGGTATGATGGACCGTGTCGTGGTGTTCGTATGATACGACTTTATGTTGTGTAGGTCATACAGGTCGTGTATATGCATGTATGACATGGCATATTGTACTCCGTTGTCTTTTTGCCTCTTTGAGGGTGTTGTGACCCCTTATTATCGTCCCCTCTCGAGTTGGTTATGTCCCGGGTGCTTTCGGAGCCATGTCGGGCTCGATATTGGTCCCTTAGTGTAGCACACGAGCAGTCCACATGAGCAGATGCTCGTGCGTGATGCCTGCTCGCAACCAGATACTGCATGTGGTGTAGTCCGCCAAAGACATGGACGCACGAGCAAGCCACACGAGCAGTGCTTGTGCGTCCGCCAGGCGCCTTGTTTGATGTTGGGCGGACCAATGCACGACTGCACACACGAGCATTGGCCGTGCGTGATGGTCGTGCGTCCCTGTTAGTATAAAACGGGATAGGCAGGTTTTCTCACCTCATTTCACCTATTTCTTCACTTCTTCTCGCGGCGGGCGATCGGGTAAACTAGGGTTCGAGGCATTGGTCAATTCTACTCCATCGTAATGTGTTTTAGGAAGGCTCTAGGTGATCATATCAACATCTAATCCTTCTTCTTCGTTGAATCGAGGTAATTTCTTGATTTTTCTTTGGGTTGACTTTTTGGAGATTTGTTCTTGATTTTGATCCTAGTTCGATTTTGATGAATCGGTTGGTGTAGTATGATGTTATTAATTGTGTTATATGGATTGTATATCCATATCTCGAGTTTTTTTAACTCAATTGGCGATTCGGGTGTTCTTGCGAATTATTGAACATTTAATGTTCGATTAAATGTTCCAATGATTTTCCCTCGATAGTTTGCCGTGATTTCAGTTGTTGTTGGTCATGAACCTCATTGTTATCATGTCTTCGTTTTGTCTTGCGGAGGTTGTAGGTTTCGGTGTTGTTTCAGGTGAGCCGTGTTCGTTGGAGTTTCATTAACGATTACCGAGGCAAGTATTCTTGTCTATACAATTTATATCTTGCGGATTGATGTTGAGTAATATAATTATAACAATTTGGTTGTCCTAGTTGATTATGCATTTTGTGAGTTGTCACGTGGATGTCTAGTTATGTGTTGATAGTATTCGACCGTCCCTTGTTGTGGTATTATATCGATTGTGATGATCTAGTTAGTTTATTATACTTTTGATATGTATTGTGACGAGTTGGGATTGATGAATATATTATGTGTTTGATTGTTCCGGTCGTGAATATGTGTTGACAGTGAATTTGTGTTCATTAGATAATACACTTAGGTGTGTATTATGATATATTGAGAGTCATTGTGTTGATGAGGCGTTGTTTGTGCACCTTGTGGCGTGATTGAACGTGTACTATTCGTGATGGCTGTTGTGATGTTGATTGTCTGTATATGTCGAAAGCCATGCTGGGCCGAGATTATCCAACCTAAGGATGTCCGACGGGGCATATAAGGTTTCGTGGCTTGAGGGGCGAAGCACGGATAATCGTCGGATCGTGCATATGAGTGAGAAAGTTTATAATTTTCACACAGGGATGTCCGACGGGGCGTAGGGGGATTCGTACCTTGAGGGGCGGATCGTGAACGTGAGGTTATCCACCTAGGGATGTCCGACGGGGCGTATAGGGTTTCGTGCCTTGAGGGGCGGAACACGGATAATCATTGATTATTGCGGAAATGAATGTTGAGTTGAGATTATCCACCTAGGGATGTCCGACGAGGCATATAAGGTTTCATACCTTCAGGGGCGGAACGCAGATAATCATCGATTGCAGTGAAACTATTTCTGGGTTGGTGAACCCTAACGATTTAAGGACTGATATGGAAGTTATTTTGGAATATTAATTTGTTTTGAAGTCAAGTGTTTTGAAAGGTTGTTTTACGGAAATTGGCTTAGGGCCGAGAACCAATGGATTAGAAATGGTTTTGTAACTAAAGACGTGATGTCTAAAAAGGTTTTCCATTTTATAAACTTTTGTAACGTGAGATGATATTTGGGTTGAAACCCTAATATTTTGAAAAAGGTTTACAATTTCGGACTTGAGGTCCAAAAAGGGTTCTTTATATTCAACATCGCCGAGATAATGATTCGTTTCTTTTAAAGAATTGAGTTTGTTTTATAACCATTTAAACCTCTCGGAAATGTTTTGACAATTGATTGTCGTACTTGATTCGTGATTGTTTTTGCTTGATACATTTCGTATACTACTATACTTGCACTAGTAAAACAGTGGAGTTTTACTAACCCTCGAGTAATCGAGGGGTGGAGGACTGTTTTGCGTCCAGGTACAGGCAGGTTCAGGGGAACAACCATAGGATCGGCACAGGAAGTGACGAGCTACGACACTAATCAAGAGTTGAGTTATAGTGAGACTTCTGCTATTTTGTATCTTTACCCCTACGTGGGTACTTATTGTAAAGGGTTGTATTTTTCTGTTTGTGTTAGTCGTATGACCTCACCGGTCCATGTAGTTGTTTATAACTGACTTTAACGGTCCGTATCATTGTATTGTTTGCCCCGACCGGGCAAACACTTGGCCGTTTTGTGATGTTTAGCCTGGTAGATCCTCTTCGGAAGGATCTACGGCGTGTAATATTTCCATACGTTTTGGGGGTGTTACATTTATGGTATCAGAGCTTAGGTTGTGGAAACCTAGGCTGTCGGGTTGAGTCGAGTTGTGATTTGTCGAGTAGTATGTTGTCGTGTCATTCGAGTTGTCGGGTGACAAGTTGAGTTGTGCGTAGTCACAACATGTCGGATGTGAGATTAGTATCATGGGCAACCATCATCTTCGTGCAACATGTGGATGTAAGTCTCCTCTTGTATGTGCGATATTTGTGGTTCATAGTTTTGTTTATATGGTGTTGTGAGATGGAATCCATGTTTGACATTTGTGGTATATTATGTGTGTAACGATTGAGATATATTGACTGATTCAATTGAGTAATATAATGTGTTGCAAAATTGCTGAATGTTGATGTGTTTTAGAAAGTGTGTTAGTGATAGAGCTCGTTGAGAACCGAGGCGGTTTTGCCGACTTTTGTTTGCATTTGGTGTTATGAAGTTATGTTGTTGAAACTAATAATTTTGAATGTCGGATAAACATATGTATGAGAGTTGAATGCTTTTGGTTAATTATGGCTATTTATTGCTAATGTGTCCTTATTAGTAGTTTTACCCGTTGAGTGTGTATATTTGAAAACGGTTTCTGAAAATTCATCGACTTGAGTATGTTGTGGATAAAATCAATTTTCAAAAGGTTTTGACAATGCGGTTAAATGGCACTTTGTGTGGATTTTGAAAAGTGATTTGAATTTTTGGTAAGCCGACTCGTATTTTCGAGTGAGATCTTGTGACGGTATTTGAAAGAAATGTTTCGAGGTATTTTGATCATTTTGTAAAAATATTATCGTCAGGAATTTTCTTTGTCTTGGATGGGAGAATTTTTGAAAATGATTTTTAACGCATTGGTCTTATTTTCAAATGACTCGAGTATACGATTTTAAAAATCTTTCACACCATAAAACTTTTGTATTTTAAAATAAAGATGTGATTTTCATTTTCAAAAACAAAAGTGAAAGATGAAAAATCTAACTCGACTTAGACTTTAAAAGTTGGATTTGGAAAGATTTTCTGAATTGAGTTAGTTAATGCATGTTAACTGTAGGTCAAGCGTGCGTTGATTACAGTGTGTGTATGATCTGGATTATCGCTTAAGGCGATAGACTAGAGTTGGGACTAATCTGATTGTGTGTGAGGCCAAGTTGCCTTGATATACTTGTTGTGTTGGCATTCTCGCCAGCGAATTTCGGCTGTACACCTAAATGTTGTGAGTACATGGGTTGATTTGCTTGTAACTTCTATGATGTTATTCCGATGTGATCGTGGATTCGTGGAAATGATTAGTGCGAGTATGAGTGGTTTCCCACCCGGGGATGGTTCGGCGGAACCTCTGGGAGTGCGGGTTACTTGTGCGATGATATTTATGTGTTTGGTGTTATGTGGTAAGATGTGGTTGCCCCGTGTGTTGCTAATGATGATGATGATGATACGTGGTGAAATGGTTATATTGAGGAAACTATTTTTGAGGAATTTGATATCCCAAAATATTGTTTTGGCAAATGATTTCAAAACGAAACGATTATGATATATATGATTTATGGTCTTGATAAAACAGCCGAGGTATTAAAAGTATTTTCAAAAAAAAAAAAACAATTTGGAAAAACAAACGAATTCAAGAATTTGTGAATGATATTATTCAGACTTATACCTCGTGGAGTTTTAAGAAATAATGTTACGAATGATTGACTACAATAATGTGTAGTTTGTTACAATCGTGTTTGTATCAGTAATGTCGTAAGTTTTCTGTGGATATGGTTATGTGAATTGTCTATGACTATAAGTTATAATTGTTGCGGCGGTAGTTCTTTTATTCGTGTAATTACACGGAATGGATATTTTTGTCGTGTTGTTGTTTGTTTGTTGCCATGTGGTGCTGAGTTAGTATTTCAGTATGTTGTTTTGCGATGTCATGTCTTATTATATCTGGTGGTTGTACATTCGGTATGCCGAAGAAACAAGATTGTGGTCGTGGTAGTAGCCATGAATGTGGTAAGGTAACCCGTTCGTTATCGAGCACCGATCAGCCTAGTGCATATGGTCGTGAAGACCAGTCGTGTGATCAAAACAAGTATCTGAAGAGAATATCGATGGTATCGGAGATCCAGCGTTTGAGATGGTTAACGTTGATGGAGTTCACGTCCGTGGCAAGAAAAAAGAAGACTTTTCGAGATTCTTCGTGAGGTAAAGGAATTGGAGTTCCTAAACCTCGACCCTCGTGTCGATCGTTTGTGGGACCTTCGCCATCGATCGGAGGATCAAAGGTTTCCAAGTCGGTATCATTGACTTTTGGTAGTGCGCCGAGGTGTTTCAACTGTAACGTTCTAAACCATGTTTGTGCGAATTGTAAGAAGCCTCCGGTGACTTGCTATAATTATGGACACGAAGTGCATAGAGTCCAGTACTGGGAGGGAATATTTGTTGTGTTTCGGAATCAGGCTTCAACACTGGTGTCGAGATCGACTAGTAGAGATCCTCGACAATTGTTTTTTTTGCTACTTGCTTGTTTTCTTCTTGTTGGCCTTTGTTTTAAGTTTCCGGATGAAACTTATTTTTAGTGGGGTAGAGAGTAATACCCGAGATTTTCGTTTCTGATTATTTTGAATTATTTGCCATTTGTGTTTTTATTTTGTTCCGTTGATGATTATTCAGAATTTCTCTTTATTATGGGTGGTATAATGGACCGTGTCGTGGTGTTCGTCGGATAGGACTTGATGTTTTGTAGGTCATACAGGTCGTGTATATGCATGTATGACATGGCATATTGTACTCCATTGTCTTTTCGCCTCTTTGATGGCGTTGTGACCCCTTGTTATCGTCCCCTCTCGAGTTGGTTATGTCCTGGGTGCTTTCGGAGCCGTGTCGTGCTCGATATTGGTCCCTTAATGTAGCACACGAGCAGTCCACACGAGCAGATGCTCGGGCGTGATGCTCGTGTGCAACCAGTGCACTAAACAATATAGTCTGGCCAAGGACAAGGACGCACGAGCAAGCCACACGAGCAGGTGCTCGTGCGTGCTGCTCGTGCGTGTTGTTTGATGTTGGGTAGTGGCCTAACGCACGACCATACGCACAAGCATTGGTCGTGCGTCCCTGTTAGTATAAAATGGGACAGACGGGTTTTCTCACCACATTCACCTATTTCTTCACTTCTTCTCGCGGCGGGCGATCGGGTGAACTAGGGTTCGAGGCATTGGTCAATTATTCTCCATCCTAATGTGTTTTGGGAAGGCTCTAGGTGATCATATCAACTTCTAATCGTTCCTCTTCATTGAATCGAGGTAATTTCTTGATTTTTCTTTGGGTTGACTTTTTGGAGATTTGTTCTTGATTTCGATCCTAGTCTGTTTTGATGAATCGATTGGTGTAGTATGATGTTATTAATCGTGTTCTATGGATTGTATATCCATATCTCGAGTTTGTTTAACTCGATTGGCGATTCGAGTATTCTTGGGAATTATTGAACATTTAATGTTCGATTAGATGTTCCAATGAGTTTTCCTCGATAGTTTGGCAAGATTTCAGTTGTTGTTGGTCTTGAATCTCGTTGTGATCATGTTTTCATTGTGTTTGCGAAGGTTGTAGGTTTCATGGCTGTTTCGGGTGAGCCGTGTTCGTCGGGGTTTCATTAATGATTATCGAGGCAAGTATTATTGTCTATACGATTTATTATTGTCTAATCGAGGCAACTATATTTTTGGTTGTCCTAGTTGATTATGCATTTTGTGAATTGCCGTCGTGGATGTCTAGTTATGTCCTGATAGTATTCGATCGTCCCTTATTGTGGTATTATATCGATTGTGATGATCTAGTTAGTTTATTATACTGTTGATATGTATTGTGACGAGTTGGGATTGATGAATATATTATGTGTTTGATTGTTCCAGTCGTGAATATGTGTTGACGGTTAATTTGTGTTCATTGGATAATACACTTAGGTGTGAATTATGATATATTGAGAGTCATTGTGTTGATGAGGCGTTGTTTGTGCACCTTGTGGCGTGATTGAATGTGTACTATTCCTGATGGCTGTTGTGATGTTGATTGTGTGTATATGTCGAAATCTATGCTGGTCCGAGATTATCCAACCTAGGGATGTCCGACGGGGCTTATAGAGTTTCGTGCCTTGAGGGGCGAAACACGAATAATCATCGGATCGTGCATATGAGTGAGAAAAGTTGTAATGTTCACCCATGGATTTCCGACGGGGCGTGTGGGGATTCGTACCTTGAGGGGCGGATCACGAACGTGAGGTTATCCACCTAGGGATGTCTGACGGGGCGTATTGGGTTACATGACTTGAGGGACGAAACATGGATAATCATTGATTGTTGCGGAAATGAATGTTGAGCTGAGATTATCCACCTAGGGATGTCCGACGAGGCATATAAGGTTTCGTACCTTGAGGGGCGGAACGCAGATAATCATCGATCACAGTGAAACTATTTTTGGGTTGGTGAACCCTAACGATTTAAGGACTGATATGAAAGTTATTTTGGAATACTAATTTGTTTTGAAGTCAAGTGTTTCGAAAGGTTGTTTTACGAAAATTGGCTTAGGGCTGAGAACTAAGGGATTTGAAATGGTTTTGTAACTAAGGACGTGACATCCAAAAAGGTTTTCCATTTTATAAACTTTTGTAATGTGAGACGAGATTTGGGTTGAGACCCTAATATTTTGAAAAAGGTTTACAATTTCGGACTTGAGGTCCCAAAAGGGTTCTTTATTTTCAACATCGCCGAGATGATGATTCGTTTCTTATAAAGAATTGAGTTTGTTTTCTAACTATTTAAACCTCTCGGAAATGTTTTGACAATTGATTGTCGTACTTGATTCGTGATTTCTTTTGCTTGATATGTTTCGTATACTACTATACCTGAACTAGTAAAATAGTGGAGTTTTACTAACCCCCGAGTAATCGGGGGGTGGATGTCTATTTTGCGTCCAGGTACAGGCAGGTTCAGAGGAGCAGCCACATTATCGGCACAAGAAGTGACGAGCTACGATACTAATCAAGAGTTGAGAGTTTGGTCGAGTTATGTTGTATCGACCGAGTTATAGTCAGACTTCTACTCTTTTGTATCTTTACCCCTGCGTGGGTATTCATTATAAAGGGTTGTATTTTTCTGTTTGTGTTAGTCGTACGACCTCACCAGTCCGTGTAGTTGTTTATCACTGACCTTTACGGTCTGTATCATTGTATCGTTTGCCCCGGCTGGGCAAACACTCGGTCGTTTTGTGATGTTTAGCTGGTAGATCATCTTGGAAAAGATCTACGGCGTGTAATATTCCCATACGGTTTTGGTGGTTTTACATTAGAGACTCGTTGTTATTGTTGTCGTTGATAATGTTGTCTTTATTCTTCATGAGATGTTGGATAATCTGTTGTTGTATAATTATCGTACTTGTACTAGCATCGTTGTGCTAGCCCCTTCGGGGATGGACATTTGTTTTATGCTCTGAGTATCCGGCACTGAATGTGAGGCCAAATCTGTAGATGACTGAGAAAGTGGAACTTCCTCACTATTAGCACCACGACCACGGCCCCGGCCGCGTCCCCTAGCTGGTCTATCACGACCTCTCGACATACTGAAGAAGAATTGAAAAGAACAAGATCAGCAAAATTCACAATTTACAGTTGGTATCCCAACTCACAATTCCAATTTACGTAAGAGAAGTAATACATATACATAATAATTTGAGGAGACTTACAGCCACGAGTCGCACAAAAAGATAGTAGCATGATGATATTAGGCTCAACAACTGACTCTTACTACATAACTGACAGACCCAAAATTGACCGACAGCCTAGGTATTCACAACCTGTCGCTGATACCATAAATGTAACATCCCAATTCTCAAATGGGATATTACACGCCGTAGATCCTTCAACAAGGTCTACTAGGCTAGGACATACACACATTTTACAATAATCCCATAATGACAACACCAATAATGAAAATAAGGTCGTGGCCTCGACCAAAACATTTTGGTTCGATTTAGAAAATAGAATGAAAAATAAATTCCTTGCCCACGCAGGGGACTTCATCAAAATCTTTAAAACAATAGTACGTTTGCTCGACTGACTCCGACAAACCACTTAAACATAGTAAAATATATACATAGCCTCGAGCCTCATCATCATACTTGACCATCCTTAGCATGCGTGTCCCGTGCCGGCTCCTCGGTTTGCCCGATACCTAAAACGCATGAAATGCATTTTCCCCATTTAAGGGGTTTGTATTCGAATAGCTAGTGCAAGTACACAATTACATGGCATTATATACATATACGATTCAACACTGTTATCACATTTAGAAAGCATTTGAAAATAATATTCTAGAATATCACATTTGTGTCAAAACATCATTTTCATAATCACCATATCATCACGTTTCATCACTCCGAACATCCATACTTGGTAATCCGCAACCGTACCCATTAGTATCGACCCCCAGAGGCCCCATCGGACCGTCCCTAGGTGGAAAACCACTTCCACGGCCGTACCCATTAGTATCGGACCCCAGAGGTCCCATCGAACCGTCCTCGGGTGGAAGAACAACATCACACACACACACACATTGTCACAGTTCATCATTTGTAAAGAAATCGTAACGCACATAACGAAATGTAATACATGTACTTGCCTCGAATAACACGACGTGAAAGAACGGTAAGAGGAAAGGGTTTCGGTCCAACTTCTTTCAAAGGTTCGATCCTAAATCACGACACATAATCAATCATAACACTACGAAAACATAAGATACCATCCTATGTTCTACCCGTAGACACAATTCGCCGAACACTACGAGGGTATAATCCAACATAATCGAATAACGAAAGAGTTCATTAATTCTATTCCTCAAAACTACAAGAATAACAAGGAATTTCGAATATACAATCATAATCTAATAACAAAATCGTCCGAATCAGAATACTAAAATAGAATCACTAGAAGATCCCCCAAATTTCCGAAGTTAGGGTTTAAGCCGATTTACCTTGATTCGGACGGTGGAAGATGCTAGGACAATGATTTATTCTTGCTACGAACTTAAATCTATGGATGGATGATGATATCTGGTCGAAGTTCACTCAACTCCGTCGCAAATTGCCGAGAATCGCCAAGGAAGAAGAAAAGGTAGGAAAATTGACGAAGTCAACTGCTGTTGTCTAATTTATACAGGCAGCTATTAGCATACGCTATAGGCATGCCTAGCGTGCGCTACTCTAGGTAACGTGCAGTCCAAAGACTTCTGTCCTCCCCGTTAGCATACACTAATGTCAAAATAGCGTGCGTTAGCGTCTGAGTTAGCATGAGCTAACATACGGGTTAGTGTACGTTACCTAGTTTAGCCGGAACTCACTGAACCTACTATCCAAATCCAGAATATTCTGCCCACCCTCATTAGCGTATGCAACGATATGATAACGTACGCTAATTTTCTCAACAACATATGTAATGATAACAACAACGTACGTTAATCAACCCACTCTAGAAGACAGAACTTACTGTCCAGTTTGATTAGCGCGCTCTACCTATGAACTTAGCGTGCGCTAGGGTTACCACTTTAGTGCCCACTATCTATTGTTAGCGTGCGCTAACTGCTCTGATACAGAATACAGTTGTGAAACCTAGTCAGAATGTACGTCTCGAAAGGTACAAAACTCGACAGTTACCAACGAATAACAAAGTATTAATAAGAGACAACAACATGCAAGCTCACTCTCTCGTCAGAACACATGAATCCAACCATTTAATGGAATGGACGACAATCCCAATAATGGTACCCAAAATGATGAAAAAGTACAAAACAGCCCAAACTCCCGAGAATCATGATTCGAGTTTAATTAACGATCTCAGGAAGTCATAACATCACCAAAAATATTAGAGGAACTCACAGAACTAACAATACGACAGATTAGAACCAGATTTACGAGAATCAAGCCTAAACACGGAAAAGTTACACAATAAGTAAAATCTCGTAAAAATAACTCCGAAGCTCATCCGGATGGCCATGAACAAAATAGTTTCAGAATGCCAAACACTTACAAGTGAGCCGTCTGAAATGAAAATACACTAAAAATAGAAATTACTAAAAATAGAAAGTGCAGATATCACACATCGTTCCATCGTTGCTGCTGGTGATGACGTCGGTATCTGTGAGGAGCATATTATTTTTGTTGGTAACTATGTTTTACAGGCTTATGAGGCTGTGCTGTCCGCTGCTTATATGAGCTTGGTGGCGGAATGATAGCCTTTATTCTTTCAGATGAATGTGCAGATGTAGCCATACCTTTGTGAATGGGAACTTTCTTTGGAATCTCCTTGGTTTTGGGGCTTAGAGCAGGTTCCACCCCTTTGACAAATACCGTACTAGTTTTGCCATTGCTGGAGAACGAGTTGTATCCTATGTCACGTTTATCATGGACATGTTGGACAGTACTCAGGATATGTAATGCTCCGGTATTTTATATGCATGATTAATTATAACCTCAAGTGCGACATTAAGGCTTTTGCATTCCTAGGTAATAAAATTTTGACCAATGGGATAAGTTTAGATATATTTACATGTTTTTAATTCAGAAATTGGGTGTTCTGTAATTTGGCTGGAATTCTCTTTCAAATTTAATTTTTGTTTCAATAGACAGAATTGTGATTCCGTCGCCTTCTATATACACTATTTTTACGTTGCGAGTATGATTTTTGAAAGTTTACTTTTTGGGTTTTCGGGTATATTATATGTCGAGTCGTTTTCTCGGATAATTCACGTTTCGTAAATTGCGAAACTTTTCTCAGACATTGAGATGCAAGTTCAACATGATAATTTAAGTATATGACATACATACAATACCCGAGTAATTTTATCTGCGGAAGAGGAAAACGTAAAATATTCTTCGACCGCTTTATTAGAAGGCTAGGGTCACTTCATCTTCTTCCCCCTTCTTTTATCCTCTACCCCTCGAAAGAAAAGTCCTCCATTTTTCTTCCATTGGAGCTCTACAAACAAGCTCCATTTGGGTGCCAAACTTGAATCAAAGTTCATATTCAAGTAAGTTAGCTTCTCCTCTTCATCTCTATCCAAGAAAAAATAGATTTTAGCTAGCTTTAAAAATTAAAAGTGAAAAGGAACTTAGGTTTGATTTTCTAATCTTTTGTTGTTTCTAAGTTGATTCCAAGATACTTGGGAGTGTTTAAAACAAGTTTTATTCATGCTTCGGTTCTTGTCATTTGGGCGGAAAATATTAGGGTTCATGGCATAAGCATGTGTTGTTTTTCTTATGATTTTCTTACAAAGTATGTTTCTAATTGATGATATGATGCTATTATGAATTTATGGGATTTTAATAAAATATTTGGTATTTTGAAAAGAAAGGAAGAATCATGCTTAGTTCTTGATTGTTGATATATGTTTAAAGTGACCTGATATTTGTGATGATGTATGAAAGAAATACATGATGTGTTTTGTTAGATTTTTATAAAATATTTTAGAAATTTGTTTGAAATCCAAGACATGATGTTAGATTTATGAAGTTGATTATGTGTTAGATAATAGTTGATATAACTAAAGAGCATGTTATGTATTGAGGATTTTTAAATCATGTTTATGTCATTTCCATGTTAGGACCAACATGAGTATTGATTAAATGTGTTGCTAGACATTTTACTATGTTTGATGTTGATGATGATTGATGTTGATGATGTTTGATATTTGATATTTGTTGATGTTGGAAAATGTGTTAGTAGTCATTTTTTTTAAAGAAAATATTATGAAATGGAGGTCGTTGTGTCAAGAAGCATACTTGTATGTCGACTCCTATATGTGTTATAAGTATGATATGCATGATTAATGTTTACATGCTTAGGGTTTCGTTGCTAGAAACGAGCTCAAGATTAATATGACGTTTTTCCCATTTTCGCCGGAAATTGGCAGCTTAGCTACACTTCACGAAAATGGCCATAACTTTCTCCACGGTTAATATTTTTGAGATCCGTAAAATGGACATGAGACTAGACTTCAATGGATTTCCAGTGGTTTAAGATACATTGTCCAACTTTTAATGTGCAATTATATAATTCTATATCTTTCCAGACTTTGTGCATATTATGTTTTGATTATCTTAAGTGTTTGATGACGTCTTTCGAACCAAGGAATGTGTAACGAAATCGAGTGTCGGTTACCATTGTTAGTATCTATATATGTTATGTGGTCAGTTGGGTTATCTAAGAGAATCATAGATTTTATTATTAAACCTAAGTCGAATGCAAAACCCTAAAGTCCAAACATGTAGATCGAGTCCGTTGTCCGTTAGACTTTGTGCTCAACCCTGTATATGTTTTAAAATATGCAGATTGAGCAGGGGATGTGATGGAGGGAGTTGAGTGGAAGTCTTTTGTCTACAAACGATGTTAATACCTGGTTATATATCTTCATATATGTAACAAACCATGTTTTTTCACTGCAAACACTCTTTATGATTTTGCTTTCTAAGTCACTTCGTTTGTAATGTGCTATGAAGCCTTTTCTAAACTTCAAGGCCAATAATATTACTATATATTCTTACCTTGGAATCTAAGTCATTACCATGGTTTCCCCTTCATGATGCCTTGATAAGATATTCAAGGAAATTCACCCCGTATGAAACGTATATTTTCCCCTTTCATTCCCGATTCTTAATTCCTACCCCGGGTCATGCCCTGGCTGTGCCGTTCTTGGGGATAAGGGGCTGTGATAGGATATCTTCCTGTAATATCCTAGATTCGAATGATTGTATAATTTAGGGTTCTTGAACCTTCATGTGAATTCCGTCGCCTTTTTGAGAACTTGCCGGTTCGGTGGTTCTGTGGTTATTGATTTGTTGTCTGAACTTATCGTAATCATGATTTCCACCATATATTAGTATAAAGATATTGTTGTATAATCCTACTATTAAGGAGTGTTGAGCCTTATCCTTTTTGTTTAACTCATAATTTTATTCGAATAACCATTTTTATTCGTTTGTTGCGCTTTGTTTTGGCTTCGACTGGCATTGTAAACCCGACACATGTAAATGTCGAGAGTTATCGTGATGATATTGATCATATTCAATCATTATTATGCCTGGAGGTTGTTCATTCTACCCTAAGAATTCACTTCAATGTCTCAATGGTATCTTCGTCATTTCTCGTCATTAAATGATCGTTCTAGACTCGCCAATCGAACTGTGACTGGATTCTTTGATGGTTTCGAGGTTTGCAATTCCCGTTTCAAGTACTATATCATTGGACCATTCAAAATATGAATAGAGTACCGAAAGGGTGTTAATAGAAATAAGAGTGGACATTTCTAGAAAGCACTGTGTGCAAGGACTGACTTTGATTAGTCACCATAAATTCCATTAAAATCTAAAAATTCTAAAATTTTACAGGATTGTAGATTACGAGTTAGCTTTCTAATGGAACAAATGGAGAGCCATTCTGATCCTGAACGAGCAAGTTATGACTGAAACAAGACTAGGGTGTCAGTCTGTCGTGATGAAATTACTGAACTGCCCTTAGCCAACCTAAAGTCGGGTTTATCACTTATATAAGGCACCTTGAGGTGCTCCCTTGCCCATTATTGGCGAGTTTCAGCCAGGCGTCGGCCCTACTTCATTTATGAGTGATTTAGGCTTGTTTTGAATGTTCTAATCATCTGTATAACGTCGAACGATCTGTAAGACCCCCGATATATTCAGGAATATTACAGCGCCGTAAATCCTTTACATAAGAATTTACAAGGCTGAAGAACTAAAAGGACACTAATAAATACTAACGTATGAAAATAACAGAAATAAGGTACAACAGTTCTGACCAATACTGAAAATACGAATGTTTAATGGGAAAGTATTAATACATCACCAAATTCAAATTCATCATAAAAGACTACGTACTCGAGTACTTATTGAAATAACCAACAAATAATAGATAAATAAACCCGGCCGGAATATCACTTTGCACCCTCGTCGTCATGCAGTTCCAGTGGTTGTTTCCCCGCTCTCCTGGATCCTGAACATAAACAAATGTTCACCCCCGAAGGGCTAGCACAACGATGCTAGTACAAGTACAATAATCATACAACAGGGATATAATCAACAATTATATCATAACAAGTTTCTCCAATGAGAAATAACAACACATATCACATCATAACAATTTCAACATACTGATAGCATTCCAACGATCCAGCGCACACAGCTATAGATTCCCATGATGATCCCGTCGGACCAACGCATGGTGGAACTACCTGTCCAACGATCCAGCGCACACAACTATAGATTCCCATGATGATTCCCGTCGGATCAACGCATGATGGACATTTAATCACAACGCATAATACATAATACAATCACAATATAGCCGTCATAATAGAAACAATTCTAATTAGAGTACTTGCCTCGATTCGAAGACAAGAACAATACTTCCACGAAAAACAAAATACTCGAAGGTCGCCCCTTCGATCAATCACATAGCAAGCTCGAACCTTAACAAAAGGAATAATATAGAATTCATCTCACGTCGAACGAACATCTAACAATCCAAAATACAGTCGGAAGTTCTTAAAATGAAATCTGTCTGACTTGCTTAACGCACGCTACGCATCCTATGTAGCGTACATTAAGGCTACTCGTTAGCGCATGCAATTACACACAACCTAGCGTATGCTAACCATGCACGGTCAGTACCTCACTGATCAGCCGACTGACTCGCCTGATGACTTAACGCACGCTAAGTTTCAATCGTAGCGTACGCTAAATAAGCCCGTTAGCGTACGTTAATTCCCATAGCTTAACGCACGCTAAGCGTGCATGGTAGATCACTGTTGGGCAGTAGACTAGTTCTAACGGTGATGAGATTACAAACTCCTCAGTGATTAACGTGTAATATCCGTCTGCATGACATATTAATAAACTTATGAATGATCTTATGGATCCAATCATCTTTCAGGTTTCAAGGAAAAGAATATCATCACGACTTTTATATTCGAACTTGATTATCATTCTCATATGAATTTCGGTGATCTCCGGTTGGTGCACTAGATTCTATTATCATTATTCACATTCAGACTTCATCTTGAAGGTGAACTAACAATTCCAACTTATACGAAAGGATATTTCCTAAGATGATTCTTCCCTTAAGTCCTTATAACCGAAAATGATATCACCTCCAATTTATGATCAATAAGACAACATAAATCATACGAATAATCAATTTCCGAATGTTCCTCTCATCATTTGAAGTACTAGGATTCCAACTACGAAGCTCCAACGACAATATCATAAGTGTAATTATTCCAATCTTCTAAACATGATGTTTGTTGAATAATTCACCAATAGAACTCAATATCTTGCTAGCATGATCATCTTATTCTTCATAACACGAATCTAAAGTTGGAGATAGAATTAACATACCTTTAATGAAGAAATCACTGATCCAAAAAGGTAGAATCTAGCTCCGGTTGCTTGAGTGTCACTTCAAAGTGAATTCTTCTTCAATGATCAAGTATAAGCACTCTTTGATATTTAATGATCAAGTATAGTGGATTTGTATGTGCTTAAGAAGTAGGAAAAGCTCTCTGGACTTCCAAGGGACGAAGAACAATCAAAGGGAATAGGTAGAAATGGAGTGTTGTCCTTTAAATAAAGTTTCTGCACAATAGATGATTAGCGCACGCTACATACCATTCTTAGCGCACGCTAATAAGCGTTGACTCCAAATCTGTCCAGGTTTGTCCGCGGGAATCTTATCCGGACCCATGTCCTGGCTGGCGCATGTGCTAGCCGCCTAGTTCAATAATTGATTGCCTAGCGCACGCAAGTCCTACATTCGTAGCGTGCGCTAGTAGTAGCCGATAGCGCGCGTTAAGCTACATTCTTAGCGTGCGCTATCACGAGTTTGCATGAGAAATTTTGCATGTGTACAAAGATACCAATGTGAGAAATATCATACTCCAATAATCGAGATCACAAATCCGAATAATACATGGCTCTAATACAGATGAAATACACAATAATAAATCTGGATATTACAGACTCTCCTACTAAAAAGGAGTTTCGTCCCGAAACTCAAGACGAAAATAACTCTGGATATCTGGACTTCATGCCATCTTCCGTTTCCCATGTGGCTTCTTCCACTCCATGGCGTGACCACTAAACTTTGACCAAAACGATTGGTTTGTTCCTCAACTGCTTAACTCGACTCTCGAGTATCTTGACTGGTCTTTCTTCAAACGTTCCATCCTGAGCGACTTCGATCTCACCGAAATCAATGACATGACTAGGATCCGGTATCTATTTCCGTAACTAAGATACGTGGAACACGTTATGAACATGGCTCAACGACGGCGGCAATGCCAATCTGTATGCCAACTCTCCAACTCTCTCAAGGATCTCGAATGGTCCGATATATCTCGGACTCAGCTTTCCCTTCCTTCCAAAACGAAAGATTCCCCGAGTAGGAGAAACCTTTGAAAGTACGTGATCTCCAGTACTGAAATCCAATGGGCGACGGCGTACGTTTGCATAAGATTTCGCCGACTGGGTGGTCAGCCTTTTCACGAATCAAGGCTATCTTCTCTCGTGTCTGTACGATCAACTCTGGTTCTGTCCCGATCAAGTCTGATGAATCGTCCTAACATAGGGGCGATCTGCATCTCCTTCCGTATAATGCCTCAAACGGTGCCATCTTAATGGAAGCATGCCAACTATTGTTGTAGGTAAATTCAATCAACGGTAGATGAGCTTCCCAATCGTTTGACCAATCTAAGGCACAGGCCCTTAGCATGTCTTCCACCGTTTGAATGGTCCTTTCGGATTGTCCGTCAGTCTGCGGGTGGTAAGATGTGCTGAAGTTTAATTCGGTCCCCAAGGCCTTATGAACTGCTTTCCAAAAGTGAGACACAAAACGGCTGTCTCGATAAAAAATAATGGTCTTCGGCGTACCATGCAGTCGAACAATTTCTGAAATAAATACTCGTGCCAACCTCTCTGGTCCCCACGTGTCCTTAATGCCTAGAAAATGAGCTGATTTGGTTAAACGGTTAACTATCACCCAAATCATGTTCATTCCCATCTTGGTTCTCGGCATACTAGTGATAAAGTCCATCGATATATCCTCCCATTTCCATTCAGGAATCGGGAGCGTCTTCAACAGCCCTACAGGTCGTTGATGCTCGATCTTAACCTGCTGACAAGTCAAGCATTTCGAAACATAATCCGCTACATCTTTCTTCATGTCGCCCCACCAGAAATTCTGCTTCAAGTCCTTGTACATCTTACTGGTGCCCGGGTGGATAGAATAGGGAGAGCTGTGAGCTTCTTTCATAATCGTCTGTTTTAGAACATCAACATCGGGAATGCAAAGTCGGTTCTGAAATCTCAAAACTCCATCATCATGGGTTACGAATCCGGGGGCCTTTACCTTAATCACTTCATCACTTTACCGAATCATCAGAGGATCATCTGTCTGCTTAGATTTGATTTCCTCAGTTAACGATGAAGTTATTTCCATCACACACAGTTGTCCTTGGACTCTTTGTAACCATACTTCAATTCCTTCTCGAATCATCTCTCGTTGAATGCTAAGTTGGGAGGTCAGAGTCTCCAGCATCTGGATAGAAATAGGCTTGCGGCTGAGTGCATCGGCCACTACATTTGCTTTGCCTGGATGATACAGAATCTCCAAGTCGTATTCTTTAATCAGTTCTAACCATCTTCTTTGCCGCATGTTCAACTATTTCTGACTGAAGATGTATTTGAGACTCTTGTGATCCATAAAGATCTGACAGTAAGTCCCGTACAGGTAATGCCTCAAGATTTTCAAAGCAAAAACAACTGCTGCCAGTTCTAAATCATGCGTTGGGTAATTCACTTCATAAGGTTTCAGCTCTCCTGATGCGTAAGTGATCACCTTATCATTCTGCATCAATATGCATCCGAGTCCTTGGTTCGAAGCATCACTGTAAACTATGAATCCTCCAGTCCCCTGTGGAAGTGTTAAAATCGGTGCTGTCGTCAATCTCTTCTTCAATTCATCAAAGCTTTTCTGACATGATTCACTCCAATCAAACTTTTGAGTTTTCTGCAGGAGTCGAGTAAGTGGGCGGGAAATTTTGGAAAACCCTTCCACGAACCGACGATAATACCCAGCAAGTCCTAAGAAACTCCGAACTTCTTTCACATTCTTTGGAGGCTTCCAATCCATAACCGCTTCAATCTTCTGAGGATCTACTCGGACTCCTTCAGCTGATACCACATGACCGAGGAACATTACTTCCTTTAGCCAGAATTCACACTTAGAAAGTTTGGTGTACAATTGTTCATTTCTCAACAGGTCTAACACAATCCATAAATGCTGTGCATGCTCTTCCGGGCTCTTAGAATACACCAGAATGTCATCAATGAACACGACCACAAATTTATCCAAATATTCTATGAACACTCGGTTCATCAATTGCATGAATACAGCAGGTGCATTAGTGAGACCAAACGGCATCACTACAAACTCATAGTGTCCATGGCGAGTTCTGAATGCTGACTTTGGAACATCAGATTCCTTAATCCTCAGCTGATGGTATCCCGATCTCAGATTGATTTTAGAAAATACTGTTCCTCCTTGCAACTGGTCAAACAAATCATCAATCCGTGGCAACGGATACTTGTTCTTAATCGTCATCTTGTTCAGCTCTCGATAGTCAATACACAGTCGAAGTGATCCGTCCTTCTTTCGGACAAAAAGAACTGGCGCTCCCCAAGGCGAAACGCTTGGCTGGATATAGCCTTTGTCCAGTAACTCCTCCAGCTTCTTTTCCAGTTCGTACATTTCAGTAGGTGCTATACGATACGGCGCCTTATAAATTGATGTAGCTCCGGGTTCCAGCTCAATGGTGAATTCTACATCCCATCGTGGAGGTAATCCAGGTAACTTGTCAGGAAATACATCCGAAAACTCGTTCACAACAGGAATGGATGAAAGTTCCACAATTTCGTCTTCTTTCTTCATTGCATAGCACCAGTATCCAGTACAACCCTGTTTCAACAATTTGAAAGCTTTCATCGCCTTGATCAACTTTCCTGAGATTCCTGGTGTCTGTAGGTCACAAGTCGTCCAGGAACAAGTCTAGGGGGGTGAATAGACTTGTTGAAACTCTTAAACTCTTTTTCACGAAGAGTGAGTTTCTTCAGCTGATAGGTAAACAAATGACTTGGAGTCATTTGTTCTTTAATATATGCGGAAGTCAGCTGATGACGAATATAAAGCAACTAATGAAACACTTAACAATGAATGCAGCAGTTAAAGTATGATGCAATAAGACAGTAAAGAACGCAAGCAATTATAGTGGTCTCAGAGGTGGGGTAATCCTCTACTAATCCACTTTTTTCTAAACCAGTTGGAGATGAATTCACTATAATTCTCAACCAGTGATAAATATTATAGTGATTCAAACAAAACTACAACAGCTTCCAACCAGTGGAAATCCGTGCCGTTGTACCACACTTGACTGCCGTGCACCTCTTGATCCTCGATCCTTGGATGCCTTTACAGTCTCTTAACTTCAACCAGTGAAGTACCCCGAACTCAGGATTATAGACAAGAGTTTTTGTCTTCTCCAACTAAGAGCTTCTTCAAGTATGAACTTTTAGAACCGCTCTTTTCACGATGCTGTATTTCGCTTTTTGATAGCTTGAATACTTTGATCGCTTGAAAGTATGTTAGCACCGGTAGTTCTTATCGTAAGGTATTCTCAGCTTTCAAATCTTCGGATATATATAGGTCACGATCTCTGAGTTTTTCCTTATAGCCGTTGCAAATCTTTTGCACAAATCCGTCCGTTGGAGAGGTAGACTTCATTGTTTTCTTTCTGAACGTTGCAAGGCTGGATTCCCATATTTTAATCTATCTTCCGACCGTTGTGAAGACTCTACATGTGATGCACCGAATCTTTTGAATATAATATGATTAAAGTATTCAAGGTGGGTCTGGATGATTTATTTAAATCATATCTCTTGCGGGAATCTCTCCAATTTGTCTCTTCACGTTGCATGTGACTTTCCGTAATACTTGACTTTTCAACGCATGCTGACGTGGACTTGGAGTACTTGGCTGATCTCAACTAGGCTGATGTGCAGTTAACTTCTCTGCAGTTTGGACCTCTCTGATGTTCACTGTTTATGACTTGACTGATCAGGTGACTTGTCTGAGGTACCTTGGCTGCAGTCTGGTCAAGCATCCCTGATAATTTTTGTTTGACCAGAACTACTCTGACTTGACTCGACTGATCCTCTCTGATGGACTTAGCTGTACTTAGTACTTAGCCGATTTTTAGCCTATAGAAGATACTCATTTGGTTCTTCTTTACATTTTGCCAAGTTTTATACTTAACATATTTGGCCTATGGAAGATACTCATTTGGTTCTTCCTTACATTTTAGCCAAGTAATAAACATTTGACTTTATATTAATGACATCATCAAAATCTAACAAGTATTCCTAACAAATTCCCCCTATTTTGATGATGGTAAAAATTTAAACAAGTAATCAAATGATCAAGTCTCCACTTAAGTGCAAGATACAAACTAAAGTCAGTCTAATTTTTGAGACAACTGGGAATTGTCATTCAAAAAGACTGTTATCAAATTAATTTTCTGTTGATTACAAGTACATGGCTGAATTTTACAAGAAAATTTTCAAGTACATAAATCATTACAAGTACAAAAAGTAAGTGAAAGTCATCTGCCTCTTCCTCTGCCTCTTCGAATAGGCTGTTTGGCAGGTCTGAAGGGTTTAGCTCCGATTGGTCTTGTATTGACTGGGGCAAGACCATACTTCCTTTTCACGACAAGAGCTACGAAGGCTTGCTCTTCTTGGGATGAAAATTTGTTCTCAAGACATAGTTTCTTGATTTTCCTTTATAGCACAAGTTCATCCAACGCACCTCCTCTTTCCAAAGTAGTGGGATCTTTGGCAGTGAATGAAGGAATCATGGGATAGGCATTTAGTTTCTCAGCATGTTTCTTCAGAATAGCCCAGAGTTGCGGATGAGCTTCTTCTATGAAATTAATGAAGATCTGCTGTGGGGAGAGATTATCATCCGGGAGTATTTCCCAGATGTAGTAGTCTCTGATAAACTTCTTTCTTGCAGATCCCCACATTTCCAGAGCTTCATATGGAACAAAATCCTCCAAAAACCACAACTCCTTTCCTTCCCACTCTAGAGTAGGCTCAAAACCTCCTCTAGTCCTCCTCTTCTTGCCTTCAGGCTGGTCAGCCTGTTCTTCTGGATCTGCTCCTCCCTTCCTCTTGGCTGAGGATGTCCTAGCAGTGATCATCTGGACATCCTGCCTTTTCTTCGATCTAAACTCCTTCCTTATCTCTTCTTGATCATTTCCTTCCCCATGAATTCTATCTTCCCCCTTTTTTCCAGCATCAACTAAGGTAGTCAATTGCTGCTCCATTCTGCTCATCCAATCAGACATGCCAAATGGCATTATGTTGTTGGTAGGGGGAGGAGGCTGAGGAACTTCTCTCTGCAGCAAAGTGTCAATCTTTGCATTGATGGTTTGGAGGTCAGGAGTGACCTGGGATGCCAGTAGCTCTCCAATCGTATCCTTCACTATCTGCCTGATCAGCTCAGTCACTGCAGGTGAGAACTGAGCTGGTGGAGAGTGCTCGCCTGACCCTTCTGCAATCGAAGCACTGGACTGCAAGCTTCTATCTGCAGCTGGTACTCCAGATGGGGTCTTCTCTGGGGTCCCTGATCTGGAGTCCTCAGCTAACTCTGCGTCTAGGCTGGTGTACCGGGCAGGTGCCCCAGTCCTATCTGCAGCCTCTTGTGTCGGCTCTGGCTCCGGCTCCCTTTCTCCTTCTGCCTTCTCTTGCTCTTTCTCCTGCTCTTCCTCCTTTTCTTCTTCAATATTTTCTTTTTCTTTTTCTTCATCTTTTTCTTTTTCTTTTTCAGCTCCTTGGTCTCCTCCTTCATCTTTATCCTCCTCCTCCTCATCATCATTATTGTCATCATCCTTCCCATCTTTTTCTCCTTCATCATCATTATCCTTTTCATCATCTTCCTGTTCTACTTCTTCTCCTTCTTCTTCTTCTTCATTCAACTCTTCTGTTTTCTCAACTTCCTCAGGTTGATTTTCAACTAAAATCTTTTCTTCTTTTCTTCTCTCTTCCTGCTCTTCTTCTTCATCATCTAAAACAACAACTTCTTCATTTTCTTCTCCATCTACCTCCTCAATCCTTATTTCCTTTTCAACTTCCTCCTCAACAGCTTTCTCATAGGATCCATCAAAAATACTAAGCATAATGGAATGGATGAACTGGTCCATGTTGGTTTTAAAATTTGACATGAACCAGTCCTCCTGAAGGATCAAAATTGTATCTGATGTTTTAAAAAAATCTATCAGCACATCCTCCGTGGCTTGGGGATAGTCCCAACCACAAGTGTCAATGAAAGTTTGAAGTTTGACAAAAGATAGGGATTTCAAAAATTTCCATTCTTCAAAAACTTCAAGGAACGATTGTTTTAAGGCTAGAGGTTTAACAAGTTGTAATTGTTCGATTGATAGATTGAAAACATTATTTTCCAAGAGGTTAAAGATATAATTGGCTTCAGGAATTGAAATGATTAGACCTGCTTCTTCTTCCTCTGGAATGTAGGCTGGGGTGAGGACAACCACAATCTGAGTCTCGAGGGTGCCTGGGGCAGGCTGATCTTCCAGGTGTGTAGGTGACCTGGCTGCAGGGCTAGCATGATGATCTGACTGCTCTCCCTCACTAAACTGCAGTCGCCTGGGCCTCTTGGGAGAGGGTTCTGGAGATGACTGCATGATAGAAGGTCCTTCAGGGGCTGGTCCCCTTCTCTTAAATCGGACTGCTATGGGAGTGTTGTCGGACTCGAAGTCTGACTCGACTGCAGTTGGGTTGTCGGCTGCAGGTCGGTCTGACTCGCCTGACGAATAATATCTCGGGTAGGGCCTTGTGTCAGGCAGCTCCTTCAACATCTGAGATGCTCTCCTTGTGCCTCCCAATTTTCTCAGCGTTTCCTGGTCCAGATGACCAAGTCTTTTGTTGGGGTGGAAGGGGTCAGTACTTCCCTTCGCCATGCCTGTCTTTTCCAACAACCAACTCAGCTGCGTTCCAAATGCCAGCTTGGTTTTAAATCTCTTCTCATAAACAAGCCATTCGGCTTTGTAGACTTCTCGAACGAGTTGCCTAAATATGTAATCTGCCCAATCAATTTCCTCATCTTGAATTAGTGCTCCCAGCACCATGAACTTCGCCGATGACAGTTGGTCGTAACTGCCGGCCATCCCCATGATGATTTTGTTGGTTATGTCCAACGGAAAATGATATACTTTTTAATCTCACTCCTTTTAGCAGTTAGTTTCAGCTTTTCCGGCAAATTCTCCACCTTGATCTTCTTCCAGATTTCGGTAGCGGACTGCTTGAGGGCTTCGACAGCTATACCGCGGTGTTTCATAACAAACACTATGCGAATCGACTCACGCGATATGTCGACTTGTCTTCCGCCGACTGTGCTCTGAATTCCATCTTGAATCCGACAGGCTTCGCGATAGAACGCGATAACATCCTCCTTGTACAAATTTTGAGGGTTGATGTCCAGGAATGGGTAGATCCCATTGAGCTTCATCGTGTGGATTAGGTCAAGCACGTCGTAATTCTCCAGATTTGCTTCCAATAAGCCTTCGAGATCAACGACTAGCGAGAAAATAATATGGTCCTTGACCTCCTTCAGGTTGACGCCTTCAAAGTACGATTCCATTTCTACAAATAAAGAATTTTTAGTGTATTTGGAGTTCAAGAATTTTTTGCTCTGTAAATTTTTGCTCTGTAGATCTAGGGTAAGCGTAAAAGGTAAAATGAAGGGGTTTCTTTCCTTATAAAGAAGATGAAAAGACGTATGAATTAAATTATTATATATTTGAAACGGTGGTACGCATTTTGAGATTCTTTTGAATTTCAAATTTGAATCGGTGGTCCATTTTAAAATTTGACGGTTGGTTTTGATTGGCCACCGTGGAGGTCGATTTAACAAGCGATTGCCACATGTATTTAAAATTCCACTTGTGAATCGAACATTAATATATTTAAATTAAATGCCATTTATAAACCAAAATTAATATAATAATATTATAAATATGGCAGATAATAATTAAATATTCAGAGGTCGGTTGAGTTTAGAAAACTTAGCTGGTCTGACTTGTTGACTGTTTACCGCTCTGCATCAGGTGAGTTGACTCCATGGTCTTCTCGCCTGATATTCTGATCAACTAGGATCTTTTGTCCGTCCTTCGTCCTCTTGTCTGCATCAGCTAGGATCTGATTCTTTAATCAGCTGGGTCCGTCCTTCCTCTGAAATGCTTCAGCTTGCTTCAGTACTAGATTCCCAATCTAGTAATCCAATATCTCTGCTCAGCTCCAAAAACCTTTCCTCTGGCAAAGGTTTGGTGAAGATGTCAGCTATTTGGTAGTCTGTGCTGACTCTTTCAACTCTAACCCTTTTGTTAAGCACATGGTCTCTGATGAAGTGGTGCTTAACATCAATGTGCTTCATCCTTGAATGCAAAACCGGATTGTTGGTTATTACAATAGCACTATTGTTGTCACACCAGATAGGAACTTCATTGGCAATGATATTATAATCCCTTAGCTGTTGTCTGATCCATAAAATCTGAGCACAACAGCTACCTGCAGCTAGGTATTCTGACTCTGTGGTGGAGATAGAGTTAGAAACCTGTTTCTTGCTAAACCAGGATATCAGTCTGGTTCCTAGGAATTGGCACGTTCCACTAGTGCTCTTCCTGTTGATTTTGCAACCTGCGAAATCTGCATCTGAATATCCTGACAGCTCGAAGTTATCATCCTTGGGGTACCATAGTCCAACATGGATTGTAGACTTTAGGTATTTTATTATCCTCTTGGCTGCATCTAGGTGTGATTGCTTCGGCTTGGACTAGAATCGTGCACAAACTCCTACGGCATAGGATATGTCTGGTCTGCTTGCAGTGAGGTACAAAAGAGATCCAATGAGTCCTCTGTAGTGGGTTGAGTCCACTGATATGCCTGCCTCGTCTGCATCCAGATGAGTACTTGTGCTCATAGGAATTCTTGCTGGCTTGGCTGATTCCATTCCATATCTCTTGATTAGGTCTTTGGTATACTTAGCTTGGTTGATGAAAATTCCTTTTTCCATCTGCTTAACTTGTAGTCCGAGAAAGAAGTTAAGCTTTCCCATCAGACTCATCTCAAATTCTCCTTGCATGAGATTGGAGAATTTCTCGCATAACTCTGGATTGGTTGAGACGAATATGATGTCATCCACATATATCTAGACTATTAATATGTGGCCTTCGTGCTCTACTCTGAATAGGGTCTTGTCCACCTTCCCTTTGCAAAAACCATTCTTCTCAAGAAACACAGACAATGTTTCATACCACGCTGTTGGTGCTTGCTTAAGTCCATAGAGAGCTTTCAACAGCTTATAGACTTTGTCTCCTTTGACAAAACCTGGGGGTTGCTCTACATAGACTTCTTCTTCTAGGATTCCATTTAGAAAAGCACTCTTTACATCCATTTGATAGACTTCAAAATCTTTGAATGCAGCATATGCGAGGAATAGTCTGATGGCCTCTAATCTTGCAACAGGTGCATAGGTTTCATCAAAATATATTCCTTCACACTGTGCATAACCTTTTGCTACAAGTCTGGCCTTATTCCTAACAACAGCTCCATCTTCATCACTCTTATTTTTGTACACCCATTTGGTGCCAATAACCTTCTTGTGATCAGGTCTGTCTGTTAGTTACCAAACTTTGTTTCTTTCCATCTGTTCCAGTTCCTCTTGCATGGCATTTATCCATGAATAATCTTCCAGTGCTTGTTCTGTTGTTTTAGGTTCTATCTGTGACATAAAGCATGAGAACATAGCCATTCCTGCGGGTAGAGTTTACTGTCTCGTCTTGACTCCATCGATCGCCTTCCGATAATTTCTTTGGGTTACGTGCCAATCGGATCGGCTCACCTTGTCATCTGCAGGTTGGATCTGATCTGCAGGTGAGTCTTTATCAGCTACGGCTGGGTCTTTATCGGCAGCAACTGGATCAGATAGGTTTGGTGATCCTGTCTGATCTGCAGTTGGGTCTTCAGTAGCTACAGTTGGGTCTTCAGGCTGGTCTGCAGGTGAGTCCACCATTCCAGTGTCATGTACAATGACTTCTTCAAGGGTTGCTGACTTGAGCTTGTTCTCAATTAGTTCAACTTGCTTCCTGTACTCAACAGTAGATTCATCAAAAACAACATGGGGTGTTTCCTACACAACTAAGGTTCTTTTGTTAAATACTCTATATGCCTTGCTTCTTTGTGAGTATCCCATAAAGAGACCGTCACCAGTTTTAGCATCAAAGGCATTTAGTTGTGTTTTACCATTATTGTGGATGAAACACTTACAACCAAAAACATGAAAATAAGCAACAGTAGGAGTTCTATTATTCCAAACCTCATAGGGAGTTTTGCCATGTCTCCCTACTATCATACTCCTGTTCTGTGTATGGCAAGTCATGTTGATGGCCTTCAGCCCGTAACCTCTTGGGCAGTCCGCCGCAATCATGGACTGGCCGCTTCCTTCGTGGTTGTTCCTTCTTTCGGAACACCATTCTCACTGGGGTCCTGGCTACAGAGAGCTCATGCTGGATCCCATTCTGATCGCTGTAATCAGTTATCGCCTTGTTGAGAAACTCTCCTCCTCTATCTGATCTGATCTTGATGATGGATAGGGATTTCTCATTCTGGATCCTTCTCAGCAGCTCAGGTAGCTTGGTCAAGGTTTCACTCTTCTTATACAAGAAGATAATCCAAGTGTACCTTGAATAATCATCTACTATAACAAGTGCATGCTTTCGGCCGCTCAGAGTCCTTGGCTTGATAGGACCAAATAGATCCATGTGGAGTAGATCTAAGATCCTTGTTGTGAGAGTTGTAGGCTGGACTGGCTTGAATGATGCTCTGGTCTGCTTTCCTTTCTGACAGGCATCACAAAGCGCTTCCTTCTTGAATGCTTCATTTGGAAGTCCTCTGACCAGCTTCTGAGAACTAATCTTGTTGATGGCTTTGAAGTTCAAGTGACATAATCTTTTGTGCCACAACCATCCATTCTCAGCTACTGTCTTGGATAGAAAACAGGAGTTAGGTATTCTTGTGTTCCAATCTATCATGTAGACATCTCTCCTTCTGAAACCTTGGAGCTTCACTTCTCCAGACAGGATATCTATCACCATACATTTCCAGATGGTGAAGACTACTAGGTTCTTCTCGTCGCAAAACTGGCTTATGCTCAGGAGGTTGTACTTGAGTCCTTTTACATAATGAACTTTGGATATCACAATATTTCCTCGGTGCAGCTCTCCAAAGCCCTTTGTTTGTCCTCAAGAGCTATCTCCAAAAGTTACATCAGGACCTCTTTGTTTGGTGTATTTGGACAGCATCTTCTTGTTCCCGGTCATGTGCCTCGAGCATCCAGAATCTACAAACCATTCTTCACCTCCAAAATTTGAGCTTGTGGAGATGTGGTTGTAGTCCTTCCGCCTTTTCTGCAATCAGACAAGCATAGATTTAGGTACCCAAATCTGTGTGGGTCCTTTGGGGTTAGCTGGTTTCTTGGAGAATTGATTTCTCCTTGGATTGTGAAAGTTGTTATTATTATTATAACCCTCATAAGGTGTGTAAGGTCGAGGTCTGAATCTCCTGTTGGGATTGTATACTGGATATTCCTCAAAATTTTGATAGTGTGGGCCATTTCTAAATCTTGGCTGAGACCATTTATTAAATATTTGAGGTCTCCACACTTGTTCATTTTGGAAATTGGGATAACCTTGAGGTTTCCATCTGCCCCTCCCATTTTGAAATCTGTTTTTAGGGAGTTGTTGATAATAGTGGGCATGTTGTCTCGGCTGCTGCTTTTGCCTGGGCCATTGCCTAGTCGCCTGTCTAGGTGGCTACCTTGTGTAACCTGACTGTAGCCTAGACATGTGACTTGGCTGTTGCCTATTTTTAAATATCGGTTTATACGTAGGCTCAGCAGTCGATACAATTGTTTCTCCCTTGATAAATTTTCTTCTAGAACTAGAGGGAGTGTGAGGATCATATCCAAGGCCTGATTTGGAATATAATGACCTTTTATTGGTACACAATTCTTCCAGGGTTGAAGACGCCTTCAGGGAGGTTATTTCCTGCGCCTGAGTCTTATTTATCTGAGTCAGCTTAGTAAATTCGGCTTTGGCATGAGCAAGTGCAGCTGATTTTTCTTTAAGTAAAATAGTTAGTCGGTTTATCTCAGCTGTATTAACATCAGCCTGGTTTTTAAAGTCAGCTGCAGTTATTTCAACCTTATTCAGTTCTAGGCTGAGTTTTTCAAAATCGTTTTTCAGCTGCCTATTCTCATCTTGCAGCTGAGTCTTCTCTGCTGATACAGTTTGGTGTGCAGATTTGAGTGTTTCAAAGTCTTTAAATAACTGATTTACCGATTCGTGCAGATCCATATCTTGTGACATGGCTGAACTATTATTTGAACCGGAGGGTTTAGAAGTTACCTCTTCATCAGCTAGGTTTGCCATCAGGCAGTCATATTCTTCATCATCATCAGAAAAGAATCCGCTGCTTGATTCTACATGCTCCTGGTCTTCTCCGATGAGGGCCTTTCTTCTATCTTCTTTTGTGCCCACCTCCTTCTTGCTCTCGTACTTCTTGAGATCAGGACAATCCATTTGGATGTGTCCTGTCTTGTGACAATTGTAGCACTCTACTTTCCAGCTTCCAGCTTTCTGGTTCCTTCTTGGATTCTCCTTATAATTTTTCTTGTATTTGGAGTAGTTCTTTATAAAGTTGCTGAACCTTTGCATTATAAACGCCATTTCTTCCTAAAAATCTAATGGATTTGGAGGCTTTACATAAGATAGGCTCTTGGCGGGGGACTCGGCTGCAAATGCTATTCCCTTCTCTGCAGGCTCAGTTGAGGATGAACTTGGAAGCTCGAACTCATAAGCCTTCAGATCAGAGAACAGCTCTTGAATTTTTATTTTATTCAGGTCCTTGGACTCTCTCATGGCCACGACCTTCATGCTCCATTCAGGGTTGAGAGACCTGAGAACCTTCAGTGCCATTTCCCTGTTACCATAGGTTTTGCCGAGGGATTTGATTTCATTAATAATCTCAGTGAACCTTGTGTCCACTTGATCTATAGATTCGCCATTCTTCATTTTAAAATTGTCAAACTTTTGAATAGCGATTGACAATTTGTTCTCTTTGATTAGCTCCATTCCCTCACACATTAAAGCTAATGTGTCCCAGATTTCCTTGGCATTCTTGCAGTTCTTGATCTTGACCATGGTGGATTTGTCAAGAGTTTGATATAGCACATCTCTGGCCCGGTTGTCAAGGTTGGCCAGCTTTCTTTCTTCGGGAGTCAGCTCTGTCCTCTTCTTTGGAATCTTCTCTGGCTTCCCTGCTGCAATCTCCTCTGCTGTGTTGTCCTTCTCAAAGATGAATGGACCGTCCTCGGTGATGCACCACATGTCATCATGGATCGAAGATAAGTGTGCCTGCATCCTTATCTTCCAAAGATCATACTCGTCAACTGAAAACACAGGGAGTCTAGAATGCATGTGTTCCATTATAAACTGAGAGTAAAGATATATCTCTGATATAGATCTGGTTCGTGAAATAAATGAACCAACCTCTCTGATACCACTTATAGGTCACAAGTCGTCCAGGAACAAGTCTAGAGGGGGGGGGGGTGAATAGACTTGTTGAAACTCTTAAACTCTTTTTCACGAAGAGTGAGTTTCTTCAGCTGATAGGTAAACAAATGACTTGGAGTCATTTGTTCTTTAATATATGCGAAAGTCAGCTGATGACGAATATAAATCAACTAATGAAACACTTAACAATGAATGCAGCAGTTAAAGTATGATGCAATAAGACAGTAAAGAACGCAAGCAATTATAGTGGTCTCAGAGGTGGGGTAATCCTCTACTAATCCACTTTTCTCCAAACCAGTTGGAGATGAATTCACCATAATTCTCAACCAGTGATAAATATTACAGTGATTCAAACAAAACTACAACAGCTTCCAAGCAGTGGAAATCCATGCCATTGTACCACACTTGACTGCCTTGCACCTCTTGATCCTCGATCCTTGGATGCCTTTATAGTCTCTTAACTTCAACCAGTGAAGTACCCCGAACTCAGGATTATAGACAAGAGTTTTTGTCTTCTCCAACTAAGAGCTTCTTCAAGTATGAACTTTTAGAACCGCTCTTTTCATGATGCTGTATTTCGCTTTTTGATAGCTTGAATACTTTGATCGCTTGAAAGTATGTTAGCACCGGTAGTTCTTATCGTAAGGTATTCTCAGCTTTCAAATCTTCGGATATATATAGGTCACGATCTCTGAGTTTTTCCTTATAGCCGTTGCAAATCTTTTGCACAAATCCGTCCGTTGGAGAGGTAGACTTCATTGTTTTCTTTCTGAACGTTGCAAGGCTGGATTCCCATATTTTAATCTATCTTCCGACCGTTGTGAAGACTCTACATGTGATGCACCGAATCTTTTGAATATAATATGATTAAAGTATTCAAGGTGGGTCTGGATGATTTATTTAAATCATATCTCTTGCGGGAATCTCTCCAATTTGTCTCTTCACGTTGCATGTGACTTTCCGTAATACTTGACTTTTCAACGCATGCTGACGTGGACTTGGAGTACTTGGCTGATCTCAACTAGGCTGATGTGCAGTTAACTTCTCTGCAGTTTGGACCTCTCTGATGTTCCCTGTTTATGACTTGACTGATCAGGTGACTTGTCTGAGGTACTTTGGCTGCAGTCTGGTCAAGCATCCCTGATAATTTTTGTTTGACCAGAACTACTCTGACTTGACTCGGCTGATCCTCTCTGATGGACTTAGCTGTACTTAGTACTTAGCCGATTTTTAGCCTAACTTATTTATGGCCTATAGAAGATACTAATTTGGTTCTTCTTTACATTTTGCCTAGTTTTATACTTAACATATTTGGCCTATGGAAGATACTCATTTGGTTCTTCCTTACATTTTAGCCAAGTAATAAACATTTGACTTTATATTAATGACATCATCAAAATCTAACAAGTATTCCTAACAGTTTCCATCCTTCAAACAGTATTTTGGAGCCATCGTCAGCGATCAGCGAGATATTCCTCCTTCGGTAGTTTACAATAGCTCCATATCGATTAAGCCAATCGTCTCCGAATATCAGATCGTCTCCTTGCATCTCTATCATAATCAGATTTGAGAGCCACTCTCTTCCTCCAAATGATACAGGGAAATCTCTAGTTTCTAAGTTTCCAACAATCCTCTCTCCACTCGGTAATCCAACAACATAAGGTTCACAGTAATGAAAACCAGAAATATTCAAATGATTTACATAAGATGAGGATATAAAAGAATGCGTAGCTCCTGTATCGAATAAAATGCTAACTGGCTGGGAAAGGATCTGAACAGTACCTGATGCGACAGCAGCATCCTGATCATCTGTCCTCCTCATCTCGTACAGACGTGGGGGAAAAGATCCGGTGCTCGATGTCCCCTTTCGGTCCCATTGTCCTCTGCCTCGTCCGCGGCCAAAATTCTGAGGCATCTGAACACTTTGCTGCGTCTGTTGGATACTAGATTCCTTCTGAACTGGCTGCGATGTACGGATTCCTTTGAACTTGGTGGCATCCTTGCAAAACGTCGCACGGTGCCCTTCTTGTCCGCAATTAAAACATGTAACTGGAGTGCGCAAACAATCACGCCAAAGGTGGCCTGGGCGACCACAGTTAAAGCACCTCCTAGCGGTATCCGTCGTGGCTGACATTGTTCCGAAATTCTTTCCGCTCTTAGATGGGTGCGGAGGTTTCTTGAAAGAATAAAAAGATGACTGGGCCTTGTGGGGCCCGCTGCTCTTGTGCTCTGTAAAGATACCAGAGACTTTTTGCTTCTTGGACTCCGTAAACTTCTCCATTGCTGCTTCCTTGATCTCATACGCCAATGCCTTATCCTGGTATTGGCAGAGAGTTGTACATTCAAAACCGGACATGTACCTCTGGATTTCTGGTTTCATCCTCATATCAAAATGGATCATCATTTCTGCATCTGTTCTAACCAGATGTCGAACAAATGCCAGCTGCTGGTTAAATGTCTTAATTGTCTGGGATACAGGTTCGTCTGACGGCTGAGCGGAGAAAAACTCCCGAACTTTGGCCTCCCTCACAGGACGAGGGCAGTAAGGAGCTTCCATCATCAATTTAAATTATGTCCAATCAACATCATGATCTGCAGGTCGGATAGCTTCCCACTACTCGGATGCTTCCCCTATCAGAAAGTACTGAGCAATAGAGGCTCTCCTGTCGCCTGGGCAATTAATTCCAGCAAAAATTTTCTCCAATTCCTTCAACCAATGATCCCATGTGGGAGTCGCAGAAAAGCCATCGAATTTAGGTGGTTGCATATTCACCACCTATTGCAACCATCGGTCACCTCGATTTCCCATGTCTGGGATCCCTTGCTGTCTCTCTCCCTGCTGTAATCCCACCGCCACCTGCATTCGGTCCACGACCTGGGCGAACTGAGTCATCTGGTTCACCACTTGACGAAGGATTTCTGGTACGGCTGGTTCCGGTTCATTATTAATAGATCTCTGTGGCTCGCCTAAGCTGTGGCTGGCCTGATTAGAAGGTGAAGCTTCTCTTTCGGTATTCCTTCGTCCGCGTCCACGGCCGCGACCACGTCCACGGCCGCGACCACGTCCACGTCCACCTCTCAACATACTGTAAGCATAAATACTCAATATGCAGGTAACAATATCGTTCTAATGTTCAAGTATAAAGAAATACAACATGTAAATGATGAGATAGAGTTTAGGAACTTACAACCACCGTTCGCACGAAGACGCAGGCAGTACAGTGATGTTATTCACGGCCGGTTACCTCAAAAGACATATACGACCCCTATTTTAACCCAATGGCCAAGATATCCATAATCTTAGCTCTGATACCATATTTTGTAACACCCCCAATATATTCAGGAATATTATAGTGCCGTAAATCCTTTACATAAGAATTTACAAGGCTGAAGAACTAAAAGGACACTAATAAATACCAACGTATGAAAATAATAGAAATAAGGTACAACAATTCTGACAAATACTGAAAATACGAATGTTTAATGGGAAAGTATTAATACATCACCAAATTCAAATTCATCATAAAAGACTACGTACTCGAGTACTTATTGAAATAACCAACAAACAACAGATAAACAAACCCGGCCAGAACATCACTCTGCACCCTCGTCGTCATGCAGTTCCAGTGGTTGTTTCCCCACTCTCCTGGATCCTGAACATAAACAAATGTTCACCCCCGAAGGGGTTAGCACAATGATGCTAGTACAAGTACAATAATCATACAACAGGGATATAATCAATAATTATATCATAACAAGTTTCTCCAACGAGAAATAACAACAACACATATCATATCATAACAGTTTCAACATACTGATGGCATTCCAACGATCCAGCGCACACAGCTATAGATTGTAACACCCCCGATATATTCAGGAATATTACAGCGCCGTAAATCCTTTACATAAGGATTTACAAGGCTGAAGAATTGAACAGACATTAAAAGGTACTAACGAATGGAAATAACGGAATTATGATACAACAGTTCTGACCAAATACAAAAATAATACAATTGTTCAACAGAACTCAATAATACATCACCAAATTCAAATTCATCATAAATGACTTCGTACTCGAGTACTTATTGAAATAACCAATAAACAACAGACAAATGAACCCGGCCGAAACATCACTCTGCACCCTCGTCGTCATGCAGCTCCAGTGGTTGTTTTCCCGCTCTCCTGGATCCTGAACATAAACAAAATGTTCACCCCCGAAGGGGTTAGCACAACGATGCTAGTACAAGTACCACAACATATTATTTCAACGTCACACGCAGAATAATAATAATAAGGTAAATGATAAAATGTCCAACAAGTCTTCTCCTACGAGAAACTCAAACATAACATACATAACTGATAATCACAACATGATATCATAACATACACATGGTAATTCGATCGATCCAGCGTTCACTGCCTAGAACCCACGATGATCCCGTCAGACCAACCCGTGGTAGAAAAACCCATCCGATGATCCAACGCACGCTAGCATAGATCCCCCGATGATCCCGTCGGACCAACACGAGGTGGACATACAATAACGACATACATGCACGACAATATGTATTACAACAATACATAAAACAAATAAGGTACTTGCCTCGATTCGAAGACAAGAACAATACTTCCACGAAAACGAACACTCGAAGGTCGTCCTCCTCAATCAATCACGTAACGAGATCAAACCTTAACAAAAGAAATGATATAGGATTTATCTCACGTCGCATTTGATCGCTTAACAATTCGATTTACGGCCAAAAGTTCATAAAATGTAATCTGCCTGAACTGCTTAGCGCACGTTAAGTACTCTGTGTAGCGTGCGTTAAGTCTGCTCGATAGCGCACGCAAACAACAAAGCCTAGCGTACGCTAACTATGCATGGTCAGCACTTCACTGATCAATCGACTGACTCGTTTGATGGTCTAGCGTACGTTACGTACCAAACGTAGCGTACGCTAACTAGTGCTCGATAGCGCACGTTAATCTTCATAGCATAGCGTGCGCTATCTGTGCATGGCAGTTTACTGCTGGGCAGTAAACTGTTCTCATCATGATCAAAACAATGAAATCTTCCATGATAATTCATGTTACCTCCATGAATATCATGTTCATACGATTATGAATGATTTTACGGATAACAACAACTTCGGATTCAAGGATATGCATACCATTATAAAACCATATTCCATTTCGACTACAATTCTTCATATGACGATTCGAAAGGCTTAACGGTTGATATCAACACCTTATATCCATCGAAATTATCATGCTGTAGTTGTTTAAAATTCCATCTATACTAGATAAATCCTTCCATGATCAATCCCTTAGATTTATCTAACAATAATGATGTTAAAGTCAAGTCCATGATTGTTATGAAGTCATCTACTAGATTCGGATTACCAATGATAGAAGCTTCCTTTACTTGTTCAATGTAATAAGATTCGAATCATGATGATCATAATCAAGGTACTTAAGGCTTATTCATCTCAATATTCCAAACATGATGTACTTTGGATAAATCACTTATGAAAATCAATATCTTGTTAATATGATCATCTAATTCTTTAGAATCCAACTCTAAGTCTGGAGATAGGTTGAACATACCTTAATATGACGAAAATCACTGAACCGTAAGGTAGAATCCGACTCCGGTTGGTTGTATGCCACTCCAAGGTGCTATTCCACTTCAATGATTACTCCCAAGTGATAACCAATATACAAAGACTAACAAGATGTGTTCTAAGTGTGTAGAAGGATTAATACAGCTCTCTGGCCTCTCAAGAATGAAGAATGGACGAATGAAATGTAAGCCAAAATGGGTTGTTGTCCCATTTATAATATTCTGCATTTTAACAAGTTAGCGCACGCTACTAAGCTTTCCTTAGCGCGCGCTAATAAGAGTTGACTTCAGAACTGTCCAGGTTCATCCGCGGGAATCTTATCCGGACCCATGTCCCGGCTGGCGCATGTGCTAGCCGTCCAGTTCAATAATTGAGTTCTTAGCGCACGCAACTCCTACATGCATAGCGTGCGCTAGTAGTAGCCCGATAGCGCGCGTTAAGCTACATTCTTAGCGTGCGCTATCACGAGTTTGCATGAGACATTTGCATGTTGTTATACTGATGTACAAAGACATCAATGCAAGAAATATCATACTCCAATAATCAAAACCACGAATCCGAATAATACAGGGTTTGAATACAGATGAAATACACCGTAATAAATCCGGATATTATATACCCTCCTACTAAAAAGGAGTTTCGTCCCGAAACTCAGGACGAAAATAACTCGGGATATCTAGACTTCATATCAGCTTCCGTTTCCCAGGTGGCTTCTTCCATTCCGTGACGTGACCATTGAACTTTGACCAAAACGATTGGTTTGTTCCTCAGCTGCTTAACTCGACTCTCGAGTATCTTGACCGGTCTTTCTTCAAACGTCCCATTCTGCGCGACTTCGATCTCGCCGAAATCAATGATATGACTGGGATCTGGTATATACCTCCGTAACTGGGATACGTGGAACACGTTATGAACATGGCACAATGACGGCGGCAATGCCAATCTGTATGCCAACTCCCCAACTCTCTCGAGGATCTCAAATGGTCCGATATATCTCGGACTCAGCTTTCCTTTCCTTCTGAAACGAAAGATTCCCCGAGTAGGAGAAACCTTCAAAAGTACATGGTCTCCAGTATTGAACTCCAATGGGCGACGGCGTACGTCCGCATAAGATTTCTGGCGACTCTGGGCGGTTAACAGCCTTTTACGAATCAAGGCTATTTTTTCTCGAGTCTGCACGATCAACTCTGGTTCTGTTCTGATCAAGTCTGATGAATCATCCCAACATAGGGGCGATCTACATCTCCTCCTGTATAATGCCTCAAATGGTGCCATCTTAATAGAAGCATGCCAACTATTGTTGTAGGTAAACTCAATCAATGGTAGATGAATTTCCCAATCGTTTGACCAATCTAAGGCACAGGCCCTCAGCATGTCTTCCACCGTTTGGATAGTCCTCTCGGATTGTCCGTCACCATGGTGATAAGTCAGGCCGAAGTTCACCCGGTCCCCAAGGCCTTATGAACTGCTTTCCAGAAGTGAGACACAAAACGGCCGTCTCGATCAGAAACAATGGTCTTCGGCGTAACATGCAATCGAACTATCTCCGAAATAAATACTCGTGCCAACCTCTCTGGTCCCCACGTATCCTTAATGCCTAGAAAATGGGCTGATTTGGTTAAATGATCAACTATCACCCAAATCATGTTCATTCCTGTCCTGGTTCTCGGCATATTAGTGATAAAGTCCATCGATATGTCCTCCCACTTCCATTCAGGAATCGGGAGTGGCTTCAACATTCCGGCAGGCCGTTGATGCTCGATCTTAACCTGCTGACAAGTCAAGCATTTCGAAACATAGTCTGCTACATCTTTCTTCATATTGCCCCACCAGAAATTCTGCTTCAAGTCCTTATACATTTTACTGGTGCCCGGGTGGATAGAATAGGGCGAACTGTGAGCTTCCTTCATAATCGTCTATTTCAGAACATCATCATTGGGAACGCAGAGTCGGTTCTGAAATCTCAAAACTCCATCATCATGAATTATGAATCCGGGGGCCTTTCTTTTGATCACTTCATCACGTAATCAAATCATCAGAGGATCATCTGCCTGTCTAGATTTGATTCCTTCGGTTAATGATGAAGTTATCTCCATCACGCACAGTTGTCCTTGGACTCTTTGTAACCACACTTCAATTCCTTCTCGAATCATCTCTCGTTGAAGGCTAAGTTGGGAGGTCAGCGTCTCCAGCATCTGAATAGAAACAGGCTTGCGGCTAAGTGCATCGGCCACTACATTTGCTTTGCCTGGATGATACAAAATCTCCAAGTCATAGTCCTTGATCAGCTTTAACCATCTTCTTTGCCGCATGTTCAACTCTTTCTGACTGAATATGTACTTGAGACTCTTATGATCCGTAAAGATCTGACAGTGAGTCCCGTACAGATAATGCCTCCAGATCTTCAAAGCAAAAACTACTGCTGCTAGCTCCAAATCATGTGTTGGGTAATTCACTTCATAAGGTTTCAGCTGTTGCGACGCATAAGCGATCACCTTATCATTCTGCATCAATAGGCACCCAAGTCCTTGGTTCGAAGCATCACTGTAAACTATAAATCCTTCAGTTCCCTGTGGAAGTGATAGAATCGGTGCCGTCGTCAATCTCTTCTTCAATTCATCAAAGCTAATCTGACACAACTCATTCCACTCAAACTTTTGAGTTTTCTGCAGGAGTCGAGTAAGTGGGCGGGAGATTTTAGAAAACCCTTCCACGAATCGATGATAATATCCAGCAAGTCCTAAGAAGCTTCGGACTTCTTTCACGTTCTTTGGAGGCTTCCAATCCATAATTGCTTCGATCTTCTGAGGATCTACTCGGACTCCTTCAGCTGACACCACATGGCCGAGGAACATTACTTCTTTTAGCCAGAATTCACGCTTAGAAAGTTTGGCGTACAATTGCTCGCTTCTCAAAAGTTCCAATACAATCCGAAAATGTTGCGCATGTTCTTCCGGGTTGTTAGAATACACTAGAATGTCATCAATGAACACGACCACAAATTTATCCAAAAATTCAATGAACACTTTGTTCATCAATTGCATAAATACAGCAGGTGCGTTAGTGAGACCAAACGGCATCACTACAAACTCATAATGTCCGTAGCGAGTTCTGAACGCTGATTTCAGAACATCAGATTCTTTAATCCTCAGCTGATGATACCCTGATCTCAGATCGATTTTAGAAAATACTGTTGCCCCTTGCAACTGGTCAAACAGATCATCAATCCGTGGCAACGGATACTTGTTCTTAATCATCATCTTGTTCAGCTCTCGATAGTCAATACACAGTCGGAGCGATCCATCCTTCTTTCGGACAAAAAGAACTGGCGCTCCCCAGGCTGAAACGCTTGGCTGAATATAGCCCTTGTCCAGTAACTCCTCCAGCTGCTTCTTCAGTTCGAACATCTCAGTAGGTGCCATACGATATGGCGCCTTAGAAATTGGTGTAGCTCCGGGTTCCAGCTCAATGGTAAATTCTACATCCCTTCGTGGAGGTAGCCCAGGTGACTCGTCAGGAAATACATCTGGAAATTCGTTCACAACAGGAATGGATGAAAGTTCCACAATTTCGTCTTCTTTCTTCATTGCATATCACCAGTACCCGATACAGCCCTGTTTCAACAATTTGACAGCTTTCATCGCCTTGATCAATTTTCCTGAGCTTCCCGGTTTCCACCCCTCGAACAATATTTTGGAACCATCGTCAGCGATCAGCGAGATATTCCTCCTTCGGTAGTTTACAATTGCTCCATACCGATTAAGCCAATCGTCTCCGAGTATCAGGTCGTCTCCTTGCATTTCTATCACGATCAGATTTGAGAGCCACTCTCTGCCTCCAAATGATACAGGGAAATTTCTAGTTTCTAAGTTTCCGACAATCCTCTCTCCACTCGGTAAACCAACAACATAAGGTTCACAAGTATGAAAACTGGAAATATTCAAACGATTTACACAAGACAAAGATATAAAAGAATGCGTAGCTCCTGTATAGAATAAAACGCTATCTGGCTGGGAAAGGATCTGGACAGTACCTGATGCGACAGCAGCATCCTGATCGTCTGTCCTCCTCATCTCGTACAGACGTGGGAGAGCAGATCCGGCACTCGATGTCCCCTTTCGGTCCCATTGTCCTCTGCCTCGTCCGCGGCCAAAATTCTGAGGCATCTGAACACTTTGCTGCGTCTGTTGGATACTGGCTTCCTTCTGGACTGGCTGTGGTGTACGGGCTCTAAAAGACTTTGCAGCCTCTTCACAAAACACTGCCCGATGTCCCTCTCGTCCACAATCAAAACAAGTCACGGCAGGAAGGGGGCAATTCTGTCGATAGTGCCCCGTCTGGGCGCAGTTAAAGCATTTCCTAGTACCATCAGTAATAGTTGATGTCGCTCCGAAATTCTTTCCGCTCCTAACTGGGTGCGGAGGTTTCTTGAAAGAGTGAAAGGATGACTGGTCCTTACGGGGCCCGCTGTTCTTGTGCTCTGTAAAAGTACCAGAGACTTTTTGTTTCTTGGATTCCGAAAATTTCTCCATAGCTGCTTCCTTGATCTCATACGCCAACGCCTTATCCTGATATTGACGGAGTGTGGTACATTCAAATCCGGACATGTACCTCTGGATTTCTGGTTTCATCCTCATATCGAAATGGATCATCATTTCTGCATCTGTTCTGACCAGATGTCGTAAAAATGCCATTTCCGTTAAACGCCTTAATTGCAGGATACCGCACATCAGAAGGCTGAGCGGAGAAAAACTCCCGAATTTTGGCTTCCCTCACAGGACGAGGGCAATACTGAGCTTCCATCATCAATCTAAACTCTATCCAATCGGCATCATGGTCTACAGGCCGGATGGCTTCCCACCATTCGAACGCTTCCCATATCAGAAAATATTGAGTAATAGAGGCTCTCCTATTGCCGGCGCTAATTCCGCAAAGATTTTCTCCAGTTCCTTCAACCAATGGTCCCAGGTGGGAGTCTCAGAAATACCGTCGAATTTGGGTGGTTACATCTTCGCCACCTCTTGCAGCCACCGGTCACCTCGATTTCCCATGTCTGGGATCCCTTGCTGTCTCTCTCCTTGCTGTAGTCCCACCGCCACTTGCATTCGGTCCACGACTTAGGCGAACTGAGTCATCTGGTTCACCACTTGACGAAGGATCTCTGGTACAGCAGGATCTGGTTCGTTATTAATAGATTGTTGCGGCTCGCCTGAGCTATGACTGGCCTGGTTAGAAGGCGACGCTTCCCCTTTCAGCATTTCTTCGTCCGCGTCCACGACCGCGACCACGTCCACGTCCGCCTCTCAACATACTGTAAGCATAAATACTCAATATACAGGAAACAACATCGTTCTAATATTTGAGTATAAAGAGAATTAACATGTAAAGAACGAGATAGAGTTTAGGAACTTACAACCACCGTTCGCATGAAGACGTAGGCAATGCAGTGATGTCATTCATGGCCGGTTACCTCAAAAGACATAAATGACCCCTATTTTAACCCAACGGCCAAGATATCCATAAATATTGGCTCCGATACCATATTCTGTAACACCCCCGATATATTCAGGAATATTACAGCGCAGTAAATCCTTTACATAAGGATTTACAAGGCTGAAGAATTGAACAGACATTAAAAGGTACTAACGAATGGAAATAACGGAATTACGATACAACAGTTCTGACCAAATACAAAAATAATACAATTGTTCAACAGAACTCAATAATACATCACCAAATTCAAATTCATCATAAATGACTTCGTACTCGAGTACTTATTGAAATAACCAATAAACAACAGACAAATGAACCCGGTCGAAACATCACTCTGCACCCTCGTCGTCATGCAGCTCCAGTGGTTGTTTTCCCGCTCTCCTGGATCCTGAACATAAACAAAATGTTCACTCCCGAAGGGGTTAGCACAACGATGCTAGTACAAGTACCACAACATATTATTTCAACGTCACACGCAGAATAATAATAATAACGTAAATGATAAAATGTCCAACGAGTCTTATCCTACGAGAAACTCAAACATAACATACATAACTGATAATCACAACATGATATCATAACATACACATGGTAATTCCGTCGATCCAGCGTTCACTGCCTAGAACCCACGATGATCCCGTCAGACCAACCCGTGTTGGAAAAACCCGTCCGATGATCTAGCGCACGCTAGCATAGATCCCCCGATGATCCCGTCGGACCAACACGAGGTGGACATACAATAACGACATACATGCACGACAATATGTATAACAACAATACATAAAACAAATAAGGTACTTGCCTCGATTCGAAGACAAGAACAATACTTTCACGAAAACGAACACTCGAAGGTCGTCCTCCTCAATCATCACGTAACTAGATCAAACCTTAACAAAAGAAATGATATAGGATTTATCTCACGTCGTACGACTGTTTAACAATTCGATTTACGGCCAAAAGTTCATAAAATGTAATCTGCCTGAACTACTTAGCGCACTTTAAGTACTCTGTGTAGCGTGCGTTAAGTCTGCTCGATAGCGCACGCAAACAACAAAGCCTAGCGTACGCTAACTATGCATGGTCAGTACTTCACTGATTAGTCGACTGACTCGTCTGATGGTCTAGCGTACGTTACGTACCAAACGTAGCGTACGCTAACTCGTGCTCGATAGCGCACGTTAATCTTCATAGCATAGCGTGCCTCCTGGACGAATGAAATGAGGACTGGCCCTTGCGGGGCCCACTACTCTTATTCTCCGTGATGTTGCCAGACACTTTCTGCTTCTTTGCTTCCGTTGACTTTTCTACTGCCGCCTCTTTCATGTCATAGGCCAGAGCCTTGTCCTGATACTGTCGCAAGGTGGTACATTCAAATCCGAACATATACTGCTGAATTTTCGGCTTCATCCGCATGTCGAAATGGAAAATCCTCTCCGCCTCGGTCCTGACCAAGTGGCGCACATAAGTCAGCTGGTGATTAAAAGTCTTAATCACGTCTGTCACAGATGCCTCTAGATTTTGTGGTGAGAAAAATTCCCGGACTCGGGCCTCTCTAACTGGGCGAGGACAATATTGCGCTTCCATCATTAATTTGAACTCCGTCCAGTCAACATTATGCTCCTCAGGTTGAATGGCCTCCCACCAATCGAAAGCCTCCCCAGTCAGAAGATACTGGGCGATCGGAACCTTTCTGTCGTTGGGACAGTTAATCCCTGCAAAGATCTTCTCTAACTCCTTCAGCCAGTGATCCCAAGAAAGCGTCTCAGCAGAACCGTCAAATTTCGGAGGGTGCAATTTGACCACCTCAGTAAGCTATTTGTCCCCCCGATTATCCTCGTTATGCTGCTGTCCCATCGCCGTCTGCATGCGATCCAGAACCTGAATTTTTACAGATAGTACCATCGTTGGCCTCTTGGGCATTTGTAAATGTTTGCGAAAATTTCATTTAGCCTTGTGGGTTCCATATCGGGGCCCACGGCGCTGTAATATTTCTGGTTAAATCTGGGGGTGTTACAGAATATGGTATCAGAGCTTAGGTCGAGAAAACCTAGGCATTTGGGTCGAGTTGGGTCGTGTTTTTGTTGCGTCATTCGAGTTGTCGATTGACAAATATTAGAGCCGTGAGTCTTTGTTGTTCACTCAGGCTTGTGCGTTATCGGATTTGCCAGTATCGTACTGGGCTTGTTATAACTTTTCCAAATGGTGTTAACGAGATTCTCTGGAATGAGATGTATTGTGTTCTTGAGTCGAACTGATTTGGCAAACGTGTGTTTTGAAAATATCCATGTCGAGTATTTTCTAGAGTCGAGACATGTGCCAGTATCACGGGTCACGATCTGTAAGTATTTGGATTTTTGAATTTCATTGAGATTTATTGCCATTATAAGTTGATATGTTTTGAGATTCAGCAGATATCATGCGTTACAGTATGAGATGTCAGAGTGGGACAGGATTGATGATCTTGAGAAACTATGATTTTGGAAATCAGTATGTTGGTTAGATTTTGGAACGGAATTGTGCATTTAGGGAGAAATATTGTGCATGGTTGAGAAGAACATGTAGCATGTTAATTCATTTTGAGATATATGAACTTCTTTTGATCATTTGAAAATGATACCTTTCAAAATGAATGTTTTACGGATGTTTTATGGAAAATGATTTTTGGGCCGAGACCCAATCGATTTTGAAATAGTTTTGTAACTCATGACTTGGAGTCCGAAAAGAGTTTTCTACTTCTTAAACTTCTTGTAATGCGGAACAAGATACGGGCTGAGACCCTAAATGTTTCAAAAGAAAGCTTTCCTGTTTTCTAAAACTCTCGAGATTTATAAAACTCTTTATCAATCGTTTATCTATTTTGTTCCTACCTTTTGAGGTTTTTGGTTTACTTGTTCAAATGGAACTTCTCGGGAAGTCTTTCATTGTGTTTGATTTTTTGATTTGTTTCAATGTTTTGTCATATCATATTTGAGGTGATCCAGGATGGATTAAGGATTTACGTTGCGAGTAGTATGTGGAGAGGAGTTTTTATCAGAGTCTATATATTTGAGATTTTGGAACTCTATCGTGTGGTTTTTTGATGGAATATCAGTGGATATTGGTGACGAGCCGAAGTGGTATACAGGAGTATGGATATGCACAAGCATTTGCATAAATTCCATTTTATTTAATCGTGTGTATTCGAAAAGAATTTTTATCGAGAACTTGGCACCAGCGAGCCGATTTAATTTTTAAAATTGATTTCGTGGTCTTACGAAAATTTATGTTTTGAGTTTTCAAACTCTTGAAAGAACTTTCAAAAATTGTCTTCGTGACAAGAATATATGATTTCAAACTGGTTTTGAAAATGTGATTGATATACATACGCATTTAGTGCATCGGGCATATCATATCGATGGTACAAGGAAAAGAGATTCGAAGTTTAGTATGGTAGATTGGTTATGCAAGGATGATCGGTTGATTGATCAAATAGGAGAAATATACTGCGTGTTGTAGATTCATGTGCAGGATGTAATTTTGGAACTTTGGACTTTGTAAAACCGGGACATATGTGCTATGTGAGTCCATTGGTGCGGTAGTAGTGCAATCTTACCATAGTGATCTTTGAATGATTTCTTTGTAAGTGTAAATTTGGGGATGGTGACCCCATGCTGGTTGTCTTGGATATTGAGTGGTCGTTCCCACTCCTTGTATAAATTGGTATGTTCGTCGGTTTGCGATTCGTTGTTCGTATGTCGAGGGAAATGTTCGCCAGTTGGGTATGTTTATTGAGATCTACTGTACGTGATTGATTTGTCGTTTTGATAATGTTATTCTTTCGTATATCTGTTTCTGTGGTTCTGTGTTGATCGTGTTGGAGTTTACCGTGTGAAGGTATTCTCGATTTTCGTTGATCGTTCGTTGGTAATATTGGAGTTTATCACGTTGATGATATTCTCGATTGTGTTTTGACCTCGGGTTGGTCATATTGGAATTTATCTTGTCGATGATAAATTCGGTTGATTGTTGATCATTGTTGGTGATCATCCGAGCATTCGGATTTTGTGTTGATGTTTCGGGATTCGTGTCGTTGTTTTGGGCAGTTGTTTTGCAGATGTATTGTGTATTATTCGTCTTATCGGAATTGGGACTTGATTATGGAATCAGGCAGACATGATTTGATTCGGGCAGATTGTTTCATCCGAAGATGATATATTTTGTTGAGACTCAGGGAATTGTGATCGTAAGCGTATTGAGACTATACAGTGAGATCGCTTGCTAGTATCTCAGGAGATCGTCGACCTGCGTATTTGTAAGTATGCTCGTTTGGTTATTCGGTGATGACGATAATTGATCGTTGTCGTGATGGTTTTGGGATATTTTGGGTTGAAAGGTATGTTTGTTTGTTGTATGACGGATTGCAAGTTTCGAGGACGAAACTTATTTTAAGTGGTGTAGAATGTAATATCCGGAATTTCTACTACTGTTGTTTGATATTATTTTATCCGAGTTATATTGTACAAATGTGGAATCAGCATGTAGGGATAAAATAAATAAAGGACCGAGATGTCGATTCGGTATAATTATCGTATCCGTCGATGCTACATTTGAGGATATCGTGTATCAGGTTATCGTACTTTCGATATAGAGTCTATCGTATAAGAATATTATTGGATTCAGTGTTTGTGTTCAGTGTGTCTCATGTTCGTTTTTGGTACGTCAAGATGTTGGACAGAAATTGCGGAAAATGGCTAAGTGTTCATTAGCGCACGCTACTGGGTACAGGTAGCGCACGCTACGAAGTATTGACAGCGTACGCTAAGAGGTTCGGTTACGTACGCTAAGGAGGATCCCTAACGTACATAACGACTTGCTGGGTTAGTTCCGGAAGGTGACCGACAGGTAGGCCCAGGTTGATTTTTATATTCAGTTAGCGCACGCTAACGTATGTTGGTTAGCGCACGCTAACATCAGATCGCCAATGATGGAATCTTAGCTTTCGGCGGGTGGACCCGGCCACTTGCGACGCGTGTCCAGATAAGGTCAGCGGGTGTTTGTCATGTAGGGCTAGCGCACGCTAAACCGTATGGCTAGCGCGGATAATCGCGGATGCTTTCGGCAAAGGAATCCCGATAATCGCGGATGCTTTCGGCATGTGGGGGCACGAGTGGTAGGTGAGTACTGTAGCAAGTCAACTTCGGATAGCGCACGCTAAGGTAAATGACTTGCGTACGCTAAGCAGGATGTTTTACATACGTTAATGCATGGGCATTACGTACGTAAGCTAGTTTATGAAGCGAGGCAGTAGCCTCTGGGCTTTGATAGCGCACGCTAACAAAGTCAGTTAGCGCACGCTAAGGCGGTAGCGCACGCTAAACATGAGATGTTAGCGCGCGCTAATAATGAATATTATAAAAGGGGACAGAAGGGTACTCAGAAGCATTTCGTCATTTTTTCTTCTTTCAGTCGAGAGAGAGAGAGAGTTGGGATATATTTGAGGTTCCCTAACACTGTATAATGATAATCTTTAACAACATTAGATTGAGAGCTTGGATTCAAGCCTTGTCCTTCAAGTTGTTCATGATTCTTTGGATGGAGTTCTAGTGTTCTTCTTTTTGGTTCTCTAAACCAGGTAATCTTCGTATTCCTTTGTTAATGGTTCGTTTTTCTTGGATGATTTCATGTAAGGAGCATGTTGGATAATCATATGATGATGTTATATGAGATTCAATGGAATTTTGATAAGAGTTTCGGATGTTAGTTAAGATTCTTCATACCATAAGGATGTTGATTCATTTAACCCGATCTAAGAAGGATTTCTGAATCTTGGTAATTATATTGGTCGATTTAGATGAGATGAATCATGATACTAGGTTGAATTCCAGATTTAGCATGATACGATCCTTGTTATCGAGTCGGTTTGATTTTTGATGTTGTTATTGATATATGGACATTGACATGATCATTGTGATAATTATGGGGTCGTTTATCTTCAAGAGATATGGAGATTTGTCTCCCTTCATTCGGATTCGTAGTCGCAAGATGTGAGTCGATGTTTGGAATGCATGCCACTGTACAGCATTAGCGCATGCTAAGCTTACTGGCTAGTGCACGCTAACGGGACAACTTAGCGCACGCTACGTTATGCGTTTAACGTGCGCTAAGTAGGCAGACAGTGCAGTATTTTTGTGTTTTGATTATGAATTCGTGATGGTTTGACTTGGTTGGTTCTGACTGTGTTTATTCGAGGTTGTGTTGAACCATTGAGTTCGATTGGTTAGTTTTGTCGGTTGTTGATTGTTATCGGATATGTGTTATTTGATTTCTTCGATAGGTTGAGATTATTGATCGGTGATTATAACCGGATATTGCGGTCGTGTTCGAGTATGTCCATTGTATTGCTTTTGATCGGGGCTGAGGAGCTCGTAGACAAAGGCAATGTGTTCGGCAGCAGCTTCGTGGTATCGGTATCGAGGCAAGTTATTACTTGCTCAGTTATAATATTTAATGAATGGTTTCAGTTTCATTTTGTTTATAATGCATATAGCGATGATTATTATTGTGAACTCTGGGTATTCGGATCGCATATCGTTCTTTCGATTCTGGGAGGTAAATCATAATGTATATGCTTTATCTCAGTTATTGGTATGTTCGAGTATCGAGGTTACATTATGGTAAAGACGAGGATATGAGTATCTATAGCTCATTGTACGTTTGGATCGCCGAGCATTGAGGATAATCGTTGGTGATGATTGGACATCAAGGTTGCTCCCGAAGGACTCGGGGCAAGTATTCCATATTGATTATGGTTTAATGTTATTTATTTTGGTCTCGTACATTTTCTTTCATGTTGTTGAACATGAAGTCGTCCTAGTAAATTGTCATGTTGTCGTGCATGTTATGTTGTTCATGTTGATGAACATGTTGATTTGCATATGTGTATGCATATTGTGCTGTTTATGTTGTGTAAATAATCCGATGGGATTATGAGGATCTATGCTGAGGGCACTGGATCGAATGTCCACCATGCATTGGTTCGACGGGATCATCATGGGGATCTATCCGAGGGCGCTGGATCGTTGGACAGGTTTTCCACCATGCGTTGGTTCGACGGGATCATCATGGGGATCTATGCTGAGGCCGCTGGATCGTTGGATTACCAGTATTGTGTTGATGGAATCTTGTGAATTCGCATCATTGATTTTATCATGTGCTATTGTTCATATGTGTATGGTTGGTTATCCACCTTATGCTGATCTGATAGGATCAACGAAGGGATCTATGCTAAGGGCGCTGGATCGTCGGATTTCCATTGAGTATACATGATTGTTATTATTGTGATCATACTGACGTGGTCATATGAGTATGCATGTGTAGGTCTTGTGTTAGGACCGTGTCCGTATTGCATTGTTCTGATCTCGGATTAGACTGATATGATTGTCGTGGCACTTCATATCTCGAGGTATGTTCCGTATTTCCTTGGTATTTGTCTTTGATGGACAATCGGTTATCGTTTTGGGATTTGATGATGTTATTCGACGGATCGTATTGGTCAGTAATGGTATATTTCCGTATCGTGAGTTGGTGATGATAGTTTGAGAATCTTGAGTATTGTTTGAGGTACAATACAGATATTATGTTCGAGTTTATTGGTTAATCGAGTACAGGATGTGAAATGTGATAATGGTTATTCTGATGAGAATTTCTTGAGTAAGTAAAGTTATGGCGGTAAGATTACGTTGGTCGTATTCTTATGTTGTATTCTCATTGGTATGTAATTATTAATGTGATGTGACGGTTATCATTGTTGGATATTATGGCTGACCCCGTCGTGGGATTTATTTTTAGGTTCTTGGAGTATCGAGCTTGTAGCGGTCGTGAAGAGATGAGCTTCCCGGAGGATACTGGCTAGGACATGTTCTGTGCATTGAGTTTCTTGATTGGTTCTTGTATTCCGCTGCTAGAGTATCGTTTTGGTTGGTCTTTTTCCGCTGCGTGAGTATTTTGAGACGCTCTTTTGGTATCTGGTAACTGAGGTTACTTTGGAAACCATTTTCTAAACTTTTGAGTTTCGGCCGTTTGGCCTTGTTATTTCAAATGAGTTTTTCCGACGGTTTTTGATAAATGGATTTTTATAAGTCTTTGTGAATTTTTACAGATAGTACCGTCGTTGGCCTCTTGGGCATTTGTAAATGTTTGCGAAAATTTCATTTAGACTTGTGGGTTCCATATCGGGGCCCACAGCGCTGTAATATTTCCGGTTAAATCTGGGGGTGTTACATCTAGCGCGCGCTAACTGAGTGCAATATAAGTTCGGATAGCAGACTTTCTTTCTCATTTTATTCCATTTCTTCTTTCTTCCGCGATGTTTGAGACTAGGGTGATTAGGATTTGAGTCCTTGGTCGATTTTGCTCCATCCAAAGGTGTTTTGGAGAGTCTTAGGTGATTATAACTTCATCTAATCCGTTGTTCTTCGTCGGATCGAGGTATTTATTGATTTTTCTAAAGTTGACTTTCCTTGAGGTTTTATTCTTGATCTCGTTTCCAATCCAGTTTTGATGATCCGATTATTGTTAAACGTTGTTATTGAACATGTTCTATGGATTATATATCCATATCTTGGACTCATTCCGCCCGGTTGATGATTTTGGGTGTTCTTGAAGAACTGTGAACATTTAATGTTCGATTAAATATTTCAATAAGTTTTCTTCAGTTGTTGGTTATGATTTCCATTGTTATTGGTCCTTATCCTCATAGTGATTGTGTTATCGTTGTCTTTCACGGAGGTTGTAGGTTTTTAGGGCTGTCCTATCGAACCGTGTTCTTCGGAGGATTCACGTCAATTATCGAGGCAGGTATCTTGCATATATGATTTGTATCTTGTGAATAGAGATTATGTGTTAGGTTTACGATGATTAGTTTACCTTCGTGCACATATTTCGTCTGAAATGGTTATGAACTACTCGTAATGAATGTAATGTGGTGTTTACGTTATCCTCGAATGTTTATTGTTGAGGAATTATGTTGGTTTTGGTAATCGCGCTGGTTTGTGATACACTTGGATGTGTATTGTGTTGTGTGTGATCGTGGAATATGTTAAGTCGAATGTGTATTGTTTATGATGATGGTTGTGATAACGTTATGGTGTATTATATTGTCGATTAATAATGTGGTGTGTTGACTATAAATGTTGTGTGCTGTGTTGCTAAGTTCACTCGTGTGGGTTCGGCGGGAGATACGAGGATTCATGGCAAGAGACCATGGAATCGGAACTTAGTATGTGGTACTGAGGTCTAATCATGCGGGTCTGACGAGGTCTATGATGACATATGGCAAGGGATCATGGGGTCAGGACACAGTACGTCTAACCGTGTAGGCTCGACGAAGCCTACGGTGACACATGGCAAGAGATCATGGAGTTGGGACTGGTTGTTGTGATTGTTCTGTCAGCTCAATCCATGTGGGTTGTTGAACCTACGGAGACACATGGCAAGGGATCACGGGGTCACGAGCATGATTGATGTTGATGTACTGTTTTAGCTCAATCCGTGTGGGTTGTTGAACACGCGGAGACACATGGCAAGGGACCACAGGGTCACGAGCATGATTGATGTTGATGTACTATTTTGGCTCAATCCGTGTGGGTTGTTGAACCTATGGAGACACATGGCGAGGGATCACGGGGTCATGAGCACGTTTTGATGAACAAAGTTTTTGAAAAGGAAGTTTTATGAAACGAATGTTGGGCCAAGACCCAAATGAATTGAGAAATATCATCCGTGTTGTAAACTATTGAGACGTGAAATGAGATTTGGGCTAAGACCCTAATATTTTTGAATATATTTTTTGTAACTTACGACTCGAGGTCCTAAAGGATTTATGTTTCCAAAATTCCCGAGATACTGATTTTATTTTCAAATGCTTCATATCTTGTTTTTTAATTACTAAAACCTCTCGGGAATACTTGGTGAATGATTGTCGTATCTGATCCGTGATTATTGTTTGCTTGCTATATTCGTATGGTTATGATACTTGTACTGGATAATTCGAATTGCTAACCCCTTAAATGGGGAAAATGTGTTTCATGCATTTCAAGTATGCTTGGTTCGTGGGAGCAGTCACATGATCGGCATGGAAGATGATCGGCTGCGATACTAATCAAGAGTTAGAGTCAGTCTGATGTCGTTGTACTGTTTGAGTTATATACAGTCTTCAGCTGTATTGTATTTTGACCCTATGTGGGTATGTATTGTAAGACGTTTTGTTTCGATTTGAATGAGTCGTTGTGACACTATTGGTCTATGTATTTTGAATATTCGACTTTTTCGGTCCATGTCATTACGTAGTTCGATCCCGGTCGGTCAAACATTTGCCGTCTTGTAGTGATTAGCCAGGTAAATCCTTGTCCAAAGGGTCTACGGCGTGTGATATTTCCAGTGGACTTCTGGGGGTGTTACAGACACAAATATCAAAGTATAAGCGACTAGTAGAGGAAGAACAACCCCTTATGATAAGGTGTTGTCGTCTAAGGAGGAGCAAGAAACTGTCAAATGAAGAGAGAACAAGAAAATCAAAGCGAGAAAGAAGCCTTCCCCCACTGTAGAAAGGAAGCATACATTCGATCTTTTTTTTAAAATACTTTAAGAAGGAAAAATTGGCGGATGGTTCTATGAAGATTCTTTGCAACTATTGCACCAATAAATATCCATATAAGGCCGGAGATATATATGGCAATTTTAAAAGGTGTATTGAGCATAACCATACATCAACCCATGGAGATAAAAAGTCGTAAAGTTAACTCAACTTCCAACCTTCTACTGGAGCTGGCTCTTAAAGTATGTTCGAATTTCAACTTTATAAGTATAATTCATTATTTGCTAGAGAAGAAATGGCAAAACTGTGTGCACAAGGTTTTTTACTTTAATTTTCGGATATTAATGGTTGGAAATATAGGATGCAAAATTCTTATAATCCTGTCGTTAAGAGAATTCCACATATAACAATGACTAGAATTGTAGTGTACTTTGCCAAACAACATAAACTTACATTAGGGGCAATTTTAAATCTATAGATCATAGAGTTTCTTTAGCTGCTGATATTTGAGCATTTAATGGGAATAACTATACATCAAATAGATGATTGTTGGACCCTGAGCAAAAGATTGATTGTATTAGCTAGAGCTATTGTTAAAGTTTTAACATTTTATTGCTTAAAAATAAAATTTTTACATTTACTTTTGATAATGATAGTTCTAATAATATTAGTGTACCAACTTTATTATAAGCATGCAATTCTATTTTGCAAGGTCGATTATTTGATACTAGATGCATATGTCATATTTTAAATTTTGTGTGTACAAGATACATTGGATGCTCTTGATACTGCAATAGAACCTAATAGAAAATATATCATACTTCTGCATAATCATACAAAGTTAGCAAGACAATGAGTTAAACTTCAAAAATTAAGACAAATACAACCAAAATTCTTTAATCCGATGTAAAGCATAGATGGAACTCAACTTATGAGATGTTAACTTCAATTAATGAGTATAAAAAATTATTTTGGGTATTTTCTGAAGAACATTTCCACTTAGAAGGATTTTTTTTGCCATCCTTTTGGGATGAAATAAAAGATTTAATAAAACTATTAAAAAAGTTTTTAAAAATACAACTAAAAATTTAAAAAATTATTATTATCCCACCTCAATATTATAATAATCAACGAGAAGTAAATAGCATCTATGAACTAATGTAGTTATGACAAATATAAATATAAGTCATCACATGATCCTGGAACATCTATATCTATATAAAGATTGAGTCCCAATAATTAAATATTGAGTCTTAATGATTAATGTCATTAAGATTTAGTCCCAATAATTATATATTGAGTCTTAATTATTAATGTCATTAATACATCTTTACATATAAAGTCAATTATTTTTAATGTCTTGGATTTTTAGTACCATGTTAAAAATACTTATCAACAATGCCAAAATATCAATGTCAAAATATGTTTAAAAATGGTTAAATTTCTTTTTTTTTCGTTGTCAAATATAATACAACCTTTAATTGTTTGGGTTATAATGAGGTAATTAAAAGATTAGTCAAAAGTTTTAGGACCACAATTAAATCAATTTTTGTTTATTTTTTACATTCGTAGATATTAAGAACTCTTTTTGGTTTTGTGGTTGGTTAATAGTCTTCAGTTATGTTGGAAGTGTTTTTGGACGTTGTCATCCATCGATTGTAAAGGTATTTGTAATATCCTAGAATTTCGCTATGATTTTTCGCATTATTTTATCTGAGTTGTACTGTACAAAGTGGGACTGATACAGTATGGATAAATAATTTTGGGAACTGTGACAGCCGTGCCAGTATGTCTATCGAGGTTATTTTAATTCTAGGATATTACATGCTTGATGTGTTTTTGGGTGTCGGATATACTGTATGAGTATTTGCACAATTGTCGTACTTGGTCGACAATTGTATTTGAGGGTATCATGCATAAGATGTATTGTATGAGAATGTTATCGGAACGAGCACATGTATTCAGTATGTCGCGTGTATGTATTCAGTATATTGAGACGGCAGACAGGAGCAAAAATGGATAAGTATGAAAGCCATTACGTACCCTACATAATGGAGCTTACGTACATAACTAAGCAAGTTTAACGTATGCTATGTTGTGAACACAACGTATGTTAAGAAGGGAATCGGACAGGATCGAGCTGTGGTCGGCAGATGGGCCCGATGTCGGCAGCTTTCGACGTGGATGTGGACATGGGAGTCAACTTCGAGCCTTACGTACATTAAGGAAGTATCATTACGTACGTTAAGAAGGTGAGTTACTGTAGCAAGTCAACGAGCTCATTACGTACGCTATGGAAACAAGAGTTACGTACATAATGAAGTTCACGAAATGAGACAAGGAGTTCTGACTAAGTATTACGTACGCTACGGATGATGTATAACGTACGTTAGGGTGTGTTACATACGTTAAGTGAGGGCCTTAGCGTACGTAATGAAGAGTGCAGTTTATAAAATGAAGTGTGGACTTTCATTTCCTTACGAACCAAACAGATGTTCCTCTCCATATCCGTCCTTCTTCACTTCTAAAGTGTGTTTTAGACACTTTTAACTTGGTTATGAGCTTGGGAGCATGGATTTGAGGTTTAGATACGAAGAGGTTAATAATTCTTGAAGTGTTTGATTGTATTATTCATCTTCAAGAGGTAAGTTGGATAATTCCTCTCTTTTATTTCGAATTTTGATGTTGTTGTTGATGTCTTCCTCATATGATGATGGTTATGGTATTATGGTTGTACTTCTTGATGATATATGAGGTGTATATTGAAGAAGATGATGATTATGATGAGTATATGTTTCAAGTGTTTATGTTTTAGATATGAACATGGAATGTTGATATTTAGAACAAGTGATGATGATTATGGATGTTAAGGGACAAGTTATGTGAATGGTGATTTGATCTTCCATATGGTCTTGATGATATACAAATCGTGATTATGAATTTGACAAGAACATTATCTTTCTTTGAGGATATTTGTTCATATGAGATGAATGATCCTAAGTGTGGTTTGGCATGACATTGATATATATAAACAAGGGATAATCATGTCTTGTTGAATTTGAGTTTGAATTCGGAATTGAATACGTTGATTAAACTTGCTTCGTGCTCGAATCAATTGTTATTGAGATCACCGGATTATGAGATTGAATTGAAGGTATGAATTCAGATTTGTTGGGCATAAGAACATTTGATCAGTACATAGTTGGATTATTGGGTCTTGTGTATATGACCGAGATATTGTGGAACCGTTAAGTTGATTGGTCGGTTATATCGGTTGTTGATTGTTATCGATCATATTGTTAATTTATCATTGCACTAGGTTGCGTTAAGTGATCGTTGATGATTAACCGTTGTGCTGCTATTGGAATTGGAGGACGCATGAATCACCTTGGTCGGGGCTGCAGAGCTTGTAGATAAATACGATGGGATTGGTCACAACTTCATCGTATCGGTATCGAGGCAAGTTATGCTTGCTCAATTCATAACGTTTAATAAATGATTTCATTTTCATTTCATTTATGATTCATATAGCAATGGTATCATGGAATATGAATTGTCGGGATGATGGTATGTATATTATGCTTAGACTAAGATAAATCATAATGTATATGATTTTAAAATGTCTAGTGGAAACGGAGACGTGAATTATTTTGGTCTATTGTGTGAGAGATTAGATATCAAGGTTAGTAATCATGCCGACATTGAACTCGAGGTGGTGGTCTGGTATTAGTTATGGACTGTACTTCATTTTGGATTATTCGGATAATCGTGTATTCGTTCACGGTGTTGGTCGTGGAAAGGTTAGCGTCTCCAGCTTGAGGTAAATTAATATTGCTAGATTATGATAATCATCCTCTGGCATTATTGCATGTGTGCGTTGATACTTCATGTGGTGAGTATGCATCATTGTGTGTTACGTTTTGTGATGTGCTCTTTCTTTGAGCTGTGATCTGTTGGGCCGATGTGTTAGGGGATAAGACCTAAATGGCACCTATGTTCCGGGGTATTCCTGCTTGGATACTTTCGTGAACCTTGGTTGCGACCTTGGGGTATTATGTGGTTGCATGAACTGTGTTAGGGGTTAAGACCTAAATGGCACCTACGTTCCGGTGTATTCCTGTGAGGTGCTTCCGTGACCCTTAGATGCGGCCTTGGGGTTTATATGTTAATATTATATGCATTGTTGAGCATGCTATGAACTGTTGTCTGACAGAAATACGACATTGTGGTCGTATTGGCCTTTCATGATCGAGTTATCTTTGCTCACTGGAAAGTATTTTGATCCTTGTTGGATATGCGTTTCCTCGAGATTTGTCTTCATGCTGTATCGTGGCATATCTGGAGTCTGATACGTTCCGATCGTTCATGTGTAGGATTTTTGGGGCGGGCACGTGTAGCATATGTTGGTTTCGACCTCATGTTGAACCGTGCACACGAGACGTACTTCATGGGGCTGATTAGGTACGAGACCATACATGTATCTGATCAATACCCGTGGTTGGCTTGTACACAGACACATGTCCGGATCGGGCGTATCGTGATGTCCATCTTGAGTCTTATTGATTGGTCGTTCACAGTCCATGTATAATCGGATCTGTTCGATAGTCGGGTTGTCTTTGAAATCCCGTATATATGATTTGTATATGGTTGAAAATTTTATCCCCTCGTGTATCTATCACCGTTAACCCTTTACTAATCTCGTTTGGAGTTACCATATCGATGGTCAACTCATTTTTTTATCGACCCTTTATTAATCTCGTTTGGAGTTCACCCTGTCATTGGTAATCTCGTTCGTTATTGATTCTTATTTGATTCTGTTTGGGAGCTTGCCTTACTGTTGGTATCCTCGGTTGTTAGTCCTTGATTGATCTTGTTGGAGTTTACCGTGTCGTTGGTATTCTCGGTTGTTGATCCCTCATTGTTCTTGTTGAAGTTTACCGTGTCATTGGTATTCTCGGTGGTTGATCCCTTATTGCTCTTGTTGGAGTTTACCATATCGTTGGTATTCCCGATTGTTGGTCCTTATTGATCTTGTTAGAGTTTACTGTATCATCGGTATTCTCGGTTGTGACCCTTTATTGATCTTATTGGAGTTCGTCGTACCATTGGTATTCTCGGTTATCGATCCTTTATTGACCTTGTTGGAGTTACCGTATTGTTGGTACTCCCGGTGGTTGATCCTTCGTTGATCTTGTTGGAGTTACCACATCATGGTATTCTCGTTCGTGGTTGATCCTTTGTCGATCTTGTGTGGAGTTATCATGTCATTGATATTCCCGTTTTGATGCATTGGTTGTTTATCATTATTGATTGTGTGAGCATTCATGCCTTGTATTGATATCCGAGACTTGCCATTAACTCGGGATAGTTGGTTTACAGATGTGCCATGTGATATCGGTTTTATCAGGATTGGGATCCGATTGCTCAATCCAGCGGACAGAATCGGACTTGGCCATATTATTCTATATTGGAGATATGTTTATGTTTGAGATTCTTGGTATCGTTTCGGATACAATACAGATGGTTACTTTTGAATTCATTCGTCACTTAAGGATGCGAGACGTGGATCATGGTAAGGATTTATTTGATATGGATTGTGATGGGTAGGTAAGGTTACTTCGGTAAGATTACGTAGGGGAATGTTCTTACTCTATAAATTACATTGATATGTAATTGTTTATGTGATGTGATAGTAATCATTGTTGAGTATTATGACTGACCCCATCGTGGGCTTTATCTTTTAGGTACTCGGGGTTCGAGCTAGTAGCGGTCGTGAAGGGATGGGCTTTCCGGTGATACTGGCTATGGCATGATTGTTGGGATTTTTGTATTCTTTTCTAGTTTTTATAATTTCGTTGCAAATGTATTTAATTATGTCTCTATTCGCTGCGTGTGAAATTTTATAACGGCTTTCAGTATTTTTCCAACTCGTGTATACTCTTTAAATGCCCTTTTGGCGTCTTTGCCTTGTGTTTTCAAATGGTATTTCTGACGGTAATTGGGAACTATGTTTTGATAAATATCAGAGTATTTAAAATTATAACACCCCCAAAACCATTCGGGATATTACAGCGCCGTGGGTCCCGCGCCGCAACCAACCAGGCTAAAAACCATCACAAAAACGTTTAAAAACGCCAAAAGGCCGATGAAGGTAATATTTTAGATACTCAAATATTTTCAAAAACATAGTTCTCAAATACCATCATAAAATACCATTTGAAAATACAAGGCGAAATGCCAAATCTCGACAGTTCAAAGTGTACATTAAGCCACCCCTTAAACATACCGATAAAATAGTTAGGAAAAAGGGTTTGACGAAATAACTCAAGTTCGCAAAATGCCAAAAGGCCATTTAAAATACACACGCTGGTAAAAATACCGGAAAGCCATTTTAAAATACACACGAGTTGGTAAAGATACCAAAAAGCCATTTTAAAATACACACGCTGGTAAAAATACCGGAAAGCCATTTTAAAATACACACGAGTTGGTAAAGATACTGAAAAGCCATTTTAAAATACACATGCAGCGGATAAAAATACAGTTCAAAATACACATTTGCAGCGGAATTGTAATACCCGAGATTTCTGATGTGTATCTGAACCTTTTGATATTGTATTTATTTCATTTTGATCTGAGTATTTCCCTCCGTATTTCATGATCCTATGTTGTTGAGCGTATGATTTAATGCAAGTTGTTTATACTTGCGTTTTTGTGCACTTGTAGCGCACGCTAACATCTTAGCGTTAGCGCGCGCTAATTGAGTTAGCTAGCGCACATTACGTATGTGTTGTAGCGCGCGCTACACGTAGTCAGCATGATGGAGATATGTTGGTAGGTGAGATCAGGCCGCGGATTTCGTTGGGATTATGTCGGGATGAACCTGGACGGCTTTTGGGAAAAGCCAAGTCAACGCTGTAGCGCACGCTACTGATATGAGGATAGCGCACGCTAAATGATGAGATCAGTGAGGTCAGTAGACTGCATGACCATTAGCGCACGCTAGGAATATGGACTAGCGCGCGCTAATAACCATTTTTTATATATAGGACAACACCCTTTTTTATTTTTTCAGCTTTCATCACTTCCCAAACCCGAATTTTGAGACATAGAGAGTCACTCTCTCCATCCTAAACCCTTTATATCATCATCCTAGCTCGAGTCTGAAGATGTAGATCATTGGAGATTGGTGTTCAAGCTCTCGGTGTTGGATTTCTTCAAGTTCCTCCTTGTTTTTCACTATTTTGAGGTAGGTGATACTTCACCAACTGAAGTAGTATTCCTAAGGATGTTTTGGAACATGTTTTGAGATTATCTAGTCAGACAAATTCGTACGTAGTCGACATCATGTTGTTAGAAGGATATTTTTGATGCTTCGGTACTTCTTCATCGTATAAACCGTTGAACCTCTTTAGTGTTTGAACTCCTAAGCATATTCATGTATCTTCAAAACTGATTATGGCCAGTTTATGGAGATTAGCAAGTTCTTATGTACTTACATAATGGAGTTATACGTTTTGGGACCTTGAATGGATTGAACTTAGGATATTCTCTTAAAGATCAAGATAAATTATGGTGTTGTGATGATTATACGTATCCTTGTATCTCGAAGTCGTTTAATCCGTAAAGATCTTTCACAAACCGTATGAGCATGATATGCATGGAGATGACATGTATTAACACTGAAGATTTTATGAGTTTCATCACTATTAGATCAATTCTACTGCCCAGTACTAAACTGCCATGCACGGTTAGCGCACGCTAAGATATGTATATTAATGTGCGCTATCGGGAATGAGTAACGTACGCTACGTTTGGTACGTAACGTATGTTATGTCATCAGGCGAGTCAGTCGGCTGATCAGAGAAAACTGTCAGTGCATAGTTAGCGTACGCTAGACTTCGTCATTTACGTACGCTAACGGGCAGGCTTAGCGCACGTTACGTAGCATACGCTAAGTAGTTCAGGCAGATTACATTTCTAGAGCTTTCGGCCGTAGACCGGATTGTTAGGCATTCGTACGACTTGATATGAATTATATATTATTTCTTTTGTTAAGGTTCGAGCTTGCTACGTTGATCGAAGGAGACGGCCTTCGAGTGTGTTGAAATCACTGGAGTGATTAGTTCTTGCCATCTTTGAGGCAAGTATCGTATTTTAAGCTTATTGATATTGCATTGTTGATCATGTGTACGATTTATTCGTGTTGTTGAACATGAGACTATATTATTTGAGTTGTCATGATATTTATGTTGATAAACGTGTTGATTTGCATATGTGTATGCATAATTATAATGTTTGTGTTGTAAATGATCTGAGGGGATCATGAGGATCTATGCTGAGGGCGCTGGATCGAATGTCCACCATGCGTTGGTCCGACGGGATCATCATGGGGATCTATGTTGAGGGCGCTGGATCGTTGGACGGGTTTTCCACCATGCGTTGGTCCGACGGGATCATCATGGGGATCTATACCGAGGGCGCTGGATCGTTGGATTACCCCGTATTGTGTTGATGGAATCGTGAGGACTCACATCGTTGGATTCCGATGACGGAAGTCCGTTTTGTATGTTTTATGATGCACTGGTGATTTATGTATTATGATACTTGCACTAGCATCGTTTTGCTAACCCCTTCGTGGGTGGACATTTGTTTTGATGTTCAGGTAGTCGAGGAGTGGGGAAGCAGCCACAGTACCGACATGACGATGAAGTGGCTCAGTGATGTGGATTATGTTGTCTTATTTTCCGGTTATTTCAGTACTCGAGTACGTTTATGTTGTTGTTGTATTGGGGACATTTTGTAATAATGAACTTATTTGAATTGTCGAACGGGTTTGAATTTCCTTTTATTAATGACACTTTTGTATTATTTCTGTATTTTTCAAATTAGCCTTGTAAATTCTTATACAAAGGATTTACGGCGCTGTAATTACTCCGAATATCTCGGGGTGTTACAGGAATAAACAACCAGAAAAGAATACTCAATTACAAGCCACAACTAGTATCACCCGGGAAGATCATCCCTTCACGACCGCTACTAGCTCGATCTCCGAGTACCTAAAAATAAAGCCCACGACGGGGTCAGCCACAATACTCAACAATGATATCGATCACATCATCATAAATAATTATATACCAATGTAATAACGAAGTAAGAATACTACCAATGTAATCTTACCGTTATAACCTTACCAATTCTTAGCAATCCATACTAAATCAATCCTTGACATATTCCACATTTTATATTCTCAAATGACTAAATGAATTCAACAACAATCATCTCTACTGTATTCCAAAAATACCGATAATCCTCAAACATCATCATAACTCATAAGTGCGGAGTAATCCAATCTGTGCCAAATCCTATCCGTCGGATTACACAATCAAATCTCAACCTGGATAAACCAATAATACACAACATATATGTAGATCAACTACCACATGATAATGATAACAAGTCCTGAAACATCGACGTACAGTCCGAATGCTCATACGATCAATAACAATCAACCAATAACACATCACTGAGAATATCATCGACATGATAACTCTAATATCACCAACAAAGGATCAACAATAACCGAGAGTACCCTCAACATGGTAAATTCCCAACACGATCAACAAAGGATCAACAATAACCGAGAATACCCTCAACATGGTAAACTCCAAACACGATCAACAAAGGACCAAAAATAACCGAGAATACCCTCAACAAGGTAGACTCCAAATGATCAACAATAATGGATCTCAAAGAAATAACTCTGACTGTCGAACATACCCCTCGGGCGTATGAACAGACAGTCATAAACTGTCGAAAATATCCGATCATACATGGACTATGAACGACCCAACAATATGGCTCAAAAGATGGACGTCACAGTACGCCCGATCCGAAAATGTGTCCGTGCACATGTCCACCCTGTATACGAAATCCAGGATATACGTGGGACATGTACCTAATTAGCCTCACGAACTATGTCTCGTGTGCACGGTTCAATGCGGAAACATCCACGCATAACTATCATGTGCCCGGCTAAAAATCCTACACAATAACCAATCGGCACGCAGATATGACTCCAGATATGTCACGATGCAACATGACAACGAAACTCAAAGAATCACATATCCAATAAGGATCAAAAGACTCACCGAAGTGAACAAGACAAACTGACAAAGAAAAGTCGACATGACTAATCAATATCCACAACAATCCTGGGATCATCATCCCCGACAAATGATCAACACGATCAACGATCTCAATACAATCAGCCCTGGGATCATCATCCATCAACGAAATAATCAATACGAATCCCAATATACGAAACATCATCGTACAACATATATAATAATTCACCATAATAATTATCCTCATAGCTGAACAATACTTACATTACCTCAAAGCCGAAGACAATATCCTTTCCACAAACCAACATCCTGAACGAATACACAGTTATACGAATAATCTCGAATAAGGTACCATCCATTGAATACCAATAAACCTTTATCCCGATACTTATGTCATCACGATAACTATCCTCGATACCTGATATTCTATATCATTGACCAAATATAACTCACGTCTTCCTTGAACACAATTAAATCATATACCTTATGATTTAATACAAACCAGAGCACGATATACAAACCATTATCCCGACAACTTACATTTCTAACGACATTGCTATACGAATTATAAATGAAATGAAAATGAAACCATTCATCAAATATTATAAACTGAACAAGTACAAACTTGCCTCGATACCGATCCCACGAAGCTGTTACCGAACCCATTGCCTTTGTCTACGAGCTCCTCAGCCACGATCAAAAGCAAACTACGAACTCCTCAGCCTTAACTGCAACACAACGATCGTAATCCGTGATCAATTATCGTAACCTAATGCAATAATCAAATGACAACACATCCGATAATAATCAACAACTGACATAACCAACTAATCGAACTCAACGGTTCAACAAAAACCTCGAATAAACGCAGTCTAAACAAACCAAATCAAACCAACTCGATAACAAGGATCATATCATGCTCAATCCGGAATTCAACCTCATATCATGATTTAACTCATCTAAATCGACCACTGGAATTATCATGATTCAGAAATCCATGATTCAACCTCATCAAGTTAAACGAATCACCATTAACATGAAGAATCTTAAATAACATCCTCTTATCATAATCCCATTAGGTCTCATAAAAATCACCACATGATTATCCAACATGTTCTCTCACAAGTAATCGTCCTTAAAAACAAACTACTATCAAAGGGATACGAGAATTACCTGGATTAGACGAACCAAGAAGAAGAACACTTGAACTTCATTCCAAGAATCATGAATAACTTGAAGAACAAGGCTTTAATCCATGCTTTCTATCTTAATCTTGATAAAAATCATCATCTCGAAGTGTTTCTGGACCTCAAGTACCTCCTAAAGCTCTCTCTATCGAGTGAAAGGAAAGAAATGGACGAAATGCTTCATAACACCCGTCTGTCCCCTTTATAGAATACATTACTAGCGTGCGCTAACATCTCATGTTTAGCGTGCGCAACGGCCTTAACGTGCACTAACTGACTTTGTTAGCGTGCGCTATCGCAGTCCAGAGGCTACTGTCTGGCTTCGTACATGTGCTTACGTACGTAATGCCAGCGTACGTAACTTACAATGTCTAGCGTACGCAAGTCCTTGCATTTAGCGTGCGCTAATATCCGTTGACTTGCTACAGTCTACACCTACCACGAAGATGCTCGTGACCCACATGCCGAAAGCATCTGACAAGGATAAGATTCCCTTTGACCGATCTACAATTAGCGTGCGTTAAGCCTCATGCTTTAGTGTGCGCTAATCCTTCAGGACAAACAACCGTTGATCCTATCGGAACATGTGCCGAAAGCAGCCGGGTCCACACGCAGATTCCCTCTGGTCTGATCTGCACTAGCGTGCACTGCATTCTGCCTCTAGCGTGCGCTAACCATGAACGATAGCGTGTGCTATACTTGAACATTAGCGCGCGCTAATCAGGCTATACTTAGCCATTTCCAACTCTTCTCGTCCGTCTCGACATACTGGATATGTACACTCACATACTGAATACATATACTCAATCCAATAAGATTCTCATATGATAGACCCGATGTTAAAATTAAAATAACCGGATACACGATATCCTCAATGTGATTGTCGAACAACTACGACAATTATACCAATACAGCTGTCTCAGTTCTCAATTTATTTTATCCATACTGTATAGACACCAAGCTATGCAGTATATCTCAAATAAAATAACGCGAAAAAATTATACTGGAAATTCGGATATTAGAAAAATATTACCGTCATCGGCCTTTTGGCATTTTTTGTAAACGTTTGCGAAAATGATTTTAGCCTTGTGGGTTCCAATGTGGGGCCCACAGCACTATAATATTCCCGGTTGGTTTTGGGGGTGTTACAGAAGATGGTATCAGAGCTTGGGTTTCGTAAAACCCGGGCATGTGTTTTATGTGGCTCTACCGGTGCGGTAGTAGTGTGACTTTTGAAAATAATTTTCTGACTTTTGAGTGAAACTGATTTTAGAGGTTCCAAATTTTGAGATATTTTCAAATTGCCATGTTTGCGATGTCGATGTGTTCTTATTGTGTCTAGACCTTGTATGGGAGTCGTATGCTAGTATCACAGGAGATCATCGACTTCATGGATCTGTAAGTATGTCCTTTCAGTTATTCAATTGTGATGATGATTATTTGAGCATAGTGACCTGATTTTGAGATATTTCGGTATTGAGATACTGATTATGACAGGATTTTAAGTTTCGAGGACGAAATATCCTAGAATTTCGCTATGATTTTTCGCATTATTTTATCTAAGTTGTACTGTACAGAGTGAGACCGATACAGTATGGATAAATAATTTTGGGAACGGTGACAGTCGTGTCAGTATGTCTATCGAGGTTATTTTAATTCTAGGATATTACATGCTTGATGTGTTTTTGGGTGTCGGATATACTGTATGAGTATTTGCACAATTGTCGTACTTGGTCGACAGTTGTATTTGAGGATATCGTGCATCAGATGTATTGTATGAGAATGTTATCGGAACGAGCACATATATTCAGTATGTCGTGTGTACGTATTCAGTATATTGAGACGGTAGACAGGAGCAGAAATGGCTAAGTATGAAAGCCATTACGTACGCTACATAATGGAGCTTACGTACGTAACTAAGCAAGTTTAATGTACGCTAAGTTGTGAACACAATGTATGTTAAGAAGGGAATCGGACATGATCAAGCTGTGGTCGGCAGGTGGGCCCGGTGTCGGAAGCTTTTGGCGCGGATGTGGACAGGAGAGTGAACTTCGAGCCTTACGTGCATTAATGAAGTATCATTACGTACGTTAAGAAGGTTAGTTACTGTAGCAAGTCAACGAGCTCATTATGTATGCTATGGAAACAAGAGTTACGTACATAATGAACTTCACGAAATGAGATAGGGAGTTCTGACTTGTAATACCCGGTTGTAATCCAGTCATTCTCATTCAGTATTTATCGTTCAGTAATTGTCACTTAGTAATTTTCACTCATTAATGATCATTTGTCACTCATATTCAATCATTGTATTCACCGTTCAGAGTAATTGTATCGTGTATCAATCGTCATCCATCATCAATCTAGTTGGAGAATCGTGCTGTGTTTATCATTATTGTCATCTTCATAGTGGGCTGTGTGTGAGGAGTAGTGCACGCTACGTACTCTCATTAGCACGCGCTAATTGAGTTCGGGTAGCGCACGCTACCTCTCAACACTAGCGCACGCTAATGTAGTTCAAGCAGACAGTCCAGAAGGCACTGGACTGCAGTTGGATTGTAAGTAGCGCACGCTACGAATGGTAAGTAGCGTGCGCTAGTAGGTCGGAGTAGCGCATGCTATGCAGTCGGTGTAGCGTGCGCTAGGGTCGGATCAGGCAGAGTCCAGTGGCTACTGGACTGAATTGGAATAATTCCTAGCACACACTACGAGTAGATATTAGCGTACGCTAATCGGTGTCAGTAGCGCACACTAAACTTTGTATGTAGCACGCGCTATCGCGATCAGATCAGAGAACAGGAGGTTCTGGACTTCAGTACTGGGCAACAGATAATTTGTTAGTGCACGCTAACATCTTGAGTTAACGTACGCTAAGTATATGGTTATAGCGCATGCTACAAAAGGTACGTAGCGCACGCTACCATTACGAACAGAAATTACTGGACTGCCCAGTACACCCGTTAGCGCACGCTACACACAAGAGCTAGCGCACGCTAAACTGGGGTTGCTATAAATAGGACAGTTCAGTCTTTTCTTCATCATTCTTCATTTCTTTTCATTCATTCGTCGGTTCCGGGCGATTTGGAGCTTCTTGAGAAGTGTTCTTCGAGGTCCAACCATCTATCAACATCTCCAAGCTTATAATTCGGAGTAATCATCATTTCATCATCTCCATCACATCTAATCAAGGTAATAATCTCCTGGATCTAGAATTTCAGATTTTGGGCATTTTCCTTCCGATTTCTTCGTGCAAGCTTGGATTGTTGTTGGAATATGTTAGATATAGATTATATACCTTGGATAAATGTATTCCTACGTATTTAATGGAATATATTTCGGATTTCATGAATTGTTGGGGGTTTGATTCAAGAACACTTTAGAGTTGACTTTGATAGTCGGGGGTTTTCGATTAGATGTTGTCGTTAACTCGATTTCTGGATTCCTATGGGATTATTGATATCATTGAAGGTGTTTTGTTGGTTTGAAATACTCATTTTGGCGTTGGTTTCGATATATTCGGGTTTGGATATTATCAAAGGATGTATGTTTGCTAAGTATCCGTTAGAATGCCTCAATGAGTTTGGATATTGTTGTATCGACGTTTGAATAGGTTATAATCGTGTTTGATACGTATATTGAGCGTTTGTTGGTAATTGTAATTCAAGGTTGTTCGAGCGACCGACATCTCTTTTAAGACGTTTGTTCGAGGAATGACTTTCTTCACTGGTGTTGTGTAAGTTAATTCTTACTCGGTTAAAAGGATTTTCATTCCTTTCGTTGTTGTTCATTCATAATCATAATTCATTCATAATGTATTAACCGTATGGAGATTTGTAATTGTCAAATAATCACTTCATTCACGAGGAACGACGGTTCCAATCATTTCATTGAGCTATCATTCATTTCACTATCATTTCATCTCGGTGAGTCGTTCTCGACTTTGTCGGATTGTTATTCATTATTATTCTTCATGGTCATTCTTGTCCATATGACCTTCTGGGTTCATATTGCATGGCCGGGTGGGGATGTGTGGAATTTTTAGTCGGGCACGTGATAGTCATGTGATTGGGTTCACCGACACATTGGACTGTGCACACGGTAACGTACCTCTGTGAGACTAATTAGGTACAAGGGCGGGTGTGTCCGGACACTCATCTTGTGCACTTGCACATACCATTACGGGTGTACTATGGTGCCCCTCTTCAGCTTAATTTCATAATTGAGTTATATCATGATTGTGTTTATTCAACTCTTGAGGATTGTTGTTATGTGTAACTGACCCCGTTGGGGGATGTTGTTTTCAGGTCATGGCAAGGCTAAGGCACGAGAAGAGAACGTTGATGGCGAGGAGTCCCAGTGATACTAGTAGGGGGCCCCAGTCCTTTCAGTCTTCATGTTTTCTTCACTTGTATTCCGCTGCAGACTTCCATTTAGATACTCATTTTAATTGGTGTTGTATATTTTATTTTCATATAAAATATACATGTATTCTGTTTTATCCTAGGTGTGTTGTACTTGAAACTCCTCATCGGAGTAATTACTGATATACTGTGGTTCGGTACTACAATTATATCACTTAATTCATTAATTTTCATTCGCCTAGTGGGTCCCAGTCGGGGGTCCACGACACTGTAATATTCGCCTAGTTTGGGGTGTTACATAGTTGGTATCGGAGCGTGGTTTTGAATACTACCTTCCGAGTCATGTCTCATTTTAAATCATCGTTCATCAGACTAGTATCATTAGACTTTCGCGTCACGTGTGACCTATACAAGAGCCGAGCCCTCAGACCAAAGAACACCAAGATTTCTGATGCCATGGTATAATTTCTGGCAATAAGAATCACTCATTCATCTTTCAACAGTCAACAATCCTCTTTCATCATTTTCATTTTTGATCAAGTCGATCATGTTAATTCATTAATCACTCAGTTCATTTCATTGTACAGTTGTTGATCTTTAGGATCATATCATTAATCATGTTAACTTGTTCAAGATAATCATTTCAAGAATTTCATTAGATAATCACGTCACTTCAGTTGATCATTCATGTAATCATTATGTTTGAGCGCGTATGCTCATTTTCATCATTTCATAACGTAATCATAATATGATATATAATTATCATATGACTTTCCACTTCAGTTTGGAAAGAGCTGGCATAGGACGCGGGGGAAGAGGCCGTGGTGGGGCCGAAACCCGAGAGCTTGTGTGAATACACGCGCAAACGCGAGGAATAATGCAAATTTATCGAGCAGCGACGCTGCCACTCATTCACCTAGAAATGATCACTCACTGTCAGGGAGTCGTACCCGGGACACGGCTTAATCAGAAGGTGTTCGGGTTGATCCACTCACTTTTATGCAGGGCATGATGGCCCAGATGATTCATATGGCACGCCTCATGGAGACGATGCGGAACTCAGCAACTCAGAATCAGCAGGCTCCTCCGCTGCCACCTCAGGGGCAGGAGAGGAGTGTGAGCAGTATCATAGGCGACATCTCTCGCCAGAGACCACCTACTTTTGAGGGCTCATCTGAGCCGACGGATATTGTTCACTATCTCGAGCATTTCGAGAAGTTGTTTGCTATGGTGGAGTGTCCCGAAGGGCACAAAGTTTCAGTTGCGGCTTACTATTGTATTACCCGGTTGTAATTCATTCATTTTCATTCAGTAAATATCAGTCTGTAATTGTCACTCAGTAATTTTCACTCATTAATAATCACTCATCATTCATGATTCATTCATTTGCGTTCACTGTTGGCATGTTGTAACCATATATCAGTTACCGATCGTCATTTCATCTCTGTTTATAGATCGAGACGGGAGTATTATCATTTTCATCGTGTTTGGTAGTCTTGTACTGGGAGTATCATCTTTGGCATGTGTTGGAATTGTTCACTTTCACATTCGTATGATATGTCGGATCATTCATCAGTCGTAGCGAGGAATCGGAGTTATCAGATTTTTTCACCTTGTCCAGCATCGAGTTACGGCCGTAAGGATTGTAGGTTACGGCCGTAACAAGGGTTCATTGATTTCAGGCCATTTGGACGAACGGGACTTACGGCCGTAAGGTTTCGGAATACGGCCGTAAGTTGAGCAGGTACGGCCGTAAGGCTTGGCCGGTTAAGGCCGTACGTGTCCAGCAGGCTGCCCAGGCATTTTTGGCCGAAGGCAATTTACGGTCGTAAGAAGGGTAGGATACGGCCGTAAGTGGTATTCGTATATTTCAGGTTATGTCGGACGAGAAAGACTTACGGCCGTAAGGGTTACAGCATACGGCCGTAAGACGAGGAAGGTACAGCCGTAAGGCTTGGCCGGATACGGCCGTACGCTACAGGCAGGGTGCCTGGTTATTTTCGACGAAGGGGGCTTACGCCCGTAAGTTTGGCCGGATACGGCCGTATCATCCGAGTTACGCCCGTAGGGTGTGCGTGTACGGCCGTAAGGATGTCGACAGATATTTTTGACGAGGGCGAGTTACGCCCGTAAGTCAGGAGCCGATACGGCCGTAAGTCTGTCGGCAGGTTTTTAGACGAAGCCGAGTTACGACTGTACGAGTTGGCCGGTTACGGTCGTTAGGCCATTGACCTGGAATGTTACGGCCGTAAGAAGGCCGAGTTACGGCCGTAACTTCGGGCAGTTTATAAGGAGTCGGCCGGGACTTTTTCATCATTTTCATCCTTTTCTTCACTTTGTTCCGAGAGAGAGACTTGAGGGAGAGATTTTTCCATCCTCAATCACTTGAGTGTTAGATTTTCATCATCTTCATTCATTTGGGAAGCTTGGATACTCGATTTAACTCGTGTTCATCGGATCGAAGTGGTTGGATCTTCAAGAGGTAATTTCTTCAACATCTTGGATTTCGATTTTGTGTTGAGATATGATGTTTTGGACGTTATAATCATGTTATATGAAGGGATATGTATATGATTATGAGTTTGTATAAAGATTCATTGGATTATTGAGGGATTATTCAAGAACACTTTGAATATCGAGTTGGAATTGGGGGTTTTCGATTAATTTTTGTTATAATCACGTTTTTGGATATTCATTCTGGATTATTGATCGTATTGAAGATGTTTTGTTGGTTTGAAACACTTCTTGGGGTTTTGATGTTGGTATTATTGAAGTTTAGTTGTATACAATCAAAGTTTGGCCACAAAGTGTTCGATATAATGCCCCAATGAACTTGGTTTAGTCCTTTTGACGTCTTTAGTTCGTTTTAATCGTGTTTGATTCGTATATTGAGCGGATTGTTGGTAATTGTGTTATTCAAGGTTGTTCGAGCGACCGACACTTCATTTAGGACATTTGTTCGTGGAAGGACATTCTTCGTCGGTATTGTGTAAGTTGATTCTTACTCGGTTAAAAGGATATTCACTCCTTTTTGTTGTTGATCATTCATAATCATACTCATTCATCATGGTATTAACCTTATTGAGACTTGTAATTGTCGAATAATCACTTCATTCACGAGGAACAACGGTTCCAATCATTTCATTGAGTTATCAATCACGTCACTATTATTTTCATCTCGGTAAGTCAGTCTTGGCCTTGTCGAATTATTATTCATTGATGTTCATTGCGGTCATTCTCGTTCATATGACCTTCTGGGTTCATATTGCGTGGCCAGGTGTGGTTGTATGGAATTTTCAGTCGGGCACACGATGGTCATGTATTGGGTTCACCGATACATTTGGACCGTGCACACGGTAACGCTTACCTCCGTGAGACTAATTAGGTACAAGGACGGGTGTGTCCGGTCATTCGTCTTGTACACTTGCACAAAATATTACAGGCGTACTATGATACTCCTCTTCAGCGTAATTCATAACTAAGGATAATTCATAACTTCAGATATATCATGATCGTGTATTTTCAACCCTTAAGGATTGTTGTTCTGTGTAACTGACCACGTTGGGGGATTTTGTTTTCAGGTCACGGCAAGGCAAAGGCACGGGAAGAGCATGTTGACGGCGAGGAGTCCCAGTGATACTAGTAGGGGGCCCCAGTCATTCCATTTGTTTCAGTTATTTAAGTTATTTCAGTCATTTCCGTCATTTGTATTTTCCGCTGCAAATTCCGTTTGAGATGTTTATTTATTCAGGGTGGTGTATTTTATCTTCATATGAAATATACTAGTATTCGGTATTGTCCTGGTGTGGTGTACTTAAACTGCTCATCGGAGTATTTGGTAATATAATGTGGTTCGGTACTACAATTATATTATTTAATTCATCATTTTCATTCGCCTGGTGGGTCCCAGTCGGGGATTCACAGCACTGTAATATCCGCCTAGTTTGGGGTGTTACAGAGTTGGTATCGGAGCGTGGTTTTGAATACTACCCTCCAAGTCATGTCTCATTTGAAATCATCGTCATCGGACTAGTATCATTAGACTTTAGCGTCACGTGTGACCTGTGCAGATGCCGAGCCAATCAGACCGAAAAAACTGTAAGATTTCTAATGCCATGGTATAATTTCTGGCAATAAGAATCATTCATTCATAATTCATCAGTTAATGATCCTCAATCATCCTTTTCATTTTGACCAGGACGGTCATGTTAACTCGTTAATCACTCAATTCATTTCATTACTCAGTTGTTGATCAGGAAGATCATATCATTAATCTTGTTAACTTGTTCAAGATAATCATTTCAATAATATCATCAGATAATCATGTCACCTCAGTTAATCATTCATGTAATCACTGTGTTAGAGCGTGTATGCTCATTTTCATCATCTCATGTCATAATCATAATGTGATATTCATGCGGGAAATATAATCATCATGTGACTTTCCTACTTCAGTATGGAGAGAGCAAGAAGAGGACGCGGAGGACGAGCCGTGGAGTGGGCCGAATTCCTAGAGCTCGTATGGATACACGTGCGAATACGAGGAATAATGCTAATTCTTCGAGCAGCGACGCTGCCACTCATTCACCTGGACGTAATCATTCACTATCGGGGAGTCGTACCCGGGACACGGCTCAGTCAGAAGGTGTCCGGGTTGACCCACTCGCTTTTATGCAGGGCATGATGGCCCAAATGACCCAGATGGCACAGCTGATGGAGACGATGCATAACTCAGTCAATCAAAATCAACAGGCTCCTCCTCCGCCACCTCAGAGGCAAGAGAGGAATGTGAGCAGTATCATCGGCGACATCTCTCGCCAAAGGCCACCTACTTTTGAAGGCTCATCTGAGTCGGCGGATATTGTTCATTAGCTCGAACATTTCGAGAAGTTGTTTGCTATGGTAGAGTGTCCCGAAGGACACAAAGTTTCAGTTGCGGCTTACTACCTGGGTAAGAGCGCACATTCTTGGTGGTTGTCGCTCAAGCCCACCGAAGGATCATGTACTTGGGATCAGTTCAAAACTCTCATGATGGAGAGGTATTATCCAGCCCCACTCAAGGAAGCTAAATTGTCAGAATTACTCACTCACGACCCCTCAGCAGACGAGGATGTTCTCGCCATTGCCGAGAAATTTCAGGAACTTCTTCCGTTCGCCTCATCTATCATTCATTCCGAGGCGGATAAGATTAAGTATTTCAGCAAGAGGCTGAAACCCCATATGAGACTAGAATTGCTTAATCATAATTGCACCACGTTGGCCAAATTCATTGAGAAAGCACTTACCTATGAGCTTACAGCTAAGGAGATTGCTAAGCAGCAACCTTCATCTGCTAGCAAGAAGTCCAAGAACCGTAATCAGTCTGACGGCAATCAGGCCACTTTCAAGAAACCTCGTGCGGGCTCTGCTTTTTCTGAGCGACCTCTTGTGACACGTCTAAGCCCGCGGAATCTCAATCACGAGCGGCCAGTTCGGCCATCACCTGTTTTAACTGTGGGGATCTTGGTCATCTCAGCACCAAGTGTCCGAGACAGACTATCACGTGTCATAACTGTGGGATTGCTGGGCATAAGGCCCGTTTTTGCCGTAGGGACTCCAAACCTACTCCGACTTCATCTCAGGCCCCGAAGCAGTCAGCTGTTCAGAATCAAGCTACTCAGTCAGCATCGCTTAAGACGACAGGAGCGAACAAGGGTGGAGCCTTGAGCCATCAGACGGGAGCATCCGGTGCCGGGACTAGCAAGCCCCAGATTTATGAGATGAAGAAGACCGATGATCCAGAGGCCCGAATGATCTAAGGTACACTCGATATTTTATCTCAACCTGTGTGTACCCTTTTTGATACTGGTGCATCGCATTCATTGATTTCCGAGTCATGTTCGAGTAGACTGCATCTCGGTAGTGCTGCTAGTTGTGAGCCTTATGTCATTGTTCTACCTGATGGTAGACGAATTATCGGAAATCGTGAGATTCAGAATTGTCCGATTCAGCTTCAAGGTCGTGTATGGCCAGCGGACCTAATCGTAGTAGATTTGCTGAGAGACGACGTCATCATGGGTATTGATTGGATGGATCATCATGATGCCATCATTAGTGTCCGTAAGCGTATGGTCACTATCATTACAGACGATGGGGTCGAATGTGTGTTTCAGGGAGGTAATCCCAGTTGTTCTGGAAGAGTTATTAATTTGATGAAAGCAGTGAGATTACTCAATCAGGGATGTGTTGGTTATTGGTGCTATATGACCAAAACCGAGAAATCATCAGTAATGTTGACGGATATTCCGGTAGTGAGGGAATATGTCGATGTTTTTCCAGACGAGTTACCTGGTTTGCCTCCACAGAGAGATGTGGAATTCACGATTGAGTTGGAGCCCGGTACTTCCCCGATATTGAAGGCACCGTACCGGATGGCCCCGACCGAAATGCAGGAGTTGAAGAATCAACTTGAGGAGTTGTTCGAGAAGGGTTATATCCAAACGAGTGCGTCCCCGTGGGGAGCACCAGTGCTGTTTGTCAAGAAGAAGGATGGTTCGTTCCGTTTGTGTATTGATTACCGGGAATTGAATCGGGTGACGATCAAGAATAAGTATCCTTTACCCCGTATCGATGATCTTTTGGATCAACTTCAGGGAGCTTCAGTATTTTTCAAGATCGACTTAAGATCTGGATATCATCAGTTGCGGATTCGAGAGTCAGATATCGCGAGGACGGCGTTTCGAACACGCAATGGTCATTATGAGTTCGTAGTTATGCCGTTCGGGCTAACTAATGCACCTGCGGTATTCATGGAGTTAATGAATCGGGTTTTCATCGACTTTTTGGATCAGTTTGTTGTTGTCTTCATCGATGACATTTTGATTTATTCTCGTAACCGAGAGGAACACGAGGTTCACCTTCATCAGGTTCTCGACGTGTTGAGACGAGAGCAACTTTATGGGAAGTTTTCCAAATGTGAGTTCTGGATGTCCGAAGTGACTTTTCTCGGGCATGTAATTTCATCAGACGGAGTTTGTGTCGACCCTCAGAAGACGGAGGCTATCCGAGATTGGCTACCCCCAAAGAATGTTAAGGAAATCCGAAGTTTCCTCGGTTTAGCTGGTTATTATTGGCGATTTGTGGAAGGATTTTCTAAAATCACTCAACCTTTTACGGAAGGATAAAAAATACACGTGGTCCGACGCATTTCAACAGAGTTTGAGGAACTCAAGAGCCGGTTAATTTCAGCACCTGTCCTTTCTTTACCGCAAGGGACGGAAGGATTTGTGGTTTATAGTGATGCGTCCGGACAGGGTCTCGGATGTGTACTAATGCAGAACGGTAAAGTCATTGCTTATGCCTCACGACAGTTGAGACCTTACGAGGTTAATTATCCGACCCACGACCTGGAGCTAGCAGCCGTGGTTTTCGCATTGAAGATTTGGCATCATTATCTTTATGGCGTTACCTGTCAGATATTCACCGATCAGAAGAGTTTAAAGTATATACTTACTCAGAAGGAGTTAAATATGCGACAGAAGCGGTGGTTAGAACAAATCAAAGATTATGATATCGAGATCCTTTACCACCCAGGCAAGGCGAACGTTGTCGCCGACGCCTTGAGTCGTAAGTCCGTTCAAGAGAAGATGCTTGCTCGTTTAACAGTTCAGAAGGAGCTTCAGTAGGAATTCCTTAGACCCGAGATCGAGGTCTGGCTTCAGCGAGTTCAGGGACAGCTTTGTATGTTAGAGATTTCATCGTCACTTGTGGAGGAAATCAGGGAGAATCAGGGTTCAGACCCAGGATTGTTGCGCATCCGTGAGGATGTGGCTCAGGGGAAAGCCCCTGGATTCGTGGTCCACGAGGATGGACTTTTGAGATTTAAGAATCGGTTGTGCGTACCGGCGATTGACGAGTTAAAAAACTCGATTTTGAGAGAAGCTCATGCTACCCCTTATTCTGTTCATCCGGGGTCTAGCAAGATGTATAAGGACTTGAAACAAAATTACTGGTGGAGTAATATGAAGCGAGAAGTCGCAGAATTTGTTTCGAGATGCTTAACCTGTCAACAAGTCAAGATTGAACATCAGCGACCGGCGGGTATGCTGAAGCCTCTCCCTATTCCAGAATAGAAGTGGGAAGACATTTCTATAGATTTCATCACGAGTTTGCCGACGAGTCGTCGTGGCATGAATACGATCTGGGTGATTGTGGACCGCTTAACTAAATCAGCTCATTTCCTTGAGATCAAGGATACGTGGGGTCCCGAGAGACTTGCCCAACTGTTCATCAAAGAGATAGTGAGACTACACGGTACTCCTAAAAGTATCGTTTCCGATCATGACGGACGGTTTGTGTCTCATTTTTGGAAATCAGTTCATCGTGCCATGGGAACCCAGCTTAATTTCAGCACATCTTTTCATCCTCAGTCCGACGGGCAATAAGAGAGGACTATTCAGACATTAGAGGACATGTTGAGGGCATGCGTTCTCGATTGGAAAGACGATTGGGAAGCCTAACTACCATTGATCGAGTTCACGTATAATAATAGTTGGCATGCTTCGATTAAGATGGCACCTTACGAGGCCTTGTACGGTCGTCGTTGTCGATCTCCTTTGTGTTGGGACGACTTATGAGAATCAATCGGCACCGAGCTCGATATGCTTATAGCCGCCCGTGAGAAGGTAGCTTTGATCAGGAGTCATTTGTTGACCGCTCAGAGTCGACAGAAATCTTATGCAGACAATCGTCGTCGACCACTGGAGTTCGAGACGGGTGACCACGTTTTGGTCAAGGTATCCCCGAGCGATGATATTTTCCGTTTCGAAAAATGGGGGAAGTTGAGTCTGTGATTCATTGGACCGTTTGAGATTTTGGATCGAGTAGGCGAGCTAGCTTATCGATTGGCTTTACCTCCGGCATTGAGCCGAATTCATAATGTGTTTCACGTCTCTCAGTTGCGGAAGTATGTTTCCAACCCGAGTCACATACTTCAGTTCGATGAAATCGAGATCGCGGATGATCATTCGTACGAGGAGCGTCCTGTACAAGTTTTAGAATGGCGAATCAAACAGTTGAGGAACAAGACGATCCCTTTGGTCAAGATTCAGTGGTCTAGATACGGAGTCGAAAAGGCCACTTGGGAAACCGAGGAGAGTATGCGGGAGAGTTATCCCGAGTTGTTTGACCCTTAGTTTCGGGGACGAAACTCTTTTTAAGGGGGGGTATGTAATACCCGGTTGTAATTCATTCAGTAAATATCAGTCTGTAATTGTCACTCAGTAATTTGCACTCATTAATAATCACTCATCATTCATGATTCATTCATTTGCGTTCACTGTTGGCATGTTGTAACCGTATATCAGTTACCGATCGCCATTTCATCTCCGTTTATAGATCGAGACGGGAGTATTATCATTTTCATCGTGTTTGGTAGTCTTGTACTGGGAGTATCATCTTTGGCATATGTTGGAATTGTTCACTTTCACATTCGTATGATATGTCGGATCATTCATCAGTCGTAGCGAGGAATCGGAGTTATCAAATTTTTTCACCTTGTCCAGCATCGAGTTACGGCCGTAAGGATTGTAGGTTACAGCCGTAACAAGGGTTCGTTGATTTCAAGCCATTTGGACAAATGGGACTTACGACCGTAAGGTTTCGGAATACGGCCGTAAGTTGAGCAGGTACGGCCGTAAGGCTTGGCGATTCTGGCCGTGCGTGTCGGCAGTGCCCGAGCATTTTGGCCGAAGGCGAGTTACGGCCGTAAGAAGGGTAGGATACTGTAATACCCTCGCCTTTAATATTGTATTTCATGATTTAAGTTAAGTGTTTTCACACCATATCTGTGATATTGTAACAAGTATCGACGAATTATGTTAAGTTGAATTCATGGTCATTCATACTATATTAGTTGTTGGGTGATATTGGGAGAATTCCATTTATGCTTGTTATAGTACTTAACGTACGTTAACATGTATTCATAACGTACGCTATGTAGGCCACCTTACGTACGTAACATCGATACGTTAACGTACGTAATGCGGAAGATCCTCCAGCAGTCCGCCTTTCGGCGGGTGGGGCCGAGCAGAGGTAGGTGGTCGGGAGTCGATCGCGACAGCCAAGTCAACGGCTATTACGTACGTAATAGTTGCATGGTTACGTACGTAACGAATGGCGTGTTTTGAGGCAGTAAGATTTGATGAAATTGGTTACGTACGTAATGATCGTAAGATTACGTACGTAAGGGATATAACATACGTTAACCACGTTCGTTAACATACGTAATACCGAGTTCAGATTATAAAAGTATGCCTTGCCATTCACTTCCTACTCGACCCTCTTCAACCTCCCAACTGAGGAACGATTCTTTTCCCCTCCAACTTCATTTCTAAGCCTTTCCAACTTGTGTTGGAGCTTCAACACTTGATTGGTGACTTGGAGAAGCTAGAGATTGAAGTGTATCCCTTGAAGTGTTGGTGTTGTTCTTCATTTTAAGGTTGGTCTTTCTTTAACTCATATCAATTCCATGTTTATGATGATGTTAGTAGATAAATACTTCACATAATGTTAGTTTAAACTAGTGCAAACATGATAAGTTAATTGAATCATGCTCAAACTAAGTGAAGATTAACTTTGAAGGTATTAGTGTTACTTCTTGATGTAAATAACTTCATAATGTGATTGTGTTGATAATGATATACATAAAACCTGAGGTATAGCATGATAATCGGAAGTTGATTTTAGTCTCAACACTAGGAATATGTTAGGGATGATATCCTTAATGATTAAAAGTGAGAAATGTTAAATTTGTCTTGAACATTCTATTGATTCTTGAAGGTAGTATGGAACCATGATTTTTGGCCTCTAAAACCTTTGTAATAAAAAATGTTGAAGTTACTTCCAAAATTTCAAGTATCCAATGATATAACTAGGCTTTTAATAAATTCTTCAAAGTAAATCAATGAATGTTGATAGAAGGAAGTTGTAATCTTCATATGTTCAAATTTATCGATTTCATTAAAGGGTGTTAATCACTACATTAATAGATTGATAATGTTCTTAAGAGGATTGTGTTGAATATGATGATACAAATGCGGTAGATGAGTAGCCGAATTCCATTTCATTAATCCGGGCGTATTAAGAAATGTAAATTAAGATGATGTTCTTAATTCACTAAAAACTTAAACTTATGTTAATCAAGTTTTGAATGTAATCGTTGGTAAAATGATGAAGAACGTAATTAAACACAAACTTATATCGTAATTGGAAGTGTCGATGATTTGAAAAGATATTTTCACGATATTACATTGATGATAAACTAGAAATCAAGTATTTGACATTAAGGTTAGAATATGTGTACGAACATGATAAACATACAATGATTTGTAATAAGAACATTAAAATGATCAATAGGATGATTGATTTATTCAAGTAAAATTACGAATATTATTTATGTAATAATACCATTATCGTACAAATGTGTTGTTGAATGAATTACATTTCATTCAAGGTGCTTGTTCAGGTGAGTATTGTTAGACGAGGATACCGTTCGTTTGACCATTCAAAGAAGGATTATTCATCCACGGAATTGAGGTAAGTTATCTTGCTTGGTTATAATGATGTGTAGATTCTTATGATAATTATGCATTTCGTGTGTATGAAACACTTATAAACTTGTGTCTTGTGACTTGAGGTTATTCTTAATGATGTCCCGTTTTCATCATGGGATTGTATTCCCAAGTTCGTTATTTTTGGACCCTTGATATCGTTGAGCTTTGTTGACACTTCGATGAGTTGTTCGATTTCTTGGTAAATGTGTAATTCGTTGAGTTTCGTTGTCATGTTGTATCATGACATCTCTGGAGTCATATCTGCCCGCCGATTGGTTATGTGTAGGATTTTTAGCCGGGCACTTGATGATCATGCGTGGAGGTTTTCCGCATTTAGATCGTGCACACGAGACGTAGATCGTGAGGATAATTAGGTACATCGTCCCACGTATATTCTGGATTCCGTATACGGGGTGGACATGTGCACGGACACATTTCCGGATCGGGCGTACTGTGACGTCCGTCTTGAGCCATAGTATATGGTCGTTCGTATATTTGGTTATGTTCGACAGTTGGGACTGATTGTTTATACGCCTTCGGGGTATATTCAGTAGTCGCTTGATTTTCATTGAGATCCGTATATATGAATTGTATAATGTCATGAGAATTATTATCATGTATAGCTGACCCTGTGGTTTGGGGCGAAATACTTGTATTTCAGGGCGAGGAAAGGGCAAGGCACAGGAGGAGCACAATGGCGACGGAGGATTCTGATGTATGCTATTTCGGGGGGCCCGAGTCTTTTGGGTTGTTCGGTTATGTTTTATCGTGACTTTCATTTTATTTTGTGTCGGATGAATGTACTAAGATTTGTTAGGTACTGCCCATCGTCATATGGTCTGTACCGAATTTGGATCCTGTGTTTGTTTGCCCGTATTTAAAGATATGAATAACTCATGCTCCACACCGGGGTTTTGATAAATGTTGTGGTACGGTGCCACGTTGTCAGATTTTTAGTGTATATTGTGATATCGCTGGTGGGTCCTGTGAGGGATCCACGGCCGTAATAGCCACTGTTTTTGGGTCATTACGTAAGATGGTATCGAGAGTGTGTTTTTATTTTGAGTCATTGTAGGATCGAAATAGCATCAAGAAAACTTCGTGCCACGTGTAACTTTGTGCAAGCGCGACCGTCGAATACGGTATGTTCTCATGAACCATAATTTGATTACTGGCATGATATTGACGATGTATTGGTCTCCTTACTTATCTTGGCATCTTGCTACCATGAGGCAAAATTCATCTGTTTGAGGAGAACCTAAATTAATTATGTGATTGGAATTGTTTCGACTTAATGTTGATATGATATTGAGTGTGTAACACTTGTAGTGCCAGTGATTCTTTACAACTGCTTTGTTGGATAGGAAATTCCCTGTTACTATTAACTTAGCATGAATTATGATTGATAAATCGAACTGTACTTGTGACTTGATTCTTTCAGTATGGAAAGGAACCTTAGAGGCCGTGGCAGAGGGGGACGAGGCCGCGGAAGAGGCCGAATTCCGATACCACGAGCTAACAGACGCGCGAATGTGGAACAGAGTTCCGCAGGCAGTGATTCGCCTTCTAGGGACCAATCGCACCACACCGGAGAGAATGCACGTGTTGATCCTTACACCGTGATGCAGGGCATGATGGCCCAAATGACCCAAATGGGTCAGCTGATGGAAACTATGCAGAGGAATACTACTGGTCAACAGCAGGGACAACAGCCTCCGCCTCTGGTGCCTGGCGGAATCGTGAGCCGGATTATTAGCGACATATCACGTCAGCGACCTCCGACTTTTGAAGGCTCATCTAAGCCTGCCGACATTGTACACTGGATAGAGCATTTCGAGAAACTGTTCGAGATGGTGGAGTGCCCAGAGGAAAATCGAGTTGCTGTGGCAGCCTACTACCTTAGTAAGAGTGCCCATACTTGGTGGCTTTCTGTGAGGCCTGCCGAAGGCGCGAGTACTTGGGAGGAATTCAAGAATCTTATGCTAGATCGTTACTATCCTGCACCCCTCCCTGAAGCCAAACTGTCTGAATTACTAAACCCCGACCCATCGGAAGACGAGGATGTGTTAGCGATTGCCGAAAAATTCCAAGCACTTCTCCCTTTTGCTACGTCAGTTGTCCGTTCGGAAGCTGATAAGATAAAATATTTCCTCAAGAGGCTTAAACCCCGAATGAGGATGCAATTACTCAATCACCACTGTACGACCTTACCGGAGTGTATTGAGAAGGCTTTGGAGTATGAACTTACCGCGAAGGAGATTTCTAAGAAGCAGCCTCAGTTTTCCAATAAGAGATCCAGGAACTGCACTAAGGAGACAGAACTGTGGGGTATTCAAGAAACCCCAGCCTGTACCAAATCCTTCTGAGCGGCCACCTATGGCACCGAAACCGGCAGGAACGCACTCTCGGGCAATCAGCTCACCTGTCGTGTGTTATAACTGTGGGGACCAGGGGCATATCAGCTCCAAGTGTTCGAAGCCGGCCGTTGCCTGTCACACATGAGGGAAGAACGGTCATCGTGCTCGCTATTGCCGGAGTGGACTCGGGCGTGCTCCAGTAGCATCTCTTGCTCCAGTACAGTCTTCTGTTCAGGAACGTGCTCCTCCATCCGCTTCTTACCAGACTAAGGCGAACAAAGGGATGGGCCGTGGAAATCAAGTTGGTACACTGCTTGGGGTTGCAAAACCCGAGTCTACGAGATGAAGAAAGCCGATGATCCCGGCCGCATGATTGCAGTACTCTCGAGATCCACTCTCGGCCGTTTGTGTTCTTTTTGATATCTTGGTGCTTCACACTCCTTTTTGTCTAGTTCTTGTTTGAGACGTTTGCAATTTAAACCTGTTACCGATTGTGAACCTTATGTAATTGGTCTACCCGATGGTAGAAGAATTATTGGGAGTCGTGAAGTACAGAACTGTCCGATTAGCATGAACAACCATGAGTGGTTGTCCGACTTAATTGTAGTTGATTTACCTAAAGATGATGTAATCTTGGGTATCGACTGGATGGATCATCACGATGTCGTGCTTAGCATCCGTAAGCGAATGGTGACTGTCACATCGGATGATGGCGTCGAGTGTATTTTTCGGGGTGATAATCCCAATCATTCTGGGAGAGTCATCAGCGCTATGAAGGCTATGAGATTACTGAACCAAGGATGCATTGGTTATTGGTGTTACATGACTAAGACAGCTGACCGGCCAGTCAAATTGATTGATATTCCAGTAGTTCGAGATTATCCAGACGTATTTCCAGACGAGCTTCCAGGAATACCCCCACAGCGAGAGGTAGAATTCACCATTGAGTTGGAGCCAGGGACATCCCCGCTTTCGAAAGCACCATATCGTATGGCCCCGACTGAGATGCAGGAGTTAAATATACAACTCGAAGAATTAACTGAGAAAGGGTATGTTCGACCCAGTGCATCCCCTTGGGGAGCGCCGGTGTTATTCGTACGGAAGAAGGACGGATCGCTGCGTTTGTGTATTGATTACCGGGAGCTGAACAAGGTAACAATTAAGAACATATATCCTTTACCTCGCATCGATGATCTATTGGATCAGCTCCAGGGAGCCGCTATATTTTCCAAGATCGACTTGAGGTCCGGGTACCACCAATTGCGGATTCGAGAGTCTGACGTCCCGAAGACAGCTTTTCGCACTCGCTATGGGCATTATGAGTTCGTTGTCATGCCATTCGGACTGACTAATGCACCTGCAGTATTCATGGAATTGATGAATCGGGTTTTTATTAATTATCTGGATCATTTTGTAGTCGTTTTTATTGACGATATCTTGGTCTACTCTCGTGATCATGAGGAGCATGAGTGTCACCTCCGCCAGGTTCTCGATGCGTTAAGGCGAGAACAACTCTATGGAAAATTTTCTAAGTGTGAATTCTGGATGTCTGAAGTTATTTTTCTAGGTCATGTGATATCAGCGGAGGGAGTGAGAGTAGACCCACAAAAGACGGAAGCTATCCGAGACTGGCTACCCCCGAAGAACGTGAAGGAAGTTCGTAGTTTTCTGGGTCTAGCAGGCTATTACAGACGATTCGTGGAAGGATTTTCCAAAATTGCTCAACCGATGACTAATCTGTTGAGAAAAGACAAGAAGTACTTGTGGTCGGAAGCATGTCAGCAAAGTTTTGATGAACTCAAAGGTCGATTAATTTCAGCACCTGTTTTGGTACTACCTAGAGGAACGGAAGGATTCGCGGTATACAGCGATGCATCGAGGCAGGGCCTTGGCTGCGTGTTAATGCAGGACGGGAAAGTGATCGCCTATGCGTACAGACAGTTGCGTCCTTACGAGGTCAACTACCCGACTCATGACTTGGAGTTAGCAGCCGTAGTGTTTGCTTTAAAAATCTGGCGCCACTATCTGTATGGAGTTGCCTGCCAAATTTTTACGGACCACAAGAGCCTGAAGTATATTTTTACCCAGAAGGAGTTGAATATGAGACAAAGGAGGTGGTTAGAGCTAATCAAAGACTATGATATCAAGATCCTTTATCATCCAGGCAAGGCAAATGTGGTTGCCGATGCCTTGAGCCGCAAGACGGTGCAGGAGCAGATACTAGCTCGTTTGACCGCCCAGAGGGAGTTGCAATTAGAGTTCATGAGACCAGAGATTGAGGTCTGGATACAACGCATTCAGGGACAACTGTGCATGCTTGAGATTTCACCATCCCTTGATGAGACGATCAGGACGAAACAGATGACGGACCCATTCTTATCCAGAGTTCGAGGAGAAATCGATCAGGGGAAGGCCCCTGGATTTGTGGTTCACGAGGATGGACTGTTACGCTTTAAAAATCGAGTATGTGTACCAGCAGACGAAGAGTTTAGGAATACTATTCTAAAGGAGGCTCATGCTACCCCGTATTCCATACACCCAGGATCGAACAAAATGTATAAGGATTTGAAGCCGTATTATTGGTGGGGTAACATGAAACGGGAGGTTGCCGAATTCGTTTCGAAATGTTTGACCTGTCAGCAGGTCAAGATTGAGCATCAACGACCAACAGGCATGATGAAACCGCTTCCGATTCCCGAGTGGAAGTGGGAAGACATAACGATGGATTTTATTACTAGTTTGCCGACAAGCCGTCGAGGCATGAACACGATTTGGGTGGTTGTGGATCGATTGACTAAATCAGCCCACTTCTTGGAGATCAAGGATACTTGGGGCCCTGAGAGATTGGCCCAATTATTCATCAAAGAGATTGTAAGACTGCATGGCACCCCTAAGAGTATTGTATCAGATCGGGATGGACGGTTCGTGTCGCACTTCTGGAAGGCGGTTCATCATGCTACGGGTACACATTTGAACTTCAGTACGGCTTTTCATCAGACCGACGGTCAGTCTGAGAGGACAATTCAAACTCTAGAGGATATGTTGAGGGCATGTGCTCTCGATTGGAAGCCTGACTGGGAAGCCCAACTGCCGTTGGTAGAATTCACATACAATAATAGCTGGCACGCCTCGATCATGATGGCACCTTATGAAGCATTGTATGGTCATCGTTGTAGGTCCCCTTTGTGCTGGGACGAATTGTCTGAATCTATTGGTACGGAACCTGATATGTTATTGGCAGCCCGCGAGAAGATTTCCCTGATCAAGAGCCGTCTATTAACGGCCTAAAGCCGCCAGAAATCATATGCAGATAATTGTCGACGACCACTCGAGTTTGAGGTTGGTGACCATGTACTAGTCAAAGTATCTCCTACTAGAGGTGTTTTCCGATTCGGGAAGAGAGGCAAATTGAGCCCAAGGTACATTGGTCCGTTTGAGATCCTGGAACGAGTAGGCGACCTAGCCTATCGTTTAGCATTACCACCAGCTTTGAGCCGGATTCACAATGTATTCCATGTATCTCAGTTAAGGAAGTATGTTGCTGATCCAAGTCACGTTATTCAATTCGACGAGGTCGAAATAGCCGACGACCATTCGTATGAAGAACGACCTGTGCAGATACTCGAGAGAAGAATTAAACAGCTGAGGAACAAGACGATTCCCTTATTAAAAATTCAGTGGTCGATACATGGAGTGGAGGAAGCTACGTGGGAGACTGAAGATAGCATGCGAGAGAAATACCCCGAACTGTTTACCCCTTAGTTTCGGTGACGAAACTCCTTTTAAGGGGGGGAGTATGTAATACCCTCGCCTTTAATATTGTATTTCATGATTTAAGTTAAGTGTTTTCACACCATATCTGTGATATTGTAACAAGTATCGACGAATTATGTTAAGTTGAATTCATGGTCATTCATACTATATTAGTTGTTGGGTGATATTGGGAGAATTCTATTTATGCTTGTTATAGTACTTAACGTACGTTAACATGTATTCATAACGTACGCTCTGTAGGCCGCCTTACGTACGTAACATCGATACGTTAACGTACGTAATGCGAAAGATCCTCCAGCAGTCCGCCTTTCGGCGGGTGGGGCCGAGCAGAGGTAGGTGGTCGGGAGTCGATCGCGACAGCCAAGTCAACGGCTATTACGTACGTAATAGCTACATGGTTACGTACGTAACGAATGGCGTGTTTTGAGGCAGTAAGATTTGATGAAATTAGTTACGTACGTAATGATCGTAAGATTACGTACGTAAGGGATATAACGTACGTTAACCACGTTCGTTAACGTACGTAATACCGAGTTCAGATTATAAAAGTATGCCTTGCCATTCACTTCCTACTCGACCCTCTTCAACCTCCCAACTGAGGAACGATTCTTTTCCCCTCCAACTTCATTTCTAAGCCTTTCTAACTTGTGTTGGAGCTTCAACACTTGATTGGTGACTTGGAGAAGCTAGAGATTGAAGTGTATCCCTTGAAGTGTTGGTGTTGTTCTTCATTTTAAGGTTGGTCTTTCTTTAACTCATATCAATTCCATGTTTATGATGATGTTAGTAGATAAATACTTCACATAATGTTAGTTTAAACTAGTGCAAACATGATAAGTTAATTGAATCATGCTCAAACTAAGTGAAGATTAACTTTGAAGGTATTAGTGTTACTTCTTGATGTAAATAACTTCATAATGTGATTGTGTTGATAATGATATACATAAAACCTGAGGTATAGCATGATAATCGGAAGTTGATTTTAGTCTCAACACTAGGAACATGTTAGGGATGATATCCTTAATGATTAAAAGTGAGAAATGTTAAATTTGTCTCGAACATTCTATTGATTCTTGAAGGTAGTATGGAACCATGACTTTTGGCCTCTAAAACCTTTGTAATAAAAATTGTTGAAGTTACTTCCAAAATTTCAAGTATCCAATGATATAACTAGGCTTTTAATAAATTCTTCAAAGTAAATAAATGAATGTTGATAGAAGGAAGTTGTAATCTTCATATGTTCGAATTTATCGATTTCATTAAAGGGTGTTAATCACTACATTAATAGATTGATAATATTCTTAAGAGGATTGTGTTGAATATGATGATACAAATGCGGTAGATGAGTAGCCGAATTCCATTTCATTAATCCGGGCGTATTAAGAAACGTAAATTAAGATGATGTTCTTAATTCACTAAAAACTTAAACTTATGTTAATCAAGTTTTGAATGTAATCGTTGGTAAAATGATGAAGAACGTAATTAAACACAAACTTATATCGTAATTGGAAGTGTCGATGATTTGAAAAGATATTTTCACGATATTACATTGATGATAAACTAGACATCAAGTATTTGACATTAAGGTTAGAATATGTGTACGAACATGATAAACATAGAATGTTTGTAATAAGAACATTAAAATGATCAATAGGATGATTGATTTATTCAAGTAAAATTACGAATATTATTTATGTAATAATACCATTATCGTACAAATGTGTTGTTGAATGAATTACATTTCATTCAAGGTGCTTGTTCACGTGAGTATTGTTAGACGAGGATACCGTTCGTTTGACCATTCAAAGAAGGATTATTCATCCACGGAATTGAGGCAAGTTATCTTGCTTGGTTATAATGATGTGTAGATTCTTATGATAATTATGCATTTCGTGTATATGAAACACTTATAAACTTGTGTCTTGTGACTTGAGGTTGTTCTTAATGATGTCCCGTTTTCATCATGGGATTGTATTCCCAAGTTCGTTACTTTTGGACCCTTGATATCGTTGAGCTTTGTTGACACTTTGATGAGTTGTTCGATTTCTTGGTAAAAGTGTAATTTGTTGAGTTTCGTTGTCATGTTGTATCGTGACATCTCTGGAGTCATATCTGCGCGCCGATTGGTTATGTGTAGGATTTTTAGCCGGGCACTTGATGATCATGCGTGGAGGTTTTCCGCATTTAGATCGTGCACACGAGACGTAGTTCGTGAGGCTAATTAGGTACATCGTCCCACGTATATTCTGGATTCCGTATACGGGGTGGACATGTGCACGGACACATTTCCGGATCGAGCGTACTGTGACGTCCGTCTTGAGCCATAGTATATGGTCGTTCGTATATTTGGTTATGTTGGATAGTTGGGACTGATTGTTTATACGCCTTCGGGGTATATTCAGTAGTCGGTGGATTTTCTTTGAGATCAGTATATATGAATTGTATAATGTCATGAGAATTATTATCATGTATAGCTGACCCTGTGGTTTGGGGCGAAATACTTATATTTCAGGGCGAGGAAAGGGCAAGGCACAGGAGGAGCACAATGGCGACGGAGGATTCTGATGTATGCTATTTCGGGGGCCCCGAGTCTTTTGGGTTGTTCGGTTATGTTTTATCGTGACTTTCATTTTATTTTGTGTCGGATGAATGTACTAAGATTTGTTAGGTACTGCCCATCGTCATATGGTCTGTACCGAATTTGGATCCTGTGTTTGTTTGCCCGTATTTAAAGATATGAATAACTCATGCTCCACACCGGGGTTTTGATAAATGTTGTGGTACGGTGCCACGTTGTCAGATTTTAAGTGTATATTGTGATATCGCCTGGTGGGTCCCAGGAGGGATCCACGGCACTGTAATAGCCACTGTTTTTGGGCTGTTACAGATACGGCCGTAAGTGGTATTCGTATATTTCAGGTTATGTCGGACGAGAAGGACTTACGGCCGTAAGGGTTACAGCATACGGCCGTAAGACGAGGAAGGTACGGCCGTAAGGCTTGGCCTGATACGGTCGTACGCTACAGGTAGGGTGCCTGGTCATTTTCGACGAAGGGGGCTTACGCCCGTAAGTTTGGCCGGATACGGCCGTATCATCCGAGTTACGCCCGTAAGGTGTGCGGGTACGGCCGTAAGGATGTCGACAGATATTTTTGACGAGGGCGAGTTACGCCCATAAGTCAGGAGCGGATACGACCGTAAGTCTGTCAGCAGGTTTTTAGACGAAGCCGAGTTAGGGCCGTACGAGTTGGCCGGTTACGGCCGTAAGGCCATTGACCTGGAATGTTACGGCCGTAAGAAGGCCGAGTTACGGCCGTAACTTCGGGCAGTTTATAAGGAGTCGGCCGGGACTTTTTCATCATTTTCATCCTTTTCTTCACTTTGTTCCGAGATAGAGACTTGAGGGAGGGATTTTTCCATTCTCAATCACTTGAGTGTTAGATTTTCATCATCTTCATTCATTTGGGAAGCTTGGATACTCGATTTAACTCATGTTCATCGGATCGAAGTGGTTGGATCTTCAAGAGGTAATTTCTTCAACATCTTGGATTTCGATTTTGTGTTGAGATATGATGTTTTGGACGTTATAATCATGTTATATGAAGGGATATGTATATGATTATGAGTTTGTATAAAGATTCATTGGATTATTGAGGGATTATTCAAGAACACTTTGAATATCGAGTTGGAATTGGGGGTTTTCGATTAATTGTCGTTATAATCACGTTTTTGGATATTCATTCTGGATTATTGATCGTATTGAAGATGTTTTGTTGGTTTGAAACACTTCTTGGGGTTTTGATGTTGGTATTATTGAAGTTTGGTTGTATACAATCGAAGTTTGGCCACAAAGTGTTCGATATAATGCCCCAATGAACTTGGTTTAGTCGTTTTGACGTCTTGAGTTCGTTTTAATCGTGTTTGATTCGTATATTGAGCGGATTGTTGGTAATTGTGTTATTCAAGGTTGTTCGAGCGACCGACACTTCATTTAGGACATTTGTTCGTGGAAGGACATTCTTCATCAGTATTGTGTAAGTTGATTCTTACTCGGTTAAAAGGATATTCACTCCTTTTTGTTGTTGATCATTCATAATCATACTCATTCATCATGGTATTAACCTTATTGAGACTTGTAATTGTCGAATAATCACTTCATTCACGAGGAACGACGGTTCCAATAATTTTATTGAGTTATCAATCACGTCACTATTATTTTCATCTCGGTAAGTTAGTCTTGGCCTTGTCGAATTATTATTCATTGATGTTCATTGCGGTCATTCTCGTTCATATGACCTTCTTGGTTCATATTTCGTGGCCGGGTGTGGTTGTGTGGAATTTTTAGTCGGGCACATGATGGTCATGTATTGGGTTCACCGATACATTTGGACCGTGCACACGGTAACGCTTACCTCCGTGAGACTAATTAGGTACAAGGACGGGTGTGTCCGGTCATTCGTCTTGTACACTTGCACAAAATATTATGGGCGTACTATGATACTCCTCTTCAGCGTAATTCATAACTAAGGATAATTCATAACTTCAGATATATCATGATCGTGTATTTTCAACCCTTGAGGATTGTTGTTCTGTGTAACTGACCCCGTTGGGGGATTTTGTTTTCAGGTCACGGCAAGGCAAAGGCACGGGAAGAGCATGTTGACGGCGAGGAGTCATAGTGATACTAGTAGGGGGCCCCAGTCATTCCGTTTGTTTCAGTCATTTCAGTCATTTCAGTCATTTCCGTCATTTGTATTTGTAATATCCGCAATTTCGAATTTTGGTAAATTTCTTTTTTCGGCGGAAGTCCGTTTTGATGACTCGCTCATGACCGTTTCGTCATTTTGAGAATGATTAATTCTGCACTTTTTGTCATCCGGGTTCGTTTCGGTATCGTTTTGTTGAGTTCCGAGCTTTTTAGCGACTTTTCCGCACTTGAGCTCGATTCTTGCGAATCTCGTCCGAAACTGTTGTTTCGAGTTTCTCGTAAGTTCATTTGATGTTATTATTCATGTTGCGAGCTTTGGTTTCGTGTTTCGATCGCGTATCGTGATTTTCGGACGTTTTGGGCCATTTTTGTAATTTCCCAAAGTTTTGGGTAATTACTTCCGTTGTTGAATTCCGAGCCTTCGGGTGGTCGGAATTGTGTGTTCTCTTAGCTCTTAGATTCGTCTTTGCGAGTACGTCGTAACCGTACCATCGATTCGTATTCAGGTTCGGGTTTCGGGGTCGTTCGGGCCGTCGGAGTTGGCCCCGGCCGAGTCATGGCCGGGCAATCTGGGCCCAGGCCGGACTGGCCGAGTCACGGCCGGTAGTGCTCGGCAGCTTCTGGCCGAGTCACGGCCGGTAGTGCTCGGCAGCTCCTGGCCGAGCAGGCCGCAGTGAGCCGCCGCGGCACACTCTGTGGCATTTTTCGGCCAAACCGACTGTACCGGGTGCCGCGGAACACTCCGACCGAGCCGCGGCACACTGCCGACCACTGGGAGCCATTTTTGGGCCTGTGCCGCGGCACACTCCCGCTGGGCCGCGGCACACTGTGCAGCCTATTTATGGCCCTGCACACGGGTTTTTGGCCATTTTTCTCCGTCTTCTCCTTCTCTTCCGCGGCTGGGGGTGATCTTACCATGGATCCATGTTGTGTAACAACAAATCCATAAAGTTCTTGAGTTCATATCATCAATCAATCATCCGTTATCATCCTTTGATCCAGCGAATCAAGGTAACCTACCTTAGAACCCTAATTTCGTGAATTTGGGGGTTTTTGCGTTTTTGTCCGATTCGTTTCGTATTATTGATTAATTCATGATGGATATGATTAATCTTGGTAGTATTCTTGTGTTTGACATCATTTAATCCATTGTTCTTCGTCGAATCGAAGTATATTTCTTGATTTCCTTCAAATTGACTTTTTGGGGGATTTGTCCTTGATCTTGTTTTTCATCCGTTTTTGATGGATCTATTATGGTTAAATGATGTTTTTAAACATATTCTATGGATTGTATATCCATATTTCAACTTGGAATTCCGTTTTCGGGTTTTTACGGAACGAATCGTGTTCTTGGCCGTTTTGGGGGAAACGCTTGAACTTTCTGTAACACCCCAAACTAGGCGGATATTACAGTGCCGTGGACCCCCGACTGGGACCCACCAGGCGAATGAAAACGGATGAATTACACAGGGTAAATGTAGTACCGAACCACATTACAACATCAATTACTCCGATTAGGAGTTTCATACGACACACCCAGGATAAAATAGAATACATGTGTATTTTATGTGACGATAAAATACACAACACTGAATGAAATGAGTATTCAAACGGAATGTCTGCAGCGGGATAAATAAAGGAACATGAATGACTGAATAAATGACTGAACAGACTGGGGCCCCCTTCTAGTATCATTGGGACTCCTCGCCGTCAATGTGTTCTCCCTGTGCCTTTGCCTTGCCATGACCTGAGAAACAAATATCCCCAAACGGGGTCAGTTATACAGAACAACAATCCTCCAGAGTTGAATAAACACAATCATATAAATATGTAGTATAAACCACAAGTTCGATTAAAATGAAGCGGTTAGATTATAACCCAATCTTGTTGAAAACATACGCAATCAAACATGCTGTATGAATCAACTAACAGTACGGCTCAAAGGGTGGCGCCACACTACGCCCGGGATGGAAATGTGTCCGTGCACAAGCCACCAACGAGTATCGATCGAATACCCGCGTGTTCTTGTACCTAATCAGTCTCACGAAGCAATCGACTCGTGTGCACAGTCTAATGTGAGGCCAACAACCAACACACGACATAAATGTGCCCGACATGAAAATCCTACACATACCAACCGGCACGCCAGTATGACCCGGAATGCCACGATATAACAAAAGTGACATCGGAAAACGAATAATGACTCACCGAGATAAAATGATAGTGAAATGAATGATAGCTCAACAAAATGATTGGAACCGTCGTTCCTTGTGACTGAAGTGATTAATTGACAATGAAAAGTTTTAATACGGTTAACACAATGATGAATGAGTTACGATTATGAATGAACAACAACAAAAGAAAATGAATATCCTTATAACTGAGTAAGAATCAACTTACACAATACTGGTGACAATTATCCTTCTACGAACAACGTCCTAATTGAGATATCAGTCGCTCGAACAACCTTGAATTATACAATATCCAACAAATCGTTCAAAATACAAATCAAACACGAATATAACGAACTCAAAACGTCGATACGATTAAACTAAGTTCATTGGGGCATTATATCGGATACGTTGTGGCCAAACTCCGGTTGTTTACAATCAAATCTCAATAAGCCACTATCAATTCCCCCAAGAAGTGTTTCAAACCAACAAACATCTTCCGAATGATCAATAATCCAAAATGAATATCCGAAAACGTGATTATAACGACAATTAATCGAAAACCCCCAATTTCAACTCGATAATCAAAGTGTTCTTGAATAATCCTTCAATAATCCAATGAATCCTTATACAAACTCATAAACATATACATATCCTTTCATATAACATGATTATAATGTCCAAAACATCATATCTCAACATAGAATCGAAATCCAAGGTGTTGAAGAAATTACCTCTTGAAGATCCAATCACTTCGATCCGAAGAACACGAGTTTAAACGAGTATCCGAGCTTCCCAAATGAATGAAGATGATGAAAATTACACACTCAAGTGATTGATGATTGCAAAATCTCTCCCTCAACCCTCTCTCTCGGATGAAGATGGAAAAATGAAGAAGTGGGGAAAAATGACCCGGCCAAGTCCTTAAATACTGCCGGAAGTTACGGCCGTAACTCGGCCCTCTTACGACCGTAACATTCCAAGTCAACGGACTTACGGCCAGAATCGCCAACTCAGACGGCCAGACTGCTTCGCCCGAAAGCTCGCCGACAGACTTACGGCCAGAATCGCTCGAGTTACGGCGTAACCGCCTTCGTCAAAAACACACGCCGACAGCCTTACGTCCGTACCGCACAACTAACGGCCCTAACTCGGATGATACGGCCGTATCCGCCAACCTTACGAGCATAACCCGCCTTCAAAAATGGCTCGACAACCTTCTGCAAAGATACGGCCGTATCCGGCCAAGCCTTACGGCCGTACCTGCCTCGACTTACGGCCGTATGCCGCAACCCTTACGGCCGTAAGTCACCCTTGGTCGACAACACCCGAAATTTACGAACACCACTTACGGCCATATCCACCCCACCTTACGGCCGTAACTCACCTTCGGCCAAAATGCCTGGGCAGCCTGCTGGACCACTTACGGCCGTAACCGGCCAGCCTTATGGCCGTACCCGCTGAACTTACGGCCGTATCCCAGAACCTTACGGCCGTAACTCAAAGCTGGCCAAGGTGGATTAATCTGATAATTCCGATTCCTCGTTACGACTGATGAATGATCCGACATACCATACGAATGTGGAAGTGAACAAGTCTAACACGAGCCAAAGATGATACTCCCAGTACAAGGCTATCAATCACAATGAAAATGATAATACTCCCGTCTCGATCTAAAAACGGAGATAAAATGACGATCGGTAACTGATATACGATTACAACATGCCAACATTGAACGCAATTGAGTGATTCATTAATGATGAGTGATTATTAATGAGTGAGAATTACTGAGTGACAATTACAGACTGATAATTACTGAATGAAAATGAATGAATTACAACCGGGTATTACACTGTCGTCATTCGTTCTTTGAATTCAACGGCTTTGAGTCGTATTATGGAATTCATTTTCGTTGTTATTGTTTTCATTCATAGTTCATTGTTGCGGATTGTCGTTCGGTAGAGTCGGCGAGTTCGTAGTCGGTTCGTGCCAACCTACTTCGGCCGATTCTCCGCGTTGTGGTTATTCGAGGCAAGTACCTTGCCCATACTTTTCTTATTTTGTGGATATGATGATCGGTGATCATCTTAGTGTGTTTGTTTCGTTGTTTGAAATGAAGCTTCAAAAGATTTCGGTTTGGCCTCGTTAAAGGCTTTCTTTCAAATGCGTGTGTGTTTTGTGAACGGCGTGTTTTGGGAATTGATTATGATTTGATTATTTTGAACGTTGAAGGATTTGATGATGATACTCCTATTGTTTAAAGTTATGGAATCGTGTATTCCGTATTTAATCTTGTTATTGTGTTTTGAAGAGTTTGATAATGGTGTCGAGTTAATGGCCATCTCTAGTGAGTATTCTTAATGAACTTACATTCTTAGCATGTTAGTTTTGCATGAGTAGTGTGTGTGTATGCTCACTATGGGTTAGATCCGACGGGGTCTCGGTAGGGGTCCACGGAGGGGTGGATCCGCGAGTTTGCTTTTAACCACTACGGGTTAGATCCGACGGGGTCTCGGTAGGGATCCACGGAGGGGTGGGTCCACGGTTAATTGTGGTGCATTTTGCAAATGTGATTTGATAATGGCATTTCCGGAAATGAGTGCTTTTGAACGGTTTTCATGATTGCATGCATTGACTAAGTGTGTAAGAGGTAAGTTGTTCGTTTGGCCTACTTGGCTAGGATGGCTCTAGAGTATTTTGTTGTTTATGTTAAATCCTTTAATTGTGGATTTTGACGTAGGAAGACGAACCTTGTGGTCGTTCTTGTGTACTGTGAGTTGATGAGATTTGGGGCTAAAATCCCAATGGTTTTGTAAAAGTCATTTTATGGATTTGGGGCTAAAATCCCAACGGTTTGGTAAAGGTCATTTTACGGAAAGTAAACCTTTGGGTCGGTGACCCCTTTCGTCTTTTGGGTTTTGAAAAGCGGGATTTGATAATCCTAAATTGTTTCCTATTAAATCTCTCGATGACATTCTAAACCGTTTTATAAATTATTTCCATTGATTTGTGATCTTTCGATTTTGAAATGTTTTCTCAAACTCTTGCCTCGAGAAGTACTTTTCGTTTCGTTTGGATCCTTGAGGATTCCTGGTTATTGTTATTCGTGGAATGTGAATTGTATGGTTCGTATTTGCACTTTGTACTTGCACTAGCAAAACAAAGGAGTTTTGCTAACCCCAGTATTCGGGGTGGATGTCTATTTTTGCATTCGTGTTTTGGAGCATAACACAGGTCGGCACGAAGGATGATGAAAGATGAACGATACTAATCACGCGAGGATCCGTTGATGTCGTATTGGTCTAGTTGTATTTTCTTTTCCGCCGCAAGATCTTTTCCCGCCAGACGGAGTTTATTGTATTTTGACCGCGTGGGTATATGTTGTAATTGAGTCAGATATTTTTATTGAAAGACCAAATCGGTCATCGAGTCATTTAGCCTTGAAGGCATTGTCGAGATGTTAAATGTTGTTACCACTGTAGATCTTCGAGGAGAGGGTCTACGGCGTGTAATATCCCCGAGTGGATCGGGGGTGTTACATAAATGGTATCGAGCTTAGGTTGAGAAAACCTAGCTGTCGGGTCAAGTCGTGTTGTTTGAGTCTTGTTTCGTTGGATTTGATCTGACTGAGTCGTGTCGCGACGCGTCGTCTGAGTTTGTTGGTCGTGATTAGTATCGTGGGGCGATCATCATCTTCGTGCGACCTGTGGAAGTAAGTCTCCCTTCTTTGTGTTGTGCCTCGTGTGACACGAGCTATTTTTTTTATGATTATTTGTTAAGTGGTGGAATCCTTATGTGGATTTTGATTTCACGATATGTATTTAGTCGACTCTCGTATTTGATTTATACGAGGAGTGTCGTCGCTTGTGATGTGTTTTTATTGTTGTTTTTGTCCGTTGCTGATGATTTTCGAATCGATTTGCACGTTTTACAAGTTCTATTGTGGAAGCTTTGTGCTTATACGCATTCGACTTGTTCCCTAGCCAGTGCGGGAGGGTCGTTAGAGGCCTCGAATGGGGTCAGTGGTTTTGTTCTGAATCCTAGGCGGTCTTCGACTGTGGTATTTTATCGTTTATTTCCGTTTAAAGACATGTATTGTCTTGATTTTAAACGCTTTGATGCGTGTACTAGGAGTTGTTTTAGTGAACGTCGATATGTGTGAGTTTTGGGCATTCTGGCCTATTGGATTTTTGAAAACCTTGAGTATCTTAGAAAAATAAATTTCGAGACATACTTTTAAAATGAGTTATTTTCTTGTGGTACATCCTAGGTGCCACAATATATTTCAAAAAAAATTTTTACTTCGAGGACCAAAATGCTTTGAGGTATTTTCAATGTTTTAGAAACACTTTTATTTAGACCCGAGGGTCGAATATTCTGAAAGTTTTCACTAAGATAAAGTGTCCTAATTTTTATCAAATGCGAAATGGTTCTCCAATGTCTCGATAACGATGTTTCACGTTTGTACTTTTTGAAAGGTGATACTCAAGATCAACCGGTGTTCTTCTAAATTATTTTCAAAATGAGGTTTTCGTTTTTCAAACCTATCCATTCCCGTTTGAGGGCTGGGTATGTATGTATGATGTTCGCATTGTCATTTTGATGTTTGCTCCCGAGTATGATCGAGTTGGCAGCGTGAGCGTTGAGTCGTTTTCCACACATTTGTTGTGTTAGCCCTCTGTGAGAGGTGGGATGTTGGTATTGAATGTTGACATCTCGTGGTGATTTCTGCGTTATCGCGCATGTGCGAGCCGTTAGAGCTTGGTTTGGTATGGCCGTGTGCATCGGTGATCGTTCCGTTATGTGTCGGTTGTTTAATGTCTTGTTACGTTGCTCCTGTTTTTGTGAATTTCGTGGACGAGGTCGGAGGTAATACCCGTACTATTTTGACTTCCGTATTTTCTCTTTCTCCAGTCTATCGATTCACTCATGTTCGTTGATACTTTATGAACTTGTTCTGTATTTCGGTTTCATCGTCCGAACGAACTGCGATCTTGTTATGGGTCGATCTGGTTATCGCCGTGACTTTTCGGGTTCGGTTCGATTCTTGTGAACCTTGTTCGGGAGTGACATCATCTGGTTCTACTAGTTCTTTTATTCGAAGTGGATCGGATTTGGAACTCTTGTGTTTTCGACTCTGTCGACTCGTTTATGTTCGTCGACGTTTCTGAGCTTGTCCTGCCCCTTGCTTTTGTTGATCGAACGAGTGCGGTATTGTTTTGGAATAACTCGTTTGTCGTTGTGATTTTTTTCGATTGCTATTCCCTTTCCTGTGGATCTTATGTGAGTGCACATTTTGTTGTTTTCACCGGATCATGTTTCGTCTCGAGTCGAGATGTGAACTTCGGAGTTGTCGGTTGAACCTTATTGTTCTTCGTGATCCGAACATGATTATTCGATTTTTTTTGTTGACTCGATCGTGGTGGTTCGATCATTGATTGTTCGGTTTTTGTTAATCTCGTTTCGTGATTGTTGAATGTTCAGACTCCTTCGTAATTCCCTTAAGTTCGGGAAATTAGTCTCGTTTTCGATCTTCCAACCTTGGGCGGTGGAATTCCGTATTGGTTCAGCGATTGGCTCGCGTTTCGATTGATGTACCGTTGGGTTGGTCAATCATACTGACTTTCGTTCGTTGTGTTTTGTGATTGTCGGATAATTGACTTGGCTATATTATCCGTTTGATGACGCTTGTCGTTTGTTGGTTTTATTATATCCCTAACGGCGACGTTGTGTTGGTCGTCGTGGAGCGTGTTTTCACGCCGTATGTCTCTTTGCGTTTCTTGCAGCGTTTCTCCGTTGGGCGCGAGTTTTCTGTTTTTGTGTATCTCGTCGAGTTTTCCTGGCGGGTATATTGCTCCCCCCTACTTGTTTTAAGTTTCGGGACGAAACTTCTTTTAAGGAGGGTAGAATGTAATATCCGCAATTTCGAATTTCGGTAAATTTCTTTTTTCGGCGGAAGTCCGTTTTGACGACTCGCTCATGACTGTTTCGTCATTTCGAGAATGATTAATTCTGCACTTTTTGTCATCCGAGTTCGTTTCGGTATCGTTTTGTTGAGTTCCGAGCTTTTTAGCGACTTTTCCGCACTTGAGCTCGATTCTTGCGAATCTCGTCCGAAACTGTTGTTTCGAGTTTCTCGTAAGTTCATTTGATGTTATTATTCATGTTGCGAGCTTTGGTTTGGTGTTTCGATCGCGTATCGTGATTTTCGGACGTTTTGGGCCATTTTTATAATTTCCCAAAGTTTTGGGTAATTATTTCCGTTGTTGAATTCCTAGCCTTCGGGTGGTCGGAATTGTGTGTTCTCTTAGCTCTTAGATTCGTCTTTGCGAGTACGTCGTAACCGTACCATCGATTCGTATTCAGGTTCGGGTTTCGGGGTCGTTCGGGCCGTCGGAGTTGGCCCCGGCCGAGTCATGGCCGGCAATGCAGGCCGGGCCGGACCGCCGAGTCACGGCCGGTAGTGCTCGGCAGCTTCTGGCCGAGTCACGGCCGGGAGTGCTCGGCAGCTCCTGGCCGAGCAGGCCGCAGTGAGCCTCGGCACATGCCGGCAGGGCCGCGGCACACTCTGTGGCATTTTTCGGCCAAACCGACTGTACCGGGTGCCGCGGCACACTTCGGCCGAGCCGCGGCACACTGCCAACCACTGTGTTACGGGCAAACTTCAGTCCGTCGAGTTATGCCGTGCGCCCCTTAGCAACTCAGTCCTTCGGCCACTAAGGCAGGCTTTCCCAACCCTTGCCGGTTAAATGCGGAAGATTGAAGTATTTTAGAGAGAGAAAGTTAGAGAGAGAAACTGCTCTTTAGAAAGGAATTTTTATTGCTCAACTTCGGATGATGTACAAATGAGGGGCTTGGAGCTCCTTTTATAGGTCTCCATCTACATCTTCTAGAATGTACAAGAATCTACAAGTATCTAGAACATACAAGAGATTACAAGTCAATCTACATCCTTTCTATGATCATTCCGGAAGGCTTCCGGAATGTTACAACATCTATCAAGTAAATACTAGAATTCTGTAGAAGAGTCTCGACCCTTCTAGAAGCTTCCATAGCCAAAGTGTGACAATTCTCCCCCACCTGAGTCTTGACGTCCCCGTCAAGGTTTTGCCTTGTATGCTTCAATTTTGGTTTTGAACTGCCACAAGTCTTGCTCCTTCTCCCACGAAGCTTCGCTGTCTGGTAAACCTATCCAGCATACTAAGTACTCCGTCCAGCGGGGTGTTCCCCGTTTTCCGACGTGTCGATCCGCCAGGATTTCTTCGATCTCCTTCTCAAAGGACACTGTGTGAGCAGGCGGGGCTCGATCTGACTTATTTCGGGTTGGGTCTTCCTCATCCTTGTAATATGGTTTCAAAAGACTCACATGGAAGACCGGGTGAATTTTTAAGTCATTAGGAAGATTGAGCCGATAGGACCGCGTTCCGACCTTCTTCACTATCTCAAAGGGTCCTTCATACCGCCGTGTCAAGCCTTTGTGCACTTGACGGATCGCCTTAACATTTCTTCCGATCATTCGGACCAACACTTGGTCCCCTACTTGAAATTCCCTCGGACGGCGCTTGTCGTCCGCCCACTTCTTCATTCGCTTGGCAGCTTTAGTCAGATACGCCCTTGCTATGTCATGTTCCTCGTTCCAACCTTTAGCAAGTTTGTATGCTGCCGGACTCGCACCTTCGTATTTCCGAACTAGTTCCTGGGGTGTCGTCGGTTGTTGCCCCATCACCAGTTCAAACGGACTTCGTTGTGTGGACTCGTTCCGCTGCAAATTGTAAGAAAGTTGCGCAACATCATGTAAACGAGCCCAGTCGGACTGGTTGGCACTTACAAAGTGTCGGAGATAAATCTCCAGCAAATGATTTACACGTTCAGTTTGTCCATCCGTTTGGGGGTGAAAGCTTGTCGAGAAGTGGAGGTTTGACCCCATCAACTTGAATAGCTCCCTCCAAAACTTTCCTGTGAATCGAGGGTCTCGGTCGCTTATGATACTCCGAGGAACTCCCCAGTACTTTACCACATGTTTCAAGAATAGTCGGGCTGCTTCCTCGGCCTTACAATCCTTTGTTGCCGGTATAAAGTCCATCGTAAGACTATCCCACGGACGTTCAGCAATAGGCAATGGCTCTAGCAGTCCTGCCGGTTTACTTTGCTCGACCTTGTCTTGCTGGCAGACCAAGCAGGTCTTTACGTAGGCGTTCACGTCATCCTGCAAGTTAGGCCAGTAAAATGACTGCTCAACAAGCGCTTTAGTACGAAGAGTACCTGGGTGTCCCGCCCATCTCGAATCATGGCACTCTTTCAGCACTTCCCTTCTAAGGTTGTCCCATCGGGGTACATACAACCTATCTCCAACAGTAAAAAGTAAGCCATTCTCTTGCCAGAACTTCCTTGTCTTGCCCTCCTTTGCCATTTCCACCAGATTTTTGGCCAAGGGGTCTTGGGCAATACCGTCTCTTATCCGATCGGCAAGGTCGCACTGCGCTTGGGTGATAGACGCCAGTGAGGCCTTCCGACTTAAAGCATCCGCAACAACATTCGTTTTTCCTGGCTTATATTCCATAGAATAATCAAATTCAGCCAAGAAGTCTTGCCACCGTGCTTGCTTCGGGGTGATCTTCTTTTGATTTTGGAAATAGCTAGTCGCCACATTGTCCGTCTTGATCACGAAATGATTCCCGAGCAAGTAGTGTCTCCGCGTACGAAGACAATGGATTATAGCCGTCATTTCTTTGTCATGGACCGGGTACCGTCGTTCCGTCTCGTTTAGCTTCCGGGACTCGTATGCAACAGGATGCCCATCCTGCATTAAGACTCCTCCAATGGCATAGTCGGAGGCATCCGAGTGTAACTCAAAAGGCTTTGTGTAGTCCGGAAGTTTCAGCACCGGGTCATTCATGACTGCCACCTTCAGATCTTCGAAGGATGCTTGGCACTCATCCGTCCAATCCCACACAACCTTCTTCTTAAGTAAGTCAGTTAATGGCGTTGCCCTCGCCGAGTATCCGTCAATGAATCGCCGATAGTAGTTCACCAAGCCTAAGAACGACCGAAGCTCGGAGACGTTCTGAGGAGGCTCCCACTCGGCAATGGCCTGCACTTTTTTTGTGTCCATTAAGATCATTCCTTGTTTCACCTTGTGCCCCAAGAACATTACCTCCGCTTGGGCAAACGAGCATTTTTCCAGTTTTACATATAATTCATTCTCCCTCAGGACTCGGAACACTTTCCGTAGATGTTCAGCGTGTTCATTCAAGGACTCGTTGTATATCACTATGTGATCCAGGTACACAACAACAAACTTGTCCAAGAATGGGTGAAATATCTTATTCATTAGAGTGCAGAAAGTTGCAGGAGCATTAGTCAAGCCAAAGGGAATAACCAAAAACTCAAATGAACCATACCTCGTCACGCAGGTTGTTTTCGGTTCGTCTCCTTCCGCGATATGGACTTGCCAATACCCCGACCGCAAGTCTAGTTTTGAGAACCACTTTTCCTTCCCCAAGCGGTCGAATAGGTCAGCTACCAAAGGTATTGGGTATTTGTTCTTTATGGTAACCTTGTTAAGCGCCCGGTAGTCAATGCACATACGCAAGCTACCGTCCTGTTTCTTCTGTAATAATGCCGGGGCGCCATAAGGAGCTTTGGAAGGACGAATATAGCCAGCATCAAGTAAATCCTTCAATTGCCTTCGAAGTTCTTCCAACTCTGGCGGAGCCATCCGGTACGGCCCCATTGCAGGAGGTTTCGCCCCCTGTTCCAGCTCAATCTCGTGATCTACCTCCCGCCTCGGTGGTAACTTTTTGGGCAACTCGGGAGGCATCACGTCCTTAAATTCGGCCAGCACTTCACTGATTTCTGCCGGGACTTCATTCCCGACGATTGGGTCCTCCGTCTTGAGGGCAGCAAGATATGTCTCTTGCCCCTTCTTACACCCTTTTGAAACCTTCATAGCCGACAACATACGGGACTCGAGCTTTCCACGTAATAATGGAATATCAAATGTTACCTTGTTCGGCGTTATGCTCAGAATTTGGGCATTTTGGATGGTTACCGTCTTCATCCTTTCCAGGAATTCCATGCCTAGCACCATCCGATAATCATCTATTCGGACCACTGTCAAGTCAAGCTTGCCCTGCCAATCCGCCAGTTGGACCGGGACTTGCTTAGCTACGCCAACTATGGGTCTTGATGGTGTGTTCACTGTCTTCATCCATCCCATTTCTTTAGTAACTCTTACACCCAGTCGGACCGCCTCATCCTCGGCTAAGAAGTTGTGAGTGGCTCCCGTGTCTACTAAGGCCTTTGTGACTCCCTTATTTATCTTTGCCTCAACATACATGAGACCATTCCTGACCTTTTCCGCCTTGGGTACCATCACGGTTTCTTCCTTCGCCTTCATTGCATTAAGGAGTTGCATCGACCCCATCTGCATTTATTCGGCCTGTTCCTCCTGTTGGCTTATTATGGCATTAAGTGCTTTCTTCTTCGGGCACTCCTGGACGAAGTGTGGACCCCCGCATAAGAAGAACTCTCTCTTCTTGACTTCATGGGTCTTTTCTTTCCCTTTGAAGGTTGGCTTGTATCCCGTCTTGTGAGGCCTGTCTCCCCCACCTTTTTTCTTGCCTCCCTTCTTATCCTTTCGCTGCGCGAAGTCCTTTCGGAATTCCACAATTTCTTCGGCCGCAGCAATTGCTTCCGACAGATCTTGGACCTTCTGCCTTCTCAGCTCGAGGGCTGCCCAGGACTGCAACCCGTCCAAGAAATAGAACAATCGATCTTTGTCCGACATTTCGGGAAGTTCCAACATGAGTGAGGAGAACTCATTGACATAATCCTTCACACTTCCCGATTGCTTCAGGCCACGCAGCTTCTTCATGGCCAGACTCTCGGCATTCTCCGGATAGAACTGCTTCTTCAAGTCCGCCTTGAATTCTTCCCAAGTATCTATCCGGCATGTCCCTCGTGCAATGTCTTGATGGCGCCGTCTCCACCATAAGGCAGCGTCATCACTAAGGTACAAGATCGCCAACTTGATCTTGTCCTCGTCATCCCTTATACGTACTGCATCCATATAGGTTTCGAGAGACCAAAAGAAATTATCAAGTTCTTTGGCATTACGCTTACCGGAGTACTTTGGAGGTTCTGGTGCCCGAATGCGCGGCACTTCCCTTGCCATGGTGCCACCTGCCACAGCTGCCTTGCATAATGCACAATCCTCCTCGGTCTTCTCCATCCGTGCGGTTAGTTCTTCCCGCAATTTGGCTACCTCGCCAAGAAGTGTGGACTTCAACTCGTTAAGAGCAAGCAACACCTTGTCCTCAATATTGCTGGCATTTTCTTCAAGGACATCCATCCGTTCGATGGTTTCACCAACAGCCACCTCGATCTTGGTCATCCTTACTTCCATAGAGGATGCAAAATCTCGGGATTTGTCCCTACCACCTTTCTTAGTCTTGCGAGCATCATCGCCAGCATTGTTCCCTTCGACCATGCTGCTGTTTCCGTTCATTCTCTCACTTTACCAACAAACCGGTCTCCGATACCACGTGTCACGGGCAAACTTCAGTCCTTCGAGTTATGCCGTGCGCCCCTTAGCAACTCAGTCCTTCGGCCACTAAGGCAGGCTTTCCCAACCCTTGCCGGTTAAATGCGGAAGATTGAAGTATTTTAGAGAGAGAAAGTTAGAGAGAGAAACTGCTCTTTAGAAAGGAACTTTTATTGCTCAACTTCGGATGATGTACAAATGAGGGGCTTGGAGCTCCTTTTATAGGTCTCCATCTACATCTTCTAGAATGTACAAGAATCTACAAGTATCTAGAACATACAAGAGATTACAAGTCAATCTACATCCTTTCTATGATCATTCCGGAAGGCTTCCGGAATGTTACAACATCTATCAAGTAAATACTAGAATTCTGGAGAAGAGTCTCGACCCTTCTAGAAGCTTCCATAGCCAAAGTGTGACAACTGGGAGCCATTTTTGGGCCTGTGCCGCGGCACACTCCCGCTGGGCCGCGGCACACTGTGCAGCCTATTTATGGCCCTACACACGGGTTTTTGGCCATTTTTCTCCTTCTTCTCCTTCTCTTCCGCAGCTGGGGGTGATCTTACCATGGAGCCATGTTGTTTAACAACAAATCCATGAAGTTCTTGAGTTCATATCATCAATCAATCATCCGTTATCATCCTTTGATCCAGCGAATCAAGGTAAGCTTCCTTAGAACTCTAATTTCGTGAATTTGGGGGTTTTTGCGTTTTTGTCCGATTCGTTTCGTATTATTGATTAATTCATGATGTATATGATTAATCTTGGTAGTATTCTTGTGTTTGACATCATTTAATCCATTGTTCTTCGTCGAATCGAAGTATATTTCTTGATTTCCTTCAAATTGACTTTTTGGGGGATTTGTCCTTGATCTTGTTTTTCATCCGTTTTTGATGGATCGATTATGGTTAAATGATGTTTTTAAACATATTCTATGGATTGTATATCCATATTTCAACTTGGAATTCCGTTTTCGGGTTTGTGAGCAGAATCGTGTTCTTGGCTGTTTTGGGGGAAACGCTTGAACTTTCGTCATTGGTTCTTTGAATTCAACGGATTTGAGTCGTATTATGGAATTCATTTTCGTTGTTATTGTTTTCATTCATAGTTCATTGTTGCGGATTGTCGTTCGGTGGAGTCGGCGAGTTCGTAGTCGGTTCGTGCCAACCTACTTCGGCCGATTCTCCGCGTTGTGGTTATTCGAGGCAAGTACCTTGCCCATACTTTTCTTATTTTGTGGATATGATGATCGGTGATCGTCTTAGTGTGTTTGTTTGGTTGTTTGAAATGAAGTTTCAAAAGATTTCGGTTTGGCCTCGTTAAAGGCTTTCTTTCAAATGCGTGTGTGTTTTGTGAACGGCGTGTTTTGGGAATTGATTATGATTTGATTATTTTGAACGTTGAAGGATTTGATGATGATACTCCTATTGTTTAAAGTTATGGAATCGTGTATTCCGTATTTAATCTTGTTATTGTGTTTTGAAGAGTTTGATAATGGTGTCGAGTTAATGGCCATCTCTAGTGAGTATTCTTAATGAACTTACATTCTTAGCATGTTAGTTTTGCATGAGTAGTGTGTGTGTATGCTCACTATGGGTTAGATCCGACGGGTTCTCGGTAGGGGTCCACGGAGGGGTGGATCCGCGAGCTTGCTTTTAACCACTACGGGTTAGATCCGACGGGGTCTCGGTAGGGATCCACGGAGGGGTGGGTCCACGGTTAATTGTGGTGCATTTTGCAAATGTGATTTGATAATGGCATTTCCGGAAATGAGTGCTTTTGAACGGTTTTCATGATTGCATGCATTGACTAAGTGTGTAAGAGGTAAGTTGTTCGTTTGGCCTACTTGGCTAAGATGGCTCTAGAGTATTTTGTTGTTTATGTTAAATCCTTTAATTGTGGATTTTGACGTTGGAAGACGAACCTTGTGGTCGTTCTTGTGTACTGTGAGTTGATGAGATTTGGGGCTAAAATCCCAATGGTTTTGTAAAAGTCATTTTATGGATTTGGGGCTAAAATCCCAACGGTTTGGTAAAGGTCATTTTACGGAAAGTAAACCTTTGGGTCGGTGACCCCTTTCGTCTTTTGGGTTTTGAAAAGCGGGATTTGATAATCCTAAATTGTTTCCTATTAAAACTCTCGATGGCATTCTAAACCGTTTTATAAATTATTTCCATTGATTTGTGATCTTTTGATTTTGAAATGTTTTCTCAAACTCTTGCCTCGAGAAGTACTTTTCGTTTCGTTTGGATCCTTGAGGATTCCTGGTTATTGTTATTCGTGGAATGTGAATTGTATGGTTCGTATTTGCACTTTGTACTTGCACTAGCAAAACAGTGGAGTTTTGCTAACCCCCGAGTATTCGGGGGGTGGATGTCTATTTTTTCATTCAGGTTTTGGAGCATAACACAGGGTCGGCACGAAGGATGATGAAAGATGAACGATACTAATCACGCGAGGATCTGTTGATGTCGTATTGGTCTAGTTGTATTTTCTTTTCCGCTGCAGTATCTTTTCCCCGTTGTACGAGAGTTTATTGTATTTTGACCCATGCGTGGGTATATGTTGTAATTGAGCTGTATATTTTTATTGAAAGACCAAATCGGTCTACTGAGTCATTTAGCCTTGAAGGCATTGTCGAGATGTTAAATGTTGTTACCAGCCTGGTAGATCTTCGAGGAGAGGGTCTACGGCGTGTAATATCCCTGAGTGGATTGGGGGTGTTACATAAATGGTATCGGAGCTTAGGTTGAGAAAAACCTAGGCTGTCGGGTCAAGTCGTGTTGTTTGAGTCTTGTTTCGTTGGATTTGATCTGGCTGATTCGTGTCGCGACGCGTCGTCTGAGTTTGTTGGTCGTGATTAGTATCGTGGGGCGATCATCATCTTCGTGCGACCTGTGGAAGTAAGTCTCCCTTCTTTGTGTTGTGCCTCGTGTGACACGAGCTATTTTTTTTATGATTATTTGTTAAGTGGTGGAATCCTTATGTGGATTTTGATTTCACGATATGTATTTAGTCGACTCTCGTATTTGATTTATACGAGGAGTGTCATCGCTTGTGATGTGTTTTTATTGTTGTTTTTGTCCGTTGCTGATGATTTTCGAATCGATTTGCACGTTTTACAAGTTCTATTGTGGAAGCTTTGTGCTTATACGCATTCGACTTGTTCCTAGCCGATCGGGAGGGTCGTTAGAGGCCTCGAATGGGGTCGATGGTTTTGTTACGAATCTAGGCGGTCTTCGATCGTGGTATTTTATCGTTTATTTCCGTTTAAAGACATGTATTGTCTTGATTTTAAACGCTTTGATGCGTGTACTAGGAGTTGTTTTAGTGAACGTCGATATGTGTGAGTTTTGGGCATTCTGGCCTATTGGATTTTTGAAAACCTTGAGTATCTTAGAAAAATAAATTTCGAGACATACTTTTAAAATGAGTTATTTTCTTGTGGTACATCCTAGGTGCCACAATATATTTCAAAAAAAATTTTTACTTCGAGGACCAAAATGCTTTGAGGTATTTTCAATGTTTTAGAAACACTTTTATTTAGACCCGAGGGTCGAATATTCTGAAAGTTTTCACTAAGAGAAAGTGTCCTCATTTTTATCAAATGCGAAATGGTTCTCCAATGTCTCGATAATGATGTTTCACGTTTGTACTTTTTGAAAGGTGATACTCAAGATCAACCGGTGTTCTTCTAAATTATTTTCAAAATGAGGTTTTCGTTTTTAAAACCTATCCATTCCCGTTTGAGGGCTGGGTATGTATGTATGATGTTCGCATTGTCATTTTGATGTTTGCTCCCGAGTATGATCGAGTTGGCGGCGTGAGCGTTGAGTCGTTTTCCACACATTTGTTGTGTTAGCCCTCTGTGAGAGGTGGGATGTTGGTATTGAATGTTGCCATCTCGTGGTGATTTCTGCGTTATCGCGCATGTGCGAGCTGTTAGAGCTTGGTTTGGTATGGCCGTGTGCATCGGTGATCGTTCCGTTATGTGTCGGTTGTTTAATGTCTTGTTACCTTGCTCCTGTTTTTGTGAATTTCGTGGACGAGGTCGGAGGTAATACCCGTACTATTTTGACTTCCGTATTTTATCTTTCTCCAGTCTATCGATTCCCTCATGTTCGTTGATACTTTATGAACTTGTTCTGTATTTCGGTTTCATCGTCCGAACGAACTGCGATCTTGTTATGGGTCGATCTGGTTATCGCCGTGACTTTTCGGGTTCGGTTCGATTCTTGTGAACCTTGTTCGTGAGTGACATCATCTGGTTCTACTAGTTCTTTTATTCGAAGTAGATCGGATTTGGAACTCTTGTCTTTTCGACTCTGTCGACTCGTTTATGTTCGTCGACATTTCTGAGCTTGTCCTGCCCCTTGCTTTTGTTGATCGAACGAGTGCGGTATTGTTTCGGAATAACTCGTTTGTCATTGTGATTTTTTTCGATTGCTTTTCCCTTTCCTGTGGATCTTATGTGAGTGCACATTTTGTAGTTTTCACCGGATCATGTTTCGTCTCGAGTCGAGATGTGAACTTCGGAGTTGTCGGTTGAACCTTATTGTTCTTCGTGATCCGAACATGATTATTCGATTTTTTTTTGTTGACTCGATCGTGGTGGTTCGATCATTGATTGTTCGGTTTTTGTTAATCTCGTTTCGTGATTGTTGAATGTTCAGACTCCTTCGTAATTCCCTTAAGTTCGGGAAATTAGTCTCGTTTTCGATCTTCCAACCTTGGGCGGTGGAATTCCTTATTGGTTCAGCGATTGGCTCGCGTTTCGATTGATGTACCGTTGGGTTGGTCAATCATACTGACTTTCGTTCGTTGTGTTTTGTGATTGTCGGATAATTGACTTGGCTATATTATCCGTTTGATGACGCTTGTCATTTGTTGGTTTTATTATATCCCTAACGGCGACGTTGTGTTGGTCGTCGTGGAGCGTGTTTTCACGCCGTATGTCTCTTTGCATTTCTTGCAGCATTTCTCCGTTGGGCGCGAGTTTTCTGTTTTTGTGTATCTCGTCGAGTTTTCCTGGCGGGTATATTGCTCCCCCCTACTTGTTTTAAGTTTCGGGACAAAACTTCTTTTAAGGAGGGTAGAATGTAATATCCGCAATTTCGAATTTCGGCAAATTTCTTTTTTCGGCGGAAGTCCATTTTGACGACTCGCTCATGACTGTTTCGTCATTTCGAGAATGATTAATTCTGCACTTTTTGTCATCCGAGTTCGTTTCGGTATCATTTTGTTGAGTTCCGAGCTTTTTAGCGACTTTTCCGCACTTGAGCTCGATTCTTGCGAATCTCGTCCGAAACTGTTGTTTCGAGTTTCTCGTAAGTTCATTTGATGTTATTATTCATGTTGCGAGCTTTGGTTTGGTGTTTCGATCGCGTATCGTGATTTTCGGACGTTTTGGGTCATTTTTGTAATTTCCCAAAGTTTTGGGTAATTATTTCCGTTGTTGAATTCCGAGCCTTCGGGTGGTCGGAATTGTGTGTTCTCTTAGCTCTTAGATTCGTCTTTGCGAGTACATCGTAACCGTACCATCGATTCGTATTCAGGTTCGGGTTTCGGGGTCGTTCGGGCCGTCGGAGTTGGCCCCGGCCGAGTCATGGCCGGGCAATCTGGGCCCAGTGTCACGGGCTTAGAGTTTGCTATGCTCCTAAGCGTCGTGCGGCCTAGCAACCCTCTTGCTAGTCAGCCTTAAACACTCCGAATTTGGCTAAGTATAAAAGTTGGCACAACGAAAGAGAGGCAATGGGTTGAGGAAAGTTTTCTTCCATTAAGTATCAAAGAGATTACAAGTGTGTCTTACAAGTGAGTTCCCAAGGATGGCTGCAAATGAGCCCCAACTTTCCTATTTATACTACCTCCTATTACTAGAACTTTCCTCCACCTCCTCATTTGGAGGCTTCTAGACCCTCCTACACTATTACAAAATCTAGAGTATTCTAAGTACAAAAGCCTTTACAAATGTCTAGAATCATCTACTAGATTACAAGTCTTGACTCATCCAAGAGTCTCTAGCACCTTCCACATGTTTCTGGATCTTCCTGGCTCGTTCAGCCCGACCCGGCCCGCTCGGCCCGACTCGGCCCGCCTCCATGTAACCCGACCCGATCCGGCCTTCCACACATGCCTCCGGATTAATCTTTGATGTTCTGGACCATCCCGGTCCGTTTCTAGAATGTTCTGAGTATAACTTCCTCACAGTGGACTCCTCAGCTTTCCAATGTCCACTGCCATCACAAGGCATTATCCCGCTAAGCCTATTATAGGGGGAGGGTGCTCCGTGCATCCCTCGCGCGCCGCCCGCGCGCGCGCCCAGCGCCTTGCGCGCACCCCTCGCGGGTCTCCGTCGCCCATGTCCGAGTCTCAGCCCTCGGATGTGCCTCGTCTCGTCATCTTGTCCCGCATTGTCCCGAAGCGGTGTGCCTGTCTGCCGCACTCGTCCGTTCGGTTCCCGGCGCGCCTTGTCTCGCCGCCCAGGTAGTTCCGCATCAGGCCTGATAGCCTTGTCCCTCGGTCGGGCACTTTGTTGCCCGGATGGCCTGCTTGCTCGGCCATACATCCACGCATGCCGCGCCACACGGCTAAGTCCCTCAGTCGATTGTGCCGCTCCACACGGCCCAGCTGTCCCGAACGTGCCCCGTGCACGTTGATCTGCTGAACCTCGCACCCCTCTGTGCGGGTCTGTCCGAGCACTCTGTCGGTCATTTCTCTCGGGGCGTGACACTCTCCCCCGCCTGTTCCGTCGACGTCCCCGTCGACGCGTGCTGCCACTCGGTCTCTCGATGTACCGCATTGATCCCAGATAGTACATCAGCATTTCCTCTTCAGTCAGCTTCTTCTGAAATCGAAGTGTCGTCATCGCTGCGTAGGGAAGTTGCTCCACCGTCAAGGGGATAGTGATGGGTTTGTTCGGACCGTTCACCCATAGTACCTTTGCTTGTGGGAAAAAGGCAAAATCGTTCTTCTCCAGGAAGTCCATTCCCAAAATGAGGTCCCGATCGTCCATCGTGGTGACCTTGAAATGCACTCGGCCTTCCCAGTTTCCGAGCACGATTCGCACTCCGTTTGCTTCCCCTGTCACCGGTACTGCTGGTCCGTTGTTGGATTTCATCCAGCCCTTGCATGGCTGCACAAGTAGTCCCAATCTTCTGGCTTCGGCCTCAGTGATATAGTTGTAGTCGGCTCCCATGTCGACCAAGGCCTTGATGGGTTGGTGGTTGATGGTTCCTTCCACGAACATCAACTTGCTTCCTCGCGGTCCCTCGCTGCCTGCACTGACGACAGAATTAAGTTGTGGGATCGTGCTTACCTGGTGCACGTCTGTCTGATCAATTGTTGGCCCCTCACATTCGGCCATGGCGTTGAGCTTCCCCATTTTCGGACAGTCCTTCATCTGATGAGCTCCGCCGCACATAAAGCATCCTCGTTGGTCGGGAGCGCCCCTGCGTTCACCCGAGTTGTATGGTTTGTCCGCGTCGTGTTGCGGTCTTGTCCCGAATCTTCCGCGTGATGGTTGGGCTGGTTGTTGTACTGACGTGCAGGTGTCTCCCCCGCCTTTGGCTTGACCCTCAGCTTGCGGCTCCTTCCTCTTCTCAAATTCGGCTAGGGACTCGGCCACTTTGATTGCCTCATTGACAGATTTCACCTCGCGGCCTTGTACTCTGTCCCTGACCCAACTCGGTAGTCCATCCAGGAAGAAGAATAGTCGATCATCCTCGTTCATGTCCGGAATCTGAAGCATGATCGATGTAAAGTCCCGAACATAGTCCCGAATGGTAGTCTTATGCTTGAGCTCGCGGAGTCTCTTCCTTGCCTCATAGCATGTGTTCTCGGGATAGAATTGTGCCTTGAGTTCCGACACGAACTCGTCCCAAGTCCCGATCGGTTGGCAAGTCCCTTTCGTAACACCGGCCTGTCGATGACGCCACCACAGCGCTGCATCGTCGGCAAGATATAGTGCAGCCTGCCATACTTTGGCCTTCTCGTCCGTCAGTCCCAGACCATCAAAGTAAAGTTCCATTCGCCACAGGAACTCCTCGATTAACTTGGCATCTCTCTTGCCAATGAACTCCTTGGGTTTGGGGACCTCAACCCTTGGTCCCTCGAACCTCGCCCCGCCAAATGTGCTGTTCCAGCTCGGCACACCATTCGAGTTGGTGCCCGAGTTGCTTGCCCGACAGATTTTATCACAAAAATCTTCAAATCGTTTGGCACTTGCCTCGCAAAACTCGGCATACTGCTTGCGCATTTCCATAATGCTGGCTGCCACATGATCTTCGATCGTTGCTAACTCCTTGCGCAACGAGAGTTGTTCCCTCTTGAAGGTCTCGAGCTGGCCCAACGTGTGCCCTTCCAGTTGGCCAACAGCTTTCTCGAGAGTACCTACGCGTTCCTCCGTGCTCAATTGGGTGTTAGTGATGCGCTGCCCAAGAGCTTCGATGTCGTCCTCGATGTCGGGTAGGCGGTTTGCTAAGGTGAGTATGATCTTTCGGATGTCTTCATCCTCAAGAAGTCGGCTTCGTGCCGGGTTCTCCTCGTGTTGCGGCGGCACCACACCGCGCGCCTTGCTCTTGCCATGCTTGGCTTTCCCTTCAGCTGGGACTTCTCCACGTCCCCGGACCTTGTCAGCCTCTGTGACTCGTCCGTCCTCCACATTGATGCCTGCCTCGATCTGTCCGTCGGTCATGATGCCTGCTGATCGTTAGCGTCGACTCCCGCAGTCTTGCACACCTCCTTGTGTGGCTAACGATGGCTCTGATACCACTTGTCACGGGCTTAGAGTTTGCTATGCTCCTAAGCGTCGTGCGGCCTAGCAACCCTCTTGCTAGTCAGCCTTAAACACTCCGAATTTGGCTAAGTATGAAAGTTGGCACAACGAAAGAGAGGCAATGGGTTGAGGAAAGTTTTCTTCCACTAAGTATCAAAGAGATTACAAGTGTGTCTTACAAGTGAGTTCCCAAGGATGGCTGCAAATGAGCCCCAACTTTCCTATTTATACTACCTCCTATTACTAGAACCTTCCTCCACCTCCTCATTTGGAGGCTTCTAGACCCTCCTGCACTATTACAAAATCTAGAGTATTCTAAGTACAAAAGCCTTTACAAATGTCTAGAATCATCTACTAGATTACAAGTCTTGACTCATCCAAGAGTCTCTAGCACCTTCCACATGTTTCTGGATCTTCCTGGCTCGTTCGGCCCGACCCGCCGCTCGGCCCGACTCGGCCCGTGTCCATGTAACCCGACCCGATCCGGCCCGGCCTTCCACACATGCCTCCGGATTAATCTTTGATGTTCTGGACCATCCCGGTCCGTTTCTGGAATGTTCTGAGTATAACTTCCTCACAGTGGACTCCTCAGCTTTCCAATGTCCACTGCCATCACAAGGCATTATCCCGCTAAGCCTATTATAGGGGGAGGGTGCTCCGTGCATCCCTCGCGCACCGCCCGCGCGCGCGCCCAGCGCCTTGCGCGCACCCCTCGCGGGTCTCCGTCGCCCGTGTCCGAGTCTCAGCCCTCGGATGTGCCTCGTCTCGTCATCTTGTCCCGCATTGTCCCGAAGCGGTGTGCCTGTCTGCCGCACTCGTCCGTTCGGTTCCCGGCGCGCCTTGTCTCGCCGCCCAGGTAGTTCCGCATCAGGCCTGATGGCCTTGTCCCTCGGTCGGGCACTTTGTTGCCCGGATGGCCTGCTTGCTCGTGTAATATCCGGAATTTCCACTACTGTTGTTTAAGATTATTTTATCCGAGTTATGTTGTACAGCGTGGAATCTGTACAGTATGGGTAAAATAATTAAAAGACCAAGACATCTGTATTGGTATAATTGTCGTACTTGGTCGACAATTGGATGTAAGAAGTATATGTATTCAGTATGCCGTATGTTCGTATTCTGTATATTGAGACGATTGGACAAGAATAGCTGAAAATGGCTAAGTGTAACATTATTAGCGCACGCTAATAATCAGGAGTAGCGCACGCTATCGTGCAGGTTTAGCGCACGCTACGGATATACGATAACGCACGCTATTGCAGTCAGATCGGAAGGAATCTGCGTGTGGACCAGGCCACTTTCGGCGCACGTTATGATAAGTCAACGAATGTTGTAATGTAGTGTTAGCGCACGCTAATGCATGTTGATTAGCGCACGCTAACTGTATATCGGACAAAAAGGAATCTTATCCTCGTCAGCACTTTCGGCGTGTGGACCAGTCTTCGGAGCATACGGACAAACGAGTCAACTATGAGTAGCGCACGCTAAGGTAAGACACTTGCGTACGCTAAATAGAGGCATTTACGTACGCTATTGCATGGGCATTGCGTACGTAAATCACTTCATGCAGTAAGACAGTTGCCTCTGGACTGCGATAGCGCACGCTAACAAAGGTCAGTTAGCGCACGCTAAGGCCGTAGCGCACGCTAAACATAAGGTTTAGCGCACGCTAAACATAAGGTTTAGCGCACGCTAGTAATGTATTCTATATAAGGGACAAAGGGGTATTATGAAGCATTTCGTCCATTCTTTCACCTTCAGACGATAGAGAGAGGTCTTAGAGAGAAGTTGAGGTCCCAAACACTTGAGTTGATCATTCCTAACAACATTTGAAACTTGGAAGTGATTGAAAACGGATTCAACCTTGGGATTCAATCCATTCCTTCAAAGAGGTAATTACTCTTCATCTTTGGATTTCGTTTTGGATTGAATGTTGATGTTCTTCAGTTGATGATTATTACATAAACAAGTTGATAAGCATGATTATGAGATAGATTACCGGATTATGATGATGTTATTGTTGACATGAAGATATTGATATGATTCTTGTGGTTTGAATAGTGTTGTTCGTTTTCTTGAGATAAGTGGATTAATCATTCTCCTCAGTTTCGGATGTTGATGTTATTGTCGATGATTACTCCCTGTAATGATAGATTATGAAAGTGTTGTTACGTTCTTAATGTTTCATGATGTTGATATTGAGGAAGATGATATATGGATATAGAATTTGGATTATAAGTTGGATGATTGTTTATATGTTAAAGGATATCGGATTTCGTTGTTTTGATAGCTTTGAACATGATTCAGAATCACTTGGTGTTCTTGAAATCGCCATAAGTTGATCGGTATCTCAAAATATGCATCATGCGACATTAGCGCACGCTACGTTCTTGCCTAGCGCGCGCTAACGGGAGCAACTTAGCGCACGCTACGTTAGGTGATTAACGTGCGCTAAGAAGGCGAAAGTGCGATTTTCGTGTTGTGGTTGTAAATTCGTCTTGGTTTGAGTAGGGTTGATCGACTAGTGTTTAATCGAGATATTGTCGAGCGGTTGGGTTTGTAAATTGGTTTTATCGATTGTTAATTGTTGTCGAACTTGTTGTCTATCGACATCGTAATAGGTCGAGAATATTGATCGGTGATTACAACCGTGTGTTGCGGTCAAGCTCGAGAATGTTCGTTGATTGCTTTGGTCGGGACCGAGGAACTTGTAGATGACGGCAATGGATTTGCAATGACTTCCTCGTCATTGTATCGGTATCGAAGTAAGTTATTACTTACTCGGTTTATAGTATTTAATGAATGGTTTCCGTTTCATTCGTTTATAATTCGTATAACAATGTTTATAATCGTAATCACAGGAGACTTGAGATTATAAATCATATTCGAAGTTTTGGGAATCTAAATCATAATGTATATGATTTGCTTTTGTTATTGGTATACTTGTATATCGAGGATATATCGTGATAAAAACAGAGATATGAATTATCGCAATCCGTGATACTTTGGACCGCCGAGTATTGAGGATAATGGTTCGTGGTGGTTTAGGCATTGAGATCGTTCTTGAAGGACTCGGCAAGTACTCTAATCATTTTTATCATTTGAGTCGATCATGTTGTGATACATTCGTGTATCGTTGTTGTCATGCATTTGTGCATTGTTGTTGTCGTGTATTGTGCAATCGTTGTTTTGTGCGGTTGTGCATTGTTGTCATATGTCCACCATGCGTTGGTCCGGGGATCATCATGGGAATCTATAGCCGTGTGTCGCTGGATCGCCGGATGTAATGCCACCATGCGATGGTCCGATGGGATCATCATGGGAATCTATAGTTGTGTCGCTGGATCGCTGGATTACCATATGTTGTTGTTATTGTGCATATGTATATTATGGGTGGCCATAAGTATACATTGTCGTTATTGTTGTGATCATATTGACGTTGTCATATGAGTGTGCATTTGTAGGTCTTGTGTTAGGACCATGTCCGTATGTTGTGTTGATCTGATCTCGGATCGGTCGACGTGATGGTAATGGTATTTCGTATCTTGAGGTATGTTCCGTATTTCCTTGGTACTTGTCTTTGATGGACAATCGATTATCGTATTGGAATTGTCGATGTTATCCGATGGATTGAATTGGCGAGTTGATATAATTTCCGTATCGCGAGTTATGATAATGTTTTGAGAACCTTGAGTATTGTTGAGATACCGCATGGATATTTCGGTATTATTTTAATGTGTTGTTAAGGATACGAATCGTGGATTCTCGTAAAGTTCTGACGGTAAGATTACATTGGTCGTATTCTTACTTAGTATTTCCATTGATATGTAATTATTGATGAGATGTGATGGTTATCATTGTTGGATATTATGGTGACCCCGTCGTGGGCTTTCTTTTTAGGTTCTTGGATTATCAAGCTTGTAGTGGTCGTGGAGAGATGAACTTCCCTGAGGATACCGGCAAGGGCATGTATTTGTGTTTTGAGTTTCGATCGCTTGTTGTATTCATTGCTAGAGTATTTTAATTGTTTGTGTTTATCCATTGCGTGAGTATTTTTAAATGACCTTTTTGGAATCGTAACTTAGGTTACTTTGGCAATCATTTTCTAAATCTATTCTCGCTTGCGTGTAAGCGATAGCTTAACGTATGTGTTTTTAAAGTTGAGTTTTGGCATTTTGGGCCTTGTGGTTTCAAATGAGTTTTTACGACGGTTTGATAAACGAGTTTTATAAATCTTCGAATGTTTTTAATAGATAATACCGTCGTTAGCCTCTTGGGCGTTTGTAAATGTTTGCGAAAATTTCCTTCACCTTGTGGGTTCCATCTCGGGGCCACGGCGCTGTAATATTCCGTTCGGATGCGGGAGTGTTACGAGAATATGGTATCGGAGCTTAGGTTGAGAAAACCTAGGCAATGGGTTGAGTTGGGTCGTGTTTTACGTCGCGTCATTTGAGTTGTCGATTGAAAAATATTGGAGCCGTGAGTTTTGTTGTTCACTCGGGCTTATGCGTTGTGCGATTTGCAGTGTAATCTTGGTCTTGTTATAAACTTTTCCAAATAGTATTAACGTGTTTCATCGTATAGAGGTGTTGTTTTCTCGAGTTGAACCGAGTTTGCAAAAGTGTGTTTTAAAAATATACGTGTCGAGTATTTTCTTGAGTCGAGACATGTGCCAAGATCACGGGAATCGGCTTCACGATCTGTAAGTATTGGATTTTTGAATTGCATTGAGATTTATTGTCGCTCTAAGTTGATATGTTCGAGGTTCGTAAAGATATTATGCGTTACGGTATATGATGACAGAGTTGGGACAGATTGATGATCTTGAGAAGTTATGATTAAGGAAATCAATATGTCGATTAAGTTTTGGAACGGAGTTTTGCATTTGAGAGAAATATTGTGGATTGTTCAGGAGAACATGTAATCATGTTAGTTCATCTTGAGATATATGAACTGCTTTTGAGCATTTGAAAATGATACTTTTCAAAATGAATGTTTTACAGATGTTTTACCGTAAACGATTTTTGGGCCGAGACCCAATAGATTTTTGAAATTGTTTTATAACTCAGGACTTGGGGTCCGAAAAAGAGTTTCCTACTTTTTAAACTTCTTGTAATGCGGAACGAGATACGGGCTAAGACCCTAATATTTCAAAAGACTTTTCTGTTTTCTTAAAAACTCCCGAGACTTGTAAAACACTTTATCAATCGTTTATCTATGTCGTTCCTGCCTTTTGGGGTTCTGGATTACTTGTTCAAAATAAACTTCTCGGAAGTCTTTTCTTTGTGTTGATTTGTTTCAATGCATTGTCATAGCATAATTGAGGTGATCCAGGATGGAAAATGATTGGCGTTGCGAGTCATATGTGGAAAAGGAGTTTTTGTCGAAGTTTATACATTGAGATTTTGGATTCTATCGTGTAGTTTTCGGATGGAATATCAATGGGATTTGTGACGAGCCGGATTGGTATATAGGAGTACGGATGTGGTCAATCATTTGCATAGTTTTCATTTTAAAACTTCGAAATCGTGTGGATTCGAAGGAAACTGTTATCAAATACTTGGCACCAGTGAGCCAGTTTATTTTTCGAGAATTGATTTGGTGGTCTTACCAAAATTTATGTTTTGAGTTTTGAAATTTTTTTAAAGAACTTTCGAAAATTTGTCTCCTTGACAAGATTATATGATTTCAAACTGGTTTTGAAAATGTGATTGATGTACATACGCATTTAATGCATAATGCATATCGTGGTGAAGTTCTGAATGAGATTCACGAACTGGATAAGACATCAGTATGGTACGAGGAAAAGAGATTCGAACTTTAGTATGGCAGTTTGATTATCCGGTGATGATCGGTTGAGTTATCGGATAAGAGAAATATGTTGCGTGTTGTAGATTCATGCACATAATATTATTTTGGAAACTTGGGATATTGTGAAACCGGAATATATGTGCTATGTGATTCCGTTGGTGCGGTAGTAGCGCAATTTTAACATAGTGATCTTTGATTGATTTCTTTGTAAGTGTAAATTTGGGGATGGTGACCCCATGCTGGTTGTTTTGGATATTGAGTGGTCATTCCCACTCCTTATATGAATTGGTATGTTCGTCGATTTGCGATTCGTTGTTCGTATGCCGAGGGGAATGTTCACCAGTCGGTTGTGTTTCGTTGAGATCCACTGTATGTGATTGGTGTGTCGTTTTGAGAACACTATATCGGTTTCCGTGGTTATGTGTTGACCGTGTTGGAGTTTATCATGGTGACGATATTATCGATTGCGTTTCGACCTTTGGATTGGTCATATTAGAGTTCATCATGTCAATGATATTCTCGATTAATTTATGAGTTGATCATTGCTGGTGATCATCTGAGCGTTCAGATTTTGTGTTGATATTTCGGGATTCGTTGCCATTGTGTTGGGCAGTTGTTTCACAGATGTATCGTGTATTATTGATTTGTATCAGGATTTGGACTTGATTGTGTAATCAAGCAGACAGGATTTGAAACGGATAGATTATTTCTTCCGAAGATGTTATATTTTTGTTGAGATCCATGGAATTGTGATCGTAAGCGTGTTGAAGCTTTACAGTGAAGTCACTTGCTAGCATCTCAGGAGAGCGTCGACTTGGTGCATATGTAAGTATGCTATTTTGGTTATTCGGTAATAATGATGATTGATCGTTGTCGTGATGGTTTCGGGATATTTTGGTTGAACGATTTGTTTGTTTTTATGACGGATTGCAAGTTTCGAGGACGAAACTTATTTTAAGTGGTGTAGTATGTAATATCCTGTATTTCCACTCATCGTTGTTTAAGATTATTTTATCCGAGTTATGTTGTACAGCGTGGAATGCATGCAGTATGGGTAAAATAATTAAAGGACCAAGACATCTGTATTGGTATAATTGTCGTACTTGGTCGACAATTGGATGTAAGAAGTATATGTATTCAGTATGCCGTATGTTCGTATTCTGTATATTGAGACGATTGGACAAGAATAGCTGAAAATGGCTAAGTGTAACATTATTAGCGCACGCTAATAATCAGGAGTAGCGCACGCTATCGTGCAGGTTTAGCGCACGCTACGGATATACGATAACGCACGCTAATGCAGTCAAATCGGAAGGAATCTGCGTGTGGACCAGGCCACTTTCGGCGCACGTTATGATAAGTCAACGAATGTTGTAATGTAGTGTTAGCGCACGCTAATGCATGTTGATTAGCGCATGCTAACTGTATATCGGACAAAAAGGAATCTTATCCTCGTCAGCACTTTCGGCGTGTGGACCAGTCTTCGGAGCATACAGACAAACGAGTCAACTATGAGTAGCGCACGCTAAGGTAAGACACTTGCGTACGCTAAATAGAGGCATTTACGTACGCTATTGCATGGGCATTGCGTACATAAATCACTTCATGTAGTAAGACAGTTGCCTCTGGACTGCGATAGCGCACGCTAACAAAGGTCAGTTAGCGCACGCTAAGGCCGCAGCGCACGCTAAACATAAGGTTTAGCGCATGCTAGTAATGTATTCTATATAAGGGACAAAGGGGTATTATGAAGCATTTCGTCCATTCTTTCACCTTCAGACGATAGAGAGAGGTCTTAGAGAGAAGTTGAGGTCCCAAACACTTGAGTTGATCATTCCTAACAACATTTGAAACTTGGAAGTGATTGAAAACGGATTCAACCTTGGGATTCAATCCATTCCTTCAAAGAGGTAATTACTCTTCATCTTTGGATTTCGTTTTGGATTGAATGTTGATGTTCTTGAGTTGATGATTATTACATAAACAAGTTGATAAGCATGATTATGAGATAGATTACCGGATTATGATGATGTTATTGTTGACATGAAGATATTGATATGATTCTTGTGGTTTGAATAGTGTTGTTCGTTTTCTTGAGATAAGTGGATTAATCATTCTCCTCAGTTTCGGATGTTGATGTTATTGTAGATGATTACTCCCTGTAATGATAGATTATGAAAGTGTTGTTACGTTCTTAATGTTTAATGATGTTGATATTGAGGAAGATGATATATGGATATAGAACTTGGATTATAAGTTGGATGATTGTTTATATGTTAAAGGATATCGGATTTCGTTGTTTTGATAGCTATGAACATGATTAAGAATCACTTGGTGTTCTTGAAATCGCCATAAGTTGATCGGTATCTGAAAAATATGCATCTGTACAGCATTAGCGCACGCTACGTTTACTGCCTAGCGCGCGCTAACGGGAGCAACTTAGCGCACGCTACGTTAGGTGATTAACGTGCGCTAAGAAGGCAGAAAGTGCAGTATTTTCGTGTTGTGGTTGTAAATGTAACACCCCAAACTAGGCGGATATTACAGTGCCGTGGACCCCCGACTGGGACCCACCAGGCGAATGAAAAAAAATGAATTACACAGGGTAAATGTAGTACCGAACCACATTACAACATCAATTACTCCGATTAGGAGTTTCATACAACACACCCAGGGTAAAATAGAATACATGTGTATCTTATGTGACGATAAAATACACAACACTGAATGAAACGAGTATTCAAACGGAATGTCTGCAGCGGAATAAATAAAGGAAACTTAAATGACTGAATAAGTGACTGAACAGACTGGGGCCCCTTTCTAGTATCATTGGGACTCCTCGACGTCAGCGTGTTCTCCCCGTGCCTTTGCCTTGCCAAGACCTGAAAAACAAAATCCCCAAACGGGGTCAGTTACCAGAACAACAATCCTCAAGGGTTGAAAAATACACAATCATGATTTAACTGAAGTTATGAAATATCCTTAGTTATGAATTACGCTGAAGAGGGGTATCATAGTACGCCCGTAGTGTTCTGTGCAAGTGTACAAGACGAATGACCGGACACACCCGTCCTTGTACCTAATTAGTCTCACGGAGGTAATCTGTTACCATGTGCACAGTCCAATGTATCACTCCCAATACATGGCCATAACGTGCCCGACTAAAAATTCCACACATCCGCACCCGGCCACGCAATATGAACCCAGAAGGTCATATGAACGAGAATGACCGTAATGAATATCAATGAATAAATAATAATCTGACAAAGTCAAGAATGACTCACCGAGATGAGAGTAATAATGAAATGAATGATAGCTCAACGAAAAGATTGGAACCGCTGCTCCTTATGATCAAGTGATTAATTGACAATAACAAGTTTTAATATGATTAATACAATGATGAATGAGTTATGATTATGAATGATCAACAACAAAAGGTATGAATATCCTTTTAACCGAGTAAGAATTAACTTACTAAATACCGATGAAGAAAGTCCTTCCACGAACAAATGTCCTAAATGAAGTGTCGGTCGCACGAACAACCTTAATTCAATACAATTACCGACAATCCGATCAATATACGAATTAAACACGAATATAACGAACTCAAAACGTCGATACGATTAAATTAAGTTCATTGGGGCATAATATCGAACACGTTGCGTCCAAATTCCGATTGTTTACAATCAAACCTCAATATACCAATATCAAATCCCCCAAGAAGTGTTTCAAACCAATAAAACATCTCCAATACGATCAATAATCCGATATGAATATCCAAAAACGTGATTATAACAACAATTAGTCGAAAATCCCCAATTCCAACTCGATATTCAAGGTGTTCTTGAATAATTCCTCAATAATCCAATGAATCCTTATACAAACTCATAATCATATACATATCCCTTCATATAACATGATTATAACGTCCAAAACATCATATCTCAACACAAAATCGAAGTCCAAAGTGTTGAAGTAATTACCTCTTGAAGATTCAAGTACTTTAATCCGAAGAACACGCGTTAGATTGATTATCCGGGCTTCACGATCGAAAGGAGATGAAGCAAATCAAACACTCAAATAATTTATGAAGTAAAAACCCTCCCTCAAGCTTCTCTCTCTCGTAAAAGGTGGAAAAAACTAGAAGAAATGGGTTGAAAAGCTGAAAAAATGAATTTATAGGGAGTTGACTGCCTGCCGGACACGGCCCGTGCCGATCGGCACGGTCGTGTCACTGCAGTGGCCGACGGTGGCCGACAGGACTCGGCGTGTCCCCGCTTGACACGGTCGCGGCGCGAGGGCCTTCCGACGATGACCCGTCCGGCCGACTTGGCATGACTCGGCCGTGCTGCATCGACACGGTCGGCGTCTTTGGCGATCGGTTACGCTTATCCGGAAGAAATCTTGCCGCAGGCCGTGCGGACGACACGGCCGAGTTCGGTCGGCAGAAACTTTGGCATTTCGGACGAGTACGACACGGGCGTGTCGGACGACACGACCGAGTCCGGGCGGTGATCGCCAAAATCAAACGACCATAACTCTCTCGTCCGGACTCCGATTGACTCACCGTTTGAACCATTGGAAAGCTAACTCGATGCTCTATAATATTGAAAAGATTTAGAATTTTTGGAGTTACCAAAAATTAATGGTGATCTAACAAAGTCGAACTCATATGAGGAAAGTTGAAATAATGAACAATAATGATACACAACTCGAAGTTTTTCCGAACGGTGAACACGGTGAATGAACATGATTGATGAATGATTATAATTGAGTGAAAATACACTGAGTGACAATTACAGACTGATAATTACTGAATGAAAATAAATGAATTACAACCGGGTATTACATACACCCCCCCTTAAAAGAGTTTCGTCCCCGAAACTAAGGGTCAAACAACTCGGGATAACTCTCCCGCATACTATCCTCGGTTTCCCAAGTAGCCTCTTCGACTCCATGTCTGGACCACTGAATCTTGACCAAAGGAATCGACTTATTCCTCAACTGTTTGATTCGCCGCTCTAACACTCGTACAGGACACTCCTCGTACGAATGATCATCTGCGATCTCAATTTCGTCGAACTGCAGTATGTGACTCGGGTCGGCAACATACTTTCGCAACTGAGAGACATGAAACACATTATGAATTCGGCTCAACGCCGGAGGTAAAGCCAACCGATAAGCTAACTCGCCTACTCGATCCAAAATCTCAAACGGTCCAATGAATCTCGGACTCAACTTTCCCCTCTTCCCAAAACGGAAGATACCACGACTCGGGGATACCTTGACCAACACATGGTCACCAGCCTCGAACTCTAATGGTCGACGACGGTTATCTGCATATGATTTACCCGACTCGAGCGGTCAACAAACGACTCTTGATCAAAGCTACCTTTTCCCGGGCGGCTATAAGCATATCGGGTTCGGTGCCGATTGATTCAGACAAGTCATCCCAACACAAGGGAGATCGACAACGACGACCGTACAAGGCCTCGTAAGGTGCCATCTTAATGGAGGCATGCCAACTATTATTATACGTGAACTCGATCAGTGGTAGTTGGGCTTCCCAATCGTCCTTCCAATCGAGGACGCATGCCCTCAACATGTCCTCTAATGTCTGTATAGTCCTCTCTCGATTGTCCGTCTGACCGAGGATGAAAGGCGGTGCGAGATTGAGCCGAGTTCCCATAGCACGATGAACTGATTTCCAAAAATGAGACACAAATCGTCCGTCACGATCGGAAACGATACTCTTAGGAGTACCGTGCGGTCTTACTATCTCCTTGATGAATAATCGGGCGATCTCTCGGGACCCCACGTATCCTTGATCTCAAGGAAATGAGCTGATTTAGTTAAGCGGTCCACAATCACCCAGATCGTATTCATGCCACGACGACTCGTCGGCAAACTCGTGATGAAATCCATAGAAATGTCTTCCCATTTCCACTCTGGAATAGGGAGAGGTTTCAGCATACCCGCCGGTCGCTGATGTTCAATCTTGACTTGTTGGCAAGTTAAGCATCTCGAAACAAATTCCGCGACTTCTCGCTTCATATTACTCCACCAGTAATTTTGTTTCAAGTCTTTATACATCTTGCTAGACCCCGGGTGAACAGAATAAGGGGTAGCATGAGCTTCTCTCAAAATCGAGTTTTTCAACTCATCATTCGCCGGTACGCACAACCGGTTCTTAAACCTCAAAAGTCCATCCTCGTGGACCACGAATCCAGGGGCTTTCCCCTGAGCCACATCCTCACGAATGTGCAACAATGATGGGTCTGAACCCTGGTTCTCCCTGATTGCATTCTCAAGAGATGATGAAATCTCTAACATACGAAGCTGTCCCTGAACTCGCTGAATCCAGACCTCGATCTCGGGTCTAAGGAATTCCTGTTGGAGCTCCTTCTGAATTGTTAAACGAGCAAGCATCTGCTCCTGAACGGACTTACGACTCAAGGCGTCGGCGACAACGTTCGCCTTGCCCGGGTGGTAAAGGATCTCAATATCATAATCCTTGATTAGTTCTAACCACTGCCTCTGTCGCATATTTAACTCCTTCTGAGTAAATATATACTTTAAACTCTTATGATCGGTGAATATCTGGCAGGTAACGCCATAAAGATAATGACGCCAAATTTTCAAAGCGAACACCACGACTGCTAGCTCCAGATCGTGAGTCGGATAATTAACCTCGTAAGGTCTCAATTGCCGTGAAGCATAAGCAATAACCTTCCCATTTTGCATGAGTACACATCCGAGACCCTGTCCGGACGCATCACTATAAACCACAAATCCCTCCGTCCCCTGCGGCAAGGAAAGTACAGGTGCTGACATTAACCGGCTCTTGAGTTCCTCAAAACTCCGTTGACACGCGTCGGACCACGTGAATTTCTTATCCTTCCGCGAAAGGTTCGTCAATGGTTGAGCAATTTTGGAAAATCCTTCCACAAACCTCCAATAATAACCGGCTAATCCGAGAAAGCTTCGGATTTCCTTAACATTCTTCGGAGGTAACCAATCCTGGATAGCCTCCGTCTTCTGAGGATCAACACGCACTCCATCTGATGAAATTACATGTCCGAGAAACGTCACTTCGGACATCCAGAACTCACATTTGGAAAACTTTCCATAAAGTTGCTCTCGTCTCAACACGTCGAGAACCTGATGAAGATGAATCTCGTGTTCCTCTCGGTTACGAGAATAAATCAAAATGTCATCGATGAAGACAACAACAAATCGATCCAAAAAGTCGATGAAGACCCGATTCATTAGCTCCATGAATACCGCAGGTGCATTAGTTAGCCCGAACGGCATAACTACGAACTCATAATGACCATAGCGTGTTCGAAATGCCGTCCTCGCGATATCCGACTCTCGAATCCGCAGCTGATGATATCCAGATCTTAAGTCAATCTTGGAAAATACTGAAGCTCCCTGAAGTTGATCCAAAAGGTCATCGATACGGGGTAAAGGATACTTATTTTTGATTGTCACCCTATTCAACTCCCGATAATCGATACACAAGCGAAAATAACCATCCTTCTTTTTGACAAACAGCACTGGTGCTCCCCACGGGGACGCACTCGGTCGGATATAACCTTTCTCGAGAAATTCCTCAAGTTGATTCTTCAACTCTCGCATTTCGGTCGGGGCCATTCGGTACGGTGCCTTCGATATCGGGGACGTACCAGGCTCCAACTCAATCGTGAATTCCACATCCCTCTGTGGAGGCAAACCAGGTAACTCGTCTGGAAATACATCGGCATATTCCCTTACTACCGGAATATCCGACAACATTACTGATGATTCCTCGGTTTTGGTCATATAGCACCAATAACCGACACATCCCTGACTGAGTAATCGCACTGCTTTCATCAAATTAATGACCTTACCAGAACATCCGGGATTACCTCTTTGAAATACACATTCAACCCCATCGTCTGAAATGATAGTAATCATACGCTTACGGACACTAATGATGGCATCATGACGATCCATCCAATCAATACCCAAGATGACGTCGTCTCTCGGCAAATCTACCACGATAAGGTCCGCTGGCCATACACGACCGTGAAGCTGAATAGGACAATCCTGAATCTCACGATTACCGATAATTCGTCTACCATCAGGTAGACCAATGACATAAGGCTCACAACTAGTAGCACTACCCAGACGTAGTCTACTCAAACATGATTCGGAAATGAATGAATGCGATGCACCAGTATCAAAAAGTCTACACACAGTATGAGATAGAATATCGAGTGTACCTGAGAACATTTGGGCCTCGGGATCATCGGTCTTCTTCATCTCATAAATCCGGTGTTTGCTAGTCCCGGCACCGGACGCTCCCGTCTGCTGACTATAGGCTCCACCTTTAGTCGCTCCTGTCGTTTTAAACAGCCCGATTGAAGTGGCTTTGATTACGAGCAGTGGCCCGGGGCCTAAGATGACGCTGAGTAGGTTTGGAGTCCCTACGGCAAAAACGGGCCTTATGCCCAACAATTCCACGATTATGACACGTGACAGACTGTCTCGGACACTTGGTGCCGACATGACCAAGATCCCCACGGTTATAACAGTGATGGCTGAACTGCCGCTCGTGGATCGAGATTCCGCGGGTTTAGACGTCACGAGGTCGCTCGTAAAAGCGAGCCCGCACGAGGTTTTTGAAGGTTGTCGACCGCCTTGATCGATTACGATTCTTCGATTTCTTGCTAGCAGACGAAGGTTGCTGCTTAGCGATTTCTTTAGCAGTAAGCTCATAGGTAAGAGCTTTCTCAATGAATTCGGCCAACGTGGTGCAATTATGATTGAGCAATTGTAATCTCATACGGGATTTCAGCCTCTTGCTGAAATACTTAATCTTATCCGCCTCGGAATGAATGATAGATGAGGCGAACGGAAGAAGTTCTTGAAATTTCTCGGCAATGGCGAGAACATCCTCGTCTGTTGAGGGGTCGGGGGTGAGTAATTCTGACAGCTTGGACTCTCTGAGTGGGGCCGGATAATATCTCTCCATCATGAGAGTCTTGAACTGCTCCCAAGTACATGATCCTTCGGTGGGCTTCAACGACAACCACCAAGAATGTGCGCTCTTACCCAGGTAGTAAGCCGCAACAGAAACTTTGTGTCCTTCGGGACACTCTACCATCGCAAACAACTTCTCGAAATGCTCGAGCCAATGAATAATATCCGCCGGCTCCGACGAGCCCTCAAAAGTAGGTGGCCTCTGGCGAGAGATGTCGCCGATGATATTGCTCACATTCCTCTCTTGCCTCTGAGGTGGCGGCGGAGGAGCCTGTTGATTTTGATTAGCTGAATTTTACATCGTCTCCATTAGTTGTGTCATCTGAGTCATCTGGGCCATCATGCCCTGCATAAAGGCGAGTGGATCGATCCGAACACCTTCTGACTGAGCCGTGTCCCGAGTACGACTCCCCTAAAGTGAATGATCACGCCCTGGTGAATGAGTGGCAGCGTCACTGCTAGATGAGTTAATATTATTCCTCGCGTTCGCACGTGTGTTCGCACGAGTTCTCAGGATTCGGCCCGTACCACGGCCTCGTCCTCCGCGTCCTCTTCTTGCTCTCTCCATACTGAAGTAGGAAAGTCACATGATGATTATAATCCCCACATGAATATCACGTTATGATTATGTCATGAGATGATGAAAATGAGTATACATATTCTAACTTAGTGATTATATGAATGATTTACTGAAGTGACATGATTATCTGATAAAATTCTTGAAGTGATTATCTTGAATAACTTAATAAGATTGATAATATGACCATCCAGATCGACAACTGAGTAATAAAAGGAATTAAGTGATTAATGAGTTAATATGATCGTCCTGATCATTAACTGAGTATTGGAATGAATTAAGTGATTAATGAGTTAATATGATCGTCCTGATCATAATGAATGATGATGTTTGAGGATTGTTAATTGATGAATGATGAATGAATGATTATTGCCATAAATTATACCATGGCGTTAGAAATCTTACGCTTCTTTGATGCGATTGGCTCGTCATTTGCACAGTCACACGTGACACGAAAGTCCAATGATACTAGTCGATGACGATGACTTCAAATGAGACATGACTCGGAAGATAGTATTCAAAACCACGCTCGATACCAACTCGTAACACCCCAAACTAGGCGGATATTACGGTCTGTGGACCCCAGGGGACCCACCGTGCGAATGAAAAAAATGAATTACACCGGGTAAGTGTAGTACCGAACCACATTACAACATCAATTACTCCGATTAGGAGTTTCATACAACACACCCAGGATAAAATAGAATACATGTGTATCTTATGTGACGATAAAATACACAACACTGAATGAAACGAGTATTCAAACGGAATGTCTGCAGCGGAATAAATAAAGGAAACATAAATGACTGAATAAGTGACTGAACAGACTGGGGCCCCCTTCTAGTATCACTGGGACTCCTCGACGTCAGCGTGTTCTCCCCGTGCCTTTGCCTTGCCAAGACCTGAAAAACAAAATCCCCAAACGGGGTCAGTTACACAGAACAACAATCCTCAAGGGTTGAAAAATACACAATCATGATTTAACTGAAGTTATGAAATATCCTTAGTTATGAATTACGCTGAAGAGGGGTATCATAGTACGCCCGTAGTGTTCTGTGCAAGTGTACAAGACGAATGACCGGACACACCCGTCCTTGTACCTAATTAGTCTCACGGAGGTAATCTGTTACCGTGTGCACAGTCCAATGTATCACTCCCAATACATGGCCATAACGTGCCCGACTAAAAATTCCACACATCCGCACCCGGCCACGCAATATGAACCCAGAAGGTCATATGAACGAGAATGACCGTAATGAATATCAATGAATAAATAATAATCTGACAAAGTCAAGAATGACTCACCGAGATGAGAGTAATAATGAAATGAATGATAGCTCAACGAAAAGATTGGAACCGCTGTTCCTTATGGTCAAGTGATTAATTGACAATAACAAGTTTTAATATGATTAATACAATGATGAATGAGTTATGATTATGAATGATCAACAACAAAAGGTATGAATATCCTTTTAACCGAGTAAGAATTAACTTACTAAATACCGATGAAGAAAGTCCTTCCACGAACAAATGTCCTAAATGAAGTGTCGGTCGCACGAACAACCTTAATTCAATACAATTACCGACAATCCGATCAATATACGAATTAAACACGAATATAACGAACTCAAAACGTCGATACGATTAAATTAAGTTCATTGGGGCATAATATCGAACACGTTGCGTCCAAATTCCGATTGTTTACAATCAAACCTCAATATACCAATATCAAATCCCCCAAGAAGTGTTTCAAACCAATAAAACATCTCCAATACGATCAATAATCCGATATGAATATCCAAAAACGTGATTATAACAACAATTAGTCGAAAATCCCCAATTCCAACTCGATATTCAAGGTGTTCTTGAATAATTCCTCAATAATCCAATGAATCCTTATAGAAACTCATAATCATATACATATCCCTTCATATAACATGATTATAACGTCCAAAACATCATATCTCAACACAAAATCGAAGTCCAAAGTGTTGAAGTAATTACCTCTTGAAGATTCAAGTACTTTAATCCGAAGAACACGCGTTAGATTGATTATCCGGGCTTCACGATCGAAAGGAGATGAAGCAAATCAAACACCCAAATGATTTATGAAGTAAAAACCCTCCCTCAAGCTTCTCTCTCTCGTAAAAGGTGGAAAAAACTGGAAGAAATGGGTTGAAAAGCTGAAAAAATGAATTTATAGGGAGTTGACTGCCTGCCGGACACGGCCCGTGCCGATCGGCACGGTCGTGTCGCACAGCTGGCCGACAGCTGGCCGACAGGGACTCGACCGTGTCCTGCTTGACACGGTCGCGGCGCGGAGGGCCTTCCGACAGTGACCCGTCCGACAGCGACTTGGCATGACTCGACCGTGCCAGACGACACGGTCGGGCGTGCTGGGCAGTCGGTTCTGGCTTATCCGGAAGAGTACTGCACGGGCCGTGCCGGACGACACGGCCGAGTTCGGTCGGCAGAAACTTTGGCATTTCCGGACGAGTACGACACGGGCCGTGTCGGACGACACGACCGAGTCCGGTCGGCGGTGATCGGCCAAAAACTGAAACGACCATAACTCTCTCATCCGGACTCCGATTGACTCACCGTTTGAACCATTGGAAAGCTAACTCGATGCTCTATAATATTGCAAAGATTTAGAATTTTTAGAGTTACCAAAAATTAATGGTGATCTAACAAAGTCGAACTCATATGAGGAAAGTTGAAATAATGAACAATAATGATACACAACTCGAAGTTTTTCCGAACCGTGAACACGGTGAATGAACATGATTGATGAATGATTATAATTGAGTGAAAATACACTGAGTGACAATTACAGACTGATAATTACTGAATGAAAATAAATGAATTACAACCGGGTATTACAGTAAATTCGTGCTGGTTTGAGTAGGGTTGATCTGACTAGTGTTTAATCGAGATATTGTCGAGCCGTTGGGTTTGTAAATTGGTTTTATCGATTGTTAATTGTTGTCGAACTTGTTGTCTATCGATTACTGTAATAGGTCGAGAATATTGATCAGTGATTACAACCGTGTGTTGCGGTCAAGCTCGAGAATGTTCGTTGATTGCTTTGGTCGGGACCGAGGAACTTGTAGATGACGGCAATGGATTTGGTAACAACTTCCTCGTCATTGTATCGGTATCGAAGTAAGTTATTACTTACTCAGTTTATAGTATTTAATGAATGGTTTCCGTTTCATTCGTTTATAATTCGTATAACAATGTTTATAATCGTAATCACAGGAGACTTGAGATTATAAATCATATTCGAGTTTTGGGAATCTAAATCATAATGTATATGATTTGCTTTTGTTATTGGTATACTTGTATATCGAGGATATATCGTGATAAAAACGGAGATATGAATTATCTGCAATCCGTGATACTTTGGACCGTCGAGTATTGAGGATAATGGTTCGTGGTGGTTTAGGCATTGAGATCGTTCTTGAAGGACTCGGGGCAAGTACTCTAATCATTTTTATCATTTGAGTCGATCATGTTGTGATACATTCGTGTATCGTTGTTGTCATGCATTTGTGCATTGTTGTTGTCGTGTATTGTGCATTGTTGTTTTGTGCAGTTGTGCATTGTTGTCATATGTCCACCATGCGTTGGTCCGACGGGATCATCATGGGAATCTATAGCTGTGTGCTTGGATCGCCGGGATGTAATGCCACCATGCGTTGGTCCGATGGGATCATCATGGGAATCTATAGTTGTGTGCGCTGGATCGTTGGATTACCATATGTTGTTGTTATTGTGCATATGTATATTATGGGTGGCCATAAGTATACATTGTCGTTATTGTTGTGATCATATTGACGTTGTCATATGAGTATGCATTTGTAGGTCTTGTGTTAGGACCATGTCCGTATGTTGTGTTGATCGATCTCGGATCGGTGACGTGATGGTAATGGTATTTCGTATCTTGAGGTATGTTCCGTATTTCCTTGGTACTTGTCTTTGATGGACAATCGATTATCGTATTGGAATTGTCGATGTTATCCGATGGATTGAATTGGCCAGAGTTGATATAATTTCCGTATCGCGAGTTATGATAATGTTTTGAGAACCTTGAGTATTGTTGAGATACCGTACAGATATTTCGGTATTATTTTAATGTGTTGTTAAGGATACGAATCGTGGATTCTCGTAAAGTTACGACGGTAAGATTACATTGGTCGTATTCTTACTTAGTATTTCCATTTATATGTAATTATTGATGAGATGTGATGGTTATCATTGTTGGATATTATGGCTGACCCCGTCGTGGGCTTTCTTTTTAGGTTCTTGGATTATCAAGCTTGTAGTGGTCGTGGAGAGATGAACTTCCCGGAGGATACTGGCAAGGGCATGTATTTGTGTTTTGAGTTTCTGATCAGTTGTTGTATTCCGCTGCTAGAGTATTTTAATTGTTTGTCTTTATCCGCTGCGTGAGTATTTTTAAATGACCTTTTTGGTATCTGGTAACTTAGGTTACTTTGGCAATCATTTTCTAAATCTATTCTGTCGGTACGTGTAAGCGATAGCTTAACGTATGTGTTTTTAAACTGTTGAGTTTTGGCATTTTGGGCCTTGTGGTTTCAAATGAGTTTTTACGACGGTTTGATAAACGAGTTTTATAAATCTTCGAATGTTTTTAATAGATAATACCGTCGTTAGCCTCTTGGGCGTTTGTAAATGTTTGCGAAAATTTCCTTCAGCCTTGTGGGTTCCATCTCAGGGCCCACGGTGCTGTAATATTCCCGTTCGGATCTGGGAGTGTTACAGAATATGGTATCGGAGCTTAGGTTGAGAAAACCTAGGCAGTCGGGTTGAGTTGGGTCGTGTTTCTGTCGCGTCATTTGAGTTGTCGATGGAAAAATATTGGAGCCGTGAGTTTTGTTGTTCACTCGGGCTTATGCGTTGTGCGATTTGCCAGTGTAGTACTGGTCTTGTTATAAACTTTTCCAAATAGTATTAACGTGTTTCATCAGATAGAGATGTGTTGTTTTCTCGAGTTGAACTGAGTTTGCAAAAAGTGTGTTTTGAAAATATATGTGTCGAGTATTTTCTTGAGTCGAGACATGTGCCAATATCACGGGGAATCGTCGGCTTCACGATCTGTAAGTATTGGATTTTTGAATTGCATTGAGATTTATTGTCACTCTAAGTTGATATGTTCTGAGGTTCAGAAAGATATTATGCGTTACAGTATAAGATGACAGAGTTGGGACAGGATTGATGATCTTGAGAAGTTATGATTTTGGAAATCAATATGTCGATTAAGTTTTGGAACGGAGTTTTGCATTTGAGAGAAATATTGTGGATTGTTCAGGAGAACATGTAATCATGTTAGTTCATCTTGAGATATATGAACTGTTTTTGAGCATTTGAAAATGATACTTTTCAAAGTGAATGTTTTACAGATGTTTTACCGTAAACGATTTTTGGGCCGAGACCCAATATATTTTTGAAATTGTTTTATAACTCAGAACTTGGGGTCCGAAAAAGAGTTTCCTACTTTTTAAACTTCTTGTAATGCGGAACGAGATACGGGCTAAGACCCTAATATTTCAAAAGACTTTTCTGTTTTCTTAAAAACTCCCGAGACTTGTAAAACACTTTATCAATCGTTTATCTATGTCGTTCCTGCCTTTTGGGGTTCTGGATTACTTGTTCAAAATAAACTTCTCGGGAAGTCTTTTGCTGTGTTGATTTGTTTCAATGCATTGTCATAGCATAATTGAGGTGATCCAGGATGGAAAATGATTGGCGTTGCGAGTCATATGTGGAAAAGGAGTTTTTGTCGAAGTTTATACATTGAGATTTTGGATTCTATCGTGTAGTTTTCTGATGGAATATCAATGGGATTTTTGACGAGCCGGATTGGTATATAGGAGTACGGATGTGGTCAATCATTTGCATAGTTTTCATTTTAAAACTTCGAAATCGTGTGGATTCGAAGGAAACTGTTATCAAATACTTGGCACCAGTGAGCCAGTTTATTTTTCGAGAATTGATTTGGTGGTCTTACCAAAATTTATGCTTTGAGTTTTGAAATTTGTTTAAAGAACTTTCGAAAATTTGTCTCCTTGACAAGATTATATGATTTCAAACTGGTTTTGAAAATGTGATTGATGTACATACGCATTTAATGCATAATGCATATCGTGGTGAAGTTCTGAATGAGATTCACGAACTGGATAAGACATCAGTATGGTACGAGGAAAAGAGATTCGAACTTTAGTATGGCAGTTTGATTATCCGGTGATGATCGGTTGAGTTATCGGATAAGAGAAATATGTTGCGTGTTGTAGATTCATGCACATAATATTATTTTGGAAACTTGGGATATTGTGAAACCGGAATATATGTGCTATGTGATTCCGTTGGTGCGGTAGTAGCGCAATTTTAACATAGTGATCTTTGATTGATTTCTTTGTAAGTGTAAATTTGGGGATGGTGACCCCATGCTGGTTGTTTTGGATATTGAGTGGTCATTCCCACTCCTTGTATGAATTGGTATGTTCGTCGATTTGCGATTCGTTGTTCGTATGCCGAGGGGAATGTTCACCAGTCGGTTGTGTTTCGTTGAGATCCACTGTATGTGATTGGTGTGTCATTTTGAGAACTCTATATCGGTTTCCGTGGTTATGTGTTGACCGTGTTGGAGTTTATCATGGTGATGATATTATCGATTGCGTTTCGACCTTTGGATTGCTCATATTAGAGTTCATCATGTCAATGATATTCTCGATTAATTTATGAGTTGATCATTGCTGGTGATCATCTGAGCGTTCAGATTTTGTGTTGATATTTCGGGATTCGTTGCCATTGTGTTGGGCAGTTGTTTCACAGATGTATCGTGTATTATTGATTTGTATTAGGATTTGGACTTGATTGTGTAATCAAGCAGACAGGATTTGAAACGGATAGATTATTTCTTCCGAAGATGTTATATTTTTGTTGAGATCCATGGAATTGTGATCGTAAGCGTGTTGAAGCTTTACAGCGAAGTCACTTGCTAGCATCTCAGGAGAGCGTCGACTTGGTGCATATGTAAGTATGCTATTTTGGTTATTCGGTAATAATGATGATTGATCGTTGTCGTGATGGTTTCGGGATATTTTGGTTGAACGATTTGTTTGTTTTTATGACGGATTGCAAGTTTCGAGGACGAAACTTATTTTAAGTGGTGTAGTATGTAATATCCGGAATTTCCACTACTGTTGTTTAAGATTATTTTATCCGAGTTATGTTGTACAGCGTGGAATCTGTACAGTATGGGTAAAATAATTAAAGGACCAAGACATCTGTATTGGTATAATTGTCGTACTTGGTCGACAATTGGATGTAAGAAGTATATGTATTCAGTATGCCATATGTTCGTATTCTGTATATTGAGACGATTGGACAAGAATAGCTGAAAATGGCTAAGTGTAACATTATTAGCGCACGCTAATAATCAGGAGTAGCGCACGCTATCGTGCAGGTTTAGCGCACGCTACGGATATACGATAACGCGCGCTAATGCAGTCAGATCGGAAGGAATCTGCGTGTGGACCAGGCCACTTTCGGCGCACGTTATGATAAGTCAACGAATGTTGTAATGTAGTGTTAGCGCACGCTAATGCATGTTGATTAGCGCATGCTAACTGTATATCGGACAAAAAGGAATCTTATCCTCATCAGCACTTTCGGCGTGTGGACCAGTCTTCGGAGCATACAGACAAACGAGTCAACTATGAGTAGCGCACGCTAAGGTAAGACACTTGCGTACGCTAAATAGAGGCATTTACGTACGCTATTGCATGGGCATTGCGTACGTAAATCACTTCATGCAAGAAGACAGCTTGCCTCGATCGCAATAGCGCACGCTAACAAAGGTCAGTTAGCGCACGCTAAGGCCGTAGCGCACGCTAAACATAAGGTTTAGCGCACGCTAGTAATGTATTCTATATAAGGGACAAAGGGGTATTATGAAGCATTTCGTCCATTCTTTCACCTTCAGACGATAGAGAGAGGTCTTAGAGAGAAGTTGAGGTCCCAAACACTTGAGTTGATCATTCCTAACAACATTTGAAACTTGGAAGTGATTGAAAACGGATTCAACCTTGGGATTCAATCCATTCCTTCAAAGAGGTAATTACTCTTCATCTTTGGATTTCGTTTTGGATTGAATGTTGATGTTCTTGAGTTAATGATTATTACATAAACAAGTTGATAAGCATGATTATGAGATAGATTACTGGATTATGATGATGTTATTGTTGACATGAAGATATTGATATGATTCTTGTGGTTTGAATAGTGTTGTTCGTTTTCTTGAGATAAGTGGATTAATCATTCTCCTCAGTTTCGGATGTTGATGTTATTGTCGATGATTACTCCCTGTAATGATAGATTATGAAAGTGTTGTTACGTTCTTAATGTTTCATGATGTTGATATTGAGGAAGATGATATATGGATATAGAACTTGGATTATAAGTTGGATGATTGTTTATATGTTAAAGGATATCGGATTTCGTTGTTTTGATAGCTTTGAACATGATTCAGAATCACTTGGTGTTCTTGAAATCGCCATAAGTTGATCGGTATCTGAAAAATATGCATCTGTACAGCATTAGCGCACGCTACGTTTACTGCCTAGCGCGTGCTAACGGGAGCAACTTAGCGCACGCTACGTTAGGTGATTAACGTGCGCTAAGAAGGCAGAAAGTGCAGTATTTTCGTGTTGTGGTTGTAAATTCGTGCTGTTTTGAGTAGGGTTGATCTGACTAGTGTTTAATCGAGATATTGTCGAGCCGTTGGGTTTGTAAATTTGTTTTATCGATTGTTAATTGTTGTCGAACTTGTTGTCTATCGATTACTGTAATAGGTCGAGAATATTGATCAGTGATTACAACCGTGTGTTGCGGTCAAGCTCGAGAATGTTCGTTGATTGCTTTGGTCGGGACCGAGGAACTTGTAGATGACGGCAATGGATTTGGTAACAGCTTCCTCGTCATTGTATCGGTATCGAAGTAAGTTATTACTTACTCATTCGTTTATAATTCGTATAACAATGTTTATAATCGTAATCACAGGAGACTTGAGATTATAAATCATATTCGAGTTTTGGGAATCTAAATCATAATGTATATGATTTGCTTTTGTTATTGGTATACTTGTATATCGAGGATATATCGTGATAAAAACGGAGATATGAATTATCTGCAATCCGTGATACTTTGGACCGTCGAGTATTGAGGATAATGGTTCGTGGTGGTTTAGGCATTGAGATCGTTCTTGAAGGACTTGGGGCAAGTACTCTAATCATTTTTATCATTTGAGTCGATCATGTTGTGATACATTCGTGTATCGTTGTTTTCATGCATTTGTGCATTGTTGTTGTCGTGTATTGTGCACTGTTGTTTTGTGCAGTTGTGCATTGTTGTCATATGTCCACCATGCGTTGGTCCGACGGGATCATCATGGGAATCTATAGCTGTGTGCGCTGGATCGCTGGACAGGTAATGCCACCATGCGTTGGTCCGATGGGATCATCATGGGAATCTATAGCTGTGTGCGCTGGATCGTTGGATTACCATATGTTGTTGTTATTGTGCATATGTATATTATGGGTGGCCATAAGTATACATTGTCGTTATTGTTGTGATCATATTGACGTTGTCATATGAGTATGCATTTGTAGGTCTTGTGTTAGGACCATGTCCGTATGTTGTGTTGATCGATCTCGGATCGGATCGACGTGATGGTAATGGTTTTTCGTATCTTGTGGTTTGTTCCGTTTTTCCTTGGTTCTTGTCTTTGATGGACATTCGATTATCGTTTTGGAATTGTGGTTGTTTTCCGTTGGATTGTATTGGCGAGTTGATATAATTTCCGTATCGCGAGTTCTGATAATGTTGTGAGAACCTGGAGTATCGTTGAGATACCGTACGGAGATTTCGGTATTATTTTAATGTGTTGTTAAGGATACGAATCGTGGATTCTCGTAAAGTTACGACGGTAAGATTACATTGGTCGTATTCTTACTTAGTATTTCCATTGATATGTAATTATTGATGAGATGTGATGGTTATCATTGTTGGATATTATGGCTGACCCCGTCGTGGGCTTTCTTTTTAGGTTCTTGGATTATCAAGCTTGTAGTGGTCGTGGAGAGATGAACTTACCGGAGGATACTGGCAAGGGCATGTATTTGGGTTTTGAGTTTCGATCGCTTGTTGTATTCCGCTAGAGTATTTTAATTGTTTGTCTTTATCCGCTGCGTGAGTATTTTTAAATGACCTTTTTGGTATCTGGTAACTTAGGTTACTTTGGCAATCATTTTCTAAATCTATTCTGTCGGTACGTGTAAGCGATAGCTTAACGTATGTGTTTTTAAACTGTTGAGTTTTGGCATTTTGGGCCTTGTGGTTTCAAATGAGTTTTTACGACGGTTTGATAAACGAGTTTTATAAATCTTCGAATGTTTTTAATAGATAATACCGTCGTTAGCCTCTTGGGCGTTTGTAAATGTTTGCGAAAATTTCCTTCAGCCTTGTGGGTTCCATATCAGGGCCCACGGCGCTGTAATATTCCCGTTCGGATCTGGGAGTGTTACAGCTCGGCCATACATCCACGCATGCCGCGCCACACGGCTAAGTCCCTCAGTCGATTGTGCCGCTCCACACGGCCTAGCTGTCCCGAACGTGCCCCGTGCACGTTGATCTGCTGAACCTCGCACCCCTCTGTGCGGGTCTGTCCAAGCACTCTGTCGGTCATTTCTCTCGGGGCCTGACACCAGGCCGGACTGGCCGAGTCACGGCCGGTAGTGCTCGGCAGCTTCTGGCCGAGTCACGGCCGGGAGTGCTCGGCAGCTCCTGGCCGAGCAGGCCGCAGTGAGCCGCGGCACATGCCGGCAGGGCCGCGGCACACTCTGTGGCATTTTTCGGCCAAACCGACTGTACCGGGTTCCGCGGCACACTCCGGCCGAGCCGCGGCACACTGCCGACCACTGGGAGCCATTTTGGGCTCGTGGCGCAGACACTGCAACCTATTTATGGCCCTGCACACGGGTTTTTGGCCATTTTTCTCCTTCTTCTCCTTCTCTTCCGCGGCTGGGGGTGATCTTACCATGGAGCCATGTTGTTTAACAACAAATCCATGAAGTTCTTGAGTTCATATCATCAATCAATCATCCGTTATCATCCTTTGATCCAGCGAATCAAGGTAACCTTCCTTAGAACCCTAATTTCCTGAATTTGGGGTTTTTTGCGTTTTTGACCGATTCGTTTCGTATTATTGATTAATTCATGATGGATATGATTAATATTGGTAGTATTCTTGTGTTTGACATCATTTAATCCATTGTTCTTCGTCGAATCGAAGTATATTTCTTGATTTCCTTCAAATTGACTTTTTGGGGGATTTGTCCTTGATCTTGTTTTTCATCCGTTTTTGATGGATAGATTATGGTTAAATGATGTTTTTAAACATATTCTATGGATTGTATATCCATATTTCAACTTGGAATTCCGTTTTCGGGTTTTGACGGAACGAATCGTGTTCTTGGCCGTTTTGGGGGAAACGCTTGAACTTTCGTCATTCGTTCTTTGAATTCAACAGCTTTGAGTCGTATTATGGAATTCAATTTCGTTGTTATTGTTTTCACTCATAGTTCATTGTTGCGGATTGTCGTTCGGTGGAGTCGGCGAGTTCGTAGTCGGTTCGTGCCAACCTACTTCGGCCGATTCTCCGTCAGAGTTATTCGAGGCAAGTACCTTGCCCATACTTTTCTTATTTTGTGGATATGATGATCGGTGATCGTCTTAGTGTGTTTGTTTGGTTGTTTGAAATGAAGTTTCAAAAGACTTCGGTTTGGCCTCGTTAAAGGCTTTCTTTCAAATGCGTGTGTGTTTTGTGAACGGCGTGTTTTGGGAATTGATTATGATTTGATTATTTTGAACATTGAAGGATTTGATGATGATACTCCTATTGTTTAAAGTTATGGAATCGTGTATTCCGTATTTAATCTTGTTATTGTGTTTTGAAGAGTTTGATAATGGTGTCGAGTTAATGGTCATCTCTAGTGAGTATTCTTAATGAACTTACATTCTTAGCATGTTAGTTTTGCATGAGTAGTGTGTGTGTATGCTCACTATGGGTTAGATCCGACGGGGTCTCGGTAGGGGTCCACGGAGGGGTGGATCCGCGAGCTTGCTTTTAACCACTACGGGTTAGATCCGATGGGGTCTCGGTAGGGATCCACGGAGGGGTGGGTCCACGGTTAATTGTGGTGCATTTTGCAAATGTGATTTGATAATGGCATTTCCGGAAATGAGTGCTTTTGAACGGTTTTCATGATTGCATGCATTGACTAAGTGTGTAAGAGGTAAGTTGTTCGTTTGGCCTACTTGGCTAGGATGGCTCTAGAGTATTTTGTTGTTTATGTTAAATCCTTTAATTGTGGATTTTGACGTTGGAAGACGAACCTTGTGGTCGTTCTTGTGTACTGTGAGTTGATGAGATTTGGGGCTAAAATCCCAATGGTTTTGTAAAAGTCATTTTATGGATTTGGGGCTAAAATCCCAACGGTTTGGTAAAGGTCATTTTACGGAAAGTAAACCTTTGGGTCGGTGACCCCTTTCGTCTTTTGGGTTTTGAAAAGCGGGATTTGATAATCCTAAATTGTTTCCTATTAAAACTCTCGATGGCATTCTAAACCGTTTTATAAATTATTTCCATTGATTTGTGATCTTTCGATTTTGAAATGTTTTCTCAAACTCTTGCCTCGAGAAGTACTTTTCGTTTCGTTTGGATCCTTGAGGATTCCTGGTTATTGTTATTCGTGGAATGTGAATTGTATGGTTCGTATTTGCACTTTGTACTTGCACTAGCAAAACAGTGGAGTTTTGCTAACCCCCGAGTATTCGGGGGGTGGATGTCTATTTTTGCATTCAGGTTTTGGAGCATAACACAGGGTCGGCACGAAGGATGATGAAAGATGAACGATACTAATCACGCGAGGATCCGTTGATGTCGTATTGGTCTAGTTGTATTGTCTTTTCCGCTGCAGTATCTTTTCCCCGTTGTACGATAGTTTATTGTATTTTGACCCCTGCGTGGGTATATGTTGTAATTGAGCTGTATATTTTTATTGAAAGACCAAATCGGTCTACTGAGTCATTTAGCCTTGAAGGCATTGTCGAGATGTTAAATGTTGTTACCAGCCTGGTAGATCTTCGAGGAGAGGGTCTACGGCGTGTAATATCCCTGAGTGGATTGGGGGTGTTACATAAATGGTATCGGAGCTTAGGTTGAGAAAAACCTAGGCTGTCGGGTCAAGTCGTGTTGTTTGAGTCTTGTTTCGTTGGATTTGATCTGACTGAGTCGTGTCGCGACACGTCGTCTGAGTTTGTTGGTCGTGATTAGTATCGTGGGGCGATCATCATCTTCGTGTGACCTGTGGAAGTAAGTCTCCCTTCTTTGTGTTGTGCCTCGTGTGACACGGGCTATTTTTTTATGATTATTTGTTAAGTGGTGGAATCCTTATGTGGATTTTGATTTCACGATATGTATTTAGTCGACTCTCGTATTTGATTTATACGAGGAGTGTCGTCGCTTGTGATGTGTTTTTATTGTTGTTTTTGTCCGTTGATGATTTTCGAATCGATTTGCATGTTTTACAAGTTCTATTGTGGAAGCTTTGTGCTTATACGCATTCGACTTGTTCCCTAGCCAGTGCGGGAGGGTTGTTAGAGGCCTCGAATGGGGTCAGTGGTTTTGTTCTGAATCCTAGGCGGTCTTCGACTGTGGTATTTTATCGTTTATTTCCGTTTAAAGACATGTATTGTCTTGATTTTAAACGCTTTGATGCGTGTACTAGGAGTTGTTTTAGTGAACGTCGATATGTGTGAGTTTTGGGCATTCTGGCCTATTTGATTTTTGAAAACCTTGAGTATCTTAGAAAAATAAATTTCGAGACATACTTTTAAAATGAGTTATTTTCTTGTGGTACATCCTAGGTGCCACAATATATTTCAAAAAAATTTCTACTTCGAGGACCAAAATGCTTTGAGATATTTTCAATGTTTTAGAAACACTTTTATTTAGACCCGAGGGTCGAATATTCTGAAAGTTTTCACTAAGAGAAAGTGTCCTCATTTTTATCAAATGCGAAATGGTTCTCCAATGTCTCGATAACGATGTTTCACGTTTGTACTTTTTGAAAGGTGATACTCAAGATCAACCGGTGTTCTTCTAAATTATTTTCAAAATGAGGTTTTCGTTTTTAAAACCTATCCATTCCCGTTTGAGGGCTGGGTATGTATGTATGATGTTCGCATTGTCATTTTGATGTTTGCTCCCGAGTATGATCGAGTTGGCGGCGTGAGCGTTGAGTCATTTTCCACACATTTGTTGTGTTAGCCCTCTGTGAGAGGTGGGATGTTGGTATTGAATGTTGCCATCTCGTGGTGATTTCTGCGTTATCGCGCATGTGCGAGCTGTTAGAGCTTGGTGTGGTATGGCCGTGTGCATCGGTGATCGTTCCGTTATGTGTCGGTTGTTTAATGTCTTGTTACCTTGCTCCTGTTTTTGTGAATTTCGTGGACGAGGTCGGAGGTAATACCCGTACTATTTTGACTTCCGTATTTTCTCTTTCTCCAGTCTATCGATTCCCTCATGTTCGTTGATACTTTATGAACTTGTTCTGTATTTCGGTTTCATCGTCCGAACGAACTGCGATCTTGTTATGGGTCGATCTGGTTATCGCCGTGACTTTTCGGGTTCGGTTCGATTCTTGTGAACCTTGTTCGGGAGTGACATCATCTGGTTCTACTAGTTCTTTTATTCGAAGTGGATCGGATTTGGAACTCTTGTGTTTTCAACTCTGTCGACTCGTTTATGTTCGTCGACATTTCTGAGCTTGTCCTGCCCCTTGCTTTTGTTGATCGAACGAGTGCGGTATTGTTTCGGAATAACTCGTTTGTCGTTGTGATTTTTTTCGATTGCTATTCCCTTTCCTGTGGATCTTATGTGAGTGCACATTTTGTTGTTTTCACCGGATCATGTTTCGTCTCGAGTCGAGATGTGAACTTCGGAGTTGTCGGTTGAACCTTATTGTTCTTCGTGATCCGAACATGATTATTCGATTTTTTTTGTTGACTCGATCGTGGTGGTTCGATCATTGATTGTTCGGTTTTTGTTAATCTCGTTTCGTGATTGTTTAATGTTCAGACTCCTTCGTAGTTCCCTTAAGTTCGGGAAATTAGTCTCGTTTTCGATCTTCCAACCTTGGGCGGTGGAATTCCGTATTGGTTCAGCGATTGGCTCGCGTTTCGATTGATGTACCGTTGGGTTGGTCAATCATACTGACTTTCGTTCGTTGTGTTTTGTGATTGTCGGATAATTGACTTGGCTATATTATCCGTTTGATGATGCTTGTCATTTGTTGGTTTTATTATATCCCTAACGGCGATGTTGTGTTGGTCGTCGTGGAGCGTGTTTTCACGTCGTATGTCTCTTTGCGTTTCTTGCAGCGTTTCGCCGTTGGGCGCGAGTTTTCTGTTTTTGTGTATCTCGTCGAGTTTTCCTGGCGGGTATATTGCTCCCCCCTACTTGTTTTAAGCTTTCGGACGAAACTTCTTTTAAGGAGGGTAGAATGTAATATCCGCAATTTCGAATTTCGGTAAATTTCTTTTTTCGGCGGAAGTCCATTTTGACGACTCGATCATGACCGTTTCGTCATTTCGAGAATGATTAATTCTGCACTTTTTGTCATCCGAGTTCGTTTCGGTATCGTTTTGTTGAGTTCCGAGCTTTTTAGCGACTTTTCCGCACTTGAGCTCGATTCTTGCGAATCTCGTCCGAAACTGTTGTTTCGAGTTTCTCGTAAGTTCATTTGATGTTATTATTCATGTTGCGAGCTTTGGTTTGGTGTTTCGATCGCGTATCGTGATTTTAGGACATTTTGGGCCATTTTTGTAATTTCCCAAAGTTTTGGGTAATTATTTCCGTTGTTGAATTCCGAGCCTTCGGGTGGTCGGAATTGTGTGTTCTCTTAGCTCTTAGATTCGTCTTTGCGAGTACGTCATAACCGTACCATCGATTCGTATTCAGGTTCGGGTTTCGGGGTCGTTCGGGCCGTCGGAGTTGGCCCCGGCCGAGTCATGGCCGGCAACTGGGCCCAGCCGGATCGACGAGTCACGGCCGTAGTGCTCGGCGGCTTCGCCGAGTCACGGCCGGAGTGCTCGGCAGCCTCGCCGGCAGCAGCCGCAGATGAGCCGCGGCACATGCCGCAGGGCCGCGGCACACTCGTGGCATTTTTCGCCAAACCGATCAGACGGTGCCGCGGCACACTGCCGAGCCGCGGCACACCGCCGACCACCGGGAGCCAATTTTCGGCCTCTTTGCGGCACACTCATTGGCCGCGCACACCTGTGCGGCTTATTTATGGCCCCGCACACGGGTTTTCGCCATTTTCTCCTTCTTCTCCTTCTCTTCCGCGGGTCAGGTGATCTTACCATGGAGCCATGTTGTTTAACAACAAATCCATGAAGTTCTTGAGTTCATATCATCAATAAATCATCCGTTATCATCCTTTGATCCAAATAATCAAGGTAACCTTCCTTAGAACCCTAATTTCGTGAATTTGGGGGTTTTGCGTTTTGTCCGATTCGTTTCGTATTATTGATTAATTCATGATGGATATGATTAATCTTGGTAGTATTCTTGTGTTTGACATCATTTAATCCATTGTTCTTCGTCGAATCGAAGTATATTTCTTGATTTCCTTCAAATTGACTTTTTGGGGGATTTGTCCTTGATCTTGTTTTTCATCCGTTTTTGATGGATCGATTATTGTTAAATGATGTTTTTAAACATATTCTATGGATTGTATATCCATATTTCAACTTGGAATTCCGCTGGTTTTGGTTTTAACGAATCGTGTTCTTGGCCGTTTTGGGGGAAACGCTTGAACTTTCGTCATTCGTTCTTTGAATTCAACGGCTTTGAGTCGTATTATGGAATTCATTTTCGTTATTATTGTTTTCATTCATAGTTCATTGTTGCGGATTGTCGTTCGGTGGAGTCGGCGAGTTCGTAGTCGGTTCGTGCCAACCTACTTCGGCCGATTCTCCGCGTTGTGGTTATTCGAGGCAAGTACCTTGCCCATACTTTTCTTATTTTGTGGATATGATGATCGGTGATCGTATTAGTGTGTTTGTTTGGTTGTTTGAAATGAAGTTTCAAAATATTTCGGTTTGGCCTCGTTAAAGGCTTTCTTTCAAATGCGTGTGTGTTTTGTGAACGGCGTGTTTTGGGAATTGATTATGATTTGATTATTTTGAACGTTGAAGGATTTGATGATGATACTCCTATTGTTTAAAGTTATGGAATCGTGTATTCCGTATTTAATCTTGTTATTGTGTTTTGAAGAGTTTGATAATGGTGTCGAGTTAATGGCCATCTCTAGTGAGTATTCTTAATGAACTTACATTCTTAGCATGTTAGTTTTGCATGAGTAGTGTGTGTATGCTCACTATGGGTTAGATCCGACGGGGTCTCGGTAGGGGTCCACGGAGGGGTGGATCCGCGAGCTTGCTTTTAACCACTACGGGTTAGATCCGACGGGGTCTCGGTAGGGATCCACGGAGGGGTGGGTCCACGGTTAATTGTGGTGCATTTTGCAAATGTGATTTGATAATGGCATTTCCGGAAATGAGTGCTTTTGAACGGTTTTTATGATTGCATGCATTGACTAAGTGTGTAAGAGGTAAGTTGTTCGTTTGGCCTACTTGGCTAGGATGGCTCTAGAGTATTTTGTAGTTTATGTTAAATCCTTTAATTGTGGATTTTGACGTTGGAAGACGAACCTTGTGGTCGTTCTTGTGTACTGTTAGTTGATGAGATTTGGGGCTAAAATCCCAACGGTTTTGTAAAAGTCATTTTATGGATTTGGGGCTAAAATCCCAACGGTTTGGTAAAGGTCATTTTACGGAAAGTAAACCTTTGGGTCGGTGACCCCTTTCGTCTTTTGGGTTTTGAAAAGCGGGATTTGATAATCCTAAATTGTTTCCTATTAAAACTCTCGATGGCATTCTAAACCGTTTTATAAATTATTTCCATTGATTTGTGATCTTTCGATTTTGAAATATTTTCTCAAACTCTTGCCTCGAGAAGTACTTTTCGTTTCGTTTGGATCCTTGAGGATTCTTGGTTATTGTTATTCGTGGAATGTGAATTGTATGGTTCGTATTTGCACTTTGTACTTGCACTAGCAAAACAGTGGAGTTTTGCTAACCCCCGAGTATTCGGGGGGTGGATGTCTATTTTTGCATTCAGGTTTTGGAGCATAACACAGGGTCGGCACGAAGGATGATGAAAGATGAAGGATACTAATCACGCGAGGATCCGTTGATGTCGTATTGGTCTAGTTGTATTTTCTTTTCCGCTGCAGTATCTTTTCCCCGTTGTACGAGAGTTTATTGTATTTTGACCTCTGCGTGGGTATATGTTGTAATTGAGCTGTATATTTTTATTGAAAGACCAAATCGGTCTACTGAGTCATTTAGCCTTGAAGGCATTGTCGAGATGTTAAATGTTGTTACCAGCCTGGTAGATCTTCGAGGAGAGGGTCTACGGCGTGTAATATCCCTGAGTGGATTGGGGGTGTTACATAAATGGTATCGGAGCTTAGGTTGAGAAAAACATAGGCTGTCGGGTCAAGTCGTGTTTGTAACACCCCAAACTAGGTGGATATTACAGTGTCGTAGATCCCCAACTGGGACCCACCAGGCAAATGAAAATGAAAGAATTACACAGGATAAATGTAGTACCGAACTACATTACAACAATAATTACTCCGATGAGGAGTTTAGTTACAACACACCAGGACAATACCGAATACTAGTGTATTTTATATGAAGATAAAATACACAACACTGAATGAAACGGAGTATTCAAATGAAAGTTTGGAGCGGAAAATAAAGGACAATAACATGAATAACTGAAAGATCGGGGCCCCCTACTAGTATCACTGGGACTCCTCGACGTCAGCGTGTTCTCCCCGTACTTTTGCCTTGCCAAGACCTGAAAAACAAAATCCCCAAACGGGATCAATTACAAAGAACAACAATCCTCAAGGGTTGAAAATACACAATCATGATTATTTAAGAAGTTATGAAATATCCTGTCGAAACATACGCAATCAAACATGCTATATGAATCAACTAACAGTACGGCTCAAAGGGTGGCGCCACACTACGCCCGGGATGGAAATGTGTCCGTGCACAAGCCACCAACGAGTATCGATCAAATACACGTGTGGTCTTGTACCTAATCAGTCTCACGAGACAATATGACTCGTGTGCACAGTCCAATGTATCACTCCCAATACATGGACATCACGTGCCCGACATGAAAATCCTACACATACCAACCGGCACGCCAGTATGACCCGGAATGCCACGATATAACAAAAGTGACATCGGAAACGAATAATGACTCATCGAGATAAAATGATAGTGAAATGAATAATAGCTCAACGAAAAGATTGGAACCGTCGTTCCTTATGACTGAAGTGATTAATTGACAATAACAAGTTTTGATACGGTTAATACAATAATGAATGAGTTATGATTATGAATGAACAACATCAAAAGGGATGAATATCCTTTTAACCGAGTAAGAATTAACTTACACAACACCGGCGACAATTATCCTTCCACGAACAACGTCCTAATTGAGATATCGGAAGCTCGAACAACCTTGAATAAATACAATTACCAACAATCCGTTCAATACACGAATCAAACACGAATATAACGAACTCGAAACGTCGATACGAATAAACCAAGTTCATTGGGGCATTATATCGAACACTTTGTGGCCAACTTCGATTGTTTATAACCAAACTTCAAAAATACCAACATCAAATCCTCAAGAAGTGTTTCAAACCAACAAAACATCTCCAATACGATCAATAATCCATTATGAATATCCAAAATCGTGATTTCAACAATAATTAATCGAAAACCCCCAATCTCAACTCGATATTCAAAGTGTTCTTGAATAATCATCAATAATCCAATGAATCCTTATACAAACTCATAATCATATACATATCCCTTCATATAACATGATTATAACGTCCAAAACATCATATCTCAACACAAAATCGAAATCCAAGGTGTTGAAGAAATTACCTCTTGAAGATCCAACCACTTCGATCCGATGAACACGAGTTAAAACGAGTATCCGAGCTATATGATCGAATGGAAATGAAGAAACTCAAGTACTCAAGTGTTTGATGAAGGGAAAATCCCTTTCCCCAAGCTATCTCTCGGACAAAAAGGAAGAATGAAGAAGTGAGGAAAAATGACCCGGCCAAGTCCTTAAATACTGCCGGAAGTTACGGCCGTAACTCGGCCCTCTTACGGCCGTAACATTCCAAGTCAACGGCCTTACGGCCGTAACCGGCCAACTCGTACGGCCGTACTCGGCTTCGTCCGAAAGCCTGCCGACAGACTTACGGCCGTAACCGCTCCTGAGTTACGGGCGTAACCCGCCTTCGTCAAAAACACCCGTCGATATCCTTACGGCCGTACCGCACACCTTACGGCCGTAACTCGGATGATACGGCCGTATCCGGCCAACCTTACGAGCGTAACCCGCCTTCGTCAAAAATGGCCAGACATCCTGCCTGCAGCGTACGGCCGTATCCGGCCAAGCCTTACGGCCGTACCTGCCTCGACTTACGGCCGTATGCCGCAACCCTTACGGCCGTAAGTCACCCTTGGTCGACAACACCTGAAATTTACGAACACCACTTACGGCCGTATCCAACCCACCTTACGGCCGTAACTCACCTTCGGCCAAAATGCCTGGGCAGCCTGCTGGACCACTTACGTCCGTAACCGGCCAGCCTTACGGCCGTACCCGTTAACTTACGGCCGTATCCCAGAACCTTACGGCCGTAACTCAATGCTGGCCAAGGTGGATTAATCCGATAACTCCGATTCCTCGATACGACTGATGAATGATTCCACATACCATACGAATGTGGAAGTGAACAAGTCTAACATGAGCCAAGGATGATACTCCCAGTACAAGGCTATCAATCACAATGAAAATGATAATACTCCCGTCTCGATCTAAAAAAAACGGAGATAAAATGACGATCGGTAACTGATATACGATTACAACATGCCAACATTGAACGCAAATGAGTGATTCATGAATGATGAGTGATTATTAATGAGTGAGAATTACTGAGTGACAATTACAGACTGATAATTACTGAATGAAAATGAATAAATTACAACCGGGTATTACATACTCCCCCCCCTTAAAAAGAGTTTCATCCCCGAAACTAAGGGTCAAACAACTTGGGATAACTCTCCCGCATATCCTCTTCGGTTTCCCAAGTGGCCTCTTCGACTCCGTGTCTAGACCACTGAATCTTGACCAAAGGGATCGTCTTTTTCCTCAACTGTTTGATTCGCCGCTCTAACACTCGTACAGGACGCTCCTCGTACGAATGATCATCTGCGATCTCGATTAGGTCGAACTGAAGTATGTGACTCGGGTCGGCAACATACTTCCGCAACTGAGAGACGTGAAACACATTATGAATCCTGCTCAAAGCCGGAGGTAAAGCCAATCGATAAGCTAACTCGCCTACTCGATCCAAAATTTCAAACGGTCCAATGAATCTCGGACTCAACTTCCCCCGTTTTCCGAAACGGAAAATACCTCGACTCGGGGATACCTTGACCAAAACATGGTCACCCGTCTCGAACTCTAGTGGTCGACGACGATTATCCACATACGATTTATGTCGACTCTGAGCTGTCAACATACGACTCTTGATCAAAGCTACCTTCTCCCGGGCGGTTATAAGCATATCGGCTCGGTGCCGATTGATTCTGACAAGTCATCCCAACACAAAGGAGAGCGACAACGACGACCGTACAAGGCCTCGTAAGGTGCCATCTTAATGGAAGCATGCCAACTATTATTATACGTGAACTCGATCAATGGTAGTTGGGCTTCCCAATCGTCCTTCCAATCGAGGACACATGTCCTCAACATGTCCTCTAATGTCTGAATAGTCCTCTCTGATTGTCCGTCGGACTGAGGGTGAAAGGCGGTACTGAGATTGAGCTGAGTCCCCATAGCACGATGAACTGATTTCCAAAAATGAGACACAAATCGTCCGTCACGATCGGAAACGATACTCTTAGGAGTACCGTGCAGTCTCACTATCTCCTTGATGAACAACTGAGCCAGTCTCTCGGGACCCCACGTATCCTTGATCTCAAGGAAATGAGCTGATTTAGTTAAGCGGTCCACAATCACCCAGATCGTATTCATGCCACGACGACTCGTCGGCAAGCTCGTGATGAAGTCCATAGAAATGTCTTCCCACTTCCACTCCTAATAGGAGAGGTTTCAAGATACCCGCCCGATCGCCGATGTTCAATCTTGACTTGTTGACAGGTTAAGCATCTCGAAACAAATTCTGCGACTTCTCGCTTCATATTACTCCACCAGTAATTTTGTTTCAAGTCCTTGTACATCTTGCTGGACCCCGGATGAACAGAATAAGGGGTAGCATGAGCTTCTCTCAAAATCGAGTTTTTCAACTCGTCATTCGCCGGTACGCACAACCGATTCTTAAATCTCAAAAGTCCATCCTCGTGGACCACGAATCCAGGGGCTTTCCCCTGAGCCACATCCTCACGGATGCGCAACAATGAAGGGTCTGAACTCTGATTCTCTCTGATTACCTCCTCCAGTGACGATGAAATCTCCAACATACAAAGTTGTCCCTGAACTCGCTGGAGCCAGACCTCGATCTCGGGTCTAAGGAATTCCTGCTGAAGCTCCTTCTGAACTGTTAGACGAGCAAGCATCTGCTCCTGAACGGACTTACGACTCAAGGCGTCGGCGACAACATTCGCCTTGCCCGGGTGGTAAAGGATCTCGATATCAAAATCTTTGATTAGTTCTGACCACCGCCTCTGTCGCATATTTAACTCCTTCTGAGTAAATATATACTTTAAACTCTTATGATCGGTGAATATCTGACAAGTAACGCCATAAAGATAATGACGCCAATTCTTCAATGCGAACACCACGGCTGCTAGCTCCAGGTCGTGGGTCGGATAATTAATCAGCTAATCCGAGGAAACCTCGGATTTCCTTAACATCTTTCGGAGGTTGCCAATCTCGGATAGCCTCCATCTTCTGAGGGTCGACACGAACTCCGTCTGATGAAATTACATGTCCGAGAAAAGTCACTTCGGACACCCATAACTCACATTAAGAAAACTTTCCATAAAGTTGCTCGCGTCTTAACACGTCGAGAACATGATGAAGACGTACCTCGTGTTCCTCTCCATCACGAGAATAAATCAAAATATCATCGATGAAGACAAAAACAAACCGATCCAAAAGTCGATGCAAACCCGATTCATTAACTCCATGAATACCGCAGGTGCATTAGTTAGCCCGAACGGCATAACTACGAACTCATAATGACCATAGCGTGTTTGAAACGCCGTCCTCGCAATATCCGACTCTCGAATCGCCAACTGGTGATATTCAGATCTTAAGTCGACCTAGGAAAATATTGAAGCTCCCTGAAGTTGATCTAAGAGATCATCAATACGGGGTAGAGGATACTAATCTTGATCATCACCCTGTTCAGCTCCTGATAATTAATACACACACGAGACGAGACATCCTACTCCTTGACAGATCACACTGGTGCTCCTCACGGGGACGCACTCGGTCGGAGATAATCTTTATCGAACCATTCCTCAAGTTGAACCTTCAACTCCTGTATTCTGGTCGGGGCCATCCGATACGATGCCTTCGATAAAGGGGACGTACCGGCTCCAACTCACTCCTGAATTCCACTACTCTATGTGAAGGCAACCAGATAACTCATCTGGAAATACATCGTCAATCGATGACAATGATATCACGAATGATTGAACATTTCGATTGCCCTAGAATGGTCAATCGATAAAAGGAGATACCAATAATGATTGAACAACTCGATTGCCTTAGAAAGGCCAATCGATGAAGATGATACAATGAATGTTTGAATAACTCGATTGCCTTTGAAAGGCCAATCGATGAAAATGATGCAATGAATGATTGAATAACTCGATTGCCCTAGAAAGGTCAATCGATGAAAATGATACAATGAATGATTGAATAACTCGATTGCCTCAGAAAGGTCAATCGATGAAAATGATACAATGAATGATTGAATGACTCGATTGTCTTAGAAAGGCCAATCGATGAAAATGATACAATGAATGATTGAATAGTTCGATTGCGGAATTTCTCTGCATTCGTCATAATAATACTTCTTCTGGAACAACGGGGATTACTTCCCTGAAGCACACATTCGACAACCAACGACGGAAAGATAGCGACCAAACGCTAACAAACATTGAGGATAGTATCAAGACGATCAAACCAACTAATACCGAAAATTACATCGTCCTAAGATAAATTCACCACGATTAGATCCATCAACCAATCGCGGTCATTAAGCTTAATTCGGTATGATTTCCGAAAAACTTCCATCGTCAGGTAGACCGATGGTATTAGGTCCACAAGCAATAGGACTATCCCGAAATAAGTCTATTCAAGCATGATTCGAAAATGAATGAATGCGGTGTACCAGCATCAAAAGGTACACACAGGTTGAAATAAAATTACTAGTATACCTGAAATCATTCGGGCCACCGGATCGTCGATCCTCCTCATCATATGAATCTGGGACTTGCCGGCCCCGACCGGACGCTCCGTCGATAAATATGAGCCCCAACTCTCTTTGCTTCCATTGTCTTAAACGACGTTGTGAGCGATCGATTACGAATCGCTAATTTCTTGGGGCACGAGATGCCGGAGCCGACTTGGAGTCCTTTCGGCAAAACGGGCCTTATGCCCAAAATTCCCACAATTATAGCACGTGATAGACGGTCTCGGACACTTGGTGCCGACATGACCCGGTTCTCCACAATTAAAGCAGATGATGGCCGGCGGCCGCTCGGGATTGAGATCCCGCGATTATGCACCGTAGGAGGTCGCTCGAAACGATAGGACTCACGAGGCTTCTTGAAGGTTGGTATCGCCTTGGATTGATTACGCTTCGTTGATTTCTTGCCGACAAATGAAGGTTGTTGTTCAGCACTTTCCTTAGCAGCTGGCTCATACGGGAGAGTTCTCTCGATTAATCCGGTCAGAGTGGCGCAATGATGATTGAGCAACTGCACATGGGTCATCATGGCCTGCATAAAAGTGAGTGGATCAACCCGAACATCTTCTGATCGAGCCGAGTCCTGGGCACGATTTCCCGACAGCGAGTGATTATTTCCCGGGTTTCGGCCCGCACCGCAGCCTCTCCCCGTGCATCCCCTGACAGCTCTCCCCATACTGAAGTAGGAAGGTCGCATAATGATTATAATTCCTGCATGATTATCACGTTATGATTACGTCATGAGATGATGAAAATGAGTATACATGCTCTAACTTAGTGATTATATGAATGATTTACTGAAGTGACATGATTATCTGATGAAATTCTTAAAATTATTATCTTGAATAACTTAACAAGATTAATAATATGATCATCCAGATCGACAACTGAGTAATGAAATGAATTGAGTAATTAATGAATTAACATGATCGTCCGGATCAGTAACTGAGTAATGAAATGAATTAAGTGATTAATGAGTTAACATGATCGTCCTAATCACAATGAATGATGGTGTTTGAGGATTGTTAAATGATGAATGATGAATGAATGACTATTGCCAGAAATTATACCATGGCGTTAGAAATCTTACAGTTTTTCCGGTCTGATTGGCTCGGCATTTGCACAGGTCACACGTGACGCGAAAGTCCAATAATACTAGTCTGATGACGATGATTTCAAATGAGACATGACTCGGAAGGTAGTATTCAAAACCACGCTCCGATACCAACTCTGTAACACCCCAAACTAGGCGGATATTACAGTGCCGTAGATCCCCAACTGGGACCCACCAGGCAAATGAAAATGAATGAATTACACAGGATAAATGTAGTACCGAACTACATTACAACAATAATTACTCCGATGAGGAGTTTAGTTACAACACACCAGGACAATACTGAATACTAGTGTATTTTATATGAAGATAAAATACACAACACTGAATGAAACGGAGTATTCAAATGAAAGTCTGCATCGGAAAATAAAGGACAATAACATGAATAACTGAAAGATCAGGGGCCCCTACTAGTATCACTGGGACTCCTCGACGTCAGCGTGTTCTCCCCGTACTTTTGCCTTGCCAAGACCTGAAAAACAAAATCCCCAAACGGGGTCAATTACAAAGAACAACAATCCTCAAGGGTTGAAAATACACAATCATGATTATTTAAGAAGTTATGAAATATCCTGTCGAAACATACGCAATCAAACATGCTATATGAATCAACTAACAGTACGGCTCAAAGGGTGGCGCCACACTACGCCCGGGATGGAAATGTGTCCGTGCACAAGCCACCAATGAGTATCGATCAAATACACGTGTGGTCTTGTACCTAATCAGTCTCACGAGACAATATGACTCGTGTGCACAGTCCAATGTATCACTCCCAATACATGGCCATCACGTGCCCGACATGAAAATCCTACACATACCAACCGGCACGCCAGTATGACCCGGAATGCCACAATATAACAAAAGTGACATCGGAAATGAATAATGACTCACCGAGATAAAATGATAGTGAAATGAATAATAGCTCAACGAAAAGATTGGAACCGTCGTTCCTTATGACTGAAGTGATTAATTGACAATAACAAGTTTTGATACGGTTAATACAATAATGAATGAGTTATGATTATGAATGAACAACATCAAAAGGGATGAATATCCTTTTAACCGAGTAAGAATTAACTTACACAACACCGGCGACAATTATCCTTCCACGAACAACGTCCTAATTGAGATATCGGTCGCTCGAACAACCTTGAATAAATACAATTACCAACAATCCGTTCAATACACGAATCAAACACGAATATAACGAACTCGAAACGTCGATACGAATAAACTAACTTCATTGGGGCATTATATCGAACACTTTGTGGCCAACTTCGATTGTTTATAACCAAACTTCAAAAATACCAACATCAAATCCTCAAGAAGTGTTTCAAACCAACAAAACATCTCCAATACGATCAATAATCCATTATGAATATCCAAAATCGTGATTTCAACAATAATTAATCGAAAACCCCCAATCTCAACTCGATATTCAAAGTGTTCCTGAATAATCATCAATAATCCAATGAATCCTTATACAAACTCATAATCATATACATATCCCTTCATATAACATGATTATAACGTCCAAAACATCATATCTCAACACAAAATCGAAATCCAAGGTGTTGAAGAAATTACCTCTTGAAGATCCAACCACTTCGATCCGATTAACACGAGTTAAAACGAGTATCCGAGCTATATGATCGAATGGAAATGAAGAAACTCAAGTACTCAAGTGTTTGATGAAGGGAAAATCCCTTTCCCCAAGCTATCTCTCGGACAAAAAGGAAGAATGAAGAAGTGAGGAAAAATGACCCGGCCAAGTCCTTAAATACTGCTGGAAGTTACGGCCGTAACTCGGCCCTCTTACGGCCGTAACATTCCAAGTCAACGGCCTTACGGCCGTAACCGGCCAACTCGTATGGCCGTAACTCGGCTTCGTCCGAAAGCCTGCCGACAGACTTACGGCCGTAACCGCTCCTGAGTTACGGGCGTAACCCGCCTTCGTCAAAAACACCCGTCGACATCCTTACGGCCGTACCGCACACCTTACGGCTGTAACTCGGATGATACGGCCGTATCCGGCCAACCTTACGGGCGTAACCCGCCTTCGTCAAAAATGGCCAGACATCTCGCTGCCGTACGGCCGTATCCGGCCAAGCCTTACGGCCGTACACACCTCGACTTACGGCCGTATGCCGCAACCCTTACGGCCGTAAGTCACCCTTGGTCGACAACACCGAAATTTACGAACACCACTTACGGCCGTATCCAACCCACCTTACGGCCGTAACTCACCTTCGGCAAAATGCAGGCGGCTGTTTGGACCACTTACGGCCGTATCGCCGACCTTACGGCCGTACCCGTTAACTTACGGCCGTATCCCAGAACCTTACGGCCGTAACTCAATGCTGGCCAAGGTGGATTAATCCGATAACTCCGATTCCTCGATACGACTGATGAATGATTCCACATACCATACGAATGTGGAAGTGAACAAGTCTAACACGAGCCAAGGATGATACTCCCAGTACAAGGCTATCAATCACAATGAAAATGATAATACTCCCGTCTCGATCTAAAAAAAACGGAGATAAAATGACGATCGGTAACTGATATACGATTACAACATGCCAACATTGAACGCAAATGAGTGATTCATGAATGATGAGTGATTATTAATGAGTGAGAATTACTGAGTGACAATTACAGACTGATAATTACTGAATGAAAATGAATGAATTACAACCGGGTATTACAGTGTTGTTTGAGTCTTGTTTCGTTGGATTTGATCTGACTGAGTCGTGTCGCGACGCGTCGTCTGAGTTTGTTGGTCGTGATTAGTATTGTGGGGCGGTCATCATCTTCGTGCGACCTGTGGAAGTAAGTCTCCCTTCTTTGTGTTGTGCCTCGTGTGACACGAGCTATTTTTTTTATGATTATTTGTTAAGTGGTGGAATCCTTATGTGGATTTTGATTTCACGATATGTATTTAGTCGACTCTCGTATTTGATTTATACGAGGAGTGTCGTCGCTTGTGATGTGTTTTTATTGTTGTTTTTGTCCGTTGCTGATGATTTTCGAATCGATTTGCACGTTTTACAAGTTCTATTGTGGAAGCTTTGTGCTTATACACATTCGACTTGTTCCCTAGCCAGTGCGGGAGGGTCGTTAGAGGCCTCGAATGGGGTCAGTGGTTTTGTTCTGAATCCTAGGCGGTCTTCGACTGTGGTATTTTATCGTTTATTTCCGTTTAAAGACATGTATTGTCTTGATTTTAAACGCTTTGATGCGTGTACTAGGAGTTGTTTTAGTGAACGTCGATATGTGTGAGTTTTGGGCATTCTGGCCTATTGGATTTTTGAAAACCTTGAGTATCTTAGAAAAATAAATTTCGAGACATACTTTTAAAATGAGTTATTTTCTTGTGGTACATCCTAGGTGCCACAATATATTTCAAAAAAAATTTTTACTTCGAGGACCAAAATGCTTTGAGATATTTTCAATGTTTTAGAAACACTTTTATTTAGACCCGAGGGTCGAATATTCTGAAAGTTTTCACTAAGAGAAAGTGTCCTCATTTTTATCAAATGCGAAATGGTTCTCCAATGTCTCGATAACGATGTTTCACGTTTGTACTTTTTGAAAGGTGATACTCAAGATCAACCGGTGTTCTTCTAAATTATTTTCAAAATGAGGTTTTCGTTTTTAAAACCTATCCATTCCCATTTGAGGGCTGGGTATGTATGTATGATGTTCGCATTGTCATTTTGATGTTTGCTCCCGAGTATGATCGAGTTGGCGGCGTGAGCGTTGAGTCGTTTTCCACACATTTGTTGTGTTAGCCCTCTGTGAGAGGTGGGATGTTGGTATTGAATGTTGCCATCTCGTGGTGATTTATGCGTTATCGTGCATGTGCGAGCTGTTAGAGCTTGGTTTGGTATGGCCGTGTGCATCGGTGATCGTTCCGTTATGTGTCGGTTGTTTAATGTCTTGTTACCTTGCTCCTGTTTTTGTGAATTTCGTGGACGAGGTAGGAGGTAATACCCGTACTATTTTGACTTCCGTATTTTCTCTTTCTCCAGTCTATCGATTCCCTCATGTTCGTTGATACTTTATGAACTTGTTCTGTATTTCGGTTTCATCGTCCGAACGAACTGCGATCTTGTTATGGGTCGATCTGGTTATCGCCGTGACTTTTCGGGTTCGGTTCGATTCTTGTGAACCTTGTTCGGGAGTGACATCATCTGGTTCTACTAGTTCTTTTATTCGAAGTGGATCGGATTTGGAACTTCTGTGTTTTCGACTCTGTCGACTCGTTTATGTTCGTCGACATTTCTGAGCTTGTCCTGCCCCTTGCTTTTGTTGATCGAACGAGTGCGGTATTGTTTCGGAATAACTCGTTTGTCGTTGTGATTTTTTTCGATTTCTATTCCCTTTCCTGTGGATCTTATGTGAGTGCACATTTTGTTGTTTTCACCGGATCATGTTTCGTCTGGAGTCGAGATGTGAACTTCGGAGTTGTCGGTTGAACCTTATTGTTCTTCGTGATCCGAACTTGATTATTCAATTTTTTTTGTTGACTCGATCGTGGTGGTTCGATCATTGATTGTTCGGTTTTTGTTAATCTCGTTTCGTGATTGTTGAATGTTCAGACTCCTTCGTAATTCCCTTAAGTTCGGGAAATTAGTCTCGTTTTCGATCTTCCAACCTTGGGCGGTGGAATTCCGTATTGGTTCAGCGATTGGCTCGCGTTTCGATTGATGTACCGTTGGGTTGGTCAATCATACTGACTTTCATTCGTTGTGTTTTGTGATTGTCGGATAATTGACTTAGCTATATTATCCGTTTGATGACGCTTGTCATTTGTTGGTTTTATTATATCCCTAACGGCGACGTTGTGTTGGTCGTCGTGGAGCGTGTTTTCACGCCGTATGTCTCTTTGCGTTTCTTGCAGCGTTTCGCCGTTGGGCGCGAGTTTTCTGTTTTTGTGTATCTCGTCGAGTTTTCCTGGCGGGTATATTGCTCCCCCCTACTTGTTTTAAGTTTCGGGACGAAACTTCTTTTAAGGAGGGTAGAATGTAATATCCGCAATTTCGAATTTCGGTAAATTTCTTTTTTCGGCGGAAGTCCGTTTTGACGACTCGCTCATGACCGTTTCGTCATTTCGAGAATGATTAATTCTGAACTTTTTGTCATCCGAGTTCGTTTCGGTATCGTTTTGTTGAGTTCCGAGATTTTTAGCGACTTTTCCGCACTTGAGCTCGATTCTTGCGAATCTCGTCCGAAACTGTTGTTTCGAGTTTCTCGTAAGTTCATTTGATGTTATTATTCATGTTGCGAGCTTTGGTTTGGTGTTTCATGTTATTCTTCGAGGAGAGGGTCTACGGCGTGTAATATCCCTAAGTGGATTGGGGGTGTTAGAGTATTTTCCGCTGCAAATTCCGTTTGAGATGATTATTTATTGAGGGTGGTGTATTTTATCTTCATATGAAATATACTAGTATTCGGTATTGTCCTGGTGTGGTGTACTTAAACTTCTCATCGGAGTATTTGGTAATATAATGTGGTTCGGTACTACAATTATATTATTTAATTCATCATTTTCATTCGCCTGGTGGGTGTAACACCCCCAAGTTATTCAGGGATATTACAGCGCCGTAAGCCCCGCCGTGGGACCCACAAGGCTAAACATACGTGGAACCATAAAATTTGACCGATAAGGTCTACACACAATGGAATGAAAAACAATACAAAGGTATTCGAAACATAACCAATGTATTCACAAACATCACCACTCGAATCAATACTTCGGCAAACACAGGCCGGAACAACAAGGAAAAGGGAAAACAATACTCGAGTATTCAAAAGCCAATCCAGTACAACAACACTGAATGGGAAACTCCAAACATAACTGGAAGAAAGACACAGTATCACACTTGCCCACCATCTTCGTGCCGACCCGATACCTGCTTGTCCGACCTCCTGGAACCTGAAATACATGAAACGTATTTCCCCCATAAAGGGGTTAGCCGTCGAATAGCTAGTGCTAGTATATCAATATGAAACACAATACTCCTCGACAATAAAGTAAATGTAACCGTCAATTCATTAATTCAAGACTAGTATTCCGGAATAACTAAAATCTCATAAGACGTATGTGAATGCCGTAGAAACGGTTCGTTCACCTCATACGCCGTTACGTATGTGAATGCCGTAGAAACGGTTCGTTCACCTCATACGCCGATACATGTAGGAATGCCGTCAAAACGGTTCGTTTATTACATGCCAACAATATATCTATGAATGCCGTAAAAACGGTTCGTTCATGATATGCCATCAATATTTCTTACTTTCAAAGTCGAGAACGTACAATCATAAATGTATACTTGCCTTTGAGACATCGAGAAATCGAACGGAGGAAAGGTATGAGTTCGGTAGGTCCGAGAACGAGCTTCCGGCACCTAAACGATTCGCAAGGAATGTGACAATTAATTATCCATACTCAAATTACACGAAGAGACTCCCGAAACTCGTCTACGATTCAAGAAAATATACGGGTGAATAACTAAAGGTTGGGAAATCGCCCAAACTCCCACAAGTCCGAAAACGGCACAATCCAACCCGTAAAATCGGAAGAAAACACTCATACGGTATAGATATATCAAAATCTCAAGGTTCTCAAGCTTCAATCGGATAAAACGGACGAATCTACGAAAACCCCCAAAATCCAACACAAAATTCAAAGTGTTCTTGAATAATTTTTCAATAATCCGATGAATACTCAAACATGTCCATAATCACGCATATATCGCACCATACACCATGATTTTATCATCCAAAACGTCAATACCCACACAAAATCGAGAAGTCAAGATGTCGAAGAAATTACCTCTTGAATATCCAAGCTCTATGATCCAAGGAATACGCGTTAGATCGACTATCCGGGCTTCCCAACCGAGTGAAAGTGGTAAATCTCCAACACACAAGTGATAGATGTGAGAAAACTCCTCCCTCAAACTCTCTCTCTCGCAGGTGGAAGAAGGAAATGGAGGAAATGAGCGGAAATCTCGCTTAAAAAGCCGAATTATGCAGTTGACCGCATTGTGTGCCGCGGCTCAGCCCAGGTGTGCCGCGGCACCGGGTACAGGCGGTTTTTGGCTGAGGATGCAACACAAGTGTGCCGCGGCTCAGCCTAGGTGTGCTGCGGCACTGACTCGGCAGTGTGTCGCGGCACTGCCGGCGTGTGCCGCGGCACCCGGTACAGTCCGCTCGGCCAGGTTTAGAAAATGTGTGTGCCGCGGCGCACGCTCCTTGTGCCGCGGCTTACACCCCCTTCAGGTCCTAAAATGATGGAAAATGGCCCGGGAAGAGAATAAAAGTAATAGGATTCAATGTTTGGGCAACAATAACACGAAATAGAAGTACGGAAACCCCAACACGGTGGTTCCAAGCAATGATTACAAGGGTTCGCTCAACAAATCACGATTCGAAGAACATGAAGAGGTTTGAAATGACATGACTTTCGACCGGGTATTACATTCTCCCCCTCTAAAAAGAAGTTTCGTCCCGAAACTTAAGAAATAAATAGTTCAGGGTATTCTACCCGCATCTTCTCTTCCGTCTCCCAAGTCGCCTCCTCGACTCCATGCCTCGACCATTGTACCTTAACCAGTGGAATGGTCTTATGCCGAAGCTGTTTCTCGCGACGCTCAAGGATCTTCACGGGTCTCTCCGGAAAGGTAATATCCTCGGCTACGTCAATCTCACCGTAGTCGATAATGTGGCTCGGATCCGGTACGTACTTCCTCAACTGGGACACATGAAAAACACTATGGACGTGACTCAAAGCTGGAGGCAACGCCAAGCGATAAGCTAAATCTCCAACTCTGTCCAAAATCTCGAAAGGTCCGATATACCTTGGACTAAGTTTTCCCTTTTTCCCGAAGCGGAAAACTCCTCTGGTCTGCGATACTTTGAGCAAGACATGATCCCCCACTTCAAACTCCAAGGGTCGACGACGAGTATCAGCGTAAGATTTCTGACGACTCGGGCGTCGATGTCGATCTCGGATAATAGAAATCTTTTCCTTGGTCTCCAACAACATATCCGGTTCCGTCCCGACTAGCTCAGAAGCCTCGTCCCAACATAATGGCGACCTACATCGCCTACCATAGAGTGCCTCGAAGGGTGCCATTTTGATCGACGCATGCCAACTATTATTGTAAGCAAACTCGATCAACGGCAAGTGAAGCTCCCAATCATTACTCTAGTCTAAGGCACAAGCCCGCAACATATCCTCCAACGTCTGAATCGTCCTCTCTGTCTGACCATCCGACTGAGGATGAAAGGAAGTGCTCAATCTCAACTCGGTGCAGGCACGATGAACGGCTGCCAAAAATGCGATACGAAACGGCCGTCTCGATCGAAACAATGGTCTTGGGGCACCGTGTAACCTCACGATCTCGGCGATAAAGGTTCGATCCTATCTATCCGGTGCCCTAGTATCCTTATTACCCCAGAAGTGTGCTGACTTGGTCAATCGATCGACAATTACCCAAATCATATTCATTCGGTCCGAGTTCTCGTATGCGATGATAAAATCCATTGAGATATCTTCCCACTTCCACTCGGGAATGGGAAGTGGTTTCAACAACCCCGCCGGTCGTTGATGTTCGATCTTGACTTGTTGACACGTCAAGCACCGTAGTACAAACTCCGTAACATCCTTCTTCATGTTATTCCACCAAAAATTTCGCTTCAAGTCTTTGTACATCTTACTCGTTCCGGGGTGGATTGAGTAAGGCGTAGCATGAGCTTCTCGGAGAATCCTCTGTCTCAACTCCAAATCGTTCGGAACACAAAGCCTGCCCTGAAATCTCAGAATACTATCCTCGTGAACCATAAAACCAGGAGCTTTTCCTTTAATCACATCTTCCTTCAATTGAGAAATCATCGGGTCACTCCACTGCTTCCCTTTGATGTCGTCAACTAAGGACGAAGTAATTTCGAGAGTACACAACTGTCCATGTACTCGCTGAAGCCAAACTTCTATCCCTTGCTCAATTAAATCTTGACGAATTTTTAAATGCAGGATGTAAGAACCTCGAGCATTTGAAGAGATGCCGATTTGCGACTCAAAGCATCCGCAACGACATTGGCCTTCCCGGGGTGATAAAGAATTTCCAGATCATAATCCTTTATCAACTCTAGCCAACGTCTCTGTCTCATATTCAGCTCCTTCTGGCTGAAAATATACTTCAGGCTCTTGTGATCGGTATAAATCCGGCACGGTGAACCATTCAAATAATGCCGCCAAATCTTGAGTGCGAAGACAATTGCGGCCAATTCTAAATCGTGAGTAGGATAATTCATCTCGTAAGGCTTTAGTTGTCGTGACGCAAAAGCTATTGTCTTATCCTGCTGCATAAGAACACAGCCCAGGCCTTGACCCGAAGCGTCACTGTAGACTGCAAAGCCCTCGCTACCATGCGGTAAAGTTAGAATCGGCGCTGAAGTCAATCGTCTCTTTAGTTCATCGAAGCTCTGCTGTCTCTCATCCGTCCAAACAAACTTTTCGGTCTTCTGGAGTAATTTCGTAAGCGGTCGAGCGAGTTTCGAGAACCCCTCGACAAACCGACGGTAATACCCAGCAAGGCCCAAAAAGCTACGAACCTCCTTAACATTTTTAGGCGGTGCCCAATCTAGCACTGCCTCGATCTTCTGCGGGTCTACACGAAACCCTTCGGCCGAAATCACATGGCCGAGAAACATAACTTCTTCCAACCAAAACTCACATTTCGAGAATTTTGCATAGAGGTGCTCGGTTCTCAAAATGCCTAAGACTAAACGCAAGTGTCGGGCATGTTCCTCCTTATCTCGAGAATAGATTAAGATGTCGTCAATAAAGACGACTACACACCTGTCGAGGTACTCGATGAATATTTTATTCATTAACTGCATGAATACTGCCGGCGCATTCGTCAACCCAAAAGGCATAACTACAAATTCATAATGCCTCTATCTCGTCCGGAACGCCGTCTTCGGAACGTCGGACTCCCTCACCCTGAGTTGATAATACCCGGATCTTAAATCAATTTTCGAGAAAATTGCAGCCCCTTGCAATTGGTCAAATAAATCGTCTATATGCGGTAGAGGGTACTTGTTCTTGATGGTTACTTTGTTCAGCTCGCAGTAGTCGATGCACAAACGTAGTGAACCATCTTTCTTCCTCACGAAAAGAACAGGCGCGCCCCAAGACGAAGCGCTCGGTCTGATGTACCCTCTTTCCAGAAGTTCTCCCAACTGATTCTTCAATTCTTGCATTTCGGAAGGTGCCATTCGGTAAGGTGCTTTAGAAATCGGAGCCGCATCTGGCTCTAAGTCCACGGTAAATTCTATCTCTCGATCTGGCGGTAATCCCGGAAGATCATCCGGAAAAACATCGGGATACTCATTAACAACCGGAATTGAAGAGAAATCGACTTCGCTTCCTTCCGTTTTCAAAGCATAACACCAATAGCCCGTACAACCTTTATTCAAAAGTTTTACGCCCTTCATGGCACTGATAAGTAACTTGGATTGGCCCGACTTACGTCCCAAAAATGAGTACTCAGATCCGTTTTTAGTCATCATGGTGATAACTTTGGTGCGGTAATTCATAATCGCTTGGTGATTATTAAGCCAGTCCTCGCCGAGGATTACGTCCTCGTCTTCCATATCAACTACAATTAAATTCGATAACCATTCCATACCGGATATAACCACTGGAAAATCTCTAATCTCCCGATTCCCCACAATCCTATCCCCGCTAGGCAGTCTCACGATAAAGGGATCGCAAGCAGTTAAACAAGTTATATTCAAACGGCGTACACACTCCAAAGAAATAAAAGAATGTGTAGCACCCGAATCAAAAAGTACACGGACTGGATAGGATAGAATATGGATGGTACCTGAAGCCACCGCCGCATCGGGTTCGTCTGTTCGACGCATCTCATAAATTCGTGGTTGCACCGAACCGATGCTAGAGTTCCCCCCTCCAGCGTTCTGACCCCGACCCCGGCCCCTGCCAAAATTCTGCTGAGGTTGACCAAAAGATTGCCGCTGATTAACACCTTGATCAAGGGGTGTTGGGGCAGAAGCCCGAGTGTCCAAATTCTGGTTCGGGTCAGAACAATAAACCGCTCTATGCCCCATCTGACCACACGTGTGACACTTTAATAGTGGAAAGTAGCATTCCGAACTAAAGTGGCATGGACGACCACAATTATAGCAAGTCACTGTACGATTTGAGGTACCCGGAGTGGGACGGTAACCCCTCTTCCCTTTATTAGAACGTGACGACTGTCCGGCAAAACGGTTAGTCGTCTGTGACTTCTGAAAGTTGCCACCCTTAGAGCCAGAAAAATTTCCCCCGACTTTCTGCTTCTTCGGTTCTTCAACGGTATCATTGTCGGGGCTCAACATATCATGGGCTAAATCTCTGTCCTGATACTCTTTCAGTGTGGCACAAGCAAATCCGGCCATGTACCGCCGTAAGTCCAAATTCATCCGCATATCAAAATAACGGATCTTATCACGCTCGTTACGCACTTGATCCTTCACATGGATCAATTGTTGGTTATACTCCACGATCGCCTGCGAAACGGGAATATCTTGTGGTTTGGCCTCGAAGAAGGCTCGGATTCGGCTCTCTCGTACCGGCCAAGGACAAAACTCGGCCTCCAAGAGCTCCTTAAATTCATCCCACGAGGCAATACGATCCTGTGGCTTGATGACCTTCCACCAAGTAGCGGCCTCCTTAGTGAGGAAATACTGAGCAATTGGTACTTTCCTCACCTCGGGGCAATCAACCGCTTCGAAAATCTTCTCTAATTCCGCTAGCCAGTCTTCCCAGCCTAACGGGTCTGTGGCACCGCCAAACTGTGGAGGGTGCATACGGATCACATTCTGAATCAAGGCATCCGTGTTTGGGTTCGAGTTATTCAGTTGAACAGTTTGGGCTAAAATGGTCATCTGAGTAGCCAATTGTTGAAGCGCATTCGCCACTCCAACGTCTGCGTTGTTCCCCTGACCGTCTGACTGGTCGTGCTGACTCTCGGTGTCGGGATGCACCGAGTTCGACAAACTGGGGTTGGTCGACCCCGCAACTGAACTGATGGAAACGGCCGCGCCACGACCCCTTCCTCGTCCACGGCCACGACCACGGCCACGGCCCCTACCAGCTGACATACTGAAGAACATACAAGGTACGTAAGCACAATTCAGACGCACGACATTAAGGTGATTGATTCTCAAGAATATCCATAGAAGAAGCATAACGAATAAGGAAATATTAGAAGAGCAAGAGGTCTTACAAGTACCGGTCGCACTGTGATGATGGCAGAGTAGTGATACTGTGGACAATTGACGACTCATTCGACCCAAAAGACCGACAGCCTAGGTATCCATAGACCTAAGCTCTGATACCATATTCTGTAACACCCCCAAGTTATTCAGGGATATTACAGCGCCGTAAGCCCCGCCGTGGGACCCACAAGGCTAAACATACGTGGAACCATAAAATTTGACCGATAAGGTCTACACACAATGGAATGAAAAACAATACAAAGGTATTCGAAACATAACCAATGTATTCACAAACATCACCACTCGAATCAATACTTCGGCAAACACAGGCCGGAACAACAAGGAAAAGGGAAAACAATACTCGAGTATTCAAAAGCCAATCCAGTACAACAACACTGAACGGGAAACTCCAAACATAACTGGAAGAAAGACACGGATCACACTTGCCCACCATCTTCGTGCCGACCCGATACCTGCCTGTCCGACCTCCTGGAACCTGAAATACATGAAACGTATTTCCCCCATAAAGGGGTTAGCCGTCGAATAGCTAGTGCAAGTATATCAATATGAAACACAATACTCCTCGACAATAAAGTAAATGTAACCGTCAATTCATCAATTCAAGACTAGTATTCCTAATAACTAAAATCTCATAAGACGTATGTGAATGCCGTAGAAACGGTTCGTTCACCTCATACGCCGTTACGTATGTGAATGCCGTAGAAACGGTTCGTTCACCTCATACGCCGATACATGTAGGAATGCCGTCAAAACGGTTCGTTCATTACATGCCAACAATATATCTATGAATGCCGTAAAAACGGTTCGTTCATGATATGCCATCAATATTTCTTACTTTCAAAGTCGAGAACGTACAATCATAAATGTATACTTGCCTTTGAGACATCGAGAAATCGAACGGAGGAAAGGTATGAGTTCGGTAGGTCCGAGAACGCGCTTCCGGCACCTAAACGATTCGCAAGGAATATGACAATTAATTATCCATACTCAAATTACACGAAGAGACTCCCGAAACTCGTCTATGATTCAAGAAAATATACGGGTGAATAACTAAAGGTTGGGAAATCGCCCAAACTCCCACAAGTCCGAAAACGGCACAATCCAACCCGTAAAATCGGAAGAAAACACTCATACGGTATAGATAAATCAAAATCTCAAGGTTCTCAAGCTTCAATCGGATAAAACGGACGAATCTACAAAAGCCCCCAAAATCCAACACAAAATTCAAAGTGTTCTTGAATAATTTTTCAATAATCCGATGAATACTCAAACATGTCCATAATCACGCATATATCACACCATACACCATGATTTTATCATCCAAAACGTCAATACCCACACAAAATCGAGAAGTCAAGATGTCGAAGAAATTACCTCTTGAATATCCAAGCTCTATGATCCAAGGAATACGCGTTAGATCGACTATCCGGGCTTCCCAACCGAGTGAAAGTGGTAAATCTCCAACACACAAGTGATAGATGTGAGAAAACTCCTCCCTCAAACTCTCTCTCTCGCAGGTGGAAGAAGGAAATGGAGGAAATGAGCGGAAATCTCGCTTAAAAAGCCGAATTATGCAGTTGACCGCATTGTGTGCCGCGGCTCAGCCCAGGTGTGCCGCGGCACCGGGTACAGGTGGTTTTTGGCTGAGGATGCAACACAAGTGTGCCGCGGCTCAGCCTAGGTGTGCTGCGGCACTGACTCGGCAGTGTGCCGCGGCACTGCCGGCGTGTGCCGCGGCACCCGGTACAGTCCACTCGGCCAGGTTTAGAAAATATGTGTGCCGCGGCGCACGCTCCTTGTGCCGCGGCTCACACCCCCTTCGGGTCCTAAAATGATGGAAAATGGCCCGGGAAGAGAATAAAAGTAATAGGATTCAATGTCTGGGCAACAATAACACGAAATAGAAGTACGGAAACCCCAAAACGGTAGTTCCAAGCAATGATTACAAGGGTTCGCTCAACAAATCACGATTCGAAGAACATGAAGAGGTTTGAAATGACATGACTTTCGACCGGGTATTACAGTGGGTCCCAGTCGGGGATTCACGGCACTGTAATATCCGCCTAGTTTGGGGTGTTACAACTATCTTGGTAAGGGCGCTCATTCATGGTGGTTATCGTTGAAGCCCACCGACGGATCTTGTACTTGGGATCAATTCAAGACTCTCATGATGGAGAGGTATTATCCGGACCCACTCAGGGAGGCCAAGTTATCAGAATTACTCACTCTCGACCTCTCATCAGACGATCATGTTCTCGCCATCACCGAGAAATTTCAGGAGCTACTTCCTTTCGCATCCATTATTCACTCTGAGGCGGACAAGATCAAATATTTCAGCAAGAGGTTGAAGCCTCGTATGCGGATGCAGTTGCTTAATAACAATTGCACCAATCTGACCAAATTCATTGAGAAAGATCTTACTTATGAGCTTACTGTTAAGGAGATTGCTAAGCAACAACCTTCATCTGCTAGCAAGAAGTCAAAGAATCATAATAAGTCTGAAGGCAGTCAGGCCACTTTCAAGAAGCCTCGTGCGGGCTCTACTTTTTCTGAGCAACCTCCTATGGCGCCTAGACCCGCGGAATCTCAGTCACGAGTAGCCAGTTCGGCCATCACCTATTTCAACTGTGAAGAACAGGGTCATTTCAGCACCAAGTGTCCGAGGCAGACTGTCACGTGCCATAACTGTGGGATTGATGGGCATAAGGCCCGTTTTTGCTGAAGGGACTCCAAACCTACTCCGGTGACATTCAGCGGTGCAGAATCAGGCCACTCAGTCCGTGTCGTTCAAGATGACAGGAGCAAATAAAGGCGGAGCCAGGAGCTATCAGACGAGAGCATCCGGTTCGGGGTCCGGCAAGCCCCGAATTTATGAGATGAAGAAGACCGATGATCCAGAGGCTCGGATGATTTCAGGTACACTCGACATTCTATCTCAACCTGTGTGTACCCTTTTTGATATTGGTGCATCGCATTCATTCATTTCCGAGTCATGTTAGAGTAGACTACGTCTGGGTAGTGCTACTAGTTGTGAGCCTTATGTCATTGGTCTACTTGATGGTAGAAGATTTATCGGTAATTGTGAGATTAAGGATTGTCCGATTCAGATTCATGGCCGTGATTGGTTAGCAGACCTAATCGTGGTAGATCTACCGAGAGACGACGTCATCCTGGGTATTGATTGGATGGATCGTCACGATGCCGTCATTAGTTTCCGTAAGCGTATGGTCACTATCATTTCAGACGATGGGGTCGAATGTGTATTTCAGGGAGATAATCCCAGCTGCTCTGGGAGGGTCATCAACTTGATGAAATCAGTGAAATTACTCAGTCATGGGTACGTCGGTTATTGGTGCTATATGACCAAGACCGAGAAACCATCAGTAATGTTGACGGATATTCATGTAGTGAGAGAATATGCCGATGTATTTCCAGACGAGTTACCTGGTTTGCCTCCACAAAGAGATGTGGAATTCACGGTTGAGTTGGAGCCTGGTACGTCTCCAATATCGAAGGCACCGTACCGGATGGACCCGACCGAAATGCAGGAGTTGAAGAATCAGTTAGAGGATTTGACCGAGAAGGTTTGGGATGCACCAGTGTTATTTGTCAAAAAGAAGGATGGTTCGTTCCGCTTGTGTATTGATTACTGGGAATTGAACCGGGTGACGATCAAGAATAAATATCCTCTACCCCGTATCGATGATCTTTTGGATCAACTTCAAGGAGGTTCAGTATTTTCCAAGATCGACTTAAGATCTGGATATCATCAGCTTCGAATTCAAGGTTTTCGCATTGAAGATTTGGCGTCATTATCTTTATGGCGTTACCTGTCAGATATTCACCGATCATAAGAGTTTAAAGTATATATATTTACTCAGAAGAAGTTAAAAATGCGACAGAGACGGTGGTTGGAACTAATCAAAGACTATGATATTGAGATACTTTACCACCCGGGCAAGGCGAACGTTGTCGCCGACGCCTTGAGTCGTAAGTCCGTTCAGGAGCAGATGCTTGCTCGACAATGCCTCGAAGGAACTTCAGCAGGAATTTCTGAGACCCGAGATCGAGGTTTGGTTACAGCGAGTACAAGGGCAACTTTGTACGTTAGAGATTTCATCGCCACTTGAGGAGGCGATCAGGGAGAATCAGGGTTCAGACCCATATATGTTACGCATTCGAGATGATGTGACTCAGGGGAAAGCCCCTGGGTTTGTGGTCCACGAGGATGGACTTTTGCGATTTAAGAATCGGTTGTGCGTACCGGCGAATGACGATTTGAAAAACTCGATTTTGAGAGAAGCTCATGCTACCCTTTATTCCGTTCATCCGGGGTCTAGCAAGATGTACAAAGACTTGAAACAAAATTACTGGTGGAGTAATATGATGCGAGAAGTCGCAGAATTTGTTTTGAGATGCTTAACTTGTCAGCAAGTCAAGATAGAACATCAATGACCGGCGGGTCTGCTGAAACCTCTCCCTATTCCAGAGTGGAAGTGGGAAGATATTTCAATGAACTTCATCACGAGTTTTCCGACGAGTCGTCGTGGCATGAATACAATTTGGGTAATTGTGGATCACCTAACTAAATCAGCTCATTTCCTTGAGATTAAGGATATGTGGGGTCCTGAGAGACTTGCCCAGTTGTTCATCAAAGAGATAGTGAGACTGCACGGTACTCCTAAAAGTATCGTTTCCGATCGTGACGGACGATTCGTGTCTCATTTTTGGAAATCAGTTCATCGTGCTATGGGAACTCACCTTAATCTCAGTACATCTTTCCATCCTCAGTCCAACGGACAATCAGAGAGGACTATTCAGACTTTAGAGGACATGTTGAGGGCATGTGTTCTCGATTGGAAAGATGATTGGGAAGCCCAACTACCGTTGATCGATTTCACGTACTATAATAGTTGGCATGCTTCAATTAATATGGCACCTTACGAGGCCTTGTACGGTCGTCGTTGTCAATCTCCTTTGTGTTCGGATGACTTATCAGAATCAATCGTCACCGAGCCCGATATGCTTATAGCCACCCGTGAGAAGGTAGCTTTGATCAGGAGTAGTTTGTTGACCGCTCAGAGTCGACAGAAATCTTATGCAGATAACCGTCATCGGCCATTAGAGTTTGAGGCGGATGACCATGTTTTGGTCAAGGTATCCCCGAGTCGAGGTATCTTCCATTTTGGGAATAGGGGAAAGTTGAGTCCGAGATTCATTGGACCATTTGAGATTTTGGATCGAGTAGGCGAGCTAGCTTATCGATTGGCCTTACCACCGGCATTGAGCCGAATTCATAATGTTTTTCACGTCTCTCGATTCTAAGTATGTTGTCAATTCGAGTCACATACTTCAGTTCGACGAAATCGAGATCGCTGATGATCATTCATATGAGGAGCGTCCTATACGAGTCTTAGAGCGGCGAATCAAACAGTTGATGGACAAGATGATTCCTTTGGTTAAAATTCAGTGGTCTAGACACGGAGTCGAAGAGGCTACTTGGGAAACCGAGGATAGTATGCGGGAGAGTTATCCCGAGTTATTTGACCCTTAGTTTCGGGGACGAAACTCTTTTAAGGGGGTTGTATGTAATACCCGGTTGTAATCCAGTCATTATCATTCAGTATTTATCGTTCAGTAATTGTCACTCAGTAATTTTCACTCATTAATGATCATTTGTCACCCATATGTGTATGCATAATTATAATGTTTGTGTTGTAAATGATCTGAGGGGATCCTGAGGATCTATGCTGAGGGCGCTGGATCGAATGTCCACCATGCGTTGGTCCGACGGGATCATCATGGGGATCTATGCTGAGGGCGCTGGATCGTTGGACGGGTTTTCCACCATGCGTTGGTCCGACAGGATCATCATGGGGATCTATACCGAGGGCGCTGGATCGTTGGATTACCCCGTATTGTGTTGATGGAATCGTGAGGACTCACATCGTTGGATTCCGATGATGGAAGTCCGTTTTGTATGTTTTATGATGCACTGGTGATTTATGTATTATGATACTTGTACTAGCATCGTTTTGCTAACCCCTTCGTGGGTGGACATTTGTTTTGATGTTCAGGTAGTCGAGGAGCGGGGAAGCAGCCACAGTACCGACATGACGATGAAGTGGCTCAGTGATGTGGATTATGTTGTCTTATTTTCCGGTTATTTCAGTACTCGAGTACGTTTATGTTGTTGTATTGGGGACATTTTGTAATAATGAACTTATTTGAATTGTCGAACGGGTTTGAATTTCCTTTTATTAATGACACTTTTGTATTATTTCCGTATTTTTCAAATTAGCCTTGTAAATTCTTATACAAAGGATTTACGGCGCTGTAATTACTCCGAATATCTCGGGGTGTTACAGGAATAAACAACCAGAAAAGAATACTCAATTACAAGCCACAACCAGTATCACCCGGGAAGCTCATCCCTTCACGACCGCTACTAGATCGATCTCCGAGTACCTAAAAATAAGGCCCACGACGGGGTCAGCCAGAATACTCAACAATGATATCGATCACATCATCATAAATAATTATATACCAATGTAATAACGAAGTAAGAATACTACCAATGTAATCTTACCGTTATAACCTTACCAATTCATAGCAATCCATACTAAATCAATCCTTGACATATTCCACATTTTATATTCTCAAATGACGAAATGAATTCAACAACAATCAGCTCTACTGTATTCCAAAAATACTGATAATCCTCAAACATCATCATAACTCATAAGTGAGGAGTAATCCAATCTGTGCCAAATCCTGTCCGTCGGATTACACAATCAAATCTCAACCTGGATAAACCAATAATACACAACATATATGTAGAGAAACTACCACATGATAATGATAACAAGTCCTGAAACATCGACGTACAGTCTGAATGCTCATACGATCAATAACAATCAACCAATAACACATCACTGAGAATATCATCGACATGATAACTCCAATATCACCAACAAAGGATCAACGATAACCGAGAGTACCCTCAACATGGTAAATTCCCAACACGATCAACAAAGGATCAACAATAACCGAGAATACCCTCAACATGGTAAACTCCAAACACGATCAACAAAGGACCAAAAATAACCGAGAATACCCTCAACAAGGTAGACTCCAAATGATCAACAATAATGGATCTCAAAGAAATAACTCTGACTGTCGAACATACCCCTCGGGCGTATGAACAGCCAGTCATAAACTGTCGAAAATATCCGATCATACATGGACTATGAACGACCCAACAATATGGCTCAAAAGATGGACGTCACAGTACGCCCGATCCGGAAATGTGTCTGTGCACATGTCCACCCCGTATACGGAATCCAGGATATACGTGGGACATGTACCTAATTAGCCTCACGAACTATGTCTCGTGTGCACGGTTCAATGCGGAAACATCCACGCATAACTATCATGTGCCCGGCTAAAAATCCTACACAATAACCAATCGGCATGCAGATATGACTCCAGATATGTCACGATGCAACATGACAACGAAACTCAAAGAATCACATATCCAATAAGGATCAAAAGACTCACCGAAGTGAACAAGACAAACTGACAAAGAAAAGTTGACATGACTAATCAATATCCACAACAACAATCCTGGGATCATCATCCCCGAAAAATGATCAACACGATCAACGATCTCAATACAATCAGCCCTGGGATCATCATCCCTCAACGAAATAATCAATATGAATCCCAATATACGAAACATCATCGTACAACATATATAATAATTCACCAGAATAATTATCCTCATAGCTGAACAATACTTACATTACCTCAAAGCCGAAGACAATATCCTTTCCACAAACCAACATCCTGAACGAATACACAGTTATACGAATAATCTCGAATAAGGTACCATCCATTGAATACCAATAAACCTTTATCCCGATACTTATGTCATCACGATAACTATCCTCGATACCTGATATTCTATATCATTGACCAAATATAACTCACGTCTTCCTTGAACACAATTAAATCATATACCTTATGATTTAATACAAACCAGAGCACGATATACAAACCATTATCCCGACAACTTACATTTATAACGACATTGCTATACGAATTATAAATGAAATGAAAATGAAACCATTCATCAAATATTATAAACTGAACAAGTACAAACTTGCCTCGATACTGATCCCACGAAGCTGTTACCGAACCCATTGCCTTTGTCTACGAGCTCCTCAGCCACGATCAAAAGTAAAATACGAACTCCTCAGCCTTAACTGCAACACAACGATCGTAATCCGCGATCAATTATCGTAACCTAATGCAATAATCAAATGACAACACATCCGATAATAATAAACAACTGACATAACCAACTAATCGAACTCAACGGTTCAACAAAAACCTCGAATAAACGCAGTCTAAACAAACCAAATCAAACAAACTCGATAACAAGGATCATATCATGCTGAATTCGGAATTCAACCTCATATCATGATTTAACTCATCTAAATCGACCACTGTAATTATCATGATTCAAAAATCCATGATTCAACCTCATCAAGTTAAACGAATCACCATTAACATGAAGAATCTTAAATAACATCCGAAAACTCTTATCATAATCCCATTAGGTCTCATAAAAATCACCACATGATTATCCAACATGTTCTCTCACAAGTAATCATCCTTAAAAGCGAACTACTATCAAAGGGATATGAGAATTACCTGGATTAGACGAACCAAGAAGAAGAACACTTGAACTTCATTCCAAGAATCATGAATAACTTGAACAAAAAGGCTTTAATCCATGCTTTCTATCTTAATCTTGATAAAAATCATCATCTCGGAGTGTTTCTGGACCTCAAGTACCTCATAAAGCTCTCTCTATCGAGTGAAAGGAAAGAAATGGACGAAATGCTTCATAACACCCGTCTGTCCCCTTTATAGAATACATTACTAGCGTGCACTAACATCTCATGTTTAGCGTGCGCAACGGCCTTAACGTGCACTAACTGACTTTGTTAGCATGCGCTATCGCAGTCCAGAGGCTACTGTCTGGCTTCGTACATGTGATTACGTACGTAATGCCAGCGTACGTAACTTACAATGTCTAGCGTACGCAAGTCCTTGCATTTAGCGTGCGCTAATATCCGTTGACTTGCTACAGTCTACACCTACCACGAAGATGCTCGTGACCCACATACCGAAAGCATCTGACAAGGATAAGATTCCCTTTGACCGATCTACAATTAGCGTGCGTTAAGCCTCATGCTTTACCGTGCGCTAATCCTTCAGGACAAACAACCGTTGATCCTATCGGAACATGCGCCGAAAGCAGCCGGATCCACACGCAGATTCCCTCTGGTCTGATCTGCACTAGCGTGCACTGCATTCTGCCTCTAGCGTGCGCTAACCATCAACGATAGCGTGTGCTATACTTGAACATTAGCGCGCGCTAATCAGGCTATACTTAGCCATTTCCAGCTCTTCTCGTCCGTCTCGACATACTGGATATGTACACTCACATACTGAATACATATACTCAATCCAATAAGATTCTCATATGATAGACCCGATGTTAAAATTAAAATAACTGGATACACGATATCCTCAATGTGATTGTCGAACAACTACGACAATTATACCAATACAGCTGTCTCAGTTCTCAATTTATTTTATTCATACTGTATAGACACCAAACTATGCAGTATATCTCAAATAAAATAACGCGAAAAAATTATACTGGAAATCCGGATATTAGAAAAATATTACCGTCATCGACCTTTTGGCATTTTTTTTAAACATTTGCGAAAATGATTTTAGCCTTGTGGGTTCCAATGTGGGGCCCACAACACTGTAATATTCCCGGTTGGTTTCGGGGGTGTTACAGAAGATGGTATCAGAGCTTGGGTTTCGTAAAACCCGGGCATGTGTTTTATGTGGCTCTACCGGTGTGGTAGTAGTGTGACTTTTGAAAATAATTTTCTGACTTTTGAGTCAAACTGATTTTGGAGGTTCCAAATTTTGAGATATTTTCAAATTGCCATGTTTGCGATGTCGATGTGTTCTTATTGTGTCTAGACCTTGTATGGGAGTCGTATGCTAGTATCACAGGAGATCATCGACTTCATGGATCTGTAAGTATGTCCTTTCAGTTATTCAATTGTGATGATGATTATTTGAGCATAGTGACCTGATTTTGAGATATTTCGGTATTGAGATACTGATTATGACATGATTTTAAGTTTCGAGGACGAAACTTATTTAAGTGGGAAGATATGTAATATCCTAGAATTTCGCTATGATTTTTCGCATTATTTTATCTGAGTTGTACTGTACAGAGTGAGACCGATACAGTATGGATAAATAATTTTGGGAACTGTGACAGTCGTGTCAGTATGTCTATCGAGGTTATTTTAATTCTAGGATATTACATGCTTGATGTGTTTTGGGGTGTCGGATATACTGTATGAGTATTTGCACAATTGTCGTACTTGGTCGACAGTTGTATTTGAGGATATCGTGCATCAGATGTATTGTATGAGAATGTTATCGGAACGAGCACATATATTCAGTATGTCGTGTGTACGTATTCAGTATATTGAGACGGCAGACAGGAGCAGAAATGGCTAAGTATGAAAGCCATTATGTACGCTACATAATGGAGCTTACGTACGTAACTAAGCAAGTTTAACGTACGCTAAGTTGTGTACACAATGTACGTTAAGAAGGGAATCGGACATGATCAAGCTGTGGTCGGCAGGTGGGCCCGGTGTCGGCAGCTTTCGGCGCGGATGTGGACATGCGAGTGAACTTCGAGCCTTACGTGCGTTAAGGAAGTATCATTACGTACGTTAAGAAGGTTAGTTACTGTAGCAAGTCAACGAGCTCATTACGTACGCTATGGAAACAAGAGTTACGTACATAATAAACTTCACGAAATGAGACAGGGAGTTCTGACTTGTAATACCCGGTTGTAATCCAGTCATTATCATTCAGTATTTATCGTTCAGTAATTGTCACTTAGTAATTTTCACTCATTAATGATCATTTGTCACTCATATTCAATCATTGTATTCACCGTTCAGAGTAATTGTATCGTGTATCAATCGTCATTCATCATCAATCTAGTTGGAGAATCGTGCTGTGTTTATCATTATTGTCATCTTCATAGTGGGCTGTGTGTGAGGAGTAGCGCACGCTACGTACTCTCTTTAGCACGCGCTAATTGAGTTCGGGTAGCGCACGCTACCTCTCAACACTAGCGCACGCTAATGTAGTACAAGCAGACAGTCCAGAAGGCACTGGACTGCAGTTGGATTATAAGTAGCGCACGCTACGAATGGTAAGTAGCGTGCGCTAGTAGGTCGGAGTAGCGCACATTATGCAGTCGGTGTAGCGTGCGCTAGGGTCGGATCAGGCAGAGTCCAGTGGCTACTGGACTGAATTGGAATAATTCATAGCGCACACTACGAGTAGATATTAGCGTACGCTAATTGGTGTCAGTAGCGCACACTGAACTTTGTGTGTAGCGAGCGCTATCGCGATCAGATCAGAGAACAGGAGGTTCTGGACTTCAGTACTGGGCAACAGATAATTTGTTAGCGCACGCTAACATCTTGAGTTAACGTACGCTAAGTATATGGTTGTAGCGCACGCTACAAAAGGTACGTAGCGCACGCTACCGTTACGAACAGAAATTACTGGACTGCCCAGTACACCCGTTAGCGCACGCTACACACAGGAGCTAGCGCACGCTAAACTGTGGTTGCTATAAATAGGACAGTTCAGTCTTTTCTTCATCATTCTTCATTTCTTTTCATTCCTTTGTCGGTTCCGGGCGATTTGGAGCTTCTTGAGAAGTGTTCTTCGAGGTCCAACCATCTATCAACATCTCCAAGCTTATAATTCGGAGTAATCATCATTTCATCATCTCCATCACATCTAATCAAGGTAATAATCTCCTGGATCTAGAATTTCAGATTTTGGGCATTTTCCTTCCAATTTCTTCGTGCAAGCTTGGATTGTTGTTGGAATATGTTAGATATGGATTATATACCTTGGATAAATGTATTCCTATGGATTTAATGGAATATATTTCGGATTTCATGAATTGTTGGGGGTTTGATTCAAGAACACTTTAGAGTTGACTTTTATAGTCGGGGGTTTTCGATTAGATGTTGTCGTTAACTCGATTTCTGGATTCCTATGGGAATATTGATATCATTGAAGGTGTTTTGTTGGTTTGAAATACTCATTTTGGAGTTGGTTTCGATATATTCGGGTTTGGATATTATCAAAGGATGTATGTTTGCTAAGTATCCGTTAGAATGCCTCAATGAGTTTGGATATTGTTGTATCGACGTTTGAATTGGTTATAATCGTGTTTGATACGTATATTGAGCGTTTGTTGGTAATTGTCATTCAAGGTTGTTCGAGCGACCGACATCTCTTTTAAGACGTTTGTTCGAGGAATGACTTTCTTCACTGGTGTTGTGTAAGTTAATTCTTACTCGGTTAAAAGGATTTTCATTCCTTTCGTTGTTGTTCATTCATAATCATAATTCATTCATAATGTATTAACCGTATGGAGATTTGTAATTGTCAAATAATCACTTCATTCACGAGGAACGACGGTTCCAATCATTTCATTGAGCTATCATTCATTTCACTATCATTTCATCTCGGTGAGTCGTTCTCGACTTTGTCGGATTGTTATTCATTATTATTCTTCATGGCCATTCTTGTCCATATGACCTTCTGGGTTCATATTACATGGTCGGGTGGGGATGTGTGGAATTTTTAGTCGGGCACGTGATAGTCATGTGATTGGGTTCACCGACACATTGGACTGTGCACACGGTAACGTACCTCCGTGAGACTAATTAGGTACAAGGGAGGGTGTGTCCGGACACTCGTCTTGTGCACTTGCACATACCATTACGGGCGTACAATGGTGCCCCTCTTCATCTTAATTTCATAATTGAGTTATATCATGATTGTGTTTATTCAACTCTTGAGGATTGTTGTTCTGTGTAACTGACCCCGTTGGGGGATGTTGTTTTCAGGTCATGGCAAGGCTAAGGCATGAAAAGAGAACGTTGACGGCGAGGAGTCCCAGTGATACTAGTAGGGGGCCCCAGTCCTTTCAGTCTTCATGTTTTCTTCACTTGTATTCCGCTGCAGACTTCCATTTAGATACTCATTTTAATTGGTGTTGTATATTTTATTTTCATATAAAATATACATGTATTATGTTTTATCCTGGGTGTGTTGTACTTGAAACTCCTCATCGGAGTAATTAATGATATACTGTGGTTCGGTACTACAATTATATCACTTAATTCATTAATTTTCATTCGCCTAGTGGGTCCCAGTCGGGGGTCCACGGCACTGTAATATTTGTGTAGTTTGGGGTGTTACATAGTTGGTATCGGAGCGTGGTTTTGAATACTACCTTCCGAGTCATGTCTCATTTGAAATCATCGTTCATCAGACTAGTATCATTGGACTTTCACGTCACGTGTGACCTGTACAAGATCCGAGCCCTCAGACCAAAGAACACCAAGATTTCTGATGCCATGGTATAATTTCTGGCAATAAGAATCACTCATTCATCTTTCAACAGTCAACAATCCTCTTTCATCATTTTCATTTTTGATCAAGTCGATCATGTTAATTCATTAATCACTCAATTCATTTCATTGTACAGTTGTTGATCTTGAGGATCATATCATTAATCTTGTTAACTTGTTCAAGATAATCATTTCAAGAATTTCATCAGATAATCACGTCACTTCAGTTGATCATTCATGTAATCATTGTGTTTGAGCACGTATGCTCATTTTCATCATTTCATAACGTAATCATAATGTGATATTCATGCGAGATATATAATTATCATATGACTTTCCACTTCAGTTTGGAAAGAGCTGGCAGAGGACGCGGGGGAAGAGGCCATGGTGGGGCCGAAACCCGAGAGCTCGTGTGAATACACGCGCAAACGCGAGGAATAATGCAAATTTATCGAGCAGCGACGCTGCCACTCATTCACCTAGAAATGATCACTCACTGTCAGGGAGTCGTACCCGGGACACGGCTTAATCAGAAGGTGTTCGGGTTGATCCACTCACTTTTATGCAGGGCATGATGGCCCAGATGACTCATATGGCACGCCTCATGGAGACGATGCAGAACTCAGCTACTCAGAATCAGCAGGCTCCTCCGCTGCCACCTCAGGGGCAGGAGAGGGGTGTGAGCAGTATCATAGGCGACATCTCTCGCCCGAGACCACCTACTTTTGAGGGCTCATCTGAGCCGGCGGATATTGTTCACTATCTCGAGCATTTAGAGAAGTTGTTTGCTATGGTGGAGTGTCCCGAAGGGCACAAAGTTTCAGTTGCGGCTTACTATTGTAATATCCGGTTGTAATTCATTCATTTTCATTCAGTAAATATCAGTCTGTAATTGTCACTTAGTAATTTTCACTCATTAATAATCACTCATCATTCATGATTCATTCATTTGCGTTCACTGTTGGCATGTTGTAACCGTATATCAGTTATCGATCGTCATTTCATCTCCGTTTATAGATCGAGACGGGAGTATTATCATTTTCATCGTGTTTGGTAGTCTTGTACTGGGAGTATCATCTTTGGCATATGTTGGAATTGTTCACTTTCATATTCGTATGATATGTCGGATCATTCATCAGTCGTAGCGAGGAATCGGAGTTATCAGATTTTTTCACCTTGTCCAGCATCGAGTTACGGCCGTAAGGATTGTAGGTTACGGCCGTAACAAGGGTTCGTTGATTTCAGGCCATTTGGACGAACGGGACTTACGGCCGTAAGGTTTCGGAATACGGCCGTAAGTTGAGCAGGTACGGCCGTAAGGCTTGGCCGGTTACGGCCGTACGTGGTTCAGCAGTCGCCTGCATTTTTGGCCGAAGGCGAGTTACGGCCGTAAGAAGGGTAGGATACGGCCGTAAGTGGTATTCGTATATTTCAGGTTATGTCGGACGAGAAGGACTTACGGCCGTAAGGGTTACAGTATACGGCCGTAAGACGAGGAAGGTACGGCCATAAGGCTTGGCCGGATACGGCCGTACGCTACAGGCAGGGTGCCTGGTCATTTTCGACGAAGGGGGCTTACGCCCGTAAGTTTGGCTGGATACGGCCGTATCATCCGAGTTACGACCGTAAGGTGTGCGGGTACGTCCGTAAGGATGTTGACAGATATTTTTTGACGAGGGCGAGTTACGCCCGTAAGTCAGGAGCCGATACGGCCGTAATTCTGTCGGCAGGTTTTTGGACAAAGCCGAGTTACGGCTGTACGAGTTGGCCGGTTACGGCCGTAAGGCCGTTGACCTGGAATGTTACGGTCGTAAGAAGGCCGAGTTACGGCCGTAACTTCGGGCAGTTTATAAGGAGTCGGCCGGGACTTTTTCATCATTTTCATCCTTTTCTTCACTTTGTTCCGAGAGAGAGACTTGAGGGAGGGATTTTTCCATCCTCAATCACTTGAGTGTTAGATTTTCATCACCTTCATTCATTTGGGAAGCTTGGATACTCGATTTAACTCGTGTTCATCGGATCGAAGTGGTTGGATCTTCAAGAGGTAATTTCTTCAACATCTTGGATTTCGATTTTGTGTTGAGATATGATGTTTTGGACGTTATAATCATGTTATATGAAGGGATATGTATATGATTATGAGTTTGTTAAAGATTCATTGGATTATTGAGGGATTATTCAAGAACACTTTGAATATCGAGTTGGAATTGGGGGTTTTCGATTAATTGTCGTTATAATCATGTTTTTGGATATTCATTCTGGATTATTGATCGTATTGAAGATGTTTTGTTGGTTTGAAACACTTCTTGGGGTTTTGATGTTGGTATTATTGAAGTTTGGTTGTATACAATCGAAGTTTGGCCACAAAGTGTTCGATATAATGCCCCAATGAACTTGGTTTAGTCGTTTTGACGTCTTGAGTTCGTTTTAATCGTGTTTGATTCGTATATTGAGCGGATTGTTGGTAATTGTGTTATTCAAGGTTGTTCGAGCGACCGACACTTCATTTAGGACATTTGTTCGTGGAAGGATTCTTCATCGGTATTGTGTAAGTTGATTCTTACTCGGTTAAAAGGATATTCACTCCTTTTTGTTGTTGATCATTCATAATCATACTCATTCATCATGGTATTAACCTTATTGAGACTTGTAATTATCGAATAATCACTTCATTCACGAGGAACGACGGTTCCAATCATTTCATTGAGTTATCAATCACGTCACTATTATTTTCATCTCGGTAAGTCAGTCTTGGCCTTGTCGAATTATTATTCATTGATGTTCATTGCGGTCATTCTCGTTCATATGACCTTCTGGGTTCATATTGCGTGGCCGGGTGTCGTTGTGTGGAATTTTTAGTCGGGCACACGATGGTCATGTATTGGGTTCACCGATACATTTGGACCGTGCACACAGTAACGCTTACCTCCGTGAGACTAATTAGGTACAAGGATGGGTGTGTCCAGTCATTCGTCTTGTACACTTGCACAAAATATTACGGGCATACTATGATACTCCTCTTTAGCGTAATTCATAACTAAGGATAATTCATAACTTCAGATATATCATGATCGTGTATCTTCAACCCTTGAGGATTGTTGTTCTGTGTAACTGACCCCGTTGGGGGATTTTGTTTTCAGGTCACGGCAAGGCAAAGGCACGGGAAGAGCATGTTGACGGCGAGGAGTCCCAGTTATACTAGTAGGGGGCCCCAGTCATTCCGTTTGTTTCAGTCATTTCAGTCATTTCAGTCATTTCCGTCATTTGTATTTTCCGCTGCAAATTCCGTTTGAGATGTTTATTTAGGGAAATTTTGAGAATGCAACCCACATTTTACCCCATATTTTGAGATTGCAACCCACATTTTAAAATAGGGCTTCTTGCAACCCAAACACAGATAATGTGGGTTGCAAGAAGCCCTATTTTATCTGTGTTTGGGTTGCAAGAAGGCCTATTTTATCTGTGTTTGGGTTGCAAGAAGCCCTATTTTAAAATGTGGGTTGCAATCTCAAAATATGGGGTAAAATGTGGGTTGCATTCTCAAAATATCCCATTTATTTATTCAGGGTGGTGTATTTTATCTTCATATGAAATATACTAGTATTCGGTATTATCCTGGTGTGTTGTACTTAAACTCCTCATCGGAGTATTTGGTAATATAATGTGGTTCGGTACTACAATTATATTATTTAATTCATCATTTTCATTCGCCTGGTGGGTCCCAGTCGGGGATTCACGGCACTGTAATATCCGCCTAGTTTGGGGTGTTACAACTATCTTGGTAAGGGCGCTCATTCATGGTGGTTATCGTTGAAGCCCACTGACGGATCTTGTACTTGGGATCAATTCAAGACTCTCATGATGGAGAGATATTATCCGGACCCACTCAGGGAGGCCAAGTTATTAGAATTACTCACTCTCGACCTCTCAGTAGACGATCATGTTCTCGCCATCACCGAGAAATTTCAGGAGCTACTTCCTTTCGCGTCCATTATTTACTCTGAGGCGGACAAGATCAAATATTTCAGCAAGAGGTTGAAGCCTCGTATGCGGATGCAGTTGCTTAATCACAATTGCACCACTCTGGACGAATTCATTGAGAAAGCTCTTACTTATGAGCTTACTGTTAAGGAGATTGCTAAGCAACAACCTTCATCTGCTAGCAAGAAGTCAAAGAATTGTAATCAGTCTGAAGGCAGTCAGGCCACTTTCAAGAAGCCTCGTGCGGGCTCTACTTTTTCTGAGCGACCTCCTATGGCGCCTAGACCCGTGGAATCTCAGTCACGAGTAGCCAGTTTGGCCATCACCTATTTCAACTGTGAAGAACAGGGTCATTTGAGCACCAAGTGTCCGAGGCAGACTGTCACGTGCCATAACTGTGGGATTGATGGGCATAAGGCCCGTTTTTGCTGAAGGGACTCCAAACCTACTCCGGCGTCATCTCAAGCCCCGAGAAATTCAGCGGTGCAGAATCAGGCCACTCAGTCCGTGTCGTTCAAGACGACAGGAGCAAATAAAGGCGGAGCCAAGAGCTATCAGACGAGAGCATCCGGTTCGGGGGCCGGCAAGCCCCGAATTTATGAGATGAAGAAGACTGATGATCCAGAGGCTCGGATGATCTCAGGTACACTCGATATTCTATCTCAACCTGTGTGTACCCTTTTTGATATTGGTGCATCGCATTCATTCATTTCCGAGTCATGTTGGAGTAGACTACGTCTGGGTAGTGCTACTAGTTGTGAGCCTTATGTTATTGGTCTACTTGATGGTAGAAGATTTATCGGTAATTGTGAGATTAAGGATTGTCCGATTCAGATTCATGTCCGTGATTGGTTAGCAGACCTAATCGTGGTAGATCTACCGAGAGACGACGTCATCCTGGGTATTGATTGGATGGATCGTCACGATGCCATCATTAGTTTCCGTAAGCGTATGGTCACTATCATTTCAGACGATGGGGTCGAATGTGTATTTCAGGGAGGTAATCCCAGCTGCTCTGGGAGGGTCATCAACTTTATGAAAGCAGTGAAATTACTCAGTCAGGGGTACGTCGGTTATTGGTGCTATATGACCAAGACCGAGAAACCATCAGTAATATTGATGGATATTCCTGTAGTGAGAGAATATGCCGATGTATTTCCAGACGAGTTACCTGGTTTGCCTCCACAAAGAGATGTGGAATTCACGGTTGAGTTGGAGCCTGGTACGTCTCCAATATCGAAGGCACCATACCGGATGGACCCGACCGAAATGAAGGAGTTGAAGAATCAATTTGAGGATTTGACCGAGAAGGTTTATATTCGACCGAGTGTGTCCCCATGGGGAGCACCAGTGTTATTTGTCAAAAAGAAGGATGGTTCGTTCCGCTTGTGTATTGATTACTGGGAATTGAACCGGGTGACGATCAAGAATAAATATCCTCTACCCCATATCGATGATTTTTTGGATCAACTTCAGGGAGGTTCAGTATTTTCCAAGATCGACTTAAGATCTGGATATCATCAGCTTCGAATTCAAGAGTCGGATATCGCAAGGACGGCGTTCCGAACACGCTATGATCATTATGAGTTTGTGGTAATGCCGTTTGGATAAACTAATGCACATGCGGTATTCATGGAGTTAATGAATCGGGTTTTCATCGACTATTTGGATCAGTTCGTGGTTGTCTTTATTGATGACATTTTAATTTATTCTCGTGACTGGGAGGAGCACGAGTTTCACCTTCATCAGGTGCTCGACGTGTTGAGATGAAAGCAACTTTATGGAAAGTTTTCCAAATATGAGTTCTGGATGTCCGAAGTGACGTTTCTCGGACATGTAATTTCATCAGACGGAGTTTGTCTCGACCCTCAGAAGACGGAGGCTATCCGAGATTGGCAACCTCCGAAGAATGTTAAGGAAATCCAAAGTTTTCTCGGATTAGCTGGTTATTATCGACGATTTGTGGAAGGATTTTCTAAAATCGCTCAACCCATGACGAACCTTTTAAGGAAAGATAAGAAATACACGTGGTCCGAAGCGTGTCAATAGAGTTTTGAGGAACTCAAGAGCTGGTTAATTTCAGCACCTGTCCTTTCTTTACCGCAAGGGACGGAAGGATTTGTGGTTTATAGTGATGCGTCCGGACAGGGTCTCGGATGTGTACTAATGCAGAATGGGAAAGTTATTGCTTATGATTCACGGCAATTGAGACCTTACGAGGTTAATTATCCGACCCATGACCTGGAGCTAGCAGCCGTGGTATTCGCATTGAAGATTTGGCGTCATTATCTTTATGGCGTTACCTGTCAGATATTCACCGATCATAAGAGTTTAAAGTATATATTTACTCAGAAGGAGTTAAAAATGCGACAGAGATGGTGGTTGGAACTAATCAAAGACTATGATATTGAGATACTTTACCACCCGGGCAAGGCGAACGTTGTCGCCAACGCCTTGAGTCGTAAGTCCATTCAGGAGTAGATGCTTGCTCGGTTAACAGTTCAGAAGGAACTTCAGCAGGAATTTCTGAGACTCGAGATCGAGGTTTGGTTACAGCGAGTACAAGGGCAACTTTGTACGTTGGAGATTTCATCGCCACTTGAGGAGGCGATCAGGGAGAATCAGGGTTCAGACCCATATATGTTACGCATTCGAGATGATGTGACTCAGGGGAAAGCCCCTGGGTTTGTGGTCCACGAGGATGGACTTTTGCGATTTAAGAATCGGTTGTGCATACCGGCGAATGACGAGTTGAAAAACTCGATTTTGAGAGAAGCTCATGCTACCCTTTATTCCGTTCATCCGGGGTCTAGAAAGATGTACAAAGACTTGAAACAAAATTACTGGTGGAGTAATATGATGCGAGAAGTCGCAGAATTTGTTTCGAGATGCTTAACTTGTCAGCAAGTCAAGATAGAACATCAGCGACCGGCGGGTATGCTGAAACCTCTCCCTATTCCAGAGTGGAAGTGGGAAGATATTTCAATGAACTTCATCACGAGTTTGCTGACGAGTCGTCGTGGCATGAATATAATTTAGGTAATTGTGGATCACCTAACTAAATCAGCTCATTTCCTTGAGATTAAGGATATGTGGGGTCCTGAGAGACTTGCCCAGTTGTTCATCAAAGAGATAGTGAGACTGCACGGTACTCCTAAAAGTATCGTTTCCGATCGTGAGGGACGATTCGTGTCTCATTTTTGGAAATCAGTTCATCGTGCTATGGGAACTCACCTTAATCTCAGTACAACTTTCCATCCTCATTCCAACGGACAATCAGAGAGGACTATTCAGACTTTGGAGGACATGTTGAGGGCATGTGTTCTCGATTGGAAAGATGATTGGGAAGCCCAACTACCATTGATCGAGTTCACGTACTATAATAGTTGGCATGCTTCAATTAATATGGCACCTTACGAGGCCTTGTATGGTTGTCGTTGTCGATCTCCTTTGTGTTCGGATGACTTATCAGAATCAATCGGCACCGAGCCCGATATGCTTATAGCCTCCCGTGAGAAGGTAGATTTGATCAGGAGTCGTTTGTTAACCGCTCAGAGTCGACAGAAATCTTATGCAGATAACCGTCATCGGCCATTAGAGTTTGAGGCGGATGACCATGTTTTGGTCAAGGTATCCCCGAGTCGAGGTATCTTTTTTGGGAAGAGGGGAAAGTTGAGTCCGAGATTCATTGGACCATTTGAGATTTTGGATCAAGTAGGCGAGCTAGCTTATCGATTGGCCTTACCACCGGCGTTGAGCCGAATTCATAATGTTTTTCACGTCTCTCAGTTACGGAAGTATGTTGCTGACCCGAGTCACATACTTCAGTTCGACGAAATCGAGATCGCTGATGATCATTCATATGAGGAGCGTCCTATACGAGTCTTAGAGCGGCGAATCAAACAGTTGAGGGACAAGATGATTCCTTTGGTTAAAATTCAGTGGTCTAGACACGGAGTCGAAGAGGCTACTTGGGAAACCGAGGATAGTATGCGGGAGAGTTATCCCGAGTTATTTGACCCTTAGTTTTTGGGACGAAACTCTTTTAAGGGGGGTGTATGTAATACCCGGTTGTAATCCAGTCATTATCATTCAGCATTTATCGTTCAGTAATTGTCACTCAGTAATTTTCACTCATTAATGATCATTTGTCACCCATATTCAATCATTGTATTCACCGTTCATAGTAATTGTATCGTATATCAATCGTCATTCATCATCAATCTAGTTGGAGAATCGTGTTGTGTTTATCATCATTGTCATCTTCGTAGTGGGTTGTGTGTGAGGAGTAGCGCACGCTACGTACTCTCTTTAGCACGCGCTAATTGAGTTCGGGTAGCGCACGCTACCTCTCAACACTAGCGCACGCTAATGTAGTTCAAGTAGGCAGTCCAGAAGGCACTGGACTGCAGTTGGGTTGTAAGTAGCGCACGCTACGAATGGTGAGTAGCGCGCGCTAGTAGGTCAGAGTAGCGCATGCTATGCAGTCGGTGTAGTGCGCACTAGGGTCGGATCAGGCAGAGTCCAGTGGCTACTGGACTGAATTGGAATAATTCCTAGCGCACGCTATGAGTAGATATTAGCGTACGCTAATCGGTGTCAGTAGTACACGCTGAACTTTGTGTGTAGCACACGCTATCGCGATCAGATCAGAGAACAGGAGGTTCTAGACTTCAGTACTGGGCACGCTAAGTATATGGTTGTAGCGCACGCTAAGTATATGGTTGTAGCGCACGCTACAAAAGATACGTAGCGCACGCTACCATTGCGAACAGAGGAAACTGGACTACCCAGTACACCCATTAGCGCACGCTACGCACAGGATCTAGCGCAAGCTAAACTGGGGTTGCTATAAATAGGACAGTTCAGTCTTTTCTTCATCATTCTTCATTTCTTTTCATTCCTTCGTCGGTTCCGGGTGATTTGGAGATTCTTGAGAAGTGTTCTTAGAGGTGCAACCATCTATCAATATCTCCAAGCTTATAATTCGGAGTAATCATCATTTTATCATCTCCATCACATCTAATCAAGGTAATAATCTCTTGGATCTAGAATTTCAGATTTTGGGCATTTTCCTTCCGATTTCTTCGTGCAAGCTTGGATTGTTGTTGGAACATGTTAGATATGGATTATCTACCTTGGATAAATGTATTCCTACGGATTTAATGGCATATATTTCGGATTTCATGAATTATTGGGGGTTTGATTCAAGAACACTTTAGAGTTGACTTTGATAGTCGTGGGTTTTTGATTAGATGTTGTCATTAACTCGATTTGTGGATTCCTATGGGATTTTTGATATCATTGAAGGTGTTTTGTTGGTTTTAAATACTCATTTTGGAGTTGGTTTCGATATATTCGGGTTTGGATATTATCAAAGGATGTGTGTTTGCTAAGTATCCGTTAGAATGCCTCAATGACTTTGGATATTGTTGTATCGATGTTTGAATTGGTTATAATCGTGTTTGATACGTATATTGAGCGTTTGTTGGTAATTGTCATTGAAGGTTGTTCGAGCGACCGACATCTCTTTTAGGACGTTTGTTCGATGAAGGACTTTCTTCACCGGTGTTGTGTAAGTTAATTCTTACTCGGTTAAAAGGATTTTCATTCCTTTCGTTGTTGTTCATTCATAATCATAATTCATTCATAATTTATTAACCGTATGGAGATTTGTAATTGTCAAATAATCACTTCATTCACGAGGAACGACGTTTCCAATCATTTCATTGAGGTATCATTCATTTCACTATCATTTCATCTCGGTGAGTCATTCTCGACTTTGTCGGATTGTTATTCATTATTATTCTTCATGGTCATTCGTCCATATGACCTTCTGGGTTCATATTGCGTGGCCGGGTGGGGATGTGTGGAATTTTTAGTCGGGCACGTGATAGTCATGTGATTGGGTTCACCGACACATAGGACTGTGCACACGGTAATGTACCTCCATGAGACTAATTAGGTACAAGGGCGGGTGTGTCCGGACACTCGTCTTGTGCATTTGCAGATACCATTACGGGCGTACTATGACGCCCCTCTTCAGCTTAATTTCATAATTGAGTTATATCATGATTGTGTTTATTCAACTCTTGAGGATTGTTGTTCTGTGTAACTGACCCCGTTGGGGGATGTTGTTTTCAGGTCATGGCAAGGCTAAGGCACGGGAAGAGAACGCTGACGGCGAGGAGTCCCAGTGATACTAGTAGGAGGCCTCAGTCCTTTCAGTCTTCACGTTTTCTTCACTTGTATTCCGCTGCAGACTTCCATTTATATACTCATTTTAATTGGTGTTGTATATTTTATCTTCATATAAAATATACATATATTCTGTTTTATCATGGGTGTGTTGTACTTGAAACTCCTCATCGGAGTAATTAATGATATACTGTGGTTCGGTACTACAATTATATCACTTAATTCATTAATTTTCATTCGCCTAGTGGGTCCCAGTTGGGGGTCCACGGCACTGTAATATTCGCCTAGTTTGGGGTGTTACATGACTAAGTTTTACGTACTCTACGGATGATGTATAACGTATGTTAGGGTGTGTTACGTACGTTAAGTGAGGGCCTTAGCGTACGTAATGAAGAGTGCAGTTTATAAAATGAAGTGTGGACTTTCATTTCCTTACGAACCAAAGAGATGTTCCTCTCCATATCCGTCCTTCTTCACTTCTAAAGTGTGTTCTAGACATTTTTAACTTGGTTATGAGCTTGGGAGCATGGATTTGAGGCTTGGATATGAAGATGTTAATGATTCTTGAAGTGTTTGATTGTATTATTCATCTTCAAGAGGTATGTTGGATAATCCCTCTCTTCTATTTTGGATTTTGATGTTGTTTTCGATGTCTTCCTCGTATGATGAAGGTTATGTTATTATAGTTGTACTTCTTGATGATATATGAGGTGTATATTGAAGAAGATGATGATTATGATGAGTATATGTTTCAAGTGTTTATGTTTTAGATATGAACATTGAATATTGATATTTAGAACAAGTGATGATGATTATGGATGTTAAGGAACAAGTTATGTGGATGGTGATTTGATCTTCCATATGGTCTTGATGATATACAAATCGTGATTATGAATTTGACAAGAACATTATCTTTCTTTGAGGATATGTGTTCATATGAGACGGATGATCCTAAATATAGTTTGGCATGAGATTGATATATATAAACAAGGGATAATCATGTCATGTTGAATTTAAGTTCAAATTCGAAATTGAATACATTGATTAAACTTTCTTCGTGCTCGAATCAATTGTTATTGAGATCACCGGATTATGAGATTGAATTGAAGGTATGAATTCAGATTTGTTGGGCATAAGAGCATTTGATCCGTACATAGTTGGATTATTGGGTCTTGTGTATATGACCGAGATATTGTGGAACCGTTAAGTTGATTGGTCGGTTATATTGGTTGTTGATTGTTATCCAACGTATTGTTAATTGATCATTGCACTAGGTTGCGTTAAGTGATCGTTGATGATTAACCATTGTGCTGCGATTGGAATTAGAGGACGCATGAATCACCTTGGTCGGGGCTGCAGAGCTTGTTGATGAAGACGACACGATTGGTCACAACTTCATCGTATCGGTATCGAGGTAAGTTATGCTTGCTCAGTTCATAATGTTTAATAAATGATTTCGTTTTCATTTCATTTATGATTCATATAGCAATGGTATCATGGAATATGAATTGTTGGGATGATGGTATGTATATTATGCTTGGACTAAGATAAATCATAATGTATATGATTTTAAAGATGTCTAGTGGAAACGGAGATGTGAATTATATTTGGTCTATTGTGTGAGAGATTAGATATCAAGGTTAGTAATCATGCCGACATTGAACTCGAGGTGGTGGTCTGGTATTAGTTATGGACTGTACTTTATTTTGGATTATTCAGATAACCGTGTATTCGTTCAGGAATGTTGGTCGTGGAAAGGTTAGCGTCTCCAGCTTGAGGTAAATTAATATTGCTAGATTATGATAATCATCCTCTGGCATTATTGCATGTATGCGTTGATACTTCATGTGGTGAGTATGCATCATTGTGTGTTACGTTTTGTGATGTGCTCTTTCTTTGAGCTGTGATTTGTTAGGCCGATGTGTTAGGGGATAAGACCTAAATGGCACCTATGTTCCGGGGTATTCCTGCGTGGATACTTTCGTGACCCTTGGTTGCGACCTTGGGGTATTGTGTGGTTGCATGAACTGTGTTAGGGGATAAGACCTAAATGACACCTACGTTCTTGAGTATTCCTATGAGATGCTTCCATGACCCTTGGCTGCGGCCTTGGAGTTTATATGTTAATATTATATGCATTGTTGCTATGAACTGTTGTCTGACGGAAATACGACATTGTGGTCGTATTGGCCTTTCATGATCGAGTTATCGTTGCTCACTTGGAAAGTCTTATGATCCTTGTTGGATATGCGTTTTCTCAAGATATGTCGTCATGTTGTATCGTGGCATATCTGGAGTCGGATACGTTCCGATCATTCATGTGTAGGATTTTCGAGGCAGGCATGTGTAGCATATGTTGGTTTCGACCTCATGTTGAACCATTCACACAAGACGTACTTCGTGAGGCTGATTAGGTACGATACTAGACGTGATTCTGATCAATACCCGTGGTTTGTACATGGACACATGCCCGAATCGGGCGTATCGTGACGTATATCTTGAGTCTTATTGATTGGTCATTCACAGTCCATGTATAATTGGATCTATTCGATAGTCGGGATGTCTTTGAAATCCCGTATATATGATTTGTATATGGTTGACAATTTTATCCTCTCGTGTATCTGTCACCGTTGACCCTTTACTAATCTCGTTTGGAGTTACCATATTGATGGTCAACTTATTTGTTGTCGACCCTTTATTAATTTCATTTGGAGTTCACCTTGTTATTGGTAATCTCGTTCATTATTGATTCTTATTGATTCTGTTTGGGAGCTTGTCTTACCGTTGGTATCCTCGGTTGTTAGTCCTTGATTGATCTTGTTGGAGTTTACCGTGTCGTTGGTATTCTCGGTTGTTGATCCTTCATTGCTCTTGTTGGAGTTTACCGTGTCGTTGGTATTCTCGGTCGTTGATCCCTTATTGCTCTTGTTAAAGTTTACCTTATCATTGGTATTCCCGATTGTTGGTCCTTATTGATCTTGTTAGAGTTTACTGTATCATCGGTATTCTCGGTTGTTACCCTTTATTGATCTTATTGGAGTTTATTGTACCATTGGTATTCTCGGTTGTCGATCCTTTATTGACCTTGTTTGAGTTACCGTATTGTTGGTATTCCCGGTGGTTGATCATTCGTTGATCTTGTTGGAGTTACCACATCATGGTATTCTCGTTCGTGGTTGATCCTTTGTCGATCTTGTGTGGAGTTATCATGGCATTGATATTCCTGTTTTGATGCATTGGTTGTTTATCATTATTGATTGTGTGAGCATTCATGTCTTGTATTGATATCCGAGACTTGCCATTGTCTCGGGACAGTTGGTTTACAGATGTGCCATGTGATATCGGTTTTATCAGGATTGAGATCCGATTGCGCGATCCTGCGGATAGAATCGGACTTGGCCAGATTATTCTATATTGGATATATGTTTATGTTTGAGAATCTTGATATCGTTTCGGATACAATACAGATGGTTACTTTTGAATTCATTCGTCACTTAAGGACGCGAGACGTGGATCATGGTAAGGATTGATTTGATATGGATTGTGATGGTAGGTAAGGCTACTTCGGTAAGATTACGTAGGGGAATGTTCTTACTCTGTAAATTACATTGATATGTAATTGTTTATGTGATATGATCGTTATCATTGTTGAGTATTATGGCTGACCCCGTCGTGGGCTTTATCTTTTAGGTACTCGAAGTTCGAGCTAGTAGCGGTCGTGAATGGATGAGCTTTCCAGTGATACTGGCTATGGCATGATTGTTGGGATTTGTGTATTCTTTTCTGGTTTTTATAATTCCGCTGCAAACGTATTTAATTATGTCTCTATCCGTTGCGTATGAAATTTTATAACGGCTTTCAGTATTTTACCAACTCGTGTATACTCTCTAAATGCCCTTTTGGCGTCTTTGCCTTGTGTTTTCAAATTGTATTTCTGACGGTAATTGGGAACTATGTTTTGATAAATATCGGAGTATTTAAAACATTACCGTCATCGGCCTTTTGACATTTTTTTTAAACGTTTGCGAAAATGATTTTAGCCTTGTGGGTTCCAATGTGGGGCCCACGGCGCTGTAATATTCCCGGTTGGTTTTGGGGGTGTTACAGTATTGCTATTAAACCAGATAAAAACTTAGCAGGCGGCGTATGTATTATTGAAAAGAAAATTGTACTACAATCTATTAGTAAATACCGATTTGGTGCGACTCGATCCGACCCGATCCAATCAATTAAAAAGTTATAATTGACAATTTGAACAATCCTTTTAGCCCTTTACGCTATACATCAAATTTCAAAAAAATTTATGCAATACGTGTGCAACGCACGGGTCTGAATGCTAGTTGTTACCAACATCGTAGTGTCTCACCCAATTTAGACGCACACATTCTTAATTCCTTGTCACAAATATACAGTACAATAAAACCTCTATAAATTAATATTATTAGGACCGAAGAATTTTATTAATTTAGAGAGATAATATATAATTGATAAATTAATAATTTATTAATTAAGAGAGGTAATGTATATACACCGACCTTCAAAATTGTGGGAATGTATAATCCACTTGTAATGTACATTAGTTATTTATGACAAATAAATTACAACGTATATATATTATATTATTTTTACTCACCGTTCATAGAATGTATATTCATATAATCATATTAATTGAAAGTTTGAATGTTCTCATTCATTATTTTTTACCAAAGTAAAAGAGTGGTTCATGGACTTACGTATATGCTACTTTTTACTGCAACACGAGAAGACAATGTCGCAACTCTTGGGTGCAATAGGGAGATTTAAAGATGAGATCAATGCAGATTTAAAGTTCGACAAAAAGCAAGTAATAGTAGATTTGTATTTTACTAAATTATCTTAGAATGTTCAAGTGGATATCATATATATATATATATCTGAGAGTTTTTAAATAACTATTAATTTATAGTTTCGTCGGGACCTTATATATATCATGATTTTCAATAAAAGTATTATCTTATTAATTAATTGATTGATGTCTAAATTTGAACTGATCTCAAATTGGAACCAGTCAAGTTATTAATTTTATCGAGTTACTAATTTATCGAATATTATTTTATGGAGGTTTTACGGTATTATCTTACAACAAAATTGCTTAAATCAATTATGGATGTTGTTCGGATCAAAGGTTGTCATTTTTGCGACATTCTAAGGAGTTATCCAGATTACAGAATCACAACCATATCAAGGGGCGGACCAACATCTACGGGCCTAAAGAGAGGTCTCGAGCATGGCCCATTAGTTAAAGAAAATAACATATGCAAAATTAGGTGTGTTTGGATGAAGTACTTTTTTGAATAATATAATTTTTGAGGGTATATGAAATAGTTTAAAATATTTTGAGTTTCCCAAAATTATATTACTCTATAAAAAATAATTCATCCAAATATGGTGAATATCTCATAAAATATATCTTTAAAACTATTTTCATAGACTTTAATGAGACAATTTGGATATAATAATAGCAACAAACTAATGCAACAAAAAATCCAAGCTCCATTACATATATATTTTTTTCGATAAGAACTAAATATACTATTTGAATCGTAAGCCGTACTGTAAATAAATTTAGAAAACAGAAGAAAAATCTCAATGCGAGAATTAAACACGCATACTCCAGGCTCCAGCATACAATGCTTAGCTCTGTCCCTGGCCATATCCATGCACTAATATGTAAGAAAAAAAAAAATAACAAAAACCAAAATTTGATATTATTTTTTCCATTTTTGCTATATATATATATATATATATATATATATATATATATAAACGATGCGAGTTAGCTCAAGTGGTAAGAGCTCCGAAGCCTAGAGCTTAGGTTGTGAGGTCAAGTCACTAGGAAATAGGTTAGAGATTGTTTTTTTTCTAAATTAATCGTTACTCTCTCCCCGTCCCGCTCAAAACTTAACACTTACCCTTTTTTTTGGTTCCTTTACATTTATAACTTCAATACAATTACATCAAACAATCCAACCACTTTATACAAAAAAAAAAAAAAAAAAAAAATGATACAATCACAACTGTTGTAACGGTTATGATTGTTTTGGACTATTGATTATGTGGGTGGTGGGTAGATGATGGAATAAATAATGAATTTAGTGATAAATGTATGGTGAGATGGTGTGTTGTAAAATTTGGTTGTGTAAATTGATCGTGTATGTAGCATTGTTGAAAAAAAACTAATAATTATAAATATATCACACAATAAAAAAAAAAAAATTGGCCCCACCCCAAACACCCCAACCTCCAAAATTAATATGTTAATTACTCGCCCCATGGGCATAGCCTAGTGATTAAGGTTGAGATGATGTGCGATATCATCCCGGCAATCGCGGTTCGATTCTCGTGTGGTACAGTTTTCTCACCTTGTTGTGGCGGGCTGTGTTGGGGGTCGGTATCGTGGGTCCTCTCACTTAAATTCTGATCATTAAAGTACATCCCTCATTTATCTCCTGAAGGACAGAGGGGCCAACCTTGAGTTGAGAAATCAACTCCCTCAACAAATATGTTAATTACTCAACCCACCGAATTAATCCACCTACTCCACCCTTACCGCTATCTATTTCCCGCCGCTCCAGTCTTTTTCCCAAAGGGGATTGCTGCTCATCTTGTTGTGCCGAATACGCTGAAATTGGAATTTTATTCGCCTTTTCCTTTTATCCGGCGCCGAGTACACAAAAAAACATAAACATTAGCAAACCTTCTATAATATGTAACCTTCCGACTAGGGTTTGTGAATCTTATGAAGGAGTTGGTGATTTCATTGATGATAGGCCCCTACGTGCTTTGATGCAGCCACAGAGGGTTCAGATGCAAGGATTGGAGGAACAAATGGCATTTTGGCTTGCTGCTATTGAAGGGGAGGTTTATTTTTCAACTTTAAGTGTTTTTCTTTTTCTGAAAAATTAATTTTGACGATTGTTAAGTTGTCACTGGCAGGCCGATGATTTATTTGAGGCCTAGTTAGGAGACTATAAACCTACACCCCTGCCCTGTGATGATTGTGATGAGGATTGAAGTATGTTGAGTAATTGTTGTGATGATGAATGAATATGAAGTGATTATGCTTATTGAAGGTCCTGGATTGGTTAACAATGATGTTAAGTTGTCATCACTTGGCTGATGATTTAAATGAGGCATAGTTAGGAGATTATAAACCTTAACCACTGCCCTATGATGATTGTACTGAGGGATTGAAGTTTGTTTTTGACATAAACATACAAAAAGGCTTCTATACTTGCAAACAAGTAAACTACAAAAGACTTCCCATACAAAAGCTTTTTCCTAAAAGTTAGCTACTACAAGTGTTTCCCTCATAAACAAGAACCATATATGGAAATATTTAGATAACATAAACACAGCAAAAGGCTTCTAATATTTAAATAAATAGCTAAACATTCAAAAGAAGTAAGTTTCCCCTGAGGTTGTCCACTTCATCTGCCATTCCTGCTGCCACAAGATAATTAACACATTCTTGAACAAAGTATTATGTTGACCTCTAAATCAACTGGAAAAATACCAGCTCTCACTAAAGCTGCCTTTTTCTTGTGAGGAAGTGATGGAGATTAGATTGTATTTATATTATTATTTATATTCTATTGTTTAGGGTTTTAATTATGTTTTAGTTAGTTGTTAATGGGTTGGGCTTTTAGGGCCTACATGCCTTAAACCCTAGTTTAATGTTATAAATAGGCGTCTTAGTATCATTTGTAAGGGAGCTTTTGATGAAATAGAAATATATTGGGTTTTATCCCTTTGTTCGTGTTTTTATCATTGTTCTTCCGGTATTCATATCGAATCAACGGGATTAAACGTTAATCACGTTTGTGTATTCTTCCGGATATTCTACGAATTAACGGATTAATACGTATACGCTTCCGCTTGCTGCATCAGTTGGTATCCGGAGTCATAACGATTCTTTGGGAGTATCAATGATGATGGAGGAGGAAGTGGATTTCCTCTGGTCGCAATTGGATGTTGCAATCGATGAAATTTTCGATTGTTACTGCCGATGTGACGAACCAAGACTGGATTTACCGGTGTTGTTGCCGCCCCCATCTCCAATTTTGACTGCACTGACTGCTGCTGCAACAGTGCCGCCACCAGATCCTCCCCACGATCTGCCACCCCAGTCGTCTGCTTCCATCATCATTCCACCATCGCCACCTCGTCGATCTCGCCATCCTACTGCCTCGCCAGCATCACTCACATCCACCATGTCGCCCTGCCTTTCCAATCAGCCACTTGAAGCCACACTAGCGCAAACCACCGCCGCCCAGATCGCGACCAACACCCACTCTCTCGCCATCGATGTCCCCCACCAACAACAGTCGTCCGCCGCATCTGGTACGAACGTCGGTCGACGCCTTCATATCGCGCGCACAACTGCTACATACCATCCAGCCGTCGTACCAACCACGATCCGACGATCACCTGCTAGTGGAAATTCCGATCGCGAGCACCTGCTTTATTTTGCATCACCGGCCAATGATGACGAAAGCGGCGATTTTTACGCTGCTACTGCTACCTTATTCACACATCGTGGCCTGTTGACTCTGTTCGTGGTGCCTGATGCCCTATTATCCAATGGGCCAATTTACCGTGATGGAGATAATGGGCTGAGTTGGTTTAAAGTATTTGACGGACATGATGAAGTTGAGTACTCAAGTGAAATTGGGCTTCATGCATATTTTGAGGAAAAGGGGCCTAAGATTAATAACTATTGTTTTTTCATAAAAAATGATAGTTATTTTGGTACTTCTTTGAGAATTCCACGTGCTTATCGTCTCAAGATTTTGGGTCAAATACGTACCGCTGATGTGTTTGAAGTCAAATATCGTGAAGTGTTAATTAATTTTGTTTTCCCTGAAGATGAGTACGTTGTTAACTCAGTTACACTGTTGGAGATTAGATTCATTCAGATTCGAGGACGAATCTTTTCAAAGAGGGAGAGAATGATGGAGATTAGATTGTATTTATATTATTATTTATATTCTATTGTTTAAGGTTTTAATTATGTTTTAATTAGTTGTTAATGGGTTGGGCTTTTAGGGCCTACACGCCTTAAACCCTAGTTTAATGTTATAAATAGGCGTCTTAGGATCATTTGTAAGGGAGCTTTTGATGAAATAGAAATATATTGGGTTTTATCCCCTTGTTCGTGTTTTTATCGTTGTTCTTCCGGTATTCATATCGAATCAACGGGATTAAACGTTAATCACGTTTGTGTATTCTTCCGGATATTCTACGAATCAACGGATTAATACCTATACGCTTCCGCTTGCTGCATCAGGAAGTATGTAGTTATTGTGTCCTCTTACTTTCATGATTTCAATCATGACATTTTGCAAACTTAAAAACACATTGTTGAGTTTATTGTGTTCTAAATTTAGAAAAGATAATGCAACTGCATCAACCAATTCATCCACATTAAAAGAGGTGGTTTCAACTTGTAAACTTTGTAGAGCTCTAAACCAACCTAAATCATCTGATGGATGGCACACAAGATGGATGTTGAATCCATCTGATTCAGCAGCCAATCTAAATTCAGGATCAGAATCTTGAATGTGTGGCCTGGCATTATCTTGCTGAATTATAATGTCTCTAGATTCCGTTAAAGGCCACTTAGCTTTAATTGCAGGTAGTACCTAATAAAAAACAAATGTGATGAATTAAAAGGATGTTAAAATACTCAGTGCTGAATAGAAAGCAAGTTACTGTGGATTGTGTCACACCTTGTCAATAAGACATACTTTGATTACCTCTTTAGTGATAGATTCAATCGGTTTAGTTTCCAGTGTACCTGCCTCTCTATTTTTGCTCTTCCTTTTAGTTGGTACCTTATTGATGAATGGGAACATACCTATCTTCCCATCATAAATAACTTGACCCTCCTTTCCATAAATTGGTCTTGACACAGCACAAAGAAATATTATTTTGGTGATGAATCTTTTGCTCTTACAAGCTTTGTAAGGATCTTGTTCATCAAGACACAAGTAGTACCTTTCTGATGTTCTAGAAAGATTAAACCACTTCTTATGATGTGTATGATGTGTTGCATGGGTTTGAATTTGACTAAGTTGAGTGGTGTGTCAACATACAATGCATTTAAACTAACTTCAACCTTTTGAGCATGTTTGTGGAGCTAACAATGACTTTACTGCATTTGTATGTTTTCTGAACAGCTTCAACTTACTCCATATTGCCACTGTGGTCTTGTTCACTTTTAAAATCTTAGCAACTGCTCTCATATTTTGCCTATTCTTTGCATGTACCCCCTTTAACTGGTCAATATCAAACTGCACACTTTTTGGTCTCATTATCCCCAACTTCTGATTGTGTAAGTGAATCAGGAGCCCCATTGACATTTGCTCCTCTGTGTTTCTCCGTGTAGTGAATATTGTTTGTCTATTGACGCCCCATTTTTCACCAGCTTCTTTAAATAACTGTGTTGTACTCTGCCCTTATTATTTAACTTGTTTTGCAGGATAAATAGAGCGATGTTGTTCCTGACAACATTGCTCAGATTTGGCTTTTTGTTGGACATAATGGTGGAAACAAGAATCTGGATTTTTTTTTTTTTTTTTTTTTTTGCAGATCCTCTATTTTTGGCAGACCATGTATTCAATAGGAGTGTAGTTAATGGACTTTCTATTTATAGATGTTCAGAGATGTGTACTACTAGATTTAGAGGGAAAATGAATGTTGTTATTGGTGGAAAAACGAGAATTTGAGCCAGCTGGCCACTTTTTCGTCGGAAATTTAATTTTCATGTGTGTCATTTCTAATTTTGGTGGGAAAAATTAGTTCTCTATTTTTTTTTGTTAATCACCTGGAGAATGTACAGTTTTTAATAAAATACTGTCAAAGACTGCATAAAAGCAAATTTCTTGTCCCATCCACTGCAAGCTAAGGTAGCTTTTCCAATGCATAAAAACGGTACCGTCCATGGTACATCCCATGTAGTGCATCCCCTTCCGGATGCACTACACGTGGCGTGTATGGACGGTGCAGATTGATGTACTAGATGGAGCATCGATCTGTACCGTCCATGCACGCCACGTGTAGTGTATCCGGCAGGGGATGCACTACATGGGTGTATACCATAGACCCAACCCAAAAAAACCAGTACTTTTACTCCTTATGTCAAGCTTTGGAAGGGACAGAGGGAATATTTAATAAAAATTATATATTTATATTTAAATACTTTGATCACTTGGAAGTTCACAGAAACTGAAAGAAGATACGCTTGATAGGCATGCAGCAACAAATATACAGCACCCAAGCACATCTTCACAGCATCAGATAAATCTATTACAGTACTGATAGACAGTCTAAGAATGGCCCCAAACGGTATTAAACTACACGAAGAAACTTTATTATATACTATTATTTTGTTGCTACTTTTCAAGTGTCCCATCTGCAGCTATTTTTCCATTGGCATCAACTTTCACATTGGCAGATGTATTTTTCGTAGCATGGCTTGCATTCATAAGCGAGTCGAATTTATCGGATTTCTCCAGCACGATTTCAATCTGAATGGCAATACAACATATAGTGAGCATCAATATTATTCTTGTTGATGTTATGCGAAAGAGTAACGGATTAATTATGACATGAATATGTATATGACGAATAACGCTAATCAAATCTTATAAGACCTATAAGCGAGATATGGGTCAGTTCAAATGAGTTAGTAGCAAATTCAATACAAGATTTCAACTGCATTACAATAATGTTTTGTCAAATATTTTTTGAGATAAGGAGATTGTTATATTGATATGGCCTAGAAGGACGTGTTAGAATAGGCTTAACTGCAATATCGGACACATAAAACTCTAGGCTAGGGGTGTCATTTTGGTCATATAAATTGAAGGTGTGGCAATTTCAGTCCTTGGCCAAAATAGCAATTTAGTCCTATTACCTTTAGAATTTGACAATTCTAGTCCTGTAAGTTTTGATGTGCCCACTTTTTTATTGATCAAATGTTTTACTGGTGTTGAATCATGTTCCATGATGTACGTGGTTTTATAATATCAATCAAGTACTAATATGACATGGCTATATCAATTATTTTGACTCATCGCCATCTCATGATATTTTTCATATAACTGGAAAAGCCTATGATATTGATGGTTTTGGAATTTCATCTCATTACTCATTCATGTGAAGATTACGACAGGAAGGGCATCCAGTGTCAAACTTTGCCACTTTATTTGTTTGGATGAATTATACTGTTAATTAATTGTAGATAATTAATTGATACTATAATCCTCATGCTACCGGCCCCAATATAGTTGGGTTTAAGGTGCAGTTGATGATGACAATAGGTTTTATTAGTATTTTGGCACTCGAGGTATGTTCCGAATAAATAATTTAGTTCATTGAATGATAAACATATGTAGAGAGACAGACACTCACCCTAGCTTTGTTCACTACTCTTCCCTTGTCTTGATTTTTCATTCCAACTGTGGATGTCAAAATACCTGTCACAAGTAATTACAATGGAAGTCATTGTTCATTCTGCCTTAACCTTTTTTTCGTTGAGGTCCAGACGGACTACTTACTCTTCTCTTTGGCAAATCCATTGTTCTTCAAAATCTCAGCTATTGTGACAACTGTGGTGATTGCTGCAAAATAAACGTAATCAAAACTGAACTAATTAAGAACCTGTTTGAGACAAGATTTGAAACAATCTTAAGAATTTTTAATAGGAGAAGAGCTTATAAAGACAGGGACTTGTGATTATTACCCATGCCAAGAGCAGACAGCTCAATCTCCTTATGCTGTTGTAAGTACCTCTGTGTCAAAATAAAATATAACAGCCACTACTGTATTAAAAGTTAAAGTAATGTAGGAATTTGAAGTTCTTGAAACGTAAGTGATCTCCAAGTAAATGGAGATTCCTCCACGTATCCATTTTATACATGGGAATGGAACTTTAGCAAAATCCTGATTCATAAATAAAATAGGAAAATTTTAAGGCACCTACGTAGGTAACTAACCTGTAGGTACATTCACTATTGAATTTATAACAATTGATTTTCAACATGAATTAAATAACATATATACATGCAGGTAGGGCTGTTCAAAAATATCCGATATCTGATATCCGATCCGAAAAACCGAAAATCCAAACTTTCGGATATCCGCTTTTTCGGATCCGGATGTTGGATATGCTTTTTAAAAATTTTCGGATATTCGGATATCCGAAATATCCGAAAAATCCAAAAATTTTTATTTTTCTATATTTTAAATAATAGAAAGTATTCAGATATTCGGATATCTGATATCCATATTCGATTTTTTTTTCGGGTATATCCAAATCTGAATATTTTTTCGAATATAAGGATATCCGAATATAATTCATATTTTTTCGGATATTCGGATATCCGATATCCGTATACAAAATTTCGGATATCCGAAATTTCGGATACGGATATCGGATATCAAAAGCTACTATCCGAATTTTCGGATATCCAATTTTGAATACCCCTACATGCAGGTATGTTGCTCCTGTGGTTAGAACTTCAAAAATAAATACCTTACACACACAATGCATCTAGTATTATCATAGGTGGATCCAAAAGCCCGTTACTACTGGTGCACTGGATAAACTTCCGAAAGAAGTACCTAGAGGCAGAGCCAAGCTCCTGCCAAATCCGGTGACTGTTTGACAACCTTTTTACTATATTTAGGTTGCATTGTGTATTTTTATCGCCTTTTAATTACATAAATATAATCCCGTTCGTCCATTTTATAAATCCTAGCTACACCTTTGGAGGTACCAGACTATAATAAAATATGATACAAATTAAACTGTTCCTTATCTCATCTTGGATTGATGGATAAAAATCTTAAATTGGTTTCCTACATCCATGATCTTAAACTGTTCCATGATCTGTTTCCAAATTCTACACTCCTTTCTAAATTCGTTTAAATATTTAATTTAGTTTCATCCTATTATATAGACATTCGATAAAAAGAAGCAAGCATTAGAAAAAAAATTCACGATCGAACAACTAATAAAACAATTTAACTAAGCTCTTCCTAATAGAAAAACAGATAACATCAAATTAAAAAAAATTAATGTTTAATAGCTATATGATTTACCAACTGATCGGAGATTGTAAGGAAAGAAAATAACTCCACTCTTAAGTTAATTTACACATTGACAAATGAAAATAATGGGAAATATAAAAACTAACAGGAAGGGATTCTTTTTTCTTTTTTCTTTTTAAATAATATATAGTGGTGTACGTGCACTATACTTGTACATGCATCCGTCCGTATGTATTATGTGTCATGTAGGGGGGCAGGGGAGAGATTAGTAGTAACCTTTGCAAGATTGACATAGAAGAAGAGGGGTTTCTTGGTGTTGGAAACTTGAATTCTATTCTTCTTCTGATTTTCGTTGTTCGTTTGTTTTGTGTCGGCTGGTGCCATTGTCATTCTTTCTTAATGAAATCAATTATGTTGTCTTGATTCTTTCGGTTATCTTCTCTGCCTTCTTCTTCTTCTTCTTCTTCTCAATATTGGCTATCATATCTATAGAGTGGGGGAAATAGGAGGCAGGTTCTTGAAAAGCAGGTAGATCCATCATTATATAATAACCAGAGCCAATGAAAATCCGAAACAGTAGCTATCCTTGACCTTGTCAACATCAATTCAGGGGGAAAAGAGAAATAACTAAAGGTTGTTAAAGAATGAAGGGATGAGAATAAAACATGACTATATCTATATGACATGTATGTATCGAAAGTTATAATGAATCTAATAATAGAAAAATATCCTTTATCAATGGCATTTGCTTGACGATTTTGGCGTTAATTAAAACTGCTACAAACTTTGCAAGAATCTATACTTCTATTAAAAAAAGAGTTAAATTTTCAGCAAAATAAAAAAAAAAAATCTAAAAATGTGTTGTGTGTTAAAGGAATAATATCCGTTGTGTGCCTAAGTCTGTTAGTTTATGGGCTTTCCTAGATAGGATTTGGCTGAGGCCTGTTTGTATGTACTTCACCCTATTTAAGGGATCTCATTGATGGAATAATACAACACTTTTGCCCTACTTTCTTGTCTCAAGTTATTTTCCCTTTAACACGTTATCAGCACGTAGTCCCCCAACTGAGCAAGAAAAAAAATCCAATTTCTGAAAATTCCGAAAAAAAAAATCGAAAGTTTTTCTCCGCAGAAACCCTAGCTGACGGCTTCGTCCTCTTCAGCCGTCACCTTCTTCAACAATCCTGGCGCCGACCATCAGCCCTACCTCCACCCGTGATGCAGCCCAGCCCCTGGCCTCGGGTCCGCCGCATCCAGCATCCCCCCCTGGCTGAGCAGACACGTCGCCACCAACTGCCATCTCCGATATACTCCTCCGATCAGAAAAACGTAGCCCCGCGACCATCCATGCGAATAACACCACCGTGGACAGGCCACCATCAACCGAATCACACCAGCGACCGCCATAAACTCCGACCAAGCACCACCACCCCAGGAATCATCCGCCTCCGTGCTGTCACTTGTCTCCAGAACCAGACCACCCGCGACCGAACTCGCCACCCCGGCCGAAACCTAGTCCAGATCTGGCCTCCCGCCACCCGCCGCTAACAGCACCGTTCAAACTCGCTGCTTCTCAGTGTAGAAGAAAGAGAAGAAGCAAAAAGAGGGGATTAATGAAGGATTTGGAAGAAATTTCAATCTAACCCTCCAATTTTGAAGAAGATGGGATATGACCACAAACTTTTTATTCTTAGCCCAAAATTTAAGGAATTCGAATTCTACCCCCAAAATATTGAATAACTTGCCATTCAATCCATAAAAAAAAAAACTGGTATTTCAACCCGCTCTTCACTGCCGCCGATCCAAATCAGCACCACATCGACCGCCCTCGTCTGCACCGCACCAGATCTCAGGAACACATCACAAATTGGATCCGATCAGTCGCAGTCCGACCCGATTTTTCAGTACCTGCTCAGATTTTTACCTTCTCGACCCCGAAGTAAGGTACACGATATGAACCCTACTATCTGCAACGTGCAATTTTACATGTTTTAATTACTTAGTTGCATATTTATATTTCATAAATTTATTTATGCTTAATTAAACCAATTAAAGCATGATACATTAATAACTTTAATTAAATTAAAGCGAATTGCTTTAAATAGTTCGGATTAAAATTAATTCACATGAACTAATAATTGTATTGCGTCATAAGAGACCTACTTGACTGCATAATACGTGTATAGATATATCACTAGGATTATGTGATTATATCTATAAATATACATATATTTGCATGCATATATAGATATGACATGCAATTAGGCTTCATTTTAGTAGACTTTAGAGGATTTATATCTACTGCCTAAATTCAACTCGAACCATGATAAAGTAGTTTCATTGGTCACCTTCAATAGCATCGAAAGTAATTTTGACCATATCTTGGTTCTGAAAAATAATAATGCTCTCATTATTGAAAATTTTATCATGAAAAGTACTCATGGTAAACTGTGAAAAATCATTTTTCCTTTTCTTGTATTAAGATAGTTTATCCAACTCGCCTCAAATTTGATATCTTGGACTCAAAAGAGCTTGAGTACCATAGATGGGTCTCCTACGTCGAGACCACGTTTATCACTAAAGAATATAGTGGTACGCTCCTTAACACCACATACCAAGTACCGTCTGATAAGATAAAAGCGAGTGCACTTATATTCCTTAGGTGACACATCGAACCCAGCCTGAGATAGGAATATCTACGGTTGAAATTCCCTAAAGAACTGTGGAATGCCCTTAAGGGCCAATTTGGGAACATTGACAAACTTTGCTCCCAGAGTTGACCGTGCAGTGGAATGAAATCCGCTTGCTTGACTATAAACGGATCAACCATTTCAACAAAGATATGCTCTATCTCAAGGCAACGCCTGAATTTCTGTGGAAAGGACATCACAGAAGATGACATGATCCATAAAGATTTTTTCACCTTCCCTACTTCCGCTCTTATACTAACGAACCAGTATAGGCTGGAGTATGATAATAAAAGCATCACTACCTTCAGTAAGCTAATCAACCTACTGCAAGTAGCTGAGAGGCACAACGAAGTGTTAGTGAGCAGTAATGTCAAGCCGGTTGGGACAAAGAAAATTCCCAAGGCCAATTATGGCAAAGTGAAGGATGGAAACTACCCCAATGAATAGGGGACTGGACATGATAGGCTTCGTGGTCAAGAACGTGGGGGTTCTTCCAATGTAATGCGAAGACTTGGTGCTCCCGGCTATACTAGCTAAGGGAACCAAATAACACCTACCCATCTTATCGCCTCTAAGGCTCGAGTTAGCAATGAACTGTGCTATCACTGTGGAGATGCTGGACATGGTACAAGAACTGCCATGCAAGCAAGCAAGTCGCATCTCACTACAAGAAATATAGAGAGTCCAAAGAAAGGAGAACTCACTATATGTAGGAATATGATCTAGACAAGTCCCCCTATGTCAATTTCACAGTCACCGATCGTCGAATTGAGTCATATGAGCCACATCATGATCGAATCTTAGTATTATGTTTACTTTCTCGTTTACATTTGGTATAGTTGCCTCAAGACGACTGTGTTGGTGTTTTCTTTTCAATAATGGCGTGATGCAATGTTGTTTCACGAACAAGATATTAATATTGCTTACGTTAGATTCTTAGCTTTATTTCGAAGTACTGAATATTGCTTGAATGCTTATGGTTCGAAATTTCACTCTTTTCTAATAAATGAATCGAGGAGAGCTTGAATGTTCTTAGAATTAGGCTTCTATTCATCGAATAAGTTGCCTGACAAACCTCGGTAACTACGATGATTGGGTCCCCCCAACTCATCAAAGGGCGAGGTAATGCCCAATTCTTGATGCCTAAACGGCAGTCTTCTAAGTTACCGATGCTCTGTATGCATCTAGAGCCCTCGAACCTTACTTAGCTTCAATAATATACGTAGCAATGGTTTCCCGATTGAAACCCACTGTGAGAATGGAATAGAGTTTCTTTTATTCTAATGAATGTGGACGTATACACATTTTAGAATAACTGATGAGTCGATCTAGTGGACGTACCTCACTACTATTAGGTTTTTAAAATCCTATGTTGTCACCAACAATGTACTTTGGGACATAGACTCATATAGGCTTTGGCACGATAGACCAGGTCATCCTGGTCGAAGTATGATGATATGTATAATAAAGAACCTGTACGAACATCATTACTTTTCGAGCGAAAATATGGCAACAACTCAACATAAAGCACAATATTGACGTTAATCGTGTTATGTCATCCAAAGAACCATATGCATTTCAAATGCCACCACTTAGTGTTGCAAAGCCTGCTCTTTAGCCAAAGTAGGAGCGAGACCTTCCTACGCTAAAGAAACAAAATCAAGCATTCCATTCTTACGCTGAATATAAGGAGAAATTTGTGGATCCATCCACCTAATATGCGGACCATTTATGTATTGATGGTTTTGATGGATTCTCCGACATATTGGTCATATGTCGCTCTCCTATCCACTCAAACTGCTGCAGAACTTCCAAAATAATTTATAAGGACTCACCTCCCTTATCACATCTAAAGGACTCGATGATGTTGGAGAGTTCACATCAAAAAGTACTTGATGTTTATTGCATGATAGAGATCAATGAATAGTATCTCGTTCCATGTGCATATGCAAATGGTCTCACATAAACCACCGTCTAAAGAATATGTATGGTGATTATGTAATTGGTTATGCGCACCAATTTGCATATATTTGCTTGTGATTATGCAATATTGCATGCAACTTTACTTAAGTCGTTCATTTAGACCTTTTGCTAACCAATTAGTTTATGCGTACCAGTTGGTAACTAGATAGCTTGATTTTTGTATTTTGGACCCAAATGGACTTGAGTGCCAATTGCGCATATTTGGTTACGCATTATATGTGCCTTCTGCGCCCCACAGCGCATCGGTCTTTAGAAACGATTAAGTATTCACGCTGGATAAGAATCTCCAGACATTTATCCGCTATTTGAAACCTTCACAGTGATCTCTTTACCGCATGATTTGCGGATTATCACTTTAATGAGACAACCTTCCCGTCGTTAGGGGGAGGAGAGAAAATGTAATTTCTCGGGGAACGACAGGAATTGTCATGGTGTCTCCACTTTGTCTCATTATGATCCCCGAACTTCATAATGGGATCGTGAAGCACAAAGAATACTCGATCTTCAGGATGTAGCAGATTCGATGCCTAATGCATTTACTGATATCGTACAAGTGACAAGATCTCACATTACAGCTGCAAATGTGCCTGTAAGGTTAGAAGTCCCCTCCAAGGGGCACATCACCAATGAACCGGGTGATGCAACCGCACTTGGTGGAGGTGTGGTTGAGGCCGTGGCTCCCTGTGAAGGAATGGGTGGAAGCCACATGGTTTGACTAAATACTCATCCAAGTAAGAGGTAGAGTATGGCACAACTTCACATGTTAACCATCAATGAACTCGTTTCATGAGATCATGCTTGATTTTATTATGTCCATGAATCATGACGAGGGGGACGCCCCGAAGATATGATTCAGAAAATCAAGAATCTCGATGAAATTATGAGGGTGTGTCCTGATCAACCACCCACTTTGATGACATGTCATGAATCATAAAGTACGATGATGTCGAACCTCGTTCGGTTGGATGAAATCAACATAGAGCTGATTGGCCTATAAGAAAGACATTCCAGGTAGAACTAGATTCTCCGACAAAGAGACATGTATTTGGTATAGGTAGTGCTAACCTAACCAAGTGTAAAGCCTATAGGACATAAACGAACCTTTGTCGTAAATCATAGTGAGAATAGTAGAGTCCTAATGTACAAGGTTCACGAAGTAATGCTTCTCACAATGCCCAGGAATTGATTACGAGGAAATGTACTCCCACGTATACGTTCCGCTATTTGATTAGCGTAGTAATTTCCGAGGGACTGGAAATGCAGCCAATAGATGTGGTTACTACGTATCTCTATGGGGATCTAGATACGGAGATATATACGGAAGTGCCCTATGGCATTTCACTACCCAAATCAAGTAACTCCAGACCACGGAGTGCGTATTCAGTTCGTTTGAAACGCTCACTTTACGGTTTGAAACAATCCGGAAGCATGTGGTATAACCGTCTCTAAGTGAATACTTGATTAGGAAGGGATATAAGAACGATGAACTGTGTCCCTGCGTCTTCACAACAAAAACAAGTTCCGGATTTGCGATTATCGCAATGTATGTCGATGACATGAACATAATCGGTCTTGATGAAATAAGAGAAACCACTGGATACTTGAAAATTGAGTTTGAGATGAAAAATATTGGGAAAACTCGGTTCTGTCGAGGCATTGACATAGACATCGAGTTTGTGGAATTCATTCCACCGGTCTTCCTATGTCCAGAAGTTTCTCAAGTACTTTAATATGGACAAGGTAAACCCAACTAGCACCCCATGATAGGTCGAACATTTGGATGCAAAGGAAAGATCTATTTCGTCTAAACGAAAGTGACGAAGAGCTTTGGGAGCTGAAATTCCCTACTTGAGTGCAATAGCGCATTATTGTACTTAGCTCAATGTACACGACCTGCCATCACTCCTCAGTTAATTCGCTGACTAGATTTAATTCAGCATCGACGCAATATCAATGGAATGGTATCAAAAATATCTTCTGATACTTAAAAGAAACCATTGACTTAGGACTATTTTTTCCCTACAAGCAGGCAAAGGAAGCTGCTTATGAAAAGGCAAATGCTAAAGTAAATGCCGGTGCCGAAGCAACTACCATAAAGTATGTGTTGGTATGAATTGCTTATGTTTTGGAAATCGACTATGCAAACCCCTTTTGGCTACCTCCTCGAATCACGACAAGATTATTTCTTTGCATGAATCAATCCGTGAGTGTACATGATTAAGAACTATCATTCTACACTTGTGAGGAACTAGCGGTTAAGTACTGCCACTGATGAGCATACTTACATTTATGAACATGATGTAACTTGTAAATCCCCTTGATTGATGGAATGATCATAACGGGAAATATGTGAGATATAACGTAACATACTCACATAGGTTGCACTCTTTTCCTTAGACCAAGGTTTATTTTTCCCACTGGGTTTTGTTACTTGGCAAGGTTTTTAACGAGGCAACGATATATGAATGTAAGCATTAGGGGGAGCTAAAGATCTTTCCAACTTCCGAGATTGATGTAAAGATCACAAGGAAATGATGATTATAAAGAAACTTAATCACATGTGTTGTACTCCTTTCTTTGACCAAGGTTCATTTTCTCCCATTGGGTTTTGTTACTTGGCGAAGTTTTTAACGAGACAACAACTACTTGATTGATGTACAAATCAGGGGGAGATGTAGACTTGAGGGGGAGTCTTATATCCACACCGTACGTTACACTCTTTTCCTTCCAAGGATCATTTTTCCCACAGGGTTTTTATCACTTCGAAAGGTTTTTAATGAGGTAACAAGATGTACGATTTTAGGGATCGATGGAATGGTCACCTTAATAGCGCTATGATCAAATGTAACGATCATATGAGAGGATAGATTCAGAGGACGAAGTCTAAACTTGATGTGTCTAGATGCTGTACTCTTTTCCCTACGATCAAGATATTTTTCCCACTGGATTTTTGCTTGACGAGGTTTTAACGAGGCAACATGACATGCGCTTGTAGACTAGGCACAAGGGGGAGTGTTAAAGGAATAATACCCGTTATGTGCCTAAGTCTGTTAGTTTATGGGCTTTCCTAGATAGGATTTGGCTGAGGCCTGTTTGTATGTACTTCACCCTATTTAAGGGATCTCATTGATGGAATAATACAACACTTTTGCGCTACTTTCTTGTCTCAAGTTATTTTCCCTTCAATATTGTGAAAATTTTATTCCACATGTTATACTCATCTACCAATGAAAAAAAATCCCTTCTTCATTTTTTAGCTTAAAATTTTAAATATTTAAAAAAATTGTATCAAATTCATTAAATATATATCAAATTAATTTTTATTTTACGATCTTGAATTAGACATTCATATTGAATATGATAAATTTGATGAATGACATCAATGACCTATTGCACAAAAAAAATTTATATTAGTAAAAATATAGATATTAGTTTCAGTAAATTAAGTTTAAGACTCATGTTACTTATATAGAAAATAAATTATAATATTTTTATAACTATAATAACTAAAAATAGTAAAACACATACTTTACACAGATATACCAGGACTTAATCACATACTACTTTAATCCCTCAAATTTGTTTGTATAAATTAACTTAACAATACGCAATGTGAGACTCCTCCGATTACATTACACTCCGTAATACACTCAACAACTTTTTTTATTAAAATTCATGTCAAAGATCCTCAAGAACAAATTTGGGGGGGGGGGGGGGGGGAGAGAGTACTTTTTAAATAATAAAATATTTTGTGTGGTGCATTGCACAGGCGAACATCCATTTTGTTTAATTAGATTCAAGAATTTAGAACAATTGTAAATTGAATTTGCTTAGGTTGTTGATCTCCGAAAATTATATTCTGCACCCCAAGCGCACCTAGTAAGATGTTCACATTTCTATATGTATATACACTTGTCATATTTATTCTAAACCCTAATTTTCTCATGCACTTATCACGTTGCTACATCATAAGGGAACACCTACTTAGATGGGAACATCTACTTAGATGCCCCTGGTAGTGCGGACAATTTATCGATGATCGACCTAGTAGATGGAGAGTATTTTGGTTTGCTAAAACTACATATAATTACTTCGTGGTGTAACATAATTCTGGAGTATGATGCAGAATCATTATTATTATCCTACTATTTACCCGTCCCATTTAGAATAGTTTTCTCAAATTATAATTTAGACTCACTAGAATAGTTGATGTTCATAGTAAAAGCTTAATATTTAATGAAACTTTATATAATCTATAAAATATAATTCCCTTATATAATAAATAATTTAGTTCATATTCTATTTTTTATACTTTTATACGGTTTTTCCCCAAACTTTTCACCATCTCATCTTTTATTTTATTTCCTTTTCTTAATTAAATATCATTGTTGACGATTTTAGACCGAGAGTTCAAGCCTTGTCGACTGCTGTGTCCTCACCCACAATGACAACATAAGTGTCATCCATTTTCCATTTCTCAAAGCATAATAATGAGAATGTATTACCCGAATGCATAATGCTTCAACTATCAAAATCCAACTACCATGTTTCCTCAGCCGTCGAGTCCAAACTGATCTCCAACTCAATAGCAGTGGCTCTTCCAACTACATCACCGCAAACCAACATAGATGAAAAAAACACATGACTTGCATGAACCAAGGACCCGACTGCGAGACCCTGTATTTTATATCCATGTAAGTTTGAACCTTCATGAATCATTACGTGATTGTTGTTGTTTGTTGAACTCGTGGTTTATTTTGTTTTGCGTTCTAGCGTATTGTTCTATTGCGATTTTGATTAGCATTGCATACTCGACTTACGATATCACCGAGTGTCGTTGTTATACTATCAATTCTATTATGCTTGCTTGAGGCCTCTTGAGATTGTTTGTTTGATCGTGCGAGTTGATTCATCATTTCGACTACCTATCCGTCGAATTCTTGTCCTCCAGGAGGACTAAAGTGCGCCCTATGGCTGAACCATGGTCAAGTTGTGGCCATGAAGTGCTTGAGTTACGACCATAACACATAGGAGCTACGATCGTAACTCCTTGGTCGACTTAAGGAGCACCTTGTATAAATGAGGAGTTTTTCTTCATCTCTTCCCTTTCTTCTTGCAGACCTCAGCCCTCTCTCATAAAATATTGATTTTAGCTTGAATTTGATGGGTAAACCTCTGCATAACATCGGTGAATCAAGATATCAAGTCCATTTCATTCAGCGCGATTATTGTTTGTCGATTGAAGGTAAATCAACCTCGAACCTGAACTTTGATCCTTAAGATCTTCGTTTGATTAGTTGTAAAGTTTTCTTGGGTTTTACCTGTCGATCCTAGCAGAATAGGAATCAAATCTTTCATTTAAATCATCCTAACCGGGAATCGCCCGCTAGGTCCATGATCAAATTCCCTTCTAACTTCTAATTAAGGTTCTTAATGTTGTTTCGACTAGGAATGCTAGCCTAATAGCAATTATGTTGTATACTTCATTTTAGGTCCGAGTGCTGGTGATTTTGTTGATCACAATATACTTAAAGGACAATTTTTTTTGGGGGGGGGGGGGATTGAATAAGTTGTATCATATTTTGAAGATTTATGCGTTGTGGAAGTCCTTTAAAAGCGTTTTTGTATTTACAACACTATGTGATCCTGTATGCTTGATGCTTAGAGGGGTTTTCAGAGCAAGTATAAAATATTAAACCACAAGTTGTATCTTTGAATAGCTTTGTTGTAGCATGCTATTTGCAACTTGAGGACTTATCTTTTGTTTGCTGTCGGATTAGCATTGTAAGGTTTTGAAAAGATAGTTTATAGAGAAGTAGTTTTATAAGTTTACAAGTGTTTGACCAAGTCATCTTTATCGGATATTCATAGATCTTGGAAAATCCGGCCGTAGATATAGTCGTTGCTGGGTAGATGAGATTTGGATTGTTTTGATATGTGGCTGTTGAATGTTTGAATTAAGTTATTTCCATCTTATCCAGCATTAAATGCTTTAGATATTATTTTGGCCTTCATTAACTTCTCTGTGCATCTCAGTTTGCAGCCGCATTAAATGCTATCTCCATCAATATTAAATGCTCTCATTGAATACTTTATGGGTACTTTATTTCCTTACTTACAATGGCTTAATATGTAAGACATGTGCTGTTGCAACTTTACTTTTCCTTTCCTATGTAAGGTGCTTCCAGCAAAAGTGATGTAGCCAACTAGAAGCCTTATGCCGCTGATTTACGGCTAAAAGAACTGTAGCTTCATTCATGTTGAATGTCATTGAATGAAGCTGCTATAGGATGATTGCTGTGATTTTCCGCACTTACCAAAATTCGGTATAAATTATCCTAATAATTTCTCCATTTCTGATAATGCCAAAACTATGGTGCCAAAACCTAAGTGTTCTCATAGACTTGTGCAAGGTTTGTACAGCAAAGCTCTGACCGACGACATAAAAAAATATGCGTCTTTGTATGTTCGTTTTCACTTATCTTGAGAGTGTCATCCGCTCTGTGTAAAAATATTTTGATGATATAATGTGGAATTTTACAGGCATCAGGATGTCCTTTCTCGTCTTTCAAACTGGGAAGCTGTTAAACAGGTAAATCTATCTTCTGTCCATAATCTGTCGACACTTGCCTACCAAAACCAATTTTGATGAAGATGAAACATAGCTATTTATCATTGTAATTTTCAGTCATGCACTGCTCGGGAACCATATATGTGATCTTCTAGTCCCTCAGCAAACCTTTCTCCAATTTGATCCCGGACAGTCACTGCTGCAACTATGAATAATCGTAGTGTAACATAGTCTACAACATGGTTGCTCTTGTTCTTCTTTTGAGCTATATTACCTTGTTCTTATGTACTTTTGATTTCCATTGAGGGTTGAACTCGGAGGCTACTTTGTTTGTCGTTGCCTCTGGGACCTGGATATGAGTTAGTAGAACCCAATACTCATCTCGTATTATGTTTTTGATGCTATTTTTTGAGTAAACTTGAAAATGGTCACAACCCTCCCCTGATCCCTCTCCAGTCACTTTCACTGATTGAAAAAGTAGAAATGTCGAGCTCAACTCCATAGACAACTTAAATAGATTCGGAACATCACACTGATATGTTTGTAAATTTGATCATTTATTTTCAGAAAATGCAGTAGAAGCAGCTACTCCTTTTATTAAAATTAAAATTGAATCACCTGGGGGAATTTATCCAGATGGATCAATGTGGTGCAAGGAGATCATAATTGAGGCAAGGCCTGATGGTGTGGTGTGCAGATGCATTGTAAATAGAGGTGTTAGTGCTGATAAAGCTGTAGAGTGGGAAGATACATATTTGGAGAAATCCGGCCGCTGATGATTTTGACTATAAGGAACTTGGTTGCGAGAAATCAGGGCGTGACTTTACTGGAAATGCTTGGTATGAATTCTGGAAGGAATCCATCTATCACGTAGTTGACAATTTATGCATGAACTTCATCTGATGTAGTTTTATTTTTTCTCATCAGTTTTAGCGACCAGGTTCAGATCGCATGTGTATCATTATATATGCATATACTTGTCTTATGCAGTTATTGATCTATTTTCCTGCAGAAAGATGGATGTTTACATCTTGAAAAAAATACATAGAGATGGGGAAAGTAATAACAGGATATTCCTTTTACAGTTCTATTTGCTTCACTCACTTAATTCGGTACGTTAACTTGATATTGTCAGTTATAATTCATAGTACTATTTATAAAATCTTATTATAGGATATCAATTATAATAAATTAGACGAGTTTGAAATAGGGTAATAAATTTGTTGTCGTTATATTAGTTAATAGTTTTTATGAAAACTCATTATTGATGCTTTTACCTTTTCTACAGGTTATTGCAATGCTTTGGCAATGCAGGCTGGAATCATAACCGAAAAAGGTTCATTTTACTCATCTTGTTGGACTTCAGCATAAAAATCGATTGTCATCCACTTGAAGCACATATTTTGTTCTTTTGTTTTTTTTTTAAACATGCTTGACATGAAATGTATGACATGGTTAAGATAACAATGATCAAGGATATGTAATTGTATAACAAATTTATATACACTTTTCAAGCGCTGTAATGTAATAACAGTTTAATTGCTTGTGTTGTTTATTTGTGTTCAAGTGTATGTTTCTGTTTGACAATTTTAATTTATGGTAATTTTTTTCATGTAATTAAACAAAAAAGTTAAGATAAAAATAGAATTGAGATAAAAATAGATTTTTTTTCACAAATCTGAACATATACTGGCACTAAAATAGTGTCAGTAATTATTTTTACTGACACTTTATATTAGTGTCAGTAATGCTAAAGCCAGAACATACTGACACTAATGTTTAGTGTCAGTAAAAATAATTACCGACACTATTTTAGTGTCAGTAAAAATAAGTATGACACTATTTTAGTGTCAGTATTTACTGACACTTGTATTACTGACACTAAAAATTAGTGTCAATATTTTCTGGCTTTAGCATTACTGACACAATTATAAAGTGTCAGTAAAAATAATTACTGACACTATTTTAGTGTCAGTAAAGGGGATATTTGTACTAGTGTACAGTTTTATGAACTGCTCATAGACAAGTCATACAGCATAGTTTATAGCATAATTCATACTTGGAATAGATTTTAATGTCTTTACTTTGCAGATAGTAAATAGATTGCGAGCAATAATATTTTAATGGAGAAAAAAATTTCTTTATTGATACTTTTGCAAATTATAGTACATGGCTGAAATAGTAAAATAACAAAAAATAACAAAATTATCAAAAGCAAAATACAGACAGCTTATAAATACAACAATTGTAGGATTCAGCATTGAGTAGGCTGCTGTCGGCTTGATCTTATATAGGCTTGGGATCATACTTTGTTACTTTCCATCATTATCCAATTGGTCCTTAGTATAATCTCTGTAAACCCCTTTGCCTTCAGGGGTAACATTTTATCGAAGCATCCAGTCTTCTGGATAAGTTAGACGTCCACCCCTCATGTACTTTCTCTTGATGTTGATATGAACTGGGAGCTTTCCTTACGCCAAGATCCTGTAAAATTCATTGGCCGCTAGCTGCTGCCTCCATTGTCTTGCAATGGTTGAGGATGGTAGACTCTTTGACTAAGGTAAGAAAGTACCTATTCAGCTCTATTTTCTTCCAATTACCCGACTCATCCACTATATGTTGCATGTATGTACGCAGCAGCATCTCGCCTGGTTTCTTCGTTGTATCTCTTTAGGGGATGTTCGGGTCAGCAAACTCTAGCCTAGATCCTGTTACCACTTTCTTACAGCTTCTCGTGACTCTTACCCATTTTGGCACTATCCAACTAGAAGACTGTCTTGGTTCTGGCATAGGAAGTTGGTCGATTCAGCTTGATTTTCCTTCACATCTTTCTCACTACCTTGGTGAAATCAGAGACTATTGTTTTTAGATCGTAAATATTATAGTCGTGCTCAGTCTGCCTATCTCGAGTGTGTTCCAAGGCAGCTACAGTAGTGGGCGAAGCAACACCGACACATTTTTGTTCTTTCTTCAGCACTTTATCTTGTGCTGAAGTGAATTGAGAGGCTCGTCTGAGAGCGAGTGGGACAAGAAGGGATGACTCATAGATGTTGTTCAGAGACCTATATGACTTCGTCTTTAGCAGTCGTCTGAAAATAATCGAGTTTCGTGCCAACTTTGTTGAGGGATTGAACAACGTACTCAAAAAAGATTGTGCGAGTGGAAGGGTGTAATACCCGTATTTTTTATTCATGTATTTTTCGATTCTAGCAGCTCATTTTTGTTCTTTGACACATTTTGGACATGTTTTGTTCTGTACTTTTTGTTATTCGAGCGATTTTTGATATTGTTTCGGGTTAATCGTTATATTATTGCGACTTTTCCGCATTTGGGTCCGATTCTTGTGAATCTTGCTCGGAATTGTTATTTTGTCGTCTCTACAACTTCATTTAACATTTTTGGTCGTGTTGTGAACTTCAGAATTGTTATTCGATCTCGTATCATGATTTTCGGAGTGTTGGGCCGTTTCGTAATTTCCTAAAGTTTTGGGTACTCATTTTCATACCCGTTTTTACTTACCTTCTATTGTTGGAATCGCATGTTCCATTAACGCTTTTGTTCGTTGTTGAGAATCCTTTGTGAGCATTTCGTTGAATTTTCTGAATCATTGCATTTCGGGGTCGTTCGGGGCCGGTCGGGCAGCAGAATGGAATCTGCTGCCAGACTGCAGGTTACGGCCGTAACCTGTAGTATGTTATGGCCGTAAGGTTGTGGGTGTTACGGCCGTAATGGCTTACCGGTAATGGCCATAACACACCCTCATATTTTGGGCAGAATACATGTGAGCTGGGTTACGACTGTAATATCCTATGTGTTACGGCCATAACACGCCCAGCTATTTAATAGCTGGGCGACGGATTTCACTTCATTTTCACCCCTTTCTCCTTCTCTTCTTGCGAGCGACGGTCGGGTGAAGCTAGGGTTGGGTTATTGGTCGATTCTACTCGACTTCAACATGTTTCGGAGGGTCTTAGGTGATAGTAACATCATCTAATCGGTTGTTCTTCGTCGGATCGAGGTATTTTCTTGTTTTCCCTGGAGTTGACCTATTTGGGAATTTTGTTCTTGATCTCATTTATAATCTAGTTTTTATGAATTGATCATTGTTGAACATTGTTATTGATCACGTTCTATGGATTATATATCCATATTCCGGTCTCGTATAATCCAAATCGTGATTCAGTGACCTATTGAAGTCTTGAGCATTTAATGCTCGATTAAATATCTCTATGAGTTTTTATTCGATTCTTAGATGCGTTTTCTGTTGTTTTTAGTTGCTATGCTCATAGTGATCACGTTTCTATTGTGTCTCTCGTGGAGGATATAAGTTTGGGGACTTTCGGTCGAACTACGTTCTTCGGAGTTGTTCGTGTGTTAACTATCGAGGCAAGTATTCTTGTCTATACGATTTATATTGTGTGAATTGAGGTTGCATATGAAATTGTGTTGGTTTGTGCATATTTGTTGATTGTGATGTATGTGAATTATCGTAGTTTTTATGTGGTTATGTGAAGTTAGTGTTGGTTCATTGTTTGTCATAGATATATGTCGATAGAGACGTAGTGACGGGTAGATAGTACACTTAGACGTGTGCTATAATGTTTTGGTGATCACAGGGTTGTGTGGATTAAGTTGTGTGTTAGGGATTTGGGTTGGCTGTAATGGTTTGATCGGTTGTTATACCTGTCGATGTGTAACGATGCGTCTATAATTGTTAGGTTGTTGCTAAGTTGTGTTGGTCATAGTTACGTGTCAGATATATGGCCAATTCTAGCAAGTGCCTTAATTATATATATATTGTGACTAGCAATTGAGACATGCAGTTTTGTAACGTGTGTGTTGTTTTTGTTCTTCCACCCGGGGATGGTCCGACGGGGCCTCTGGGGGCCGATACTAATGGGTACGGCTGCGGAAGTGGTTTCCCACCCGGGGATGGTCCGACGGGGCCTCTGGGGGCCGATACTAATGGGTACGGCCACGGGGTACCAGGTGTGGTTTTCATCATGTGGTTGATGTTGATGTTTCGATAATTGTGATATGTCCGGAATATGACAACATTTTTGTTCTCGATGTTTAGATACTTTATATATAGGATTTTAGTAGTTGACTAGAATGGCACTAGAATATGTGTCGTATGTATTTAGTTCTTTGGTTGTGAGGTTTTGGCGTTGGAAACGGACCGTGATATTGTTTCCGTCTATTATAGTTTGAAGAGGTTTTGGGTTGAGATCCCTATGGTTGTGTAAATGTTATTTGTGGAAAATGAGTTTGGGCCGAGACCCAATTGTTTTGACATGGTTTTGTAATTAAGGACGTGAGGTCGAGAAGGATTTACTATTTATGAAAATAGTTGTTACACAAAACGAGATTTGGACTGAGTTCCTATTATTTTCGGATAGGTTTATAATATTGGACTTGAAGTCCAAATAAACCTTATGTCATTTTCAAAAAACTCTCGAGTTGATAATTTACTTTCAAGGAACTAAGTCATATTTTAAACTTTGAAAACCTCTCGGGAACTTCTTTAATGGTTTGTCGTCGTTTTATAATAACTGATATTTGTATGGTATATTTTGTATGACTTGAATACTTGTACTAGCCATTCCAATACTAACCCTTTAAATGGGGGAAATGCGTATCATGCATTTCACGTATGCTTAGTTCGTTGGAGCAATCACAGGGACGGCATGGAAGAAGATGGGCCGCGATACTAATCAAGAGGTAGAGTCTAGTTTGATGTTGTCATATTGTTGAGCTATCTTCTGTCTTCCGCTGTATTGTATTTTGACCCCTGTGTGGGTAGTTTTGTAAGAGATATGTATATGAACTTTAAGTTGTATGTTTGTGGTAAAAAGACTAAAACGGTCTAATGATCTGCTATTTAGCCATGACGACAAGTAATGTTCAGTCTTGTTTCTATAATTAGCCTGGTAGATCCTCACGGAGAGGGCCTGCCGCATGTAATATTCCCAGATAGTTTCTGAGGGTGTTATATTTATGGTATCGGAGCTTAGGTTGTGGAAACCTAGGCTGTCGGGTTGAGTCGAGTCGTGTTTTGTCGAGTCTTGTTTTGCCGCATCGTCCGAGTTGTCAGTTAACAAGTCGACTTGTGCGTTGTCATATCATATCGTTCGTGTTGTTCGTTGAGATTAGTATCATGGGCGACCGTCATCTTCGTGCGACGTGTGGACGTAAGTCTCCCCTTATATACATTATATTTTATATTTTGTGTTGTATAATTTTATTTGCAAGTAAGAGGCAAAATAGAAACCGTATTTGATACTTGTGGTATATTACGTGTATGGAAATTGGGATATACTGGTAGATTGAGCTTTGATTGGTACAACGTGTGGTGGAAGTCTCTGGACATTACTGTTTTCCAGGAGGCGTATTGACGACAGAGATTGTCGGAAACGCAAATGGATGGTATCGATCAGTATGATGATTTGAATGCTAGATGGGCACGCATTTGGGAACTGAATATGTTTGACATTATTGCTAATGTCTACAAATGTGTTCTTATTGATAAATGTGTTTGCTACACGTGTATTTTTAAATGACTTACAAGTATTTCGCAATCTGAGTTAAACTAGAAAATTTTGGTGACTATTTTATCGGTATGCATAAATAGTGACTTAGCGAATACATTGTTTTAATTATAAACATTTTTGAGTTTTGACAAAGTGATCGTGCATTTCATAGAAGCCTTGCGACGGAGTACAAAGGTTATGTTTTAAAGTACTTTCGATATTTTAGTAAATATCACCGTCGTCAATCTTTTGTCACATTTGAAAGAATTTTAGAATGGTTTTAGCCTATTGATATTAATTTCAAATAGCTCGAGTATACGATTTTAAAATCTTTCACACCATAAAATTTTTATAGTTTAAACCAAAATGTGATTTTTATTTTCAAAAATTTATAGATGGTGAAAGATGGAGAATCTTACTCGGCTTAAACTTTAAACTCGGATTTGGAGTAATTGTCTGAGAAGAGTCACTCAGCACATGGTAATGTCATTATTAGCGCACACTAAATTTGTACCCAATTGTTGTGTTACGTGGTTTCGGTTTGTTTTGTAGCCCGTGTAATGTTATTTCGACATGATTTCTATTGACGATGACGTTTTAATGGATTTTAATATTCCGGATCATGGTTTTGCAAATGATTTTCAAAAAGAAACAATTTCGATCTATTCCTTATAGTTTTGGTAAAATAGCCAGAGGTGCCAAAAGCGTTTTCCAATCTTATTTCGGAAAAATTTTATGAACCCAGATTTTAAAATGTTACTATTTAAAAATGTCTCGGGGACTTTTTGAAAAAGAATATTATCAATGATTTACTACTATGGCATGCGATTTGTGGTGGTTGTGTCTATTTTTGTATCGACATTGAACGTAAATTTTCTGTTGATATTGTCATGTGGTCCATGAGTTACGACTGTAAGTTCCATTTCTTGCAATTGTAATTATTGTACTCGTGTAACTTTCGTGAGTGATTATTTTGTGTGATGTTATCATTGCCTTATGTCGGTATGTTGTGCTGAATCGGCATTATGGATATCGTTTGTGATGTTATGTTCCATATAGCTGAGCGGTTGAGTGTTCAGTATGCCGAGAAGACGAGGTCGGATTGGTGATGGTGGACATATTTAGGAGCGAGGTGTGGCTCATGATCAGAGGCAAGTAGCCGAAGTGAGCAACCATGTTGGCAGAAATCCAACGCTCATTATGACTTTATCATTGACGAACCCTATGTCCGTGGCAATAGAGCAGAAGGATTCAGGGGATTCATCGGGAAGTAAGGGAACAAGGGTCCATAGACCTCAACCCTCGTATCAATCGATTATGGAACCTTCTAGGCGACCTGGAAAATTCAGGAGATCCAAGGTGGTATCTTTGACTCTGGGTAACTTGCCTAGATGCTTCAACTGTAATGTTCTAGGTCATGAATACGCGAATTGTAAGAAGCCGCCGGTAGTTTGCTATAATTGTGGACACGGGGGCATCGAGTGCAGTACTGTGATGAAGTATCTGGATCAAACATAACCACTGAGAGAGCCATTCCTATGATGGAGGCGTGTCTAGAAAGTAAGAGGCAGAAGACCTCGGGTAACTTTTCTAGAGGTCAGAGAAGTGATTTTCGTGAGCCTGCTACTTTGCATTGTACTTCTGGGAGCACCCGTCATTCGTTTGGTCGGTCCAAGAATCTTACCCCAGAGGTGAGTAAGGTGAGCGGTGTGAAGATGTGCTTCAACTGTAGCTGTGTGGGCCATACTCGGAAGAATTGTCGCTCATCGCAGGTTAATTGTTTCAAGTGTGGTCATTTGGGACACCAAGCGGTGCACTGTGGGACCGTCGTTGAGATGATCGGGAATCAGGGACCCACTCCTGGCCGTGGAGGGTCCAGTGGGGCCCATTGATGTTATTGCGTGTTGTATTGTGGGTTTTGTCTTGTGTGAGTATTGATATTTGTTGTGCGAACCTTTTTACTTCGTTTTTGTTCTACCTTGTTATTTTTGTAATACCCGGTTGTAATTCAGTAATTATTATTCAGTAATTGATACTCAGTAATTTTCACTCATTATTAATCATTTGTCACTCAGATTCAGTCATGGTATTCATCATTCTGAATAATTGTATCGTCTATCAATCGTCATTCATCACTAATCTGATTGGAGTTTCGTGCCGTGTTTATCGTCATAGTCATTTTCGTTGCGAGCTGTGCGTGAGGAGTAGCGCACGCTACGTACTCATTTTAGCGTACGCTAATTGGGTATAGGTAGCGCACGCTACCACTCAGCATTAGCGCACGCTAAGGTTACTGGCCGCATCCGTAAGGTACCGGACCGCAGTGAGTTATAAGCAGCGCACGCCACGAATGGTAAGTAGCGCGCTAGTGAGTTGTAGTAGCGCACGCTAATATGTGGTGTAACGCGCGCTAAGGACAGATCGAGTTGAGTCCAGTGGCTACCGGATCGTATCGATTAATTCATAGCGCGCGCTATGTGTTGTTTTTAGCGACGCAATCGATTATATAGCGCACGCTAAATAATGGTTGTAGCGCACGCTATCGAGGTCGAATGAGAATGCGCTCGACTCAGTTGGGCATCAAATTATTCGTTAGCGCACGCTAACTATGGGCTTTAATGTACGCTAGTAGTATGGTCGTAGCGCACGCTACAAAAAGGTACGTAGCGCGCGCTACCGTGTTCGGACAGTGGGTCCTGGACTACCCAAACTACTCGTTAGCGCACGCTATTCATAAGGGGTAGCGCACGCTAACCTGGACTGGATATATATTGGACAGTTTAGTCAGACTTCGACATTTGTCATCTATTTCTCATTCTCTCGTCGGTTCTTGGCGATTTGGGCGATTTTGAGAGTATTCTTCAAGGTGTAATAATCAATCATCATCTTCAAGTCTTTGAGTTGGATTATCATCACTTCATCATCTCCAATACATCAAATCAAAGGTATTAATTTCTTGGATCTTGAATTTCGGATTTTTGGGTTTTTCCTTCCGATTTCTTCGTGTAAGCTTGGATTATCATCGGAATATGTTAGATATGGATTATCTACCTTGGATAAATATATTCCTACGGATTTAATGGTTATTTTCGGAACTATTTCAAGAACCCTTGGGGTTGACTTTGGTTAATTGGGGATTTTCCGATTGATGTTGTTGTAACCATGAATTATGGATTCCTAATGGATTATTGATGTCATTGAACTGTTTTGATGGTTTGTAATACTCACTTTGGTGTTGGTTTCGACATATTCGGGTGTGGATATTTTCAAAGTCGTGTGGTTGGTTACATGTTCGTTAGAATGCCCCTATGAGTTGATTATCGTTGTTTTGACCTTTGGGTTAGTCGTGTTTTGTTGTTTGATACGTGTATTGAACGGTTGTTGGTAATTATTGTTATTCAAGGTTGTTCGAGCGACCGACATTTCATTTAGGGCGTTGTTCGTGGACGGACATTCTTCATCGGTATTGTGTAAGTTAATTCTTACTCGGTTAAAAGGATATTCATACCTTTTGTTGTTGATCATTCATAATCATAACTCATTCATCATTGTATTAATCATATTAAAACTTGTTAATGTCAATTAATCACTTCAGTCATAAGGAACGACGGTTCCAATCTTTTCGTTGAGCTATCATTCATTTCATTATTACCCTCATCTCGGTGAGTCATTCTTGACCTTGTCAGATTATTATTTATTCATTGATATTCATTACGGTCATTCTCGTTCATATGACCTTCGGGTTCATATTGCGTGGCCGGGTGTGGCCGTGTGGAATTTTTAGTCGGGCACACGATGGTTATTGTATTGGGTTCATCGATACATTAGACCGCACACGGAAAGCGTTACACCGTGAGACTAATTAGGTACACGGACGGGTGTTGTACACTTACACAGAACATTACGGGCGTACTATGATACTCCTCTTCAGCGTAATTCATAATTAAAATAATTCATAACTTCAGTTAATTCATGATTGTGTAATTTCAACTCTTGAGGATTGTTGTTCTGTGTAATCGACTCCGTTGGGGATTTTGTTTTCGTGTCACGACAAGGCAAAGGCACGGGAAGAGCATGCCGACGACGAGGAGTCCCAGTGATACTAGTAGGGGCCCCAGTCATTTCGTTTGTTTCAGTCATTTCAGTCGTTTCAGTTATTCCGTCATTTGTATTTTTCCGCTGCAAAAATTCCATTTGAAATGCTTATTTGTTCAGGGTGGTGTATTTTATCTCCATATAAAATATACTAGTATTCCGTTTTGTCCTGGTGTAATGTACTTAAACTCCTCATCGGAGTACTTGGTAATATAATGTGGTTCGGTACTGCAATTATATTATTTAATTCATCATTTTCATTTGCCTGGTGGGTCCCAGTTGGGGATCTATGGCACTGTAATATCCGCCTAGTTTGGGGTGTTACAGAGTTGGTATCGGAGCATGGTTTTGAATACTACCCTCCAAGTCATGTCTCATTTGAAATCATCGTCATCGGACTAGTATCATTGGACTTTCGCGTCACGTGTGACCTGTGCAAATGCCGAGCCAATCAGACCAAGAACTGTAAGATTTCTGATGCCATGGTATAATTTCTGGCAATAATCATTCATTCATAATTCATTAGTTAACAATCCTCATTCATCAATTTCAATTGTGATCAAGTCGATAATGTTAACTCATTAATCACTTAATTCATTTCATTACTCAGTTGTCGATCTGGATGATCATATTATTAATCTTGTTAAATTGTTCAAGATAATCATTTCAGTAATTTCATCAGATAATCATGTCACGTCAATTAATCATTCATGTAATCGCTGTATTTGAGCACGTATGCTCATTTTCATCATCTCATGACATAATCATAACGTGATAATCATGCGGGAAATATAATCATTATGCGACCTTCCTACTTCAAAGATGGGAGAGCCGTCAGGATGCACGGGAGAGGCCGCAGACGGCCGAAACCCGGGAATAATCACTACCGTCAGAAATCGTACTGTGACTCGGCTCGATCAAGAGATGTTCGGGTTGATCCACTCACTTTTATGTGCCATGATGACCCATGTTCGCTTGCTCAATCATCATTGCGCCACTCGCCGGTTTAATCGAGCGAACTCTCCCGTATGAGACGGCCGCTAAGGAAAGTGCCGAACAACAACCTTCATCTCGGCAAGAAATCAACGGCTGCATCGGTCCGAAGGCGGTTGGTCAACCTCCAAGAAACCTCGTGCGGGTCCTACCGCTTCGAGCGTCCTCCTACGGCACCTAATCCTGCGGGATCTCGCCCCGAGCAAATGGCCTTCGCCATCATCTGCTTCAACCGTGGGGGCGCCTGGGCCATTTCAAGATACTAGGTGTACGACGCCGTCTATCACATGTCATAATTGTGGGAATTTTGGGCATAAGGCCCGTTTTTGCCGAAAGAACTCCAAGTCGGCTCGGTGGCATCTCGTGCCCCAAGCAACCAGCTTTAATCGATCGCTTTGTCAACGCTGTTTAAGACAATGGAAGCAAATAGAGTTGGAGCTCGTATTTATCGACGGATCGTCCGGTTCGGGGGCCGGCAGGTCCCGGATTCATGTGATGAAGAGGATCGACGATCCGGTGGCCCGAACGATCTCAGGTATACTCGTAATTTTATTTCAACCCGTGTGTACCTTTTGATACTGGTGCACCGCATTCATTCATTTTCAAGTCATGATTGAATAAACTTAATTTGGATAGTCCTATTGCTGGTGGACCTCATACCATCGGTGTACCTGACGATAGAAGATTTTCGGAAATCATACCAAGGTAAGCTTAATGACCGCAATTGGTCAGTGGACCTAATCGTGGTGAATTTATCTAAGGACGATGTAATATTGAGTGTTAATTAGATGGATTGTCATGATGCCGTTCTCAATGTTCGTAAGCGCATGGTCACTATCATTTTCGTCGTTGGTCGTCGAATGTGTACTTCAGGGAGGTAATCCCCGTTGTCCCAGAAGGATTACTATTATGATGGAAGCAGAGAAATTCCGCAAGCGAGTTGTTGAGTCATTCATTGTATCATTTTCATCGATTGGCCTTTCTAAGGCAATCGATCTATTTAATCATTCATTGTATCATTTTCATCGATTGGCCTTTCTAAGGCAATCGAGTTATTCAATCATTCATTGTATCATTTTCATCAATTGGCCTTTCTAAGGCAATCGAGTTATTCAATCATTCATTGTATCATTTTCATCGATTGGCCTTTCTAAGGCAATCGAGTTATTCAATCATTCATTGTATCATTTTCATCGATTGGCCTTTCTAAGGCAATCGAGCTATTTAATCATTCATTGTATCATTTTCATCGATTGGCCTTTCTAAGGCAATCGAGCTATTCAATCATTCATTGTATCATTTTCATCGATTGGCCTTTCTAAGGCAATCGAGCTATTCAATCATTCATTGTATCATTCTCATCGATTGGCCTTTCTAACGCAATCGAGTTATTCAATCATACATTGCATCATTTTCATCGATTGACATTTCTAAGGCAATCGAGATGTTCAATCATTCATTGTATCACTTTTTATCGATTGACCATTCTCGGGCAATCGAAATGTTCAATCATTCGTGGTATCATTGTCATCGTTTGACGATGTATTCCAGACGAGTTATCTGGTTGCTTTCTCATAGAGTAGTGGAATTCAGGAGTGAGTTGGAGCCGGTACGTCCCCATTATCGAAGACACCGTATTGGATGGCCCCGACCAAATGCAGGAGTTGAAGATTCAACTTGAGGATTAGTTCGAGAAAGGTTATCTCCGACCGAGTGTGTCCCCGTGGGGAGCACCAGTGTTATCTGTCTAGGAGAGGTATGGTTCGTTCGTATGTGTATTATTATCAGGAGTTGAACAGGGTGAGGATCAAGATTAGTATCCTTTACCCCGTATCGACGATCTTTTGGATCAACTTCAGGAGCTTGATTTTCCAAGATCGACTTAAGATCCGGATATCATCGATGGATTCGAGAGTCGGATATCACGAGGACGGCTTTTCGAACACGCTTTGGTCATTATAAGTTTGCGGTTATGCCGGTTGGGTTGATTATTGCACCTGCGGTATTCATGGAGTTAATGAATCAGGTTTTCATCGACTTTTGGATCAGTTTGTTGTTGTCTTCATCGATGACATTTTGATTATTCTCGTGACCGGGAGGAACACGAGGTTCATTTTCATCAGGTTTCCGACGTGTTAAGACGAGAGCAACTTTATGGGAAGTTTTCCAAAGGTGAGTGCTGGATGTCCGAAGTGACTTTTCTCGGACCTGTAATTTCATCAGATGGAGTGCGTGTTGATCCTCAGAAGACGAAGGCTATCCAATATTGGTCACCTCCGAAGAATGTTAAGCAAATCCGAAGCTTTCTCGGATTAGCCGGCTATTATCGGCGGTTTGTGGAAGGATTTTCTAAAAATTGTTCAGTCAATTCATTCATCACTCATTTAACCTCATTGTTCAATCAATTCATTCATCACTCAGTTAACCTCATTGTTCAATTAATTCATTCATCACTCAGTTAACCTCATTGTTCAATTAATTCATTCATCACTCAGTCAATCTCATTGTTCAGTCAATTCATTCATCACTCAGTTAACCTCATTGTTCAATCAATTCATTCATCACTCAGTTAACCTCATTGTTCAATTAATTCATTCATCACTCAGTTAACCTCATTGTTCAATTAATTCATTCATCACTCACCAATCTCATTGTTCAGTCAATTCATTCATCACTCAGTTAACCTCATTGTTCAATTAATTCATTCATCACTCACTCAATCTCATTGTTCAGTCAATTCATTCATCACTCAGTTAACCTCATTGTTCAATTAATTCATTCATCACTCAGTTAACCTCATTGTTCAATTAATTCATTCATCACTCAGTCAATCTCATTGTTCAGTCAATTCATTCATCACTCAGTTAATCTCATTGTTCAATTAGTTCATTCATCACGGAGTCAATCTCATTGCTCGATTAATTCATTAACCATCCAGTCCATCTCACGGTTCAGTTGTTGATCTTGTGAATCAAATTTTTCAATCTTGTGAACTTGTTCAAGGTAATCATTTCAGGAATTTCATCAGATAGGCTTGTCACCTCACTTGATTTTTCATGCGATATTCTCATATTACGGCGTCATGTCGACGATCGTTTTACTGCATTATTAATGCATTCATTTTGTTAGAGCATGTATGCTCATTGTTATCATTCCGTCTCGTAATCATAATGCAATCTTCATACGAGATCTGTAATTATCACGTGACTTTCCTGCCTCGGTATGGAAAGAGTTCAGAGGGACATCGGACTCCGACGTCCAAGAGATCGTTTCTAGTCGTATTCATGCCGGGAGAGCATCTTCATCTCAGACGACGAGTTCGACCGTTGTTTGCTTAAACAAAGGACACAACAGACATTCATCACCGGTGTTGAGCAAGTTAATTCTTGCTCGGTAATAGGATAATCATTCATTTCATCGTCGTTCAATTGTTCGCATAGGTCATTCATCATATATCAATCACGTTAAGACTTATATTTATCAACCAATCATTCACTTCACGGGAACATGGTTCCAATAATTTCATTTGAGTTATCACTCATTTCGTTATTAGTTCACCTCGGCGAGTTATTCTTGATCCTTGTCGGATATCTAATCATTTATCATTCATCTTAGTCACTCTCGTTTTGGTAACCTTTCGGGGTCATTTTAAGCAGTGAGTTCGGATTTGGGTCTTCGTTGAATCGTTGGGATCGAGGAGATCGATGATTTGGAGGATATCGATGTTGGGTACATTTGATATATAGCCTTGTCTTTCAGATGACTATATAACTCAATCCGTAATAATGTGTCGTGGTTGTGGATCATTTATTGTTGATCTATCTTATAATGATCGTATTTGAGAACCTTGAGATTTTGAGATCGTTTGATGCATTCCTTTTTGGTGTCGTACCGAGACTTCGTGATATTCGGGAGATCGTTCACTGTGATCCGAGACGTCAAGACTTGGGGACTTGGGCGTGCAATTGATTTGGTACCGAGAACTTTTTGGACTTTATTGTTTGCAGATCGTGAAGGATAGTTCATATCCCGAGTTGTTTACCCTTAGTTTCGGGGACGAAACTCTTTTAAGGGGGGGTGTATGTAATACCCGGTTGTAATTCAGTAATTATTATTCAGTAATTGATACTCAGTAATTTTCACTCATTATTAATCATTTGTCACTCAGATTCAGTCATGGTATTCATCATTCAGAATAATTGTATCATGTATCAATCGTCATTCATCACTAATCTGATTGGAGTTTCGTGCCGTGTTTATCGTCATAGTCATTTTCGTTGCGAGCTGTGCGTGAGGAGTAGCGCACGCTACGTACTCATTTTAGCGTACGCTAATTGGGTATAGGTAGCGCACGCTACCACTCAGCATTAGCGCACGCTAAGGTTACCCGGCCGCACCCGAAGGTACTCACCGCAGTGAGTTATAAGGCAGCGCACGCTACGAATGGTAAGTAGCGCGCGCTAGTGAGTTGTAGTAGCGCACGCTAATATGTGGTGTAACGCGCTACAGACAAAGGTTGAGTCCAAAGGGCTACCGGACCGTATTGATTAATTTATAGCGCGCTATGTGTTGTTTTTAGCGTACGCAATCGATTATATAGCGCACGCTAAATAATGGTTGTAGCGCACGCTATCGAGGTCGAGAGAGAACAGCGCTTCGACTCCGATTCGGGCATCAAATTATTCGTTAGCGCACGCTAACTATGGGCTTTAACGTACGCTAGTAGTATGGTCGTAGCGCACGCTACAAAAGGTACGTAGCGCGCGCTACCGTGTTCGGACAAAGGTACCGGACTACCCAAACTACTCGTTAGCGCACGCTATTCATAAGGGTAGCGCACGCTAACCCGGACTGGATATATATCGATGCTTTAGTCGACTTCGTCATTTGTCATCTATTTCTCATTCTCTCGCTTCTTGGCGATTTGGGCGATTTTGAGAGTATTCTTCAAGGTGTAATCATCAATCATCATCTTCAAGTCTTTGAGTTGGATTATCATCACTTCATCATCTCCAATACATCAAATCAAAGATATTAATTTCTTGGATCTTGAATTTCGGATTTTTGGGTTTTTCCTTCCGATTTCTTCGTGTAAGCTTGGATTATCATCGGAATATGTTAGATATGGATTATCTACCTTGGATAAATATATTCCTACGGATTTAATGGTTATTTTCGGAACTATTTCAAGAACCCTTGGGGTTGACTTTGGTTAATTGGGGATTTTCCGATTGATGTTGTTGTAACCATGAATTATGGATTCCTAATGGATTATTGATGTCATTGAAGTGTTTTGATGGTTTGTAATACTCACTTTGGTGTTGGTTTCGACATATTCGGGTGTGGATATTTTCGAAGTCGTGTGGTTGGTTACATGTTCGTTAGAATGCCCCTATGAGTTGATTATCGTTGTTTCGACCTTTGGGTTAGTCGTGTTTTGTTGTTTGATACGTGTATTGAACGGTTCTTGGTAATTATTGTAATTCAAGGTTGTTCGAGCGACCGACATTTCATTTAGGGCGTTGTTCGTGGACGGACATTCTTCATCGGTATTGTGTAAGTTAATTCTTACTCGGTTAAAAGGATATTCATACCTTTTGTTGTTGATCATTCATAATCATAACTCATTCATCATTGTATTAATCATATTAAAACTTGTTAATGTCAATTAATCACTTCAGTCATAAGGAACGACGGTTCCAATCTTTTCGTTGAGCTATCATTCATTTCATTATTACCCTCATCTCGGTGAGTCATTCTTGACCTTGTCAGATTATTATTTATTCATTGATATTCATTACGGTCATTCTCGCTCATATGACCTTCTCGGGTTCATATTGCGTGGCGGGTGTGGTGTGTGGAATTTTTAGTCGGGCACACGATGGTTATTGTATTGGGTTCATCGATACATTAGACCGTGCACACGGAAAGCGTTACACCGTGAGACTAATTAGGTACACGGACGGGTGTTGTACACTTACACGTAACATTACGGGCGTACTATGATACTCCTCTTCGGCGTAATTCATAATTAAAATAATTCATAACTTCGCTAATTCATGATTGTGTAATTTCAACTCTTGAGGATTGTTGTTCAGAATCGACCGTTGGGGATTTTGTTTTCAGGTCACGGCAAGGCAAAGGCACGGGAAGAGCATGCTGACGGCGAGGAGTCCCAGTGATACTAGTAGGGGCCCCAGTCATTTCGTTTGTTTCAGTCATTTCAGTCGTTTCAGTTATTCCGTCATTTGTATTTTTCCGCTGCAAAAATTCCGTTTGAAATGCTTATTTGTTCAGGGTGGTGTATTTTATCTCCATATAAAATATACTAGTATTCCGTTTTGTCCTGGTGTAATGTACTTAAACTCCTCATCGGAGTACTTGGTAATATAATGTGGTTCGGTACTGCAATTATATTATTTAATTCATCATTTTCATTTGCCTGGTGGGTCCCAGTTGGGGATCTACGGCACTGTAATATCCGCCTAGTTTGGGGTGTTACAATTTTATTTAAGTTTCGGGACGAAACTTATTTTTAGTGGGTTAGAATGTAATACCCGTATTTTTCATTCCTGTATTTTCGATTCTAGCAACTCGCTTGTGTTCATTGACACATTTGGGACATGTTTTGTTCTGCACTTTTTGTTATTCGAGCGAGTTTTGATATTGTTTCGGGTTAATCGATATACTATTGCGACTTTTCCGCATTCGGGTCTGATTCTTGTGAATATTGCTTGGAATTGTTATTTTGTCATCCTAACAGGTTCGTTTAACATTTGTGGTCATGTTGTGAACTTCGGAATTGTTATTCGATCTCGTATCGTGATTTTCGGACTGTTGGGCTGTTTCGTAATTTCCTAAAGTTTTGGGTACTCGTTTTCATACCCATTTTTACTTACCTTCTATCGTTGGAATCACATGTTCCATTAACGCTTTTGTTCGTTGATGAGAATCCTTTGTGAGCGTTTCGTTGATTTTTCTGAATCATTGCATTTCCGGTCGTTTCGGCTCGCTGAATGGAATCACGCTGAATGCATGTTACGGCCAGACCGCAGATGTTACGGCCGTAAGGTTGTGGGTGTTACGGCCGTAATGGTTTATCGGTAACGGCCGTAACACACCCTCACATTTGGGCAGAATACCCGTGAGCTGGGTTACGGCCGTAATATCCTATGTGTTACGGCCGTAACACGCCTAGCTATTTAATAGCTGGGCGAGAGGTTTCACTTTATTTTTACCCCATTCTCCTTCTCTTCTCGCGAGCGACGGTCGGGTGAAGCTGGGGTTGGGTTCTTGGTCGATTCTACTCAACTCCAACGTGTTTTGGAGGGTCTTAGGTGATAGTAACATCATCTAATCAGTTGTTCTTCGTCGGATCGAGGTATTTTCTTGTTTTCCCTAGAGTTGACCTTTTTGGGGATTTTGTTCTTGATCTCATTTCTAATATGGTTTTTATGAATTGATCATTGTTAAACATTGTTATTGATCACGTTATATGGATTCTATATCCATATTCCAATCTCATATAATCCGAATCGTGATTCGGTGACCTATTGAAGTCTTGAGCATTTAATGCTCGATTAAATGTCTCAATGAGTTTTTTCTCCTATTCTTAGATGCATTTTCCGTTGTTTTAAGTTGCTATGCTTTTAGTGATAACGTTGCTATTGTGTCTCTCGTGGAGGATATAAGCTTGGGTACTTTCGGTCTAGCTACGTTCTTTGGAGTTGTTCGTGTGTGTAACACCCCAAGATATTCGGAATAATTACAGCACCGTAAACCCTTTATATAATAATTTACAAGGCTAAATTAAAAGAAATGCTGAACTATACGAAAATACCACCACAAGGAGTAATTTAATAATCGGTTTAATCGTCCAAACAACCCGAAACAATCCATTTATTACAGACTTCACAAATCATCAAAAGAAACACACGTATTCGAGTACTAAAAACCAAACCAGAATAATAGAACAAAACAACGGATAACATCACCGAGCCCCCTCATCATCATGTCGGTACTGTGGTTGCTTCCCCGCTCCTCGGCTACCTGAACATCAAAACAAATGTCCACCCCCGCAGGGGTTAGCAAAACAATGCTAGTACAAGTATCATATTATAAAAATCAGATATGCAACAACGATGCATAGCAAAATACAAACGAGGACTTCCTCTACCGGAATCCAAACGATGCGAATCCACATGATTCCATCAACATAATACAGGGTAATCCAATGATACAGTGCCCTCAGCATAGATCCCAAGATGATCCTTTCGGACCAATACGGGGTGGAAAACCCGTCCAATAATCCAGCTTCCTCAGCATAGATCACAAGATGATCCCGTCGGACCAACACGAGGTGAACAACTGATCCAGCGCCCTCAGCATAGATCACACGATCCCTTTGGATCAGTACAATGTATATAGTACAACTATGCATACGCATATGCAAATTGATATGTCCATCAACATGAAAATCATATGAATCAATAACCTGATCGACATCATAACAATTCAACTTGAATGATCTCATGCCCAACAACATGAATAACAATATGCATGATCAAAATCATCAACACTAAACCAATAGTCAAATTACGATATTTGCCTTAAAGATGGCAAGAATTAAATACTCCAATGACTATCAACACATCCGAAGGCCGCCGCCCCTCGATCGATCACTTTGCAAGGCTCGGACCTTGTTCAAAAGAAATAACAAGGAATTCAACATGATACTCGAAACTAACGTATGAGCACCGAACGTCTTAAGTCATAATCGAGTTAACATTAATGTAAGGCCGGTTCACGGTTAGTCTACTCGATGAAAGCTAAGTCGGAAAATGATATACTTTATATGAGTCGAATGACCATATCGGAGGTGAAATGTCGATGTCTACGGATTCATGGATATACAAGTCATCATAATCTAAACTTCAATATTGATTTCGACTCCCAATTCATATATGGTTCGGGTCTTACGATTCATATCAAAAGTACGATTCAAGATACAAGCATACCAAGTGTACTTCGCAAGGGAACAATACTACGGTGATCCGGGTTTGGTTCTATCGACATAGCCGATTCAAGATACAATCATAACAAGCATGAACATGAAGAATATTTTCAAGTCAAACACCTCTATCAAAACACAAATTATCATCGGTGGAACATCTTAGTAATCTCTTAACCTCACTAGAATCATGCTCATAATTCATAACAAACTCAGGACACTACATCCTAGGGTTTTATCCGTCAAGGTTCGATTAATACTCTTAACAACAAAGGAGAAGCAAGGTGTAACCGGGTTCCAATCTTCTAAAAACATGGTGTCTGACTCCTTATGATAATAACGAACATGGAAATCTCAGAAACAGGTTCAAAACATCCTCAAGAACATGAAATCAAGTTGGTAAAGGATCAACATACCTCAATATAAAGAAGAACAACGAATACTTGGTGAAACTCAACACCGGAAGCTTGAACACCAATCATCAAGGGTCTACGATCCTCCAATTCGAACTGAGATGATGATATGAGGGATTTATGGTGCTGGGGAGTTCTCAGGTTACGAAAATCGGCCAAAGAGCAACGAGAAAATGAAATGGAGGTTGAGATCTATAAATAGATTTTAACGCGTTACATATGTTAAGGGCAAAGCCTTACGTACGTTATGGCCTTAGCGTACACTATCCTCAAACTTTAGCGTACGCTAGCGTCTAGCGGAACTCACTGCCTCAAATTATGGATTCTATTACGTACGTTATACAAGGTTTTTACGTACATAAAACCATGTACATAGCGCACGCTAACACCCATGTCTAAAGTACGTTAAGCCATGTACGAAAAGCCGTTTAGGTTCACGCGGGGTAATTTCGGCGAATCTCCCTCTGGCCCCCACATGTAGACCTTATCCGATCTGCCCATGACTGAAGCTTACGTACGCTACGCTACAACCATAACGTATGTTATATTCAACATTTAGTGTACATTATGCTCAACGCCAAGCGTACGTTAAGTCGTGCAGATGCATGCATGCATGAATGCGTTGGAAACTCAAAACGCAGGAACACGAATACGGGACACCACACTTCGGCAAATAATACCACATAATCAAATGTTTCAAGTTCGAATACAGGTAAAATACACCATAATTATCTGGGCATTACATACTACCCCTCTAAAAAGAAGTTTCGTCCCGAAACTTAAGACGAAAACAATTCCGGGTATCTCGAATTCATACTATCTTCAGTCTCCCAAGTTGCTTATTCGACTCCATGTCGAGACCACTGAACTTTAATCAAGGAGATTGATTTATTCCTCAATTATTTGACTCGACTCTCGAGTATCTTGATTGGATGCTCTTCGAACATGCCATCGTTAGCCACTTCAATCTCGTCAAAATCGATGATATGACTGAAATCTGGTACATATTTCCATAATTGGGATACGTGGAACACATTATGAACGTGACTCAGCAATGGCGGTAAGGCCAAACTGTACGCCAACTCCCCCACTCTTTCGAGGATCTCGAATGGTCTGATATATCTCGGACTCAGCTTTCCTTTCTTCCCAAAATGGAAAATTCCCCAAGTAGGAGAAACCTTTAAGAGCATCTTGTCACGGGATGGGAGTTTGCTATGGTCCTAAGCATCGTGCGGGATAGCAACCCTCTTGCTAGTCAGCCTTAAATCCTCCGAAATTAGCTAAGTATGAAGTTTCCACAACGGAAGAGAGGCAATGGGTTGATGGAAAATTACTTCCACTAAGTTACAAAGAGTTACAAGTATGTCTCTTACAATGTTTTCCCAAGGATCTGTGGGATTTGAGGATGGTTTGCAAATGAGCCTCAACTTCCCTATTTATACTACCTCCTATCACTAGAAGCTTCCTAAACCTCCTCATTTGGAGGCTTCTAGATCCTCCTACACTTAGCCTATTCTAGAACACCTTCTAGAAAACTCTATGTATTACAAGTCTTTATACAATGCTAGAAACATCTACTAAGTTACAAGTCTCTTGACTCATCTAAGAGTCTTCAGCACCTTCCACACGTTTTTGGACCTTTCTGGCTTGCTCGACTCAACCCGGCCCGCTCGGCCCGACTCCATGTAAACTGGCCCGATCCGGCCCGGCTTTCCACACATGCCTCCGGATTAATCTTTGATGTTCCGGACCATCCCGGTCCGTTTCTGGAATTTTCCGAGTACAACTTCCGCACAGTGGACTCCTCAGCTTTCCACTGTCCAGTGCACTCACAGGCCTTTATCTGTCTAAGCCTATTATAGGGGAGGGAGCTCCGTGTGTCCCTTGCGCGCTGACCGCGCACGCACCCAATGCCTCACGCGCACCCCTCGCGGGTGTCCGTCGCCCGTGTCCGAGTCTCGGCCCTCGGATGTGCCTCATCTCGTCATCTTGTCCCGCGTTGTCCCGAAGCAGCGTGCCTGTCCGCTGCACTCGTCCATTCGGTTCCCGGCATGCCTTGTCTCGCCGCCCAGGTAGCTCTGCAAATGGACTAATGGCCTTGTCCCTCGGTTGGGCATTTGGTTGCCCGGATGGCCTGCTTGTTTGGCCATACATCCACGCATGCCGCACCACACGGCTAGGTCCCTCAGTCGGTTGTGCCGCTCCACACGGACTTGCAGTCCCGAACGTTCCCCGTGCACGTTGATCCGCTGGACCTCGCACCCCTCTGTGCGGGTTTGTTCGAGCATTCTATCGGTCATTTCCCTCGGGGTGTGACAACGTGGTCCCTAATTTCAAACTCTAACGGGCGACGACGCACGTCTGCATAAGACTTCAATAGAACCTTTTACGAATCAGAGCTACCTTCTCTTGAGTCTGAACTATCAATTCTAGTTCCATCCCGATCAAGTCAGATGAATCGTCCCAACACAGGGGTGACCTGCATCTTCTTCCGTACGATACTTCAAACGGTGCCATCTTTATGGAAGCATGCCAACTATTGTTGTAAGTGAATTCAATCAACGACAAATGAACCTCCCAATCAGTCGACCAATCTAAGGCACAAGCTTTTAGCATATCTTCTACTGTCTGAATAGTCCTTTCGGACTGTCCATCCGTCTGAGGATGATAAGCTGTGCTAAAGTTCAGCTCGGTTCCCGAGGCTTTAATGTACATAGTGCACTGCGTGTAGTGTACGTAATATATACACTCTAATGTACATAATATACTGCATGTAGCGTACATAATTCTTACATCTAGTGTACGTAATATATATTAATCCACTTAATCATTTTATCATATTTAACCACAAAGTGTGACTTCCTTTAGACTCGTGAAGCAATTTCCTCGGGGAACAAGACGTTGGCCACCATCATATTCGCGCCGGTAATTGCTCAACGACGTCAGGGTCCGTCACTGATAAATCATCAATATCATACAATTATATCACAATAAACTTTAGTAAATTTGGACAAGGTTTTGTTCGCAACACGGTTTAAACACAACGTATAAAAGTACAAGCATCGTGGGATGGAGCGAAATATATAATTGCTAAAATTGAAGTACATATTATTTAACAACATGAAATACCTGTGGTATTACACAGGTTACGGAAAGAACTGTATGAATTTAAGCAAGCACCTTGAGCTTGGTATGAAACCATGTCTCTGTACCTTATAAACAATAGATTTGAGTAAGGTGTTGTGGACACAACCCTATTTAAAATATAGGAAGGAGATGACCTGTTAATGGTATAAATATATGTCGATGATATTATATTTGGTTCTACTAACCTTGCTTTATGTCAAAGGTCCTCTCATCTCATGCAAAGTAAATTTGAAATGACTATGATGGGATAACTTAGTTATTCCTAGACTTGCAGGTGAAGCAGTTGCCTACAGGAATCTTCATCAACTAAGAGAAGTACAGAAAGGAGCTACTCAACAAGTTTGAGATGAATAACTCCAAATCCTCGTTAACCCCATGAGCACTTCCACGCAAATATGCTGACGAAGCTGTAAAGTCGGTTGAACAATCTCTCTATAGGAAGCTTATTGGCCCACTCATGTACCTAACATCTAGCAGCCCAATATCCAGTTTGCTATAGGAGTGTGTGCTTGGTATCAAGTCGCACCTAAGGAGTCACACTTCATGAGAGCCAAATGAATCCTTAAATACGTGAAAGGAACAATCGATGTAGGATTGTGGTATCCTAAGGAATGAGGATTCGATTTGGTTGGCTACAGCGACTCGGATCTCTGAGGCTGTAAGTTGGATAGAAAAAGCAGAAGCGGTACTTGTCACTTTCTTGGACCTAGACTTGTGTCATGGTTCAGTAAGAATCAATTGGCCAACTCGCTTTCTACAGCTTAGTCGGAATACTATGCCACTGGAAGTTGCTATATGCAGATTCTCTGGATGCAACAGCAGTTACAAGACTATGGAATCAGTGCCAGTGAGATGCCAATCTTGTGTGATAGCACGAGTGCAATTGCAATAACGTACAACCCTGTATTGCACTCTCGAACTAAGCATATTGATATGAAGCATCACTTCATCACGAATCATGTTGAGAATAAGGATGTTCGGATTGTATAAACTCCTTTAAATAATTATTAGGATAGTGATCCCATGATGGTACAAATATGTAAATGAAATACTTTAGGAAATAAATTCGCAAATACGGTTATTACATAATTTTGGAATTTTCAAGAGTTTAATTCAAAAATAAACGAAATAACAAGACTCCTTCCCAACACTGCTCAAGCCTAACCGGAACCTTCGGGAATGTCCTGCACATATTCAACAAATTTGCCTGACACGACAAATCGTGCCAGCCAGCCTAGGTCAGATAGTACAATTAAAAATTCATCGATAGAATAAGATAACTCCGTGGAACAATATCATAATTCGATTTGACAATAGTTCACAGAATACTCATCAAGTTCTTTTATACCAACACATAAGCTCCCAAGGTCGCAACCAAGGGTCACGGAAGTATCTACACAGGAATACTTCGGACGTGGGTACCATTAAGGTTTTATCCCTCAACAACATTTCTGCAAGTGTACCATTCAGGTTTTACTCCCAACACATCGGCCCATTAATATACGATTTCTATGTAATATGAAAACACAAAATTCACCAATAACGACACATAATCAATCTTGAAATTTCGTAAATTAAACTTAACATAGTCTGAGCAAAATATCACTTGCCTTAACCCCGACGAGAGTATTTCCCTTGCTAACATAATGGTTCGAACGCCCACGATCGAGATCTCAACCTATTTACATATCCATCGATTTATACCTCATAGTGATAATGACGAATAGCGACAATTATCCCTTTCCCGATCAAGTTCTTAACCTAGTACAATTCAAAATGTTGGAACCAACTCTACATTTAATAATAATGTGGATTATTTAAAATTTCAATTCCTTGATTAGTAACTCCTTACAATACGTCTCCGATACGATTTCAACTACAATCAACGTTATTAACTTGCTAACTATTTGGGTTCGAAATTCCTCAATCCTAGGGTAGAACGGACGAGCACGACCCCAGCAAAGTTCTCGTATGCTTGATTACCTATCTAGTTCGGTAATTGATAACTAACTCATGTAATAATTTCAACGAGTTTAATATATGATAATCGAATTACTAACACAATTTATTACATGACAAATTTCATGGTATTGGCGGTTTATAAGTTTGCTCATGAGTTTACAACTCAACCTACGATTATAACCACAAGGCATATGAAATGCTAGCTAGAAATAGGCTTACGTTTAAAAATTATGATTAGGGTTAGTTTCAATGGTTCGATTATCTTCCAGTGTTCTAAACTACCCAAAACACCCAAAATCTGATACGACATAGCTAACAACACCGAATAAATTCAAAGATTTGATAGGCTTACCTCAACTGACGCCGGACGAAGAAGAAGAACGAAGAACGATGAAGAACGGAAAACAACACCTTCAAAACCTTCTCCGAAACTTGAACAATCCACCCTTCTAGATAATATGCGGCAAGGAAGGCTATAAATCGATCAAGGTGGCTGGATGATGTTTTTAGGGAGAGAAAAATTATTTTTCGTTCGTGAGAAATAAAAGGGGAGGTGTTGTTTCATAACATCAGGATGTGTCTAACGTATGTTATGCCTTAAGGTTTACGTACGTAAGGCCTTTAATGTACGTTATGCTCAATCTGTTAACGTACGTAAGGTATGCTCAACTGCTGCCCGGATTGACCCCCATCATTACGTACGTATGCCGCGACAACGTATGTAACTTTTCTTACATAATGTATGCAAGGTCTAAAGATTAACGTACGTTATGATAAGTTGACTCGCTTGTCTTCTAGTGCGCCGAAAGTTGTTCTGATAACGCATAATTGAAAATTATTGTCGGAAGACCAAAGGATGGTGACACAAATGACCATCCCGATCCGAAATAATGGTCTTCGGAGTACCATGCAATCAGACTATCTCCACAATAAACACCCGTGCCAACTTCTCTGGTCCCCATGTATCCTTAATACCCAGAAAATGAGACGACTTGGTTAGACGATCAACTATCACCCAAATCATGTTCATCCCCGTTCTGTTCCTTGGCATATTGGTGTAAAGTCCATTGATATATGCTCCCACTTCCATTCAGGAATCGGAAGTGGCTTCAACATTCTAGCAGGTCGCTGATGTTCAATCTTAACCTGTTGACAAATTAAACACTTCGAGACGTATTCCGCTACGTCCCTCTTCATATTTCCCCACCAAAAATTTTGCTTTAGGTCCTTATACATCTTATTGGTGCCCAGATGAATAGAATAGGGTGCACTGGGAGCTTTCTTCATGATCGTCTGTTTCAAAGCATCGTCATCGGGGATGGAAAGTCGACTCTGGAATCTCAGAACTCCATCATCATGTATCACGAATCCTGGGGCCTTTCCTTTATTCACTTCATCACGTAACCGAAAAATCAGAGAATCATCCAACTGCTTAGACTTGATTTCTTCGATTAACGATGAAGTTAATTCCATCATACACAGTTGCCCTTGGAATCCTTGCAACCATACTTCAATTCCTTCGTGAATCAGTTCTCTTTGAATGCTGGACTGGGACGTAAGCGCTTCCAACATTCGAATAGAAACAGGTTTGTGGCTCAGTGCATCAGCTACCACGTTCGCCTTGCCTGGATGATAAAGAATTTCCAGGTCGTAATCTTTGATCAATTCCAGTCATCACCTCTGTCTCATGTTTAATTCCTTCTGACTGAAAATATACTTGAGACTCTTGTGATTTATGAAGATATGACAGTCGGTGCCGTACAAATAATGTCGCCAAATCTTTAGGGCAAAGACAACGGCTGCTAACTCTAAATCATGTGTCGGGTAGTTAACCTCATACGGTTTCAACTGTCGAGATGCATAAGCAATCACCTTATCCTTATGCATCAACACGCAACCCAGACCCTGATTTGAAGCATCGCTATAAACCATGAACCCATCAGTTCCATCTGGTAGTGCTAATATTGGCGCCAATGTCAGTCTTCTCTTAAGTTCATCAAAACTAGTCTTACATTTCTCGTCCCACACGAATTGTTGAGCCTTCTGTAACAGTTGAGTAAGCGGACGAGCAATTTTGGAAAATCCTTCCACAAAACAGTGATAATACCCAGCAAGTCCGAAGAAACTTCGGACCTCCTCCACGTTCTTAGGAAATTCCCACTCCAAGATTGCCTCAACTTTCTTCGGGTCTACTTGTACTCCATCGGTTGATATCACATGCCCAAGGAACATTACTTCCTTCATCCAGAACTCGCATTTGGAAAGTTTTGCATAAAAATGTTCATTCCTCAAAGTACTCAAAATAATACGCAAATGTTCTGCATGCTCTTCTGGATCCTTCGAATAGATCAAGATGTCGTCAATGAAAACAACCACGAATTTATCCAAGTATTCTAAGAATACCCGATTCATCAACTGCATAAACACCGCAGGAGCATTAGTAAGTCCAAATGGCATCACTACAAACTCATAGTGCCCGTACCGGGATCTGAAAGCGGATTCCGGTATATCATATTCCTTAATCCTCAACTGATGGTATCCTACTCCCAATTCGATCTTCGAGAATACCGTCGCCCCCTGCAGTTGATCAAATAAATCATCGATCCATGTCAATGGGTATTTATTCTTGATTGTCATCATTTTAAGCTCCCTGTAATCAATGCACAATCGGAGGGATCCATCTTTCTTCCGAACAAAAAGGACGGGCGCACTCCAAGAAGAAACACTAGGTTGAATGTAACCCTTCTGCAACAATTCCTAAGCTATTTTTTTTAACTCGTACATCTCGGTTGGCACCATACAGTATGGTGTTCTAGAAATAGGTACGGCTCCTGGTTCCAATTTGATATTAAACTTTACAGCTCTACGTGGAGGTAATACAGGTAGTTCGTTAGGGAATACACTGAGAATTCGTTCACCACTAGAATAGATGAGAGCTCTACCCCTTCTTCCTTCTTCATGGTATAACACCAAAACCCGGTGCAACCCCGTTTTAGCAATTTAATCGCTTTCATGGCTTTGATCACTTTCCCAGAGCTTCCTGGTCTCCATCCTTCGAATAAGTGTTCAGATCCGTCACCAGCAATAATCGAGATAACTCTCTTCCGATAGTTCAAAATAGCCCCAAAATGATTGAGCCAATCGTCTCCAAGAATTAAATCGTCACCATGGATGTCGGTCACAATAAGATTTGACGGCCAATCTCTCCCTCCTATAGACACAGGGAAATTCCTATCTTCTAGATTTCCTATAATTCTATCACCGCTTGGCAGACTCACAACATAAGGTTCACAATCATGCAAACACGAGATTTACAAATGATTAACACAGTTCAACGATATGAAAGAATGCATAGCTCCTGAATCGAATAAGACACTAACTGGTTGCAAAAGAATCTGAATCGTACCTGATACAACAGTAGTATTCTGATCATCTGACCTCCTTATCTCATAAAGGCGCGTAGGAACGGACCCAACACTGGATGATTCTCTTTTTCCAAATTTTGCTGTTGAAGACCACTTTGCTGTGTCGGGTTCACACTCGTATATTTTGGAACTTGTGCTGAAGTGCGAGCCCTAAACGATCTAGTCACATTTCCACAAAAAGTCTCTCGATGTCCTTCTTGCCCACATTCAAAACAGGTCACAGAAGAAGCGGAGTAATAACGCCGAAAATGTCCTGGGCATCCACAATTATAACACTTCTTCGCTGCATCGGTAACCGTTGATGTCATCCTGAACTTCTTTCCACCTCGAGTAGGATACGGAGGTCTCTTGGATGAATGTAATGAGGACTGGCCCTTGCGGGGCCTACTACTCTTGTTCTCAGTGAAGTTGCCAGACACTTTCTGCTTCTTTGCTTCCACAAATTTCTCCACTGCTGTATCTTTCATTTCGTAAGCCAGGGCCTTGTCCCGATACTGTCACAGAGTAGTACATTCAAATCCCGACATATATTGTTGGATCTCCGGCTTCATTCGCATGTCGAAGTGAAAAATCTTCTCTGCCTCGGTTCGGACCAGATGTCGCATAAAGGTTAGTTGGTGATTAAAAGTCTTAATCATATCTGTCACAGATGCCTCCAGATTCTGCAGCGAGAAAAACTCTCGGACTCTAGCCTCTCTAACTGGACGACGATAATATTGTGCTTCAATCATTAATTTGAATTCAGTCCAGTCAGCATTATGATCCTCAGGTCGAATGGCTTCCCACCAGTCGAAAGCTTCCCCAATCAGAAAATACTGAGCGATCAGGACTTTTCGGTCATCGAGATAATTAATTCCCCTAAATATCTTCCCCACTTCTTTTAGCCAATGGTCCTATGTAGGCATCTCTGAGGAACTGTCAAACTTTGGTGGGTATAGTTTGACCACTTCTCAAAGCCACCTGTATCCCTGATTGTCTTCGTTACGCTGTTGACCCATCGTCGCTTGCATGAGGTCAACCACCTGAGCAAATTGGGTCATCTGAGTGACCACTTGTTGAAGCACTCCCGGCATGTTAGGATTTGCGTCTTCCTCCACAGTTCGTGCTCGATCATTATTTACCGATTCCTGTTGTCCGTCAGAACGAGAATCAGCTCGATTAGCGGACAAATCTGGGGTAGACGACGAATCTTCTTGTCTCGCATTACCACATCCGCGTCCGCGTCCACGACCTCCTCTCAACATACTGTAAACATAAATACTCAATACCGAGAGCAAAACCTACTAAAATTCATCAATATCCACAAAACACGAAATAATTAACATGGTAGTATATGAGATTAGGAAACTTATAACCACGGTCCACACGACAACGCTGGCTGTACAGTGATGTTATACGCAACCGATAAATCAACGACATAAACAAACCTAACTAAACCCAACTGCCAAGATATCCATGAATCTTATCTCCAATACCATATTCTGTAACACCCCGAGATATTCGGAATAATTACAGCGCCGTAAATCCTTTATATAAGAATTTACAAGGGTAAATTAAAAGAAATGCTGAACTAGACGAAAATACCACCAAAAGGAGTAATTTAATAATCGGTTTAATCGTCCAAACAACCCGAAACAATCCATTATTACAGACTTCACAAATCATCAAAAGAAACACACATACTCGAGTACTAAAAACCAAACCAGAATAATAGAACAAAACAACGGATAACATCACTGAGCCCCCTCCTCATCACATCGGTACTGTGGTTGCTTCCCCGCTCATCGGCTACCTGAACATCAAAACAAATGTCCACCCCCGCAGGGGTTATCAAAACAATGCTAGTACAAGTATCATAATATATGAAATCAGATATGCAACAACGATGCATAGCAAAATACAAACGCGGACTTCCTCTGCCGGAATCCAGACGATGCGAATCCACATGATTCCATCAACACAACACAGGGTAATCCAATGATCCAGCGCCCTCATCATAGATCCCAAGATGATCCCGTCGGACCAACATGGGGTGGAAAACCCATCCAATAATCCAGCTTCCTCAGCATAGATCCCAAGATGATCCCGTCGGACTAACATGAGGTGAACAACTGATCCAGCGCCCTCAGCATAGATCACACGATCCCTTCGGATCAATACAACATATACAGTACAACTATGTATACACATATGCTAATCGACATGTCCATCAACATGAACATCATATGAATCAATAACCTGATCGACATCATGACAATTCAACTTGAATGATCTCATGCTCAACAACATGAATAACAATATGCATGATCAAAATCATCAACACTAAACCAATAGTCAAATTACGATACTTCCCTTAAAGATGGCTAGAATTAAATACTTCAACGACTGTCAACATGTCCGAAGGTCACTGCCCCTTGATCGATCACTTTGCAAGGCTCGAACCTTGTTTAAAAGAAATAACAAGGAATTCAACATACTACTCGAAACTAACGTATGAGCACCGAACGTCCTAAGTCATAATCGAGTTAACATTAACGTAAGGCCGATTCACAGTTAGTCTACTCGATGAAAGCTAATCCGGAAAATGATATACTTCATATGAGTTGAATGACTATATCGGAGGTGAAATGTCGACGTATACGGATTCATGGATATACAAGTCATCACAATCTGAACTTCAATATTGATTTCGACTCCCAATTCATATATGGTTCGGATCTTATGATTCATATCAAAAGTGCGAATCAAGATACAAGCATACCAAGTGTACTTCGCAAGGGAACGATACTACGGTGATCCGGGTTTGATTCTATCGACATAGCCGATTCATTTCAAGCATGAACATGAAGAATATTGTCAAATCAAACACCTCTATAAAAACACGAATGATCATCGGTGGAACATCTTAGTAATCTCATAACCTCACTAGAATCATGCTCATAATTCATAACAAACTCAGTACACGACATCATAGGGTTTTATTCGTTAAGGTTCGATTAATACTCTTAACAACGAAGGAGAAGCAAGGTATAACCGGGTTCCAATCTTCTAAAAACATGGTGTTTGACTCCTTATGATAATAACGAACTTCAAAATCTCAGAAACAGGTTCAAAACATCCTCAAAAACATGGAATCAAGTTTGTGAAGGATCAATATACCTCAATATAAAGAAGAACAACGAATACTTGGTGAAACTCAACACCGGAAGCTTGAACACCAATCCTCAAGGGTCTAGGATCCTCCAATTCGAGCTGAGATGATGATATGAGGGATTTATGGTGCTGGGGAGTTCTCAGGTTATCGGCCAAAGAGTGAGGATAAAATGAAATGGAGGTTGAGGTCTATAAATAGATTTTAATGCGTTACGTACGTTAAGGGCAAAGCCATACGTACATTATGGCCTTAGCGTACGCTATCCTCAAACTTTAGCGTACGTTAGCGTCTGGCAGAACTCACTGCCTCAAATTCTGGTTTCTATTACGTACGTTATACAAGGCCTTTACGTACGTAAAACCATGTACATAGCGCACGCTAACACCCATGTCTAACGTACGTTAAGCCATGTACGAAAAGCCATCCAGGTTCACACGGGGCAATTTCGGCTAGTCTCCCTCTGGCCGCCACACGCCGAGCTTATCCGATCTGCCCATGACTGAAGCTTACTTACGCTACGCTACAACCATAATGTACGTTATATTCAACACTTAACGTACGTTATGCTCAATGTCTAGCATACGTTAAGTCGTGCAGATATATGCATGCATGAATGCGTTGGAAACTCAAAAATGCAGGAATATGAATACGGGACACCACACTTCGATTAATAATACCACATAATCAAATGTTACAAGCTCGAATACAGGTAAAATACACCATAATTATCTGGGCATTACAGTGTGTTAACTATCGAGGCAAGTATTCTTTTCTATACGATTTATATTATGTGAATTGAGGTTGCATATGAAATTGTGTTGGTTTGTGCATTTTTGTTGATTGTGCCTTATGTGAATTATCGTAGTTGTTATGTCGTTATGTGAAGTTAGTGTTGGTTCATTGCTTGTCATAGAGACGTAGTGATGGGTAGATGAAACCTTAAACGTGTGCTATAATGTTTTGGTGATCAATGAGTTGTGTGGATTTTGTTGTGTGTTAGGGATTTAGGTTGGCTGTAATGGTTTGATCGGTTGTTATACCTGTCGTTGTGTAGCGATGCATCTAGAATTGTTAGGTTGTTGCTAAGCTGTGTCGGTCGTATTTACGTGTCGGATATATGGCCAATTCTAGCAAGTGCCTTATATCTATATTGTGACTAGCAATCGAGACATGCAATTTTGTAACGTGTATGTTGTTGTTCTTCCACCCAGGGATGGTCCGACGGGGCCTCTGGGGCCCGATACTAATGGGTACGGCCGCGGAAGTGGTTTCCCACCCGAGGATGGTCCGATGGGGCCTCTGGGGGCTGATACTAATGGGTACGGTCGCGGGTTACCAGGTGTGGTTTTCATCATGTGGTTGATGTTGATGTTTCGATAATTGTGATATGTCCGGAATATCACAACATTTTTGTTCTCGATGTTGAGATACATTATATATAGGATTTTTGTACTTGGCTATAATGGCACTAGAATATGTGTCGTATGTATTTAGTTCTTTGGTTGTGAGGTTTTGGCATTGGAAAACTGCCTGTGATATTATTTCCGTGTATTATAGTGTGAAGAGGTTTTGGGTTGAGATTCCTATGGTTGTGTAAATGTTATTTGTGGAAAATGAGTTTGGGCCGAGACCCAATTGTTTTGACATGGTTTCGTAATTAAGGACGCGAGGTCCAGAAGAATTTACTATTTATGAAAATGGTTGTTACACAAAACGAGATTTGGGCTGAGTTCCTATTGTTTTCGGATAGTTTATAATCTTGGACTTGAAGTCCAAATAAACCTTATGTCATTTTCTAAAAACTCCCGAGTTGATAATTTACTTTCAAGGACCTAAGTCGTATTTTAAACTTTGAAAACCTCTTGGGAACTTCTTTAATGGTTTGTCGTCGTCTTATAATAACTGATATTTGTATGGTATATTTTGTATGACTTTAATAATTGTACCAGCCATTCCAATGCTAACCCCTTTAATGGGGGAAATGTGTATCATGCATTTCAGGAATGCTTAGTATGTTGGAGCAATCACAGGGACGACATGGAAGAAGACGGGCCGCGATACTAATCAAGAGTTAGTCCAATTTGATGTTGTCATATTGTTGAGCCATCTTCTGTCTTCCGCTATATTGTATTTTGACCCCTGTGCGGGTAGGAGTTTTGTAAGAGAGATTTATATGAACTTTAAGTTGTATGTTTGTGGTAAAAGACCAAAACGGTCTAATGGTCCATTATTTAGCCATGACGTCAAGTAATGTGATGTCTTGTTTCTGTAATTAGCCTGGTAGATCCTCACAGAGAGGGTCTGCGGCGTGTAATATTCCCATATAGTTTCTGGGGGTGTTATAAAGGGCTCGCAGATGGGTTTAGCGTTGTTCTTCCCTATGATCTTTAAGTTGAGGAGGAGAGGAATGGCATTCCTTATAGATGACTATGGTGTTCTAAGAGGAGGCTATATCATTTTGTCGGATGAGCTTTAGGCACCTCGGTAGCCGTAGGAATATGAGGAGTACATTATCGGGTTATTTAGTGGAATGTATAGGAGGGACAGACTCCGGATGTTGGGGTTTGTGCTATTGGATGGGAGAATGATCTGTTGTGGGTTTTTCAAGGGACTTCGCTTTATCACTGCTGGCCCGAACATCCCTTCCGAGTATATTCGCGACTCATGCAGAGTCTTGTTTGGAAGTCATCATCATCTTCATCAGAATCTAGATCAGAGTGATGATCCGAGATGTTGGTCACATTACACTATCTTACAACTTAGAATGGTGGGGGTTTGAATAAGCTGTACTCTTTTTCAAAGTTTTATTTATGTAGCGAAGCCCTAAACCAAGTTGCTGTAAGCATAACAACTAGACAATCTCCTCTATCTTGGTGCTTACAGGGTTTTAAAAGCAAGTATACTAAAATCACAAACAGTATGAAAACAATAAGTACAGAAAGAAATAACACATAAGTTTAATGTGGTTCGAGGTAAACCCCTATACGTCCACAGGTTCTCCAAACAGGAGTAAGAAGTTTATTAAAATCCAGGCGTACACAACTGTATGATTTTAACTAAACCGTTTGTTGTATCATTCACACAGATTGATACAACCGACTGTAGCTTGATCCGTTCATACAAATTGGCTGTAGGCTTCTTCGACTTGATTCTTCTCACACAAATTGAAGTTTTGTCCTTAAACTCTATTCTTCCCATACAGGTCAAAATAACTTGACTTAGTTTACACAGGGCTAAGGGTCTCAAAAATAAGTTTTTTGAAGTATCACGAATGGAACAACAGTTGCAGGCTTTATAGGCTTCACTATAGTTGTGTTGTTCTCTGTTGAGGACTTAGATATTTCTTTAATCAAGATATTCACTGTATGCTTGAAGAAATATATTGCTCTTGGTTAATAAGTTTGTGTATGAGCAATCGTTCAGTAAGTTAGTTAATTCACGAGCAATGTCCTCTTGTTTGAGCTATTTATAACCTTAGAAATAGATCCGTTATAAATATAGTCGTTGGCCTGTTGATGAGATTTATACAGATCTGATTGCGGCTCCAGAATGTTTGAAGTAAAGATGTTTTGCAAATGTGCCAGACATTCTATTCGATCCTTATTAAATGCTCTTATGTATGTAGTCTATTCGGTTACATTAAATCATGTTCTGTCAGCATTAAATGCTACTTTAGAATCATGAATACTTTATGAATAAATAAAGGTTATTTCACAATGGTTTAAAGTTCTAAGTCTTAGTCCTGCTGGATTGTGTTTTACTTTTCCTAAGTAAAACACCTACAGCTTCTTTGTTGTTGCCAACTGTCTTTCTTGCCGTACACTAGAACTTCTATTAGGTGTAGGATTTGACTTCTTGGGCACTTTATGAAGTTCGCTATAGGGACAGGCCGTAGGGTGCATTTATCAAAAGATTTAGGGTTATTTTTCCCAACAATTCCCCCTTTTGATAATCCCAAAATCCTTTTAAAGCATAATGCTGTCTTCAAGTCTTTTGTCGGATGGTCTGATCTTCGGGACTTAGACTAAAATTTTGAACTGCTAGCAGATAAGTTCTGAAACTTTAAATCACACAACGCTAAGTATATTACAACTTACGTTATGACTGGCTCGTAGGCACAATCTTACAGCAAATAGTCTTATTTGAATATAACTTAATCCATGAACTGTTCACAGACAAGTTCTTACATCTTTTAGACTTAGAAATTGTAATATCCGTACCTTTCTATTTTTAGAAGTTTCCATTTTTGGTGTATGTCTATTTTTATCGACTCGCTTGTAAATCTACTTTATTCTTAGACTTTTTCCATTTGGACGAGTTTCGGAGATGTTTTCACACAATTCCATTCTATGTTATGTTTTGCCGTATGTACGTATGATCCTCATTAAACTCATTTGCTTTCGTTGTTTCTTTGTTTACATAAGTTCGTATGGTTGAGTTGTTCGTGTTGTGAGTTTCGGTTTGTCAATCCGACGTCGTATCATAATTTTCGAGCGTTTGGGCCGTTTTGTAATTTCCTTAAACTTAAGGGAAATTTACTTTCGTCGTCGAATTCTGAACCTTTGGGTAATCGGAATTGTGTTTACTTTTAATGATCAGATTCATCATCGAGAATACTTCGTAACCATATTTTTGGTTCGATAGCAGGTCCGAGTTTCGGAGTCGTCCGGGACAGTTCGGACAGCAGCTTCTTAGACTGCTGTCCAGTAGGGTGTTACAGCCGTAACACCATTCATTATGGCCAAAATGTTGGCCTTGTTACGGCCGTAAGGCAGCCCCTGTTACGGCCGTAACAGCCTGCTGTTTTAAGACAGCGGGCAGAGGTCAGAACTCATTCTTTGCAACAGCGGGCAGAGGTCAGAACTCATTCTTTTCATTTCCTTTCTTCGTTTTCTTCATTGGGCGACGCATAGAGGGAGATTCCATCACTTCCAATTCGTATTTTCGCCATACTTCATCACTGTGAGATCGTAGGAGCATATCATCTTCTAAGTAATCATCTTCCACCGTTCAAATCCGAGGTAAATGGCTTAGAACCCTAACTTTGTCAATTTTGGGGGGTTTTCGGGTTTTACTTGATTAATCTCAAATTGTTCAAGTATGTTGTATTATTCCTTACCAATTTTTGTTATTGTGTGATTCTCAATCCGATTTCATCGAGTTTAATCTCCGAATTATCGATTCGGGGAGATTTTGCGTAAACCCTCGCCCGAAATGATTGAACGTATATTGTCATAGCTTATAATCAGGATTATGGGCATTTTCCATTCGATTATTGTTGTCCATTAGGACTGAGTTATGTTAATCCTTCGTTTAGGAACCGTCGTTTTCTATCCGGTTCATTCGTAGTCGTTATTCATTCCCTATTCTTCGAAGATGTCTCAAAGGCAAGTACTTTACATTTCTTTACGCGTTCTAGTATTTGAATTATGGCTTTTCGTGGTTGTATGGATGGATATGTGTATGTTCACCTAGGGACGGTCCGACGGGGCCTCTAGGGATACGTATTTCCGTGAGTGTGCGTATCATGAACTATGGTTAACCCCCAGGGATGTCCGACGGGGCTCTGCGGGGTACGGTGGCCATGAGTCTCATACCAACAGTTAACTTTAAATTATTTTGTTGGAGAAATGTGTTTTGTGCTTGTGCACCGTAAATATTCCGGAATATAAATGATTTCTAAAATGATTTTTGGCGCATATTTCATCTGATTAGAATGGTAGTTCAAATGGATTGTACTTGCACTAGCAGTTGTCGCTAACCCCTTAAATGGGGGAAATACTTTTGTATTTCAGGTACAGGTCATCGAAGCAAACGAGCATGCGAGCCGCACGAGGATGATGGGCAAGTGTGATTCTGTTCAGTGGTTGTCCGTTGGTGTTTTGTTCTGGAGTTTATTTATTATGTCATTTGCTTAAGTACTCGAGTACTTCTTTCTTAAATTTATTAATATTGTGTACCCGTTTTGGGAGTAGATTTAATGTCGAATTGTATTGTCAATTTCGGTCTTTTGTTTTGAATGTAGTGGATTGAGAAATTGTCTGTGTGTTAATGGTGTTGGTCTTTGTCGAATGTCGGGTTGGTACGCTAGCCTGGTGGATTCCAATATTTGGGGCCCAGGACACTGTAATATGCCCTGATCGTCTTGGGGGTGTTACAGAATATGGTATCGGGGCTTAGGTTTATGGATACCTAGTCTGTCGGTTATTTGGGTCTAGTTGAGTGTTGTTTTTTAACAGTATCACTGCTACACCATCATCTCAGTACGCCGGTGCTCGTAAGTTTTTCCTAACTTGACTCGTTACGTTGTTCTGTTCTATTCCTTTCTTGGTATCTTGTTGCATTTTGCGTTTGAACTGTACTTACCCGTTACTTCTTCAGAATGCCTGCTGGTAGAGGACACGGACGCAGTCGCGGACGCGGTAGTGGATATGGCGCAGCCAGTGGAGCGGCCATGTTCGATAACTCGGGAACTGATTCGGCGATGCCTTCTTTGTCCAATAGTGTTCCACCCAGTTCCGGAGGCCAGCAGGATCAGTCTGCTAGCTCCGACAATGCTCATGAGAATATCGAAGTGGTGAATATTTTGCAGCAAGTAGCGAACCAGATGACGCTACTGACTCAGGCCGTCTTGGTCGGCCAAGCTAATGCTAACCCGGTTCCGCCTACTGGATCCGACAATGATAAGTTACTTGAGGACGTGATTCGTATACGTCCTCCGCAGTTTGATGGTACTTCCGACCTTCCGATTGGGAGAGTTGGTTATTTGAGATGGATAAAGTATTCGAGGCGGCTGACTGCCCTGAGGAGAGGAAAGTACCCATCGCTCAGTACTTCCTCGCCAAGGAGGCGGCAACGTGGTGGCAAGTGGTGAAACCACGTGACTGGGCAGCCACATGGGCAGAGTTCCGAGAGCTGATGGAGGACGAATTTTGTCCATGGCCAGTTAAAGAGGGGAGGATCCGAGCCTTCTTTGAGGCTAAGCCCCAGGATGTTCCGATTTTGCAGGCAATCAAGGAATACAACCAACAACTTCATTATGTGAGAAACTAGGTCCGAGACGAGTTAGACAAGATCCGCCACTTTGACATGCGGATGAAGCCGAGGGTTCGTCACTACATGTCTGGTCTCGGATGTACAACCCTAAAAGATTATCAAAACAAGGCAATGGCTTATGAGATATCATTTTCTGCGACAGAGACTGCAACCTAGGGAAAGAAACAGAAGACCTCCGGTCAGTTTTCGGTAGGCCAGTCTGGTGGGTATCCGAAGGCTCAATCTTGTTCGCGAGTCTTCGGGAATCAGTCCCCATCATTTGGGCAAGGAAACGGTTCTAAGTCTGCTCCTACTGGTTCCGTTCGTGGTCCTACCTGCTTTAACTGTGGTCGTCCCGGCCACATGATGAGTGAGTGTGACAGGCCCCCGATTTAGTGTCTTGCTTGCATGGGACATCGTGCTAAGTATTGTACGGATGTAGTTCGGGCACCACTTACTCAGATATCAGCCCCAGCTGCGGGAGAACCGAGCGTGAATCACGCACCGACAGTTTCTCAACCCCAGCAGAGTTTTGGCAGAGGTCGAGGGCATGGGCAGCCTTCTAGAGGGGGAGCTTCTAGTGCGGGGTCTGTTCCGCCCCGTGTGTATGAGATGAGACGAGCTGGAGATCCCGACGCGATGGTGGCTACAGGTACCGTTCACATCACTGACCATTCTGTTTCCGTGTTATTCGATTCTGGTGCTACACATTCTTTCATATCTCTGGATTGTGTGCGTCGTCTGCATGTTGATTGCCTAGTTGCATGTGAACCATTTGTTGTTAAACTGCCTAGTGGGGATAGCATCGTGGGGGACCGTGAGATTAGAGATTTTCCTGTGAGTATCGCGGGGAGGGATTGGCCTTCTAATTTGATTGCAGTAGATATTAAAGACGAGGATCTGATTCTCGGTGAGGATTGGTTGGACCGTCATGGGGCGATCATGAATTATAGAATGAGAACCATTTCGATGTTAGCCTCTGACGGTACCGAGCATTCTTTTGTGGGGCGTAATCGGAGTAGCCAGAGATTCCTGATCAGCGCTTTGAAAGAGGTGAGACTTCTTCGAGGAGGTTGCATGGGTTATTAGTATTATGCTTTGAGATCGGAAGAAGGGGGAGTCGAGCTCTCGTCTATTCCGGTAGTGTGTGAGTATCCTGACGTGTTTCCAGACGAGTTGCCGGGTTTGCCGCCAGACCGAAAGGTTGAGTTTATTGTGGATTTAGAGCCGGTTGCAGCACCGATTTCTAAGACGCCATACCGTATGGAGCCTGCCGAGATGTTTGAGTTGAAGAAACAGTTGGGAGAGTTTCTAGACATGGGGTATATTCGACCGAGAGCTTCGCCTTGGGGCGCATTGGTCCTGTTTGTAAAGAAGAAGGATGGGTCACTTCGTCTATGTATCGACTATTGAGAGTTGAACAAAGTGACTATCAAAAACAAGTATTTGCTCCCGAGGATTAATGGCTTGTTTGACCAACTGCAAGGGGAAACCGTGTTTTCAAAGATTGATTTGAGATCGGGGTATTATCAGCTCCGAGTGAAGGATTTCGACATTCCGAAGACGGCCTTCCAGACGAGATACGACCACTACGAGTTTGTGGTTATGCCTTTTGGGCTAACCAACGCCCCAGCCGTGTTCATGCAGCTTATGAACAAAGTCTTTATCGAATACCTCGATAAGTGTGTAGTCGTTTTTATCTACAATATCCTGATTTACTCGAGGAGCGGGGAGGAGCATGCACGTCATTTGCATATCGTGCTAGGAATTTTGAGAACTCAGCATCTTTTTGAGAAGTTCTCAAGTGTGGGTTTTGGTTGCGGGAGGTTATGTTTCTCGGCCATGTGATCTCGGCCGAGGGTGTTCGTGTGGACCCACATAAGATAGAGGCAGTGTTGGATTGGATGCCACCCAAAAACGTAAAGGAGGTCCGTAGTTTTGTGGGTTTGGCTGGGTATTATCGTAGATTTGTCGAGGGGCTCTATAAGCTCGCTCGACCACTGACTCAGTTGTTACAGAAGTCAGAGAAGTTTGTGTGGACCGACGAGAGACAGAAGAGTTTCGAGGAATTGAAGAAACGGTTGACGACTGCTCCCATTTTGGCTTTACCATGTGGTAATGAGGGTTTCTCAGTTTTTATTGATGCTTCGGGCCAAGGTCTCGGATGTGTACTCATGAATCACGGGAAGACAATTGCCTATGCTTCCCGTCAGTTGAAACCGTACGAGTTGAATTACCCTACCTACGATCTTGTGTTGGCCGCGGTTGTGTTTGCGTTGAAGATCTGGCGTCACTACTTGTTTGGCTCGTCGTGTCAAATTTTCACCGATCACAAGAGCCTGAAGTACATTTTCACGCAAAAAGAGTTAAATATGAGACAGCGAAGATGGTTGGAGTTGATTAAGGATTACGACCTCGAGATCCTTTACCATCTGGGCAAGGTAAATGTGGTGGCAGATGCCTTGAGCCGGAAATCGGTATCGCTTCGGGCGCTTGAGTTACTTACGGCCCAGCCAGGACTCCAGCGAGAGTTGATGAGGTTGAGCGTTGAGATTGTACTACCAAAGAGTTTCGGCCAGTTGCGTACTCTTGAGATTTCTTCGTCTCTAGTCGATGACATTAAATCGGGACAGTTGGAAGACCCGGTGTTTATTCAGCTTCGAGAAAATGTAGGGAAGGGGAGAGCCCCAGGATTCGTGATATATGAGGACGGTGTGTTGAGATTCTGAGGTCGGCTTTGTGTTCCGAACGACTTGAAATTGAGGTAGAGTATTATGCGAGAGGCTTACGTGTCACCTTACTCAGTCCATCCGGGCTCGAGTAAAATATATAAAGATTTGAGGAGGAATTTCTGGTGGAATGACATGAATAATGAGGTAGTTGAGTTTGTGGCTAAGTGTTTTACTTGTCAACAAGTCAAAATCGAGCATCAGCGGCCAGCCGGATTGTTGAAACCACTACCCGTCCCGGAATGGAAATGGGAAGATATCTCGATGGATTTTGTCACGAATTTGCCGAGGACGAAGACCGGAATGAATATGGTGTGGGTGATCGTAGACCGACTGACTAAGTCGGCATATTTTCTGGGCATCAAGGATACTTGGGGTCCAGAAAAATTGGCTCGTATTTTTATCGCGCAGATAGTGAGACTTCATGGTACGCCGAAGACTATTATTTCGGACAGAGATGGCCGGTTGGTATCGCATTTCTGGCAGGCGGTACATAAGGCATTGTGTAACGCCCCAACTTTATAGGGTAAATATTGGGGAAAATAAATAAAAGGTAAATTTTGCGAAAAATAATTTTCTTGAGAATATAAAATATTCTCGCCTACAAAGTCGAGTCGCTACAATGTCGTGAAAATAAATACCTTTAAATAAGGTAACACTTCATAATAAATACGGAGTAAAATTTTCGGCGGAAAGATAAATCAAAATTTCTAAATTCAAGTTTCCCCAAATGAGTTTCAACATAGTTGACAAAAGAAAAACATCATTTAAATAAATTTCCTTCTCATATGCCCCCTCGGTTCGCTCCTTTGTCCCTCCGGCTCGGTTCAACCTGCGGGATCAATAAAACTGGGGGTGAGTTTCCTTCAGCTCGTGGAAATTACACTGATCACAGTAATATACAATCTCATGGAAAACATAACATGAATAACTTATCACATTTTTCCTCAACATGAATGCATACTCACAATATTACGTATAGCATGAATCGAGCACGCATAACACGAATATTGAGGTTGCGCAGGTGCCCCCGCAATAACATGAAACATACACGCAATACCACATATAACGTGAATACTGGGTTGAGCAGGTGTCCCCACAGAACATGAAACATACACGCAATACCACATATAACATGAAACGAGCACATATGTGAATACTGGGTTGTGCAGTTGTCCCCACACAACATGATAACTTCTTACACGAATACAGGTGAGCCTGATTTACAACGTGTATCATAATTTATAAACATGAAATGAATATCACATATGCAGTCCAATTAAAGGAATTAAAGTGATAGTGAAAATTCCCACCTTAATAAATGATGATGCCTGACTTGAATATGAGGATGCTCGACTCACAGTCCTAAGACCGTAAATCCTAGATAAAGTCTACATATAATAACGATAATAATTATAATCCTTACAATTTATTATTTACATAATAAATGATAGGATACGAATATCACTATATAATAACTGAAAATAAATTATAATTGCTAATTAATATTAACCGAAGAGTTAACATTATTAATGACTGAAATTAAAACACTTATGCATAATTTCTTATTAATTATTAATATTAATTGGCGTCAATATTTTAAATGTCTCAGTCAAAATTAGGATTAAATTGAAGTTTGAAGTTGACTGGGGTCAAATTGTAAGACTTGAGAAGCTGACTGGATTAAAATCGAATTAATTATACTGGCTGGGGCGGAAATAAAAACTTCTGAAAATTGGGAGGACTAAATTGAAAAGTCCTAGAAATTCGGGGGTATAAATACCCCTTAACCCAACTGCAGCCGATAATCAGCTCATTTCTCACCTCTCTTACCAACCCTCTCTGCACTTCTTCTGTCTCCCTCTCTAACCTCCCTCTCTGCACTCTTCTCTCTCTCTCCCTAACCTCCCTCTCGGCCGAATAGAAAAAATCACACACACACACAGACGGGAAGAGCACACACACACCGCAAATCCGGGACACACATGCACACACACTAAACAGAATCGGCCACACTCATCGGCTTCAAGGCGACCTGCGGCGGACTGAAAAGGTGCGTCGCCGGCGGTTCGGCTCGGGTGCAGCAGCAGCTCGCGGCCAAGGCGAGAAAGGTCCGATTCGAAAGGGGTTCGGCCGATTTGGCTACGTGCATGGCAGGAGTTGATTCAGGCTGCAAATTTAGGCTTCGACTGAAGCTACGATTCCAGTTTTGAGCATGTGTAAGTTTGTGCGGGTTTAGGGCTGGGAATTTCGGGTTATGGGTTTTCATTACATGGATTCTAGTATGTCGACTGAAATTCGGGATTGAAGGTCTGATTCCAGTCGGAATTGGATTCGGCCGGGGTTGTTGAACTCGGTTATGTGTGTGGGAAAAATTCCGATTTGGGTTTGGTTCCCGAATTTGATTTCGGATTTCGGATTTCGGAAGAAGTTTGATTGTTAGATTCCGTTAAAATTAAATTTTAAACTTGATTTCTGATTTAGTTTCGACTGTTGAAGATTCCCGTTTTTTGTTAGTGTTTTGGTTCTAGTTCGAAATTAAATATGTACAGGATAATGACAAATGGGTTGAAAATTGCAGGATGAGAAGAAAAATCGGGTTCGAAATTCTTACCTCTTCGAAGGAAAGTCTGATGTTCCGAAGGGGTTGAACTTCCAGATTCAAGATTGGACTCCCGGATGAACTCTTCGAATAAGAAACACGATGAATCTTGTTGTTCTGAATTGTATATTTTTTTTTAAACGATGAACGACGCTGGAAGAAGGGAAGAAAGTGTATTCTGTGTTGTAGTATTGAACAGTATGGTGTGTATTTATACTGTATAAAAAAATTAGGGTTAGAGTTTAAGTTAATTATTCTGGGCTTAGTAATTAATTTGGGTCAGCACAAACTATTGGGCCAATGATAAAAATAATAATAATAATAATTATAATAATAATAATAATAATGATAAAATTTATAATAACAGTAGTAATAATATTAATAACATCGATATTAATAATAATATCTAGAGTAATATAAATGATGATATAGAAATAATAAAGATAAAAATATTAATACTGTTAATATTAATATTGTTCCTATTTTAAATATTATTATTATTAATAATAATACCTTCAATTATCATACTTAAAAATGACTAATATTAAATGTTCTGAAATTAATTTCTGAAATTGACTCGTGTTCAGAACATATGAGATATCATGAAAATGTCTGATCGTATTAAATGATATTATATGAAGTTGACTTGTACGTGTAGTGAAAGTAATTGTACAACAATTACTCACTCGGTAAGGAAATGAGATTAAATGAAATAAAATGCATTATTAATATTATTAGTAGTAAATGACTACTTGAATATAACTGACAAAATGATTTGGGCTAGGACTTGTGATACGTCGAAATAAATATTCATGATTCTCTAAATGGAATTAAATAACATGAAATGCATTATAATATTATTATAATTAATAATATTACATTATAAAAATGGCGGGTATTACATCCTACCCGTCTTAGAAAAATTTTCGTCCTCAAAAATAAATGATATACCTCGATTGAAGAAATTTGGATAACGAGCTTGAAGTTCCTCTTCGCGCTCCCAAGTGGCTTCATCCTTGCTGTGGTTACGCCATTGGATCTTGACAAACACCTTCTCTTTGTTCCTCAATTGCCGGACTGATCGGTCGAGAATCAGTTCTGGTTGTTCTTCATAGGTAAGGTCTTTGTTCAACTCGACGGTATAGTTGATGACGTGGCTGGGATCTTGCACATACTTTCTCAACAATGATATGTGGAAAACATTGTGCACAGCCGAAAGTTCTGGGATTAAAGCCAAGCGGTAAGCTAACTCACTGATCCGTTCAAGAATTTCGAACGGTCCGATGTATCTCGGTCTCAACTTGCTCCTCGGACCAAAACGAACAATTCCCTTGGTAGGAGATACCTTCAGGAATACCTTGTCGCTAACACAGAATTCGAGATCCTTCAAACGCTTGTCGGCGTAAGACTTCTGACGATCCTGTGCTATCTTGATCCTCTCACGAATCTTATCCACCATTCCAACTGTCTGCTCGATCATCTCGGGACCCAAAATCCTCTCACCTATCTCATCCCAATACAGTGGTGATCGATACTTCCTACCGTATAAGGCTTCATATGGTGCCATACCGATCGTCGACTGGTAATTGTTGTTGTAAGCAAATTCCACTAAAGGCAACAGTCGTTCCCATTTATTTCCCATAGCTAGCACACATGCTCGCAACATATCCTCAAGGATCTGGATGGTCTTCTCGGACTGACCATCAGTCTGAGGATGATAAGCCGTACTAAAATTCAACTGCGTTCCCAAAGCTTGTTGCAAACTCTCCCAAAAACGCGACGTGAAACGAGTATCCCTGTCGGATACTATAGAGACTGGCACTCCATGCAACTTAATAATCTTCCTGATATAAAGTTGAGCATACTGATCCATTCGAAAGTTCATCTTAACTGGGATAAAATGAGCTGACTTTGTGAGTCGGTCGACAACAACCCAAATAGCGTGGTTTCCTCTTTCTGTTCGAGGCAAACCTACCACAAAGTTCATCGTAATATGCTCTCATTTCCATTCTGGAATATGAAGTGATTTAACTAATCCAAAGGGGCGTTGGTGTTCTGCCTTCACTTGTTGACAAACTATACACTTTCTGACAAAGTATGCCACATCTCTTTTCAAACCTTCCCACCAAAATGTCCCTTTAAGATCTTAATACATCTTTGTACTCTAGGGTGTGCTGTATACGGAGTACTATGTGCCTCCTTCAATATAGCTTCTCTCAACTTGACAACATTGGGCACACAAATCCTCCCTTCATAATACATCGTGCCATCATCGGACACGCCAAAACCTTTATCCTCACCTGAAAGTGTACGTTCTTTCATCTTGACCAAGAAGTCGTCCTATCCTTGACCTTCTTTGATTGGTTCCCTCAAGGTTGGTTGTACTACCAAACTAGCCAATAATGATTCAGCTGGTCTCGATGGTGTAGCCACCTCAAGGATCATCCTTGCGAATTCCTTGACCAAGTTCTCCTCTTTGGTCAACAAACAAGTCAGGTCTCCTCTTGCCTTACGGCTTAGTGCATCAGCAACTACGTTTGCTTTACCGGGGTGGTAATGAATTGTACAATCGTAGTCTTTGACCAACTCAAGCCATCTGCGCTGCCTCATATTCAATTCCTTCTGTGTGAAAATATATTTCAGACTTTTGTGGTCTGTATAAATTTCACACTTACCTCCATAAAGGTAATGTCTCCAAATCTTCAGGGCATGAACTACCGCCGCTAATTCCAAATCATGAGTAGGGTAGTTCAGCTCGTGCGGTTTCAACTGTCTCGAAGCATAGGCAACTACTTTGCCCTCTTGCATTAATACACATCCCAAACCTTGTTTGGATGCATCACTGTGGATGACAAATTCTTTCGTCGGATCGGGAATCGTCAACACTGGTGCAGCAGTTAATCTTTGCTTAAGTTCTTGGAAACTCCTTTCGCATTTCTCATTCCATAAGAAAGCTTCTGCCTTTCGAGTCAATCTAGTCATAGGTGCAGCAATCTTCGAAAATCCCTCGATAAATCTCCGATAATAACCGGCTAATCCCATGAAGCTTCGAACTTCATTCGCATTACTCGGTACTTTCCAGTCATTGACTGCCTCAACTTTAATCGGTTCAACCTCGATTCCTTTAGAAGTGACCACATGACCCAAAAATGCAACTCGGTTAAGAAAAAATTCGCACTTGTTGAATTTTGCATACAACTTCTCCTTGCGCAGTATTCCCAATACCGTTCTAAGATGCTGCTCATGATCGACCTTGGTCCTCGAGTACACAAGTATGTCATCTATGAACACAATGACAAACTTATCCAAATAAGGTTGAAACACCCGGTTCATGAGGTCCATGAATACCGCTGGCGCATTAGTCAAACCAAATGGCATCACTATAAATTCATAGTGTCCATAACGAGTTCGAAATGCGGTCTTCAAGATATCATCACTCTTAATCCTTAGCTAGTGATATCTGGATCTCAAATCTATCTTCGAAAATACTCCCGATCCTCCAAGTTGATCGAATAGGTCCTCTATTCTAGGAAGTGGATATTTATTCTTTATCATGAGTCGATTTAGTTCACGATAGTCAATGCACATCCTCAAACTTCTGTACTTTTTCTTTACGAAGAGCACTGGTGCACCCTGTTAGGAGTATGCCCTCGAATGCCACTCAGAGGATGTTGAGTGAGGGCATTGTACTTGTTATTATGTAAATCATCAATATAAGGCAATGGATGTTTCTTTATTTACTGGTAGTTAATGGCATTCCTAACTCATAAATATACATATAGAAAATAGTCCGTGTATTTGAGAGCAAAACGTTCCACTCCTTATTGGATATAGGGGTCGGCACTGGAAAGGTTTATAGCTCAAATACTTAATCGTTCGCTGATTAGTGCATAATTGATCTAAAATTCATATACAAAATATCACCTTTTTCTGGTATAATCATACTGATTTTGATAGAATTTAATTATTTTGAAGAAATATCAAAACATGAGCTAATAATGTTTATTTTGCAGGTTACTGGCATAAAATATCAAAAAGGTCGAAAAACCAAACCGAAATCAAAATCAGAAATTTTCAAGAAAAAAAATGTGACAAAAGACGGCAGAACACACGGCGCAAATAGGGCCGTTTCTCTCGATCGTTTACAACGCGGCACATATTTTCCGCCGGGTCCTTGCGCGTGTTCCAGACAAGACCGAGTCATCCTAATACGGCGCAAAATGGGCCGTTTTTCAGCACCGTTTTTACGCAGATGCCATGCAAAAATAGTGCACTTTTGACCTTCTTGTGAACTAACCACAAGATATTTTTTTTGGTCAAAAATCTGAAAAATCAAAGACATAGGTGAAGTGTGAACAAAGAATTAATCAAGATACTACAATAGATATTTTGAATTAAGGGCGATTTACATCTGACTACCTTTTTAGATGGCCTAATTACAGTTTAGTCCCTATTGTTTCAGATATTACAATGAAGGACAAATTTTGCACTGTCCAGAAACTATATTTACAACGAAGGACAAAAGTCAAACTTTCAGATGATGTCACTGGAGAGAGTACTGATATTCCGAATTTGCGCTTTTATTTTTCTTTTTCTTTTTTACCCATTTATTCTTCGCCTCACGTGGGTGGCACATGCTGGACCTCATTGTAATATATATAACACTTTTGGACTTCAGTGTAATAAATTTTCAAGCTTTCTATAAAAAAATATTTTTTCGAAAAAAGAAAGTATTTTCTGGAAAAAAATATATTATTTTTCAAAAAAATAAAAAAAATATTTTCTGGGAAAAAATTATATTTTTAAAAAACATTATTTTATGGAATTTTTTTTTCGAAAACTAAAAATATTTTTACGGAGAAAAATTATTTTTTGGCAAAATAATATTTTTTCAAAATAAAATTATTTTCGCGAAAAAAATATTATTTTTTCGAAAAAATAAAATTATTTTCTCGAAAAAAATAAAAAAAAATTCGAAAAAATTAAAAAAAAAAAAAATTGGAGGAAAAAATATTTTTTGGCAAAATAATATTTTTTCGAAATAAAATTATTTTCTGGAAAAAATATTATTATTTTGAAAAATAAAATTATTTTCCGAAAAAAATATTTTTCCGAAAAAATAAAAATATTTTCTAGAGAAAAGTTATTTTTTGGAAAAATAATATTTTTACTAAATAAAATTATTTTCTTGAAAAAATATTATTTTTTGGAAAAAATAAAATTATTTTCTGAAAAAAAAAGATATTTTTGCGAAAAAATAAAAAAAAACATATTTTCTGGAAAAAATTATATTTCGAAAAAATATTATTTTCTTAAAAAAGAATATATTTTAAAAAAAATGTATTAGCCAAACACTTTAATAACTTATAAGCTATTTGTTTCATATAAAATGTATTTTAAAAGAAATGTTTTATTCAAGTAAATAGAGGGGCATTTTCGTCTTTTTAATGGAAGTCAACACTAATTCAGATTTTTGTCCTTCTCTGTAATTTATGAAACAATAGGGACTAAAGTGTAAAGAGGTCATCTAATAGGGTAGTTGGCTGTAATTTCCCCTTTGAATTAAATAATCAATTGTATTCTTGAAAATCACCTATAAAAGGACACCTTCACCCATGAAGAAATCATCTCCTCTTCTCGCCAAGAAACACCCCTTTCTTTTAGCAAGATATTTTCCTTACAACTCTTTACTTTAGTTTGTATTTCATTTTTGGTTTGAAGTTTTTTTTTAGTTTGTAATTGAAAAGTGCTTGATCAATAAGCACTTAGTATTTTACTTAGTGTTTTACTTTCAATTTTTGTAAGCTTGTAACCTTTGAACAAGTTTGAAGTTATTTATTGAAGTATGTTTCTTGCACTTTGATACATCATATTCAAGTAAGTTTCATCTATTATCATTAAGCTCTAGTAATTAAAAGTTTCTATATATATTATGTATATCAATTATTTCTATTATAATTTTAGTTTGTATAAACCAATGAGTAGCTAATCTTTCTTCCTAGGGGAAGGGGGATTTCTATTAGGTTATATATTGAGTATTTGATTGATTTACACTATTTTGATTAGAAATGACTAATTGGTTTAAATAGAGATTGATCATATCCTATTTCTACTAATGAAACCTCCTTGATTGATTGTTGAGTGAATTGGAAACATATCTTTTCAATCTATCAACTGTTAATCTTGTTATCAACATCTTAAGATTGCGAAAGTGGTTAAGACATCTTCGAATACGAAAGTTATGAGGTGAAAAGTTGATTACTCGATGAACAATCGTTTATCCTGAAAATAGTCAAGTTAAAGAAATGAAAGGACTAATTGGTTTAAGTAGAGATTGACCATATCCTATTTCTACTAGTGAAACCTCCTTGATTGATTGTTAAGTGTATTGGAAACACATCTTTTCAATCTATCAAGTGTTAATCTTGTTATCAACATCATAAAATAGCGAAAGTGATTAAGTCATCTTTGAATACGAAAGTTATGAGGTGAAAAGTTGATTACTCGATAAACATTCGTTTTTCTTTTATATCCGTGTAAATCTATTCCTATACTTAATAGTCTAGTTATAAATAGTTTTAATAAAAATAGTTTAGTATAAATAGTCTTAATATAAATAGTCTAGTTAAAAATAGTCTTAATAAAAATAGTTTAGTATAAATAGTCCTAATATAAAGTGAGAATCAATTTTTTAATACCAAACCATAAAATTGATAAGTTATATATCCTCATTCATAAGAGTGTAAGTTATTGATACCATTTTGCTTAAAAAGACTAAAATGTCCTCCAAAAAGGTGTTGATGTTGACTTTCCTTTTTTACCTTTTAGTGATAGATTTAAGGGTATTAATGTCTGTTGGTATCAAAAATTTATACTCTTATGAATGAGGATATATAACTTGTTACTTTTATGGTTTGGTATTATAAAAGATAGAACCCTAATATAAATAGTCTAGTTATAAATAGTCTTAATAAAAATAGTCTAGTTATAAATAGTCTAGTATAAAAATAGTCTCATTAAAAATAGTAGTATTAAAAATAGTAGTATTAAAAATAGTCTTATATAAAATAGTCTTATTAAAGATAGTTTAAATTAAAAATAGTGCATTTTTGGTGGAGCTAGTTGTAATACCCGTAATTTCGATTTCCGGTAATTTCTTTTTTTCGGCGGAAGTCCATTTTGACGACTCGTTCATGACCGTTTCGTCATTATGAGAATGATTAATTCTACACTTTTTGTCATCCGAGTTCGTTTCGGTGTTGTTTTGTTGAGTTCCGTGCTTTTTAGCGACTTTTCCGCACTTGAGTTCGATTCTTGCGAATCTCGTCCGAAACTGCTGTTTCGAGTTTCCCGTAAGTCCGTTTAACTTTTTTAGACGTGTTGTGAACTTCGGTTTGGTTATTCGATCACGTATCGTGATTTTCGGGCATTTTGGGCCATTTTGTAATTTACCAAAAGTTACGGGTATCCATATTTGTATTTGTCGTTTCGACCCTTTTCTTGGTCTCGTATGATTAATTATTGCATTATGTTTTCATTTCGGGTCGTTGATGTTGTCCGCGAGATTTTCGTCGTGTTCGTTCCGTACGTTTTCGGAAATCGAGTCGTCGGATCATGACGGCTGAGCAGCTGGCCGGACGGTGGCGGGTCCTGGCCGGACGGTTATTGTAATATCCGTATTTTCTTTCCCTTGTATTTTCGTTTTTGGTGTATTTCTCGATCGTAGTGACCCTTGTGTACTTTTCAGCGTGTCCTTCCTGTCAAATTGTTGAACGGTATTCTCGTTATTGTTGTGCGGAACCGCCGTTTCGGGGTTGCCGTGGATCCATTTCGTGTTGTTGGTTCCCAAATATTGATTCCTATCGTTTTATTCTCTTTCCGGATCATTTTTATTAGTTGGAACCCAAAAGGGGGTGTGGGCCGCGGCACAAGGTGTGTGCGCCGCGGCACACAAATTCCTTCAGTTGTTGGTCGAACAAACTGTACTGTGTGCCGCGGCACACCCATCCAAGGCACGGTGCACGAGCAGTGCCGCGGCACACCTGTCCGGTGCCGCGGCACAATCGTGCGTCTTCTGCGACCTAAACCCAACTGTACCGGGTGCCGCGGCACACGCAGGCTGTGCCGCGGCACAATGCCGAAATCTGGGAGTAATTTTTTGGCCTGTGCCGCGGCACACTTCGGCTGTGCCGCGGCACACAAAGCGGTAATTGTGCAATCTCATCCTTATTAGACGAGATCGGTCGTCTTCTCCTTCATTTCACCTGCATCGCGAGAGAGAGTGAGAGAGAGGGGGAGAGTCCTTCATCAATATTCATTGGGGGGTTGATTTTCATCATTTTTCTTCGGTAGTGAAGCCCGGACGATCAATCAAACGCGTGTTCTACGGATCTTAGTTCTTGAATCTCCAAAGGTAATATTTCTAAAACCCTATTTTCAATTAATTTGGGGGTTTTGGGATTTGCTTCCGATTAGTTCCGTTTTGTTGGTGGATTCATGATGTATACGATTAATATTGTTAGTATCTTTAGTTTTCCTACGGATTCATGGATATTTTGTGGATTTTTACGGAATCGAGAGGGTTTGGTTGTGGTCCGCCCTCGTTGTTATTTTGGTATGAATATACATGAATCGTAGGCGGGTTTCCGGGTGTATTCCATTTCCGTAATCGTCTAGAGTTGGTTGTGATTGTGTTATTCGAATCGTTAGGTTCATTCGTCGGTTCCTCACGGTCGTGCTTGATTCTTCCGTTCCGTTCGTGTCACCGTCTATTAATCGAGGCAAGTATCCTTATGAACTTACAATCTTGACATAGTAGTATTGTATGAGAAATGGTGTGTGTGTGTATGCTCACTACGGGTTAGATCCAACGGGGTCTCGGTAGGGGTCCACGGAGGTGTGGATCGACGAGCTTTGCTTTTAACCACTACGGGTTAGATCCGACGGGGTCTCGGTAGGGGTCCACGGAGGTGTGGATCGACGGTTAATTGTGGTGAATTTTACAAATGTGATTTGATATTGGCATTTCCGGAAATGAGTGTTTCGAACGATTTTCTTTATTGCATGCATTTACTATATGTGTAAGATGTAAGTCGTTCATCTGGTTACTTGTACTAGTGTAATTGCTAACCCCTCTGGGGACCCGTTTTGGGGAAATTCGTTTTATGAATTTCAGGTCAGGTTCATCGAGACGAGCGGGCGCTGGACCAGTATACGGATGATGGCCGAGCGTGATGATTGTGCACGAGTGATGTCTTAGTGTCTTCTACCTTTCATATTTTGTGGTTTTGTTTGAACTAATAGAAGTACTCGAGTACTTAAGAACTTTTACTCGTCTGAATTGTATTGTTGTTTGTCGTGTTTGTGTCGGATGATGATGTTATGTTGACCGGATGAACCGGGTGGATTATTCTGTTTTGTGTCTTTATGACGCGGTGTTATTTTATCGTTTCTGTGAGTCGTTGTGTATGATGCTGTTCAGCCTGGTGGGTCCCATATAGGGATTCACGGCGCTGTAATATACCTCGAATATCCTGGGGGTGTTACAGAAAATGGTATCAGAGCTCTAGGTTTATGGATACCTAGGCTTGTCGGTTTATTGGGTCTTGTGGTGTTTTGTTTTGCACATCATCGTCACGCTGCCATGATTCCGGTACTACCAGTATCCGTAAGTTTTCCTTCCTCTGTTCGTTAATTCCTTGTATCGTACCCTTGATTCTCGACTTGTGATTGTTCTTTTATTGTACTGATCCTCGTATGGCTTTTGCTACTTATTTAACTCCAGTATGGATGCTGGAAGAGGTCGTGGTCGCGGTCGTGGTCGTGGACGCGGCCGGGGACGTGGGGCAGCCGGTGGGGCGGCCACGTCACAGTCTTCGGGAGCCGGCAGTACCGGCGACCGTCATAGCCATGCTTCTTCTCAGGAGCGTGTCGACCTCGGTATTGCGGCCGTTATGCAGCAAATGGTGAATCAAATGGCGGCGATAGCTCAGGCGGTTCAGAACCCGGATCAGGCCCACGCTAATCGGGACGGAGCGGATCGTTGGCTCCAAGATGTTATCAAGATGCATCCTCCTCAGTTTTCGGGAGCTTCAGACCCGATTGGCTGGGAAGGGTGGATCAAGGAGATATCTAAGGGCTTCGTTGCCACTAACTGCCCCGAGGACCGTAAAGTCCCTATTGCTCAATATTTTCTCACTGGGGACGCTACGGACTGGTGGGAGGCCGTTGGGCCCAAAGACCATGCTGCTTCGTGGGCTGAGTTTCAAGAGTTGATGGAGACTGAATATTGCCCGTGGCCAGTCAGACAGGCTCGGGTGCATGCTTTTTATGATGCTCAACCGCGGGATATCCCCGTGTCTCAAGCTATTGCTGATTTTAACAAGGAGTTGGGTTATGTGAAGACCCAAGTTGTCGAGGAGAGTGACAAAATTTTCCATTTCTCCAGACGGATGAAGTTGCCGATTCGGGACTATATGTCGGGGCTCGTATGCACTACATTGAAAGATTACCAGAGCAGGGGCCTTGCTTATGATATGTCTGTGACGGCGAGTGAGGCGGCCCGCGAGAGTAAGAAGCAGAAGTCCGCTGGGAACTTTTCGGGCCACAAGAGTGGGGGTCAGCAGAGATCCCAATCCGCTAACTTCCTCACGGCGGTGGTCCACGTTGCTACCGGGCGGTCCTCGTGGAACTACCAAAGGCTCCTTTTCGTGATGTGAAGTGTTTCAATTGTGGTCGTACAGCCACATCGGCCGTACTTGTTTGAGCCCTTTGTCGACGTGTAATCGGGCAGGGCCACCGGCCACAAGGTCGTCAGGCCGAGAGGGAGAAAATTCTTGGTGCCCGGGCTTCCATTCCAGCGCCTAGGGAACCAAGTGTGAATCAGGATCGCTTGCTCCTCAATCCCCGCCGAGTGCTAGTCGGGAGAGGTCGGGTCAGCCCTCTAAGGGGGAGCTTCCAGTGTCGGCTCAGCCCACCCGCGTGTCTATGAGATGCGGAAAGCCGATGATCTAGCGGCTACCGTGGCGACAGGTACCGTTTATATTCTTTCTCATCCTGTCAGTGTGCTTTTCGATTCCGGTGCTACGCATTCGTTCATATCTTTGGATTATGTACGCCGTTTGAGTCTCGACTGTTTGATGCCTTGTGAACCCTTCATCGTTAAGCTTCCTAGCGGTGATAGGATCGTTGGTGATCAGGAGGTTCGAGACTGTTCTGTACTTATTTGTGAGAGGACTTGGCCCTCTAATCTTATTGTTGTGGATATTGAGGGTGAAGATTTGATTCTCGGGGATGATTGGCTCGAGCGGCATGGTGCAATCATGAACTACCGCACGAGAATCATCACCATGTTAGCTGATGATGGCACCGAGCACTCTTTCGCCGGGCGAAAGAGGGGGAATCAGAAATTCGTTATTAACACCTTGAAGGCGATGAGACTCCTGCGAAAGGGGTGTACCGGCTATTGGTGCTACGCCTTGAAGGCGGAGAGTGGTGGAGTCGAGCTTTCGTCGATTCCAATCGTTAATGAATTTCCTGATGTTTTTCCTGACGAGTTACCGAGATTGCCACCAGATCGTAAGGTTGAGTTTGCTATAGAGTTAGAGCCGGGCGCGGCTCCGATTTCGAAGGCGCCGTATCGCATGGCACCTTCAGAGATGGCAGAGTTGAAGAAGCAGTTGAGTGAGCTTCTTGAGTCGGGGTATGTTCGACCGAGTGCCTCGCCTTGGGGCGCACCGGTCCTATTTGTGCGGAAGAAGGATGGCTCACTACGTTTGTGTATCGACTACCGCGAACTAAACAAGGTGACCATCAAGAACAAGTATCCTCTGCCGAGAATTGATGACTTGTTCGACCAGTTGCAGGGAGCTGCGATATTCTCGAAGATTGATTTGAAATCGGGGTACTATCAGCTCCGGGTGAGAGAGTCCGATGTGCCGAAGACAGCTTTTCGGACGAGGTACGGACATTATGAGTTCGTAGTCATGCCTTTCGGGTTAACTAATACGCCGGCGGTGTTCATGTAGTTGATGAACAAAGTTTTTATCGAGTATTTGGATAAGTGTGTCGTCGTCTTCATTGACGATATTCTTATTTATTCGAGGAACGAGGAAGAACATGCCCATCATTTGCGGATAGTGTTAGACATTTTGAGGGCCGAGCAACTCTATGCGAAGTTCTCGAAATGTGAGTTCTGGCTGAAGGAAGTGATGTTTTTGGGTCACGTGATTTCATCCGAGGGGGTTCGTGTAGATCCGCAGAAGATCGAGGCGGTATTGGATTGGGCACCGCCCAAAAACGTGAGAGAGCTCCGAAGTTTCTTGGGTTTAGCTGGCTACTATCGTAGGTTCGTCGAGGGTTTCTCGAAACTGGCTCGACCACTTACACAGTTGCTCCAGAAATCCGAGAAGTTCGTCTGGAATGACGAGAGGCAGTTGAGTTTTTAGGAACTGAAGAAGCGTTTGACTTCAGCCCCGGTTTTGGCGTTACCATGTGGCAACGAGGGTTTTGCCGTTTATAGCGATGCTTCGGGTCAGGGTCTTGGGTGCGTATTAATGCAGCACGGCAAGACCATTGCCTTTGCGTCGAGACAGTTGAGGCCGTATGAGCTTAACTACCCTACTCATGATTTGGAGTTAGCGGCAATGCTTTTGCGCTCAAGATTTGGCGTCACTATCTTTTCGGCTCGCATGCGATTTTTACCGATCATAAAAGTTAAAATACATATTTACTCACGGAGTTAAATATGAGGCAGAGGAGGTGGTTAGAGTTGATTAAGGATTATGACCTCGAAATCCTTTATCATCCGGGCAAGGCGAACGTCGTGGCCGACGCCTTGAGTCGGAAACCGGTTGCGTTACGAATGCTTGAGATCCTTACGTCTCAGTCTGAGCTTCGGCGGGCTTTGATCGAGTTAGATGTTGAAGTTTTGTTGCCTGGAGCCGTCGGGCAACTTCGTGCTTTAGAGATTTCGTCGTCTTTGATCGATGAAATTAAGCTGAAGCAGTTAGAGGATCCGATGATTACTCAAATCCGAGAGAACGTTCTTAAAAGAAAGTCTCCTGGATTTGTGATTCACGAGGATGGTGTTTTGAGATTCCAGAGTCGGCTTTGTGTGCCGAACGAATCAGAGTTGAGACAGAGTATTTTACGGGAGGCCCATGCTACACCTTATTCCGTTCATCCTGGTTCAAGTAAGATGTACAAGGACCTGAGAAGAAATTTCTGGTGGAATGATATGAAGGATGAGGTCGCACAGTTTGTAGCGAGATGTTTGACTTGTCAGCAGGTCAAAATCGAGCATCATGACCGGGTCAAGTTATTGCGTCACTTCGCTCCTAATGGAAATGGGAAGATATATCGATGGATTTCGTTACGAGTTTGCCGAGATCGAGGTCGGGCATGAATATGGTATGGGTGATTGTTGATCGCCTGACCAAGTCGGCACATTTTCTGGGCATCAAGGACACTTGGGGCCCGGAGAAGTTAGCTCATGTGTTTATCGCGCAGATTGTGAGACTTCACGGTACTCCGAAGTCTATTGTTTCGGATCGTGACGGCCGTTTTGTATCGCACTTCTGGCAGGCGGTGCATAAGGCGTTGGGTACCCGTTTACATTTGAGTACCTCTTTTCATCCCCAGTCAGATGGACAATCGGAACGCACTATCCAGACGTTCGAGGACTTGTTGCGTGCCTGTGCTCTCGATTGGAGTAGTGACTGGGAGGAACATTTGCCGCTGATCGAATTCACGTACAACAACAGTTGGCACGCGTCGATTCGGATGGCACCGTATGAGGCACTTTATGGGCGGCGATGTCGATCACCTATTTGTTGGAATGAGGCGTCCGATTTGGTCGGGACCGAGCCGGATGTTGTTTTAGAGACGAGGCGGAAGATAGAAGTAATTCGGGAACGGATGTTGACTGCCCAGAGTCGACAGAAGTCGTATGCCGACATCCGTCGTCGACCTTTGGAATTCGAGGTGGGAGACCACGTTTTGCTAAAGGTGTCGCCGACGGCTGCGCTGCTTCGGGAAGAAAGGGAAGTTGAGTCCGAGATTTATCGGCCCCTTTGAGATCCTCGAGCGAGTAGGTGGGTTGGCATACCGTTTGGCGCTACCTCCGGCCTTGAGTCATGTTCATAGCGTTTTCCATGTTTCCCAGTTGAGGAAATATGTCCCGGATCCTAGTCACATCATCGATTATGGTGAGATTGATGTCACCGAGGATGTTACTTTTGAAGAGCATCCTTTGAAGATTTTGGAGCATCGTGAGAAACGATTGAGGCATAAGACCATACCTTTGGTCAAGGTGCAGTGGTCGAGACACGGTGTCGAGGAGGCAACTTGGGAAACCGAGGATAGCATGCGTGCTAGGTACCCCGAGTTGTTTGTTTCTTAAGTTTCGGGACGAAACTTATTTTTAGAGGGGTAGAATGTAATATCCGTATTTTCTTTCCCTTGTATTTTCGTTTTTGGTGTATTTCTCGATCGTAGTGACCCTCGTGTACTTTTCAGCGTGTCCTTCCTGTCAAATTGTTGAACGGTATTCTCGTTATTGTTGTGCGGAACCGCCGTTTCGGGGTTGCCGTGGATCCATTTCGTGTTGTTGGTTCCCAAATATTGATTCCTATCGTTTTATTCTCTTTCCGGATCATTTTTATCAGTTGGAACCCAAAAGGGGGTGTGGGCCGCGGCACAAGGTGTGTGCGCCGCGGCACACAAATTCCTTCGCTTGTTGGTCGAACAAATCAGATCGTGCCGCGGCACACCCATCCGGCATGCCGCGCACATCACAAAGCAGGCCTCAAAGACACTGTCCGGCCGCGCACAATCGCGTGCGTCTTCGCGACCTAAACCCAATCAGACGGTGCCGCTGCACACGCAGCCGTGGCCGCGGCACAATGCCGAAATCTGGGAGTAATTTTTTGGCCTGTGCCGCGGCACACAAAGCGGTAATTGTGCAATCTCGTCCTTATTAGACGAGATCGGTCGTCTTCTCCTTCATTTCACCTGCATCGCGAGAGAGAGTGAGAGAGAGGGGGAGAGTCCTTCATCAATATTCATTGGGGGGTTGATTTTCATCATTTTTCTTCGGTAGTGAAGCCCGGACGATCAATCCAACGCGTGTTCTACGGATCTTAGTTCTTGAATCTCCAAAGGTAATATTTCTAAAACCCTATTTTCGATTAATTTGGGGGTTTTGGGATTTGCTTCCGATTAGTTCCGTTTTGTTGGTGGATTCATGATGTATACGATTAATATTGTTAGTATCTTTAGTTTTCCTACGGATTCATGGATATTTTGTGGATTTTTACGGAATCGAGAGGGTTTGGTTGTGGTCCGCCCTCGTTGTTATTTTGGTATGAATATACATGAATCGTAGGCGGGTTTCCGGGTGTATTACATTTCCGTAATCGTCTAGAGTTGGTTGTGATTGTGTTATTCGAATCGTTAGGTTCATTCGTCGGTTCCTCACGGTCGTGCTTGATTCTTCCGTTCCGTTCGTGTCACCGTCTATTAATCGAGGCAAGTATCCTTATGAACTTACAATCTTGACATAGTAGTATTGTATGAGAAATGGTGTGTGTGTGTATGCTCACTACGGGTTAGATCCGACGGGGTCTCGGTAGGGGTCCACGGAGGTGTGGATCGACGAGCTTTGCTTTTAACCACTACGGATTAGACCCGACGGGGTCTCGGTAGGGGTCCACGGAGGTGTGGATCGACGGTTAATTGTGCTGAATTTTACAAATGTGATTTGATATTGGCATTTCCGGAAATGAGTGTTTCGAACGATTTTCTTTATTGCATGCATTTACTATATGTGTAAGATGTAAGTCGTCCATCTGGTTACTTGTACTAGTGTAATTGCTAACCCCTCTGGGGACCCGTTTTGGGGAAATTCGTTTTATGAATTTCAGGTCAGGTTCATCGAGACGAGCGGCTACTGACCAGTATACGGATGATGGCCGAGCGTGATGATTGTGCACGAGTGATGTCTTAGTGTCTTCTACCTTTTCATATTTTGTGGTTTTGTTTGAACTAATAGAAGTACTCGAGTACTTAAGAACTTTTACTCGTCTGAATTGTATTGTTGTTTGTCATGTTTGTGTCGGATGATGATGTTATGTTGACCGGATGAACCGGGTGGATTATTCTGTTTTGTGTCTTTATGACGCGGTGTTATTTTATCGTTTCTGTGAGTCGTTGTGTATGATGCTGTTCAGCCTGGTGGGTCCCATATAGGGATTCACGGCGCTGTAATATACCTCGAATATCCTGGGGGTGTTACAGTTATGGGCACTGGCTGGGCTGTAGCGGTAGGAACCGGCGTAGCGCGCTACTGCCGGAAGGCTGCGTGCGCTAACCGGCAGGAGTAGCGCACGTTACGCGGTCGGCCGACGCACGTTATCGGGTCAGGGCAGAGAGGTTCTGAGGTTCTGGACTCGGGGAGGATCGGCAGGTAGCGCACACTACTGTCGGTCGTGGCGCACGCTAACCGGCAGGGATAGTGCACGCTGTCGGCCGACTAGCGTACGTTACCTGGGCTAGCTGTTTAGTCCAGAGGTTACTGGACAGGTCGGATAACGCGCGCAGGCTTCCGGCCGTAGCGCACGCTAGCGGGGGTCGGACGGACAGGTCACGGTCGGCAGGATTGGTCGGTGGTGCCGGGTCGTGCGGGCCCTGGCCGAGGGTACTGGGCCGATACTGGCCGATAGCGCACGCTAGTCCGGGAAGGCTAGCGCACGCTAGTTCCAGCCCAGTATAAATGTGACAGAGCAGTCGCATTTTCAGTCATTTTTCACTTCCTTCCTTTTCTGTCCGCGGCTGGCTATTCGGAGGTAGCGAAGCCATGTTGTTTAACAACAAATCCATGAAGTTCTTGAGGTTATATCATTGATCAATCATCCTATAACATCCTTCGATCCAGCGAATCAAGGTTAGATCTTTAGAACCCTACTTTTGGGTAGATTTGGGGGTTTTCACGTTTTTGTCCGATTCGTTCCGTTTTGTTGATTAATTCATGATGAATATGATTAATCTTGTTGGTATTCTTAGTTTCCCTACGGATTCATGGTATATTTCGTGGTTTTTACGGAATCGAGAGGGTTTGGTTGTGGTCCGCCCTCGTTGTTGTTTATATACGAATCGTAGGTGGGTTTTCGGGTGTATTCCAATTCCGTATTCATTTAGAAATGGTTGTGATTGTATTCTTCGAATCGTTAGGTTCGGTTTTGTTGGTTCCTAGCGTTCGTCGGTGACTTTCCTTGTCGTTCGTTGCGTCGTCAATTATTCAAGGCATGTATTTTTGGAAACCTTTATGCTTAACATGAAATGGTAATGTATTTTGTGTGTGATTTGCTCACCTCGGGATGGTCCGACGAGATCACGGAGGGAGTCCAAAGGGTTGAGTCCTGGATTCATGAGTTTGTTTAGCTAGCCAGCTCGGGAGGGTCCTTAGAGGACTCGGGCGGGATCAATGGTATTACCCTGTTCCCAAGGCGATGCATGTGCGTGTTTTGTTTTACGATATGGCCAGCTCGGGAGGGTCTTTAGAGGCCTCGGGCGGGATCAATGGTATTACCCTGTTCCCAAGGTAAATTGTTTGACTGTTTGTTTCTGGAAAAGACATGTCTGGTTTTGGTTTTTGAAATGATATTGGTGCATGTACTATGAAATGTGTAAGCGATTGGTTTGCCTTGATTACTTGTACTAGCGTAATTGCTAACCCCTCTGGGGACCCGTTTTGGGGAAATTCTTGTTATGGATTTCAAGTTATGTTCAGCCAGACGAGCGGGCGCTGGAATGGTACGAGGATGTCGGCCAAGGTTGTTGACATGCGCAATTGAGTCTTGTTATTTCCTACTGTCACTTTTGATGTGGATGTCTTCCAAATTGTAAACTTATAGATTGTACTCGCGAGTACTTAGGCTTTTGCTTTCGGATTGTGGTTGGTCTCCGCTGAAGTTACTGTATTTGTCGGTTGACGTTTATTATGCCGGTTGTACCGGACATGTTGTTTTGTGTTCTTGTTGTTAACAATTGTTTCCTTGCTAACCGAGATGGTTAGTCGAGTGGTGTTTTCTTGTGTTAGCCTGGTGGGTCCCATGTAGGGGTCCACGACGCTGTAATACACCTTGAATATCTCGGGGGTGTTACAGAAAATGGTATCAGAGATCTAGGTTTATAGATACCTAGGCTTGTCGGTTATTTGGGTCTAGTTGTGTTTTGTTTTGCACATTGTCACACCGCTGCCGGCGTCTCAGTACATCCAGTGCTCGTAAGTTTTCCTTACTCGATTCTCTTGTTTTCTCGTATTGTATTTCCACTTCTTGAACTGTGATTGTCTCTCTCGTACTTATCGTCGAGTTGTTTTTTTGATCCATCCGGTTCGTGTACTTTTGATTCTAGTATTGCGCAGTCCTTTATCTCTCTGGAGTATGTGCACCGTTCTGGGCTTGACCGTTTGTCGTTTTGCGAGCCTTCCATCGCTAAACTTCCTAGCGTTGGTGGGATCGTTGGTGATCGAAAGATCCGAGATTTGCTCCGTGGTATATTATGAGAGGGCTTGACTCTCTAGTCTTTTGTTGTATGATGGAATCTGTGTTTGGTAATTGCGATATACTAAATGTATGTTGAGCTGAATGTACTGATGGTTTGGACACCGAAGGGTGCAGTATGATGTAGAAGTTTTGAACATTGAAATGTTCTGGGAAAGGTATTGATGGCAGAGTTTGTTGAGAAACTCACATAGCTGGTTTCGATATATGTCCAAATCGGTGTTCTTTGGTTACGCTGTTAAACTTGAAGAGATAGTTTTACATATGCTTGGAATTAGTATTTCCGAGTTGCGCTTGTTGAACTGGTGATTTTTGAATGCCGTATATGCGTGTGTTCGGAAATTGTTAGTACTTGGCTAATTATTGTTATTTACAACCAATGTGTTTCTATTAATAATAATACATGCGGCGTGCATGCTTGAAAATTTCTTAGACTTGATCGTATTGTGGGTATTTGAAAAGTGACATGAATTTGGGCGAGCCAGCCTTGTATTTTCAAATAAAACCTTGTGTCGGTATTTAAAGGTCGTGTTTAAAAGTGTTTTAGGACATTTTATAAAATGCTACCACTGTTAAACCCTTGTCGTGTTTGAAAGGGTCTTGAAAACGATTTTTAACTTATCGGTTTTATTTTCGAATAACTAGAGTATACGATTTTAAAATCAGATTAGCTTGGAGGAACCTAGGCTGTCGAGTCAAGTTGTGTTTGTTGAGTTTTGTCTCGTTGGATTTTGTCTGACTTAGTCGCATCGCGACGCGTAGTTTGAGATCAGTGGTCGTGATTAGTATCGAGGGGCGATCGTCACTTACGTGCGACCTATGGATGTTAAACTCCCTTCTTTGTGTTGTGCCTCGTGTGACACGAGTTATTTGTTTGATTAGTTGTTAAATGATGGAATCCTTCTGTGGATTTTGATTTCACGATATGTGTTTATTCGACTCTCGTATTTGGTTTATACGAGGAGTGTCGTCGCTGCTGATGTATTTTCGTACCGCATTTTATCCGCTGCATGAGTTCTTTCAAACGGCTTTCGGTATTTTGCAAACTGAGTTTTATTTCGTAAAACCGATTCCCTAAATCAAGTTTTGGCATTTTGGCCTTGAACATTTTATGACGGTTTGACAAAGGTGTTTGTGAGTTTTGGAAAATATTACCGTCATTGGTCTTTTTAGCATTTTCGAAATGACGTAGGAAATTGTGCTTAGCTTGGTAAATCCTTGTGAGAAGGGTTTACGGCGGGTAATTTTCTGATATGTTCTGTTGCTGTCTCTGTGAGTCGTTAGCGCACGCTACGCTTTGCGGCTAGTGCGCGCGAGAGTGCGTTGGTAGCACGCTAAGGGGAGGATAGCGCACGCTACCTGGTAATTCAGGGCAGTCCAGGAGCTACTGGACTGGGTCTGAAGTTCTCGTTAGCGCACGCTAAAACTTGGGGTTAGCGCACGCTAACAGTGTATTTTTTGGTCAGGAGTTTTGTTTGGTGCCGTGATAGCGCACGCTAACCTTAATGATTAGCGCACGCTAATTGTGTCCAGTATAAATACTGGCCACCAGTCTAGAAGTTGCATTTTTCTTCATTTCTTCTTCTTCCTCCATGAGTTTGAGACGTAGCGACTAGGGTTCGCATCTGGGATGATTTTTCTTCCATCCAAAGGTGTTTTGGAGTATCCTAGATGATTTTTAACATCATCTAATCCATTGTTCTTCGCCGAATCTAGGTATTTTTTTTGAATCCCTAGAGTTGACTTTTTGGAGTTTTGTTCTTGATGTCGTTTTCCATCCAGTTTTGATAAACCGATTGTTGTTTTAATGATGTTGTTAAACATATCATAGGGATTGTATATCACTGTCGTGATTTTGAACGATTTGATGATTGTGATATGATGTGTTTAAGTGAATGTTGATACGTGCGAATTTTGGGCATTTTGGCCTATTGTACTTCTGAAAAACCTTGAGTATCTTAGAAAATAAACCTCGAGACGTACTTTTAAAATGAATTATTTTCTCACAGTGTTCTCAAGATGCCTACTAGCGCCACGCTACGTTTCAAAATTATTCGACTTTGAGGATCAAAACATTTTGAGATATTTCTAATGATTTAGAAACACACTTGCTTAGACCCGAAGGTCGAATATTGCTGAAAAGTTTTAATTTAAAGAAAGGTGTCCTCATTTTTTTATCAAACACAAGATGACTTTTTTTTTCCAAGTCTCGATGACGATGTTTGTACTACTTTTTGATATATGATACTCAAGATCAACTGGTGCTTGCAAATTATTTTCAAAAGGTGGTTTTCGTTTTCAAAACCTATCATTCCTATTTGCAGTCCGAGAATATATGTGTGATGTTCGTACTTTCGTTAGGGTGTTAACCCCCGAGTTGTGATTGAATTGGTGGTGTGAACATTGAGTCGTTCGCCACACAGTTGTCGTGGTAGCCTCTGTGAGGGGTGTGATGTTGGTATTGGATGTTGTCGCCTCGTAGCGATTTATGCGTTATCGCATATATGCGAGCTGTTAGAGCTTGGGTTGGTATGATTATGTGCATCGATGATTGTTCCGCGTTGTGTCGGATGCTTGTTGTATCGTTACCTTAGTTCCGTTGTTGAGTTTCAGGGGCGAGGTCGAAGATACTCGTACTATTTTGACTTCTGTATTTTCTCTTTCTCCAGTCTATCGATTCGCTCGTGTTCATTGATACCTTCTGAACTTGTTATGTACCTTGGTTTCATCGTTCGAACGATCTGTAATCTGGTTTTGGGTCGATCTGGTTATCGCTGTGACTTTTCCGAATTCGGTTCGATTCTTGTGAACCTTGTTCGGAAGTAACATCTTTTGGTTCTAATAGTTCTTTTATTCGAAGTGGATCGGATTTTGAACTTCTGTATTTTCGACTCTATCGACTCGTTTATGCTCGTTAACATTTTTGAACTTTCCCTATCCCTTGCTTTTGTTGATCGAACGAGGGTGGTATTGTTTCGGAATAACTCGTCTGTCGTTGTGGCTTTTCAATCGCTATTCCCTTTCCTGTGGATCTTATGGGAATGCACGTCTTTTTGTTCTCACCAGGTCATCCTGGGAGTTGTTGTTTGAATTTTATTATCCTACGTGTTTCGGATATGATTGTTCGATTTTTTTGTCGTCTCAATTGTTTGTTTGTTCAGTTTTTGTTCTCGTTTCGTGATTGTTGAGCGTTCAGGCTCCTTCGTAATTCCCTTAAGTTCGGGAAATTAGTCTCGTTTTCGATCTTCCAACCCTTGGGCGGTGGGATTCCGTATTTGTTCAGCGGTTGGCTCGCGTTTTAATTGATGTACCATTGGGTTGGTCAATCATATTGATTTTCGTTCGTTGTGTTTTATGATTGTTCGGATAATCGACTCGATTGTATTGTCTATTTGATGACGCTTATCACTCGTTGATTTTATTATGTCTCTACCGGTGGCGTTGTGTTAGTCGCCGTGGAGCGTATTTTCACGCCGTATGTCTCTTTGCGTTTCTTGCAGCGTTTCGCCGTCGGACGCGAGTTTTCGGTTTATGTGTATCTCGTCGAGTTTTCCGGGCAGGGGATATTGCTTCTCCCTACTTATTTTAAGTTTCGGGACGAAACTTCTTTTAAGGAGGGTAGAATGTAATACCCGTAATTTCGATTTTGGGTAATTTCTTTTTTCGGCGTAAGTCCATTTTGACGACTCGTTCATGACCGTTTCGTCATTCTGAGAATGATTAATTCTACACTTTTTGTCATCCGAGTTCGTTTCGGTGTTGTTTTGTTGAGTTCCGTGCTTTTTAGCGACTTTTCCGCACTTGAGTTCGATTCTTGCGAATCTCGTCCGAAACTGCTGTTTCGAGTTTCCCGTAAGTCCGTTTAACTTTGTTAGACATGTTGTGAACTTCGGTTTGGTTATTCGATCACGTATCGTGATTTTCGGGCGTTTTGGACCATTTTGTAATTTACCCAAAGTTACGGGTATCCATATCTGTATTTGTCGTCTCGACCCTTTTCTTGGTCACGTATGATTAATTATTGCATTATGTTTTCATTTCGGGTCGTTGATGTTGTCCGCGAGATTTTCGTCGTGTTCGTTCCGTACGTTTTCGGAAATTGAGTCGTCGGATCATGACGGCTGAGCAGCTGGCCGGACGGTGGCGGGTCCTGGCCGGACGGTTGTGGGCACTGGCCGAGCTGACGCGGCAGGAACCGGTGTAGCGCGCGCTACTGCTGGAAGGCTGCGTGCGCTAACCGGCAGGAGTAGCGCATGTTACGCGGTCGGCCGACGCACGCTATCGGGTCAGGGCAGAGAGGTTCTGAGGTTCTGGACTCGGGGAGGATCGGCAGGTAGCGCATTCTACTGTCGGTCGTGGCGCACGCTAACGGGCAGGGGTAGCGCACGCTGTCGGATGACTAGCGTACATTACCTGGGCTAGCTGTTTAGTCCAGAGGTTACTGGACAGGTCGGCTAGCGCGCGCAGGCTTTCGGCCTAGCGCACGCTAGCGAGGGTCGGGCGGACAGGTCACGGTCGGCAGGATTGGTCGGTGGTGCCGGGTCGTGCGGGCCCTGGCCGAGGGTACTGGGCCGATACTGGCCGATAGCGCATGCTAGTCCGGGAAGGCTAGCGCACGCTAGTTCCGGCCCAGTATAAATGTGACAGAGCAGTCGCATTTTCAGTCATTTTTCACTTCCTTCCTTTTCTGTCCGCGGCTGGCGATTCGGAGGTGGAGAAGCCATGTTGTTTAACAACAAATCCATGAAGTTCTTGAGGTTATATCATTGATCAATCATCCTATAACATCCTTCGATCCAGCGAATCAAGGTTAGATCTTTAGAACCCTACTTTTGGGTAGATTTGGGGGTTTTCGCGTTTTTGTCCGATTCGTTCCGTTTTGTTGATTAATTCATGATGAATATGATTAATCATGTTGGTATTCTTAGTTTCCCTACGGATTCATGGTATATTTCGTGGTTTTTACGGAATCGAGAGGGTTTGGTTGTGGTCCGCCCTCGTTGTTGTTTATATACGAATATACATGAATCGTAGGCGGGTTTTCGGGTGTATTCTAATTCCGTATTCATTTAGAAATGGTTGTGATTGTATTCTTCGAATCGTTAGGTTCGGTTTCGTTGGTTCCTAGTGTTCGTCGGTGACTTTCCTTTCCGTTCATTGCGTCGTCAATTATTCAAGGCAAGTATTTTTGGAAACCTTTATGCTTAACATGAAATGGTAATGTATTTTGTGTGTGATTTGCTCACCTCGGGATGGTCCGATGGGATCATGGAGGGAGTCCAAAGAGTTGAGTCCTGGATTCATGAGTTTGTTTAGCTAGCCAGCTCGGGAGGGTCCTTAGAGGCCTCGGGCGGGATCAATGGTATTACCCTGTTCCCAAGGCGATGCATGTGCGTGTTTTGTTTTACGATATGGCCAGCTCGGGAGGGTCCTTAGAGGCCTGGGGTGGGATCAATGGTATTACCCTGTTCCCAAGGCAAATTGTTTGACTGTTTGTTTCCGGAAAAGACATGTCTGGTTTTGGTTTTTGAAATGATATTGGTGCATGTACTATGAAATCTGTAAGCGATTGGTTTGCCTTGATTACTTGTACTAGCGTAATTGCTAACCCCTCTGGGGACCCGTTTTGGGGAAATTCTTGTTATGGATTTCAGGCTATGTTCACTGCATTTAGCTGCTACTGAATGGTACGAGGATGTCGGCCAAGGTTGTTGACATGTGCAATTGAGTCTTGTTATTTCCTACTATCTCTTTTGATGTGGATGTCTTCCAAATTGTAAACTTATAGATTGTACTCGCGAGTACTTAGGCTTTTGCTTTCGGATTGTGATTGGTCTCCGTTGAAGTTACTGTATTTTTTGGTTGACGTTTATTATGCTGGTTGTACCGGACGTGTTGTTTTGTGTTCTTGTTGTTAACAATTGTTTCCTTGCTAACCGAGATGGGTAGTCGAGTGGTGTTTTCTTGTGTTAGCCTGGTGGGTCCCATGTAGGGGTCCACGGCGCTGTAATACACCTTGGATATCTCGGGGGTGTTACACTAATTATGGAATATAGGCATGCTTTACTGAAGCAGCCCACAAATTGGGTCGTACCCTAGGAGAAAAATGCATTCATGTAGTTTACAGAGGAGGAAGTCTAGGATTAATGGGACGCGCTGCTGCTTCTGTCTATATGGAAGGAGTAAAAGTGTTGGGAATAATTCCAAAACCTCTAGCTGAAAGTAAAATCACCGGGGCAACTATTGGAGATGAGTTTAGAGCTGTAAATATGCAAGATCGCATAACTCACATGATGAATAATTCTGACGCCTTTATCACCCTTCCCGGTGGTTTTGGTACTCTTGAAGAACTTTTTCACGTGGTTACCAGAGCCCAGCTAAATGTTCATAAAAAACCAATAGGTCTGCTTAATGTCAATGGTTTCTTTGATGGTTTACTATCTTTCATCGACTACTCTGCTGAAAAAGGTTTTATTTCCGAGCGTGCTAAATGAATCATAGTCGTTGCTACAACACCAGAAGAACTAATCAAAAAACTCATTGAATTTGTTCCTCAACCAGATCCAACTCTAGTTAATATTGTCTGGATGGAAGATCTCACCGTGAGAAAACCAAAAGTGGATTCATTCCTCTCCCTTTGATAATCCATATCAGACCTCTTGTTATTTTCACTTTCTGTCGTGTGTAAAAATCGTGCTAAATGATGGCAGCTTAAGGAGCTTCTTTTTGATCTCTTGACGCGCGTCTATTCACGATTTATGTATTGTTATTTTTATTGCCGTAATTTTTTTTGTTTTTAATAAAAGCATTGATGGCAGCGTAAGACGACTCTTCGGACTTTCCTGAAGCGCATCTTAAAAATTGTGTTATACTTCCGGGTATATATATATTTTTTTTTGTTGTTGTTTGCCTCGTATATTTTTTCATGCAGATCCAAAAAGGCATAGCTCAAGCATCAATTTTCATAATAGGGAGTATTGTTTTTTTTCTTTCTCTTGCTTTTTATTATTTTTTTTAAACCGAGGACGGTTTCTTTTTCAAGTTTTGGGGTGGTGTTTTTTGATTCTTTTAGTGTGTTTGGTATTTTGATGTGTTTAGCTTTGATTATTGTGGTTTGTTTTGATTATTTTTGTTATTTGGTTTTAATTTTTTTTAATCTATATATATATATATTTATTTATTTTGTTTATTTGTGAGATTTCTAGATCTGGCCATAACATCAATAAGCTAGCTATATACAAGTTCCAAAAATCATTTTAACCGGTAAAAAAAAATTGTATATTCCAGAATTTTTGAGCCTTAATCTATCTTTCCAAGACTTGTAATTATCATTTAAAATTGAGTCATTCGTTACCTTAAGAAAAGTAGAATCAGTCAGTTGATGAAAAATAGAACTGAAATTTACTTAATTTGAGGAGTTTTGATTTTTCATGCTTATCTAATAAACGATTTTTCTGCAAAAATTCTATATCACCCAAAAAAAAGAGATGGAAAATGTGTTGGTGAAAAGAGCTACACATTAGCAAATAACGGTGTAAAAGCTATCACCTTAAAAAAGAGATGGAGAATGTGTTGGTTTAAAAAGCTACATGTTAGCAAATAACGGTGTGAAAACTATTACCTAAAAAAGAGATGGAGAATATGTTGGTGAAAAAAGCTACACCTTAGCAAATAACGGTGTGAAAGTTATCACCTACTAGTTCGAGTTATTAAGTCTATAAAAGGGATGTAGATTATGAGCAGATTTGACTTAATTAGTGGCTGATTTTCAATACACTCAATTTCGTGAACAATCACAATATTTGATGACGCCGATGAAATTCTTCTTCATATTGAGTCGAAAAATAAACGAGTGATCGAGAGAAACCTTTAAAGGGAGTCGTGTGTGTCATGAGTGGGAAAGAAATAATCAATCTTTTGAAGGATAACCTTGCATTTTGGAATTACAAAAAATAAAACCGTGTTTTAACTTCAAAATTATTTGTAGATTTATTTTGGATCTTGATTCATCTCTATCTACTGTATAAAGCTGGTTGTTGTGTAGATGTCATTTTGATCTCTTTTTCTCTTTATATATATAAGTATTGTTCTTAATTTGTCTATGTATTATTTTAATTTGTGTCTTATATTTTTTTCCCTTATTTTATTTTGAGTATGAATAATAAAGAGTCTTGCTCGGGATTAGCAAGAATTCAAGTGTGGGGTATTTGATTAGTGCATAATTGATCTAAAATTCATATATAAAATATCACATTTTTCTGGCATAATCATACCGATTTTGATAGAATTTAATTATTTTGAAGAAATATCAAAACATGAGCTAATAATATTTATTTTGCAGGTTACTGGCATAAAATATCAAAAAGATCGAAAAACCAAACCGAAATCAAAATCAGAAATTTCCAAGAAAAAAATGTGACAAAAGACGGCAGAACACATGGCGCAAATAGGGCCGTTTCTCTCGACCGTTTACAACACGGCGCATATTTTCCGTCGGGTCCTTGCGTGTGTTTCAGACAAGACCGAGTCATCTTAAAACGGCTATATAATACGGCGCAAAATGGGTCTTTATCAGCACCGTTTTTACGCAGATGCCATGCAAAAATAGTCCACTTTTGACCATCTTGTGAACTCAACCACAATATATTTTTTTTGGTCAAAAATCTGAAAAATCAAAGACATAGGTGAAGTGTGAACAAAGAATTAATCCAGATACTACAATAGATATTTTGAATTAAATAATCAATTGTATTCTTGAAAATAACCTATAAAAGGACACCTTCACCCATGAAAAAATCATCTCCTCTTCTTGCCAAGAAACACCCCTTTCTTTTAGCAAGATATTTTCCTTACAACTCTTTACTTTAGTTTGTATTTCATTTTTGGTTTGAAGTTTTTTTTAATTTGTAATTGAAAAGTGCTTGATCAATAAGCACTTAGTATTTTACTTAGTGTTTTACTTTCAATTTTTGTAAGCTTGTAATTTTTGAACAAGTTTGAAGTTATATATTGAAGTATGTTTCTTGCACTTTGATACATCATATTCAAGTAAGTTTCATCTATTGTCATTAAGTTCTAGTAATTAAAAGTTTCTATATATATTATGTATATCAATTATTTCTATTATAATTTTAGTTTGTATAAACCAATGAGTAGCTAATCTTTCTTCCTAGGGGAAGGGGGATTTCTATTAGGTTATATATTGAGTATTTGATTGATTTACACTATTTTGATTAGAAAGGACTAATTGGTTTAAATAGAGATTGATCATATCCTATTTCTACTAATGAAACCTCCTTGATTGATTGTTGAGTGAATTGGAAACATATCTTTTCAATTTATCAACTGTTAATCTTGTTCTCAACATCTTAAGATTGCGAAAGTGGTTAAGACATCTTTGAATACGAAAGTTATGAGGTGAAAAGTTGATTACTCGATGAACAATCGTTTATCCTAAAAATAGTCAAGTTAAAGAAATGAAAGGACTAATTGGTTTAAATAGAGATTGATCATATCCTATTTCTACTAGTGAAACCTCCTTGATTGATTGTTAAGTGTATTGGAAACACATCTTTTCAATCTATCAAGTGTTAATCTTGTTATCAACATCTTAAAATAGCGAAAGTGATTAAGACATCTTTGAGTACGAAAGTTATGAGGTGAAAAGTTGATTACTCGATAAACATTCGATTTTCTTTTATATCCGTGTAAATCAATTCCTATACTTAATTAAAAACCTAATTTAATGAACCCATAATCCCCTCGATTTTATAAATTCCTAACTCATTTTAATTCTATTCATTTTCACTAGTTAAAAATAGTCTACTAAAAATAGTCTAGCTATAAATAGTCTTAATAAAAATAGTTTAGTATTAATAGTCTTAATATAAATAGTCTAGTTAAAAATAGTCTTAATAAAAATAGTTTAGTATAAATAGTATTAATATAAATAGTCTAGTTATAAATAGTCTTAATAAAAATAGTCTAGTTATAAATAGTCTAGTATAAAAATAGTCTCATTAAAAATAGTAGTATTAAAAATAGTCTTATATAAAATAGTCTCATTAAAAATAGTCTTATATAAAATAGTCTTATTAAAAATAGTTTAAATTAAAAATAGTGCATTTTAATTTAGTTAATATTTAAAAACCCAATAATCTATTTTAGAATATTTTAGTATTTATTTCTCGCAATTTGTAACAAAATATTATACGAAGCCCTGTTGAACAATCCTCGAGAGAAAAGACATTGGTAGAACTTACCACAACTACTTCTACCTCGTATATATTTGCGAGCGACTCAAAAACTCCTATTTTTAGGATAAGTTTTTGACCGATCATTCGCAAGTCGATGAAACTTGATTGGGCGTTAAGTTTATGTGAAGACTCGTATGACGTGTTCTTTGACAAGGAGAGTGCCTGTCGAACACTAATGGTTAGTGGGAGCACACGTTATAGGTATGGTAATTGGATTAGTATACTCGAACCGACTCACCCTCGATTCGTCACACGGATTTCACTCCGGGACAGTCAATGATTGAATCGAAAGGTTGTGATAGGTATTCGTGAACCTTCGACTTGAGGATTTAGTAGGGATGTGCTTGTGACGTCAAGATTTTCATTAGAGTAGTTCGACCCTATAAACCGGAAGGTGGGGGTCAACCTCGACATGCATCTTGATGGGCAAGTAGAAGGTCCTACTGAATACCAAGATAGAATTCTTTCTCCTGTTAGTGAACGGGTTATATGTCCTATGCGGTTATTGGCATATGAGATCATAAGTCTTTGGCCAAAGCATTGGAGCTAGTTGTATTAGATACACGAGAGCTCGATGATCTCGATTTGCATTAACGCATGCATAGCGTCAAGTACAGATGGGGTTTGACTGACCGTGACCCTATAACTTGATCGGGACATTTGAAAGAAGGGTTTATACGTATACTGGTATTCACGACAGAATGGTTCTTGAATGATCCCAATCATTCGTTCTCAGTTGGGGTACAGTGTAGGCCGCCAGCTGGCTAGGTGGTGCTACTACTCTTTGGTTCCTCCCATTGCTGACTGAGACGGACCTACCGAGTCGCGCAATAGGATTGACGACGGAATGAATCAAGCTAATTCTCTCATTATGAATATTAGATATTGAATATCTAAATTTGGGACATTGGATGTTTAAATTGACTTATTGGATAAATTGATTTACGGCCTAATGAAATAAATAAATTATTGGGTGATTAATTTAATTCATGAATATAATTATTTCTTGGATAAATTAATTATATTATTTTGTATTTGATATGTTTAATTAATTGGATTAATTAATCGATATAAATACATCGAAATGGAATCGGAGTTTATCTGTTTAGACTCTCGGGAGTCCGAAACGAACTAAACTCGTCCGCTTCAACCTCATTGCCCCCCCCCCCCCATTTCCACCACCTTTCCTCTTGTCTTTTGTTTCCATTTTTAAATGGAAGACAAGTGACTTGTGGGGTAATCTCATGTGGATGAGTTGTGGAGTGTATAAAGAAAGGGAGGAAGACTAATCTTGATTCTCACTTTGATTCTTTGCACAATGATACGTGAGACTTGAGTGAGTTTAAGAGAGAGAAAAGTTCTTTCTCAAAGTCTTCTTCTTCATCTCATTCTTGAGAGTTTTTCTTAGAGAAAAAATCAAAACATAAAGAGAGAGTAAGATTAAAACACTCAGAGTGTAATAATCTTAACATACAAAGCTTCATCACTTGATTCTAGCCGTAACCTTAGAGGTTAATAGGGTGTTGTCATTCCGGTCGTTTTTCCGGCGCGTGGCAAGTAGAGACGCGGTGCTTTCGGCGTTGGATCGTTCAAGGGCTTGGAGCGGATTGGATTCGTAGAGATCAATCAAAGCTTGGGAATAGCTCAAGAGAAGGTTACCATTTAATCAACGGACTTCGAGGGTTAGTTTCTTACAACTCTTGCTTTTCGTTTATATATTTGTATATACGTAGCTCGATCGATCCTCGTAGGGATTCAGATTGAATTAATTTTCGTTTTACCGCTTCCGCCGGGGCTTCGTTTTAGGCACCGAATCCCAACAGTGGTATCGGAGCATAGGTCTTGCGATCGTATATACGATATTGGCATTTGGAATGCTTGATTAGATGGTGTATGATTTGGAATCATAATCGTATTAATCGTTGATTTTCTATTGTTCATCCAAAAATTATTTTTTCATGATTTTATGTAACAATGTAAATCTATTTTTCTTTTGAAAAACTGATTTAAAGTGTAATATAAAGATTAGAAAAATGTTATTTTTGGAATCGGGGCAAAAAACGAGCCGAAAACATAATCGGACCCGGCAGCCTGGGGCTGGCCGGGCGCTGCCTCGCGGTCCGAGGCAGCAGATCGCGATCTGGACCCGTGATCGGCAGCCTGTGCCGGGCATGCTCGGCAGCCTCTCGGCCGCTGCCTGGCAATGGTCTCGGTCCCTGCCGATCCTGCTGGGCAGTGCTCCGGCCGTGTTTTTCGACTCCATTTTTATATTTCGTTCGATAATTAATTTCCCACAAATTAAATTGGATTTAATTTGACTAATATTTAATTATGGTAATTTTAATCTTAGGGGAATTAATTTAATGAAATATTTTATCGTCCAGAACAAGTTAAAATTGATGGTTGTTTGAATTAATCGGATTAATTCGTTTTGAATGAATCGATTGGATCGGTTCGTATTTTTTATTGGATCAATGTATCTCTACGCTTTCCATAATATAGTATTTATTGGATGAATGCTTTTGAATGGGGATGTGGTTCGTGGACTTAGTTTTTTGAATTGTTCGTTTATTCGATTGGGTTGCAAAGGCCGTTTTGAGCCTATTTATTTTACTAGAGATATTTGTATCTAGGATGCAATTTTCAATGTAAAATTTATATGTAATGACGAAGACCGGAGTAAGATCCGTTTCAAGAAGATGAAGATTCCAGATGAAGACTTGTAATTAGATTACGGAGTTTTTGTTTTCTAGGAGTGGTCCATGAACCACATGTTGGTAGCAATTAGGTTGTGAATGGTTGTTCATATTGTATGAATGCTACAAACGCGCTTAAATGAATTAATGTGCAAAGTGTAACATTAATCGCGATAATTCTCCCACAACAAATTATTAAGTTTATAAGGTTTCAAGGTTTTCCTTCCCTCCATCGAGCTTTCGGGAAATTGAAATCCAAACCGGATGTGCTATGCTTCCGAGTTATCGGGGTAGTCATTTGGGGAGGACGGATAAATTACCGGTAGCGCATTAGATGCCTTCGGTTGGAGCAAATTTTATCTCTAGAAACCTGATAGGTTGCCGGATAAGATTCAATTATGAAACTGATTTGCGTCGATGGTATAAACTTAACTTGTTCACGAACCATAGAAACCGTATAGGTTGAGGGGAGTGAACAAGGGGAAAAAGAATATCGAATCATCCATTAGATGGGTTGGTGTTGGACACCACTTTATGAAAATTAATAGACTAGAAACCTGTTCGGTTGCCCTCTATTAAGATTTATAAAGAACTCGATCACCACTATGAAGTAGAGTGATAATACTTCCGGATTTCACATGGGAGTGTGTTATTCCGATAAAAATAGTGGGAGCAGGGTAACAAGAATAGAAAAGACCTTAATTCTATACTCAGAACATAATTGAATGAGTCACTAATTAATCTATCGTACTTAATGCAGACTAAAATCTCAATATGACAATGAATCCACTCGCAATTCTACTCGAAAAGAACACCTTAATGGGACCTAACTTTGTGGATTGGCTCCGCAATCTGATGATTGTCCTCAGTATAGAGGCACTGGGATACGTCTTGGAGACAGACATTCCGGCACCTCCTGTGCGGACCCGAGCCAATCAGGAAGAGATTGAAAACCACTAAAAGTGGGTTAAGGATGACCTGAAAGTTCGTGCTTATATGATGACTTCCATGTCTAATGAGCTTCAGAGAGCTCATGAGAAAATGACTTCTGCTAGGCAGATTCTATCTCACTTAACCGAGCTTTATGGTAAGCACAGCAGAACTGCTAGATATGAGATATCCAAGCAACTGTTCGGTGCAAGGATGACGGAAGGTGAGAAAGTTGGGGAACACGTCCTCAAAATGATATCCATAATCAAGAGATTGGAGGCTCTTGATTTTAAAATGGATACTTCTCTCCAAACCGACCTTATCCTATAGTCTCTCCCTGAATCCTTCTCACAGTTTGTTATGAACTTCAACTGCAATGAGATTGCATGTAATTTAGCTGGGATAATGAACAAACTTGTGACCGCTCAGTCTCAGATGAAGGCTCCGCGGATGAAGGAGTCTGCTCTTGTGATTTCTTCTGGACCTCGGAGGTCTAAGACTAAGAAGAAAAAGACCAAGAAGCAAACAGGACCACAAGTTAAGAACCTTAAGGGAAAGGGCAAGGCCCTGATGGTTCTGAAGAACAAGAAGAAGAAGGATGCTTATCTCAAGTGCGGTGAGCTGGGCCACTCGGCTAGAGACTGTCCGATTCTTCATGGCACTTCAGGTACAGAACTTTTAGTTTTGGAAACAAATTGTTCTGCTACTGTATTTTCTACTTCCTGGATACCGGATTCTGGTGCTAGTTCTCATATTTGTACCGTGAATCAGGATCTGGAATAAAGTAGAAAGCTTGGAGCTGGAGAAGTTATGATCACATTCGGAAGCGGGCATAGTGTTGAGGCGACCGACATAAGATCACTTCTTTTGGGTTTAGAATCCGGCTTTGTTTTGACTTTAGAAGATGTACTTGTTTTGGCCAAGGGGCACAAAAACATTGTATCCATTCCGGTCATGGACCGAAAAGGCTTTTCATTTTTCATTGGTGATGGTTCCTGCAAAATTTATTTTAGAAATAAACTAGTGGGTACTGCTACATTGTTGAATGGATTGTATCATCTAAATCTCAGCAACAAAGTAGTTGTGAATACTATGACTAGAAAATGTGGTAGGGATGAAAACAATCAAGTTTTGAAATGGCATATTAGACTTGGTCATGTTGGTCAGACCAAGGTTTACAAGATAGAAAAAGATGGACTTATGGGTCCATTGGGATCGGATCCCTTTCGTACTTGTGAATCTTGCCTTAAAGGCAAAATGACTAAGTCCCCCTTCACAGGGACTTTTGAAAGAGCCGCTGATAAACTGGGATTAATCCATACCGACGTATGTGGTGCTTTGGAAGCAGCACGTGACGGATATCAATATTTCATTACGTTAGGATGATCATACTAGGTATGGTTATGTATACTTAATGAAACATAAATCCGAGGCCTTTGAGAAATTCCAGGAATTCAAGGCCCTAGTCGAGAAACAAACTGGTAATCATATCAAAGCACTTCGGTTGGACCGAGGTGGTGATTATATGAGTACGGAGTTTGACGAGTTCCTTAAGGAACATGGAATAGTTTCACAACTAACACCTCCAGGTACTACTCAGTTAAATGGTGTGTCAGAAAGAAGGAACCGGACCTTGTTGAACATGGTCCGTTCCATGCTGGGCTATACGGACTTACCGATTTACCTGTGGGGGTATGGACTCCTGACTGCTGCTTACATCTTGAACAGATGTCCTTCCAAATCCGTTCCTAAAACTCCACATGAGATGTGGGGGGGCAAGAAACCAAGTCTTAATCACATTAGGATTTGGGGATGTCCCGCATATGTCAAGAAGACTAAGGTGGAGAATTTGGAAGCTAGGTCCATGAAGGGACGTTTCATTGGATTCCAATCTGGGACGATGGGATATCTATTCTACATGCCCGAATATCGAAAGATCGTTGTTGCTTTACAAGCGCACTTCCTGGAAGATGAGTTCATTCAGTAAGGCGGAGCAGGTAGAAGTATTTCTTTAGAATAATACAATGAAACTCCTCGGGAGACACCTATGTAAGAAACTGGAACCGAACCTTCTGAAACACAAGTACAACCACCTCATAGGTCTAGTAGGGTGTCTCATTTACCTGGGAGGTATGGGCTTGTGCACTTGGAGGAGCTGGGTCTCCATGAGGTTCCAAGTGATAGCCAAGAGACCGACCCGACGACCTATGACCAAGAAATGGTGGATGTAGACTCCACGAAATGGCGTGAAGCTATGGAAGCTGAGATAGACTCGATGCATGTCAATTAGGTCTGGACTCTAGTTGACCGTACCAAGGGCATAGTGCCTATTGGGAACAAGTGGATCTACAAGATAAAGACTGATGGTGATGGCAAGGTTGATGCCTATAAGGCCAGGCTTGTGGCAAAGGGTTATACCCAGAAGGAATGGATCGATTACCACGATACCTTCTCGCCCGTAGCCATGATCAAGTCTATTCGCATGATGCTTGCTATAGCTGCATACCACGATTATGAGATATGGCAAATGGACGTAAAGACGGCTTTCCTTAATGGATTCCTCGAGGAGGAAATCTATATGGAGCAGCCTAAAGGCTTTGTGTCCGAAGTTGATATTCAGAAAGTGTGCAAGCTTCAGCGTTCCATTTATGGACTGAAGCAAGCGTCACGTAGTTGGAACCTTCGTTTTGACGAGGCGGTCAAAGAGTTTGACTTCGTGCAAAATGAAGAGGAACCTTGTGTATACAAGAGGGTTAGTAGGAGCAAGATCTCATTCTTAGTACTATATGTGGATGACATTCTACTAATAGGAAATAATGTGGGAATGCTCAGTTCTGTGAAAGCTTGGCTTTCGAGTAATTTCTCCATGAAAGACTTGGGAGAAGCTACCTATATTAATGGTATTCGGCTCTACCGGGATAGAACGAAGAGAACAATAGGTCTTTCCCAAGCCCTCTATATAGATAAAATCTTAAAGCGATTTAAGATGGATGATTCTAAAAGAGGGTTCCTACCGATGCGACATGGAATAAAACTCTTCTTGAAGATGTGTCCTCAAAGTGAGGAACAACGAAAGGAAATGAGTAACATACCATATGCTTCGGCCGTGGGTAGCCTTATGTATGCTATGTTGTGTACGAGACCTGACATTGCACATGCTGTAAGCGTGGTGAGTAGGTTTCAGGCAAACCCAGGTAGGGAACATTGGACTGCCGTAAAGAACGTTCTCAAGTACTTGAGAAGGACTAGAGATATGGTTCTGATGGATGGCGGTGGAGAATTGTATGTGGTGGGATTCACTGATTCGGACTTCCAAGGACTGAAGGACGACTCAATTTCTACTTCTGGCTACATGTTTACTCTTAATGGAGGAGCAGTATCTTGGCGTAGCACCAAGCAAAGCGCGACTGCTGATTCCACCAGTCAGTCTGATTATCAAGCAACCTCGGAGGCTTCCAAGGAAGGGTTCTGGATTAAGAAGTTTCTGGGAGAACTTCAAGTGATACCATGTGCTGAGCTACCTGTTCCGCTGTACTGCGACAATGACGGAGCTGTAGCGCAGTCCAAGGATCCGAGGTTTCACAACAGCACCAAACATATTGAGAGGAAGTATCATCTCGTAAGAGAATTTGTTCGCAAGGGATACATTCTGCTGCACAGAGTAGACTCGGCCGACAACGTCGCCGATCCACTGACCAAGCCACTTTCTCAGACTAGCTTGGAGCGTCATCTGGAGAACATGGGTATTAGATACCATAGTGTGTGGCATTGAGTGCAAGTGGAAGATTGTTAGGAGTATGCCCTCGAATGCCACTCAGAGGATGTTGAGTGAGGGCATTGTATTTGTTATCATATAAATCATCAATATAAGGCAATGGATGTTTCTTTATTTACTGGTAGTTACTGGCATTCATAACTCGTAAATATACATATAGAAGCTAGTCCGTGTATTTGAGAGCAAAACGTTCCACTCCTTATTGGATAAGGGGGTCGGCACTGGAAAGGTTTATAGCTCAAATACTTAATCATTCGCAAGTCGATGAAACTTGACTGGGCGTTAAGTTTATGTGAAGACTTGTATGACGTGTTCTTTGATAAGGAGAGTGCATGTCGAACACTAATGGTTAGTGGGAGCACACGTTATAGGTATGCTAATTGGATTAGTATACTCGAACCGACTCACCCTCAATTCGTCACACGGATTTCACTCCGGGACAGTCAATGATGGAATCGAAAGGTTGTGATAGGTATTCGTGAACCTTCGACTTGAGGATTTAGTTGGGATGTGCTTGTGACGTCAAGATTTTCAATAGAGTAGTTCGACCCTATAAACCGGAAGGCGGGGGTCAACCTCGACGTGCATCTTGATGGGCAAGTAGTAGGTCCTACTGAATACCAAGATAGAATTCTTGCTCTTGTTAGTGAACGGGTTATATGTCCTATGCGGTTATTGGCATATGAGATCATAAGTCTTTGGCCAAAGCATTGGAGCTAGCTGTATTAGATACACGAGAGCTAGATGATCTCGATCTGCATTAACGCATGCATAGCGTCAAGTACAGATGGGGTTTGACTGACCGTGACCCTATAACTTGATCGGGACATTTGAAAGAAGGGTTTATATGTATACCGGTATTCACGACAGAATGGTTCTTGAATGATCCCAATCATTCATTCTCAGTTGGGGTACAGTGTAGGCCGCCAGGCTGGCTAGGTGGTGCTACTACTCTTTGGTTCCTCCCATTGCTGACTGAGACGGATCTACCGAGTTGCACAATAGGATTGACGACGGAATGAATCAAGCTAATTCTCTCATTATGAATATTAGATATTGGATATCTAAATTTGGGACATTGGATGTTTAAATTGATTTATTGGATAAATTGATTTACGGCCTAATGAAATAAATAAATTACTGGGTGATTAATTTAATTCATGAATATAATTATTTCTTGGAGAAATTAATTATATTATTTTGTATTTGATATGTTTAATTAATTGGATTAATTAATCGATATAAATACATCGAAACGGAATCGGAGTTTATCTGTTTGGACTCTCGGGAGTCCGAAACGAACTAAACTCGTCCGTTTGAACCTCATGTCGCCCCCATTTCCACCACCTTTCATCTTGTCTTTTGTTTCCATTTTTAAATGGAAGACAAGTGACTTGTGGGGTAATCTCATGTGGATGAGTTGTAGGTGTGTGGTGGGAGTGTATAAAGAAAGGGAGGAAGACTAATCTTGATTCTCACTTTGATTCTTTGCACATTGATACGTGAGACTTGAGTGAGTTTAAGAGAGAGAAAAGTTCTTTCTCAAAGTCTTCTTCTTCATCTCATTTCTTGAGAGTTTTTCTTAGAGAAAAAAATCAAAACATAAAGAAAGAGTAAGATTAAAACACTTAGAGTGTAATAATCTTAACATACAAAGCTTCATCACTTGATTCTAGCCGTAACCTTAGAGGTTAATCGGGTGTTGTCATTCCGGTCATTTTTCCGGCGCGTGGCAAGTAGAGACGCGGTGCTTTCGGTGTTGGATCGTTCAAGGGCTTGGAGCGGATTGGATTCGTAGAGATCAAGCAAAGATTGGGAATACCTCAAGAGAAGATTACCATTTAATCAACGGACTTCGGGGTTAGTTTCTTACGACTCTAGCTTTTCGTTTATATATTCGTATATACGTAGCTCGATCGATCCTCGTAGGGATTTGGATTGAATTAATTTTCGTTTTACCGCTTCCGCCGGGCCTTTGTTTCAGGCACCGAATCCGAATAGTGGTATCGGAGCATAGGTCTTGCGATCATATATACGATATTGGCATTTGGAATGCTTGATTATGTAATATCCGGATTTATTACTGTGTATTTCATCTGTATTCGAACCGTGTATTATTCGGATTTGTCGTCTTGATAATTGGAGTATGATATTTCTGGCATTGGTATCTTTTTACATAAGTATAACAACATGCAAAATTTCTCATGCAAATTCGTGATAGCGCACGCTAAGAATGTAGCTTAACGCGCGCTATCGGCTACTACTAGCGCACGCTACGTATGTAGGAGTTGCGTGCGCTAGGCACTGAATTATTGAGCTGGGCGGCTAGCACATGCGCCAGCCGGGACATGGGTCCGGATAAGATTCCCGCGGATGAACCTGGACAGATTTGGAGTCAACGCTTATTAGCGTGCGCTAAGTATGTATGGTAGCGTGCACTAATTAGCTAAAGTGCAGAAATGTTATAAATGAGACAACAACCCGTTTTTGGCTTACATTTCCTCCGTTTATTCTTCATTCTTGAGAGACCAGAGAACAATAATTGTCCTCCTAACACACTTAGAACACATCTACTTGATCCTGGACTATTGGATATTACTTGTGAGTAATCATTGAAGTGGAGTAGCATCCTAGAGTGGCATACAACCAACCGGAGTCGGATTCTACCTTGCGGTTCAGTAATTTCGTCATATTAAGGTATGTTCAATCTATCTCCAGCCTTAGATTTGGATTCTAAGGAATTAGATGATCATGCTAACGAGATATTGAATTTCATTAGTGAATTATTCAACAAACATCATGTCTAGAAGATTGGAATGTCTATGCTTATGATATTATCGTTGGAACCTCGTAGTTGGAATCCTAGTACTTCAAATGATGAGCGAAACATTCTGAAGTTGATTATCCGTATGATTTATGTAATCTTAGTGATCATAAATTGGAGGTGATACCATTTTCGGTTATAAGGACTTAAGGGGAGAATCATCTTAGGAAATATTCTTTCGTATTAATTGGAGTTGTTAGTTCCCCCCAAGATGAAGTCCGAATGTGTATAATGATAGTAGAATCTAATGCATCAACCGGAGATCACCAAACTTGACATGAGAATTGTAATCAAGATGGAATATGGTGTTGTGATGATTATATCTATACTTGTATCTCGAAGTTGTTTTTATCCATGAGATCATTCATAAGTTTATGAACATAACATGTATTCGGATAACAAACATTAATCACTGAGGAATTCGCTTACTTCATCACCATTTGTACAATCTGCTGCCCTTCAGTGAACCGCCATGCACGCTTAGCGTGCGCTAAGCTATGTGAATTAACGTGCGCTATCGAGTAGGTTTAGCGTACGCCACGTTTGGAACTTAGCGTATGTTAAGTCATCGAAGTAGTCGACCGGTGATCGTTAAGGCAATCGACCGTGCATGGTTAGCGTACGCTAGGCTGTGTGTAATTGCGTGCGCTAACGAGTAGCATTAACGTACGCTACATAGGGTGCGTAGCGTGCGTTAAGCGATCCAGACAGATTGCATTTTAAGGACTTCCTACCGTAATTTTGGATTGTTAGACATTCGTACGGCATGAGATGAATTCTATATTATTTCTTTTGTTAAGGTTCGAGCTTAGCAACATGATTGATCGAAGGGGACGACCTTCGGGTGTTTTGATATTCGTGGAAGTTTTATTCTTGTCAACGAACCGAGGCAAGTACTCTAATTAGAATTGTTTATATTATGACAGTTATGATGTGATTGTATTGTGTAAATGTGTTGTGATTATATGTCCACCATGCGTTGATCCGACGGGAATCATCATGGGAATCTATAGCTGTGTGCGCTGGATCGTTAGACAGGTAGTTCCACCATGTATTGGTCCGACGGGATCATCATGGGAATCTATAGCTGTGTGCGCTGGATCGTTGGAATACCATTAGTATGTTGAAACTGTTATGATATGATATGTGTTGTTGATATTTCTCGTTGGAGAAACTTGTTATGATATAGTCATTGATTATATCACTGTTGTATGATTATTTTACTTGTACTAGCATCGTTGTGCTAACCCCATTGGGGGTGAACATTTGTTTATGTTCAGGATCCAGGAGAGCGGGGAAACAACCACTGGAGCTGCATGACGACGAGGGTGCAGAGTGATGTTCCGGCCGGGTTTATTGTCTGTTGTTTGTTGGTTATTTCAATAAGTACTCGAGTACGTCGTTAGTTTATGATGTTTGTATTTTGGTGATGTATTAATAACCCTTCATTTGGATATTTGTATTCTCGGTATTGAACCAGACTGTTGTATTTTATTTCAGTGATTTCATAAGTCGGTATCTGTTATTGTCATTTCATTTCTTCAGCCTTGTAAATTCTTATGTAAAGGATTTACGGCGCTGTAGTATTCCTGAATATATCGGGGGTGTTACAGAATATGGTATCAGAGCTAAGATTATGGATATCTTGGCCATTTGGTTAAAATAGGGGTCATTTGCGTCTTTTGAGGTAACCGGCCGTGAATGACATCACTGTACTGCCTACGTCTTCATGCGAACGGTGGTTGTAAGTTCCTAAACTCTATCTCGTTCTTTACATGTTGTATCTCTTTATACTTGAACATTAGAACGATGTTGTTTCCTGTATATTGAGTATTTATGCTTACAGTATGTTGAGAGGCGGACGTGGACGTGGTCGCGGTCGTGGATGCGGATGAAGGAATGCTGAAAGGGAAGCGTCGCCTTCTAATCAGGCCAATCATAGCTCATACGAACCGCAACGATCTATCAATAACGAACTGGAACCTGCTGTACCAGAAATCCTTCGTCAAGTGGTGAACCAGATGACTCAGTTCGCTCAGGTCGTGGACCGATGCAGGTGGCGGTGGGATTTCAGCAGGGAGATGGACAGCAATGGATCCCAGAAATGGGAAATCGAGGTGACCGATGGTTGCAAGAGGTAGAGAAGATGCAACCACCTAAATTTGACGGCTTTTCCGAGACTCCCACTTGGGATCATTAGTTGAAGGAATTGGAGAAAATTTTTGCTGGAATTAATTGCCCAGACGATAGGAGAGCTCCTATTGCTCAGTACTTTCTGATAGGGGAAGCGTCCGAGTGGTGGGAAGCTATCCGACCTGTAGACCATGATGCTAATTGGACAGAGTTTAAATTAATGATGGAAGCTCAGTACTGCCCTCGCCCTGTGAGGGAAGCCAAAGTTCGGGAGTTTTTCTACGCTCAGCCATCAGACGAACCTGTATCCCAGACAATTAAGACGTTTAACCAGCAACTAGCATTTGTTCGACATCTGGTCAGAACATATGCAGAGATGATGATTCATTTTGATATGAGGATGAAACCAGAAATCCAGAGGTACATGTACGGTTTTGAATGTACCACTCTCCGTCAATACCAGGATAAGGCGTTGGCGTACGAAATCAAGGAAGCAGCAATGGAAAAATTTACGGAGTCCAATAAGCAGAAAGTCTCTGGTACTTTTACAGAGCACAAGAGCAGCGGGCCCCGCAAGGCCTAGTCTTCTTTTCATTCTTTCAAGAAACCTCCGCACCCATCTAAGAGCGGAAAGAATTTTGGAACAATGTTGGCCACGACGGATACAGCTAGGAGGTGCTTTAACTGTGGTCGCCCAGGTCACCTTTGGCGTGATTGTTTGCGCACTCCAGTTACATGTTTTGATTGCGGACAGGAAGGGCACCGTGCGACATTTTGCAAGGATGTCACCAAGTTCAATGGAACCCGTACATCGCAGCCAGTTCAGAAGGAAGCTAGTATCCAACAGATGCAGCAAAGTGTTCAGATGCCTCAAAATTTTGGCCGCGGACGAGGAAGAGGACAATGGAACCGAAGGGGTACATCGAGTGCTGGATCTGCTCCCCCACGTCTGTACGAGATGAGGAGGACAGACGATCAGGATGCTGTTGTCACATCAGGTACTGTTCAGATCCTTTCCCAGCCAGTTAGCGTTTTATTCGATACGGGAGCTACGCATTCATTTATATCCTCATCTTGTGTAAATCGTTTGAATATTTCTGGTTTTCATTACTGTGAACCTTATGTTGTTGGTTTACCAAGTGGAGAGAGGATTGTTGGGAACTTAGAGACTAGATATTTCCCTGTATCATTTGGGGGCAGAGAGTGGCTCTCAAATCTGATTGTGATAGAAATGCAAGGATACGACCTGATACTAGGAGACGATTGGCTTAATCGATATGGAGCTATTGTAAACTACTGAAGGAGGAATATTTCGCTGATCGCTGACGATGGCTCCGAAGTACTGTTTGAAGGATGGAAACCAGGAAGCTCAGGAAAGTTGATCAAGGCGATGAAAGCTGTCAAATTGTTGAAACAGGGCTGTACCGGATATTGGTGCTATGCAATGAAGAAAGAAGACGAAACTGTGGAACTTTCATCCATTCCTGTTGTTAACGAATTTCCAGATGTATTTCCTGACGAGTTACCTGGACTACCTCCACGATGGGATGTAGAATTCACCATTGAGCTGGAACCCAGAGCTACACCAATTTCTAAAGCGCCGTATCGTATGGCACCTACTAAGATGTATGAACTGAAAAAGCAGCTGGAGGAGTTACTGGACAAAGGTTATATCTAGCCAAGCGTTTCACCCTGGGGAGCGCCAGTTCTTTTTGTCCGGAAGAAGGATGGATCGCTTCGACTGTGTATCGACTATCGAGAGCTGAACCAGATGACGATTAAGAACAAATATCCGTTGCCATTGATTGATGATTTATTTGACCAGTTGCAAGGAGCAACAGTATTTTCTAAAATCGATCTGAGATCAGGATACCATCAGCTGAGGATTAAGGAATCTGATGTTCCAAAGTCAGCATTCAGAACTCGCTACGGACACCATGAATTTGTAGTGATGCCGTTTGGTCTCACTAATGCACCTGCTGTATTCATGTAATTGATGAACCGAGTGTTCATCGAATATTTGGATAAAATTGTGGTCGTGTTCATTGATGACATTCTGGTGTATTCTAAGATCCCCGAAGAGCATGCGCAGCATTTGCAGATTGTATTAGAACTTTTGAGAAGCAAGCAATTGTACGCCAAACTTTCTAAGTGTGAATTCTGGCTAAAGGAAGTAATGTTCCTCGGCCATGTGGTATCAGCTAAAGGAGTCCGAGTAGATCCTCATAAGATCGAAGCAATTATGGATTGGAGGCCTCCAAAGAACATGAAAGAAGTCCGAAGCTTCTTAGGACTTGCTGTATATTATCGTCAATTCGTGGAAGGGTTTTCTAAAATCTCCCCCCCACTTACTCGACTCCTGCAGAAAACTCAAAAGTTTGAGTGGAACGAGTCGTGTTAGACTAGTTTTGATGAATTGAAGAGGAGATTGACGACAGCACCAATTTTATCACTTCCACAGGGGACTGGAGGATTCATAGTTTACAGTGATGCTTCGAACCAAGGACTCGGATGCGTATTGATGCAGAATGATAAGGTGATCGCTTATGCTTCACGACAGCTGAAACCTTATGAAGTGAATTACCCAACACATGATTTAGAGCTAACAGCAGTAGTTTTTGCTTTGAAGATCTGGAGACATTACCTGTATGGGACTCACTGTCAGATCTTTACTGATCACAAGAGTCTCAAATACATCTTCAGTCAGAAAGAGCTGAACATGCAGCAAAGAAGATGGTTAGAGCTGATTAAGGACTACGACTTGGAGATTTTGTATCATCCAAGCAAAGAGAATGTGGTGGCAGATGCACTTAGTCGCAAGCCTGTTTCTATTCAGATGCTGGAGACTCTGACCTCCCAACCTAGCCTTCAACGAGAGATGATTAGAGAAGGAATTGAAGTATGGTTACAAAGAGTCCAAGGACAACTGTGCGTGATGGAATTAACTTCGTCATTAACCGAAGAAATCAAATCTAAACAGGCAGATGATCCTCTGATGATTCGGTTACGTGATGAAGTGATCAAGGGAAAGGCCCCCGGATTCTTAATTCATGGTGATGGAGTTTTGAGATTTCAGAACCGACTCTGCGTTCCTGATATCGATGTTCTGAAATAGACGATTATGAAGTAAGCTCACAGCTCGCCCTATTCTATCCACCTGGGCACCAGTAAGATGTATAAGGACTTGAAACAGAATTTCTGGTGGGGCAACATGAAGAAAGATGTAGCGGACTATGTTTCGAAATGCTTGACTTGTCAGCAGGTTAAGATCGAGCATCAGCGACCTGCCGGAATTTTGAAGCCGCTCCCGATTCCTGAATGGAAGTGGGAGGACATATCGATGGACTTTATTACTGGCATGCCAAGAAGCAAGACAGGAATGAACATGATTTGGGTGATAGTTGATCGTCTAACCGAATCAGCTCATTTCGTAGGCATTAAGGACACGTGGGGACCAGAGAGGTTGGCGCGAGTATTTATTTCAGAGATAGTTCGACTGCATGGTACGCCGAAGACCATTATTTATGACCGAGACGGCCGTTTTGTGTCTCACTATTGGAAAGCAGTTCATACGGCCTTGGGGACCGAATTGAACTTCAGTATAGCTTATCACCTGCAGACTGACGGACAATCCGAGAGGACCATTCCAACGGTGGAAGACATGCTAAGGGCCTGTGCGTTAGATTGGTCGAACGATTGGGAAGTTAATCTACCGTTGATTGAATTTACTTACAACAATAGTTGGCATGCTTCCATTAAGATGGCACCATTTGAGGCATTATACGGGAGAAGATGCAGATCGCCCCTATGCTGGGACGATTCATAAGACTTGATCGGAACAGAACCAGAGTTGATCGTACAGACTCGAGAAAAGATAGCCTTAATTCGTGAAAGACTGTTGACCGTCCAGAGTCGACAGAAATCTTATGCAGACGTACGCCGTCGCCCTTTGGAGTTCAGTACAGGAGACCACGTACTTTTAAAGGTTTCTCCTACTCAGGGAATCTTTTGTTTTGGAAGGAAAGGAAAGCTGAGTCCGAGATATATCGGACCATTTAAGATCCTTGAGAGAGTTGGAGAGTTGGCATACAGATTGGCATTGTCGCCGTCATTGTGCCATGTTCATAATGTGTTCCACGTATCCCAGTTACGGAGGTATATACCAGATCCTAGTCATGTCATTGATTTCTGCGAGATCGAAGTCGCTCATGATGGGACGTTTGAAGAAAGACTGGTCAAGATACTCGAGAGTCGAGTTAAGCAGTTGAGGAACAAACCAATCATCTTGGTCAAAGTTCAATGGTCACGCCACGGAGTGGAAGAAGCCACATGGTAAACGGAAGATGGCATGAAGTCCAAATATCCCGAGTTATTTTCGTCTTGAGTTTCAGGACGAAACTCCTTTTTAGTAAGAGAGTATGTAATATCCGGATTTATTACTGTGTATTTCATCTGTATTCGAACCCTGTATTATTCGGATTTGTGGTCTTGATAATTGGAGTATGATATTTCTTGCATTGGTATCTTTGTACATAAGTATAACAACATGCAAAATTTCTCATGCAAATTCGTGATAGCGCACGCTAATAATGTAGCTTAACCCGCGCTATCGGCTACTACTAGCGCACGCTACGTATGTAGGAGTTGCATGCGCTAGGCACTGAATTATTGAGCTAGGTGGCTAGCACATGCGCCAGTCAGGACATGGGTCCGGATAAGATTCCCGCGGACGAACCTGGACAGATTTGGAGTCAACGCTTATTAGCGTGCGCTAAGTATGTATGGTAGCGTGCGCTAATTAGCTAAAGTGCAGAAATGTTATAAATGAGACAACAACCCATTTTTGGCTTACATTTCCTCCGTTTATTCTTCATTCTTGAGATACCAGAGAGCAATAATTGTCCTCCTAACACACTTAGAACACATCTACTTGATCCTTGAATATTGGATATTACTTGTGCGTAATCATTGAAGTGGAGTAGCATCCTGGAGTGGTATATAACCAACCGGAGTCGGATTCTACCTTGCGGTTCAGTAATTTCGTCATATTAAGGTATGTTCAATCTATCTCCAGCCTTATATTTGGATTCTAAGGAATTAGATGATCATGCCAACGAGATATTGAATTTCATTAGTGAATTATTCAACAAACATCATGTTTAGAAGATTGGAATGTCTATGCTTATGATATTATCATTGGAACCTCGTAGTTGGAATCCTAGTACTTCAAATGATGAGAGAAACATTCTAAAGTTGATTATCCGTATGATTTATGTAATCTTAGTGATCATAAATTGGAGGTGATACCATTTTCGGTTATAAGGACTTAAGGGGAGAATCATCTTAGGAAATATTCTTTCGTATTAATTGGAGTTGTTAGTTCCCCTCAAGATGAAGTCCGAATGTGTATAATGATAGTAGAATCTAATGCACCAACTGGAGATCACCAAACTTCGCATGAGAATTGTAATCAAGATGGATTATGGTGTTGTGATGATTATACGTATACTTGTATCTCGAAGTTGTTATTATCCGTGAGATCATTCATAAGTTTATGAACATAACATGTATTCGGATAACAAACATTAATCACTGAGGAATTCGCTTACTTCATCACCATTTGTACAATATGCTGCCCTTCAGTGAACTGCCATGCACGCTTAGCGTGCGCTAAGCTACGTGAATTAACGTGCACTATCGAGTAGGTTTAGCGTACGCCACGTTTGGAACTTAGCGTACGTTAAGTCATCAGGCGAGTCAGTCAGCTGATCAGTGAGGCACTGACCGTGCATGGTTAGCGTACGCTAGGCTGTGTGTAATAGCGTGCGCTAACGAGTAGCATTAACGTACGCTACATAGGGTGCATAGCGTGCGTTAAGCGATCCAGACAGATTGCATTTTAAGGACTTCCTACCATAATTTTGGATTGTTAGACATTCGTACGGCATGAGATGAATTCTATATTATTTCTTTTGTTAAGGTTCGAGCTTAGCAACGTGATTGATCGAAGGGGATGACCTTCGAGTATTTTGATATTCGTGGACGTTTTATTCTTGTCAACGAACCGAGGCAAGTACTCTAATTAGAATTGTTTATATTATGACAGTTATGATGTGATTGTATTTTGTAAATGTGTTGTGATTATATGTCCACCATGCGTTGATCCGACGGGAATCATCATGGGAATCTATAGATGTGTGCGCTGGATCGTTGGACAGGTAGTTCCACCATGTGTTGGTCCGACGGGATCATCGTGGGAATCTATAGCTGTGTGCGCTGGATCGTTGGAATACCATCAGTATGTTGAAACTGTTATGATATGATATGTGTTGTTGATATATCTCATTGGAGAAACTTGTTATGATATAGTCGTTGATTATATCACTGTTGTATGATTATTGTACTTGTACTAGCATCGTTGTGCTAACCCCTTCGGGGGTGAACATTTGTTTATGTTCAGGATCCAGGAGAGCGGGGAAACAACCACTGGAGTTGCATGACGACGAGGGTGCAAAGTGATGTTCCGGCCGGGTTTATTGTCTGTTGTTTGTTGGTTATTTCAATAAGTACTCGAGTACGTCGTCAGTTTATGATGTCTGGATTTTGGTGATGTATTAATAACCCTTCATTTGGATATTTGTATTCTCGGTATTGAACCAGACTGCTGTATTTTATTTCAGTGATTTCATAAGTCGGTACCTGTTATTGTCATTTCATTTCTTCAGCCTTGTAAATTCTTATGTAAAGGATTTACGGTGCTGTAATATTCCTGAATATATCGGGGGTGTTACAGATTAGATGGTGTATGATTTGGAATCATAATCGTATTAATCGTTGGTTTTCTATTGTTCATCCAAAAATTATTTTTTCATGATTTTATGTTACAATGTAAATCTATTTTTCTTTTGAAAAACTGATTTAAAGTGTAATATAAAGATTAGAAAAATGTTATTTTTGGAATCAGGGCAAAAAACGGGCCGAAAACATAATCGGACCCGGCTGAAATGGGTGGCCGGCGCGCCATGCGATCTGGACCCGTGATCGGCCATGGTAGCTCGTGCCGGGCATGATCGGCAGCCTCTCGGGCCGCCTAGCAATGGTCTCGGTCCTCGCTCGGCCTGCGCCCTGGCACCGTAGCTTGTCAAGCGGTGCTCCGGCCGTGTTTTTCGACTATATTTTTATATTTCGTTCGATAATTAATTTCCCACAAATTAAATTGGATTTAATTTGACTAAGATTTAATTATGGTAATTTTAATCTTAGGGGAATTAATTTAATGAAATATTTTATCGTTCGAAACAAGTTAAAATTGATGGTTGTTTGAATTAATTGGATTAATTCATTTTGAATGAATCGATTGGATCGGTTCGTATTTTTTATTGGATCAATGTATCTCTACGCTTTATATTTATATAGTATTTATTGGATGAATGCTTTTGAATGGGGATGTGGTTCGTGGACTTAGTTTTTTGAATTGTTCGTTTATTCGATTGGGTTGTAAAGGCCATTTTGAGCTTATTTATTTTACTAGAGATATTTGTATCTAGGATGCAATTTTCAATGTAAAATTTATATGTAATGACAAAGACCGTAGGAAGATCCGTTTCGAGAAGATGAAGATTCAAGACGAAGACTTGTAATTAGATTACGGAGTTTTTGTTTTCTAGGAACGGTCCATGAACCACATTTTTGTAGCAACTAGGTTGTGAATGGTTGTTCATATTGTATGAATGCTACAAACGCGCTTAAATGAATTAATGTGCAAAGTGTAACATTAATCGCGATAATTCTCCCACAACAAATTATTAAGTTTATAAGGTTTCAAGATTTTCCTTCCCTCCATCGAGCTTTCGGGAAATTGAAATCCAAACCGGATGTGCTATGTTTCCGAGTTATTGGGGTAGTCGTTCGGGGGGACGGATAAATTACCGCGAGCGCATTGGATGCCTTCGGTTGGAGCAAATTTTATCTCTAGAAACCTGATAGGTTGCCGGATAAGATTCAATTATGAAACTGATTTGCGTCGATGGTATAAACTTAACTTGTTCACGAACCATAGAAACCGTATAGGTTGAGGGGAGTGAACAAGGGGAAAAAGAAGATCGAATCATCCATTAGATGGGTTGGTGTTGGACACCACTTTATGAAAATTAATAGACTAGAAACCTGTTCGGTTGCCCTCTATTAAGATTTATAAAGAACTCGATCACCACTATGAAGTAGAGTGATGATACTTCCGGATTTCACATGGGAGTGTGTTATTCCAATAAAAATAGTGGGAGCAGGGTAACAAGAATAGAAAAGACCTTAATTCTATACTCAGAACATAATTGAATGAGTCACTAATTAATTAATCTATCGTACTTAATGCAGACTCAAATCTCAATATGACAATGAATCCACTTGCAATTCTACTCGAAAAGAACACCTTAATGGGACCTAACTTTGTAGATTAGCTCCGCAATCTGATGATTGTCCTCAGTATAGAGGCACTGGGATACGTCTTGGAGACGGACATTCTGGCGCCTCCTGTGCGGACCCGATCCAATCAGGAAGAGATTGAAAACCACTAAAAGTGGGTAAGGATGACGTGAAAGTTCGTGCTTATATGATGACTTCCATGTCTAATGAGCTTCAGAGAGCTCATGAGAAAATGACTTCTGCTAGGCAGATTCTATCTCACTTAACCGAGCTTTATGGTGAGCACAGCAGAACTGCTAGATATGAGATATCCAAGCAACTGTTCGGTGCAAGGATGACGGAAGGGTTGGGGAACACGTCCACAAAATGATATCCATGATCGAGAGATTGGAGGCTCTTGATTTTAAAATGGATACTTCTCTCCAAACCGAACTTATCCTATAGTCTCTCCCTGAATCCTTCTCACAGTTTGTTATGAACTTCAACTGCAATGAGATTGCATGTAATTTAGCTGGGATAATGAACAAACTTGTGACCGCTCAGTCTCAGATGAAGACTCCGTAGATGAAGGAGTCTGCTCTTGTGATTTCTTCTGGACCTCGGAGGTCTAAGAATAAGAAGAAAAAGACCAAGAAGCAGACAGGACCACAAGTTAAGAACCTTAAGGGAAAGGGCAAGGCCCCGATGGTTCTGAAGAACAAAAGAAGAAGGATGCTTGTCTCAAGTGCGGTGAGCTGGGCCACTGGGCTAGAGACTGTCCGATTCTTCATGGCACTTCAGGTACAGAACTTTTAGTTTTAGAAACAAATTGTTCTGCTACTGTATTTTCTACTTCCTGGATACTAGATTCTGGTGCTAGTTCTTATATTTGTACCATGAATCAGGATCTGGAACAAAGTAGGAAGCTTGGAGCTGGAGAAGTTATGATCACAGTCGGAAGCGGGCATAGTGTCGAGGCGACCGACATAGGATCACTTCTTTTAGGTTTAGAATCCGGCTTTGTTTTGACTTTAGAAGATGTACTTGTTTTGCCCAAGAGGCACAAAAACATTGTATCCATTCCGGTCATGGACCGAAAAGGCTTTTCATTTTTCATTGGTGATGGTTCCTGCAAAATTTATTTTAGAAATAAACTAGTGGGTACTGCTACATTGTTGAATGGATTGTATCATCTAAATCTCAACAACAGAGTAGTTGTGAATACTATGACTAGAAAATGTGGTAGGGATGAAACCAATCAAGTTTTGAAATAGCATCTTAGACTTGGTCATGTTGGTCAGACCAATGCTTACAAGATAGAAAAATATGGACTTATGGGTCCATTGGGATCGGATCCCTTTCGTACTTGTGAATCTTGCCTTAAAGGCAAAATGACTAAGTCCCCCTTCACAGGAACTTTTGAAAGAGCCGCTGATAAACTGGGATTAATCCATACCGACGTATGTGGTGCTTTGGAAGCAGCACGTGACGGATATCAATATTTCATTATGTTTACAAATGATCATACTAGGTATGGTTATGTATACTTAATGAAACATAAATCCGAGGCCTTTGAGAAATTCCAGGAATTCAAGGCCCTAGTCGAGAAACAAACTGGTAATCATATCAAAGCACTTCGGTTGGACTGAGGTGGTGAGTATATGAGTACGGAGTTTGACGATTTCCTTAAGGAACATGGAATAGTTTCACAACTAACACCTCCAAGTACTCCTCAGTTAAATGGTGTGTCAGAAAGAAGGAATCGGACCTTGTTGAACATGGTCCGTTCCATGCTGGGCTATACTGACTTACCGATTTACCTGTGGGGGTATGCACTCCTGACTGCTGCTTACATCTTGAACAGATGTCCTTCTAAATCTGTTCATAAAACTCCACATGAGATGTGGGGGGGCAGGAAACCAAGTCTTAATCACATTAGGATTTGGGGATGTCCCGCCTATGTCAAGAAGACTAAGGTGGAGAATTTGGAAGCTAGGTCTGCGAAGGGATGTTTCATTGGATTCCCATCTGGGACGATGGGATATCTATTCTACATGACCGAAGATCGAAAGATCGTTGTTGCTTTACAAGCACACTTCCTGGAAGATGAGTTCATTCAGGAAGGCGGAGCAGGTAGAAGTATTTGTTTAGAAGAATACAATGAAAGTCCTCAGGAGACACCTGTGTAAGAAACTAGAACCGAACCTTATAAAACACAAGTACAACCACCTCGTAGGTCTAGTAGGGTGTCTCATTTACTTGAGAGGTATGGGCTTGTGCACTTGGAGGAGCTGGGTCTCCATGAGGTTCCAAGTGATAGCCAAGAGACCGACCCGACGACCTATGACCAAGCGATGGTGGATGTTGACTCCACGAAATGGCGTGAAGCTATGGAAGCTGAGATAGACTCGATGCATGTCAATCAGGTCAGGGCTCTAGTAGACCGCCCCAAGGGCATAGTGCCTATTGGGAACAAGTGGATCTACAAGAGAAAGTCTGATGGTGATGGCAACGTTGACGCCTATAAGGCCAGGCTTGTGGCAAAGGGTTATACCCCGAAGGAAGGGATCGATTACCATGATACCTTCTCGCCCGTAGCCATGATCAAATCTATTCGCATGATGCTTGCTATAGCTGCCTACCATGATTATGAGATATGGCAAATGGACGTAAAGATGGATTTCCTTAATGGATTCCTGGAGGAGGAAATCTATATGGAGCAGCCTAAAGGCTTTGTGTCCGAAGTCGATATTCAGAAAGTGTGCAAGCTTCAGCGTTCCATTTATGGACTAAAGCAAGCGTCGCGTAGTTGGAACCTTCGTTTTGATGAGGCGGTCAAAGAGTTTGACTTCATGCAAAATGAAGAGGAACCTTGTGTATACAAGAGGGTTAGTGGGAGCAAGATCGCATTCTTAGTACTATATGTGGATGACATTCTACTAATAGGAAATAATGTGGGAATGCTCAGTTTTGTGAAAGCTTGGCTTTTGAGTAATTTCTCCATGAAAGACTTGGGAGAAGCTACCTATATTCATGGTATTCGGCTCTACCAGGGATAGAACGAAGAGAACAATAGGTCTTTCCCAAGCCCTCTATATAGATAAAATCTTAAAGCGATTTAAGATGGATGATTCTAAAAGAGGGTTCCTACCGATGCGACATGGAATAAAACTCTCCTTGAAGATGTGTCCTCAAAGGGAGGAACAACGAAAGGAAATGAGTAACATACCATATGCTTCGGACGTGGGTAGCCTTATGTATGCTATGTTGTGTACGAGACCTAACATTGCGCATACTGTAAGCGTGGTGAGTAGGTTTCAGGCAAACCCAGGTAGGGAACATTGGACTGCCGTAAAGAACGTTCTCAAGTACTTGAGAAGGACTAGAGATATGGTTCTGATGGATGGCGGTGGAGAATTGGATGTAGTGGGATTCACTGATTCGGACTTCCAAGGACTGAAGGACGACTCAATGTCTACTTCTGGCTACATATTTACTCTTAATGGAGGAGCAGTATCTTGGCGTAGCGCCAAGCAAAGCGCGACTGCTGATTCCACTAGTCAGTCTGATTATCAAGCAGCCTCGGAGGCTTCCAAGGAAGGGTTCTGGATTAAGAAGTTTCTGGGAGAACTTCAAGTGATACCATGTGTTGAGTTATTCCGTTTATGCTGCGACAACGACGAGTCAGTAGCGCAGGCCAAGGAGCCGAGGTTTCACAACAGCACCAAACATATTGAGAGGAAGTATCATCTCGTAAGAGAATTTGTTCGCAAGGGATATATTGTGCTGCACAGAGTAGACTCGGCCGAAAACATCGCCGATCCAATGACCAAGCCACTTTCTCAGACTAGCTTGGAGCGTCATCTGGAGAACATGGGTATTAGATACCATAGTGTGTGGCATTGAGTAAAAGTGGGAGATTGTTAGGAGTATGCCCTCGAATGCCACTCAGAGGATGTTGAGTGAGGGCATTGTACTTGTTATTATGTAAATCATCAATATAAGGCAATGGATGTTTCTTTATTTACTGGTAGTTACTGGCATTCCTAACTCGCAAATATACATATAGAAACTAGTCCGTGTATTTGAGAGCAAAACGTTCCACTCCTTATTGCATAAGGGGGTCGGCACTGGAAAGGTATATAGCTCAAATACTTAATCATTCGCAAGTCGATGAAACTTGACTGGGCGTTAAGTTTATATGAAGACTTGTATGACATGTTCTTTGATAAGGAGAGTGCATATCGAACACTAATGGTTAGTGGGAGCACACGTTATAGGTATGCTAATTGGATTAGTATACTCGAACTGACTCACCCTCAATTGGTCACACGGATTTCACTCCGGGACAGTCAATGATGGAATCGAAAGGTTGTGATAGGTATTCGTGAACCTTCGACTTGAGGATTTAGTAGGGATGTGCTTGTGACGTCAAGATTTTCATTAGAGTAGTTCGACCCTATAAACTGGAAGGCGGGGGTCAACCTCGACGTGCATCTTGATGGGCAAGTAGCAGGTCCAACTGAATACCAAGATAGAATTCTTTCTCTTGTTAGTGAACGGGTTATATGTCCTATGCGGTTATTGGCATATGAGATCATAAGTCTTTGGCCAAAGCATCGGAGCTAGTTGTATTAGATACACGAGAGCTCGATGATCTCGATTTGCATTAACGCATGCATAGCGTCAAGTACAGATGGGTTTGACTGACTGTGACCCTATAACTTGATCGGGACATTTGAAAGAAGGGTTTATACGTATACTGGTATTCACGACAGAATGGTTCTTGAATGATCCCAATCATTCGTTCTCAGTTGGGGTACAGTGTAGGCCGCCAGGCTGGCTAGGTGGTGCTACTACTCTTTGGTTCCTCCCATTGCTGACTGAGACGGACCTACCGAGTCGCGCAATAGGATTGACGACGGAATGAATCAAGCTAATTCTCTAATTATGAATATTAGATATTGGATATCTAAATTTGGGACATTGGATGTTTAAATTGATTTATTGGATAAATTGATTTACGGCCTAATGAAATAAATAAATTACTGGGTGATTAATTTAATTCATGAATATAATTATTTCTTGGAGAAATTAATTATATTATTTTGTATTTGATATGTTTAATTAATTAGATTAATTAATCGATATAAATACATCGAAACGGAATCGAAGTTTATCTGTTTGGACTCTCGGGAGTCCGAAAGGAACTAAACTCGTCCGTTTCAACCTCATGGCCGCCCCCCGCCCCCCATTTCCACCACCTTTCATCTTGTTTTTGTTTCCATTTTTAAATGGAAGACAAGTGACTTGTGGGGTAATCTCATGCGGATGAGTTGTAGGTGTGTGGTGGGAGTGTATAAAGAAAGGGAGGAAGAGTAATCTTGATTCTCACTTTGATTCTTTGCACATTGATACGTGAGACTTGAGTTTAAGAGAGACAAAAGTTCTTTCTCAAAGTCTTCTTCTTCATCTCATTTCTTGAGAGTTTTTCTTAGAGAAAAAATCAAAACATAAAGAGAGAGTAAGATTAAAACACTTAGAGTGTAATAATATTAACATACAAAGCTTCATCACTTGATTTTAGCCATAACCTTAGAGGTTAATCGGGTGTTGTCATTCCGGTCATTTTTTCGGCGCGTGGCAAGTAGAGTTGCGGTGCTTTCGGCGTTGGATCTTTCAAGGGCTTGGAGCGGATTGGATTCGTAGAGATCAAGCAAAGCTTGGGAATAGCTCAAGAGAAGGTTAGCATTTAATCAACAGACTTCGAGGGTTAGTTTCTTACGACTCTTGCTTTTCGTTTATATATTCGTATATACATAGCTCGATCGATCCTCGTAGGGATTCAGATCGAATTAATTTTCGTTTTACCGCTTCCGCTGGGCCTTCGTTTTAGGCACCGAATCCCAACACACCCCATGGCGAAACACTCGGTTGGATAAAACCAGAGTCGAGCAGTTCCTGGAGTTGTATCTTCAACTCTTGCAATTCCTTAGACGCCATCCTATAGGGAGCCTTTGATATGGGTGCCGCTCCTGGCACTAGATCAATCGAGAACTCAAGTTGACGATTCCGTGGAACTCCGGAAAAGTCTTCGGGAAAGACATCTGGATACTCTTTGACAATAGGTACATCAGCTACTGTCTTCTCCGAAGTTGTTTTCCCCATCACGTTCACCAAGAATCCTTGGCAATCACTCTTCTTCAGCATCTTCATAGCTTTCATGGCAGAAATCACCTTCGGGGTACTGTTGTGTCTAACTCCCTCGAATACGGTCTTGACATCAATAGACGGACATAAGGTTACCCTCCTTTCGGAGCATTCGACTACAGCGCTATGATTGTCCAACCAATCCATACCCAAAATGACGTCAAAATCGCTAAGTTCCACTATGTGCAAGTTGGCTAAGAAGCTATGTTCGTTAATCTCTATCTTCACATTGTTAGTTATCGAGTCTACATGCACTACTCCCCCCACAGGCATGCTAACTAACAATGGTCTGGGGGCTTTACTACTTCTACAACCAATCATAGTACAAAGCTTCCTAGAGATGAATGAATGAGACGCACCCGTATAAAACAACACCAAAGCAGGAATATTTGCAACTGACAACATACCTGACATGGTTTGGGGTTCAGTCTCACCTTTAGCCTCGGCCATGCTGTACACTCGATCTCTGCCTCTGGAGCCTTGACCTTGCACATTATTGTTTGGGCCTTTTCCCTTCTTCGGACACGCTGAGGCCATGTGTACTTCCTCATGGCAATAGCAGCACCGCCTCTGGCCAAGCATACACGCACCTTTATGCCCTTTGCCACAAGTAGCCCATATGGGGTTAACTGACTGGGGTTTCACCCCTGAAGGTCCAGTCTTAACAATCTTCTTGTTACCACCTCCTTGCTCGTGCCATTTGCGCTTGCTATTTGTTGCAACTGGTGGTGCCCTTGCCTTCTCTGTAACACCCCCGATATATTCAGGAATATTACAGCGCCATAAATCCTTTGCATAAGAATTTAAAAGGCTGAAGAAACGAAAGGACAATAACAGATACCAACTTATGAAATCACTGAAATAAAATACAACAGTCTGGTTCAGTACCGAGAATACAAATATCCAATGAAGGGTTATTAATACATCACCAAAATCCAAACATCATAAACTGACAACGTACTCGAGTACTTATTGAAATAACCAACAAACAATCAGACAATAAAACCCGGCTGGAACATCACTCTGCACCCTCGTCGTCATGCAGCTCCAGTGGTTGTTTCCCCGCTCTCCTGGATCCTGAACATAAACAAATGTTCACCCCCGAAGGGGTTAGCACAACGATGCTAGTACAAGTACAATAATCATACAACAGTGATATAATCAACAATTATATCATAACAAGTTTCTCCGACGAGAAATATCAACAACACATATCATATCATAACAGTTTCAACATACTGATGGTATTCCAACGATCCAGCCCACACATCTATAGATTCCCATGATGATCCCGTCGGACCAACACATGATGGAACTACCCATTTAACGATCCAGCGCACACAACTATAGATTCCCATGATGATTCCCGTCGGATCAACGCATGGTGGACATATAATCACAACACATTTACACAATACAATCACATCATAACTATCATAATATACACAATTCTAATTAGAGTACTTGCCTCGGTTCGTTGACAAGAATAAAACTTCCACGAATATCAAAATACTCGAAGGTCGTCCCCTTCGATCAATCACGTTGCTAAGCTCGAACCTTAACAAAAGAAATAATATAGAATTCATCTCATGCCGTATGAATGTCTAACAATCAAAAATTACGGTAGGAAGTCCTTAAAATGCAATCTGTCTGGATCGCTTAACGCACGCTACGCATCCTATGTAGCGTACGTTAATGCTACTCATTAGCGCACGTAGTACACATAGCCTAGTGTACGCTAACCATGCACGGTCAGTGCCTCACTGATCAACCGACTGACTCGCCTGATGACTTAACGCACGCTAAGTTCCAAACGTGGCGTACGCTAAACATACTTGATAGCGCACGTTACTTCACGTAGCTTAGCGCACGCTAAGCGTGCATGGCAGTTCACTGAAGGGCAGCAGATTGTACAAATGGTGATGAAGTATGCGAATTCCTCAGTGATTAATGTTTGTTATCCGAATACATGTTATGTTCATAAACTTATGAATGATCTCACGGATAATAACAACTTCGAGATACAAGTATACGTATAATCATCACAACACCATAATCCATCTTGATTACAATTCTCATGCGAAGTTTGGTGATCTTCGGTTGGTGCATTAGATTCTACTATCATTATACACATTCGGACTTTATCTTGAGGTGAACTAACAATTCCAACTCATACGAAAGGATATTTCCTAAGATGATTCTTCCCACTGAACCACAAGGTAGAATCCGACTCCGGTTGGTTGTATGCCACTCCAAGGTGATACTCCACTTCAATGATCACTCACAAGTAATATCCAATCTCCAAGGATCAAGTAGATGTGTTCTAAGTGTGTTAGGAGGATAATTATTGCTCTCTGGTTTCTCAAGAATGAAGAATAAACGAAGGAAATGTAAGCCAAAAACGGATTGTTGTCTCATTTATAACATTCTGCACTTTAGCTAATTAGCGCACGCTACCATACATACTTAGCGCACGCTAATAAGCGTTGACTCCAAATCATCTGTTCGTCTCATGGAATCTTATCCGGACCCATGTCCCGGCTGGCGCATGTTCTAGCCGCCCAGCTCAATAATTGAGTGCCTAGCGCACGCAACTCCTACATACGTAACGTGCGCTAGTAGTAGCCGATAGCGCGCATTAAGCTACATTCTTAGCGTGCGCTATCACGAGTTTGCATGAGAAATTTTGCATGTTGTTATACTTATGTACAAAGATACCAATGTACGAAATATCATACTCCACTTATCAAGATCACAAATCCGAATAATACAGGGTTCGAATACAGATGAAATACAGAGTAATAAATCCGGATATTACATTCTCCACGTCTAAACTTGCTGAAATGTCCTCGGCCCTCGAAACGGCTTCCTTATAGGTCAGCCGACCATGACCAGCTAAATGGTGACGGATCCGGTCATGAAGCCCATCCCGGAATTTCTGAGACTTCATATCATCCGTCTCGACCATGTGGGGAGCGAAAAGGCACATATGGTTAAACTTGCGTTCATACTCGGTGACCGACATTCCACCTTGGGTTAGATCAAGGAACTCCTTCTGCATCTTGATCTTGTATGCTCTTGGGTAGTACTTTTCCATGATCGTCTCCTTAAACTGATCCCATGTGAATGTGTATTTCTCATCTTGGGTCTTGAGCCTCCACACTCCCATCCACCATGTCCGAGCATCTTCCTTAAGCCGGAACATGGCACATGACACCTTCTGAGCATCGGTGCACGCCATGTAGTCAAAAATGCTATCTAGATTCATCAACCATTCCTCTATGGCTGCTGGTCCTTCATGAACAAGAAAGACAGGCGGCTTGAAGTGGTTGAACCGCTTAATAACTTGAGCTTGAGCCTGCTCAGGGTTATTAGGCGGTACGATAGTCGCGCCTTGAAGCAAGGTGGCCAATCCAGCCAAGAGTTGATCTTGTGTGGGTGGAGCATTGCGATTTCCACTGTTAGCCATGAGTATGCCAATGAGTTGTAAAACTCATTAGTCGGCGCAGTACGAGAAATAAAGAATGAGGAGATATGTATAACGCATATAATAGTCGCAACACATAGAAAATATAAGTGAAATAAAAGAACTACTTTTCCATATGCTGAGGGCGTTGGATGGATCTATGCTGAGGGCTCTAGATCATTGGACGGGTTTTCCACCTCGTGTTAGTCCGACGGGATCATCTTGGGATCTATACTAAGGGCGCTAGATCATTAGATTACCCTGTGTTGTGTTGATGGAATCATGTGGATTCGCATCGTTGGTTTTACCATCTGTTGTTGTTGTGCATATATATTGTTGGTTATCCACCTCGTGTTGATCTAGTAGGATCATCTTGGGATCTATGCTGATGGGCGCTGGATCATGGGATTTCCATTGAGTATACATTGTTGTTCTTGTTTTGAGCATATTGACGTTGTCATATTAGTATGTATTTATAGGTCTTGTGTTAGGACCGTGTCCGTATGTTGCATTGATCTGATCTCGGATTAGACTGACATGATTGTCGTGGTATTGTGCATCTTGAGGTATGTTTCGTATTCCCTTTGGTAATTGTCTTTTGATGGACAATCGATTATCATGTTGAGATATGATGAGGTTACCCGATGGATTGGGTTGGACAGAGTTAGTAGATTTTGTAACAGTGAGTTATGATAATGTTTTGAGAACCTTGGGCATTGTTTGAGATACAGTACAGATGTTTAGGTAAGAGCTTATCGTGTTGTTGAGAATACGAGATGTGAATTTTGGTAAAGTTATGTTGGTAAGATTACATTGGTAGTATTCTTACTTTGTATTTTATTGGTAATTATTGATGTGATGTGACTGTTATCATTGTTGAGTATTATGGCTGACCCCGTCGTGGGCTTTCTTTTTAGGTTCTTGGGATATCGAGCTTATAGCGGTCGTGGAGAGATGAGCTTCCCGGAGGATACTGGCTAGGGCATGTATTTGTGAATTGAGTTTCCTGATCAGTTGTTGTATTCCACTGCTAGAGTATTTTTAACTGTTGTCTTTTCCGCTGCGTAGTATTATTAAATGACCTTTCGTTATCTGGTAACTCAGGTTACTTTGGAAAATCGTTTTCTAAACTATTGAGTTTCGGCTGTTTGGCCTTGTCCTTTCAAATGAGATTTTACGACGGTTTTGATAAACGAGTTTTATAAAATCTTCGAATGTTTTAAATAGATAATACCGTCCTTAGCCTCTTGGGCATTTTTAAATGTTTGCGAAAATGTCTTTTAGCCTTGTGGGTTCCGCCTCGGGGCCCACGGTGCTATAATATTCCAGGATGGCTCTGGGGGTGTTACAATATCACTACTTTATTATGTTCACCGGTGATCATACTAGGTGTGGTTTAGTGTACTTGATGAAGCACAAATCCGAAGCCTTTGAGAAATTCAAGGAATTTAAGGCTCTAGTCGAAAATCAAATGGGTCATCATGTTAATGAACTTCCATCATACCGAGGAGGCGAATACATGAGTCATGAGTTTGATGAGTTCTTAAAAGAACGAAATAGTATCACAATTTACACATACAACAACTCCTTATTTAAATGGTGTTTCAGAAAGAAGGAACCAAACCCTATTGGACATAGCTCGATCCACTCTTGACTATACTGATTTACCAATTTATCTGTGGGGACATGCACTACTTACTTCCGCCCACATCTTGAATAGATGTGTGATACCCCGTAGCAAATAAACCGAGTGATTTTATATTTTGTGAACCGTCAGATAAATTCGGTCATCATGTCGGAGTTGAGAGCTATATCACCCCGTATTGTTTAGAGTAACAAAATTGAATTTTTGTAATTGCAGAGTGGTACTATATATTTTATATATAATATTTTGTACGTCACCGCCACATCAACATTTATCGGAATGAGATAGTAATAATAATCCGGGTAATTATAATATTATATATATATACACAGATATATCTATTATTAGTAATATATATATATATATATATAGAGAGAGAGAGAGAGAGGTGGTAAACCGCCTCACCAAAGGAAAGAAAGAAAAAGAAAAAAATAGAGAAAGAGATAAGAAGAAGAGAAGGGTCGTGAACCGGTAAGAAGGAAGAGAGAGCGAGCGAGCGAGAGAGAGAGAGAGAGAGAGAGAGAATGAAACAGCAAAAAAAGAGAAGAAAGAGACGGGGAAGGAGAAGAAAGGCGAAGAGGATTTCTGAGGTAAAATTTATCAACTTATAAATCGTTTTGTTCGTCTCAATGAGTGGATTATGATTCTATATTCAGTTTTTCAAACCGAGTCCGGAATAGCCGGAACGGGGCCGAAACCACCGCTCGACGTCGGTCCCTGTACGGCCGTTCGGGCTGTCGGAACTTGAAACCGTTTACACCGATAGGGAGCCCTCTTGACGAGCTTCATCCTATAGTTTTAGTTTTCGGATTCGGTCGAGTTTTATAGTGTGTGTTGTGTGTGCTGGTGTGTGTGTACGGGTGTGTGTGTTGTATGTGTGTGTTATGTGTGTGCCGTGCGTGTATGCGTGTGTTATTGTGTGTGCGTGTGTGTGTGTGTGTGTTGTGTGCGGGTGTGTGTGTGCTGGTGTGTGATGTGTGCGGGTGTGAGCCGTGAGTGGGTGTGTGTGATGAAAATGGGTGTGGTTACGGACCTTTCCGATTCGAGGCATCGGTGTGTTTTTATGTGTAATAATGGTATTAGTCGATGTTAAAGAAGCTTCCGTGAGGTTATGATAGACGAGAGACGTGAAAACGACTATTTGATAGTCATATAAAGTTTTGGGGTGGAAAACATAAATTTTGAAAACCCAGGGCTAGGACATTTGAGAATTAGAAATAAAGTTGAACTTAATTGAAGTTTTCAAAATCTTCAATTTGACCCTAAACTTTAATATTTTCTTGGAAAAGTGTATAACCTTCTTGGTTTCAATCCAAAATGGGCCAAACAAATTTCAAATGGCTCCTAATTCGAAACCCAACATTCGTACGCCCCAATAACGTGCAGTGTGTCCATAACTATGTCTCACCCAGACTCGGCTAAATTAAAATATAGAGTTCTAATGGTTATATAAATCTTAACCCGTTAATCATATAATATGATCCGTTTTAGGTTGAAGGTCTGGCTAATCGCTCAGTCTATTTTCCTTGTCAATCGAACCTTTTCCATTAGCTGGAATGCCAGGCAAGTAGTTTGATTACGTTTGATGCACTTTATGTGAATGAATATGTGAAAAAAATGTGTTTTCTGTGAAATGTGGGAATATAAGAAAATGTGATTTCAGAAAGTGGTGATTGATTTCTGTGGTTTGTGACATGTGTAATAAGTGGATGTGTGAAGTTGCGAATATTCAGTATCATTGCGCATTTACATGAAATAATGTCATAACATGCATTGCGGAGCGGAAAATAATGAATATGTGAAAAATATGGTTGCTGTGAAAAGTGGTAATTTATGTGGTTTGTGACATGTGTGATCAGCGTAAATATGAATTTGCGAATACGCAGTATCATTACGCATTGACAGGAAATAATATGTCATAAACATGCATTGCTGAAAGAGGAAAAATCCAAGTAAGCGACTTGGGTTGGCCAAAAGAGCCGAGCGGAACAGGCCCGTGTGCGTGAGTCATGGCATGCATGGGAATTGCATTGCATTGCGCATAAAATAATGATGATTGTGGTGTTGTATTCCAGAATATATGTGATGGCACTGTGATGTGGTTGTTTATTCACTTGTGGTACATATTCATGAATCATTGTACTTGCACCGGCTGTTTGCTGACCCCTTCTGGGGTGAATATACTTGTTGTGTATTCAGATGCAGGTCTTAGTAGCAAACCTGCGCAGGAAGGACACAAGGATGGTGAGCAACACTGATATCATGTACTATTTTGATTATGGGGTCATCCTATTGTGAACCGAGTCGTGTTTTGCCTTGTGCTCGCGCGAGTAATGTCGGGTAATATGGTTTGTTTCTGGTTCAGTCATTTTGATGATGTTATTGTGACAGCTGGAGTCTCACAAAACAATGTATTGTTGAGTGTCGTAATGTTAATGGTTTGAAGTTGAGTACTGTCAATATATGTGTGGATTTATGTTGGTCTCAGCCTGGTAGGTTCTCCAAAAAAGAATCTACAGCACTGTAATATCTCTGTAAATCACGGGGGCATTATAGATTGTGGTATCGGAGCGTAGGTTTATGGATACCTAGGCTGTTGGTGTTTTGGATCGGTCAAAGTTGAGTCGGTTGTCGGTTTATGATATCACTGGGTTGCTGCTACCTCGTGTGACCTGCGCTGTAAGTCTCTCTGATCCCCAATTTTTTTTAAATTGTTTTAGTCCTGAACATATGTATTTTAAGTCCTTCTTATGATCCGTATTCCATTGGGGCTGTGTTCATTGACTTCTGATCTTATCAGAAACCTGCGGGGAACCAGAGTAATCTATTTGTATTTCTTCAAATTGTGCCCATTAATTTTCCTTCGTGTATATGTTTGTGTAACTTGAGCCTACGAGCATATGGAGATGGTAAGTCTCTCGATTATCAGTCCCTCTTAGTTGTGCGGTGATTGTGTGGTGCTGATTCGATCAACCCTGGCCGAGGGGCTAGAACTTGTTGGTGGTATTAGGGTTTTTAGATGTACATTGCGTATACGGTCCGGGTGAAAATAGTTATACAGTGTATTTTGGAAAATTAGGAATATTATCGATTCCTATATTCTTTTAAGAATGAGATTTTTAAGTATCAATTTTAACCGCTGCGGGAGTATGATTAAAGTGGTTTCTGAAACTATTTCAAATGGTGAAAACCTACGATTAAAGTATGTATTCGGTAGGAAAATATTTTCTTTTCGATTAAGCAAGTAGTAGAAGAGGAAGGATCTTCATTTTATCTAAGTCCCAAGTTGATTTCTGAAACATTTCAGACTATAGACGTCTTCGAAAATGTTAAAAATATAAATTGTGGGTGCACTATTTAAAAATGATTTCAAAATTGACGTGTAAAATAAAGCCTCCTCTTCCAATAAGAGTAAAGTAACTACGAGTTTTGGCGAAACATAGCCCGCCCTCTTATTTTGCTGGTACCACAGTCTTAAGTTGTGGGATCGTGTGTCATGTTTGGACACGCGTTTGGTTGCGATTCAGATTGTTGCATGTTTGTTGTCTTAGTGGGGGTATGGTTGTTATGGTCAACTTTGGGTTGGTATAGGTATGGCGCGCGCTATTGTGCAGAATTGGCGCACACTACCTTGTGGATAGCGCACGCTAATCTGTCCGGCATATAAACCGGACAGCAATCGTGATTTATCACTTCCACTCTTTTTCTTTTCTCTGCGGATGACACCACGGTGTGAAGCGAAGGCGACTGGGGTTCATGATCTTAGCCGATTTTGTTCCGTTTAAAGGTGTCTTGGGGTATAACATTATCTAATCTATTGCTCCTCGTCGGATTGAGGCAATTCCTTGATCTTTCTTGAGCCAACCATTTTGAAGATTTTGTTTTTGATCTCATTTTCAACCCGATTTTGGGGAATCAATTGATGTTAAATGTTGTTATTGGTCGTGTCATATGAATTGTATATCCACAATTCCGACTTGTTCAACTCGGCTGACGATTCTAATGATTCTGAGGAACCGTGAACAATTAACGTTCGATCAAATGTCCATGAACTATCAGTGGACAAAGCAAACGATCAAGGGTGTCCCGTACCCCAGATGATGGCAGGTGATGCTTTCATAATACATCGTAATTGTTGATGCTTCCGACTCAGTTCGCCCAGGTCGTGGACCGAATGCAAGTGGCGGTGGGACTACAGCAGGGAGAGAGACAGCAAGGGATCCCAGACATGGGAAATCGAGGTGACCGGTGGCTGCAAGAGGTGGCGAAGATGCAACCACCCAAATTCGACGGTATTTCTGAGACTCCCACCTGGGATCATTGGTTGAAAGAACTGGAGAAAATATTTGCTGGAATTAACGCCTGCAGCGGGAGAGCCTCTATCGCTCAATATTTTCGATAGGGAAGCATCCGAATGGTGGGAAGCCATCCGGCACTGTAGACCATGATGCCGATTGACAGAGTTTAGATTGATGATGGAAGCTCGATTGCCCTCGTCCCGTGAGGGAAGCCAAAGTTCGGGAGTTTTTCTCCGCTCGGCCTTTCCGATGTGCAGATCCTGTGCGATCAAGACATTTAACCAAAGAATGGCATTTGTTCGACATCCGTCGTGAGCAGTGCGAAATGATGATCCATTTCGATATGAGAATGAAACCAGAAGTTCAGAGGTACATGTCCGGATTCGAATGTACCACACTCCGCCAATACCAGGATAAGGCGTTGGCATATGAGATCAAGGAAGCTGCCATGGAGAAATTTTCGGAATCTAAGAAACAGAAAGTCTCTAGTACTTTTACAGAGCACAAGAACAGCGGGCCCCATAAGGCCAGTCATCCTTTCACTCTTTCAAGAAACCTCCGCACCCAGCTAGGAGCGGAAAGAACTTCGGAGCGACATCAACTATTACTGATGTTACCAGGAAATGCTTTAATCGCGCCGAGGCACGGCACTATCGACTAATTGCCCCTTCCGCCGTGACTTGTTTTGATTGTGGACGAGAGGGACATCGGGCGGTGTTTTGTGAAGAGGCTGCAAAGTCTTTTAGAGCCCGTACACCACAATCACCCGTAAGGAGGCCAAGATTCCACGACGCAAAGAAAGTGTTCGATGCCTCAATTTTGCCGCGGGCGAGGCAGAGGACAATGGGACCGAAAGGGGACATCGAGTGCGGATCTGCTCCCCCACGTGCATGCGAGATGAGGAGGACAGACGATCGTGATGTCTTTGCCGCATCGTGCATCGCCCAGATCCTTTCCCAACCAGTTAGCATTTTATTCGATACAGGAGCTACACATTCTTTCATATCTTTGTCTTGTGTAAATCGTTTGAATATTTCCGGTTTTCATACTTGTGAACCTTATGTTGTTGGTTTACCGAGTGGAGAAAGGATTGTCGGAAATTTAGAAACTAGAAATTTCCCTGTATCATTTGGAGGCAGAGAGTGGCTCTCAAATATGATCGTGATAGAAATGCAAGGAGATGACCTGATACTCGGAGACGATTGGCTTAATCGGTATGGAGCAATTGTAAACTACCGAAATAGGAATATCTCGCTGATCGCTGACGATGGTTCCGAAATATTGTTCGAGGGGTGGAAACCAGGAAGCTCAGGGAAATTGATCAAGGCGATGAAAGCTGTCAAATTGTTGAAACAAGGTCAGTATCTGATGCGGTGTTACGCAATGAAGAAAGAAGACGAAATTGTGGAACTTTCATCCATTCCTGTTGTGAACGAATTTCCAGATGTATTTCCTGACGAGTTACCTGGGCTACCTCCATGAAGGGATGTAGAATTTACCATTGAGATGGAACCCGGAGCCACACCAATTTCCAAGGCGCCGTATTGTATGGAACCTACTGAGATGTATGAACTGAAGAAACAACTAGAGGAGTTACTGGATAAGGGCTATATTCAGCCAAGCGTTTCACCCTGGGGAGCGCCAGTTCTTTTTGTCCGAAAGAAGGATGGATCGCTCCGACTGTGTATTGACTATCGAGAGCTGAACAAGATGACGATTAAGAACAAATATCTGTTGCCATGGATTGATGATTTGTTTGACCAGTTGCAAGGGGCAACAGTATTTTCTAAGATCGATCTGAGATCAGGATATCATCAGCTGAGGATTAAGGAATCGATGTTACAAGTCGGCCGTCGTAACTCGCTACGGACATTATGAGTTTGTAGTGATGCCGTTTGGTCTCACTAACGCACTTTGTATTTATGCAATTGATGAACAGTGTTCATTGAATTTTGGACAAATTTGTGGTCGTGTTTATTGATGACATTCGGTGTATTCTAAGAGTCCTAAAAACATGCGCGGATTTGCGGATTGTATTGGAACTTTTGAGAAACGAACAATTGTACGCCAAACTTTCTAAGTGTGAATTCTGGCTAAAGGAAGTAATGTTCCTCGGCCATGTAGTGTCAGCTGAAGGAGTCCGAGTAGATCCTCAGAAGATCGAAGCAATTATGGATTGGGAGCCTCCAAAGAACGTGAAAGAGGTCCGAAGCTTCTTGGGACTTGCTGGATACTATCGTCGATTCGTGGAAGGGTTTTCTAAAGTCTCCCGTCCACTTACTCGACTCCTGCAGAAAACTCAAAAGTTCGAGTGGAATGAGTTGTGTCAGATTAGCTTTGATGAATTGAAGAAGAGATTGACAACGGCACCAATTCTATCACTTCCGCAGGGAACTGGAGGATTCATAGTTTACAGTGATGCTTCGAACCAAGGACTTGGGTGCGTGTTGATGCAGAATGATAAGGTGATCGCTTATGCATCGCGACAACTGAAACCTTATGAAGTGAATTACCCGACACATGATTTGGAGCTAGCAGCAGTAGTTTTTGCTTTGAAGATCTGGAGGCATTATCTCAGACGGACTCATCACAAATCTTTACGGATCATAAGAGTCTCAAGTACATATTCAGTCAGAAAGAGTTGAACATGCGGCAAAGAAGATGGTTGGAACTGATTAAGGACTATGACTTGGAGATCTTATATCATCCAGGCAAAGCGAATGTAGTGGCCGATGCACTTAGCCGCAAGCCTGTCTCTATTCAGATGCTGGAGACGCTGACCTCCCAACTTAGCCTTCAACGAGAGATGATTCGTGAAGGAATTGAGGTATGGTTACAAAGAGTCCAAGGACAACTGTGCGTGATGGAGATAACTTCATCTTTAACCGAAGAACTCAAATCTAGACAGGCAGATGATCCTCTGATGATTCGGTTACATGATGAAGTGATCAAAGGAAAGGCCCCCGGATTCGTAATTCATGGCGATGTAGTTTTGAGATTTCAGAACCGACTCTGCGTTCCCGATGTTGATGTTCTGAAACAGACGATTATGAAGGAAGCTCATAGTTCGCCCTATTCTATCCACCCGGGCACCAGTAAAATGTATAAGGACTTGAAGCAGAATTTCTGGTGGGGCAACATGAAGAAAGACGTAGCGGACTATGTTTCAAAATGCTTGACTTGTCAGCAGGTTAAGATCGAGCATCAACGGCCTGCTGGAATGTTGAAGCCGCTCCCGATTCCTGAATGGAAGTGGGAGGACATATCGATGGACTTTATCACTAATATGCCGAAAACCAGGACAGGAATGAACATGATTTGGGTGATAGTTGATCGTTTAACCAAATCGGCTCATTTTCTAGGCATTAAGGATACGTGGGGACCAGAGAGGTTGGCACGAGTATTTATTTCGGAGATCGTTCGATTGCATGGTACGCCGAAGACCATTGTTTCTGATCGAGACGGCCGTTTTGTGTCTCACTTTTGGAAAGCAGTTCATAAGGCCTTGGGGACCGAATTGAACTTCAGTACAGCTTATCACCCGCAGACTGACGGACAATCTGAGAGAACTATACAAACGGTGGAAGACATGCTAAGGGCCTGTGCCTTAGATTGGTCAAATGATTGGGAAGTTCATCTACCGTTGATTGAATTTACCTACAACAATAGTTGGCATGCTTCCATTAAGATGGCACCGTTTGAGGCATTATACGGAAGGAGATGCAGATCGCCCCTATGTTGGGATGATTCACGACTTGATCGAATGTAACTGAGTTGATCGTGCAGACTCGAGATAAGATAGCCTTGATTCGTGAAAGGCTGTTGACCGCCCAGAGTCGCCAGAAATCCTATGCGGACGTACGCCGCCGCCCATTGGAGTTCAATACTGGAGACCATGTACTTTTGAAGGTTTCTCCTTCTCGGAGAATCTTTCGTTTCGGAAGGAAAGGAAAGCTGAGTCCGAGATATATCGGACCATTTGAGATCCTCGAGAGAGTTGGGGAGTTGGCATACAGATTGGCATTGCCGCCGTCATTGTGCCATGTTCATAACGTGTTCCACGTATCCCAGTTACGGAGGTATATACCAGATCCCAGTCATATCATTGATTTCGGCGAGATCGAAGTCGCGCAGGATGGGACGTTTGAAGAAAGACCGGTCAAGATACTCGAGAGTCGAGTTAAGCAACTGAGGAACAAACCAATCGTTTTGGTCAAAGTTCAGTGGTCACGTCACGGAATGGGAGAAGCCACCTGGGAAACGGAAGCTGATATAAAGTCTAGATATCCCGAGTTATTTTCGTCTTGAGTTTCGGGACGAAACTCCTTTTTAGTAGGAGAGTATGTAATATCCGGATTTATTACGTGTATTTCATCTGTATTCAAACCCTGTATTATTCGGATTGGTGATTTTGATTATTGGAGGATGATATTTCGTGTATTGATATCATTGTACATAAGTATAGAAACTTGCGAAATTGCTCATGCAACCTCGTGATAGCGCACGCTAAGAATGTATCTTAACGCGCGCTATCGGGCCATTATTAGCGCATGCTATGAAGATAGGAGTTGCGTGCGCTAAGAACTCAATTATTGAGCGGGACGGCTAGCACATGCGCCAGCCGGGACATGGGTCCGGATAAGATTCCCGCGGACGCACCCGGGCAATTCTGAAGTCAACCATTATTAGCGCACGCTAAGGAATGCTTAGTAGTGTGCGCTAACTTGTCAATAATGCAGAATATTATAAATGAGACAACAACCATTTTGGCTTTCATTTATTCGCCCATTCTTCATCCTTGAGAGTTCAGAGAGCTGTAATAATACTCCTATACACTTAGAACACATATTGTTGGTGTTTATACATTGGTTATCACTTGGGAGTCATCATTGAGGAGGAATAGCACCTTGGAGTGGCATACAACCAACCGGAGTTGGATTCTACCCTACGGTTCAGTGATTTTCATCATATTAAGGTATGTTCAATCTATCTCAAGACTTAGAGTTGGATTCTAACGATTTGGATGATCATGTTAACAAGATATGGATTTTCATAGATGAATTATCCAAGTATATCATGTTTGGAATAGTGAGATGGATAAGCCTTAAATACCTTGATTATAATCATCATGATTAGAACCTTATTACACTGAATATGTGAAGAGAAGCTTCTATCATTGGTACACCGAATCTAATAGATGATTTCATAGTAATCTTGGACTAGACGTTAACATCCTTATTGTTAGATAAATCTAAAGGTTTGATCATGGAAGGATTCATCTAATATAGATAGAACGTTTAATCAACTTCAGCATGATAATATTGATTGATATAAGGTGTTGATATCAACCGTTAAGCTTTTCGAATAGTCATATGAAGATTTGAAGTCGGAATGGAATATGGTTTTATATTGGTATGCATATCCTTGAGTCCGAAGTTGTCCCTATCCGTAAAATCATTCATAAGGGTATGAACATGGTATTCATGGAAGTAACATGAATTAATACGCAAGATTTCATTGTTTCGATCATGGCAAGAACAGTTTACTGCTCAGCAGTAAACTGCCATGCATAGATAGCGCACGCTATGCTATGAAGTTTAACGTGCGCTATCGAGCACGAGTTAGCGTGTGCTACGTTTGGCACGTAACGTACGCTAGACCATCAGACGAGTCAGTTGGCTGGTCAGTGAAGTACTGACCATGCATAGTTAGCGTACGCTAGTCTTTGTTGTTTGCGTGCGCTATCGGGCAGACTTAACGCACGCTACACAGAGTACTTAGCGTGCGCTAAGCGATTCAGGCGGTGCATTTTATGAACTTTTGGCCGTGAATCGAATTGTTAAACATTCGTACGACGTGAGATAAATCCTATATCATTTCTTTTGTTAAGGTTTGGTCTCGTTACGTGATTGATTGAGGAGGACGATCTTCGAGTGTTCATTTTCGTGGAAGTGTTGTTATTGTCTTCAAATCGAGGCAAGTACCTTATTTGTTTTATGTATTATTGTTATACATATTGTCGTGCATGTATGTCGTCGTTGTATGTCCACCTCGTGTTGGTCCGACGGGATCATTGGGGGATCTATGCTAGCGTGCGCTGGATCATCGGACGGGTTTTTCCACCACGGGTTGGTCTGACGGGATCATCGTGGGTTCTAGGCAGTGAACGCTGGATCGATGGAATTACCACGTGTATGTTATGATATCATGTTGTGATTATCAGTTGTGTATGTTATGTTTGAGTTTCTCGTAGGAGAAGACTCGTTGGTACTTTGTCGTTTACGTTATTATTCTTCGTGAGATATGAATAATATGTTGTGGTACTTGTACTAGCATCGTTGTGCTAACCCCTTCGGGGGTGAACATTTTGTTTGTGTTCAGGATCCAGGAGAGCGGGGAAACAACCACTGGAACTGTATGACGACGAGGGTGCAGAGTGATGTCCCAACCGGGTTTATTTATCTGTTGTTTATTCGTTATTTCAATAAATACTCGAGTACGAAGTCATTTGTGATGATTTGAATTTGGTGATGTATTATTGAGTTCTGTTGAACAATTGTACTATCTCTGTATTGGGTCAGAACTGTTGTACCGTAATTCCGTTATTTCCATTCGTTAGTACCCTTTTAATGCCTGTTCAATTCTTCAACCTTGTAATTCCTTATGTAAAGGATTTACGGCGCTGTAATATTCCTGAATATATCAGGGGTGTTACAGAATATGGTATCGGAGCTAAGATTATGGATATCTTGGCCGTTGGGTTAAAATAGGGGTCATTTATGTCTTTTGGGGTAACCGGCCGTGAATGACATCACTGCACTGCCTACGTCTTCATGCTAACAGTGGTTGTAAGTTCCTAAACTCTACCTTGTTCTTTACATGTTGTGTCTCTTTATACTCGAATATTAGAACGATGTTGTTTCCTGTATATTGAGTATTTATGCTTACAGTATGTTGACAGGCGGACGTGGACGTGGTCGCGGTCGTGGACGCGGACGGAGAAATGCCGAAAGGGAAGCGTCGCCTTCTAACCAGGCCAGTCATAGCTCAGGCGAGCCGCAACAATCTATTAATAATGAACCAGATCCTGTACTGCAGAGATCCTTCGTCAAGTGGTGAACCAGATGACTCGGTTCGCCTGTGTCGTGGACCGAATGCAAGTGGCGGTGGGACTACGCAGGGAGAGAGACAAGGGATCCCAGACATGGGAAATCGAGGTGACCGGTGGTCGCAAGAGGTGGCGAAGATGCAACCACCCAAATTCGACGGTATTTCGAGACTCCCACCAGGATCATTGGTTGAAAGAACTGGAGAAAATATTTGCTGGAATTAAGCGCCTGCAGCGGAGAGCCTCTATCGCTCAATATTTTCTCGATAGGAAGCGTCCGAATGGTGGGAAGCCATCCGGCCTGTAGACCATGATGCCGATTGGACAGAGTTTAGATTGATGATGGAAGCTCGATTGCCCTCGTCCCGTGAGGGAAGCCAAAGTTCGGGAGTTTTTCTCCGCTCGGCCTTCCGATGTGCCGATCCTGTGCGATCAAGACGTTTAACCAAAGAATGGCATTTGTTCGACATCCGGTCGTAATGATGCGTAAATGATGATCCATTTCGATATGAGAATGAAACCAGAAGTTCAGAGGTACATGTCCGGATTCGAATGTACCACACTCCACCAATACCAGGATAAGGCGTTGGCATATGAGATCAAGGAAGCTGCCATGGAGAAATTTTCGGAATATAAGAAACAGAAAGTCTCTGGTACTTTTACAGAGCACAAGAACAGCGGGCCCCGTAAGGCCCAGTCATCCTTTCACTCTTTCAAGAAACCTCCGCACCCAGCTAGGAGCGGAAAGAACTTCGGAGCAACATCAACTATTACTGATGTTACCAGGAAATGCTTTAACTGCGCCCAGACGGGGAACTATCGACGGAATTGGCCCCTTCCTGCCGTGACTTGTTTTGATTGTGGACGAGAGGGACATCGGGCGGTGTTTTGTGAAGAGGCTGCAAAGTCTTTTAGAGCCCGTACACCACAGCCACCCGTAAGGAGGCCAAGATTCCACAGACGCAGAAAGTGTTCGATGCCTCGAATTTTGGTCGCGGCGAGGCAGAGGACAATGGGACCGAAAGGGGACATCGAGTGCCGGATCTGCTCCCCACGTGCATGCGAGATGAGGAGGACAGACGATCGTGATGCCTTTGCCGCATCGTGCACTTGTCTAGATCCTTTCCCAACCAGTTAGCGTTTTATTCGATACAGGAGCTACACATTCTTTCATATCTTTGTCTTGTGTAAATCGTTTGAATATTTCCGGTTTTCATACTTGTGAACCTTATGTTGTTGGTTTACCGAGTGGAGAAAGGATTGTCGGAAATTTAGAAACTAGAAATTTCCCTGTATCATTTGGAGGCAGAGAGTGGCTCTCAAATCTGATCGTGATAGAAATGCAAGGAGATGACCTGATACTCGGAGACGATTGGCTTAATCGGTATGGAGCAATTGTAAACTACCGAAAGAGGAATATCTCGCTGATCGCTGACGATGGTTCCGAAATATTGTTCGAGGGGTGGAAACCAGGAAGCTCAGGGAAATTGATCAAGGCGATGAAAGCTGTCAAATTGTTGAAACAAGGTCAGACAGATGCACGGTGTTACGCAATGAAGAAAGAAGACGAAATTGTGGAACTTTCATCCATTCCTGTTGTGAACGAATTTCCAGATGTATTTCCTGATGAGTTACCTGGGCTACCTCCACGAAGGGATGTAGAATTTACCATTGAGCTGGAACCCGGAGCTACACCAATTTCCAAGGCGCCGTATCGTATGGCACCTACTGAGATGTACGAACTGAAGAAACAGCTAGAGGAGTTACTGGATAAGGGCTATATTCAGCCAAGCGTTTCACCCTGGGGAGCGCCAGTTCTTTTTGTCCGAAAGAAGGATGGATCGCTCCGACTGTGTATTGACTATCGAGAGCTGAACAAGATGACGATTAAGAACTAATATCTGTTGCCACGGATTGATGATTTGTTTGACCAGTTGCAAGGGGCAACAGTATTTTCTAAGATCGATCTGAGATCAGGATATCATCAGCTGAGGATTAAGGAATCTGATGTTCCGAAGTCAGCGTTCAGAACTCGCTACGGATATTATGAGTTTGTAGTGATGCCGTTTGGTCTCACTAACGCACCTGCTGTATTTATGCAATTGATGAACAGAGTGTTCATTGAATTTTTGGACAAATTTGTGGTCGTGTTTATTGATGACATTCTGGTGTATTCTAAGAGTCCGGAAAAACATGCGCAGCATTTGCGGATTGTATTGGAACTTTTGAGAAACGAACAATTGTACGCCAAACTTTCTAAGTGTGAATTCTGGCTAAAGGAAGTAATGTTCCTCGGCCATGTAGTATCAGCTGAAGGAGTCCGAGTAGATCCTCAGAAGATCGAAGCAATTATGGATTGGGAGCCTCCAAAGAATGTGAAAGAGGTCCGAAGCTTCTTGGGACTTGCTGGATACTATCGTCGATTCGTGGAAGGGTTTTCTAAAGTCTCCCGCCCACTTACTCGACTCCTGCAGAAAACTCAAAAGTTCGAGTGGAATGAGTTGTGTCAGATTAGCTTTGATGAATTGAAGAAGAGATTGACAACGGCACTGATTCTATCACTTCCGCAGGGAACTGGAGGATTCATAGTTTACAGTGATGCTTCGAACCAAGGACTTGGGTGCGTGTTGATGCAGAATGATAAGGTGATCGCTTATGCGTTGCGACAACTGAAACCTTATGAAGTGAATTACCCGACACATGATTTGGAGCTAGCAGCAGTAATTTTTGCTTTGAAGATCTAGAGGCATTATCTGTACGGGACTCACTGCCAGATCTTTACGGATCATAAGAGTCTCAAGTACATATTCAGTCAGAAAGATTTGAACATGCGGCAAAGAAGATGATTGGAACTGATTAAGGACTATGACTTGGAGATCTTATATCATCCAGGCAAAGCGAATGTAGTGGCCGATGCACTTAGCCGCAAGCCTGTCTCTATTCAGATGCTGGAGACGCTGACCTCCCAACTTAGCCTTCAACGAGAGATGATTCGTGAATGAATTGAGGTATGGTTACAAAGAGTCCAAGGATAACTGTGCGTGATGGAGATAACTTCATCTTTAACCGAAGAACTCAAATCTAGACAGGCAGATGATCCTCTGATGATTCGGTTACATGATGAAGTGATCAAAGGAAAGGCCCCCGGATTCGTAATTCATGACGATGTAGTTTTGAGATTTCAGAACCGACTCTGCGTTCCCGATGTTGATGTTCTGAAACAGACGATTATGAAGGAAGCTCATAGTTCGCCCTATTCTATCCACCAGGGCACCAGTAAAATGTATAAGGACTTGAAGCGAGATTTACGGTGGGGCAACATGAAGAAAGACGTAGCGGACTATGTTTGAAATGCTTGACTTGTCGGTGAGTTAAGATCGAGCATCAACGGCTCTTTGGAATGTTGAAGCCGCTCCCGATTCTGAATGGAAGTGGGAGGACATATCGATGGACTTTATCACTAATATGCCGAAAACCGACAGAATGAACATAATTTGGGTGATAGTTGACCGTTTAACCAAATCGGCTCATTTTCTAGGCATTAAGGATACGTGGGGACCAGAGAGGTTGGCACGAGTATTTATTTCGGAGATCGTTCGATTGCATGGTCCGCCGAAGACCATTGTTTCTGATCGAGACGGCCGCTTTGTGTCTCACTTTGGAAAGCGATTCGTAAGGCCTTGGGGACCGAATTGAACTTCAAGATGACTTATCACCCGCAGATCGACGGACAATCTGAGAGAACTATACAACCGGTGGAAGACATGCTAAGGGCCTGTGCCTTAGATTGGTCAAACGATTGGGAAGTTCATCTACCGTTGATTGAATTTACCTACAACAATAGTTGGCATGCTTCCATTAAGATGGCACCGTTTGAGGCATTATACGGAAGGAGATGCAGATCGCCCTATCTTTGGGACGATTCGCCGACTTGATCGGAACAGAACCGTGAGTTGATCGTGCAGACTCGAGAGAAGATAGCCTTGATTCGTGAAAGGCATTGACCGCCCGAGTCGCGAAATCCTATGCGGACGCACGCCGCCCATTGGAGTTCAATACTGGAGACCATGTACTTTTGAAGGTTTCTCCTACTCGGGGAATCTTTCGTTTCGGAAGGAAAGGAAAGCTGAGTCCGAGATATATCGGACCATTTGAGATCCTCGAGAGAGTTGGGGAGTTGGCATACAAATTGGCATTGCCGCCGTCATTGTGCCATGTTTATAACGTGTTCCACGTATCCCAGTTACGGAGGTATATACCAGATCCCAGTCATATCATTGATTTCGGCGAGATCGAAGTCGCGCAGGATGGGACGTTTGAAGAAAGACCGGTCAAGATACTCGAGAGTCGAGTTAAGCAACTGAGGAACAAACCAATCGTTTTGGTCAAAGTTCAGTGGTCACGTCACGGAATGGGAGAAGCCACCTGGGAAACGGAAGCTGATATGAAGTCTAGATATCCTGAGTTATTTTCATCTTGAGTTTCGGGACGAAACTCCTTTTTAGTAGGAGAGTATGTAATATCCGGATTTATTACGTGTATTTCATCTGTATTCAAACCCTGTATTATTCGGATTGGTGATTTTGATTATTGGAGGATGATATTTCGTGTATTGATATCATTGTACATAAGTATAGAAACTTGCGAAATTGCTCATGCAACCTCGTGATAGCGCACGCTAAGAATGTATCTTAACGCGCGCTATCGGGCCATTATTAGCGCACGCTATGAAGATAGGAGTTGCGTGCGCTAAGAACTCAATTATTGAGCGGGACGGCTAGCACATGCGCCAGCCGGGACATGGGTCCGGATAAGATTCCCGCGGACGCACCCGGAAAATTCTGAAGTCAACCATTATTAGCGCACGCTAAGGAATGCTTAGTAGCGTGCGCTAACTTGTCAATAATGCAGAATATTATAAATGGGACAACAACCGTTTTGGCTTTCATTTCTTCGCCCATTCTTCATCCTTGAGAGTTCAGAGAGCTGTAATAATACTCCTATACACTTAGAACACATATTGTTGGTGTTTATACATTGGTTATCACGTGGGAGTCATCATTGAGGAGGAATAGCACCTTGGAGTGGCATACAACCAACCGGAGTTGGATTCTACCCTACGGTTCAGTGATTTTCATCATATTAAGGTATGTTCAATCTATCTCAAGACTTAGAGTTGGATTCTAACGATTTGGATGATCATGTTAACAAGATATGGATTTTCATAGATGAATTATCCAAGTATATCATGTTTGGAATAGTGAGATGGATAAGCCTTAAATACCTTGATTATAATCATCATGATTAGAACCTTATTACACTGAATATGTGAAGAGAAGCTTCTATCATTGGTAAACCGAATCTAATAGATGATTTCATAGTAATCTTGGACTAGACGTTAACATCCTTATTGTTAGATAAATCTAAAGGTTTGATCATGGAAGGATTCATCTAGTATAGATAGAACGTTTAATCAACTTCAGCATGATAATATTAATTGATATAAGGTGTTGATATCAACCGTTAAGCTTTTCGAATGGTCATATGAAGATTTGAAGTCGGAATGGAATATGGTTTTATATTGGTATGCATATCCTTGAGTCCGAAGTTGTCCCTATCCGTAAAATCATTCATAAGGGTATGAACATGGTATTCATGGAAGTAACATGAATTATTACGCAAGATTTCATTGTTTCGATCATGGCAAGAACAGTTTCGCTCGGCAAAGAAGCGCCATGCATAGATAGCGCACGCTATGCTATGAAGTTTAACGTGCGCTATCGAGCACGAGTTAGCGTGCGCTACGTTTGGCACGTAACGTACGCTAGACCATCAGACGAGTCAGTTGGCTGGTCAGTGAAGTACTGACCATGCATAGTTATCGTACACTAGTCTTTGTTGTTTGCGTGCGCTATCGGGCAGACTTAACGCACGCTACACAGAGTACTTAGCGTGCGCTAAGCAGTTCGGGCAGATTGCATTTTATGAACTTTTGGCCATGAATCGAATTGTTAAACATTCGTACGACGTGAGATAAATCCTATATCATTTCTTTTGTTAAGGTTTGGTCTCGTTACGTGATTGATTGAGGAGGACGATCTTCGAGTGTTCATTTTCGTGGAAGTGTTGTTATTGTCTTCAAATCGAGGCAAGTACCTTATTTGTTTTATGTATTGTTGTTATACATATTGTCGTGCATGTATGTCGTCGTTGTATGTCCACCTCGTGTTGGTCCGACGGGATCATTGGGGGATCTATGCTAGCGTGCGCTGGATCATCGGACGGGTTTTTCCACCACGGGTTGGTCTGACGGGATCATCGTGGGTTCTAGGCAGTGAACGCTGGATCGATGGAATTACCACGTGTATGTTATGATATCATGTTGTGATTATCAGTTGTGTATGTTATGTTTGAGTTTCTCGTAGGAGAAGACTCGTTGGTACTTTGTCGTTTACGTTATTATTCTTCGTGAGATATGAATAATATGTTGTGGTACTTGTACTAGCATCGTTGTGCTAACCCCTTCGGGGGTGAACATTTTGTTTGTGTTCAGGATCCAGGAGAGCGGGGAAACAACCACTGGAACTGTATGACGACGAGGGTGCATAGTGATGTCCCGACCGGGTTTATTTATCTGTTGTTTATTCGTTATTTCAATAAATACTCGAGTACGAAGTCATTTGTGATGATTTGAATTTGGTGATGTATTATTGAGTTCTGTTGAACAATTGTACTATCTCTGTATTGGGTCAGAACTGTTGTACCGTAATTCCGTTATTTCCACTCGTTAGTACCCTTTTAATGCCTGTTCAATTCTTCAGCCTTGTAATTCCTTATGTAAAGGATTTACGGCGCTGTAATATTCCTGAATATATCGGGGGTGTTACAATGAAGTTGCTTGTTATATTATTACCTTATTTTCATTGTTCTATATTTCGGGGACAAACTTCTTTCAATTAAAGTGGATCGTAATACCCGAATTTTTGACTTCTATATGTTTCCATCCTATCGACTCACTTATGTTTGTTGATACCTGCTGAATGTGTTCTGTTCTTCGGTCTTTGCCATTCAAATGAGTTGTGACATTGTTTTGGATTAGTCCGTTTACAGTTGTGACTTTTCCCAAGTTTGGCACAACCCTTGTGAGTCCTATGCAAAGTGAATATCTTGTATTTTTTACCAGCCCATTTAATGTCTTGAGTTGAGGCATGAACTTCAGGGTTATTTGATTATCGTCGTCCAATCGTTGTTGTTCGATCGATGTTGTTCGATCATTGTGGTTCGATTGTTGTTGCTCGATCTTGCATCGTGATCCTCGATCATCTAATTTCCTTAAGATTCGGGTACTCGTACCAGTAAGTTATCTTCCAAACCTTTGAGGTTACCGGAATTATATACTCGTTTAGTGTTAAGCTGGCATTTCAATTATCGTATTATTTGGATTATCAACCATACTGAATCATGATCGTTGCACTTCGTAAACATTTTATGTATTGAATCGGACTACAGCAGCCTTGTATGACATGGAGTTTGGTGTCCGTTGTTGACAGTAGATAACATGTGTCATCTAATGTTTGCCTTGCCTTGATTGTTTCATGTCCTAATTTTTGGGACGAAACTTATTTCAAAAGAAGTGGGGTGTAATAATTTTATTTTCCCGTTACTCCCTTCTATTTTGATTTATTTCCTTCGGTTCGCTAGTCTTTATGATAAACATATGATGGTCATCGTGTCTTGACATCAAGTGGGAGTACCGAGAGTCCATGAGTGCATCTTTTGGCTTGACCAATATTTTGGTCGTATTCGTACCATGGATTAACTCGATCCTTATCAGGTATCCTTGCGAGTCTATCGCTAAGATTTTATCTTTACTATTATCATTTTTGTGGCGGCGAGAGATAATTGACACTGAAGAGGCTGCTAAGAAACAACTGTAGCACTGCTCGGATCGCCGACTTAAAGTCAGTTTAATGTGCATATAAGGCCCTGAGAGGTATTCCCATAGTAGACTTAAGACATTAAGCGAGAGGAAATAGTTGAGTAATCTTGTAAGTATGGATCCTACTAAGCATACTCGTTGCTTAGAGCATATAGTTATCTAGAGGCCGTAGCACAATTTCGTCGAGACGCGAGTCAGACTGCGCAGGAGGCAGCTGCACGAGAACACGAGCATGCTGCATAGCTAGAAGCTCAGTTGGCTGCAGTACGGCATACTCTTTGAGAGAGGGAGGCACAGTACACCCAGGCGAGAGAGGCCCTCTAGGACGAAGTCCAGCAAGAGAGGGCGATGATACGAGCCAACGCTGAGGAGATCCTTGCGATCCTCCCAGTGGACCCAATTCCGGTCGTGGGACAAGAAGTTGCAGAGGCCGAAGAGGATCCCGAGGAAGATCCTGAAGAGGACCCTGAAGAAGCGATCGAAGAAGACCCCGTTGTCATTAACCCATGCGATATGCTTAATGGGGCATATTATGTATATGATGTTTTCTTATAAATATACATCGGTGTGATGGTTAAGACTTAAGAGTAAAATTATTCATGGAGATGATCTATAACCCGAATGTATTTCATCAATATCTATAACCCGAATGTATTTCATCAATCTCCTTTCCATTTCAAGATTCAAGGACGAAACTTCTTGTTAGGGGGGAAGGGTGTGATACCACTTAGCAAATAAACCGGGTGATTTTATATTTTTTGAACCTTCGGATAAATTCGGTCATCGTGTCGGAGTTGAGAGCTATATCACCCCGTGTTGTTTATAGAAACGAACTTGAATTCTTGTAATTGCGGAGTGGTACTATATATTATATATAATGTTTTGTACGTCACCGCCGTATCAACATTTATCGGAATGAGATAGGAATAACAATCCGGGTAATTATAATATTATATATATATATATAGGCGATAAACCGCCTCACCAAAGGAAAGAAAGAAAAAGAAAAAAATAGAGAAAGAGATAAGAAGAAGAGAAGGGTCGTGAACCCATAAGAAGAGAGAGAGAGAGAGAGAGAGAGAGAGAGAGAGAGAGAGAGAGAGAGAGAGAGAGAGAGAGAGAGAGAGAGAGAAAAGAAGAACGGAAGAATGAAACAGAAAAAAAAAGAGAAGAAAGAGACGAGGAAGGAGAAGAAAGGCGAAGAGGATTTCTGAGGTAAAATTTATCAACTTATATATCGTTTTGTTCATCTCAATGAGTGGATCATGATTCTATATTAAGTTTTTAAAACCGTGGCCAAAACCGCCGCTCGACGTTGGGTCCCCGTACGGCCGTTCGGGCTGTCGGAACTTGAAACCGTTTACACCGAGAGGGAGCCCTCTTGACGAACTTCATCCTTATAGTTTTAGTTTTCGGATTCGGTCGAGTTTTATTGTGTGTGTGTTGTGTGTGCTGGTGTGTGTGTACGGGTGTGTGTGTATGTGTTGTATGTGTGTTATGTGTGTGCCGTGCGCGTATGTGTGTTTTATTGTGTGTGATAAAAATGGGTGTGGTTATGGACCTTGCCGATTCGGGGCATCGGTGTGTTTTTATGTGTAATACTGGTATTAGTTGATGTTAAAGAAACTTCCGGTGAGGTTACGATAGACGAGAGACGTGAAAACGACTATTTGATAGTCATATAAAGTTTTGGGTGGAAAACATAAATTTTGAAAACCCAGGGCTATGCCATTTGAGAATTAGAAATAAAGTTGAACATAATTGAAGTTTTCAAAATCTTCAATTTGACCATAAACTTTAATATTTTCTTGAAAAAGTGTATAACCTTCTTGGTTTCAATCCGAAATGGGTCAAACGAATTTCAAATGGCTCCTAATTCGAAACCCAACATTCGTACACCCCAATAACGCGCAGTGTGTCCGTAACTATGTCTCACCTAGACTCGGCTAAATTAAAATGTAGAGTTCTAATGGTTATATAAATCTTAACCCGTTAATCATATAATATGATCCATTTTAGGTTGAAGGTCTGGCTAATCGCTCAGTCTATTTTCCTTGTCAATCGAACCTTTTTCATTAGCTGGAATGCCAGGCAAGTACTTTGATTACGTTTGATGTACTTCATGTGAATGAATATGTGAAAAAATGTATTTTCTGTGAAATGTGGGAATATCAGAAAATGTGATTTCAGAAAGTGGTGATTGATTTCTGTGGTTTGTGACATGTGTAATCAGTGGATCTGTGAAGTTTTGAATATTCAGTATCATTGCGCATTGACATGAAATAATATGTCATAACATGCATTGCGGAGCGGAAAATAATGAATATGTGAAAAATATGGTTGCTGTGAAAAGTGGTAATTTCTGTGGTTTGTGACATGTGTGATCAGCGGAAATGTGAATTTGCGAATACATAGTATCATTGCGCATTGATATGAAATAATATGTCATAAACATGCATTGCTGAAAGCGGAGAAATCCAAGTAAGCGACTTGGGTTGGCCAAAAGAGCCGAGCGGAATGGGCCCGTGTGCGTGAGTCATGGCTTGCATGGGAATTGCATTGCATTGCATATACAATAATGATGATTGTGGTGTTGTATTCCAGAATATATGTGATGGCACTGTGATGTGGTTGTTTATTCACTTGTGGTACATATTCATGAATCATTGTACTTGCACCGACTGTTTGTTGACCCCTTCTGGGGTGAATATACTTGTTGTGTATTCATGTGCAGGTCTTAGTGGCGAACCTGCGCAGGAAGGACACGAGGATGGCGAGAAACACTGATATCATGTACTATTTTGATTATGGGGTCATCCTATTGTGAACCGAGTCGTGTTTTGCCTTGTGCTCGCGCGAGTACTGTCGGGTAATATGGTTTGTTTGTGGTTCAGTCATTTTGATGATGTTATTGTGACAGCTGGAGTCTCACAGAACAATGTATTGTTGAGTGTCGTAATGTTAATGGTTTGAAGTTGAGTACTGTCAATGTATGTGTGGATTTATGTTGGTCTCAGCCTGGTAGGTTCTCCAAAAAAAATCTACGGCACTGTAATATCTCTGTAAATAACGGGGGCGTTACAAGATGTCCTTTGAAATCCATTTCCTACAACACCACATGTGATATGGAGAGGTAGGAATCCAAGTCTTAATCCCCCCTATGTCAAGAGGACTAAGGTGGAGAAATAGGAAGTAAGGTCTATTGAAGGACGTTTCATTAGATACCCATTTGATTCAATAGGTTATATGTTCTACATGCCTGAAGATCGTAGTATCATTGTTGCTTTAGAAGCACAATTCCTAGAAGATGAGTTCATTGAGGAAGGTGGATTAGGTATAAATATTTCTATGGAGACATATAGAGAAACTCCCGAGGATATATTTGTGCAAGAAGAAAGAATCGGACCATCTGAAACACAACCAATAAAACCGTGTAGGTCGAGTAGGATGGCTCAACTACTTGAGAGCTATGGCTACATGCATCTGGAGGTGTAATACCCGTGTTTTTTAACAATGTAATTTTTGATTCTAGCGACTCGCTTGTGTTCATTGACATGTTTTGAGCATGTTTTGTTCTGCACCTCTTGTCATTCGAGCGATTTTTGATATTGTTTCGGATTAATTGTCATATTAGGGTGACTTTTCCGCATTTGGGTTCGATTCTTATGAGTCTTGTTCAGAAATTCTGTTTTGACGTTCCTACAATCTCATTTAACTTTTGTGGTCATGTTGTGAACTTCGGAATTATTCGATCTCGTATCGTGATTTTCGGACTTTTGGACCGTTTCGTAATTTCTCAATGTTTTGGGTGCACGTTTTCATACCCGTTTTTACTTACCTTCTGTTGTCGGAATCGCGTGTTCGTGTAACACTTTTGTTCATTGCTGAGAATCCTTTGTAAGCATTACATTGAATTTTCTGAATCATCGCATTTTGGGGTCGTTCAGGGCTGATCGGGCAGCAGAATGGAATCTGCTGCCAGAATGCAGGTTACGGCCGTAACCTGCAATATGTTATGGCCGTAAGGTGGTGGGTGTTACATCCGTAATGGCTTATGGTAACGGCCGTAACACACCCTTGCATTTTGGGCAGAAAACCCGAGAGCTGGGTTACGGCCGTAATGCCCTATGTGTTACGGCTGTAACACGTCGAGTTATTTAATGTCTGGGCGACGGGTTTCACCTCATGTTCTCCCTTTCTTCACCTCTTCTTGCAGTCGATAGACGGGTGAGGCTAGGGTTTAGATTCTTGGTTGATTCTACTCAATTCTAACATGTTTTCGAGGGTCTTAGGTGATTGTAACATCATCTAATCAGTTGTTCTTCGTCGGATCGAGGTCTTTTATTGATTTCCCTAAAGTTAACCTTTTTAGGGATTTTGTTCTTGATCTCGTTTCTAATCCGATTTTTATGAATCGATCGTCATTAAACATTGTTATTGATCACGTTCTATGGATTGCATATTCATAGTTCCGATTGGTTTCTCAATTGTTTTCCCTTCAGGTGTTGGGTGCATTTCCCGTTGTAATTGGTTTCTATATGCATAGTGATCGTGTTTCCGTCGTGTCTTCGTAGGTTGTAGGTTGTCTTGGTTCACCGATCAAGCCGTGTTCACCGGAGTATTTGCGTGTTGATTTTCAAGGCAAGTATATTGCGCATATACTTCGTATTTTGTAGATATAGTAGTTGGTTATTAATTATGTGTGCAATTTGAATGTTTTAATGAACCTTCAAAAGAATCGATATATTCTCGATAAAGGTTCTCTTCAAAATCAACTCATGTGTTTGTAAATGAATGTATCGTTCTGACACTGTATATTAGTGTTGTATATTGGAATGCCATGTTTTTGTGTGGCACCGTTGTGTGTGAATATATCGCTAGTAGACTTAAAGTTATATCCTTTCGGCAAGGTATCTGTGTGTATGTGTGGATATGTGTACTTATTGGTGAGTATTGTGATGTTGTATGATATTGGTTGTATTGTTTGCTCACTCCTTTGTAAGGAGGTAGTGCTATTTGATGTTGTTCGAGAAGTATATATCCTTGAGGTTTGTGAACGTGGTGTTATTAATATGCGTTGTGGATGCGTTGTGGATTTTTTTGTTGATGAGTGGAACCAGGTTGGGTCCGACGGGGCCTCTAGGGTTCGTTACTTGATGAGTACGAACAGTATATGTGTGGAACCAGGTAGGGTCCGGCGGGGCCTCTGGAGTTTGTTACTTGATGAGTACGAACAGCATATGTGTGGAACCAGGTAGGGTTCGATGGGGCCTCTGGGGATCGTTACTTGATTAGTACGAACAATATATGTATGGAACCAGGCAGGGTCCGACGGGGCCTCTGGGGTTCGTTACTTGATGAGTACGAACAGTATATGTGTGGAACCAGGTAGGGTCCTACGGGACCTCTGGGGTTCGTTACTTGATGAGTACGAACAGTATATGTGTATACCAGGTAGGGTCCGACGAGGCCTCTGGAGTTCGTTTCTTGAGGAGTACAAATCGTATTTCTGTGACGCCAGGTAGGGTCGGTTGAGGCCTCTAGAATTCGTTACTTTATGAGTATGAATAATGTTTTATTTTCGGATTTGCATGACCCGTGATTATATTCTAGTTGTCTAGAACCGAGTAAATATTTGGGTTGTGACCCTAAGTGATTTTTGAAAAGTTAAGGACTCTTAGTCCCAAAATGTTTTCCCCTAAAAACTCCCAAGACTTGTATAACACTTTACAAATTGTTTACTTACTTTATTTTTTCCTTTCATGGCTTCAGATTACTTTTCTCAAGTGAATTATCTCGGGAAGTCTTTTGCTACGTTTAACTGGTTGGTTGTTCTCGATTATTTTGTTCTCGGAGTATGTTGTGTATGGCTCGAATTTGCACTTTATTCTTGCACGAGCAAAATAGTGGAATTTTGCTAACCCCCGAGTAATCGAGGGGTGGATGTCTGTATTGCATCCAGGTTCATGCAGGTTCTTGGGGAGCAAAACACAGGACTGGTACGAAGGATTATGGAATACAAAAGATACTAATAACATGAAGGCTAGTGTTAGGTGTAGTTAGTCGGAGTTCATTGTATTGTCCTTTACGCTGTCGTATTTTCTGTTGTATGAGTTTCTGGGTGTACCTGACCATTGCATGGGTATGAGTGTTAAAAGAGAAAGGTATGCGTATGTGTAAGTTGTATGTTTGTGGTGAAAGGCCAAATCAGTCTATTTGTTCGTTATTCAGCGATGTCGGCATGTAATGAAATATCTTGTTTTTGTATTTATCCTAGTAGATCCTCACAGAGAGGGTCTACGGCACTGTAATATTCTCGAGGCGATCGGGGGTGTTACAGGAGGAACTGGGTCTCTATGAAACAGATGGTATCCAAGAGGATGATCCTACGTCGTATGACCAAGCTACGGTTGATGTGGACTCTGTGAAGTGGAGTGAGCCATGGAGGCAGAGATAGACTCGACGCACACTAATAAGGTCTGGATTTTGGTAGATAGACCAAAGTTCATATTTGTAACACCCCAAATCCAGTTCGAGTTGTCACATGCTGTAGAACCCGTCACAAGTTCTACCAGGATAACACCTAACATACTTATTTACCATAATACCATTAATGTAATATATAAATAAAAGTTAGCCTGTGGCCTCAACCAAAGCATATGAATCTAGTACACCTTAAACAGAATTTGAAACACTCCATTTTCCCATGCATGGGACTTCCGCAAATGCAAAATAATTAAATTTTTTAAGTTCGGAGAAATGTTAAGACATTCAGACGACTGACTTGAGCTTTTAACATCATGAATGCCCGTCAGCTCCGTGTTCAACACGTGAGGGCTCCTTGATTGAATGATCACCTGAAATGCATCAAAGGCATTTACCCCATTTAAGGGATTAGCAACTGGAATTTGCTAGTACAAGTACAGATTATAATGCATTAAGCTACAAGAATTTCAAAAATTCTCTTTCCAAAGTTCAAATATTTTTCTCATGATATTTCGGATATGCACCATTAGTCAACAGTAAAACATTTCGAAGGCAATTGTTCTGACAAGGCCCCTTAGCCAAGTCTTCATGGGTCCCATCGAACCATCACTGGATGAGAATACCGTGTCATAACCTAACCACAAAGTACCGGTCCTCGGAGGTCCCGTCTAACCTTCTTCGAGTGGATAATCTATCTCACACACAAAATCACATTTTCATCATATAAATTCAAGTAATAAAATCATTGCAATAAGGTACTTCCCTTGATTGGTATACTATGAAAACAACAACGGCTAGAATGGGTTTCGGTCCGAGCTATTCAAAAATTATTCAACCCTATGCATATATTAATATTTAACCAATGAGTATACGGTAGAATCAACTAGAAACACCTGAACCCTCACCTAGACTTTCGTGGAACACTAAGGAGGCATAGTTTGACCCTAAATTGAACAATTAAATGAACAACAACAATTATACCATATGTTCAAAAAGAATATGTTAGAGGGTAATCACACCATTAAGATTATACTAACAATCTGAGTGAACTCGGACTAAGAGGACAAAACCACTCAAAAACCCCAATTTCCCCAAACATATGGTTCTAAGCAATTACCTTGATTTGAAGATGAAAGATGGATAACTTGATGATAGGTTGGTGTTATGTTTCACTAAATCGCCTCCTAATTGAAGTTGGGGCAAAACCCAGTGGAAATCTCCATCAAGGATTGCCCTGTCGCGGATAGAAGAAGAAATATACGCAAATGATAGTTTCTGGCTGCTGCCAGGTATATAAACTGACATGTGTTACGGCCATAATGTATGGAGCTTAGGACCATAAGATGCAAGATATACGCCCGTAAGATGCTATTTTTACGGCCGTAAGTAGCTCACTGGACTGTCAGGTTTCAAACTCACCCTAATTACAGCCATAAAAGAAACTCACAGCCGTAAGAAAGCTACTGTTATGGCCGTACAAGGCACAGGAGTTACGGCCGTAACAGTGATAGACTTACGGTCGTAACTCAGCTGCTGACAGCAGGCCTGAGCAGTCATTAAAAAGGCTCGAGCAACAATCGAAAGTGAAAGTATGAAGAAAATAACGAAGCATTTAGGAAGATTTCGAACGACAAATACAAGCGCTAAACTAAAAAATAATTCCGACCACCCGAAGGTCTAAAAAATTAAACATCGAAACCACCATTCAAAACTTTTGGAAAATTACAAAACGACCCAAACATTCAGAAACCACAATTCAAGACCATATGATCTTGCTCAAGCTCATAACACATTTAAATATGAACACTCCCAAACTATTCTTGGGTTGTTAAACGCCGTAGACCCTTCTCGCAAGAATCCACCAAGCAGACACAAAATAACTCAAATCATAATTGACCAATCAGGGTCAATCTCAACAAAAATTAATATATAAAATACAATGAAAGTAATTGATAATAGTTGTGTACCCATGCAAGGGTAGAATACGACAACGAAAGAAAAATATGATGTGACAATAAATGACATTATATCGACTCTACTGCGATTATCATCATGGTACTTCATCATCTTCTATGTTGATCCTGTGAATGTTTCCGAACTCTGAATACCTGAATGCATAAAAGGCACTCACCCCCCTGAAATATTGAGGGTTAGGAAATTGGAATTTTGCTAGTGCAAGTGCATAATATACAAACTATACCAATCATGTTTTCAAGATATAAATATAATAGTCATTCATTGATATTATTCTTTTAAAATTTAATGAGGTACTCGCTTTAATAAAAACATTTCAAAATCCTTGAGTTTGTATAATTTTCTGAAATAAGATTTGAAAAGACTTTTGATACCTCGAGTATTTGTACCAAAACTATAAAACATAGATCATAAACATATCATTTCATTCAAGTGCCATTCTAGTAAAGTACCAAAGGTCTATATAATAATTCTCAGCGTCGAGAACACAACATTGTGATATTCCGGATATATCATATTTATCGTCAAAAAAAACATCATCAAAAATTCACAACATACAAGGTAACCCGATGCATTCCCCATAGCATCGAACGCCAGAGGTCCGGTCGAACCGTCCCCGGAGGGAAACCACGTCTGCGATCCAGCGCCCTTAGCATAGATCCCCAGAGGCACAGTCGGACCCATCCCTGGGTGGATGAACCACTGATCCAGCCCCTTAACATAGATCCCCAGAGGCCCAGTCGGACCCATTCTCGGTTGGACGAACCAGTTACACTCACACTTAACATTTCACAACTTTCACAAGTTTCGAGCGTTAATTATTATAATATATATAGTTAAGACACTTGCTAGAGAGGGCTACTTTAATCAACACTTATTCCCAACCAAGGAATAATACCTTTATGATCAATCTAACAAACACCGATCATCTAATGATATATCAATTATCAATTTTACCACAATCGTTTACAGGAATCCTCGAATCACGAAATAACACAAGTGCACAAATATCACAATCATAGTGGTACCCTCTAATTTCAAACAACGCGATTCGCACCGACAACCACATGTCCATGTATAATTATTAAATAACATAATTATAATAAAGTAGGTCACTTAATCACCAACACGATCACACCATGACAACATAAATAATGACAAATATATTATATTCCAGAGAAATATGAGATGTATAGACAGTGTACTTGTGTAACGCCCCAACTTTCTAAGGTAAATATTGGGGAAAATAAATAAAAGGTAAATTTGACGAAGAATAATTTTCTTGAGAATATAAAAATTCTCGCCTACAAAGTCGAGTCGCTACAATGACATAAAAATAAATACCTTTAAATAAGGTAACATTTCATCATAGATACGAAGTAAAAATTTTGCGGCGGAAGAATAATTCATAAATTATAAATTTCAAATCTAAGTTTCCCCAAATAAGGTCCAAAATAGTTTGACATAAAGAAAACATCATGTAATAATTTCCTCTTTCATATGCCCTCTCGGCTCGCTCCTTCGTCCATCCGGATCGGTTTAACCTGCGGGATCAATAAAGGTGGGGGTGAGCTTCCTTCAGCTCGTGGAAATCACACTGATCACAGTAATATACAATCTCATGGAAAACATAACATGAATAATCTATCACATTTTTCCTCAACGTAAATGCATACTCACAATATTACGTATAGCATGAATCGAGCACGCATACATGAATATTGAGGTTGCGCCGGTGCCCCTGCAACAACATCAAACATAAACACAATACCACATAACATGAATCGAGCACGCATGTGAATATTGAGGTTGGGCATGTGTCCCCGCAACAACATATATCTTAAGATAGCCTCTTACACGAATACAGGTTAGCCTGATTTACAACATGCATAAAAATTTTAAACATGAATAGAACATCACATACACAGTCCAATTAAAGCAATTAAAGTAATAGTGAAAATTCCCACCTGAATAAATGATGATGTCTGACTTGAAATGAAGATGCTCGACTCACAGTCCTAAGCCCGTAAATCCTTGATAAAGTCTACATATAATAATAATAATAATTATAATCCTTACAATTTATTATTTATATAATAAATAAAAAGATACAAATATCACTATATAATAATTGAAGATAAATTTTTTATTAATATTAACCGAAGAGTTAATATTATTAATGACTGAAATTAAAATATTTATGTATAAATTCAGGTTAATTATTAATATAAATTGAAAGTCAACATTTTAATGTTTTGGTCATAATTCGGACTGAATCTTAATTACTAAAAAGTTGATTGGATTAAATATGCACGAATTAGGAACTTGAGGCTGAAACTGAATGAGCTGAAAAGCCAATTGGGGTCAATTGGAGGAATTATATACATCAAACTGGGGTTAAATTGAAGTATCTGGGAATCTGGGGACTTAATTGAATTACCCTAAAAAGTCACGAGTATAAAAACCCTTCTCCACCCCTTCAGCCGACATACACCATTTCTCACCTCTACCTTTCATCCCTCTCTCTCTACGTTCTAACTCCTCTCTCTCTAAAATTCATCTTCTCGAACGAAAAAATTAGCAGTAAACACACTCACACAAATCATAAACATTCGAGCACACACACACGCAGAAGCTCTCTGACATACACGCCCATCACACGGCCGGAGAAGTCCGGAACAGGAGGCAGTGGCGGCGGGCGATGATGTGCGACCTCAAAGGTGGATTTCCAGTAGCTCGTGGCGGTGGAGACCCTGGGCCGCGATGTGCGCATACAACGGTGGTGGTACGAACGGTGGTTCATGATTGGAGGTAGCAGTAGGTGTTTGATGGGTTTGACCGGAAAAGGAATCTGATTCATTGTTCAAGATTGAGATTTAGGTTCTAGGGTTGAAGGTCGGAAATTTCTGGATTCCGGCTCGACCCGAATTTAGAATTCTGAGTTCGATTTGGTTTCGAAAGTTCAGTTTCGGGCTCAGTCCGGTTGCAGTGAGTGCGGATTCTGGATTTGGGCTGAACGGGCTGAAAGGTAAGTTTATCCTGATGTTTTGGTTCGGCCGCGGCCCTGGATTGCCGGAGTCGAGCCATGGAAATTGAGTATGGTTTGAGTTGATTTCTGGGTTCGAGGTTTGGCCATGAGTTCGGGCTTGTTGTTTGATGATTTCGAAATTGGTTTATGTTCTTAATGTTGGAGTTCTGATCTTAGACAATATTTGTAGTTGAAGAACAAAAGAAAAGAGGATTTTTAAGGGTTTACCTTACTGAGAGTGGAAATTGAATGGTGATGATGGTCGATCCTTGCAGTAGAAAGATGTTGCGTGTTCAACGTGATGTACTGAAAATAATTCACTATTTTGTTCTTCTCTGAGCGCCGAGAGATGGGATTGCTGGATCGATCGTGCAGTAGGGAGATGATGCCTGCTTCTCCTTCTTCTTCTTTGTAAATATTCTGGCGATGAACTGGTGTATTGTGTGTATATGTATTTTCTATATATTTTTTTTGATCGATGTTTGATGTCGTAAAGAGTTGCTGCACTGCAGAATTTGTATTTATAGGTGTAGATTTTTTAATGTTTTAGTTAAATTAGGATTGTAATTAGGATATAAATCAAGGAGTTTTGATAAATTGAAAGAAGGGGAACGATCGACTGGGAAGGAAGTGTTCTTAATTGTGGTTAGTTTAGTTTAATCATAGTTGGTTAATTTATAACTCATGGTTAAAATATAAATAGTATAATAATAATAATAATAGTAAATGTAGAATAACAATTAATTGGAAACGTTGATAATAAAATCTGAAAATAATAAAGATAATAATAAGAATAATATTAATACTTAATAAAAATGGTATTAATAATAATATTAATAATAATAATAATGTTAGTATTATATTCGGATAATTAATAACACTATTATAAAATAAGTAATGACCATTTAAATTTATATCTGACAAAATGACTTGGGCTAGGACTTGTGATACATCGAAATAAATGTTCATGATCTTCTAAATGAAATTAAATAATATGAAATCTATTATAATAATATTATAAATAATAATATTGCATTATGAAAATAGCGGGTATTACATCCTACCCCACTTAGAAAAATTTTCGTCCTCGAAAATAAATGACATACCTCGATTGAAGAAATTCGGATAACGAGCTTGAAGTTCTTCCTCGCGCTCCCAAGTGGCTTCATCTTTACTGTGGTTACGCCATTGGATTTTGACAAACACCTTCTCTTTGTTCCTCAACCGCTTGACCGACGGCCGAGAATCGCCTGGTTGTTCTTCATAGGTAAGATCTTTGTTCATCTCCACGGCGGTATAGTTAATGACGTGGCTGGAATCGTGCACATACTTCCTCAACAATGATACATGGAAAACGTTGTGCACAGCCAAAAGTTCTGGGGGTAAAGCCATGCGGTAAGCTAACTCTCCAATTCGTTCGAGAAATTTGAATGGTCCAATGTATCTTGGTCTCAACTTGCTCCTCGGGCCAAAACGAACAATTCCCTTGATAGGAGATACCTTCAAGAATATCTTGTCGCCAACACAAAATTTGAGATCTTTCCTACGCTTGTCGGCGTAAGACTTCTGACGATCTTGTGCTATCTTGATCCTCTCATGAATCTTATCCACCATACCAACTGTATGTTCGATCATATCGGGACCCAAAATTCTCCTTTCACCTACCTCATCCCAATACAGTGGTGATCGACACTTCCTACCGTATAAGGCTTCATACGGTGCCATACCGATCGTCGACTGATAACTGTTGTTGTAAGGAAATTCTACCAATGGCAACAGTCGTTCCCAATTATTTCCCATGTCTAACACACATGCTCGCAACATATCCTCAAGGATTTGGATGGTCCTCTGGGACTGACCATAAGTCTGAGGATGATAGGCCGTACTAAAATTCAACTGCGTTCCCAAGGCTTCTTGCAAACTCTCCCAAAAACACGATGTGAAACGAGTATCCCTGTCGGATACTATAGAGACTGGCACTCCATGCAACTTAATAATCTCCCTGATATAAAGTTGAGCATACTGATCCATTCGAAAGTTCATCTTAACTGGGATAAAATGAGCTGACTTTGTGAGTCAGTCCACAACTAGCGTGGTTTCCTCTTTCCGTTTGAGGCAAACCTACCACAAAGTCCATCGTAATGAGTTCCCATTTCCATTCTGGAATATGAAGTGATTTAAGAAATCCAAAGGGGCGTTGGTGTTCTGCCCTTACTTGTTGACAAACTATACACTTTCTGACAAAGTCTACCACATCTCTTTTCAAACCTTCCCACCAAAATGTCTCGTTAAGATCTTGATACATCTTTGTACTCCCAGGGTGTTCTGTATACGGAGTACTATGTGCCTCCTTCAATATCGCTTCTCTCAACTTGACAATATTGGGAACACAAATCCTCCCTTCATAGCACATTGTGCCATCCTCGGATACACTGAAACCCTTATCCTCACCTGAAAGAGTACGTTCTTTCATCTTTACCAAGAAGTCGTCTTGTCCTTGACCTTCTTTGATCTGTTCCCTCAAGGTTGGTTGTACCACCAAACTAGCCAATAATGACTCAACTGGACTTGATGGTGTAGCCATCTCAAGGTTCATCCTTGCAAATTCCTTGACCAATCTTTCCTCTTTGGTCAACAAACAAGTTAGGTCTCCTCTCGCCTTACGGCTCAGTGCATCAGCAACTACGTTTGCTTTACCAGGGTGGTAATGAATTGTACAATCGTAGTCTTTGACCAACTCTAGCCATCTGCGCTATCTCATATTCAATTCCTTCTGTGTGAAAATGTATTTCAGACTTTTGTGGTCTGTATAAATTTCACACTTACCTCCATAAAGGTAGTGTCTCCAAATCTTCAAGGCATAAACTACCGCTGCTACACTACTACAAAACTGTGCCTTTAACAGCGGTTCTGGAGCCACATTAACAGCGGTTCCGGAACCGCTGTTAAAGGTGGTGCTGTTAATTTAACATCAGTTTTTGCTGAAACCGCTGTTAATTGTACAGTATATATTAACAGCGGTTTTTAGCCGAACCATCGTTAAATCGACAATCATTAATTTAACAATGTTCTAGCTAAAACCGTTAAACCGACAACCGCTGTTAAGTTTTTAGCTGGAACCGCTGTTAAATGTCCAGTTTAACAGCGGTTCCCTTAAAAACCGTTGTTAATTTACACTGTAGAATTAACAGCGGTTTTTGCTGAAACCGCTGTTATTATTAATTTTTTTTTTAAATTCCAGATTTATTTATTTTTATTTCCAACCTGCTACACACCAAAAACAGCATCCAACCAAAAACATCAAATAAAACCTCAACAACACAACTTTATTTCATCTATTCACCAATACAACTAAACAACTTTTATCCAACCATCAAATACAATAACACTCTATCCAATACAAAAAAAATACAACACAATTCAAGTACAAACAAACAACAAGCACCAAAATCAAGCACAAGTAAAAGGAGAAAAGGAAGAAGAAGAACACAACAACGAATACACTGCAACCATGAACAAAACATGAATCAGAAAAAAAAATATCCCTACAACCATGAACCAGAAAAGAAAGTGAATCTTCAAGTACAACAATGGTATTCTTACAAAATTAAATGTCAAAGGTCTACGCACATAAACGGTCCCTAACCTCCAAAAATTGTTTTGCCCATTCGATTCGAATTGCACGAATACTCTCTATAGTAAGTGCCGCAACATCATCAAACATCTGTACATATAAACATATATATAAATTAACAAACTCATCAACTTAAACGAATCACTTTTAAACTGAAATAATTTTAAAAACTGAAATTAATTTAAATAATTTAATAAACTGAAATAAAAGTTTATCACCTCCATCCATCCATCGATAATACGAGCTCGGACAATAGTCGACATCCAGTGCATGACGTAATACCCACACTCCCAACCTCCGTTTTGTTTATTACACTAAAAAGAATATGTTGCTCAATTATATAATATATAATATTTAATAATATATACTTAAATAGCTAATATATATATATATATATATATATTGATATATATATATATATTGAATGTATTACTTACTTTGGGATATATCCAAGTAATCGTCTGGTTGGATCTACTTGTATGCATACCCCCCATCACCTTATACGCGGTCACGGCACAGTTTAAAAGAAGTAATAATATATTATGAAATGAAAACATTGAGTGAATAAAATAATGGTTTTATGACTTGCAATTATAACCTGGAATTCTCACTGAATTAATGCGCACACAATCAGATGAAGAAAAACTGCTTAAGTTGCTTATATCTTCAGAACAACACTTTTCATATCTCGGCATAATACTTCAGCTTAACAGTTTTTCCATGTCATAAAATTGACAACCATTAAATAAATTTCTGCAGACTAGATATATTTGCATTTAAAGCAGCCATCAGCAAGTGAACATCATAAGAGAACTTGAACAGTGAACACCAGCTTACAAACCTTTTATCAAGTAATGGAGCATCTTTAACATCAGTCATATTCATCTTAACAGCAAAGTTACAAATCTTTTGTCCAAAAACAGACAAGTAAAAGTTTAATTTTCAATGTGACAAAGCAGAAGAGAACAGCATCCAGTGACAGCACAGAATACCATTTCAAGTAACCATTTCGAAGCACAACAGTGTTTCGTCGACTAGTCGACCAGGCGGTGGAGGATCGGCGCCGTGTCACTCTGACTCGCCTTGTGTAAATATGTCGCCCGACTTGGATGACATGGGTCGCCTAGTCGACGACTTGGGACGACTGGGGTCCGACTTGGACCCGAGGCAGAATATTTAAAAAAAAATCGTCAACCTCAAACCTAATTGCAAAACGAGTCAGCCGACTGAAAAAAACCTCAAAACAAGTTGACGAATATGAGGTATATTACTCAAGTCACATATATACTCTGCATACATAAGTGTCATATGTATGCCAAATGAAAGATAAATAGGGATAACTCGAGGCGTTTCCAGATTAGAAATAAAAAATGAAACAAAGGCCATTTAATAGTTTAATAAAATGATAATCTCATCGGGACCTAAGAATTAGCATAAGACGTATTTTACAAATAAATTAAAAACTAGAAACACTAATGACTAAACAGATCTCGATCTACACGAATCAAACTGTACTTAAATTTCACATACTGTTAGCCAGAGAGTAATAACCTTGAAGCATTTCTGAAGGCGACATGTAGATGCTAGAAGTTAATATAATATATGTTTTTCAAGTAAATGCTACAAGTTAAAACTTACTTCTGGACTACGGCCTTAATGCGATTGTCGGGCTTACGGTGAGCAAAACCACACAACTTCGGCTTTTGCCGGAATAACGACCAAAAGTTGCCAATGCTCACTGCATTAACAAACGGAATATTTAATTTTTCCATAATCAATCTAAATACATCTACTTACATAATTATTAATATATAATAATCTACAAAGACAAGAAAGAAATATTAAGACTTTTAGAGAAAAAAAGAGAGTAGTGAGACGAATATGTTAGATCTTACTCATGATGGTAAGCTCCAAAGTATATCTGTTTTCTGGCATCCGACATACGCGAAGCGATGTATCTGGAGGCCTCCTCTCCTTTATTTCCCATATTTTGTATGGATTGAGGATCAAAATATCCATACAAATCCTCATCCATCGTGCCCACGTTCAATTTCGATAAGTAGCTAATTTGTTAAACAAAATATTATTACCTTATTTACGTTTCAAAATATGAATTTTTGATAAAAATACATAAATATGCATGTAAAGAATTACTTACAAAGTCCAAAACTGTAGAATCGATAAGGTAAGCCACTGCTTGTCTTGAATGATTTCCAAAAGATCATTGTAACTTATGTACAAGGGAACGTCATCACCACCACAACCAAAGGAAGCTGTATCCCATGGCACCTGTAACGGCTCACTAAAGAGAGTCGCTGCAACACTAAATAACTCTCTCAACGTGTCACTGTCACTCGAACGGTCATCTTGACGAGCATGTTTCTTAGGTGGCTCGGGTCGCTCAATATCCTAAATCATATAGAAGAAACATAAAAACTGTAAAAACCAATTGTAAAACCAATTATAAACGAAGTATCTTTTATTTAGATTTTAATATTAAAAACTACTAGAAATTTTATTCTCTGGCTTTGCATTAAATTGTTTCTTCTGTTGCCTACTTAATTTAGAGTCTTTACTCCAGAACCATGTTTTTATTGCTGCTTCACATTTATTTTCTTGGTCAGATTCTTTCAAGTGATCTGATCTTCATTTTGGCAGATTGATTGTGACAAAACAATAATGGTCTCTCTGAAGCATGATGATAAACTACAGGAAATCTCCATGTGTAATACCCTCGCCTTTAATATTGTATTTTCTGATTTAAGCTAAGTATTTTCGCACCATATCTGTGTTGTTGTAGCAAGTATATCGACGAATTATGTTAAGTTGGAATCATAGTCATTCATACTATATTAATTGTTGGGTGATATTGGGAGAATTCCATTTATGCTTGTTATAGCACTTAACGTACGTTAACCTATCTTCTTAACGTACGCTATGTATGTCGCCTTACGTACGTAACATCCATATGTTAACGTACGTAATGCGGGAGATCCACCAGCAGTCCGCCTTTCGGCGGGTGGGGCCAAGCGGGGTAGGTGGTCGGGAGTCGATCGCGACAGCCAAGTCAACGGCTATTACGTACGTAATAGCTATATAGTTACGTACATAACGAATTGCGTGTTTTGACGCAGAAAGATCTGATGAAATTGGTTACGTACGTAATGATCATGAGATTACGTACATAAGGGCTCTAACGTACGTTAACCACTTTCGTTAACGTACGTAATGCCGAGTTCAGATTATAAAAGTATGACTTGCCATTCATTTCCTACTCGACCCTTTCAACCTCCCAACTGAGAAAAACGATTCCTTTCCCTTCCAACTCCGTTTCTAAGCCCTTCTAACTTGTGTTGGAGCTTCAGCACTTGATTGGTGACTTGGAGAGTTAGAGATTGAAGTGTATCCCTTGAAGTGTTGGTGTTGTTCTTCATTTTGAGGTTGGTCTTTCTTTAACTCATATTAATTCCATGCTTATGATGATGTTAGTAGATAAATACTTCACATAATGTTAGTTTAAGCTAGTGTAAACATGATAAGTTAATTGAATCATGCTCAAACTAAGTAAAGATTAACATTGAGGGTATTAGTGTTACTTCTTGATGTAAATAACTTCATAATGTGATTGTGTTGATAATGATATACATAAAACCTGATGTATAACATGATAATCGGAAGTTGATTATAGTCTCAACACTAGGAACATGTTAGGGATGATATCCTTAATGATTAAAGGTGAGAAATGTTAAATTTGTCTTGAACATTCAATTGATTTTTGAAGGTAATATGGAACCATGATTTTTGGCCTCTAAAACCTTTGTAATAAAATTGTTGGAAAGATTATGTTAACCCTTTGAGGATGATCTTCGCAAGATGGGATGAAGTTACTTTTAAAATTTCAAGTATCCAATGATATAACTAGGCTTTTAATAAATTCTTCAAAAGTAAAACAATGGATGTTTATAGAAGGAAGTTGTAATCTTCATATGTTCAAATTAATCGATTTCGTTAAAGGGTGATAATCACTACATTAATAGGTTGATAATGTTCTTAAGAGGATTGTGTCGAATATGATGATACAAATGCGGTAGAGGAGTAGCCGAATTCCATTTCATTAATCCGTGCGTGTTAAGAGACGTAAATTAAGATGATGTTCTTAGTTCACTAAAAACTTAAACTTATGTTTCATATAGTAATCAGTTTTGAATGTAATCATTAGTAAAATAATGAAGAACGTAATTAAACACAAACTTATATCGTAATTGGAAGTGTCGATGATTTAAAAAGATATTTTCACGATATTACATTGATAATAAACTAGACCTCAAGTATTTGACATTAATGTTAGAATATGTAAATGAACATGATAAACATATGATGATTTATAATTGGACCATTAAAGTGATCAATAGGATAGTTGATTTATTCAAGTAAATTTACGAATATTGTTCATGTAATAATACCGTTATCATACGAATGTGTTGATTGAATGAATTACATTTCATTCAAGGTTGCTTGTTCACGTGAGTATTGTTAGATGAGGATACCGTTCGTTTGATCATTCACAGAAGGATTATTCATCTACGGACTTGAGGCAAGTTATCTTGCTTGGTTATAATGATGGTTGAATTCTTGTGATTATTATGCGTTTCGTGTGTATGAAATGTTCTGATAATCTATGATTCGTGATATGGTGATACCCTTGATCGTATTGTCATGGTGTTGGGGATGATATACCCGAAATTACCGTCCTTGTTACCGTTAGTCCTTTTGAGCTTTGTTGACACTTCGGTGAGTTGTTCGATTCCTTGGTAAAAGTGTGATTCGTTGAGTTTCGTTGTCATGTTGTATCGTGACATCTCTGGAGTCATATCTGCGTGCCGATTGGTTATATATAGGATTTTTAGCCGGGCACTTGATGATTCCGCATTTAGATCGTGCACACGAGACGTAGTTCGTGAGGCTAATTAGGTACATCGTCCCACGTATATTTTGGATTCCGTATACGGGGTGGACATGTGCACGGACACATTTCCGGATCGGGCATACTGTGACGTCCATCGTGAGCCATATTATATGGTCGCTCGTATATTTGGTTATGTTCGACAGTTGGGACTGATTGTTTATACGCCTTCGGGGTATATTCAGTAGTCGATGGTTTTCTTTGAGATCAGTATATATATGAATTGTATAATGTCATGAGAATTATTATCATGTATAGCTGACCCTGTGGTTTGGGGCGAAATACTTGTATTTCAGGGCGAGGAAAGGGCAAGGCACAGGAGGAGCACAATGGCGACGGAGGGTTCTGAAGTATGCTATTTCGGGGGCCCCGAGTCTTTTGATATTCGGTTATGTATTATTGTGATTTTCATCTTATTTTGTGTCGGATGAATGTACTATAATATGTTAGGTATTGCCCATCGTCATATGGTCTGTACCGAATTTGGATCATGTGTACGCTTGCTCGTATTAAAGACATGTATAACTTATACTCCACATCGGGGTTTTATTGTGGTACGGTGACACGTTGTCATGTTGTAAGTCTATATCGTGATATCGCCTGGTGGGTCCCGGTAGGGGGTCCACGGCACTGTAATAGCCACTGTTTTTGGGCTGTTACACGTGCCACGTGTAACCTGTGCAAGCGCCTGACCCGTCAAATACCTTCGTGCCACGTGTAACCTGTGCAAGCGCCTGACCCGTCAAATACGGTATGTTCTCATGAACCATAATTTTATTACTGCATGATATTGACGATGTATTGGTCTCCTTACTTATCTTGGCATCTTGCTAACATGAGGTAAAATTCATCTGTTTGAGGTGAACCTAAATTAATTATGTGATTGGAATTGTTTCGACTTGATGTTGATATGATATTGAGTGTGTAACACATGTAGTGCCAGTGATTCTTTACGAACTGCTTTGTTGGATAGGAAAATCCCTGTTGCTATTAACTTAGCATGAATTATGATTGATAAATCGAACTGTACTTGTGACTTGATTCTTTCAGTATGGAAAGGAATCCGGGAGGCCGTGGCAGAGGGGGACGAGGCCGCGGGAGAGGCCGAATTCCGATACCACGAGCCAACAGACGCACGAATGTGGAACAGAGTTCCGCAGGCAGTGATTCGCCTTCTAGGGACCAATCACACCACACCGGAGAGAATGCACGTGTCGATCCTTACACCGTGATGCAGAGCATGATGGACCAGATGATCCAAATGGGTCAGCTGATGGAAGCTATGCAGAGAAATACTACTGGTCAACAGCAGGGACAACAGCCTCCGCCTCTGGTGCCTGGCGGGATCGTGATCCGGATTATTAGCGACATATCACGACAGCGACCTCTGATTTTTGAAGGCTCATCTGAGCCTGCTGACATTGTACACTGGATAGAGCATTTCGAGAAACTGTTCGAGATGGTGGAGTGCCCAGAGGAAAATCGAGTTGCTGTGGCAGCCTACTACCTTAGTAAGAGTGCCCATACTTGGTGGCTTTCTGTGAGGCCTGCCGATGGCGCGAGTACTTGGGAGGAATTCAAGGAATCTTATGCTAGATCGTTACTATCCTGCACCCCTCTGTGAAGCCAAACTGTCCGAATTACTAAACCCCGACCCATCGGAAGACGAGGATGTGTTAGCGGTTGCTGAAAAATTCCAAGCACTTCTCCCTTTTGCTACGTCAGTTGTCCGTTCGGAAGCTGATAAGATCAAATATTTCCTCAAGAGTCTTAAACCCCGAATGAGGATGCAATTACTCAATCACCACTGTACGACTTTACCGGAGTTTATTGAGAAGGCTTTGGAGTATGAACTTACTGCGAAGGAGATTTCTAAGAAGCGACCTCGTTTTCCAACAAGAGATCCAGAACTGCACCCAAGGAGACAGAATCGGGGTATTCAAGAAACCCGGCTGTACCAAATCCTTCCGAACGGCCACCTATGGCACGAAACCGACAGAATGCATCTCGGCAATCACCACTCACCGTGTGTTATAACCGTGGGGACCGAGGGCATATCAGCTCCAAGTGTCTGCAAGCCGGCCGTTGCTGTCACACTTGCGGAAAGAACGGTCATCGTGCTCGCTATTGCCGGGTGGACTCGGCGTGCTCCGAGAGCATCTCTTGCTCCAGATCTGATCTTGTTCAGAACGTGCTCCTCCGTCCGCTTCTTACCGGACTACCGGCGAACAAAGGGATGGGCCGTGGAAATCAAGCCGGTACACACCTTCCGGGTTGCAAAACCCGAGTCTACGAGATGAAGAAAGTCGATGATCCCGGCCGGCATGATTGCAGGTACTCTCGAGATCCACTCTCAGCCCGTTTGTGTTCTTTTTGATACTGGTGCTTCACACTCCTTTTTGTCTAGTTCTTGTTTGAGTCGTTTGCATTTGAATCATGTTACCGATTGTGAACCTTATGTAATTGGTCTACCCGATGGTAGAAGAATTATTGGAAGTCGTGAAGTACAGAACTGTCCGATTAGCATGAACAACCGTGAGTGGTTGTCCGACTTGATTGTGGTTGATTTACCTAAAGATGATGTAATCTTGGGTATCAACTGGATGGATCGTCACGATGCCGTGCTTAGCGTCCGTAAGCGAATGGTGACCGTCACATCGGATGATGGCGTTGAGTGTATTTTTCGGGGTGATAATCCCAATCATTCTGGGAGAGTCATCAGCGCTATGAAGGCGGTGAGATTACTGAACCAGGGATGCATTGGTTATTGGTGTTACATGACCAAGACAATTGACCGGCCAGTCGAATTGATTGATATTCCAGTAGTTCGAGATTATCCAGATGTATTTCCAGAAGAGCTTGCAGGAATACCCCCACAGCGAGAGGTAGAATTCACCATTGAGTTGGAGCCAGGGACATCCCCGCTTTCGAAAGCACCATATCGTATGGCCCCGACTGAGATGCAGGAGTTGAAAAGACAACTTGAAGAATTAACTGAGAAAGGATATGTTCGACCTAGTGCATCCCCTTGGGGAGCGCCGGTGTTATTCGTACGGAAGAAGGACGGATCACTGAGTTTGTGTATTGATTACCGGGAGCTGAACAAAGTAACAATTAAGAACAAATATCCTTTACCTCGCATCGATGATCTATTGGATCAGCTCCAGGGAGCCGCTGTATTTTCCAAGATCGACTTGAGATCCGGGTACCACCAATTGCGGATTCGAGAGTCTGACGTCCCGAAGACAGCTTTTCGCACTCGCTATGGGCATTATGAGTTTGTTGTCATGCCATTCGGACTGACTAATGCACCTGCAGTGTTCATGGAATTGATGAATCGGGTTTTTATTAATTATCTGGATCATTTTGTAGTCGTTTTTATTGACGACATCCTGGTCTACTCTCGTGATCATGAGGAGCATGAGTGTCACCTCCGCCAGGTTCTCGATGCATTAAGGCGAGAACAACTCTATGGAAAATTTTCTAAGTGTGAATTCTGGATGTCTGAAGTTATTTTTCTGGGACATGTGATATCAGCAGATGGAGTAAGAGTAGACCCACAGAAGACAGAAGCTATCCGAGACTGGCTACCTCCGAAGAACGTGAAGGAAGTTCGTAGTTTTCTGGGTCTAGCAGGCTATTACAGACGATTCGTGGAAGGATTTTCCAAAATTGCTCAACCGATGACTAATCTGTTGAGAAAAGATAAGAAGTACTTGTGGTCGGAAGCATGTCAGCAAAGTTTTGATGAACTCAAAAGTCGATTAATTTCAGCACCTGTTTTGGTACTACCTAGAGGAACGGAAGGATTCGTGGTATATAGCGATGCATCGAGACAGGGCCTTGGCTGCGTATTAATGCAGGACGGGAAGGTGATCGCCTATGCGTCCAGACAGTTGCGTCCTTACGAGGTCAACTACCCAACTCATGACTTGGAGTTAGCAGCCGTAGTGTTTGCTTTAAAAATCTGGCGCCACTATCTGTATGGAGTTACTTGCCGGATTTTTACGGACCACAAGAGCCTGAAGTATATTTTTACCCAGAAGGAGTTGAATATGAGACAAAGAAGGTGGTTAGAGCTAATCAAAGACTATGATATCGAGATCCTTTATCATCCACGCAAGGCAAATGTGGTTGCCGATGCCTTGAGCCGCAAGACGGTGCAGGAACAGATATTGGCTCATTTGACCGCCCAGAAGGAATTGCAATTAGAGTTCATGAGACCAGAGATTGAGGTCTGGTTAGAACGCATTCAGGAACAACTGTGCACGCTTGAGATTTCATCATCCCTTGATGAGACGATTAGGACGAAATAGATGACGGACCCATTCTTATCCAGAATTCGAGGAGAAATCGATCAGGGGAAGGACCTTGGATTTGTGGTTCACGAGGATGGACTGATACGCTTTAAAAATAGAGTATGTGTACCAGCAGACGAAGAGTTGAGGAATACTATTCTGAAGGAGGCTCATGCTACCCCGTATTCCATACACCCAGGATCGAACAAAATGTATAAGGATTTGAAGTCATATTATTGGTGGGGTAACATGAAACGGGAGGTTGCTGAATTCGTTTCGAAATGTTTGACCTGTCAGCAGGTCAAAAGTGAGCATCAACAACCAGCTGGCATGATGAAACCGCTTCCGATTCCCGAGTGGAAGTGGGAAGACATATCGATAGATTTTATTACTAGCTTGCCGACGAGCCGTCGAGACATGAATACGATTTGGGTGATTGTGGATCGATTGACTAAATCATCCCACTTCTTGGAGATCAAGGATACTTGGGCCCCTGAGAGATTGGCCCAATTATTCATCAAAGAGATTGTGAGACTGCATGGTACCCCTAAGAGTATTGTATCAGATCGGGACGGACGGTTCGTGTCGCACTTCTGGAAGGCGGTTCATCGTGCTATGGGTACACAGTTGAACTTCAGTACGGCTTTTCATCCTCAGACCGACGGTCAGTCTGAGAGGACAATTCAAACTCTAGAGGATATGTTGAGGGCATGTGCTCTCGATTGGAAGCCTGACTGGGAAGCCCAACTGCTGTTGGTAGAATTCACATATAATAACAGCTGGCACGCCTCGATCATGATGGAACCTTATGAGGCATTGTATGGTCGTCGTTGTAGGTCCCATTTGTGCTGGGACGATTTGTCTGAATCTATTGGTACGGAACCTGATATGTTATTGGCAGCCCGCGAGAAGATTTCCCTGATCAAGAGTCGTCTTTTAACAGCCCAAAGCCACCAGAAATCATATGCAGATAATCGTCGACGACCACTCGAGTTTGAGGTTGGTGACCATGTACTAGTCAAAGTATCTCCTACTAGAGGTGTTTTCCGATTCGGGGAGAGAGGCAAGTTGAGCCCAAGGTATATTGGTCCGTTTGAGATCCTGGAACGAGTAGGCGACCTAGCCTATCGTTTAGCATTACCACCAGCTTTGAGCCGGATTCACAACGTATTCCATGTATCTCAGTTAAGGAAGTATGTTGCTAATCCAAGCCACGTTATTCACTTCGACGAGGTCGAAATAGCCGATGACCATTCGTATGAAGAACGGCCTGTGCAGATACTTGAGAGAAGAATTAAACAGCTGAGGAACAAGGCGATTCCCTTATTAAAAATTCAGTGGTCGAGACATGGAGTCGAGGAAGCTACGTGGGAGACTAAAGATAGCATGCGAGAGAAATACCCCGAACTGTTTACCCCTTAGTTTCGGGGACGAAACTCCTTTTAAGGGAGGAGTATGTAATACCCTCGCCTTTAATATTGTATTTTCTGATTTAAGCTAAGTATTTTCGCACCATATCTGTGTTGTTGTAGCAAGTATATCGACGAATTATGTTAAGTTGGAATCATGGTCATTCATACTATATTAATTGTTGGGTGATATTGGGAGAATTCCATTTATGATTGTTATAGCACTTAACGTACGTTAACCTATCTTCTTAACGTACGCTATGTATGTCGCCTTACGTACGTAACATCCATATGTTAACATACGTAATGCGGGAGATCCACCAGCAGTCCGCCTTTCGACGGGTGGGGCCGAGCGGGGATAGGTGGTCGGGAGTCGATCCCGACAACCAATTCAATGGCTATTACGTACGTAATAGCTATATAGTTACGTACGTAACGAATTGCGTGTTTTGACGCAGAAAGATCTGATGAAATTGGTTACGTACATAATGATCATGAGATTACGTACGTAAGGGCTCTAACGTACGTTAACCACTTTCGTTAACTTACGTAATGCCGAGTTCAGATTATAAAAGTATGACTTGCCATTCATTTCCTACTCGACCCTTTCAACCTCCCAACTGAGAAAAACGATTCCTTTCCCTTCCAACTCCGTTTCTAAGCCCTTCTAACTTGTGTTGGAGCTTCAGCACTTGATTGGTGACTTGGAGAGTTAGAGATTGAAGTGTATCCCTTGAAGTGTTGGTGTTGTTCTTCATTTTGAGGTTGGTCTTTCTTTAACTCATATTAATTCCATGCTTATGATGATATTAGTAGATAAATACTTCACATAATGTTAGTTTAAGCTAGTGTAAACATGATAAGTTAATTGAATCATGCTCAAACTAAGTAAAGATTAACATTGAGGGTATTAGTGTTACTTCTTGATGTAAATAACTTCATAATGTGATTGTGTTGATAATGATATACATAAAACCTGATGTATAACATGATAATCGGAAGTTGATTATAGTCTCAACACTAGGAACATGTTAGGGATGATATCCTTAATGATTAAAGGTGAGAAATGTTAAATTTGTCTTGAACATTCAATTGATTTTTGAAGGTAATATGGAACCATGATTTTTGGCCTCTAAAACCTTTGTAATAAAATTGTTGGAAAGATTATGTTAACCCTTTGAGGATGATCTTCGCAAGATGGGATGAAGTTACTTTTAAAATTTCAAGTATCCAAATGATATAACTAGGCTTTTAATAAATTCTTCAAAAGTAAAACGATGGATGTTGATAGAAGGAAGTTGTAATCTTCATATGTTCAAATTAATCGATTTCGTTAAAGGGTGATAATCACTACATTAATAGGTTGATAATGTTCTTAAGAGAATTGTGTTGAATATGATGATACAAATGCGGTAGAGGAGTAGCCGAATTCCATTTCATTAATCTGTGCGTGTTAAGAGACGTAAATTAAGATGATGTTCTTTGTTCACTAAAAACTTAAACTTATGTTTCATATAGTAATCAGTTTTGAATGTAATCATTGGTAAAATAATGAAGAACGTAATTAAACACAAACTTATATCGTAATTGGAAGTGTCGATGATTTGAAAAGATATTTTCACGATATTACATTGATAATAAACTAGACCTCAAGTATTTGATATTAATGTTAGAATATGTAAATGAACATGATAAACATATTATGATTTATAATTGGACCATTAAAGTGATCAATAGGATAGTTGATTTATTCAAGTAAATATACGAATATTGTTCATGTAATAATACCGTTATCATACGAATGTGTTGATTGAATGAATTACATTTCATTCAAGGTTGCTTGTTCACGTGAGTATTGTTAGACGAGGATACCGTTCGTTTGATCATTCACAGAAGGATTATTCATCTACCGAATTGAGGCAAGTTATCTTGCTTGGTTATAATGATGGTTGAATTCTTGTGATTATTATGCCTTTCGTGTGTATGAAATGTTCTGATAATCTATGATTCGTGATATGGTGATACCCTTGATCGTATTGTCATGGTGTTGGGGATGATATACCCGAAATTACCGTCCTTGTTACCGTTAGTCCTTTTGAGCTTTGTTGACACTTCGGTGAGTTGTTCGATTCCTTGGTAAAAGTGTGATTCATTGAGTTTCGTTGTCATGTTTTATCGTGACATCTCTGGAGTCATATCTGCGTGCCGATTGGTTATGTGTAGGATTTTTAGCCGGGCACTTGATGATCATGCGTGGATGTTTTCCGCATTTAGATCGTGCACACGAGACGTAGTTCGTGAGGCTAAATAGGTACATCGTCCCATGTATATTTTGGATTCCGTATACGGGGTGGACATGTGCACGGACACATTTCTGGATCGGGCGTCCTGTGACGTCCGTCTTGAGCCATATTATATGGTCGTTCGTATATTTGGTTATGTTCGAAAGTTGGGACTGATTGTTTATACGCCTTCAGGGTTTATTCAGTAGTCGATGGTTTTCTTTGAGATCAGTATACATATGAATTGTATAATGTCATGAGAATTATTATCATGTATAGCTGACCCTGTGGTTTGGGTCGAAATACTTGTATTTCAGGGCGAGGAAAGGGCAAGGCACAGGAGGAGCACAATGGCGACAGAGGGTTTTGAAGTATGCTATTTCGGGGGGCCCGAGTCTTTTGATATTCAGTTATGTATTATTGTGATTTTCATTTTATTTTGTGTCGGATGAATGTACTATAATCTGTTAGGTATTGCCCATCGTCATATGGTATGTACCGAATTTGGATCCTGTGTACGCTTGCTCGTATTAAATACATGTATAACTTATACTCCACATCGGGGGTTTTTTTGTGGTACGGTGCCACGTTGTCAGGTTGTAAGTCTATATCGTGATATCGCCTGGTGGGTCCCGGTAGGGGGTCCACGACACTGTAATAGCCACTATTTTTGGGCTGTTACACCATGTTCAGGTATTATGTATTCCTTGGTGGCAGCTGCAATACTATTGACTTAGCTTATTCTATTTCTTTTCCCTCCTGTTTCTTCTACATTTTTTTCAAATTTGTGCTCTACGTTTAGAAAGTTCTGGTTTGTAGACATCTAACATAATATTTGCCACTTACTCTATTGCTGTCATATCTTACTTGACAGCTGCTATTGAGATTCCTTCAGCCCCTCTTGCACAAGTCAGGGATGAAGCTACTAATGTTTGAGGACAAGCAGTGTAAAAATCAACTATAACGGAGTATCTTTTATTTAGATTTAATATTAAAACATGAAAGAAATATACCTTGATAAAGTCGGCAACGACAAGATCCTTTGGCCATGCAATAAAGGTACCTAGATCTTCCCTCACTAAGCTTACCTCTTCAGTAGGTATAGGAACTTCGGCACCGCCATCTACGGCCTCCTCGACTACTGCCTTAACCAAATGAGCTGGTAAAGGTGCACAGTGCAGGGTAGAATCACCATGATGAACTCGACCGATAGCGACTAGACGAGGAGGACGCTCGTCCACATAAAATCCAAATCGACCAGTGTCCCCAGGCGGAGTCTTCCCTCGTGAAGGGCCAGAAACATCATCGGCACAACTCCCCTTTGTACTGACATGGGTAACATGATGATCATCAGGTGTACGTAGATCGGTGTGGGGCTGCTGTGAATGGCCAAATGTCTTCATCAAATTTTGTGTCACATCATATGTGATCTTCTTCGTTAGTTCCTCCAACACACTTGATGATGCAGATCGACGTGAAGATCGTCCAAAATAATCTAGAATGCCTACACCAAATCCAATCCCACGAACACGACCAGGGTGCTCCGGTCTCCCAATGGCCTCGGCCAATATATCATGTCGTCCCTCGGTAGTGAAGCTGCCCTGTGTACACTGTGCCTCCAACTCATCCTACAAAAGAACGTTTTTTCGTAAGTGTAACACAAATGTGAAGCACAAAAATGAACAATTAATATTTTTGTTGTAAGGATAAAAAAAACTTTGTTTCATAAGTGAAACATAAAAGTGAACTTTTAAAATTTTATTCACAACCTTTAAATATTTCAAATTAAATATTACGATTTTTATTTTTTTCAACAACAAAAATTTAAGTTATAGAATTTAATTGCAAAACAAAAATTTCCAGAATCAACTTTTGAAAAGATAAGAAAAATATGTTTATTTAATTTTAAGTAAATTGTCAAATATTAAATGATTTTTTAAACTTACGATCTTAGTAATAATCTCTCGTGCTGCATCTGATGACACTCCTCCAGATCTTTTTTGGCGATCAAGTTTCCACCTCTGATAACGTGAAGGAGGAGATGGAGGATCAATAATAACATCTTCTCCAGACTTTGACGCTTCTTCTTTACGCTCCTTCATCTTTCTCTCCATCTCCTGTACCTCCACAAAATCATATCCGCCTCGAGCCATAGTATGGGGAGCGTTGTTCATCTTCGCTATATCTTGTTTCTTGATTCTCTTTTCCTGGAAAAAAATATTTGCAACAAATATGAAAAAAGTCTTCCCAATCCTTTGTTTATGTACTTTTGTATCATTGTTTTATGTGCTTTTATTTGATGAAGAATGTCCACAATTTCACAACTCTTTTTTCTTTTTATGTTTTCACTTGTGTAGTGAACTTTCTTGGTTCAGTAATGCATTTCTCTCTTAGCTGTAGATTAACAAATAAAATTGTCAGTTAAATGTAGCAACTTTGCAAATGATAACATTCTTATGCTATCTGATCTAGCAGAAATAGTTGCATTAATCATCTAAAAGCAGCATCCTAATTACATTTAACTATATAGGAATTTTATTTTCAAAATCAACCCAGTTTATTTCTTATCAAAATATACAGATTTTACATATTGCAAATAATCAAAAATTATTTGCAAGGAATCGAAATAATATATAAGGAAATATCTGCAAGTAATCGAGCTACAGAAAATGTCTTTTGAATTCAGATTTACCTCCCAAGTAGGGTCCTCACGAGTCTTTTTGAATTCTTTCCAATCGTCCTCCGATATACCATATTTCTCGCAAGGAGACAACTCTTTCGACGGATCATATATATACTCGCCGGTCAAATCAGTCTTAAATTGCCTCCACATCCTGCCAATAGACTGCAATGTCTTCGTGCGAAATTGACCAATATTGCTAATTTGACTGACATCAAAGTTGGCCTACATTGACAATTCAAATTGAAACATTATCAATAATACAATTTTAAATTATTTGCAATAATTTAAGTTTTTATAGAATAATTTGATCAAATAATGTTTTTTCTTAAATATTAATTTTATTCCAGATTATTTATATTTAATTTAGTTTTTTAAATTATTTTATTTAATTTCAGTTTTTAGAAAATAAATTACTTAAATTAAGGTTTTTTTAATAAATTTCACTTTTAATCCATATTTATATTTAATTCAATTTTTTAAATTATTTTATTTAATTTCACTTTTTATAGAATAATTTAATTTAATTTAAGCACAAAGTGAAACACATAATTAATCACAAAAGTAATGCACGTACCAATACATCCTGCCACAGCATTTCCTTATCGGGCTTGTCCGGTACGTGATTCCATTGATCGTACAATATAGAAACATGATCTTTCGCAAGTTTACCCAAATACGTACTCAACTTGACTTTGTGCTCGTACTTAAGTTTTCCCCTGACTGGATCGATATCAAGAGGTAGCTTTTTCCCATCTACACGCCGTTTGGCCATACTTCTACATCTTGTAGGATTTCTCGATGTAGTAGTCTGCGTATGAGGAGAAGCAGCGGAATGAGGAGAATGGCGAGGACTATGAGGAGAATGAGAAGGAGAACGAGAAGGATGTCGAGGAGAAGTCATGTGCCTGTATAAACAAATAAAAATATTGTCAAACACAACATAAACCAAAAAAATAATATTTGTCAAACACAACATACACCAATAATATTTTTTGTTTGAAAAACTCTATGTCAAAAAACTAATACTTGTCAAACACAACAGTAATATTTATTTTTGAAAAACTCTTTGTCAAAAAACTAATACTTGTCAAACACAACAATAATATTTTTTTTTGAAAAACTCTTTGTCAAAAAACTAATACTTGTCAAACACAACAATAATATTTTTTTTTGAAACACTCTTTGTCAAAAAACTAATACTTGTCAAACACAACGTATTACCTAGTTGTCTAAATTGACTCTTATTATAACTTAACATCTAATTACCTACATTTTGATTAGTATGTACAAAATCTACCGATTTCTAAGTGAACACCTACTCACTTTATAAGAGGAGAATAAATTAATTCGGTTAGACTTAGAATGAGAACAAAAATGACATATGTATCTATGCAAAACTTAGATGTATTCGTTCATGTACCTGATTTTTATTTATCTTTTGAGATCATAGTTCTCCCATAAACCTTCATCATGGTCATTTCGAATGGCATGTATGTCGTCAGCTTCATTTTCTTCAACGATAGTGGGTAACCGTGTTGACAAAGGAATAAATTCACAATTGTCAAACGTTGATTCTTCAGTTTCATTCATATCCACACTTCTACCAGGAATAACCACGGACAATCTTTCATTACATGGATCGTTGACATAGAACACCGGTTTTGCTTGGTGTGCCATGATAAAAGGCTCGTCTTTGTAAGCTACCTTGTGAAGATCTACCAAAGTAAATCCTAACTCATCGGTTTCCACACCCGTATTATTATCAGCCCACTTGCACTTAAACACAGGCAATCTAAACTTAACATAATCAAGTTCCCAGATCTCTTCTATAACTCCATAGTAACTCGTCGATGCCAAAACTGGGTTTTTGTCTTTTGAGCTTGAAAAGTGCATAGACTCGGCTTGAAGAGTAACTCCACTATTTTGAACCGTACTCTTGTCATCTTGTGACTTTGTATAGAATGAGTACTTATTAATATCGTATCCACTCCAAGTTACGACATCAGATTTAGGTCCGTAAGCTAGCCATTGTAATGTTTCAGATGCACTGCTACAAATTTGTTCCTTAAACCATCTCAAGAAAGTCTTATTATGTTCGATCAACAACCATTTTTCACTCATTCGGGGATTCTTTATCTTCAAATGATTCTTGTGAGCTGACAAGTAGGGAAGAACATCATCAGTGTTATTCAAAATGTACAAATGTGCTTGAAGCACCTCATCTCGACTCTTGGTTACAACTTTAACACCTCGTGTACCCTTTCCTCGAATTATATCCTCATGTCGAGACTTAGGAAGCCCTACAGATTCCACTTGTGACATGTAATCTGTGAAAAACTCGATAGCTTCTTCTGCAATGTACCTCTCCACAATAGATGCTTCCGGACGAAATGGGTTTATGGTATACCCTTTGAAAATCTTCATGTATCGCTCAATGGGGTACATCCATCTCAAATAAACAGGGCCACACTCTTCAATCTCTCTAACTAGATGGACAAGTAAGTGAACCATGATATCGAAAAAAGGAGGAGGAAAATACATCTCCAATTGGCAAAAGATAACAACAGCCTCATTTTTCCACTCATCCAAAACTAGAGGATCTATCACTTTGCTACATATAGCATTGAAAAAAAAGCACAAGCGAGTTATGACATGCCTCACTTTTTTAGGCAAAACATCACGTATAGCAACTGCTAGAAGTTGTTGCATCAAGACATGACAGTAATGGGACTTTAAGCCAACCAATTTAAGAGTTTGCAACGACACAAGACTCTTAATATTTGAAGAGTAACTTTGTGGCACTTTAATGCCTTGTAAACATTTACAAAAGCTGATTTTCTCCATTTTTGATAAAGTATAACATGCTGGGGGGAGATAAGTTCATTTACCAACTGATTGCGGATACAACTGAGGACGAATACCCATATCCTCTAGGTCTAGACGAGCCTGGACACCATCTTTTGTTTTGTCTTTAATATCGAGAAGTGTGCCGATCACACTATCGCACACATTTTTTTCCACATGCATAACATCTATGCAATGTCTAACATCTAGTTTGCTCCAGTATGGAAGATCAAAGAATATGGACCTCTTCTTCCATATATTTGTCGCAACAGACTTTTTTGTAGCTCTCCCAAACATAGTATTGATATTCTTAACGCGATCGTAAACTTGCTCACCTGTTAATGGTATCGGTGCAAATCCCTCTTCCTGGTATCCATTAAAAGCTTTTCTCAATCTACGATATGGGTGATGGCGCTTGAGAAACCTCCGATGTTGAGTGTAAACTGTTTTTTTTCCGTGTTTCAACTGAATGTAACTTGTGTTTTCTTCACATATAGGACATGCATGATGCCCCTTCACACTATACCCGCTCAAGTTTCCATATGCCGGAAAGTCATTAATGGTACAAAATAACATTGCACGTAGCTTGAAACTTTGTTGGTGGTACCCATCAAACATGTCAACCCCTTCATCCCACATCATTTTCAAATGATCAATCAACGGACTTAGATAAACATCTATGTCATTTCCTGGCTGCTTTGGGCCTGAAATCATCATTGACAACATAACATATCTCCGCTTCATACATAACCAATGAGGTAAGTTATAGATCACAAGTAGGATGGGCCATGAGCTATGCTTAGTGCTTAAATTACCAAACGGATCCATCCCATATGTGGCAAGTCCAAGCCTAAGGTTTCTTGCCTCACCCCCAAAATCCGGAAATAAATGATCTATTTTCTTCCACTGTACAGAATCAGCAGGATGACGAATTAGTCCATCGCATTTTCTCCCTTTTGTGTGCCATATGAGATTCTTTGCGTCATCCTTATTAGCAAACAGTCGCTTGAACCTTGGAATAATTGGAAGATACCACAACACCTTCGCTGGAGGCCCTCGTTGTGTGCTCTCTCCATCACTAGAATCATCATGCTTCACTTTGTAGCGTGATGCCCCGCACCTAGGACACTTATGCAATAATTCAAACTCTTTTCGGTACAATATGCAATCATTAGGGTAGGCGTGTATTTTCTTATACGCTAAACCCATCGGACACAAAACCTTCTTCGCCTCATAAGTACGGTTAGGCAATTTATTACCTTCTGGAAGTATCTCCTGTATCAACTCGAGTAATTCGGTGAAACTTTTATCACTCCACCCATTTTTTGCTTTCACATTAACCAACTTCAACACGGCAGACAAGCGTGTAAAATTTTTACAACCCGGATATAAAGGAGTCTCTGAATCACTTTTCAATGCATCATAGACATGCGCTCGTCGGAATGATTCTTCTCCAACATCACGAATCATGTCTTCAAATTGATCACCATCTATATCTACGTGTGTGTCTTCAGTTGGAATGTCTACTAGTTCTCCATGCCATATCCAAATCGTATAGTTTGTATTTATTCCCTCACAAATAAGATGTTCACGAATTATGTCAGCTTCATGTCATCTCCCGTTCATACACTTGACACAAGGGCAAAAATATCTTTCATCGGGTTCCGGGCGATTTTGTCGGGCGAACTCAAGAAATTGTTCGATTCCATTATCATACTCATCACTGTTACGACTTGCATTCATCCAACTTCGATCCATTTTTCTTCTTTTCTGTTGTACACATAGTGAAATTCAATTTTCAATTCATTTAGTTAGAACCAACCACATTTAGTGTTATTTTAATCTTCTACCAAAAACATACAACTGTTATTGCTATTAATATACTATGTCATCTCACTATTTTATAAAGACCGTCACCTTTTCCTGCATTAACTATTGGGAGAAGATCCTTAAGATGAAAGTTAACATCTATCCCAAAGGGAGAAGATCCTTAAGAAGTTAACCACATCTATCCCAACGTAATTCATGCTTTAAAAGGTAACAGACAAAAACTGAAAGACACACAAGAGTAATCACGCTATCCTCCTCGACATATAGTAGATATACCTTTATGTCAGAACATACCTTTAATTGCAGCACGAGATATACCATATAGTAAATTAAAAGGTCTTGTATCCTCTCTTCCTCACTCAGTTATGGCATCCATTTAAAAAAAAATTCTTAAGATATCATTATGCTATAATCTCCTTCTTACGAAGGTAGCGACAGGCATCCAAAGTAAAACTTCGCCACTTTGAGATAGTTTCATTATGCTATAATCTCCTACAAAACAGATTTCTTTCATAGTTTCATGAATATACACTTTGAGGTGTCAAGGAATACGAGCACCTCAAAGTGTACACCCAACTCAGAACCCTCAAAGTGAATATCCCATTAATGAAAGCAAAAAAACGACAGGCCATACTTCTAATTACCAATCCAATGCTCTTGTTTGTCACAATTGAACAGAAACTAAAAAAATCAATACAAGGAAAGAAAGCAAAAAAATGGGCAGGGTGGGCGGCGGAAGGTAGCCGCGGCCGCCGATGGGGATGGTGAATTAAGAACCGAAGGAGAAAAGGAGCTTAAAAAATAAGGTAAGAATGAGTTCTAATAAAATAAATAAAAATAAATACCTGTAGGAGAGACAGAGATGGCTGGCAGTGGCCGGAGAGAGAGAGGTCGCAGCGGCGATTCGGGTGTGGTAGAATAGGGCTTAAGACTGTGTCGTTTGTCGTGCCTTTCTGGAAGCTCAGTTTGTTTGGTTCAACAGCGGCGATTCGGGTAGAATAGGGCTTAAGACCTCAGGGTTCGTTTGTCGTCCCAAAAAATCGAGATGCCGGACAATAGCGACCGGAAGGGCGGTTTCGTTTTGGTTACAAAGGTGGAGGAAGAAAGGTTTTGGGTACAGAGGCGGAGGAAGAAAGAAAAATAAAACCCCGAACTATATTCTTAATGATAAAACAACAGCGGTTGTTTTAACAACCGCTGTTAAATGTATTGTATGTTTAACAGTGGTTCTAAACAAAACCGCTGTTAACTATATATTTTTTTTTTTTGAAAAAAATTCACAGCGGTTATTGTATAAACCGCTGTTAATTGTCAAATTTAACATCGGTTTTCCTTAACAACCGATGTTAAATTGCAAGTTCATTTTTTTTTTAATTTTTCGGGATAAATTTAACATCGGTTATTATAAAACCGCTGTTAAGTGCCTATTTTAACATTGGTTATATTAATAACCGCTGTTAATTTATTACACACTATTTACATGTATGCTACCTCGTCATTTTAGCAGCGGTTTTCGAACAACCGCTGTTAAAAGGGCGCTGTTAAAGGCTAGTTTTGTAGTAGTGCTAATTCCAAATCATGAGTAGGGTAGTTCAGCTCATGCGGTTTCAACTGTCTTGAAGCATAGGCAACTACCTTGCCCTCTTGCATCAATACACATCCCAAGCCTTGCTTGGATGCATCAGTGTAAATGACGAACTCTTTTGTCGGATCGGGAATCGTCAAAACTGGTGTAGCAGTCAATCTTCGTTTAAGTTCTTGGAAACTCTTTTCGCATTTCTCATTCCATAAGAAAACTTCTCCCTTTCCAGTCAATTTAGTCATCGGTGCAGCTATCTTCGAAAATCCCTCGATAAATCTTCGATAATAACCGGCTAATCCCAAGAAGCTGCGAACTTCATTCGTATTAATCGGTACTTTCCAATCATTGACTGCTTCAACTTTAATCGGGTCAACCTCGATTCCTTTAGAAGTGACCACATGACCCAAAAATGCAACTCGGTTAAGACAGAATTCACACTTATTGAACTTCGCATACAACTTCTCCTTGCGTAGTATTCCCAATACTGTTCTAAGATGCTGCACATGTTCAACCTTGGTCTTTGAATATACAAGTATGTCATCTATGAACATAATGACAAACTTATCCAAATAAGGATGAAAAACACGGTTCATGAGGTCCATGAATACCGCTGGCGCATTAGTCAAACCAAATGGCATCACTATAAACTCATAGTGTTCATATCGAGTTCAAAATGCTGTCTTCGGGATATCATCATCCTTAATCCTCAGTTGGTGATACCCAGATCTCAAATCTATTTTCGAGAATACTCCCGACCCTCCAAGTTGATCGAATAGGTCCTCTATTCTAGGAAGTGGATATTTATTCTTTATCGTGAGTCGATTAAGTTCACGATAGTCTATGCACATCCTCAAACTTCCATCCTTCTTCTTCACGAAGAGCACTGGCGCACCCCATGGCGAAACACTCGGTCGGATAAATCCATAGTCGAGCAGTTCGTGGAGTTGTACTCTCAGCTCTTGCAATTCCTTAGGCGCCATCCTATATGGAGCCTTCAATATTGGTGCCGCTCCTGGTACCAAATCAATCGAGAACTCAACTTGACGATTCGGTGGAACTTCGGGCAAGTCTTCGGGAAAGACCTCTGGATACTCCTTGACGATAGGTACATCAGCTACCGTCTTCTCTGAGGTTGTTTTCCCCATCACATTCAACAAGAATCCTTGGCAATTACGCTCCTTCAACATCTTCACCGCTTTCATGGCTGAAATCACCTTCGGGGTACTAGAGGGTCTTACTCCCTCGAATACGGTCTTGACATACACAGACGGACATAAAGTTACCCTCCTTTCTGAGCATTCAATTACATCTCCATGCTTGTTGAACCAATCCATACCCAAAATAACATCAAAATCGCTAAGTTTAACTATGTGCAAGTTGGCTAAGAAGCTATATTCGTTAATCTCTATCTTCACATTGTTAGTTATCGAGTCTACACGCACTACTCCCCCCGCAGGCATGCTAACTAATAAGGCTCTAGGAGCTTTACTACTTCTACAACCAATCATAGTACAAAGCTTCCTAGAGATGAATGAATGAGAAGCACCCGTATCAAACAACACCAAAGCAGGAATATTTGCAACTAATAACATACCTGATATGGTTTGGGGTTCAGTCTCTGCTTCTGCCACGGCCATGCTATACACTCGAGCTTTGCCTCCAGAGCCTTGACCTTGCACATTATTGCCTGGGCCTTTTCCTATCTTCGGACACGCTGGGGCCAGGTGTCCTTCCTCACGGCAATAGTAGCACCGCTTCTGACCAAGCATACATGCACCTTTATGCCCCTTTCCACAAGTAGAACATGTAGGTTTATCGGACTGGGGTTTCACCCCCGATGTTCCAGTCTTAACATTCTTCTTATTACCATCTCCTTGATCATGCCACTTGCACTTGTTATTTGCTGGAACTGGTGGTGCTCTTGCCTTCTCCACATCCAAACTAGCAGAAATGTCCTCGGCCCTTGCAACTGCTTCATTATAGCTAAGACGACCATGACCAGCCAAATGATGACGAATCCGGTCACGTAGCCCATCCCGGAATTTCTGAGACTTCATGTCATCCGTCTCGACCATGTGGGGAGCGAAACGACACATATGGTTAAACTTGCACTCATACTCGGTAACCGACATTCCACCTTGGGTCAGATCGAGGAACTCCTTCTGCATATTGATTTTGTATGCCCTCGGGTAGTACTTTTTCATAACCGTCTCTTTGAACTGGTCCCAAGTGAATATGTCCTTCTCATCTTGAGTTTTGAGCCTCCACACTCCAATCCACCAAGTCCGATCATCTTCCTTGAGCTGGAACACGGCACATGACACCTTCTGAGCATCGATGCACGCCATGTAGTCAAAGATGCTATCTAGATTTAACAACCATTCTTCTATGGCTGTTGGTCCCTCACGACCAAGAAAGACGGGAAGCTTGAAATGGTTGAACTGCTTGATAACTTGAGCTTGAGCTTACTCAGGGTTATTAGGCGGTAAGATGGTTGCGCCTTGAAGTAAGGTGGCCAATCCAGTCAAAAGTTGATCTTGGGTTGGTGGAGCATTGCGGTTTCCGCGGTTAGCCATGAGTCTGCCAACGAGTTGTAAAACCCATTAGTCGCAACATAGAGAAAAATATAAATGCAATAAAAGAACTAATTTACATTAATATAATATGCTTGGAACATCCACTGGAAGTTTCAACAATAATAGATATAATAACATGAGCTAAACCTACATCTACTCCTCATCATCACTGCTAATAATCTCTACAACGGGAATAGGGGGTCGTGGCTCAATCCACGAAATGACTTCATCTTCAGACTCGATGTCTGCCATCAACACGTCCTTCATATTTTCGGTGAGATACATCTTTGAGCTTTCAAAAGGAACTTCCTCTGGATCTTCTTCTGGGTCTTCTTCAGGATCCTCCTTTGAGTCTTCCTCGTCCGTAGAGTCAGCATCCGAATCTGCAGCTGGAATCGCCTCTCGAGCGAACAAATCCAATAAGTGACCAGCGACGAATTGGAAATCATCAGCAGCCTTTCGCTCTTCTAGTGATCTCTTGATGGCCTTTTTCCAAAGCCGGAAGATGCAGCAACTCCAGTCTTCAGATAACTTCTCCATCAGGTGCTCTAGCTGTCGAGTGACGGAACCTTGTTTCCCAGATTGCAGCCATTTACTCAGCCTATTAATGATGTAGTGTGGTGCATTTTATGGTAGACTAGGGTCGTCCCGCCACTCTTTGTGTGCTAGAAGACGCGAGTCAAAAGTAGCTGGGACCTTCTTACGTGGCGTCATTCTAGGTTTGGCCATTCTAACAATTCGTACATACATAAATAATTATGTGAATAAAATGAAATGACATATGCATGAATAATGACTGAAATTTAGTACCTCAGATGGAGTGACGAAGTGGCGAAGCTGAGAGCATATGATACTTTTACATTCTAGCGAGTCTACAAAAAGGTAAAACCCCGCTCTGATACCACTATGTAACGCCCCGACTTTCTAGGGTAAATATTGGGGAAAATAAATAAAAGGTAAATTTTGACGAAAATAATTTCTTTTGAGAATATAAAATTTCTCGCCTACAAAGTCGAGTCGCTACAATGACATAAAAATAAATACCTTTAAATAAGGTAACATCTACACTGACATAAAATTAAATACCTTTAAATAAGGTAACATTTTATCATAGATACGAAGTAAAAATTCTGCGGCGGAAGAATAATTCATAAATTATAAATTTCAAATCTAAGTTTCCCCAAATAAGGTCCAAAATAGTTTGACATAAAGAAAACATCATGTAATAATATCCTCTTTCATATGCCCTCTCGGCTCGCTCCTTCGTCCATCCAGCTCGGTTTAACCTGCGGGATCAATAAAGGTGGAGGTGAGCTTCCTTCAGCTCGTGGAAATCACACTGGTCACAGTAATATACAATCTCATGGAAAGCATAACATGAATAATCTATCACATTTTTCCTCAATGTAAATGCATACACACAATATTACGTATAACATGAATCGATCACGCATACACGAATATTGAGGTTGCGCAGGTGCCCCCGCAACAACATCAAACATAAACACAATACCACATAACATGAATCGAGCACGAATGTGAATATTGAGGTTGCGCAGGTGTCCCCGCAAAAACATATATCTTAAGATAGCCTCTTACACGAATACAGGTTAGCCTGATTTACAACGTGCATAAAAATTTTAAACATGAATAGAACATCACATAGTCCAATTAAAGCAATTAAAGAGATAGTGAAAATTCCCACCTTAATAAATGATGATGTCTGACTTGAAATGAAGATGCTCGACTCACAGTCCTAAGCCCGTAAATCCTTGATAAAGTCTACATATAATAATAATAATGATTATAATCCTTACAATTTATTATTTATATAATAAATGAAAAGATACAAATGTCACTATATAATAACTGAAGATAAATTGCTTATTAATATTAATCGAAGAGTTAATATTACTAATGACTGAAATTAAAATATTTATGTATAAATTCAGGTTAATTATTAATATAAATTGAAAGTCATCATTTTAATATTTTGGTCATAATTAGGACTGAATCTTAATTATTAAAAAGCTGATTGGATTAAATATGCACGAATTAGGAACTTGAGGCTGAAACTGAATGAGCTGAAAAGCTGATTGGAGTCAATTGGAGGAATTAAATACATCAGACTGGGTTAAATTCAAGTATCTGGGAATCTAGGGGCTTAATTGAATTACCCTAAAAAGTCACGGGTATAAAAACCCTTCTCCACCCCTTTAGCCGACATACACCATTTCTCACCTCTACCTTTCATCCCTCTCTCTCTACGTTCTAAATCCTCTCTCTAAAATTCATCTTCTCGGACGAAAAAATTTTCAGTAAACACACTCACACAAATAACGAACATTCAAGCACACACACACACACGCAAAATCTCTCCGACATACACGCCCATCACGCGGCCGGAGAAGTCCAGAACAGGAGGCAGTGGCGGCGGGCGACGATGTGCGACCTCAACAGCGGATTTCCAGTAGCTCGTGGCGGTGGAGACCCTGGGCCGCGATGTGTGCCTGCAGCGGTGGTGGTTCGAACGGTGGTTCACGATTGGAGGTGGCAGCAGGTGGTTGATGGGTTTGATCGGAAAAGGAATCTGATTCATTGTTCAAGATTGAGATTTAGGTTCGAGGGTTGAAGGTCGAAAATTTTTGGATTCTGGCTCGGCCCGAATTTAGAATTCTGAGTTCGATTTGGTTTCGAAAGTTCAGTTTCGGGCTCAGTCCGGTTGCAGTGAGTTCGAATTCTGGATTTAGGCTGAACGGGCTGAAAGGTAAGTCTGTCCTGATGTTTTGGTTCGGCCGCGGCCCTGGATTGCCGGAGTCGGTCCGTGGAAATTGAGTATGGTTTGAGTTGATTTCTGGGTTCGAGGTTTGGCCATGAGTTCGGGTTGTGTTGTTTGATGATTTCGAAATTGGTTTATGTTCTTATTGTTGGAGTTCTGATCTTAGACCATATTTGTAGTTGCATAACAAAAGAAAAGAGGATTTTTTAGGGTTTACCTTACTGAGAGTGGAAATTGAATGGTGATGATGGTCGATCCTTGCAGTAGAAAGATCTTGCGTGTTCAACGTGATGTACCGAAAATAATTCACTAATTTGTTCTTCTCTGAGTGCCGAGAGATGGGATTGCTGGATCGATCGTGCAGTAGGGAGATGATGCCTTCTTCTCGTTCTTCTTCTTTGTAAATATTCTGGCGATGAACTGGTGTATTGTGTGTATATGTATTTTCTGTATATTTTTTTTTTTTATCGATGTTTGATGTCGTAAAGAGTTTACGCACTACATAATTTGTATTTATAGGTGTAGCTTTTTTAGTGTTTTAGTTAAATTAGGATTGTATTTAGGATATAAACCAAGGAGTTTTGATAAGTTGAAAGAAGGGGAACGATCGACTGGGAAGGAAGTGTTCTTAACTGTGGTTAGTTTAGTTTAATCATAGTTGGTTAATTTATAACTCATGGTTAAAATATAAATAGTATAATAATAATAGTAAATGTAGAATAACAATTAATTGGAAATGTTGATAATAAAATCTGAAAATAATAAAGATAATAATAATATTTACTTAATAAAAATGGTATTAATATTAATAATAATAATAATATTAATAATAATAATGTTAGTATTATACTCGGATAATTAATAACACTATTATAAAATAAGTAATGACCACTTAAATTTATATCTGACAAAATGACTCGGGCTAGGACTTGTGATACGTCGAAATAAATGTTCATGATCCTCTAAATAAAATTAAATAATATTAAATGCATTATAATATTATTATAAATAATAATATTGCATTATGAAAATAGCGGGTATTACAACTTGCCTTCATCGAAGATGGTTTTACTCGACATAAGTCTAGCTCGATCAACTCGGTCGATCATTGAAATCCCAATCTTTATTCTAATCACATAATAGTTAATTTAATATAAAGGTCCAACTTTTTATCATATAATTACAACGTAATTAATCAAATGATATCATACCTCAAATTATGCCCCTTAATTTATCGATTGGATCAAACGACCAATGATACTCAACCAGGATCCATAATTCGTTTTAACTAATGATGGGGATCATAATCTAAATCCTGAACGACTGCTCCTAACATGAACTCTAAACTCGATCTCACTCTGAACGACTACTCCGAACACGCCTCTCTTCCCCATTCACATATCCAACACAATCACATATACACATTAATGACTCCACACACACACACACACACACACACTCATATGTATATATATATATACACATTCATCCACATCACAAACACACACACACACACACATATATATAATAAATATATACATCACGAATACACCCACACCGACATATATCCCTGCACACACACACACACACAACCTCACCCACACACTCACACGTAAATGCACACACACAAGCAAATAAGTACACACAAAGACACACCAACACACACAACCGACGAGCACACACAACTGCCCCGCACACACACACACCGCACACACAACCGACAGCACACATACACTCAGTCTACACACACCAGTAGTGAATCTGAGGCGGAACCTAGACTGCCGTCAGCCCGAACTGCCGGACTCCTATCCATAGGCCGAAAACCCAATGTATTCCCGATGCCATCTGACCCTTATCCAAACTCCAGCTAGAAGCAATCTTCAAGCTCTCCTGACCCAGCCTGATACATCAAAACAACAAGAGAAGGAGAAAGAAGAAATCCACCGTAAAATCTTACCAAAACCGTCGTCTGACCATCCCATCGGGAATACGCCCCAAATCATGGCCTCAGTTCGCTGAAACTATCGCCGGCTTCCACCTCTCTCAACCCCAATGCACTCTGGGTCGCTCAAAACTCCGGCCTGCTCTCATCCTCGCCTGGATCATCCATTATTTCATGATGTCGCATGGCTATCTTCTATCTGTGGCGACTGGAGACTTTTCAATGGGGGATTACCGATCGTGAAGGGGAGAGAGGGATAGAGAATGGAAAAAATGAGAGTTAGGGTAGGGTTGAATTGGTGTTGGGTCAATTAGGTTTTAACTTATCAATGGGTTTGCTAAATAACTCATTAATAGCACATTTCTACAATTCAATATTAAAGCCACAATTTTGGTATGCTTCCTCATGAACCGGAATCAAAACCAAACGTTATCCTCAATATGTTAATAAGTTGACATGTGCGATAGAAAATTACATTAATAATTAGCATCACACGCAAAAACAAATATCACAAAAAGAAATTTAATTCCATGTGAGCATCGGTTAATTATAAAATAAAATAGAATTAAATGAAATAAAATAGTCGATAACCATGCAACGACCAAACTAAATGAAATAAAAAGTGTGGGTATTACATTCTCCCCCAATAAAATAAAATTTCATCCCCGAAGCTCATAACAAAAAGGATCGACATGTCAAACAACAAAACAAAAGCAATTGAAGCATCGATCAACAATACTTCTCATAAAACACGATCCACACATCGAATCTTGATATTTTCACTATCGGATGCCAACCTCACTACTGTTAAGGATTCTGAAAAATTCCTGATGTTCGAAGGCTCGCGAATCCCAAAACTTGATATTTAAGTCAAAATATAAATGCACAACTCTTGCACATACTTTGATAAAAATTAGTAGGACCAATTTTCAAAATTAAATTGCGATTTCAAAAATAAAAGAATTTTTCTTGAACTTAGGTAGCCAACATGGTACGCCACTTTTCTCAACACGATCAAAATAGATTTAAAGGCTATTATGTATTACAAGAAGCCAAAAAAAGAGAGAAAACAATTGAATACAAGGCTTGTATTTAAAACTTCTAAATTTTAGAGTTTTCCTAACGTCAAAATCTTTTCCGATAATAATTTGTTTTTATCTGGAATTTTTGCTTGCGATAAAGTTTTCAAGAAGAGTTCAAATGAATGTAAGAGGTTGGTTATGGAAATAATTAAAGAACTACCACGCCATATCCTGTTTCAAACAAGCAGTCCATACACATGATCAACTATTATTTGCCGGTAATCCACTTATCGATCTCTACCCTTGACTCATGCCTTATTCATTTACCAATTCTTCCCAAAATTCCTGATCAAAAGTTTACCCATTTCTCCATAACTCGTCGGTATATTCACATCCACTACTCTTATATAATTATCTACATGGATCGTCCACCAACACACACAACCGACGCACACACACGAAGCCACACACACACAACCGCCGCACACATACAAATGGCAGCACACACACAACGGGCACAAACCCACACTCAGTCTACACACACTAGTAGTGAGTCCGAGGTGGAACCCAGATCTCCGTCAACCCGTACTGCCGGAGTCCACGCCTAGTGTCCACCCATCACCGAAAACTTCTTAACCAATCTTCGCCCCGAATTCTCGTTCGAACCCCACCCAAAAAAACTCCAAGCCTGAACTCACATCTGTACGCTGTAATATCCGGATAAATTGTTGGGTATTTTCATCTGTATTTGAACCCTGTATTACCTGAAATGGTGCTATCAATAATCGAAGTACGACCGTTTCCGTCTTCGTATCCTCATGCATGATAATATCAACCTTTAATCCTTCACATGCAACTACGTCGTAACGCACGCTAACAGGTAAGCGTAACGTACGTTACGAACTGGAAATAGCGTACGCTACGAGCTAGACGTAGCGTACGTAAGGAGGTCAATTATTGAACATGCTGGCTAGCACATGGACGGCTGGTGGTGGGGCTCGGAAAGATTCCCGCGGAAGAACCTGGACAGTTTTAGGGTCAACGGGTGTTAACGTACGCTAAGGTTTGTAACTAGCGTACGCTAATGTGTGTAGCTTACGTACGTAATGCATAGGGAGTAACGTACGTAAGCTAGTACAGAATGAGACAGTAAGCTATCAGTGAACGATAGCGTACGCTAATATCAAAGGGTAACGTGCGCTAAGTCGATTACGTACGTAAATGGCTAAGGCTAACGTACGTAAATCTCAAGATATTATATATATGGACAACACCCCATTTCATTTCTCTTCGTCCCTTACACTTGTAATTCGTTTTCCTCCATTTCTAGAGGGTCTCCAGCCCTCTAAAACACATATAGAACACATAGACTCGATCATTTAAGTTACGAAACATCTTGGATTGACATTCAAGCAATCGAAGTTGGATGCTACCTCTTGTCTCTGCGTTTCTTTCATATTAAGGTATGTTAAGGCTACCTCAACCTTGAATTCGTGTTCTTAAGGATGTTATGAACATACCACCGGGATTATTAAGCTCCATAAATGATTTTTATCCGAACACCATGTTTTTGGAAGTTGGAATGTTCATGCTTTAGTTACCCGAGTTAAGAACGTTATAGTCCGACTCTTGTTATGATAATCAAGTAAGGTAAAATTCTGAGATTAATAAACCATATTGTATGGTGTTTCCATAATGATCATAGACTTAATGTTGGTAACAACCTCAGATTTTCCGAACTACCTTTGAGGATCTATAATCAATATTTGGAGTGAGTCTTATGATGGGAGGATTAACCGGGAATTCGTAGACATCAACACCATAGGGTTATTCTGATTCACATGAGTGAGATATGTGTGAATGTAACGTACGTTAAGCTCTATGCATTACGTACGTTATACCCTCAGGCAAGGCAGTCGTCTGAACTGAGAAGAACTGTCCAATGCATGCTTAGCGTGCGCTAATCCTTGTAGCTTACGTGCGCTAACGTGCAGACGTAACGTACGTTACGTATGTGTGTAACGTACGTTACGAAGAGAACAGTTAGGGTTCGGCCATATTTTTATGCTTTTCCTTGTGTGATTTGTTGTTTATTTTATGATAGGATATTAAGGACGAATTTCCTACGATAATCCAGTGTTGAGCCTCTCCGATCGTCGTTTTCGTTGGAGTTCTGGATTGTTCCAATCAACTGTATTTCCGGAGTATTCGCGAGAAATTACCAAGGCAAGTACCTTGATATACGAATTATAATTACGTGAAATCATTGTTGCTGAAGTGTATGAATCATGTTATGAATATCTGTATTTATATTATATATATAGATATGTGTGGATAATTATGTAGTATTAATTGATAGTGTTGAAGGCCTAATGTGCTAAGTCTTGATGAATAACGTGCGAGTTATTGTTTATTTTGCGTAGTTGCGCACTGGCGAACAAATTATGTGGATTGATGAACTGATTTGATAATTGTTGCAACGGTTGACTGTGTGCTTGGTATTTGTAATAATGTGAATACTTGTTATGAGAGACGTCATATCCGGGTACCTCTGAGGGCGGGGCGTGCACTCCGGCCTGTTGTACAATGCAATGAGCGGCTCCATATGATTGGTGAACACCGGTGTTACTTAATGCGCGAGCAAGGGGCGGCTCCTGTGGGAGTGAACGCCGACGCGGTGACATGTGCAATGGGCGGCCAATATAGTGGAGTGAACGCCGGTACACAGGTGTGCAAGGGAGGCGCCTAGCAGGCTTATTGGTAACGGATATTTGAGTGATAGCTAAGACCCCGTTATCAAATGATTTTCAAAATTTAAATCTTTGCAACTTGCTTTTAATTTTGGTCTTGATGTAGACCGCGGATTGTGTTTCTGGAGTTCGTTCCAATTTGTTTTAAATGTTGGTATCAGGGTTAATTAACCAAGGATATTTGACGAGATCTCCGAGGGTTAATTAATCAGGGGTCTTGAGCAGGATTTGTCGAATGAGAGGCTGTGCCTTTGATTGTACTGTGTTGATTATTCTGTGTATTGGGTCGAGGACCCCGTGAGATGTTGAGATTTGATCTCGTGATGATATTATTTGGATTGGGTCGAGAACCCCGTGAGATGTTGTAATGATTCAATTGTGATAGTGTTTTATCATTTGGGTCGAGGACCCCGAATAACGTTGTGATAGTTTCTTGCAAATTGTTTTTCACATGTTGGGTCAAGGACCCGAGAGCTTCTGAAGTATTTTCTAAAGTATTTCCATTTGATTTTCAAAACCCCTAGATGGCCCGAGTCAATATTAATGTTTTCGAACTTTCTTATCAAAATACTTTTCCTTTTATAAAAAGGGATTTCTCTGACTCCTTGGGCTCGTTTAAAGTTTTATTGGTGTTATGTTCTGTACGGAGAATATGAAAATGTGATTATCTTTCACCTTGTGTATGTAATACTATTCTGTGTTGACCATTTGAATGTGTGGTTCGTGTTAAGGTTTCACGACTGTTGAGTTTTGTGTTATTATTATTCGTATATCTTGTGTGTTATGTACTTGCACTAGCAAAATTCCAGTTTGCTAACCCCCGAGTTTTCGGGGGGTGGGTGCCTGTTATGCGCTCAGGTTTTGGCAATGGGAGCGATCACAGGATTAGCTGGGAAGGAGATGGAGGACAATGATACTAATCACACCAGAGTTAGAGTCTTTTCTTTTGTTTCATTTTGGTCGGTATTTCTCTGTCGTTCGAGTATTCACCCTTGCATGGGTGTAGTTTTCATTTATTAAATTGAGTTGTCGTTCTTTTCTGTGTTCAAGTTTATTTTTGTCATTGAGATGTAAAGTTCATTTGTTTCTGAATTGTTTAACGACCTTGTCGGTCTGCGTTGTATTTAGATTGACCCCAGTCGGTCAATCATTTTGTAGTCTAGTAGAGTTTAGCCTTGTAGATCCTTGTAAGAAGGGCCTACGGCGTGTAATATTTCCGGATGTATTCTGGGGGTGTTACAAATATGGTATCAGAGCTTAGGTTTGCGAAAAACCTAGGCCGTTGGGTCAAATCCATGTCTTGTGTAAGTCGCGCGCGTCAGAGTTGTGATTAGTATCGTGGTTCCAACATCATCTTCAAGCAATCCGTGATGGTAAGCCTCCCGAATCGTAAGTCCCCTTACATACGTATTTGATTATATTGTACTTAACGTGAACCTAGGGTTTGAACTTGTTAGAGATTATATTGTTTTACGATATCACCTGCATATACGCGTCGAGTGAGAATGGTTATGTAGTATACTTCGGTAGTCGAACATATTTATCGATTTCTGCATTTCAGTAGGATAAATCTTTGAGTGTTAATTTTATCCGCTGCTTGAGTATTGTGAAATGACTTTTGACATTTTGGCATTTTAGTCTCGCACATTTTCACGGTATTTTTATGACGGTATTTAATATTTTACAAATGATTTTGTAAGTTTTGGAAAATGCTACCATCATCGGCTTTTTGGCATATTTTGAAATGATTTTTAAATGGTTTTTAGCCTGGTAGGTTTCGGCGCAGAATCCCCGGCATGTAATATTTCCGGGCCGAATTACGAACATTTCAAAGTAGTGTTTTGAAATTTTCCTAGCATTGTAAACCTCATGATTTAATGTAGTCGTGTCGAATGGTCACGTATTTTGGTGAAAAGTTCTTTCGAATAAACATTTTGGTAGAAGAGGAAGGATTTTCAAAATTATGGTATTTGGGACTCAACACTTTTGAAATATTTCAAATTAGTTACAAATATCTTGTAGGCATTACTCGAAAATATTTTTTTTTTTGAGTCATTGTATAAACTTCCTCTTCCAAAACAAAGGACAGTACTTACAAGTTTTGAGCACAACGTGATTCGGCTTTTGTTTCAAAATTTTTTTTAAAAGCATACGCATAATGATCGTCCTAGACGAGGGACTGGAAGTTGATTTCAGAAAATTTCGTGCTTTACGATATTACCGTTATTCTAAGGATGCTAATTAAACCTTATGTTGATAATTGTGGTATACCGTACAACCGACTATGTGATAACAATAAACGGTACTATCTGCATTAGCATGACGAGCCTTGGCGGACGTAGACGTGATATAGGAAGCGGAAGCGGTGAGGTGGTTCGTACGACAACGATTCATGTTACGGTGAAGGAATATCAAGATCAGACGATAACCTATGAAACCTCCTCAGTGACCGAGCCAACGAGCGGAGAAAAGAGACCGAGGACATCTGGAAAATTTTTGGGCGGTGACGAGACTAAGGTTCTCAAACCCCACGCTGCTCGAATGCGTCGTCTTCACGGTCGAGAATGAGCATTGGGAATTCCCAACCAAGATCGTGACTCCCGTAAGAAGAGAGTGTGCTTCAACCGCAACCGCACGGGACACATCCGTGTAACCGTCCCTCACCACTCTTGACTTGTCATCGGTGCGGGTGTGAAGGCCACCGGAGAAACATTGTGAGATAATTTCCGAATTGGCAAAGAATGCTACTCGTCGGTGAGCGAGCAAGTGGTCGGAGAATGTCCCAAAACCTTATGTCTTCAATGAAGAGCCTATCATAGGCGAATGAAGATTTTGTCTTTGTGTTCTAGTCGTTCTTTGCTTTCCAACAATCGCGACTTTGATCGCTTTTCATTTTAATTGCTTTTCGCTTCCAACTCCCGCTCTTTTCGCCGGGATGACATGTCTTCTTAGTATGGGGAACGTAATACCCATACTCTTCTTAGTATTTTCGGTGTTGGGAGACTTTCATTTTGATGATTCATCTGTGACCCTCTTGACAATTTTAAACTACCATGTTCTCTCGAACTCAGTCACGAACGAAATTCAGAACCGATTTGTTAGACTCCGTGAATTATTGTGGTCTATTCACATCTGAACTTAATCTTTGCAAAATTTTGTTCGAAACTATTTGTTCCCACTCGTGCAGTTAATATTTCCAATGTGTTATGAACTTGAATATGGTGGGTCGAGCTCGACACGCGATTTTAGTACGTCTGAGTCGTTTATGAATTTCTTTAAATTCTGTGAGCTTTTACTTCTCCACTCTAACTTCTCATGTTCACGTGTAAATTATCGCCTCAATTGACGTGCCTGATACTTCCTAGGTCCAATCATTGTATTTTTTAGAACCTTGTATTCGCGCATCGCTCATGATGTTTTGGGGCTGAGCAAGTAGTTACTTTTTCTTGGTTGTTCCACCACTCTACTTTAAGTTTCGGGACGAAACTTCTTTTAAGAGGGATAGTATGTAATATCCGGATAAATTGTTGGGTATTTTCATCTGTATTTGAACCCTGTATTACCTGAAATGGTGCTATCAATAATCGAAGTACGACCGTTTCCGTATTCGTATCCTCATGCATGATAATATCAACCTTCAATCCTTCACATGCAACTACGTCGTAACGCACGCTAACAGGTAAGCGTAACGTACGTTACGAACTGGAAATAGCGTACGCTACGATCTAGACGTAGCGTACGTAAGGAGGTCAATTATTGAACATGCTGGCTAGCACATGGACGACTGGTGGTGGGGCTCGGAAAGATTCCCGCGGATGAACCTGGACAGTTTTAGGGTCAACGGGTGTTAACGAATGCTAAGGTTTGTAACTAGCATACGCTAATGTGTGTAGCTTACGTACGTAATGCATAGGGAGTAACGTACGTAAGCTAGTACAGAACGAGACAGTAAGCTATCAGTGAACGATAGCGTACGCTAATATCAAAGGGTAACGTGCGCTAAGTCGATTACGTACGTAAATGGCTAAGGCTAACGTACGTAAATCTCAAGATATTATATATATGGACAACACCCTATTTCATTTCTCTTCGTCCCTTACACTTGTAATTCGTTTTCCTCCATTTCTAGAGGGTCTCCAGCCCTCTAAAACACATATAGAACACGTAGACTCGATCATTTAAGTTACGAAACATCTTGGATTGACATTCAAGCAATAGAAGTTGGATGCTACCTCTTGTCTCTGCGTTTCTTTCATATTAAGGTATGTTAAGGCTACCTCAACCTTGAATTCGTGTTCTTAAGGATGTTATGAACATACCACCGGGATTATTAAGCTCCATAGATGATTTTTATCCGAACACCATGTTTTTGGAAGTTGGAATGTTCATGCTTTAGTTACCCGAGTTAAGAACGTTATAGTCCGACTCTTGTTATGATAATCAAGTAAGGTAAAATTCTGAGATTAATAAACCATATTGTATGGTGTTTCCATAATGATCATAGACTTAATGTTGGTAACAACCTCAGATTTTCCGAACTACCTTTGAGGATCTATAATCAATATTTGGAGTGAGTCTTATGATGGGAGGATTAACCGGGAATTCGTAGACATCAACACCATAGGGTTATTCTGATTCACATGAGTGAGATATGTGTGAATGTAACTACGTTAAGCTCTATGCATTACGTACGTTATACCTCGTGCAAGGCAATGTTCGAATCGAGAAGAACTCGATGCATGCTTAGCGTGCGCTAATCCTTGTAGCTTACGTGGCGCTAACGTACGTTACGTATGTGTGTAACGTACGTTACGAAGAGAACAGTTAGGGTTCGGCCATCTTTTTATGCTTTTCCTTGTGTGATTGGTTGTTTATTTTATGATAGGATATTAAGGACGAATTTCCTACGATAATCCAGTGTTGAGCCTCTCTGATCGTCATTTTCGTTGGAGTTCTGGATTGTTCCAATCAACTGTATTTCCGGAGTATTCGCGAGAAATTACCAAGGCAAGTACCTTGATATACGAATTATAATTACGTGAAATCATTGTTGCTGAAGTGTATGAATCATGTTATGAATATCTGTATTTATATTATATATATATAGATATGTGTGGATAATTATGTAGTATTAATTGATAGTGTTGAAGGCCTAATGTGCTAAGTCTTGATGAATAACGTGCGAGTTATTGTTTATTTTGCGTAGTTGCGCACTGGCGAACAAATTATGTGGATTGATGAACTGATTTGATAATTGTTGCAACGGTTGACTGTGTGCTTGGTATTTGTAATAATGTGAATACTTGTTATGAGAGACGTCATATCCGGTACCTCGAGGGCGGGCGTGCACTCACGGCTTTGTTAGACGTGCAATGAGCGGCTCCATATGATTGGTGAACACCGGTGTTACTTAATGCGCGAGCAAGGCGGCTCTGTGGGAGTGAACGCCGGCGCGGTGACATGTGCAATGGGCGGCCAATATAGTGGAGTGAACGCCGGTACACAGGTGTGCAAGGGAGGCGCCTGGCAGGCTTATTGGTAACGGATATTTGAGTGATAGCTAAGACCCCGTTATCAAATGATTTTCAAAATTTAAATCTTTGCAACTTGCTTTTAATGTTGGTCTTGATGTAGACCGCGGATTGTGTTTCTGGAGTTCGTTCCAATTTGTTTTAAATGTTGGTATCAGGGTTAATTAACCAAGGATATTTGACGAGATCTCCGAGGGTTAATTAATCAGGGGTCTTGAGCAAGATTTGTCGAATGAGAGGCTGTGCCTTTGATTGTACTGTGTTGATTATTCTGTGTATTGGGTCGAGGACCCCGTGAGATGTTGAGATTTGATCTCGTGATGATATTATTTGGATTGGGCCGAGAACCCCGTGAGATGTTGTAATGATTCAATTGTGATAGTGTTTTATCATTTGGGTCGAGGACCCCGAATAACGTTGTGATAGTTTCTTGCAAATTGTTTTTCACATGTTGGGTCAAGGACCCGAGAGCTTCTGAAGTATTTTCTAAAGTATTTTCATTTGATTTTCAAAACCCCTAGATGGCCCGAGTCAATATTAATGTTTTCGAACTTTCTTATCAAAATACTTTTCCTTTTATAAAAAGGGATTTCTCTGACTCTTGGGCTCGTTTAAAGTTTTATTGGTGTTATGTTCTGTACGGAGAATATGAAAATGTGATTATCTTTCACCTTGTGTATGTAATACTATTCTGTGTTGACCATTTGAATGTGTGGTTCGTGTTAAGGTTTCACGACTGTTGAGTTTTGTGTTATTATTATTCGTATATCTTGTGTGTTATGTACTTGCACTAGCAAAATTCCAGTTTGCTAACCCCCGAGTTTTCGGGGGGTGGGTGCCTGTTATGCGCTCAGGTTTTGGCAGCTCGGGAGCAGTCACAGGATTGGCTGGGAAGGAGATGTAGGACAATGATACTAATCACACCAGAGTTAGAGTCTTTTCTTTTGTTTCATTTTGGTCGGTATTTCTCTATCGTTCGAGTATTCACCCTTGCATGGGTGTAGTTTTCATTTATTAAATTGAGTTGTCGTTCTTTTCTGTGTTCAATTTTATTTTTGTCATTGAGATGTAAAGTTCATTTGTTTCTGAATTGTTTAACGACCTTGTCGGTCTGCGTTGTATATAGATTGACCCCGGTCGGTCAATCATTTTGTAGTCTAGTAGAGTTTAGCCTTGTAGATCCTTGTAAGAAGGGCCTACGGCGTGTAATATTTCCGGATGTATTCTGGGGGTGTTACATACGCCAGACCCAACAACCTCCAACCAAAAATCCGAATCACCAAACTCTCGAATTCAGCACAACCAAGTTGAACTCTGACTCTGCAGAACAAGCCGCCGGAACACAACATTGGGGTTGAAAACCCAGTCTATTCCCGACGCCATCTGAACCCTATCCAAACTCCAGTTAAAAGCAATCTTCAAGCTTGCCTGACCTATCCCGATACATCAAAACAACAAGAGAAGGAGAAAGAAGAAATCCATCGAAAAATCTTACCAAAACTGCCATCTGACCACTATGCCACAAATGGCCTTCAGAAACGTTTATTTCGATGTTACAAGAAAAAGTGTTAGCATAGATACCTTAAAATTGATCTACATTAACACTTTTTTTTAGCGTTATAGTTGATAGTAACCGGTGTTGCCGTAGTATCTATGGTAACACCAAATTCGGCATTACCGTTGATAATAGACCCTTGATAATAGACCTCTTGGTTAAGACAACGGGTCTCTTTAGTATATGAGATGCAATATTAGAACCAACATGTCTCTAACGTGTTAAAGGGGTCTACTATTTTTTTGAGATAAATTAAAGACCAATTATTTAAGGTAACGGGTCTCTAATGTGTAAAAAATAAGAGACTCGTCAAGCCTAGCGTGCGCTAACTGCTAGTCCAGAGAGCAGAGCCCAGCTACTGCCTCTGCCAAACTCAACCCATATCGTGCGCTACAGGCGATGCTAGCGCGCGCTACTCAACACGAATAGCATATGTTAGCACACGCCTAGCGTACGCTAACTGCCTTACTCAGAAACATCGCGGCAAAGTCCGATCAAAACAAACATGTTTCGAAAGATACAAAACTCTAAAATCAATAACATCTCAATATGCGCTTACAAGAGCGACAAAGCAAAAAAATGCCAAAGCCAAAATTCATGAAATATACAGCTATTACATATATAATGAGTTTGTCTGAAATAGTTTGCAACTAGTCGTGATTTATTGGTATGCACATTACCATCCAAGTCAGTTTTGTTATTGAAGATCCATTTACACCCACTTACTTTAGAGCCTTCACGTAGATCAACCAAAGCCAAAACTTGATTATCATATATGGATTGGATTTCAGGTTTCATCCTTTCAAGCCATTTCTCACAATATGTGATCGTAATTGCTTGTTGTTAGGTTGTGGGCTTATCTTGATATATAAGTTGCATATTATGAGCATCGGTAATAAGGAACCCGTATCTCTTTGGTTCCTAATATTTCCTACCATATCTATGAGGGCCTTGTGTTGTGGAAGTATTCTCGGCAACTCTATGTGAGTATTAATGAGTTTCATGTAAAGGTTCAATACTATTGTGGTTCTCTAATCTCATTAAGAGCTATATTACCCCCATTATCTTTTGAATCTATATTCCTTCTCAAGATTCTATTCAAGCAACAATATATTGTTCCTCAATTGGAAATAAAAACAGTATTCTTTAGTTTTTTTTGGCTAGCGAACAAATAAAAACTTACAGAGTTGTGGGCAAGATTGTCAGTAACTAAACGCTTCACATAAGCTTCACAACAACAAATTTTAAGGGAATACATGCTTAGTTGTTTTCCCAACCGTAGCTCATATGGTGTGTTTGAACCACTATACGTGGTACTCGGTTTAGTATGAGTGCAACATCTTTTAAGGCATATCCCCAGAAGGAGATTGGATGATTAGTTTGACTCATTATTGACACCATTTTATTGTGGTACTCCAGGTGGAGACAGTTTTGAAACAATTCCACAATTATAAGATGATCTTCAAACTCTGATCTTAAATATTCACCACATCTATATGATCGAAGCGCCTTGATGTTTTTGCCGAGCTTATTTTGTACTTCATTTTAAATTCCTTGAATCTCATTAATTACTCGGACTTGTATCTTAGTAAGTAGATGTATTCATATCTAGAAGTCGCCCGTGAATGTTATGAAGTACTTAAAATCAACTCTGGCACTTGTGTTCATTCACCCCTAGACATTCGTATTTATCAGACCCAATAACTCGAAAGCTCTCTCAATATGGTCCAGAAGGAGTTTTAGTCATTTTACCTATTAAACATGATTTACATGTATCATAATTCTAAATCAAATGAATTAAACTCCCATTTTTGTGGAGTTTGGTTATGCATTTATGTGGCCTAATCGAGAATGTCAGAGGTATATTTGATCTAAATCTTTAGATTTAAGTCATCTGATACTAATGTCATAGACAAATTTGGTATTATATGTATTAAGATTTAGAGGATATAATCTCAGGCTTATTGAGGCATCTCCGTAGAAAGGACCATTTTAAAATATGGAGAAAGTATGATCTTGAAGTGAATATATAACCTTCGAAATCCAAGCATGCAATCTAAATAGTGTTCCTACTCATTGTATGAAGGTAATAAAAATTATTTAATTCTAATATAATCCCACTAGGAAACTTTGTTTCATAGGTCCTACACCTATATTGCAAAAATTGTTGCTCTATTGCCAATGCATACATCCATTTCGCCTTTAGCCAATGGTCTACTCCCTAGCAGCCCCTGCATATTTACACAAATATGAGCTTCATTGTAGGTATCCAATATCCATGGAGTAAAAGTAGATAGATTGACTTTTATAACAAGAATACACTACTAAAAAGTACTGTTGGCCACTAAGTATACAGAATACAGCTTGGAAAAGTGTTAGTACAACAAGTTGTACGTTTTTCAAATAAGAGTGCGTAGCGGAAGTTCTTTTAAGTGCGTTGTTGTAAATACAGCAACTAGGTTTTCTCCTAATAGCTTGGTGCGTACAGGGTATGCAATGTATACTTGTAAATAATCATAGTAATGAAAAACAGTAAATGTAGAAGGTAAATAACACAGTATTTAAAGTGGTTCGAGGTAAATCCCTCTATGTCCACTGGTCCTCCGCATAGGAGTAAAAATATTTATTATAATCACTATGTACACAACTACATGACTATAATCAAACATATCCTTGTATCGTTCACACATATTGATACAAAGATTGAAGCTGTTCGCCATTCACACAGATTGGCTAAAACTTTCACTTGACTTGCTTCTTAACACACAATTCCAAAGCTTCGTCTACAATGCAGATCCGTCACACACAGTTCAGGAAAAGCAAGGCTTTCTTTAGTCCACACAGGGCTGATGATTTTCTTCAAATGTAAGAACACAGGTTTGAACAACAACTTGACTTCTTGAGCTTGAGCTCATGATGTGTTGTTCAAGTTTGAGCACTTGTATATTTCTTCTTTCAAGAATGGCAGTATGCTTGAAGAAATATGTTTGCTCTTGATATACTGTTCCTGTGATGTTCACGTGTGTATCTCAGTATATCTCAGTCTTTTGATCTTTTGCACGTTTTGATCGTTCGTGTATATCTTCGTGTATAGATCAGTATATTCAGTTCGTTCAGTTTTCAATAGTCCTGCTGATATTCAAACTTCGGGGTATATATATAGCCTTTGGAATAGATCCGTTGTGAATAGATCTGTTGAGCAAAGAGTCCGTTCCAAAGTGTTGATCGACTTTCAATAACAAGATCCGGTTTTTGCTCCTTGGTTGAAGATCCTTATCGGTTGGTATTTAAATACTATATCCAGACAGTATTGAAATACTTCTCAAACGATGTCTTGACTTTAGTAAGTAAAGCAGATTTTGTTCCAACTGTCTTCAGTCATGTTGGATAAGTGTTGAAGATCCTAACACTTTACGGCCTGTTTGTTGTATCCAACATGTTGCATTTATAATGATGTAGCTGTAGGTTCCAACGCTGTAGGCTATCTCTTAGTGCTGCTGTATGGAAGGTGTTGTATGAATGTTTCCGGATAGATTCCATACTTGGTGTCATCGACTCATGAACTTCTTGTTGTATGTTGGGCAATTTATCCTTTTGCTGTATGTTCGACATTTGTCATCTTGCTGTATGTTAGCACTTATCAAAACAAGGTACAGGATAGTTTATCCCAACAATTCCCCCCTATTTGATAATACCAAAACCTCTTTATTGATGATGCCAAAACCTCGATTCCAAAACCTCTTTAACATCTTTGATTGGAGAGGCTTTCTTCTTGATCTTCTATCGAATGTTATGGTCTTCAGTATTTAGAAAAATGTGAACTGCTCGCGGGCAAGTTCCAAAATGATAGCATTTAACAGGGAAGTGTATTACAAATTAAACTTTTGATTGGCGCACAGGCACAATCTTACAGTGTAGTCTAGTGTTGAATACAACTTAACCTATGAACTGTTCACAGACAAGTTCTTACAGCTTTTATACTTAACAAGTTTTTACTTGTTTGTTTGTAGCAAATAAATTGATTTCGTAATCAAACAGTAACACAGTAGTAGATTACGAGTTGTAATCTTTCAAGATCAAATATGAGATTTATTGATAACATTGAAGATTACATGTTTTGAATTGAAAATTACGAAAACAAAATACAACTAGGCATACAAGCTATTTCATGTATTGTTTATGCCTCCAAATCCTTCGGTCAGGATCATTATCTGTTCCTCTCCACCAATTCGATAAGGAGTCATTGCCTCGATTTTGATAAATCGATCTTCCTTCAAATGATTGATCGAAGGGAAGAATCCAGTCTTCGGGGTGGGTGACCCTTTCGCCTTTTCTGTGCTTAGACTTTATTTGTAGTTCAAGGGGAGCAGGCCTTGCTCGAGCATCCTTGCAAACTCTTCTGTGGCTTCTGTCAGGGTCTTGCACTTGTTGAACATGGCGGACTCCCTGATAAGACTAGCAAAGTATCTCAACAGCTCGTTCTTCTTCCAGTTCTTCACTTCTTTGGGAGTTGGCTGACGGTTAGCCGCCAATCTGATTTCAGCCGGTCTTTGCACATTATTTTTCCACAGAAACTTGGGATCGTGGAACTCAGGACGAGAACCAGTTGCCCTGTATCCATGTGCCGGTGAGGCCAGGCGGCCTATTGTGGCTGTGATGCTTTCTTCCAGTATAGCATCAAATTCTATCTCTTTTTCCAATCTCCAGTGCCTTGCAGCTTCTCTAGACTCTTCCCCCCTTTTGGCTTCATCAAGTGAGGAGACCTTATCATCAATCATCGCGCTATCCTGTTTGGTATCTAGACTTGAGATCTTGGAAACCAAGGAACTGAGTACCACTGACATGTTGTCAATCTTAGTGTCGTGGCCTGTCAGTCTGGAGTCGGTCACTAGATGGGCGGCTACAATCTTTGCTTCTAAGATACGGAGCTTTGCCTGCTCATCTCTGAGAATTTCTTCCTGCCATTTTTGTAGTTGAGAGAGCGCTTGCTGCAATGCACTCGGAAAATGCATAAAGCCTCTTCAACTTTAGTAATTTCACGCTTCAGGCCAGTCATCTCGTCGATGGCAGTCCCATGCAGCCAATCAAGTTGTTTGCCAATGTTGTACATGGCATCTACAACATCCTATAGAAACACTGTTTGGCCACCAAGGGCATGCAATTGCTCTATCTTCTCTTCTGTGCATGGAGAGTTGGGGTGCACAAGATTTTCTTCAGCTTAATTTAGCTGTCGCATAGTCACATGATTGCGCGGCTGGTGTGGTCTATCCTCAGGTAGGAAACCGTCATCGGTTTCCACTGTTGGAGGTGATGCAGGAGCATCAGTTGCGGGCATGGCTGTAGGTTGTTCAGCCTATTCAAACTCGGCGATAGGGGTAACTGACTCCACTTGTTCCGGTTGCGCTTATGTAGAAAGTGGTACAGGAGGGATTGAATCCTCCTGTTGTCTCTCAGCATCTGCCTGCTCTAGCACAGGTACTGATTTCTCATGCGGGATGGCGTGGGCTTGATCTTATTCAGCGGCAGCAGGCTCGGGCGCCTGTGCTGAAACTGTCGATTCTTCAGCCACATGAGAGACTGATTCCTCCTTGTTTTGAGCAGTTTCTTGCTGTCGGGGAGGGGACTGTTGTTGGCTTGAGGTCCGTTGTCCCTATTGGTTTTGCATCCTTGAGAATTACTATTCTCTAGATTCATCACGGCTCATTCTCAGACCTGCGTGAAAGGCGGCGGCGTCGTCGTCGTACAATCTTGTCTTCTATCGGTCCAAGATAAACCGTTATGCTCTTGTGTTTTTGTTGGTCCAAGATAAACCGATTTCCTTTTCTATCGGACAAGGAATCAACCTATATGGCTTTCGATTAGTACTAGACAAACCTCACTCGGATTTAGATTGTGATTCTAACAATGCCGTATCCACGATCCTAATAACACCGAATCAAATCTATAATCCTTTCTTTACTCTCGGGTATGGTCTAGTGTATCAACACTCAAACACTCGATAATATAGCTAGATTACAACAACAATAATGTATATAATGATATCTGACGTATATAAGCTTTGCTTGAAGTTGTTGTAGGATGAATACCATATGAAGTGGTATTTACAGGTTTCAAAGCCTAAACTAGCCGTTTGGACACTGACTCTTCACAGCGTACGTTATGCATCATCCGTAGCATACGTTATGTGTATTACGCACGTTAGCCATACTTGCTACGTACGTTATTCTCTATTCATTTCAATCCAGTAGCATCTATCTTTTACGTAGCGTACGTTATCACACAACATAGCGTACATTATCTGTTTGCTGTAGCATACGTTACCATCTCTTCATTACGTACATTATTTTGCTCATAGCCGTTGATATGATGATCTACTCCATGACATCAACAATGGTCTTATAGTTTGAATTTTGATTCAGACTCTTCTCATAGCGTACATTAAGCTCTCCTCATTACGTACGTTATGCTTACATCATAGCGTGCGTTAAGCATAACTTTCTCGGTAGTCTTCAGCTGGTTCTTCATTATGTACGTTAGCTATAGTTCACAGCGTACATTATATATGTTTTTGCTTTAATTCAATGTTCTTCTGTCTAGCTCGTGCGTCTTCGACTTGTTGATTAATTGTTGTTTTTCTTTGTTTAGCAACTTATCATCAAAACTCTAAATTGAATGTGTGGAACAAAATGTTCCAACAATCTCTCCCTTTTTGATGATGACAAAACAACAATTCTTCGATGGAATTTATACATGCAAAAATATATATAAAAATATACAGATCAAAGCTTTTGGCTTTGTCCATTTCGTTAGTTTTCTTCTCTCCATCATTCCTTCTCTTTTTTCTCTTCTTCTCCCTCATTATATTTTTTCTCCATTTTTCTCGTCATTCTTCTCCCCTTTTTGTCATTAGGAAAAAGTGTATGAAAATCATAAAATGAAAAATTAAATAGAAAATTAATGGTAAAACTCCCCCTAAAAAATATCGTTCCTTTTTAAAAAATGTAATATCCGCAATTTCGGATTTCCGGTAATTTTCTTTTTTCGGCGGAGGTCCGTTTAGACGACTCGTTTGGGACCGTTTCATCATTCTGAGAATGATTAATTCTGCACTTTTTGTCATCCGAGTTCGTTTCGGTATTGTTTTGTTGAGTTCCGTGTTTCTTAACGACTTTTCCGCACTCGAGTTCGATTCTCGTGAATCTCGTTCGAAATTACTTTTTCGAGTTTCCCGTAAGTCCGTTTAACTTTTTCAGACGTGTTGTGAACTTCGGTTTGGTTATTCGATCACGTATCGTGATTTTCGGACGTTTTGGGCCGTTTTCGTAATTTCCCAAAGTTTGGGGTAATTACTTCGGTTGTCGAATTTTGAGCCTTCGGGTGGTCGGAATCGTGTGTTCTCTTAGCTCTTAGATTCGTCTTTGCGAGTACTTCGTAACCGTATCTTCAATTCGTATTCAGGTTCAGGTTTCGGGGTCGTTCGGATCGTCGTTGTGGTTCTTCATTTTGTGCCTGGAGGCTGCTGGCCGGACCTGTGCGAAACGGACCTAAAACTGGCGCTGCCAGGCGCCGTGTCCTGCGCCGGGTCGTCCAGGACTGGCAGCATGCCGAGACACGGCCGAGACACACGGCGCTGGTCTGGGCCGGTTGCTGCGCCGTGTTCGGCAGGCGTATAAATATGGCCGAGCAGTCGTTTTTTTCACTCGTTTTCATTTCCTATCCTTCCTGTCCGCGGCTGGAGTCTTTGGGAAGTCGAAGACATGTTGTTATACTATGAATCCACGAATTTTTGGAGTTCATATCATCGATTGATCATCACATAACATCCTTCAATCAAGCGAATCAAGGCAAGTTTTCTTAAAATCTAGTTTTGGGGATTTTGTTCGATTTGTCCGTTTAATCCATTTTAACTCAGAATAGTGATTGATTGATGATTGTTAAGTTATATTATATCGAATTACTTGTTATTCCATGGTTGGATTGCCATGGATTTGTCGTTTTATTGAGTATCTTATCGACGCCTTGAAGGTGTTCGATAAAATGTCACAAAGAGAATTCGAGCGTTCTACGATGATTCTTCCTCGTTCGTTCACTAATTTATTGATGGTATGATGTTAGGGTCAGATTCCTTGTGAAGAACTCGAGTCGTAACCCTTCCGTTCGTTGTCTTCTTCGTGGTACAAGCTTCCCGGTCGAACCGTGTTCTTCGGGGTATTCGGTAATGGTTATTAAGGCAAGTATCTTATTATACGACTTGTATCTTGCGACTAATAATCACGTATGAGATTTATAATGATTTTGCTTGCCGTCGTAAATATGTTCCGTTTGAATTGGTTGTGTATTCCGCAATTCGAAGGCTTTGTGATAATAGTGTTATATTGGTATACGTGTTAGCTGTTGTGCCATTTGTGCAGGATTGCGACGTACATATGGGATGGTTGTACACTTGGTTGTGCAATGTATTGTGTACCGAACGTGTGTTATGTTGGTTGTGTGTCGTTGATTGATGATAGTTGTTAAGAGTGTTGAGATTGTGTTATGTGCGTGTGATGTACGATTTTGTGGTGATCAACGTGATTGATTAACTGTGCTCATTGTTGTCTGTAATGTGAATGTGAACGTGGTGTGCTGGAACGCTAAGTTCACTCGTGTGGGTTCGACGGGGCCTACGAGGATTCATGGCATCCATGGGATCAGAACTTAGTGTGTGGTGCTGAGGTCCAATCGTGCGGGTCTGACGAGGCCTACGATGATTCATGGCACAGGTCCATCGAATCAGGACACAGTACATCTAACCGTGTGGGTTCGACGGAACCTACGGTGACACGTGACACAGGTTCACGGGGTCAGGAGTGGTTGTTGTGATTGATGTGTTTGTTTCTTTCCGTGCGGGTTGCTGAACCTACGGAGACACGTGACAGTGGATTACGGTGTCGGAATTGGTTATGTCTGATTAATAGTCCGTGTGGGTTGTTGAACCTACGGAGACACGTGACAGTGGATCACGGTGTCGGAATTGATTATGTTTGTTTAATTGTGCATGGTGTAGTCCGTGCGGGTTGTTGAACCTACGGAGACACGTGACAGTGGATCACGGTGTCATGAGCATGTTTATTTTCAAATCAAAGTTTTGAAAGGAAAAGTTTTATGAAAATGAATGTTGGACCGAGTCCTAAGCTTGAGTAAATGTTTCCCGTATTGTAAACTGTTGAGTTATGAAATAGGATTTGGGTTAAGGCCCTAAAGTCTTTTGAAAGGTTTTGTGAATCAGGACTTGAGGTCTTAAAGGTTTTGAAATTCTAAAAATTCCCGAGATGATAATCTTATTTTCGAATGCTTCATAGCTTATCTTCCCTTGTGAAAACCTCCCGGGGATATTTTGATACTTGATTATTATATTTGATTTCACGATTATTACTTGCTTGTTACATTTCGTATGATTTGATACTTGCACTAGTAAAACAGTGGAGTTTTACTAACCCCCGAGTAATCGGGGGGTGGGTGTCTGTTTTGCATCCAGGTACATGCAGATTCAGGGGAGCAGTCACAGGATTGACACAAGAGGATGACGAGCTGCGATACTAATCATGAGTTGAGAGTTGTGTGATTTTTTGTTGTGTTGTCAGAGTTGATTTCAGTCTTCCGCTGTATTGTATTTCGACCCCTGTGTGGGTAATGTTGTTTAAGTCAGTTTTGTTGATTGGGTTGTGTGACCTCATCGGTCTGTGTATTCACGTGTAAGTGACCATAACGGTCTGTATTATTTTATTGTTTGACCCTGGCCGGGCAAGCATTTGGTTGTTTATGGATGTTTAGCCTGGTAGATCCTTGTGGAAAGGGTCTACGATGTGTAATATTCCCACATGGTTTTGGGGGTGTTACATTTATGGTATCGGAGCCCAAGGTTTTGCGGAACCGGGAATGTGTGTTATGTGGCTCTACCGATGTGGTAGTAGCGTGGTTTTTGTGTAATTGGATTTCTGGCTATTTTGAACTGTATTGTTTTGGAACTGTCTTATTTTTTAGTTCCGTTGTAGTGATGTGTAGATTTGGTGATTGTTGGTGTTTCCGAGACCGACAAGGCAGGGAGTGAACGCCGGTGCCGTAGTCATGTGCAATGGGCGGCTCCAATCGGAAAGTGTACGCCGGTGCGAGGCACGTGTCAAGGAGCGGCTTTCGATGTGGAGTGGAACGCCGGTGATACGAGCATGTATCAAGGAGCGGCTCATGCGCTCTAGGTGAGGAGGACACAACGTCACAAATCCCACACAAAACTCGACAGTTCTCCAAAGTATAATCTGATCTTGGCGGAGATCAATTATTTTCGAAATTGTATGAGTAATTGCGAAAATTACCAATTTGTTGGTATTGGCATTTTATTGTGTTGAGATTTTCGAAATGGAGTCATATGCTAGTATCACGGGAGATCATCGACTTCACAGACCTGTAAGTATATTGTTCGAATTGTTCGATAATGATTGTTTACTTTTGGTGATGTTATATTTTCTAATTAAACTGTTGTTTGTAAGAGGATTGCAAGTTTCGAGGACGAAACTTATTTTTAAGGGGGGTAGTATGTAATATCCTGAATTTTAGGAATACATACTGACTAAATACGGGACTTATAAATTTATTTGAATATATTGGAGATACATTTCTGGTCTTGGAACATTTAAAATAAGAAAGAGATACCGGAAATGTTAGTAGAAACAAGATTTGACATTTTCTCGGAGGTGTCGTGGACAAGTATCAACTTTGGAAAATCACCACGGATTTTTGGGATGTTCGAAAATTCTGAAAATTAACAGTATTATATAGATTTGAGTTAGCTTTATAGTGATCCAAACATTGAGTCAATCCGAGTTTGGACGAGAAAGTTATGGTCGAATAAGTAAAAACTATTTTCAGAACTTTAGTTCTGTCAACGAACATTCACCCGTGCAGCGATGTTACAGACATAATTCATAAAAATCCAACTGTCGGATTAATATGGAATTTTGACAGTCAGTTCTAAACACCGTAAAGTCTATTTTGGACAGTGGATATTAGATTTGGATGTACAATGTGACCGTTATAATTAAAAGAACGAGAGGTTCCTGTTTTTCAGATTCATATTGAGAAGTCTCGGTATTTTATAGATTTATGAAGATTTAACCGTTGGATTGCGCTAAATTTTGGATATGTTATTTATCAAATAGTTTTATATAATATGAACGGTCAAGATTATATTTGGGTCTTGTTAGTAAGAGTTATGGCTCTCGGACAGTAGTTATGTTTTGAAGGATGTATTTTGTCCCACATCGGTTGAGAATAAAGATGAGAAGCCTTGCTTACGCTATAAGAATGTATTTTTATCTCACATCAGTTGGGAACAAAGGGGAAAATCCTTCTTATTCTATATAAGAAGTCTTGATATCTTTCTCTCAAGTACACCCAAGTAATACACTTTAGTCTTATTTGATTCAAATTAAATTCCTTTCTTGTATTCTCTTTAAAGAGAGTGGTGAGAAGGGTGAGAATCATGTAGACTTGTAATAGTGTAGGGTTGTCGAGTTAAAAGAAATAAATTCTATACGATTGTAGAAATTTATCATATAGTGAAGTCTCTTTTGAGTGGATCGTGATTTTCTTCCGTATTTGGAGTTCCATTTTCGGTGGAGCAGTCGTGATTGAATAGCTCGATGAAGGGCAAGGCGTAGTCCGATTTTATTTAATTTTGGACAGCTTGTTGCCGAATCATGGTCTTCATCTTGACTGGTTGGACTATGCATTGGAGTTCTATATTGTGAGTTATTGCTACTGCACATTACTGGGCAGATTCAGCTTCATCGTATCGACATTGAGGCAAGTTATTACTTGTTCAGTTATAGTCTTTCGATAAGTAATTTCAATTACAGGTCATAAGTATTCTGTGTTGTATTGCATATTGACGAATGTATAAATGGAATCTTGTGAGGCTTGTAGTATACAGTAGATGTTGTTGATGATATTTGGATATTCTTGGTCGATAAGGTGCGTTTGGAAGGAATCCGAATAGAGGTATGTTTTTTGTGGTAATCGTACATGAATCCGAATAGAGGTATGTTTTTGTGGTAATTGTACATAGAGGATTGTGTACGGGAAAGTATTCGTTATTGAGGTATTATACGGTATTGTTATGATATTGGGATTTTGACGAGAATCGTTGGATAAATCGGGAGTGGTAAGGTTATAGTTTGTGGTTATCATTCTCACGATGCATGACATATGATTAATTATGTTTATGTATTTGCGGTTATTTGTCAGGCATTATGGTTGACCCCATTGTGGGACTTATTTTTCAGGTATTGGAGATTTGATAGAGCGGTCGTGAAGAGACGAGGATCCCGGATGATACTGGCTATGACATACAGTGGGGAATCGTGTATTGACTGTTTATTTATTCTTGATGTAAAATGTATTTTCGAACTGTATTTTATCCGCTGCGTGAGTTCTTTCAAAATGACTTTCGGTATTTTGCAAATTGACTTTTATTTCGTAAAACCAATTCCCTAAATCGAGTTTTGGCATTTTGGCCTTGAACGTTTTATGATGGTTTGACAAATGATTTTGTGAGTTTTGGAAAATACTACCGTCACCGGCCTTTTGGCATTTTGAACGTTTTTGAAAATGATTTTTAGCCTGGTGGGTTCCGGCGCGGGATCCACGGCGTGTAATATTTTCGGGCTGAACCGGGGGTGTTACAAAAAATAACTCCCCTGAGTTAAATACCAATTGATGAAATATATTAATTTTGAATTTTGGGGATCCAACCGACTTTTGATCGTTTTTTATTTGGTAAATAGACGATGTTTGGTATTATGCTTCCTTTTGGAATCCATATTTTCTTTATTTTTATCGTCCATCTTGGGCTTTTACAATTGGAAATATGGTGCCTAATTTTCAAACATTTACCACATCGTGGTATTTTCAAATTTAAGGAACATTTGCGTCGTAATTCTTGAATCCTAACCCTTGTTTATTTAATGAAATTTTTTGAACGGATAGTAATTTTTCAAATTTCTCATTTCCGAGAGAGAATTTGTTCGTTGAATTGTTATGTTCGATTTGAACTTTTAATAAATCATTTTTCAAAATATTCTCTTTTTCAAGACATAGAATGATCATTTTTAATAATTTCCCCTTTTTCACGGATTTTGAAAAGTTCGTTTTCTAGTAATTTACTTTTAGCTTTGAGGGATTTATTATCTTTCAAAGAATTTTGAAAATCTGAATGTAAAAGTTCAAAAGCATTAAATAATTCATCGTGAGACGAGGTATTTCCCTGGATTTCGTCGTCACTTTCGTCGTATGATATTTTTTCCATGAGTGCGAGATTATTTTGAATGTAATATTTTTCTTCATCTTCGTCACTCCACGTGGCTATAAGCACTTTCTTCTTGGAAGTCGAGCCTCGGCAATTTTTAGCAAAGTGATTTATCTCAATACATTTCTTATATATCAAGCATGAGAGTAGAGCTCCAAACCTCAGGGTCAAACTGAAAATTATAAAAGTTATAATTAAGTCCAAAACCCTTTCTAATTCTCAAATGCACTCCCCTCAACTTTTAAACTCTCTCATTCTTCACCCCAACTTTTAAAACTTGTATAACTCTCATTTTCTTTTGCCTTTTCTCCCTCCCTGGACATCAATTGACCGTAACATACACTCAAACCTATCAACACACACACACACACACACACACAGCTTCACACACACACACACACGCATGGTACACACACACATGCACAACACACACACCATAATACTCAACCAAATCCAACAACTAAAGCTAGAAAGATGAAGCTCGTCAGGAGTGCTTCCTAATGGTGTAAATGGTTTCGAGTTTCAGCAGCCCGAATGGCCGTACCAGAATGCAATGTCGAGTGGCGGTTAGGTTTGTACCGTAACATGGTAGCCACACTTGATTAGAAACATCTAATGCCTGCTTCCCCCAATAAATAAAGGTGTTCTCTCATCTTTCTCCTTCTTTTTTACTTCCGCCATTTTTGATCTCAAGCTTCTCCAAATCCTTTGTTGCTTCAGACACTTCTTTTGTTGGGGTACATCTCTTGTCATGGACTTAGAGATCAACCCCGCAGCTGTAAGATTAGAGGTGGTTGAAGCTGATGTTGTACAAGATGAAGTTGAGACTACAACACCACAAGATATACTACGGGATGCCGAACTAAAACCTGACAGGAGATGGTTAAAAGATTACCCACAGGAATTAATCATAGAAGACATTGATGCTGGACTATCCACCCGCAGAAGAATACAGAGTACACAAGGAACTGTACTATGTGCGCAAGAAGAATCCGAATCTGAGAATCTCCATTTCCTGTATGGAAATCGCAAGCAGAACTTAGAAGACTTGCCATGTGCACCCTAATTGTATTCTTAGCTCAATCCGAACTTGTTTATACAAATGAATCTCTGAATAACTTTCACTGGATCACTTCTATGGAAGACGAGCTTAATGGTTTCGAAAGAAATAATATGTATGGTATATAGTACCCAGACTAGAGCATCAAGCCGGAGTTTCATCACCAAATGGGTATTTAGAAACAAGAAGGATGAGAAAGGACTGGTTATCAGGAACAAATCCCATCTAGTCGCACAAGGCTACAGACAGGAAGAAGACATAGATTACGATGAAATATTTTCCCCTGTAGGCATACTAGAAGCCATCAGGATATTCTTAGATTTTGCCGCCCATAAGAGCTTCATAGTATATCAAATGGATGTTAAGAGCGCATTCCTGAATGGAGGCATACTTCCTTCAGTTCGAGTACCTATGTTATAATTTATGTGTATATTTAAATTGTGATTTAAATATTTTGCTCGAATATCTCGATAAATTTGTAGTGGTGTTTATTAATGATATTTTAATCTATTCAAAGAATGAATCGGATCATGCCGAACACTTGAGAATAGTGCTGAATATTTTGAGGACTACCTACTCATCTCGAGCTAAGGGCAAGTACGCCCAAGTCCTCAAATAACAATATACTCATCTCAAGTTGAGAGGAAGTATGCCAAAGTCTTCGAATAGGGATCTATATGGCCCACTCATCTCGAGCTGAGGGCAAATACACCTAATTATTTAAATAGAAATATGTATGGTCTACTCATCTCGAGTTGAGAAAAAATATGCCCAAGCCTCCGGATAGGAACCCGTAGGGCCTACTCATATCGAGTAGAAGGCAAATATGCCCAAATCTTAAAATAAGGATCTATACGACCTACTCATCTCGAGTTGAGGACAACTACGCTCAAGTCTTCAAATAAGAACCCATACGACCTACTCATCCCGAGCTGAGGGAAAGTACACCTAAGTCTTCGAATAGGGATCCGTATGGCCTACTCATCCGAGATCAGGGAAAATACACCAAAGTCTTCAAATAGGGATCCGTACGACCTACTCATCTTGAGCTTTGAAGTACGCCCAGGTCCTCAAACAACGGCCTACTCATCTCGAGTTGAGGGCAAGTAAACCTAAGTCTTTGAGTGGCGATCCTAAAAGCCCAGTCATCTTGAGCTGAGGGCAAGTATGCTAAAGTCCTCTGGAAATACGTCTGAAAATTCATTCACAACTGGAATAGAGGACAACTGCACCTCGCCGATTTCCGACTTCAATGCATAACACCAATAACCGGTGCAACCTTGTCTCAATAATTTCATCGCCTTCATGGCTCGGATAATCATCCCAGAAGTACCAGGTTTCTGCCCTATAAAAACGTGTTGAGTACCATCCAGCGCAACTATCGAAATTATTTTCTGACGATAATCTACTATCGCTCCATGACGATCTAACCAATTGTCACCGAGGATGAAATCTTCTCCTTTCATGTCAATCACAATCAAATCGTATGGCCAATCTCCACCGCCGATGGTTACAACAATTGACAATCTCTCGATCCCTAACTATCCTTTCCCCACTCGATAGTCAAACGATAAAAGGTTCACATGTAGAGAGGCCATCGAAACCCAAACGACTCACACAGAACAAAGATATAAAGGAATGAGTAGATCCAGAATCAAACAATACATCTACCGGGTGTATATAAATATAAACAATACCTGACATATTTGCAGCCCCTCTGTCATCAATCCGCCTCATTTTGTACACTCGAGGTGGAGCCGATCTAGTACTTGGAGTATCCTTATGCTCGATTTTTCCTCTGCCGCTTACATGTCCGACACTCAGAGTTGGATGACCTGCAAAGGTAAACGCTGGAGCAGGAGTCTGCTTTGCCAAGACTCTACTTGCTGTCTCACAAAAAGACTCCCGGTGTCCCTGCTTCCCACACTTGAAACAGTCAACGGGACGTAATGGGCAACAAAAACTGACATGTCATGGATTTCAACAATTAAAACAATCTCTTGGCACTCCTCCACTAGGTTGAGGGGAACCAACGGAAGACTGCACAGAAGATTGAGCCCTACGTGATCCGTTGCCTCGAAAACTGCCAGAAAACTTCGGCTTCTTCGAACTAGGATCTGTCTGTACTGGTACTATCACCATCTCATATACAAGCTCTCTATCTTGATACTCCCTCAACGTAGCACACCTAAGACCAGCCATATACTTCCGAACTTTAGGTTTCATTCTAGCATCGAAATGAAGGATTTTACCGTCACATCCCGAACTTGATCTTGAACATATACTAGTTGTTTGTTGAATGTCTCAATTGTCTCAGAAATAGGAACATCTTCGGGTTGAGCTCTAAAGAATTCACTAACTCTGGCTATGTTAGGAGTATGCCCTCGAATGCCACTCAGAGCTTGTTGAGTGAGGGCATTGTACTTATAATTATGTAAACCATTTATATAAGGCAAATGAATGTTTCTTTATTTACTGGTAGTTACTGGCATTCCTAACTCGTAAATAAACATATAGAAACTAGTCTGTGTATTTGAGAGCAAAACGTTCCACTCCTTATTGGATAAGGGGGTCGGCACTGGAAAGGTTTATAGCTCAAATACTTAATCGTTCGCAAGTCGATGAAACTTGGTAGGCGTTAAGTTTATGTGAAGACTTGTATGACGTGTTCTTTGACATGGAGAGTGCCTGTCGAACACTAATGGTTAGTGGGAGCACACGTTATAGGTATGCTAATTAGATTAGTATACTCGAACCGACTCACCCTCGATTCGTCACACGGATTTCACTCCGGGACAGTCAATGACGGAATCAAAAGGTTGTGATAGGTATTCGTGAACCTTCGACTTGAGGATTTAGTAGGGATGTGCTTGTGACGTCAAGATTTTCATTAGAGTAGTTCGACCACATGCCGGAAGGCGGGGTCAACCTCGACGTGCATCTTGGACGGGTAAGTAGTAGGTCTCATGAATACCAAGATAGAATTCTTTCTCTGTTAGTGAACGGGTTATATGTCCTATGCGGTTATTGAGATGAGATCATAAGTCTTTGGCCAAAGCATTGGAGCTAGTGTATTTGATACGAGAGCTCGATGATCTCGATTTGCATTAACGCATGCATAGCGTCAAGTACATATAGGGTTTGGTGACCGTGACCCTATAACTTGATCGGGATATTTGAAAGAAGGGTTTATACGTATCTGGTATTCACGACGAATGGTTCTTGAATGATCCCAATCATTCGTTCTCGGTCGAGAGTGCAGTGTAGGCCACCAGTGGCTAGGTGGTGCTACTACTCTTTGGTTCCTCCCATTGCTGACTGAGACGGACCTACCGAGTCGCGCATTAGGATTGACGACAGAATGAATCAAGCTAATTCTCTCATTATGAATATTAGATATTGGATATCTAAATTTAGGACATTAGATGTCTAAATCGATTTATTGGATAAATTGATTTACGGCCTAATGAATTAAATATATCACTGGGTGATTAATTTAATTCATGGATATAATTATTTCTTGGAGAAATTAATTATGTTATAATGTATTTGATATGTTTAATTAATTGGATTAATTAATCGATATAAATACATCGATACGGAATCGGAGTTTATCTGTTTGGACTCGCGGGAGTCCGAAACGAACCAAACTTGTCCGATTTCTACATGGGCCAAACCCCACAATTCCACCCACTTTCATATGGATCCATGTTCCATTCTTTAATGCTTGATCATTGAGGTGGTGGGGCTTTGATTCTCATAATTATGAGATGTGCATGTGGAGAGTTGAATAAATGAAGATGAAGACATCTCTCACTAATTCATTCCAAGCAACTTTTGCTTCCTACGTGAGTGAGATTGAGAGAGAGAGAGAAAAACCATTTTCTCAATTATCTTCATCTTCTTCATTCATTTTCTTCTTCATTTTCTTGGAGAAAAATTGAGAGAAAATCATATAGAGAGAGTAAGATTAAAACACTTAGAGTGTAGTAATCTTTACATATATAGCTTCATCACTTAGCTCTAGCCGTATCCTCGGAGGATAGCAAGGTGATCGTCGTTCTGGTTGTTTTTCCGGCGCGTGGCAAGTAGAGACGCGGTGCTTTCGGCGTTGGATCGTTCAAGAGCTTGGGGAATAGCTCAAGAGAAGGTTACCATTTAATCAACGGACTTCGAGGGTTAGTTTCTTACGACTCTTGCTTTTCGTTTATATATATTGGTATATACGTAGCTCGATCGATCCTCGTAGGGATTCGGATCGAATTAATTTTCGTTTTACCGCTTCTGCTGGGCCTTCGTTTTAGGCACCGAATCCCAACAGGCTAACCATACAGGTGCTGGGCAATACTGTGCTTCCATTATATCTTTAAACTCTCCCCAAGTAACATCATGATCCCTGTGTTTAACAGCCCTCCACCATTCTGAAGCGTCATCAACTGTCAGATATTGAGAAATTGGAACTTTCTTAGCTTCAGGACAGCCAATACTGTCAAAGATCTTCTCCAGCTCAACTACCCAATGATCCCAGTTGTTCGCATCAACGGAGCCATTGAACCTGGGAGGATTCATCTTCATGACTTCTTGTATCCATCGATCCTCAATAGTCTTGCCAGTGTGAATGATTTGCACCACCTGCGCCAATTGGTGCACTTGAGTTACAACTTGTTGGAGTACATTGGGCACATCAGCCTCTGCACGCCCACCTACTCCCCTTGACGGATCCGGGTCTGATCTAGCCACAGAATGAGATGCTGAATTTGAAATGGACATCTCGGGTTCAGATTCCACTACCCTGCCACGGCCTCGGCCGCATTAACGGATGGCTCTACCTTTTGGCATACCGAAGAATAAGAAATAGTTCTACAAGGAAACGATTACAACAATATTACCTAGTAACAAAGACATTTACTCCCGATGAAAAGGAATATCCAACATTCGAAAAGACTTCCAGCACAGGCAGCACGAGGTGGTTGCTAGTACCTATAGTCCAGAAATGTTCTGCCCTCACTGTACTACCGACATAGCACGCATTACCTCACTATTAACATGCACTAGCACATCGCAATAGCGTATGCTAGTCCACCATTAGCGTACGCTAATGTCCCATTCGCAGAGTCCTGAAAGCTCACTGCCCAGTCGGCCTAGCGTTGTAACACCCCCGATATATTCAGGAATATTACAGCGCCGTAAATCCTTTACATAAGGATTTACAAGGCTGAAGAATTGAACAGACATTAAAAGGTACTAACGAATGGAAATAACGGAATTACGATACAACAGTTCTGACCAAATACAAAAATAATACAATTGTTCAACAGAACTCAATAATACATCACCAAATTCAAATTCATCATAAATGACTTCGTACTCGAGTACTTATTGAAATAACCAATAAACAACAAACAAATGAACCCGGCCGAAACATCACTCTGCACCCTCGTCGTCATGCAGCTCCAGTGGTTGTTTTCCCGCTCTCCTGGATCCTGAACATAAACAAAATGTTCACCCCCGAAGGGGTTAGAACAACGATGCTAGTACAAGTACCACAACATATTATTTCAACGTCACACGCAGAATAATAATAATAATGTAAATGATAAAATGTCCAACGAGTCTTCTCCTACGAGAAATTCAAACATAACATACATAACTGATAATCACAACATGATATCATAACATACACATGGTAATTCCGTCGATCCAGCGTTCACTGCCTAGAACCCACGATGATCCCGTCAGACCAACCCGTGGTGGAAAAACCCGTCCGATGATCCAGCGCACGCTAGCATAGATCCCCCGATGATCCCGTCGGACCAACACGAGGTGGACATACAACGACGACATACATGCACGACAATATGTATAACAACAATACATAAAACAAATAAGGTACTTGCCTCGATTTGAAGACAATAACAACACTTCCACGAAAATGAACACTCGAAGATCGTCCTCCTCAATCAATCACGTAACGAGACCAAACCTTAACAAAAGAAATGATATAGGATTTATCTCACGTCGTACGAATGTTTAACAATTCGATTTACAGCCAAAAGTTCATAAAATGTAATCTGCCTGAACTGCTTAGCGCACGTTAAGTACTCTGTGTAGCGTGCGTTAAGTCTGCTCGATAGCGTACGCAAACAACAAAGCCTAGCGTATGCTAACTATGCATGGTCAGTACTTCACTGATCAGTCGACTGACTCGTCTGATGGTCTAGCGTACGTTACGTACCAAACGTAGCGTACGCTAACTCGTGCTCGATAGCGCACGTTAATCTTCATAGCATAGCGTGCGCTATCTGTGCATGGCAGTTTCTCATCATGATCAAAACAATGAAATCTTCCGTGATAATTCATGTTACCTCCATGAATATCATGTTCATACGATTATGAATGATTTTACGGATAACAACAACTTCGGATTCAAGGATATGCATACCATTATAAAACCATATTCCATTTTGACTACAATTCTTCATATGACGATTCAAAAGGCTTAACGGTTGATATCAACACCTTATATCCATCGAAATTATCATGTTGTAGTTGTTTAACATTCCATCTATACTAGATAAATCCTTCCATGATCAATCCCTTAGATTTATCTAACAATAATGATGTTAAAGTCAAGTCCATGATTGTTATGAAGTCATCTACTAGATTCGGATTACCAATGATAGAAGCTTCCTTTACTTGTTCAATGTAATAAGATTCGAATCATGATGATCATAATCAAGGTACTTAAGGCCTATTCATCTCAATATTCCAAACATGATGTACTTTGGATAAATCACTTATGAAAATCAATATCTTGTTAATATGATCATCCAATTCTTTAGAATCCAACTCTAAGTCTGGAGATAGGTTGAACATACCTTAATATGATGAAAATCACTGAACCGTAAGGTAGAATCCGACTCCGGTTGGTTGTATGCCACTCCAAGGTGCTATTCCACTTCAATGATTACTCCCAAGTGATAACCAATATACAAAGACTAACAAGATGTGTTCTAAGTGTGTAGAAGGATTAATACAGCTCTCTGGCCTCTCAAGAATGAAGAATGGACGAATGAAATGTAAGCCAAAACGGGTTGTTGTCCCATTTATAATATTCTGCATTTTAACAAGTTAGCGCACGCTACTAAGCTTTCCTTAGCGCGCGCTAATAAGAGTTGACTTCAGAACTGTCCAGGTTCATCCGCGGGAATCTTATCCGGACCCATGTCCCGGCTGGCGCATGTGCTAGCCGTCCAGTTCAATAATTGAGTTCTTAGCGCACGCAACTCCTACATGCATAGCGTGCGCTAGTAGTAGCCTGATAGCGCGCGTTAAGCTACATTCTTAGCGTGCGCTATCACGAGTTTGCATGAGACATTTGCATGTTGTTATACTTATGTACAAAGATGTCAATGCAAGAAATATCATACTCCAATAATCAAAACCACGAATCCGAATAATACAGGGTTTGAATACAGATGAAATACACCGTAATAAATCCGGATATTACAAGCGTGTGCTACGACCAAGAGTAGCGTGCGCTACTGATACACGATTAGCGTGCGCTAGCAACACAATCTAGCGTTCACTAACTGCTACTTCCCAGTATTAAATTCGCAAAGTCCGGCCAGAACAAACACATTCTGATAATCACAAAACTCAACAATTACCGGCCATGAACATTCCAATTCCAATCACCAATACACATGATTCCAAATACCAGACAATACTGTAACACCCCAAACTAGGCGGATATTACAGTGCTGTAGATCCCCAACTAGGACCCACCAGGCAAATGAAAATGAATGAATTACACAAGATAAATGTAGTACCGAACTACATTACAATAATAATTACTCCGATGAGGAGTTTAGTTACAACACACCAGGACAACACCGAATACTAGTGTATTTTATATGAAGATAAAATACACAACACTGAATGAAACGGAGTATTCAAATGAAAGTCTGCAGCGGAAAATAAAGGACAATAACATGAATAACTGAAAGATCGGGGCCCCCTACTAGTATCACTAGGACTCCTCGACGTCAACATGCTATTCCCGTGCGTTTGCCTTGCCATGACCTGAAAAACAAAATCCCCAAATGGGGTCAGTTACAAAGAACAACAATCCTCAAGAGTTGAAAATACACAATCATGATTATATCTGAAGTTATGAAACATCCTGTCGAAACATACGCAATCAAACATGCTATATGAATCAACTAACAGTAAGGCTCAAAGGAAATGGCGCCACACTACGCCCGGGATGGAAATGTGTCCGTGCACAAGCCACCAACGAGTATCGATCGAATACACGTGTGGTCTTGTACCTAATCAGTCTCACAAAACAATCAATCTCGTGTGCACAGTCCAATGTGAGGCCACCAACCAAACACGACTATAATGTGCCCGACATAAAAACCCTACACATACCAACCGGCATGCCAGTATGACCCGGAATGCCACGATATAACAAAAGTGACATCGAAAATGAATAATGACTCACCGAGGTGGAATGGTAACGAAATAAATGACAGCTCAATGAAAAGATTGGAACCGTCGTTCCTTATGACTGAAACGATTAATTGATAACAACAAGTTTTTATATGATTAATATAATGATGAATGAGTTATGATTATGAATGAACAACAACAAAAGGGATGAATATCCTTTTAACCGAGTAAGAATTAACTTACACAATACCGGTGGCAATTATCCTTCCACGAACAACGTCCTAATTGAGATATCGGTCGCTCGAACAACCTTGAATTATACAATATCCAACAACTCGTTCAATATACGAATCAAACACGAATATAACGAACTCAAAACGTCGATACGATTAAACTAAGTTCATTGGGGCATTATATCGAATACGTTGTATCCAAACTCCGATTGTTTACAATCAAACCTCAATATACCAATATCAAAATCCCCAAGAAGTGTTTCAAACCAACAAAACATCTCCAATACGATCAATAATCCGTTATGAATATCCAAAAATGTGATTATAACAACAATTAGTCGAAAATCCCCAATTCCAACTCGATATTCAAGGTGTTCTTGAATAATCCCTCAATAATCAATGAATCCTTATACAAACTCATAATCATATACATATCCCTTCATATAACATGATTATAACGTCGAAACATCATATCTCAACACAAAATCGAAGTCGAAGTGTTGAAGGAATTACCTCTTGAAGATCCAAGTACTTTAATCCGAAGAACACGCGTTTAATCGAGTATCCAAGCTTCCCGAATGATTGAAGGTGATGAAAAATACACACTCAAATGATAATTGATGAAGAAAACTCTCCCTCAAGCTTCTCTCTCTCGTAAAAGGTGGAAAAAACTGGAAGGAATGAGCTGAAATGCTCAAAAAATGAATTTATAGGGGTTGACTACCTGCCGGACACGGCCGTGCCCGATCGGCACGGTCGTGTCGCATGGTGGCCGGCAGGGACTCGGCCGTGTCACTGCTTGACACGGTCGCGGCGCGGAAGGGCCTTCCGATGACCCGTCAAGCGGACTTCGGCATGACTCGACCGTGCCAGACGACACGGTCGGGCGTGCTGGGCAGTCGGTTCTGGCTTATCCGGAAGAGTTCGACTCGGCCGTGCCAAACGACACGGTCGAGTCCTGTGGGCAGATACTTCGGCACTTCCGGACGAGTACGGCACGGGCCGTGTCGGACGACACGGCCGAGTTCGGTCGGCAGTGATCGGCCAATATCTGAAAAAATGAGCGGGTGAGCTAAAACGACCATAACTTTCTCGTCCGGACTCCGATTGACTCACCGTTTGAACCATTGGAAAGCTAACTCGATGTTCTATAATATTGCAAAGATTTAGAATTTTTGGAGTTACCAAAAATTAATGGTGATCTAACAAAGTCGAACTCATATGAGGAAAGTTGAAACAATGAACAATAACGATACACAACTCGAAGTTTCTCCGAACGGTGAACACGGTGAACGAACATGATTGATGAATGATTATAATTGAGTGAAAATACACTGAGTGACAATTACAGACTGAAAATTACTGAATGATAATGACTGAATTACAACCGGGTATTACAAATACAACAGGGGAAATATAAATAAATTCCCAACATAATATATCAAAAATAACACACATTATTATTAAAATGCACGGATATTACAGTTCTGTGGGTGTTTTTGGAACTGATTGGCACCAACTTTAGAATGTACGCCGCTGTTTGTAAGGCATACCCCCAGGACAAAATAGGTAAATCCGAGTAACTCATCATTGACCTAACCATTTATAAAAGAGTTCTGCTCCATCTCTCAGCAACACCATTTTGTTTTGGAGTTCCCGGCGCAGTAAGCTGGGACAAAACCCCCTCATTTACAAAGAAATCCAAGAACTCTCTACCAAGGTATTCGCCACCACGATCATATCGTAGTGACTTGATACTCTTTCCATGACGCTTCTATGTTTCAGCCTTGAAATCTATGACCTTGTCAAAGGCTTCAGCCTTACGTTGCATCAAATAGATGCATCTATATCTCGAATAATCATCTATAAACTTGATGAAGTATTCAAAACCACACCTAGCCTGGATGTTCATTGGACCACATACATCCGTATGAACCAATTGTAACACTTTAGGTTTCCCTTGATTTTAAGAACTCTTTTGGTCATTTTACCTTCTAGACAACATTCACAAATTGGAAATGACTCAACTTGGAGGTGATCTAATGGGCCATCATCTGCTAATCATTGAATTCTTCTAAAGTTTACATGACCTAACCATTGATTCCACAGATATGTTTGATTTATGGTTGAATGTTCTTTTCTCTTTTTAGGTTTGACAAAGAGTTAAGCGATTTTTGTTTATACATGAGAGTTTGTGTAGTATTAATGACATACATTCTATCAGTATAGGTACCTCTGCAAATATATTCACCGTTTCTTCTAATAATAGCATCACCATCAAAAGAAACTGAATGACCATCACAACTTAATTTAGGAACTGAAATTAAATTCATTCTAAAACCAGGTACTAATAATAAATTATTAAGGACTAATATTTTATTACTAATCTTCAACTGCACGACTCCCGCTGCTACGGCCATAAGCCTGGAATAACCACCTAGTTGATGGTGATCTCGCCCGCACTAAGTTGCTTGGTTACCTAAAAACCATGTGAGTCAAAGCAAACCTGATCGATGGAGCCTTAATCTACTATCCACGAAGTGGTAGAACAAGCAACCAAATATGTTTTGACTACTAGTGCACAAGACATACATTTCTTAAGAGCAGGGCAGTCCCTTTTGTAACACTTTCTGACCGCACTTGTAACACTTTCCCTTTAGCTTTTTGTTCGCCTCAGGATGAGGAGCCTTGCTTTTTATCTTGAGAGTTGCCACTTGCTTATGGCCCACTTATTTCTTCTTCGTCCCCCATTTGGGTTTAGAAGTTGAAGCACCAGTTGTCGCAAGAACTTGATACCCTTGTCTGAAGAGTCCTTCCACAACTTAAAGCTCTATCAGCAATTCGGCCAAGGTTTACTCCCTACGATTCATATTGTAGTTTAAGCAGAACTGCTCAAAAGCTCCTAGGTAATCTAGCTAGGATGATATCGACCTGCGTTTCTGCATCGATAGTAGCCCATAAGATATCAAGTCCGTTCAGATGAGAAATAATCTTTAGAATATGATCCCTTACCGGGATTCCTTCAGGCATTTGGGTCATCATCAAGACCCTCATAGCATTTTGCCTAGCCTCCCGATTACGATGACCAAACATCTCACTGATTTTTTATCATTTCCACAGCCGTGCCCATACTCCGATGCTGATGCTGCAATACATTTGCTAAAGAAGTGAAGATGTAACAGTGAGCCATCTCATTATATTTCTTCCATTCGCAGTATTATTTCACTTCATCGGGTGACGAATCCCATCTGGTTCCAATGGGCACTCCTCAGTTAGAACAAACTTGTGTTCCTCGGCAGTCAGGACAGTATTTAGATTACGTTTCCAATCAGCAAAGTTAGTGCCATTAAGTTTGTTTTCTTTGAGAATTACAGCAAGTGGACTGAAATACATGTGAGATGAAATTAAAAACATTCATCACATATGCATAGCAAAATATAATGAAAAACTTCAAAAAACAATATATATGCTAGCAACCAATACCTCAAAAAACCCACACATGCACGCCAAAATCGTGTGGACGTTTACAAACACATTTTTTAAGTAGAGTTTTGCGTCTTTAATTTTACTATCTAGTCAATTTACGTTGTAAAAAGTAAAATTAATAATTGGTTTTTCTTGGCCATGTATTAGTTAACATAGACTCCGATGGGGAGCTTATTAATTAATACACCTAAGTGAATATATAATTTAATAATCTTAAAATATTATCCTTTAAATAATAGTCCTACACGGAGAGTCCTATCATAAAAAATAATATCTACCTTTTGTTATTATTTGAAATTTAATACCAGTGAACCAATAATTAGCAAATCTGATATGGAGGAGGACTCTAATGTCAAAGCGCATGCTAATTAATTCACAGTTTAAATTAATTATGGAGGCCATTGATTGTTTTAAAAAAAATAAATTAATCACTTAGTTACTTTAGCTTTAAGGTTTTTAATTGTCTCGTCCTAGCATATAAGAAAAGATATCACACATAATCTATACATGCCATAAATTCAAAACAGTAAAAACTAAAAATAAATGCATGGATAGTAATTTATCCAATTATCATGGTCTTTGTCCCCGAATTGAATCCGAGAAAATCTTCGACTCGATATCTCCCACTAGATTAAGCATCTCGTCACTCCTTCCTGGCCGGGCCGTGGTTTTCCAAAAATGAAAATATTTATTTTATGCAAAATTAATTATATAAAAAAAAGTTAATTTTAAAACTCCAAATCTCCGGCGGACGAAACGAACGGCGGTGAAACGGACCGAACCAAAGCGGGCGACCCGAGCCGTGAACGGCGAACGGCAGCAGTGCTGCGACCCTCGGCAGGAAGGCCCAGTATTGACGGCCGTGTCTTGCTCGGTAGCGCCAGCGTCTTGCTTTGTTCGTCATGGTATCCCGGTGATCCAGTGTCTCGGTTATGCTCTATTACTTCGTGATTTTGTCTTCTCTAAATTCAATTACAATTTTATAGAAAATAAAATACATCGAATTCCAGCAAAATCACATGAAATTAAGACCCTAGATCTACCCGTGAGTTTCTCACGGGAAAACCATCACATGCCTCAAAATCGGCCAAACCAACAATTGCATAAAAAATAATAAAATAAACCATTCACATAACCATGATAATTGAATCATATTCCCTGCAAGAACACATCTAGCAAAATATCCCAACATCAAATTATATGAATGCTATCAATTAACCACCAAAATTAATTAAAATAGCAAAAGGCTAAAAATCTGTCTCCGATACCAATTGTTGGAAATAAAACGCAGCAAAAGCGAAGTTGGTGAAATTTGATAAAAGCGTTTTTTCGCATCCACGAGCAGAAAACTTATTTAGGCATGCTAATTAATTATCTACTAAGATTAATATGTAATTTAAACATTATTTATTATTTAATAAATAGTATTATTGGTAAAATCAATATCCTAATCTTGATCAAAAGATCATAGGATATTTACCTCTTGAAGCGTAGTGGTTTCTACCTTGATCTCTTCATCAAAATCTTCTAGAGTGTGATCCCGCCTTAATCCGGACTTTGTGTGGGCAATAAGCTACCGAATCTCTCTTGGACTACAAAAGGGATCGGCCGAATCTTTTACTTCTCACAACTCTCGATTTTTCTTTTTCTTCAAGTATTTTTGATTTATGGCAAGAATTAAAGTATTATCTTAATTGTGGAATCAAAGACACAAGTCAAGATCCACAATTAAAAACTTAGAAGAAAAAATCAAAACCCTTGCGTTATGAAGATTATGCCGCGGCCAAACCCTCCCTCATGTCCTATTTATAGGCTTTTGGACTACTCTAGGGATCTTAAGGAAGCTTAGATTTAGGACTCCTAGTATAACCCAACCTTCCATATTAAGCCCTTCCTAATATGGTTGAGTTCACTAATATCAATTAAATCCACTAAAGAATTCATATTGCACTTCCAACCCAAATCCCAATTTTTGATATCAGGCTCCTTGTTTACATATATTATTTCCTGTGTTTAAAATATCGAATGTCTATTAATTAGTTTAAGCTACCAACACCTTTAAATAATTAATTCCTAATCCAAGTGTAGTACCACTCGAACCTTATTATTATATCAGGTTTGAATCCACCTGCAGGGTCTAATATAATAATCATTATCGAGCTCCTCAAGGGGACATCGTCAACCCACATGAGTAGGGACACAATTTCTAGTTATAATAATAATTGTCATATAAATAATATTATTGCCCATGATATGATGCATATTGAGTCAATCACTGTGACTTTCACTCATGGTAAATCAAAACAATAATTATTATAAATACAAAATTAGATGTTATATACTTAGAATTAAGAAGGTTAGAACGTCAGGTAAACTGCAAGCTATGGCAGTTCTGTAGCTCCCCTTGGGGCTGTCTAAACCCTTTATATAGTTAATAATTGTCTGAGATTTACGTTATTCTTACAGTCAATACAGAAGACACTATTTCACTGCGATCGAATTCAATATATGCAAATACGCTAATGCATGCTAATAGTCAAGACCAACTCATCTCAAGCATACATTACAACCTTTCATATAATTTGTCTAGTAATTATATAGGTTGTCAACTATTATATTATTTTATAAGGCACCGATAATGTGATCTTCAGTGTGACACAAACACACCAGATTATTTACAATATAAAATAATTAGACAATATATTTGTATAACCATAATGTGAATAAATATGCAAAAAATGTGATTAAATGTAATTAATATTCTCATAGGCAGTTATAAGGAAATAAGGTAATACAAGCATAAAGTATGCTTTGCAGTATACAACCCTAGCAGTTTTATATGGACTTGTCATCTTTCATCATGAATAACTCTTAGTCATGGAGAAGCATATTTATCTTCGTCTCCTTGACTTGAGTTGTTCCTTCGTGAGTTACCTCGAGTATTTTTCAAATTTCTTTGGCACTTTAAGATGAACAGATTCGATTGTGTTCTTCTGGATTTATAGCACAATATAACAATTGTGTGGCTTTACAATTGTAATGGTCATTTTTCTAATTCTCCTCATTATATTCTTCAAAACTTTTGAGAGAGCCGTCGGATTTTGTAGGAACTTTTGGACAAAGGCAAATAACCTTCCAAATTTTGATATCATAAGCTCGAATGAAGATCAACATCTTTTTCTTCCGTTTCATGAAATTCGATCTATCGAAAAATGGTGGTCTGTTTAAGGAAAGATCTTTTACCTGACCAAAAGTAAACGCCATTGGATCGTTTTCTCCTCGGATGTTAAGCCGACTATTATAAGAGAACCTCTCTGATACCAATTATTGGGTTGGCAATGCCATTATAAAGGTGTTGAATAGTGTGGTGTAGAGTATTGAACTCTTTTCGCCTTTAGAAGCGATAGATAAGTGCGGAAAATAAATAACATGGAGATTGATAGAGGTTCGGAAAACTGCTTACATTCTATCCTTGGTTATCTTTTTCTATAGGTTCAAGATAAATCTTTCCAACTTGTCTTCGATCGGTCCAAGGTAAACTGTCACAATCTTGTCTTCTATCGGTCTAAGATAAACAATTATATTCTTGTCATTTTGTCGGTCCAAGATAAACCATTTTTCCTTTCATATTGGATAAGGAAACACGTTTCTAGTTTTCTATCAGTACTAGAAAAACTTCACTTGAATTTGATTGTAATTATAATAATTCCGGATCCACGATCCTAATAACACCGAATCAAATCTACAATCAATTCTTACCGCTCATGTATAGTTGAATGAATCAAACACTCAAACTCTTATCAATTAAGCTATATTACAACAACAATGAATATATAATAATCTCAGATGAATATGAATTATACTTGGAGTTATTGTTTTGTTGAATAATAAATGAAGTGGTATTTATAAGCGCAAAAGCCTCAACTAGCCATTGCCGCCTGCTCCTCCATAGCGTACACTATGCTCTCCCCTTAGCGTACATTAGGCACTTTTGTGTACGTTAACCATGCTAGGTTACGTACGTTAGGATCTGTCCAGTATAGTCCAGTAGATATCTTTCCTCCTTTGCGTACATTATATCTTCATGTTACGTATGTTAAGTAAAATGGGCATATGAATATTGTATAAGTTGACCTTCTAGATATTTCCAGCAGACTGATATTTGAATTAGCATTTCAAACTTTCATAGCGAGCGTTAAGCTCAATGTCTTACGTATGTTAAGAGTTCTTAAGTGCGTGCGTTAACCTTCTTCGTTGTATGCGTGCACATGCATGAATGTTATCATCCAGTTTCTTCTGTTTTCATCATTACGTACGTTAATCTATGTCCATAGCGTATGATAACATCAATTTCATTACTATTCAGTCCAGCTCGTGTAACACCCCAAACTAGGCGGATATTATAATGCCGTGGACCCCCAACTAGGACCCACCAGGCAAATGAAACTTAATGAATTAAATAATATAATTGTAGTACCGAACCACATTATATCATTAATTACTCCAATGAGGAGTTTCAAGTACAACCCACCCAGGAAAATACAGAATACATGTATATTTTATATGAAGATAAAATATACAACACTGAACGAAAATGAATATCCAAACGGAAATCTGCAGCGGAAATATAAATGAAGAAACATGAATGACTGAAAAAGGACTGGGGCCCCCTACTAGTATCACTGGGACTCCTCGCCATCAACATTCTCTTCCCGTGCTTTAGCCTTGCCAAGACCTGAAAACAACATCCCCCTACGGGGTCAGTTACACAGAACAATTTCCTCAAGAGTTGAACAATATACAACAATCACATATCTTAGTTATGAATTCCAGCTGAAGAGGGGCACCATAGTACGCCCGTAATGGTATGTGCAAGTGAACAAGACGAGTGTCCGTACACACCCGCCCTTGCGCCTAATTAGTCTCATGGAGGTACATTACCGTGTGCACAATCCATTGTGTCGGTGAACCCGATCACATGACTATCAAGTGCCCGACTAAAAATTACACACATCCCCACCCGGCCACGCAATATGAACCCGGAAGGCCACAAGGACAAAAGTGACCAATTAACATTAATGAATAATAATCCGACAAGGGTCAAGAATGACTTACCGAGATGAAATAACAATGAAATGAATGGTAGCTCATTGAAATGATTGGAACCGTCGTTCCTCGTGAATTGAATGATTAATTGATAATTACAAGTCTTGACATGAATGATATATTATGAGTGAATTACATGTATGAATGAACAACAACATAAGGAATGAATATCCCTTTAACTGAGTAAGAATTAACTTACTCAACACCGATGAAGAATGTCCTTCCTCGAACAAACGTCCTAAAATGAGATATCGGTCGCTCGAACAACCTTGAATAACATAATTACCAATAAACGCTCAATATACATATCAAGCATGAATCACGACCAACTCAAAAGTTGATACAACAATATCCAAACTCATAGAGGCATTCTAACGAATACTTTGTAAACGTTCGACCCTTTTGATAAGCCAACCCCAAAATAACGAAACCAAAATCCAAGTGAGTAATAAAATCCGACAAAACACCTTCAATGCTATCGATAATCCCATAGGAATACACAACTCGAGTTAACGACAACATCTGATCGAAAACCCCCAAAATATCAAAGTCAACTCTAAAGTGTTCTTGAATCAAACCCCAATATTCATGAAATCCGAAATATATGCCAATAAATCCGTAGGAATACATTTATCCAAGGTAGATAATCCATATCTAACATATTCCAACTTAAAACCAAGCTTACACGAAGAGATCGGAAGGAAAACATTCAAAATCCGAAATTCTAGATCCAAGAAATATTTACATTGATTTGATGTATTGGAGAGGATGAAATGATGATTAATCCAACTCAGAATCTTCAAGATGATGATAGGTGAGTGCAGCTCGAAGAGATTCTTCCAAATCGCCTGAAATCGCTCGGAATCGCCCAAAAACGAAGCGAGAAATGAAAATGACGAAACTGGACTGGACTGTCCAATTTATACTGTTCCCAGATTAGCGCATACTATGACCTGATATTTAGCGTGCGCTAGCGGGTTAACCGGACAGTCCATTGAACTCTGACTGCCTCGTTAACGTATGCTACGAACTTGGTATCGTGCGCAAACGCCTTCCCGATAGCGTGCGTTAACCCAAAATGTTAGCGTGCGCTAACTGAATATCTGATGCCCAGTAACTGAAGTCCAGAACCTTCTGTCCTCTCACCTGCTCGCGATAGCCTGCGCTACACCCAAAACTCAGCGTGCGCTACTACACCATTAGCGTATGCTAAAATCTACTCATAGCGTGCACTATGAATTATTCCAATTCAGTCCAGTACCCACTGGACTCTACCTGATCGACCTTAGCGCATGCTACACCGATTGCCTAGCATGCGCTACCCCAAACTACTAGCGCGTGCTACTTACCATTCATAGCGTGCGCTACTTTAACTCGACTGCAGTCCATGTAATATCCGGAATTTCTACTACTGTTGTTTGATATTATTTTATCCGAGTTATATTGTACAGCATGGAATCTGTACAGTAGGGATAAAATAAATGAAGGACTGAGATGTCAGTATTGGTATAATTGTCGTATTTGGTCGACAATTGTATTTGAGGATATAATGTGTTGAGTAATGTATATTTGATATGTCGTATGTTCGTATTTGATATGTCGAGATGTTGGACAAGGATAGCTGAAAATGGCTAAGTATAGCGTTATTAGCGCACGCTGATATTCATGCATAGCGCACGCTATCGTGCAGGATTAGCGCATGCTACGTTCATAGGTTAGCGTACGCTAGTGCGGAATCGGCTCGGAAGGAATCTACGCGTGGACCGAGGCCACTTTGGCGCACGTTACGATAAGTCAGCGGATGTTGTAATGTAGTGTTAGCGCACGATAATGCATGTTGATTAGCGCACGATAACTATATATCGGTCAACAGGTAATCTTTGCTTTATTGTTTGATTTCGTCTTTTGGGGTCATGAGCATCTTCGTTGTAGGTGTGGCGTAGCAAGTCAATGGTATTAGCGCACGCTAAGGTAAATGACTTGCGTCGCTAAGCGGGATGATTTACGTAAGTTAATGCATGGGCATTACGTACGTAAGTTAGTTTACGAAGCAAGACAGTAGCCTCTGGGCTTCGATAGCGCACGCTAACAAAGTCAGTTAGCGCACGCTAAGGCGGTAGCGCACGCTAAACATGAGATGTTAGCGCACACTAATAATGAATATTATAAAAAGGGGCAGAAGGGTGTTATTAAGCATTTCGTCATTCTTTCTTCTTTCAAAGAGAGAGAGAGAGAGAGTTGGGATATATTTGAGGTTCCAAACACTGGATTAAGATGGAGTTAATCATCCATAACAACATTTGAAGCTTGAAATCATTGGTGATTCTTGTAAATGGATTCAACCTTGGAAATCTATCCATTCCTTCAAAAAGGTAATTACTCTTCACTTTGAGATTTCGTTTTGGATTGTATATGATGTTCTTGAGCTGATGATTATCATATAAACAAGTTCATAAGTATGATTATGAGTTGGATTGCCGGATTATGATAATGTTATTGTTGATATGAAGATATTGATATGAATCAGATGGTTTCGAATGAGTTGTTATCTTCAAAGAGATATGTTGGATAATGTCTTCCTTCAATTCGGATCTGTGATGTCGTTGTTGTTGGTTCCTTCATATGATGATGAACATGGCATGATTATGAGTTCTTGGTGTTTAGGTTGTTGATATTAAGAAAGATGAAATATGAATATATGTCTTGAATTAAAAGTCGGATGATTACTTATATGTTAAAGGATATTGGATTTCGTTGTTTGATAGATATGAAGATGATTCAGAATCACTTAGAGTCTTTGATAATCGCCAGATGTTGATCGGTATCCGAAATGCATGTAACTACACGTTATTAGCGCACGCTAAGCCTACTGGCTAGCGCACGCTATCGGGAACAACTTAGCGCACGCTACAGTAAAAGATTAACGTGCGTTAAGTCAACAGGCAGGGTAATATATTCTGTTTCGGTTATGAATTCGTGTTGGTTTTAGTTGGTTTGATCAGACTTGTGGTTAACTAAGATATTGTTGAGCCGTTGGGTTTGTGAAGTGGTTTTAGCGGTTGTTGATTATTATCGGATTGTTGTTTAATCGATTATTGTACTAGGTCAAGTTTATTGATCGGTGTCTATAACCGTATGCTGCGATCGTGTTCGAGGATGTTCGTGAATTGCTTTGGTCGGGACCGAGGAACTTGTAGATGATGACAATGGAATTGGTAACGACCTCATCATCGTCGTATCGGTATCGAGGCAAGTTATTACTTGCTCAGTTATAATGTTTAATGAATGGTTTCAGTTTCATTTCGTTTATAATGCATAGAGCGATGATTATTATTGTGAACTCTGGGTATTCGGATCGCATATCGTTCTTTCGATTCTGGGGGGGGGTAAATCATAATGTATATGATTTATCTCAGTTATTGGTATGTTCGAGTATCGAGGTTACATTGTGATAAACACGAGGATTCGAATATTTATGGTTCATGACACGTTTGGATTGTCGAGCGTTGCGGATAATCGTCGGTGATGATTGGACATCGAGGTTGCTCCCGAAGGACTCGGGGCAAGTATTCCATATTGATTATGGTTTAGTGTTATTTATTTTGGTCTCGTACATTTTCTTTCATGTTGTTGAACATGGAGTCGTCCTAGTAAATTGTCATGTTGTCGTGCATGTTATGTTGTTCATGTTGATGAACGTGTTGAATTGCATATGTGTATGCGTATTGTGTTGTTCATGTTGTGTAATTAATCCGATGAGATTATGAGGATCTATGCTGAGGGCGCTGGATCGGATGTCCACCATGCGTTGGTTCGACGGGATCATCATGGGGATCTATGCTGAGGGCGCTGGATCGTTGGACAGGTTTTCCACCATGCGTTGGTTCGACGGGATCATCATTGGGATCTATGCTGAGGGCGCTGGATCGTTGGATTACCAGTATTGTGTTGATGGAATCTTGTGAATTCGCATCATTGATTTTATCATGTGTTGTTGTTCACATGTGTATTGTTAGTTATCCACCTTATGTTGATGTGATAGGATCAACAAAGGGATCTATGCTGAGGGCGCTGGATCGTCGGATTTCCATTGAGTATACATGATTGTTATTGTTGTGATCATATTGATGAGGTCATATGAGTATGCATTTGTAGGTCTTGTGTTAGGACCCTGTCCGTATTGCATTGATCTGATCTCGGATCAGACTGGTATGATTGTCGTGGCACTTCATATCTCGAGGTATGTTCCGTATTTCCTTTGGTATTCGTCTTGATAGACGATCGGTTATCGTCTTGGGATTTGATGATGTTATTCGATGGATCGTATTGGTCAGAAATGGTATATTTCCGTATCGTGAGTTGGTTATGATAGTTTGAGAACCTTGAGTAATGTTTGAGGTACAGTACTTATATTATGTTCGAGTTTATTGGTAAATCGAGTATAGGATGTGTAATGTGATAATGGTTACTCTGATGAGAATTACTTGAGTAAGCAAAGTTATGGCGGTAAGATTACGTTGATTGTATTCTTATTCTGTATTCTCATTGGTATGTATTATTGATGTGATGTGATTGATATCATTGTTGGATGTTATGGCTGACCCCGTCGTGGGATTTCTTTTTAGGTTCTTGGAGTATCGAGCTTGTAGCGGTCGTGAAGAGATGAGCTTCCCGGAGGATACTGGCTAGGACATGTTGTGTGCTTTGAGTTTCTTGTTTGTTTCTCGTAGTCCGCTGCTAGAGTATCTTTATGGTTGGTCTATTTCCGCTGCGTGAGTATTTTGAAATGCTCTTTTGATATCTGGTAACTGAGGTTACTTTGGAAATCGTTTTCTAAACTTTTGAATATCGGCAGTTTGGCCTTGCGATTTCAAATGAGTTTTCTGACGGTTTGATACATGAGTTTTATAAATCTTTGATTATTTTCAATAGATAATCTGTCGTTAGCCTCTTGGGCATTTGTAAATGTTTGCGAAAATTTCTTTTAGCCTTGTGGGTTCCATCTCGGGGCCACGGCTGTAATATTTCGGTTAAATGCGGGGTGTTACGAATATGGTATCGGAGCATAGGTTGAGAAAACCTAGGCATTTGGGTCGAGTTGGGTCGTGTTTTTGTTGCGTCATTCGAGTTGTCGATTGACAAATATTAGAGCCGTGAGTCTTTGCTGTTCACTCAGGCTTGTGCGTTATCGGATTTTCCAGTATCGTACTGGGCTTGTTATAACTTTCCAAATGGTGTTAATGAGATTCTCTGGAATGAGATGTATTGTGTTCTTGAGTCGAACCGATTTGGCAAACGTGTGTTTTGAAAATATCTGTGTCGAGTATTTTCTTGAGTCGAGACATGTGCCAGTATCACGGGGAATCGTCGGCTTCACGATCTGTAAGTATTTAGATTTTTGAATTGCATTGAGATTTATTGTCGTTCTGTAGTTGATATGCTTTGAGATTCAGCAGAATATTATATGTTACAGAAAATTGATTTTGTGGTCTTACCAAAATTTATGTTTTTAGTTTTAAAATTTTTGAAAGAACTTTCGAAAATTTGTATTCTTGACGAGACTTTGTGATTTCAAACTGGTTTTGAAAATGTGATTGATATACATACGCATTTAGTGCATAGTGCATATCATATTGATGGTACGATGGAAAAGGAATTCGAACTTCGGTATGTTAGTTTGATTATCCGGCGATGATCGGTTGAGTTATCGGATAAGAGAAATATGTTGCGTGTTGTAGATTCATGCACATAATATTATTTTGGAAACTTGGGATTTTGTGAAACCGGAACATATGTGCTATGTGATTCCATTGGTATGGTAGTAGCGCGATTTTACCTTAGTGATTCTGGAATGATTTCCTTGTAAGCGTAGATTTGGGGATGGTGACCCCATACTGGTTGTTTTGGATATTGAGTGGTCGTTTACACTCCGTGTATGATTGGGTATGTTCGTCAGTTTGTGATTGGTTGTTCATATGCCGAGGGGTATGTTCGCCAATCGGATATGTTTATTGAGATCCACTGTATGTGATCGGTGTGTCGTTTTGAGAATTTTGCTTTTTCGTATATTTGTTTCTGTGGTTCTGTATTGATCGTGTTGGAGTTTACCGTGTGAAGGTATTCTCGATTTTCGTTGATCATTCGTTGGTAATATTGGAGTTTATCACGTTGATGATATTCTCGATCGTGTTTTGACCTCTGGTCGGTCATATTGGAATTTACCATGTCGATGATAAATTCGGTTGATTGTTGATCATTGTTGGTGATCATCTGAGCATTCGGATTTTGTGTTGATGCTTCGGAATTCGTGTCATTGTTTTGGGCAGTTGTTTTGCAGATGTATTGTGTATTATTAGTCTTATCAGAATTGGGACTTGATTATGTAATCAGGCAGACGGGATTTGATTCGGGCAGATTGTTTCATCCGAAGATGATATATTTTGTTGAGAATCGAGGAACCGTGATCGTAGCGTATTGAGACCGCATGCGGTGAGATCGGCGCTAGTATCTCGAGATCGTCGACTGCGTATTTGTAAGTATGCGGTTTTGGCTATTCGAATAATGATAGTGATCGGTGTCGTGATGGTTTTGGGATATTTTTGGGTTGAGCAGTATGTTTGTTTGTTTTTATGACGGATTGCAAGTTTCGAGACGAAACTTATTTTAAGTGTAGAATGTAATATCCGGATTTCTACTCATTGTTTGATATTATTTTATCCGAGTTATATTGTATGCAGATGGAATGCATGCAGTAGGGATAAAATAAATGAAGGACTGAGATGTCAGTATTGGTATAATTGTCGTATTTGGTCGACAATTGTATTTGAGGATATAATGTGTTGAGTAATGTATATTTGATATGTCATATGTTCGTATTTGGTATGTCGAGATGTTGGACAAGGATAGCTGAAAATGGCTAAGTATAGCGTTATTAGCGCACGCTGATATTCATGCATAGCGCACGCTATCGTGCAGGATTAGTGCACGCTACGTTCATAGGTTAGCATACGCTAGTGCAGATCAGCTCAGAAGGAATCTACGCGTGGACCAGGCCACTTTCGGCGCACGTTCTGATAAGTCAACAGATGTTGTAATGTAGTGTTAGCACACGCTAATGCATGTTGATTAGCGCACGCTAACTATATATCGGTCAACAGGGAATCTTGGCTTTATTGGTTGATTTCGGCTTGTGGGGTCATGAGCATCTTCGTGGTAGGTGTGTAGCAGCAAGTCAATCGTATTAGCGCACGCTAAGGTAAATGACTTGCGTACGCTAAGCGGGATGATTTACGTGCGTTAATGCATGGGCATTACGTCGTAAGTTAGTTTACTGAAGCAAGACAAGAGCCTGCAGGCTGATAGCGCACGCTAACAAAGTCGATTAAGCGCACGCTAAGGCGGTAGCGCACGCTAAACATGAGATGTTAGCGCACGCTAATAATGAATATTATAAAAAGGGGCGAAGGGTGTTATTAAGCATTTCGTCATTCTTTCTTCTTTCACCGAGAGAGAGAGAGAGAGTTGGGATATATTTGAGGTTCCAAACCTTTGGATTAAGATGGAGTTAATCATCCATAACAACATTTGAAGCTTGAAATCATTGGTGATTCTTGTAAATGGATTCAACCTTGGAAATCAATCCATTCCTTCAAAAAGGTAATTACTCTTCACTTTGAGATTTCATTTTGGATTGTATATGATGTTCTTGAGCTGATGATTATCATATAAACAAGTTCATAAGTATGATTATGAGTTGGATTGCCGGATTATGATAATGTTATTGTTGATATGAAGATATTGATATGAATTAGATTGTTTCGAATGAGTTGTTATCTTCAAAGAGATATGTTGGATAATGTCTTCCTTCAATTCGGATCTGTGATGTCGTTGTTGTTGGTTCCTTCATATGATGATGAACATGGCATGATTATGAGTTCTTGGTGTTTAGGTTGTTGATATTAAGAAAGATGAAATATGAATATATGACTTGAATTAAAAGTCGGATGATTACCTATATGTTAAAGGATATTGGATTTCGTTGTTTGATAGCTATGAACATGATTCAGAATCACTTAGAGTCTTTCATAATCGCCAGATGTTGATCGGTATCCGAAATGCATGTAACTGCACGTTATTAGCGCACGCTAAGCCTACTGGCTAGCGCACGCTATCGGGAACAACTTAGCGCACGCTACAGTAAAAGATTAACGTGCGTTAAGTCAACAGCAGGTAATATATTACATTTGGTTATGAATTCGTGATCGTTTTAGTTGGTTTGATCAGACTTGTGGTTAACTAAGATATTGTTGAGCCGTTGGGTTTGTGAAGTGGTTTTAGCGGTTGTTGATTATTATCGGATTGTTGTTTAATCGATTATTGTACTAGGTCAAGTTTATTGATCGGTGTCTATAACCGTATGCTGCGATCGTGTTCGAGGATGTTCGTGAATTGCTTTGGTCGGGACCGAGGAACTTGTAGATGATGACAATGGAATTGGTAACGACCTCATCATCGTCGTATCGGTATCGAGGCAAGTTATTACTTGCTCAGTTATAATGTTTAATGAATGGTTTCAGTTTCATTTCGTTTATAATGCATATAGCGATGATTATTATTGTGAACTCTGGGTATTCGGATCGCATATCGTTCTTTCGATTCTGGGGGGGGGGGGGGGGTAAATCATAATGTATATGATTTATCTCAGTTATTGGTATGTTCGAGTATCGAGATTACATTGTGATAAAGACGAGGATTCGAATATTTATGGTTCATGACACGTTTGGATCGTCGAGCGTTGCGGATAATCGTCGGTGATGATTGGACATCGAGGTTGCTCCCGAAGGACTCGGGGCAGGTATTCCATATTGATTATGGTTTAGTGTTATTTATTTTGGTCTCGTACATTTTCTTTCATGTTGTTGAACATGGAGTCGTCCTAGTAAATTGTCATGTTGTCGTGCATGTTATGTTGTTCATGTTGATGAACGTGTTGAATTGCATATGTGTATGCGTATTGTGTTGTTCATGTTGTGTAATTAATCCGATGGGATTATGAGGATCTATGCTGAGGGCGCTGGATCGGATGTCCACCATGCGTTGGTTCGACGGGATCATCATGGGGATCTATCTTGAGAATTTGGATCGTTGGACAGGTTTTCCACCATGCGTTGGTTCGACGGGATCATCATGGGGATCTATGCTGAGGGCGCTGGATCGTTGGATTACCAGTATTGTGTTGATGGAATCTTGTGAATTCGCATCATTGATTTTATCATGTGTTGTTGTTCATATGTGTATTGTTAGTTATCCACCTTATGTTGATCTGATAGGATCAACAAAGGGATCTATGCTGAGGGCGCTGGATCGTCGGATTTCCATTGAGTATACATGATTGTTATTGTTGTGATCATATTGACGAGGTCATATGAGTATGCATTTGTAGGTCTTGTGTTAGGACCCTGTCCGTATTGCATTGATCTGATCTCGGATCAGACTGGTATGATTGTCGTGGCACTTCATATCTCGAGGTATGTTCCGTATTTCTTTTGGTATTCGTCTTGATGGACGATCGGTTATCGTCTTGGGATTTGATGATGTTATTCGATGGATCGTATTGGTCAGAAATGGTATATTTCCGTATCGTGAGTTGGTTATGATAGTTTGAGAACCTTGAGTAATGTTTGAGGTACAGTACTTATATTATGTTCGAGTTTATTGGTAAATCGAGTATAGGATGTGTAATGTGATAATGGTTACTCTGATGAGAATTACTTGAGTAAGCAAAGTTATGGCGGTAAGATTACGTTGGTCGTATTCTTATTCTGTATTCTCATTGGTATGTATTATTGATGTGATGTGATTGATATCATTGTTGGATGTTATGGCTGACCCCGTCGTGGGATTTCTTTTTAGGTTCTTGGAGTATCGAGCTTGTAGCGGTCGTGAAGAGATGAGCTTCCTGAGGATACTGGCTAGGACATGTTGTGTGCTTTAAGTTTCTTGTTTGTTTCTCGTAGTCCGCTGCTAGAGTATCTTTATGGTTGGTCTTTTTCCGCTGCGTGAGTATTTTGAAATGCTCTTTTGATATCTGGTAACTGAGGTTACTTTGGAAATCGTTTTCTAAACTTTTGAATATCGGCAGTTTGGCCTTGCGATTTCAAATGAGTTTTTACGACGGTTTGATACATGAGTTTTATAAATCTTTGATTATTTTCAATAGATAATACTGTCGTTAGCCTCTTGGGCATTTGTAAATGTTTGCGAAAATTTCTTTTAGCCTTGTGGGTTCCATCTCGGGGCCTACGGCGCTGTAATATTTCCGGTTAAATCTGGGGGTGTTACAGTCCAGTGCCTTCTGGACTGTCAGCCTGAACCACCATAGCGTGCGCTAATGCTGAGAGGAAGCATGCGCTACCCGTACTCAATTAGCGTGTGCTAAAAAGAGTACGTAGCGTGTGCTACTCCTCACACACAGCCCACTAAACAGATTACAATGATGATACACTCGGCCCGACTCTTCAACCGGGTTGAATGACGCACCAAAACTGATACACAACTCCCAGTACGCCAATAGTGAATATAAATGAATGAACGTGAAAGATGAATTATTAATAATGAGTGAAAATTACTGAGTGGCAATTACTGAATGATAATTACTGATTGATAATTATTGAATTACAACCGGATATTACATACTCCCCCCTTAAAAAGAGTTTCGTCCTCGAAACTTAAGGGTCAAACAACTCGAGATAACTCTCCCACATACTATCCTCGGTTTCCCAAGTAGCCTCTTCGACTCCATGTCTAGACCACTGAATTTTAACCAAAGGAATCATCTTGTTCCTCAACTGTTTGATTCTCCGCTCTAAAACTCGTATAGAATGCTCCTCATATGAATGATCATCCGCGATCTCAATTTTGTCGAACTGAAGTATGTGACTCGGGTCAGCAACATACTTCCGCAACTGAGAGACGTGAAACACATTATGAATTCGGCTCAATGCCGGAGGTAAAGCGAATCGATAATCCAGACTGCCTACTCGATCTAAAATCTCAAACGGTCCAATAAATCTCGGACTCAACTTTCCCCGCTTCCCGAAACGGAAGATACCTCGACTCAGGGATACCTTGACCAAAACGTGTTCACCTGCCTCGAACTCTAATGGTCGACGACGATTATCTGCATATGATTTCTATCGACTCTGAGCGGTCAACAAATGACTTCTGATCAAAGCTACCTTCTCACGGGCGGCTATAAGGATATCGGGCTCGGTGCCGATTAATTATGATAGGTCATCCCAACACAAAGGAGGTCGACAACGACGACCGTATAAGGCCTCGTAAGGTGCCATCTTAATCGAAGCATGCCAACTGTTATTGTACGTGAACTCAATCAACGGTAGTTGGGCTTCCCAATCGTCTTTCCAATCGAGGTCACATGCTCTCAACAAGTCCTCCAACATCTGAATAGTCCTCTCTGATTGTCCATCAGACTGAGGGTGAAAAGCCGTGTTGAAGTTGAGATGAGTTCCCATTGCACGATGAACTGATTTCCAAAAGTGCGACACAAATCGCCCATCACGATCAGAAACGATACTCTTAGGAGTATCGTGCAGTCTCACTATCTCTCTGATGTACAACTGGGCAAGTCTCTAGGGACCCCACGTATCCTTAATCTCAAGGAAATGAGCTGACTTAGTTAAACGGTCCATAATTACCCAAATTGTATTCATGCCACGACGACTCGTCGGCAAACTCGTGATGAAGTCCATAGAAATATCTTCCCACTTCCACTTTGGGATGAGGAGCGGTTTTAGCATACCCACCGATCGCTGATGTTTTATCTTGAATTGCTGACAGGTTAAACATCTTGAAATAAATTCCGCGACTTCTCGCTTCATATTGCTCCACCAGTAATTCTATTTCAAGTCCTTGTACATCTTGATAGAACCCGAATGGATGGAATAAGGGGTAGCATGAGCTTCTCTCAAAATCGAGTTTTTTAACTCGTCATTCGTCGGAACGCATAACAGGTTCTTAAATCGCAAAAGTCCATCCTCGTGGAACATAAATCCAGGGGCTTTCCCATGAGTCACATCATCTCGAATGCGCAACAAAGATGGGTCCGAACCCTGATTCACTCTGTTCGCCTTCTCAAGTGGCGATGAAATCTCTAACGTACAAAGTTGCCCTTGTACTCATTGTAACCAAACCTCGACCTCAGATCTTAGGAATTCCTGTTGAAGTTCCTTCTAAACAGTCAAACGAGCAAGCATTTGCTCCTGAACGGACTTACGACTCAAGGCGTCGGCGACAACATTCGCCTTGCCTGGGTGGTATAGTATCTCAATATCATAATCTTTGATTAGTTCCAACCACCGCCTCTGTCGCATATTTAACTCCTTCTGAGTAAATATATACTTCAAACTCTTATGGTCGGTGAAAATATGAGAGGTGACATCATAAAGATAATGATGCTAAATCTTCAACTCGAATACCACGGCCGCAAACTCTAGGTCATGGGTTGGATAGTTGACCTCGTAAGGTCTCAGCTATCGTGAAGCATAGGCAATAACTTTCCCGTTCTGCATTAATACACATCTAATACCGTGTCCGGACGCGTCACTATAAACCACAAATCCTTCCGTCCCTTGTGGCAAGGAAAGGACAGGTGCTGAAATTAATCGGCTCTTGAGTTCCTCAAAACTCTGTTGACACGCATCGGACCACTCATATTTCTTATCCTTCCACAAAAGATTCGTCATGGGTTGAGCGATTTTAGAAAATCCTACCACGAATCACCGATATTAACCAGCTAATCCGAGAAAGCTTCGGATTTCCTTAACATTCTTCGGAGGTTGCCAATCTCCAATAGCCTCCGTCTTCTGAAGTTCGACGCGTACTCCATCTGATGAAATCACATGTCCGAGAAACGTCACTTCGGACATCCAAAACTCACATTTGGAAAACTTTCCATATAGTTGCTCTCGTCTCAACACTTCGAGAACCTGATGAAGGTGAAATTCGTGCTCCTCTCGGTCACGAGAATAAATCAGAATGTCATCAATGAAAACCCGATTTATTAACTCCATGAACACCGCAGGTGCATTAGTTGACCCAAACGGAATTACCACAAACTCATAATGACCATAGCGTGTTCGAAACGCCATTCTAGCAATATCCGACTCTCGAATTCGCAATTGATGATACCCAGATCTTAAATCGATCTTGGAAAATACTGAAGCTCCCTGAAGTTGATCCAAAAGATCATCGATGCGGGGTAGGGGATATTTATTCTTGATCGTCACCCTGTTCAAATCCCGGTAATCAATGCACAAGCGAAACGAACCATCCTTCTTCTTGACAAATAACACATGTGCTCCCCACGGGGATGCACTCGGTCGGATATAACCTTTCTTGGTTAAATCCTCCAATTGATTCTTCAGTTCTTGCATTTCGGTCGGGGCCATCCGATACGGTGCCTTCGATATTGGGGATGTACCATGCTCCAACTCTATTGTGAATTCCACATCTCTTTGTGGAGGCAAACCAGGTAACTCGTCTGGAAATACATCGACATATTCTCTCACGACCGGAATATCCGCCAACATTATTGATGATTTCTCGGTCTTAGTCATACAACACCAATAACTGACAAAACCCTGATTGAGTAATTTTACTGCTTTCATCAAATTGATGACTCTTCCGGAACAGCTGGGATTACCTCCCTGAAATACACATTCGACCCCATCATCTGAAATGATAGTGACCATATGCTTACGGACACTAATGATGGCATCGTGGCGATCCATCCAATCGATACCCAAAATAACGTCGTCTCTCGGTAAATCTACTACGATCAGGTTTGCCAACCAACCACGGCCATTAAGCTGAATCGGACAATTCTCAATCTCACAATCCCCGATAATTCTTCTACCGTCAGGTAGACCAATGATAAAAGGTTCACAACTAGTAGCACTATCCAGATGAAGTCCACTCAAGCATGACTCGGAAATGAATGAATGCGATGCACTAGTATCAAAAAGGGTACACACAGGTTGAGATAGAATTTCGAGTGTATCTGAGATCATCCGGGCCTCCGGATCGTCGGTCTTCTTCATCTCATAAATTTGGGGCTTGTTGGCCCCTGAACTGGACGCTCCCGTCTGATAGATTTTGGCTCTGCCTTTGTTTGCTCCCGTCGTCTTGAACGATGCGGACTGAGTGGCCTGATTCTGAACCGCTGACTGTCTCAGGGCCTGAGATATCAACGGAGTAGGTTTAGAGTCTCTTCGGCAAAAACGGGCCTTATGCCCAACAATCCCACAGTTATGGCACGTGATAGTCTGCCTCGGACACTTGGTGCTGAAATGACCCTGTTCTTCACAGTTGAAATAGGTGATGGCCGAACTGGCCGCTCGGGACTGAGATTCCGCGGGTCTAGGCGCCATAGGAGGTCGCTCAGAAAAAGTAGGGCCTGCACGAGGCTTCTTGAAAGTTGCCTGACTGCCTTCAAACTGATTACGGTTCTTAAACTTCTTGCTAGCAGTTGAAGGTTGTTGCTTAGCAATCTCCTTAGCAGTAAGCTCATAAGTAAGAGCTTTCTCGATGAATTTGGCCAGAGTAGTGCAATTGTGAGTAAGCAACTGCATCCGCATACGAAGTTTCAACCTCTTCCTGAAATACTTGATCTTGTCCGCCTCGGAGTGAATAATAGATGAGGCGAAAAGAAGAGGTTCCTGAAATTACTCGGCGATGGCGAGAACATCATCATCCACTGAGAGGTGAGGAGTGAGTAATTCTGATAACTTGGCCTCTCTGAGTGGGGCCGGATAATACCTCTCCATCATGAGAGTCTTTAATTTATCACAAGTACAAGATCCGTCAGTGGGCTTCAACGATAACCACCAAGAGTGAGCGCTCTTACCCAGATAGTAAGCAGCGACTGAAACTTTATGCCCTTCGGGACACTCCAACATAGCAAACAACTTCTCGAAATGCTCAAGCTAGTGAACTATATCCACCGGCTCAGATGAGCCCTCAAAAGTAGGTGGTCCTTGGCGAGAGATGTCGCCAATAATACTGCTCACACTCCTCTCTTGTCCCTGAAGTGGCGGCGGAGGAGCCCGCTGATTCTGGGTGGTTGAGTTCTACATCGTCTCCATGAGGCGTGCCATCTGTGTCATCTGGGCCATCATGCCCTGCATAAAAGCGAGGGGATCAACCCGAACACCTTCTGATTGTGTTGTGTCACAGGTACGACTCCCTGAAAGTGAATGAGTGGCAGCGTCGCTGCTCGATGAGTTTGCATTATTCCTCGCATTCGCACGTGTATTCACACGAGCTCTCGGACGGCCTCTTCCCCCACGTCCTCTGCCAGCTCTCTCCATACTGAAGTAGGAAAGTCACATGATGGTTATAGATCTCGCATGAATACCGCATTATGATTACGTCATGAAATGATAATAATGAGCGTACGCGCTCTAATACAATGATTACATGAATGATCAACTGAGGTGACATGATTATCTGATGAAATTCTTGAAATGATTATCTTGAACAGTTAACAAGATTAATGATACGATCCTTAAGATCAACAACTGAGCAATGAAATGAACTGAGTGATTAATGAGTTAACATGATCGACATGATCAAAAATGAAAATTATGATTGAGGATTGGTGACTGCTGAATGATAAATGAGTGATTCTTATTGCCAGAAATTATACCATGGCGTCAGAAATCTTATTGTTCTTTGGTCTGAGGGGCTCGGCTCTTGCACAGGTCACACGTGACACGAAAGTCCAATGATACTAGTATAATGAACGATGATTTTTAATGAGACATGACTCGGAAGGTAGTATTCAAAACCACGCTCCGATACCAACTCTGTAACACCCCAAACTAGGCAGATATTACAGTGCCGTGGACCCCAACTGGAACCCACCAGGCAAATGAAACTTAATGAATTAAATAATATAATTGTAGTACCGAACCACATTATATCATTAATTACTCCGATGAGGTGTTTCAAGAACAACCCACTCAGAAAAATACAGAATACATGTATATTTTATATGAAGATAAAATATACAATACTGAATGAAAATGAATATCGAAACGGAAATCTGCAGCGGAAATATAAATGAAGAAACATGGATGACTGAAAAAGGACTGGGGCCCCCTACTTGTATCACTGGGACTCCTCGCCGTCAACATTTTCTTCTCGTGCTTTATCCTTGCCATGACCTGAAAACAACATTCCCTAACGGGGTCAGTTACATAGAACAAGATTCCTCCAGAGTTGAACAATATACAATAATCACATATCTTAGTTATGATTTCCAGCTGAAGAGGGGCACCATAGTACGCCTGTAATGGTATGTGGAAGTGCACAAGACGAGTGTCCGGACACACCCGCCCTTGTGCCTAATTAGTCTCACGGAGGTATGTTACCGTGTGCACAGTCCATTGTATCGGTGAACCCGATCACATGACTATCAAGTGCCCGACTAAAAATTCCACACATCCTCACCCGGCCACACAATATGAACCCGTAAGGCCACAAGGACAAAATTGACAAATGAACATTAATGAATAATAATCCGACAAGGGTCAAGAATGACTTACCGAGATGAAATAACAATGAAATTAATGGTAGCTCATTAAAATGATTGGAACCGTCGTTCCTCGTGAATTGAATGATTAATTGATAATTACAAGTCTCGACATGAATGATATATTATGAGTGAATTACATGTATGAATGAACAACAACATAAGGAATGAATATCCCTTTAACCGAGTAAGAATTAACTTACTCAACACCGGTGAAGAATGTCCTTCCTCGAACAAACGTCCCAAAATGAGATATCGGTCGCTCGAACAACCTTGAATAACATAATTACCAAAAAACTCTCAATATACGTATCAAGCATGAATCACGACCAACTCAAAAGTCGATACAACAATATCCAAACTCATAGAGGCATTCTAAAAAATACTTTGTAAACGTTCTACCCTTTTGATACGCCAACCTCAAAATAACGAAACCAAACTCCAAGTGAGTAATAAAATCCGACAAAACACCTTCAATGATATTGATAATCCCATAGCAATCCACAACTCGAGTTAACGACAACATCTAATCGAAAACCACTAAAATATCAAAGTCAACTCTAAAGTGTTCTTGAATCAAACCCCAATATTGATGAAATCCGAAATATATGCCAATAAATCCATAAGAATACATTTATCCAAGGTAGATAATCCATATCTAACATATTCCAACTTAAAACCAAGCTTACACGAAGAGATCGGAAGGAAAACATTCAAAATCCAAAATTCTAGATCGAAGAAATGTTTACCTTTATTTGATGTATTGGAGAGGATGAAATGATGATTTATCTAACTCATAAGCTTGAAGATGACGAGAGGTGAGTGCAGCTCGAAGAGATTCTTCCAAATCGCCTGAAATTGCCCGGAATCGCCCAAAAACGAAGTGAGAAATAAAAATGATGAAACTGGACTGGACTGTCCAATTTATACTATTCCCAGATTAGCGCACGCTATGACCTGATATTTAGCATGCGCTAGCGGGTTAACGGACAGTCCAGTGAACTCTGACTGCCTCGTTAATGTACGCTACAAACTTGGTAGCGTGTGCTAACGCCTTCCCGATAGCGTGCGTTAACCCAAAATGTTAGCGTGCACTAACTGAATATCTGATGCCCAGTAACTAAAGTCCAGAACCTTCTGTCCTCTGACCTGCTCGCGATAGCGTGCGCTACACCCAAAACTCAGCGTGCGCTACTACACCATTAGCGTATGCTAAAATCTACTCATTGCGTGCGCTATGAATTATTCTAATTCAGTCCAGTACCCACTGCACTCTGCCTGATCGAACTTAGCGCGCGCTACACCGATTGCATAGCGTGCCTACCCCAAACTACTAGCGTGCGCTACTTACCATTCCTAGCGTGCGCTACTACAACTCAACTGCAGTCCAGTTCCTTCTGGACTGTCAGCCTGAACCACCATAGCATGCGCTAATGTTCAGAGGTAGCGTGCTCTACCATACTCAATTAGCGTGCGCTAAGAAGAGTACGTAGCATGCGCTACTACTCACACACAGCCCAATACACAGATGACAATGATGATACGCTCAGCCCGACCCTTCAACCGGTTGAATGACGCACCAAAACTGATACACAACTCTAGTACGCCAACAGTGAATACAAATGAATGAACGTGAAAGATGAATGATTAATAATGAGTGAAAATTACTGAGTGGCAATTACTAGATGATAATTACTGAATTACAACCAGGTATTACAGCTCGTGCATCTTCGACTATTGTTAATTAATTGTTGTTTTTCTTTGTTCATCAACACATCATTAAAATTCTTTAATATATTTGTGTGGAAAAAAATGTTCCAACAGTGGGATGAGGTCGTGGCTCCACAAAGGAAGCAAGAAAGTCCACTTGGTTTGGTAGACACCCACCGAGGAAGAGAAGGTCCACTGAGGCACATAATGATCCTCTGAACATCAATGTTGGAAATCCTTCCCACGAGACTGTCTCTTACTATAACTATGTCCATGAATCATTTCCGGTGGACGCCTAGGGGTCTGAATCAATCTCAGAGAACAAATAAATCTTCATGTATGAGAGTGCAAGCGATCTACTTGATAGGTCAACAATTCGTATTGATGATGCATTCACATACACTATCGTCCATGACATCATGGAGCATGACGATATCAAACCACGCTCCATGGACAAATGCCAACATAGAGGGCACTGGCCCAAATGGAAAGAATCAATCCAGGAAGAACTTGATTCTATGACAGAACTTGATATAAATGGGTTTATATCTGAAAGCCCAATGAGGAGAAAGAGGTCCTTTGGTATAAGGCCCGACTTGTCGCCTAAGGCTTCTCGAAGGACTGGAATAGACGTGATAGCATTCCATTACTTAATTAGATTACTAGTTTCCGAAGGACTGGAAATACAGTTAATGGATGTGGTCACTGCATATCTCTATGGGGATCTTAATACGGAGATATACATGAAAGTGCTTGGTGACATTTCACCAGCCAAGTCAAGTGACTCTAGGCAATGTAGTGCGTATTCAGTTTGATTTAAACACTCACTTTACGGAATAAAATAATCCAGGGGGATATGGTATACCTGCTTAAGTGATTACTTCATTGGAAAGGGATATAAGAAGACAAACTGTGTCCGTGCATGTCTATTAAGAAAAGAAGTTCCGGATTAGTGATTGTAGCTGTGTATATCGGCTATATGAACATAATTGGTACTCTTGACTAAGTAAGAGAAACCACCAGCTATCAAAAATATGAATTTGAGATGAAAGATCTGGGGAAAACTTAATTTTGTCAAGGCATTGACCTGGAATACCGGTCTTGTGGAATTCTCATCCACCAGTCTTCCTATGTCTAAAAGATAATCAGGCGTTTCAATATGGACAACGCACCCAATTAGCACCCCCATGATCGGTCGTCGTTTAAACTTGGAGAAACACCAATTTCGTCCAAAGAAATGTGACAAACATCTTTTGGGAGCCGAAATTCCCTGCTTAAGTGTAATTGGCGCATTATTATACTTAGCAGTGTACTCTACCTGATATTGCTTTCTCAGTGAACTTGTTGGCAAGATATAGTTCTGAGCCCATGCAACGCCATTGGAATGGTATCAAGAACATCTTTCGACATGAAAGAAACCATTTACTTGGGTCTTTCATTTCCCTACGTGGCTAACAAAACTGCCTATGATTGTGCAATCACTAAAGCAAGTGAGAATGCCAATGTTGCTACACTGACGAATGTGTTGGTAGGTTTTGCTGATGCTAGGTATATTTCAGACCCACACAAAGGTCGAGTTCAAACTGGTTATGTATTCACTATTGGCGACACCACTATTTCTTGAAAATCAACTAAACAAATCCTTGTTGCTATCTCCTCAAATCATGCGAGAATATCGCTCTACACGAGGCGGTACGTGAGTGTATATGATTGAGAGCCATCATTACACATATTCGATGTACCAGTGGACTAAGTAATGTCACTAATGCGCCCATATACATATATGAAGATAATGCCACTTGCATCAAATAAATGAAGCTTGAGTATATCAAGGGGATTACACAAGTCATATCTCTCCAAAGTTTTTCTAGAATCAGCAACAATAGGCCTTCCTCAACATCCAAGTTAAGCAAGTAATGTCTGAGGAGAATGTTGATTGATTCATTCACTAAATCATTGCCTAAGTCCGCACATGAAAAACATCTAAGAAACATCACAATGCGTAGGAGTTCTGGACTCCCGAGATCAAAATATGCTTCATATTTTAGAGTTTTTGACCAAACTAGTGTTATTGAAAAAAGTATTTACCATAATAGTGTAGTTCCAAAAATATTTATCATAATAGTGTAGCAGCAAAAATATTTACCAAAATAGTGTATTTCTCAATTTCCTTCAACTTCCAGCATTTCATCATTTTTTATGTTACTGTTTTTTTTTCTTTTCTTACTGTTTTCCTGTGTTTTCTTGATTTTTTTATTTTTTCTTCACCCTTTTTGTTATGAATAGCGATTTCTCTCTCTCTCCCTCTCTCTCTCTCTCTCTCTCTCTCTCTATATATATATATATATATAGTTTACACAAAAATGATATTTTTTTTTATTCTTTTAGTCTACCCGTCATTTTGCACAACTTACACAAACTATTTTAATGCAATTATTGGCTTTCTTTTGTACGAATGACACGAACCATTTTAAACACCAAACTCTAGTCATCTTAAATTAAAATCACCATCACATGTACAATGTTCTTAAAACTCCAAAAAGTTGAACAATAGTTTATTAAAACAAACAAACAAAAAAAAACATCATAGCAGCGTTACAAAAAAAAGCTTGCTCGCAATCCCGCGGGGTCACAAAAAAACATCATAGCAGGGTCACAAAAAAAACATCATGTAGCAATGTAGCAGGGTAGCAGGTAAAAACATCATTAAGCTTGCTCCCAATCCCGCAGCCTTCCTTACTGATGCTAAATCTCATATCATTTCTAGATTCTTAACTTGAAGATAATAACAACTCCCTACCTGCAAAAAAAAGAAAATAAGATAATAATCACAACGACGAGCCATAAAAAATTATTTTGTGTCTTTTTATTTACTTTGGCTTAGACTGACATCTTTTTCGATTATGACCCCTTTGATTACAAATTCCATAAAGGTTGCCATTTCTTCCCTCTTTGATATCCATTCCATTTTTTAGTCGTGTTGAACGAGGACGACCTTTCTTGTTGCAGAGTTGTTCTAAATTTGGAAACAATTCTCAAGATGATGATTGTGTCCAATACGCTTCATGAGGAAGAGGAGAAAACTAGGATTCCCAAGTAGCACAATACTCGACAATTGAGTAGCATTTATCAATATATTGCCAACTATTCAAGGAGAGTTTGGCACATGCACTTAACACATGAGAACAAGGATATTTAATTGCCTCCCACTTACCACATGTGCAAGTTTTTTGTTCCAAATTAACTACTTGCAAATTTCTTCCTCTTTGAGTTATCAACTCAAATATACCTTTTTCTCGATTAAAAGATCTCAAGGAATGTGGACATGCTTTTGCCATCAAAGCTGCTTATTTTGCAACAACATGACAAATTTGTTGTGAGTAACCCATATCTTCTTCCACCATCATGTGCAAGTGTCTATCTATCAAGTGCATGTCTCTCAAGCCATTGATGAGCTTGCGGCTTTAGCTTCCCAATTTCATCCCTGATGCAGTTGAACTTTCGAACTTGGTTCTCACTACCGGCATAATAAGCTAAATTTGTCAATTCTGAGTTGCGAAACTTGTCGTAAAAATTATTGATAAAATGCCGTAAATAATACCTACTAAACAAAAAATAATAATGTAAGTTATTGAAATGTCATACGTTATTATGAAATATAAACAATACCTATGAAAATCACGTAGCTCTAACCACGGAGATCCATATTCATTAACAACCTTAAGATTTAGACGATCAGATATTAGACATATACCTTTACGATCTTTCACCAAATGATGCTTGACATGAGAAAGAAACTAGTTCCAAGTATCATAAGATTCATTTTCTACAATAGCAAATGCAAGTGGCAAAATTTGATTATTTCCATCAACTCCCATTGCAATCATCATCTTACTGTACTTACCATACAAATGGGTGCCATCTATGCTAATCATAGGTCGATAATGTTCAAACCCCTTGATAGAGGGAGCAAAAGTCCAGAAAACACTTCTGACTTCCACATGTTCTACATCGGTCTATGTTGAAACACACCACTCAACTATAGTTCCTGGATTGAACTTTTGAAGCGCGCCTAGATATTTGGGTAAGCAGCATAAGATTCTACCCAGTTGCCAAACACCTGTTCAATTGCTTTTTGCTTTCCGACCCAAACCTTCTTGTATGATGGAGTATAGCCAAATTTATCAACTATTTCAGCTCTCAAAGCAGGAATACTAATAGAAGGTTTCTCTTTTATAAGGTGTCTGGTTTCCATACCAATCAATCCTGCATCTAGGTTCGGATGGTCTTGAGAAATATTATAGTGTAAACAAGTATGTGGACCGGTATATGTTGTGATTTCAAAATATCTACTATGTTTGCATCTACTTGCATGGAGTCTCCATTTGCATCCAGATTGTAAGAATAAGTTGCATATTATGGTCCAAATAGTTGGACGTGACTCAATGACTTAAAACTGTCTATGTGTTCTAATGCTGTGGAGTTTGATAACTCTAATAAGTTATTCTTTATCCTTGAAAGATTTTTTTTCCAAACTCTCTTAAAATCATTCTTACTCATTGATTGTGACACAATCCAATTACCATCACTAGTCATATTTGTTCCTTCCATACTAGTAAAAGTTGAAGGTACCTGAACATTTTTGTCAAAAAATGCTTCACCTCTATCTACATGTGGTGCTTCATGTTCTTGAGTGTTGTGAAATTCATCATCTTCTTCATCTTCATCTCAAATGCCATCTTCAAACACTTCATTTAACTCAACTTCATTGTCTATATCCATTGCATTGCTCACAACAACAACTTGAGACATTGTAGAGAAATCATCATTCTGAATCATGTCTGATATGGCATTGCTCGTATTAGTTAATATCAACTAATTGCTCCTTTCATTTTCTAGCATAATAGATTCCTGATTTTTGCAAGCAATATTATAAACAAAACTATCAAATCCATAATAAACAGAGACAAGAAAATTTAGTACCAGTAGTGTTTATACCTAGAAGTCATCTCAGTGTGTCGTATTGGTGCATTATATTCAACTTCTAAACATAGATCAGGGGTACTCATTTCTTCATGGAGAGTAAGCACATCAAACATGATATGAACATCATCATTGTCATTGATGGGGACAGGAACATATTTTATCAGTTTTCTAAGACCAACCGATGGATATCTACAAGTTACTTTGATGCAGTGTTGTTGCTTATCAATAGATGTAACACGATATATATGGTCAACTAATTCATAAAATTGCATTCCACTGTTCACCTTAATTGCTTTATTTGGACCTTTATTATACGATACGCCATCTGGACCTTGACATGTTGTGCCATCCAATAGCAAAATAGTGTAATTGAATTCATCTATCAAAAATATATATAGCAACCAAAAATTGATCAGAAATTCATCTACCAATACCACAAGGAATACTACGGGTAGTATAAACAATCCAAAATCTGTTTTTCACACTGCCATATCAATACCAAAAATTCAACTGGACAGTGAGGTTTTTGTTAACTGGACAGTGAGTTTTTTTATTTAATTTCAACTCACTGTCCAAAAAATTAATATCAATAGTGAGTTTTTCACACTCCTAGTTAATATCAATACGAAAAGTTAAAAACATCAAACAATCTGGACAATAATTTTTTTTTCTTTCTTGAAATCATCAGATAGGAGCGAAATAGCGTGAGTTTTTTTTTTCTTCTTGATATCACAGATAGGAGCGAAATAAAAATTGCACAATAACGGATGGGATTCTCACTTGTCTTGTCGGAATTTAAGTCTAAATATTACCAATTGGCCGGCGACTGGATTGATGTGAGGCGGAAACGATGGTCGGTCACTCATTTGAGGTGACGGTTGTGTGAGGCGGTGGCTCGTGACGGTGGCTGGGGACTCATGTGAGGGAGTGATGTGGCCGACAACTCCTGTGAGGCGGCAACGGTTGCCATCGATTCGTTGGAAGCGGCTGTCGGGAGGCAGCGAATGAGGAGTTTGAGCTAGGGTTGTTTCTTGATTTTAAGTGCAGAGAACATTCGTCTCCCGTCTTTTTGGAACTACACTATTATGGTAAATACTTTTTCAATAACAATAGTTTGGTTAAAAACTCCATATTTTGGGCAACAATTTTTTATATGACAATTAATATTTTAACTAGAAATTATATACCAGCTAATGCGGGTTGATGATATCCCATTGGGGAGCTCGAAAAGGATTATTATGCTAAACCATGTATGTGAATTTAATTCAAATATAATAGCAAGGTTCTAGTGGTCTACACTTGGACAAGCAATTAATTAATTAATTAAAACTGTCAGTAGCTTAATTAATAAATAAAAATTCGGTATCTTAAACACGAGAAGTAATATATTTAAATAAGAAGTCCGATTTCGTAAGTTGGGATCTGGGTAGGCAGTGCAATATTAATTCTTTAGTGGATTGAATTAATATTAGTAGGCTTAACCATATTAGAAGGAGCTTAATAAGAAGGTTGAGTTCTACTCGGAGTTCTCACCCTAATCCGCCTTAGTAGTCAAAAATCGATAAATAGGATTCCAAATGGGGGGGGGGTGTCACTCTTCTACGTACAAGGGACTTTGATTTTTTGCTTTAGTGTTTAATTTTGGATCTTGACTTGTGTCTTTGTTTACACAATTGAGATAACACATTAATTCTTCGTGCTTTATAAAATAATATAATAGTTCACAACCTATATAATTCTAGACAACTTATGTGAAAGGTTCTAATGTATGCTTGGTATTAGTTGGTCTAGACTATTAGCATGCATCAGCGTATTTGCATATGTTGAACTGGATCAAAAGTGAGACAGTGTCTTCTGTACTGACTGAAAGAAGAACGTAAATCTCGGATAATTATTATTTCTTATTATAAGTATAAAATATTTAATTGTGTATTTATAATATTTATTGCCTTGATTTACCATGGGTGAGAGTCACAATGATTAACTCAATAAGCTTCATATCCTGCGCAATAATATTATTTATATGACAATTAATATTATAACTAGAAATTGTGTCCCGACTCGTGCGGGTTGATGATGTCCTCTTGAGGAGCTCGATAATGATTATTATATTAAATCATGCAGGTTGATTTAATTCTGATATAATAATAAGGTTCGAGTGGTACTACTGTTGGATAAGAAATTAATTAATTAAAGTTGTCAGTAGGTTAAATTTATTAATGGACATTCGGTATCTTAAACATGGGAAATAATATATTTAAGCAAGGAGCCCAATTTTGTAAATTGGGATTTGGGTTGAAAATGCAATATTAATTCTTTAGTGGACTGAATTGATATTAGTGAACTCAATCATATTAGGAAGGGCTTAATATGGAAAGTTGGGTTGCACTAGGAGTCTTAACCCTAATCCTCCTTAAGATTCCTAGAGTAGTCCAAACTTATAATAGGGACAATAAGGGGTTCGGCCATGAGAATTAACATCCAACACAAGGATTTCGATTTCTTCTTCTTAGTTTTTAATTGTGGATCTTGACTTGTGTCTTTGATTCCACAATGGTGATAACACTTTAATTCTTGCTACAAATTGGAATTACTTGAGGAAAAAATCGAGAGTTATGAGAGGAAACATTTCGACTGATCCATTTTGTAGTCCAAGTAATATTCGGTAGCTCGTTGCCACACAACATTCGAATTAAGGCAGGATCATAATCTAGAAGATTTTAAGGAAGAGATCAAGAAAGCATCCACTATGCTTCCAAAGTTAAATATCATATGATCTTCGATCTGGATTAGGATATTGAATTTACAAACAAGTTTATTTAATAAATAATAAATAATATTTAAATTGCTTATTAATATTAGTAGTTAATTAATTAGCATGCCTAAATAGGTTTTGTGCTCGTGGATGTGTAAAATGCTTTTATCAAACTTTCACCAACTTTGCTTCCGCTGCGTTTTATTTCCAACAATTTGGACCGATGCTTGCAAGGAGAGTTTCCAGGAATTGAAGTGTAGATTAACTACAGCTCTTGTCCTTGCCACTCCTATGAGAACGGGTGTGTTTTGTAGTTTACACTGATACTTCTAAAAATGGTTTGGGTGCTGTATTGATGCAAAATGGGAAGGTAATAGCCTATTCCTCGAGGCAATTAAAAGAGTATGAAAAGAATTATCCAACACATGATCTAGAACTTGCTGATGTTGTCTTTGCATTAAAAATTTGGAGGCATTACCTATATGGTGAAAAGTGCGAAATCTATTCAGATCACAAAAGTTTGAAGTACTTTTTCACATAAAAAGAGCTGAATATGCGACAGTGGAGCTGGTTAGAATTGGTTAAAAACTATGATTGTGTGATCAACTATCATCCTGGTAAGGCAAATGTAGTTGCAGATGCAGTAATTAGAAAGTCTATGTCTTTCTTTCTTATCACGCAGGAGCCACTATTATTAGACTTGCAAAATTAGAATTCGAACCCAAAATGAAGATGTGTTTGTTATCAGCACTCATATTAAACCTGCATCAAGATATAATCAAAGAAACCCAGAAGGTGGATCAGTATATAGGCACTTTGAGGGAAAAAGTTGATGAGGGCCAATTACCAAACTTCTGAGTCTCTAGTGATAAAACATTATGATATAAAGGGAGACAATGTGTGCCAGCCGAGCAGTCATCATAAGGGACATTTTAAAGTAAGCTCATTCCATTCCTTATTTAATACATCTAGGTAGGACAAAAATGTATAAATACTTGTAGCAACATTATTTGTAGCCTAACATGAAGAAAGATATTGCAAAATTCGTGGCAAAATGTCTAACTTGCCAGCATATCAAAACTGAACATCAAAGACAAGCAAGATTATTGAAGCCTTTACTAATTCTAGATTAGAAATGGGAACGCATTACAATAGATTTTGTGCTTGGGATACTAAGACTCAAAGTGGGTATAATCCAATATGGATGATTGTTGATAGATTGACCAAGTCTGCTCACTTCCTTATACTCAAATCCACATATAATATGGATCAATATGCTCAGGAATATATTAAAGAGATAGTCTGACTATGTGGGTTGTCCGTATCAATAGTATCTAACAGGGACCCTAAATTCACATCTGCATTTTGGAAGAGTTTACGTAATGCTATGGGTACGAAGCTTGCTTTCAGCACCGCATTTCATCCACAAAGTGATGGACGGAGAACATGCATACTAGATTTCAAGGGCAATTGGGATACAAACCTTCTATCGGTAGATTTCACCTACAACAATAATTACCAATCTACAATTGGGATGGCACCTTATGGATCACTGTATGGGAGAAAATGTAGATCTCCTGTACACTGGGATGAAGAGGGAGAAAGAAGTCTACTAGGTCCAGAAATGATACAACAGACTTCTATGGTAGTAGAAAAGATAAGTGAATAAATTAAGATTGCACAAAGTAAACAGAAGAGTTATGTAGATATTTGAAGAAGAGATTTAGAATTTGCAGTCGGAGATCATGTGTTCTTGAGGGTATCTCCAATAAAAATCATTATGAGATTTGGGAAGAAAAGAAAACTTAGACCGAGATATGTTGGCCCATTCGAAATTCTTGAGAGAGTTGGTGATAGAGCTTATAAAGTAGCCTTACCTCCTTCATTATTTGGTGTGCACAATTTCTTCCATGTATTCATGTTAAAGAAGTACATTTCAAACCCCTCACATGCATTAAATTATGAGTCATTGGAATTAGCCCCTGATTTGTCTTATGAAGAGAAGCCGATATAGATTTTTTGATAAGGAAGTAAAGAAACTAAGAAACAAGGAGATTCATTTGGTAAAGATTTTAAGGAGGAATCATGCTATTGAAGAGGCTACATGGGAAAGAGAGGAGGAAATACAAAGCAAGTATCCAGAACTGTCCGATATGTCAAATTTCAAGGATGAAATTTTATAAAGAGGGGATGATTGTAATGCCTCGTTATCTCCTTCTAAGCCAATAAACATTTTATGTCTAAAATGCATTTACATATGAGTAAGCATTTCGTGGGCTTAATTAATTGCTATACATATGATTAGGTTCGTTTTATGTCTATAATGTATACAGTATGTTATTTATTTACCCTAATATGATAAAACCTGCCTTTATAAATGTCTCATTGCAGTGGAAAGTCCAGTCTCTCGGTTAAAGGAGATCGACGTGCTAAACAGCTATAACATGATTTTATTTGTTGATTGTATTCTTAATATTGTGAATATTCTAAAAGAATAACATGAAGTATCATTTATTATTATACCAAAATATGGAAATCTATAGTTTTTAATTCAATAAAATATATATATATATATATATATCCATATATTTAATTAACTATATAGGTGTATGTGTGACTTATGTTACCATATGTGTATACATGTATGTAAGTAAGAAAAACATAGCCAATATCTTTCTTATACATAGAGTATGTTACGTATTAATGTGTCCCACATCGGCTGAGTAAGGAAGACATAGCCAATATCATTGTTATAAGTAGAGCATGGTACCTCTTAATAAGACATACACCTTCACCTAGCTATCTTCTTGGTGTCGGGCAATTGACATAGTGTCCTATTTCTAAGGTATGCTTTCTAATAGTCTTCTCTCTTATATTTTATTTTCTTATACATGCATTATTGTGTCTCATGTTTTATTTATTAAAAGTATAAGTTTTATGTGAATATTTTACGTGGTATGTTAGTTTTATAATAAGTAAATTGGTGATTTCATTAAGTAGTAGCATTAGAAATAATCAAGGATTTGGTGCATCATGAATTGCAATTAATCATATGTAAATTATTGATATGATTTTGATAACCATTATAGTTTCCATAAATGATTGTACGTGTCTAATTTATAGAAAGAGGCTTTTGTCACTAAGGGTCTAAGAAGAATTTAAAATTAGACCAATCTATGCCATGCTAAATTATTATATTGTGTTAATTAGAAACGAAGAGTTAAATTATAAATGAATATGGTCTATATTTTGTTGCATCAATTAAGAGGACATTTATATTGAATGAATATAAACCAGGCCTTTAGCACGTCTATCTAGCACGAGAAGCTGATCTTTTAACTTCAATATGCTGCTGGACCTGAGGTAAGATGAGGCTTTTCCTTGCTGTATCATAAGGATCATATATTGACAGGTATTTTCATATGTGACTATTATTGAATGATCATGCATAACATATATATTTGAAAGAATTTTTAATCAAAAGAAGTATAGTACTTGATTGATGATGGTTAGGCACGGGACGCGGGGGACCGGTGGACCCAACACATGATGGCAAATACTTATGGCTGAAAGTCGGTCAAGGAAACCCACAATAAATGAAAAAGGTTGAATACAGATAATGCCATTGGTTGAAAAACCAGCCTGAGAACCCCCGTATATATGTTTTATTGGCCAATTATATGAACAGGTTTCGAAACCAGGCCTATTACTATTAGTGGAGTATCAACTTCAATGGTACCCGATGAAAGGATTTTACAAGAACATGACTATGTCATATAAAGTACTTATTTGTTGATGAATGCGAGATGTGATACTCTGCTATTACAGAAGTTTCATCGTGCTGAGCTTTACCTCATTAGGTTCTTATGATACAGGTGACGATGCACATGTTTAGGGGCTGGCTACACCTCTTAAGTGCTGCCAGTCAGAGACTTGTCCATATGCCATTTTTGTAGGTCACAGGTCATCCAGGAATAAGTCTAGAGGGGGGGGAGTGTGAATAGACTTGTTGAAACTCTTTTCCACAAAGGATGAGTTTCTCAAATGATGGTACAAATGACTTGTAGTCAATGTAAGTGCGGAAGTCAGCTGATAACGAACACAAAATTAATCAATGGAATAGTTAAGTATGTATGCAGCATGTAATTATGATGACGAAAGCAGTAAAACACGCATGCAGTTATAGTGGTCCCAGAGGTGGGGTAATCCTCTACTAATCCACTTTTCTCCAAACCAGTTGGATATGAATTCACTATGATTCTCATCCAGTGATAAATATTACAGTGATTCAACTAATTACAACAGCTTCCAACCAGTGGAATTCCTTACCGTTGCAACTCCCCCTGACTGCCTTGCACCTCTTGATCTACGATCCTTGGATGCCTTTACAGTCTCTCGAACTTCAACCAGTGAAGTACCCCAAACTCAGGTTTTAAAGACACGAGTGATTATCTTCTCCAACTAAGAGCTTCTTCAAATAAGAACTTTAGAACTCTTGCTCTTTCACGATGCTATTGTTCGCTTTGATTGCTTTGTTTGCTTTGATTGCTTGTAAGTGTTGTTCGCATCGTACTGCTCAACTTCAAATCTTCAGATATATATAGGTGTCGATCCTTGAGCATTTCTTCATAGCCGTTGCAAATCTGTAACAAATCCATCCGTTGGAGAAATAGACTTCTTTTGTTTTTCTTTTTGAACGTTGCAAGGCTTGATTCCCATATTTTAATCCAATACCGACCATTGTGAAGACTTCCATGTGATGCGCCGAATCTTTTGAATGTAATAATATTAAAGTCTTCAGTGGTGGGTCTGGATGATTTATTTAAATCATTTCATTTCCGGGAATCTCTCCAATCTGTCTCTAATCGCCCGCATGTGACTTTCCATAAATATTGACTATTCAACGCATACTGACGTGGACTGGAGTACTTGGCCGATTACTTGACTGACCTCTCTATGGTCAACCAGTCTGATGTGCAGTCAACCTTCTTGGATGTCGACTTCTCTGATGTGCTGACTTGTCTGTAGTCTTCTGACCTGATTTGATTGATCTGATGGTCAGACTACAGATGACTTGACCTTTCTTCTTGACTGCAGTCTGGTCCAACTTTGTTGATTAAATTGTTTGACCAGAACTTCTCTGATATGGATTGCCTGATATGACTCGTCTGTGGTCAACCTTATCTGAATAGGTGAGTTGACCAAGACTCCGCTGATAGATACTTTTCTGATTTACACTTAGCCGATTTTTAAGCCTAACTTATGTGGCCTATAGAAGATACTCATTTGGTTCTTCTTTACATTTTGCCAAGTATCTAACTTAACTCAGTTTGGCCTATGGAAGATACTCATTTGATTCTTCCTTACATTTTGCCAAGTAATAAACATACATTTGAATATAATGATGACATCATCAAAATCTAACAAGTATTCCAAAAAAATTCCCCCTATTTTGATGATGGCAAAACTTAAGCAATTATTCAAATGAAGAACAGGTGTGCACATAAGTGTAAGACACAAACTAAAATCAGTCTTGTTTTGAGACAACTAGAGATTGTCATTCAAATGACTGTTTATATATTTCTTCTGATTTTGTTTACAAGTACATCAACTTTAAGTGAACAAACAAAATACAGAGAAATTACGAGTCTTTCAAAATCAAAAAAAAAATTACAAAAAAATATAAGTATAAATAAATGCTATCTGCCTCTGCCTCTGCCTCTGCGGACAGTTTTCTTGGCAGGCCTAAAGGGCTTTGCACCAATTGGTCTTTTCTTGATGGGTGCAAGACCATATTTCCTCCTGATAACTGTAATATCCGCAATTTCGAATTTCGGTAATTTTCTTTTTTCGGCGGAAGTCCGTTTTGACGGCTCGCTCATGACCGTTTCGTCATTCCGAGAATGATTAATTCTGCACTTTTTGTCATCCGAGTTCGTTTCGGTGTTGTTTTGTTGAGTTCCGTGTCTTTTGGCGACTTTTCCACACTTGAGCTCGATTCTTGCGAATCTCGTCCGAAACTATTGTTTCGAGTTTCTCGTAAGTTCATTTAATGTTATTATTCATGTTGCGAGCTTTGGTTCGGTGTTTCGATCATGTATCGTGTATTTCGGACGTTTTGGGCCATTTTTGTAATTTTCCAAAGTTTGGGGTAATTACTTTCGTTGTCGAATTTCGAGCCTTCGGGTGGTCGGAATCGTGTGTTCTCTTAGCTCTTAGATTCGTATTTGCGAGTACGTCGTAACCGTACCTTCCATTTATACTCAGGTTTGGGTTTCGGGGTCGGCCGGGCCGTCGGAGTGGCCACGGCCGAGTCACGGCCGGAGCAGGGCCTGGCCTGGTCGAGTTACGGCCGTAAGGGGCGAGAGTTACGGCCGTATGGCACCTGGCGACTTCATGCGAATGCGATTCTGGCCGTAAGCGCGATCGGTACGGCCGTCGTGCGGGGCATCTTCTGACGAATGTCGATTCGGCCGTAAGGCTGCCGAATACGGCCGTATGGGCGAGTTACGACCGTAATGTGTGCGATTCTACGGCCGTAAGTGTCCGGCAGTCTTTGGCTGATTTTTGACGAATGCGATTCTGGCCGTAAGGCCTGCCGAGTACGGCCGTATGGGCCGAGTTACGGCCATAAGTCACTGCCGGTTACGGCCGTAAGTGTCCGGCAGTGACCGGCTATATAAGGCCTCGCAGCCCATTTTTGTTCATTTCCTCAATTTTCTTGCATCTATCGTACGGGTGCGATGGGAAATCAAGTTCTTGGTCGATTATAATCATTTCCAAGGCATTTTGGAAGATTCTTGTTGATTATATCATCATCCAATCCGTGTTCTTCGTCGAATCAAGGTATATTCTTGATTTTCCTTCAAGTTGACTTTTTGGAGAAATTGTTCTTGATTTCGTTTCTAATCCGATTTTGATACATCGGTTGGTGTAGTATGATGTTATTAATCGTGTTCTATGGGTTGTATATCCATATATCGAGTTTGTTTAACTCGATTGACGATTCGAGTGTTCTTGGGAATTATTGAACATTTAGTATTCCATTAAATGTCCCAATGAGTTTCCCTTCGATAGTTTGTTGGGATTTCCGTTGTTTTGGCCTTGATTCTCGTCGTAACCATGTGTTATTGTTCATTCCGGAGGTTTATAGGTGTTCGAGGATTCCGATGTTGAATCCCGTTTGGTGATTGATGATTCGTGTGGTGTTATTCTCGTAATACTTGTGGTGCTATCGCGTTCTTGATATTGTTCGGGGGTTCGGGGCTATTCGACCGCGTCCTATCCGTCATCTTGTTGCGACTGTGGTTTTGAGGCATGTATCTTGCCCATACATTTCATGTTTCGTTGATATAAATCTTGATAAATGATTTTATGCGAAATCCAATATTTAATGAACGTAAAAATGGATTGGTATGTTCTCGATAAATGTTGTCTTTCAACGATAATTCGTATACTTCGTGAATATGTGTTCTCGGAATATGTGTGTTGGTTTTGTATGTTTAAAGATAATATGATCACTTCGAGTGAGTTTGATAGACCGTAATCCTTTGCCGGGGATTACGTATTGTTATTGTGTACTTGTTCGGTAAGAACGTAATGTGTGTGATATTAGTTGTTACTCCTTGAAAGGAGGTTGTGATACTTAATGTTGTTTGGCTTGATAAGTGATTATTGTTGTGTTCTTGATGTATGTGATGTGCCTCCGGGTAGGATTGTTGAATCTCCGGGATCCATACTTGCTAGTATGGGTCGGGCGTGACCGTAGGGTTATCCAATCCGGGTATGTCTTGCGGGGACTCCGAGGTTCGTGGATTGTTAGCCCGATGCCGAGATAACTTGTGGGGTTATCATCGGGTATGTCTTGCGGGGACTCCGAGGTTCGTGGCTTGTTAGCGCGATGCCGGGATAACTTATGGTTGTGGTTTGATTATGTACGTATATGTGCTTGTAGTCGCGTGACTGCGGTTACGGTGACATGTGATTTGATATAGTTTCCCTGTTGGTTATTCACTCGGGTTTGTTCTACGGGAGCATCTGAGGTCCGTGGCTTGCTAGCACGGGACGCGAATAATCTGTGGAAACAGGTTGTTCTGGTATGATCGGGTCGTGGACCCCATTTGTTGTTATCGAATTTATGTTTTGGGAAAATGACTTTTGGGCTGTGTCCCTAAATGTTTTTGAAAGGTTTGAGAAATTCTTAAATCCCAATGTATTCAAAACTCCCGAGGTTGTAAAATGTTTTTTCACAGATGTATATCGGGTTTACCCTATCTTTCGATTTAATCGTTTGATTAAGTGAATCACCTCGGTAAGTATGTTTATGATTAACATGTTTCGTGGAGTATGATATGTATGGCTCGTTTTCGTATTTTATACTTGCACTAGCAAAACAGTGGAGTTTTGCTAACCCCCGAGTATTCGGGGGGTGGATGTCTCTATTGCATTCAGGTTTTGGAGCAGAGCACAGGGTCGACATGAAGGATGATGAAAGATGAACGATACTAATCACACGAGGACCCGTTGATGTCATATTGGTTTAGTTGTACTTTATTTTCCGCTGTTATATTTTTTCCCGTTGTATGGGTGTGGTTGTATTTTGACCCCTGCGTGGGCATGAGTTGTATTCGAGTTGAATATATTTATTGAAAGACCAAATCGGTCTACTGAGTCATTTTGCCTTGAAGGCATTGTCGAGATGTTAAATGTTGTTACCAGCTTGGTAGATCCTCGAGGAGAGGGTCTACGGCGTGTAATATCTCTGAGTGGATTGGGGGTGTTACATAAATGGTATCGGAGCCAGGTTGTGGAAACCTAGGCTGTCGGGTCAGTGGTGTCTGTTGAGTTTTGTCTCGTTGGATTTTGTCTGACTGAGTCGTGTCGCGACACGTCGTCTGAGTTGGTTGGTCGTGATTAGTATCGTGGGGCGATCATCATCTTCGTGCGACCTGTGGATGTAAGTCTCCCTTCTATGTGTTGTGCCTCGTGTGACACGAGATATTTTTATGATTATTTGTTAAGTGATGGAATCCTCTTATGGATTTTGATTTCTTGATATGTGGTTATTTGACCCTCATATTTCGTTCATATGAGGAGTAGTGTTACTGGATTGTGCATATTTGACTTTATTTCTTTTATCCGCTGCGTAAGTTCTTTTATAATGACTTTCGGTATTTTACCGACTGAGTTTTATTTCGAAAACCGATTCCCTTAACCGAGTTTGTGGCATTATGGCCTTGATCGTTTTGGCGAAATTCTTATGACGGTATTTAGTATTTTATAAATGGCTTTTGTGAGTTTTTGAAGTATTACCGTCATCGGTCTTTTTAACGTTGTAAATGGTTTTTAGCCTGGTGAGTTCCGGCACGGGACCCATGGCGCTATAATGTTTTGCGTAATTACCTGAAGTTTTCGGGCATTCTAGCCCATTGAATTATCTTTGAAAACCTTGGGTATCTTAGAAAATTAAAATTCGAGACATACTTTTAAAACGAATTATTTTCTTGCGGTGTTTTCAAGGTGCTTTCTAATGCCGCAATATATTTCAAAAATTTTCCAGTTGAGGACCAAAAACATTTTGAGATATTCTCAAATGCAGTTGCTTAGACCCAAGGGTAGAATATTTTTGAAAGTTTTTCACTAAGAGAAAGTGTCCTCATTTTTATCAAATGCGAAATGGTTCTCCAAAGTACCGATAACGATGTTTCACGTTTGTGCTTTTTTTTTGAAAGGTGATACTGAGAGGTGTGAACTGATATTTACTGTTTATCGCCTCGTGGTGATTTGCGTGTTGACACGCGAGTGTGAGCTGTTGAAGCTTGGGTTGGTATGTTCGTGTATATGTGTGGTTATTCCATGATGTTTTGTGATTATGTGCTGGTTATCGTTCGGGCCGTTGAGATTGATGAACGATACCATCGTTACTATGATTTTAGTATGCCTGTTGCTTTACGATGGAAATCATTGTATGTGATATGTGTTATGATTTTTCTGTTGTGCTGAGTAATTACTTATTCAGTATGCCGAGGGGCCGAGGTCGTGGTCGTGGCAATCAGACGCGTAGTCGAGATCATGCTGCCGGTGATGATGCCGGTATTGGTTTCGCTACTATTTTGCAGCAGGTAGCTACACAGATGACTCAGTTAACTCAGGCAGTTCAGCGCATTACAGATGTGACTCAGAACACTGGTGCAAACCAGTGGCTTCGGGAGGTAATTCGTATGAATCCCCCTCGATTCGCCGGTGTTGCGGATGCGTTGGGCTGGGATGGTTAGCTTTTCCAGTTGGGAAAGATATTTGAGGCTGTCGATTGTTCTGAAGAACGGAAGGTACCTATTGCGCAGTACCTTCTTGAAAAAGATGCCGCTAATTGGTGGGAGGCTGTTAAGCCTCATGATCGTGATGTCACGTGGGCAGAGTTCCAGGCATTCATGGAAGGCGAGTTACGTCCGAAACCGATTAGAGAGCGGAGGATTCACGAATTTTATTCGGCGAGAACCACAAGGTGTTTCGGTGTCACAAAGCTATCATCGATTATAGCAAACAACTCAGTTATGTGCGAGATCGGGTGAGAACCGAGGAAGAGAGGATCTTTCATTTTGACAGACGAATGAAGCCAGAGATTCGCGTGTATATGTCGGGACTCACTTGCACTTCGTTGAGGGACTACCAAGATCGAGCCTTGGCCCGTGAACTAGCTTCGTTATCGTCGGAGCGTGTGCCCGAGTCGAAGAAGCAGAGGAAGTCCAATGACCTTGTGGATAGTGCAGGAGTTGGTGTTTCTAGTTCGCAACGTCGTAGTCTTTCGGCTGTGAAGCTCTGTCGCTCGTTGCGTGGGACTGAGAGTTCTAAGTCTTCTGCTTTGACTCCTGGTAAATCCAGGAGGTGTTTTAACTGCAATGTGGCAGGGCATGTCCGTGCACATTGTCCTTCTCCGCCAGTAATGTGTTACAAGTGCGGGCTTGAGGGACACCGAGTTCAGTTTTGCGAGTTGGTCACCGAGCCTTCCGAGGCACGGATTTAAGCACTGAAATCAGGACCAACTCCGAGGAGTCCCTGAGGGGCGTGGTCTATAAGTTGTATGTTGTGTTATTTCCTTACCCAGTTGTTTCGAATCTCGGAGATTAAGTTCTTTTATTCGAAGTGGATCGTTTTGTGTTTATTTTTCGTTTTCTCGACTATGCACGGTGCTTAGTGTTTTGTGATTGTTCGGATAATTGACTTGATTGTATTATCTATTTGATGACGTTTGTCACTTGTTGATTTTATCATGTCTCTACCGGTGACGTTGTGTTAGTCGTCGTGGAGCGTGTTTTCACGCCGCACATTCCTTTGCGTTGCTTGTAACGTTTCGCCGATGGGCGTAAGTTACGCGTTTCTTGTGTATATCGTTGAGTTTTCCTGGCGGGATATTGCTTCTCCCTACTTATTTTAAGTTTCGGGACGAAACTTCTTTTAAGGAGGGTAGAATGTAATATCCGCAATTTCGAATTTCGGTAATTTTCTTTTTTCGGCGGAAGTCCGTTTTGACGGCTCGCTCATGACCGTTTCGTCATTCCGAGAATGATTAATTCTGCACTTTTTGTCATCCCAGTTCGTTTCGGTGTTGTTTTGTTGAGTTCCGTGTCTTTTGGCGACTTTTCCACACTTGAGCTCGATTCTTGCGAATCTCGTCCGAAACTGTTGTTTCGAGTTTCTCGTAAGTTCATTTAATGTTATTATTCATGTTGCGAGCTTTGGTTCGGTGTTTCGATCATGTATCGTGTATTTCGGACGTTTTGGGCCATTTTTGTAATTTCCCAAAGTTTGGGGTAATTACTTCCGTTGTCGAATTTCGAGCCTTCGGGTGGTCGGAATCGCGTGTTCTCTTAGCTCTTAGATTCGTCTTTGCGAGTACGTCGTAACCGTACCTTCGATTTATACTCAGGTTCGGGTTTCGGGGTCGTCCGGGCCGTCGGAGTGGCCACGGCCGAGTCACGGCCGGAGCAGGGCCTGGCCTGGCCGAGTTACGGCGGTAAGGGCCGAGAGTTACGGCCGTATGGCGCCTGGAAGCTTCCGGACGAATGCGATTCTGGCCGTAAAGGCGCGATCGAATGCAATACGTCGTGCTGGCATCTTCCTGACGAATGCCGGTTACGGCCGTAAGGCCTGCCGAGTACGGCCGTATGGGCCGAGTTACGGCCGTAATGTGTGCCAGTTACGGCCGTAAGTGTCCGATAGGTGCTGGGCTGATTTTTGGACGAATGCCGGTTACGGCCGTAAGGCCTGCCGAGTACGGCCGTATGGGCCGAGTTACGGCCGTAAGTCATTGCCGGTTACGGCCGTAAGTGTCCGACAGTGACCGACTATATAAGGCTTGGCAGCCCATTTTTGTTCATTTCCTCACTTTTCTTGCGGCTATCGGACGGGTGCGACGGGAAATCAAGTTCTTGGTCAATTATAATCATTTCCAAGGCATTTTGGAAGATTCTTGTTGATTATATCATCATCCAATCCGTGTTCTTCGTCGAATCAAGGTATATTCTTGATTTTCCTTCAAGTTGACTTTTTGGAGAAATTGTTCTTGATTTCGTTTCTAATCCGATTTTGATACATCGGTTGGTGTAGTATGATGTTATTAATCGTGTTCTATGGGTTGTATATCCATATATCGAGTTTGTTTAACTCGATTGACGATTCGAGTGTTCTTGGGAATTATTGAACATTTAGTGTTCGATTAAATGTCCCAATGAGTTTCCCTTCGATAGTTTGTTGGGATTTCCGTTGTTTTGGCCTTGATTCTCATCGTAACCATGTGTTATTGTTCTTTCCGGAGGTTTATAGGTGTTCGAGGATTCCGATGTTGAATCCCGTTTGGTGATTGATGATTCGTGTGGTGTTATTCTCGTAATACTCGTGGTGCTATCGCGTTCTTGATATTGTTCGGGGGTTCGGGGCTATTCGACTGCGTCCTATCCGTCATCTTGTTGCGACTGTGGTTTTGAGGCAAGTATCTTGCCCATACATTTCATGTTTCGTTGATATAATTCTTGATAAATGATTTTATGCGAAATCCAATATTTAATGAACGTAAAAAGGGATTGGTATGTTCTCGATAAATGTTGTCTTTCAACGATAATTCGTATACTTCGTGAATATGTGTTCTGGGAATATGTGTGTTGGTTTTGTATGTTTAAAGATAATATGATCACTTCGAGTCAGTTTGATAGACCGTAATCCTTTGCCGGGGATTACGTATTGTTATTGTGTACTTGTTCGGTAAGAACGTAATGTGTGTGATATTAGTTGTTACTCCTTGAAAGGAGGTTGTGATACTTAATGTTGTTTGGCTTGATAAGTGATTATTGTTGTGTGCTTGATGTATTTGATGTGCCTCCGGGTAGGATTGTTGAATCTCCGGGATCCATACTTGCTAGTATGGGTCGGGCGTGACCGTAGGGTTATCCAATCCGGGTATGTCTTGCGGGGACTCCGAGGTTCGTGGCTTGTTAGCCCGATGCCGAGATAACTTGTGGGGTTATCATCGGGTATGTCTTGCGGGGACTCCGAGGTTCGTGGCTTGTTAGCGCGATGCCGGGATAACTTATGGTTGTGGTTTGATTATGTACGTATATGTGCTTGTAGTCGCGTGACTACGGTTACGGTGACATGTGATTTGATATAGTTTCCCTGTGGGTTATTCACTCGGGTTTGTTCTATGGGAGCATCTGAGGTCCGTGGCTTGGTAGCACGGGACGCGAATAATCTGTGGAAACAGGTTGTTATGGTATGATCGGGTCGTGGACCCCATTTGTTGTTATCGAATTTATGTTTTGGGAAAATGACTTTTGGGCTGTGTCCCTAAATGTTTTTGAAAGGTTTGAGAAATTCTTAAATCCCAATGTATTCAAAACTCCCGAGGTTGTAAAATGTTTTTTCACAGATGTATATCGGGTTTACCCTATCTTTCTATTTAATCGTTTGATTAAGTGAATCACCTCGGGAAGTATGTTTATGATTAACATGTTTCGTGGAGTATGATATGTATGGCTCGTTTTCGTATTTTATACTTGCACTAGCAAAACAGTGGAGTTTTGCTAACCCCCGAGTATTCGGGGGGTGGATGTCTGTATTGCATTCAGGTTTTGGAGCAGAGCACAGGGTCGGCATGAAGGATGATGAAAGATGAACGATACTAATCACACGAGGACCCGTTGATGTCGTATTGGTTTAGTTGTACTTTATTTTCCATTTGTTATATTTTTTCCCGTTGTACGGGTGTGGTTGTATTTTGACCCCTGCGTGGGCATGAGTTGTATTCGAGTTGTATGTATTTATTGAAAGACCAAATCGGTCTACTGAGTCATTTTGCCTTGAAGGCATTGTCGAGATGTTAAATGTTGTTACCAGCCTGGTAGATCCTCGAGGAGAGGGTCTACGGCGTGTAATATCCCTGAGTGGATTGGGGGTGTTACAATAACAAGGGCAGCAAAATCTTGATCTTCTTTGGAAGAGAACTTATGCTCTTCACACAGCTTCCTTATATCCCTTTGCAACGCTAACTCGTCCAATTCATTGTTTTGCAAAGTGGGAGGATCTTCAGGTCTGAAAGGAGGAATCATGGGATAGACATTCCATTCTTTTGCATGCTTAAATAGGATGGCCAGAGAGTTGGATGTGTTGATTCCATAAAGTCAATAAATGTCTGCTGTGGGGAGCAATTTTTCTCCTGGAGTAACTCCCAGATATAAAATTTTTCAATGAATTGCTTCTTTGCAGATCCCCACATTGGTGCAGCTTCGACATGAAGGAAATCCTCAACAAACCACAACTCTCTGCCTTCCCATTCTAATGTAGGCTCTTCCCCAAGTCTGGTCCTCCTTCTCTTGGCTGCAGGCTGTATCATTAGTCTGCTCTTGGTCAGCTATTTCTTTTCTCTGCTGGCATGATGTCCCAGCTTCAAGCAATGGAACATCTTGCCTCTTCTTCATACTTAGCTCCTGAACCTGAACTTTTCTTACTTCCCCCTATCCCCCCTACTTTCCTTCCCCCTTTTTTCCAGCATCAACCAATATGGTCAATTGCTGCTCTACTCTTTGCATCCAGTCAAACATGCCAAGTGGCATTCTGGAATTGTTGGGAGGAGGAGGTTGAGGAGCATTCCTCTGCAGTAGGGTGTCAATCTTTGCATTGATCCACTGCAGGTCATGTGAGATTCTGGCGGCAAGAAGCTCTTCAAAGGATTCTCTGACAATGCTTCGGATCAGCTCAGTCATCACAGGGGAGATGGGTGATGACTGAGGAGAGTGCTCACCGACGCTTTCTATGCCTGCAGGTAGGTTTGCAGTCGACCTACCTGTCTGCAGACTCCTGTCTGTAGGTGACTGATCAGGTGGGGTTTACTCTGGGGTCCCCGACCTGTCATCTTCTTCAGCTAGGCTGGCATCAAGGCTAGTGTAGTGGGCAGGTGCCCCAGCCTTATCTGATCTGGCTTCATCTTGGCCTTCTCTCTCTCTTCTTCAGCCTCTTTTTCTTTTTCTCCTTCCTCTTCCTTATCTTCCTTCTCCCCTTCCTTTTCTTCTTCCTCCTTATCATCATTATTCTTTTCTTCCTCCTTCTCAGCTTCTTTATCTCCATCATCATTCTTATCATCATCATCTTTTTCTTCATCATCATCCTTTTTATCATCTTTTTCTTCATTATCATCATCCTTGTCAACTTCCTCTCCTTCTTCTTCGCCTTCATCCACCAACTCCTCTGTCTTTTCGATTTCTTCTTCTTCAGACTGTTTTTCAACTAAAATGTTTTCTTCTTCTTTTTCTTTTTCTCCTTCCTCCTGTCTCTCCTCTTCTTCTTCTATTACAATGATTTCATCTTTTTCAGCTTCCTTTTCTTCTTCCTCCACAACTTCTTCTATCATGATTTCCTTTTCTTCAACTACTCCGTTTTCACTGATAGTTCCATCAAAAATACTTTGCATAATAGACTAGATGAATCGGCCCATGTTGGTTATAAAATTAGACATGAACCAATTCTCCTGGAGCATTAAAATAAGATCTGACTCATTGAAAAACTCCATGAGTACTTGCTCCGTAGCCTAGGGATACTCCCAGCTACAGTTGAAGCTGCTCTATAGACAGGTTTAAGAAATTATTCTCGAGCAGGTTGAAAGAATAGTTTGCCTCTGGAATGTGAATGATCAAACCTGCTTCTTCTTCTTCTGAAATGAACTGGGGAGTGAGAAGAGGGACAAGTTGGGTTTCCAGGCTGGTGGGAGCAGGCTGATCCTATCTATGGATGGGTTCAGGGGTAGAAAAATGATCTGGCTACTCCTCCTCGTCAAACAATCGCCTGGGACTTTTAGGTGATGATTCTGGTGAGGAGTGAATCACGGATGGCTCACCGGAGGCTGGTCCCCTTCTCTTGAAACGCATGTCCATAGGGGTATCATCTGAGTCTGAGTCAGACCTGGCTGCAGGTTGATCCCTAGATGCAGCTTGATCTTCGGCTGACTCGCTAGAGCTCGAAGGGTATCTGTAGGGAGTTCTCTCTACAGACATTTCCCTTAGCAACTGAGCTGCTTTTCTATCTCCTCGTAGCCTCCTCAGGGTCTCTTGGTCTAAGTGACCAAGCCTTTTTTTGATGTGGAAGGGGTCAGGGTTTCCCTTCGCCACACCAAGCTACTCCAACATCCAACTAAGCTGCGTTCTAAATGCCAGCTTGTTTTTTAAGCTCTTTTCTCTAACTAGCCACTCGACTTTGTTCACCTCACGCACTAATTGCCTGAAAATGTAATCAGCCCAGTCAATTCGTTCGGCTTGAATAAGTGCTCCCAGCACCATGAACTTGGCTGACGACAATTGGTCGTAGCTGCCCGCCATTCCCATCACTATTTTGTTGGTTATATCCAACGCATAGAGATATTCCTTCTTCAATTCGCTCCTTTTGGCGGTCAGCTTTAACTTTTCCAGCTGGTCAACAACCTTGATTTTTAGCCACGTGTCGGATGCGTTCTGTTTTAGGGCTTCGACAGCCACGCCGTGGGATTTCATCCCGAAGATTTTCCTGACCGATTCTGGAGTAATATCCACTTGGACTCCACAAATTGTGCTCCTTATGCCTGATTCGAGCACTCGGGCTTCTCTGTAAAAAGCGATAACAGCCTCTTTATAGAGATGTTTGGGGCTGATATCCAGAAATGGGTAGATCCCATTTGTCTTCATCGCTCTGATGAGGTATCACGTGTCATTATCCAGGTTTGCCTCGAGAAGTCCTTCGAAATCGACGACCAGTGAGAAAATGATCTGGTCCTTCACCGCCTTATGGTCAACTCCATTGAAGTATGCTTCCATTTCTGTGCAAGAAAAATTTCTTCTAAGTGTATGAAAATTCGAAATGGGTTTTTGCTCTGTGAAAATTAGGGTTCGTAAGCGTGAAGAAGGTAAAGTGAAGCGACTTTTTGGTATTTAAAAATAAATTGAAGCGACGTTTGGATTTTAATATTTTTTTAATTTTAAGTCGGTTCAAAGTTTGAATTAGTGGGGTCGTGTGGACGTGTAAGCATGCTAGCTTTTCATCGTGTAATCGTGAACGTGGGATTGCCATGTGTAAATAATAATAAATTATTTAGTAGTCGGTCAAAATTAGAAAACTTAGCTGGTTGACCGTTGACTATTTGACTGATTGACTGCTCTGCATCAGGTGACTCTCCTTGTCTGCTTCAGGTAGGTTCTGATGCCTCTGGACAGCTTAGTCCGTCCTTCATATTTCGTCTGATCTGATCAGGTAACTTCCATTGCTCGTCTGATCTGGTCTTCAGGTAGGTTTCTCATCTGTACTAGATTCCCAATCTAGTAATCCAAGTTCCCTGCTCGGCTCCAAAAACCTTTCTTCTGGTAAAGGTTTGGTGAAAATGTCAGCAATTTGATATTCTGTGCTGACTCTTTCAACTCAGACTCTCTTATTAAGCACATGGTCTATTATGAAATGATGCTTAACATCAATGTGCTTTGTCCTTGAGTGTAATACCGGATTGTTGGTGATTGCAATTGCACTATTATTGTCGCACCATATTGGGACTTCATTTGCAATTATGTTGTAATCCCTTAGTTGTTGTTTGATCCACAAGATCTGGGCGCAACAGCTACCTGCAGCTAGATACTCTGACTCTATTGTTGAGATGGAGTTAGATATCTGCTTCTTGCTAAACCAGGATATTAGTCTGGTTCCTAGGAATTGGCACGTTCCGCTAGTGATTTTCCTATTGATATTACATCCTGCGAAATCTGCATCTAAAAATATTATGATAGCTCAAAGTTATCATCTTTAGGATACCATAAACCGACATTAATGGTAGACTTGAGATATTTGATGATCCTATTAGCTCCTTCTAGGTGTGACTGCTTGGGTTTAGACTCCTACAGCATATGAAATATCTGGCCTGCTTGCAGTCAGATAAAGAAGTGAACCAATGAGTCCTCTGTAGTGGGTTGAGTCCACTGATATGCCTTCTTCATATGCTTCAAGATGTGTGCTTGTGCTCATAGGAATTTTTGCTGATTTGGCTGATTCCCTTCCAAATCTCTTGATTAGATCTCTGGTGTATTTGGCCTGGTTGATGAAAATTCCATTTTCCATCTGCTTAACTTGCAGTCCTAGAAAGAAATTAAGCTTGCCCATCATACTCATCTCAAATTCTCCTTGCATGAGATTTGAGAACTTCTCACATAGCTCTGGGTTGGTTGAGCCAAATATGATATCATCCACATATATTTGGACTAATAATATGTGGTCTTCATGCTCCACTCTGAATAGGGTCTTATCCATCTTGACTTTGCTGAATCCATTCTTCTCAAGAAACACGGATAATGTTTCATACCATGCTCTTGGTGCTTGCTTAAGTCCATATAGAGCTTTTAGAAGCTTGTAGACTTTGTCTCCTTTGACAAAACCAGGGGGTTGCTCCACATAGACTTCTTCTTCTAGAATTCCATTGAGAAAGGCACTCTTTACATCCATCTGGTAGACTATGAAATCTTTGAATGTTGCATATGCAAGGAATAGTTTGATGGCTTCTAATCGTGCAACAGGTGCATAAGTTTCATCAAAATTTATCCCTTCGCATTGTGCATAGCCTTTAGCAACAAGTATGGCTTTATTCCTAACAACAGCTCCATCTTCATCGCATTTGTTCTTGTACACCCATTTGGTGCCAATAACCTTCTTATGATCTGGTCTGTCTGTTAGTTCCCAAACATTGTTCCTTTCCATCTGATTATGCTCTTCTTGCATTGCAATGATCCAAGAGTAGTCTTCCAGGGCTTGCTCTGTTGTCTTGGGTTCTATTTGAGACATAAAGCATGAAAACATTGCCATTCCTATGGGTAGAGTAGATTGTCTTGTCTTGACTCCATCAGTTAGCTTTCCAATGATCTGTTGGATATGATGATCTTTGAGACACTTAGGAATGTCTTCTTCTTCAGGGTCTGTTCCCCCTGTAGATTTGCTTTGGTGGATTTCTTCTCTCTCTGCATCAGCTTGGATCTCATCTCCTTGGTGTGCAGCTGGATCAGCTACCGTATTATCATCTGCAGGATGGGATCTAGTCTGGTCTGTAGATGGGTCTTTATCAGCTACAGATTGGTCTTTATCTGCAGCAACTGGATCAGGTAGGTTTTGTGGTCCTGTCTGATATGCAGTTGGGTCTTCATAAGCTACAGATGGGTCTTCAGGCTGGTCTGCATATGAGTCCACCATTCCTGTGTCATGGACAATGACTTCTTCTAGGGTTGCAGATTTGAGCTTACTCTCTATTAGCTCTACCTTTTTCCTGTACTCAGTAGTAGTTTCATCAAATACAACATGAGGTGTTTCCTCCACAACTAAGGTTCTTTTATTAAAAACTCTATATGCCTTGCTTCTTTATGAATATCTCATAAAGAGACCATCATCAGTTTTAGCATCAAGGACATTTAGTTGGGTTTTACCATTGTTGTGGATGAAACACTTACAACCAAAAATACGAAAATATGCAACAGTTGGTGTTCTGCCATTCCAAACCTCATAGGGAGTTTTGCCATGTCTCCCTACTATCATACTCCTGCTCTTAGTGTGACACGCTGCGTTCACAGCTTCAGCCCAGAACCTCTTAGGCAGGTCTGCTTCTGCAATCATGGACCTGGTAGCTTCCTTCAAGGTTCTTTTCCTACTTTCAGCAACACCATTCTGCTGAAGGGTCCTGGCTGCAGAGACTTCATGTTGGATCCCATTCTGATCGTTGTAATCAGTGATTGCCTTGTTGAGAAATTCTCCTCCTCTGTCTGATCTGATCTTGATGATTGAGAGGGATTTCTCATTCTGGATCCTCCTTAGCAGCTTACGTAACTTGGTTAGTGTTTCACTCTTTTTATAGAGAAAAACAACCCATATGTATCGTGAGTAGTCGTCTACTACTACTAGAGCATGCTTTCTGCCACTTAAGGTCCTTGGATTGATGGGACCAAATAGATCCATGTGAAGTAGATCTAGGATTCTTGTTGTAAGAGTGGTAGGTTGAACTGGCTTTAATGATGCTCTTGTTTGCTTTCCTTTCTGACATGCATCACAGAGAGCTTCCTTCTTGAATACTTCTTCTGGAAGTCCTCTGACCAGCTTTTGAGAACTAATCTTTTTGATGGCTTTGAAATTTAGGTGACATAGTCTTTTGTGGCACAGCCATCCATTGTCAGCTATTGTCTTAGATAGAAAACAGGTATTAGGAGTTCCTGTGTTCTAATCTATCATATAGACATCCCTTCTTCTGAATCCTTGTATCTTCACTTCTCCAAATAGGATATCTATCACCATGCATTTCCAAATGGTGAAGACTACTAGATTCTTTTCATCACAAAACTGACTTATTCTCAGAAGGTTATACTTGAGTCCTTTGACATAATGAACTTTGGATATGGTGATGCTTCCTCTGTGCAACTCTCCAAAACCTTTGGTTTGACCTCTAGAGCTATCTCTAATGGTTACATCTGGACCTTTTTCTTTGGTATAATTCATCAGCACCTTCTTATTCCTGGTCATGTGCCTTGAGCATCCGGAATCTACAAACCATTCTTCACCTCCAATGTTTGAATTTGTGGAGATCTGGTAGTAGTCCTTCCACATTTTATGCAATCAGACAAGAAGAGATTTAGGTAACCAAATCTGTGTGGGTCCTCGGGGGTTAGTTGGTTTTCTGTAGAACTGGTTTCTCCTGGGATTGTGAAAGCTGCTGTTATTACCCCTAAAAGGTGTGTAAGGTCTGGGCCTATATCCTTTGTTGGGATTGTGTACAGGATATGCCTCATAAAACTGATGTTGTGGGCCATGTCTAAATCTTGGCTGAGACCATTTATTAAACCTTTGAGGTCTCCACACCTGTTCGTTTTGAAAATTAGGATAACCTTGAGGTTTTCATTTGCCCCTCCCATTTTGAAATCTGTTTTTGGGGAGTTTTTGATAATAGTGGGCATGTTGTCTGGGCTGCTGCTTCTACCTTGGACATTGCCTAGTCTCATGTCTAGGTGGCTGCCTTGTATACCTTGGCTGCAGCCTAGACCTGTGACTTGGATATTGCCTATTTTGAAATACAGGTTTGTATATTGGCTCAGCAGACGAGACAATTGTTTCTCCCTTGATGAAAGTGGTTTTAGAACTAGAGGGAGTGTTGGGGTCATATCCAAGGCCTGATCTGGAATATAATGTCCTTTTATTTGTACACAATTCGTCCAGGGTTAGAGATGCCTTCAGGGAGGTTATTTCCTTCACCTGATTTTTACTTAGCTGATTCAGTTAGTAAACTCAGCTTTGACATGAGCAAGTGCAGCTGATTTTTCACTATTTAAAACAATTAATCGCTTTTATCTCAGCTGTGGTATTATCAGCCTGGTTTGTAGAGTTATCTGCAGCCTGTTTTTCAAGATCAGCTTTGGTTTTATTCAGCTCTAGGCTCAGTTTTTCAAAATCATTTTTCAGCTGCCCATTCTCATCTTGCAGATGGGTCCTCTCGGCTGATACAGTTTGGTGTGCAGTTTTTAATCTCTCAAAATCTTTGAGAAGCTAATTTACAGACTCGTGTAAGTCCATGTCTTGTGACATGTCTGAGCTGTTATTATTTGAAACTGAAGGTTTAGATGTTACCTCTTCATCAGCTAGGTTGGCCATCAGACAATCATATTCTTCATCATCATCAGAGAAGAATCCGCTGCTAGATTCTACTCGCTCTTGGTCTTCTCCGATGAGGGACTTCCTTCGGTCTTCTTTTATTCTCACCTCCTTCTTGCTCTCGTCCTTCTTGAGATCAGAACAATCAATTTGGATGTGTTCTGTCTTGTGGCAATTATAAAACTCCACCTTCCAGCTTCCAGCCTTTTGATTTCTCCTGGGGTTCTCCTTATAATTCTTTTTGTAATTGGAGTAATTCTTTCTAAAGTTACTGAATCTTTACATTATGAACGCCATTTCTTCCTCAAAATCAAGTGGATTTGTAGGTTTTACATCAGCTAAGATTTTGGCGGAGGACTAGCCTGCAAAGGCTATTCCCTTCTCTGCAGGCTCGGTAGATGATGAACTTGGAAGCTCAAACTCATAAGCCTTTAGATTAGAGAACAGCTCTTGGATCTTTATTTTGTTAAGATCCTTGGATTCTCTCATGGCCACTGCCTTCATACTCCATTCAAGATTGAGAGATCTTAAGACCTTCAGCGCCATCTCCCTATTCCCATATGATTTTCCCAGGAAGTTAATCTCATTGATAAACCTTGTGTCCACTTGGTCTATAGATTCGCCATTCTTCATTTTGAAGTTGTCAAATTTTTGGGTAGCAATTGACAACTTATTTTCTTTTACCAGCTCTGTTCCCTCACACATTAAGGCTAATGTGTCCCAGATTTCTTTGGCATTTTTGCAGTTCTTGATCTTGACCATTGTTGATTCTTCAAGAGTTTGGTACAGCACGTCTCTGGCCCGGTTGTCAAGGTTGGCCAGCTTTATTTCTTCAATGGTCAGCTCCCTCCTCTTCTTTGGGATTTTCTCTGCCTTTCCGGCTGCAATCTCCTCAGGAGTGTTGTCCTTCTCGAAGATGAATGGACCGTCCTCTATGATGCACCACATGTCGTCATGGATTGAAGATAGGTGGGCCTGCATCCTTATCTTCCAAAGATCATACTCGTCAACTGAAAAAATAGGTAATCTAGAATGCATGTGTTCCATTTCTAAAATGAGCTTAAAATATATCCTCGATATATGGATCTGGTTCTTGAAATATTGAACCAACCTCTCCGATACCACTTGTAGGTCACAAGTCGTCCAGGAATAAGTCTAGAGGAGGTGAATAGACTTATTGAAACTCTTTTCCACAAAGGATGAGTTTCTCAGCTGATGGTACAAATTACTTGTAGCCAATGTAAGTCCGGAAGTCAGCTGATGACGAACACAAAATTAATCAATGGAACAGTTAAGTATGTATGCTGCAGGTAAGTATGATGATGAAAGCAGTAAAACACGCAGGCAGTTATAGTGGTCCCAGAGGTGGGGTAATCCTCTACTAATCCACTTTTCTCCAAACCAGTTGGAGATTAATTCACTATAATTCTCATCCAGTGATAAATATTACACTGATTCAACTAATTACAACAGCTTCCAACCAGTGGAATTCCTTGCCGTTGCAACTCCCTTTGACTGCCTTGCACCTCTTGATCTACGATCCTTGGATGCCTTTACAGTCTCTCGAACTTCAACCAGTGAAGTACCCCGAACTCAGGTTTTAAAGACACGAGTGATTGTATTCTACAACTAAGAGCTTCTTCAAATAAGAACTTTAGAACTCTTGCTCTTTCACGATGCTATTGTTCGCTTTGATTGCTTTGTTTGCTTTGATTGCTTATAAGTGTTGTTCGCATCGTACTGCTCAACTTCAAATCTTCAGATATATATAGGTGTCGATCCTTGAGCATTTCTTCATAGCCATTGCAAATCTGTAACAAATCCATCCGTTGGAGAAATAAACTTCTTTGTTTTTCTTTCTGAACGTTGCAAGGGTGGATTCCCATATTTTAATCCAATTCCGACCGTTGTGAAGACTTCCATGTGATGCGCCGAATCTTTTAAATGTAATAAGATTAAAGTCTTCAGTGGTGGGTCTGGATGATTTATTTAAATCATTTCCTTTTCCTGGAATCTCTCCAATCTGTCTCTAATCGCCCGCATGTGACTTTATGTAAATATTGACTATTCAGCGCATGCTGACGTGGACTGGAGTACTTAGCTGATTACTTGACTGACCTCTCTGTGGTCAACTAGTCTGATATGTAGTCAACCTTCTCTGATGTCGACTTCTCTGATGTGCCGACTTGTCTATAGTCTTCTAACCTGATTTGACTGATTTGATGGTCAGACTACAGATGACTTGACCTTTCTTCTTGACTGCAGTCTGTTCCAACTTCGCTGATTAAATTGTTTGACCAGAACTTCTCTGATATGGATTTCCTGATATGACTCATCTGTGGACAACCTTATCTGAACAGGTGAGTTGACCAAAACTCAGCTGATAGATACTTTTCTAATTTACACTTAGCCTATTTTTAAGCCTAACTTATGTGGCCTATAGAAGATACTCATTTGGTTCTTCTATACATTTTGCCAAGTATCTAACTTAACTCAGTTTGGCCTATGGAAGATACTCATTTGGTTCTTCCTTACATTTTGCCAAGTAATAAACATACATTTGAATATAATGATGACATCATCAAAATCTAACAATTATTCCTAACAATTTTCCCCAGCTATTTTGCCCTTATGCTGGAAGACTCTGTTTTGTTTTGAATAAGACCGCTCTATTACGGTTTTGTTTATGTATTAAACTTAAGATTTTGTACAATTATGAATGAATAATACCAGTTTGTGTTATTTTCCCGAGTTCTTGCTTTTCGAAATTTAACATCATAGTTTTCAAAGTATAAACGAGTGATACTTCCCAACTTAGTAGCACAGATCTCTTTCCTCTTTGAACCACGAAAATTTATGACCAGATTTCTTAACATTTTGATTAGCTGGTTTGTGCATCCCATGTAATTTAGTAATGGACTTTTGTTCATGTTTAAGTTCACAACACACTGAGCGTACTCTAAAGGCGGTGATGCTAGGATCAAATTTATATCAAGGTCCTTATTGGTAAGAGCACCAAGTCTCAAGGACATGCGCATTGACATAAGTATCAGAAGCCATTTTGCAAACATTAAGGCCTTAGTACTTACAAAACTTTCTTGACGTGCCTATGGTTGGAACATTTCCTTGAGATGTCTTATTGTGTTCAAAGCTTACATTTTCTCGAATAGAGTATGAATTTCAGAATTCACGGTTGCTAACATTAGGCATGTCAAATCCAATGGGTCGTTGACATGTTTATTGTAAGCATCATTTTATGCTCTTAAGGCGGTGTTGTTGGAATTAAAATGCAGTGGAAGTGAAGATTGAGATAATTTGATAGGTGTTTTTATGTATCCACAAACACAATATCCATTTAGTCATGCTAATCAATCAATTAATTACTAAGTTAATAAGTAATTAAATTGTATTATTATTCGAATAATATAATTATTCGCAACAAATGAATACCCTAATCTGGATCATAGGATCATATGATATTTACCCTTAAAAAGAGGTGGTTTTTCTTGATTTCCCTATAATATCTTCTAGTGTATATCCCTGCCTTAATCTGGATGTTGTGTGGGCAACGAGCTTCCGAATCTTGCTTGAACTTCAAAGTTGGGTCAGCCAAAATTTTTCTCCCTTAAAACCCTCAATTTTTCTTTTTCTTCAAGTAATTTTTGTATTACCATGAAGTAGTGTGTTATCTCAATTGTGGAATCAAAGACACAAGTCAAGATCCACAATTAAATACTAAAACAAAAATCAAAATCCCCTGTATGTAGAAGAGTGATCCCCCCCCCCCTTGGAGTCCTTTTTATCGATTTTGGACTACTCTAAGGATCTTAAGGCGGATTAAGGTGAGAACTCCTAGTAGAACTCAACCTTCTTATTAAGTCCCTTCTAATATGGTTAAGCCTACTAATATTAATTCAATCCACTAAAAGAATTAATATTGCACTTCCTACCCAGATCTCAATTTACGAAATTGGACTCCTTATTTAAATATATTATTTTCCATGTTTAAGATACCAAATTTTCATTTTTTAATTAAGCTACTGACAGTTTTAATTAATTAATTGCTTGTCCAAGAGTAGTGTAACACCCCCAAGACGTTCGGGGCATATTACAGCGCCGTGGACCCCACACTTGGAGTCCACCAGGCTAACGTACCAAACCGAAAATCGACACAAGACAAACATAATCAACATACATACGAATCCATAATTCAAGACAAAAGACTGAACTCAACAATATCATTCAATATTAAACCCACCCCAAAATGGGTACATGACAATAACAAATTCAAGGAAGGGAGTACTCGAGTACTTAAGCAAATGACATAATAAATAACTTTAAAAGACAAGACACCAAACGGACAACCACTGAACAGAATCACTCTTGCCCATCATCCTCGTACGGCCCGAGTGCTCGTTCGTCTCCATGACCTGTACCTGAAATACAAAAGTATTTCCCCCATTTAAGGGGTTAGCGACAACTGCTAGTGCAAGTACAATCCATTTGAACTACCATTCTAATCAGATGAAATATGTGCCAAAAATCATTTTAGAAAATATTTATATTCCAGAATATTATGGTGCTCAAGCACAAAATACATTTCTCCAACAAACATTTAAAAGTTAACCGTTGGTACGAGACTCACGGCCACCGTACCCCGTAGAGGCCCCGTCGGACCATCCCTAGGTGGTTAACCATAGTTTGCGATACGCACACACACGGCAATTCGTATCCCTATAGGCCCCGTCATCAGGTCATCCCTGTGTGAACATACACATATGCATCCACAACATATACGGAAAGCCATAATTCAAATACTAGAATATGCAAACAAATGTAGAGTACTTGCCTTTGAGACATCTTCGACGAAACGGTAACGAACAACAACTACGATTGACCCGGAGGGAACACAACTGTTCCTAAATGAAGGGTTAACACAAATCAGTCATATACGATAACAATAATCCAATGGAATACGCCCACAACCCCGATTACGAACTATAACAGCATACGTATAATCGGTACGGGCGAGGGTTTTCACAAAACCTCCTCGAATCGATAACTCATGGATTAAACACGATGGAAATGGATTGGGAATCACCAAACAATAATAATAGATATGAAATATCACAACATAAATGAATAATTCGAGTTTAAACGAATGAAACCCGAAAAACCCCCAAAATGGATAAAAGTTAGGGTTCTAGATCAATTACCTTGGATTAAAGTGGAGAAGATGGAATAAGATAATGATGTACTAAGATTAGAACTCAATAATCGGTCTGTAATGGAACTCCACGGATTATTCTCTACAAATCACCCCAAAATCGCTGGAATTGCCCAAAGGATGAGAAGAGGAGGAAAATGACGAGAAATGGGGTTGTTGTCCTATATATATTAGACATAATTAGCACACGCTAATCATCAAATATAGCACGCGCTAACGGGGGTCTCAAGTAGTCCAGTAGTTGCTGCCGGGCATTGCTAGCGTGCGCTAGAAAAGTTTAGCGCGCGCTAAATATTACTCGATAGCGTGCGCTATGAAGGCTTAGCGCGCGCTACCTGATGGTCAGAATTCAGGATTCTAAGTCCAGAACCCCACTGCCCAGGACGGTGAAAATGCTAACGCACGCTATAACTACGAGATAGCGTGCGCTAACTGCACATCGATAGTGCATGCAAGAAATAACGAGTAGCGTGCACTACCCACGCAGCAGTTCAGTACTGCTCAGCCCAATACACTGTTGCAAAAAGGTACGAACTCGAAACGCAACGCAGGACCAGAAGCCAGAGCATAAACACGAAATATTCAAGACGACAAAACCAAGCGCTGAAAGAAAATACAATTACGACTGCCGGGGAATCCGAAATGCGACAAAGAGGATAAAATTCCTTAAACTTATAGGAAATTACAAAATGGCCCAAATATCCGAAAATCATGATACAACGTCAGATTCACAACCCAAAACTCACAACATGAGCAACTCAACCATACGAACAAATGTAAACAAAGAAACAACGAAAATGAACAAGTTTTACAAGAATCGAACGTACATATGACAAGACCTAACATAAAATGGAATTAAGTAAAAACATATCCGAAACTTGTCCAAATGGAAAAACTCCAAGAACAAAGTAGATTCAAAACGTCGAAATAGTTAACAAGAGAGTCGATAAAAATAGACATACACCAAAAATGTAAAGTGCTAAAAATAGAAAGGTACGGATATTACATTCTCCCCCTCTAAAAAGAAGTTTCGTCCAGAAACTTAAGAATCAAACAGCTTGGGGTGTCTCGCATGCATATCCTCCTCCAATTCCCACGTTGCTTCTTCCACTCCGTGCTTCGACCATTGCACTTTAACCAAGGGAATGGTTTTGTGCCTTAACTGTTTGTCCCGACGTTCCAAAATATTCACCAGCCTCTCCTCAAACGTAATGTTCTTCTCGATCTCTACGTCCCCGAAGTCGATAACATGAGTCGGATCCGGAACATACTTCCTCAACTGAGAGATGTGAAATACACTATGCACATGACTCAACGACGGAGGTAATGCCAAATGGTAAGCTAACTCGCCAACTCTCTCTAATATATCGAAAGCTCCAATATACCTCGGGATGAGCTTCCCCTTTTTCCCAAAACAGAAAACTCCATTCGACGGCGACACTCTCAACAAGACATGATCCCCTACCTCGAAACCTTGTGGTTTCGAGGCAGGTATCTTGTCCATACATTTCATGTTTTGTCGATATAATGGTTGATAATTGATGATAATTGATGCTTATAACTCGTGTGTTTTGTGGTTAAATGTTCTTATCTGAGTACGTGTATTAGTGTTGAGTATAGGAATGCTTACTTTCGTGGGGTGTCGTTTTGGCGTGATTATATCGTTTCTAGATTTAAAGTTCTAACCTTTTGTTAAGGTGTGTGCATGGATACGTGTGTTTATTGATGATCATGTGACGTTGTGTGATAAAGGTTGTAACTCCTTTTTGTGGAGGTTGTGCCATTCGGCGTGGTTGGAAAGGTATTCTTTCGCGTTGCTATGTGATTGGTACTAGTTGCATCGTTGGATTCTAGTGTTGATGGTATTGTTTCTTGGTCGTGAGTATGTGTCGGATAATCTAGCCATTCCAGCAAGCTACCTCGTCTATTTGTATTGTGATTGACTTTCGAGTCTTGTGGTTTTGCAATTGTTAATTGTGGGAATTATGATGTTGGTGTGTTGTGAGGACGTTCTCGGGGTACTCTTACCTAGGGATTGCTCTATGGGGCACACAGGGACTTGGCTGAGTGGCCTTGCACGAGGATTACCTTCGAGGTGGGGTATTCTTACCTTGGGATTGCTCGATGGGGCACACAGGGACTTGACCGGGTGGTCTTGTCATGAGAATTACCAGAGATATTTGCTGATGATTAATTGTGATATGTCCGGAGTATCACAATGTTACGTTCTTGGAGTCGAGATACATTATATATAGAGTCTTCGTGTTTGGCTAGAATGGCATAAGAATGAAGTGTTGTGTGTAATTTGTCCTTGGGAGTGAATTGATGTGGATAGTTGGGTTGTGGACCCCATGTTTCGTGATCGGTTTGTATTCTGGAAAATAATATTTGGGTTGTGACCCTAAATAATTTTCGATTAGTTGAGAAATCTTCAACCCCAAATGTTTTCAAAACTCCCAAGATCTTATATTGACTTTCAAAGCGACCACACGTTTCATTTCAACTTTTACGGTTTGAATTATTTTATCCGAATGAGAAATCTCGGAAGTCTTTTGGTGTGAATGGGCCGTGGATTATTTAAGTTATTGTACTCTCGAAATATGTTGTGTATGTCTCGTATTTGCACTTTATACTCACACTAGCAAAATAGTGGAAGTTTGCTAACCCCCGAGTAATTGGTGGTGGATGCTTGTATTGCGTGAGAATCTAAACACAAGATTTTTACGAAGGATGATGGAGGGCGAGTGATACGAATCACATGAAGACCAGTTTTAGGTGTAGTGAGTTGGAGTTCATTGTTTAGTCTTTTCTGCTGTCGTATTTTTCTGTTTGTGAGCGTATTTGACCCTTGCGTGGGTATGAGCCCTATCAGAGTTATGTATATTTGAGTTGTATGTTATTGTTGAAAGACCAAGTCTGTCTAATGATTCGTAATTTAGCCATGTAGGCAAGACATGTGATGTCATGTTCTGTGTTTAGGCTGGTAGATTCTCACGGAGAGGATCTGCGGCGTGTAATATTCTCAGATAGTTTCTGGGGGTGTTACACTAACAATCTCCCAATTGTACTCAAAGAATGATTTTAAGCATACTACTCCATTACATCCTCTATCATGTCTCCCACTTATACTCAAAGCAATACTGCCATACACTCTAATCTCATTCCCTCCAGATGCCATTCAAAAACTTATGAGGGCAAGCCTTTTTTGATAGGATCAGCAAGATTATCTTCTGATCTAACCCCAGCTACAACTACATCTACTTGCCTTATGGGTGTAACACCCCAAACTAGGCGGATATTACAGTGCCGTAGATCCCCAACTGGGACCCACCAGGCAAATGAAAATGAATGAATTACACAGGATAAATGTAGTACGGAACCACATTACAACAATAATTACTCCGATGAGGAGTTTAGTTACAACACACCAGGACAATACCGAATACTAGTGTATTTTATATGAAGATAAAATACACAACAATGAATGAAACGGAGTATCCAAATGAAAGTCTGCAGCGGAAAATAAAGGACAATAACATGAATAACTGAAAGATCGGGGCCCCCTACTAGTATCACTGGGACTCCTCGACATCAACATGCTATTCCCGTGCGTTTGCCTTGCCATGACCTGAAAAACAAAATCCCCAGCCGGGGTCAGTTATACAGAACAACAATCCTCAAGGGTTGAAAATACACAAACACTACAAAAAAAACAGTTTTTACCGACGCCAAAATGGCGTTGGTAAAACAGAAAATGGCGTTGGTAAAAAAATTACCGACGCCATTACCGACGGCAAACCGCCGTTGGAAAAACGCTCGACGGTAATTTTTTACCGACGCCATTTTCCGACGCCGTCATTTACCGACGCCATTTTTGGCGTCGTTAAATTAAAAAAAAAAAATTAAAAAGTCGTCGACTCAGCGGGGCTCAGCGGGTTAGGTCCGGCTCAAAGTGAGGGTTCGTTCGTGGTCAGTCGGGGTCCGGCGGGTCGGGTCTTGGTCCGGCGGATCAGGTTCGGGCTCCATTCAATTTCAAATGGTTGAGAAGGATTTTGGTTTATAAACCACCAAAAACATTGATGTTTTTTCGATGTGGGATTGTGTTAAAAAATTACCGACGCCGAAAATGGCGTCGGTAATGGCGTAAAAGGCGTCGGTAAATTTAAAAAAAAAAATTACCAACGCCAAAATGGCGTCGGTAAATGGCGTCAGAACGGCGTCGTTAATTGTAAAAAAAATAAGTCTGCGAACCGGTCGTCGGCAATGGCGTCGGTAAATCGGGCGTCGGTAAATGGCGTCGGTAAATTATAAATTTAACAACGGCGGTACGGGCGTCGGTAAATGGCGTCGGTAAATTATAAGTTTAACAACGGCGGTGCTGGCGTCGGTAAATGGCGTCGATAAAAACTGTTTTTTTTGTAGTGAAACATGATTATATCTGAAGTTATGAAATATCCTTAATTATGAATTACGCTGAAGAGGAGTATCATAGTACGCCCGTAGTGTTCTGTGCAAGTGTACAAGACGAATGACCGGACACACCCGTCCTTGTACCTAATTAGTCTCACGGAGGTAATCTGTTACCGTGTGCACAGTCCAATGTATCACTCCCAATACATGGCCATCACGTGCCCGACTAAAAATTCCACACATCCGCACCCGGCCACGCAATATGAACCCAGAAGGTCATATGAACGAGAATGACCGTAATGAATATCAATGAATAAATAATAATCTGACAAAGTCAAGAATGACTCACCGAGATGAGAGTAATAATGAAGTGATTGATAGTTTCAATGGAATGATTGGAACCGCCGTTCCCGTTAATGAAGTGATTGTTCAACAATTACAAGTCTCAATATGATTAATACAATGATGAATGAGTTATGATTATGAATGATCAACAACAAAAGGAATGAATATCCTTTTAACCGAGTAAGAATTAACTTACACAACACCGGTGATAATTATCCTTCCACGAACAACGTCCTAATTGTGATATTGGTCGCTCGAACAACCTTGAATAAATACAATTACCAACAATCCGTTCAATACACGAATCAAACACGAATATAACGAATTCGAAACGTCGATACGAATAAACCAAGTTCATTGGGGCATTATATCGAACACTATGTGGCCAACTTCGATTGTTTATAACCAAACTTCAAAAATACCAATATCAAATCCTCAAGAAGTGTTTCAAACCAACAAAACATCTCCAATACGATCAATAATCCATTATGAATATCCAAAATCGTGATTTCAACAATAATTAATCGAAAACCCCCAAATTCAACACAACATTCAAAGCGTTCTTGAATAATCCTTCAATAATCCAATGAATAATCGAACATATCCATAATCATACGTATGTCACTTCATACAACGTGATTTTAACATCCGAAACATCATATCTCAACACAAATCGAAAATCCAAGAGGTTTGATGAAAGTTACATTTGAAGATCCAAGCACTATGATTCGAAGAACACGCGATAGATCGATGATCCAAGCTTCACAACCGAATGAAAATGATTAAAAACCACACTCAAGTGATAATTGATGAAGAAATCTCTCCCTCAAGACTCTCTCTCTCGTATGAAGGTGGAAGAAATGGAAGGAATGAGCTGAAATGCTCAAAAAACGAAATTATAGGGGTTGACTGGTCTGTCGGACACGGCCCGTGCCGATCGGCACGGCCGCGGAACGCAACTGGCCGACAGGGACTCGACCGTGTCCTGCTTGACACGGTCGTGGCGCGAAGGGGCCTTCCGATAGTGACCTGTCCGACAGTGACTCGGTACCGCTCGACATTGACTCGACCGTGTCCTGGAACACGGTCGGGCGTCTAGGCAGTCGGTTCTGGCTTATCCGGAAGAGTTCGACTCGTCCGTGCTAGACGACACGGTCGGGTCCTGTGGCAGAGACTTCGGCATTTCCGGACGAGTACAGCACGGCCGTGTCGGACGACACGGCCGAGTTCGGTCGGCAGTGATCGGCCAAAAACTGAAAAAATGAGCGGGTGAGCTAAAACGACCATAACTCTCTCGTCCGGACTCCGATTGACTCACCGTTTGAACCATTGGAAAGCTAACTAGATGCTCTATAATATTGCAAAGATTCATAATTTTTGGAGTTACCAAAAATTAATGGTGATCTAACAAAGTCGAACTCATATGTGGAAAGTTGAAACAATGGACAATAACGATACACAACTCGAAGTTTTTCCGAACGGTGAACACGGGTGAATGAACATGATTGATGAATGATTATAAATGAGTGAAAATCCACTGAGTGACAATCACCGAATGAAATTACTGAATGATAATGACTGAATTACAACCGGGTATTACATACACCCCCCCTTAAAAGAGTTTCGTCCCCGAAACTAAGGGTCAAACAACTCGGGATAACTCTCCCGCATACTATCCTCGGTTTCCCAAGTAGCCTCTTCGACTCCGTGTCTAGACCACTGAATCTTGACCAAAGGAATCGACTTATTTCTCAACTGTTTGATTCGCCGCTCTAAGACTCGTATAGGACGCTCCTCATATGAATGGTCGTCGGCGATCTCGATTTCGTCGAACTGAAGTATGTGACTCGGGTCGGCAACATACTTCCGCAATTGCGAGACGTGCAATACATTATGAATTTGGCTCAACGCCAGAGGTAAAGCCAAACGGTAAGCTAACTCGCCTATTCGATCCAGAATCTCAAACGATCCAATGAATCTCGGACTCAATTTCCCCCGTTTTCCGAAACGGAAGATACCTCGACTCGGGGATACCTTGACCAAAACATGGTCACCCTTCTCGAACTATAGTGGTCGACGATTATCTGCATATAATTTCTGTCGACTCTGAGCAGTCAACAGACGACTCCTGATCAAAGCTACCTTCTCCCGGGCGGCTATAAGTATATCGGGCTCGGTGCCGATTGACTCTGATGGGTCGTCCCAACACAAGGGAGATCGACAACGATGACCGTACCAGGCCTCGTAAGGTGCTACCTTCATCGCAGCATGCCAACTAAACTGTACGTGGACTCAAACAATAGTAATTGGGCTTCCCAATCGTCTACTAATCGAGGACGCATGCCCTCAATATGTCCTCCAATGTCTGAAAAGTCCTCTCTGATTGTCCGTCGGACTGAGGATAAAAAAAACGGTAATGATATTAAGCTGAGTTCCCAAAGCACGATGAACTGATTTCCAAAATGAGACACGAATCACCCGTCACGATCAGAAACGATACTCTTAGGAGTACCGTGCAATCTCACTATCTCTTTGATCAACAGCTGGGCAAGTCTCTCGGGACCCCACGTATCCTTAATCCCAAGGAAATGAGCTGACTTAGTTAAGCGGTCCTCGATCACCCAGATCGTATTCATGCCACGACGACTCGAGGCATCGGCAACCACGTTCGCCTTACCCGGGTGGCACAGGATCCCGATATCATAATCTTCGATTAGTTCCCACCACCGCCTCTGTCGCATGTTTAACTCCTTCTGAGTAAATATATACTTCAAACTCTTATGATCGGTGAATAACTGACAGGTGACGCCATAACGGTAATGACGCCAAATTCCCAACGCGAAAACCACGACTGCTAGCTCCAGGTCGTGGGTCGGATAATTAACCTCGTAAGGTCGCAATTGCCATGAAGCATAGGCAATAACCTTCCCATCCTGCATTAATACACATCCGAGACCGTGTCCGGACGCGTTACTAAAAACCACGAATCCTTCCGTCCCTTCTGGCAAGGAAAAGACAAGTGCTGAAATTAACCGGTTCTTGAGTTCCTCAAAACTCCGCTGACACACGTCGGACCACGTGTATTTCTTACCCTTTCGCAAAAGGTTCGTCATTGATTGAGCGATTTTAGAAAACCCTTCCACAATTCACCGATAACAACCGGCTAATCCGAGAAAGCTTCGGATTTCCTTAACATTCTTCGGAGGTAACCAATCCTGGATAGCCTCCGTCTTCTGAGGATCAACACGCACTCCATCTGATGAAATTATGTGTCCGAGAAATGTGACTTCGGACATCACATTTGGAAAACTTTCCATAAAGTTGCTCTCGTCTCAACACGTCGAGAACCTGATGAAGATGAACCTCGTGTTCCTCTCGGCTACGAGAATAAATCAAAATGTCATCGATGAAGACAACAACAAACTGATCTAAAAAGTCGATGAAAACCCGATTCATTAACTCCATGAATACCGCAGGTGCATTAGTTAGCCCGAACGGCATAACTACGAACTCATAATGACCATAGCGTGATCGAAACGCCGTCCTCGCGATATCTGACTCTCGAATCCGCAACTGGTGATATCCAAATCTTAAGTCGATCCTGGAAAATACTGAAGCTCCCTGAAGTTGATCTAAAAGATCATCAATACGGGGTAAGGGGTACTAATCTTGATCATCACCCTATTCAACTCTTGATAATTAATACACACACGAGACGAGCCATCCTTCTCCTTGACAGATCACACTGGTGCTCCTCTCGGGGACGCAATCGGTCGGAGATAACCTTCCTCGAACTATTCCTCAAGTTGAATCTTCAACTCCTGCATTCTGGTCGGGGCCATCCGATACGGTGCCTTTGATAAAGGGGACGTACCGGATCCAACTCACTCCTGAATTCCACTACTCTATGTGAAGGCAACCAGATAACTCATCTGGAAATACATCGTCAATCGATGACAATAATACCACAAATGATTGAACATTTCGATTGCCCTAGAATGGTCAATCGATAAAAAGTGACACAATGAATGATTGAACATCTCGATTGCCTTAGAAAGGCCAATCGATGAAAATGGTACAATGAATGTTTGAATAACTCGATTGCCTTAGAAAGGCCAATCGATGAAAATGATACAATGAATGATTGAATAGCTCGATTGCCTTAGAAAGGCCAATCGATGAAAATAATGCAATGAAGGATTGAATAACTGGATTGCCTTAGGAAGGTTAATCGATGAAAATGATACAATGAATGATTGAATAGCTCGATTGCCTTAGAAAGGCCAATCGATGAAAATGATGCAATGAATGATTAAATAACTCGATTGCCTTAGGAAGGTCAATCGATGAAAATGATACAATGAATGATTGAATGACTCGATTGCCTTAGAAAGGCCAATCTATGAAAATGGTGCAATGAATGATTGAATCGCTCGATTGCGGAATTTCTCTGCTTCCGCCATAATAATAATTCTACTGGAACAATAGGGATTACTTCCCTGAAGCACACATCGACAACCAACGACGGAAAGATAGCGACCAAACGCTAACAAACACTGAGGATAGTATAAAGACGATTAAACCAACTAATACCGAAAATTGCATCGTCCTAAGATAAATTCACCACGATTAGGTCCACCAATCAATCGCGGTCACTAAGCTTACTTCGGTATGATTCCGAAAATTCTTCCATTGTCAGGTAGACCGATGGTATGAGGTCCACAAGCAATAGGACTATCCCGAAATAAGTCTATTCATGCATGATTCAAAAATGAATGAATGCGGTGTACCAGCATCAAAAGGTACACACAAGTTGAAATAAAATTACGAGTATACCTGAAATCATTCGGGCCACCGGATCGTCGATCCTCCTCATCACTTGAATCTGGGACTTGCCGGCCCCCGAAACGGACGCTCCCATCTGATAAATATGAGCCCCAACTCTATTTGCTTCCATTGTCTTAAACGACGTTGACAAAGCAGTCTGATTCTGAAACGCTGATTGCTTCGGGGCCTGAGATGCCGCCGGAGCCGACTTGGAGTCCTTTCGGCAAAAACGGGCCTTATGCCCAAAATTCCCACAATTATAGCACGTGATAGACGGTTTCAGACACTTAGTGCTGAAATGACCCGGCATTCCACAATTGAAACAGGTGATGGCGAATCGCTCGGGATCGAGATCCCGCACGATTATGCGCCGTAGGAGGTCGCTCGAAACGATAGGACTCACACGAGGCTTCTTGAAGGTTGTGACCGCCTTCGGGTTGATTACGCCGTTGATTTCTTCTTGTGAGATGAAGGTTGTTGTTCAAGACTTTCCTTAGCGGCCGGCTCATACGGAGAGTTCTCTCGATTAATCCGCCAGAGTGGCGCAATGATGATTGAGCAACCGCACATGGGTCATCATGGCTCGCATAAAAGTGAGTGGATGAACCCGAACATCTTCTCGATCGAGCCGAGTCCAGGCACGATTTCCGGCAATGAGTGATTATTTCTCGGGTTTCGGCCCGCACCGCGGCCTCTTCCCGTGCATCCCCTGACTCTCTCCATACCGAAGTAGGAAGGTCGCATAATGATTATATTTCCCGCATGATTATCACGTTATGATTACGTCATGAGATGATGAAAATGAGTATACATGCTCTAACTTAGTGATTATATGAATGATTTCTTCAAGTGACATGATTATCGATGAAATTCTTGAAATGATTATTTTTAATAACTTAACAAGATTAATAATATGATCATCCGGATCGCAATCGAGTAATGAAATGAATTGAGTAATTAATGAATTAACATGATCGTCCTGATCAATAACTGAGTAATGAAATGAATTAAGTGATTAATGAGTTAACATGATCGTCCTAATCACAATGAATGATGATGTTTGAGGATTGTTAAATGATGAATGATGAATGAATGACTATTGCCAGAAATTATACCATGGCGTTAGAAATCTTACGCTTCTTCCATTCGATTGGCTCGGCATTTGCACAGGTCACACGTGACGCGAAAGTCCAACGATACTAGTCTGATGACGATGATTTCAAATGAGACATGACTCGGAAGGTAGTATTCAAAACCACGCTCCGATACCAACTCTGTAACACCCCAAACTAGGCGGATATTACAGTGCCGTAGATCCCCAACTGGGACCCACCAGGCAAATGAAAATGAATGAATTATACAGGATAAATGTAGTACTGAACCACATTACAACAATAATTACTCCGATGAGGAGTTTAGTTACAACACACCAGGACAATACCGAATACTAGTGTATTTTATATGAAGATAAAATACACAACACTGAATGAAACGGAGTATCCAAATGAAAGTCTGCAGCGGAAAATAAAGGACAATAATATGAATAACTGAAAGATCGGGGGCCCCTACTAGTATCACTGGGACTCCTCGACATCAACATGATATTCCCGTGCGTTTGCCTTGCCATGACCTGAAAAACAAAATCCCCAAATGGGTCGATTACACAGAACAACAATCCTCAAGGGTTGAAAATACACAAACATGATTATATCTGAAGTTATGAAATATCCTTAATTATGAATTACGCTGAAGAGGAGTATCATAGTACGCCCGTAGTGTTCTGTGCAAGTGTACAAGACGAATGACCGGACACACCCGTCCTTGTACCTAATTAGTCTCACGGAGGTAATCTGTTACCGTGTGCACAGTCCAATGTATCACTCCCAATACATGGCCATCACGTGCCCGACTAAAAATTCCACACATCCGCACCCGGTCACGCAATATGAACCCAGAAAGTCATATGAACGAGAATGACCGTAATGAATATCAATGAATAAATAATAATCTGACAAAGTCAAGAATGACTCACCGAGATGAGAGTAATAATGAAGTGATTGATAGTTTCAATGGAATGATTGGAACCGCCGTTCCCGTTAATGAAGTGATTGTTCAACAATTACAAGTCTCAATATGATTAATACAATGATGAATGAGTTATGATTATGAATGATCAACAACAAAAGGAATGAATATCCTTTTAACCGAGTAAGAATTAACTTACACAACACCGGTGATAATTATCCTTCCACGAACAACATCCTAATTGCGATATCGGTCGCTCGAACAACCTTGAATAAATACAATTACCAACAATCCGTTCAATACACGAGTCAAACACGAATATAACGAACTCGAAACGTCGATACGAATAAACCAAGTTCATTGGGGCATTATATCGAGCACTATGTGGCCAACTTCGATTGTTTATAACCAAACTTCAAAAATACCAACATCAAATCCTCAAGAAGTGTTTCAAACCAACAAAACATCTCCAATACGATCAATAATCCATTATGAATATCCAAAATCGTGATTTCAACAATAATTAATCGAAAACCCCCAAATTCAACACAACATTCAAAGTGTTCTTAAATAATCCTTCAATAATTCAATGAATAATCGAACATATCTATAATCATACGTGTGTCACTTCATACAATGTGACTTTAACATCCGAAACATCATATCTCAACACAAATCGAAAATCCAAGAGGTTTGATGAAAGTTACCTTTGAAGATCTAAGCACTATGATTCGAAGAACACGCGATAGATCGATGATCCGAGCTTCACAACCGAATGAAAATGATTAAAAACCACACTCAAGTGATAATTGATGAAGCAATCTCTCCCTCAAGACTCTCTCTCTCGTATGAAGGTGGAAGAAATGGAAGGAATGAGCTGAAATGCTCAAAAAACGAAATTATAGGGGTTGGTAGTGCATCGGACACGGCCGTGCCCGATCGGCACGGCCCGCGGCCTGGCCCAGGTAGCGGGGACTCGACCGTGTCCTGCTTGACACGGTCGCGGCGCGAAGGGGCCTTCCGATAGTGACCTGTCCGACAGTGACTCGGTACCGCTTCGGCATTGACTCGACCGTGTCCTGGAACACGGTCGGGCGTCTGGGCAGTCGGTTCTGGCTTATCCGGAAGAGTTCGACTCGGCCGTGCCAGACGACACGGTCGGGTCCTGTGGCAGAGACTTCGGCATTTCCGGACGAGTACAGCACGGCCGTGTCGGACGACACGGCCGAGTTCGGTCGGCAGTGATCGGCCAAAAACTGAAAAAATGAGCGGGTGAGCTAAAACGACCATAACTCTCTCGTCCGGACTCCGATTGACTCACAGTTTGAACCATTGGAAAGCTAACTCGATGCTCTATAATATTGCAAAGATTCATAATTTTTGGAGTTACCAAAAATTAATGGTGATCTAACAAAGTCGAACTCATATGTGGAAAGTTGAAACAATGGACAATAACGATACACAACTCGAAGTTTTTCCGAACGGTGAACACGGGTGAATGAACATGATTGATGAATGATTATAAATGAGTGAAAATCCACTGAGTGACAATCACCGAATGAAATTACTGAATGATAATGACTGAATTACAACCGGGTATTACAATGGGCTCGTGGTTCTGTCAAATTTGCCCATGCACCGATATTATCATAATAAAGTGTAATGCTCTCTCGTAAATCAGGAATCACATCTATGTCCTGCAGGAAGTACTTGAGACATATTACCTCTTTGGATGCCTTATAGATTGCCACGTACTCGGCTTCCATGGTAGAGTCTGATATATATTTCTTCTTTACACTCCTCCAACTATTAGTTCCACCTCCCAGAGTAAACACATAACCTAAAGTAAACTTGGTCTTTTCTTTGTCTTTAGAAGAATTTTAGTCAGTATAGCCCAATGGACATAGGTTGTCTAATTGATATACCAACATGTACTCCCTAGTCCTTATCAGGTACTTGCGTATTAGGGTTTAACTAATATCTAGCAGTGAGGCCTACTTCATGATAGATATGGTCTAGTGTGTAATACCCAAGATTTTCGTTTCCGGTTGCGTTGAATTTCTCTACTGTTTGGTGGATTGTACGTTGCTCGTGTATATATGTTTGTGTGACATGTATTGACGCATATTGGTTGTGATTCAGATTGTACGTGTTTGTCGTTCCCGCTGTTATGATGAGTTCTGGAGCTATCTGTGCAGTAAGAATAGTGCACACTACGCGCATGGATAGCGTGCGCTAGTGCAGCGTTGCTAGCGTATGCTATGACATAGTTAGCACATGCTAACTAGAGGTGCAAAAACAGTCCAGAAGCTACTGGACTGGGTTGGAGGCCTCGCTAGCGCACGCTAACGATTGCTGTTAGCGCACGCTAACCTATCCGGTATAAAAACCGGACAGCAGTCATTATTCCTGGTTCGTGTTCTTGGCCAATTTTACTCCATTGAAGGGTGTTTGGGAGAGTTCTCAGTGATTTCATCATCATCTAATCCGTTGTTCTTCATCGGATCGAGGTAATTCCTTGACATCTCTTCGAGTTGACTTTTTGATGGTTTGGTTCTTGATTTCAGATTCGATCCAGTTTTCATGAATCGGTTGTCGTAAAAACATTGTTTTGAACATGTTTTATGGATTGAATATCCATACCTTCAGTTCGTTCAACTTGATGGGTGATTTTGGTGTTCTTGATAGGTCGTGGACATTTAATGTTCGATTAAATGTTCGAATGAGTTTTCCTTCAATAGTTTGATGTGATTCCCATTGGTATTGGTCTTAATCCTCGTTATGATCATATCTTTGTTGTGTCTTGCAGTTGTAGATATTCGGAGTTTCCCGGTCGAGCCGTGTTCGTTGGAGTGTCCGGTATCGGTTATTGAGACAAGTATCATGTTTATACGATTTTTGTCTTGTGAATAGAGGTTACGTGTTAGATTTATGATGATTGATTTACCTCGATGAGTGTATTTATATTTCATATGTCGTGATTATAAACCAATTGTAGTAAATATGAACTAATTGCAATAAATACTCTGTGTTGATTTTGTTGTACTTGATTGTTCATAATCTAGTAATCATGATGGTTGTGATGATTATGTCAGATTTATTTTACGCTTGGACGTGTATTGTGTGTTGTGGTATGTGTGCAGGGTTGTCATAATCTTGTTGGTTGGTTGTACACGTGGTTGAGCAATGTGTTATATTTCGATCACGAGTTATGCTTGATTATGTGTTATTGATGTTGATGGTTTGATTGTCGAGGTTATGCTATGTGTGATAGTTGGGTGGAGTCGTGATAGACAAGTTGGTTGATTGATCTTGAACGTGTTGGTGTGACGTGAATGTGAATGTTGTGTGCTGGAATGCTAAGTTCACTCATGTGGGTTCGACGGGGCCTATGGGGATTCATGACACAGGTCCATGGGATCAGAACTTAGTATGTGGTGTTGTGGTCCAATCGTGCAGGTCTGATGAGGCCTACAATGACACATGGCATAGGTCCATGGGGCAGGACACAGTACGTCCAACCATGCGGGTTCCACGGGACCTACCGTGACACGTGACACAGGTTCACGGTGTCGGAATTGGTTGTTGTAATTGTTGTGTTGGCTCAATCCGTGTGGGTTGCTGAACCTACGGAGACTCATGGCAAGCGATCACGGAGTCATGATCATGATTGACTGTTGCGATTGTTGTGATTGGTTAATTCCGTGTGGGTCGTTGAACCTATGGAGACACGTGACAGGGGATCACGGTGTCATAAATCATGTTTTGTAAATCATGTTTTGAAAGAAAGTTTTAAGAAAAGAATGTTGGGTCGAGCCTCATGAGATTTATGGAAATGTTTTCGTACTGTAAATTGTTGTAATACAATTTGAATTTGGGCTAAGACCCTAAAATTTTTGAAAGGTTTTGAAATCCAGGACTCGAGGTCCTAATAGTTCGTATTTCTATCAAATCCCGAGATGATGATTTTATTTTCAAATGCTTCATGGCTTGTTTTCTTTTGCTAAAACCTCTTGGGAATGTTTTGGTAGTTGATTGTTGTATCTGATTCGTGGTTGCTGTTTGCTTGTTACATTTCGCATATCATGATAATTGTACTAGCCATTCAAATGCTAACCCCGTAAATGGGGGAAAAGCTTTTTCATGCATTTAAGGTATACTCGGTTCGAGGGAGCTGTCACAGGATTGGCACGGGAGATGATGAGCTACGATACAAATCAAGAGTGAGAGTTGGAACAGTCTTGTTGTATTGTCAAGTTATAATTAGTCTTACGTTGTACAGTACTTCGACCCCTGCGTGGGTACTATTGTAAAGAGTTATTTTCTATTGATTGTGTTTTTTGACCTCATCGGTCCGCGAAGTTTACTTGTATTGACCTTAACGGTCCGTTTTGTTTTATTGTTTGACCCGAACGGTCAAGTATTTGGTCGTTCTATGATGTTTAGCCTGGTAGATCCTCATGGGAAGGGTCTACGGTGTGTAATACTCCCATGTGGATTTGGGGGTGTTACATTTATGGTATCGGATCTTAGGTTGTGGAAGTCTAGACTGTCGGGTTGAGTCGAGTCGTGATTTGTTGAGTTGTGTTTTGTCGTTTCATTCGAGTTGTCGAGTTATGTAAGATGTATGTTGACATAGTATGTCATCTTGAATTGATCCCAAGTACAAGATCCGTCGGTGGCCTTCAACAATAACCACCAAGAGTGAGCGCTCTTACCCAGATAGTAAGCAGCGACTGAAACTTTGTGCCCTTCGGGACATGCATTGACGCATATTGGTTGTGATTCAGATTTGTACGTGTTTGTCGTTCCCGCTGTTATGATGAGTTCTGGAGCTATCTGTGCAGTAAGAATAGTGCACACTATGCGCATGGATAGCGTGCGCTAGTGCAGCGTTGCTAGCGTACGCTAAGACATAGTTAGCACATGCTAACTGGAGGTGCAGAAACAGTCCAGAAGCTACTGGACTGGGTTGGAGGCCTCGTTAGCGCACGCTAACGATTGCTGTTAGCGCACGCTAACCTATCCGGTATAAAAACCGGACAGCAGTCATTATTCCTGGTTCGTGTTCTTGGCCAATTTTACTCCATTCAAAGGTGTTTGGGAGAGTTCTCAGTGATTTCATCATCATCTAATCCGTTGTTCTTCATCGGATCGAGGTAATTCCTTGACTTCTCTTCGAGTTGACTTTTTGATGGTTTGGTTCTTGATTTCAGATTCGATCCAGTTTTCATGAATCGGTTGTCGTAAAAACATTGTTTTGAACATGTTTTATGGATTGAATATCCATACCTTCAGTTCGTTCAACTTGATGGGTGATTTTGGTGTTCTTGATAGGTCGTGGACATTTAATGTTCGATTAAATGTTCGAATGAGTTTTCCTTCAATAGTTTGATGTGATTCCCATTGCTATTGGTATTAATCCTCGTTATGATCATATTTTTGTTGTGTCTTGCAGTTGTTGATATTCGGAGTTTCCCGGTCGAGCCGTGTTCGTTGGAGTGTCCGGTATCGGTTATTGAGATAAGTATCATGTTTATACGATTTTTGTCTTGTGAATAGAGGTTACGTGTTAGATTTATGATGATTGATTTACCTCGATGAGTGTATTTATATTTCATATGTCGTGATTATAAACCAATTGTAGTAAATATGAACTAATTGCAATAAATACTCTGTGTTGATTTTGTTGTACTTGATTGTTCATAATCTAGTAATCATGATGGTTGTGATGATTATGTCAGATTTATTTTACGCTTGGACGTGTATTGTGTGTTGTGATATGTGTGCAGGGTTGTGATAATCTTGTTGGTTGGTTGTACACGTGGTTGAGCAATGTGTTATATTTTGATCATGAGTTATGCTTGATTATGTGTTATTGATGTTGATGGTTTGATTGTTGAGGTTGTGCTATGTGTGATAGTTGGGTGGAGTCGTGATAGACAAGTTGGTTGATTGATCTTGAACGTGTTGGTGTGACGTGAATGTGAATGTTGTGTGCTGGAATGCTAAGTTCACTCGTGTGGGTTCGACGGGGCCTATGGGGATTCATGACACAGGTCCATGGGATCAGAACTTAGTATGTGGTGTTGTGGTCCAATCGTGCAGGTCTGATGAGGCCTACAATGACACATGGCATAGGTCCATGGGGCAGGACACAGTACGTCCAACCATGCGGGTTCCACGGGACCTACCGTGACACGTGACACAGGTTCACGGTGTCGGAATTGGTTGTTGTAATTGTTGTGTTGGCTCAATCCGTGTGGGTTGCTGAACCTACGGAGACTCATGGCTAGCGATCACGGAGTCATGATCATGATTGACTGTTGTGATTGTTGTGATTGGTTAATTCCGTGTGGGTCGTTGAACCTATGGAGACACGTGACAGGGGATCACGGTGTCATAAATCATGTTTTGTAAATCATGTTTTGAAAGAAAGTTTTAAGAAAAGAATGTTGGGTCGAGCCTCATGAGATTTATGGAAATGTTTTCGTACTGTAAATTGTTGCAATACAATTTGAATTTGGGCTAAGACCCTAAATTTTTTGAAAGGTTTTGAAATCCAGGACTCGAGGTCCTAATAGTTCCTATTTCTAACAAATCCCGAGATGATGATTTTATTTTCAAATGCTTCATGGCTTGTTTTCTTTTGCTAAAACCTCTTGGGAATGTTTTGGTAGTTGATTGTTGTATCTGATTCGTGGTTGCTGTTTGCTTGTTACATTTCGCATATCATGATAATTGTACTAGCCATTCAAATGCTAACCCCGTAAATGGGGGAAAAGCTTTTTCATGCATTTAAGGTATACTCGGTTCGAGGGAGCTGTCACAGGATTGGCACGGGAGATGATGAGCTACGATACGAATCAAGAGTGAGAGTTGGAACAGTCTTGTGGTATTGTCAAGTTATAATTAGTCTTACATTGTACAGTACTTCGACCCCTGCGTGGGTACTATTGTAAAGAGTTATTTCTATTGATTGTGTTTTTTGACCTCATCGGTCCGCGAAGTTTACTTGTATTGACCTTAACGGTCCGTTTTGTTTTATTGTTTGACCCGAACGGTCAAGTATTTGGTCGTTCTATGATGTTTAGCCTGGTAGATCCTCATGGGAAGGGTTTACGGTGTGTAATACTCCCATGTGGATTTGGGGGTGTTACATTTATGGTATCGGATCTTAGGTTGTGGAAGTCTAGACTGTCGGGTTGAGTCGAGTCGTGATTTGTTGAGTCGTGTTTTGTCGTTTCATTCGAGTTGTCGAGTTATGTAAGATGTATGTTGACATAGTATGTCATCTTGAATTGATCCCAAGTACAAGATCCGTCGGTGGCCTTCAACAATAACCACCAAGAGTGAGCGCTCTTACCCAGATAGTAAGCAGCGACTGAAACTTTGTGCCCTTCGGGACATGTATTGACGCATATTGGTTGTGATTCAGATTTGTACGTGTTTGTCGTTCCCGCTGTTATGATGAGTTCTGGAGCTATCTGTGTAGTAAGAATAGTGCACACTATGCGCATGGATAGCGTGCGCTAGTGCAGCGTTGCTAGCGTACGCTAAGACATAGTTAGCACATGCTAACTGGAGGTGCAGAAACAGTCCAGAAGCTACTGGACTGGGTTGGAGGCGTCGTTAGCGCACGCTAACGATTGCTGTTAGCGCATGCTAACCTATCCGGTATAAAAACCGGACAGCAGTCATTATTCCTGGTTCGTGTTCTTGGCCAATTTTACTCCATTCAAGGGTGTTTGGTAGAGTTCTCAGTGATTTCATCATCATCTAATCCGTTGTTCTTCATCGGATCGAGGTAATTCCTTGACTTCTCTTCGAGTTGACTTTTTGATGGTTTGGTTCTTGATTTCAGATTCGATCCAGTTTTCATGAATCGGTTGTCGTAAAAACATTGTTTTGAACATGTTTTATGGATTGAATATCCATACCTTCAGTTCGTTCAACTTGATGGGTGATTTTGGTGTTCTTGATAGGTCGTGGACATTTAATGTTGGATTAAATGTTCGAATGAGTTTTCCTTCAATAGTTTGATGTGATTCCCATTGCTATTGGTCTTAATCCTCGTTATGATCATATTTTTGTTGTGTCTTGCAGTTGTAGGTATTCGGAGTTTCCCGGTCGAGCCGTGTTCGTTGGAGTGTCCGGTATCGGTTATTGAGACAAGTATCATGTTTATACGATTTTTGTCTTGTGAATAGAGGTTACGTGTTAGATTTATGATGATTGATTTACCTAGATGAGTGTATTTATATTTCATATGTCGTGATTATAAACCAATTGTAGTAAATATGAACTAATTACAATAAATACTCTGTGTTGATTATGTTGTACTTGATTGTTCATAATCTAGTAATCATGATGGTTGTGATGATTATGTCAGATTTATTTTATGCTTGGACGTGTATTGTGTGTTGTGGTATGTGTGCAGGGTTTTGATAATCTTGTTGGTTTGTTGTACACGTGGTTGAGCAATGTGTTATATTTCGATCATGAGTTATGCTTGATTATGTGTTATTGATGTTGATGGTTTGATTGTTGAGGTTGTGCTATGTGTGATAGTTGGGTGGAGTCGTGATAGACAAGTTGGTTGATTGATCTTGAACGTGTTGGTGGGACGTGAATGTGAATGTTGTGTGCTGGCTCAAGCCTGTGAACTATATCCGCCGGCTCATACGAGCCCTAAAAAGTAGGTGGTCTTTGGCGAGAGATGTCGCCAATAATACTGCTCACACTCCTCTCTTGTCCCTGAGGTGGCGGCGGAGGAGCCCGCTGATTCTGAGCGGTTGAGTTCTACATCGTCTCCATGAGGCGTGCCATCTATGTCATCTAGGCCATCATGCCCTGCATAAAAGCGAGGGGATCAAACCGAACATCTTCTGATTGTGTTGTGTCCTGGGTACGACTCCCTGACAGTGAATGATCATTTCTCAACTGTTTGGTGGATCGTACGTTGCTCGTGCCTATATGTTCGTGTGACATGCATTGGCGCATATTGGTTGCGATTCAGATTTGTACATGTTTGTCGTTCCCGCTGTTATGATGAGTTCTGGAGCTATCTGTGCAGTAAGAATAGTGCACACTAACCTATCCGGTATAAAAACCAGACAGCAGTCATTATTCCTGGTTCGTGTCTTGGCCGATTTTACTCCATTCAAGGGTGTTTGGGAGAGTTCTTAGTGATTTCATCATCATCTAATCCGTTGTTCTTCATCGGATCGAGGTAATTCCTTGATTTCTCTTCGAGTTGACTTTTTGAAGGTTTTCTTCTTGATTTCAGATTCGATCCAGTTTTCATTAATCGGTTGTCGTAAAAACATTGTTTTGAACATGTTTTATGGATTCAATATCCATACCTTCAGTTCGTTCAACCCGATGGGTGATTTTGGTGTTCTTGATAGGTCGTGGACATTTAATGTTCGATTAAATGTTCGAATGAGTTTTCCTTCAATAGTTTGATGTGATTCCCATTGCTATTGGTCTTAATCCTCGTTATGATCATATTTTTGTTGTGTCTTGCAGTTGTAGGTATTCGGAGTTTCCCGGTCGAGCCGTGTTCGTTGGAGTGTCCGGTATCAGTTATTGAGACAAATATAATGTTTATACGATTTTTGTCTTGTGAATAGAGGTTACGTGTTAGATTTATGATGATTGATTTACCACGATGAGTGTATTTATATTTCATATGTCGTAATTATAAACCAATTGTAGTAAATATCAACTAATTGCAATAAATACTCCGTGTTGATTATGTTGTACTTGATTATTCATACTCTAGTAATCATGATGGTTGTGATGATTATGTCGGATTTATTTTATGCTTGGACGTGTATTGTGTGTTGTGTTATGTGTGCAGGGTTGTGATAATCTTGTTGGTTGGTTGTACACGTGGTTGAGCAATGTGTTGTATTTCGAGCATGAGTTATGCTTGATTATGTGTTATTGATGTTGATGGTTTGATTGTTGAGGTTGTGCTATGTGTGATAGTTGGGTGGAGTCGTGATAGACAAGTTGGTTGATTGATCTTGAACGTGTTGGTGTGACGTGAATGTGAATGTTGTGTGCTGGAATGCTAAGTTCACTCGTGTGGGTTCGACGGGGCCTATGGGAATTCATGACACAGGTCCATGGGATCAGAACTTAGTATGTGGTGTTGTGGTCCAATCGTGCAGGTCTGATGAGGCCTACAATGACACATGGTATAGGTCCATGGGGCAGGACACAGTACGTCCAACCATGCGGGTTCCACGGGACCTACGGTGACACGTGACACAGGTTCACGGTGTCGGAATTGGTTGTTGTAATTGTTGTGTTGGCTCAATCCGTGTGGGTTGCTCAACCTACGGAGACTCATGGCAAGCGATCACGGAGTCATGAGCATGATTGACTGTTGTGATTGTTGTGATTGGTTAATTCCGTGTGGGTCGTTGAACCTATGGAGACACGTGATAGGGGATCACGGTGTCATAAATCATGTTTTGAAAGAAAGTTTTAAGAAAAGAATGTTGGGTCGAGCCTCACGAGATTTATGGAAATGTTTTCGTACTGTAAATTGCTGTAATACAATTTGAATTTGGGCTAAGACCCTAAAATTTTCGAAAGGTTTTGAAATCCAGTACTCGAGGTCCTAATAGTTCTTATTTCTAACAAATCCCGAGATGATGATTTTATTTTCAAATGCTTCATGGCTTGTTTTCTTTTGCTAAAACCTCTTGGGAATGTTTTGGTAGTTGATTGTTGTATCTGATTCGTGGTTGCTGTTTGCTTGTTACATTTCGCATATCATGATAATTGTACTAGCCATTCAAATGCTAACCCCGTAAATGGGGAAAATGCTTTTCATGCATTTAAGGTATACTCAGTTCGAGGGATATATCACAGGATTGGCACGGGAGATGATGAGCTACGATACTAATCAAGAGTGAGAGTTGGAACAGTCTTGTTGTATTGTCAAGTTATAATTAGTCTTACGTTGTACTGTACTTCGACCCCTGCGTGGGTACTATTGTAAAGAGTTATTTTCTATTGATTGTGTTTTTCGACCTCATCGGTCCGCGAAGTTTACTTGTATTAACCTTAATGGTCCATTTTGTTTTATTGTTTGACCCGAACGGTCAAGTATTTGGTCCTTCTATGATGTTTAGCCTGGTAGATCCTCATGGGAAGGGTCTACGGCGTGTAATACTCCCATGTGGATTTGGGGGTGTTACATTTATGGTATCAGATCTTAGGTTGTGGAAATCTAGACTGTCGGGTTTAGTCGAGTCGTGATTTGTTGAGTTGTGTTTTGTCGCTTCATCCGAGTTGTCGAGTTATGTAAGATGTATGTTGACACAGTATGTCATCTTTAATTGATCCCAAGTACAAGATCCGTCGGTGGGCTTCAACGATAACCATCAAGAGTGTGCACTCTTACCCAGATAGTAAGCAGCGACTGAAACTTTGTTCCCTTCGGGACACTCCAACATAGCAAACAACTTCTCGAAATGCTCAAGCCTATGAACTATATCCGCCGGCTCGGACAAGCCCTCAAAAGTAGGTGGTCTTTGGCGAGAGATGTCGCCAATAATACTGCTCACACTCCTCTCTTGTCCCTGAGGTGGCGGCGGAGGAGCCCGCTGATTGTGGGCGGTTGAGTTCTACATCGTCTCCATGAGGCGTTCCATCTGTGTCATCTGGGCCATCATGCCCTGCAGAAAAGCGAGGGGATCAACCCGAACATCTTCTAATTGTGCTGTGTCCTGGGTACGACTCCCTGACAGTGAATGATCATTTCTGGGTGAATGAGTGGCAGCGTCGCTGCTCGATGAGTTTTCATTATTCCTTGCATTCGCGCGTCTATTCACACGAGCTCTCGGATTCCGGCCCGCACCGCGGCCTCTTCCCCCGCGTCCTCTGCCAGCTCTCTCCATACTGAAGTAGGAAAGTCACATGATGGTTATAGATCTCGCATGAATATCGCATTATGATTACGTCATGAAATGATAATAATGAGCATACGCGCTCTAATACAATGATTACATGAATGATCAACTGAGGTGACATGATTATCTGATGAAATTCTTGAAATGATTATCTTGAACAGTTAACAAGATTAATGATACGATCCTTAAGATCAACAACTGAGCAATGAAATGAACTCAGTGATTAATGAGTTGACATGCTCGACATGATCAAAAATGAAAATGATGATTGAGGATTGTTGACTGCTGAATGATGAATGAGTGATTCTTATTGCCAGAAATTATACCATGGCGTCAGAAATCTTACTGTTCTTTGGTCTGAGGGGCTCGACTCTTGCACAGGTCACACGTGACGCGAAAGTCTAATGATACTAGTCTGATGAACAATGATTTCAAATGAGACATGACTCGGAAGGTATTATTCAAAACCACGCTCCGATACCAACTCTGTAACACCCCAAACTAGGCAGATATTACAGTGCCGTGGACCCCCAACTGGGACCCACCAGGCGAATGAAACTTAATGAATTAAATAATATAATTGTAGTATCGAACCACATTATATCATTAATTACTCTGATGAGGAGTTTCAAGTACAACCCACCCAGGAAAATACAGAATACATGTATATTTTATATGAAGGTAAAATATACAACAATGAATGAAAATGAATATCCAAACGGAAATCTGCAGCGGAAATATAAATGAAGAAACATGAATGACTGGAAAAGGACTGGGCCCCCCTACTAGTATCACTGGGACTCCTCGTCGTCAAAGTTCTCTTCCCGCGCTTTGGCCTTGCCATGACCTGAAAACAACATCCCCCAACGGGATCAGTTACACAGAACAACATTCCTCAAGAGTTGAACAATAGACAACAATCACATATCTTAGTTATGAATTTTAGCTGAAGAGGGGCACCATAGTACGCCTGTAATGGTATATGCAAGTGCACAAGACAAGGGTCCGGACACACCCGCCCTTGTGCCTAATTAGCCTCACCGAGGTACGTTACCGTGTGCACAGTCCATTGTGTCGGTGAACCCGATCACATGACTATCAAGTACCCGACTAAAAATTCCATACATCCCCACCCGGCCACGCAATATGAACCCGGAAGGCCACAAGGACAAAAGTGATCAATGAACATTAATGAATAATAATCCGACAAGGGTCAAGAATGACTTACCGAGATGAAATAACAATGAAATGAATGGTAGCTCATTGAAATGATTGGAACCGTCGTTCCTCGTGAGTTGAATGATTAATTGATAATTACAAGTCTCGACATGAATGATATATTATGAGTGAATTACATGTATGAATGAACAACAACATAAGGAATGAATATCCCTTTAACCGAGTAAGAATTAACTTACTCAACACCGGTGAAGAATGTCCTTCCTCAAACAAACGTCCCAAAATGAGATATCGGTCGCTCGAACAACCTTGAATAACATAATTACCAACAAACGCTCAATATACGTATCAAGCATGAATCACGACCAACTCAAAAGTCGATTCAACAATATCCAAACTCATAGAGGCATTCTAACGAATACTTTGTAAACGTTCTACCCTTTTGATACGCCAACCCCAAAATAACGAAACCAAACTCCAAGTGACTAATAAAATCCGACAAAACACATTCAATGATATCGATAATCCCATAGGAAACCACAACTCGAGTTAACGACAACATCCAAAATATCAAATTCAACTCTAAAGTATTCTTGCTACCTAGACTTCGGTTTGACCATGCGCCCCTTCTTATCTAGTGTCGCTTCTCCGCGACTCGTCACAAGTCGTCATTCCATTTCCAGAGTATGTGGATCCAGCATCACACATTCCTGGACACTGTTAGGGAGGTCTGGCTTACCCCGACTCGATTATCTGGCATGTGTAACCTACAGGCCAAACTCCTTAGGGTTAAGCGCAGGCTGAAACAGTAGAACTCGTCTGTTTTTGGAAATCTTCATACGAAGTTGGATGAGGCCTTGAGGGCTGCTGACGAGATCGAGCGGTGATATGATTCGTATCCTACTCCGAAGAATAGAACCGATATACACCGTTTTTGTGCTGAGTACCATCTTCGTCTCTCTTCGGAGGAAGATTTCTGGAAACAGAAGGCCGCAGTTCGTTTGGTTACGGAGGGCGAGCGCAACACCTGGTTTTTTCAGGGTTTTGAGAAGCAGAAGCGTTTTCAGTCGCATATTCACAACATTGAGGATGGTGGTACGACGATTGCTATAGAGTCGGACATCCTATCATCCGCTATGAATTTCTTTAGGACTCTGCTTGCATCCGATGTTGATGTTCTCGTCCCCCCGGATAACACTTGTTTTCCCTTTATCCCCTGTTCTTTTCATTCCTATAGTTTGTGTGTCCCACCCTCTCCCCAGGAGATCCGTGCTGCGGTATTTGATATCGATCCTCACAGCGCTTCTGGGCCTGACGAATTCTCGTCTTTGTTTTTTCAGCATTGTTGGGAGATTGTATCTTCCGACGTGGAGGGGGCTGTGCTCCAGTTTTTTAGGGTCATCCTATGCCTCCGGCTTTCACGGCGACTACGGTCGTGTTGATCCCGAAGAAGCCTGTTCCGAGTGGTTGGTCAAATTACCGGCCTATTAGTCTGTGTAATGTGACTAATAAGATTATCACGAAAATCCTTAACGCTCGGCTTGCTCCTCTCCTCCCTCTTATTATCTCTCCGAACCAGAGTGGATTTGTTCACAGGCGTGTTATTACTGATAATATCTTTCTGGCCCAAGAACTTATTCACGACCTCCACGTCGCGGACATTCATGGTGTCCCGAACCTTGCACTGAAGCTTGATATGGCTAAGGCGTATGATAGAGTTCACTGGCAGTTTTTACGTGAGGTGCTGGTGAGGATGAGATTCCTGTCTAGATGGGTTTTGTTCATCCGTCATTGTGTCGAGAGTTGCACGTTCTCCATTTTGGTGAACGGAAGTCCGGCCAGCTATTTTGCCTCTAGCCGGGGTTTGCGTCAGGGCGACCCTATTTCTCCGTCGCTCTTCGTGCTTGCCGCTGATTATTTATCGCGCTGCTTGGATTGATTCATTCGAGACATCCTTTGATGAGGTATAGGATGGCTGGACGGATTTTCCCCGTCTCGCACTTATCCTATGCCGATGACATCATTATATTCACACGGGCTATGTATGATGGTCTTGTTGAACTTATGCGTCTCCTGGAACACTACTCTATGGCTTCGGGCTAGATGGTTAGTATCTAGAAGAGCACTTTATTCTCGCTCCCAAGCATGCGCCTCGTTGGCATCTGAGAGTTCATGATCTCACTGGTTTTTGCCAGGGCGATCTCCACATCACCTATCTAGGTGTGCCCCTTTACAAAGGCTTTATGAGACGAGAGCTCTTTGCTGGGGTGAAGCAACGGATGTTGGATATGATCTCTGGTTGGTCCCATCGCCACCTTGCTTTTGGGGGACGCTTGGCTCTTATTAAGAGCACTCTCTGCACGATTCCTCTTCACCTGCTTCAGGTTTTGGACCCCCCACAGTACATTATCCAGGAGCTCGAGCAGATCATTGCGAGATACTTCTGGGGTGTTGTTCGTCTGAAGAGGAAGACGCACTGGGTCCGTTGGCAGCAGATTTGTCGTCCGGTCTCTGAGGGAGGCCTCGGTATTCGGAGCCTTTCGGATATGGCGATAGATTTTAGTTATAAGCTCTGGTGGGGCCTTCGCGTGGGCACGTCTCTGTGGGCGCAATTTATGCTCCGCAAAAACTGCTTTGCTGGCCTTTATACACATATGCGTACTGCTCTTAAAGCTCATGCCAGCCACCCTTGGCGCCATCTCCTCCGCGTGTCTATTGAGGCTCAGGAGTTCATACGCTGGACTCTTGGTCGTGGCTGCGGGGAGGTCACCTTTTGGGATGATACTTGGATTGGGGATAGGCCGATTTCTTCTTATTATCAGGTTTTTGGTAGACCCCATCTTAGGACTAATGAGTTATGGGTAGATGGGACATGAGACATGGGTAGGTTGGAGTCTATTGTTGGAGAGGAGCTAGGACTTACCCCTCAGTTCATCCAGAAGATCTCCGTGATTCCCATTGCTGAGGAGGATTCGGATAGTATGCGTTGGACTCTTACCTCTTTGGATGCGTTCTCATTATCGTCGGCTTGGTCTCACATCAGGGTGAGGGGTCAGGCTAATCTTATTTACGGGGCCATCTGGACAGCCTTACTCACACCGACCATTTCGGTGTTTATTTGTCGACTTCTCATGTGACGGATCCCGACTGACGACATTCTACAGAGGAGGGGCGTTTGATTGGCTTCTAGATGTTTGTGCTGCTCGCATACCCTTACCCAGACCTACCATACCGAGACCATTGCCCACCTTTTCTTGGAGAGTGATGTGGCTCGTGACGTGTGGGACTATTTTAGCATATAGACACATTTATCCCTACCCTATACTCATAATATTTTTGAGCTCCTGAGTTTTCTCGCACACGGCACACACTTTAGGCACGCGACATTCATTATTCCTTGTCTGATCCTTTGGTTCATCTGGACAGAAAAGAAATAGTGCAAAGCATATGGCAATTACTTTTCTTTCCTCTCATGTTATTGTGCCGGTGGAGTGCCATGTTGCTTTATTGGCTCCTGCGGGGCTTATTTCCTCTGAGTTCTGGGCGGGTTGCTCGCCGCCTGATCATTTCCAGCGAGCTACATCTTCCCCCGCTCAGACTCGTCGCCCCGTCCTGGTGGTTTGGCTTTGACCCGAGACCTCTTGGATCAAGCTGAACACGGATGGTTCGTTCGATAGAGACACACAGATTGCTGGTGGGGGAGGTCTGATTAGAGATCATCACGAAGAGCTCTTTCTTGCTTTCCATTCCTCTTTTCAGGTCTCTTCGAGTTTTGATGCAGAGATCCAGGCGTTGGTGATTGGATTGATTCTAGCTTCCCAGAGATCGAGACATGTTTGGATTGAGCTTGATGCTGCTGCTGTGGTGACCCTCCTATCATCTGGCCATCGGGGCTCTTGGCAGGTTCGTCACACTCTTATGCGTATCCAACACATTCTCAGAGATATTCAGTTCAGAGTCACTCATATTTCCCGAGAGGGCAACAGGCCGACCGACTATCTTTCTGAGCTCGGCATGTTGTCCCTCGGCATTCAGACTTATACTTACGATACTACTCCTTCATTCCTTCTCTCTCTTATACGACTGGATCAGCTTGGTTATCCGTCATTTAGATTTAGATAGGTTTTATTTTTGATCGATTGCTTGTTTGCCTATTGGTCCGCACATTAGCCCATAATTTTAGTGGTGCACCTTATACTGATCTAGCGGGCCGTAGGCACTTTAGATTTTAGGTTCCGGATTATGGCCCATTTTTTTCATAATTCGGAGTTGAGTTATTTTGGTCTACGGGTCCGCACATTAGCCCACGTTTTGTGGTGCACTTTGTATTTCTTTAGCGGGCCGTAGATTTCTTCGATGTTTGGACCTGAATTATGGCCCATTTTTGGTCATAATTCGGGGCTAATACTTTGTATTTCTTGATTTCTTCTTATCTACAGGTTGGTGGGTCCCGCCTCAACCCCCGTCCACACTGGACGCTTTTTCGTTTTTTTTTAAAAAAAAAAACTCTAAAGTGTTCTTCAATCAAACCCCAATATTCATGAAATCCAAAATATATGCCAATAAATCCATAGAAATACATTTATCCAAGGTAGATAATCCATCTCTAACATATTCCAACTTAAAACCAAGCTTACACGAAGAGAACGGAAGGAAAACACTCAAAATCCGAAATTCTAGATCCAAGAAATGTTTACCTTGATTTGATATATTGGAGAGGATGAAATGATGATTAATCCAACTCAGAAGCTTGAAGATGATGATAGGTAACTGCAGCTCGAAGAGATTCTTTCAAATCGCCTGAAATCGCCCGGAATCGCCCAAAAACGAAGTGAGAAATGAAAATGACGAAACTGGACTGGACTGTCCAATTTATACTATTCCCTGATTAGCGCACACAATGACCTGATATTTAGCGTCCGCTAGCGGGTTAATGGACAGTCCAGTGAACTCTGACTGCCTCGTTAACGTACGCTACGAACTTGGTAGCGTGCGCTAACCCCTTCCCGATAGCGTGTGTTAACCCAAAATGTTAGCGTGCGCTAACTGAATATCTGATGCCCAGTAACTAAAGTCCAGAACTTTCTGTCCTCTGACCTGCTCGCAATAGCGTGTGCTATACCCAAAACTCAACGTGCACTACTACACCATTAGCGTATGTTAAAATCTACTCATAGCGTGCGTTATGAATTATTCCAATTCAGTCCAGTACCCACTGGACTCTGCCTGATCGACCTTAGCACGGGCTACACTGATTGCATAGCGTGCGCTACCCCAAACTACTAGCGCGCGTTACTTACCATTCATAGCATGCGCTACTACTACTCGACGGCAATCCAGTGCCTTCTGGACTGTCAGCCTGAACCACCATAGCATGCGCTAATGCTGAGAGGTAGCGTGCTCTACCCGTACTCAATTAGTGCGCACTAAGAAGAGTACGTAGCGTGCGCTACTCCTCACACACATCCCACTACACAGATGACAATGATGATACGCTCGGCCCGACTCTTCAACCGGTTGAATGACGCACCAAAACTGATACACAACTCCCAGTACGCCAACAATGAATACAAATGAATGAACGTGAAAGATGATTGATTAATAATGAGTGAAAATTACTGAGTGACAATTACTGAATGATAATTACTGAATTTCAACAGGGTATTACAGCTCGTTCATCTTCGACTGTTGTTAATTAATTGTTGTTTATCTTTGTTCATCAACACATCATCAAAATTCTTTAACATATTTGTGCGGAAAAAAATGTTCCAACAGTGGGATGAGGTCGTGGCTCCCCAAAGGAAGCAGGAAAGTCCACTTAGTTTGGTAGACACCCACCCGAGGAAGAGAAGGCCCACTGAGGCACATAATGATCCTATGAACATCAATGTTGGAAATCTTTCCCATGAGACTGTCTCTTACTATAACTATGTCAATGAATCATTTCTGGTGGACGCCTAGGGGTCTGAATCAAGCTCAGAGAACAAATAAATCTTCATGTATGAGAGTGCAAGCGATCTAGTTGATAGGTCGACAATTCGTATTGATGATACGTTCGCATACACTATCGCCCATGACATCATGGAGCATGACGATATCGAACTACACTCCATGGACGAATGCCTACATAGAGGGCACTGGCCCAAATGGAAAGAAGCAATCCAGGAAGAACTTGATTCTATGACAGAACTTGATATAAATGGGTTTATATCTGAAAGCGAAATGAGAGGAAAGAGGTCCTTTGGTATAAGGCCCGACTTGTCGCCCAAGGCTTCTCGAAATGACCTGACTATAGGAGATGTATTATCCTGTAATAGACGCGATAACATTCTGTTAGTTAATTAGATTACTAGTTTTCGAAGGACTGGAAATACCGCTAATGGATGTGGTCACTGCATATCTCTATGGGGATCTTAATACAGAGATATACATGAAAGTGCTTGGTGACATTTCACCAGCCAAGTCAAGTGACTCTAGGCCATGTAGTGCGTATTCAGTTTGATTTAAACACTCACTTTACGGATTAAAATAATCCAGGGGGATATGGTATACCTGCTTAAGTGATTACTTCATTGGAAGGGGATATAAGAACGACAAACTGTGTCCGTGCATGTCTATTAAGAAAACAAGTTCCGGATTAGTGATCGTAGCTGTGTATATCGGCTATATGAACATAATTGGTACTCTTGACTAAGTAAGAGAAACCACCAGCTATCTAAAATATGAATTTGAGATGAAAGATATGGGGAAAACTTAATTTTGTCTAGGCATTGACCTAGAATACCGGGCTTGTGGAATCCTCATCCACCAGTCTTCCTATGTCTAAAAGATAATCAGGCGTTTCAATATGGACAATGCATCCAGTTAGCACCCCCATGATCGGTCGTCGTTTAAACTTGGAGAAACATCAATTTCGTCCAAGGCAATGTGGCGAACATCTTTTGGGAGCCAAAATTCCCTGCTTAAGTGTAATTGGCACATTATTATACTTAGCAGTGTACTCTACCTGATATTGCTTTCTCAGTGAACTTGTTGGCAAGATATAGTTCTGAGCCCATGCAACGCCATTGGAATGGTATCAAGAACATCTTTAAACATGAAAGAAACCATTTGCTTGGGGCTTTCATTTCTCTACGAGGCTAATAAAACTGTCGATGATTGTGCAATAACTAAAGCAAGTGAGAATGCCAATGTTGCTACACCGACGAATGTGTTGGTAGGTTTTGCTGATGTTACGTATATTTCAGACCCACACAATGGTCGATTCTAAACTGGTTATGTATTCACCATTGGCGACACCACTATTTCTTGAAAATCAACTAAACAACAAATCCTTGTTGCTATGTCCTCAAATCATGCGAGAATATCGCTCTACACGAGGCGGTACGTGAGTGTATATGATTGAGAGCGATCGTTACACATATTCGAGGTACCAGTGGACTAAGTAATGTCACTAATGCGCCCATATACATATATGAAGATAATGCCGCTTACATCAAACAAATGAAGCTTGAGTATATCAAGGGGATTACACAAGTCATATCTCTCCAAAGTTTTTCTAGAATCAGCAACAATAGGCCTTCCTCAACATCCAAGTTAAGCAAGTAAAGTCTGAGGAGAATGTTGATTGATTCATTCACTAAATCATTGCCTAAGGCCGTAAATGAAAAACATCTGAGAAACATCACAATGCATAGGAGTTCTGGACTCCCGAGATCAAAATATGCTTCATATTTTGGAGTTTTTGACCAAACTAGTGTTATTGAAAAAAGTATTTACCATAATAGTGTAGTTCCAAAAATATTTATCATAATAGTGCAGCAGCAAAAATATTTACCAAAATAGTGTATTTTTCAATTTCCTTCAACTTCCAGCATTTCATCATTTTTTATGTTACTGTATTTTTTTTCTTTTCTTACCGTTTTCCTGTGTTTTCTTGATTTTTTTTTCTTTTTTTCTTCACCCTTTTTGTTATGAATAGCGATTTCGTTCTCTCTTCCCCTCTCTCTCTCTCTCTCTCTCTCTCTTTATATATATATATATATATATATATATATATATATATATATATATATAGTTTACAAAAAAATGATATTTTTTTATTCTTTTAGCCTACCCGTCATTTTGCACAACTTACACAAACTATTTTAATACAATTATTGGCTTTCTTTTGTACGAATGACACGAACCATTTCAAACACCAAACTCTAGTCATCTTAAATTAAAATCACCATCGCATGTACAATGTTCTTTAAACTCCAAAAAGTTGAACAATAGTTTATTAAAACAAACAAACAAAAAAAACATCATAGCAGCGTCACAAAAAAAAGCTTGCTCGCAATCCCGCGGGGTCACAAAAAAACATCATAGCAGGGTCACAAAAAAAACATCATGTAGCAATGTAGCAGGGTAGCAGGTAAAAACATCATTAAGCTTGCTCCCAATCCCTCAGCCTTCCTTACTGATGCTAAATATCATATCATTTCTAGATGCTTAACTTAAAGATAATAACAACTCCCAACCTGCAAAAAAAAAGAAAATAAGAGAATAATCACAACGACGAGCCATAAAAAATTATTTTGTGTCTTTTTATTTACCTTGATTTAGACGGATATCTTTTTCGATTATGACCCCTTTGCCTACAAATTCCACAAAGGTTGCCATTTCTTCCCTCTTTGGTATCCATTCCATTTTTTAGTCGTGTTGAACGAGGACGACCTTTCTTGTTGCAGAGTTGTTCTAAATTTGGAAATAATTCTCTAGATGATTGTGGCCAATACACTTCATTAGGAAGAGGAGAAAACTAGGATTCTCAAGTAGCACAATACTCGACAATTGAGTAGCATTTATCAACATATTGCCAACTATTCAAGGAGAGTTTGGCACATGCACTTAACACATGAGAACAAGGATATTTAATTGTCTCCCACTTACCACATGTGTAAGTTTTTTGTTCGTAATTAACTACTTGCAAATTTCTTCCTCTTTTGTGTTATCAACTCAAATATACATTTTTCTCGATTAAAAGATCTCAAGGAATGTGGACATGCTTTTGCCATCAAAGCTGCTTATTTTGCAACAACATGAGGAGTATATGCATCTCCATTAGTTTGAGAACTAGATCCGAATGGTCATCTCACCTCAAAATAGTGCACCAATCTATAGAAAGTAAGTTGGACAGGAGCTGTGATTGGTAGAAAACGAAACACCTTTAAGTACGCTGTTAAAAATATCCGACACATTTATTGTGAGTAACCCATATCTTCTTCCACCATCATGTGCAAGTGTCCATCTATCAAGTGCATGTCTCTCAAGCCATTGACGAGCTTGCGGCTTTAGCTTCCCAATTTCATCCATGATGAAGTTGAACTTTCGAACTTGGTTCTCACTACCGGCACGATAAGCTAAATTTTTCAATTCTGAGTTGAGAAACTTGTCGTAAAAATTATTGATAAAATGCCATAAATAATACCTATTAAACAAAAAATAATAATGTAAGTTATTGAAGCAAGTTATCGAAATGTCATAGGTGATTATGAAATACAAACAATACCTATGAAAATCACGTGGCTCTAACCACGAAGATCCTTATTCATTCACAACCTTAAGAATTCCACTATGACGATCAGATATTAGACATATACCTTTACGATCTTTCACCAAACGATGCTTGACATTAGAAAGAAACTAGTTTCAATTATCATAAGATTCATTTTCTATAATAGCAAATGCAAGTGGCAAAATTTGATTATTTCCATCAACTCCCATTGCAATCATCATCTTACTGTACTTACCATACAAATGTGTGCCATCTATGCTAATCACAAGTCGACAATGTTCAAACCCCTTGAAAGAGGGAGCGAAAGCCCAGAAAACACTTCTGACTTCCACATGTTCCACATCGGTCTATGTTGAAACACAACACTCAACTATAGTTCCTGGATTGAACTTTTGAAGCGCGCCTAGATATTTGGGTAAGCAACATAAGATTCTTCCCAGTTGCCAAACACCTGTTCAATTGCATTTTGCTTTCCGACCCAAACCTTCTTGTATAATGGAGTATAGCCAAATTTATCAACTATTTCAGATCTCAAAGCAGGAATACTAATAGAAGGTTTCTCTTTTATAAGGTATCTGGTTTTCATAGCAATCAAGCCTGCATCTAGGTTCGGATGGTCTTGAGAAATATTATAGTGTAAACAAGTATGTGGACCGGTATATGTTGTGATTTAAAAATATCCACTACATTTGCATCTACTTGCATGGAGTCTCCATTTGCATCCAGATTGTAAGAATAACTTGCATCTTATGGTCCAAATAGTTGGACGTGACTCAATGACTTTAAATTGTCTATGTGTTCTAATGCTGTGGAGTTTGATAACTCTAATAAGTTATTCTTTATCCTTGAGAGAATTTTTTCCCAACTCTCGTGTAAAATCATTCTTACTCATTGATTGGGACACAATCCATTTACCATCACTAGTCATATTTGTTCCTTCCATACTAGTAAAAGTTGAAGGTACCTGAACATTTTTGTCAAAAAATGCTTCACCTCTATCTACATGTGGTGCTTCATGTTCTTGAGTGTTGTGAAATTCATCATCTTCTTCATCTTCATCTCAAATGCCATCTTCAAACACTTCATTTAACTCAACTTCATTGTCTATATCCATTGCATTGCTCACAACAACAACTTGAGACATTGTAGAGAAATCATCATTCTGAATCATGTCTGATATGGCATTGCTCGTATTAGTTAATATCAACTCATTGCTCCTTTCCACTTCTAGCACAATAGATTCCTGATTTCTGCAAGCAATATTATAAACCAAACTATCAAATCCACAATAAATAGAGACAAGAAAATTTAGTACCAGCAGTGTTTACACCTAGAAGTCATCTCAATGTGTCGTATTGGTGCATTATCTTCAACTTCTAAATATAGATCAGGGCTACTCATTTCTTCATGGACAGTAAGCACATCAAACATGATATGAACATCATCATTGTCATTGATGGGGACAGGAACATATTTTATCACTTTTCCAAGATCAACCGATGGATATCTACACGTTACTTTGATGCGGTGTTGTTGCTTATCAATAGATGTAACACGATGTATATAGTCAACTAATTCATAAAATTGCATTCCGTGGTTCACCTTAATTGCTTTATTTGGACCTTTATTATATGATACACCATCTGGACCTTGACATGTTGTGCCATCCAATAGCAAAATAGTGTAATTGAATTCATCTATCAAAAATATACAAAGCAACCAAAAATTGATCAGAAATTCATCTATCAATACCACAAGGAATACTACGGGTAGTATAAACATTCCAAACTCTGTTTTTCACAATGCCATATCAATACCAAAAATTCAACTGGACAGTGAGGTTTTTGTTAACTAGACAGTGAGCTTTTTTTAATTTCAACTCACTGTCCAAAAAATTAATATCAATAGTGAGTTTTTCACACTCCTAGTTAATATCAATACGAAAAGTTAAAACCATCAGACAATCTGGACAATGATTTTTTTTTCTTTCTTGAAATCATCAGATAGGAGCGAAATAGCGTGAGTTTTTTTTCTTCTTGATATCATCAGATAGGAGCGAAATAAAAATTGCACAATAACGGATGGGATTCTCACTTGCCTTGTCGGAATTTAAGTCTAAATATTACCAATTGGCCGGCGACTGGACTGATGTGAGGCGGCAATAGTGGCCGGTCACTCGTTTGAGGTGACAGTTGTGTGAGGCGGTGGCTCGTGACGGTGGCTGGGGACTCGTGTGAGGGAGTGATGTGGCCGACGACTCCTGTGAGGCGGCAACGGTTGCCATCGATTCGTTGGACGCGGCTGTTGGGAGGCAGAGAATGAGGAGTTTGAGCTAGGGTTGTTTCTTGATTTTAAGTGCGGAGAACATTCGTCTCCCGTCTTTTTGGAACTACACTATTATGGTAAATACTTTTTTCAATAACACTAGTTTGGTCAAAAACTCCAAATTTTGGGCAATAATTTTTTATATGACAATTAATATTATAACTAGAAATTATGTACCAGCTAATGCGGGTTGATGATATCCCATTGGGGAGCTCGAAAAGGATTATTATGCTAAACCATGTATGTGAATTTAATTCAAATATAATAGCAACGTTCTAGTGGTACTACACTTGGACAAGTAATTAATTAATTAAAACTGAAGTAGCTTAATTAATAAATAAAAATTCGGTATCTTAAGCATGAGAAATAATATATTTAAATAAGGAGTCCGATTTCGTAAGTTGGGATCTGGGTAGGAAGTGCAATATTAATTCTTTAGTGTATTGAATTAATATTAGTAGGCTTAACCATATTAGAAGGGGCTTAATAAGAAGGTTGAGTTCTACTCAGAGTTCTCACCCTAATCCGCCTTAGTAGTCCAAAATCGATAAATAGGACTCCAAATGGGGGGGGGGGGTCACTCTTCTACATACAAGGGACTTTGATTTTTCGCTTTAGTGTTTAATTTTGGATCTTGACTTGTGTCTTTTATTCCACGATTGAGATAACACATTAATTTTTCGTGCTTTATAAAATAATATAATAGTTCACAACCTATATAATTCTAGACACTTATGTAAGATGCTTGGTATTAGTTGGTCTAGACTATTAGCATGCATCAGCGTATTTTCATATGTTGAACTGGATCAAAAGTGAGATAGTGTCATCTGTATTGACTGAAAGAAGAACGTAAATCTCGGATAATTATTATTTCTTATTATAAGTATATAATATTTAATTGTGTATTTATAATATTTATTGCCTTGATTTACCATGGGTGAGAGTCACAATGATTAACTCAATAAGCTTCATATCCTGCGCAATAATATTATTTATATGACAATTAATATTAGAACTAGAAATTGTGTTCCGACTCGTGCGGGTTGATGATGTCCTCTTTAGGAGCTAGATAATGATTATTATATTAAATCATGCAGGTAGATTTAATTCCGATATAATAATAAGGTTCAAGTGGTACTACTGTTGGATAAGAAATTAATTAATTAAAGTTGTCAGTAGGTTAAATTTATTAATGGACATTCGGTATCTTAAACATGGGAAATAATATACTTAAGCAAGGAGCCCAATTTTGTAAATTGGGATTTTGGGTTGGAAATGCAATATTAATCCTTTAGTGGACTGAATTGATATTAGTGAACTCAACCATATTAGGAAGGGCTTAATATGGAAAGTTGGGTTGCACTAGGAGTCTTAACCCTAATCCTCCTTAAGATCCCTAGAGTAGTCCAAACTTATAAATAAGGACAATAAGGGGTTCGGCCATGAGCATTAACATCGAACACAAGGATTTCGATTTCTTCTTCTGAGTTTTTAATTGTGGACCTTGACTTGTGTCTTTGATTCCACAATGGTGATAACACTTTAATTCTTGCTACAAATTGGAATTACTTGAAGAAAAAAACTGAGAGTTGTGAGAGGAAACGTTTCGGCCGATCCATTTTGTAGTCCAAATAATATTCGGTAGCTCGTTGCCACACAACGTTCGAATTAAGGCGGGATCATACTCTAGAAGATTTTAAGGAAGAGATCAAGAAAGCAGCCACTATGCTTCCAAAGTTAAATATCATATGATCTTCGATCTAGATTAGGATATTGAATTTACAAACAAGTTTATTTAATAAATAATAAATAATATTTAAATTGCTTATTAATATTAGTAGTTAATTAATTAGCATGCCTAAATAGGTTTTGTGCTCGTGGATGTGTAAAACGCTTTTATCAAACTTTCACCAACTTTGCTTCCGCTGCGTTTTATTTCCAACAGTTTGGACTGATGCTTGTGAGAACAGTTTCCAGGAATCGAAGTGTAGATTAACTACAGCTCTTGTCCTTGCCACTCCTATGAGAACGGGTGGGTTTGTAGTTTACACCGATACTTCTAAAAATGGTTTGGGTGCTGTATTGATGCAAAATGGGAAGGTAATAGCATATTCCTCCAGGCAATTAAAAGAGTATGAAAAGAATTATCCAACACATGATCTAGAACTTGCTGATGTTGTATTTGCACTAAAAATTTGGAGGCATTACCAATATGGTGAAAAGTGCGAAATCTATACAGATCACAAAAGTTTGAAGTACTTTTTCACACAAAAAGAGCTGAATATGCGACAGTGGAGCTGGTTAGAATTGGTTAAAGACTATGATTGTGTGATCAACTATCATCCTAGTAAGGCAAATGTAGTTGCAGATGCACTAATTAGAAAGTCTATGTCTTTCTTTCTTATCACGCAGGAGCCACTATTATTAGACTTGCAAAAAATAGAATTCGAAATTGTGTCCAAAATGAAGATGTGTTTGTTATCAGCACTCATATTGAAACCTGCATCAAGATATAATCAAAGAAACCCAGAAGGTGGAACAGTATATAGGCACTTTGAGGGAAAAAGTTGATGAGGGCCAATTACCAAACTTCTAAGTCTCTAGTGATAAAACATTACGATATAAAGGGAGACAATGTGTGCCAGCCGAGCAGTCATCATAAGGGACATTTTAAAGTAAGCTCATTCCATTCCTTATTCAATACATCCAGGTAGGACAAAAATGTATAAATACTTGCAGCAACATTATTTGTAGCATTACATGAAGAAAGATATTGCAAAATTCGTGGCAGAATGTCTAACTTGCCAGCAGATCAAAACTGAACATCAAAGACAAGCAAGATTATCGAAGCCTTTACTAATTCTAGATTAGAAATGGGAACGCATTACAATAGATTTTGTGATTGGGATACTAAGACTCAAAGTGGGTATAATCCAATATGGATGATTGTTGATAGATTGACCAAGTCTGCTCACTTCCTTATACTCAAATCCACATATAATATGGATCGATATGCTCAGGAATATATTAAAGAGATAGTCCGACTACGTGGGTTGTCTGTATCAATAGTATCTAACAGGGACCCTGAATTCACATCTGCATTTTGGAAGAGTCTACATAATGCTATGGGTACGAAGCTTGCTTTCAGCACCGCATTTCATCCACAAAGTGATGGATAGAGAACATGCATACTAGATTTCAAGGGCAATTGGGATACAAAGTGTAATATCCGCAATCTCGGATTTCGGTAATTTTATTTTTTTGGCAAGAATCCATTTTGACGACTCGCTTGGGACCGCTTCATCATTCTGAGAATGATTAATTCTGCACTTTTTGTCATCCGAGTTCGTTTCGGTGTTGTTATGTTGAGTTCCGTGTTTCTTAACGACTTTTCCGCACTAGAGTTCGTTCTTGTGAATCTCGTTCGAAACTACTAGTTCGTTCTTTTGAATCTCGTTCGGTTTGGTTATTTGATCACGTATCGTGATTTTCGGGTGTTTTGGGCCATTTTGTAATTTTTCCAAAGTTGTGGGTATCCGTATACGTATTTGTTATCACGACCCTTTTTATGGTCGCGTGTGAGTTTGATTGTAACTCAAACTCTTGGTATGATCTTATTCTGGAATTTTCCGTGCGTATATTGATCTTGGTAATTCGATCGGAGGGGTCCGTTGTCGTAACCACCTTTGAGAGTACTACTGCTGTAGTTCTGGGTGCATTAGCGCACGCTAAGGGATATCCTTAGCGCACACTATCGAACAGCAGGGTCTGAAGTCAGTAGCTGGAATCTGGCCGTTAGCGCACGCTAAGGGCAGGTCATTAGCGCGCGCTACAGTGCTGTGGTTAGCGCACGCCAACTGTGCATTTTTGGCAGAACGATTGTTTTGACGTCTCGATAGCGCACGCTAATCACGTAAGATTAGCGCACGCTAAGCTGTCCAGTATAAAAACTGGACAGCAGTCTTTAATCTTCATTTTCTTCATTTCTTCTTCTTCCTCCGCGGGTTTGAGACGTGGCGACTAGGGTTCGCGACCTGGGCTAATTTTCGTCCATTCCAAGGTGTTTTAGAGCATCCTAGGTGATTATAACGTCATCTAATCCATTTTTCTTCGCCGAATCAAGGTATTTTTCTTGAATCCCTAGAGTTGACTTTTTGGGAGTTTTGTTCTTGATTTCTGTTGTTGCCCAAAATATTATCCGAAGATGTATATTGCTGTAATGGTCAAGCAACAGCAAATTGCGAGAGCACGTCCGTGGGGGTGTGAATAACACAAGATTTGCCAGGTTTGTTAGGCCCGGTCTTGAATGCTCTCGCGTGATGTTATTAATAAGAATACCTTTGAGTACAAATATTAATGTAAGGATGCAAATACAATGAGTGTAAAAGATCCTAGTTATCTAGCTCTTGAGCGAAGCTTTGTGTATTCTTGTTCTCGTTTCTGCCGACCGTCTTAGGATTAAGAGGTTCCGAGAGTGAGAGATGAACTGATGTCCGAAGTGTATAGCTTTTGCCAAGAGAGTGAAAGCCAAGTTATATCAAAATCCAGAGAGCTGTCCAAGTGTAGGCAGCCTTCTATTTATAGGAGCTGAGATTCCATGTTCTGATGGGCGATCGCCTTCCTTGTAATATAATAAGGGGTGATCGTCTTTAAGCACATAGGCTGTCTGCCTTGAAGTCCGCGGCTGTTGCTGGCAGCCAGCTGTGCGGTCCTATGAGGAGCCTGCACGCGTCCTGAGTCGCTGTCCCGGGCGGTCCCACTTTGCACCTTTCGACGGGTCTGTCGGTAGGTGAGTAGATGCTGACAGGCTGTGGTCAACGATCCATGTTTTGCGGCGCCTTTTCTGGATCTGCATGTGGGTCTCTGTCCGAGCTTCGGCTTTTGCCGACTAGACGGATGCTGGACTTGCGTGGCATGAGGTGGTCGTCATTGGCCGGGTACCAGAGTCGATCGCCAGGTGCCAAGGGACGATCGCCTTCGATGTCGATCGCTCGGCACTGGGACTTGACCTGGGACCTTCGATCGGAAAGTTTGCCTTGGTCTATTTGGCTCTGGTTCGGTCGCCCGGTCTTTGTGCCGATCGCCTGTTGAGGTGTATAATTATCGACATAACAATTACCCCCTAGCTTACTCCGATGTTGAAGACATGGGGCGAGGTGGTTCTACTGGCGATCGTTGAGGATAAAGACTGGCTATCCGTTGAACGGACTTTGGTTTCGGACTTGGGCGATCTGATCGATTGGCGAGCTATCTTCGGTCTTGTACCTGCAATTTTCAAATTTTGGCTGGTCCCTCGTAGAAAGCTGATTGTTTTATCGCTGAGGAACCGTGCACAGTCGCGGGGTTCGATGGACCGACCCCCATGACCGTGTCTTATGGGCGAGTGACATTGTGTGTCTCGTGACTCATTTTATTGTGAGGGTCCTCCGTTAGGCTGCGCCTCGCCTGGTATTTAAACGAAGGGCGTGCGGTCTCGGTCTGGAGGAGTCCGTGCGCGGGGCATCGTCGGATTAATCAACTCCACTTCCATGGCTTGTTAGCTCTGCTTCCACCTCGGCCCGCCATGAAGATGACGACCCGCGATGGTGTACGTTGAGACGGGGGTAGGGATGTGTCGCATTGTCCGGGCTCACCAAGTTAGATGATGAACCTTTGAGGGCGGGCGAGCGTGTCCACTGATTAGTTTTGGAGGGCCCTCACACTACACCGGCCTCGTATTTAAACGAAGGGCGGGCGATCGTGTCCCAAAGGGACCTTGCATGGCCGAAGCAGTCGGTTCCATCGACCACCAGGACCATGGTTGCACTCTTCTACCTCGGATCGTCATGTTAGATGCCGACCCTTGACGGTGTACGTTGTGCGGGGGAGGCGATCTCGTGCCTTAGTCGATCATGTTAGATGATGAACTGTAGATGGCGAGCGAGTCCTCCGTTTCGGAGATGTTGCTTGATAATGGCGATCGAGTTGGAAGACTGGTGATCGTCGTTCGTCTGCCGATCGTGTTGCTCATAGTTGAAAAGGTAACCTTTGCCTGGCCAAAAAGTCTGCGGCCTTGGCACGGAATATCGCGTAGGTCGGGGGGATGTCCTTCGTTAGGTGCCTGAACATAGGCGAAAGACCGTCGAATCCCCCTAGGACCGAGTATAGGGCGATCTCGTCGCTCACAGGCTCGCCATTGAGGATTATCTCATCCACCCGGTTGATGTAGTCTGCATCGGACTCGTCTTCCCCTTGCCTGATTTGCATCATGCGATGGGAACCTTCTGGCCGAGCGACCTTGGCGGCGAAGTATGCTGTGAAGTTGTTCGCCAGTTGGTCAAATGAATTGATGGATCGCGGCGGTAATGAGATGTACCATCTATGGACCAGGTCGCCCAGCGTTAGTGGGAACATTCGGCACCTGGTCGTGTCTGATGTCCCACACCCGGTCATGTAGATCCGAACTTGCTCAGGTGAGTCTCGGGATCCGACCTCCCCTCGTACAGAGGTGTTTGCGGAGGGGCGATCCCCCGCTGCACGGGGGCATGCTCGATGTGGACCGCGAGTGGCTCGCTCGGCCCGACGATCTTGCTATTGGCGCCTGCCCCAGTTTCTAGGAGCGCCTTCATGTCGTCAAGCTGGCGTTGCATCGTGGCCATCGCAGTAGCTTGGTCGCTCGTGGTTCGACTTTCAGAGCGGGCGCCGAGGCAATCGTGAACCGATCTCCTGGCCCCACGGGAGGTGATGAGGTCTTTGCTACCGATCTGGGTTCTTCGGCGAGGAGGAGCCAGATGGCTGGCCGGCCTCCTGGGAGTTGGATAAGTTGAACTCCTGGTGACAGATTCGGGCTCCGTCGTCTCGTGGTTGGGGCCAGATTGCCCTGGTTGCCAAGATGGGTCGCTGCCTAGGCAGCTGAAAATGGAGGTGTCCCGCCTTGCGAGCGCCTTTTCTTGCAAATCAGGGCCTCCTGGCGATCGCTCGGTCATTAACTCCTTGAACTTCCGCTTGGTCATGCGGCGGATGGCTGAGGGGGTTATAGGAGGCGCGTCGAATGATCTCCGTCGCTCCTAAAGGATGGCCATGGCCTCTTCGATCTGTTCCGCGGTTTGGAACTGATCGAGCGAGAGGCTTGGTCCGTCCCTCGGGGGCGGGATCGAGAGTCTCGGGCCGCCGTGGCTACCCTATGCCATAGTCCGGGGCTCGGATTGAGACGGAATGAGGCGTCCGACGGATCGGCCAGCGGCTTTCTTCGATGTGGAGGCAGAAGTCATGATTCTGAAAGCTTTCTTTGAAGAGCAGTGACTGTCTCTTCAAGTATATGCCACGGAGAACAGTGAGTGTTCTTCGAGACGGTAGGAATAAAAATGAAGGTTTAGATCCCCTCCCTCTAGCGCCAATTGTTGTTGCCCAAAATATTATCTGAAGATGAATATTGCTGGAATGGTCGAGCAACAGCAAATTACGAGAGCACGTCCGTAGGGGTGTGAATAACATAAGATTTGCCGGGTTTGTTAGGCCCGGGCTTGAATGCTCTCGCGAGATGTTATTAATAAGAATACGTTTGAGTACAAATATTAATGTAAGGATGCAAATACAATGAGTGTAAAAGATCCTAGTTATCTAGCTCTTGAGCGAAGCTTTGTGTGTTCTTGTTCTTGTTTATGCCGACCGTCTTAGGATTAAGTGGTTCCGAGAGTGAGAGATGAACTGATGTCCGAAGTGTATAGATTTTGCCAAGAGAGTGAAAGCCAAGTTATATCAAAAGCCAGAGAGCTGTCCAAGTGTAGACAGCCTTCTATTTATAGGAGCTGAGATTCCCTGTTCTGACGGGCGATCGCCTTCCTTGTAATATAATAAAGGGTGATCGTCTTTAAGCACATGGTCTGTCTGCCTTGAAGTCCGCGGCTGCTGCTGGCAGCCAGTTGTGCGGTCCAATGAGGAACCTGCACGCGTCCTGAGTCGCTGTCCCGGGCGGTCCCACTTTGCACCTTTCGGCGGGTCTGTCGGTAGGTGAGTAGATGCTGACAGGCTGTGGTCAATGATCCATGTTCTGCGGCACCTTTTCCGGATCTGCATGTGGGTCTCTGTCCGAGCTTCGACCTTTGCCGACTAGACGGATTCTGGACTTGCGTGGCATGAGGCGGTCGTCATTGGCCGGGTACCAGAGTCGATCGCCAGGTGCCAAGGGACGATCGCCTTTGATGTCGATCACTCGGAACTGGGACTTGACCTGGGACCTTCGATCGGCAAGTTTGCCTTGGTCTATTTGGCTCTGGCTCGGTCGCCCGGTCTCTGTGCCGATCGCCTGTTGAGGTGTATAATTCTCGACACAACAATTTCGTTTTCTATCCATTTTTTGATGAACCAATTGTTGTCAAATGATGTTGTTAAACATAACCTATGGATTGTATATCCATATTTCAGTTTGGAATTCCATTTTAATGTTTTGGTCGGTCGATTTGCGTTCTTGGCCATTTTGGGGGAAACCCTTGAACTTTCGTCGTTTGTTCTTTGAATTCAGCAACTTTAGGTCGTGCTATGGAATTCATCGTAGCTTATTGACACGGGTTAGCGTTCGGCGGAGTCGGCGGGTTCGTAGTTGGTTCGTGCCAACCCACTTCGGTCGATTCTCCGCAATTGTGGTTATTCGAGGCAAGTACCTTATTCATACAATTCTTGTTTTGGGAATAGGATAATTAGTGATCGTCTCTATGTGTTTGTTTGATTGTTTGATTTGAACTTTCAAAAGATTCGGTTTAGCCTCGTTAAAGGCTCACTTTCAAAATGCGTGTGCTCTGTAAATTGTGTGGGTTGTAAGCGACTACGTAAATCCTTTGGATATGTTTGGTGTTGATGTTATGCTTGATAATGCGTGTGTACGTATATGGCTTCATTTCGGTGCGTTGTTGTTTGACGTGTTGTTTTGCTTAGTGTTTGATGCCTCTGGGTGAATTTTTTGGATATCTTTGTTTCATTGTGGGCAGGGCCTACGGTGGCACATGGCATGTGATCATGTGGCCAGGATGCAACAAGCGATTGATCCAACCGTGAGAGCCTAAGAAAAACTACAGTGACACATGGCATGCGATCATGTGGTCAGGATGCAATAAGTGATTGATCTAACCGTGAGCGCCAAAGATAATCTACGGTGGCACATGGCATGTGATCATGTGGCCAAGATGCAACAAGTATTTGATCCAACCGTGAGATGTTGTGATTTGTTTAGCTAGCCAGCTCGGAAGGGTCCTTAGAGGCCTCAGGTGGGATTTGTGGCTTCGTCCCGGTCCTAGGCGATGCATGTGTGTGATTTGTTTTATGATTGTGGCTAGCTCGGGAGGGTCCTTAGAGGCCTCGGGTGGGATTTGTGGCTTCGTCCCGGTCCTAGGCAATACTTGTATGTGATTACATTGTGTTGATTTTATGTCCGTCGAGGACACGTGATATGGGTTCTGACCCTGTGAACTGTTAGTGGTTTTCTATTTGCGAAAACAAAACCTTTGGGCTGTGACCCCTGTTGATTTTGCAAAGTGAAGGATTCTGAAATCCTAAATTATTTTCTATTAAAACTTCCGATGGCATTTTAAACTGTTTTATAAATCGTTTCCCCTGATTGGTGATCTTTCGGTTTTGGAATTTTTTTCCCAAACTCTTACCTCGGGAAGTATTTTCGTTATGTTTAAATCTTTGAGTATTCCTGATTATTATTGTTCTTGGAACTTGTATTGTATGGCTCGTATTTTTGCATTTGTTCTTGCACTAGCAAAATAGTGGAGTTTTGCTAACCCCCGAGTATTCGGGGGGTGGATGTCTATATTGCATTCAGGTTTTGGAGCATAACACAGGGTCGGCATGAAGGATGATGAAAGATGAATGATACTAATCACACGAGGACCCGTTGATGTCGTATTGGTTTAGTTGTATTTTATTTTCCGCTGCAGTATTCTTTCCCCGTTGTACGGGAGTGTGTTGTACTCGACCCCTGCGTGGGCATGTATTGTAATTGAGTTGTATGTATTTATTGAAAGACCAAATCGGTCTACTGAGTCATTTTAGCCTTAAAGGCATTGTTGAGATGTTCGATGTTGTTACCAGTCTGGTAGATCCTTGAGGAAAGGTTCTACGGCATGTAATATCCCTGAGCGGATTGGGGGTGTTACATAAATGGTATCGGAGCTTTAGGTTGTGAAAACCTAGGCTGTCGGGTCAGTGGTGTTTGTTGAGTTTTGTCTCATCGAATTTTGTCTGACTGAGTCGTGACATGACGCTTCGTCTGAGTTTGTTGGTCGTGATTAGTATCGTGGGGCGATCATCATCTTCGTGCGACCTATGGCCGTAAGTCTCCCTTCTTTGTATTGTGCCTCGTGTGACACGAGCTATTTGTTTTATTATTTGTTAAGTGATGGAACATTCATGTAGATTCTTGGTTTCGTGATGCGTTTGTGTGATTCTCATATTTCGTTTATATGAGGAGTGTTGTCATTATTTATGTCCTTTTGACTGTGATATTTGACTGTTTGTTTTCCCGGTAAAAGACATGTATTGTCTTGATTTGGTACGATTTGATGCGTATATTATAATATGTTTAAACGAATATTGTTACATGAGGATTTTTGGGCATTCTAGCCCATTGTATTATTTTTGAAAACCTTGAGTATCTTAGAAAATAAATTTCGAGACGTACTTTTAAAATGAATTGTCTTCTCGTGGTAATTACAAGGTGCCACAATATGTTTCAAAATTCTTCTACCTCGAGGACCAAAATATTTTGAGATATTTTCAATTATTTTTAGAAATGCAGTTGCTTAGACCCAAGGGTCGAATATTTCTGAAGGTTTTGATTTAAAGTAAAGTGTCCTCGTTTTATCAAATGCAAAGATGGTTTTCAAAGCCTCGATAATGGTGTTTATACTACTTTATGAAAGGTGATACTCAAGAGCAACTAGTGTTTCCAAAATCATTTTTTTTTCTTTCCAAAGATAGTTTTTGTTTTTAAAACCTGTCACTTCCTACTTGTGGTCGGAAAAGGTGTGTATGATGTTAGTATTGTCGTTAGGGTGTTAACCCTCCGAATTGTGATTGAATTGGTGGTGTGAGCGTAGAGTCATTCGCCACACATTTGTTGTACTAGCCCTCTGTGAGAGGTACGATGTGGTATTTAATGTTTGTCGCCTTGTGGTGAATTACGTGTTGCCACACATGTGCGAGCTGTTAGGGCTTGGGTTTGTACGTTTGTGTACATGTGTGATTGTTCATGATGTTTGGTAATTATGTGCTGGTTATCGTTCGGGTCGTTGAGATCGCCGAACGGTGCCGTCGTTGTTGTGATGTTTGTATGTGTGTTACGATACTCTATTGTGCTAGGTGGTTGTTTATTCAGTATGCCGAGGGGCAGAGGTCGTGGTCTTGGAGACCGGATGCGTGATCGGGATCATGCTGCCGGTTATGGTATTGGTATTGGTGTTGCTACTATTTTGCAGCAGGTAGCCACTCAGATGACTCAGTTGACTCAGGCAGTTCAGCGTGTTACAGATGTGACCCAGAACACTGGTGAAATCAGTGGCTTCGAGAATTGGTTCGTATGAATCCCCCTCGTTTCGCTGGTGCTGCAGATGCATTAGGCTGGGATGGTTGGATTTTCCAGTTGGAAAAGATATTCGAGGTAGTCGATTGTCCAGAAGAACGTAAGGTACGGGTCACTCAGTATCTTCTCGACAAATATGCCGCTAGCTGGTGGGAGGCTGTTAAGCCTCGAGATCGTGTTGTCACGTGGGCAGAGTTCCAGAAATTCATGAGAGATGAGTTTTGTTCGGAGCCGATCAGAAATAAAAGGATTAATGAATTCTTTTCGGCGAAACCGCAAGATGTACCGCTGTCTCAAGTTATTATTGATTTTAGCAAACAGCTCAGCTATGTGCATGATCAAGTAAGGACGGAGGAGGATAAGATCTGTCATTTTAGTAGACGGATGAAGCCGGAGATTCGTCAATACATGGCAGGTCTCACTTGTACTTCCTTGAGAGATTATCAGAATCGGGCGTTAGCCTATGAGCTATCCAGATTATCGACTCAGATTATGTCTAACTCTAAGAAACAGAAAACCATTGGGAACTTTTCAGGAAATTAGGGGAGTGGCCTCCCTGAGGCTGGGACTTCGTATCGTCATCCCAAGAGGGTTCCTAGACCGCGTGGTCAGAGAAGTAGTACCCCTGCAGTGAGTGACGTGAGCAGCTCGAAGACGTGTTATAACTGTAGTCGAGCGGGCTATACCATGAAGAACTGTCGTTCACCGTTAGTCAGCTATTTCGAGTGTGGCTAGGTGGGCCACCGAGCCATGCATTGTGAGATGGTAGCTGAGATATTTGGGGATCGAAGTGGCGTCTCTGCTCCAAAAGGACATGGAGATGCCTAGTGTGGTTTTGAGGATTTCGGCGTAGTCCGAATTGTTTGCGATTGTTCCTTGTGAATCGTTTTGTGTTTATTTTTTGTTTTCTCGACTATGCGTGTTTCCTTGTAATAGGTCTTTTGTGTTTCGTGATTGTTCGGATAATTGACTTGATTGTATTATCTGTTTGATGACGCTTGTCACTTGTTGGTTTTATTATGTTTCTACCGTTGGCGTTGTGTTGGTCGTCATGGAGCGCGTTTTCACGCCGTATAATCCTTTGCGTTGCTTGTAACGTTTCGCCGTTGGGCGTAAGTTACGCGTTTCTTGTGTACCTCGTTGAGTTTTACTGACGGGATATTGCTTCTCCCTACTTGTTTTATGTTTCGGGACGAAACTTCTTTTAAGGAGGGTAGAATGTAATATCCGCAATTTCGGATTTCGGTAATTTTCTTTTTTGGCAAGAGTCCGTTTTGACGACTCGCTTAGGACCGCTTCATCATTCTGAGAATGATTAATTCTGCAGTTTTTGTCATCCGAGTTCGTTTCGGTGTTGTTTTGTTGAGTTCCGTGTTTCTTAACGACTTTTCCGCACTCGAGTTCGATTCTTGTGAATCTCGTTCGAAAATACTATTTCGAGTTTCCCGTAAGTCTATTTAACTTTGTTAAATGTGTTGTAAAGTTCGGTTTGGTTATTCGATCACGTATCGTGATTTTCGGGCATTTTGGGCCATTTCGTAATTTTCCCAAAGTTGTGTGTTGGCCACTTAAGTATACTGGATACAGTTTGGAAAAGTAGTTTAAACAACAAACTGTATGGAATCTAAATCTGAGTGCGTAGCGGAAGTCTTGGATACAGTTAGTTGCCGTGGATACAGCAACAAAGTGTTTGGTGTATACTTAATATATCACAGTAATTTCAAACAAGAAAAGCGAAGGTAAATAACACATTAATTTAAGTGTTTCGAGCTAAACCCCTCCACGTCCACTGGTCCTCCACACAGGAGTAAAAAGTTTATTAAATAATTACTGCGTACACAACTACGTAATTATAAACAAACCTATCCTTGTATCGTTCACACAGATTGATACAAAGAATATCACTTTCAACCTTTCACACAGATTGGTTAAAGCTTCCTTCTTGACTAGCTTCTTCACACACAGTTCCAAAGCTTCGTCCTTATTCGTCCCACACAGGTCAGAATAACTTGTTGAGTTCACACAGAGCTCGGTTTTTACACAGAGTTAAAAGGTTAGGTAACCAGGTAAGAACAGCAGCTTTGAATATCAAGATCTGATGATAGCTGTTCTTGATGTTTGAGCACTGTATATCTCTTTCGTTTTAACTTGCAGTTTGCTCTGGAGATATGTTTGCTCAGATGATAACTTTGATAGCTTTGAGAGTTATATTACTTGGGGTATCTGATCTTCAATGTCTTCAAGGATATATATAGCCTCAAGAAAGTATCCGTTGAGATGTCCGTTTGAATAAGATTTCCTTCAACGGAATATGACATGATCCGGATTTCGCGGGATTCTCAAGATCAAGACCGATGTATTTAAATACTTTATCCTTGAGTATTTAAATACTTCTTTGTTCAACGGAACTTGACTTGTGTTCTTTCTTGTCCTTTTGTGAACCGTATGGAGAATGACCGTATTTAGGATGTCGAGACAGTTTCCATACTTGATCTTTTCACAAGTCTTCAAGGTACATCGACGAGCTTCACTTATGCCGATTCAAGCGTGTCTTCGATACATGATAAATCCTTGAATCCTCGATACGCTTTTCCTTTCAGTATTTGGCATATATGTCAAAACCTTCTCAATAACAAATAACAATCGATACAGGATCGGGTATCCTTTGAATCGTCTGAGGTGATTGTTTTTCCTAACAATTTCCCTTTTTGACAATTTGCCAAGTCTTAACTTAAACTCTTCGAGTCTTCTTGATGATGCCAAAACCTTCTTCATGAAGCGTTCTTCTTTCGATGACTTCCGGCATTTCTTGGTCTTTTGTCAATAGGTCGACTTAGTGACTTTAGTCTACAATAATGAGCCGCTTTCGCAGCACGTTCGATCTGATTTGAGATTTATTACAACTTAAGCCTATGATCGCGCAGCACAATCTTACAATGTATTCTAAGTTTACAATCAAACTATGAACCTGTTCGTAGACTAGTTCGTGACTTTAATCTTTCAATCAAGTTTATCTAACTTGAGATTCCTATCAAACAATTTAAGTAAACATACATAAACACGGATTACGAGTTGTAATCTTTCAAGACAAACAAACTGTTTATTGATATTCAAAAAGATTGAGTACAAAGTTTGTGTCGAATAGAAATTACAAAAACAACAATAATATAAATTTCAGCTCTTTATCTTTGATCCGCATGCCTCCAAGGTCTCCTTCTGGCTCATTCTCGGTGCCGCGCCACCGGTTTGAAGTGAATCATTGCCTCGTTCTTGGTAAATTGCTCTTCCTTCATAAGAACGATCAAAGGCAAGTATCCAATCCTCTGGATGGGTGACCCGATCTCCTCTTCTATGTTTTGATTTCATTTCGATTTGGAGAGGGAGCTTACCTTCTTCTAGCATTTTTGAAAATTTCTGCCGCTTCCGCCAATGTCTTATAATTTTTGAAGATGGCGGATTCCCTGATGAGTCTGACAAAATATCTCATCAGTTCATTCTTCCTCCAGTGCTTCACTTCTTCGGCGGTTGGGTTGCGGTTGGTTGGCAGACGTATTTCCGAAGGTCTTTGAACAAGATTTTGCCAAGGGACATTTGGGTCATGGAATTCTGTCCTGAGCCTGAAATTCTAAAACTTTGGGGTTGAGGTGCTAGCTTGTTCAATTCAGCAGCGATACTGCTCTGAGCAGCCTCAAATTCCCTTTCCTGTTGTAGTCTTATTCTCCTTGCAGCTTCTCGAGCTTCTTCCCCCTTTTTGGCCTCATCAAGACTTTGCAGGATTTCAAGAGCGCCGTCCTGTTTGGTCTCGATGCTGTTTATTCTTTCAACGAGGGAGGAAAGAGTCTGAGACATCTCTTGAATGGATTTGTCATGCGCACGTAGCTGAGAGCTGTTCTCTATCATTGCACAGGCGGTCTTGGCTTCAGCAATTCTTGTCTTCGAAGCTTCCTCCTTCAAAGCTTGCGCTTGTTTATCTTCCATGATTTTCAAGGCTTGCTTGAACACTTCTGGCAGGATGATGAATGCTTCGACAACTCGAGATACTTCGTGTTGAAGAGTTGTAATTTCTTCAACTGCAGAGGTGTGCATCCAGTTCAGAGCCTTTTCTACGGAAGAGAGAGCGTTAACTGCATCTTGGATAAATACAGTCTGAAGGCCAAGAGCTTGCAGGCGCTCTTTGCGTGCAGCAGAGATAGGAGAGTCAGTGGCGAAGTCTTCAAGACCATTTAACCTTCTTACGTTCACGGATGGTCGTGAAGTAAGTTGGACATCCTCGTGTTCGTTCGTCCTCGGATTCCAAGGTTGCGGGCGGGAGTAGCTTCTTGTGGAATGGCGACAGTTGGTTCGAAGCGTCTGTGGCGAAGCTTCTTGGCGAGATAAGGATGCAAAGGGACCGAATCCTCCGCTGGGTTGTCGGATCGCTTCTTTGGTCGCAATGTGCTCGGGTGCCTGTTCCAAAATTTCTTGATCTTCCACGACCGAGGGACCGATTCCTCCTGGTCGGGAATGTTCTCATTTGTGGTGAAGGTGGATTAGCTTGGGTAGATGGCCCTTCGTCGCTTACGGGTGGAGAGGTGGCTTGGGCTTCAGCCTCTTCACGGCTCAATCTCGCACTGCTTGAAGAGCATCGTCGCCGTCCCGAGTCGTGGTCGTCGTCTTTTGGATTGATGGGAGAGTCCTCCGACTTCTTCTTTCCTTTTCTTCAAGCGTCGGATTTGTGCAACGGTGGCTTTCAATGAGATCTTTGCAAGAAGCGTTGTCCCATCGGGCGGTGCCTCAATTTGAGTTGAGTCGCTTACTTGAGACAAATCGCTCTTCGTGGCTCCATTCGCTCCAGGTTATGCAGTGTCGTCGGAGCTAGCCTAAAGCTTTTCCATTGCGAAATCTTTCGTCGCTGCTCAATTTGTATTGAAAGAAGTGTTTGATTTATAATTGAGTCGGGGAGGGACTTGAATCATGTCCGAGACGCTGTTTTGAGGGATTCCAGATGCAGTATGGGATCCCGCACGGAAGATGGACTCCTTGCAGGGATGGTGCCCGAAGGAAATTGGATCTGTGCGGGTGTGGAATCCCGTAGAGGAGAAGTAGCTTTGGCTCGAATGGGCAGCCGACGTGCTAACGTCTTGAATGTTGGCAGATGTCTCTAAATCCGTCGTAGCCGCCAAGGGCTCGGGATCTACTGTCGATGCAGTAGGAGACACCTCTTCCGCAGGGGTTGGGCCCTGGGGTGCTATATCAGTGGGTTGCGCCACGGGCGAGACATCCTCGGAGTGTTTGGCTTTGATTTTTGAGAGCCTCCGGAGTCTCTTCTTCGACTTCTCATCAGCAGAGTGCTTCTTGCTGTGAGAAAGCAATTCAGGGACCTTCACGGTTTCGTCTCTGGGTTTGTCAGAAATAGGCATGTGACGTGTTCTCGGGTGGTTGGCATGCATTGTGCTCTGGTTATAGGCAGAGGGTTTGACGCCTCCTAAATATATCCGTGAGCTGTTTTTCTTAGCATCGGCGGATTGCTTGACTCCGCACTTCGTCAGAATGTAGTTTAGCATTAAACCGAACGATTTCTTTTGGGTGGCCGGTTTGCACACCTCTTCCTGAAGACGTTTCAAAATGATTTGACACCAGTTGACCTTTTCACAGGTCAAGATAGCTACCATCATTCTGAACCTAAGATTCGTGCACATCTCGAACGCACCGGTTCGATTTTCAATGATTCTGGAACAGAAATCGTGGAGATAAACGAAATGAAGAAGAAAATTTTTCTTGTGGCACGTGGTTGTCACCATATCAACCACTTTGGACCCGGTAAATAGTCCATAAAACTTGGTAATCAGCCCTTGAGACCCAAACGTCTCAAGCTGGTCCATGGTCAGGCCGTCGGCGGGCAGCCTGTAGATTTTCTGAAGTAGGTCACTATCTATGCAGATTTGCACTCCTTGGATGTTGCGGTGATGTCGGCAACATGTCCTCCTGGCTAGTGAGAGAAAACGACGGCGGCGTTGAGGTAGAATTCCTCAACCAGATGAGCGTCGTATTTGTCGGCGGTTTTGCTTCCAAAGCGATAAAGACCTTGTTGTTCAAGACGAGTAATGATATACTCCATCGGTTCAGTGTCGTTGGTTTCAGAGATGATACGCTCGATGATGACGGTTTTCGAGAAGATCCGTCCATCAATGATGTTGGAGGTCTTCTTCAGAACGGGGGATGAAGATTGACTAGCCATGGATGTTTTCTTAAAGCGAAGGTGTAAGAAAACAGTAGAAATTCGCAGTGAATATGCAGAGAATATGTAGGCTGTTTGCTTGAGATCTCTTGTAATTGCAGAATGCGTAAAGAGTCTCTAATGGCAGATACAGTCCTTTTATACTTGGGCGGCGAAATAGGGTTTGCAGAGTACGAATGGTCAGATTTTAAGGGATGGGAACCGTTTTTGAAATCGACGGTCAGGATGGATTTAGTATAACTGGTACGCTAATCCATTAACAGGTTTTAAAATACAGCGGGTCCCACTTCTGACATAGGTTGAATACCCTAAATGCCTAAAACGGCGGTTTAAAAATAATAATCAATTTGAAAACATCGCGGCTTTTGAGATTCAGTTGTCCAGATGTCGTGTAAGGCATTTAATGAACATGATGTTTGACATAAAACAGGGCACATGGACAAAAATTATTTTAAAAAGGAAATAATATTATATTATATACTGAATCAAAATCCTATAGTATGTGCTGTTCTCCGCGTCGATACAGCGTTCCCCCTTAAAAAGGTACTAATAGGTTTTAAATTCCATACAGCAATAGTTGGATTAATGCTGTATTCATGGGTCCTACAGTATTCCCCCTTAATTATTGCACACATCAGCTGTAGTATTCATATGCCTTCGTTCGCTACAGTACTGTATTGATGTTTCTGAGTGTACAGATAATTAATGTTGGATACTGTATTCACGGGTCTTACAGCATTCCCCCTCAATTGTTGAGTAAAAGCAGTAAATTTACTTACAGGAGTCCGCTGTAGTATTCCCAATTCTGTTCTTAGCATGTTGAATCTTGCTGTGTCGAGAGGCTTGGTGAAGATGTCGGCCAGCTGGATGTCTGTATGGACTTTTTCCAGGCGAACATCCTTGTTCTCGACATGATTCCTGATGAAATGATGCTTCATGTTGATATGCTTAGTGCGCGAGTGCAAAACAGGATTGTGCGTGATTGCAATTGCACTCGTGCTATCACACATGATTCGAGTCTCTCTAGCATCGATTCCATAATCGACAGCTTGTTCTTTGCATCCAAAGGATCGCATACAAGGCCTACCAAAGACATAGTACTCTGATTCACCGTGGAAAGAGAATTTGCCAATTGCTTCTTATCGAACCAAGATACGAGTCTAGGTCCAAGAAAGTGACAAGTTCCACTTGTACTTTTCCTATCTAGCTTGCACCTCCGAGATCCGAGTCGCAGATCCAACTAAATCGAATCCGCCTTCCTTAGGATACCACAGTCCCGCATCGACTGTTCCTTTAACGTATTTCAGATTCGCTTAGCCGTATTGAAGTGTGATTCCTTAGGTGCAACTTGGTATCTCGCACACACTCCAACAAAGAAATCGATATCGGGCCTGCTAGCCGTTAGGTATAGGAGCGAACCAATGAGCTTCCTATAGAGTGATTGGTCAAACGGCTTTCCGGCTTCATCAAGACTAATTTGCACGGAAGTGCTCATGGGGGTTGGCGAGGATTTGGAAGTGTTCATTCCAAATTTGTTGAGAAGCTCCTTCTTTGTATTTCTCTGGTTGATGAATATACCCGTAGGCATCGCTTTATCTGCAAACCTAGGAAATAACTAAGTTCCCCATCATACTCATTTCAAATTTGCTTTGCATGAGATGTGAGAACCTTTGACATAGAGCAAGGTTAGTTGAACCAAAAATAATATCATCGACATAAATTTGTACCATTAGAAGGTCATCTCCTTCCCGTATTTTGAACAATGTTTTGTCGACAAAGACCTTTCTCAAATCCGTTATTGGTTAGATATCGGGACGTGGTTTCGTACTGTGCTCTAGGGGCTTGTTTAAGTCCGTACAGCGCTTTCCTTAGCTCGTAAACTAGATCGATACCGTCTGTGTTGGCAAACCCCGGTGGTTGTTCAACATAAACTTCTTCCAAAGCTCTCCATTCAGAAAGCACTCTTGACGTCCATTTGGTATACGATAAAATTCTTATGGGCGGCAAAGGCTAAAAATATCCCGATGGCTTCTAGTCTCGCTACAGGCGAAGGTTTCATCATAGTCGATTCCTTCTTCCCGACAATAGCCTTGTGCTACTAGTCGGATTTGTTTCTTATGATAAGTCCATTTCATCCTTTTTGTTTCAAATACCCATTTGGTTCCTATAACCGATTGGTGTGTCTGGGTACAAGATACCATACATTGTTTCTTTCAAACCGTTAAGCTCTTCTTCCATAGATGTAATCCAATGAGAGTTGTTAAGAGCGTCTATGGTCGAAACAGTTCGGTGGGCTAAGAATACGGCGATAGTGCACATATTGAGTCTCCTAAGTTCGGATTGAGATTTCCATTCAGAAACCGTGAGACTTCATCATTAGATTCTTCTTGGGCACAAAGTACATTTCCTTGTGTACTGTATTCTCCTACGAGTAGAAACACCCGCATTAATGTTTCCAATGATCAGCTCTTGCGGATGATCTCTCAACCATCTTCGGTCGGGTTCTAGTTCGTGGTCCCGTCGTGTCGAAAGTTTCGTGGGTACAGGCTTGACATGCAGCGTCGCCTTCATCCACATCGATTCTTACACCTGCGGGGTTGATTTCTAAATCAACTAAAGGTTCTATGGGTGTAGGTGAATCCAAGATAGATAGATTGTGAATTTCCTTAGTGATATTATCTACTCCAGTAGGGTCATGGTGTGGTTCGTCGAACACTACATGAACTGATTCCTCGATCGTCAGCCTCCTTTTATTAAAGATTCTGAAAGCTTTGCTGACGGAGGAGTATCCTACGAATATTCCTTCATCTGATTTTTCATCAAATGTTCTAAGTTGGTCCTTCCCATTGTTCAATACGTAACACCTGCATCCAAAAATGTGAAAATACGAAACTAATGGAGTTTTGTTGTTCCATACCTCGTAAGTCGTTTTGTTGTGGTGCTTGTTGACGATACAAATGTTTTGAGTGTAGCACGCTGTGTTAGTTGCTTCACCCCTTAAACGCCGCGGCAATTTGCTTTCGCAATCATTGTCCTTGTTGCTTCTTTCAACGTCCTATTCTTTCGCTCGGCAACACCATTTTGTTGAGGTGTTCGGCATTGAGTACTCGTCTTTGTATTCCATTCTCCGAACAGTATTGCTCTATAAAGCGGTTAGTAAATTCGGACCTCTGTCCGGACGAATGCACACGATACTCGATGCTTTTTCATTCGCAACTTTCTCAGAGCTCGGGCACCTTGATGTTGTTTCCTTCTTCTTGCTAAGAAAGATCGTCAAGCATACCGGAATAATCATCAACAACAACCATACAATATTTCTTACCTCCCAAACTTATCGGGTCTACAGGACCGTAGAGATCCATGTGTAGCATTTCCAATACTCTTTGGGTTGAAAGGTAGGATTTGCTCTTCGTGGTTGACTTGATTTGCTTGCCTTTCGGCATGGTCCGCAGACGTCCTTCTTGAATGACACATCGGCAAACCTCTTACCATACCCTGTCTTGAAAGCTTGTTGATCGTCTTGAAGTTGACGTGAGACATCCTCTTGTGCCATAGCCACTAAGATCTGCAGCGCCTTTGGCAACAAAACATGGAATTGAGGAGCTCATAGGCTTCCAAACAAGAATGTACATATTACCCGATCTGCTTCCTGTAAGCACAACTTCCTTGGTTTGGGTGTTCTTGACTCTACAATGATCTATATAGAACTTCACCGAGAACCGTTTATCACGTAACAAGCTAATACTAAGTAGATTATACTGTAAGCCTTCAACATATGCGACATCGGTGACTTTGAATTTCCCGACAAGTAGGTTTCCTTTCCTCTTGTTCTTCCTTTAGACTTATCACCGAAGCAAACTTTTGGACCGCGACCTTCTACAAAATCAGATAGCTTGCACCTGTCTCCAGTCATGTGACGAGAGCATCCACTATCGAAGTACCTGGTATCCTCCTCTAGAATGTCCTGTAACAAAGAAATTAGGTAGATATAGGTCCCCTTTGATTTTAGGGTCCATGTATGTTAGTTCCTTTAGGTACCTGCATTTTCCGACAAGAATTGGTTTCTTGTAGGATGTACTGCATGCAAGATTGCGGTATCTACGGGGCATATCCGTAGTTGTTATAATCATGATAATTACTATGCATGTAAAATTCAGGATTATTATTATTATTCCAGTACGAATGCCGTCTAGGAGGTGGAGCCATTTTCCTAGGCCTAACAGCTTGTCTTCTGGGTCTCCAGTTGGATTCCCAATGCTGTTGTTGATACCGGAATCTGTGCCTTGAGGGATAACGGGGCTCCCGTATCCAATACCTAGGAGCACCTTTATCGAGGGCTTCGTGCGGGCCTTTGGTGGTTGGATACCGTCTTCTTTCGAATGACTTTCGGCTTTGATGATATGCTTGGGGAGCATGCTGTAGATTACGCCTTCTGAGTGGTTGTTGGTTCCACTGTCTCGAATTGTAGAGTTGTGGAGGCGGAATGGCAGCTCTTGGTTTTCTCGGTACAGCAGGTTCCTTTATGGGACTAGGAACATCTTCCGATTCTGGAATGTGTTCCACACTCTTGACGAACACAGTACTAGTTTTACCTTTATTCGAACATGAGCTGTATCCTAAGCCACTTTTATCATGAGCATGTTGCCCAGTTGTTAATTTCTTCCATTCTTTTGGACGATTTTTCAAAAGACTTCAGAATGGTCTCAAGTTCAGTTTCTCGCTTCTCGAGAGTTGTAATTTTGGTTTGTAGTAGAACCAAATCATTTGTCTTGCTCTCATTATGGGTTTTAACCTCATTTAGTTCATGAGCAAGTTGATGATTGCTCTCCATGAGTTTTTCAAAATCGACCTTGCTGGTTTCACAATCAAGAGACATATTATCATAGTTTATCTTCAGCAAGTCATTCTCATCTTTCAGCTCTAGATTTGTTAATTGAAGTCAGATATTCTCGCTTTTAGACTCTCATGGGCTTTTGAATGTTTTTGAACTCATTCATCATATTTTCAAAGTATGAGATGCATTAGATGGAATAACCGAGGTTGAACTTACCTCATCGTCGTCTTCACCTTCCGAACATCTTTAGCCATAAAGCACATGTATGCTTTATCATCGACCTCATCGTCAGATGAATCACTCTCAGTGACCACCTTAAGACATTCTGCTGATTTGGACTGTGTGGGGGAGGCTTCTGATTATCCAATCTTGGCCTTGAGCTTGTCTTTCCAAGCACGTCTTCTTTCATCTCGCTCTTGTTGCTCGGCCTCCGACAACCTTTGGACTTTGGGATGAGGACATTTGTTTGCATAATGGCCTGGTTTCCTGCAGTTATAACACAGGTTAGCATCGGATGATGTTTCGGTGCTTACCTTGTTGACAGGTTTGGGCCTGTAGGGAGTCTTTCCAGACTGTTTGATAAACTTTTTGAATTTATGCATTAGAAGCGCCATTTCATCTTGTGACAGGATGTCGTCGTCGCTGTCAGCACTCTTGTGACCGGGCTTCGACGAGCTAGGCATGCTGTGTCGACGGTTCGATACAGCGGCGAGAGCTGTGACCTTTGAAGGACAGTCTTCATCATTCTGGGGACCAACAATTGGTATCGGAGCAAGTCACGGGTGCGGATTCCCTCGAAGTATCCTACAGTGGAGGCTGCCAAAGTGTTGGAACTGAGTGGCGGGCATGCAGCAAATGTTGCCAGTTGGCCGGAACTAAGATGTTGGCGCGGTGGAGGTTGTCAGATGCTGGAGGGCTATGTGATCAAATCTAGTATGCTGGAACTGAGATACTGGCGCAGCGGAAGTAAACGGAGCTGAAACAAATGCTTATGTCAAGTGTTGGAGGACTGTGTGAATGAATCCAGCCGCTAGAGGGCTGTGTGGTCAAATCTAGTTCGCTGAGGTTTCTAAACTATGGGTCTGAGATGCTGGCAGGTACTGGGAGGAGGATTGTTGGGCTTCGGTCCATCATCCTGCCTGCATAGGCTTAAAAATGCGCAAGGCGCGGCTTGCGATTCGACCTGTGAGATCTGCACTAGAAAGTGGTTAAATGAATTGATTATGACTACTCATACCAACAAGATGCATCTTCTTTTCTGGTAGCCATCTCATAGAAACTCCAAAGTTAAGCGTGCTTGGCCTGGAGTAGTTATGGGATGGGTGACCCCCTGGGAAATTTCTCAGGTGCGCGTGAGTGAGGACAAAGCGCGCTAGAAAAGACTCGTGTTGGTACAGTGAGGATAGTCTTCATCATTCTGGGGACCAACATTGTGGGTATCCGTATACGTATTTGTTATCTCGACCCTTTTTATGGTCGCGTGTGAGTTTGATTGTAACTCAAACTCTTGGTATGATTTTATTCTGGAATTTTCCGTGCGTATATTGATCTTGGTATTTTTATCGGAGGGGTTCGTTGTCGTAACCAGCTTTGAGAGTACTACTGCTGTAGCTCTGGGTGCATTAGCGCATGCTAAGGGATATCCTTAGCGCACGCTATCGAACAGCAGGGTCTGAAGTCAGTAGCTGGAATCAGGCCGTTAGCGCACGCTAAAGGCAGGTCATTAGCGCGCGCTATAGTGCTGTGGTTAGCGCACGCTAACTGTGTATTTTTGGCAGAACGATTGTTCTGACGTCTCGATAGCGCATGCTAATCAGGTAAGATTAGCCACTAAGCTGTCCAGTATAAAAACTGGACAGCAGCCTTTAATCTTCATTTTCTTCATTTCTTCTTCTTCCTCTGCGGGTTTGAGACGTGGCGACTAGGGTTCGCGACTTGGGCTAATTTTCGTCCATTCCAAGGTGTTTTAGAGCATCCTAAGTGATTATAACGTCATCTAATCCATTGTTCTTCGCCGAATCAAGGTATTTTTCTTGAATCCCTAGAGTTGACTTTTTGGGAGTTTTGTTCTTGATTTCGTTTTCTATCCATTTTTGACGAACCAATTGTTGTCAAATGATGTTGTTAAACATATCATATGGATTGTATATCCATATTTCAGTTTGGAATTCCATTTTCATGTTTTGGTCGGTCGATTTCCGTTCTTGGCCGTTTTTGGGGGAAACCCTTGAACTTTCGTCGTTTGTTCTTTGCATTCAGCGACTTTAGGTCGTGCTATGGAATTCATTTTCATTGTTGTTATTGTTGTTCGTAGCTTATTGACGCGGGTTAGCATTCGTTGGAGTCGGCGGGTTCGTAATTGGTTCTTGCCAACTAGGGGTGGACACGAACCGAACGAACCGAACTTTTGCTGTTATTGACCGTTCGTTCGTTCGGTTCGTGTAGTATTCGGTTTGTGTTCGTGTTCGACGAACATTATAAATTAGTGTTCGAGTTCGGTTCGACATATTTTTTATTGTTCGTGTTCGGTTCGTTTGTATTCAATTGTTCTGTTCGTATGCTTTGTTTGTTTGTGTTCAATTGTTCTATTCGTTCGTTCGGTTCATTTGTGTTTAATTGTTTCTGTTCGTGCCATATTTTTATATATATATATAATATGATATATATATATATAATATTATATTATATATATATATTAATGTTCGTGAACAGTTCGCGAACACCCGATCAAAATATAAAATGTTCGATGTTCGGTTCGAAAATACTCGAACATGTTCACGAACATGTTCGGTTCGATCAAACCGAACTGATCGTTGACCGAGCTTTTTCACGAACAGTTCGCGAACGTTCGGTTCATGGGCCACCCCTAGTGCCAACCTACTTCGGTTAATTCTCCGCAATTGTGGTTATTCGAGGCAAGTACCTTGTTCATACAATTCTTTTTTGGGAATATGATAATTAGTGATCGTCTCTATGTGTTTGTTTGATCGTTTGATTTGAACTTTCAAAAGATTCGGTTTAGCCTCATTAAAGGCTCACCTTCAAAACGTGCGTGCTCTGTAAATTGTGTGGGTTGTAAGCGACTACGTGAATCCTTTGGATATGTTTGGTGTTGATGTTATGCTTGATAATGCGTGTGTACGTATATGGCTTCATTTCGGTGCATTGTGGTTTGATGTGGTGTTTTGCTTAGTGTTTGATGCCTCTGGGTGAATTGTTTGGATATCTTTGTTGCATTGTGCTATGTGTGTGATTGTGTGGATGTGGGCGGGGCCTACGGTGGTACATGGCATGTGATCATGTGGCCATGATGCAACAAGCGATTGATCCAACCGTGAAATCCTAAGAAATACTACGGTGACACATGGCATGCGATCATGTGTTCAGGATGCAACAAGTGATTGATCCAACCGTGAGCACCAAAGATAATCTACGGTGGCACATGGCATGTGATCATGTGTCCAGGATGCAACAAGTGATTGATCCAACCGTGAGATGTTGTGATTTGTTTAGCTAGCCAGCTCGGGAGGGTCCTTAGAGGCCTCGGGTGGGATTTGTGGCTTCGTCCCGGTCCTAGGCGATGCATGTGCGTGATTTGTTTTATGATTGTGGCCAGCTCGGGAGGGTCCTTAGAGGCCTCAGGTGGGATTTGTGGCTTCGTCCCAGTCCTAGAATACTTGTACGTGATTACGTTGTGTTGATTTTATGTCCGTCGAGGACACGTGATATAGGTTCTGACCCTGTGAACTGTTAGTGGTTTTCTATTTGCGAAAACAAAACCTTTGGGCAGTGACCCCTGTTGATTTTGGAAAGAGAAGGATTCTAAAATCCTAAATTGTTTTCTATTAAAACTCCTGATGGCATTTTAAACTGTTTTATAAATCGTTTCCCCTGATTGGTGATCTTTCGGTTTTGGAATGTTTTTCCCAAACTCTTACCTCGGGAAGTATTTTCGTTATGTTTAAATCTTTGAGGATTCCTGATTATTATTGTTCTTGGAACTTGTATTGTATGGCTCGTATTTTTGCACTTGTTCTTGCACTAGCAAAACAGTGGAGTTTTGCTAACCCCCGAGTATTCGGGGGGTAGATGTCTGTAATGCATTCAGGTTTTGTAGCATAACACACGGTCGGCATGAAGGATGATGAAAGATGAACAATACTAATCACACGAGGACCCGTTGATGTCATATTGGTTTAGTTGTATTTTATTTTCCGCTGTAGTATTCTTTCCCCATTATACGGGAGTGTGTTGTACTCGACCCCTACGTGGGCATGTATTTTAATTGAGTTGTATGTATTTATTGAAAGACCAAATCGGTCTACTGAGTTATTTTATCCTTAAAGGCATTGTTGAGATGTTCGATGTTGTTACCAGCCTGGTAGATCCTTGAGAAAAGGTTATACGGCGTGTAATATCCCTGAGCGGATTGGGGGTGTTACACAAAGCTTCTAAAACAATAGTTACCAATCTACAATTGGGATGGCACCTTATGGATCACTGTATGGGAGAAAATGTAGATCTCCTGTACACTGGGATGAAGAGGGAGAAATAAGTCTATTGGGTCCAGAAATGATACAACAGACTTCTATGGTAGTAGAAAAGATAAGAGAATAAATTAAGATTGCACAAAGTGAACAGAAGAGTTATGTAGATATTTGAAGAAGAGATTTAGAATTTGCAGTCGGAGATCATGTGTTCTTGAGGGTATCTCAAATAAAAATCATTATGAGATTTGGGAAGAAAAGAAAACTTAGACCGAGATATGTTGGCCCATTCGAAATTCTTGAGAGAGTTGGTGATAGAGCTTATAAAGTAGCATTACCTCCTTTATTATTTGGTGTGCACGATTTCTTCCATGTGTTCATGTTAAAGAAGTGCATTTCAAACCCCTCACATGCATTAAATTATGAATCATTGGAATTAGCCCCTGATTTGTCTTATGAAGAGAAGCCGATATAGATTTTTTGATAAGGAAGTAAAGAAACTAAGAAACAAGGAGATTCATTTGGTAAATATTTTAAGGAGGAATCATGCTATTGAAGAGGCTACATGGGAAAGAGAGGAGGAAATGCAAAGCAAGTATCCAGAACTGTCCGATATGTTAAATTTCAAGGATGAAATTTTATAAAGAGGGGATGATTGTAATGCCTGGTTATCTCCTTCTAAGCCAATAACCATTTTATGCCTAAAATGCATTTACATATGAGTAAGCATTTCGTGGGCTTAATTAATTGCTATACATATGATTAGGTTCGTTTTATGTCTATAATGTATACAGTATGTTATTTATTTAACCTAATATGATAAAACCTGCCTTTATAAATGTCTCATTGTAGTGAAAAGTCCAGTCTCTCGGTTAAAGGAGATCGACGTGCTAAATAGCTATAACATGATTTTATTTGTTGATTGTATTCTTAATATTGTGAATCTTTTAAATGAATAACATGAAGTATCATTTATTATTATACCAAAATATGGAAATCTATAGTTTTTAATTCAATACTATATATATATATCCATATATTTAATTAACTATATAGGTGTATGTGTGACTTATGTTACCATATGTGTATACATGTATATAAGTAAGAAAAACATAGCCAATATCTTTCTTATACATAGAGTATGTTACCTATTAATGTGTCCCACATCGGCTAAGTAAGGAAGACATAGCCAATATCATTGTTATAAGTAGAGCATGGTACCTCTTAATAAGACATACACCTTCACCTATCTATCTTCTTGGTGTCGGGAAATTAACATTGTAATATCCGGATAAATTGTTGAGTATTTTCGTCCGTATTTGAACCCTGATTACCTGAATTGGTGTTATCAATAATCGAAGTATGATCGTTTCCGTATTCGTATCCTCATACATGATAATATAAACTTTTAATCCTTCACATGCAACTACGTCGTAACGCAGGCTAACAGGTAAGTGTAACGTACGTTACGAACTGGAGATAGCGTATGCTACGAGCTAGACGTAGCGTACGTAAGGAGGTCAATAATTGAACAGGCTGGCTAGCACATGGACGGCTGGTGGTGGGGCTCGGAAAGATTCCCGCGGATGAACCTGGATAGTTTTGGGGTCAACGGGTGTTAACGTACGCTAAGGTTTGTAACTAGCGTAAGCTAATGTGTGTAGCTTACGTACGTAATATGTAGGGTGTAACGTACGTAAAGCTAGTACAGAGCGAGACAGTAAGCTATCAGTGAACGATAGCGTACGCTAAGATCGAATGGTAGCGTGCGCTAAGTCGATTACGAACGTAAATGGCTAAGGCTAACGTACGTAAAGCTCAAGATATTATATATATGGACAACACCCCATTTCATTTCACTTCGTTCCTTTCACTTGTACTTCGTTTTCCTTCATTTCTAGAGGGTCTTCAGCCCTCTAAAACACCTATAGATCACATAAACTCGATCATCTAAGTTACGAAACATCTTGGATTGACATTCAAGCAATCGGAGTTGGATGCTACCTCTTGTCTCTGCGTTTCTTTCATATTAAGGTATGTTAATGCTACCTCAACCTCGAATTCATGTTCTTAAGGATGTTATGAACATACCACCGGGATTATTAAGCTCCATAGATGATTTTTATCCGAACACCATATTTTTAGAAGTTGGAATGTTCATGCTTTAGTTACCCGAGTTAAGAACATTATAGTTCGATTCTTGTTATGATGATCAAGTAAGGTAAGTTTTCTGAGATTAATAAACCGTATTGTATGGTGTTTCCATAATGATCATAGACTTAATGTTGATAACAACCTCAGATTTTCCGAACTACCTTTAAGGATCTATAATCGAGTTTTGGAGTGAGTCTTATGATGGGAGGATTAACCGGGAATTCGTAGACATCTACACCATAGGATCATTCTGATTCACATGAGTATTATATGTGTGAATATAACGTACGTTAAGCTCTATGCATTACGTATGTTATACCCTCAGGCAAGGCAGTCGTCTGAACTGAGAAGAACTGTCCAATGCATGCTTAGCGTGCTCTAATCCTTGTAGCTTACGTACGCTAACGTGCAGACGTAACGTACGTTACGTATGTGTGTAACGTACGTTACGAAGAGAACAGTTAGGGTTCGGCCATCTTTTTATGCTTTTCCTCGTATGATTGATTGTTTATTTAATGATAGGATATTAAGGACGAACTTCCTACGATAATCCAGTGTTGAGCCTTTCCGATCGTCGTTTCCTTTGGAGTTCCGGATTGTTCCAATCAACTGTATTTCCGGAGTATTCGCAAGAGATTACCAAGGCAAGTACCTTGATATACGAATTATAATTACGTGAAATCATTGTTGCTGAAGTGTATGAATCATGTTTTGAATATCTATATTTATATATATATAGATATGTGCGGATATATGTATAGATATATGTATATGTATATAAATATACATATGGATATGAATGTTGAGTGATTCATACCAATATTAGTCGACGTACTCAACTTAGACTAAAGTACGAATAGTATTTATAGAGGTAATATGGTAATGTTTGTATTTTCGGTTGAATTACGATATAAGGATATTTATGTAGTATTGATTGGTAGTGCTGAAGGCTTAATGTGTTAAGTCTTGATGAATAACGTGTGAGTTATTGTTTATTTTGCGTAGTTACGTACTGGCGAATAAATTATGTGAATTGATGAAATGATTTGATAATTGTTGCAACGTTTGACTGTGTGCTTGGTATTTGTAATAACGTGAATACTTGTTATGAGAGACGTCATATCCGGGTGCCTCTGAGGGCGGGGCGTGCACTCCGGCCTGATGTACGCTGCAATGAGCGGCTCCATATGATTGGTGAACACTGGTGTTACTTAATGCGCGAGCAAGGGGTGGCTCCTATGGGAGTGAACGCCGGCGTGGTGACATGTGCAATGGACGGCCAATATAGTGGAGTGAACGCCGGTACACAGGTGTGCAAGGGAGGCGCCTGGCAGTCTTATTGGTAACGGATATTTGAGTGATGGCTAAGACCCCGTTACCAAATGATTTTTGAAATTTAAATCTTTGCAACTTGCTTTAAATATTGGTCTTGATGTAGACCGAGATTCGTGTTTTCTGGAGTTCGTTCCAACTTGTTTTAAATGTTGGTATCAGGGTTAATTAACCAAGGATATTTGACGAGATCTCCGAGGGTTAATTAATCAGGGGACTTGAGCAGGTTTTATCGATTGAGAGGTTATGCCTTTGATTGTACTATGTTGATTATTCTGTGTATTGGGTCGAGGACCCCGTGAGATGTTGAGATTTGATCTCGTGATAATATTATTTGGATTGGGCCGAGAACCCCATGAGATGTTGTAATGATTCGCTTGTGATAGTGCTTTATCATTTGGGTCGAGGACCCCGAATAACGTTGTAATGGTTTTCTCGCAAATTGTTTTCCACATGTTGGGTCAAGGACCCGAGAGCCTTTGAAGTATTTTCTAAAGTATTTCCATTTGATTTTCAAAACCCCAAGATGGCCCGATTCAATATTAATGTTTTCGAACTTTCTTATCAAAATACTTTTCCTTTTATAAAAAGGGATTTTTCTGACTCCTTGGGCTTGTTTAAAGTTTCATTGGTGTTATGTTTTGTAAGTAGAATATGACAATGTGATTATCTTTCACCTTATGTATGTAATGCTATTCTGTGTTGACCATTTAAATGTGTGGTTTGTGTTAAGGTTTCACGACTGTTGAACTTTGTGTTGTTATTGTTCGTATATCTTGTATATTATGTACTTGCACTAGCAAAATTCCAGTTTGCTAACCCCCGAGTTTTTGGGGGGTGGGTGCCTGTTATGCGCTCAGGTTTTGACAGCTCGGGAGCAGTCACAGGATTGGCTGGGAAGGATATGGAGGACAAATGATACTAATCACACCAGAGTCAGAGTCTTTTCATTTGTTTCATTTTGATCGGTATTTCTTTATCGTTCGAGTATTCACCCTTGCATGGGTGTAGTTTCATTTATTAAATTGAGTTGTCATTCTTTTCCGTGTTCAAGTTTATTTTTGTCATTGAGATGTAGAGTTCATTTGTTTCTGAATTGTTTAATGACCTTGTCGGTCTGCGTTGTATTTAGATTGACCGCGGTCGGTCAATCATTTTTGTAGTCTAGTAGAGTTTAGCCTTGTAGATCCTTGTATGAAGGGCCTACGGCGTGTAACATTTCCGGATGTATTCTGGGGGTGTTACAAACATAGTGTCCTATTTCTAAGGTATGCTTTCTAATAGTCTTCTCTCTTATATTTTTTTTCTTATACATGCATTATTGTGTCTCATGTTTTATTTATTAAAAGTAGAAGTTTTATGTGAATATTTTACGTGGCATGTTAGTTTTATAATAAGTAAATTGGTGATTTCATTTAGTAGCATTAGAAATAATCAAGGATTTGGTACATCATGAATTGCAATTAATCATATGTAAATTATTGATATGATTTTGATAACCATTATAGTTTTCATAAATGATTGTACATGTCTAATTTATAGAAAAAGGCTTTCGTCACTAATGGTATAAGAAGAATTTAAAATTATACCAATCTATGCCATGCTAAATTATTATATTGTGTTAATTAGAAACGAAGAGTTAAATTATAAATGAATATGGTCTATATTTTGTTGCATCAATTAAGAGGACATTTATATTGAATGAATATAAACCAGCCCTTTAGCACGTCTATCTAGCACGAGAAGCTGATCTTTACACTTCAATATGCAGCTGGACTTGAGGTAAGATGAGGCTTTTCCTTGCTGTATCATAAGGATCATATATTGACTGGTATTTTCATATGTGACTATTATTGAATGATCACGCATAACATATATATGTGAAAGAATGTTTAATAAAAAGAGGTATAGTACTTGATTGATGATGGGTAGGCACGGGACGCGGGGGACCGGTGGACCCAACATATGATGGCAAATACTTGTGGCTGAAAGTCGGTCAAGAAAACCCACAATAAATAAAAAAGGTTGAATACGGATAATGCCATTGGTTGAAAAACCAGCCTGGGAACCCCCGTATACATATTTTATGGGCTAATTATATGAACAGGTTCCGAAACCATAGCCTATTACTATCAGTGGAGTATCAACTTCAATGGTACCCGATGAAAGAATTTTACAAGAACATGACTATGTCATATAAAGTACTTATTTGTTGATGAATGCGATATGTGATACTTTGCTATTACAGAAGTTTCATCGTGCTGAGCTTTAGCTCATTAGGTTCTTATGATACAGGTGATGATGCACATGTTTAGGGGCTGGCTACACCTCTTAAGTGCTGTCAGTCGGAGATTTGTCCATATGCCATTTTTGTAGGTCACAAGTCATCCAGGAATAAGTCTAGAGGAGGGAGGTGAATAGACTTATTGAAACTCTTTTCCACAAAGGATGAGTTTCTCAGCTGATGGTACAAATGACTTGTAGTCAATGTAAGTGCGGAAGTCAGCTGATGACGAACACAAAATTAATCAATGGAACAGATAAGTATGTATGCAGCAAGTAAGTATGATGATGAAAGCATTAAAACACGCAGGCAGTTATAGTGGTCTCAGAGGTGAGGTAATCCTCTACTAATCCACTTTTCTCCAAACCAGTTGGAGATGAACTCACTATAATGCTCAACCAGTGATAAATATTACAGTGATTCAACCAATTACAACAGCTTCCAACTAGTGGAATTCCTTGCCGTTGTTACTCCCTTTGACTGCCTTGCACTTCCTGATCTACGATCCTTGTATTCCTTTACAGTCTCTCGAACTTCAACCAGTGAAGTACCCCGAACTCAGGTTTTAAAGACATGAGTGATTGTCTTCTCCAACTAAGAGCTTCTTCAAATAAGAACTTTAGAACTCTTGCTCTCTCACGATGCTATTGTTCGCTTTGATTGCTTTGATTGCTTGTAAGTGTTGTTCGTATCGTACTGCTCAACTTCAAATCTTCAGATATATATAGGTGTCGATCCTTGAGCATTTCTTCATAGCCGTTGCAAATCTGTAACAAATCCATCCATTGGAGAAATAGACTTCTTTGTTTTTCTTTCTGAACGTTGCAAGGCTGGATTCCCATATTTTAATCAAATTCCGACCGTTGTGAAGACTTCCATGTGATGCGCCGAATCTTTTGAATGTAATAAGATTAAAGTCTTCAGTGGTGGGTCTGGATGATTTATTTAAATCATTTACTTTCCGGGAATCTCTCCAATCTGTCTCTAATCGCCCGCATGTGACTTTCCGTAAATATTGACTATTCAACGCATGGTGACGTGGACTGGAGTACTTGGCTGATTACTTGACTGACCTCTCTGTGGTCAACTAGTCTGATGTGCAGTCAACTTTCTCTGATGTCGACTTCTCTGATGTGCAGACTTGTCTATAGTATTCTGACCTAATTTGACTGATCTAATGGTCAGACTATAGATGACTTGACCTTTCTTCTTGACTGCAGTCTGGTCCAACTTTGCTGATTAAATTGTTTGACCAGAACTTCTCTGATATGGATTGCCTTATATGACTCGTCTGTGGTCAACCTTAACTGAACATGTGAGTTGACCAAGACTCGGCTGATAGATACTTTTCTGATTTACAGTTAGCCGATTTTTAATCCTAACTTATGTGGCCTATAGAAGATACTCAGTTGGTTCTTCTTTACATTTTGCCAAGTATCTAACTTAACTCAGTTTGGCCTATGGAAGATACTCATTTAGTTCTTCCTTACATTTTGCCAAGTAATAAACATACATTTGAATATAATGATGACATCATCAACATCTAACAAGTATTCCAAAAAAATTCCCCCTATTTTGATGATTGCAAAACTTAAGCAATTATTCAAATGAAGAACAGGTCTGCACATAAGTGCAAGACACAAACTAAAATCAGTCTTATTTTGAGACAACTAGAGGTTGTTATTCAAATGGCTGTTTATATAATTTTTCTGATTTTGTTTACAAGTACATCATCTTTAAGTGAACAAACAAAATACAGAGAAATTACAACTCTTTCAAAATAAAAAAAAATTACAAAAAAAAATATAAGTACAAATAAATGCTATCTGCCTCTGCCTCTGCGGACAGTTTGCTTAGCAGGCCTAGAGGGCTTTGCACCAATTGGTGTTTTCTTTATGGGTGCAAGACCATATTTCCTCCTGATAACAAGGGCAGCAAAATCTTGATCTTCTTTGGAAGAGAACTTATGCTCTTCACACAGCTTCCTTATATCCCTTTGCAACGCTAACTCATCCAATTCATTGTATTGCAAAGTGGGAGGATATTCAAGTCTTAAAGGAGGAATCATGGGGTAGACGTTCCATTCTTTTGCATGCTTAACTAGGATGGCCCAGAGAGTTGGATGTGTTGATTCCATAAAGTCAATAAATGTATGCTGTGGGGAGCAATTTTTCTCCTGGAGTAACTCCCAGATATAAAATTTTTCAATGAATTGCTTCTTTGCAGATCCCCACATTGGTGCAGCTTCGACAGGAAGGAAATCCTCAACAAACCACAACTCTCTGCCTTCCCATTCTAATGTAGGCTCTTCCCCAAGTCTGGTCCTCCTTCTCTTGGCTGCAGGCTGATCATCAATATGCTCTTGGTCAGCTATTTTTTTTCTCTGCTGACTTGATGTCCCAGCTTCAAGCAATGGAACATTTTGCCTCTTCTTCGTTCTCAGCTCCTGAACCTGAACTTTTCTTACTTCCCCCTCTTCCCCCTGCTTTCCTTCCCCCTTTTAAAAGCATCAACCAATGTGGTCAATTGCTGCTCTACTTTTTGCATCCAGTCAGACATGCCAAGTGGCACTCTAGAATTGTTGGGGGGAAGAGGTTGAGGAGCATTCCTCTGCATTAGGGTGTCAATCTTTGCATTGATCGACTGCAGGTCAGGTGAGATTCTGGCGGCAAGCAGCTCTTCAAAGGATTCTCTGACAATGCTTTAGATCAGTTCAGTCATCACAGGGGAGATTAGTAATGACTGAGGAGAGTGCTCACCGACGCTTTCTGTGCCTGCAGGTAGGTTTGCTGTTGACCTACATGTCAGCAGACTCACTGATCAGGTGGGGTCTGCTCTGGGGTCCCCGACCTTTCATCTTCTTCAGCTAAGCTGGCATCAAGGCTAGTGTAGTGGGCAGGTGCCCCAGTCTTATCTGATCTGGCTTCATCTTGGCCTTCTCTCTCTTCTTCAGCCTCTTTTTCTTTTTCTCCTTCCTCTTCCTTATCTTCCTTCTCCTATTCCTTTTCTTCTTCCTCCTTATCATCATTATTCTCTTCTTCCTCCTTCTCAGCTTCTTTATCTCTATCATCATTCTTATCATCATCATCATCTTCTTCATCTTCATCCTTTTTTATCATCTTTTTCTTCATCATCATCATCATTTTCATCATTATCATCATCCTTGTCAACTTCCTCTCCTTCTTCTTCGCCTTCATCCACCAACTCCTCTGTTTTTTCGATTTCTTCTTCTTCAGACAATTTTTGAACTAAAATGTTTTCTTCTTCTTTTTCTTTTTCTCCTTCCTCCTGTCTCTCCTCTTCTTCTTCTATTACAATGATTTCATCTTTTTCAGCTTCCTTTTCTTCTTCCTCCACAACTTCTTCTATCATGATTTCCTTTTCTTCAACTACTCCATTTTCATTGAATTCTCCTGGAGCATTAAAATAGGATCTTACTCATTGCAAAACTCCATGAGTACTTGCTCCGTAGCTTGGGGATACTCCCACCTACAGTTGAAGCTGCTCTATAGACAGGTTTAAGAAATTATTCTCGAACATGTTGAAAGAATAGTTTGCCTCTGGAATGTGAATGATCAAACTTGCTTCTTCTTCTAAAATGAACTGGGGAGTTAGAAGAGGGACAAGTTGGGTTTCCAGGCTGGAGGGAGCAGGCTAATCCTCTCTATGGATGGGTTTAGTGGTAGAAAAATGATCTAGCTGCTCCTCCTTGTCAAACAATCGCCTGGGTTTTTTGGGTGATGGTTCTGGTGAGGAGTGAATCACGGATAGCTCATCAGGGGCTGGTCCCCTTCTACTGAAACGGATGGCCATAGGGGTATCGTCTGAGTTTGAGTCAGACCTGGCTGCAGGTTGATCCGTGGCTGCAGCTTGATCTTCGGCTGACTCGCTAGAGCTCGAAGGGTATCTGTAGAGAGTTCGCTCTACAGACATTTCCCTTAGCAACTGAGATGCTTTCCTCTCTCCTCGTAGCCTCCTCAAGGTCTCTTGGTCTAAGTCACCAAGCCACTTGTGGATTTGGAAGGGGTCAGGGTTTCCCTTCGCACCAAGCTGCTCCAACATCCAACTAAGCTGCGTTCCAAACGCCAGCTTGTTTTTGAATCTCTTTTCTCCAACTAGCCACTCGACTTTGTTCACCTCACGCACCAATTGCCTGAAAATGTAATCAGCCCAGTCAATTCGTTCGGCTTGAATAAGTGCTTTCCATGTCGAGTTTAGTTTTAAAAATAACCCTCCCAGCACTATGAACTTAGCTGATGACAATTGGTCATAGCTGCCCGCCATCCCCATCACTATTTTGTTGGTTATATCCAATGCATAGCGATATTCCTTCTTCAATTCGCTCCTTTTAGCGGTCTGCTTTAACTTTTCCGGCTGGTCAACAGCCTTGATTTTCAGCCACTTGTCGGCTGCGTTCTGCTTTAGGGCTTCGACAGCCACGCCGTGGGATTTCATCCCGAAGATTTTCCCGACCGATTCTGGAGTAATATCCACTTAGACTCCACAAATTGAGCTCCTTATGCCTGATTCGAGCACTCGGGCTTCTCTGTAAAAAGCGATAACAGCCTCTTTATAGAGATGTTTGGGGTTGATATCCAAAAATGGGTAGATCCCATTCGTCTTCATCTCTCTGATGAGGTGTCGCACGTCGCTGTCCAGTGCCTTGAGAAGTCCTACGAAATCGACGACCAGTGAGAAAATGACTTGGTCCTTCACCGCCTTAAGGTTAACTCTGTTGAAGTATGCTTCCATTTCTGTGCAAGAAAAATTTCTTCTGAGTGTATGAAAATTTGAAATGGGCTTTTGCTCTGTGAAAATTAGGGTTCGTAAGTGTGAAGAATGTAAAATGAAGCGACTTTTCGGTATTTAAAAATAAATTGAAGCGACGTTTTGATTTTAATATTATTTTAATTTTAAGTCGGTTCAAATTTTGATTTAGTGGGGTCGTGTGGACATGTAAGTGTGCTAGATTGTCATCGTGTAATTGTGATCGTGGCATTTCCATGTGTAAATAATAATAAATTATTTAGTAGTCGGTCAAAATTAGAAAACTTAATTGGTTGACCGTTGACTGTTTGACTGTTTGACTGCTCTGCATCAGGTGACTCTACTTGTCTGCTTCAGGTAGGTTCTGATGCCTGTGGTCAGCTTAGTCCGTCCTTCGTCATTTCGTCTGATCTGATCAGGTAACTTCCTTTGCTCGTCTGATCTGGTCTTCAGGCAGCTTTCTCATCTGTACTAGATTCCCAATCTAGTAATCCAAGTTCCCTGCTCAGCTCCAAAAACCTTTCTTCTGGTAAAGGTTTGGTGAAAATGTCAGCAATTTGATATTCTGTGCCGACTCTTTCAACTCTGACTCTCTTATTAAGCATGTGGTCTCTTATGAAATAATGCTTAACATCAATGTGCTTTGTCCTTGAGTGTAATACCAGATTGTTGGTGATTGCAATTGCACTATTGTTGTCGCACCATTTGCAATTACGTTGTAATCCCTTAGCTGTTGTCTGATCCACAAGATCTGGGCGCAACATCTACCTGCAGCTAGATACTCTGACTCTGTTGTTGAGACGGAGTTAGATATCTACTTCTTGCTAAATCAGGATTTCAGTCTGGTTCCTAGGAATTGGCACGTTCCACTAGTGCTTTTCCTATTGATCTTACATCCTGCGAAATCTGCATCTGAATATCCTGATAGCTCAAATTTGTCAACTTTAGGATACAATAAACTGACATTAATGGTAGACTTGAGATATTTGATGATCCTATTAGCTGCATCCAGGTGTGACTACTTGGGTTTAGACTGGAATCGTGCGCATACTCCTACAGCATATGAAATATCTGGCCTGCTTGCAGTCAGATAAAGAAGTGAACCAATGAGTCCTCTGTAGTGGGTTGAGTCCACTAATATGCCTTCTTCATCTGCTTCAAGATGTGTGCTTGTGCTCATAGGAATTTTTGCTGATTTGGCTGATTCCATTCCAAATCTCTTGATTATATCTCTGGTGTATTTGGCCTGGTTGATGAAAATTCCATTTTCCATCTGCTTAACTTGCAGTCCTAGAAAGAAACTAAGCTTGCCCATCATTCTCATCTCAAATTCTCCTTGCATGAGATTTGAGAACTTCTCACATAGCTCTGGGTTGGTTGAGCCAAATATGATATCATCCACATATATTTGGACTAATAATATGTGGTCTTCATGCTCCACTCTGAATAGGGTCTTATCCATTTTGCCTTTGCTGAATCCATTCTTCTCAAGAAACACGGATAATGTTTCATACCATGCTCTTGGTGCTTGCTTAAGTCCATATAGAGCTTTTAGAAGGTTGTAGACTTTGTCTCCTTTGACAAAACCAGGAGGTTGCTCCACATAGACTGCTTCTTCTAGAATTCCATTGAGAAAGGCACTCTTTACATCCATCTAGTAGACTATGAAATCTTTGAATGCTGCATATGCAAGGAATAGTCTTATGGCTTCTAATCGTGCAACAGGTGTATAAGTTTCATCAAAATCTATCCCTTAGCATTGTGCATAGCCTTTAGCAACAAGTCTAGATTTATTCCTAACAACAGCTCCATCTTCATCGCATTTGTTCCTGTACACCCATTTGGTGCCAATAACCTTCTTATGATCTGGTTTGTCTGTTAGTTCACAAACATTGTTCCTTTCCATCTGATTAAGCTCTTCTTGCATTGCATTGATCCAAGAGTAGTCTTCCGGGGCTTGCTATGTTGTCTTGGGTTCTATTTGAGACAGAAAGCATAAAAACATTGCCATTCCTATGGGTAGAGTAGACTGTCTTGTCTTGAATCCATCAGTTAGCTTTCCAATGATCTGTTGGATAGGATGATCTTTGAGACACTTAAGAATGTCTTCTTCTTCAGGGTATGTTCCCCCTGTAGATTTTCTTTGGTGGATTTCTTCTCTATCTGCATCAGCTTGGATCTGATCTCCTTGGTCTGCAGCTGGATCAGATACCGTCTTGTCATCTGAAGGTTGGGATCTGGTCTGGTCTGCAGATGGGTCTTTATCAGCTACAGATTGGTCTTTATCAGCAGCAACTGGATCAGGTAAGTTTTGTGGTCCTGTCTGATCTGGAGTTGGGTCTTCATCAGCTACAGATGGGTCTTCAGGCTGGTCTGCAGATGAGTCCACCATTCCTGTGTCATGAACAATGACTTCTTCTAGGGTTGCAGATTTGAGCTTATTCTCTATCAGCTCTACCTTTTTCCTGTACTCAGCAGTAGTTTCATCAAATACAACATGAGGTGTTTCCTCCACAACTAAGGTTCTTTTATTAAAAACTCTATATGCCTTGCTTCTTTGTGAATATCCCATAAAGAGACCATCATAATTTTTAGCATCAAAGACATTTAGTTGGGTTCTACCGTTGTTGTGGATGAAACACTTAGAACTAAAAATATGAAAATATGCAACAGTTGGTGTTCTGCCATTCCAAACCTCATATGGAGTTTTGCCATGTCTCCCTACTATCATACTCCTGTTCTGAGTGTGACACGCTGCGTTGACAGCTTCAGCCCAAAACCTCTTGGGCAGGTCTGCTTCTGATATCATGGACCTGGCAGCTTCCTTCAAGGTTCTGTTCCTTCTTTCAATAACACAATTCTGCTGAGGGGTCCTGGATGCAGAGACTTCATGCTGGATTCCATTCTGATCGCTGTAATCAGTGATTGCCTTGTTGAGAAATTCTCCTCCTCTGTCTGATATGATCTTGATGATTGAGAGGGATTTCTCATTCTGGATCCTCCTTAGCAGCTCAGGTAACTTGGTTAGTGTTTCACTTTTTTATAGAGAAAAACAACCCATGTGTATGTTGAGTAGTCGTCTACTACTACTAAAGCGTGCTTTCTGCCACTTAAGGTCTTTGGCTTGATGGGACCAAATAGATCCATGTGAAGTAGATCTAGGATTCTTGTTGTAAGAGTGGTAGGTTGAACTGGCTTGAATGATGCTCTTGTTTGCTTTTCTTTCTGACATGCATCACAGAGAGCTTCCTTCTTGAATACTTCTTTTGGAAGTCCACTGAACAGCTTTTGAGAACTAATCTTTTTGATGGCTTTGAAATTTAGGTGACATAGTCTTTTGTGCCACAGCCATCCATTCTCAGCTATTGTCTTAGATAGAAAACAGGTATTAGGAGTTCATGTGTTCCAATCTATCATATAGACATCCCTTCTTCTGAATCCTTGTAGCTTCACTTCTCCAGATAGGATATATATATCACCATGCATTTCCAAATGGTGAAGACTACTAGATTCTTTTCATCACAAAACTGACTTATGCTCAGAAGGTTATACTCGAGTCCTTTGACATAATGAACTTTGGATATGGTGATGCTTCCTCTGTGCAGCTCTCCAAAACCTTTGGTCTGACCTCTAGAGGTATCTCCAAATGTTACATCTAGACCTTTTTCTTTGGTATAATTCATCAGAACCTTCTTGTTCCCGGTCATGTGCCTTGAGCGTCCGGAATCTACAAACCATTCTTCACCTCCAATGTTTGAATTTGTAGAGATCTGGTAGTAGTCCTTCCACCTTTTCTGCAATCAGACAAGCAGAGATTTAGGTACCCAAATCTGTGTGGGCCCTCGGGGGTTAGTTGGTTTTCTGGAGTACTGGTTTCTCCTGGGATTGTGAAAGTTGCTGTTATTACCCCTAAAAGGTGTGTAAGGTCTGGGCCTATATCCTCTGTTGGGATTGTGTACAGGATATGCCTCATAAAACTGATGGTGTGGGCGATGTCTAAATCTTGGCTGAGACCATTTATTAAATCTTTGAGGTCTCCAGACCTGTTTGTTTTGAAAATTAGGATAACCTTGAGGTTTCCATTTGCCCCTCCCATTTTAAAATCTGTTTTTAGGGAGTTTTTGATAATAGTGGGCATGTTGTCTGGGCTGCTGCTTCTACCTTGGTCATTGCCTAGTCTCATGTCTAGGTGGCTGCCTTGTATACCTTGGCTGCAGACTATACCTGTGACTTGGCTGTTGCCTATTTTTAAATACAGGTTTGTATATTGGCTCAGCAGACGAGAAAATTGTTTCTCCCTTGATGAAAGTGGTTTTAGAACTAGAGGGAGTGTTGGGGTCATATCCAAGTCCTGATCTGGAATATAATGTCCTTTTATTTACACAATTCATCCAGGGTTAGAGATGCCTTCAGGGAGGTTATTTCCTTCACCTGATTTTTACTTAGCTGAGTCAGTTTAGTAAACTCAGCTTTGACATGAGCAAGTGCAGCTGATTTTTGACTATTTAAAACAGGTAATCGTTTTTATCTCAAGTGTGGTATTATCACCCTGGTTTGTAGAGTTATCTGCAGCCTATTTTTCAAGATCATCTTTGGTTTTATTCAGTTCTAGGCTCAATTTTTCAAAATCATTTTTCAGCTGCCCATTATCATCTTGCAGATGGGTGCTCTCAGCTGATACAGTTTGTGTGCTGTTTTTAATCTTTCAAAATCTTTGAGAAGCTGATTTACAGACTCGTGTAAGTCTATGTCTTGTGACATGTCTAAGCTGTTATTATTTGAAACTGAGGATTTAGATGTTACCTCTTCATCAGCTAGGAAGACCATCAGACAATCATATTCTTCATCATCATCAGAGAAGAATCCGCTACTAGATTCTACTCGCTCTTGGTCTTCTCCGATGAGGGCCTTCCTTCGGTCTTCTTTTATGCTCACCTCCTTCTTGCTCTCGTCCTTCTTGATCAGGACAGTTAATTTGGATGTGTCCTGTCTTGTGGCAATTATAAAACTCCACCTTCCAGCTTCCAGCCTTTTGATTTCTCCTGGGGTTCTCCTTATAATTCTTTTTGTATTTGGAGTAATTCTTTCTGATGTTACTGAACCTTTGCATTATGAAGGCCATTTCTTCCTGAAAATCAAGTGGATTTCGAGGTTTTACATCAGATAAGCTTTTGGAGGGGGACTCGGCTGCAAAGGCAATTCCCTTCTCTACAGGCTTGGTAGATGATGAACTTGGAACCTCAAACTCATAAGCCTTTAGATCAGAGAACAACTCTTGGATCTTTATTTTGTTAAGATCCTTGGATTCTCTCATGGCCACTTCCTTCATACTCTATTCAGGATTGAGAGATCTTAAGACCTTCAGCGCCATCTCCTTGTTCACATATGATTTTCCAAGGGAGTTAATCTCATTGATGATTTCAGTGAACCTTGTGTCCACTTGGTCTATGGATTCACCATACCTCATTTTGAAGTTGTCAATTTTTTGCGTAGCAATTGACAAATTGTTTTCTTTTATCAGCTCTGTTCCCTCACACATTAAGACTAATGTGTCCCAGATTTCTTTGGAATTTTTGCAGTTCTTGATCTTGACCATTGTTGATTTGTCAAGAGTTTGGTACAGCACGTCTTTGGCCTGGTTGTCAAGGTTGGCCAGCTTTCTTTATTCAATGGTCAGCTCCGTCCTCTTCTTTGGGATTTTCTCTGGCTTTCCGGCTGTAATCTCCTCAGGAGTGTTGTCCTTCTCCAAGATGAATGGACCGTCCTCTATGATGCACCACATGTCGTCTTGGATTGAAGATAGGTGTGCCTGCATCCTTATCTTCCAAAGATCATACTCGTCAACTGAAAAAATAGGTAATCTAGAATGCATGTGTTCCATTTCTAAAATGAGCTTAAAATATATACTCTCTGGTTCTTGAAATATTGAACCAACCTCTCCGATACAACTTGTAGGTCACAAGTCATCCAGGAATAAGTCTAGAGGGGGTGAATAGGCTTATTGAAACTCTTTTCCACAAAGTATGAGTTTCTCAGCTGATGGTACAAATGACTTGTAGTTAATGTAAGTGCGGAAGTCAGCCGATGACGAACACAAAATTAATCAATGGAACATATAAGTATGTATGCAACAAGTAAGTATGATGATGAAAGCAGTAAAACACGCAGGCAGTTATAGTGGTCTCAGAGGTGGGGTAATCCTCTACTAATCCACTTTTCTCCAAACCAGTTGAATTGACTATAATTCTCAACCAGTGATAATTATTACAGTGATTCAACCAATTACAACAGCTTCCAACCAGTGGAATTCCTTGCCATTGCAACTCCCTTTAACTGCCTTGCACCTCTTGATCTACGATCCTTGGATGTCTTTATAGTCTCTCGAACTTCAACCTATGAAGTACCTCGAACTTAGGTTTTAAAGACACGAGTGATTGTCTTCTCCAAATAAGAGCTTCTTCAAATTAGAACTTTAGAACTCTTGCTCTTTCACAATGCTATTGTTCGCTTTGATTGCTTTGCTTGCTTTGATTGCTTGTAAGTGTTGTTCGCATCGTACTGCTAAACTTCAAATCTTCAGATATATATAGGTGTCGATCCTTGACCATTTCTTCATAGCCGTTGCAAATCTGTAACAAATCCATCCGTTTGAGAAATAGACTTCTTTGTTTTTCTTTATGAACGCTGCAAGGCTGGATTCCCATATTTTAATCCAATTCCGACCGTTTTGAAGACTTCCATGTGATGCGCCGAATCTTTTGAATGTATTAAAATGAAAGTCTTCAGTGGTGGGTCAGGATGATTTATTTAAATCATTTCCTTTTCCGGGAATCTCTCCAATCTGTCTCTAATCACCCGCATGTCACTTTCTGAAAATATTGACTATTCAGCGCATGTTGACGTAGATTGGAGTACTTAACTGTTTACTTGACTGACCTCTATGTAGTCAACTAGTCTTATGTGCAGTCAACCTTGTCTGATGTCGACTTCTCTGATTTGCCGACTTGTCTGTAGTCTTCTGACCTGATTTGACTGATCTGATGGTCAGACTACAGATGACTTGACCTTTCTTCTTGACTGCAGTCTGGTCCAACTTTGCTGATTAAATTGTTTGACCAGAACTTCTCTGATATGGATTGCCTGATATGACTCGTCTGTGGTCAACCTTATCTGAACAGGTGAGTTGACCAAAACTCGGCTAATAGATACTTTTCTAATTTAAACTTAGCTGATTTTTAAGCCTAACTTATGTGGCCTATAGAAGATACTAATTTGATTCTTCTTTACATTTTGCCAAGTATCTAACTTAACTCAGTTTGGCCTATGGAAGATACTCGGTTGGTTTGTGCATCCGATGTAATTTAGTAATGGACTTTTGTTCATATTTAAGTTCACAGCACACTAAGCGTACTCTAAAGGCGGTGATGCTAGGATCAAATTTATATCAAGGTCGTTATTGGTAAGAGCACCAAGTCTCAAGGACATGCGCAATGACATAAGTATCAAAAGCCATTTTGCAAACGTTAAGGCCTTAGTACTTACAAAACTTTCTTGACGTGCCTATGGTTGGAACATTTCCTTGAGATGTCTTATTGTGTTCAAATCTTACATTTTCTCGAATAGAGTATGAATTTCAGAATTCATGGTTGCTAACATTAGGCATATCAAATCCAATGGGTCGTTGACATGTTTATTGTAAGCATCATTTTATGCTCTTAAGGCGGTGTTGTTGGAATTAAAATGCAGTGGAAGTGAAGATTGAGATAATATGATAGACACATTTTACGTATCCACAAACACAATATCCATTTAGTCATGCTAATCAATTAATTAATTACTAAGTTAATAAGTAATCCAATTGTTTTATTATTCGAATAATATAATTATTGGCAACAAATGAATACCCTAATCTAGATCATATGATCATAGGATATTTACCCTTAAAAAGAGGTGGTTTTTCTTGATTTCCCTATAATATCTTCTAGTGTATACCCCTGGCTTAATCTGGATGTTGTCTGGGCAACGAGCTTCCGAATCTTGCTTGAACTTCAAAGTTGGATCGGCCAAAATTTCTCTCCCTTAGAACCCTCAATTTTTCTTTTTCTTCAAGTAATTTTTGTACTACCAAGAAGTAGTATGTTATCTCAATTGTGGAATCAAAGACACAAGTCAAGATCCACAATTAAACACTAAAACAAAAATCAAAATCCCTTGTATGTAGAAGAGTGATCCCCCCCCCCCCATTTGGAGTCCTATTCATCGATTTTGGACTACTAAGGCGGATTAGGGTGAGAACTCCGAGTAGAACTCAACCTTCTTATTAAGCCCCTTCTAATATGGTTAAGCCTACTAATATTAATTCAATCCACTAAAAGAATTAATATTGCACTTCCTACCCAGATCCCAATTTATGAAATCGGACTCCTTATTTAAATATATTATTTTCCATGTTTAAGATACCACATTTTCATTTTTTAATTAAGCTACTGACAGTTTTAATTAATTAACTGCTTGTCCAAGAGTAGTGTAACACCCCCAAGACGTTCGGGGCATATTACAGCGCCGTGAACCCCACACTTGGAGTCCACCAGTCTAACGTACCAAACCGAAAATCGACACAAGACAAACATAATCAACATACATACGAATCCATAATTCAAGACAAAAGACTGAACTCAACAATATCATTCAATATTAAATCCACCCCAAAACGGGTACATGACAATAACAAATTCAAGGAAGGGAGTACTCGAGTACTTAAGCAAATGACACAATAAATAACTTTAAAAGACAAGACACCAAACGGACAACCACTAAACAGAATCACTCTTGCCCATCATCCTCGTACGGCCCGCGTGCTCGTTCGTCTCCATGACCTGTACCTGAAATATAAAAGTATTTCCCCCATTTAAGGGGTTAGCGACAACTGCTAGTGCAAGTACAATCCATTTGAACTACCATTCTAATCAAATGAAATATGTGCCAAAAATCATTTTAGAAAATATTTATATTCCGGAATATTAGGGTGCTCAAGCACAAAATACATTTCTCCAACAAAACATTTCAAAGTTAACCGTTGGTACGAGACTCACGGCCACCGTACCCTGCAGAGGCCCCGTCGGACCATCCCTGGGTGGTTAACCCTAGTTCGCGATATGCACACACACGGAAATACATATCCCCAGAGGCCCCATCAGATCATCCTTGGGTGAACATATACATATGCATCCACAACATATACGGAAAGCCATAATTCAAATACTAGAATATGCAAACAAATGTAGAGTACTTGACTTTGAGACATCTTCGACGAAACGGGAACGAACAACTACTACGATTGACTCAGAGGGAACACGACTGTTCCTAAACGAAGGGTTAACACAATTCAGTCCTATACGATAATAATAATCCAATGGAATACGCCCACAACCCCGATTACGAACTATAGCAACATACGTACGATCGATACGGGCGAGGGTTTTCACAAAACCTCCCCGAATCGATAACTCACGGATTAAACACGACGGAAATGGATTGGAAATCACCCAACAAGAATAATCGATTCGAAATATCACAACATAAATGAATAATTCGAGTTTAAACAAACGAAACCCGAAAACCCCCCAAAATGGATAAAAGTTAGGGTTCTAGATCAATTACTTTGGATTAAAGTAGAGAAGATGGATTAAGATAATGATGTACTAAGATTAGAACTCAATAATCGGTCTGTAATGGAACTCCACGGATTATTCTCTACAAATCGCCCCAAAATCGATGGAATCGCCTAAAGGATGAGAAGAGGAGGAAAATGACGAGAAAGGGGGTTGTTGTCCTATATATATAAGACATAATTAGCGCACGCTAATCACCAAAGATAGCGCGTGCTAACGGGGGTCGCAAGCAGTCCACTAGCTGCTTCCCGGCATTGCTAGCGTGCGCTAGACAAGTTTAGCGCGCGCTAAATACTACTCGATAGCGTGCGCTACGAAGGCTTAGTGCGCGCTACCTGAAGGCTGTGTCTAGAACCCCACTGCCCAGGATGCTGAAAATGCTAACGCACGATATAACTACGAGTTAGCATGCGCTAAATGCACATCGATAGCGCACGCAAGAAATAACGAGTAGCGTGCGCTACCCACGCAGCAGTTCAGTACTGATCAACCCAGTACACTGTTGCAAAAAGGTACGAATGCACGGCCTGAAACCAGAGCATAAACACGAAATATTAAAGACGACAAAGCCAAGCGCTGAAACAAAATACAATTCCGACTACCGAGGAATCCGAAATTCGACAAAAAGGATAAAATTCCCTAAACTTATAGGAAATTACAAAATAGCCCAAATGTCCGAAAATCATGATACAACGTCGGATTCACATCGCGAAACTCACAACATGAGCTACTCAACTATACGAACTTATGTAAACAAATAAACATTGAAAACGAACGAGTTTTACGAGAATCGAACGTATATACGGCAAGACATAACATAAAATAGAATTACATAAAAACAGCTCTGAAACTTGCCCAAATGGAAAAACTCCAAGAACAAAGTAGATTCAAAACGTCGAAACGGTTGCAAGCGAGTCGATAAAAATAGACATACACTAAAAATGGAAACTGTTAAAAATAGAAAGGTACAGATATTGCATTCTCCCCCTCTAAAAAGAAGTTTCGTCCCGAAACTTAAGAATCAAAAAGCTTGGGGTGTCTCGCACGCATATCCTCCTCCAATTACCACGTTGCTTCTTCCACTCCGTGCTTCGACCATTGCACTTTAACCAAGGGAATGGATCTGTACCTTAACTGTTTGTTCCGACGTTCCAAAATATTCACCGGCCTCTCCTCAAACGTAACGTTCTTCTCGATCTCTACATCCCCGAAGTCGATAATATGAGTCGGGTGCGTAACATACTTCCTCAACTGAGAGAGGTGAAATACACTTGGCACATGACTCAACGACGGAGGCAATGCCAAATGGTAAGCTAACTCGCCAACTCTGTCTAATATCTCGAAAGCTCCAATATACCTTGGGCTGAGCTTCCCCTTTTTCCCAAAACGGAAAACTCCCTTCGATGGCGACACTCTCAACAAGACATGATCCCCTACCTCAAACTCCAAGGGTCGACGTCTCACATCCGCATAAGACTTTTGTCGACTCTGAGCCGCCAACATTCTCTCTCTAATCAACTCGATTTTCTTCCTCGTCTCCAACACAAGATCCGGCTCAGTGCCAACTAAGTCAGACGGCTCATCCTAACACATCGGTGATCGACATCGTCGGCCATAAAGCGCCTCATACGGTGCCATCTTAATCGATGCGTGCCAGCTATTATTATAAGTAAACTCTATCAGGGCCAGAGGCTCCTCCCAGTCACTACTCCAGTCTAACGCACACGCGCGTAACATATCCTCAAAATTCTGAATGGAATGCTCGGACTGCCCATCGGTCTGAGGATGGAAAGATTTGCTCAAACGCAAACATGTCCCCAATGCCTTATGTAACGCCTGCCAAAAATGCGATACAAACTGGCTATCTCTGTCCGAAATAATAGTCTTCGGCATACCATGAAGTCTCATGATATGTGCGATAAAAATACAAGCCAATTTTCTGGGACCCCAAGTGTCCTTGATGCCCAGAAAATGTTCCGACTTAGTCAGTCGATCCACGATCACTCACACCATATTCATTCCGGTCTTCATCCTCAGAAGATTCGTGACAAAATCCATCGAGATATCCTCCTACTTCCATTCCGGGATGGGAAGTGGTTTTAACAACCCGGCTGGCCGCTGATGCTCGATTTTGACTTGCTGACAAGTCAAACACTTAGCCACAAACTGAACTACCTCATTTTTCATGTCATTCCACCAGAAATTCTTTCTCAAATCCTTATACATTTTAATCGAGCCCGGATGGACTGAGTAAGGTGACGCATGAGCCTCTCGCATAATACACTATCTCAATTCCAAGTCGTTCGGAACACACAGCCGACCTTGGAACCTCAACACACCATCCTCATGAATAACTAATCCCAGGGCTTTCCCCTTCACCACATTCTCACGGAGCTGGATAAGCATCGAATCTTCTAACTGTCTCGATTTAATGTCATCGACCAGAGACGAAGAAATCTCAAGAGCGCGTAACTTCACGGCACTCCCTGGCAGTACAACCTCAATACTCAACCCTATCAACTCTCGCTGGATTCCTGATTGGGCCGTTTGTAACTCAAGTGCCCGAAGTGATACCGACTTCTGACTCAAGGTATCTGCTACCACATCTGCCTTGCCCAGATGACAAATGATTTCAAGATCGTAATCTTTAATTAGCTCCAGCCACATTCTCTATCTCATATGTTCTTTCTGGGTGAAAATATACTTTAGGCTCTTGTGATCGGTGAAAATCTGACACGACGAGCCATACAGTAATGACGCCAAATCTTCAACACAAATACAACTGCTACCAACTCAAGATCGTGGGTAGGGTAATTCAACTCGTACGGCTTCGACTAACGGGAAGCATAGGCAATCGTCTTCCCGTGATGCATGAGTACACATCCAAGCCCTTGGCCTGAAGCATCGCTATAAACTAAGAAACCCTCATTACCACTCGGTAAGGCCAAGACAGGAACGGTCGTCAACCGCTTATTCAACTTCTCGAAGCTCTCCTGCCTCTCATCGGTCCACACAAACTTCTCTGACTTCTGCAACAACTGGGTAAGTGGTCGAGCGAGTTTAGATAACCCCTCGACAAACCTACGATAATACCCGGCCAAACCCAAAAAACTACGGACCTCCTTCATATTCTTGGGCGGCGCCCAATCCAACACTGCCTCTATCTTATGTGGGTCTACACGAACACCCTCGGCCAAGATCACGTGACCGAGAAACATAACCTCCCGCAACCAAAACTCAAACTTTGAGAACTTCGCATAAAGGCGCTGAGTTCTCAAGATTCCCAACACTATATGTAAATGATGTGCATGCTCCTCCTCGCTCCTCGAGTAAATCAGGATATCGTCGATAAAGATGACTACACACTTATCGAGATATTCGATAAAGACCTTGTTCATTAACTGCATGAACACGACTGGGGCGTTGGTTAGCCCAAAAGGCATAACCACAAAATCGTAGTAGCCGTATCTCGTCCGAAAGGTCGTCTTCGGAATATTGGAATCCTTCACTCGGAGCTGGTAATATCTCGATCTCAAATCAATCTTCAAAAACACGGTCGCTCCTTGCAATTGGTCAAACAAGTCATCAATCCTTGGGAGCGGATACTTGTTTTTGATAGTCACTTTATTCAACTCTCGATAGTCGATACATAGACGAAGTGACCCATCCTTCTTCTTTACAAACAAGACTGGTGCGCCCCAGGGCGAAGCGCTCTATCGAATATAACCCATGTCTAGCCACTCTCCCAACAGCTTCTTCAACTCAAGCATCTCGGCAGGCGCCATGCGGTATGGCATCTTAAAAATCGGTGCCGCACCCGTCTCTAAATCAACAGTGAACTCAACCTCACGATCTGGTGGCAAACCCGGCATCTCATCTGGAAAGACTTTAGGATACTCACTCACTACCGGAATAGACAAGAGCTCGACTCTCCGTTCTTCCAATCTCAAAGCATAACACCAGTAACCAGTGCAACCCCCTCGAAGGAGTTTCACTACTTTCATGGCGCTGATCAGGAATTTCTGACTACTACGCTTACACCCCACAAAAGAATGCTCGGTACCGTCATAGGCTAACATCGAAATGGTTATCGTTCTATAATTCATGATCACCCCATGTCGGTCTAGCCAATCCTCACCAAGAATCACGTCCTGATCCCTAATGTCTACCACAATTAGAAGACGAATCCCTGGCCGCGATACTCACCGGAAAATCTCTAATCTCACAATCCCCCACGATACTATCCCCACTAGGCAGTTTAATAACAAACGGTTCACACACAACTAGACAATCAACATGCAGATGACCCACACAATCCAGAGATATGAAAGAATGTGTAACACAAGAATCAAATAACACAAAAACAATATGGTCAAGGATGTGACGGTAACTATAGCCACCGTCGCGTCAGGATCTCCTGCTCGTCTCATCTCATATACACAGGGCGGAACAGATCCCGCACTAGAATCTCCCCCTCTAGAAGGATGCCCACGACCTCGACCTCTGCCAAAACTCTGCTGAGGTTGATTAACTGTCGGCGTTTGATTCGCACTCGGTTCCCTCATATCCGGGGCCGACACCTAAGTAATTGGTGCCCGACTCGCATCCCCACAAAACTTAGCACGATGCCCCATTCGGCCGCAAGTAAGGCACTGAATCGGAGGCCTGTCACACTCACTCATCATATGTCCGGGATGACCACAGTTAAAGCAGGTGGGACCACGAACGGAAACAGGCGGAGCAGACTTAGAACCATTTCCTCGCCCAAATGACGGGGACTAATTCCCGAAGACTCATGAACCAGACTGAGCCTTCTGATATCCACCAGACATACCTCCCAAAAACTGCCCGAAGGTCTTCTGCTTCTTACCCTATGTTGCTGCCTCTATTGCAGAAAATGACATCTCATAAGCCATCGCATTGTTCTGATAATCATTCAAAGTTGTACACCCCAGAGCAGACATGTAGTGACGAACCCTCGTCTTCATCCACATATCAAAGTGGCAGATCTTATCTAACTCATCCCGGACTTGATTTCTCACATAATGAAGCTGCTGAATGTATTCCTTGATCGCCTGTGAAATAAGAACATCCTGGGGCTTAGCCTCAAATAAGGCTCGAATCCTCCCCTCTTTTACCGGCCAAGGACAATATTCGTCCTCCATCAACTCTCGGAACTCTTCCCACGTGGCTGCCCAGTCACGTGGTTTCACTGCCTGCCACCATGTTGCCGCCTCCTTGGCGAGGAAGTACTGAGCAATGGGTGCCTTCTTCTCCTCGGAGCAGTTAGCCGCCTCGAATACCTTCTCCATCTCGAACAACCAACTCTCTGATCGGCCAAAAAACTTATCCTAAAAATAGGAGTTTTTGAGTCGCTCGCAAATATATACGAGGTAGAAGTAGTTTGTGGTAAGTTCTACCAAGGTCTTTTCTCTCGAGGATTGTCCAACAGGGCTTCGTATAATTTTTTTTTTATAGATTGCGAGAAATAAATACTAAAATATTAAAAAAGATATTTTTGGGTTTTTTAAAAATTAACTAAATTAAAATGCACTATATTTTAAACTAAACTATTTTTAATAAGACTATTTTAATAAGACTATTTTTAACAAGACTATTTATACTAGACTATTTATATTAAGACTATTTATACTAGACTATTTATATTAAGACTATTTATACTAGACTATTTATACTAGACTATTTATACTAGACTATTTATATTAAGACTATTTTTAACTAGACTATTTATATTAAGACTATTTTTTTTAAGACTATTTATATAAGACTATTTATATAAGACTATTTATACTAGACTATTTTTAACTAGTGAAAATGAATAGAATTAAAATGAGTTGGGAATTTATAAAATCTAGGGGAATACGGGTTCATTAAATTAGGTATTTAATTAAGTATAGGAATTGATTTATATGGATATAAAAGAAAAAATGAATATTTATCGAGTAATCAACTTTTCACCTCCGTACTTTCGTAATCAAAGATGTCTTAATCGTCACCACTTTTTTAAGATGTTGATAACAAGATTAACACTTGATAGATTGAAAAGATGTGTTTCCAATACACTTAACAATCAATCAAGGAGGTTTCACTAGTAGAAATAGGATATGATCAATCTCTATTTAAACCAATTTGTCCTTTCATTTCTCTAACTTGACTATTTTCAGGATAAACGATCGTTCATCGAGTAATCAACTTTTCACCTCCGTACTTTCGTAATCAAAGATGTCTTAACCACTTTCGCAATCTTAAGATGTTGATAACAAGATTAACATTTGATAGATTGAAAAGATATGTTTCCAATTCACTCAACAATCAATCAAGAAGGTTTCATTAGTAAAAATAGGATATGATCAATCACTATTTAAACCAATTAGTCCTAAAAATAGTTTAAATCAATCAAATACTCAATATATAACCTAATAGAAATCCCCCTTCCCCTAGGAAGAAAGATTAACTACTCATTGGTTTATACAAACTAAAATTATAATAGAAATAATTGATATATATAATATATATATAGAAACTTTTAATTTCTAGAACTTAATGACAATAGATAAAACTTACTTGAATATGATGAATCAAAGTGCAAGAAACAAACTTCAAATTATAACTTCAAACTTGTTCAAAGGTTACAAGCTTACAAAAATTGAAAGTAAAATACTAAGTAAAATACTAAGTGCTTATTGATCAAACACTTTTCAATTACAAACTAAATGAAAGAAAAACTTCAAACCAAAAATAAAATACAAACTAAAATTGAAAGTTCTAAGGAAAATATATTGCTAAAGGAAAGGAGTATTTCTTAGCAAGAAGTTGAGGATTTCTTGGTAAGAATGTGTGTTGGGATTTTTGCAATGGATGAACATGTCCTTTTATAGGTGATTTTCAAGAATACAATTGATTATTTAATTCAAAATATCTATTGTAATATCATTTTTTTAATTCTTTGTTCACACTTCACCCATGTCTTTGAATTTTCAGATTTTTGACCAAAAAAATATCTTGTGGTTGATTTCACAAGTTGGTCAAAAGTGGACTAATTTTGCATGGCATCTGCTGAAACACGGCGATGAAAAACGGCCCAGTTTGCCCCGTGTTGTGCGCCGTTTTGTGGTGACTCGGTCTCTTCCAGAATACGCGCGAGGACACGGCGCTAAATGTCGGCCGTGTGTGAAACGGCCCAAGACACGGCCTCGTTTGCGCCGTATGTGAAACGGCCGACAGAACACGGTCCTGTTTGCGCCGTTTTGTATGGTCGTTTGTCCTGGAAAAATTCCCGTCGTTGGATTTGATCTTGTTTTCTGTCCTTTTTGATGCTTCATGTCAGTAATCTGTAAAATAACCATTTTTAGCTCATGTTTGGACATATCTGTAAAATATATATTTTTAATCACAAATCAGTACAATTATGCCCGGAAAAATGAATATTTTGTATATGAATTTTAGATCAATTATGCACTAATCAAATACCCCACACTTAAATTCTTGCTAGTCCCGAGCAAGACTCTTTATTAATCACACACAAAATAAAAATTAAAATAAGACATAAAATAAAAAAAATAATACACACAAATTTAAGAAAAATAATTATATATAAAGATAAAAAGAGATCAAAATGCCATTAATACACAATAACCAACTTTATACAGTAGATAGAAAATGAATCAAGATTCAAAATAAATCTACTAACGATTTTGAAGTTAAAACACGGTTTTTATTTTTGTAATTCCAAAATGCAAGGTTTCCCCCCCTAAAGGTTGATTATTTCTTTCCCACTCGTGACTTCACACGACTCCCTTTAATGGTTGCTCTCGATCACTCGTTTATTTTTCGACTCAATATGAAGAAGAATTTCATCGGCGTCTTCAAATATTGTGATTTTCACAAAATTGAGTGTATTGAAATTCACCGCTAATTAATTCAAATCTGCTCATAAACTACATCCCTTTTAGTGATAGCTTTCACACCGTTATTTGCTAACGTGTAGCTCTTTTCACTAACACAATTTCTATCTCATTATTTTTCTTTCGTAAAAGGTGATAGCTTTCACACCGTTATTTGCTAACGTGTAGCTCTTTTCACCAATTTTTCGAGACGGCAGCCTACGCACCAACAATGGTTAGTCCTTTATTTTTCGCAAAATTTAAGACTTCCAAAATTAGGCGATTGTTGCCGCTCAACACTTCTCCTTTTCGTCATTTATTTTTTAGGTGATAGCTTTCACACCGTTATTTGCTAACGTGTAGCTCTTTTCACCAATGACTCCTTTTTTTTTTTTAGGGAATAGAATTTTTGCAGAAAATCATTTTTAGTTAAGCATGAAAATCAAAACTCCACAAATTAAGTAAATTTCGCTTTATTTTTCATCAACCAATTGATTCTTCTTTTCTCAAGGTAACGAATGACTCGATTTTATATGATAATTACAAGGCTTGGAAAGAGATTAAGGCTCAAAAAAATTTGGAATATACAATTTTTTTACCGGTTAAAACGATTTTAGAAGTTTGTATATAGCTAATTTATTGGTGTTATGGCCAGATCTAAAAATCTCAAAAATCAAAATACTATAAATATATATATAATAAAAAAAAAATTTAGGCAAATAACCAAATCAATCAAAACACACCAAAATTATTAAACAAACCACACCAAAATTACAACACACCAAAATATTAAAACAAACCACCCCCAAACTTGAAAATAAAACTGTCCTCAGTTTATAAAATAAAAAATAAAAATCAATGCAGAAAAGCAGAATACTCCCTGTTAAGAAAGTTGATGTCTGAGCCTAACGCCTTTTAGAATCTGCAAGAGAATAAATATACGAGGCACACACAAAAGAAAATAAAATATACTCGTAAGTATAACATAATTTTTTAGATGCGCATCAAGAAAGTCCGAAGAGTCGCCTTACGCTGCCATCAAAGTTTTTTTAAAAAAAAGCAAAACACGAAATAAAAATTACAGCAATACATAAATCGCGAATAGATGCGCGTCAAGAGATCAAGAAGAAACTCCTTAAGCTGCCATCATTTAGCACGATTATTACACACGTGAAAGTAAAAATACAAGAGGTCCGTCATGGGTTATCAAAGGGAGAGGAATGAATCCACTTTTCGTTTTCTCATCGTAAAATCTTCTACCTGGACAATTTTAGCTAGAGTGGATCTGGTTGAGGAACAAATTCATTGAGTTTTTGATTAGTTCTTCCGTGTTGTTGCAACGACTATGATTCGTTTTGCACGCTCGGAAATAAAGCCCTTTTCGGCAGAGTAGTCGATGAAAGACAAGAAACCATCAAAGAAACCATTGACATTAAGCACTCCTATTGGTTTTGATGAACATTTAGCCGGGCTCTGTAACCACATGAAAAAGTTCCTCAAGGGTGCCAAAACCACCGGAAGGGCGATAAAGGCGCGAATTATTTATCATGTGAGTTATGCGATCTTGCATATTCACGAGATCTAAACTCATCTCCAATAGTTGACCGGTGATTTTACTTTCAGCCGAGGTTTTGGGATTACTCCCAATACTCTTACTCCTTCCATATAGGCGTATGTGACTGTCCCATTAATCCTAGACTTCCTCCTCCGTAAACTACATGAATGCATTTTTCTCCTAAGGTACGACCCAAGTCGTGGGCCTTGATGAAGCATGCCTCTTTTCCGAACTAGATCCACCAAAAATGCAGATGTGTAAAATTTTTGTGGAAGATGATGACTCCATTTTTGAAAAGAAATTTATTTAGAGAGAAAAAGAGAAAAGTACAAGTTTGAGGGATGAATAAAAGAAACAAGCACAAAGGTTATTTATAGAAGAAAAGATGAGGAAAAATTGTTTAACAAGTTTGTGATTGCGTTTGATTGTGCTTCAACTACTCAATAGAATAATGAAAGCTTTTATCGCGTATCACATTTTTTATTCGTAAAATCTCACCACACGACAAAAATAAAAGATACTTACGCGTATGTACGGTAGTTGTGATTGTGGCTCACATCTTCCTCTGATTTTACGTTCGAAACGGCCTAAACGCCTTCTATGAGTCGGGAGAAGCTTCCCATCCAATTTTCTTACAAATTGGCAAACAGGTCTTTTAACGCCGATTCCCAAGACGTTGTTCATATTCGGTTTAAATTTATTCCACAAACATTGAATTCCGTAATACACAAGTCCACTAGGATGCGTGTCAAGAGAAATTTCGATATTATCTAAATTCTCCTTATTCGACCATCATTAATGAATGAATTTTATCTTCTCTGTTTGTAGATGGAATTCCTAAAGATCGACATTTTGCATTAGCCCATCTAGCACATTTATAGCAAACGGCTAGAATCTTTGCTCGTCGTTTCTTGGCATATGAATTTTTCCAAGCCACGGTAAGAATCTAGTTGGTGTTTCGTGAATTCACCTTCTATTCTTACTTTGGCTTCGATAATGAATCTTATGTCAAAAGGTATGCTTTTATTCGTAAGCAACCTCATCCTTTCAAGCCTTGTCTTGTAAATTTTTAAAATTGCATTTTTGCTTAGAAAGGGAAATCTTTTTTCAATTTTATACAATGTTTCTTCCATGACAAAAAAAAAAAATTAAAATAAAAAACGATAAAATATCTACAAATATCAGTTGTTTGTGGGAAACTGAATAATCCGACTTTGATAGTCACGGAGTACCGTTATCCGCCACTTGGATCGATGAAAAATTATATTTGGCCTAAAACAATCCCCGGCAACGGCGCCAAAATTTGATCGGCCAAAAAACTTATCCTAAAAATAGGAGTTTTTGAGTCGCTCGCAAATATATACGAGGTAGAAGTAGTTTGTGGTGAGTTCTACCAAGGTCTTTTCTCTCGAGGATTGTCCAACAGGGCTTCGTATAATTTTTTTTTTATAGATTGCGAGAAATAAATACTAAAATATTAAAAAAGATATTTTTGGGTTTTTTAAAAATTAACTAAATTAAAATGCACTATATTTTAAACTAAACTATTTTTAATAAGACTATTTTAATAAGACTATTTTTAACAAGACTATTTATACTAGACTATTTATATTAAGACTATTTATACTAGACTATTTATATTAAGACTATTTATACTAGACTATTTATACTAGACTATTTATACTAGACTATTTATATTAAGACTATTTTTAACTAGACTATTTATATTAAGACTATTTTTTTAAGACTATTTATATAAGACTATTTATATAAGACTATTTATACTAGACTATTTTTAACTAGTGAAAATGAATAGAATTAAAATGAGTTGGGAATTTATAAAATCTAGGGGAATACGGGTTCATTAAATTAGGTATTTAATTAAGTATAGGAATTGATTTATATGGATATAAAAGAAAAATGAATATTTATCGAGTAATCAACTTTTCACCTCCGTACTTTCGTAATCAAAGATGTCTTAATCACTGTCACTTTTTAAGATGTTGATAACAAGATTAACACTTGATAGATTGAAAAGATGTGTTTCCAATACACTTAACAATCAATCAAGGAGGTTTCACTAGTAGAAATAGGATATGATCAATCTCTATTTAAACCAATTAGTCCTTTCATTTCTCTAACTTGACTATTTTCAGGATAAACGATCGTTCATCGAGTAATCAACTTTTCACCTCCGTACTTTCGTAATCAAAGATGTCTTAACCACTTTCGCAATCTTAAGATGTTGATAACAAGATTAACATTTGATAGATTGAAAAGATATGTTTCCAATTCACTCAACAATCAATCAAGAAGGTTTCATTAGTAAAAATAGGATATGATCAATCACTATTTAAACCAATTAGTCCTAAAAATAGTTTAAATCAATCAAATACTCAATATATAACCTAATAGAAATCCCCCTTCCCCTAGGAAGAAAGATTAACTACTCATTGGTTTATACAAACTAAAATTATAATAGAAATAATTGATATATATAATATATATATAGAAACTTTTAATTTCTAGAACTTAATGACAATAGATAAAACTTACTTGAATATGATGAATCAAAGTGCAAGAAACAAACTTCAAATTATAACTTCAAACTTGTTCAAAGGTTACAAGCTTACAAAAATTGAAAGTAAAATACTAAGTAAAATACTAAGTGCTTATTGATCAAACACTTTTCAATTACAAACTAAATGAAAGAAAAACTTCAAACCAAAAATAAAATACAAACTAAAATTGAAAGTTCTAAGGAAAATATATTGCTAAAGGAAAGGAGTATTTCTTAGCAAGAAGTTGAGGATTTCTTGGTAAGAATGTGTGTTGGGATTTTTGCAATGGATGAACATGTCCTTTTATAGGTGATTTTCAAGAATACAATTGATTATTTAATTCAAAATATCTATTGTAATATCATTTTTTTAATTCTTTGTTCACACTTCACCCATGTCTTTGAATTTTCAGATTTTTGACCAAAAAAATATCTTGTGGTTGATTTCACAAGTTGGTCAAAAGTGGACTAATTTTGCATGGCATCTGCTGAAACACGGCGATGAAAAACGGCCCAGTTTGCCCCGTGTTGTGCGCCGTTTTGTGGTGACTCGGTCTCTTCCGGAATACGCGCGAGGACACGGCGCTAAATGTCGGCCGTGTGTGAAATGGCCCAAGACACGGCCTCGTTTGCGCCGTATGTGAAACGGCCGACAGAACACGGTCCTGTTTGCGCCGTTTTGTATGGTCGTTTGTCCTGGAAAAATTCCCGTCGTTGGATTTGATCTTGTTTTCTGTCCTTTTTGATGCTTCATGTCAGTAATCTGTAAAATAACCATTTTTAGCTCATGTTTGGACATATCTGTAAAATATATATTTTTAATCACAAATCAGTACAATTATGCCCGGAAAAATGAATATTTTGTATATGAATTTTAGATCAATTATGCACTAATCACTCTCCCAACCAGAAGGGTCGGAAGTACCATCAAACTACAGAGGACGCATACGAATCACGTCCTAAAGTATCTTATCGGTGCCGAAACCAATAGGCGGAACCGGGTTAGCATTAGCTTGGCCGACCAAGACTGCCTGAGTCAGAAGCGTCATCTGGTTCGCTACTTGTTGTAAAATATTCGCTACTCTGATATTCTCATGAGCATTGCCGAAACTAGCAGACTGATCCTGCTGGCCTTCAGTGTTAAGCGGGACACTGTTCGACAAAGAAGGTGTTGCCGAACCATCCCCTGAGCTATCGGACATGTCCGCCCCACCGGCTGCGCCACGTACCCTACCGCGTCCGCGTCCTCTACCGGCAGGCATTCTGAAGAAGTAACGGGTAAGTACAATTCAAACACAAAACACAACATGACACTAAGAAAAGAACAGAACATGATAACGTAACGAGTCGAGTTAGGAAAAACTTACGAGCACCGGCATACTGAGATGATGGCGTGGTAGTGATACTATTCAAAAGCGACACTCAACTTGACCCAAATAATCGACAGCCTGGGTATCCATAAACCTAAGCTCCTGTAACACCCCCAAGACATTCGGGGCATATTACAGCGCCGTGGACCCCACACTTGGAGTCCACCAGGCAAACATACCAAACCGACAATCGGACACAAGACAAACATCATCAACATACATATGAATCCATAATTCAAGACAAAAGATTGAACTAAACAATATCATTCAATATTAAATCTAACCCAAAACGGGTACATGACAATAATAAATTCAAGGAAGGGAGTACTCGAGTACTTAAGCAAATGACATAATAAATATCTTTAAAAGACAAGACACCAAATGGACAACCGCTGAACAGAATCACTCTTGCCCATCATCCTCGTACGGCCCGCATGCTCATTCGTCTCCATGACCTGTACCTGAAATACACAAGTATTTCCCCCATTTAAGAGGTTAGCGACAACTACTAGTGCAAGTACAATCCATTTGAACTACCATTCTAATCAGATGAAATATGCGCCAAAAATCATTTTAGAAAATATTTATATTCCGGAATATTACGGTGCTAAGCAGAAAACACATTTCTCCAACAAAACATTTGAAAGTTAACCACTGGTACGAGACTCACGGCCACCGTACCCCGCAGAGGCCCTGTCGGACCATCCCTGGGTGGTTAACCCTAGTTCGTGATACGCACACGGCAATACGTATCCCTAGAGGCCCCGTCAGACCATGCCTGGGTGAACATACACATATGCATCCACAACATACAAGGAAAGCCATAATTCAAATACTAGAATATGCCAACAAATGTAGAGTACTTGCCTTTGAGACATCTTCGAGGAAACGGGAACGAACAATGACTACGATTGACCCAGAGGGAACACGACCGTTCCTAAACGAAGGATTAACAGAACTCAGTCCTATACGATAACAATAATCCAATGGAATACGCCCACAACCCCGATTACGAACTATAACAACATACGTACAATCGATACGGGCGAGGGTTTTCACAAAACCTCCCCGAATCGATAACTCACGGATTAAACACGACGGAAATGGATTGGGAATCACCCAACAACAATAATCGATATGAAATATCACAATAAACGAATAATTCGAGTTTAAATGAACGAAACCTGAAAAACCCCCAAAATGGATAAAAGTTAGGGTTCTAGATCAATTACCTTGGATTAAAGTGGAGAAGATGGATTAAGATGATGATGTACTAAGATTAGAACTCAATAATCGATCTGTAATGGAACCCCACGGATTATTCTCCACAAATCGCCCCAAAAATCGCTGGAATTGCCCAAAGGATGAGAAGAGGAGGAAAATGACGAGAAAGGGGGCTGTTGTCCTATATATATATATATGACATAATTAGCACACGCTAATCATCAAAGATAGCGCGCGCTAACGGGGGTCGCAAGCAGTCCAGTAGCTGCTGCCCGGCGTTGCTAGTGTGCGCTAGACAAGTTTAGCGCAAGCTAAATACTACTCGATAGCGTGCGCTACGAAGGCTTAGCGCGCGCTACCTGATGGTCAGAATTCAGGATTATGAGTCTCAAACCCCACTGCCCAGGACGCTGAAAATGCTAACGCACGCTATAACTACGAGTTAGCGTGCGCTAACTGCACATCGATAGTGCACGCAAGAAATAACGAGTAGCGTGCGCTACCCACGCAGCAGTTCAGTAATGCTTAGCCCAATACACTGCTGCAAAAAGGTACGAACTCGAAACGCAACGCACGACCATAAACACGAAATATTCAAGATGACGAAGCCAAGCGCTAAAGAAAATACAATTCCGACTAACGGGGAATCCGAAATGCGACAAAGACGATAAAATTCCCTAAACTTATAGGAAATTACAAAATAGCCCAAATGTCCGAAAATCATTATACAACGTCGGATTCACAACCCGGAACTCACAACATGAGCAACTCAACCATAAGAACTCATGTAAACAAAGAAACAACGAAAACGAATGAGTTTTACGAGAATCGAACGTACATACGGCTAGACATAACATACAATGGAATTACGTAAAAACATCTCTGAAACTTGTCCAACTGGAAAAACTCCAAGAACGAAGTAGATTCAAAATGTCGAAATGGTTACAAGCGATTCGATAAAAATAGACTTACACCAAAAATGGAAACTGCCAAAAATAGAAAGGTACGGATATTACAAGTAGTACCACTAGAACTTTGCTATTATATCTGAATTGAATTCACATATATGGTTTAGCATAATAATCCTTTTTGAGCTCCCCAATGGAATATCATCAACCCGCATTAGCTGGTACATAATTTCTATTTATAATATTAGTTGTCATATAAAAAATTATTGCCCAAAATATGAAGCATATTGAGCCAATCAATGTAACTCTCACCCATGATAAATCAAATCAATAATTACTATAATACACAATTAATATTACATACTAGAATTAAGAAATAATGTCTTTTCGAGATTTCGTTCTTCTTACATTTAGTATAGAAGAATATATCTCACTATGATCTAGTTCAAAGTATGCAAATATACTAATGTATGTTAATAGACAAGACCAATAATCTCAAGCAAACACTACAAGCTTTCACAGAAAATTTCTAATAATTATATTAGGTTGTGAACTATTATATACTTTATAACGCAAATAATGTAATCTTCCATATGACATAAACACACCATAAAATCTGCAATATAAAATAAATAAACAATATTTTTACATCAATGTGAATTAATATGAAAAATATGTGACAAAACATAATTAATAATCTCATAGATAGTTATAGGGAAAAAAGGTAATACAAGCATAAAGTATGATCTGCAGTATACAACCCTAACTGTAATACTCGTATTTTTTTGCTTCTATATTTTTCGATTCTAAAGACTCACTTGTGTTCATTGACATATTTTGGACATGTGTTCATCATTCGAGCGAGTTTTGATATTGCTTCGTATTAATTGGCATATTATTTTGACCTTTCCACATTTAGGTTCGACTTTGTATAATCACCATCAACTCTTGAAAACTCCAAAAATTCTGAAACTTAAAAATATGATAAAGCATCGAGTTACTTTTCAATGGTTCAAACGGCAAGTCAATCCGAGTTCGGATGAAAAAGTTATGTTCATATTTGTAAAAACTATCTATATAAAATCTGGTTCTGCCCATAGAACTCGACCGTGTTAATCCAACACGGCCCGTGCCATCTGGCAGCAGTATAAAACATGGGAAATAGGTTTCTTAACCCATTTCTTCATTCTTCCTCATCATTGGGCGATTTGAGCGACCTGGTTCGAAGGTGAAAGTGGATCAAGGTCAGATATCATCACTCATCCATATTTTTGAGTTCCTAACAAGGATTGACAACATCTAATCCATCCTTCTTCACAGGATCGAAAGTATTTTTCTTGATTTCCCAAATTTGATCTTTTGGGGGATTTTGGTCTTGATTCTGATTCTTATCCATTTTTGACGTTCAAGTGGTATTTTATCACGTTGTTTTGATCATGTTCTATGGATTGTATATCTATATCTTTGGTTCATTCGACCCGGTTGATGATTTTGGGTGTTCTTGAAGAACCATGAACATTTAATGTCCAATGTTTCAATGAGTTCTTTCGGTGGATGGATATTTTTTCCATCTTTATTGGTCGTTATTCTCGTAGTGATTATGTTGTTGTTGATTTCTCGCGAAGGTGGTGGGTTTTCAGGGGCTGCTCGACTGTGTCCATTCGTTATTCCATTGATCATAGTTTCGAGGCAAGTATCTTGTCCACACATTACATATTTTGTGGATATAATGGTTGATAATTGACAATATATGCTAAATAAACGCTTATAACTACGTTTCAAAATAATCGATATATGTTTCAATTAAGATTGTCTTTAAAGATAACTCGTGTGTTTTGTGGTTAAATGTGCTTATTTGAGTATGTGTATTAGTGTTGAATATATGAATGCTTACTTTCGTGTGGTGTTGTTTTGGTCTGATTATATTAGGGATGGGACCGGTTCGGTTCTTGGTAAAAAATTAAAGAACCAGAACTGGTTCTTAAATACATAAATTGGTTCGATTTTTGACCACTTTTTTTCAGGAACCGAATTAGGAACCAAACCGAAAAAACCGGTTTTTTATTCAGGAACCGGAACCGAATTTAATGTGTAAAAAGCAGGTGTTTCGGTTCTTTTAGGAACCGAATTGTGCAAAAAAAATCGAATTTTGTAAAAAAAAACGAATTTTGAGTAGAAAATGAATTTAATGTGTAATATTTTGAACAAAATACATTTAATTTGCTTTATTTAACACCTATATTATGTAAAAATTTATATATAATTTTATTTTTATTATATATATATAATATATAGAACTGGTTCCAAACCGATTTTTTCTAACATCATAAACAGGAACCGGAACTGGAACCGAATTTTTCGGTTCGATTCTTATTAAAATTTGGTTCTTCGGGTAAAAATCCCAGCCCTAGATTATATCATTTCCAGATTTAAAGTTCTAACCTTTCGTTAAGGTGTGTGCGTGGATACGTGTGTTTATTGATGATTTTGTGACGTTGTGTGATAAAGGTTGTAACTCCTTTTTGAGGAGGTTGTGCCATTCGGCGTGGTTGGAAATGTATCCTTTCTCGTTTCTATGTGATTGGCACTAGTTGCATCGTTGGATTCTAGTGTTGATAGTATTGTTTCTTGGTCGTGAGTATGTGTCAGATAATATAGCCATTCTAGCAAGGTACCTCGACTATATATATTGTGATTGACTTTCGAGGCTTGTGGTTTTGCAACTATGAATTGTGGAAATTGTGATGTTTGTGTGTTGTGAGGATGTTCTCGGGGTACTCTCACCTTGGGATTGCTCGACGGGGCACATAGGGACTTGGCCGGGTGGCCTTGCGCGAGGGTTACATTCGAGATGGGGTATTCTCACCTGGGGATTGCTCGATGGGGCACACAGGGACTTGACCGAGTGGTCTTGTCACGAGAATTACCAAAGAGTTTTGCTGATGATTAATTTTGATATGTCCGCCTTACTCTTCACTATCGAGCAAGAGCTACTTAGAGTATCACAATGTTCTGTTCTCGAGGTCGAGATACATTATATATAGAGTACTGGTGTTTCGATAGAATGGCATGAGAATGAAGTGTTGTGTGTAATTTGTCCTTGTGAGTGAATTGATGTGGATAGTTAGGTCGTGGACCCCGTGTTTCGTGATCTGTTTGTATTGTAGAAAATAATGTTTGGGCTGTGACCCTAAGTGGTTTTCGATTAGTTGAGAACTCTTCAATCCCAAATATTTTCAAAACTCTCGAGATCTTGTATTGACTTTCAAAGCGACCACTCATTTCATTTCTACTTTTACGGTTTGAACTATTTTATCCAGATGAAAAATCTCGAGAAGTCTTTCTATGTGAATGAGCCGTGGATTATTCAAGTTATTATACTCTCGGAATGCGTTGTGTATGGCTCGTTTTTGCACTTTAACTTGCACTATCGGGGGTGGATATCTGTATTGCGTCCAGGTACATGCAGGTCCTTGGGAAGCTAAACACAAGATCATTGCGGAGGATGATGGAGGACGAGTGATACTAATCACATGAAGACCAGTTTTGGGTGTAGTGAGTTGGAGTTCATTGTTTGGTCTTTTCCGCTGTCGTATTTTTCTGTTTGCGAGTGTATTCGACCCTTGCGTGGGTATGAGTCCTATCAGAGTTATGTATATTTGAGTTATATGTTATTGTTGAAAGACCAAGTCTATCTAATGATTCGTAATTTAGCTATGTTGGCAAGATATGTGATGTCTTGTTCTGTGTTTAGCCATGTAGATTCTCACGGAGAGGGTCTGCGGCGTGTAATATTCCCGGATAGTTTCTGGGCTGTTACATTTATGGTATCAGAGCTTTGGTTGTGGAAAACTAGGTTGTGAGGTTTAGTCGTGTATTATCGAGTCTTATCTTGTCGGATTGTGTCTGACTGAGTCATGTCGCGACGCGTCGTCTGTGATGTCGGTCGTGATTAGTATCAATGTGCAGCCATCATCTTCGTGCGATCTGTGATGTAGCCTCCTCTATTATATCTTGTATGTAGTGACTTTATTACATGTGTGTTGGGAGATGGAATTCGTATTTGATACTAGGGGTATATTATGTGTGTAATGAGCTAGATATATTGATGGATTGGACACCGAGTGGTGTAGTGGTTATGAAAATTTGAACATTGATATGTTTCGAAAAGTGTATCGACGGTAGAAGTTGTTGAGAAACTCAGATAGATGTTTTTGACGTATGCTTTGTAACACCCCAAATCTCATGGGGGACATTACACACCGTAGAACCTTCACAATGTCTACCAAGCTAACACATGACACATACTCCACAAAAGAAATCCCATAGGACAAATTATTAATAATAAATAGGGTCGTGGCATCGGCCAAAATATTTTAGTTCAATATCAACAAAGCAGAGAGTGAAAGGTATTCAATGCCCATGCAGGGGACTTCAACGACATCATTAATCAATAATTGAATAAATATAGTAAAAAGAAATAACACCAACTCAAGCCTCATCATCATGCTGGACCATCCTTTGCATGCGTGTCCCATGCCGGCTCCTCAGCTTTCCCGGTACCTGAAATACGTAAGACCCATTTCCCCCATTCAAGGGGTTAGCATTCTAATAGCTAGTGCAAGTATATAATTACACTACATTATATACAGATACGATTCAACACAGTTAACTTATTAGAAAGCATTTGAAAATAATATTCAGAATATCACATTTGCGTCAAAATAGTATATCAACACACTTCATCAATACCACCATCCACACTTGGTATCCCACGGCCGTACCCATTAGTATCGACCCCCAAAGGCCCTGTCGGACCGTTCCTGGGTGGGAAACCACTTCCGCGGCCGTACTCATTAGTATTGGCCCCATAGGCCCCGTCGGACCATCCCTAGGTGGAAGAACATCAACACACACCCACGGTATCATAATTCATGATCATATCGAAACCGTAAACCACATAACGAAATGTAATACATGTACTTGCCTTGAATAACATGCCGTGAAGGAAATAGTGAAAGTAAAAGGTTTCGGTCTGGATAATCTTCACAATTCCACTCATATCACAATAATGATATACAATCAACCACAAGATTGCGGCAACGTAAGAATTGGTCCTAATTTCTACCCGTTGGAACAATTCATCGGTCACTACGAGGTCGTAAACAATCCCAATCTATTAATGGAGAAAACCTCATATTCTAATCCGTAAAACTATAAGAGAAGCAAGGGATTACGATTACACCATCGTAATCTAACAATCATTTAAGCCAAATTGGACTAGAAGGATAGAAATCACAACAAAACCCCAAAATCCCCAAAAGTTAGGGTTCTAAGAATATACCTCGATTTGAAGGCGAATCCCGGAGGATTTATCGTTAGTTTAATGCTTCTCTATTGAAGTCTAGATGAAGATTGGCCGAACCCTAATTCAAATGGGTGTTTTGGTCACGGAATGGAGAAAGAGAGGTGAAAAATGACAGAAATCGGCCACTGCTCAGTTTATAAACTGACCAATGTTACGGCCATAACATCCCATACATACGGCCGTAACTTGAGTATATTACTGCCGTAAGTAGATATCTTTATGGCCATAACTGGATCTATGGGAGAATCTGGACAACAATTATGAAGCCTACTTACGGACATATAATGATAAGGTTACGGCCGTAACATCTCTTACGGCCGTAACATTTATATCATACACACGTAACTTGCTACTGGATTCCATGCAGAAAATGAAGCTGAGCTACGGCCGTACAATGAAGAATATACATCCGCAACACTCGAACATTACGACCGTAACTCTCCTAGCTTACGGCCGTAACCTGCTTCTGACAGCAGATACAAGAGGAACTACGGCTCATTGACAATCGAACGGAGAGTACAAATATAAATCAACGGTTACATGAAGATTTCTTCTGATGAGACACTTGCAACATCCATCACACGACCCTGGCCATCCGAAGGTCGGAATTAAATGAATATCAACATTAACGCCCAACAAATAGGAATTCACCAAACCCTCGAAAATCTAGATTCGAGGTCAGAACATCAATCTCAGAGAGTGGTATCATGCACATAAATATTAAAGGAACTCATAGGAGTAACAAAACGTCAGATTAGAATGAGATTTATGAGAATCGATTCTCAACGCGGAAAAGTTACACAATAAGCAAAATCCCATAAAACAACTCCGAAACTCATTCGGATGGTCATAAATGCAAAACAAAATGGTTTCAGCATACTACAACACTTACAAGCGAGTCGTCCGAAATAAAAACTTACTAAAAATAGAAATTACTAAAAATAAAAAGTGCGGATATTACATGCTTGAATTTGGTGTTTCAGAATAGTGATTGTTGAATTGACGATTATATATGCCAGATGGGCATATGTTTAAAAATTAATTGTTTTGGATAGTTGTTGTAATTATATCCACTGCGTGTCTATTCAAAATGGTTCTCTGAAAAGTTCCTAGACTTGAGTATGTTTGCGGAAAATCAATATTCGAAAATATTTTGACGGTGCAGTCAAAAGAGGATTTAGTGTGGATTTTAAAAAGTTGTTTAAACCCTTAGCGAGCCGGCTTTGTAACTTCAAATGAAATCTTACGACGGTAATTGAAAGATGTGTTTTGAAGTATTTTGGATATTTTCTAAAATTTTACCGTCGTTGATCTTTTCTCGTGTTCAAAAGGATTTTGAAAATGATTTTAACGTATTGATTTTATTTCCAAATGACTCGAATATACGCTTTTAAAAATCTTTGACATCATAAAACTTTGTTTTCTTTAAAACAAAAATGTGATTTTCATTTTCAAAAATAAATAATGAAAGATGAAAAATCCTACTCGGCTTAAATTTTAAAATTTCGGACTTGGAAAATTTTCTGAGAAGAGTCAGTTAGCGCACGCTAATGTCGTCATTTGCTCACGCTAACGAACCTGGACCAGAGTGTGGATTGAATTGATTTAGTTAGCGCAAGTTAGCAGACTCATTAACGCACGCTAATTTTATACTTAGCACGCGTTAAATTCATCGTGTGGGGGATGTGGATTTTTGCTTAAAGTGACAGGCTAGAGTTGAACCGTGTGGTGTCAAGCCGTTGTGATGTGTTTGTCATATTACCGTTCTTGATGGGGAATTTTGGATGAGTTCCCAATTGTTGTGTTGCATGGTTTGAATTTGCTAGTGACCCATATGATGTTATTCCGATGTGAAAATTTACCTGTGATTGCTAATCCGATGTGCATGTTGGTCTGTTGAAGCATTATGTGCGAGTATGAGTGGTTTCCCACCCGGGGATGGTTTGGCGAAATCTCTGGGGGTCGATGCTAAGGCACATGGACGCGGGTTACCTTGTGTGTTGTTAATTATAATGATGTTGCGTGGCAACATGTGGTTACCCTGTGTGTTGTCAGTTGTGATAAGGATACGTGATGACATAGTTATTTTGATGACATTGTTCCCAAAGAAATTGATCCTTCAAAATGTTGTTTTGAAATTTTTTCAAAGAGAGATGGTTAAGACTTATGATTCATGATTTTGGTAAAACAACCCGAGGTATCAAAAGTATTTTCAATTCTTATACGGGAAAACATATAAATTCAAAGATTTTCAAATGATATTATTTAAATGGATACCTCATGGAGTTTAAAAAAAAAATGATTGGCTACCATGTGTAGTATATTATGGCCATGATTGTAACGATAATGGTCGTTAGATTTCTATTGATACTTTCTGAACTTGTTTTTGTTCTTTGGTTTTTTCATTCAAACGAGTTGCGATATTGCTTCGGATTAATCCGTTTATCATTATGACCTTTTCAAGTTCGGTTCGACTCTCGTAAGCCCCATGCAAACTAAACGTCTTGTAGTTCTTACACGTTCATTTAATGTCTTGAGTTGAGGTGTGAACTTTGGAGTTGTTGTTCGATCGTTGTTGTTTGATCGTTGTTGTTCGATCATTATTGTTCGATCATTGTTGTTCGAACATTGTCGTTCGATCGTTGTTGTTTGATCGTTGTTATCCGATCGTCATTATTGTTCGATCTCGTATCGTGATTATTGACAGTCTGGGCCACTTCATAATTTTCTAGAGTTTCAACTGATTGTCTTCGTATGTGATCTTCCAAAGCTCTGAGGCTATCGGAATTATATACATATCCAGTGTTAGACTCGCGTTTTGATTGTTGTACTGTTCCGATTTATCAACCGTAGCGATTCATGTTCGTTGCATCTCGTAAACACTCTTGTGTATTGAATCGGACATCAGCAACTCTGTGTTGTATGGAACTTTTGTATGCTGTCAGGAGTAGATAACGTGTGTTATCTAGGCTCGCCCTGCCTTGATTGTTTCATGTTTTAAGTTTCGGGACGAAACTTCTTTTTAGTGGGGTAGAATGAATACCTGTATTTTTTTTGTTTCTATATTTTTCGATTTTAGAAACTCGCTTTTGTTCATTGACATATTCTGGACATGTTTTTTTCAGCACTTTTCGTCATTCGAGTGAGTTTTGATATTGCTTCGGATTAATCGGCATATTATTTCGACTTTTCCACATTTAGGTTCGACTTTATATAATCACCATCAATTCTTTAAAACTCCAAAAGTTCTGAAACTTAACATTATGATAGAGCATCGAGTTAGCTTTCCAGTGATTCAAATAGCGAGTCAATCCGAGTTCGGACGAGAAATTTATGTTCATATTTGTAAAAACTATCTATATAAAACCTATTTCTGCCCACGGAACTCGACCGTGTCAAATCCGACATGGCCCGTGTCGTCTGGCAGCAGTATAAAACATGAGAAACAGGTTTCTTAACCCGTTTCTTCATTCATCCTCTTCATTGGGCGATTTAGGCGACCTTGTTCGAAGGTGAAGGTGGATCAAGGTCTCCATATTTTTGAGTTCCTAACAAGGATTAACAACATCTAATCCATCGCTCTTTTCCGGATCGAAGGTGTTTTCATTGATTTCCAAAAGTTGACCTTTTGGGGTTTTTGGTCTTGATTCTGATTCTTATCCGTTTTCGACGTTATAGTAGTATTTTATAACATTGTTTTGATCATGTTCAATGGATTGTATATCCATATCCTCGGTTCATTCAACCCGGTTTATGATTTTGGGTGTTCTTGAAGAACCGTGAACATTTAATGTCCGATTAAATGTTTCAGTGAGTTCTTTCAGTGGATGGATGTGTTTTCCATTATTATTGGTCGTTATTCTCGCAGTGATTGTGTTGTTGTTGATTTCTCACGAAGGTGGTAGGTTTTTGGGGGCTGCTTGACCGCGTCCGTTCATTGTTCCATTGCTCGTGGTTTCGAGGAAAGTATCTTATCCATACATTACATATTTTGTAGATATAATGGTTGATAATTGATGATAATTGACGCTTATAACTCGTGTGTTTTGTGGTTAAATGTGCTTATCTGAGTATGTGTATTAGTGTTGAGTATAGGAATGCTTACTTTCGTGTGGTGTCGTTTTGGCGTGACTATATCGTTTCTAGATTTAAAGTTCTAACCTTTCGTTAAGGTGTGCGCATGGATACGTGTGTTTATTGATGATCATGTGACTTTGTGTGATATAGGTTGTAACTCCTTTTTGAGGAGGTTGTGCCATTCGGCGTGGTTGGAAAGGTATTCTTTCGCGTTGCTATGTGATTGGTACTAGTTGTATCCTTGGATTCTAGTGTTGATGGTATTGTTTCTTGGTCGTGAGTATGTGTCGGATAATCTATCCATTCTAGCAAGGTACCTCGACTATTTGTATTGTGATTGACTTTCGAGGCTTGTGGTTTTGCAACTGTGAATTGTGGGAATTATGATGTTTGTGTGTTGTAAGGATGTTCCCGGGGTACTCTTACCTGGGGATTGCTCGATGGGGCACATAGGGACATGGCTGGGTGGCCTTGCGCGAGTATTACCTTCGAGGTGGGGTATTCTCACCTTGGGATTGCTCGACGGGGCACACAAGGACTTGACCGGGTGGTCTTGTCATGAGAATTACTAGAGATATTTGCTATTGATTAATTGTGATATGTCCGGAGTATCACAATGTTCCGTTCTCGGGGTCGAGATACATGATATATAGAGTCTTGGTGTTTGGCTAGAATGGCATAAGAATGAAGTGTTGTGTGTACTTCGTCCTTGGGAGTGAATTGATGTGGATAGTTGGGTTGTGGACCCCATGTTTCGTGATCGGTTTGTATTCTGGAAAATAATATTTGGGCTATGACCCTAAGTGGTTTTCGATTAGTTGAGAACTCTTCAATCCCAAATGTTTTCAAAACTCCCGAGTTCTTGTATTGACTTTCAAAGCTACCACACGTTTCATTTCAACTTTTACGGTTTGAGCTATTTTATCCAAATGATATATCTCGGAAGTCTCTCGGTGGGAATGGGCCGTGGATTTTTCAAGTTATTGTACTCTCGAAATGTGTTGTGTATGTCTCGTATTTGCACTTTATACTTACACTAGCAAAATAGTAGAAGTTTGCTATCCCCCGAGTAATCGGGGGGGTGGATGCCTGTATTGCGTTCAGGTACATGTAGGTCCTTGGAAGCTAAACACAGGATCTTTAAGAAGGATGGTGGAGGGCGAGTGATACTAATCACATGAAGACCAGTTTTAGGTGTAGTGAGTTAGAGTTCATTGTTTGGTCTTTTCCGCTGTCATATTTTTCTGTTTGTGAGCGTATTTGACCCTTGCGTGGGCATGAGCCCTATTAGAGTTATGTATATTTGAGTTGTATGTTATTGTTGAAAGACCAAGTCTGTCTAATGATTCGTAATTTATCCATGTCGGCAAGACATGTGATGTCATGTTCTGTGTTTAGGCTGGTAGATTCTCATGGAGAGGATCTGCAGCGTGTAATATTCCCGGATAGTTTCTGGGGTTGTTACACTAACAATCTCCCAATTGTACTCAAAGCATGATTTTAAGCATACTACTCCATTGCATCCTCTATCATGTCTCCCACTTATACTCAAAGCAATACTGCCATACACTCTAATCCCATTCCCTCCAGATGCCATTCAAAAACTTATGAGGGCAAGCCTTTTTTGATAGGATCAGCAAGATTATCGTCTGATCCAACCCCAACTACAACTACATCTACTTTCCTTATGGGCTCGTGGTTCTGTCACATTTGCCAATGCACCGTTATTATCATAATAAAGTGTAATGCTCTCTCGTAAATCAGGAATCACATCTATATCCTGTAGAAAGTACTTGAGACATACTACCTATTTGGATGCCTTATAGATTGCCACGTACTCGGCTTCCATGGTAGAGTCTGATATATATTTCTGCTTTACACTCCTCCAACTATTAGTTCCACCTCCCAGAGTAAACACATAACCTAAAGTAAACTTGGACTTTTCTTTGTCTTTAGAAGAATTTTAGTCAGTATAATGGACATAGGTTGTCTAATTGATATACCAACATGTTTTCCCCAGTCCTTATCAGGTACTTGCATATTAGGGTTTAACTAATATCTAGCAGTCAGGCCTACTTTGTAACACCCCCATGATTTACGGAGATATTACAGCGCCGTAGATCCTTTTTGGAGAACCTACCAGGCTTAGACCAAAATAAAACACATTAAATACGACAAACATAAATGTTCATACATTCCAAACCAACTTCAATTTCAACATGACATACATCACAATACCAAACAACATATCATCCCGAGGAATCATAACCAATATGACCGTTCACCACGGAAATACAACAACATCATTAATCATTAATAATGACATGACATACAACACTGGACAGTACCCGCGCGAGTACAAAACCAAAACACGACTTTGACCATGACCATACGACCACCAACACAAAATGATGTACGATATCAATGCTGCCCACCAAGCTCGTGTCCGTCCTGTGCTAGTCCTCCCACTGGACCTGTACCTGAATACACAAAAGTATATCCACCCCAGAAGGGGTCAGCAAGGAGCCGGTGCAAGTACAATGATTCTAGAATATGTACAACAAGTGAATAATCAACAAAAACCACAGAAAATCATAGTGCCATAACAGATATTCCGGAATACCACATCACAATCATCATCACAAAACAACCTCCCGAGCTATACTGGCCCTGTATCTCTCAATCAAGATACACACCCCAGAGACACCTCGTCAAGCCCTCCCTGGTGTATAGCCCAACCGAGTGATCCGTAGGGATACGCAGCCTACCGGACCCCAGGGGACCCTCACTGGTTTTACTCGGCTCACACACACTCGATCAACAATTGGCACAAATTCCATTTTTTTACATATTCACACGAAGTACATTAAACACAATCAAAGTACTTGCCTCAATTTGAACGACACGAGAAACGGCGAATGGATGAATGTACGGTCCGAATTTCCTTCAACGATTCGATCCTAACACATCGAAATACCGAATCAAACACAACACCACGGAAATGGAAAGATTCACCCTAAGTTCTACCCTTAGGGACATTTATTCAAATATTACGAAGGAAACGTAGCTCGAACCCAAACTATGAAAGGTAACTTAGGGTTAAATCCGTGGATCTTGGAGAAAAATGAAGGATTATGATTACAACATCACAATCTAGCACAAATCGGAGCTAGGATAGATTAGAATCAAAGATCTCGACACAAATCCCCAAAATATGAAGAACTAGGGTTCCAACGGGTTTACCTTGATTTGGATGGTGAAAGTTGATAAGATGTTGATAACTTGGTGTTAGGAGCTCAAAATTATCATTGGATGAAGAAATCCGACCAAAAATCTGCACTCCCACTGATCAAGTATGCCCAGCCGCCGAAGAGAAGAGGAAGAGGTGAAAAATGACATTTCTAGAACCTACCCCCCATATATATACTGGGAGGTATTAGCGCACGCTACGGCTACAGGCTTAGCGTGCGCTAACGAGCTGAGGGCGGTGCACTGCTGAAGAAAAAGGCAGTCCAGAACTTTCTGCCAGACTCCGGTAGCGTACGCTGAACTATCTGTTAGCGTGCGCTATCGATTACTACTAGCGCGCGCTAACTCCATACAGTAGCGTGCGCTACCTGCAAATACCTGCAGTCCAGAAACGTTTCTGTCCTTACTGACCTGACATCCTAGCGCACGCTATCATACAAGTAACGTGCGCTAGTACATCGAAATAGCGTACGTTAGTCCGTCCATAGCGTACGCTAACGCCTCATTCCAGAGTCCAGAAAGCTTACTGTCCAGCGGGCCTAACGCACGCTATTGCACAAGAGTAGCGTGCGCTACTCGAACCTGGTTAGCGTGCGCTAGACATACAGTCTTAGCGTGCGCTAACTACTATTTTCCAAATTTAAATTCGCAAGAAGGCCGGCTAAAACGAGCTCAATCCGAGAATCACAGAACCCAACAATTATCAGCCATGAATATGCCAAGGTCAATCATCAATATATACGGTCCAAATAACCACAATACCACAAAATACATCCAAAATAACACTCATAAAATACACGGGTATTACACCCTTACCCCCTAAAAAGAAGTTTCGTCCCGAAACTTAAGATACGAAAAGTTCGGGGTATCGGGCACGCATACTATCCTCGGTCTCCCACGTGGCCTCCTCAATTCCATGCTTAGACCATTGTACCTTTACTAACGGAATCACTTTCCGTCGCAATTGTTTCACTCGACGCTCTAGTATGGTTACCGGTTGTTCTTCATACGTAACATCTTCATTAACTTCAATCTCTTGATAGTCAATAACATGGCTGGGATCGGGAACATACTTGCGTAGTTGCGAAACATGGAATACATCATGAACATGGCTAAGCGTTGGAGGCAATGCTAGTCGATAAGCTACATCGCCTACCTTGTCCAGGATCTCGAAGGGGCCAATATATCGAGGACTAAGCTTCCCTTTCTTACCAAACCGAAGAACTCCACGAGTCGGCGATACTTTTAACAACACATGGTCTCCCACCTGGAACTCTAACGGTCGACGACGAACGTCGGCATATGACTTTTGTCGACTCTGAGCAGTCAACAACCTTTGCCGAATAATTGCGACCTTTTCCCGTGTTTGAACCACCAAGTCCGGTTCTACTCCAAGTAACTCGTACGGCTCGTCCCAACAGATTGGCGATCTACACCGTCTTCCATATAATGCTTCAAACGGAGCCATCCCAATCGAACTATGCCAACTGTTATTGTACGCAAATTCAATCAATGGTAAATGAGTCTCCCAATCTTCTTTCCAGTCTAACGCACAAGCCCTCAACATGTCTTCTAGCGTTTGTATCGTCCTCTCCGACTGTCCGTCCGTCTGGGGATGATAAGCGGTGCTGAAATTTAATTAGGTACCGAGTGCTCGATGTACTGCTTGCCAGAAATGTGACACAAAACGCCCATCGCGATCAGACACTATACTCTTTGGGGTACCATGGAGTCTCACAGTCTCCGCAATGAATAACCGAGCTAACCTCTCCGGTCCCCAAGTATCTCTAATGCCCAGAAAGTGTGCGGATTTGGTTAGCCGATCAACAATTACCCAAATCATATTCACTCCAGTTCGCGTCTATGGCATTCCCACAATAAAATCCATCGATATATCTTCCCACTTCCATTCCGAAATTGGTAGAGGTTGTAATTTACCGGCAGGTCTCTGATGCTCCGCTTTAATCCGCTGACAAGTCAAGCATTTTGACACGAATTCCGTTACATCTTTCTTCATGTTCGGCCACCAAAAATTTTTCTTCAAGTCCTTATACATTTTACTCATACCCGGATGAATCGAGTACGGAGTAGAATGCGCTTCACTCAAAATTACCCGCTTGAGATCATCCCGATTAGGTACACAAGTTCTACCTCGAAATCGAAGAACTCCGTCTTCGTCGATTAAGAACCCAGGAGCTTTTCCTCTAACAATGTCTTCCCGAAGCTGCACAATTGAGAGATCATCTAACTGCTTGGACTTAATATCTTCCATTACGGAGGATGTAATCTCAAGGAAACGCAACTGTCCTTGAGTTCTGTGAGGCCAGACTTCAATTTCCATATCAATCATCTCTCGTCTAAGCTTCGGTTGAATGGTAAGTAGTTCCAACTTCTGCAGCACGACGGACTTGCGGCTTAACGCATCAGCAATGACGTTCGCTTTACCTGGATGGTAAAGAATGTCAAGATCATAGTCTTTAAGCAGTTCCAACCATCGCCGCTGACGCATATTTAGCTCCTTCTGCGTAAATATGTACTTCAAGCTCTTATGATCCGTATACACTCGACAAGAAGAACCATACAAGTAATGTCTCCAAATTTTCAATGCAAACACCACAGCGGCTAACTCAAGATCATGAGTAGGATAGTTCATCTCGTATGACTTTAATTGTCGAGACGCATAAGCTACTACTCTCTCATTTTGCATCAATACACATCCCAATCCTTGTTTAGAAGCATCACTATAAATAACGAAACCTTCCGTTCCTTGTGGTAAGGCTAGGATCGGAGACGTAGTCAACCGCTTTTTCAACTCGTCAAAACTCTTCTGACACTCATCAATCCACTCAAATTTCTGTGTCTTCTGCAATAATAAGGTGAGCGGTCGAGCAATTTTCGAGAATCCTTCGACAAATCGACGATAATAGCCCGCTAATCCTAGAAAACTCCGAACTTCCTTAACATTCCGTGGAGGCTCCCAAGCTAAGACTGCTTCAACCTTTTGAGGGTCTACTCGAATACCATCGGCTGAGATGATGTGTCCCAGAAAAGAAACTTCTCTAAGCCAGAACTCGCACTTAGAAAATTTAGCATAAAGCTTATCAGCCCTCAAAATACTCAACGCGATTCTCAAGTGTTCGGCATGTTCCGTCTCACTTTTGGAATAGATTAATATATCGTCGATAAACACCACTACAAATTTATCGAGATATTCGATAAAAGTTTTGTTCATAAGTCGCATAAAGGCCGCCGGAGCATTTGTTAAACCGAATGGCATAACTACGAATTCATAATGCCCATACCTCGTTCGAAATGCCGACTGGGATATCCGAATCTCGAATTCGCAGTTGGTAATATCCGACCGCAAATCAATCTTGGAGAAAACCGTAGCCCCTTGTAATTGATCAAATAGATCATCGATTCTTGGCAACGGATACTTGTTCTTAATAGTGAGTTTATTCAACTCACGATAGTCAATACATAGCCGTAAGGACCCATCTTTCTTTCGTACAAACAATACCGGTGCACCCCATGGAGACACACTAGGCCGAATATAACCTTTGTCCAACAATTCACCCAATTGTTTCTTCAATTCTAACATTTCCGATGGGGCCATTCTGTACGGTGCCTTGGATATTGGCGCCGCATTGGGCTCTAGTTCGATGACGAACTCTACTTCACGATGTGGTGGCAATCCCGGCAAATCATCCGGAAATACGTCTGGAAATTCATTCACAACTGGAACAGAGGATAATTGTACCTCGCTAACTTCCGACTTCAACGCGTAACACCAATAACTGATACAACCTTGTCGCAATAATTTCATCGCTTTCATGGCTCGAATAATCTTCCCAGAAGTACCAGGTTTCTGCCCTACAAAAACGTGTTCAGTACCATCCGGCGCGACTATTGAAATTATTTTCCGACGATAATCTACTATCGCTCCATGCCGATTTAACCAATCATCACCGAGAATTAGATCCTCTCCTATCATATCGATCACAATCAAATCGGATGAACAATCTTTGCTGCCAATGGTTACAGGACAATTGGCGATCTCTTGATCCCCAACTATCCTTTCCCCACTTGGCAACCCAACAATAAAAGGTTCACATGTAGAGAGACCGTCTAGGCCCAAACGATTCACACAAGACAATGATATAAAAGAATGAGTAGCTCCAGAATCAAACAATACATCTACCGGGTGCATCGAAATATAAACAATACCTGACGTAGTGGCAGTCCCTACGTCATCAGTCCGCTTCATCTCATACAATCGGGGTGGGGCGGATCCAATGCTAGGTGCATCCTTATGCTCGGTTTTACCTCTGCCGCTGCCACGTCCAACACTCAGAGTTGGCTGACCCGTAACTGTGTCAGCCGGAGTAGGAGACTGTTTAGAGAACATTCTGCCCACTGACTCACAATATAATGCGCGATGACCCTGCTTCCCACACTTAAAACAATCAATGGGGCGAGAAGTGCAACGAGAACTGACATGACCCGGATTTCCACAATTAAAACAAACTCTCGGCACTCCTCCACTAGGCTGAGGGGAACCAACAGAAGATTGCACAGAAGATTGAGGCCTACGCGATCCACTGCCTCGGAAACTACCAGAAAATTTTGGTTTCTTCGAGCTCGAAACTGCAGGAACCGGAACTGACACCATCTCATAAGCAAGTGCTCTATCCTGATATTCTCTCAAAGTAGTACACCCAAGGCCCGCCATATACTTTCGGACCTCCGGTTTCATCCTTGCATCGAAATGAAGTATTTTGTCTATCTCATCCTTAACTCGATCTTGGACATACACTAACTGCTTGTTGTATGTCTTGATTGCTTCAGAAATAGGAACATCTTCGGGTTGGGCTCTGAAGAACTCACTGACTCTTGCTAATTGTACCGGCGCTGGACAATATTGAGCTTCCATCAATTCTTTAAATTCTTCCCAAGTGACATCACGGTCCTTGGGCTTAACAGCTCGCCACCAGTCCGAAGCGTCATCAACTGTCAGATATTGAGCAATCGGGACTCTCTTAGCTTCAGGACAACCAATACCATCAAAGATCTTCTACAGCTCAACTAACCAATGATCCCAATTGTTCGCATCACCGGAACCATCGAATATGGGAGGGTTCATTTTCATAACCTCTTGAAGCCATCGATCCTCAACCGTTCTGCCAGTATTAATATTCTGCACCACTTGTGCTAGTTGGTGCACTTGTGTTACAACTTGTTGAAGAACGTTAGGCACTTCGGCCTCCGAGTCTCCATCTGAACCTCCCGAAGGGATCGGGTCCGACCTAGTCGCAGAACGAGATGCCGATTCCGAAACGGACCTCTCGGACTCGGACACTACTACTCTGCCACGACCTCGACCACGACCGCGTTGACGGAAAGCTCTACCTCTCGGCATACTGAAGAATAAGAACGGTTCAACAAGGAAACGATTACAATAATAGATTGCACAATATTAAGGTAATTATTTCCGAAGGGAAGAAATAACCAACATCCGAAGAGTCTTCCAGCACAGGCAACACGAGGTGGTAGCATGCCAATGATATCGTAGACAACAACTGACTCAATTTAATAGACCCAAAACACCGACAGCCTAGGTATCCATAAACCTAGGCTCTGATACCATATTCTGTAACACCCCCATGATTTACGGAGATATTACAGCGCCGTAGATCCTTTTTGGAGAACCTACTAGGCTTAGACCCAAATAAAACACATTAAATACGACAAACATAAATGTTCATACATTCCAAACCAACTTCAATTTCAACATGACATACATCACAATACCAAACAACATATCATCCCGAGGAATCATAACCAATATGACCGTTCACCACGGAAATACAACAACATCATTAATCATTAATAATGACATGACATACAACACTGGACAGTACCCGCGCGAGTACAAAACCAAAACACGACTTTGACCATGACCATACGACCACCAACACAAAATGATGTACGATATCAATGCTGCCCACCAAGCTCGTGTCCGTCCTGTGCTAGTCCTCCCACTGGACCTGTACCTGAATATACAAAAGTATATCCACCCCAGAAGGGGTCAGCAAGGAGCCGGTGCAAGTACAATGATTCTAGAATATGTACAACAAGTGAATAATCAACAAAAACCACAAAAAATCATAGTGCCATCACAGATATTCCGGAATACCACATCACAATCATCATCACAAAACAACCTCCCGAGCTATACTGGCCCTGTACCTCTCAAGCAAGATACACACCCCAGAGACACCTCGTCAGGCCCTCCCTGGTGTATAGCCCAACCGAGTGATCCGTAGGGATACGCAGCCTACCGGACCCCAGGGGACCCTCACTGGTTTTACTCGGCTCACACACACTCGATCAACAATTGGCACAAATTCCATTTTTTACATATTCACACGAAGTACATTAAACACAATCAAAGTACTTGCCTCAATTTGAACGACACGAGAAACGGCGAACGGATGAATGTACGGTCTGAATTTCCTTCAACGATTCGATCCTAACACATCGAAATACCGAATCAAACACAACACCACGGAAATGGAAAGATTCACCCTAAGTTCTACCCTTAGGGACATTTATTCAAATATTACGAAGGAAACGTAGCTCGAACCCAAACTATGAAAGGTAACTTAGTGTTAAATCCGTGGATCTTGGAGAAAAATGAAGGATTATGATTACAACATCACAATCTAGCACAAATCGGAGCTAGGATAGATTAGAATCAAAGATCTCGACACAAATCCCCAAAATATGAAGAACTAGGGTTCCAACGGTTTTACCTTGATTTGGATGGTGAAAGTTGATAAGATGTTGATAACTTGGTGTTAGGAGCTCAAAATTATCATTGGATGAAGAAATCCGACCAAAAATCTGCACTCCCACTGATCAAGTATGCCCAAATTACCAAGAGAAGAGGAAGAGGTGAAAAATGACATTTCTAGAACCTACCCCCCATATATATACTGGGAGGTATTAGCGCACGCTACGGCTACAGGCTTAGCGTGCGCTAACGAGCTGAGGGCGGTGCACTGCTGAAGAAAAAGGCAGTCCAGAACTTTCTGCCAAACTCCGGTAGCGTACGCTGAACTATCTGTTAGCGTGCGCTATCGATTACTACTAGCGCGCGCTAACTCCATACAGTAGCATGCGCTACCTGCAAATACCTGCAGTCCAGAAACGTTTATGTCCTTACTGACCTGACATCCTTGCGCACGCTATCATACAAGTAACGCGCGCTAGTACATCGAAATAGCGTACGTTAGTCCGTCCATAGCGTACGCTAACGCCTCATTCCAGAGTCCAGAAAACTTACTATCCAGCGGGCCTAACGCACGCTATTGCACAAGAGTAGCGTGCGCTACTCGAACCTGGTTAGCGTGCGCTAGACATACAGTCTTAGCGTCCGCTAACTGCTATTTTCCAAATTTAAATTCGCAAGAAGGCCGGCTAAAACGAGCTCAATCCGAGAATCACAGAACCCAACAATTATCAGCCATGAATATGCCAAGGTCAATCATCAATATATACGGTCCAAATAACCACAATACCACAAAATACATCCGAAATAACACTCATAAAATACACGGGTATTACATACTTCATGATAGATATCTGGTCTAGTGTGTAATACCCAAGATTTTCGTTTCCAGTTGCGTTGAATTTCTCTACTGTTTGGTGGATTGTACGTTGCTCGTGCCTATATGTTTGTGTGACATGCATTGACGCATATTGGTTGCAATTCAGATTTGTGCGTGTTTGTCGTTCCCACTGTTATGATGAGTTCTGGAGCTATCTATGCAGTAAGAATAGTTCACACTACGCGCATGGATAGCACGCGCTAGTGCAGCGTTGCTAGCGTACGATAAGGCATAGTTAGCGCATGCTAACTGGAGGTGCAGAAACAGTCTAGAAGCTACTGGACTAGGTTGGAGGCCTCGTTAGCGCACGCTAACCTATCCAGTATAAAAACCGGACAACAGTCATTATTCCTGGTTCGTGTTCTTGGCCGATTTTACTCCATTCAAGGGTGTTTGGGAGATTTCTCGGTGATTTCATCATCATCTAATCCGTTGTTCTTCGTCGGATCGAGGTAATTCCTTGATTTCTCTTCGAGTTGACTTTTTGAAGGTTTTGTTCTTGATTTCGGATTTGATCCAGTTTTCATGAATCGGTTGTCATAAAAACATTGTTTTGAATATACCTTCAGTTCGTTCAACCCGATGGGTGATTTTGGTGTTCTTGATATGTCGTGGACATTTAATTTTTGATTAAATGTTCGAATGAGTTTTCCTTCAATAGTTTGATGTGATTCCCATTACTATTGGTCTTGATCCTCGTTGTGATCGTATTTTTGTTGTGTCTTGAAGTTGTAGGTATTCGGAGTTTCCCAGTCGAGCTGTGTTCGTTGGAGTGTCCGGTATCGGTTATTGAGGCAAGTATCATGTTTATATGATTTGTGTCTTGTGAATAGAGGTTACGTGTTAGATTTATGATGATTGATTTACCTAGATGAGTGTATATACATTTCATATGTCGTGATTATAAACCAATTGTAGTAAATATGAACTAATTGCAATAAATACTCCGTGTTGATTATGTTGTACTTGATTGTTCATACTCTAGGAATCATGATGGTTGTGATGATTATGTCGGATTTATTTTACGCTTGGACGTGTATTATGTGTTGTGTTATGTGTGCAGGGTTGTGATAATCTTGTTGGTTGGTTGTACACGTGGTTGAGCAATGTGTTGTGTTTCGATCATGAGTTATGCTTGATTATGTGTTATTGATGCTGATGGTTTGATTGTTGAGGTTGTGCTATGTGTGATAGTTGGGTGGAGTCGTGATAGACAAGTTAGTTGATTGATCTTGAACGTGTTGGTGTAATGTGAATGTGAATGTTGTGTGCTGGAATGCTAAGTTCACTCGTGTGGGTTCGACGGGGCCTATGGGGATTGATGACACAGGTCCATGTGATCACAACTTAGTATGTGGTGTTGTGGTCCAATCGTGCAGGTCTGATGAGGCCTACGATAACACATGGCACAGGTCCATGGGGCAGGACACAGTACATCCAACCGTGCGGGTTCCACGGGACCTACGGTGACACGTGACACAGGTTCACGGTGTCGGGATTGGTTGTTGTGATTGTTGTGTTGGCTCAATCCGTGTAGGTTGTTGAACCTACGGAGACTCGTGGCAAGCGATCACGGAGTCATGAGCATGATTGACTGTTATGATTGTTGTGATTGGTTAAGTCCGTGTGGGTCATTGAACCTACAGAGACATGTGACAGGGGATCACGGTGTCATAAATCATGTTTTGTAAATCAAGTTTTGAAATAAAGTTTTTAAGAAAAGAATGTTGGGTCGAGCCTCACAAGTTTTATGGAAATATTTTCGTACTGTAAATTTTTGGAATACAATTTGAATTTGGGCTAAGACCCTAAAATTTTCGAAAGGTTTTGAAATCCAGGACTCGAGATCCTAATAGTTCTTATTTCTAACAAATCCCGAGATGATGATTTTTATTTTCAAATGCTTCATCGCTTGTTTTCTTTTGCTAAAACCTCTTGGGAATGTTTTGGTAGTTGATTGTTGTATCTGATTCGTGGTTGCTGTTTGCTTGTTACATTTCGCATATCATGATAATTGTACTAGCCATTCAAATGCTAACCCCTTAAATGGGGGAAATGCTTTTCATGCATTTAAGGTATACTCAGTTCGAGGGAGCTGTCACAGGATTGGAACGAGAGATGATGAGCTATGATACTAATCAAGAGTGAGAGTTGGAACAGTCTTGTTGTATTGTCAAGTTATAATTAGTCTTACGTTGTACTATACTTCGACCCCTGCGTGGGTACTATTATAAAGAGTTATTTTCTATTGATTTTGTTTTTCGACCTCACCGGTCCACGAAGTTTACTTGTATTGACCTTAACGGTCCGTTTTGTTTTATTTTTTGACCCAGACGGTCAAGTCTTTGGTCGTTCTATGATGTTTAGCCTGGTAGATACTCGTGGGAAGGGTCTACGGCGTGTAATACTCCCATGTGGATTTGGGGGTGTTAGATTTATGGTATCAGAGCTTAGGTTGTGAAAATCTAGACTGTTGGGTTGAGTCAAGTCATGATTTGTTGAGTCGTGTTTTGTCGTTTCATCCGAGTTGTCGAGTTATCTAAGGTGTATGTTGACACAGTATGTCATCTGAGTTTTCGGTTGAGATTAGTATCGTGGGCGACCGTCATCTTCGTGCGAACTGTGGATGTAAGTCTCCTCTTCTATGTGAGATATCTGTGTTTCATGATTTCATTTATGTGTATGTTGTGTGATGAAATCTGTTTTTGGTAGTTGTGATGTACTATATGTGTGTTGAGCTAAATGTATTGATGGTTTGGATACCGAGTGGTGCAACATGATGTGGAAGCTTTGAACATTGATGTGTTCCAGGAAATGTATCGGCGGTAGAGTTTGTTGAGAAACTCAGATGAATGGTAACATTGATGGAAGCTTTGAACATTTTTTAATTAAGCTACTGACAGTTTTAATTAATTAATTGCTTGTCCAAGAGTAGTGTAACACCCCAAAGACGTTCGGGGCATATTACAGTGCCGTGAACCCCACACTTGGAGTCCACCAGGCTAACGTACCAAACCGACAATCGACACAAGACAAACATAATCAACGTACATACGAATCCATAATTCAAGACAAAAGACTGAACTCAACAATATCATTCAATATTAAATCTACCCCAAAACGGGTACATGACAATAACAAATTCAAGGAAGGGAGTACTCGAGTACTTAAGCAAATGACATAATAAATAACTTTAAAAGACAAGACACCAAACGGACAACCACTAAACAGAATCACTCTTGCCCATCATCCTCGTACGGCCCGCATGCTCGTTCGTCTCCATGACCTGTACCTGAAATACAAAAGTATTTCCCCCATTTAAGGGGTTAGCGACAACTGCTAGTGCAAGTACAATCCATTTGAACTACCATTCTAATCAAATGAAATATGTGCCAAAAATCATTTTAGAAAATATTTATATTCCGGAATATTACGGTGCTCAAGCACAAAATATATTTCTCCAACAAAACATTTCAAAGTTAACCGTTGGTACGAGACTCACGGCCACCGTACCCCGCAGAGGCCCCGTCGGACCATCCCTGGGTGGTTAACCCTAGTTCGTGATATGCACACACATGGAAATACGTATCCCCAGAGGCCCCATCAGATCATCCTTGGGTGAACATACACATATGCATCCACAACATATACGGAAAGCCATAATTCAAATACTAGAATATGCAAACAAATGTAGAGTACTTGACTTTGAGACATCTTCGACGAAATGGGAACGAACAACGACTACGATTGACCCAGAGGGAACACGACTGTTCCTAAACGAAGGGTTAACACAATTCAGTCCTATACGATAATAATAATCCGATGGAATACGCCCACAACCCCGATTACGAACTATAACAACATACGTACGATCGATATGGGCGAGGGTTTTCACAAAACCTCCCCGAATCGATAACTCACGAATTAAACACGCCGAAAATGGATTGGGAATCACCCAACAAGAATAATCGATTTGAAATATCACAACATAAATGAATAATTCGAGTTTAAACAAATGAAACCCGAAAAACCCCCAAAATGGATAAAAGTTAGAGTTCTAGATCAATTACTTTGGATTAAAGTAGAGAAGATGGATTAAGATAATGATATACTAATATTGGAACTCAATAATCGGTATGTAATGGAACTCCACAGATTATTCTCTACAAATCACCCCAAAATCGATGGAATCGCCCAAAGGATGATAAGAGGAGGAAAATGACTAGAAAGGGGGTTATTGTCCTATATATATAAGACATAATTAGCGCACGCTACTCATCAAAGATAGCGCGCGCTAACGGGGGTCGCAAGCAGTCCAGTAGCTGCTGCCCAGCATTGCTAGTGTGCGCTAGACAAGTAATTGGTTCCCGACTCGCATCCCCACAAAACTTAGCATGATGCCCCATTCGGACTCAAGTAAGGCACTGAATCGGGGGCCTGTCACACTCACTCATCATATGTCCGGGACGACCACAGTTAAAACTGGTGGGACCATGAACGGAAAAAGGCAGAGCAGACTTAGAACCATTTCCTCGCCCAAATGACAGGGATTGATTCCCGAAGACTCGCGAACCAGACTGAGCCTTCTGATATCCACCAGACATACCTCCCGAAAACTGCCCGAAGGTCTTCTGCTTCTTACCCTATGTTGCTGCCTCTATTACAGAAAACGACATCTCATAAGTCATCGCCTTGTTCTGACAATCCTTCAAAGTTGCACACCCCAGAGCAGACATGTAGTGACGAACCCACGTCTTCATCCGCATATCAAAGTGGCAGATCTTATCTAACTCATCCCGGACTTGATTTCTCATATAATGAAGCTGCTGAATGTAGTCCTTGATCGCCTGTGAAATAGGAACATCCTGGGGCTTAGCCTCACAGAAGGCTCGAATCCTCCCCTCTTTTACCGGCCAAGGACAATATTCGTCCTCCATCAACTCTCGGAACTCTTCCCACGTGGCTGCCCAGTCACGTGGTTTCACTGCCTGCCACCATGTTGCCGCCTCCTTGGCGAGGAAGTACTGAGCAATGGGTGCCTTCCTCTCCTCGGAGCATTCAGCCGCCTCGAATACCTTCTCCATCTCGAACAACCAACTCTCCCAACCAGAAGGGTCGAAAGTACCATCAAACTGCAGAGGACGCATACGAATCACGTCCTGAAGTAGATTATCGGTGTCGGAACCAATAGGCGGAACCGGGTTAACATTAGCTTGGCCGACCAAGACTGCCTGAGTCAGAAGCGTCATCTGGTTCGCTACTTGTTGTAAGATATTCGCTACTCCGATATTCTCATGAGCATTGCCAAAACTAGCAGACTGATCCTGCTGGCCTTCGGTGTTAAGCGGGATACTGTTCGACAAAGAAGGTGTTGCCGAACCATCCCCTGAGCTATCGGACATGGCCGCCCCACCGGCTGCGCCACGTACCCTACCGCGTCCGCGTCCTCTACCGGCAGGCATTCTGAAGAAGTAATGGGTAAGTACAATTCAAACACAAAACACAACATGACACTATGAAAGGAACAGAACATGATAACGTAACGAGTCGAGTTAGGAAAAACTTACGAGCACCGGCGTACTGCGATGATGACGTGGTAGTGATACTATTCAAAAGCGACACTCAACTAGACCCAAATAATCGACAGCCTAGGTATCCATAAACCTAAGCTCCGATACCATATTCTGTAACACCCCCAAGACGTTCGGGGCATATTACAGCGCCGTGGAACCCACACTTGGAGTCCACCAGGCTAACATACCAAACCGACAATCGGACACAAGACAAACATTATCAACATACATATGAATCCATAATTCAAGACAAAAGACTGAACTCAACAATATCATTCAATATTAAATCCACCCCAAAACGGGTACATGACAATAACAAATTCAAGGAAGGGAGTACTCGAGTACTTAAGCAAATGACATAATAAATATCATTAAAAGACAAGACATCAAATGGACAACCACTGAACAGAATCACTCTTGCCCATCATCCTCGTACGGCTCGCGTGCTCATTCGTCTCCACGACCTGTACCTGAAATACACAAGTATTTCCCCCATTTAAGGGGTTAGCGACAACTGTTAGTGCAAGTGCAATCTATTTGAACTACCATTCTAATCAGATGAAATATGCGCCAAAAATCATTTTAGAAAATATTTATATTCTGGAATATTACGGTGCTAAGCACAAAACACATTTCTCCAACAAAACATTTGAAAGTTAATCGTTGGTACGAGGCTCACGGCCACCATACCCCGCAGAGGCCCTGTCGGACCTTCCCTGGGTGGTTAACCCTAGTTCGTGATACGCACACGGCAATACATATCCCCAGAAGCCCCGTCAGACCATGCCTCGGTGAACATACATATATGCGTCCACAACATACAAGGAAAGCCATAATTCAAATACTAGAATATGCCAACAAATGTAGAGTACTTGCCTTGGAGACATCTTCGAGGAAACGGGAACGAACAATGACTACAATTGACACGGAGGGAACACGACCGTTCCTAAACGAAGGGTTTACACAACTCAGTCCTATACGATAACAATAATCCACTGGAATATGCCCACAACCCCGATTACGAACTATAACAACATACGTATAATCGATACAGGCGAGGGTTTTCACAAAACCTCCCCGAATCGATAACTCACGGATTAAACACGACGGAAATGGATTGGGAATCACCCAACAACAATAATCGATACGAAATATCACAATAAATGAATAATTCGAGTTTAAATGAACGAAACCCAAAAAACCCCCGAAATGGATAAAAATTTGGGTTCTAGATCAATTACCTTGGATTAAAGTGGAGAAGATGGATTAAGATGATGTACTAAGATTAGAACTCAATAATCGGTTTGTAATGGAACTCCATGGATTATTCTCCACAAATCGCCCCAAAAATTGCTGGAATTGCCCAAAGGATGAGAAGAGGAGGAAAATGACGAGAAAGGGGGCTGCTGTCTTATATATATATATATATATATATATATATATATATATATATATGACATAATTAGCGCACGCTAATCATCAAAGATAGCGCGCGCTAACGGGGTTCGCAAGCAGTCCAGTAGCTGCTGCCCGGCGTTGCTAGTGTGCGCTAGACAAGTTTAGCGCACGCTAAATACTACTCGATAGCGTGCGCTACGAAGGCTTAGCGCGCGCTACCTGATGGTCATAATTCAGGATTCTGAGTCCAGAACCCCACTGCCCAGGACGCTGAAAATGATAACGCATGCTATAACTACGAGTTAGCGTGCGCTAATTGCACATCGATAGTGCACGCAAGAAATAACGAGTAGCGTGCGCTACCCACGCAGCAGTTCAGTAATGCTCAGTCCAGTACACTGCTGCAAAAAGGTACGAACTCGAAACACAACGCACGGACAGAAACCAGAGCATAAACACGAAATATTCAAGACGACGAAGCCAAGCGCTGAAAGAAAATACAATTCCGACTAACGGGGAATCCGAAATGCGACAAAGACGATAAAATTCCTTAAACTTATAGGAAATTAGAAAATGGCCCAAATGTCCGAAAATCATGATACAACGTCGGATTCACAACCCGGAACTCACAGCATGAGCAACTCAACCATACGAACTCATGTAAACAAAGAAACAACGAAAACGAATGAGTTTTACGAGAATCGAACGTACATACGGCAACACATAACATAAAATGGAATTACGTAAAAACATCTCCGAAACTTGTCCAAATGGAAAAACTCCAAGAACAAAGTAGATTCAAAACGTTGAAACGGTTACAAGAGATTCGATAAAAATAGACATACACCAAAAATGGAACCTGCCAAAAATAGAAAGGTACGGATATTACAAGTAGTACCACTAGAACCTTGCTATTATATCTGAATTGAATTCACATATATGGTTTAGCATAATAATCCTTTTCTAGCTCCCCAATGGTATATCATCAACCCGCATTAGCTAGTACATAATTTCTAGTTATAATATTAGTTGTCATATAAAAAATTATTGCCAAAAATATGAAGCATATTGAGCCAATCAATGTAACTCTCACCCATGATAAATCAAATCAATAATTACTATAATACACAATTAATATTACATACTAGAATTAAGAAATAATGTCTTTTCGAGACTTCGTTCTTCTTACACTTAGTATAGAAGAATATATCTCACTATGATCTAGTTCAAAGTATGCAAATATGCTAATGTATGTTAATAGTCAAGACCAATAATCTCAAGCAAACACTACAAGCTTTCACAAAAAATTTCTAATAATTATATTAGGTTGTGAACTATTATATACTTTATAACGCAAATAATATAATCTTCCATATGACATAAACACACCAGAAAATCTGCAATATAAAATAAATAAATAATATTTTTACATCAATGTGAATTAATATGAAAAATATGTGACAAAACGTAATTAATAATCTCATAGATAGTTACAGAAAAAAAGGTAATACAAGCATAAAGTATGATCTGCAGTATACAACCCTAACTGTAATACCCGTATTTTTTTGTTTCTATATTTTTCGATTCTAGAGACTCACTTGTGTTCATTGACATATTTTGGACATGTGTTCATCATTCGAGCGAGTTTTGATATTGCTTTGGATTAATTGGCATATTATTTCGACCTTTCCACATTTAGGTTCGACTTTGTATAATCACCATCAACTCTTGAAAACTCCAAAAATTCTGAAACTTAACAATATAATAAAGCATCGAGTTACTTTTCAATGGTTCAAACGGCGAGTCAATCCGAGTTCGTATGAAAAAGTTATGTTCATATTTGTAAAAACTATCTATACAAAATCTAGTTCTGCCCACAGAACTCGACCGTGTCAATCCGACATGTCATCTGGCAGCAGTATAAAACATGGGAAATAGGTTTCTTAGCCCATTTCTTCATTCTTCCTCATCATTGGGCGATTTGGGAGACCTTGTTCGAAGGTGAAGGTGGATCAAGGTCAGATATCATCACTCATCCATATTTTTGAGTTCCTAATAAGGATTGACAACATCTAATCCATCCTTCTTCGCAGGATCGAAAGTATTTTTCTTGATTTCCCAAAGTTGATCTTTTGGGGGATTTTGGTCTTGATTCTAATTCTTATCCATTTTTGACGTTCAAGTGATATTTTATAACGTTGTTTTGATCATGTTCTATGGATTGTATATACATATCTTTGGTTCATTCGACCCGGTTGATGATTTTGGGTGTTCTTGAAGAACCATGAACATTTAATGTCCAATGTTTCGATGAGTTCTTTCGGTGGATGGATATTTTTTCCATCGTTATTGGTCGTTATTCTCGTACTGAATATGTTGTTGTTGATTTCTCACGAAGGTGGTAGGTTTTCGGGGGCTGCTCGACCGTGTCCATTCGTTGTTCCATTGCTCATAGTTTTGAGGCAAGTATCTTGTCCATACATTATATATTTTGTGGATATAATGGTTGATAATTGACGATATATGCTAAATAAACGCTTATAACTACGTTTCAAAATAATCAATATATGTTTCAATTAAGATTGTCTTTAAAGATAACTCGTGTGTTTTGTGGTTAAATGTGCTTATTTGCGTATGTGTATTAGTGTTGAATATATGAATGCTTACTTTCGTGTGGTGTCGTTTTGGTCAGATTATATTAGGGCTGGGACCGGTTCGGTTCTTGGTAAAAAAATTAAAGAACCAGAACTGGTTTTTAAATATATAAATTGTTTCGATTTTTGACCACTTTTTTCAAGAACCGAATTAGGGACCAAACCGAAAAAACCGGTTTTTTCTTCAGGAACCGGAACCGAATTTAATGTGTAAAAACCAGGTGTTTTGGTTCTTTTAGGAACTGAATTGTGCAAAAAAAATCGAATTTTGTAAAAAAAAATCCGAATTTTGAGTAGAAAACGAATTTAATGTGTAATATTTTGAACAAAATACATTTAATTTGCTTTATTTAACACCTATATTATGTAAAAATTTATATATAATTTTATTTTCATTATATATATATAATATATAGAACTGGTTCCAAAACCGGAACCGAAACCGAATTATTAAAAAGGAACCGAATTAAGAACCGCAACCAGTTAATAAAAAAACGGAACCAGAACCGAATTTTTCGGTTCGGTTCTTATTAAAATTTGGTTCTTCGGGTAAAAATCCCCGCCCTAGATTATATCGTTTCTAGATTTAAAGTTCTAACCTTTCGTTAAGGTGTGTGTGTGGATACGTGTGTTTATTGATGATTATGTGACGTTGTGTGATAAAGGTTGTAACTCTTTTTTGAGGAGGTTGTGCCATTCGGCGTGGTTGGAAATATATTCTTTCTCGTTGCTATGTGATTGGCACTAGTTGCATTGTTGGATTCTAGTGTTGATAGTATTATTTCATTGGTCGTGAGTATGTGTCGGATAATCTGGCCATTCTAGCAAGGTACCTCGACTATATATATTGTGATTGACTTTCGAGGCTTGTGGTTTTGCAAGTATGAATTGTGGAAATTGTGATGTTTGTGTGTTGTGAGGATGTTCTCGGGGTACTCTCACCTGGGGATTGCTCGACGGGGCACACAGGGACTTGGCCGGGTGGCCTTGTGCGAGGGTTACCTTCGAGGTGGGGTATTCTCACATGGGGATTGCTCGATGGGGCACACAGGGACTTGACCGGGTGGTCTTGTCACGAGAATTACCAAAGAGTTTTGCTGATGATTAATTGTGATATGTCCGCATTACTCTTCACTATCGAGCAAGAGCTACTTAGAGTATCACAATGTTCTGTTCTCGAGGTCGAGATACATTATATATAGAGTCCTGGTGTTTGATAGAATGGCATGAGAATGAAGTGTTGTGCGTAATTTGTCCTTGTGAGTGAATTGATTTGGATAGTTAGGTCGTGGACCCCGTGTTTCGTGATCTGTTTGTATTTTAGAAAATAATGTTTGGGCTGTGACCCTAAGTGGTTTTCGATTTGTTAAGAACTCTTCAATCTCAAATATTTTCAAAACTCTCGAGATCTTGTATTGACTTTCAAAGCGACCACTCATTTCATTTCTACTTTACGGTTTGAACTATTTTATCCAAATGAAAAATCTCGGGAAGTCTTTCGATGTGAATGAGCCGTGGATTATTCAAGTTATTGTACTCTCGAAATGTGCTGTGTATGGCTCGTTTTTGCACTTTATACTTGCACTAGCAAAATAGTGGAATTTTGCTAACCCCCGAGTAATCGGGGGTGGATGTCTGTATTGCGTCCAGGTACATGCAGGTCCTTGGGACGCTAAACACAAGATCGTTGCGAAGGATGATGGAGGGCGAGTGATACTAATCACATGAAGACCAGTTTTGGGTGTAGTGAGTTGGAGTTCATTGTTTGGTCTTTTCCGCTGTCGTATTTTTCTGTTTGCGAGTGTATTTGACCCTTGCGTGGGTATGAGTCCTATTAGAGTTATGTATATTTGAGTTATATGTTATTATTGAAAGACCAAGTCTATCTAATGATTCGTAATTTAGCCATGTTGGCAAGATATGTGATGTCTTGTTCTGTGTTTAGCCTGGTAGATTCTCACGGAGAGGGTCTGCAGTGTGTAATATTCCCGGATAGTTTCTGGGCTGTTACATTTATGGTATCAGAGCTTAGGTTGTGGAAAACTAGGTTGTGAGGTTTAGTCGTGTATTGTCGAGTCTTATCTTGTCGGATTATGTCTGACTGAGTCGTGTTGCGACGCGTCGTCTGTGATGTCGGTCGTGATTAGTATCAAGGTGCAGCCATCATCTTCATGCGACCTGTGATGTAAGCCTCCTCTATTATATCTTGTATGTAGTGACTTTATTACATGTGTGTTGGGAGATGGAATTCGTATTTGATACTAGGGGTATATTATGTGTGTAATGAGCTAGATATATTGATGGATTGGACACTGAGTGGTGTAGTGGTTATGAAAATTTGAACATTGATATGTTTCGAAAAGTGTATCGATGGTAGAAGTCATTGAGAAACTCAGATAGATGTTTTTGACGTATGCTTTGTAGCACCCCAAATCTCATGGGGGACATTACACACCGTAGAACCTTCACAATGTCTACCAAGCTAACACATGACACATACTCCACAAAATAAATCCCATAGGACAAATTATTAATAATAAATAGGGTCGTGGCATCGGCCAAAACATTATAGTTCAATATCAACAAAGCAGAGAGTGAACGGTATTCAATGCCCATGCAGGGGACTTCAACGACGTCATTAATCAATAACTGAATAAATATAGTAAAAAGAAATAACACCAACTCAAGCCTCATCATCATGCTGGACCATCCTTTGCATGCGTGTCCCATGCCGGCTCCTCAGCTTGACCGGTACCTGAAATACGTAAGACCCATTTCCCCCATTCAAGGGGTTAGCATTCGAATAGCTAGTGCAAGTACATAATTAGACTACATTATATACAGATACGATTCAACACAGTTAACTCATTAGAAAGCATTTGAAAACAATATTCAGAATATCACATTTGCGTCAAAATAGTATATCAACACACTTCATCAATACCACCATCCACACTCTGTATCCTGCGGTCGTACCCATTAGTATCGACCCCCAAAGGCCCCTTCGGACCGTCCCTGGGTGGGAAACCACTTCCGCGGCCGTACTCATTAGTATTGGCCCCCAGAGGCCTCGTCGGACCATCCCTAGGTGGAAGAACATCATCACACACCCACGGTATCATAATTTATGATCGTATCGAAACCGTAAACCACATAACGAAATGTAATGCATGTACTTGCCTTGAATAACATGCCGTGAAGGAAATAGTGAAAGGAAAAGGTTTCGGTCTGGATAATCTTCACAATTCCACTCCTATCACAATAACAATATACAATCAACCACAAGATTGCGGGAACGTAAGAATTGGTCCTAAGTTCTACCCGTTGGAACAATTCATCGGTCACTACGAGGTCGTAAACGATCCCAATCTATTAACGGAGAAAACCTCATATTCTAATCCGTAAAACTACAAGAGAAGCAAGGGATTACGATTACACCATCATAATCTAACAATCATTTAAGCCAAATCGGACAAGAAGGATAGAAATCACAACAAAACCCCAAAATCCCCAAAAGTTAGGGTTCTAAGAATATACCTCGATTTGAAGGCGAATCCCGGATGATTTAGCGTTAGTTTAATGCTTCTCTACTGAAGTCTAGATGAAGATTGGCCGAACCCTAATTCAAATGGGTGTTTTGGTCACGGAATGGAGAAAGAGAGGTGAAAAATGACAGAAATCGGCCGCTGCCCAGTTTATAAACTGGCCGATGTTATGGCCGTAACATCCCATACATACGGCCGTAACTTGAGTATATTACCGCCGTAAGTAGATATCTTTACGGCCATAACTGGATCTATGGGAGAATCTGGACAACAATTATGAAGCCTACTTACGGATGTATAATGATAAGGTTACGGCCGTAACATCTCTTACGGCCATAACATTTATATCATACGCACGTAACTTGCTACTGGATTCCATGCAGAAAATGAAGCTGAGCTACTGCGGTACAATGAAGAATATACATCCGTAACACTCGAACATTACGACCGCAACTCTCCTAGCTTACGGTCGTAACCTGCTTCTGACAGCAGATACAAGAGGAACTACGGCTCGTCGGCAATCGAACGGAGAGTACAAATATAAATCAACGGTTACACGAAGATTTCTTCTGATGAGACACTTGCAACATCCATCACACGACCCCGTCCGTCCGAAGGTCGGAATTAAACGAATATCAACATTAACGCCCAACAAATAGGAATTCACCAAAACGACCCCAACCCTCGAAAATCTAGATTCGAGGTCAGAACAACAATCTCAGAGAGTGGTATCATGCACATAAATATTAAAGGAACTCATAGGAGTAACGAAATGTCAGATTAGAACGAGATTTATGAGAATCGATTCTCAACGCGGAAAAGTTACACAATAAGCAAAATCCCATAAAACAACTCCGAAACTCGTTCGGATGGTCATAAATGCAAAACAAAATGGTTTCAGCATACTACAACACTTATAAGCGAGTCGTCCGAAATAAAAACTTACTAAAAATAGAAATTACTAAAAATAGAAAGTGCGTATATTACATGCTTGAATTTGGTGTTTCAGAATAGTGATTGTTGAATTGACGATTATATATGCCAGATGGGCATGTGTTTAAAAATTAATTATTTTGGATAGTTGTCGTAATTATATCCGCTGCGTGTCTATTCAAAATGGTTCTCTGAAAAGTTCCTAGACTTGAGTATGTTTGCGGAAAATCAATATTCGAAAATATTTTGACGGTGCATTCAAAAGAGGATTTAGTGTGGATTTTAAAAAGTTGTTTAAACCCTTAGCGAGCCGGCTTTGTAACTTCAAATGAAATCTTACGACGGTAATTGAAAGATGTGTTTTAAAGTATTTTGGACATTTTCTAAAATTTTACCGTCGTTGATCTTTTCTCGTGTTCAAAAGGATTTTGAAAATGATTTTAACGTATTGATTTTATTTTCAAATGACTCGAATATACGATTTTAAAAATCTTTCACATCATAAAACTTTGTTTTCTTTAAAACAAAAATATGATTTTCATTTTCAAAAATAAATAATGAAAGATGAAAAATCCTACTCGGCTTAAATTTTAAAATTTCGGACTTGGAAAATTTTCTGAGAAGAGTCAGTTAGCGCACGCTAATGTCGTCATTTGCTCACGATAATGAACCTGGACCAGAGTGTGGATTGAATTGAGTTAGTTAGCGCAAGTTAGCAGACTCATTAACGCACGCTAATTTTATACTTAGCACGCGTTAAATTCATCGTGTGGGGGATGTGGATTTTTGCTTAAAGTGACAGGCTAGAGTTGAACCGTGTGGTGTCAAGCCGTTGTGATGTGTTTGTCATATTACCGTTCTTGATGGGGAATTTTGGATGAGTTCCCAATTGTTGTGTTGCATGGTTTGAATTTGCTAGTGACCCATATGATGTTATTCCGATGTGAAAATTTACCTGGGATTGTTATTCCGATGTGAATGTTGGTCTGTTGAGGTATTATGTGCGAGTATGAGTGGTTTACCACCCAGGGATGGTTCGGCGAAACCTATGGGGGTCGATGCTAAGGGCCATGATCGCGGGTTACATTGTGTGTTGTTAATTATGATGATGTTGCGTGGTAACATGTGGTTACCCTGTGTGTTGTCAATTGTGATAAGGATACGTGATGACGTAGTTATTTTGATGACATTGTTCCCAAAGAAATTGATCCTTCAAAATGTTGTTTTGAAATTTTTTCAAAGAGAGATAGTTGAGACTTATGATTCATGATTTTGGTAAAACAACCCGAGGTATCAAAAGTATTTTCAATTCTTATGCGGGAAAACATATAAATTCAAAGATTTTCAAATGATATTATTTAAATGGATACCTCATGGAGTTTAAAAAAAAATGATTGGCTACCATGTGTAGTATATTATGGCCATGATTGTAACGATAATGGTCGTTAGATTTCTGTTGATACTTTCTGAACTTGTTTTTGTTCTTTGTTTTTTTCATTCGAACGAGTTGCGATATTGCTTCGGATTAATCCGTTTATCATTATGACCTTTTCAAGTTCGGTTCGAATCTCGTGAGCCCCATGCGAAATGAACGTCTTGTAGTTCTTACATGTTCATTTAATGTCTTGAGTTGAGGTGTGAACTTTGGAGTTGTTGTTCGATCGTTGTTGTTTGATCGTTGTTGTTCGATCATTATTATTCGATCGTTGTTGTTCGAACATTGTCGTTCGATCATTGTTGTTTGATCGCTGTTATCTGATCGTCGTTATTGTTCGATCTCGTATCGTGATTATTGACAGTCTGGGCCACTTCGTAATTTTCCAGAGTTTCAACTAATTGTCTTCGTATGTGATCTTCCAAAGCTCTGAGACTATCAGAATTATATACCTGTCCAGTGTTAGACTCGCGTTTTGATTGTTGTACTGCTCTGATTTATCAACCGTAGCGATTCATGTTCGTTGCATCTCGTAAACACTCTTGCGTATTGAACGGACAACAGCAACTCTATGTTGTATGGAACTTTTGTATGCTATCAGGAGTAGATAACGTGTGTTATCTAGGCTCGCCCAGCCTTGATTGTTTCATCTTTTAAGTTTCGGGACGGAACTTCTTTTTAGTGGGGTAGAATGAATACCTGTATTTTTTTTGTTTCTATATTTTTCGATTCTAGAAACTCGCTTTTGTTCATTGACATATTCTGGACATGTTTTGTTCAGCACTTTTCGTCATTCGAGCGAGTTTTGATATTGCTTCGGATTAATCGGCATATTATTTCGACTATTCCACATTTAGGTTCGACTTTATATAATCTCCATCAATTCTTTAAAACTCCAAAAGTTCTGAAACTTAACAATATGATAGAGCATCGAGTTAGCTTTCCAATGATTCAAACGGCGAGTCAATCCGAGTTCGGACGAGAAATTTATGTTCATATTTGTAAAAACTATCTATACAAAATCTAGTTCTGCCCACGGAACTCGACCGTGTCAAATCCGACACGGCCTGTGTCTTCTGGAAGCAGTATAAAACATGAGAAACAGGTTTCTTAACCCGTTTCTTCATTCATCCTCTTCATTGGGCGATTTGGGCGACCTGGTTCGAAGGTGAAGGTAGATCAAGGTCTCCATATTTTTGAGTTCCTAACAAGGATTAACATCTAATCCATCGCTGTTTGCCGGATCGAAGGTATTTTCATTGATTTCCCAAAGTTGACCTTTTGGGGTTTTTGGTCTTGATTCTGATTCTTATCCGTTTTTGACGTTAAAGTAGTATTTTATAACGTTGTTTTGATCATGTTCAATGGATTGTATATCCATATCCTCGGTTCATTCAACCTGGTTGATGATTTTGGGTGTTCTTGAAGAACCGTGAACATTTAATGTCTGATTAAATGTTTCAATAAGTTCTTTCGGTGGATGGATGTGTTTTCCATTGTTATTGGTCGTTATTCTCGTAGTGATTGTGTTGTTGTTGATTTCTCGCGAAGGTGGTAGATTTTTGGGGGCTGCTTGACCGCATCCGTTCATTGTTCCATTGCTCGTGGTTTCGAGGCAAGTATCTTGTCCATACATTACATGTTTTGTGGATATAATGGTTGATAATTAATGATAATTGACGCTTATAACTTGTGTGTTTTGTGGTTAAATGTGCTTATCTGAGTATATGTATTAGTGTTGAGTATAGGAATGCTTACTTTCGTGTGGTGTCGTTTTGGCGTGACTATATCATTTCTAGATTTAAAGTTCTAACCTTTCGTTAAGGTGTGTGCATGGATACGTGTGTTTATTGATGATCATGTGACTTTGTGTTATAAAGGTTGTAACTCCTTTTTGAGGAGGTTGTGCCATTCGGCATGGTTGGAAAGGTATTCTTTCGCGTTGCTATGTGATTGGTACTAGTTGCATCGTTGGATTCTAGTGTTGGTGGTATTGTTTCTTGGTCGTGAGTATGTGTCGGATAATCTATTCATTCTAGCAAGGTACCTCGACTATTTGTATTGTGATTGACTTTCGAGGCTTGTGGTTTTGCAACTGTGAATTGTGGGAATTATGATGTTTGTGTGTTGTGACGATGTTCTCGAGGTACTCTTACCTGGGGATTGATCGATGGGGCACATAGGAACTTGGCTGGGTGGCCTTGCGTGAGTACTACCTTCGAGGTGGGGTATTCTCACCTTGGGATTGCTCGACGGGGCACACAAGGACTTGACCGGGTGGTCTTGTCATGAGAATTACTAAAGATATTTGCTGATGATTAATTGTGATATGTCCGGAGTATCACAATGTTCTGTTCTCGGGGTCGAGATACATTATATATAGAGTCTTGGTGTTTGGCTAGAATGGGATAAGAATTAAGTGTTGTGTGTAATTTGTCCTTGGGAGTGAATTGATGTGGATAGTTGGGTTGTGGACCCCATGTTTCATGATCGGTTTGTATTCTGGAAAATATTATTTGGGCTATGACCGTAAGTGGTTTTCGATTAGTTGAGAACTCTTCAATCCCAAATGTTTTCAAAACTCCTGAGTTCTTGTATTGACTTTCAAAGCTACCACACGTTTCATTTCAACTTTTACGGTTTGAGCTATTTTATCCAAATGAGAAATCTCGGAAGTCTTTCGGTGTGAATGGGCCGTGGATTATTCAAGTTATTGTACTCTCGAAATGTGTTGTGTATGTCTCGTATTTGCACTTTATACTTACACTAGCAAAATAGTAGAAGTTTGCTATCCCCTGAGTAATCGGGGGGGTGGATGCTTGTATTGCGTCCAGGTATATGTAGGTCCTTGGGAAGCTAAACATAGGATCTTTACGAAGGATGATGGAGGTCGAGTGATACTAATCACATGAAGACCAGTTTTAGGTGTAGTGAGTCGTAGTTCATTGTTTAGTCTTTTCCGCTGTCATATTTTTCTATTTGTGAACGTATTTGACCCTTGCGTGGGTATGAGCCCTATCAGAGTTATGTATATTTGAGTTGTATGTTATTGTTGAAAGACCAAGTCTGTCTAATGATTCGTAATTTAGCCATGTCGGCAAGACATGTGATGTCATGTTCTGTGTTTAGGCTGGTAGATTCTCACGGAGAGGATCTGCAGCGTGTAATATTCCCGGATAGTTTCTGGGAGTGTTACACTAACAATCTCCCAATTGTACTCAAAGCATGATTTTAAGCATACTACTCCATTACATCCTCTATCATGTCTCACACTTATACTCAAAGCAATACTGCCATACACTCTAATCCCATTCCCTCCAGATGCCATTCAAAAACTTATGAGGGCAAGCCTTTTTTGATAGGATCAGCAAGATTATCTTCTGATCCAACCCCAACTACAACTACATCTACTTGCCTTATGGGCTCGTGGTTCTGTCACATTTGCCAATGCACCGATATTATTATAATAAAGTGTAATGCTCTCTCGTAAATCAGGAATCACATCTATGTCCTGTAGGAAGTACTTGAGACATACTACCTCTTTCGATGCCTTATAGATTGCCACGTACTCGGCTTCCATGGTAGAGTCTGATATATATTTCTGCTTTACACTCCTCCAACTATTAGTTCCACCTCCCAGAGTAAACACATAACCTAAAGTAAACTTGGACTTTTCTTTGTCTTTAGAAGAATTTTAGTCAATATAATGGACATATGTTGTCTAATTGATATACCAACATGTTCTCCCTAGTCCTTATCAGGTACTTGCATATTAGGGTTTAACTAATATCTAGCAGTCAGGCCTACTTCATGATAGATATATGGTCTAGTGTGTAATACCCAAGATTTTTTATTCCGGTTGCGTTGAATTTCTCTACTGTTTGGTGGATTGTACGTTGCTCGTGCCTATATGTTCGTGTGACATGCATTGATGCATATTGGTTGCAATTCAGATTTGTGCGTGTTTGTCGTTCCCACTATTATGATGAGTTCTGGAGCTATCTGTGCAGTGAGAATAGTGCACACTACGCGCATGGATAGCGCGCACTAGTGCAACGTTTCTAGCGTACGCTAAGGCATAGTTAGCGCACGCTAACTGGAGTTGCAGAAACAGTCCAGAAGCTACTGGACTGGGTTAGAGGCCTCGTTAGCGCACGCTAACGATTGCTGTTAGCGCACGCTGTTAGCGCACGCTAACCTATCCAGTATAGACAGCAGTCATTATTCCTGGTTCGTGTTCTTGGCCGATTTTACTCCATTCAAGGGTGTTTGGGAGATTTCTCGGTGATTTCATCATAATCTAATCCGTTGTTCTTCGTCGGATCGAGGTAATTCCTTGATTTCTCTTCGAATTGAATTATTGAAGGTCTTGTTCTTAATTTCGGATGTGATCCAGTTTTCATGAATCGGTTGTCATAAAAACATTATTTTGAACATACCTTCAGTTCGTTCAACCCGATGGGTGATTTTGGTGTTCTTGATAGGTCGTGGACATTTAATGTTTGGTTAAATGTTCGAATGAGTGTTACTTCAATAGTTTGATGTGATTCCCATTACTATTGGTCTTGATCCTCGTTGTGATCGTGTTTTTGTTGTGTCTTGCAGTTGTAGGTATTCGGAGTTTCCCGGTCGAGCCGTGTTCGTTGGAGTGTCTGGTATCGGTTATTGACGCAAGTATCATGTTTATTTGATTTGTGTCTTGTGAATAGAGGTTACGTGTTAGATTTATGATGATTGATTTACCTAGATGAGTGTATATATATTTCATATGTCGTGATTATAAACCAATTGTAGTAAATATGAACTAATTGCAATAAATACTCCGTGTTGATTATGTTGTACTTGATTGTTCATACTCTAGGAATCATGATGGTTGTGATGATTATGTCGGATTTATTTTACGCTTGGACGTGTATTGTGTGTTATGTTATGTGTGTAGGGTTGTGATAATCTTGTTGGTTGGTTATACACGTGGTTGAGCAATGTGTTGTGTTTCGATCATGAGTTATGCTTGATTATGTGTTATTGATGTTGATGGTTTGATTGTTGTGGTTGTGTTATGTGTGATAGTTGGGTGGAGTCGTGATAGACAAGTTGGTTGATTGATCTTGAACGTGTTGGTGTAATGTGAATGTGAATGTTGTGTGCTGGAATGCTAAGTTCACTCGTGTGGGTTCGACGGGGCCTATGGTGATTCATGACACAGGTCCATGTGATCACAACTTAGTATGTGGTGTTGTGGTCCAATCGTGCAGGTCTGATGAGGCCTACGATAACACATGGCACAGGTCCATGGGGCAGGACACAGTACGTCCAACCGTGCGGGTTCCACGGGACCTACGGTGACACGTGACATAGGTTCACGGTGTCGGGATTGGTTGTTGTGATTGTTGTGTTGGCTCAATCCGTGTAGGTTGTTGAACCTACGGAGACTCGTGGCAAGCGATCACGGAGTCATGAGCATGATTGACTGTTGTGATTGTTGTGATTGGTTAAGTCCGTGTGGGTCGTTGAACCTACAGAGACACGTGACAGGGGATCACGGTGTCATAAATCATGTTTTGTAAATCAAGTTTTGAAAAAACGTTTTTAAGAAAAGAATGTTGGGTCGAGCCTTACGAGATTTATGGAAATGTTTTCGTACTGTAAATTGTTGGAATACAATTTGAATTTGGGCTAAGACCCTAAAATTTTCGAAAGGTTTTGAAATCCAGGACTCGAGGTCCTAATAGTTCTTATTTCTAACAAATCCCGAGATGATGATTTTATTTTCAAATGCTTCATGGCTTGTTTTCTTTTGCTAAAACCTCTTGGGAATGTTTTGGTAGTTGATTGTTGTATCTGATTCGTGGTTGCTGTTTGCTTGTTACATTTCGCATATCATGATAATTGTACTAGCCATTCAAATGTTAACCCCTTAAATGGGGGAAATGCTTTTCATTGGAACGAGAGATGATGAGCTACGATACTAATCAAGAGTGAGAGTTGGAACAGTCTTATTGTATTGTCAAGTTATAATTAGTCTTACGTTGTACTATACTTCGACCCCTGCGTGTGTACTATTATAAAGAGTTATTTTCTATTGATTGTGTTTTTCGACCTCATCGGTCCGCGAAGTTTACTTGTATTGACCTTAACGGTCCGTTTTGTTTTATTGTTTGACACGGATGGTCAAGTCTTTGGTCGTTCTATGATGTTTAGCCTGGTAGATCCTCGTGGGAAGGGTCTACGACGTGTAATACTCCCATGTGGATTTGGAGGTGTTACATTTATGGTATCAGAGCTTATGTTGTGGAAATCTAGACTGTCGGGTTGAGTCGAGTCGTGATTTGTTGAGTCGTAGTAGCGCACGCTATCACTATTTAGCTCCTTCAATATAATATCGATCTGAGATTGATCTAATTAAATGTTTTGAATGGAATAATTATCAAAATACATTTTGAGTCAACAATTAGTATCGGCCCCCAGAGGTCCCGTCGAACTATCCCCAGGTGGAAGAATAACAACACACACCTGTTATCACAATCATCATTCATGTCGAATTCGTAACACACATAACATAATATAATACATGTACTTGCCTCGAATAACACGACGTGAAGGAAACGGTGAAAGGAAAGGGTTTCGGTCCAACTCTCTCAAAAGTCCTAATACACACGACACATAATCAATCAGAACAATTACGAAACATAGGAAACCATCCTAAGTTATACCCAAAGGAATAATTCGCCGGACACTACATGGGCACAATCCAACATAATCGACTAACGGAAGAATTCACGAAATTTATTCCACAAAACTACCAGGATAACAAAGGATTTCAAGTATACAACCATAATCCAACAACAACCTCGTCCGAATCGGATTAAGAAGATGAAATCATAGAAAATCCCTCAAAATTGGATCTGAGATTGATCTAATTAAATGTTTTGCAGAACATGGCAGCCCACTACGATGTTTTGAAGGGTGTCAGCGAGCTGGCTGCTTACTTGCGAGTAACTTCCAAGGGCTGAGTGCAGCAGCCGCCCTCTAAAGAAACACACAAGAAAGTTTTCCGGCAGTGTCGAGAACAAGATTCCAGCGACTTGCTCCGGTGGGTAGTGTGGGCGAGCGGCATTCTCTAACGTGGGCATTCGATAACCAACCTGGTAGTCGGGCGACCATGGTGCGGGTGTTGCTTGCTTGTGCAAACATCGCAGTAGAGAAGCTAGATTTTGTATTTGAGATGCTGTCCGTGAGTTGGTTGGTTCGGTCGAGCGGTAACCTCCGCCGCTCGTGGGCTTTTTCTGGCATTGTCTCAAACGGGAGTTTGGTAAGCTGCTTGGGTGGGCAGTCTCAGTGAGCGACGTACCGGTACGTGAGCATTTGATAACCTATTGGGTCGTCGGACGAGCATGGTGAGGCGGTCGCTTGTTGGGGCAAAACATCGTAGTGGGCTGCCATGTTCTGCGATTAGATGCATGTTCGGAAATTTAATATCTCATATCATAGTAGCGCACGCTATCACTATTTAGCTCCTTCAATATAATATCGATCTGAGATTGATCTAATTAAATGTTTTGAATGGAATAATCATCAAAATACATTTTGAGTCAACAATCTCCCCCTTTTTGATGATGTCAAAACATTTAATTTATACCTGCAAAAATATTTTAAATGATTCGAATCAAGGTAACTTGTTCGATATATTAGTATATTTTTGGAGTATTCTCCCCCTTTTTGACATAAACAAAAAGTAACTCCCCCTGAATTGTTGCACTTTAATAAATACCAACGAAAATGCCATTATCCAAAGCGAAATTACATAAATAACAATACTCGTAAACAACAAATACCAAGTAAAGTGAAATGCGAATATCATTAAGATAGAGTTCAAGCAATACATAAAGTTTTCATGACATGAGAACAGTATTGCCGGTTACTGAGCATAATGTACGTTATGCTTAATACTTAGCGTACGTTAGTTTATCTGTGTAGTTGAGTAAGTAGCCTCTGGAGCAATCTTTGCATACGCTATATGTAGGATATAACGTACATAAAGGTTAATTACGTACGCTATCCCAGTTCCTCAACGTACGTAAAATACAGACACAGTCGGTGAGCACTGGACATTTTCCTATGTATGCATTCTGACTAGACCGTAGCATACGCTAGTACCTTTTACGTACGCTAAGCTTGCCATGCAATGTATGTAATGTAACTTGTGCATCGAGGCAGTGAGTTCTGTGGGGTTCATTGCGTATGCAATGCAGATGCCTTAATGTACGTTAAAAGGTTAACGTACGTAATGTCTATGGTGTTGCGTACGTAATGATATTCACCTATATAAGCGGACTACGGATCTAATTTCACCATTTTTTTCATCTTCTTCTTCTTCCCGGAGATTTGTCGACTTGGTTCGAGGGTGAAGGTGGATTAAGGCAAGATATCATCACCCATCCATATTTTCGAGTTCCTAGCAAGAAGTAATCAACATCCTAACATTTTCCACCGTCCGGATCGAGGTAAATCAACTTGAACCCTAATTTTGGGAATTTTGAGGGATTTTCTATGATTTCATCTTCTTAATCCGATTCGGACGAGGTTGTTGTTGGATTATGGTTGTATACTTGAAATCCTTTGTTATCCTGGTAGTTTTGTGGAATAAATTTCGTGAATTCTTCCGTTAGTCGATTATGTTGGATTGTGCCCACGTAGTGTCCGGCGAATTATTCCTTTGGGTATAACTTAAGATGGTTTCCTATGTTTCGTAATTGTTCTGATTGATTATGTGTCGTGTGTATTAGGACTTTTGAGAGAGTTGGACCGAAACCCTTTCCTTTCACCATTTCCTTCACGTCGTGTTATTCGAGGCAAGTACATGTATTATATTATGTTATGTGTGTTACGAATTCGACATGAATGATGATTGTGATAACAGGTGTGTGTTGTTATTCTTCCACCTGGGGATAGTTCGACGGGACCTCTGGGGGCCGATACTAATTGTTGACTCAAAATGTATTTTGATGATTATTCCATTCATAACATTTAATTAGATCAATCTCAGATCCATATTATATTGAAGGAGCTAAATAGTGTTAGCGCACGCTACCCATATCATAGTAGCGCACGCTATCGAGAAATGCATGTTCAGCCCAGTCAGTCAGCTGCAGCCAAGTGAAGTCACCTGATGGATAGCGCACGCAAGTCATTCAATATTAGCGCACGCTAAGTAACTATAGTTAGCGCACGCTATACTATCAATATTAACGCACGCTGTCGTATCATTCCAGAGGACAGTGAGGTTTGGAAGGAAATCGGAAATGGATTTTGCGCACGATACACATATCAACTTACGTACGCTAAAACAAGGATGTAGCGAACGTTATTGCTCAGCTCTTGCGCACGCTACCGATATCACTGTCAGTAGTCCAGTAGCTACTGGACTCAATATGTCAAGGACTTTACGTACGCTACACAGGGTAACGTACGTTACTGAAAGAAATATTTAGCGCACACTAAGGTATAGGCATTAGCGCACGCTAAAAGGAGTCAGCATATTACCGTTTGATTTTCTACCGTTGGAAGGCAAGAGTCAATGAAGATCCGTAAAATCTGGAAAAGTTGGAATTAATTAATGCTAGCGCACGCTATGCATACTTACTAGCACACGCTAAGCTCAAATCTAGCCGTTGGATAAAGAGTCGTTGGAGAGACAAACCGACATTTTCAAAGTCAAGATTGAAGACTTGTTGACCAGCCGATAACGCACGCTACTGATACATGACTAGCGCACGCTAGCCATACTATTTTACCATTGCAACAGTCTTTGTGACCGTTCAGAGAAGCCAAGTCAAAGATCGATAGCGCACGCTAGAGGACATTATTAGTGCACGCTAATAATACGTTTTTCAGTATTTGAAGGATGGCTCTCACCTATAAATACCCAAAGGACTTGGGTATCAAACACACAACTTCAAGCATACAAGCATACAAGCATTCTTGAGCTCAAATCGCTACTGTTTACTATATTATAAGTTGTGAGAAAGAAAGATACAAGAGTGATTTCTTTGTAATATCTATTGTACCTTGTATTCTTTCATTTGATTGTAAGTGCATCACTTACACTTGAGCGTAAGAGAAACGAATCAAGAGTCACTAATCCGGTGTTATTAGGATCTTTGATTCGGCATTGTTAGGATTATACTCCCATATTCGTATAGTGAGGATTATCTAGTTCCTATAGAACACTAGATAAACAAACATTTATATTGAGAGAGAGGTTGAGCTTGGACCGATAGAAGACAAGCGATTGTAACGGTTGTGAACTCGGACCGATTGAAGACGAGTCAAGATTGTGGTTGTTCTTGAGACAATAGAAAAAGAAAGTCGGAAAGAGGACGTAGGCAAGTTGCCGAACCTCTATAAATCTTTGAGTCTTTAAATTCCGCACTATCTTTTATTTATTCGCAAGAAATTTCATTATTCCGCTTTACCACTATTCAACCCCCCTTCTAGTGGTAAATTTATCTCTTCACTAATGGGTACGGACGCAGAAGTGGTTTCCCGCATGGGGACGGTCCTGTAACACCCCAAATCTCATAAGGGACATTACACGACGTAGAACCTTTACAAGGTCTACCAGGATAACACATGACACATAATCCACAAAAGAAATTCCATAAGACACGTTAATAATAATAAGTAGGGCCGTGGCCTCGGCCAAAGTATTTTAGTTCAATACCAACAAAACAGAGAGTGAAATGTATTCAATGTCCACGCATGGGACTTCAACGACATCATTAACTAATCATACGTTCACTCGACTATATCAACCAACAACTGAATAAACATAATAAAAAAATAACACCGACTCGAGCCTCATCATCATGCTGGGCCATCCTTTGCATGGGTGTCCCGTGCCGACTCCTCAGCTCGCCCGATACCTGAAATGCATAAGACGAATTTTCCCCATTTAAGGGGTTAACATTCGAATAGCTAGTGCAAGTACACAATTACACTACATTATATACAGATACGATCCAACACAGTCGTCTCATTTAGAAATGAGTTGAAAATCATATTTCGGAATATCGCATTTGCATTAAACATCATTTTCATAAACATTGCATCAACTCATTTCATCACAATAACATCCATACTTGGTAACCCGCGGCCGTACCCATTAGTATCGACCCCCAGAGGCCCCGTCGGACCATCGCTAGGTGGGAAATCACTTCCGCAGCCGTACCCATTAGTATCGGCCCCCAGAGGCCCCGTCGGACCGTCCCTGAGTGGGAGAACATCAACACACACACATGGTATCACAGTTCATAATCGTATTGAAACTGTAACCCACATAACGAAATGTAATACATGTACTTGCCTTGAATAATATGACGTGAAGGAAATTGCGAAAGGAAAAGGTTTCGGTCTGAATAATCTTCACAATTTCTCTCCTAGCACAATAACAATATACAATCAACCACAACATTGCTAAAACGTAAGAATTCATCCTAAGTTCTACCCGTTGGGACAATTCATCGGTCACTACGAGGTCATAAACGATCCCAATCTATTAACGGTGAAAACCTCAAAGTTTAATCTGCTAAACTACAATGAAAGCAAGGGATTATGATTAATCAATCGTAATCTAACTACTATCTAAGCCAAATCGGGTTAGAAGGATGGAATCACGTCAAAACCCCAAAATCCCCCAAAAAAAAACTAGGGTTCTAGGAATATACCTTGATTTGAAGGCGAACCACGGATGATTTAGCGTTAGGTTAATTCTAGGATGCTCCAAGATGCTTCTCAACTGAAGTTTAGATGAAGATTGGCCGAATCCTAACTCAAAGGTGTGTTTTCGTCGCGGAAGGGAGAAGGAGAGGCGGAAAATGACCGAAATCGGCCGCTGCCAGATATAAATACTGGCAGTCGTTACGGCCGTAATATCCAAGGTTTACGGCCGTAACATGCGAGTCTTACGGCCGTAACGAGACTAGGCTTACGACCGTAAGTGTGCGGACTGTTGGCCACTTAAGTATACTGGATACAGTTTGGAAAATCGTTTAAACAACAAACTGTACGGAATCTAAATCTGAGTGCGTAGCGGAAGTCTTGGATACAGTTAGTTGCCGTGGATACAGCAACGACGTATTTGATGTATACTTAATATATCACAGTTATTTCAAACGTAAGCGAAGGTAAATAACACAGTAATTTAAGTGGTTCGAGGTAAACCCCTCTACGTCCACTGGTCCTCCACACAGGAGTAAGAAGTTTATTATATAATTACTGTGTACACAACTACGTAATTATAAACAAACCTATCCTTGTATCGTTCACACAGATTGATACAAAGAATGTCACTTTCAACCGTTCACACAGATTGGTTAAAGCTTCCTTCTTGACTAACTTCTTCACACACAGTTCCAAAGCTTCGTCCTTATTCGTCCCACACAGGTCAGAATAACTTGTTGAGTTCACACAGAGCTCGGTTTTTACACAGAGGTAAAAGATAGGTAACCAGGTAAGAACAACAGCTTTGAAGTTCTTGAGCTGATGATAGCTGTTCTTGATGTTGAGCACTGTATATCTCTTTCGTTCTTGATGTTGATATGTTTTGGAGATATGTTTGCTCAGATAATAACTTTGATAGCTTTAATATTAGGTTACTTGGGGTAACTGATCTTCAATGTCTTCAAGGATATATATAGCCTCTGAAGAAAGTATCCGTTGAGATGTCCGTTTGAATAAGATTTCCTTCAACGGGAATATGACATGATCCGGATTTCGGGATCAAGATCTGAAGATCGATGTATTTAAATACTTTATCCTTGAGTATTTAAATACTTCTTTGTTCAACGGAACTTGACTTGTGTTCTTTCTTGTCCTTTTGCGAACTGTATGGAAGATGACTGTATTTAGGGCATCGAGACAGTTCCATACTTGGTCTTTTTACAAGTCTTCTTGCTGTACTGACGAGCTTCACTTATGCTGATTCGAGGCAGGTCTTCGATATAGGATAAAGCCTTGAAGCCTCGATACAGTTTCCTTACTGTATATTTGGCATATATGTCAAAACCTTCTCAATAACAAATAACAATCGATACAGGATCGGGTATCCCGGTGATTCGATCTGAGGTGATTGTTTTTCCCAACAATTTCCCCCTTTTTGACAATTTGCCAAGACTAACTTTCTTCAACTTTTCGAGTCTTCTTGATGATGCCAAAACCTTCTTTATGAAGCATTCTTCTTCGATGACTTCTGGCAGATTTCTTGGTCTTTTGTCAATAGGTCTGACTTAGTGTCTTAGTCTACACAAATGAACTTTCATGAGCACGTTAAATCTGATTTACAACTTAAGCCTATGATTGGCGCGCAGGCACAATCTTACAATGTATTCTAAGTTTACAACTGAAACTATGAACTGTTCGTAGACTAGTTCGTACAGCTTAATTTATTCAATCAAGTTAATCTTACTTGAGATTCCTATCAAACAATTTAAAGTAATCATACATTTAACACAGTAGATTACGAGTTGTAATCTTTCAAGACAAACAAACTGCTTTATTGATATTCAAAATAATTGAGTACAAAGTTTGCTGTGTTGAATAGAAATTACAAAACAAACAACAAAAAAAAAGGTACATAAATTTCAGCTCTTTATCTTTGATCCGCATGCCTCCAAGGTCTCTTTCCTTGCTCGTACTCGGTGCCGCGCCACCAGTTTTGAAGTGAATCATTGCCTCGTTCCTGGTAAATCGCTCTTCCTTCATATGAACGATCAAAGGCAAGTATCCAATCCTCTGGATGGGTGACCCGATCTCCTCTTCTATGTTTTGATTTCATTTCGACTTGGAGAGGGAGCTTACCTTCTTCTAGCATCTTTGAAAACTTATCTGCCGCTTCCGCCAATGTCTTATAATTTTTGAAGATGGCGGATTCCCTGATGAGTCTGACAAAATATCTCATCAGTTCATTCTTCCTCCATTGCTTCACTTCTTCGGCAGATGGGTTGCGGTTGGTCGGCAGACGTATTTCCGAAGGTCTTTGAACAAGATTTTGCCAAGGGACATTTGGGTCATGGAATTCAGTGGAGCACGAAATTCTAAAGCTTTGGGGTTGAGGTGCTAGCTTGTTCAATTCGGCAATATACTACGAGCGACCTCAAATTCCCTTTCCTGTTGCAGTCTTATTCTCCTTGCAGCTTCTCGTGCCTCTTCCCCCTTTTTGGCTTCATCAAGACTTTGCAGGATTTCAAGAGCGGCGTCCTGTTTGGTCTCGATGCTGGTTATTCTTTCAACAAGGGAGGAAAGAGTCTGCGACATCTCTTGAATGCTTTTATCGTGCGCACGCACCAATGAGGCTGTTCTCAATCATTGCACGAGCGATCTTGGCTTGACAATCCTTGTCTTCGTAGCTTCCTCCTTGCAGCTTGCTCTTGTTTAGCTTCCATGATCTTCAAGGCTTGCTTGAAAACTTCTGGCAGAAGAATGAATGCGTCGACAACTCGAGATACTTCGTGTTGAAGAGTGGTCATCTCTTCGACTGCAGAGGTGTGCATCCAATTCAATGCCTTTTCAACAGAGGATAGAGCGTTGACTGCGTCTTGGATAAATACAGTCTGAAGGCCAAGAGCTCGCAGGCGCTCTTTGCGTGCAGCAGAGATAGGAGAGTCAGGCTGGGCGAAGTCTTCAGCTCCGTTCAACCTCCTTACATTCACGGATGGTCGTGAAGTAAGTTGGATATCCTCAGGTTCGTTACCGTCCTCGGATTCCAAGGTTGCAGGGGCGGGAGTAGCTTCTTGTGGTTCGGCGACAGTTGGTTCAGAAGCGTCCTGTGGCGAAGGTTCTTCGGCAGATGCGGATGCAGGAGGGACTGAATCCTCCTGTTGGCTGGCAGTAATAGCTTCTTCGGTCGCAACAGGCTCGGGTGCCTGTTTCAAAATTTCTTGATCTTCCTCGACTGGAGGGACTGATTCCTCCTGGTCGGGGATGTTCTCCGGCTGTGGCGAAGGTGGATTGGCTTGGGTAGATGGTCCTTCGTCTTGTCTGGGTGGAGAGGTGGCTTGGGCTTCAGCCTCTTCACGGCTCATTCTCAGACCTGCTTGAAGAGCATCGTCGTCATCGTCTGAGTCATGATCGTTGTCATCTTTTGGATTTATGGGAGAGTCCTCTGACTTCTTCTTTCCTTTTCTTCTGGCGTCGGATTTGTGCAAAAGGTGGCTTTCAATGAGATCTTTGCAAGAAGCATTGTCCCATCGAAGCAGGGCCTCAATTTCAGTTGAGTCTGTTACTTCGGAGACAAATCGCTCTTCGTGGCTCCACTCGCTCCAGTTGTACAGTGTGTCGTACGGAGCTAGCCTATAGATTTTCAATTGCAGAAATCTTTCGTACGTTTGTTCAATTTGAACCGAAAGAAGTGTTTGATTTATGATTGAGTCAGGGGAGGGACTTCGAATCACGTCTGGAGACGCTGTTTCGAGGGATTCCGGTACAGGTATAGGATCCTGTACGGAAGATGGACTCCTTGCAGGGGATGGTGCCCCGAAGGAAATTGGATCCTGTACGGGTGTGGGATCCCGCAGAGGAGAGGTAGCTTTTGGCTCCGAATGGGCAGCCGACGTGCTAACGTCTTGAATGTTGGCAAATGTCTCTATATCCGTCGTAGCCGCCAAAGGCTCGGGATCTACTGTCGATGCAGTAGGAGACACCTCTTCCGCAGGAGTTGGGTCCTGGGGTTCTTCAGTGGGTTGCGCCACGGGCGAGACATCCTCGGAGTGTTTGACTTTGATTTTTGAGAGCCTCCGGAGTCTCTTCTTGGACTTCTCACCAGCAGAGTGTTTGCTGTGAGAACGCTTGCGTTTCTTCTTTGAAGATTCCATTTCTGGGACCTTCACGGATTCATCTCTTGGGTTGGCAGAAATAGGCATGTGCCTGGTTCTCGGGTGGTTGGCATGCATGGTGCTCTGGTTATAGGCAGTGGGCTTGACGCCTCCTAAATATATCCTGGAGCTATTTTTCTTGGCGTCGGCGGATTGCTTGACTCCGCACTTCGTCAAAATGTAGTTCAGCATTAAGCCAAATGATTTCTTTTGGGTGGCAGGCTTGCACACCTCTTCTTGAAGACGTTTCAAAATGATTTGGCACCAATTGACCTTTTCACAGGTCAAAATAGCTACCATCATTCTGAACCTTAGATTCGTGCACATCTCGAACGCACCGGTTCGATTTTCAATGATCCTGGAACAGAAATCGTGAAGATAAACGAAATGAAGAAGAAAATTTTTCTTGTGGCAGGTGGTTGTCACCATATCAACCACTTTGGACCCGGTAAATAGTCCATAAAACTTGGTAATCAGCTCTTGAGACCCGAACGTCTCAAGCTGGTCCATGGTCAGGCCGTCGGCGGGCAGCCTGTATATTTTCTGGAGTAGGTCGCTATTGATGCAGATTTGCATTCCTTGGACTGTTGCAGTGATTTCAGCAACGTGTCCTCCCTGGTCTAGGGACAGAAAACGAACGGCGGCGTTGAGGTAGAATTCCTCAACCAGATGGGCGTCGTATTTGTCGGCGGTTTTGCTCCCTAAGCGATAGAGTCCTTGTTGTTCAAGGCGAGTAATGATATACTCCATTGGTTCGGTGTCGTTGATTTCCGAGATGATACGCTCGATGATGATAGGTTTCGAGAAGATGCGGCCATCAATGATGTTGGAGGTTTTCTTCAGAACAGGGGAAGAAGATTGACTAGCCATGGATGTTTTCTTAAAACGAAGGTAGAAGAAAACAGTAGAAATTCGCAGTGAAAAATGCAGAAAATATGTAGGCTGTTTGCTTGAGATCTCTTGTAATTGCAGAAGGCGTAAAGAGTCTCTAATGGCAGATACAGTCCTTTTATACTTGGGCGGCGAAATAGGGTTTTTGCAGAGTACGAATGGTCAGATTTTAAGGATGGGAACCGGTTTTGAAATCGACGGTCAGGATGGATTTAGTATAACTGGTACGCTAATCCATTAAAAGGTTTTAAAATACAGCGGGTCCCACTTCTGACATAGGTTGATTACCCTAAATGCCTAAAACGGCGGTTTAAAAATAATAAACAATTTAAAAACATCGCGGCTTTTGAGATTCAGTTGTCCAGATGTCGTGTAAGGCATTTAATGAACATGACGTTTGACATAGAAACAGGGCACGTGGACAAAAATTATTTTAAAAGGAAATAATATTATATTATATACTGAATCGAAATCCTATAGTATGTCTTTGTTCTCGCGTCGATACTGACGTTCCCCCTTAAAAAGGTACTAATAGGTTTTAAATTCCATACGGAATATTTGGATTAATGCTTTGTATTCATGGGTCCTACAAGATTCCCCCTTAATTATTGCACACATCACCGTAGGATTCATATGCCTTCGTTCGCTACGATCTTGTATTGATGTTTCGAGTGTACGAGATAATTAATGTTGATATTGTATTCACGGGTCTTCTGACATTCCCCCTCAATTGTTGAGTAAAAGTAGTAAATTTACTTACAGGAGTCCGCCGTAGTATTCCCAATTCGTTCTTAGCATGTTGAATCTTGTGTGTCGAGAGGCTTGGTGAAAATGTCGGCCACTGGATGTCTCAGATCAACTTTTTCCGGCGAACATCCTTGTTCTCGACATGATTCCCTGATGAAATGATGCTTCATGTTGATATGCTTAGTGCGCGAGTGCAAAAGCGAGTTGTGCGTGATTGCATTGCACTCGTGCTATCACACATGATTGGAGTCTCTCTAGCATCGATTCCATAATCGACAGCTTGTTCTTGCATCCAAAGGATTCGCATACAGACTACCAAGACATAGTACTGATTCACCGTGGAAAGAGAATTTGCCAATTGCTTCTTCTTGAACCAAGAAACGAGTCTAGGTCCGAGAAAGTGACAAGTTCCACTTGTACTCTTCCTATCTAGCTTGCACCTCCGAGATCCAGTCGTTGTATCCAACTAAATCGAATCCGCCTTCCTTAGGATACCATAGTCTGCATCATTGTTCCTTTAACGTATTTCAGATTCGTTTAGTTGTATTGAAGTGTGATTCCTTAGGTGCAACTTGGTATCTCGCACACACTCCAACAAGCTGGATATCGGGCTGCTAGCCGTTAGGTACGGAGCGAACCAATGAGCTTAGGTAGAGTGATTGGTCAAACGGCTTTCCGGCTTCATCAAGACTAATTTGCACGGAAGTGCTCATGGGGAGTTAGCGAGGATTTGGAAGTGTTCATTCCAAATTTGTTGAGAAGCTCCTTCCGTATTTCTCCTGGTTGATGAATATACCTGTAGGCAACTGCTTTACCTGCAAACCTAGGAAATAACTAAGTTCCCCCATCATACTCATTTCAAATTTGCTTTGCATGAGATGTGAGAACCTTTGACATAGAGAAAGGTTAGTTGAACCAAAAATAATATCATCGACATAGATTTGTACCATTAGAAGGTCATCACCTTCCTGTATTTTGAACAAGGTTTTGTCGACAGCACCTTTCTCAAATCCGTTGTTGGTTAGATACTGGGACAGGGTTTCGTACCAGGCTCTAGGGGCTTGTTTAAGTCCGTACAGCGCTTTCCTTAGCCTGTAAACTAGATCGATACCGTCTGTGTTGGCAAACCCTGGTGGTTGTTCAACATAAACTTCTTCTGTAAGCTCTCCATTCAGGAAAGCACTTTTGACGTCCATTTGGTATACGATAAAAATCTTATGGGCGGCAAAGGCTAAAAATATCCTAATGGCTTATAGTCTCGCTACAGGGGCGAAGGTTTCATCATAGTCGATTCCTTCTTCCTGACAATAGCCTTGTGCTACTAGTCTGGATTTGTTCCTTATGACAAGTCCATTTCCATCCTTTTTGTTTCGAAATACCCATTTGGTTCCTATAACCGATTGGTGTGTCGGCAGGTACAAGATACCATACATTGTTTCTTTCAAACCGTTAAGCTCTTCTTCCATAGATGTTATCAATGAGAGTTGTTAAGAGCGTCTATGGTCGAAACAGTTGGGTGGGCTAAGAATACAGCGATAGTGCACATATTGAGTCTCCTAAGTTCGGATTGAGATTTCCATTCAGGAAAATGTGAGACTTCAGCATTAGATTCTTCTTGTGCACAAAGTACATTTCCTTGTGTACTCTGTATTCTCCTACGAGTAGAAACACCTGCATTAATGTTTCCAATGATCAGCTCTTGCGGGTGATCTCTCAACCATCTTCGGTTGGGTTCTAGTTCAGATCCGTCTTTGTATCGAAAGTTTCGTGGTGCAGGCTTGACATGCAGCGTCAGCTTCATCCACATCGATTCTTACAGCTGCGGGGTTGATTTCTAAATCAACTACAGGTTCTATGGGTGTAGGTGGATCCAAGATAGATAGATGATGAATGTCCTGAGTGATATCATCTACTCCTGTAGGGTCATGGTGTGGTTCGTCGAATACTACATGAACTGATTCCTCGATCGTCAGCCTTCTTTTATTAAAGATTCTGAAAGCTTTGCTGACGGAGGAGTATCCTACGAATATTCCTTCATCTGATTTTTCATCAAAGGTTCTAAGTTGGTCCTTCCCATTGTTCAATACATAACACCTGCATCCAAAAATGTGAAAATACGAAACTAATGGAGTTTTGTTATTCCATACCTCGTAAGCTGTTTTGTTGTGGTCCTTGTTGACGATACAACGGTTTTGAGTGTAGCACGCTGTATTGGTTGCTTCACCCCAGAAACGCTGCGGCAATTTGCTTGCGGCAATCATTGTCCTTGTTGCTTCTTTCAACGTCCTATTCTTTCGCTCGGCAACACCATTTTGTTGAGGTGTACGGGCAGCTGAGTATTCGTGCTGTATGCCATTCTCCGAACAGTATTGCTCTATAAAGCGGTTAGTAAATTCAGTACCTGCCGGGCGAATGCACACGATACTCGGCGCTTTTTCATTCTCGCAACTTCCTCGGGAGCTCGGGCGACCTTGATGTTGTTTCCTTCTTCTTGCTAAGAAAGATCGTCAAGCATACCGGAATAATCATCAACAACAACCATACAATATTTCTTACCTCCCAAACTTACGGGTCTACAGGACCGTAGAGATCCATGTGTAGCATTTCCAACACTCTTTGGGTTGAAAGGTAGGATTTGCTTTTCGGGGTTGACTTGATTTGCTTGCCTTTATGGCATGGTCCGCATGACGCCGTCCTTCTTGAATGACACATCCGGCAAACCTCTAACCATACCTGTCTTGAAAGCTTGTTGATCGTCTTGAAGTTGACGTGAGACATCCTCTTGTGCCATAGCCGACTAAGATCTGCAGGTTTTGGCAACAAAACATGGAATTGAGGAGCTCATAGGCTTCCGATCAAGAATGTACATATTACACGATCTCGCTTCTGTAAGCACAACTTCCTTGGTTTGGGTGTTCTTGACTCTCTGATGATCTATATAGAACTTCACGAGAAGCTGTTTATCACGGAAGCGGCTAATACTAATTAGATTAAACTTTAAGCCTTCAACATATGCGACATCGGTGACCTTGAATTTCCCGACAAGTAGGTTTCCTTTCCCTCTTGTTCTTCCTTTAGACTTATCACCGAAGCGAACTTTTGGACCACGACCTTCTACAAAATCAGATAGCTTACTCCTGTCTCCAGTCATGTGGCAGCATCCACTATCGAAGTACCAGGTATCCTCCTCTAGAATGTCCTGTAACAAAGAAATTATGTAGATTTAGGTCCCCTTTGATTTTTGGGTCCATATATGTTAGTTCCTTTAGGTACCCAGATTTTCCTGACAGCAATTGGTTTACTGTAGGATGTACTCGGTACAGTGTTGCGATATCTACGGGGGGCATATGCGTAGTTGTTGTAATCATGATAATTATTATGCATGAAAAATTCAGGATTATTGTTATTATTCCAGTACGAGTGCCGTCTAGGAGGTGGAGCCATTTTCCTAGGCCTAACAGCTTGTCTTCTGGGTCTCCAGTTGGATTCCCAAGGCTGTTGTTGATACTGAACTGGCATCTGCTGTCTTGAGGGATAACGGGGCTCCTCTATCCAATACCTAGGTGCACTGTACTTAGTGTACTGCTGTGCGGGCCTTTGGTGGTTGGATACCGTCTTCTTTCTGAATGACTTTCGGCTTGGATGATATGCTTCTGGATGTGGAGCATGCTGTAGATTTCGCCTTCTGAGTGGTTGTTTGTTCCACTGTCTCGAATAGTAGAGTTGTGGGGGCGGAATTGCAGCCTTTGGTTTTCTCGGTACAGCAGGTTCCTTTATGGGACTAGGAGTATCTTCCGATTCTGGAATGTGTTCCACACTCTTGACGAACACAGTACTAGTTTTACCTTTATTCGAACATGATCTGTATCCTAAGCCACTTTTATCATGAGCATGTTGCCCAGTGCTTAGAATTTCTTCCATTCTTCTGGACGATTTTTCAAAAGACTTCAGAATGGTCTCAAGTTCAGTTTCTCGCTTCTCGAGAGTTGTAATTTTGGTTTGTAGTAGAACCAAATCATTTGTCTTGCTCTCATTATGGGTTTTAACTGCTTTTAGTTCATGAGCAAGTTGATGATTGCTCTCCATGAGTTTTTCAAGATCGACCTTGCTGGTTTCACAATCAAGAGACATATTTTCATAGTTTATTTTCAGCAAGTCATTCTCATCTTTCAGCTCTAGATTTGTTAATTGAAGCTGTATATTCTCAGTTTTTAGAGTATCTTGGGCTTTTTGAATGTTTTTGAATTCATTCATCATATTTTCGAAAGTATGAGATGCATTAGGTGGAATAACTGAGGTTGAGCTTACCTCATCGTCGCTGTCTTCACCTTCTGGAACATCTTTGGCCATAAAGCACATGTATGCTTTATCATCGAACTCATCGTCAGATGAATCACTTTCGATGACCACCAAGACATTCTGCTGATTTGGATGGAGTGGGGGAGGCTTCTGATTCTCCAATCAGGGCCTTGAGCTTGTCTTTCCAAGCACGTCTTCTTTCATCTCTCTCTTGTTGCTCGGCCTCAGGCAGTCTTTGGACTTTGGGATGAGGACATTTGTTTGCATAATGGCACAGTTTCCTGCAGCTTATAACACGAGTTAGCATCACCGGATGATGTTTCGGTACTTACCTTGTTGTGAGTTTGGGCACAGTAGGGAGTCTTTCAGTGATGTTTGATGAACTTTTGAATTTATGCATTAGAAGCGCCATTTCATCTTGTGACGGGATGTCGTAAATCACTGTCGGCGTTCTTGTGGCCAAGGCTTCGGCAGGCTAGGCATCTTTGTGTCGACGGTTCGATACTGGCGGCGAGCTGTGACCTTTGAAGGAGATTCTTGACTTTCTCTCTTGTCAATGTCATACTCAAAAGCTTTAAGGTCGGAGAAGAGATCAAAAGTGGATATTTCATTAAGATTACGGGATACACGCATAGCCGTGGTCTTAATGTCCCATCGAGTGGGAGAGATCGAAAATTTTTAAGTTCTTCTCCTTTTGGGTGTAAATCTTGCCCAACGCTTCAAGTTCACCAACAATACCGGTAAATCTGAGGTCAAGTTCCTCAAGTGTTTCCGTTGGTTTCATTTCAAAGATTCGAATTCTTGAGTAAGTTTTGAAATCTTGTTTTCTTTTGAGAGCTCAGTTCCCTCACAAATTAACTTGAGTTTATCCCAGATTTCTTTGGCTGTTTTGCAGCTCTTTACCTTTGAGAACATGCCTTTGTCAAGAGTGACAAATAACGCGTTCTTAGCCACGTTGTCGAGATTGGCTCGCTTTCTTTCATCGGTTGTCCATTGCTCGCGTTCTTTCTCGAGCATTTCAGCATGGGCTTGGCCCTCAATCCTTGCGGCTGGATTGACCTTCATGATCTTGATAGGACCATCCTGTATAACAAAGATCATCTCTTCGTGCATTCTTTGCAAGATGAGCTTCCATTCTAATTCTCCAGTCGTCAAATTCGTTAATAGAGAACATAGGGACTTTGTTAATCATAGAAGTATCCATCGATAATATAGGAATGAAAGAGACTGTTTTGAAAATAAGTGATTTGAATCGATTCGGTTAAAAAGAAATACGTGATTCTTTTTAGAATCAACCGCTCGATACCACTTGTTGGCCACTTAAGTATCTTGGATACGATTTGGAAAATCGTTTAAACAACAAACTGCGGAATCTAAATCGAGTGCGTAGTGGAAGTCTTGAATCTGATTAGTTGCCGTGGATACGGCAACGGCGTATTTGATGTATACTTAATATATCACGGTTATTTCAAAGCGGTAAGCGGAAGGTAAATAACACGGTAATTTAAGTGGTTCGAGGTAAACCCCTCTACGTCCACTTTGGTCCTCCACACGGGAGTAAGAAGTTTATTATATAATTCTGCGTACACAACTACGTAATTATAAACAAACCTATCCTTGTATCGTTCACAGTTGATAAAAGAATGTCACTTTCAACCGTTCACCTGATTGGTTAAAGCTTCCTTCTTGACTAACTTATTCACACACGGTTCCAAAACTTCGTCCTTATTCGTCCCACACAGTCGAATAACTTGTTGAGTTCACCTGAGCTCGGTTTTACAGAGGTAAAAGATAGGTAACCGGTAAGAGCAATGACTTTGAAGTTCTTGGTGATGATAATTGTTCTTGATGTTGAGCCTTTGTATATCTCTTTCGTTCTTGATGTTGATATGTTTTGGAGATATGTTTGCTCAGATAATAACTTTGATAGCTTTAATATTAGGTTACTTGGGGTAACTGATCTTCAATGTCTTCAAGGATATATATAGCCTCTGAAGAAAGTATCCGTTGAGATGTCCGTTTGAATAAGATTTCCTTCAACGGGAATATGACATGATCCGAATTTCGCAGGATTCTGAAGATCGGAAGACTGACAGTATTTAAATACTTTATCCTTGAGTATTTAAATACTTCTTTGTTCAACGGAACTTGACTTGTGTTCTTTCTTGTCCTTTTGCGAACTGTATGGAAGATGACTGTATTTAGGGCATCGAGACAGTTCCATACTTGGTCTTTTTACAAGTCTTCTTGCTTTGTCTTGTGAGCTTCACTTATCTTTGATTCGAGGAGTCTTCGATATAGGATAAAGCCTTGAAGCCTCGATACGGTTTCCTTACCGTATATTTGGCATATATGTCAAAACCTTCTCAATAACAAATAACAATCGATACAGGATCGGGTATCCGGTGATTCGATCTGAGGTGATTGTTTTTCCCAACAATTTCCCCCTTTTTGACAATTTGCCAAGACTAACTTTCTTCAACTTTTCGAGTCTTCTTGATGATGCCAAAACCTTCTTTATGAAGCATTCTTCTTCGATGACTTCTGGCAGATTTCTTGGTCTTTTGTCAATAGGTCTGACTTAGTGTCTTAGTCTACACAAATGAAGCGCTCATGAGCACGTTAAATCTGATTTACAACTTAAGCCTATGATTGGCGCGCGAGCACAATCTTACAATGTATTCTAAGTTTACAATGAAACTATGAAGCTGTTCGTAGACTAGTTAAATGACTTAATTTATTCAATCAAGTTAATCTTACTTGAGATTCCTATCAAACAATTTAAAGTAATCATACATTTAACACAGTAGATTACGAGTTGTAATCTTTCAAGACAAACAAACTGTTTTATTGATATTCAAAATAATTGAGTACAAAGTTTGCTGTGTTGAATAGAAATTACAAAACAAACAACAAAAAAAAATGTACATAAATTTCAGCTCTTTATCTTTGATCCGCATGCCTCCAAGGTCTCTTTCCTTGCTCGTACTCGGTGCCGCGCCACCAGTTTTGAAGTGAATCATTGCCTCGTTCCTGGTAAATCGCTCTTCCTTCATATGAACGATCAAAGGCAAGTATCCAATCCTCTGGATGGGTGACCCGATCTCCTCTTCTATGTTCATCACAATAACATCCACACTTGGTAACCCGCGGCCGTACCCATTAGTATCGACCCCCAGAGGCCCCGTCGGACCATCGCTAGGTGGGAAACCACTTCCGCAGCCGTACCCATTAGTATCGGCCCCCAGAGGCCCCGTCGGACCGTCCCTGAGTGGGAGAACATCAACACACACACATGGTATCACAGTTCATAATCGTATTGAAACTGTAACCCACATAACGAAATGTAATACATGTACTTGCCTTGAATAATATGACGTGAAGGAAATTGCGAAAGGAAAAGGTTTCGGTCTGAATAATCTTCACAATTTCTCTCCTAGCACAATAACAATATACAATCAACCACAACATTGCTAAAACGTAAGAATTCATCCTAAGTTCTACCCGTTGGGACAATTCATCGGTCACTACGAGGTCATAAACGATCCCAATCTATTAACGGTGAAAACCTCAAAGTTTAATCTGCTAAACTACAATGAAAGCAAGGGATTATGATTAATCAATCGTAATCTAACTACTATCTAAGCCAAATCGGGCTAGAAGGATGGAATCACGTCAAAACCCCAAAATCCCCAAAGAAAAAAACTAGGGTTCTAGGAATATACCTTGATTTGAAGGCGAACCACGGATGATTTAGCGTTAGGTTAATTCTAGGATGCTCCAAGATGCTTCTCAACTGAAGTTTAGATGAAGATTGGCCGAATCCTAACTCAAAGGTGTGTTTTCGTCGCGGAAGGGAGAAGGAGAGGCGGAAAATGACCGAAATCGGCCGCTGCCAGATATAAATACTGGCAGTCGTTACGGCCGTAATATCCAAGGTTTACGGCCGTAACATGCGAGTCTTACGGCCGTAACGAGACTAGGCTTACGACCGTAAGTGTGAGGACATATTTTCAGGACAAAAAATGAAGGGCGTTACGGCCGTTACAGTTCATGGATCACGGCCGTAAAAGTACCCTCCTTACGGCCGTAACATTACTAGACTTACGGCCGTAACACAGTTCATGCAGCAAGTCTGAACGTCCTGAAGTATGATTCGAGCAATGACCCAGAATGATAATATGAAGGACTAAACAAGGAGTTTACAAAGATCTTCTCATAACGAACTTAAGTGTTAAATCGTCACACAATTCCGATCACCCCATGGTCGAGGGAAATAAGTATTAACATCAATGCCCACTATTATAGGAATTTACAAAACGACCCAACATTCGAAAATCTAGATTTGAGGTCTGAACGACAAACTCAGAAAGTTGTAACATATCCAGAATTATTAAAGGAACTCGTAGAAGTAACGAACGTCAGATTAGAACGAGATTTACGATAATCGAGCCTCAACGCGGAAAAGTTACACAATAAGTAAAATCTCATAAAACAACTCCGAAACTCGTCCGGATGGTCATGGATGCAGAACAAAAGATTTTCAGAATTTCAAAACAATAACAAGAGAGTCGTCCGAAATAAAATTATACTAAAAATATAAATTACTAAAAATAGAAAGTGCGGATATTACATTCTCTCCCCCTAAAAATAAGTTTCGTGTCGAAACATACAAAGTAAATAACTCGGGGTATCTCACCTTCTTATTTTCCTCAGTTTCCCATGTCGCTTCCTCAGATTCGTGTCTCGACTACTGCACTTTAACCAAAGGAATGGTTTTGTGCCTAAGTTGTTTCACCCGACGCTCCAAACTTTGAAATCGGTCTCGCTTCAAAGGTAATGTCGGGACCTAACTCAATCTCTCCAAAATCAATAATATGGCTAGGGTCTGATACATACTTCATAAGCTGGGAAACATGAAATATGTTATGCACGTGACTCAATGACGATGGTAAACCCAATTGGTATGCAAGATCTCCAACTCGCTCTAAAATCTTGCATGGTCCAATATATCTCGGGCTAAGTTTACCCTTCCGACCGAAGTGGTAAACTCCTCGAGTCGGCGACACCTTCAGTAATATATGGTCTCCAACCTCAAACTCTAACGGTCGGCGACGCGAGTCGGCATAGGATTTCTGTCGACTCTGAGCTATTAACAACCTACCACGAATCAAGGTGATCTTCTCTCTTGTCTCAATGAATAAATCTGGTTCAATGCCAATCAATTCGGATGTATCATCCCAACACAATGGCGATCTGCACCTTCTTCCGTAGAATGCCTCAATGGTGCCATTTTGATCAAAGCGTGCCAACTTTTGTTGTACGTGAACTCGATCAACGGAAAGTGCGCTTCCCAATCATCTTTCCAGTCTAAGGCACATGCTCTCAACATATCCTCAAGTGTATGCAGATAAATCGCTCCATTGTCCATCGGATCGAGGATGGTAGGATGTACTGAGTCTCAATTCAGTCCCCAAATCCCGATGAACAGTCTGCCAATAATGCGATACGAACTAGATATCTCGATCAGAAATAATACTTTTAGGAGGCCTATGCAACCTCACAATCTCTGCAATGAACACCCGTGCAAGTCTCTCCGGTCCCCAAGTATCCTTATTACCCAGAAAATGAGCAGATTTGGCTGGTCGATCGACAATGACCCAAGTCACGTTCATTCCAGTCCGGGTCTTAGGCATACTGGTAATGAAATCCATAGTAATATCCTCCTACTTCCATTTCGAAATAGGAAGTGGTCATAATAACCCTGCGGGTCGCTGATGCTTGATCTTAACCTGCTGACAGGTCAAACACTTTGAAACAAACTCGCTAACGTCCATCTTCAAATTTCTCCACCAGTAGTTACTCCTTACATCCTTGTACATTTTGCTCGTACTAGAATGTATGGAATAAGGCGTAGTATGAGCTTCTCTCAAGATTTTCTGTCTTAACTCAATATCACTCGGTACACACAATCTACCTCAAAATCTCAATATTCCGTCATCCTAAACCATAAACCCAGGAGCTTTGCCTTTCTTCACGTCCTCTCTCAACTGGACTAAAAATAGGTCATCATACTATTTCGCCTTGATATCATCAATCAAAGACGAAGTGATTTCTAATGTACATAATTGACCCTGAATACTCTGAACCCAAACTTCGATATTCTGACAAATCAAATCCCGTTGGATCCTACTTTGAGTCGTAAGTACCTCTAACATCTGCAGCGTCATCGGCTTATGACTCAACGTATCTGCCACTACATTGGCCTTGCATGGATGATAAAGAATATCGAGGTCGTAATCATTAATTAACTCTAACCACCTATGATGTCTCATGTTCAAATCCTTTTGACTGAAGATATACTTTAGTCTCTTTTGATCCGTATAAATGTTACATGACGACCCATAGAGATAATGCCTCCAAATTTTTAAAGCGAAAACAACCACAGTTAACTCCAAATCATGTGTAGGGTAATTTGCTTCATAAGGTTTCTAAGGACGAGATGCATAAGAAAGAACCTTATCTCTCTACATCAAAACACATCTGAGTCCGAGGCCCGAAGCATCACTATACACCACAAAATCCTCGTTCCCCTGAGGCAAAGCTAAAACTGGTGCGGTAGTCAACCGTCTCTTCAACTCATCAAATCTATCCTGTCTATCTGCGTTCCACTCGAACTTCTGAGTTTTCTGAAGTAGTTGAGTGAGTGGTCGAGCAATCTTGGAAAATCCCTCAACGAACCTACTGTAATAGCCCGCAAGTCCTAGGAAACTCCTCACTTCTTTAACATTCTTAGGCAGTTCCCATGCCAGGACTGCTTCTATCTTCTGTTGATCAACCCGAACTCCCTCCGCTGATATCACATGCATGAGGAATGTTACTTCCTTGATCCAAAACTCACATTTATAAAACTTTGCATACAACTGCTCGGCTCTCAAAATTCCTAACACAGTACGAAGATGTACAACGTGCCCCTCCTGACTCCGGGAATAGATAAGAATGTCGTCGATAAAGACGGCTACAAATTTGTCCAGATACTCGATAAAAACTTTGTTCATCAACTTCATGAACACTATTGGGGCATTGTTTAGCCCGAAAGGCAAAACCACAAACTCATAATATCCATATCTCGTCCGAAAAGCAGCTTTCGGTATGTCTCTATCCCGAATCCTTAACTGATAATAACCCGATCGTAAATTAATCTTCGAGAAGAATGCCGCTCCTTGAATCTGATCAAACAAGTTGTCCATCTGGGGCAAAGGGTATTTGTTTTTTATTGTCAATTTGTTCAATTCTCGGTGTTGATGCATAAACGAAGCGATCCATCCTTCTTCTTAACAAAAAGCACAGGCGCACCGCAAGGTTATGTGCTCGGTCGATTATACCCTTTATCTAACAATTCCTCCAACTGTTTCTTCAACTACAACATCTCCGCCGGTGCCATACGGTACGGTGCCCAAGAAACAGGAGCCGCATTCGGCTCTAAATCAATAGGAAACTCAACTTCCCGCTGCGGTGGTAATCCCTGCAAGTCATCTGGAAATACGTCAGGATATTCGCTAACAACTGGAATCAATGACATGTCAACCTATCTTCCGCCTTCAGAGCGTAACACCAATAGCCTACGCAACCCTGGTTTAGAAGTTTCATCGCCTTCAAAGCGCTAATCACATTTCTTGATCTACCCGGCTTATAACCCACAAGAGTATGCTCCGTGCCATCTTCGGTTACTATCGAGATAGTACGAGTCCGGTAGTCCATGATAGCACTGTGATGGTCCAGCCAATCGTCTCCAAGGATCAAATCCTCACCCTTAAAGTCTACAACAATGAGGTTCAAGGGCCAATCTCGGTTCCCGATCCTCAGTCGACAATCTCTAACTTCCCGAATCCCGACCATACGATCCCCACTAGGCATACCCACTACAAACATTTCGACTCAAATAAACAGTCAATGCCAATACGACACACACAATCTCATGCAATAAATGAATGAGTAGCACCCGAATCAAAAAGCATGGAAACTGGATGAGAAAGGATCTGAGTGGTACCTGATGCCACCGGAGAGTCTGTCTCCTCCGTGCATCTCTGATACAAGCGAGGGTGTAGTGAGACCGAACTACATACTACTCGGCAGTCCGGCTGACCCTGACCCCTACCACGGTCTGAACTCTGAGGGGTATGGGTGACTGGAGTCCTCTGATCAACACTATTCTCCTTCTGCACTGAGGTGGAAGTTGGAGCTCTGGCTGCTCTGGTAGCCCTCTCACAGTTAACTGCCCGATGTCCACTCTGCCCACATATAGCAATTAACTAACATATAAGGACAACCTTTCACTACATGCTCGGGACGACTGCAGTTAAAGCAAACTCTACCACCAGGAACTGAGGACTGAACCAGATGGTTACAATGGGAACCTCTAGCCTTATGGAATGAGATCTTTCCTGAAATGGAAGTAGACAATGACTTAGAAATCGATTCCCCTTGCCTGCTGAAAAATTACCCAAAGTATTCTGTTTCTTAGACATGGAACCCGACTCTGACTCCGGGACTGCCATCTCAATCGCTAGAGCGCGATCCTGGTACTCCTTCAATGTGGTACACATGAGTGGTGCCATGCTCTGTCTGATATGCCGCTTCATTCGCATATTGAAGTAGCGAATCTTATCAGCCTCGGTCCACACTTGCTCCTTCACGTATCCCAACTGCTGGTTATAAGTGATGATGGCCTGAGAGATACATCCTGAGGAGTAGCAGTAAAAAAATCCACGATCCTACACTCCCGAACCGGCGGTGGGCAGTATTCCGCTTCGATAGCGGTGTTAAACTCCTCCCAAGTGGCTAAATTGTCCCTGGGCATCACGGCCTCCCACCACTCCGCGGCTTCCTTTTCCAGGAGGTACTGGGTAATAGGTACCCTCATGTCGTCAGGACAAGCTACGGCATCAAATGTCCTACCCAACTGAAAAATCCAATTCTCCCAACCTAGGGAGTCAGTAGAGCCATCAAAACGAGGGGGTGTGCATTTTAGTCACCTTCTGAAGCCATTTACTAGCTTTGTCCTCCAGAGTCGGGGGTGGATTCTGACGCCCACCCTGAGCTATCTGAGCAAGCTGAGCTACCAACTGCTAATCCCTTAAATGGGGGAAATGCGTTTCATGCATTTCAGGTATCGGGCGAGCTGAGGAGCCAGCACGGGTAACGCAAGCGAATGATGGTCAGGCATGATGTTATAAGGCTCAAGTCTGGTGGTTCATTTTATTATGTTTATGTTGTCTGTCGGAGTCAGTCGAGTAAACATTTTTCTGTTTTAAAGATATAGTGGAAGTCCCCAGCATGGGCAATGGATCATTTACTTTCTGTTTTCCTGCATTTAAACCAAAATGGTTTTGTCCGAGGCCACGACCTTATTTACATTATCAATATTATCATTATGGGATTATTGTAATTTGTGTGAATTTCCTAGCCTGGTATACCTTGATGAAGTTTCTACGGCATGTAATATCCCTTATGAGAGGTGTTACATTTATGGTATCAGAGCCTTAAGTTGGGAATACCTCAGATGTCGGTCAATTTGGGCTGTTAGTCGTGTCGTAAGAGTCAGTTATTGAGCCTAACATCATCATGCTACCATCTCTTCGGTCGACCCGTGGCTGTAAGTCTTTTCAAGTTATTACGCTTCTGTATTATTTTTCTTATGTGAATTGAAATTGTGAGTTGGAGTACCAACGGTGTAAATTGTGAACTATGATAATGTTGTTCCGTTTCATTTCTTATTCTTCAGTATGTTGAGAGGTCCTGGTAGACTAGATCAGGGACGCGGACGAGGCCGTGGTCGTGGTGCCGATGATGAGGGAGTTCTGCTTTCCCAGTCATCCGCCGATTCGGCTTCACATTCTATGCTGAATACTCTGCCCCTGAGTTCTGACAGACAGCGGGACTTATCAGTCAGTCAGGGCCAACCGTCGGGTAATAACACCGACGCAGGAGCTACTGCGATACTTCAGAAGTTGGTAGCTCAATTGACTCAGATAGCTCAAGGTGGGCGCCATAATCTGCCCCCGACTGCAGAAGACGAAGACAGCAAATGGCTTCAGAAAGTGACAAAGATGCACCCCCCTCGTTTTGCTGGTTCTACAGACTCCTTAGGTTGGGAGAATTGGCTCTTTCAGTTGGGAAGGACTTTCGATGCCGTACCTTATCCTGACGACAGGAGGGTACCTATTGCTCAATATCTCCTGGATAAGGAAGCTGTGGAGTGGTGCGAGGTAGTGGCGCCAAGAGATTGTGTAGCCACCTGGGAGGAGTTTAAGACTTCTATGGAGGTGGAATACTGTCTACCTCCGGTTCAGGAGCGCAGGATTGTCGAGTTCTTTACTGCTACACCGCAGGATGTACCGATATCCCAGGCACCATTACCTATAATCAACTGTTGGGCTATGTGAAGGATCAAGTGAGAACTGAGGCCGATAAGATTCGCTACTTTAATATGCGCATGAAGCCGCATATCAGACAGAGCATGGCGCCACTCATGTGCACTACATTGAAGGAATACCAGGATCGCGCTCTAGCGATTGAGATGACAGTTCCGGAGTCAGAGTCTGGTTCCGAGGCTAAGAAACAGAAGACTATTAGCAATTTCTCAGCTGGTAAGGGTGGTCAGTTTTCGAATTCACAATCTGCTCCCGTATCTGGGAAAAAGTCGTTTCATCAAGCTGGAGGCTCTCATGGTAACCTCTTAGTTCAGTCTACTATAACTGGCGGTAGGGTTTATTTCAACTACAGTCAAAGCGAGCATGTGGTGAAGGATTGCCCGTTTCCATTGGTTAATTGTTTTTCATGCGGGCAGAGTGGGCACGTGCAACTCATTGTGAGTGGGCTACCAGAGCAGCCAGAGTTTTGACATTCACTATAGTACAAAAAGAGCTTAGTGTTGATCAGAGGACCCCAGTTGCTCAAACCACTCAGAGTTCAGGCCTTGATAGGGGTCGGGGTCAGCCGGATCACCGTGCAGTGTTGAGTTCAGGATCAGTACACTCCCGTCAATACTAGATGAGATGCTCAAAGGAGGTAGACATTTCAGTGGCATCAGGTACCACTTAGATCATTTGTCATCCAGTTTCGGTGCTATTTGATTCAGGTGCTACTCATTCTTTTATTGAATGGGATTGTGTATATCGTATTGGTATTGACTGTTTATTTGAATGTGAGCTGTTCGTAGTGGGTATGCCTAGTGGGGATCATATGGTTGGAGAACCAGGAAGTTAGAGACTGCAGTGAGGATCGAGAACCGAGATTGGCCCTCGAACCTCATTGTTATAGATTTAAAGGGTGACGATTTAATCCTCGGGGATGATTGGCTAAATCGTCACAGTGCTATCATGGACTATCGGACTCGTACTATCTCAATAGTGGATGAGGATGGCACATAACATATTCTTGTGGGCTATAAACCGGGTAGATCGGGGAGTGTGATCAATGACTTGAAGGCGATCAAACTTGTGAACCAGGATTGCGTAGGCTATTGGTGCTATGCTTTGAAGGCGGGAGATGGTGGAGTTGACATGTCATCAATTCCAGTCGTTATCGAATATCCGAACGTATTTCCGGATGAATTGCTGGGATTACCACCGCAGTGAGAAGTCGAGTTTCCTATTGATCTGGAGCCGAATATGGCTCCAATTTCTCAGGCACCATATCGTATGGCAGCATCATAGATGTTAGAGTTAAAGAAACAATTGGGGGAATTGCTAGATAAAGGGTATATTCGACCAAGCGCATCACCTTGGGGTGCGCCTGCACTTTTCATTAAAAAGAAGGATGGATCGCTTCGTTTATGCATCGACTATCGAGAATTGAACAAGATGACCATCAAAAATAAATACCCTTTACCCTGGATTGATGACTTGTTTGATCAGCCTCAGGAGGCGACAGTATTCTCGAAGATTGATTTACGATCGGGTTACTATCAGTTGAGGATTCGGGATAGCAATATACCGAAAGATGCCTTTCGGACGAGATATGGCCATTACGAGTTTGTGGTTATGCATTTCGGGATAACCAATGCCCCAACAGTGTTTATGCAGTTGATGAACAAGGTTTTTATTGAATATCTGGATATTCCCGGAGTCAGGAGGAGCACTTTGTACATCTTCGTATTGCGTTAGACATTTTGAGAGTTGAGCAGTTGTATGCAAAGTTTTCCAAATGTGAGTTTTGACTCAAGGAAGTAACATTCCTCAGGCATGTGATATTAGCGGAAGGAGTACGGGTTGATTCACAGAAGATAGAGGCGGTACTAGCATGGAAACCACCTAAGAATTGAAGGAAGTGAGGAGTTTACTAGGACTTACGGGTTACTACCGTAGGTTTGTCGAAGGATTTTCCAGGATCGCTCGACCACTTACATAGTTGCTTCAGAAAACTCAGAAATTCAAGTGGAATGCAGATAGGTAGAATAGTTTTTAGGAGTTGAAGAGGTGGTTGACTACCGCCCCAGTTCTAGCTTTGCCATAGGGGAACAATGATTTTGTGGTTTATAGTGATGCTTCAGGCCTCAGACTTGGATGTGTTTTGATGCAGAGAGATAGGGTTATTTCTTATGCGTGGATGTGTTTTGATGCAGAGAGATAGGGTTATTGCTTATGCGTCTCGTCATTTGAAACCATATGAAGAATATTACCCTACTCACGATTTGGAATTAGCTGCGGTCGTTTTCGCTTTAAAAATTTGGAGGCATTATCACTACGGATCGACGTGTAAGATTTACACGGACCATAAGAGTCCGAAGTATATCTTCAGCCAGAAGAAATTGAACATGAGGCAATGTAGGTGGCTAGAATTAATCAAGGACTATGATTTTGAGATTCTTTATCATCCCGGCAAGGCCAATGTAGTAGCGGTGGCAATGAGTCGTAAGCCGATGGCTCTTCAGATGTTAGAAGTAGTTACGCCCCAAATCAAGATCCAGCGGGATTTAATTTTTCAGAATATCGAAGTTTGGCTTCATAGAGTTCAGGTTCAGTTGTGTGCGTTAGAAATCACTTCGTCTTTGATTGATGACATCAAGGTGAGGCAGTATGATGACCCATTTTTAGTTCAGTTGAGAGAGGATGTGAAGAAAGGGAAAGCCTCTGGGTTTGTAATACAGGAGGACAGAATTTTGAGATTTATAGGAAGATTGTGTGTACCATGTGATGTTGAGTTGAGACAGAAAAATATGAGAGAAGCTCATTCTACACCTTATTCCGTACATCCGAGTACAAGTAAAATATACAAGAATATAAGGAGTAATTTCTGGTGGAGTAACTTGAAGACGGACGTTAGCGACTATGTATCGAAGTGTTTGACCTTTCAGTAGGTTAAGATCTAGCAACAGTGACCCGCAGGGTTATTGCGACCACTTCCTATTCTGGAGTGGAAGTGGGATGATATTTCTATGGATTTCATTACCAGCATGCCTAGGACTCGGACTGAAATGAACATGATTTGGGTTGGGTCATTGTCGATCAATTAACCAAATCTGCTCATTTTCTGGGTATAAAGGATACGTGGGGACTGGAGAGACTAGCTCGGGTGTTCTTTGCAGAAATCGTGAGGTTGCATGGGATTCCTAAGAGTATTATTTCTGATCGAGATGGTCGATTTGTATCACATTTTTGGCAGGCTGTTCATCGAGCTTTGGGGACCGAGTTGAGACTCAGTACATCCTACCATCCACAGACACACAGACAATCGGAGTGGACGATACAAATGTTATAGGATATGTTGAGAGTCTATGCTTTAGACTGGAAAGATGATTAGGAGTCGCACCTGCCGTTGATTGAGTTTACGTACAACAATAGTTGACATGCCACGATCAAAATGGCACCATTTGAGGCTTTGTATGGAAGGAAGTGCATATCGCTGTTGTGTTGCGATGATCCATTTGAATTTATTGGTACCGAACCAGATTTAGTAGTTGAGATGAGAGAGAAGATTGCCTTGATTCGTGATAGACTATTCACGGCTCAGAGTCGACAGAAGTCCTATGCTGACACGCATCTCAGGCCGTTAGAATTTGAGGTTGGAGACCATGTATTACTGAAAGTATCGCCGACTCGGGGAGTTTACCGCTTTGGTCGGAAGGGTAAACTTAGTCTGAGGTATATTGGACCTTTTGAGATTTTAGAGCGAGTTGGATATCTTGCATATCTTTGGGTCTCCCGCCGTCCTTGAGTCACATGCATAACGTATTTCATGTCTCCCAGCTTAGAAAGTATATTCCGGGTCCCTGCCATGTTATTGATTTTGGAGAGATTGAACTGGGACCCGACATCATATTTGAGGAGAGACTGATTCAGATTTTGGAGCATCGGATAAAGCAACTTAGGCACAAGGTCATTCCTTTGGTTAAAGTTAAATGGTCGAGGCATGGAAAGCAAGAGGCTATTTGGGAAACAAATGATAATATGAAGGCGAGATACCCCAAATTATTCATCTTGTAAGTTTTGGGATGAAACTTCTTTTTAGAAAGAGAGAATGTAATATGCACACTTTTCATTTCCATTTATTCCAACTGCAGTGATCAATTGGTACTCTATACGACTTTTACGTATCTCATACTGTATATTGTGCTCATTCTATTATCGTCATGCTTGAGCTATTTATTTATGCTCGTCTTTGAATGTATCATATTGGATGGATATTTGTATGTCTCGTCATGTCACTATTGGTTAGAACAGCACTGCTGGTTACTGAGCATAATGTACGTTATGCTTAATACTTAACGTACGTTAGTTTATCTGTGTAGTTGAGTCAGTAGCCTCTGGAGTCATCTTTGCGTACGCTATCTGTAGGATATAACTTACGTAAAGGTTCATTATGTATGCTATCCCAGTTCCTAAACGTACGTAAAGATACCTAGGCATCAGGTCAGTGAGTACTGGACATTTGTTACGTATGCTATAGCTAGACCGTAGCGTACGTGAGTACCTTTTACGTACGATAAGCTTGCTATGCAACGTACGTAACGTAACATGTGCATTGAGGCACTGAGTTTTGTGGGATTCGTTGCGTACGCAATTCAGATGCCTTAACGTACGTTAAAAGGTTAACTTACGTAATGCCGATGGTGTTGGATTCGTAACGATATTCACCTATATAAGCGGACTTCACATATGATTTCGCCATTTTTTTTCATCTTCTTCTTCTTCTCGGCGATTTTCCATCTTGGTTCGGGGGTGAAGGTCGATTAAGGTCAGATATCATCACCCATACATATTTTTTAGTTCCTAGCAAGAAGTAATCAACATCCTAACATTTCCCACCGTCCGAATCGAGGTAAATCGACTTGAACCCTAATTTTTTGGGAATTTTGGGGGATTTTCTGTGATTTCATCTTCTTAATCCAATTCGGCCGAGGTTGTTGTTGGATTATGGTTGTATACTCGAAATCCTTTGTTATCCTGGTAGTTTTGTGGAATAAATTTCGTGAATTCTTCCATTAGTCGATTATGTTGGATTCTGCCATCGTAGTGTCCGACGAATTGTTCCTTCGGGTAGAACTTGGGATGGTTTCCTATGTTTTCGAGGTTTTGTGACTGATTATGTGTTTTTGTGTATTAGGAACGAACCTTTGAAGGGAGTTGGACCGAAACCCTTTCCTTTCATCGTTTCCTTCACGTCGTGTTATTCGAGGCAAGTACATGTATTATATTATGTTATGTGTGTTTCAAATTCGACATGAATGATGAATTGTGATAATGGGTGTGTGTGTTGTTGTTCTTCCACCCGGGGACAGTTCGACGGGACCTCTGGGGGCCGATACTAATGGGTATGGCCGCAGAAGTGGTTTCTCACATGGGGACGGTCCGACGGGACCTCTGGGGTCGATACTAATGGGTACGGACGCGGGTTTACCAAGTGTGGATTACCGTGGTATTGAGATATGATGACATGGTTTTCATGATAATGATATTTTGATGCAAATGTGATATTCCAGAATATTGTTAAAATATTTTCTAAATGTGGTGATATTGTTGAATCATATCTATATATAATGTCGTGTAGTTATATACTTGCACGAGCTATTCGAATGCTAACCCCTTAAATGGGAAAATGCGTTGCATTTCAGGTATTGGGCAAGCTGAGGAGCCAGCACGGATAACGCAAGCGGATGATGGTCAGGCATGATATTATAAGGCTCAAGTCTGGTGGTTCATTTTATAATGTTTATGTTGTCCGCCGGAGTCAGTCGAGTAAAAAAATTTCTATTTTAGAGATATAGTGGAAGTCCCCTGCATGGGCAATGGATTCATTTACTTTCTATTTTCCTGCATTTAAATCAAAATGTTTTGGCCGAGTCCATAACCTTATTTACCTTATTAATATTATCATTATGGGATTATTGTAATTTGTGTGAATATTCCTGGTAGACCTTGATAAAGGTTATACGGCGTGTAATGTCCCTTATGAGAATTGGGGTGTTACAAAATCTACTATCCACTAAGTGGTAGAACAATATGGTAAACATGTTTTGACTACTAGTGCAGCGACATACCTTTCTAAAGAGCAGTACAGTCTGCTTTAAAATGTCCTTATTGACCGCACTTGTAGCAATTGCCCATTGTCTTTTTGTTCGTTTCAGACTGTGGAGCCTTGCTTTTCATCTTGAGGGGCGTCACTTGCTTCTAGCCCACTTGCTTCTTTTTGTTCCCCCCCACTTAGATTTGGAAGTCGAAGCACCAGTTGCCACAACAACTTGATACCCTTGTTAGAAGAGACCTTCAGCAACTTGAAGCTCTGTCAGTAATTATGTCAAAGTATATTCCCTACGATTCATATTGTAGTTTAGATGGAACTACTCGAAGCTTCAAGGCAAACTGCCTAGGATGATATCGACCTGTATTGCCACATCGACGGTAGACTTTAAGATATCAAGTTTGATTAAATGAGAATTCATCTTTAGAACATCATCCCTTATTAGGGTCCCTTCAGCCATCTGGGTCGTCATCAAGACCCTTATAACATTTTGCCTGGACACTTGGTTTTGATGCTCGGATATCTACCCGAGATTCTGCATCATTTCTGCAGTCGTGCCCATCTCTTGATGCTCAAGTTAGAATACATATTATGAAGAAGCCAAATTGTAATATCGAGCCATGTCATTAGACTTCTCCACTTGCGGTATTATTTCACCTCACTAGGTGAAAAATCCTCATCTGGTTCATGTGGGCATTCCTCAGTAAGAACAAATTTATGTTTTTCAGCAGTCAGGACAATATTAGGATTAAGTCTCCGATCAGTAAAGTTAGTGCTATCAAGTCTATTTTTTAAGGATAACAACAAGTGGATTAAAAGATATTTTAGATAAAATTAAAACATTCATCACATAATGTGTAGCAAAATATATCGAGAAACCTTAAAACCACAATATATATGCTAGCAGCCAACATCCTGAAAAACCATACATTCAAGCCATGATCGTGTGGACGTTTACACACTTATTTCTCAAGTAGAGTTTTACGTCTGTAATTTTACTATCTAGTAAACTTGTGTTATGATAAGTAAAACTAATAGTTGATTCCTCTTGACCAAATATTAATTAACATAGTCTTTGATGGGGAGTTTATTGATTAATACACCCAAGTGAATATCATATTTTAACAACCTTATATTATTACTCTTTTTAAATAATAGCCTTACAAATGGAGATGTCCTATCATTAAAAAATAATACTTAATTTTTGTTATCAATTGAGATTTAAAACTAGTGTACCCATAATTAACATATCCGATATGGATAAAGACCCTAATGGCAATGAGTATGCTAATTATTTCACAGTTTAAATCAAATTAGAGGTCAATTTGATTTTACTTTGTAAAAATAAATCAACTCGATCACTTAGTTGTTTTGCCTCAAGATTTTTAATTTTTGTCGTCCTAGCACGCAGGAAAATATATCACGCGTATATGAATACACACCATACATTCAAGACAATAAAAACCATAAATAATACAAGAATAAATTAACTGTCCAATTATCATGGTCTTCGTCCACGAATTGAAAAATATCGGCTCAATATCTCCCCTTTGGATCAAGCATCTAGTCGCTACTCCTCGGTTCATAAGATTAAAAAATTAGAATTTTCTCTTTTTATGCAAAATTAATTACATAAAAAATAAGTTTAAAATCCTAGTTGTCTGGCGGATGCAACGAATGGCGGTAAAACAGACCAGACACCAAACGACCCAACCTGAAACGGCAAACCGGCCCAGACCCGTCCACCTGTGACACAAAGTAGGCCGAAACCGCACTACAGGCAATCTTGTGCTGCTCGGGAGTTCGGCAATCGTTGGTCGTGGCTTCTGTTGTAGGCTTCGCCTGGCATTCCGGTTCTTCCGTGATTTATTCGTGATTTGACTTTTGCAAATTCGATTATAATTCATACTAAATAAAATACATTGAATTGCAGCTTACACAGAAAAAAAACTCTAGTTCCACCCGTGGATTTTCTCATGAGAAAAAGCAATACATGTTTCAAACCGGGCCAAATTAATAATTTCATAAATAATAAAAAATTATTCATATAACCATGATAATTGGATCATGTAATCACCAAATTAATTAAGTTATTAAAATCTTAAAAATTGGCTTTGATACCAATTCCTGGAAATAAAACGCAGCTGAAGCGAGATTTGAGATAATTTGATAAACGTATTTTATACATCCACGAGCATAAGATCTATTTAAGTATGGTATTAATTAATTAATATGATTAATAAGCAAGCTAACTAGTGTTATTATTTATATTGCAACACCCCCGATCTATTCAGGAATATTACAGCGCCGTAAATCCTTTACATGAGGATTTACAAGGCTGAAGAATTGAAAAGACATTAACAGATACCAATGTATGAAAATAACGGAAATAAGATACAACAGTTCTGACCAATACTAAAAATACGAATATTCAATGGAAAAGTATTAATACATCACCAAATCCATATCATCATAAACGACTACGTACTCGAGTACTTATTAAAACGATACAAACGACAGACAAATAAACCCGGCCGGAACATCACTCTGCACCCTCGTCGTCATGCAACTCCAGTGGTTGTTTCCCTGCTCTCCTGGATCCTGAACATAAACAAAATGTTCACTCCCGAAGGGGTTAGCACAACGATTGTTAGTACAAGTACCATAAGATATTATTCAACATCTCACGAAGAATAATAATAACATAAATGACAAAAGAACCAACGAGTCTTCTCGTGCGAGAAACTCAATAATAACATACACACATGATAATCACAACATGATATCACAACATACACATGGTAATTCCAATGATCCAGTGTTCACTGCCTAGACCCCCCGATGATTCTGTCAAACCAACCCAAGGTGGAAAAACCCGTCCGATGATCCAGTGCACGCTAGCATAGATCCCCCGATGATCCCGTCGGACCAACACGAGGTGGACATACAACAACGACATACATGTACAACAATATGTATAACATAAATACATAAAACAATTAAGGTACTTGCCTCGATTCGAAGACAAAAATACTACTTCCATGAAAAACAAAACACTCGAAGGTCGTCCCTCCGATCAATCACGTAGCAAGCTCGAACCTTAACAAAAGGAATAATATAGAATTTATTTCACGTCGTACGAATGTCTAACAATCCAATTTACGGCCAAAAGTTCATAAAACGTAATCTGCCTGAACTACTTAGCGTGCGCTACGTATTCAACGTAGCGTGCGTTAAGCCTGCTCGTTAGCGCACATAAACAATCTAAGCCTAGCGTGCGCTAACTATGTATCGACCGTCCTCACTGGTCATCCGACTGACTCGCCTGATGACTTAACGTACGTTACGTACCAAACGTAGCGTATGTTAAACATGCCCAATAGCGTACGTTAATCTGCATAGCTTAGCGTACGCTAAGCGTGCATGGCAGTTTCACTACTGGGCAGCAGACCATTCTAACGGTGATGAAATTACAAACTCCACAGTGATTAATCGTACGTTATCCGTCTACATGTCATGATCATAAATTTATGAATGATCTTACGGATTCAAACGTCTTTGAATTTTAAGGAAATGAATATCATCACAACTCTTGTATTCAAACTCGATTATCATTCTCATGTGAAGTTGGTGATCTCAGGTTGATGCACTAGATTCCATTATCATTATCATATTCAGACTTCATCTTGAAGGTGAACTAACAATTCCAACTACGAGGTTTCAACGATGATATTATAAGCATAATCGTTCCCACTTCTAAACATGATGTTTGTTGAATAATTCACAAATGAAACTCAATATCTTGATAGCATGATTCATATAACTCTTCAGAACACGAGTCTAAGGTGGAGAAAGAAGTAACATACGTTAATATGAAGATAACACCAAGTCAAAAAGGTAGAATCCAGCTACGGTTGTTTGTATGCCAATCCAAGGTGTTTCCCCACTTCAACGATCAATCACAAGTCACATTCAATCTCTAATGATCAAGTAGATGTGTTCTAAGTGTGCTTAAGGAGGATAATGGGCTCTCTGGACTATCAAGTAATGAGGACGAGTGAAGGGAACAAGAAGAAATGGAGTGTTGTACCTTAAATAATGTTTCTGCACATTAGCTGATTAGCGCACGCTACCCTACTTCCCTTAGCACAGGCTAAATAAGAGTTGACTCCAAAACTGTCCAGTTCCGCCCGCGGGAATCTTATCCGGACCCACGTCCGGCTGGCGCATGTGCTAGCCATCTAGCTCAATAATTGACTGCCTAGCGCACGCAATTCTTCATTCATAGCGTGCGCTAGTTGTAGCCCGATAACGCACGTTAAGCTACATTATTAGCGTGCGCTATCACGAGTTTGCATGAGAAGTTTTGCATGTTGTTATACTTTTGTACAAGGATACAAATATGAGAAATATCATACTCCAAATATCGAGATCACAATTCCGAATAATACAGGGTTCAAATACAGATGAAATACACAATAATAAATCCGGATATTGCATACTCTCCTACTAAAAAGGAGTTTCGTCCCGAAACTCAAGACGAAAATAACTCTGGATATCTGGACTTCATGATATCTTCTGTTTCCCAAGTGGCTTCTTCCACCCCGTGGCATGACCATTGAACTTTGACCAAAGCGATTGGTTTGTTCCTCAACTGCTTAATTCGACTCTCGAGTATCTTGACTGGTCTTTCCTCAAACGTTCCATCCCGAGCGACTTCGATCTCGCCGAAATCAATGACATGACTAGGATCCGGTATATATATCTGTAATTGGTACGTGGAACACATTATGAACATGGCTCAATGACGGCGGTAATGCCAATCTGTATGCCAACTCTCCAACTCTCTCGAGGATCTCAAATGGTCAGATATATCTCAGACTCAGTTTTCCCTTCCTTCCAAAACAAAAGATTGCCCGAGTAGGAGAAACCTTTAAAAGTACGTGGTCTCCAGTACTGAACTCCAATGGGCGACGGCGTACGTCTGCATAAGATTTCTGTCGACTCTGGGCAGTCAATAGCCTTTTAAGAATCAAGGCTATCTTTCCTCGTGTCTGTACGATTAACTCTGGTTCTGTCCCGATCAAATCTGATGAATCGTCCCTGTTAGGGATATGCCCTCGAATGCCACTCAGAGGATGAGAGAGTGAGAGTATTTGTATTGTAATTATGAATATTTAATAAGGCAATAATTATTTCTATATTATTGTATATCACTGGCATTGTGATTTGGTATATAGAATAATAGTCCTTGCATTTGAGAGCAAACATTCTACTCCTTATGGAGATAAGGACATAGGCACTTGAAGTGTTTAGAGCTCGAATGCTTAACTCGTTCGCAAGTCGATAAAACTTAAGTGGGCAATAAGTTTAGACAAGACTTGTATAACGTGTACTTTGACATGTAGAGTGCCGGTCTTCACTAAGAGTTAGTGGGAGCACACATTATAGGTATGCTAATGAGATTAGTGTACTCGAACACGACTCACCTCGATTCGGTCACATGGATATCACTCAGGGGTTGTCAATGACTGGATCGAAAGGTTGTGATAGGTATACGTGGACCTTTGACTTGAGGTTTCAGTAGGAGATGTGCTTGTGATATTGAGTCAGTCATTAGTGTAGTTCGATCCAATCACCGGTGGGTGGGGTCAACCTCGAAATGCAACTTAGTAGGCAAGCAGCAGTCTCTACTGAATACCAAGATAGAATTCTTTCTCTTGTAAGTGAGCAGGTAAATTTCCTATGCGGTTAATGGCAAATGAGATCATAAGTCTTTGGCCAAAGCATTTAGAGGTAGTTGTATTTGATACACGAGAGCTCGATGATCTCGGTTTGCATTAACAGAAAGCAGTCAAGTTACAGTAGGGTTTGACTTTTCCGTGACCCTAATACTTGACCGGGACATATGATTGAAGGGTTTATACGTATACGGTATTCACGACATAATGGTTTTGGAATGATCCGATCAGTCGTTCTTAGTTGGGTTACGGTACGAAGCACTAGACTGGCTAAGTGTTACCCGTACTCCTTGGTTCCTCCCATTGCCGACTAAGACGGACCTACGGAGTCGCGCACAAGGATATTTGATGGATAAATATGTATTTATTATCTCTTCATTAATATTGGATATTAGATAACTAATTTGATTTATTTGATAAATCATGCGGTCTAGTGAAAGATTCCCCGAGTAGGAGAAACCTTTAAAAGTATGTGGTCTCCGGTACTAAACTCCAATGGGCGACGGCGTACGTCTGTATAAGATTTCTGTCGACTCTGGGTAGTCAATAGCCTTTTACGAATCAAGGCTATCTTTTCTCGTGTCTGTACGATTAACTCTGGTTCTGTCCCGATCAAATCTGATGAATCGTCCCTGTTAAGGATATGCCCTCGAATGCCACTCAGATGATGAGAGAGTGAGAGTATTTGTATTGTAATTATGAATATTTAATAAGGCAATAATTATTTCTATATTATTGTATATCACTGGCATTGTGATTTGGTATATAGAATAATAGTCCTTGCATTTGAGAGCAAACATTCTACTCCTTATGGAGATAAGGAGATAGGCACTGGAAGTGTTTAGAGCTCGAATGCTTAACTCGTTCGCAAGTTGATAAAACTTAAGTGGGCAATAAGTTTAGACAAGACTTGTATAACCTGTACTTTGACATGTAGAGTGCCGGTCTTCACTAAGAGTTAGTGGGAGCACACGTTATAAGTATGCTAATGAGATTAGTGTACTCGAACACGACTCACCTCGATTCGGTCACATGGATATCACTCAGGGTTTGTCAATGACTGGATCGAAAGGTTGTGATATGTATACGTGGACCTTTGACTTGAGGTTTCAGTAGGAGATGTGCTTGTGACATTGAGTCAGTCATTAGAGTAGTTCGATCCAATCACCGGTGGGTGGGGTCAACCTCGAAATGCAACTTAGTGGGCAAGCAGCAGTCTCTACTGAATACCAAGATAGAATTCTTTCTCTTGTAAGTGAGCAGGTAAATTTCCTATGCGGTTAATGGCAAATGAGATTATAAGTCTTTGGCCAAAGCATTTAGAGCTAGTTGTATTTGATACACGAGAGCTCGATGATCTCTGTTTGCATTAACCGAAAGCAGTCAAGTTACAGTAGGGTTTGACTTTTCCGTGACCCTAATACTTGACCGGGACATATGATTGAAGGGTTTATACGTATACGGTATTCACGACATAATGGTTTTGGAATGATCCGATCATTCGTTCTTAGTTGGGTTACGGTACGAAGCACTAGACTGGCTAAGTGTTACCCGTACTCCTTGGTTCCTCCCATTTCTGACTAAGACGGACCTACGGAGTCGCGCACAAGGATATTTGATGGATAAATATGTATTTATTATCTATTCATTAATATTGGATATTAGATATCTAATTTGATTTATTTGATAAATCATGCGGTCTAGTGAAAGATTCCCCGAGTAGGAGAAACCTTTAAAAGTACGTGGTCTCCAGTACTGAACTCCAATGGGCGACAGCGTACGCCTACATAAGATTTCTGTCGACTCTGGGCAGTCAATAGCCTTTTACGAATCAAGGCTATCTTCTCTCGTGTATATACGATTAACTTTGGTTCTGTCCCGATCAAATCTGATGAATCATCCCTGTTAGGGATATGCCCTCGAATGCCACTCAGAGGATGAGAGAGTGAGAGTATTTGTATTGTAATTATGAATATTTATTAAGGCAATAATTATTTCTATATTATTGTATATCATTGGCATTGTGATTTGGTATATAGAATAATAGTCCTTGCATTTGAGAGCAAACATTCTACTCCTTATGGAGATAAGGAGATAGGCACTGGAAGTGTTTAGAGCTCGAATGCTTAACTCATTCGCAAGTCGATAAAACTTAACTGGGCAATAAGTTTAGACAAGACTTGTATAACGTGTACTTTGACATCTAGAGTGCCGGTCTTCACTAAGAGTTAGTGGGAGCACACATTATAGGTATGCTACTGAGATTAGTGTACTCGAACACGACTCACCTCGATTCGGTCACATGGATATCACTCAGGGTTTGTCAATGACTGAATCGAAAGGTTGTGATAGGTATACGTGGACATTAGGAGATGTGCTTGTGACATTGAGTCAGTCATTAGAGTAGTTCGATCCAATCACCCGTGGGTGGGGTCAACCTCGAAATGCAACTTAGTGGGCAACCAGCAGTCTCTACTGAATACCAAGATAGAATTCTTTCTCTTGTAAGTGAGCAGGTAAATTTCCTATGCGGTTAATGGCAAATGAGATTATAAGTCTTTGGCCAAAGCATTTAGAGCTAGTTGTATTTGATACATGAGAGCTCGATGATCTCGGTTTGCATTAACAGAGAGCATAGTGTCAAGTTACAGTAGGGTTTGACTTTTCCGTGACCCTAATACTTGACCGGGACATATGATTGAAGGGTTTATACGTATACGGTATTCACGACATAATGGTTTTGGAATAATCCGATCATTCGTTCTTAGTTGGGTTACAGTACGAAGCACTAGACTGGCTAAGTGTTACCCGTACTCCATGGTTCCTCCCATTGCCGACTATGACGGACCTACAGAGTCACGCACAAGGATATTTGATGGATAAATATGTATTTATTATCTCTTCATTAATATTGGATATTAGATATCTAATTTGATTTATTTGATAAATCATGCGGTCTAGTGAATTGAAATTAATTACTGGGTAATTAATTTAATTCATAAATAATTATTTCTTGGAAATATATTATTATAATTTTGTATTTGATAAAATTAATTAATTGGATTAATTAATTAAGTATAAATACATTTGGGATAAAACGAAGTGTATTTAACGGACACGCGAACGTCCGGTACACGAACCGAGTGGCTCAGGTCATTTTCTCACCAAACCTATGTAGGCCGCCCCTCCCTTCCTTTCATGTAGTGTGTGTTGTGTGTTTAATTGTTTAATGGGTTGAAGACAAAAGGATGATATTTCATATCTCATCATTTTTTATATCATCTCCATTATATAATGTAAATATCTTCACATTATGTGGAGACTTTGAATAACAAAGACACACACTTTGCAAAACTTCAGCCGTGATCAATAGAAAGTATGGGAGAAAATTTTTCTTTCAATTTCTAGTTCATCCTTGAGAGAAAGAAAAGGAAGAAGAGAAGAGAAAAAAAATACCGTATCAATTCGTAGCCGTGTTCTTTGAGAATGAAATGATATTTTATTTTTCCGATCAATATCCGATGCGTAATAACGTAGAGACTTTCGGCATTTTCGGTGTTGGATCATTCAAACAAGCTACAACGAATTGGATTCGTGTTCGTGTCGGTAATCGGGAAAAGGCTTGCTCGAGTTTTTCCTTCGAAGATTATATTATCAAATGACTACGAGGGTAAGTCTTCTTTGTTTTTCATCCTCGTTATTTATATTCGTTTATACGATGCTGGATCGGTCCGTTTTTTGGGGTTTGGTTTTATCCGGTTGGACCGGTTTATTTTCCGCTGCGTATTTCGTTTTCAATCACCCAACCCGACAGTGGTATCGAAGAGAGGTCTATGCAATTGTATATTCAATATTTGCATTTGGAATGCTTGATTATTTTTTTTAGGATTTAGAATCATAATTGTTTTAATTGTTGATGTTTAATTGTTCATCTAAAAATTATTTTTCACGATTTTATGTTACAATATAAATCTATTTTTCTTTTGAAAAACTGATTTAATTGTGTAATATAAAAATTAGAAAAATATTATTTTTGAATTCGGGACAAAAAAAAAATGAGCCGGAAAATTGGCCGGATCCGTGGTTCGAAGTCATTGGAATTTGCTGGGTCAATTTGAAATTTAATGGGTTCTTTGGTGGGATGGCGGCCCCTGGTCGTGGGCTTGGCCCGGGCCTTGTGTTTTCCGACTCCGTTTTTATATTTCGTTCGGTAAGTTAATTTCCCGCAAATTAAATTGGATCTAATTTGACTAAAATATAATTATGGTAATTTTATTTTAAGGAAATTAATTTAATGAAATATTTATTTTGTTCGGAGCAAATTAAAATTAACGGTTAAATGAATTAATTGGACTAATTCTAATTGTTGGATTAATTTTTGTTGATTAGATCAATTTTAGATTAATCATTATTGTCATTTACTTTAATGTAATTGTTGCATTAATTTTGAATGGGGTTCATGGACCTAGTTTTGAATCGTTTATTTTGTTCGATTGAGTTGTAAAGGCCGTTTTAAGCCTATTTATTTTAATAGAAAATTTGTATAGGATGCAATTTTTCAAATGTAAAATTTATATGTAATGATGAAGACCGGAGGAAGATCCGCTCGAGAAGACGAAGATTCAAGACCCAAGACATGTAATTATATTACGATGTTTTTGTTCTAGGAACGGTCCATGAACTGCATGTTGTTAGTTTTAGGTTGTGTATGTTTTCATATTGTATGACAAACAAACAAACCGACAAACCGCGCTTATAAACGGATTAATGTGCAAAGTGTAACATATAATCGCGTTAATACTCCCACTTACAAACACTAAGTTATAAAGGTTACGAGGTTTCCTACCCTCCGTCAAACTCATGGAAAATTGAAATCTAAAATCGGAATATTATTCTTCCGAGTATGTCGGGGTAATATTTTTGGGGAAAGTTGATAAATTCCTAGAGTGCATTAGATGCCTTTGATTGTGACAAATCAAACCCCTATAAACTGTATGGGTTTCCGGGTAAGATTCAATTGTCGGACTAATAGGAGTTGACGGTTTAAACTTAGATAGTTCAGCAAGCCATAGAAACCGAATGGGTTGAGGGCAAGTGAACTAGGGGTAAAAGAAGATCGAATCATCCATTAGATGGGTTGGTGTTAGACACCACTTTATAAAGAATAATATAATAGAAACTGTATGGGTTGCCCTCTATTAAACTTTGTAAAGAAATCGATCACCACTATGAAGTCACCCAAGACTTCCGAATTTCACATGGGAGTGTGTAAATGCCGATAAAATAGTGGGAGCCGAGTTATGAATAAAGAAAGTCCTTAAATTCTTTACTCGGATCATAATTAAACAATCACTAGCGAATCTTAATTTATTCTCTGCAGTTAACAAAACTCTCAATATGACAATGAACCCACTCGCTATACTACTTGAAAAGAACGTCCTGACTGGTCCGAACTATGTGGACTGGCTTCGGAACTTGAGGATTGTCCTAACTATGGAAATGCTGGGATACATCTTGGAGGCGGACATCCCAGCGGCTCCTGCAAGAACCCGAGCCAATGAGGAAGATGTCGATGCCCATGAGAAATGGGAAAAATACGACATAAGAGTGCGAGGGTACATGTTAGGCTCAATGACCAATGAGTTTCAACGTGCCCATGAAAAGATGACGTCTTCGAGAGCCATCTTGGCGCACCTGACTGAGCTCTATGGAGAGCATAGCCGAACTGCTAGATATGAGATATCAAAGCAATTATTCGGCGCCAGGATGAAGGAAGGAGAGAGGGTTGGGGACCATGTCCTCAAGATGATCTCGATGATTGAGAGATTGGAAGCTCTTGATTTTCAGATGCATGCATCTCTCCAAAATGACCTTATCCTGCAGTCACTTCCTGACTCCTTTTCACAATTTGTCATGAACTTCAACTGCAATGAGATTGCATGTAACTTAGCTGGGCTAATGAAAAAAGCGGACTTGCCTCTCGGATGAAGACAAAGGGAAAGGAAGTCGCACTTGTGATTTCTTAGGACTTGGAAGTCCAAGAATAAGAAGAAAAAGAACAAGAAGCAGTTAGGTCCAATATCCAAGATCGACAAGGGAAAGGGCAAGGCCCCAATGGTTCAAAAGAGTAAGGGGGCCAAGAAAACGGATGTATGCCTCAACTGCGGTGAGCTAGGCCACTGGAAGAGGTACTGTCCAAAGCTTGACCGTAATGCGCCTTCAGGTACGGAACTACTGGTTTTAGAAACAAATTGTTCTGTAACTGTATATTCTATTTCTTGGATACTTGATTCCGGTGCGAGTTCTCATATTTGTACAATGAATCAGGATCTGGAACGAAGTAGGAAGCTGGATTCAGGGGAGGTGATGGTCACCGTCGGAAGTGGGCATAGTGTCGAGGCTTCTGATATCGGATCCCTTATGTTCAATTTAGAATCTGATTTTATTCTTACTTTAGATGATGTACTTGTTTTGCCCAAGGGGCACAAAAATATTGTATCAATTCCGGTCATGGACCGAAAGGGATTTCACTTCTTTATTGGAGATGGGTCCTGTCGTATTTATTTTAGAAATAAATTGGTTGGTACTGCTACATTATTAAATGGTTTATACCATTTAAATCTAAAGAATAAAACAACTGTGAATACTATAACTAGGAAGCGTGGTAGGGATGAAACGAACCAAGCACTTAAGTGGCATCTTAGACTTGGTCATATCGGTCAGACCAAAGTTTATAAAATGGAGAAAGATGGGCTTACGGGTCCATTGGGATCAGATCCCTATCCAACTTGTGAATCTTGCCTTCAAGGCAAAATGACTAAGTTACCCTTCGCAGGGACTTTTGAAAGAGCTGCTGAAAAACTTGGATTGATCCATACCGATGTCTGTGGCCCTTTTGAAGTGGCACGAGACGGATTTCAGTATTTCATTACATTTACTGATGACCATACCAGGTATGGATTCGTGTACTTAATGAAACATAAGTCTGAAACTTTTGATAAATTCAAGGAATTTAAAGCCCTAGTTAAAAATCAAATAGGTAACCATGTTAAGACTCTTCGGTCAGACCGTGGTGGTGAGTATATGAGTACCGAATTTGATGAGTTCTTAAAAGAACTAGGAATAGTGTCACAATTCACTCCTTCAGCTACTCCACAATTAAATGGTGTATCAAAAAGAAGGAATCGAACCTTGTTGGACATGGTTCGCTCCATGCTTAACTATACTGATCTACCGATTTATCTGTGGGGTTACGTGCTCCTTACTGCTGTGCATATTTTGAACAGATGTCCATCCAAATCTGTTCCTAAAGACTCCACATGAGATGTGGAGTGGTAGGAAACCAAGTCTTAATCACATTAGGATTTGGGGATGCCCTGCTTATGTCAAGAAGACTAAAGTAGAGAAATTGGAAGCTAGGTCTGTGAAAGGTCGTTTAATAGGATATCCAAGGGATTCCATGGGATATCTATTCTACATGCATGAAGATCATAGGATTATCGTTGCTATACAAGCACACTTCCTGGAAGATTAGTTTATTCAGGAAGGAGGGGCAGGTAGAAATATTTCTTTGGAAGAAATAAAAAAAACACCAAATGAGACACCTATGCCAGATATTAGAACCGAACCTTCTGAAATACAAACACAACCTCGCATGTCTAGTAGAATTTCTCAATTACCTGAGAGGTATGGCTATCTGCATCAAGAAGAACTGGGTGTCCATGAGATGACAGAAAGTAGTCAAGAGAATGATCCTTCTACATACGACCAAGCGATGGTAGATGTTGACTCCGCCAAGTGGCAAGAAGCTATGGAAGTTAAGATAGACTCAATGCATGCTAATCAGGTCTGGACTTTAGTAGATCGTCCTAAAGGCATAGTGCCTATTGGAAACAAATTGATCTATAAAAAAAGACTGATGGAGATGGCAAGGTTGATATCTATAAGGCCAGGCTTGTGGCAAAGGGTTATTCCCAAAGAGAAGGGATCGATTACTTCGAGACCTTCTCATCTGTAGCTATGATTAAGTCTATTCGCATGATGCTTGCTATAGCAGCCCACTTAAATTATGAAATATGGCAAATGGATGTGAAAACGGCATTCCTAAATGGATTCCTCGAGGAGGAGATTTACATGGAACAGCCTAAGGGATTCATATCTCAAACTAATATTCATAAAGTATGCAAACTTCAGCGTGCCATTTATGGATCAAGCAAGCTTCATGAGTTGGAATCTTCATTTTAACGAGACAGTCAAAGAGTTTGCTTTTGTCCAAAACGAAGAGGAGCCCTGTATTTACAAGAAGGTTAGTGGGAGCAAAATTGCATTCTTAATACTATATGTAGATGACATTCTACTTATAGGAAACGACGTAGGAATGCTCAGTTCTGTGAAAGCTTGGCTTTCTAAAGAGTTCTCAATGAAAGACTTGGGAGAAGCTACCTATATTCTAGGTATTTGTCTCTACCGGATAGAGCGAAAAGAATATTCGGTCTTTCCCGAGCCCTCTATATAGAAAAGATCTGGCGATTTAGGATGGAAGATTCTAAAAGAGGGTTCCTTCCTATGCAACATGGTGCAAAACTTTCCTTAGAGATGTGTCCTCAAAGTGAGGAAGACAGAAAGGAAATGAGTAAGGTGCCCTATGCTTCGGCAAGATGTAGCCTCATGTACGCTATGATTTGCACTAGATCGGATATCGCATATGCCGTGAGCGTAGTAAGTCGGTTTCGATCAAATCCAGGCGGGAACATTGGGTGATGTAAAGAATATTCTTAAGTACCTTAGGAGGACTATAGACTTGGTTCTTACATAAGGCGATGGAAATCTTAGAGTGATGGGTTATATAGACTTAGATTTTTCGGGGGACATGGATGCTCAGATGTCCACATCAGGGTATATCTTCACTCTGAATGGTGGGGCGTTCTTGGAGAAGTGCCAAGCAAAGTTCGATCGCTATCTCTACATGTCAAGCCGAAAATCAGTGACCGAGGTCATAAAGAAGCTTTTTAGATTAAGAAGTTCACTGAGGAAATTCAAGTGGCTCCTAATGCGGAGAAGCCCGTGACGCTGTTTTGTGACAACGACGGAGCTATTGCACAGGCTAAGGAGCCTAGGGCTCACCACAATACCAAACATATTGCGAGAAAATATCATTTTGTTAGAGAAATGGTTCAAGAATGAAATGTTATAGTGCAGAGAGTAGACACAGCAAATAACATTGCTGATCCGCTTACCAAGCCACTATCTCAGAAGGTCTTAGAGAGACATTTGGAGAGTATGGGTATTAGATACCATAGTTTGTGGCATTGAGTGCAAGTGGGAGATTTCTAGGGATATGCCCTCGAATGCCACTCACAGGATGAGAGAGTGAGAGTATTTGTATTGTAATTATGAATATTTAATAAGGCAATAATTATTTCTATATTATTGTATATCACTAGCATTGTGATTTGGTATACAGAATAATAGTCCTTGCATTTGAGAGCAAATATTCTACTCTTTATGGAGATAAGGAGATAGGCACTGGAAGTGTTTAGAGCTCGAATGCTTAACTCGTTCGCAAGTCGATAAAACTTAACTGGACAATAAGTTTAGATAAGACTTGTATAACGTGTACTTTGACATGTAGAGTGCCGGTCTTCACTAAGAGTTAGTGGGAGCACACGTTATAGGTATGCTAATGAGATTAGTGTACTCGAACATGACTCACCTCGATTCGGTCACATGGATATCACTCAGGGTTTGTCAATGACTGGATCGAAAGGTTGTGATAGGTATACATGGACCTTTGACTTGAGGTTTCAGTAGGAGATGTGCTTGTGACGTTGAGTCAGTCATTAGAGTAGTTCGATCCAATCACCGGTGGGTGGGGTCAACCTCGAAATGCAACTTAGTGGGCAAGGAGCAGTCTCTACTGAATACCAAGATAGAATTCTTTCACCTGTAAGTGAGCAGGTAAATTTCCTATGTGGTTAATGGCAAATGAGATTATAAGTCTTTGGACAAAGCATTTAGAGCTAGTTGTATTTGATACACGAGAGCTCGATGATCTCGGTTTGCATTAACAGGAAGCATAGTGTCAAGTTACAGTAGGGTTTGACTTTTCCGTGACCCTAATACTTGACCGGGACATATGATTGAAGGGTTTATACGTACACGGTATTCACGACATAATGGTTTTGGAATGATCCGATCATTCATTCTTAGTTGGGTTACGGTACGAAGCACTAGACTAGCTAACTGTTACCCGTACTCCTTGGTTCCTCCCATTGCCGACTAAGACGGACCTACGGAGTCGCGCACAAGGATATTTGATGGATAAATATGTATTTATTATCTCTTCATTAAAATTGGTATTAGATATCTAATTTGATTTATTTGATAAATCATGCGGTCTAGTGAATTGAAATTAATTACTGGGTAATTAATTTAATTCATAAATAATTATTTCTTGGAAATATATTATTATAATTTTGTATTTGATAAAATTAATTAATTTCATTAATTAATTAAGTATAAATACATTTGGGATAAAACGAAGTGTATTTAATGGACTAGACACGCGAACGTCCGGTACACGAACTGAGTGGCTTGGGTCGTTTTCTCACCAAACCTATGTAGGCCGCCCCTCCCTTCCTTCCATGTGGTGTGTGTTGTGTGTTTAATTGTTTATTGGGTTGAAGACAAAAGGATGAGATTTCATATCTCATCATTTTTGATATCATCTCCATTATATAATGTAAATATCTTCACATTATGTGGAGACTTTGAATAACAAAGACACACACCTTGCAAAACTCCAGCCGTGAGCAATAGAAAGTGAGGGAGAAAATTTTTCTTTCAATTTCTAGTTCATCCTTGAGAGAAAGAAAATGAAGAAGAGAAGAGAAGAAAAATACCGTATCAATTCCTAGCCGTGTTCTTTGAGAACGAATTGATATTTTATTTTTCCGATCAATATCCGACGCGTAATAACGTAGAGACATTCGCATTTTCGGTGTTGGGTCATTCAAACAAGCTACAACGAATTGGATTCGTGTTCGTGTCGGTAATCGGGAAAAGGCTTGCTCGGGTTTTTCCTTCGAAGATTATATTATCAAAGGACTACGAGGGTAAGTATTCTTTGTTTTTCATCCTCATTATTTATATTCATTTATACGATGCTTGATCGGTCCATTTTTTGGGGTTTGGTTTTATCCGGTTGGACCGGTTTATTTTCCGCTGCGTATTTCGTTTTTAATCAACGAACCCAACAGTCCCAACATAGGGGCGATCTACATCTCCTCCCGTATAATGCCTCAAACGGTGCCATATTAATGGAAGCATGCCAACTATTGTTGTAGGTAAATTCAATCAACGGCAGATGAACTTCCCAATCGTTTGACCAATCTAAGGCACAGGCCCTTAGCATGTCTTCCACCGTTTGAATGGTCCTTTCGGATTGTCCGTCAGTCTGCGGGTGATAAGCTGTACTGAAGTTCAATTCGGTCCCCAAGGCCTTATGAACTGCTTTCCAAAAATACGATACAAAGCGACCGTCTCGGTCAGAAATAATGGTCTTCGGCATACCATGCAATCGGACTATCTCTGAAATAAATACTCGTGCCAACCTCTCTGGTCCCCACGTGTCCTTAATGCCTAGAAAATGAGCTGATTTGGTTAAACGATCAACTATCACCCAAATCATGTTCATTCCTGTCTTGGTTCTCGGCATACTAGTAATAAAGTCCATCGATATGTCCTCCCACTTCCATTCAGGAATCGGGAGTGGATTCAACATCCCGGAAGGTCGTTGCTGCTCGATCTTAACCTGCTGACAAGTCAAGCATTTCGAAACATAGTCCGCTACATCTTTCTTCATGTTGCCCCACCAGAAATTCTGCTTTAAGTCCTTGTACATCTTATTGGTGCTCGGGTGGATAGAATAGGGCGAGCTGTGAGCTTCTTTCATAATCGTCTGTTTCAGAACATCGACATCGGGAACGTAGAGTCGGTTCTGAAATCTCAAAACTCCATCATCATGAATTACGAATCTGAGGGCCTTCCCCTTGATCACTTCATCACGTAACCGAATCATCAGAGGATCATCTGCCTGCTTAGATTTGATTTCTTCGGTTAACGATGAAGTTATTTTCATCATGCACAGTTGTCCTTGGACTCTTTGTAACCATACTTCAATTCCTTCTCGAATCATATCTCGTTGAATGCTGAGCTGGGAGGTCAGAGTCTCCAGCATATGGATAGAAACAGACTTGCGGCTAAGTGCATCGGCCACTACATTTACTTTGCCTGGATGATAAAGAATCTCCAAGTCATAGTCCTTAATAAGTTCCAGCCATCTCCTTTGCCGCATGTTCAACTCCTTCTGACTGAAGATGTATTTGAGACTCTTGTGATCCGTAAAGATCTGACAGTGAGTCCCAAACAAGTAATGCCTCCAGATTTTCAAAGCAAAAACTACTGTTGCTAACTCCAAATCATGCGTTGGGTAATTCACTTCATAAGGTTTTAGCTGTCGTGACGCATAAGCGATCACCTTATCATTCTGCATCAATACGCACCCGAGTCTTTGGTTCGAAGCATCACTGTAAACTATAAATCCTCCAGTTCCCTGTGGAAGTGTTAAAGTCGGTGTTGTCGTCAATCTCCTCTTCAATTCATCAAAGCTTTTCTAACACAATTCATTCCATTCAAAATTTTGTGTTTTTTGTAGTAGTCGAGTAAGTGGGCGGGAAATTTTGGAAAACCCTTCCACGAACCGACGATAATACCCAGCAAGTCCTAAGAAACTCCGGACTTCTTTCACGTTCTTTGGAGGCTTCCAATCCATAACCGCCTCGATATTCTGAGGATCTACTCGGACTTCTTCATCTGATACCACATGACCGAGGAACATTACTTCCTTTATCCAGAACTCACACTTAGAGAGTTTGGCGTACAATTGTTCATTTCTCAACAGGTCTAACACAATCCGTAAATGCTGTGCATGATCTTCTGGGCTCTTAGAATACACCAGAATGTCATCAATGAACACGACCACATATTTATCCAAATATTCGATGAACACTCGGTTCATCAATTGCATGAATACAGCAGGTGCATTAGTGAGACCAAACGGCATCACTACAAACTCATAATGTCCGTAACGAGTTCTGAATGCTGATTTCGGAACATCAGATTCCTTAATCCTCAGTTGATGGAATCCTGATCTCAGATCGATTTTAGAAAATACTGCTTCTCCTTGCAACTGATCAAACAAATCATCAATCCGTGGCAACGGATACTTATTCTTAATCGTCATTTTGTTCAGCTCTCGATGGTCAATACACAGTTGAAGTGATCCATCCTTCTTCCGGACAAAAAGAACTGGCGCTCCCCAGGGCAAAACACTTGGCTGGATATAGCCTATGTCCAGTAACTCCTCCAGCTGCTTTTTAAGTTCATACATCTCAGTAGGTTCCATATGATATGGCGCCTTAGAAATTGGTGTAGCTCCGGGTTCCAGCTCAATGGTGAATTCTACATCCCATCATGGAGGTAGTCCAGGTAACTCGTCAAGAAATACATCCGGAAATTCGTTCACAACAGGAATGGATGAAAGTTCCACAATTTCGTCTTCTTTCTTCATTGCATAGCACCAGTATCCGGTACAGCCCTGTTTCAACAATTTGACAGCTTTCATCGCCTTGATCAACTTTCCTGAGCTTCCTGGTTTCCATCCTTCAAACAGTATTTCGGAACCATCGTCAGCGATCAGCGAGATATTACTCCTTCGGTAGCTTACAATATCTCCATATCGATTAAGCCAATCGTCTCCGAGTATCAGGTCGTCTCCTTGCATTTCTATTACAATCAGATTTGAGAGCCACTCTCTGCCTCCAAACGATACAGGGAAATCTCTAGTTTCTAAGTTTCCAACAATTCTCTCTCTACTCGGTAAACCAACAACATAAGGTTCACAATCATGAAAACCAGAAATATTCAAACGATTTACACAATATAAGGATATAAATGAATGCATAGCTCCTGTATCGAATAAAACGCTAACTGGCTGGGAAAGGATCTGAACAGTACCTGATGCGACAGCAGCATCCTGATCGTCTGTTCTTCTCATCTCGTACAGACGTGGGGGAACAGATTCGGCACTCGATGTACCCTTTCCGTCCCACTGTCCTCTGCCTCGTCCGTATCCAAAATTCTGAGGCATCTGTACACTTTGCTGCGTCTGTTGGTTACTAGCTTCCTTCTGAACTGGCTGCGGTGTACGGGCTCTAAAAGACTTTGCAACCTCTTCACAGAACACCGCACGATGTCCCTCTCGTCCACAATCAAAACAAGTCACGGCAGGTAGGGGGCAATTTCGTCGATAGTGCCCTGTCTGGGCACAGTTAAAGCATTTCGTGGTGACATGTGTCATGGTTGATGATGCTCCGAAGTTCTTTCCGCTCCTAGAGGGGTGCGGAGGTTTCTTGAAAGAATGAAAAGATGACTGGGCCTTGCGGGGCCCGCTGCTCTTATGCTCTGTAAAAGTACCAGAGACTTTCTGCTTCTTGGATTCTACAAACTTCTCCATCACTGCTTCCTTGATCTCATACGCCAACGCCTTATCCTGGTGTTGACGGAGAGTGGTACATTCAAAACCGGACATGTACCTCTGGATTTATGGTTTCATCCTCATATCAAAATGGATCATCATTTCTGCATCTGTTCTGACCAGATGTCGAACAAATGCCAGTTGCTGGTTAAACGTCTTAATTATGCAGGATACGAGTTCGCACGGCGAGCGGAGAAAAACTCCCGAACTTGGGCTTCCCTCATAGGACGAGGGCAGTACTGAGCTTCCATCATCAATTTAAATTCTGTCTAGTCAGCATCATGATCTGCAGGCCGGATGGCTTCCCACCACTCGGATGCTTCCCCTATCAGAAAGTACTAAGCAATAGAGGCTCTTCGGCCGTCTGGGCAATTTATTCCGGCAAAAATCTTCTCCAATTCCTTCAACCAATGGTCCCATGTGGGAGTCTCAGAAAAGCCATCAAATTTGGGTGGTTGCATCTTCGCCACCTCTTGTAGCCATCGGTCACCTCGATTTCCCATGTCCGGGATCCCTTGCTGTCTATCTCCCTGCTGTAATCCCACTGCCACCTGTATTCGGTCCACGACCTGGGCGAATTGAGTCATCTGGTTCACCACCTGACGAAGGATTTCGGGCACAGCAGGTTCCAGTTCATTATTAATAGATCTTTGCGGCTCGCCTGAGCTGTGGCTGGCCTGATTAGAAGGTGAAACTTCTCTTTCTGCATTCCTTCGTCCGCGTCCGCGACTGCGACCATGTCCACGTCCACCTCTCAACATACTGTAAGCATAAATACTCAATATACATGAAACAATATCATTCTAGTGTTTAAGTATAAAGAGATACAACATGTAAAGGATGAGATAGAGTTTAGGAACTTACAACCACCGTTCGCACGAAGACGTAGGCAGTACAGTGATGTTATTCATGGTCGGTTACCTCAAAAGACGTATACGACCCCTATTTTAACCCAATGGCCAAGATATCCATAATCTTAGCTCTGATACCATATTCTGTAACACCCCCGATATATTCAGAATATTACAGTAGCCGTAAATCCTTTACATAAGGATTTACAAGGTCAAGAATTGAAAAGACATTAACAGATACCAACGTATGAAAATAACGAAAATAAGATGCAACAGTTCTGACTAATACTGAAAATACGAATGTTCAATGGAAAAGTATTAATACATCACCAAATCCAAATCATCATAAACGACTACATACTCGAGTACTTATTAAAACGGTACAAACGACAGACAAATAAACCTGGCCGGAACATCACTCTGCACCCTCGTCGTCATGCAACTCCAGTGGTTGTTTCCCTGCTCTCCTGGATCCTGAACATAAACAAAATATTCACCCCCGAAGGGGTTAGCACAACGATTGCTAGTACAAGTACCATAACATATTATTCAACATCTCACGAAGAATAATAATAATATAAATGACAAAAGAACCAACGAGTCTTCTCGTGCGAGAAACTCAATAATAACATACACACATGATAATCACAACATGATATCACAACATACACATGGTAATTCTAATGATCCAGCATTCACTCCCTAGACCCCTCGATGATTCCATCAAACCAACCCGAGGTGGAAAAACCCGTCCGATGATCTAGCGCACGCTAGCATAGATCCCGCGATGATCCCGTCGGACCAACACGAGGTGGACATACAACAACGACATACATGTACAACAATATGTATAACATCAATACATAAAACAATTAAGGTACTTCCCTCGATTCAAAGACAAGAATACTACTTCCACGAAAAATGAAACACTTGAAGGTCGCCCCATCGATCAATCACGTAGCAAGCTCGAACCTTAACAAAAGGAATAATATAGAATTTATTTCACGTCGTACGAATGTCTAACAATCCAATTTACGGCCGAAAGTTCATAAAACGTAATCTGCCTGAACTACTTAGCGTACGCTACGTATTCAACGTAGCGTGCGTTAAGCTTGCTCGTTAGCGCACGTAAACTATCTAAGCCTAGCGTGTGCTAACTATGTATCGACAATCCTCACTGGTCAGCCGACTGACTTGCCTGATGACTTAACGTACGTTACGTACCAAACGTAGCGTATGCTAAACATGCCCGATAGCGTACGTTAATCTGCATAGCTTAACGTATGCTAAGCGTGCATGGCAGTTTCACTACTGGGTAGCAGACCAATCTAACGGTGATAAAATTACAAACTCCTCACTGATTAATCGTACGTTATCCGTCTACATGTCATGATCATAAATTTATGAATGATCTTACGGATTCAAACATCTTTGAATTTCAAGGAAATGAATATCATCACAACTCTTATATTCAAACTCGATTATCATTATCATGTGAAATTGGTGATCTCAGGTTGATGCACTAGATTCCATTATCATTATCATATTCAGACTTAATCTTGAAGGTGAACTAACAATTCCAACTACTAGGTTTCAACGACGATATTATAAGCATAATCGTTCCCACTTCTAAACATGATGTTTGTTGAAAAATTCACAAATGAAACTCAATATCTTGATAGCATGATTCATCTAACTCTTCAGAACATGAGTCTAAGGTTGGAGAAAGAATTAACATACCTTAATATTAAGATAACACCAAGTCAAAAAGGTAGAATCCAGCTCCGGTTGTTCGTATGCCAATCCAAGGTGTTTCCCCACTTCAACGATCAACCACAAGTGACATTCAATCTCCAATGATCAAGTAGATGTGCTCTAAGTGTGTTTAAGGAGGATAATGGGCTCTCTGGACTATCAAGTAATGAGGACGAGTGAAGGGAACAAGAAGAAATGGAGTGATGTCCCTTAAATAAAGTTTCTGCACATTAGCTGATTAACGCACGCTACCCTACTTCCCTTAGTGCACGCTAAATAAGAGTTGACTCCAAAACTGTCCAGTTCCACCCGCGGGAATCTTATCCGGACCCACATCCGGCTGGCGCATGTGCTAGCCGTCTAGCTCAATAATTGGCTGCCTAGCGCACGCAATTCTTCATTCGTAGCGTGCGCTAGTTGTAGCCCGATAACGCACGTTAAGCTACATTCTTAGCGTGCGCTATCACGAGTTTGCATGAGAAATTTTGCATGTTGTTATACTTATATACAAGGATACAAATATGAGAAATATCATACTCCAAATATCGAGATCACAATTCCGAATAATACAGGGTTCAAATACAAATGAAATACACAATAATAAATCCGGATATTACATATATAATATAATTATTTCAACAAATTAATATCCTAATCTAGATCATAGGATCATAAGATATTTACTGTTGAAGCGGGTGGCTGTGCTTGATTTCTTCCTACAAAATCTTCTAGAGGATACTCGCCTTAATATGGACGTTGTGGGGCAACGAGCTACAAAATCTTGCTTGAACTTCAAAGTTGGATCAATTGAAAATTTTCTTCCTTGGAACTCTCGATTTTTATTTTTCTTCAAGCAATTTCGATTACTACCAATCATATGTGTTATCTCAATTTTAGAATCATAGACACAAGTCAAGATCCACAATTAAACACTAAAAGACAAAATTGAAATCTCTTAAATGTGATTGGCGAGACCCCCTATTGAAGTCACATTTATAGGCTTCGTGCTACTCTAGGAATCTTAATAAGGATTAAGGTGAGGACTCCTAGTAGATCACAACATTCCATATTAAGCCCTTCCTAATATGGTTGAGTCTAATAATATCAATTTGACCCACTAAAGAATTAATATTGCACTTCCTATCCAAATCCCAATTTACATTATCGGACTCCTTATCTGAATATATTATTTTTTGTGTTTAAGATATTGAATATTCATTAATTAATTTAAGCTACGAACATCTTTAATTGATTAATTGCTTCTCTAAGAGTAGTACAACTTGAACCTTATTATTAAATCGAAATTAAATTCACCAGTAGGGTCTAATATAATAATCACATTTTGAGCTCCTCAAGGGAGCATTATCAACCCGTATTAGTCGATACACGATTTATAATTATAATATTAATTATCATATAAGTTATTGCCCAAAACACGAACCATATTGAGCCAATAAATGTGACTCTCACCCCTGATAAATCAAAGAAATAATTATTATAAATACATAATTAAATATTATACACTAGAACTAAGAAATAATAACTTTTGAGATTTACGTTCTTCTTACAGTCATCATAGAAAATCTATCTAATTGTGATTCAGTTTAACATATTCAGATACGTTAATGTAAGATAATAATCTCAATCATATACTGCAACTTTTCACATAATTTGACTAATAATCACTACTACAAAGACACATTCTACGACAGTTATTTTATATCGTTTTCCAAGAAAACAATATAAAACTGAAAAATATGGAATCTCTACATCGGTTATCATATATAACCGACGTAAAAGGTCATTTTTATGACCGGCTTCTGCTAATCATCGTTAATTTGCCGGCTTTTATAATTTACGTGGTTTTCGAGGATTCATAGTAAATATATCGCTCTGGTCGGTTTTTACGTCGGATATCTATTGAACTGAAGTTGTAGGTTTTATATTTTACTACGATTTCTAGCAATCGTCGTAGATTTACCGATTTTTTCTTTTTTACTATGGTTTCTATTATATTTACTACGGTTTTCAGTAAAATCGTTTTCGAATCAGGCATTTTGTAGAGTAGATTTAATATGGTTTTTCCGAACTGTCGTGGATTTTACCTTTAGATACGAGGCATTATCCAACCCGTGCGATGCACGGTCTTTGGTTGAATATCTACGTGTTTTGTACGTAATGTTGAGGCAGACGATTGAATGAGCAGATGACAGAATTTAAATGCCTTTTAGAGAAGTTTATATGTTTTTTTATTGTTATTGTCCTTTTATTTTAGTCTATGTAATTAGTTATATGAAATGAGGCTTTACTAACCTGTATGTTGCTCCGGGGTTGTTTTTGGTTTATTCAACCCGTGCGATGCACCGATTGTATCTAAGATTTCATAGCTAAAATTTAACCATCTTGTAATTAATACTATCATTTAAAAGTTCATTTTAATCACCTTCTGTATTAGAAGGTGCATTTACATTGTGATGTTTATCGTAACTTTTGTATTTAAATTAGTTTATTTACATTAAAAGTTACAATTAAAATAGTTTCTTCATATGTAATCCTTTAACATGAATAATTGACATAAATCTCTCTTCTACATTAAATTAAGGGGAATAAGTTTTATATACAGTATAGATATTTAAGATAAAATCTAATCTCTCCCCCTTCCTTGTGCAAATTAAAACAAGGGTCTCACTGAATAAAGAAATCATCACCCAGCAGACTTTCTCCTCCACCACCGTAGCCGTCAACATCGTTGGAAGGTGTCTCCTCCACGCCCACCTTGCATCGCCACCACATGGAGGGTCGCCCATATAGTTTTTCTGTCTCTGATTCAGCCCCTTTGGATTCTCACCGTCTCTATGTAAACATCGGTAGCCGCCGGACTCGCCTTCTCTTACAGGCCCAGGTGGAAGCACCACAACTCCTTAGCATGTTGACTCTTCTCCTAACACCGCCTCATCAATCACGTCGACGATAATTCTTAACCAGCAATTCAGGTACTTTTTTTCTCCTTAGCCTGATTTTCTGGCTACAATCCATGTAGGGCAATTCCTGTTGTTGCGGCTACAGTTCCTTTGACCCAGAAGTAGGTAATTTGAGCCTGATTCACAATGCAGTGTGGAAACACAAAAAGATTAGTTAGGGACTGATAGGTAGGAAAATAGTTTCAGTAAAAGCTTGGGCCATGTTTAGTTCATGAAAATTATTTCATTATTCTATCTTAAATTTTTTAAGAGTATTTCAAAATATTCCGTTTTTAGAAAAATATGGAAAATTGGAGAAAACATGTTCAGAAACAGTTCAGTTTTCCAATTTGAAATACACGGTATTCCATTATTCCAAATTTTTGGAATACTCTAGTTCAAATTTGAAAAACAAGCTGGGATTGTTTTCCAAATTTTGACTTGTTTTCCAGAAAAATTTAATATTGGAATACCGCCTATTCCAAATTATCCCAAATGAATTGTTTGTGAACATGTTTTCCAAATTTTCTTGTATTCTACAATATTATTCTGGAAAAGTGGAATAATTTTTCTGAACTAGAGAGCATGTGTGGTGCAAACTTGTTAGATGGTTGTATATTTTGTGGTTTTAGTAGTACTGGATGATCTATTTGGGGCTACAGCACGTATGTGTGGCTGCGAGATGCCTAACATCAGTAGAGTGGTTGTTGGCCCTATTTATATGACGACTTAGAAACAATTAATATGGGGAAACAGAACAGGAACACACAAGGAGCACATATACAATACACATGCATAGCACATATATGCGTATTCACAAAAAAAAGAATAGGCATACGTTACAAGCCTTAAACCATGTTAATTATTTAGTGTGATATAAGGGCAGGAAGAAGGGAGAAATAGTGTTCCAGAAATTTTAAATTAGCACAGGCACCAATTAAAAACAACTCGGTCATGTCTGACCTAAGAAGCACGGGTGGGTGCGGGTGCGGGTGCGGGTGCGTAGTACAGGGATATGGAGATTCGATAAATTTGAAATTATGGGGATTCGGGTGCGGGGATACGTCATATATAAATATATTTTAATATATATATATATATGTGTGTTAAAATAAAAAGTCTCTTATAATAAAAAGTGTAGGAAGGATTGTGGGAGTGACATGTGTCATCCCCATTCCACATCATATGACACATCATATGACATGTGTCACCCCCACCCCCCAACCACCCCCACCCATCCCCACCCCCCCGGAAAAAAAAATTCCCGCCAAAATTTTTTTTTTGGGGCCAACATTTTTTTTCCCGCCAAAAATTATTACTGCATCACAGTTATAAAGCTACTGCATCACAATTACGATTTAGTGCATTAAGGTTATAAGTTACTGCATCATAGTTGATGCACTTAACTGTTAACTATGATGCAGTAACTTATAATTGCGATGCAGTAAAACTTATTATTACTGTATCACAGTTATAAAGTTAATGCATCACAATTATGATTTAGTGCATTAAGGTTATAAGTTACTGCATCATAGTTGATGTACTTAACTGTTAACTATGATGCGAGAACTTATAAGCGTGATGCGATAAAACTTATTAGTGTGATGCACCAAAACTTATAACTATGATGCACCAAAAAATGGTGCATCACACTTATAAGTTTTTGGCGGGAAAAAAAAAAATTTGGCCCCCCAATTTTTTTTTTTGGTAGGAATTTTTTTTTTTCGTGGGGGTCGGGGTGGGGGGTGGGGGATGGGGGGTGCCACATGTCATATGACGTGGCAAGGTGACACATGTCACTCCCACAATCCTTCCTACACTTTTTATTATAAGAGACTTTTTAGAATAACCCCACTATATATATATATATATGTGTGTGTGTGTGTGTGTGTGTGTGTGTGTGTGTGTGTAAAGATAACAATTTCAAGTTGTTTAAAGGGCTTTTTTTGTGAGAGCTGAGAAGAGAGAATGAGAGACCTTGAGAGAGCGGCATTTTCTTTTTAGTGGATACAACAATAACATCAGAGCCTTAGTCCCAAAATGCTTTGAGGTCAGCTAACATGAATCAATCTCTGAAAACGTCAAGTCATCTCCAATAAAACAGTCCTATGAAAAGGTAAAAGTGATAGGTGAAAAGTTTACTACGTAAAAATTATATATATATATATATATATATACACATAAATAAGTAAATAATAAAAAGTAAATAAAAAATAATAATAATCATTATGCAAAAAAAATAACCTCAAACATAATCAACCACCCGAATTTTCTCCCTCCACGTTGTCATATCCAACGTCATAACTTCTCCAATCCCAAGAAACCTCATATCATTCTCAATCACTCTTATCCATGTCTGTTTAGGTCTTCATCTACCCCTCACCGGCTTATGCGCTCCCCATTCTTCAAGTCTCTGCACTGGTGCTTCAATCGGCATCCGTCTTACATGTCTGAACCATCTTAATCGTTTCTCCAACAACTTATCCTCTATAGGGGCCACTCGTACTTCTTTCCTAATCCATCATTTCTAAGTCGATCCTTTCTCGTATGGCCACACATCCATCTTAGCATACGCATTTTCGCCACATTCATCTTATGCACATGACTATGCTTTACAGCCCAGCATTTAGTGCCATATAAAAGTGCAGGCCTATTTGTTGTTTGGTAAAATTTTTCCTTTAATATTTAAGGTACGCCTTGATCACATAATAACCTCATTGCGCTCTTCCATTTCAACCATCCCGCCTTAATCCTATGGGCCACGTCACCGTCTAATTCTCCATTCTTTTGAAGAATAAACCCAATATAACGAAAAAACTCCGATCCTCGTATAACATTCCCATCAAAAGTGATTGTACCCGCCTCTCTACTTTCATTTATACTAAAGCTACACTCCAAATATTCAGTCTTACTTATGCTCAGCCTAAAACCACGAGTTTCGAGCGTATTTCTCCAGAGTTTCAACTTTCTTTCAACTCCGCCTTCGTTTAATCAACCAATACTATATCATCTGCCAACATCATGCACCAAGAGATATTGTCTTGAATTGACCTTGTCAATTCATCCATGACTATGGCAAAGAGGAAAGGACTAAGAGCCGAGCCTTGATGCACCCCAATCATAATAGGGAATTCCTCAGTTCTTCCCACGGTAGTACGTACACTTGTACTAGCTCCTTCATACATGTCTCTAATGATGTCAATATACTTCTTAGACACGCCCTTTTTGGCTAATGCCCACCAAAGTACCTCTCTTGGTATCTTATCATAAGTGATAGAACGACGAATGTACGTTTCCTAAAAACCCGGTTTAAAGAAGACCAATATAAACCGGCATATCGATCTTTGAGTAAAGGAGGGGAGACCTAGACTAATGAAGTCCGACCTATGTCCTCAGACAAGAGGATGCCGACCTCAGAGGGCTCGCCGATCTATAACCTCAAATAAGATGGTGCCGACCTCAGAGGCCTCGCTGACCTATGACCTCAGCTAAGAGAGTGCCGACCTCGGAGGCCTCGCCGACCTACAGACTTGGATAAGAGTGTCCCGACCTAAGTGGCCCTTTATAATATGAGCTGACCTACCAAGTCATACCCGGAGTCGGGAATCGCCGGGCTCATGAAGGTTGAACTCTCGAAAAAGTAAATCTCGACTCACCTGACAGAATCCCAGAGATTCGGGTACTGGAAGCCCATACTCCTCAATCCCGGATATCCATGGATGGGAAATCGCAGCCTGAATCCCTGGATACCCGGGATCTTCCCTAAAAATCAAGTAAAAATCTTAAAGGATAGGCGACTCTCCCTTGTATAAAAGGAGGAGGGGGCTTTCCTTCAAAGGCTAAGCATAATTCTGAGATTACAGTATTTTTTAGAGAGAGAGAAAGAGAGAGAAAAAAAGCAATACTTCATACATTCGGGTTTTCTTAGATAAACTTCTGAGATTAACCCGGTTCTTGGTGGCCGATCAGCTCGGTTACATCAAGTGGCACCGTCTGTGGGAAGGGTGACATCGAGTCATTTTGAGCTGAGACGTGAGGTCAGTAATGGCGGAAGAAACAAACCAGAAGAAGATAGGGAAGTTGATAGCCCGAAATTTAGAAGAGGAACTAGCAGCTGCGAGTGGAGAATCGACTCTGGAAAAAACAATCATCACCCCGGTAGAAGAAGCTGCACCCAGCACAATCACACTGACGAAGGAAGCCTTAGCCGACATAATCGTCAATGCGATCCAGAAGAGCCGAGAGGTCGAAAAGCAAAGAATACCACGAAAAGTAATACCCATCCTTTCGGATGGGCCGGAGGAAATTGATCAGCAGGAAGAGCATGGGGAGAGCTATCCAAGAGTATGGGAGCGATCTAGACAGAAAAAAATGCTGGATCCTTTAATATCCAGTATGCAAGACGAGCTAGAGGAGTTGTGACAGAGGGTTGCGGGGAAGGACACGGAGAGTCATCCAGGCCACCCCTTCTCGGGGGGCATACTGCAGGCCGAACTCCCATATGGGTTTAGGGCTATCACCTTCACCTACGATTGACTCTCAGATCCTACCCGACATTTGTACCGATTCGAGAACATGGCCGTACTACACCGATATTCGGATGCCGTGAGTTGCAGAGCATTCCTGGCTACGCTGACGGAGTCAACTCAGGATTGGTTCCACCAGATACCCCCTGGGACAATCACCAGCTTCAAAACTTTCAGCTCAGCGTTCTTGACTCACTTTGCAAGCGCCAGGACTGCAGTTGAGTTGTAGTAGCGCACGCTACGAATGGTAAGTAGCGCGCTCTAGTAAGTTCGGATAGCGCACGCTATGCTATCAGTGTAGCGCGCGCTAAGGTCGATCAGGCAGAGTCCAGTGGGTACTGGACTGAATTGGAATAATTCATAGCGTACGCTATGAGTAGATATTAGCGTACGCTAGTTTTTGGTGTAGCGTACGCTATCGCGAGCATATTAGAGAACAGGAGGTTCTGGACTTCAGCCACTGGACATCAGATATCAGTTAGCGCACGCTATCGGGAAGACGTTAGTGCACGCTACCAAGTTCGTAGCGTACGCTAACGAGGCAGTCAGAGCTCACTGGACTGTCCAGTTAACCCGTTAGCGCACGCAACATATCAGGTCATAGCGTGCGCTAAGCTGGGACCAGTATAAATTGGACAGTGCAGTCCAGATTCGTCATTTTTTATTTCACTTCATTCCTTCGACGATTTTGGGCGATTTCGGGCGTTTTGGAGAGATTTCTTCGAGCTGAATCCATCTATCATCATCTTCAAGCTTATCATTCGGATTAATCATCATTTCATCCTCTCCAACACATCAAATCAAGGTAATGATTTCTAGGATCTAGAATTTCGGATTTTGAGTACTTTCCTTCCGATTTCTTCGCGTAAGCTTGCTATTATGTTGGAATATGTTAGATATGTATTATCTACCTCGGATACATGTATTCCTATGAATTTATTGATGTGTTTTACGGATTTGATGAATATTTGGAAAATTAATCAAGAACCCTTGATGTTGACTTTGGTTATTTTGGGGGGTTTCCGATTATGGTTGTCGTAACTGTGAATTGTGGTTTCCTATTGGATTCTTGATATCATTGAAGGTGTTTTGTTGGATTGAACTACTCATTTTGGAGTTTGGTTTCGATATATTTGGGATTGGTTATAATCAAAGGATGATGTTCGCTAAGTGTTTGTTTGAATGCCTCAATGAGTTTGGATATTGTTGTGTCGACCTTTGAGTTGGTCATGATTCATGCTTGATACGTATATTAAGCGGATTATTGGTAATTCTGTTATTCAAGGTTGTTCGAGCGACCGACATCTCTTTTAGGACGTTTGTTCGAGGAAGGACATTCTTCACCGGTGTTGAGTAAGTTAATTCTTGCTCGGTTAAAAGGATACTCATTCCTTTCGTTATTGTGCATTCATAATCATAATTCATTCATACTGTAATAATCAAGTTGAGAATTGTAATTATCAAACTAATCATTCAATTCACGAGGAACGACGGTTCCAATCATTTCAATGAGCTACCATTCATTTCATTATTATCTCATGTCGGTGAGTCATTCTTGACCCTTGTCGAATTGTTATTCATTAATGTTCATTGGTCACTTTTGCTCTTGTGGCCTTCTGGGTTCATATTGCGTGGCCGGGTGGGGATATGTGGAATTTTTAGTCGGGCACATGATAGTCATGTGATCGGGTTCGTTGACACAATGGACTGTGCACACGGTAACGTACCTCCGTGAGACTAATTAGGTACAAGGGCGGGTGTGTCCGGACACTCGTCTTGTGCACTTGCACATACCATTACGGGCGTACTATGATGCCTCTCTTCAGCTTAATTTCATAATTAAGATATATCATGATTGTGTTTATTCAACTCTTGAGGATTGTTGTTCTGTGTAACTAATCCCGTTGGGGGATGTTATTTTCAGGACATGGCAAAGCTAAAGCACGGGAAGAGAACGTTGATGGCGAGTAGTCCAGTGATACTAGTAGGGGGCCCCAATCCTTTTTCAGTCATTCATGTTTCTTCATTTATATTTCCGGTGCAGATTTTCCGTTTGGATATTCATTTTCATTCAGTGTTGTGTATTTTATCTTCATATAAAATATACATGTATTCGGTATTTTCCTGGGAGTGTTGTACTTGAAACTCCTCATCGGAGTAATTGATGATATAATGTGGTTCGGTACTACAATTATATTATTTAATTCATTACGTTTTATTCGCCTGGTGGGTCCCAGTTGGGGGTCCACGGCACTGTAATATCCGTCTAGTTTGGGGTTTTACAGAGTTGGTATCGGAGCGTGGTTTTGAAAAATGACAGAAATCGGCCGCTGCCCAGTTTATAAACTGGCCGATGTTACGGCCGTAACATCCTATACATACGGCCGTAACTTGAGTATATTACCGCCGTAAGTAGATATCTTTACGGCCATAACTGGATCTATGGGAGAATCTGGACAACAATTATGAAGCCTACTTACGGACGTATAATGATAAGGTTACGGCCGTAACATCTCTTACGGCCATAACATTTATATCATACGCACGTAACTTGCTACTGGATTCCATGCAGAAAATGAAGCTGAGCTACTGCCGTACAATGAAGAATATACATCCGTAACACTCGAACATTACGACCGTAACTCTCCTAGCTTACGGCCGTAACCTGCTTCTGACAGCAGATACAAGAGGAACTACGGCTCGTCGGCAATCGAACGGAGAGTACAAATATAAATCAACGGTTACACGAAGATTTCTTCTGATGAGACACTTGCAACATCCATCACACGACCCCGGCCGTCCGAAGGTCGGAATTAAACGAATATCAACATTAACGCCCAACAAATAGGAATTCACCAAAACGACCCCAACCCTCGAAAATCTAGATTCGAGGTCAGAACATCAATCTCAGAGAGTGGTATCATGCACATAAATATTAAAGGAACTCATAGGAGTAACGAAATGTCAGATTAGAACGAGATTTATGAGAATCGATTCTCAACGCGGAAAAGTTACACAATAAGCAAAATCCCATAAAACAACTCCGAAACTCGTTCGGATGGTCATAAATGCAAAACAAAATGGTTTCAGCATACTACAACACTTATAAGCGAGCCATCCGAAATAAAAACTTACTAAAAATAGAAATTACTAAAAATAGAAAGTGCGGATATTACATGCTTGAATTTGGTGTTTCAGAATAGTGATTGTTGAATTGACGATTATATATGCCAGATGGGCATGTTTTTAAAAATTAATTATTTTGGATAGTTGTCGTAATTATATCCTTTGCGTGTCTATTCAAAATGGTTCTCTGAAAAGTTCCTAGACTTGAGTATGTTTGCGGAAAATCAATATTCGAAAATATTTTGACGGTGCATTCAAAAGAGGATTTAGTGTGGATTTTAAAAAGTTGTTTAAACCCTTAGCGAGCCGGCTTTGTAACTTCAAATGAAATCTTACGACGGTAATTGAAAGATGTGTTTTAAAGTATTTTGGACATTTTCTAAAATTTTACCGTCGTTGATCTTTTCTCGTGTTCAAAAGGATTTTGAAAATGATTTTAGCGTATTGATTTTATTTTCAAATGACTCGAATATACGATTTTAAAAATCTTTCACATCATAAAACTTTGTTTTCTTTAAAACAAAAATGTGATTTTCATTTTCAAAAATAAATAATGAAAGATGAAAAATTCTACTCGGCTTAAATTTTAAAATTTCGGACTTGGAAAATTTTCTGAGAAGAGTCAGTTAGCGCACGCTAATGTCGTCATTTGCTCACGATAATGAACCTGGACCAGAGTGTGGATTGAATTGAGTTAGTTAGCGCAAGTTAGCAGACTCATTAACGCACGCTAATTTTATACTTAGCACGCGTTAAATTCATCGTGTGGGGGATGTGGATTTTTGCTTAAAGTGACAGGCTAGAGTTGAACCGTGTGGTGTCAAGCCGTTGTGATGTGTTTGTCATATTACCGTTCTTGATGGGGAATTTTGGATGAGTTCCCAATTGTTGTGTTGCATGGTTTGAATTTGCTAGTGACCCATATGATGTTATTCCGATGTGAAAATTTACCTGGGATTGTTATTCCGATGTGAATGTTGGTCTGTTGAAGTATTATGTGCGAGTATGAGTGGTTTACCACCCAGGGATGGTTCGGCGAAACCTCTGGGGGTCAATGCTAAGGGCCATGATCGCGGGTTACCTTGTGTGTTGTTAATTATGATGATGTTGCGTGGTAACATGTGGTTACCCTGTGTGTTGTCAGTTGTGATAAGGATACGTGATGACGTAGTTATTTTGATGACATTGTTCCCAAAGAAATTGATCCTTCAAAATGTTGTTTTGAAATTTTTTCAAAGAGATATGGTTAAGACTTATGATTCATGATTTTGGTAAAACAACCCGAGGTATCAAAAGTATTTTCAATTCTTATGCGGGAAAACATATAAATTCAAAGATTTTCAAATGATATTATTTAAATGGATACCTCATGGAGTTTAAAAAAAATGATTGGCTACCATGTGTAGTATATTATGGCCATGATTGTAACGATAATGGTCGTTAGATTTCTGTTGATACTTTCTGAACTTATTTTTGTTCTTTGTTTTTTTCATTCGAACGAGTTGCGATATTGCTTCGGATTAATCCGTTTATCATTATGACCTTTTCAAGTTCGGTTCGACTCTCGTGAGCCCCATGCGAAATGAACGTCTTGTAGTTCTTACACGTTCATTTAATGTCTTGAGTTGAGGTGTGAACTTTGGAGTTGTTGTTCGATCGTTGTTGTTTGATCGTTGTTGTTCGATCATTATTGTTCGATCGTTGTTGTTCGAACATTGTCGTTCGATCATTGTTGTTTGATCGCTGTTATCTGATCGTCGTTATTGTTCGATCTCGTATCGTGATTATTGACAGTCTGGGCCACTTCGTAATTTTCCAGAGTTTCAACTAATTGTCTTTGTATGTGATCTTCCAAAGCTCTGAGGCTATCAGAATTATATACCTGTCCAGTGTTAGACTCGCGTTTTGATTGTTGTACTGCTCTGATTTATCAACCGTAGCGATTCATGTTCGTTGCATCTCGTAAACACTCTTGCGTATTGAAACAGACAACAGCAACTCTGTGTTGTATGGAACTTTTGTATGCTATCAGGAGTAGATAACGTGTGTTATCTAGGCTCGCCCTGCCTTGATTGTTTCATCTTTTAAGTTTCGGGACGAAACTTCTTTTTAGTGGGGTAGAATGAATACCTGTATTTTTTTTGTTTCTATATTTTTCGATTCTAGAAACTCGCTTTTGTTCATTGACATATTCTGGACATGTTTTGTTCAGCACTTTTCGTCATTCGAGCGAGTTTTGATATTGCTTCGGATTAATCGGCATATTATTTCGACTATTCCACATTTAGGTTCGACTTTATATAATCACCATCAATTCTTTAAAACTCCAAAAGTTCTGAAACTTGACATTATGATAGAGAATCGAGTTAGCTTTCCAATGATTCAAACGGCGAGTCAATCCGAATTCGGACGAGAAATTTATGTTCATATTTGTAAAAATTATCTATACAAAATCTAGTTCTGCCCACGGAACTCGACCGTGTCAAATCCGACACAGCCTGTGTCTTCTGGAAGTAGTATAAAACATGAGAAACAGGTTTCTTAACCTGTTTCTTCATTCATCCTCTTCATTGGGCGATTTGGGCGACCTGGTTCGAAGGTGAAGGTAGATCAAGGTCTCCATATTTTTGAGTTCCTAACAAGGATTAACATCTAATCCATCGCTGTTTGCCGGATCGAAGGTATTTTCATTGATTTCCCAAAGTTGACCTTTTGGGGTTTTTGGTCTTGATTCTGATTCTTATCCGTTTTTGACGTTAAAGTAGTATTTTATAACGTTGTTTTGATCATGTTCAATGGATTGTATATCCATATCCTCGGTTCATTCAACCCGGTTGATGATTTTGGGTGTTCTTGAAGAACCGTGAACATTTAATGTCTGATTAAATGTTTCAATAAGTTCTTTCGGTGGATGGATGTGTTTTCCATTGTTATTGGTCGTTATTCTCGTAGTGATTGTGTTGTTGTTGATTTCTCGCGAAGGTGGTAGGTTTTTGGGGGCTCCTTGACCGCACCCGTTCATTGTTCCATTGCTCGTGGTTTCGAGGCAAGTATCTTGTCCATACATTACGTGTTTTGTGGATATAATGGTTGATAATTAATGATAATTGACGCTTATAACTTGTGTGTTTTGTGGTTAAATGTGCTTATCTGAGTATATGTATTAGTGTTGAGTATAGGAATGCTTACTTTCGTGTGGTGTCGTTTTGGCGTGACTATATCATTTCTAGATTTAAAGTTCTAACCTTTCGTTAAGGTGTGTGCATGGATACGTGTGTTTATTGATGATCATGTGACTTTGTGTTATAAAGGTTGTAACTCCTTTTTGAGGAGGTTGTGCCATTCGGCGTGGTTGGAAAGGTATTCTTTCGCGTTGCTATGTGATTGGTACTAGTTGCATCGTTGGATTCTAGTGTTGATGGTATTGTTTCTTGGTCGTGAGTATGTGTCGGATAATCTATCCATTCTAGCAAGGTACCTCGACTATTTGTATTGTGATTGACTTTCGAGGCTTGTGGTTTTGCAACTGTGAATTGTGGGAATTATGATGTTTGTGTGTTGTGACGATGTTCTCGAGGTACTCTTACCTGGGGATTGATCGATGGGGCACATAGGAACTTGGCTGGGTGGCCTTGCGTGAGTACTACCTTCGAGGTGGGGTATTCTCACCTTGGGATTGCTCGACGGGGCACACAAGGACTTGACCGGGTGGTCTTGTCATGAGAATTACTAAAGATATTTGCTGATGATTAATTGTGATATGTCCGGAGTATCACAATGTTCCGTTCTCGGGGTCGAGATACATTATATATAGAGTCTTGGTGTTTGGCTAGAATGGCATAAGAATGAAGTGTTGTGTGTAATTTGTCCTTGGGAGTGAATTGATGTGGATAGTTGGGTTGTGGACCCCATGTTTCATGATCGGTTTGTATTCTGGAAAATAATATTTGGGCTATGACCGTAAGTGGTTTTCGATTAGTTGAGAACTCTTCAATCCCAAATGTTTTCAAAACTCCTGAGTTCTTGTATTGACTTTCAAAGCTACCACACGTTTCATTTCAACTTTTACGGTTTGAGCTATTTTATCCAAATGAGAAATCTCGGAAGTCTTTCGGTGTGTATGGGCCGTGGATTATTCAAGTTATTGTACTCTCGAAATGTGTTGTGTATGTCTCGTATTTGCACTTTATACTTACACTAGCAAAATAGTAGAAGTTTGCTATCCCCTGAGTAATCGGGGGGGTGGATGCCTGTATTGCGTCCAGGTATATGTAGGTCCTTGGGAAGCTAAATACAGGATCTTTACGAAGGATGATGGAGGTCGAGTGATACTAATCACATGAAGACCAGTTTTAGGTGTAGTGAGTTGGAGTTCATTGTTTAGTCTTTTCCGCTGTCATATTTTTCTATTTGTGAACGTATTTGACCCTTGCGTGGGTATGAGCCCTATCAGAGTTATGTATATTTGAGTTGTATGTTATTGTTGAAAGACCAAGTCTGTCTAATGATTCGTAATTTAGCCATGTCGGCAAGACATGTGATGTCATGTTCTGTGTTTAGGCTGGTAGATTCTCACGGAGAGGATCTACAGCGTATAATATTCCCGGATAGTTTCTGGGGGTGTTACACTAACAATCTCCCAATTGTACTCAAAGCATGATTTTAAGCATACTACTCCATTACATCCTCTATCATGTCTCACACTTATACTCAAAGCAATACTTCCATACACTCTAACCCCATTCCCTCCAGATGCCATTCAAAAACTTATGAGGGCAAGCCTTTTTTGATAGGATCAGCAAGATTATCTTCTGATCCAACCCCAACTACAACTACATCTACTTGCCTTATGGGCTCGTGGTTCTGTCACATTTGCCAATGCACCGATATTATTATAATAAAGTGTAATGCTCTCTCGTAAATCAGGAATCACATCTATGTCCTGTAGGAAGTACTTGAGACATACTACCTCTTTCGATGCCTTATAGATTGCCACGTACTCGGCTTCCATGGTAGAGTCTGATATATATTTCTGCTTTACACTCCTCCAACTATTAGTTCCACCTCCCAGAGTAAACACATAACCTAAAGTAAACTTGGACTTTTCTTTGTCTTTAGAAGAATTTTAGTCAATATAATGGACATATGTTGTCTAATTGATATACCAACATGTTCTCCCTAGTCCTTATCAGGTACTTGCATATTAGGGTTTAACTAATATCTAGCAGTCAGGCCTACTTCATGATAGATATCTGGTCTAGTGTGTAATACCCAAGATTTTTTATTCCGGTTGCGTTGAATTTCTCTACTGTTTGGTGGATTGTACGTTTCTCGTGCCTATATGTTCGTGTGACATGCATTGATGCATATTGGTTGCAATTCAGATTTGTGCGTGTTTGTCGTTCCCACTATTATGATGAGTTCTGGAGCTATCTGTGCAGTAAGAATAGTGCACACTACGCGCATGGATAGCGCGCGCTAGTGCAACGTTGCTAGCGTACGCTAAGGCATAGTTAGCGCACGCTAACTGGAGGTGCAGAAACAGTCCAGAAGCTACTGGACTGGGTTGGAGGCCTCGTTAGCGCACACTAACGATTGCTGTTAGCACACGCTGTTAGCGCACGCTAACCTATCCAGTATAGACAGCAGTCATTATTCCTGGTTCGTGTTCTTGGCCGATTTTACTCCATTCAAGGGTATTTGGGAGATTTCTCGGTGATTTCATCTTAATCTAATCCGTTGTTCTTCGTCGGATCGAGGTAATTCCTTGATTTCTCTTCGAGTTGAATTATTGAAGGTCTTGTTCTTAATTTCGGATGTGATCCAGTTTTCCTGAATCGGTTGTCATAAAAACATTATTTTGAACATACCTTCAGTTCGTTCAACCCGAAGGGTGATTTTGGTGTTCTTGATAGGTCGTGGACATTTAATGTTTGGTTAAATGTTCGAATGAGTGTTACTTCAATAGTTTGATGTGATTCCCATTACTATTGGTCTTGATCCTCGTTGTGATCGTGTTTTTGTTGTGTCTTGCAGTTGTAGGTATTCGGAGTTTCCCGGTCGAGCCGTGTTCGTTGGAGTGTCTGGTATCGGTTATTGACGCAAGTATCATGTTTATATGATTTATGTCTTGTGAATAGAGGTTACGTGTTAGATTTATGATGATTGATTTACCTAGATGAGTGTATATATATTTCATATGTCGTGATTATAAACCAATTGTAGTAAATATGAACTAATTGCAATAAATACTCCGTGTTGATTATGTTGTACTTGATTGTTCATACTCTAGGAATCATGATGGTTGTGATGATTATGTCGGATTTGTTTTACGCTTGGACGTGTATTGTGTGTTATGTTATGTGTGCAGGGTTGTGATAATCTTGTTGGTTGGTTATACACGTGGTTGAGCAATGTGTTGTGTTTCGATCATGAGTTATGCTTGATTATGTGTTATTGATGTTGATGGTTTGATTGTTGAGGTTGTGTTATGTGTGATAGTTGGGTGGAGTCGTGATAGACAAGTTGGTTGATTGATCTTGAACGTGTTGGTGTAATGTGAATGTGAATGTTGTGTGCTGGAATGCTAAGTTCACTCGTGTGGGTTCGACGGGGCCTATGGGGATTCATGACACAGGTCCATGTGATCACAACTTAGTATGTGGTGTTGTGGTCCAATCGTGCAGGTCTGATGAGGCATACGATAACACATGGCACAGGTCCATGGGGCAGGACACAGTACGTCCAACCGTGCGGGTTCCACGGGACCTACGGTGACACGTGACACAGGTTCACGGTGTCGGGATTGGTTGTTGTGATTGTTGTGTTGGCTCAATCCGTGTAGGTTGTTGAACCTACGGAGACTCGTGGCAAGCGATCACGGAGTCATGAGCATGATTGACTGTTGCGATTGGTTAAGTCCGTGTGGGTCGTTGAACCTACAGAGACACGTGACAGGGGATCACGGTGTCATAAATCATGTTTTGTAAATCAAGTTTTGAAAAAACGTTTTTAAGAAAAGAATGTTGGGTCGAGCCTCACGAGATTTATGGAAATGTTTTCGTACTGTAAATTGTTGGAATACAATTTGAATTTGGGCTAAGACCCTAAAATTTTCGAAAGGTTTTGAAATCCAGGACTCGAGGTCCTGATAGTTCTTATTTCTAACAAATCCCGAGATGATGATTTTATTTTCAAATGCTTCATGGCTTGTTTTCTTTTGCTAAAACCTCTTGGGAATGTTTTGGTAGTTGATTGTTGTATCTGATTCCTGGTTGCTGTTTGCTTGTTACATTTCGCATATCATGATAATTGTACTAGCTATTCAAATGCTAACCCCTTAAATGGGGGAAATGCTTTTCATTGGAACGAGAGATGATGAGCTACGATACTAATCAAGAGTGAGAGTTGGAACAGTCTTATTGTATTGTCAAGTTATAATTAGTCTTATGTTGTACTATACTTCGACCCCTGCGTGTGTACTATTATAAAGAGTTATTTTCTATTGATTGTGTTTTTCGACCTCATCGGTCCGCGAAGTTTACTTGTATTGACCTTAACGGTCCGTTTTGTTTTATTGTTTGACACGGATGGTCAAGTCTTTGGTCGTTCTATGATGTTTAGCCTGGTAGATCCTCGTGGGAAGGGTCTACGGCGTGTAATACTCCCATGTGGATTTGGGGGTGTTACATTTATGGTATCGGAGCTTATGTTGTGGAAATCTAGACTGTCGGGTTGAGTCGAGTCGTGATTTGTTGAGTCGTGTTTTGTCGTTTCATCCGAGTTGTCGAGTTATCTAAGGTGTATGTTGACACAGTATGTCATCTGAGTTTTCGGTTGAGATTAGTATCGTGGGTGACCGTCATCTTCGTGCGACCTGTGGATGTAAGTCTCCTCTTCTATGTGAGATATCTATGTTTCGTGACTTCATTTATGTGTATGTTGTGTGATGAAATCTGTTTTTGGTACTTATGATGTACTATATGTGTGTTGAGCTAAATGTATTGATGGTTTGGACACCGAGTGGTGCAACATGATGTGGAAGCTTTGAACATTGATGTGTTCCAGGAAATGTATCGGCGGTAGAGTTTGTTGAGAAACTCAGATGAATGGTTTTGATGAATGATGAAACTTGGTTTTCATGAATTGTCTTTGATTGGATTGGTGATCTTGTTTGTCATTTGGGCATGTGGTTTTAAATTCAGCTGTTTTGGATAGTTGTAATTATATCCGCTGCGTGTAGGTTTGAAAACGGTTTTCTAAAGGATTTCTTGGTCTTGAGTATGTTTGTGGAAAAATCAATTTTTGAGAAATATTTTAATCATGCGATTAAAACAACGGTCTAGTATGGACTTTGAAATTGGTTGAACTTTGACAAGCTGTTCGTGTATTTTCAAATGGCACCATCATACGGCTTTTGATAGATGTGTTTTAAAGTATTTCGGACATTGTAATATATTACCGTCGTTTTTGGGTATGTTGAAAAGGATTCTAAGAAAATGATTTTTGTGTATTGGTGCTATTTTCAAATGATCAAGTAAATGATTTTAAAACCTTCACACCATAAAATTTCTTGTATTCATAAATCAAACATGATTTTTATTTCAAAAAGGGTGGAGGAAAAATCTATTTGAATTTTGTCAGTTAGCGCATGCTAACGTGCTAATTAGTGCATGCTAACGAGAATGGGCGGATATAGTGATTTAGTTAATGCACGCTAACCGTTGGCTTAGCGCGCGTTAAGATACATTGTGCTGCATGATTTGAATGTGATTGATTATATGTGGAATGCTTATGTTATGTATGAATAGGTTACCCACCCGGGTATGGTTCGGAGAAACCTGTGGGAGTCGATGCCAAGATAGCATGACCATGGGATACCTTATGTGCTGTTGATTGTGATGATGTGTAGTTTCTTATGGTCGTGATTGTATCAGGAATGGTCATAAATTTTCTATCAATGTGGTCTTATGATTCGTTTGCGATTGTGAGTTCCATCTGTTGCCATGGTAGTTCCTGTATTCATGTTGATATTTGTTCCCTTATGTTGATACGTTATGATGAGCTGGCTTTTCGGCATATTAATTTGCGATGTGTTGTGCTGAGTTGGTATCTTGGTGCGTTTCTCTACGATGTTACGTTTTGTTGTACATAGTAATTATTTGTTCAGTACGCCGAGAGGTCGAGGCCGAGGGTGTGGACGTGGTCGTGGACGTAATCAGGAGCATCAGAGGGCGACTCACTCGTTGTCGAGTGCCAATCAGCTCAGTTTAGATGGTCGGGTTGACCCATCGCGTGATCAGGAGCAATCAGCTAGAGGTAATATTGGTGTTGGCACCGCTACCATCCTTCGTCAGGTGGCTGATCAGTTGGCGCAGATGAATCAAGCGGTGCACCGGAATGAGTCTCCCGAGGGGGATAATGGAGCTAGTAGGTGGTCGCGAGATGTGATGAAAATACACCCACCTCATTTTGCGGGTTCCTCTGACTTGTTAGGTTGGGAGAATTGGCTCTTTCAGTTTGGAAGAATATTTGATGCAGTGGCATGTCTCGATGAGAGAAGAGTACCTATTGCTCAGTATCTTCTCAATAAAGAAGCTGCAGACTGGTGGCAGGCTGTAGCGCCTGCAGATCGTATATCTACATGGGCTGAGTTTAAGACTGCCATGGAGGCATAGTACTGCCCATTTCCTGTTCGTGAACACAGGATCGTTGAGTTTTTATCAGCTACACCTTAGGATGTGTCGATATCCTAGGCGATAGTCGATTATAATCAGCAGTTGAGTAACGTTCGTGATTAAGTGAGAATTGAAGCGGACAATATCCAATAATTCCATATGCGCATGAAACCCCATATCCGTGAGATCATGGCTCCACTCATGTGTACCACTTTGAAGGAGTATCAGGACCGAGCTTTAGCCATTGAGATGGCTGTTTCTGTGTCAGAGTCTAGTTCGGGAGGTAAGAGACAGAAGACCTCGGGTAATTTTTCCAGAGGGCATAGAATTGAGTTCCGTGATCCTGTTGCTGGGATCAATCCTTGTTCATTCGATCAGTCTAAAAATCTTACTCCAATGGTGAGTAAGGTGAATGGTGTGAAGATGTGTTGCAACTGTAGTCGTGTGGGCCATACTCGGAAGAATTGTCGCTCGCCGCAGGTTAACTGTTTTAGTTGTGGAGGGCCCAGTGGAGCCCAATGATGTTATCACGTGCTGTATTGTAGGTTATGTCTTGTGTGGAGATTTGATATTTGTTGTGTGAACATTTTGGTTTCGTTTGTGTCTACCTTGATATTTCTTATTTTAAGTTTCGGGACGAAACTTATTTTTAGTGGGGTAGAATGTAATACCAGAGATTTTCGTTTCCGGTTACGTTGAATTTTTCTACTGTTTTGTGGATTGTATGTTGTACGTGCATATATGTTCGTGTGACATGCATTGACGCATGTTGGTTGCAATTCAGATTTGTGCGTGTTTGTCGTTCTGTTGGGTAATATCGCTGTTATCATGAGTTCTGGAGCATCTGTGCAATAAGAATAGCGCACGATACGTGCATGGATAGCGCGCGCTAGTGCAGAGTTGCTAGCGCATGCTAAGGCATAGTTAGTGCACAATAACCGGAGGTGCAGAAACAGTCCAGAAGCTACTGGACTGGGTTGGATGCCTCGTTGCGCATGCTAACGATTGTTGTTAGCATACGCTAACCTGTCCTGTATAAAAACCAGACAACAGTCATATTCCCATTTTCTTTCCCATTTTTTCTTCCTCCGCGGGTGTGAGTCAAGGGCGACTAGGGTTCGTGTTCTTAATTATTTTATTCCATACGAGGGTGTTTTGGAGAGTTCTATGTGATTTTACTATCATCTAATCTGTTGTTCTTCGTCGGATCGAGGTATTTCCTTGATTTCTATTCGAGTTGACATTTTGCAGGTTTTGTTCTTGATTTCGTATTCGATCCAACTTTCATGAATCGGTTGTCGTAAAAATATTGTTTTGAACATGGTTTATGGATTGATTATCTTTACCTTCGGTTCGTTCAACCCGATGGGTGATGTTGGTGTTCATGAAGGGTCGTGAACATTTATTGTTCGATTAAATGTTCGAATGAGTTTTCCTTCAATAGTTTGATGTGATTCCCGTTTCTATTGGTCTTGATCCTCATTGTGATCGTACTTTTGTTGTGTCTTGCAGAATTTGTAGGTATTCAGAGTTTCCCGGTCGAGCCGTGTTCGTTGGAGTGTCCGGTATCGGTTATTAGTATCATGTTTATACAATTTGTGTCTTGTGAATAGAGGTTATGTGTTAGATTTACGATGATTGATTTACCTCGATGAGTATATATATTTCATATGCCGTGATTATAAACCAATTGTAGTAAATATGAACTAATTGCAACAAATACTCCGTGTTGATTATGTTGTACTTGATTGTTAATACTCTAGGAATCATGATGGTTGTGATGATTATGTCGGATTTATTTTATGCTTGGACGTGTATTGTGTGTTGTGTTATATGTGCAGGGTTGTGATAATCTTGTTGGTTGGTTGTACACGTGGTTGATCAATGTGTTATTGATGTTGATGGTTTGATTGTTGAGGTTGTGTTATGTGTGATAGTTGGGTAGAGTCGTGATAGACAAGTTGGTTGATTGATCGTGAATGTGTTGGTGTGATGTGAATGTGAATGTTTTGTGCTGGAATGCTAAGTTCACTCGTGTGGGTTCGACGGGGCCTTTGAGGATTCATGGCACAGGTCCATGGGATCAGAACTTAGTATGTGCTGTTGTGGTCCGATCGTGCGGGTCTGACGAGGGCTACAATGACACATGGCACGGGTCCATGGGGTAAGGACACGGTACGTCCAACCATACGAATTCTACGGGACCTACGGTGACACGTGACACAAGTTCACAGTGTCGGGACTGGTTTTTGTGATTGTTGTGTTGGCTCAATCCGTGTGGGTTGCTGAATCTACAGAGACTCGTGGCAAGCGATCACGGAGTCATGAGCATGATTGACTATTGTGATTGGTTAAGTCCGTGTGGGTCGTTGAACCTACGGAGACACGTGAACAGGGGATCACGGTGTCATGAATCATGTTTTGTAAAGCAAAGTTTTGAAAGAAAGTTTTTAAGAAAAGAATGTTGGGCCAAGCCCACGAGACTTATGGAAATATTTTTGTACTGTAATTGTTGTAATACAATTTGAGATTTGGGCTAAGACCCTAAGATTTTCGAAAGGTTTTGAAATCCAGGACTCGAGGTCCTAATGGTTCACATTTCTAACAAATCCTGAGATGATGATTTTATTTTCAAATGCTTAATGGCTTGTTTTCTTTTGCTAAAACCTCTTGGGAATATTTTGGTAGTTGATTGTCGTATCTGATTCTTGGTTGCTGTTTGCTTGTTACATTTTGTATATCATAATACTTGTACTAGCCATTCAAATGCTAACCCCTTAGATGGGGGAAATGCGTTTCATGCATTTCAGGTATACTCAGTTCGAGGGAGCTGTCATAGGATTGGCACGGGAGATGATGAGCTACGATACTAATCAAGAGTGAGAGTTGGAACAGTCTTGTTGTACTGTCAAGTTGTAATTAGTCTTCCGATGTACTGTACTTCGACCCCTGCATGGGTACTATTGTAAAGAGTTATTTTCTGTTGATTGCATTTTGCGGCCTCATCGGTCCGCGATGTTTACTTGTATTTGACCTTAACGGTCCATTTTGTTTTATTGTTTGACCCGGACGGTCAAGTCTTTGGTCGTTCTGTGATGTTTAACCTGGTAGATCCTGATGGGAATGGTCTACGGCGTGTAATATTCCCATGTGGATTTCGGGGTGTTACATAGTGCAAAGCATAGCATACATGAGGCTTTCCACTGCTGAGAATAAGGGACTAGCTTCATATCATTTATCTCTTTCTTTGTCTTAGGACATATATCTTTAAATAGTTGAATTCCATGCCTATAAGACAGAAAACCCTTCTTGGAATTCTCCATGATAAATCACTTTAGAAATATATCCATATAAAATGCCTAAGACAAGCACAACATCCTTTTCTTGCGATCACAAAAGATCATGATTCTAGTGATATGGCATGCTTCTCCCAAATCTTTCATATTGAACTACTCAAATAGCCATACCCATTCATCTCATAACTCATTCACATTATTTCTATTATTATCTACGTATAGTACAAGAAACACCAACACGGTCTCATCAGACTTCTTATACACAACTCTCGCTCGAGCATTGGATGAATCCATATAGCTGAACAATCTCATCAAATCGATTGTTCCAAGATCTAGATGCTTTTTAAGTTCGTAAATGGGTTTATTAAGCTTGCACACTAAGTGCTCTTTTTCTTCAGCAATAAATTGCTCTGGTTGGTGCATATAGATTTCCTTGTCTAGACTGCCGTTCAAGAATGCAGTTTCGACATCCATATGCCAAAAAGGTTTCATCCTAAAAGAATCTAGATTGACTTAAGCTTCATCTTAATCGATTCTTTCTTTTTTAGTGTAAACTTCCGCAAGCCTAGCTTTGATGGTTTGAACCTTCTTGTCGGCTCCTTTATTTTGCTTGTAGACCCATTTACTCATAATGTCTTGTATTGTATTAGGTATTTCTACTAGTTTCGGATTTGATTGGAAGCCATAGATCCCATCTCTGATTCCGCTGCTACCTGCCAGGAGTCAGCATCATTATCTTGGATTGACTCTTTGTAAGTTTAGGGATCTGATTCACCCTCGCATGGGACTGAGTTTGAGGGCTTTCCCACACTTACAAATCATTTTGGTTGACGAACAACCCTACCACTACGACGCTGCAAGTCCTTAGTTGGTGTTGAAGTTTTAGAATCGATACATGATGCAGTGTTAGTTGGTGCTTGTATAATTTGTAGATGGAGTCTCGCCCCTCAACTCTCCCAGAATTATCTCGCCCATGGGTTTGTGACTACTTACATAATCCTCTTCCAAGAATCAGGAATTGGTGCTAACAATGACCTTTTGATCTTGGGGACTATTGAACAAGCCACCCTTCATTCCCTTAGGGTATTCTCCAAACACTCATACTTCTATATGAGGTGTGAACTTATCAATATCTTATTAACACATGTGATGTAGAACCACAAATCTGAACATGTCCTAGATTGGGCTTTCGTCCACTCCATAGTTCTGTGGGTGTTATTAGAGTTGATTTCAAAGGCACTATAATATATGCTATCGTTTCCAAGGCGTACTCCCAAAACAAAATAGGTAAATATGAGTAACTCATCATTAACCTAACCATCTCCATAAGATACAATTCATTCGCTCAGCAACACCATTTTGTTGTAGAGTTCTCGCTGTAGTGAGTTGAGACGTAGTACCCTCATTCACTAAGAAGTCCAAAACATCTTCATTAAGATATTCGCCACCACGATCAGATCATAGTGACTTAATACTCTTCCCATGATGCTTCTTCATTTATGCCTTGAAGTCTCTGAACTTGTCAAAAGCTTCAGACATACATCGCATCAAATAGACGCATCGATATCTTGAATATTAATCTATAAACATAATGAATTATACGAAGTCGCCCCTAGCATGAGTGTTCATTGGACCACATACATCAGTATTAACCAATTCAAATACATTCTGGGTACGATTTCCCTTAATCTTAAAAACCCTTTTGGTCATTTCATCTTCTGGACAAGATTCACATATTGAAATAACTCAACCTGTAGTTCGTCCAATGGCCATCATCTAACAATATTTGAATCTTTCTGAGGTTTATATGAGCTAATCATAAATGCCATATATATGTTTGGTTGATGCTTGATGATTCTTTTCTTGTTTTTAGAATTAGAGAAAGAGTTAAGCGATTTATTTTTATATGTGGGAGTTTGTGCAGTATTATTGATATATAGTCCATCAGTATAGATACCTTTGCAAATATATTCACCGTTTCTTCTAATATTAATATCGCAATCAAAAGAAACTGAATAACCATAATTTAGAGAACAAAATTAATATATTCTAAAATATGGCACCAATGATACATTATTAAGAACTAAAATCTTAGCACTAATCTTCAACCACACGACTCCCACTGCTACAGCTATAAGTCTGGACTAATTGCCCCAATTTATAGTGATCCTTCCCATACTAAGCCGTTTGGTTACTTGAAAACCATGAGGATTGAAACGAACATAATCAGTGGAGCCTAAATCTGTAATATCCACACTTTTCATTTCCGTTTATTCCAACTGTTGTGATCAATCGGTACTCTATATGACTTTTATGTATCTCATATTGTATATTGTGCTCATTCTGTTATCGTGATTTTTGAGCTATTTATTGATGCTCGTCTTTGAATGTATCATATTGGATGGATATTTGTATGTCTCGTCATGTCACTATTGGTTAGAACAGTATTGCCGGTTACTGAGCATAATGTATGTTATGCTTAATACTTAGCGTACGTTAGTTTATCTGTGTAGTTAAGTAAGTAGCCTCTGGAGCAATCTTTGCATACACTATATGTAGGATATAACGTACATAAAGGTTAATTACGTACGCTATCCCAGTTCCTCAACGTACGTAAAATACCTGGACACAGGTCAGTGAGCACTGGACATTTTCCTATGTACGTTACAGCTAGACCGTAGCATACGCTAGTACCTTTTACGTATGCTAAGCTTGCCATGCAATGTACGTAATGTAACTTGTGCATTGAGGCAGTGAGTTCTGTGGGGTTCGTTGCGTATGCAATGCAGATGCCTTAATGTACGTTAAAAGGTTAACGTACGTAATGTCTATGGTGTTGCGTACGTAATGATATTCACCTATATAAGCGGACTACGGATCTAATTTCACCATTTTTTTCATCTTCTTCTTCTTCCCGGAGATTTGTCGACTTGGTTCGAGGGTGAAGGTGGATTAAGGCAAGATATCATCACCCATCCATATTTTCGAGTTCCTAGCAAGAAGTAATCAACATCCTAACATTTTCCACCGTCCGGATCGAGGTAAATCAACTTGAACCCTAATTTTGGGAATTTTGAGGGATTTTCTATGATTTCATCTTCTTAATCCGATTCGGACGAGGTTGTTGTTAGATTATGGTTGTATACTTGAAATCCTTTGTTATCCTGGTAGTTTTGTGGAATAAATTTCGTGAATTCTTCCGTTAGTCGATTATGTTGGATTGTGCCCACGTAGTGTCCGGCGAATTATTCCTTTGGGTATAACTTAGGATGGTTTCCTATGTTTCGTAATTGTTCTGATTGATTATGTGTCGTGTGTATTAGGACTTTTGAGAGAGTTGGACCGAAACCCTTTCCTTTCACCGTTTCCTTCACGTCGTGTTATTCGAGGCAAGTACATGTATTATATTATGTTATGTATGTTACGAATTCGACATGAATGATGATTGTGATAACAGGTGTGTGTTGTTATTCTTCCACCTGGGGATAGTTCGACGGGACCTCTGGGGGCCGATACTAATTATTGACTCAAAATGTATTTTGATGATTATTTCATTCAAAACATTTAATTAGATCAATCTCAGATCGATATTATATTGAAGGAGCTAAATAGTGTTAGCGCACGCTACCCATATCATAGTAGCGCACACTATCGAGAAATGCATGTTCAGCCCAGTCAGTCAGTTGCAGCCAAGTGAAGTCACCTGATGGATAGCGCACCCAAGTCATTCAATATTAGCGCACGCTAAGTAACTACAGTTAGCGCACGCTATACTATCAATATTAACGCACGCTATCGTATCATTCCAGAGGACAGTGAGGTTTGGAAGGAAATCGGAAATGGATTTTGCGCACGCTACACATATCAACTTACGTACGCTAAAACAAGGATGTAGCACACGTTATTGCTCAGCTCTTGTGCACGCTACCGATATCACGGTCAGTAGTCCAGTAGCTACTGGACTCAATATGTCAAGGACTTTACGTACGCTACACAGGGTAACGTACATTACTGAAAGAAATATTTAGCGCACGCTAAGGTATAGGCATTAACGCACGCTAAAAGGAGTCAGCATATTACCGTTTGATTTTCTACCGTTGGAAGGCAAGAGGTAATGAAGATCCGTAAAATCTGGAAAAGTTGGAATTAATTAATGCTAGCGCACGCTATGCATACTTACTAGCGCACGCTAAGCTCAAATCTAGCCGTTGGATAAAGAGTCGTTGGAGAGACAAACCGACATTTTCAAAGTCAAGATTGAAGACTTGTTGACCAGCCGATAACGCACGCTACCGATACATGACTAGCGCACGCTAGCCATACTATTTTACCGTTGCAACAGTCTTTGTGACCGTTCAGAGAAGCCAAGTCAAATATCGATAGCGCACGCTAGAGGACATTATTAGCGCACGCTAATAATACGTTTTTTAGTATTTGAAGGATGGCTCTCACCTATAAATACCCAAAGGACTTGGGTATCAAACACACAACTTCAAGCATACAAGCATACAAGCATTCTTGAGCTCAAATCGCTACTGTTTACTATATTATAAGTTGTGAGAAAGAAAGATACAGGAGTGATTTCTTTGTAATATCTATTGTACCTTGTATTCTTTCATTTGATTGTAAGTGTTGCATCACTTACACTTGAGCGTAAGAGAAACGAATCAAGAGTCACTAATCCAGTGTTATTAGGATCTTTGATCTGGAATTGTTAGGATTATACTCCCATATTCGTATAGTGAGGATTATCTAGTTCATATAGAACACTAGATAAACAAACGTTTATATTGAGAGAGAGGTTGAGCTTGGACCGATAGAAGACAAGCGATTGTAACGGTTGTGAACTCGGACCGATAGAAGACGAGTCAAGATTGTGGTTGTTCTTGAGCCAATAGAAAAAGAAAGTCGGAGAGAGGACGTAGGCAAGTTTCCGAACCTCTATAAATCTTTGAGTCTTTAAATTCCGCACTATCTTTTATTTATTCGCAAGAAATTTCATTATTCCGCTTTACCACTATTCAACCCCCCTTCTAGTGGTAAATTTATCTCTTCAGTTGGTATCGGAGCGGGTCTCTTTTTAAAGGTTTAACCACCTAAGAGAAAAAGATCCGCAAATGGCACTTCTTGGCCAAATTGAAGGAAATGCTCTCAACCGTCCTCCTTTCTTCGACGGTTCCAATTTCATGACGTGGAAAAAGAAGATGGCGATCTTCGTTCAAGCCTACGATATTGAAATCTGGAAAGTTATTTCTCTTGGTCCTAAACTTGCTAAGAAAGAGAATGGATCGTTGAAAAATATCGAGGAATTCAACGACGAGGATTGGAGAAACACACACGTCAACTCACGAGCTACTCAACTTCTCTATTGCGCTCTTAATCCCGAAGAACTCAATAGGATATCGTCCTATGAAAGCGCAAAAGAAATTTGGGAAATTCTCGAAGTCACTCCTGAGGGAACCACCCAAGTCAAGGAGACCAAAATCAACATGTTACTCCATGACTACGAACTATTCTCCATGAAAGACGAGGAAACGATCAAAAATATGTTGGATCGATTTTCGGCTATAACAAATGGTCTTGCATCTTTCGGAAAGCCTATATCGAGCAGCGACAAAGCTAAGAAAATTCTTCGATCGTTGCCACGAGAATGGGATGCCACGGTCACCGCGATCATGGAGTCCAAAGATCTCAACAAGCTCGAATTTAGTGCCCTCATCGGGTCACTCATCAATTATGAGATCGTTCTCAAGTCTAGAGGCACAAAACCAAAGCCTAGGGAAAGAGTAGTCGCATTCAATGTTGATAGCGACGTTGAGGAAGATGTTCCCGAAGATGAAGACGACGAGGAACTCGCTCTCTATGCCAAAAACTTTAGAAGGTATAAAAGCCTAATTCAAAAGAGGCGAAGTTTTCTTGGTCGGGATGGCAAACCGGAGCAAAAGAAGAGTGGCTATACTCCCATAAAGAAGTTCGACAATAATTGTCGGAAATGTGGTCAAGCCGGTCACTCTGCCAAAGAATGCCGAGGATCCTCTTCAAAACCTCAAATGGAAAGATTCAAAAAGAAGGAGGTCCTAATCGCTTCTTGGAGTGATGACGAGGAGGAGATTGAAAGATCTCTAGACGCAAATCTTGCATTCATGGCACTCGACTCTGAAAGTAATATCGAGGTAAGCTCTAAACTCAATGATGACGAATATGACTCTTTTGATTTTTGTGATTCACAAGAAGTTCATCATGATGATGAGTTATTGAGTGCGTTTGAATCCTTGAATACGGAGTAGGACGAGATGGTTAAATTAAACATATCTTTAAAGAGAAAAATAAAATCTCTAGAACTCGAAAATTCCTCTCTTCAAAACAAAGGCAAAACTATCGAGATCGACCATACATCATGCCTTGAAAAAGAAAATGTTTTGAAAATCGAGTTAACAAAAACTCAAAAGGAGCTAAAATATATTTTGAACAAATTTACTCTCTAAACGAAATTTGAAAGGCTTCTATCTATTCAAAAATCGCCCTTGCTCAAACACGGTCTTGGTTTCGATCCTTTTAAACGGGAACAATCCCTTATCAACCTTGACAAAATAAGGAAAACCGAAACCGAGAACTCAAAAGATTCTTCCAAACGAGTTCATGATGTTAATGTTCATTCAAAGTTGAGAACCATCAAAGTTAAGCAAATATGGGTTCCTAAAGGGACAATTGTTCCGAGTGCTATAAGCATAGTTAACTTTGGAGGACCCAAACGGGCTTGGGTACCGAAACAACCGAGAAATTCTACTTTTGTAGGTACCGGCACCAAGGAAAAGCAAGTGGTACATTGATAGCGGATGCTCAAGGCACATGTGCGGCTCCGAGGACTTATTTGAAGACCTCGAATATCAAGAACAAGGACATGTGACCTTTGGAGATAATCAAAAGGGAAAAATCAAAGGCATCGGCAAAGTCGGTAAAGAACCTTCTCCTTCTATCAACAAAGTATTGTTTGTTGAAGGTTTGCATCATAATCTTCTTAGCGTTTCGCAACTTTGTGATGAAGGTTTTAAAATTCTCTTTGAACAAACGCATTGCACGGCATTTAGAAATAATAAAATTGCATTCATTGGGTTGAGATGTGGAAACATCTATATTGTTGATCTTAATGATAAGAGTTCATTCAATGAAAAATGTTTTATTACTTTGGATGATAATGCATATCTATGGCATCAAAAATTGGGGCATACTTCTTTACCTATTATTTCTATCTTATCTAGACACGACCTTGTTCGTGGATTGCCCAAACTCAAGTTTGATAGAAAGCATTTGTGTGAATCATGCATAAAAGGGAAACACACTCGAGAATCTTTTAAACCAAAATTCGAGGTTTCCACTAGTCGAGTTCTTGAACTTGTGCATATGGATTTGATTGGACCATCTAGACATGTTAGTTTAAATGGCAAACTTTACACTTTGGTTATTGTTGATGATTTCTCTCGATTTACTTGGGTTAGATTTTTAGCACATAAGGATGATGCATTTTCCGAGTTTTCTAAATGGTGTCGTTTGGTATCAAATGAGAAAAATCTCTCCATTCTATTCGCACCGATCACGGAGGTGAATTTGATTGCACTCCGTTTGAACTTTTATGTGATAAATACGGTATTAATCATAACTTTTCGGCCCCTAGAACGCCTCAACAAAATGGAGTTGTTGAAAGGAAAAACCGATCTTTGGAAGAAATGTCGAGGACAATGCTTAATGAATACTCTCTTCCACGATACTTTTGGGCCGAAGCAATTTTTACGGCATGCTATGTGATTAACCGGGTTCATGTTCGTAGAACTCATCTTAAAACCCCGTATGAATTATGGAAGGGCAAAAAGCCCAATATTGCTTATTTTCATCCTTTTGGTTGCAACGTATTTATTTTGAACAATGGCAAGGATAACTTAGGCAAGTTTGATGCTAAATCCGACTCCGGAATATTTCTTGGTTATTGTACTAATAGTAAAGCATATCGTGTTTATAATATTAGAACGAATAAAGTTGAAGAGTCCATACATGTTAAATTCAATGATATGATCTCACCCCCGAGAAAGGTAGAATACTTTGATGATGCAGGTACTTTTCCGGATCCCTCACCCGAAGTGAAGAAAATTTCGGAAATCGAAACGAACACAATCGTTGATTTACCGAAAGATTGGAGGCACATCAAAGACCATCCAAAGGAACTCGTGATTGGAAACATTGAAGACGGTGTTCAAACCCGAAGGAGAACCACCGAATTTATGGCTCATTGTGCTTTTGTATCCGAAATAGTTCCCAAGAATATATCTGAAGCTCTCGATGATGAAAGTTGGGTGATGGCAATGCAAGAGGAGCTTGTGCAATTCAAGCACAATAATGTATGGAATTTAGTTCCCGCTCCTAAAGATAAAACTATTATCGGAACTAAATGGGTGCATAAAATCAAGAGTGACGAAGACGGCTATCCAATTCGAAATAAATCTCATTTGGTCGCTCAAGGATATAATCAAGAGGAAGGTCTTGATTACGAAGAAAGTTTTGCTCCCGTGGCTCGACTCGAAGCCATCCGCTTGCTATGTGCATTTGCCGCCCATAAAAAGATCAAACTATTTCAAATGGATGTGAAAAGTGCATTCTTGAATGGGTACATTCAAGAAGAAGTCTACGTCAAGCAACCTCCCGGTTTTGAAGATCATAAATTTCCGGATCATGTCTACAAGCTCAACAAGGCACTCTATGGGTTGAAGCAAGCACCCCGAGCATGGTATGATCGTTTAAGTCAATTTTTAATTGCAAATGATTATAAAAGAGGCAAAGTCTATAATACCTTGTTTGTTAAAATATTGAATGATGATATACTTGTTTGCCAAATCTACGTTGATGACATTGTATTTGGAGCTACTAATGAATCTTTGTGCCAAGATTTATTCTAATCTTATGAAAGGAGAGTTCGAAATGAGTATGATGGGAGAATTAACGTTCTTCCTCGGGCTTCAAATCAAGCAATGCGAAGATGGAATTTTTATCCATCAAACGAAGTACTCAAACGACCTCCTCAAGAAATTCAATATGGAAAGTAGCAAGGTGATATCTACACCAATGTCTTCATCATTAAAGCTTGAGAAAGATGAAAATGGCAAATCCGTAGATCAAAAATTATATCGAGGTATGATCGGATCTTTGTTATATTTGACTGCATCTAGGCCAGATATAATATTTGCTACATGTTTATGTGCTCGATTCCAAGCTAATCCCAAGGAATCACATTTAACTGCTTGCAAATGCATTTTTCGTTACTTGAAAGGAACTATTGGACTAGGTCTATGGTATTCTTCTTGCTTGGATTTTAATTTAATTGCATATAGTGACGCCGATTTCGGAGGATGTAAAATTGACAAAAAGAGTACTAGTGGAACATGTCATTTTGTTGGATCATGTTTAATATCTTGGGGAAATAAAAAGCAAACCAGTGTAGCATTGTCTACAGCTGAGGCCGAATATGTCGTTGCAGGGAGCGCCTGTGCTCAAGTGCTATGGATTAAAAATCAACTCCGCGTCTACGGCATATATTTTGAAAATACCCCTATCCTATGTGATAACACTAGTGCAATTAATCTGAGTAAAAATCCTGTGTTGCATAGTAGAACTAAACATATAGATATTAGACATCATTTTCTACATGATCATGTTCAGAAAAAGGATATCTGTTTAATTTTTGTCGGGACGAAGGATCAACTTGCTGATATTTTTACAAAACCTCTTCCCGAAGAATCATTTAATTCCATTCATTTACAACTTGGTATGGGACATATAGACAATTTTTGAAATAAGCTTTCTACTCAAGAAATCAATATCCTTTATTCGCTTCATTCGCTAGCGCGCGCTAGCTTCACTTTTTTAACGCGCGCTAAAAACTGCTTTCGATAGCGTACGCTAACCTCACTGCCTTGCGTACGCTAATTAAAAAATTTTCGAATTCCATATTAGCTACTGGACAGTCCAGTAAGCTTTTCATTTTTACCTAACGTACGCAAATTCTATGATCCTAGCGTACGCTAATTAAAAATCCGTTGACTATATATATATTCCGTACTACCCAGAAACACACTCACCCTTCCTAACGTACGCAATCGCCAGAAAAATCCCTTCTAGCGAAAAACCCTAGCCGCAAATCCGAACCAAATACTGCAATTTTCTCCCTCAAAACTTCGATTCTCTTCAAAATGTCTAGCAAGGGAAGAAAAGCCATGGAGAAAAACTACAAACGCCCTCGCAATAACGAGTATGACGCGACCCGATTCGTCTCCTACGTTGCATCGAAGGTATTCTTCGATATCCTTCCTCAGGAGAGTCTGACCGATTGCTACTTCTTCAATTTTAGCAGCCTTGAACGGGTTAAGGTCAGTATTCGCGATTTCTTTGAGGCATTAGGAATTGCACGATTTGTTGAGTGCAAAGAGATTGTTTACCCTGCATGTGTCCGTGAGTTTTATGCGAATCTGCACCTTGGTGATAGTGGTGATAATGGAGGATTAGTGCTCGATAGCCTAGTGAATGGAACTGTGGTGAAGATTTCTTCGGAAATTCTTCACGAGTTATTTGGCTTATCGAAAGACGGATATGATTGTTGTGGGAAAACCTTTGCCGAAGAGTCTACTGTGTCCGAGAGAGAGATTGCTGATTTCTTGTGTTCGAAAACGGTCATCGAAGTCACGGATGACGTCTTCGAGAATAACGATTTCGGTATCCACATTCGCCTGTTGTTGGCCGCTCTAACAAAGTGTTTAATGTCAAAAGTCAACACCCAACACAAGTTAGTCGGCGTTGATAAGAATGTGGTGTATCGGGTGCTGAAGGATGATAGAGTGGATTTCACTTGTATTGTGCTAAGTTGGATGAAAGCGAAAGGGGATTCTTTTCGGTCGAAAAATTACATGTCAAGAACTCGGAAATCTGGACTTCCTTTTGGTTCAATTCTCACGGTGATTTTTCGGCATTTTCGCGTCGACTTGTCTAATGAGGCACACGTTCCGGTGTCTCGGGGACACGAAATAAGTGACCTAACCCTCAAGGTCATGCATTATGTTGAGACATTCAATCGAGGTTGGGTATTGTTTCCGTATCTCCGAGATGATGACCAAGTACCGAAGGGGACACGGATGCCTACACCGGTCAAGCGTGTGACGCACCGAGGACCCCATACGCTTAGGGAGCTGCAATCCAAATCATTTGTAGGGAAGCGCCCGATGAAAGATGTCGTCACGGAGGAAGAGGAAAGCGACCTTTGTGCTCGGATGCGGAGCATCGAGACCTCTCAGCAAGAAATTCGAGAGGATGTTCGGTCTCTTCATTCGGAAGTCCGGGAAGTTCGCGGGTTGATCTCCGATTTCATCCGTTACACACACCCTTCGTTTCCTTTCCCCTCGTCCTCTTCCGACCCTGCACCTTAGATTTTAGGATTTTTGATGCTTGGTTGTAGAATCTTATTATTCGAGTGATCTTTATGTCTCATGTCATGAAAACTTTATGTATTGCTTGAACTCTATCTTAATAATATTCGCATTTCACTTCACTTGGTATTTGTTGTTTACGAGTATTGTTATTTACGTAATTTCGCTTTGGATAATGGCATTTTCGTTGGTATTTGTTAAAATGCAACAATTCAGGGGAGTTCCTTTTTGTTTATGTCAAAAAGGGGGGGAATACTCCAAAAATATACTAATATCTCGAACAAGTTACCTTGATTCGAATCATTTAAAATGTTTTTGCAGGTATAAATTAAATGTTTTGACATCATCAAAAAGGGGGAGATTGTTGACTCAAAATGTATTTTGATGATTATTCCATTCAAAACATTTAATTAGATCAATCTCAGATCGATATTATATTGAAGGAGCTAAATAGTGTTAGCGCACGCTACCCATATCATAGTAGCGCACGCTATCACTATTAAGCTCCTTCAATATAATATCGATCTGAGATTGATCTAATTAAATGTTTTGAATGGAATAATCATCAAAATACATTTTGAGTCAACAATCTCCCCCTTTTTGATGATGTCAAAACATTTAATTTATACCTGCAAAAACATTTTAAATGATTCGAATCAAGGTAACTTGTTCGAGATATTAGTATATTTTTGGAGTATTCTCCCCCTTTTTGACATAAACAAAAAGGAACTCCCCCTGAATTGTTGCATTTTAATAAATACCAACGAAAATACCATTATCCAAAGCGAAATTACGTAAATAACAATACTCGTAAACAACAAATACCAAGTGAAGTGAAATGCGAATATCATTAAGATAGAGTTCAAGCAATACATAAAGTTTTCATGACATGAGAACAGTATTGCCGGTTACTGAGCATAATGTACGTTATGCTTAATACTTAGTGTATGTTAGTTTATCTGTGTAGTTGAGTAAGTAGCCTCTGGAGCAATCTTTGCATACGCTATATGTAGGATATAACGTACATAAAGGCTAATTACGTACGCTATCCCAGTTCCTCAACGTACGTAAAATACCTGGACACAGGTCAGTGAGCACTGGACATTTTCCTATGTACGTTACAGCTAGACCGTAGCATACGCTAGTACCTTTTACGTACGCTAAGCTTGCCATGCAATGTACGTAATGTAACTTGTGCATCGAGGCAGTGAGTTCTGTGGGGTTCATTGCGTATGCAATGCAGATGCCTTAATGTACGTTAAAAGGTTAATGTACGTAATGTCTATGGTGTTGCGTACGTAATGATATTCACCTATATAAGCGGACTACGGATCTAATTTCACCATTTTTTTCATCTTCTTCTTCTTCCCGGAGATTTGTCGACTTGGTTCGAGGGTGAAGGTGGATTAAGGCAAGATATCATCACCCATCCATATTTTCGAGTTCCTAGCAAGAAGTAATCAACATCCTAACATTTTCCACCGTCCGGATCGAGGTAAATCAACTTGAACCCTAATTTTGGGAATTTTGAGGGATTTTCTATGATTTCATCTTCTTAATCCGATTCGGACGAGGTTGTTGTTGGATTATGGTTGTATACTTGAAATCCTTTGTTATCCTGGTAGTTTTGTGGAATAAATTTCGTGAATTCTTCCGTTAGTCGATTATGTTGGATTGTGCCCACGTAGTGTCCGGCGAATTATTACTTTGGGTATAACTTAGGATGGTTTCCTATGTTTCGTAATTATTCTGATTGATTATGTGTCGTGTGTATTAGGACTTTTGAGAGAGTTGGACCGAAACCCTTTCCTTTCACCGTTTCCTTCACGTCGTGTTATTCGAGGCAAGTACATGTATTATATTATGTTATGTGTGTTACGAATTCGACATGAATGATGATTGTGATAACAGGTGTGTGTTGTTATTCTTCCACCTGGGGATAGTTCGACGGGACCTCTGGGGGCCGATACTAATTGTTGACTCAAAATGTATTTTGATGATTATTCCATTCAAAATATTTAATTAGATCAATCTCAGATCGATATTATATTGAAGGAGCTAAATAGTGTTAGCGCACGCTACCCATATCATAGTAGCGCACGCTATCGAGAAATGCATGTTCAAATTTCAAATACCACCGCAAACAAGTGAAGTCACCTGATGGATAGCGCACGCAAGTCATTTAATATTAGCGCACGCTAAGTAACTACAGTTAGCGCACGCTATACTATCAATATTAACGCACGCTGTCGTATCATACCAGAGGACAGTGAGGTTTGGAAGGAAATCGGAAATGGATTTTGCGCACGCTACACATATCAACTTACGTACGCTAAAACAAAGATGTAGCGCACGTTATTGCTCAGCTCTTGCGCACGCTACCGATATCACTGTCAGTAGTCCAGTAGGTACTAGACTCAATATGTCAAGGACTTTACGTACGCTACACAGGGTAACGTACGTTACTGAAAGAAATATTTAGCGCACACTAAGGTATAGGCATTAGCGCATGCTAAAAGGAGTCAGCATATTACCGTTTGATTTTCTACCGTTGGAAGGCAAGAGTCAATGAAGATCCGTAAAATCTGGAAAAGTTGGAATTAATTAATGCTAGCGCACGCTAAGCTCAAATCTAGCCGTTGGATAAAGAGTCGTTGGAGAGACAAACCGACATTTTCAAAGTCAAGATTGAAGACTTGTTGACCAGCCGATAACGCACACTACTGATACATGACTAGCGCATGCTAGCCATACTATTTTACCATTGCAACAGTCTTTGTGACCGTTCAGAGAAGCCAAGTCAAAGATCGATAGCGCACGCTAGAGGACATTATTAGCGCACGCTAATAATACGTTTTTCAGTATTTGAAGGATGGCTCTCACCTATAAATACCCAAAGGACTTGGGTATCAAACACACAACTTCAAGCATACAAGCATACAAGCATACAAGCATTCTTGAGCTCAAATCGCTACTGTTTACTATATTATAAGTTGTGAGAAAGAAAGATACAAGAGTGATTTCTTTGTAATATCTATTGTACCTTGTATTCTTTCATTTGATTGTAAGTGTTGCATCACTTACACTTGAGCGTAAGAGAAACGAATCAAGAGTCACTAATCCAGTGTTATTAGGATCTTTGATCCGGCATTGTTAGGATTATACTCCCATATTCGTATAGTGAGGATTATCTAGTTCCTATAGAACACTAGATAAACAAACGTTTATATTGAGAGAGAGGTTGAGCTTGGACCGATAGAAGACAAGCTATTGTAACGGTTGTGAACTCGGACCGATTGAAGACGAGTCAAGATTGTGGTTGTTCTTGAGACAATAGAAAAAGAAAGTCGGAGAGAGGACGTAGGCAAGTTGCCGAACCTCTATAAATCTTTGAGTCTTTAAATTCCGCACTATCTTTTATTTATTCGCAAGAAATTTCATTATTCCGCTTTACCACTATTCAACCTCCCTTCTAGTGGTAAATTTATCTCTTCACTAATGGGTACGGACGCAGAAGTGGTTTCCCGCATGGGGACGGTCCTGTAACACCCCAAATCTCATAAGGGACATTACACGACGTATAACCTTTACAAGGTCTACCAGGATAACACATGACACATAATCCACAAAAGAAATTCCATAAGACACGTTAATAATAATAAGTAGGGCCGTGGCCTCGGCCAAAGTATTTTAGTTCAATACCAACAAAACAGAGAGTGAAATGTATTCAATGTCCACGCATGGGACTTCAACGACATCATTAACTAATCATACGTTCACTCGACTATATCAACCAACAACTGAATAAACATAATAAAAAAATAACACCGACTCGAGCCTCATCATCATGCTGGGCCATCCTTTGCATGGGTGTCCCGTGCCGAATCCTCAGCTCGCCCGATACCTGAAATGCATAAGACGAATTTTCCCCATTTAAGGGGCTAACATTCGAATAGCTAGTGCAAGTACACAATTACACTACATTATATACAGATACGATCCAACACAGTCGTCTCATTTAGAAATGAGTTGAAAATCATATTTCGGAATATCGCATTTGCATTAAACATCATTTTCATAAACATTGCATCAACTCATTTCATCACAATAACATCCACACTTGGTAACCCGCGGCCGTACCCATTAGTATCGACCCCCAGAGGCCCCGTCGGACCATCGCTAGGTGGGAAACCACTTCCGCAGCCGTACCCATTAGTATCGGCCCCCAGAGGCCCCGTCGGACCGTCCCTGAGTGGGAGAACATCAACACACACACATGGTATCACAGTTCATAATCGTATTGAAACTGTAACCCACATAACGAAATGTAATACATGTACTTGCCTTGAATAATATGACGTGAAGGAAATTGCGAAAGGAAAAGGTTTCGGTCTGAATAATCTTCACAATTTCGCTCCTAGCACAATAACAATATACAATCAACCACAACATTGCTAAAACGTAAGAATTCATCCTAAGTTCTACCCGTTGGGACAATGCATCGGTCACTACGAGGTCATAAACGATCCCAATCTATTAACGGTGAAAACCTCAAAGTTTAATCTGCTAAACTACAATGAAAGCAAGGGATTATGATTAGTCAATCATAATCTAACAACTATCTAAGCCAAATTGGGCTAGAAGGACGGAATCACGTCAAAACCCCAAAATCCCCAAAAAAAAACTAGGGTTCTAGGAATATACCTTGATTTGAAGGCGAACCACGGATGATTTAGCGTTAGGTTAATTCTAGGATGCTCCAAGATGCTTCTCAACTGAAGTTTAGATGAAGATTGGCCGAATCCTAACTCAAAGGTGTGTTTTCGTCGCGGAAGGGAGAAGGAGAGGCGGAAAATGACGGAAATCGGCCGTTGCCAGATATAAATACTGGCAGTCGTTACGACCGTAATATCCAAGGTTTACGGCCGTAACATGCGAGTCTTACGGCCGTAACGAGACTAGGCTTACGACCGTAAGTGTGCGGCCATATTTTCAGGACAAAAAATGAAGGGCGTTACGGCCGTTACAGTTCATGGATCACGGCCGTAAAAGTACCCTCCTTACGGCCGTAACATTACTAGACTTACGGCCGTAACACAGTTCATGCAGCAAGTCTGAACGTCCTGAAGTATGATTCGAGCAATGACCCAGAATGATAATATGAAGGACTAAACAAGGAGTTTACGAAGATCTTCTCATAACGAACTTAAGTGTTAAATCGTCACACAATTCCGATCACCCCATGGTCGAGGGAAATAAGTATTAACATCAACGCCCACTATTATAGGAATTTACAAAACGACCCAACATTCGAAAATCTAGATTTGAGGTCTGAACGACAAACTCAGAAAGTTGTAACATATCCAGAATTATTAAAGGAACTCGTAGAAGTAACGAACGCCAGATTAGAACGAGATTTACGATAATCGAGCCTCAACGCGGAAAAGTTACACAATAAGTAAAATCTCATAAAACAACTCCGAAACTCGTCCGGATGGTCATGGATGCCGGACAAAATATTTTCAGAATTTCAAAACAATAACAAGAGAGTCGTCCGAAATAAAATCATACTAAAAATATAAATTACTAAAAATAGAAAGTGCGGATATTACATTCTCTCCCCCTAAAAATAAGTTTCGTGTCGAAACTTACAAAGTAAATAACTCGGGGTATCTCACCTTCTTATTTTCCTCAGTTTCCCATGTCGCTTCCTCAGATTCGTGTCTCGACTACTGCACTTTAACCAAAGGAATGGTTTTGTGCCTAAGTTGTTTCACCCGACGCTCCAAACTTTGAAATCGGTCTCGCTTCAAAGGTAATGTCGGGACCTAACTCAATCTCTCCAAAATCAATAATATGGCTAGGGTCTGATACATACTTCATAAGCTGGGAAACATGAAATATGTTATGCACGTGACTCAATGACGATGGTAAACCCAATTCGTATGCAAGATCTCCAACTTGCTCTAAAATCTTGCATGGTCCAATATATCTCGGGCTAAGTTTACCCTTCCGACCGAAGTGGTAAACTCCTCGAGTCGGCGACACCTTCAGTAATATATGGTCTCCAACCTCAAACTCTAACGGTCGGCGACGCGAGTCGGCATAGGATTTCTGTCGACTCTGAGCTATTAACAACCTACCACGAATCAAGGTGATCTTCTCTCTCGTCTCAATGAATAAATCTGGTTCAGTGCCAATCAATTCGGATGTATCATCCCAACACAATGGCGATCTGCACCTTCTTCCGTACAATGCCTCAATGGTGCCATTTTGATCAAAGCGTGCCAACTTTTGTTGTACGTGAACTCGGTCAACGGCAAGTGCGCTTCCCAATCATCTTTCCAGTCTAAGGCACATGCTCTCAACATATCGTCAAGTGTCTGAATCGTCCGCTCCGACTGTCCATCAGTCTGAGGATGGTAGGATGTACTGAGTCTCAATTCAGTCCCCAAATCCCGATGAACAGTCTGCCAATAATGCGATATGAACTGGATATCTCGATCAGAAATAATACTTTTAGGAGGCCTATGCAACCTCACAATCTCTGCAATGAACACCCGTGCAAGTCTCTCTGGTCCCCAAGTATCCTTATTACCCAGAAAATGAGCAGATTTGGCTGGTCGATCGACAATGACCCAAATCACGTTCATTCCAGTCCGGGTCTTAGGCATACTGGTAATGAAATCCATAGTAATATCCTCCCACTTCCATTCCGAAATAGGAAGTGGTCATAATAACCCTGCGGGTCGCTGATGCTTGATCTTAACCTGCTGACAGGTCAAACACTTTGAAACAAACTCGCTAACGTCCATCTTCAAATTGCTCCACCAGTAGTTACTCCTTACATCCTTGTACATTTTGCTCGTACTAGAATGTATGGAATAAGGCGTAGTATGAGCTTCTCTCAAGATTTTCTGTCTTAACTCAATATCACTCGGTACACACAATCTACCTCAAAATCTCAATATTCCGTCATCCTAAACCATAAACCCAGGAGCTTTGCCTTTCTTCACGTCCTCTCTCAACTGGACTAAAAATAGGTCATCATACTATTTCGCCTTGATATCATCAATCAAAGACGAAGTGATTTCTAATGTACATAATTGACCCTGAATACTCTGAACCCAAACTTCGATATTCTGACAAATCAAATCCCGTGGGATCCTACTTTGAGGCGTAAGTACCTCTAACATCTGCAGCGCCATCGGCTTATGACTCAACGTATCTGCCACTACATTGGCCTTGCCTGGATGATAAAGAATATCGAGGTCGTAATCTTTAATTAACTCTAACCACCTATGATGTCTCATGTTCAAATCTTTTTGACTGAAGATATACTTTAGACTCTTTTGATCCGTATAAATCTTACATGACGACCCATAGAGATAATGCCTCCAAATTTTTAAAGCGAAAACAACCACAGTTAACTCCAAATCATGTGTAGGGTAATTTGCTTCATAAGGTTTCTAAGGACGAGATGCATAAGAAAGAACCTTATCTCTCTACATCAAAACACATCCTAGTCCGAGGCCCGAAGCATCACTATACACCACAAAATCCTCGTTCCCCTGAGGCAAAGCTAAAACTGGTGCGGTAGTCAACCGTCTCTTCAACTCATCAAATCTATCCTGTCTATCTGCGTTCCACTCGAACTTCTGAGTTTTCTGAAGTAGTTGAGTGAGTGGTCGAGCAATCTTGGAAAATCCCTCAACGAACCTACTGTAATAGCCTGCAAGTCCTAGGAAACTCCTCACTTCTTTAACATTCTTAGGCAGTTCCCATGCCAGGACTGCTTCTATCTTCTGTTGATCAACCCGAACTCCCTCCGCTGATATCACATGCATGAGGAATATTACTTCCTTGATCCAAAACTCACATTTATAAAACTTTGCATACAACTGCTCGGCTCTCAAAATGCCTAACACAGTACGAAGATGTACAACGTGCTCCTCCTGACTCCGGGGATAGATAAGAATGTCGTCGATAAAGACGGCTACAAATTTGTCCAGATACTCGATAAAAACTTTGTTCATCAACTTCATGAACACTATTGGGGCATTGTTTAGCCCGAAAGACAAAACCACAAACTCATAATATCCATATCTCGTCCGAAAAGCATCTTTCGGTATGTCTCTATCCCGAATCCTTAACTGATAATAACCCGATCGTAAATTAATCTTCGAGAAGACTGCCGCTCCTTGAAGCTGATCAAACAAGTTGTCCATCTGGGGCAAAGGGTATTTGTTTTTTATTGTCAATTTGTTCAATTCTCGGTGTTGATGCATAAACGAAGCGATCCATCCTTCTTCTTAACAAAAAGCACAGGCGCACCGCAAGGTTATGCGCTCGGTCGATTATACCCTTTATCTAACAATTCCTCCAACTATTTCTTCAACTACAACATCTCCGCCGGTGCCATACGGTACGGTGCCTAAGAAACAGGAGCCACATTCGGCTCTAAATCAATAGGAAACTCAACTTCCCGCTGCGGTGGTAATCCCTGCAAGTCATCTAGAAATACGTCAGGATATTCGCTAACAACTGGAATCAATGACATGTCAACCTATCTTCCGCCTTCAGAGCGTAACACCAATAGCCTACGCAACCCTGGTTTAGAAGTTTCATCGCCTTCAAAGCGCTAATCACATTTTCTGATCTACCCGGCTTATAACCCACAAGAGTATGCTCCGTGCCATCTTCGGTTACTATCGAGATAGTACGAGTCCGGTAGTCCATGATAGCACTGTGATGGTCCAGCCAATCGTCTCCGAGGATCAAATCCTCACCCTTAAAGTCTACAACAATGAGGTTCAAGGGCCAATCTCGGTTCCCGATCCTCACTCGACAATCTCTAACTTCCCGAATCCCGACCATACGATCCCCACTAGGCATACCCACTACAAACATTTCGACTCAAATAAACAGTCAATGCCAATACGACACACACAATCTCATGCAATAAATGAATGAGTAGCACCCGAATCAAAAAGCATGGAAACTGGATGAGAAAGGATCTGAGTGGTACCTGATGCCACCGGAGAGTCTGTCTCCTCCGTGCATCTCTGATACAAGTGAGGGTGTAGTGAGACCGAACTACATACTACTCGGCAGTCCGGCTGACCCTGACCCCTACCACGGCCTGAACTCTGAGGGGTATGGGTGACTGGAGTCCTCTGATCAACACTATTCTCCTTCTGCACTGAGGTGGAAGTTGGAGCTCTGGCTGCTCTGGTAGCCCTCTCACAGTTAACTGCCCGATGTCCACTCTGCCCACATATAGCAATTAACTAACATATAAAGACAATCTTTCACTACATGCTCGGGACGACTGCAGTTAAAGCAAACTCTACCACCAGGAACTGAGGACTGAACCAGATGGTTACAATGGGAACCTCTGGCCTTATGGAACGAGATCTTTCCTGAAATGGAAGTAGACAATGACTTAGAAATCGATTCCCCTTACCTGCTGAAAAATTACCCGAAGTATTCTGTTTCTTAGCCATGGAACCCGACTCTGACTCCGGGACTGCCATCTCAATCGCTAGAGCGCGATCCTGGTACTCCTTCAATGTGGTACACATGAGTGGTTCCATGCTCTGTCTGATATGCCGCTTCATTCGCATATTGAAGTAGCGAATCCTATCAGCCTCGGTCCTCACTTGCTCCTTCACGTATCCCAACTGCTGGTTATAAGTGATGATGGCCTGAGAGATACATCCTGAGGCGTAGCAGTAAAAAAATCCACGATCCTACGCTCCCGAACCGGCGGTGGGCAGTATTCCGCTTCGATAGCGGTGTTAAACTCCTCCCAAGTGGCTAAATAGTCCCTGGGCATCACGGCCTCCCACCATTCCGCGGCTTCCTTTTCCAGGAGGTACTGGGTAATAGGTACCCTCATGTCGTCAGGACAAGCTACGGCATCAAATGTCCTACCCAACTGAAAAAGCCAATTCTCCCAACCTAGGGAGTCAGTAGAGCCATCAAAACGAGGGGGGGTGCATTTTAGTCACCTTCTGAAGCCATTTACTAGCTTTGTCCTCCAGAGTCGGGGGTGGATTCTGACGCCCACCCTGAGCTATCTGAGCAAGCTGAGCTACCAACTGCTAATCCCTTAAATGGGGGAAATGCGTTTCATGCATTTCAGGTATCGGGCGAGCTGAGGAGCCAGCACGGGTAACGCAAGCAAATGATGGTCAGGCATGATGTTATAAGGCTCAAGTCTGGTGGTTCATTTTATTATGTTTATGTTGTCTGTCGGAGTCAGTCGAGTAAACATTTTTCTGTTTTAAAGATATAGTGGAAGTCCCCAGCGTGGGCAATGGATCATTTACTTTCTGTTTTCCTGCATTTAAACCAAAATGGTTTTGTCCGAGGCCACGACCTTATTTACATTATCAATATTATCATTATGGGATTATTGTAATTTGTGTGAATTTCCTAGCCTGGTATACCTTGATGAAGTTTCTACGGCATGTAATATCCCTTATGAGAGGTGTTACATTTATGGTATCAGAGCCTTAAGTTGGGAATACCTCAGATGTCGGTCAATTTGGGCTGTCAGTCGTGTCGTAAGAGTCAGTTATTGAGCCTAACATCATCATGCTACCATCTCTTCGGTCGACCCGTGGCTGTAAGTCTTTTCAAGTTATTACGCTTCTGTATTATTTTTCTTATGTGAATTGAAATTGTGAGTTGGAGTACCAACGGTGTAAATTGTGAACTATGATAATGTTGTTCCGTTTCATTTCTTATTCTTCAGTATGTTGAGAGGTCCTGGTAGACTAGATCAGGGACGCGGACGAGGCCGTGGTCGTGGTGCCGATGATGAGGGAGTTCTGCTTTCCCAGTCATCCGCCGATTCGGCTTCACATTCTATGCCGAATACTCTGCCCCTGAGTTCTGACAGACAGCGGGACTTATCAGTCAGTCAGGGCCAACCGTCGGGTAATAACACCGACGCAGGAGCTACTGCGATACTTCAAAAGTTGGTAGCTCAATTGACTCAGATAGCTCAAGGTGGGCGCCATAATCTGCCCCCGACTGCAGAAGACGAAGACAGCAAATGGCTTCAGAAAGTGACAAAGATGCACCCCCCTCGTTTTGCTGGTTCTACAGACTCCTTAGGTTGGGAGAATTGGCTCTTTCAGTTGGGATGGACTTTCGATGCCGTACCTTGTCCTGACGACAGGATGGTACCTATTGCTCAATACCTCCTGGATAAGGAAGCTGTGGAGTGGTGCGAGCTAGTGGCGCCCAGAGATTGTGTAGCCACCTGGGAGGAGTTTAAGACTGCTATGGAGGTGGAATACTGTCTACCTCCGGTTCAGGAGCGGAAGATTGTCGAGTTCTTTACTGCTACACCGCAGGATGTACCGATATCCCAGGCCACCATTACCTATAATCAACTGTTGGGCTATGTGAAGGATCAAGTGAGAACTGAGGCCGATAAGATTCGCTACCTTAATATGCGCATGAAGCCGCATATCAGACAGAGCATGGCGCCACTCATGTGCACTACATTGAAGGAATACCAGGATCGCGCTCTAGCAATTGAGATGACAGTTCCGGAGTCAGAGTCTGGTTCCGAGGCTAAGAAACAAAAGACTATTAGCAATTTCTCAGCTGGTAAGGGTGGTCAGTTTTCGAATTCACAATCTGCTCCCGTATCTGGGAAAAAGTCGTTTCATCAAGCTGGAGGCTCTCATGGTAACCTCTTAGTTCAGTCTACTATAACTGGCGGTAGGGTTTATTTCAACTACAGTCAAAGCGAGCATGTGATGAAGGATTGCCCGTTTCCATTGGTTAATTGTTTTTCATGCGGGCAGAGTGGGCACGTGCAACTCATTGTGAGTGGGCTACCAGAGCAGCCAGAGTTTTGACATTCACTATAGTACAAAAGGAGCTTAGTGTTGATCAGAGGACCCCAGTTGCTCAGACCACTCAGAGTTCAGGCCTTGATAGGGGTCGGGGTCAGCCGGATCACCGTGCAGTGTTGAGTTCAGGATCAGTACACTCCCGTCAATACTAGATGAGATGCTCAAAGGAGGTAGACATTTCAGTGGCATCAGGTACCACTTAGATCATTTGTCATCCAGTTTCGGTGCTATTTGATTCAGGTGCTACTCATTCTTTTATTGAATGGGATTGTGTATGTCGTATTGGTATTGACTGTTTATTTGAATGTGAGCTGTTCGTAGTGGGTATGCCTAGTGGGGATCATATGGTTGGAGAACCAGGAAGTTAGAGACTTCAGTGAGGATCGAGAACCGAGATTGGCCCTCGAACCTCATTGTTATAGATTTAAAGGGTGACGATTTAATCCTCGGGGACGATTGGCTAAATCGTCACAGTGCTATCATGGACTATCGGACTCGTACTATCTCAATAGTGGATGAGGATGGCACATAACATATTCTTGTGGGCTATAAACCGGGTAGATCGGGGAGTGTGATCAATGACTTGAAGGCGATGAAACTTCTGAACCAGGATTGCGTAGGCTATTGGTGCTATGCTTTGAAGGCGGGAGATGGTGGAGTTGACATGTCATCAATTCCAGTCGTTATCGAATATCCGGACGTATTTCCAGATGAATTGCTGGGATTACCACCGCAGTGAGAAGTCGAGTTTCCTATTGATCTGGAGCCGAATATGGCTCCAATTTCTCAGGCACCATATCGTATGGCAGCATCATAGATGTTAGAGTTAAAGAAACAATTGGGGGAATTGCTAGATAAAGGGTATATTCGACCAAGCGCATCACCTTGGGGTACGCCTGCACTTTTCATTAAAAAGAAGGATGGATCGCTTCGTTTATGCATCGACTATCGAGAATTGAACAAGCTGACCATCAAAAATAATTACCCTTTACCCTGGATTGATGACTTGTTTGATCAGCCTCAGGAGGCGACAGTATTCTCGAAGATTGATTTACGATCGGGTTACTATCAGTTGAGGATTCGGGATAGCAATATACCGAAAGATGCCTTTCGGACAAGATATGGCCATTACGAGTTTGTGGTTATGCATTTCGGGATAACCAATGCCCCAACAGTGTTTATGCAGTTGATGAACAAGGTTTTTATTGAATATCTGGATATTCCCGGAGTCAGGAGGAGCACTTTGTACATCTTCGTATTGCGTTAGACATTTTGAGAGTTGAGCAGTTGTATGCAAAGTTTTCCAAATGTGAGTTTTGACTCAAGGAAGTAACATTCCTCAGGCATGTGATATTAGCGGAAGGAGTACGGGTTGATTCACAGAAGATAGAGGCGGTACTAGCATGGAAACCACCTAAGAATTGAAGGAAGTGAGGAGTTTACTAGGACTTACGGGTTACTACCGTAGGTTTGTCGAAGGATTTTCCAGGATCGCTCGACCACTTACATAGTTGCTTCAGAAAACTCAGAAATTCAAGTGGAATGCAGATAGGTAGAATAGTTTTGAGGAGTTGAAGAGGTGGTTGACTACCGCCCCAGTTCTAGCTTTGCCATAGGAGAACAATGATTTTGTGGTTTATAGTGATGCTTCAGGCCTCAGACTTGGATGTGTTTTGATGCAGAGAGATAGGGTTATTTCTTATGCGTGGATGTGTTTTGATGCAGAGAGATAGGGTTATTGCTTATGCGTCTCGTCATTTGAAACCATATGAAGAATATTACCCTACTCACGATTTGGAATTAGCTACGGCCGTTTTCGCTTTAAAAATTTGGAGGCATTATCACTACGGATCGACGTGTAAGATTTGCACGGACCATAAGAGTCCGAAGTATATCTTCAGCCAGAAGAAATTGAACATGAGGCAATGTAGGTGGCTAGAATTAATCAAGGACTATGATTTTGAGATTCTTTATCATCCGGGCAAGGCCAATGTAGTAGCGGTGGCAATGAGTCGTAAGCCGATGGCTCTTCAGATGTTAGAAGTAGTTACGCCCCAAATCAAGATCCAGCGGGATTTAATTTTTCAGAATATCGAAGTTTGGCTTCATAGAGTTCAGGTTCAGTTGTGTGCGTTATAAATCACTTCGTCTTTGATTGATGACATCAAGGTGAGGCAGTATGATGACCCATTTTTAGTTCAGTTGAGAGAGGATGTGAAGAAAGGGAAAGCCTCTGGGTTTGTAATACAGGAGGACAGAATTTTGAGATTTTGAGGAAGATTGTGTGTACCATGTGATGTTGAGTTGAGACAGAAAAATATAAGAGAAGCTCATTCTACACCTTATTCCGTACATCCGAGTACAAGTAAAATATACAAGAATGTAAGGAGTAATTTCTGGTGGAGTAACTTGAAGACGGACGTTAGCAACTATGTATCGAAGTGTTTGACCTTTCAGTAGGTTAAGATCTAGCAACAGTGACCCGCAGGGTTATTGCGACCACTTCCTATTCTGGAGTGGAAGTGGGATGATATTACTATGAATTTCATTACCAGCATGCCTAGGACTCGGACTGAAATGAACATGATTTGGGTTGGGTCATTGTCGATCAATTAACCAAATCTGCTCATTTTCTGGGTATAAAGGATACGTGGGGACTGGAGAGACTAGCTCGGGTGTTCTTTCAGAAATCGTGAGGTTGCATGGGATTCCTAAGAGTATTATTTCTGATCGAGATGGTCGATTTGTATCACATTTTTGGCAGGCTGTTCATCGAGCTTTGGGGACCGAGTTGAGACTCAGTACATCCTACCATCCACAGACACACGGACAATCAGAGTGGACGATACAAATGTTATAGGATATGTTGAGAGTCTATGCTTTAGACTGGAAAGATGATTAGGAGTCGCACCTGCCGTTGATTGAGTTTACGTACAACAATAGTTGACATGCCACGATCAAAATGGCACCATTTGAGGCTTTGTATGGAAGGAAGTGCATATCGCCGTTGTGTTGCGATGATGCATCTGAATTTATTGGTACCGAACCAGATTTAGTAGTTGAGATGAGAGAGAAGATTGCCTTGATTCGTGATAGACTATTCACGGCTCAGAGTCGACAGAAGTCCTATGCTGACATGCATCTCAGGCCGTTAGAATTTGAGGTTGGAGACCATGTATTACTGAAAGTATCGCCGACTTGGGGAGTTTACCGCTTTGGTCGGAAGGGTAAACTTAGTCTGAGGTATATTGGACCTTTTGAGATTTTAGAGCGAGTTGGATATCTTGCATATCTTTGGGTCTCCCGCCGTCCTTGAGTCACATGCATAACGTATTTCATGTCTCCCATCTTAGAAAGTATATGCCGGGTCCCTGCCATGTTATTGATTTTGGAGAGATTGAACTGGGACCCGACATCATATTTGAGGAGAGACTGATTCAGATTTTGGAGCATCGGATAAAGCAACTTAGGCACAAGGTCATTCCTTTGGTTAAAGTTAAATGGTCGAGGCATGGAAAGCAAGAGGCTATTTGGGAAACAAATGATAATATGAAGGCGAGATACCCCAAATTATTCATCTTGTAAGTTTTGGGATGAAACTTCTTTTTAGAAAGAGAGAATCTAATATGCACACTTTTCATTTCCATTTATTCCAACTGCAGTGATCAATCGGTACTCTATACGAATTTTACGTATCTCATACTGTATATTGTGCTCATTCTATTATCGTCATGCTTGAGCTATTTATTTATGCTCGTCTTTGAATGTATCATATTGGATGGATATTTGTATGTCTCGTCATGTCACTATTGGTTAGAACAGCACTGCTGGTTACTGAGCATAATGTACGTTATGCTAAATACTTAACGTACGTTAGTTTATCTGTGTAGTTGAGTCAGTAGCCTCTGGAGTCATCTTTGCGTACGCTATCTGTAGGATATAACTTACGTAAAGGTTCATTATGTATGCTATCCCAGTTCCTCAACGTACGTAAAGATACCTAGGCATCAGGTCAGTGAGTACTGGACATTTGTTACGTACGTTATAGCTAGACCGTAGCGTACGTGAGTACCTTTTACGTACGATAAGCTTGCTATGCAACGTACGTAACGTAACATGTGCATTGAGGCACTGAGTTTTGTGGGATTCGTTGCGTACGCAATTCAGATGCCTTAACGTTAGTTAAAAGGTTAACTTACGTAATGCCGATGGTGTTGGATTCGTAACGATATTCACCTATATAAGCGGACTTCAGATATGATTTCGCCATTTTTTTTCATCTTCTTCTTCTTCTCGGCGATTTTCCAGCTTGGTTCGGGGGTGAAGGTCGATTAAGGTCAGATATCATCACCCATCCATATTTTTTAGTTCCTAGCAAGAAGTAATCAACATCCTAACATTTCCCACCGTCCGAATCGAGGTAAATCGACTTGAACCCTAATTTTTTAGGAATTTTGGGGGATTTTCTGTGATTTCATCTTCTTAATCCGATTCGGCCGAGGTTGTTGTTGGATTATGGTTGTATACTCGAAATCCTTTGTTATCCTAGTAGTTTTGTGGAATAAATTTCGTGAATTCTTCCATTAGTGGATTATGTTGGATTCTGCCATCGTAGTGTCCGACGAATTGTTCCTTCGGGTAGAACTTGGGATGGTTTCCTATGTTTTCGAGGTTTTGTGACTGATTATGTGTTGTTGTGTATTAGGAACGAACCTTTGAAGGGAGTTGGACCGAAACCCTTTCCTTTCATCGTTTCCTTCACGTCGTATTATTCGAGGCAAGTACATGTATTATATTATGTTATGTGTGTTTAAAATTCGACATGAATGATGAATTGTGATAATGGGTGTGTGTGTTGTTGTTCTTCCACCCGGGGACAGTTCGACGGGACCTTTGGGGGCCGATACTAATGGGTATGTCTGCAGAAGTGGTTTCTCACATGGGGACGGTCCGACGGGACCTCTGGGGTCGATACTAATGGGTACGGACGCGGGTTTACCAAGTGTAGATTACCGTGGTATTGAGATATGATGACATGGTTTTCATGATAATGATATTTTGATGCAAATGTGATATTCCAGAATATTGTTAAAATATTTTCTAAATGTGGTGATATTGTTGAATCATATCTATATATAATGTCGTGTAGTTATATACTTGCACGAGCTATTCGAATGCTAACCCCTTAAATGGGAAAATGTGTTGCATTTCAGGTATTGGGCAAGCTGAGGAGCCAGCACGGATAACGCAAGCGGATGATGGTCAGGCATGATATTATAAGGCTCAAGTCTGGTGGTTCATTTTATAATGTTTATGTTGTCCGCCGGAGTCAGTCGAGTAAAAAAATTTCTATTTTAGAGATATAGTCGAAGTCCCCTGCATGGGCAATGGATTCATTTACTTTCTATTTTCCTGCATTTAAATCAAAATGTTTTGGCCGAGTCCACAACCTTATTTACCTTATTAATATTATCATTATGGGATTATTGTAACTTGTGTGAATATTCCTGGTAGACCTTGATAAAGGTTATACGGCGTGTAATGTCCCTTATGAGAATTGGGGTGTTACAAAATCTACTATCCACTAAGTGGTAGAACAATATGGTAAACATGTTTTGACTACTAGTGCAGCGACATACCTTTCTAAAGAGCAGTACAGTCTGCTTTAAAATGTCCTTATTGACCGCACTTGTAGCAATTGCCCATTGTCTTTTTGTTCGTTTCAGACTGTGGAGCCTTGCTTTTCATCTTGAGGGGCATCACTTGCTTCTAGCCCACTTGCTTCTTTTTGTTCCCCCCCACTTAGATTTGGAAGTCGAAGCACCAGTTGCCACAAGAACTTGATACCCTTGTTAGAAGAGACCTTCAGCAACTTGAAGCTCTGTCAGTAATTATGTCAAAGTATATTCCCTACGATTCATATTGTAGTTTAGATGGAACTACTCGAAGCTTCAAGGCAAACTGCCTAGGATGGTATCGACCTGTATTGCCGCATCGACAGTAGACTTTAAGATATCAAGTTTGATTAAATGAGAATTCATCTTTAGAACATCATCCCTTATTAGGGTCCCTTCAGCCATCTGGGTCGTCATCAAGACCCTTATAACATTTTGCCTGGACACTTGGTTTTGATGCTCGGATATCTACCCGAGATTCTGCATCATTTCTGCAGTCGTGCCCATCTCTTGATGCTCAAGTTGGAATACATATTATGAAGAAGCCAAATTGTAATATCGAGCCATGTCATTAGACTTCTCCACTTGCGGTATTATTTCACCTCACTAGGTGAAAAATCCTCATCTGGTTCATGTGGGCATTCCTCAGTAAGAACAAATTTATGTTTTTCAGCAGTCAGGACAATATTAGGATTAAGTCTCCGATCAGTAAAGTTAGTGCTATCAAGTCTGTTTTTTAAGGATAACAACAAGTGGATTAAAAGATATTTTAGATAAAATTAAAACATTCATCACATAATGTGTAGCAAAATATATCGAGAAACCTTAAAACCACAATATATATGCTAGCAGCCAACATCCTGAAAAACCATACATGCAAGCCATGATCGTGTGGACGTTAACACACTTATTTCTCAAGTAGAGTTTTACGTCTGTAATTTTACTATCTAGTAAACTTGTGTTATGATAAGTAAAACTAATAGTTGATTCCTCTTGACCAAATATTAATTAACATAGTCTTTGATGGGGAGTTTATTGATTAATACACCCAAGTGAATATCATATTTTAACAACCTTATATTATTACTCTTTTTAAATAATAGCCTTACAAATGGAGATGTCCTATCATTAAAAAATAATACTTAATTTTTGTTATCAATTAAGATTTAAAACTAGTGTACCCATAATTAACATATCTGATATGGATAAAGACCCTAATGGCAATGAGTATGCTAATTATTTCACAATTTAAATCAAATTAGAGGTCAATTTGATTTTACTTTGTAAAAATAAATCAACTCGATCACTTAGTTGTTTTGCCTCAAGATTTTTAATTTTTGTCGTCCTAGCACGCAGGAAAATATATCACGCATATATGAATACACACCATACATTCAAGACAATAAAAACCATAAATAATACAAGAATAAATTAACTGTCCAATTATCATGGTCTTCGTCCACGAATTGAAAAATATCGGCTCAATATCTCCCACTGGATCAAGCATCTAGTCGCTACTCCTCGGTTCATAAGATTAAAAAATTAGAATTTTCTCTTTTTATGCAAAATTAATTACATAAAAAATAAGTTTAAAATCCTAGTTGTCTGGCGGATGCAACGAATGGCGGTAAATGACTTACACCAAACGACCCAACTCAAACGGCAAACCAGCCTGCACTGGCCCACCTGTGACACAAAGTAGGCCGAAACCGCACTGCAAGCAATCTTGTGCTGCTCGGGAGTTCGGCAATCGTTGGTCGTGGCTTCTGTTGTAGGCTTCGCCTGGCATTCCGGTTCTTCCGTGATTTATTCGTGATTTGACTTTTGCAAATTCGATTATAATTCATACTAAATATAATACATTGAATTGCAGCTTACACAGAAAAAAACTCTAGTTCCACCCGTGGATTTTCTCATGAGAAAAAGTAATACATGTTTCAAACCGGGCCAAATTAATAATTTCATAAATAATAAAAAATTATTCATATAACCATGATAATTGGATCATGTAATCACCAAATTAATTAAGTTATTAATGTAATACCCAGTTGTAATTCAGTAATTATCATTCAGTATTTATCATTCAGTAATTTCATTCATTATTGATCATTTGTCACTCATATTCAGTCATGGTATTCATCATTCAGAGTAATTGTATCGTGTATCAATCGTCATTCATCACTAATCTGATTGGAGTTTCGTGCCGTGTTTATCATCATTGTCATTTTCGTTGCGAGCTGTGCGTGAGGAGTAGCGCACGCTACATACTCCTTTTAGCGTACGCTAATTGGGTATAGGTAGCGAACGCTACCACTCAGCTTTAGCGCACGCTAAGGTTACCCTGGCCGCACCCGTAAGGTACCGGACTGCAGTGAGTTATAAGTAGCGCACGCTACGAATGGTAAGTAGCGCGCTAGTGGGGTTGAAGTAGCGCACGCTAATATGAGGTGTAGCGCGCGCTAAGGACGGATCGTTGAGTCCGTGGCTACCGGATCGCATCGATTAATTCATAGCGCACGCTATATGTTGTTGTTAGCGTCGCAACCGATATATTAGCGCACGCTAAACAATGGTTGTAACGCACGCTATCGGGCCGATCGAGGTCGAGCGTTTTCTGGACTCCAGTGTTGGGCATCAATATTTCGTTAGCGCACGCTAATAATGGGTCTTAGCGCACGCTGGTAGTATGGCCGTAGCGCACGCTACAAGAAGGTACGTAGCGCGCGCTACCGTGTTCGGACAGTGGGTACTGGACTACCCAAATTACTCGTTAGCGCACGCTACGCACAAGGGCTAGCGCACGCTAACCTGGACTGACTATAAATCAGCTTAGTCAGAGTTCGTCATTTATTCATCTCATTTCGTTCCTTCGGTAATTTTGGGCGATTTCGAGCGATTCGGAGAGGATTCTTCGAGGTGTAATCATCAATCATCATCTTCAAGCTCATCTTTCGGATTAATCATCATTTCATCATCTTCATCACATCGAATCAAAGGTATTAATCTCTTGGATCTAGAATTTCGGATTTTTGGGTTTTTCCTTCCGATTTCTTCGTGTAAGCTTGGATTATCATTGGAATATGTTAGATATGGATTATCTACCTTGGATAAATATATTCCTATGGATTTAATGGTTATTTTCGGAATTATTTCAAGAACCCTTGGGGTTGACTTCGGTTAATTGGGGATTTTCCGATTGATGTTGTTGTAATCATGAATTTATGGATTCCTAATGGATTATTGATATCCTTGAAAGTGTTTTGATGGTTTGAAATACTCATCTTGGAGTTGGTTTTGATATATTCGAGTTCAGATATTGTTGTATCGACGTTTGGGTCGGTTATGATCGTATTTGATTTGTGTATTGATCGGTTGTTGGTAATTATTGTTGTTCAAGGTTGTTCGAACGACCGACATTTCATTTAGGACGTTGTTCGTGGAAGGACATTCTTCATCAGTATTGAGTAAGTTAATTCTTACTCGGTTAAAAGGATATTCATTCCTTTTGTCGTTGTTCATTCATAATCGTAACTCATTCATCATTGTATTAATCGTATCAAGACTTGTCATTGTCAATTAATCACCTCAGTCATAAGGAACGACGGTTCCGATCATTTCATTGAGCTATCATTCATTTCACCATCATTTAATCTTGGTGAGTCATTATTCATTTTCGTTGTCACTTTTGTCATATTGTGGCATTCCGGTCATCTTGGCGTGCCGGTTGGTATGTGTAGGATTTTCATGTCGGGCACATTATAGTCGTGTGTTGGTTGGTGGCCTCACATTGGACTGTGCACACGAGTTGATGGCTTCGTGAGACTGATTAGGTACAAGACCACACGTGTATTCGATCAATACTCGTTGGTGGCTTGTGCACGGACACATTTCCATCCCGGACGTAGTGTGGCGCCATTCCTTTGAGTCAGCATCGATAGTCGATTCATATAGCATGTTTGATTGCGTATGTTTCGGCAGGATAATTCATAATTTCGTATATATCATGATTGTGTATTTTCAACCCTTGAGGATTGTTGTTCAGTATCGATTTCCCGTTGGGGATACTGCTTTTCGTGTCATGGCAAGGCTAAGGCACGGGAGAGCACGGTGACGGCGAGGAGTCCTAGTGATACTAGTAGGGGGCCCAGTCTTTTCATCATTATGTTTCTTTTATTTTATTCCAGCAGACATTCCGTTTGAATATTCATTTCACTCATTGTTGTATATTTTATCTCCATATAAAATATACTTGTATTCGATATCATCCCAGGTGTGTTGTATAAAACTCCTCATCGGAGTAATTGATGTTGTAATGTGGTTCGGTACTACATTTACCTGTAATTCATTCATTTTCATTCGCCCGTGGGTCCCAATGGGGTCCACGGCACTGTAATATCCGCCTAGTTTGGGGTGTTACAGAGTTGGTATCGGAGCGTGGTTTTGAATACTACCCTCCAAGTCATGTCTCATTTGAAATCATCGTCATCGGACTAGTATCATTGGACTTTCGCGTCACGTGTGACCTGTGCAAATGCCGAGCCAATCAGACCAAGAACTGTAAGATTTCTAATGCCATGGTATAATTTCTGGCATTAAACATTCATTCATAATACATCACTAAACAATCAACAATCATCATTGTAATTATGACCAGACGGCCGATTAACTCATTAATCACCAATTCATTTCATTGTTCGATTGTTGATCCGAAGATCGAATCATTAATCTTGTTAACTCATTCAATATAATCATTTCAGTAACTTCATCAGATAATCATGTCACGCCAACTAATCATTCATGTAATCGCTGTATTTGAGCGCGTATGCTCATTTTCATCATTTCATAATATAATCATAAGGTGATACTCATGCGAGATATATAATCATCATATGACTTTCCACTTCGCATGGAAAGGGCTGGCAGAGGACGTGGAGGACGAGGCCGTGGAGCGGGCCGAATCCCGAGAACTCGTGCGAATACACGTGCAAATGCCAGAATAATGCTAATTCATCAAGCAATGCCGTCACTCATTCACCGACGCGATCATTCACTGTCGGGAGTCGCACCCGGACACGGCTCGGTCAGAGGGTGTCCGGTTGACCCACTCGCATTTATGCAGGCATGATGGCCCAAATGACCCAGATGGCTCGCTTGATGGAGACGATGCATAACTCCGTCAATCAAAATCAGCAGCTCCTCCGCCGCCACCTCGGAGGCAAGAGAGGTGTAAGCAATATCATTAGCGATATCTCCCGCCAAATGACCACCTACTTTTGAGGGCTCATCCGAGCCGGCGGATATTGTTCATTGGCTTGAGCATTTTGAGAAGTTATTTGCTATGGTGGATTGCCCTGAAGGGCATAAAGTTTCGATTGCGGCTTACTATCTCGGTAAGAGCGCTCATTCATGGTGGTTATCATTGAAGCCCACAGACGGAACATGTACTTGGGATCGGTTCAAGACTCTCATGATGGAGAGGTACTATCCGGCCCCACTCGGGAGGCCAAGTTGTCGGAATTACTCACTCCCGACCTTTCGGCGGATGATGATGTTCTCGCCATCACCGAAAAATTTCAGAACTTCTTCCGTCGCCTCATCTATCATTCACTCGAAGCGGACAAGATCCAAGATTTCAGAAGAGGCAAAACCCCGTATGAGACTTCGGGATTTAATCATAACTGTACCACTGCCGAGTTCATTGAGAAAGCTCTTACTTACGAGCTTACGGCTAAGGAAATTGCTAAGCGGAACCTTCGTCGCTAGCAAGAAGTCCAAGAACCGAATCACCGACGGAGTCGTGCCACTTTCTAGAAACCACGTGCGGGTTCTACTTTTTCTGAGAGACCTCCCACGGCGTCTAAAACCATGGAATCTCAGTCGCGAGCGGCCTGTTCGGCCATCACCTGTTTCAATCATGAGGAACAGGTCATTTCAGCACCAAATGTCCGGCGATCATCACGTGCCACAATCAGGATTGCCGGGCATAGGGCCCGTTTTTGCCGTAAGGACTCTAAACCCACTCCGCGTCATCTCAAGCCCTGTGTCATTCGGCGGTGCGTAATCAAAGCCACTCACCGGGCTGCTCAAGACAACAGGAGCTAAAGGCGGAGCCAAGAGCTATCAGACGGGAGCATCCGGTTCGGGGGTCGGCAAGCCCCGAATTTATGAGATGAAGAAGACCGATGATCCCGAGGCCCGAATGATCTCAGGTACACTCGATATTCTATCTCAACCTGTGTGTACCATTTTTGATACTGGTGCATCTCATTCATTCATTTCTGAGTCATGTTTGAGTAGACTACGTCTGGGTAGTGCTACTAGTTGTGAGCCTTATGTCATTGGCCTACCTGATGGTAGACGAATTATTGGAAGTCGTGAGATTCAGAATTGTCCGATTCAGCTTCATGGTCATGTATGGCCAGCGGACTTAATCGTAGTAGATTTTCCGAGGGACGACGTCATCTTGGGTATTGATTGGATGGATCGTCATGATGCCATCATTAGTGTCCGAAAGCGTTTGGTCACTATCATTTCAGACGATGGAGTCGAATGTGTGTTTCAGGGAGGTAATCCCGGCTGTTCTGGTAAAGTCATTAATTTGATGAAAGCAGTAAGGTTACTCAATCAGGGATGTGTCGGTTATTGGTGCTATTTGGCCAAAACCGAGAAATCATCAGTAATGTTAACGGATATTCCGGTGGTGAGGGAATATGCCGATGTTTTTCCAGACGAGTTACCTGGTTTGCCTCCACAGAGGGATGTGGAATTCACGATTGACTTGGAGCCTGGTACGTCCCCGATATCGAAGGCACCGTACCGGATGGCCCCGACCGAAATGCAGGAATTAAAGAACCAACTTGAGGAGTTGTTCCAGTGTTGGGCATCAATATTTCGTTAGCGCACGCTAATAATGGGTCTTAGCGCACGCTGGTAGTATGGCCGTAGCGCACGCTACAAGAAGGTACGTAGCGCGCGCTACCGTGTTCGGACAGTGGGTACTGGACTACCCAAATTACTCGTTAGCGCACGCTACGCACAAGGGCTAGCGCACGCTAACCTGGACTGACTATAAATTGGACAGCTTAGTCAGAGTTCGTCATTTATTCATCTCATTTCGTTCCTTCGGTAATTTTGGGCGATTTCGAGCGATTCGGAGAGGATTCTTCGAGGTGTAATCATCAATCATCATCTTCAAGCTCATCTTTCGGATTAATCATCATTTCATCATCTTCATCACATCGAATCAAAGGTATTAATCTCTTGGATCTAGAATTTCGGATTTTTAGGTTTTTCCTTCCGATTTCATCGTGTAAGCTTGGATTATCATTGGAATATGTTAGATATGGATTATCTACCTTGGATAAATATATTCCTATGGATTTAATGGTTATTTTCGGAATTATTTCAAGAACCCTTGGGGTTGACTTCGGTTAATTGGGGATTTTCCGATTGATGTTGTTGTAATCATGAATTTATGGATTCCTAATGGATTATTGATATCCTTGAAAGTGTTTTGATGGTTTGAAATACTCATCTTGGAGTTGGTTTTGATATATTCGAGTTCGGATATTGTTGTATCGACGTTTGGGTCGGTTATGATCGTATTTGATTTGTGTATTGATCGGTTGTTGGTAATTATTGTTGTTCAAGGTTGTTCGAACGACCGACATTTCATTTAGGACGTTGTTCGTGGAAGGACATTCTTCATCGGTATTGAGTAAGTTAATTCTTACTCGGTTAAAAGGATATTCATTCCTTTTGTCGTTGTTCATTCATAATCGTAACTCATTCATCATTGTATTAATCGTATCAAGACTTGTCATTGTCAATTAATCACATCAGTCATAAGGAACGACGGTTCCGATCATTTCATTGAGCTATCATTCATTTCACCATCATTTAATCTTGGTGAGTCATTATTCATTTTCGTTGTCACTTTTGTCATATTGTGGCATTCCGGGTCATACTGGCGTGCCGGTTGGTATGTGTAGGATTTTCATGTCGGGCACATTATAGTCGTGTGTTGGTTGGTGGCCTCACATTGGACTGTGCACACGAGTTGATGGCTTCGTGAGACTGATTAGGTACAAGACCACACGTGTATTCGATCAATACTCGTTGGTGGCTTGTGCACGGACATATTTCCATCCCGGACGTAGTGTGGCGCCATTCCTTTGAGCCGTACTGATAGTCGATTCATATAGCATGTTTGATTGCGTATGTTTCGACAGGATAATTCATAACTTCAGATATATCATGATTGTGTATTTTCAACCCTTGAGGATTGTTGTTCTGTGTAACTGACCCCGTTGGGGGATACTGTTTTTCAGGTCATGGCAAGGCTAAGGCACGGGGAGAGCACGGTGACGGCGAGGAGTCCCAGTGATACTAGTAGGGGGCCCCAGTCTTTTCAGTCATTATGTTTCTTTTATTTTATTCCGCTGCAGACATTCCGTTTGAATATTCATTTCACTCATTGTTGTATATTTTATCTCCATATAAAATATACTTGTATTCAGTATCATCCTGGGTGTGTTGTATAAAACTCCTCATCGGAGTAATTGATGTTGTAATGTGGTTCGGTACTACATTTACCTGTGTAATTCATTCATTTTCATTCGCCTGGTGGGTCCCAGTTGGGGGTCCACGGCACTGTAATATCCGCCTAGTTTGGGGTGTTACAATTAAAATCCTAAAAATTGGCTTTGATACCAATTCCTGGAAATAAAACGCAGCTGAAGCGAGATTTGAGATAATTTGATAAACGTATTTTATACATCCACGAGCATAAGATCTATTTAAGTATGGTATTAATTAATTAATATGATTAATAAGCAAGCTAACTAGTGTTATTATTTATATTGCAACACCCCCGATCTATTCAGGAATATTACAGCGCCGTAAATCCTTTACATAAGGATTTACAAGGCTGAAGAATTGAAAAGACATTAACAGATACCAACGTATGAAAATAACGGAAATAAGATACAACAGTTCTGACCAATACTAAAAATACGAATATTCAATGGAAAAGTATTAATACATCACCAAATCCATATCATCATAAACGACTACGTACTCGAGTACTTATTAAAACGATACAAACGGCAGACAAATAAACCCGGCCGGAACATCACTCTGCACCCTCGTCGTCATGCAACTCCAGTGGTTGTTTCCCTGCTCTCCTGGATCCTGAACATAAACAAAATGTTCACCCCCGAAGGGGTTAGCACAACGATTGCTAGTACAAGTACCATAAGATATTATTCAACATCTCACGAAGAATAATAATAACATAAATGACAAAAGAACCAACGAGTCTTCTCGTGCGAGAAACTCAATAATAACATACACACATGATAATCAAAACATGATATCACAACATACACATGGTAATTCCAATGATCCAGTGTTCACTGCCTAGACCCCCCAATGATTCTGTCAAACCAACCCAAGGTGGAAAAACCCGTCCGATGATCCAGTGCACGCTAGCATAGATCCCCCGATGATCCCGTCGGACCAACATGAGGTGGACATACAACAACGACATACATGTACAACAATATGTATAACATCAATACATAGAACAATTAAGGTACTTGCCTCGATTCGAAGACAAGAATACTACTTCCATGAAAAACAAAACACTCGAAGGTCGTCCCTCCGATCAATCACGTAGCAAGCTCGAACCTTAACAAAAGGAATAATATAGAATTTATTTCATGTCGTATGAATGTCTAACAATCCAATTTACGGCCAAAATTTCATAAAACGTAATCTGCCTGAACTACTTAGCGTGCGCTACGTATTCAACGTAGCGTGCGTTAAGCCTGCTCGTTAGCGCACATAAACAATCTAAGCCTAGCGTGCGCTAACTATGTATCGACCGTCCTCACCGGTCATCCAACTGACTCGCCTGATGACTTAACGTACGTTACGTACCAAACGTAGCGTATGTTAAACATGCCCAATAGCGTACGTTAATCAGCATAGATTAGCGTACGCTAAGCGTGCATGGCGCTTACCATCAAGCAGACCATTCTAACGGTGATGAAATTACAAACTCCACAGTGATTAATCGTACGTTATCCGTCTACATGTCATGATCATAAATTTATGAATGATCTTACGGATTCAAACATCTTTGAATTTTAAGGAAATGAATATCATCACAACTCTTGTATTCAAACTCGATTATCATTCTCATGTGAAGTTGGTGATCTCAGGTTGATGCACTAGATTCCATATCATTATCATATTTAGACTTCATCTTGAAGGTGAACTAACAATTCCAACTACGAGGTTTCAACGATGATATTATAAGCATAATCGTTCCCACTTCTAAACATGATGTTTGTTGAATAATTCACAAATGAAACTCAATATCTTGATAGCATGATTCATATAACTCTTCAGAACACGAGTCTAAGGCTGGAGAAAGAATTAACATACCTTAATATGAAGATAACACCAAGTTAAAAAGGTAGAATCCAGCTCCGGTTGTTTGTATGCCAATCCAAGGTGTTTCCCCACTTCAACGATCAATCACAAGTCACATTCAATCTCCACTGATCAAGTAGATGTGTTCTAAGTTTGTTTAAGGAGGATAATGGGCTCTCTGGACTATCAAGTAATGAGGACGAGTGAAGGGAACAAGAAGAAATGGAGTGTTGTCCCTTAAATAATGTTTATGCACATTAGCTGATTAGCACACGCTACCCTACTTCCCTTAGCGCAGGCTAAATAAGAGTTGACTCCAAAACTGTCCAGTTCCACCCGCGGGAATCTTATCCGGACCCACGTCCGGCTGGCGCATGTGCTAGCCATATAGCTCAATAATTGACTGCCTAGCGCACGCAATTCTTCATTCATAGCGTGCGCTAGTTGTAGCCCGATAACGCACGTTAAGCTACATTCTTAGCGTGCTCTATCACGAGTTTGCATGAGAAGTTTTGCATGTTGTTATACTTATGTACAAGGATACAAATATGAGAAATATCATACTCCAAATATCGAGATTACAATTCCGAATAATACAGGGTTCAAATACAGATGAAATACACAATAATAAATCCGGATATTGCATACTCTCCTAATAAAAAGGAGTTTCGTCCCGAAACTCAAGACGAAAATAACTCTGGATATCTGGACTTCATAATATCTTCTGTTTCCCAAGTGGCTTCTTCCACCCCGTGGCATGACCATTGAACTTTGACCAAAGCGATTGGTTTGTTCCTCAACTGCTTAATTCGACTCTCGAGTATCTTGACTGGTCTTTCCTCAAACGTTCCATCCCGAGTGACTTCGATCTCGCCGAAATCAATGACATGACTAGGATCCGGTATATATATCTGTAATTGGGATACGTGGAACACATTATGAACATGGCTCAATGACGGCGGTAATGCCAATCTGTATGCCAACTCTCCAACTCTCTCGAGGATCTCAAATGGTCCGATATATCTCAGACTCAGTTTTCCCTTCCTTCCAAAACAAAAGATTGCCCGAGTAGGAGAAACCTTTAAAAGTATGTGGTCTCCAGTACTGAACTCCAATGGGCGACGGCGTACGTCTGCATAAGATTTCTGTCGACTCTGGGCAGTCAATAGCCTTTTACGAATCAAGGCTATCTTTTCTCGTGTTTGTACGATTAACTCTGGTTCTTTCCCGATCAAATCTGATGAATCGTCCCTGTTAGGGATATGCCCTCGAATGCCACTCAGAGGATGAGAGAGTGAGAGTATTTGTATTGTAATTATGAATATTTAATAAGGCAATAATTATTTCTATATTATTGTATATCACTGGCATTGTGATTTGGTATATAGAATAATAGTCCTTGCATTTGAGAGCAAACATTCTACTCCTTATGGAGATAAGGACATAGGCACTTGAAGTGTTTAGAGCTCGAATGCTTAACTCGTTCGCAAGTCGATAAAACTTAAGTGGGCAATAAGTTTAGACAAGACTTGTATAACGTGTACTTTGACCTGTAGAGTGCCGGTCTTCACTAAGAGTTAGTGGGAGCACACGTTATAGGTATGCTAATGAGATTAGTGTACTCGAACACGACTCACCTCGATTCGGTCACATGGATATCACTCAGGGTTTGTCAATGACTGGATCGAAAGGTTGTGATAGGTATACGTGGACCTTTGACTTGAGGTTTCAGTAGGAGATGTGCTTGTGATATTGAGTCAGTCATTAGAGTAGTTCGATCCAATCACCGGTGGGTGGGGTCAACCTCGAAATGCAACTTAGTAGGCAAGCAGCAGTCTCTACTGAATACCAAGATAGAATTCTTTCTCTTGTAAGTGAGCAGGTAAATTTCCTATGCGGTTAATGGCAAATGAGATTATAAGTCTTTGGCCAAAGCATTTAGAGCTAGTTGTATTTGATACACGAGAGCTTGATGATCTCGGTTTGCATTAACAGAAAGCATAGTGTCAAGTTACAGTAGGGTTTGACTTTTCCGTGACCCTAATACTTGACCGGGACATATGATTGAAGGGTTTATACGTATACGGTATTCACGACATAATGGTTTTGGAATGATCCGATCATTCGTTCTTAGTTAGGTTACGGTACGAAGCACTAGACTGGCTAAGTGTTACCCGTACTCCTTGGTTCCTCCCATTTCCGACTAAGACGGACCTACGGAGTCGCGCACAAGGATATTTGATGGATAAATATGTATTTATTATCTCTTCATTAATATTGGATATTAGATATCTAATTTGATTTATTTGATAAATCATGCGGTCTAGTGAAAGATTCCCCGAGTAGGAGAAACCTTTAAAAGTACGTGGTCTCCAGTACTAAACTCCAATGGGCGACGGCGTACGTCTGCATAAGATTTCTGTCGACTCTGGGCAGTCAATAGCCTTTTACGAATCAAGGCTATCTTTTCTCGTGTCTGTACGATTAACTCTGGTTCTGTCCCGATCAAATCTGATGAATCGTCCCTGTTAGGGATATGCCCTCGAATGCCACTCAGATGATGAGAGAGTGAGAGTATTTGTATTGTAATTATGAATATTTAATAAGGCAATAATTATTTCTATATTATTGTATATCACTGGCATTGTGATTTTGTATATAGAATAATAGTCCTTGCATTTGAGAGCAAATATTCTACTCCTTATGGAGATGAGGAGATAGGCACTGGAAGTGTTTAGAGCTCGAATGCTTAACTCGTTCACAAGTTGATAAAACTTAAGTGGGCAATAAGTTTAGACAAGACTTGTATAACCTGTACTTTGACATGTAGAGTGCCGGTCTTCACTAAGAGTTAGTGGGAGCACACGTTATAGGTATGCTAATGAGATTAGTGTACTCGAACACGACTCACCTCGATTCGGTCACATGGATATCACTCAGGGTTTGTCAATGACTGGATCGAAAGGTTGTGATAGGTATACGTGGACCTTTGACTTGAGGTTTCAGTAGGAGATGTGCTTGTGACATTGAGTCAGTCATTAGAGTAGTTCGATCCAATCACCGGTGGGTGGGGTCAACCTCGAAATGCAACTTAGTGGGCAAGCAGTAGTCTCTACTGAATACCAAGATAGAATTCTTTCTCTTGTAAGTGAGCAAGTAAATTTCCTATGCGGTTAATGGCAAATGAGATTATAAGTCTTTGGCCAAAGCATTTAGAGCTAGTTGTATTTGATACACGAGAGCTCGATGATCTCGGTTTGCATTAACAGAAAGCAGTCAAGTTACAGTAGTGTTTGACTTTTCCGTGACCCTAATACTTGACCGGGACATATGATTGAAGGGTTTATACGTATACGGTATTCACGACATAATGGTTTTGGAATGATCCGATCATTCGTTCTTAGTTGGGTTACGGTACGAAGCACTAGACTGGCTAAGTGTTACCCGTACTCCTTGGTTCCTCCCATTTCCGACTAAGACGGACCTACGGAGTCGCGCACAAGGATATTTGATGGAAAAATATGTATTTATTATCTCTTCATTAATATTGGATATTAGATATCTAATTTGATTTATTTGATAAATCATGTGGTCTAGTGAAAGATTCCCCGAGTAGGAGAAACCTTTAAAAGTACGTGGTCTCCAGTACTGAACTCCAATGGGCGACGGCGTACGCCTACATAAGATTTCTGTCGACTATGGGCAGTCAATAGCCTTTTACGAATCAAGGCTATCTTCTCTCGTGTCTATACGATTAACTCTGGTTCTGTCCCGATCAAATCTGATGAAACATCCCTGTTAGGGATATGCCCTCGAATGCCACTTAGAGGATGAGAGAGTGAGAGTATTTGTATTGTAATTATGAATATTTATTAAGGCAATAATTATTTCTATATTATTGTATATCATTGGCATTGTGATTTGGTATATAGAATAATAGTCCTTGCATTTGAGAGCAAACATTCTACTCCTTATGGAGATAAGGAGATAGGCACTGGAAGTGTTTAGAGCTCGAATGCTTAACTCGTTCGCAAGTCGATAAAACTTAACTGGGCAATAAGTTTAGAAAGACTTGTATAACGTGTACTTTGACATGTAGAGTGCCGGTCTTCACTAAGAGTTAGTGGGAGCACACATTATAGGTTTGCTAATGAGATTAGTGTACTCGAACACGACTCACCTCGATTCGGTCACATGGATATCACTCAGGGTTTGTCAATGACTGAATCGAAAGGTTGTGATAGGTATACGTGGACCTTTGACTTGAGGTTTCAGTAGGAGATGTGCTTGTGACATTGAGTCAGTCATTAGAGTAGTTCGATCCAATCACCGGTGGGTGGGGTCAACATCGAAATGCAACTTAGTGGGCAACCAGCAGTCTCTACTGAATACCAAGATAGAATTCTTTCTCTTGTAAGTGAGCAGGTAAATTTCCTATGCGGTTAATGGCAAATGAGATTATAAGTCTTTGGCCAAAGCATTTAGAGCTAGTTGTATTTGATACACGAGAGCTCGATGATCTCGATTTGCATTAACAGAAAGCATAGTGTCAAGTTACAGTAGGGTTTGACTTTTCCGTGACCCTAATACTTGACCGGGACATATGATTGAAGGGTTTATACGTATACGATATTCACGACATAATGGTTTTGGAATAATCCGATCATTCGTTCTTAGTTGGGTTACGGTACGAAGCACTAGACTGGCTAAGTGTTACCCGTACTCCTTGGTTCCTCCCATTGCCGACTATGACGGACCTACAGAGTCGCGCACAAGGATATTTGATGGATAAATATGTATTTATTACCTCTTCATTAATATTGGATATTAGATATCTAATTTGATTTATTTGATAAATCATGCGGTCTAGTGAATTGAAATTAATTACTGGGTAATTAATTTAATTCATAAATAATTATTTCTTGGAAATATATTATTATAATTTTGTATTTGATAAAATTAATTAATTGGATTAATTAATTAAGTATAAATACATTTGGGATAAAACGAAGTGTATTTAACGGACTAGACACGCGAACGTCCGGTACACGAACCGAGTGGCTCAGGTCATTTTCTCACCAAACCTATGTAGGCCGCCCCTCCCTTCCTTTCATGTGGTGTGTGTTGTGTGTTTAATTGTTTAATGGGTTGAAGACAAAAGGATGATATTTCATATCTCATCATTTTTTATATCACCTCCATTATATAATGTAAATATCTTCACATTATGTGGAGACTTTGAATAACAAAGACACACACCTTGCAAAACTTCAGCCGTGATCAATAGAAAGTAAGGGAGAACATTTTTCTTTCAATTTCTAGTTCATCCTTGAGAGAAAGAAAAGGAAGAAGAGAAGAGAAGAAAAATACCGTATCAATTCGTAGCCGTGTTCTTTGAGAATGAAATGATATTTTATTTTTCCGATCAATATCCGATGCGTAATAACGTAGAGACATTCGGAATTTTCGGTGTTGGATCATTCAAACAAGCTACAACGAATTGGATTCGTGTTCGTGTCGGTAATCGGGAAAAGGCTTGCTCGGGTTTTTCCTCCGAAGATTATATTATCAAATGACTACGAGGGTAAGTATTCTTTTTTTTTCATCCTCGTTATTTATATTCGTTTATACGATGCTGGATCGGTCCGTTTTTTGGGGTTTGGTTTTATCCGGTTGGACCGGTTTATTTTCCGCTGCGTATTTCGTTTTTAATCACCCAACCCGACAGTGGTATCGGAGAGAGGTCTATGCAATTGTATATTCGATATTTGCATTTAGAATGCTTGATTATTCTTTTTAGGATTTAGAATCATAATTGTTTTAATTGTTGATGTTTAATTGTTCATCTAAAAATTATTTTTCACGATTTTATGTTACAATATAAATCTATTTTTCTTTTGAAAAACTGATTTAATTGTGTAATATAAAAATTAGAAAAATATTATTTTTGAATTCGGGACAAAAAAAAATGAGCCGGAAAATTACGGATCCGCAAGCTCGTCAGAGGGTCAGCCAATAATGGGTCAATTTGCTGGCCGGCCGGGATGGGATGGCGACCACCGCCGGCCGGGCTTGGCCCGGGCCTTGTGTTTTCTGACTCCGTTTTTATATTTCGTTCGGTAAGTTAATTTCCCGCAAATTAAATTGGATCTAATTTGACTAAAATATAATTATGGTAATTTTATTTTAAGGGAATTAATTTAATGAAATATTTATTTTGTTCGGAGCAAATTAAAATTAACGGTTAAATGAATTAATTGGACTAATTCTAATTGTTGGATTAATTTTTGTTGATTAGATCAATTTTAGATTAATCATTATTGCCATTTATTTTAATGTAATTGTTGCATTAATTTTGAATGGGGTTCATGGACCTAGTTTTGAATCGTTTATTTTGTTCGATTGAGTTGTAAAGGCCGTTTTGAGCCTATTTATTTTAATAGAAAATTTGTATAGGATGCAATTTTTCAAATGTAAAATTTATATGTAATGACGAATACCGGAGGAAGATCCGCTCGAGAAGACGAAGATTCAAGACCGAAGACATGTAATTAGATTACGATGTTTTTGTTCTGGGAACGGTCCATGAACTGCATGTTGTTAGTTTTAGGTTGTGTATGTTTTCATATTGTATGACAAACAAACAAACCGACAAACCGCGCTTATAAACGGATTAATGTGCAAAGTGTAACATATAATCGCGTTAATACTCCCACTTACAAACACTAAGTTATAAAGGTTACGAGGTTTCCTACCCTCCGTCAAACTCATGGAAAATTGAAATCTAAAATCGGAATATTATTCTTCCGAGTATGTCGGGGTAATATTTTTGGGGAAAGTTGATAAATTCCTAGAGTGCATTAGATGCCTTTGATTGTGACAAATCAAACCCCTATAAACCGTATGGGTTGCCGAGTAAGATTCAATTGTCGGACTAATAGGAGTTGACGGTTTAAACTTAGATAGTTCAGCGAGCCATAGAAACCGAATGGGTTGAGGGCAAGTGAACTAGGGGTAAAAGAAGATCGAATCATCCATTAGATGGGTTGGTGTTAGACACCACTTTATAAAGAATAATATAATAGAAACTGTATGGGTTGCCCTCTATTAAACTTTGTAAAGAAATCGATCACCACTATGAAGTCACCCAAGACTTTCGAATTTCACATGGGAGTGTGTAAATGCCGATAAAATAGTGGGAGCCGAGTTATGAATAAAGAAAGTCCTTAAATTCTTTACTCGGATCATAATTAAACAATCACTAGCGAATCTTAATTTATTCTCTGCAGTTAACAAAACTCTCAATATGACAATGAACCCACTCGCTATACTACTTGAAAAGAACGTCCTGACTGGTCCGAACTATGTGGACTGGCTTCGGAACTTGAGGATTGTCCTAACTATGGAAATGCTGGGATACATCTTGGAGGCGGACATCCCAGCGGCTCCTGCAAGAACCCGAGCCAATGAGGAAGATGTCGATGCCCATGAGAAATGGGGAAAAGACGACATAAGAGTGCGAGGGTACATGTTAGGCTCAATGACCAATGAGTTTCAACGTGCCCATGAAAAGATGACGTCTTCGAGAGCCATCTTAGCGCACCTGGCTGAGCTCTATGGAGAGCATAGCCGAACTGCTAGATATGAGATATCAAAGCAATTATTCGGCGCCAGGATGAAGGAAGGAGAGAGGGTTGGGGACCATGTCCTCAAGATGATCTCGATGATTGAGAGATTGGAAGCTCTTGATTTTCAGATGCATGCATCTCTCCAAAATGACCTTATCCTGCAGTCACTTCCTGACTCCTTTTCACAATTTGTCATGAACTTCAACTGCAATGAAATTGCATGTAACTTAGCTGGGCTAATGAACAAAGCGACGACCGCCTCTCGATGAAGACAAAGGGAAAGGAAGCTGCACTTGTGATTTCTTCTGGGACTTGGAAGTCCAAGAATAAGAAGAAAAAGAACAAGAAGCAGTTAGGTCCAATATCCAAGATCGACAAGGGAAAGGGCAAGGCCCCAATGGTTCAAAAGAGTAAGGGGGCCAAGAAAACGGATGTATGCCTCAACTGTGGTGAGCTAGGCCACTGGAAGAGGTACTATCCAAAGCTTGACCGTAATGCGCCTTCAGGTACGGAACTACTGGTTTTAGAAACAAATTGTTCTGTAACTGTATATTCTATTTCTTGGATACTTGATTCCGGTGCGAGTTCTCATATTTGTACAATGAATCAGGATCTGGAACGAAGTAGGAAGCTGGATTCAGGGGAGGTGATGGTCACCGTCGGAAGTGGGCATAGTGTCGAGGCTTCTGATATCGGATCCCTTATGTTGAATTTAGAATCTGATTTTATTCTTACTTTAGATGATGTACTTGTTTTGCCCAAGGGGCACAAAAATATTGTATCAATTCCGGTCATGGACCGAAAGGGATTTCACTTCTTTATTGGAGATGGGTCCTGTCGTATTTATTTTAGAAATAAATTGGTTGGTACTGCTACATTATTAAATGGTTTATACCATTTAAATCTAAAGAATAAAACAACTGTGAATACTATAACTAGGAAGCGTGGTAGGGATGAAACGAACCAAGCACTTAAGTGGCATCTTAGACTTGGTCATATCGGTCAGACCAAAGTTTATAAAATGGAGAAAGATGGGCTTACGGGTCCATTGGGATCAGATCCCTATCCAACTTGTGAGTCTTGCCTTCAAGGCAAAATGACTAAGTTACCCTTCGCAGGGACTTTTGAAAGAGCTGCTGAAAAACTTGGATTGATCCATACCGATATCTGTGGCCCTTTTGAAGTGGCACGAGACGGCTTTCAGTATTTCATTACATTTACTGATGACCATACCAGGTATGGATTCGTGTACTTAATGAAACATAAGTCTGAAACTTTTGATAAATTCAAGGAATTTAAAGCCCTAGTTAAAAATCAAATAGGTAACCGTGTTAAGACTCTTCGGTCAGACCGTGGTGGTGAGTACATGAGTACCGAATTTAATGAGTTCTTAAAAGAACTAGGAATAGTGTCACAATTCACTCCTTCAGCTACTCCACAATTAAATGGTGTATCAAAAAGAAGGAATCGAACCTTGTTGGACATGGTTCGCTCCATGCTTAACTATACTGATCTACCGATTTATCTGTGGGGTTACGTGCTCCTTACTGCTGTGCATATCTTGAACAGATGTCCATCCAAATCTGTTCCTAAGACTCCACATGAGATGTTGAGAGGTAGGAAACCAAGTCTTAATCACATTAGGATTTGGGGATGCCCTGCTTATGTCAAGAAGACTAAAGTAGAGAAATTGGAAGCTAGGTCTGTGAAAGGTCGTTTAATAGGATATCCAAGGGATTCCATGGGATATATATTCTACATGCATGAAGATCATAGGATTATCGTTGCTATACAAGCACACTTCCTGGAAGATTAGTTTATTCAGGAAGGAGGGGCAGGTAGAAATATTTCTTTGGAAGAAATAAAAAAAACACCAAATGAGACACCTATGCCAGATATTAGAACCGAACCTTCTGAAATACAAACACAACCTCGCATGTCTAGTAGAATTTATCAATTACCTGAGAGGTATGGCTATCTGCATCAAGAAGAACTGGGTGTCCATGAGATGACAGAAAGTAGTCAAGAGAATGATCCTTCTACATACGACCAAGCGATGGTAGATGTTGACTCCGCCAAGTGGCAAGAAGCTATGGAAGTTGAGATAGACTCAATGCATGCTAATCAGGTCTGGACTTTAGTAGATCGTCCTAAAGGCATAGTGCCTATTGGAAACAAATTGATCTATAAAAAAAAGACTGATGGAGATGGCAAGGTTGATATCTATAAGGCCAGGCTTGTGGCAAAGGATTATTCCCAAAGAGAAGGGATCGATTACTTCAAGACCTTCTCATATGTAGCTATGATTAAGTCTATTCGCATGATGCTTGCTATAGCAGCCCACTTAAATTATGAAATATGGCAAATGGATGTGAAAACGGCATTCCTAAATGGATTCCTCGAGGAGGAGATTTACATGGAACAGCCTAAGGGATTCATATCTCAAACTAATATTCATAAAGTATGCAAACTTCAGTGTGCCATTTATGGACTGAAGCAAGCTTCGCGGAGTTGGAATCTTCGTTTTAACGAGACAGTCAAAGAGTTTGCTTTTGTCCAAAACGAAGAGGAGCCCTGTATTTACAAGAAGGTTAGTGGGAGCAAAATTGCATTCTTAATACTATATGTAGATGACATTCTACTTATAGGAAACGACGTAGGAATGCTCAGTTCTGTGAAAGCTTGGCTTTCTGAAGAGTTCTCAATGAAAGACTTGGGAGAAGCTACCTATATTCTAGGTATTCATCTCTACCGGGATAGAGCGAAAAGAATATTCGGTCTTTCCCGAGCCCTCTATATAGAAAAGATCCTGAAGCGATTTAGGATGGAAGATTCTAAAATAGGGTTCCTTCCTATGCAACATGGTGCAAAACTTTCCTTAGAGATGTGTCCTCAAAGTGAGGAAGACAGAAAGGAAATGAGTAAGGTGCCCTATGCTTCGGCAGTATGTAGCCTCATGTACGCTATGATTTGCACTAGATCGGATATTGCCTATGCTGTGAGCGTAGTAAGTCGGTTTCAGTCAAATCCAGGGCAGGAAGATTGGACTGATGTAAAGAATATTCTTAAGTACCTTAGGAGGACTAAAGACTTGGTTCTTACATACGGCGATGGAAAACTTAGAGTGATGGGTTATATAGACTTAGATTTTTCGGGGGACATGGATGCTCAGATGTACACATAAGGGTATATCTTCACTCTGAATGGTGGGGCAGTTTCTTGGAGAAGTGCCAAGCAAAGTTCGACTGCTATCTCTACATGTCAAGCCGAAAATCAGTGACCACGAAATTTGCTAAAGAAGCTTTTTAGATTAAGAAGTTCACTGAGGAAATTCAAGTGGCTCCTAATGCGGAGAAGCCCGTGACGCTGTTTTGTGACAACGACGGAGCTGTTGCACAGGCTAAGGAGCCTAGGGCTCACCACAATACCAAACATATTGCGAGAAAATATCATTTTGTTAGAGAAATGGTTCAAGAAGGAAATGTTATAGTGCAGAGAGTAGACACAGCAAATAACATTGCTGATCCGCTTACGAAGCCACTATCTCAGAAGGTCTTAGAGAGACATTTGGAGAGTATGGGTATTAGATACCATAGTTTGTGGCATTGAGTGCAAATGGGAGATTTCTAGGGATATGCCTTCGAATGCCACTCAGAGGATGAGAGAGTGAGAGTATTTGTATTGTAATTATGAATATTTAATAAGGCAATAATTATTTCTATATTATTGTATATCACTAGCATTGTGATTTGGTATATAGAATAATAGTCCTTGCATTTGAGAGCAATTATTCTACTCCTTATGGAGATAAGGAGATAGGCACTGGAAGTGTTTAGATCTCGAATGCTTAACTCGTTCGCAAGTCGATAAAACTTAACTGGACAATAAGTTTAGATAAGACTTGTATAACGTGTACTTTGACATGTAGAGTGCCGGTCTTCACTAAGAGTTAGTGGGAGCACACGTTATAGGTATGCTAATGAGATTAGTGTACTCGAACACGACTCACCTCGATTCGGTCACATGGATATCACTCAGGGTTTGTCAATGACTGGATCGAAAGGTTGTGATAGGTATACATGGACCTTTGACTTGAGGTTTCAGTAGGAGATGTGCTTGTGACGTTGAGTCAGTCATTAGAGTAGTTCGATCCAATCACCGGTGGGTGGGGTCAACCTCGAAATGCAACTTAGTGGGCAAGGAGCAGTCTCTACTGAATACCAAGATAGAATTCTTTCTCCTGTAAGTGAGAACGTAAATTTCCTATGTGGTTAATGGCAAATGAGATTATAAGTCTTTGGACAAAGCATTTAGAGCTAGTTGTATTTGATACACGAGAGCTCGATGATCTCGGTTTGCATTAACAGAAAGCATAGTGTCAAGTTACAGTAGGGTTTGACTTTTCCGTTACCCTAATACTTGACCGGGACATATGATTGAAGGGTTTATACGTACACGGTATTCACGACATAATGGTTTTGGAATGATCCGATCATTCGTTCTTAGTTGGGTTACGGTACGAAGCACTAGACTGGCTAAGTGTTACCCGTACTCCTTGGTTCCTCCCATTGCCGACTAAGACGGACCTACGGAGTCGCGCACAAGGATATTTGATGGATAAATATGTATTTATTATCTCTTCATTAAAATTGGTATTAGATATCTAATTTGATTTATTTGATAAATCATGCGGTCTAGTGAATTGAAATTAATTACTGGGTAATTAATTTAATTCATAAATAATTATTTCTTGGAAATATATTATTATAATTTTGTATTTGATAAAATTAATTAATTTCATTAATTAATTAAGTATAAATACATTTGGGATAAAACGAAGTGTATTTAATTGACTAGACAAGCGAACGTCCGGTAAAATAACTGAGTGGCTTGGGTCGTTTTCTAACCAAACCTATGTAGGCCGCCCCTCCCTTCCTTACATGTTTTGTGTGTTGTGTGTTTAATTGTTTATTGGGTTGAAGACAAAAGGATGAGATTTCATATCTCATCATTTTTGATATCATCTCCATTATATAATGTAAATATCTTCACATTATGTGGAGACTTTGAATAACAAAGACACACACCTTGCAAAACTCCAGCCGTGAGCAATAGAAAGTGAGGAGAAAATTTTTCTTTCAATTTCTAGTTCATCCTTGAGAGAAAGAAAATGAAGAAGAGAAGAGAAGAAAAATACCGTATCAATTCCTAGCCGTGTTCTTTGAGAGCAATTGATATTTTATTTTTCCGATCAATATCCGACGCGTAATAACGTAGAGACATTCGCATTTTCGGTGTTGGGTCATTCAAACAAGCTACAACGAATTGGATTCGTGTTCGTGTCGGTAATCGGGAAAAGGCTTGCTCGGGTTTTTCCTTCGAAGATTATATTATCAAAGGACTACGAGGGTAAGTATTCTTTGTTTTTCATCCTCATTATTTATATTCATTTATACGATGCTTGATCGGTCCATTTTTTGGGGTTTGGTTTTATCCGGTTGGACCGGTTTATTTTCCGCTGCGTATTTCGTTTTTAATCAACGAACCCAACAGTCCCAACATATGGGCGATCTACATCTCCTCCCGTATAATTCCTCAAACGGTGCCATATTAATGGAAGCATGCCAACTATTGTTGTAGGTAAATTCAATCAATGGTAGATGAACTTCCCAATCGTTTGACCAATCTAAGGCACAGGCCCTTAGCATGTCTTCCACCGTTTGAATGGTCCTTTCGGATTGTCCGTCAGTCTGCGGGTGATAAGCTGTACTGAAGTTCAATTCGGTCCCCAAGGCTTTATGAACTGCTTTCCAAAAATACGATACAAAGCGACCGTCTCGGTCACAAATAATGGTCTTCGGCATACCATGCAATCGGACTATCTCTGAAATAAATACTCGTGCCAACCTCTCTGGTCCCCACGTGTCCTTAATGCCTAGAAAATGAGCTGATTTGGTTAAACGATCAACTATCACCCAAATCATGTTCATTCCTGTCTTGGTTCTCGGCATACTAGTAATAAAGTCCATCGATATGTCCTCCCACTTCCATTCAGGAATCGGGAGTGGATTCAACATCCCGGCAGGTCGTTGCTGCTCGATCTTAACCTGCTGACAAGTCAAGCATTTCGAAACATAGTCCGCTACATCTTTCTTCATGTTGCCCCACCAGAAATTCTGCTTTAAGTCCTTGTACATCTTATTGGTGCTTGGGTGGATAGAATAGGGCGAGCTGTGATCTTCTTTCATAATCATCTGTTTCAGAACATCGACATCGGGAACGTAGAGTCGGTTCTGAAATCTCAAAACTCCATCATCTTGAATTACGAATCTGAGGGCCTTCCCCTTGATCACTTCATCACGTAACCGAATCATCAGAGGATCATCTGCCTTCTTAGATTTGATTTCTTCGGTTAACGATGAAGTTATTTCCATCATGCACAGTTGTCCTTGGACTCTTTGTAACCATACTTCAATTCCTTCTCGAATCATATCTCGTTGAATGCTGAGCTGGGAGGTCAGAGTCTCCAGCATATGGATAGAAACAGACTTGCGGCTAAGTGCATCGGCCACTACATTTACTTTGCCTGGATGATAAAGAATCTCCAAGTCATAGTCCTTAATAAGTTCCAGCCATCTCCTTTGGCGCATGTTCAACTCCTTCTGACTGAAGATGTATTTGAGACTCTTGTGATCCGTAAAGATCTGACAGTGAGTCCCAAACAAGTAATGCCTCCAGATTTTCAAAGCAAAAACTACTGTTGCTAACTCCAAATCATGCGTTGGGTAATTCACTTCATAAGGTTTTAGCTGTCGTGACGCATAAGCGATCACCTTATCATTCTGCATCAATACGCACCCAAGTCCTTGGTTCGAAGCATCACTGTAAACTATAAATCCTCCAGTTCCCTGTGGAAGTGTTAAAGTCGGTGTTGTCGTCAATCTCCTCTTCAATTCATCAAAGCTTTTCTGACACAATTCATTCCATTCAAACTTTTGTGTTTTCTGCAGTAGTCGAGTAAGTGGGCGGGAAATTTTGGAAAACCCTTCCACGAACCGACGATAATACCCAGCAAGTCCTAAGAAACTCCGGACTTCTTTCACGTTCTTTGGAGGCTTCCAATCTATAACCGCCTCGATCTTATGAGGATCTACTCGGACTTCTTCATCTGATACCACATGACCGAGGAACATTACTTCCTTTATCCAGAACTCACACTTAGAGAGTTTGGCGTACAATTGTTCATTTCTCAACAGGTCTAACACAATCCGTAAATGCTGTGCATGATCTTCTGGGCTCTTAGAATACACCAGAATGTCATCAATGAACACAACCACATATTTATCCAAATATTCGATGAACACTCGGTTCATCAATTGCATGAATACAGCAGGTGCATTAGTGAGACCAAACGGCATCACTACAAACTCATAATGTCCCTAACGAGTTCTGAATGCTGATTTCGGAACATCAGATTCCTTAATCCTCAGTTGATGGAATCCTGATCTCAGATCGATTTTAGAAAATACTGCTTCTCCTTGCAACTGATCAAACAAATCATCAATCCGTGGCAGCGGATACTTATTCTTAATCGTCATTTTGTTCAGCTCTCGATGGTCAATACACAGTCGAAGCGATCCATCCTTCTTCCGGACAAAAAGAACTGGCGTTCCCCAGGGCAAAACACTTGGCTGGATATATCCTATGTCCAGTAACTCCTCCAGCTGCTTTTTAAGTTCATACATCTCAGTAGGTTCCATACGATACGGCACCTTAGAAATTGGTGTAGCTCCGGGTTCCAGCTCAATGGTGAATTCTACATCCCATCGTGGAGGTAGTCCAGGTAACTCGTCAAGAAATACATCCGGAAATTCGTTCACAACAGGAATGGATGAAAGTTCCACAATTTCGTCTTCTTTCTTCATTGCATAGCACCAGTATCCGGTACAGCCCTGTTTCAACAATTTGACAGCTTTCATCGCCTTGATCAACTTTCCTGAGCTTCCTGGTTTCCATCCTTCAAACAGTATTTCGGAACCATCGTCAGCGATCAGCGAGATATTACTCCTTCGGTAGCTTACAATATCTCTATATCGATTAAGCCAATCGTCTCCGAGTATCAGGTCGTCTCCTTGCATTTCTATTACAATCAGATTTGAGAGCCACTCTCTACCTCCAAACGATACAGGGAAATCTCTAGTTTCTAAGTTTCCAACAATTCTCTCTCCACTCGGTAAACCAACAACATAAGGTTCACAATCATCAAAACGAGAAATATGCAAACGATTTACACAATATAAGGATATAAATGAATGCATAGCTCCTGTATCGAATAAAACGCTAACTGGCTGGGAAAGGATGCGAGCGATTGCACGATGCGGCAAAGACATCCTGATCGTCTGTTCTTCTCATCTCGTACAGACGTGGGGGAACAGATTCGGCACTCGATGTACCCTTTCCGTCCCACTGTCCTCTGCCTCGTCCGTATCCAAAATTATGAGGCATCTGTACACTTTGCTGCGTCTGTTGGATACTAGCTTCCTTCTGAACTGGCTGTGGTGTACGGGCTCTAAAAGACTTTGCAACCTCTTCACAGAACACCGCACGATGTCCCTCTTGTCCACAATCAAAACAAGTCACGGCAGGTAGGGGGCAATTCCGTCGATAGTGCCCTGTCTGGGCACAGTTAAAGCATTTCCTGGTGGCATGTGTCATGGTTGATGCTGCTCCGAAGTTCTTTCCGCTCCTAGAGGGGTGCGGAGGTTTCTTGAAAGAATGAAAAGATGACTGGGCCTTGCGGGGCCCGCTGCTCTTATGCTCTGTAAAAGTACCAGAGACTTTCTGCTTCTTGGATTCTACAAACTTCTCCATCACTGCTTCCTTGATCTCATACGCCAACGCCTTATCCTGGTGTTGACGGAGAGTGGTACATTCAAAACCGGACATGTACCTCTGGATTTCTGGTTTCATCCTCATATCAAAATGGATCATCATTTCTGCATCTGTTCTGACCAGATGTCGAACAAATGCCGATTCTTTGGTTAAACGTCTTAATTATGCAGGATACGAGTTCTTTGCGGCTCAGCGGAGAAAAATTCCCGAACTTGGGCTTCCCTCATAGGACGAGGGCATTACTGAGCTTCCATCATCAATTTAAATTCTGTCCAGTCAGCATCATGATCTGCAGGCCGGATGGCTTCCCACCACTCGGATGCTTCCCCTATCAGAAAGTACTAAGCAATAGAGGCTCTTCGGCCGTCTGGACAATTTATTCCGGCAAAAATCTTCTCCAATTCCTTCAACCAATGGTCCCATGTGGGAGTCTCAGAAAAGCCATCAAATTTGGGTGGTTGCATCTTCGCCACCTCTTGTAGCCATCGGTCACCTCGATTTCCCATGTCCGGGATCCCTTGCTGTCTATCTCCCTGCTGTAGTCCCACTGCCACCTGTATTCGGTCCACGACCTGGGCGAATTGAGTCATCTGGTTCACCACCTGACGAAGGATTTCGGGCACAGCAGGTTCCAGTTCATTATTAATAGATCTTTGCGGCTCACTTTGGCTGTGGTGCTTTGATTAGAAGGTGAAACTTCTCTTTCTGCATTCCTTCGTCCGCGTCCGCGACTGCGACCATGTCCACGTCCACCTCTCAACATACTGTAAGCATAAATACTCAATATACATGAAACAATATCATTCTAGTGTTTAAGTATAAAGAGATACAACATGTAAAGGATGAGATAGAGTTTAGGAACTTACAACCACCGTTCGCACGAAGACGTAGGCAGTATAGTGATGTTATTCATGGTCGGTTACCTCAAAAGATGTATACGACCCCTATTTTAACCCAATGGCCAAGATATCCATAATCTTAGCTCTGATACCATATTCTGTAACACCCCCGATATATTCAGGAATATTACAGCGCCGTAAATCCTTTACATAAGGATTTACAAGGCTGAAGAATTGAAAAGACATTAACAAATACCAACGTATGAAAATAACGAAAATAAGATGCAACAGTTCTGACTAATACTGAAAATACGAATGTTCAATGGAAAAGTATTAATACATCACCAAATCCAAATCATCATAAACGACTACATACTCGAGTACTTATTAAAACGGTACAAACGACAGACAAATAAACCTGGCCGGAACATCACTCTGCACCCTCGTCGTCATGAAACTCCAGTGGTTGTCTCCCTGCTCTCCTGGATCCTGAACATAAACAAAATATTCACCCCCGAAGGGGTTAGCACAACGATTGCTAGTACAAGTACCATAACATATTATTCAACATCTCACGAAGAATAATAATAATATAAATGACAAAAGAACCAACGAGTCTTCTCGTGCGAGAAACTCAATAATAACATACACACATGATAATCACAACATGATATCACAACATACACATGGTAATTCTAATGATCCAGCATTCACTGCCTAGACCCCCCGATGATTCCATCAAACCAACCCGAGGTGGAAAAACCCGTCCGATGATCTAGCGCACGCTAGCATAGATCTCCCGATGATCCCGTCGGACCAATACAAGGTGGACATACAACAACGACATACATGTACAACAATATGTATAACATCAATACATAAAACAATTAAGGTACTTGCCTCGATTCAAAGACAAGATTACTACTTCCACGAAAAATGAAACACTTGAAGGTCGCCCCTTCGATCAATCACGTAGCAAGCTCGAACCTTAACAAAAGGAATAATATAGAATTTATTTCACGTCGTACGAATGTCTAACAATTCAATTTACGGCCGAAAGTTCATAAAACGTAATCTGCCTGAACTACTTAGCGTACGCTACGTATTCAACGTAGCGTGCGTTAAGCTTGCTCGTTAGCGCACGTAAACTATCTAAGCCTAGCGTGTGCTAACTATGTATCGACAGTCCTCACTGGTCAGCCGACTGACTTTCCTGATGACTTAACGTACGTTACGTACCAAACGTAGCGTATGCTAAACATGCCCGATAGCGTACGTTAATCTGCATAGCTTAACGTATGCTAAGCGTGCATGGCAGTTTCACTACTGGGTAGCAGACCATTCTAACGGTGATGAAATTACAAACTCCTCACTGACTAATCGTACGTTCTCCGTCTACATGTCATGATCATAAATTTATGAATGATCTTACGGATTCAAACATCTTTGAATTTCAAGGAAATGAATATCATCACAACTCTTATATTCAAACTCGATTATCATTATCATGTGAAATTGGTGATCTCAGGTTGATGCACTAGATTCCTTTATCATTATCATATTCAGACTTAATCTTGAAGGTGAACTAACAATTCCAACTACTAGGTTTTAACGACGATATTATAAGCATAATCGTTCCCACTTCTAAACATGATGTTTGTTGAATAATTCACAAATGAAACTCAATATCTTGATAGCATGATTCATCTAACTCTTCAGAACATGAGTCTAAGGTTGGAGAAAGAATTAACATACCTTAATATTAAGATAACACCAAGTCAAAAAGGTAGAATCCAGCTCCGGTTGTTCGTATGCCAATCCAAGGTGTTTCCCCACTTCAACGATCAACCACAAGTGACATTCAATCTCCAATGATCAAGTAGATGTGTTCTAAGTGTGTTTAAGGAGGATAATGGGCTCTCTGGACTATCAAGTAATGAGGACGAGTGAAGGGAACAAGAAGAAATGGAGTGATGTCCCTTAAATAAAGTTTCTGCACATTAGCTGATTAACGCACGCTACCCTACTTCCCTTAGCGCACGCTAAATAAGAGTTGACTCCAAAACTGTCCAGTTCCACCCGCGGGAATCTTATCCGGACCCACGTCCGGCTGGCGCATGTGCTAGCCGTCTAGCTCAATAATTGGCTGCCTAGCGCACGCAATTCTTCATTCGTAGCGTGCGCTAGTTGTAGCCCGATAACGCACGTTAAGCTACATTCTTAGCGTGCGCTATCACGAGTTTGCATGAGAAATTTTGCATGTTGTTACACTTATATACAAGGATACAAATATGAGAAATATCATACTCCAAATATCGAGATCACAATTCCGAATAATACAGGGTTCAAATACAAATGAAATACACAATAATAAATCCGGATATTACATATATAATATAATTATTTCAACAAATTAATATCCTAATCTAGATCATAGGATCATAAGATATTTACTGTTGAAGGGGTGGCTGTGCTTGATTTCTTCCTACAAAATCTTCTAGAGGATACTCGCCTTAATATGGACGTTGTGGGGCAACGAGCTACAAAATCTTGCTTGAACTTCAAAGTTGGATCAATTGAAAATTTTCTTCCTTGGAACTCTCGATTTTTATTTTTCTTCAAGCAATTTCGATTACTACCAATCATATGTGTTATCTCAATTTTAGAATCATAGACACAAGTCAAGATCCACAATTAAACACTAAAAGACAAAATTGAAATCTCTTAAATGTGATTGGCGAGACCCCCTATTGAAGTCACATTTATAGGCTTTGTGCTACTCTAGGAATCTTAATAAGGATTAAGGTGAGGACTCCTAGTAGATCACAACATTCCATATTAAGCCCTTCCTAATATGGTTGAGTCTAATAATATCAATTCGACCCACTAAAGAATTAATATTGCACTTCCTATCCAAATCCCAATTTACATTATCGGACTCCTTATCTGAATATATTATTTTTCGTGTTTAAGATATTGAATATTCATTAATTAATTTAAGCAACAAACATCTTTAATTGATTAATTGCTTCTCTAAGAGTAGTACAACTTGAACCTTATTATTAAATCGAAATTAAATTCACCAGTAGGGTCTAATATAATAATCACATTTTGAGCTCCTCAAGGGAGCATTATCAACCCGTATTAGTCGATACACGATTTATAATTATAATATTAATTATCATATAATTTATTGCCCAAAACACGAACTATATTGAGCCAATAAATGTGACTCTCACCCCTGATAAATCAAAGAAATAATTATTATAAATACGTAATTAAATATTATACACTAGAACTAAGAAATAATAACTTTTGAGATTTACGTTCTTCTTACAGTCATCATAGAAAATCTATCTAATTGTGATTCAGTTTAACATATTCAAATACGTTAATGTAAGCTAATAATCTCAATCATATACTGCAACTTTTCACATAATTTGACTAATAATCACTACTACAAAGACACATTCTACGACAGTTATTTTATATCGTTTTCCAAGAAAACAATATAAAACTGAAAAATACGGAATCTCTACATCGGTTATCATATATAGCAAGCGTAAAAGTCATTTTATGACCGAAACGCTAACCATCGTTAATTTGCCGGCTTTTATAATTTACGTGGTTTTCGAGGATTCATAGTAAATATATCGCTCTGGTCGGTTTTTACGTCGGATATCTATTGAACTGAAGTTGTAGGTTTTATATTTTACTAGGATTTCTAGCAATCGTCGTAGATTTACCGATTTTTTATTTTTTACTATGGTTTCTATTATATTTACTATGGTTTTCAGTAAAATCGTTTTCGAATCAGGCATTTTGTAGAGTAGATTTAATATGGTTTTTCCGAACTGTCGTGGATTTTACCTTTAGATACGAGGCATTATCCAACCCGTGCGATGCACGGTCTTTGGTTGAATATCTACGTGTTTTGTACGTAATGTTGAGGCAGACGATTGAATGAGCAGATGACAGAATTTAAATGCCTTTTAGAGAAGTTTATATGTTTTTTTTATTGTTATTGTCCTTTTATTTTAGTCTATGTAATTAGTTATATGAAATGAGGCTTTACTAACTTGTATGTTGCTCCGGGGTTGTTTTTGGTTTATTCAACCCGTGCGATGCACCGATTGTATCTAAGATTTCATAGCTAAAATTTAACCATCTTGTAATTTATACTATCATTTAAAAGTTCATTTTAATCACCTTCTGTATTAGAAGGTGCATTTGCATTGTGATGTTTATCGTAACTTTTGTATTTAAATTAGTTTATTTACATTAAAAGTTACAATTAAAATAGTTTCTTCATATGTAATCCTTTAACATGAATAATTGACATAAATCTCTCTTCTACATTAAATTAAGGGGGATAAGTTTTATATACGGTATAGATATTTAAGATAAAATCTAATCTCTCCCCCTTCCTTGTGCAAATTAAAACAAGGGTCTCACTGAATAAAGAAATCATCACCCAGCAGACTTTCTCCTCCACCACCGTAGCCGTCAACATCGTTGGAAGGTGTCTCCTCCACGCCCACCTTGCATCGCCACCACATGGAGGGTCGCCCATATAGTTTTTCTGTCTCTGATTCAGCCCCTTTGGATTCTCACAGTCTCTATGTAAACATCGGTAGCCGCCGGACTCGCCTTCTCTTACAGGCCCAGGTGGAAGCACCACAACTCCTTAGCATGTTGACTCTTCTCCTAACACCGCCTCATCAATCACGTCGACGATAATTCTTAACCAGCAATTCAGGTACTTTTTTTCTCCTTAGCCTGATTTTCTGGCTACAATCCATGTAGGGCAATTCCTGTTGTTGCGGCTATAGTTCCTTTGACCCAGAAGTAGGTAATTTGAGCCTGATTCACAATGCAGTGTGGAAACACAAAAAGATTAGTTAGGGACTGATAGGTAGGAAAATAGTTTCAGTAAAAGCTGGGCCATGTTTAGTTCATGAAAATTATTTCATTATTCTAGCTTAAATTTTTTAAGAGTATTTCAAAATATTCCGTTTTTAGAAAAATATGGAAAATTGGAGAAAACATGTTCAGAAACAGTTCAATTTTCCAATTTGAAATACACGGTATTCCATTATTCCAAATTTTGGAATCTTTAGTTAATTTGAAAAAGCAGTGAGATTGTTTTCCAAATTTTGAAACATTTTCAGAAAAATTTAATATTGGAATACGCCTATTCCAAATTATCCCAAATGAATTGTTTGTGAACATGTTTTCAAATTTTCTTGTATTCTGATATTATTCTAGAAAAGTGGAATAATTTTTCTGAACTAGAGAGCATGTGTGGTGCAAACTTGTTAGATGGTTGTATATTTTGTGGTTTTAGTAGTACTGGATGATCTATTTGGGGCTACAGCACGTATGTGTGGCTGCGAGATGCCTAACATCAGTAGAGTGGTTGTTGGCCCTATTTATATGACGACATAGAAACAATTAATATGGGGAAACAGAACAGGAACACACAAGGAGCACATATACAATACACATGCATAGCACATATATGCGTATTCACAAAAAAAAGAATAGGCATACGTTACAAGCCTTAAACCATGTTAATTATTTAGTGTGATATAAGGGCAGGAAGAAGGGAGAAATAGTGTTCCAGAAATTTTAAATTAACACAGGCACCAATTAAAAAACAACTCGGTCATGTCTGACCTAAGAAGCACGGGTGGGTGCGGGTGCGGGTGCGTAGTACAGGGATATGGAGATTCGATAAATTTGAAATTATGGGGATTCGGGTGCGGGGATACGTCATATATAAATATATTTTAATATATATATATATATGTGTTAAAATAAAAAGTCTCTTATAATAAAAAGTGTAGGAAGGATTGTGGGAGTGACATGTGTCATCCCCATTCCACATCATATGACACATCATATGACATGTGTCACACCCCCACCCACCCCACCCATCCCCACCCCGAAAAAAAAATTCCCGCCAAAATTTTTTTGGGGCAACATTTTTTCCCCGCCAAAATTTTCATAAAAATTATTCTTTGCATCAGTTATAAAGCCTACTGCATCACACTTCAGATTTAGTGCATTATGGTTATAAGTTACTGCATTCTAGTTGATGCACTTAACTGTTAACTATGATGCAGTAACTTATAATTGCGATGCAGTAAAACTTATTATTACTGTATCACAGTTATAAAGTTAATGCATCACAATTATGATTTAGTGCATTAAGGTTATAAGTTATTGCATCATAGTTGATGTACTTAACTGTTAACTATGATGCAGTAACTTATAACTGTGATGCAGTAAAACTTATTAGTGTGATGCACCAAAACTTATAACTATGATGCACCAAAAAATGGTGCATCACACTTATAAGTTTTTGGCGGGAAAAAAAAAATTTTTTGGCCCCCCAATTTTTTTTTTGGTAGGAAATTTTTTTTTTCGTGGGGGTCGGGGTGGGGGGTGGGGGGTGGGGGATGGGGGGTGCAACATGTCATATGACGTGGCATGATGATGTGGCAAGGTGACACATGTCACTCCCACAATCCTTCCTACACTTTTTATTATAAGAGACTTTTTAGAATAACCCCACTATATATATATATATATATATAGAGAGAGAGAGTTCGGGATATAGGGTGACACCTTCTTTTTTTTGTGAGGTGCCCGCCACGTGTCATGTTCTGATTGGAGGTGAGTGTTTTAATTATAACACTCACCCACAACCCACAACACTTGGTGGGTGAGTGTTATAATTAAAACACTCACCTCCAATCAGAACATGACACGTGGCGGGCACCTCACAAAAAAAAGAAGGTGTCACCTTCCTTCCCGAATTCTCTATATATATATATATATATATGTGTGTGTGTGTGTGTGTGTGTGTGTGTGTAAAGATAACAATTTCAAGTTGTTTAAAGGGCTTTTTTTTGTGAGAGCTGAGAAGAGAGAATGAGAGACCTTGAGAGAGCGGCATTTTCTTCTTAGTGGATACAACAACAACATCAGAGTCTTAGTCCCAAAATGCTTTGAGGTCAGCTAACATGAATCAATCTCTGAAAACGTCAAGTCATCTCGATAAAGCAGTCACATGAAAAGGTAAAAGTGATAGGTGAAAAGTTTACTACGTAAAAATTATATATATATATATATATACACATAAATAAGTAAATAATAAAAAGTAAATAAAAAATAATAATAATCATTATGCAAAAAAAATAACCTCAAACATAATCAACCACCCGAATTTTCTCCCTCCACGTCGTCATATCCAACGTCATAACTTCTCCAATCCCAAGAAACCTCATATCATTCTCAATCACTCTTATCCATGTCTGTTTAGGTCTTCATCTACCCCTCACCGGCTTATGCGCTCCCCATTCTTCAAGTCTCTGCACTGGTGCTTCAATCGGCATCCGTCTTACATGTCTGAACCATCTTAATCGTTTCTCCAACAGCTTATCCTCTATAGGGGCCACTCGTACTTCTTTCCTAATCCATCATTTCTAAGTCGATCCTTTCTCGTATGGCCACACATCCATCTTAGCATACGCATTTTCGCCACATTCATCTTATGCACATGACTATGCTTTACAGCCCAGCATTTAGTGCCATATAAAAGTGCAGGCCTATTTGTTGTTTGGTAAAATTTTTCCTTTAATCTTTAAGGTACGCCTTGATCACATAATAACCTCATTGCGCTCTTCTATTTCAACCATCCCACCTTAATCCTATGGGCCACGTCACCGTCTAATTCTCCATTCTTTTGAAGAATAAACCCAAGATAACGAAAAAACTCCGATCCTCGTATAACATTCCCATCAAAAGTGATTGTACCCGCATCTCTACTTCCATTTATACTAAAGCTACACTCCAAATATTCAGTCTTACTTATGCTCAGCCTAAAACCACGAGTTTCGAGCGTATTTCTCCAGAGTTTCAACTTTCTTTCAACTCCGCCTTCGTTTAATCAACCAATACTATATCATCTGCCAACATCATGCACCAAGAGATATTGTCTTGAATTGACCTTGTCAATTCATCCATGACTATGGCAAAGAGGAAAGGACTAAGAGCCGAGCCTTGATGCACCCCAATCATAATAGGGAATTCCTCAGTCCTTCCCACGGTAGTACGTACACTTGTACTAGCTCCTTCATACATATCTCTAATGATGTCAATATACTTCTTAGACACGCCCTTTTTGGCTAATGCCCACCAAAGTACCTCTCTTGGTATCTTATCATAAGTGATAGGACGACGAATGTACGCTTTCTAAAAACCCGGTTTAAAGAAGACCAATATAAACCGGCATATCGATCTTTGAGTAAAGGAGGGGAGACCTAGACTAATGAAGTCCGACCTATGTCCTCAGACAAGAGGATGCCGACCTCAGAGGGCTCGCCGATCTATAACCTCAAATAAGAGGGTGCCGACCTCAGAGGCCTCGCTGACCTATGACCTCAGCTAAGAGAGTGCCGACCTCGGAGGCCTCGCCGACCTACAGACTTGGATAAGAGTGTCCCGACCTAAGTGGCCCTTTATAATATGAGCTGACCTACCAAGTCATACCCGGAGTCGGGAATCGCCGGGATCATGAAGGTTGAACTCTCGGAAAAGTAAATCTCGACTCACCTGACAGAATCCTAGAGATTCGGGGACTGGAAGCCCATACTCCTCAATCCCGGATATCCATGGATGGGAAATCGCAGCCTGAATCCCTGGATACCCGAGATTTTCCCTAAAAATCATGGAAAAATCTTAAAGGATAGGCGACTCTCCCTTCTATAAAAGGAGGAGGGGGCTTTCCTTCAAAGGCTAAGCATAATTCTGAGATTACAGTATTTTTTAGAGAGAGAGAGAGAGAGAGAAAAAGCAATACTTCATACATTCGGGTTTTCTTAGATAAACTTCTGAGATTAACCCGGTTCTTGGTGGCCGATCAGCTCGGTTACATCAAGTGGCGCCGTCTGTGGGAAGGGTGACATCGAGTCATTTTGAGCTGAGACGTGAGGTCAGTAATGGCGGAAGAAACGAACCAGAAGAAGATAGGGAAGTTGATAGCCCGAAATTTAGAAGAGGAACTAGCAGCTGCGAGTGGAGAATCGACTCTGGAAAAAACAATCATCACCCCGGTAGAAGAAGCTGCACCCAGCACAATCACTGCTTGTGAAGGAAGCCTTAGCCGACATAATCGTCAATGCGATTGAAGAGCCGAGAGGTCGAAAAGCAAAGAATACCACGAAAAGTAATACCCATCCTTTCGGATGGGCGGAGAAATTGATCGGCGGGAAGAGCATGGGGAGAGCTATCCAAGAGTATGGGAGCGATCTAGACAGAAAAAATCTTTGGATCCTTTAATATCCGGTATGCAAGACGAGCTAGAGGAGTTGCGACGGAGGTTGCGGGGAAGGACACGGAGAGTCATCCGAGGCCACCCCTTCTCGGGGGCATCTGCAGCCGAACTCCCATATGGGTTTAGAGCCATCACCTTCACCTACGATTGACTCTCGAGATCTACCCGACATTTGTACCGATTCGAGAACATGGCCGTACTACACCGATATTCGGATTCCGTGAGTGGCGAGCATTCACAGCTCTGTTGTGAGTCGGCTCGGGATTAGTTCCACGGATACCCACAGGACAATCACCAGCTTCAAAACTTTCAGCTCAGCGTTCTTGACTCACTTTGCAAGCGCCAGGACTGCAGTTGAGTTGTAGTAGCGCACGCTACGAATGGTAAGTAGCGCGCGCTAGTAAGTTCGGATAGCGCACGCTATGCTATCAGTGTAGCGCGCGCTAAGGTCGATCAGGCAGAGTCCAGTGGGTACTGGACTGAATTGGAATAATTCATAGCGTATGCTATGAGTAGATATTAGCGTACGCTAATGGCGTAGTAGTGCACGCTTAGTTTTTGGTGTAGCGTACGCTATCGCGAGCATATTAGAGAACAGGAGGTTCTGGACTTCAGCCACTGGACATCAGATATCAGTTAGCGCACGCTATCGGGAAGACGTTAGTGAACGCTACTAAGTTCGTAGCGTACGCTAACAAGGCAGTCAGAGCGCACTGGACTGTCCGGTTAACCCGTTAGCGCACGCAACATATCAGGTCATAGCGTGCGCTAAGCTGGGACCAGTATAAATTGGACAGTGCAGTCCAGATTCGTCATTTTTCATTTCACTTCATTCCTTCGATGATTTTGGGCGATTTCGGGCGTTTTGGAGAGATTTCTTCGAGCTGAATCCATCTATCATCATCTTCAAGCTTATCATTCGGATTAATCATCATTTCATCCTCTCCAACACATCAAATCAAGGTAATGATTTCTAGGATCTAGAATTTCGGATTTTGAGTATTTTCCTTCCGATTTCTTCGCGTAAGCTTGCTATTATGTTGGAATATGTTAGATATGGATTATCTACCTCGGATACATGTATTCCTATGAATTTATTAATGTGTTTTTCGGATTTGATGAATATTTGGAAAATTAATCAAGAATCCTTGATGTTGACTTTGGTTATTTTGGGGGGTTTCCGATTATGGTTGTCGTAACTGTGAATTGTGGTTTCCTATTGGATTCTTGATATCATTGAAGGTGTTTTGTTGGATTGAACTACTCATTTTGGAGTTTGGTTTCGATATATTTGGGATTGGTTATAATCAAAGGATGATGTTCGCTAAGTGTTTGTTTGAATGCCTCAATGAGTTTGGATATTGTTGTGTCGACCTTTGAGTTGGTCATGATTCATGCTTGATACGTATATTAAGCGGATTATTGGTAATTCTGTTATTCAAGGTTGTTCGAGCGACCGACATCTCTTTTAGGACGTTTGCTCGAGGAAGGACATTCTTCACCGGTGTTGAGTAAGTTAATTCTTGCTCGGTTAAAAGGATACTCATTCCTTTCGTTATTGTGCATTCATAATCATAATTCATTCATACTGTAATAATCATGTTGAGAATTGTAATTATCAAACTAATCATTCAATTCACGAGGAACGACAGTTCCAATCATTTCAATGAGCTACCATTCATTTCATTATTATCTCATGTCGGTGAGTCATTCTTGACCCTTGTCGAATTGTTATTCATTAATGTTCATTGGTCACTTTTGCTCTTGTGGCCTTCTGGGTTCATATTGCGTGGCCGAGTGGGGATACGTGGAATTTTTAGTCGGGCACATGATAGTCATGTGATTGGGTTCACCGACACAATGGACTGTGCACACGGTAACGTACCTCCGTGAGACTAATTAGGTACAAGGGCGGGTGTGTCCGGACACTCGTCTTGTGCACTTGCACATACCATTACGGGCGTACTATGATGCCTCTCTTCAGCTTAATTTCATAATTAAGATATATCATGATTGTGTTTATTCAACTCTTGAGGATTGTTGTTCTGTGTAACTGATCCCGTTGGGAGATGTTATTTTCAGGACATAGCAAAGCTAAAGCACGGGAAGAGAACGTTGATGGCGAGTAGTCCAGTGATACTAGTAGGGGGCCCCAATCCTTTTTCAGTCATTCATGTTTCTTCATTTATATTTCCGCTGCAGATTTTCCGTTTGGATATTCATTTTCATTCAGTGTTGTGTATTTTATCTTCATATAAAATATACATGTATTCGGTATTTTCCTGGGAGTGTTGTACTTGAAACTCCTCATCGGAGTAATGTGGTTCGGTACTACAATTATATTATTTAATTCATTAAGTTTTATTCGCCTGGTGGGTCCCAGTTGGGGGTCCACGGCACTGTAATATCCGCCTAGTTTGGGGTTTTACAGAGTTGGTATCGGAGCGTGGTTTTGAAAAATGACAGAAATCGGCCGCTGCCCAGTTTATAAACTGGCCGATGTTACGGCCGTAACATCCCATACATACGGCCGTAACTTGAGTATATTACCGCCGTAAGTAGATATCTTTACGGCCATAATTGGATCTATGGGAGAATCTGGACAACAATTATGAAGTCTACTTACGGACGTATAATGATAAGGTTACGGCCGTAACATCTCTTACGGCCATAACAATTATATCATACGCACGTAACTTGCTACTGGATTCCATGCAGAAAATGAAGCTGAGCTACTGCCGTACAATGAAGAATATACATCCGTAACACTCGAACATTACGACCGTAACTCTCCTAGCTTACAGCCGTAACCTGCTTCTGACAGCAGATACAAGAGGAACTACGGCTCGTCGGCAATCGAACGGAGAGTACAAATATAAATCAACGGTTACACGAAGATTTCTTCTGATGAGACACTTGCAACATCCATCACACGACCCCGGCCGTCCGAAGGTCGGAATTAAACGAATATCAACATTAACGCCCAACAAATAGGAATTCACCAAAACGACCCCAACCCTCGAAAATCTAGATTCGAGGTCAGAACATCAATCTCAGAGAGTGGTATCATGCACATAAATATTAAAGGAACTCATAGGAGTAACGAAATGTCAGATTAGAACGAGATTTATGAGAATCGATTCTCAACGCGGAAAAGTTACACAATAAGCAAAATCCCATAAAACAACTCCGAAACTCGTTCGGATGGTCATAAATGCAAAACAAAATGGTTTCAGCATACTACAACACTTATAAGCGAGTCGTCCGAAATAAAAACTTACTAAAAATAGAAATTCCTAAAAATAGAAAGTGCGGATATTACATGCTTGAATTTGGTGTTTCAGAATAGTGATTGTTGAATTGACGATTATATATGCCAGATGGGCATGTGTTTAAAAATTAATTATTTTGGATAGTTGTCGTAATTATATCCGCTGCGTGTCTATTCAAAATGGTTCTCTGAAAAGTTCCTAGACTTGAGTATGTTTGCGGAAAATCAATATTCGAAAATATTTTGACGGTGCATTCAATAGAGGATTTAGTGTGGATTTTAAAAAGTTGTTTAAACCCTTAGCGAGTCGGCTTTGTAACTTCAAATGAAATCTTACGACGGTAATTGAAAGATTTGTTTTAAAGTATTTTGGACATTTTCTAAAATTTTACCGTCGTTGATCTTTTCTCGTGTTCAAAAGGATTTTGAAAATGATTTTAACGTATTGATTTTATTTTCAAATGACTCGAATATACGATTTTAAAAATTTTTCACATCATAAAACTTTGTTTTCTTTAAAACAAAAATGTGATTTTCATTTTCAAAAATAAATAATGAAAGATGAAAAATCTTACTCGGCTTAAATTTTAAAATTTCGGACTTGGAAAATTTTCTGAGAAGAGTCAGTTAGCGCACGCTAATGTCGTCATTTGCTCACGATAATGAACCTGGATCAGAGTGTGGATTGAATTGAGTTAGTTAGCGCAAGTTAGCAGACTCATTAACGCACGCTAATTTTATACTTAGCACGCGTTAAATTCATCGTGTGGGGGATGTGGATTTTTGCTTAAAGTGACATGCTAGAGTTGAACCGTGTGGTGTCAAGCCGTTGTGATGTGTTTGTCATATTACCGTTCTTGATGGGGAATTTTGGATGAGTTCCCAATTGTTGTGTTGCATGGTTTGAATTTGCTAGTGACCCATATGATGTTATTCCGATGTGAAAATTTACCTGGGATTGTTATTCCGATGTGAATGTTGGTCTGTTGAAGTATTATGTGCGAGTATGAGTGGTTTACCACCCAGGGATGGTTCGGCGAAACCTCTGGGGGTCGATGCTAAGGGCCATGATCGCGGGTTACCTTGTGTGTTGTTAATTATGATGATGTTGCGTGGTAACATGTGGTTACCCTGTGTGTTGTCAGTTGTGATAAGGATACGTGATGACGTAGTTATTTTGATGACATTGTTCCCAAAGAAATTGATCCTTCAAAATGTTGTTTTGAAATTTTTTCAAAGAGAGATGGTTAACACTTATGATTCATGATTTTGGTAAAACAACCCGAGGTATCAAAAGTATTTTCAATTCTTATGCGGGAAAACATATAAATTCAAAGATTTTCAAATGATATTATTTAAATGGATACCTCATGGAGTTTAAAAAAAATGATTGGCTACCATGTGTAGTATATTATGGCCATGATTGTAACGATAATGGTCGTTAGATTTCATTGATACTTTACGAACTTATTTTTGTTCTTTGTTTTTTCATTCGAGCGAGTTGCGATATTGCTTGGATTAATCCGTTTATCATTATGACCTTTTCAAGTTCGGTTCGACTCTCGTGAGCCCCATGCGAAATGAACGTCTTGTAGTTCTTACACGTTCATTTAATGTCTTGAGTTGAGGTGTGAACTTTGGAGTTGTTGTTCGATCGTTGTTGTTTGATCGTTGTTGTTCGATCATTTTTGTTCGATCGTTGTTGTTCGAACATTGTCGTTCGATCATTGTTGTTTGATCGCTGTTATCTGATCGTCGTTATTGTTCGATCTCGTATCGTGATTATTGACAGTCTGGGCCACTTCGTAATTTTCCAGAGTTTCAACTAATTGTCTTCGTATGTGATCTTCCAAAGCTCTGAGGCTATCAGAATTATATACCTATCCAGTGTTAGACTCGCGTTTTAATTGTTGTACTGCTCTGATTTATCAACCGTAGCGATTCATGTTCGTTGCATCTCGTAAACACTCTTGCGTATTGAAACGGACAACAGCAACTCTGTGTTGTATGGAACTTTTGTATGCTATCAGGAGTAGATAACGTGTGTTATCTAGGCTCGCCCTGCCTTGATTGTTTCATCTTTTAAGTTTTGGGACGAAACTTCTTTTTAGTGGGGTAGAATGAATACCTGTATTTTTTTTGTTTCTATATTTTTCGATTCTAAAAACTCGCTTTTGTTCATTGACATATTCTGGACATGTTTTGTTCAGCACTTTTCGTCATTCGAGCGAGTTTTGATATTGCTTCGGATTAATCGGCATATTATTTCGACTATTCCACATTTAGGTTCGACTTTATATAATCACCATCAATTCTTTAAAACTCCAAAAGTTCTGAAACTTAACATTATGATAGAGCATCGAGTTAGATTTCCAATGATTCAAACGGCGAGTCAATCCGAGTTCGGACGAGAAATTTATGTTCATATTTGTAAAAACTATCTATACAAAATCTAGTTCTGCCCACGGAACTCGACCGTGTCAAATCCGACACGGCCTGTGTCTTCTGGAAGCAGTATAAAACATGAGAAACAGGTTTCTTAACCCGTTTCTTCATTCATCCTCTTCATTGGGCGATTTGGGCGACCTGGTTCGAAGGTGAAGGTAGATCAAGGTCTCCATATTTTTGAGTTCCTAACAAGGATTAACATCTAATCCATCGCTGTTTGCCGGATCGAAGGTATTTTCATTGATTTCCCAAAGTTGACCTTTTGGGGTTTTTGGTCTTGATTCTGATTCTTATCCGTTTTTGACGTTAAAGTATTATTTTATAACGTTGTTTTGATCATGTTCAATGGATTGTATATCCATATCCTCGGTTCATTCAACCCGGTTGATGATTTTGGGTGTTCTTGAAGAACCGTGAACATTTAATGTCTGATTAAATGTTTCAATAAGTTCTTTCGGTGGATGGATGTGTTTTCCATTGTTATTGGTCGTTATTCTCGTAGTGATTGTGTTGTTGTTGATTTCTCGCGAAGGTGGTAGGTTTTTGGGGGCTGCTTGACCGCATCCGTTCATTGTTCCATTGCTCTTGGTTTCGAGGCAAGTATCTTGTCCATACATTACATGTTTTGTGGATATAATGGTTGATAATTAATGATAATTGATGCTTATAACTTGTGTGTTTTGTGGTTAAATGTGCTTATCTGAGTATATGTATTAGTGTTGAGTATAGGAATGCTTACTTTCGTGTGGTGTCGTTTTGGCGTGACTATATCATTTCTAGATTTAAAGTTCTAACCTTTCGTTAAGGTGTGTGCATGGATACGTGTGTTTATTGATGATCATGTGACTTTGTGTTATAAAGGTTGTAACTCCTTTTTGAGGAGGTTGTGCCATTCGGCGTGGTTGGAAAGGTATTCTTTCGCGTTGCTATGTGATTGGTACTAGTTGCGTCGTTGAATTCTAGTGTTGATGGTATTGTTTCTTGGTCGTGAGTATGTGTCGGATAATCTATCCATTCTAGCAAGGTACCTCGACTATTTGTATTGTGATTGACTTTCGAGGCTTGTGGTTTTGCAACTGTGAATTGTGGGAATTATGATGTTTGTGTGTTGTGACGATGTTCTCGAGGTACTCTTACCTGGGGATTGATCGATGGGGCACATAGGAACTTGGCTGGGTGGCCTTGCGTGAGTACTACCTTCGAGGTGGGGTATTCTCACCTTAGGATTGCTCGACGGGGCACACAAGGACTTGACCGGGTGGTCTTGTCATGAGAATTACTAAAGATATTTGCTGATGATTAATTGTGATATGTCCGGAGTATCACAATGTTCCGTTCTCGGGGTCGAGATACATTATATATAGAGTCTTGGTGTTTGGCTAGAATGGCATAAGAATGAAGTGTTGTGTGTAATTTGTCCTTGGGAGTGAATTGATGTGGATAGTTGGGTTGTGGACCCCATGTTTCATGATCGGTTTGTATTCTGGAAAATAATATTTGGGCTATGACCGTAAGTGGTTTTCGATTAGTTGAGAACTCTTCAATCCCAAATGTTTTCAAAACTCCTGAGTTCTTGTATTGACTTTCAAAGCTACCACACGTTTCATTTCAACTTTTACGGTTTGAGCTATTTTATCCAAATGAGAAATCTCGGAAGTCTTTCTGTGTGAATGGGCCGTGGATTATTCAAGTTATTGTACTCTCGAAATGTGTTGTGTATGTCTCGTATTTGCACTTTATACTTACACTAGCAAAATAGTAGAAGTTTGCTATCCCCTGAGTAATCGGGGGGGTGGATGCCTGTATTGCGTCCAGGTATATGTAGGTCCTTGGGAAGCTAAACACAGGATCTTTACGAAGGATGATGGAGGTCGAGTGATACTAATCACATGAAGACCAGTTTTAGGTGTAGTGAGTCGGAGTTCATTGTTTAGTCTTTTCCGCTGTCATATTTTTCTATTTGTGAACGTATTTGACCCTTGCGTGGGTATGAGACCTATCAGAGTTATGTATATTTGAGTTGTATGTTATTGTTGAAAGACCAAGTCTGTCTAATGATTCGTAATTTAGCCATGTCGGCAAGACATGTGATGTCATGTTCTGTGTTTAGGCTGGTAGATTCTCACGGAGAGGATCTGCAGCGTGTAATATTCCCGGATAGTTTCTGGGGGTGTTACACTAACAATCTCCCAATTGTACTCAAAGCATGATTTTAAGCATACTACTCCATTACATCCTCTATCATGTCTCACACTTATACTCAAAGCAATACTGTCATACACTCTAATCCCATTCCCTCCAGATGCCATTCAAAAACTTATGAGGGCAAGCCTTTTTTGATAGGATCAGCAAGATTATCTTCTGATCCAACCCCAACTACAACTACATCTACTTGCCTTATGGGCTCGTGGTTCTGTCACATTTGCCAATGCACCGATATTATTATAATAAAGTGTAATGCTCTCTCGTAAATCAGGAATCACATCTATGTCCTCTAGGAAGTACTTGAGACATACTACCTCTTTCGATGCCTTATAGATTGCCACGTACTCGGCTTCCATGGTAGAGTCTGATATATATTTCTGCTTTACACTCCTCCAACTATTAGTTCCACCTCCCAGAGTAAACACATAACCTAAAGTAAACTTGGACTTTTCTTTGTCTTTTGAAGAATTTTAGTCAATATAATGGACATATGTTGTCTAATTGATATACCAACATGTTCTCCCTAGTCCTTATCAGGTACTTGCATATTAGGGTTTAACTAATATCTAGCAGTCAGGCCTACTTCATGATAGATATGGTCTAGTGTGTAATACCCAAGATTTTTATTAGGTTGCGTTGAATTTCTCTCTTGTTTGGTGGATTATGCGTTGCTCGTGCCTATATGTTCGTGTGACATGCATTGATGCATCTTGGTTGCAATTGATTTGTGCGTGTTTGTCGTTCCCACTATTATGATGAGTTACGGAGCTATCATGCGGTAAGAATAGTGCACACTACGCGCATGGATAGCGCGCGCTAGTGCAACGTTGCTAGCGTACGCTAAGGCATAGTTAGCGCCGCGCTGGCGGAGTGCGGCTTGATCCGAAGCTCTTTGGGTGGGTTGGAGGCCTCGTTAGCGCACGCTAACGATTCTTTATTAGCGCCAGCTGTTAGCGCACGCTAACCTATCGATATAGGCAATGATCATTATTCCTGGTTCGTGTTCTTGGGCGATTTTACTCCATTCAAGGGTGTTTGGGAGATTTCTCGGTGATTTCATCATAATCTAATCCGTTGTTCTTCGTCGGATCGAGGTAATTCCTTGATTTCTCTTCGAGTTGAATTATTGAAGGTCTTGTTCTTAATTTCGGATGTGATCCAGTTTTCATGAATCGGTTGTCATAAAAACATTATTTTGAACATACCTTCAGTTCGTTCAACCCGATGGGTGATTTTGGTGTTCTTGATAGGTCGTGGACATTTAATGTTTGGTTAAATGTTCGAATGAGTGTTACTTCAATAGTTTGATGTGATTCCCATTACTATTGGTCTTGATCCTCGTTGTGATCGTGTTTTTGTTGTGTCTTGCAGTTGTAGGTATTCGGAGTTTTCCGGTCGAGCCGTGTTCGTTGGAGTGTCTGGTATCGGTTATTGACGCAAGTATCATGTTTATATGATTTGTGTCTTGTGAATAGAGGTTACGTGTTAGATTTATGATGATTGATTTACCTAGATGAGTGTATATATATTTCATATGTCGTGATTATAAACCAATTGTAGTAAATATGAACTAATTGCAATAAATACTCCGTGTTGATTATGTTGTACTTGATTGTTCATACTCTAGGAATCATGATGGTTGTGATGATTATGTCGGATTTATTTTACGCTTGGACGTGTATTGTGTGTTATGTTATGTGTGCAGGGTTGTGATAATCTTGTTGGTTGGTTATACACGTGGTTGAGCAATGTGTTGTGTTTCGATCATGAGTTATGCTTGATTATGTGTTATTGATGTTGATGGTTTGATTGTTGAGGTTGTGTTATGTGTGATAGTTGGGTGGAGTCGTGATAAACAAGTTGGTTGATTGATCTTGAACGTGTTGGTGTAATGTGAATGTGAATGTTGTGTACTGGAATGCTAAGTTCACTCGTGTGGGTTCGACGGGGCCTATGGGGATTCATGACACAGGTCCATGTGATCACAACTTAGTATGTGGTGTTGTGGTCCAATCATGCAGGTCTGATGAGGCCTACGATAACACATGGCACAGGTCCATGGGGCAGGACACAGTACGTCCAACCGTGCGGGTTCCATGGGACCTACGGTGACACGTGACACAGGTTCACGGTGTCGGGATTGGTTGTTGTGATTGTTGTGTTGGCTCAATCCGTGTAGGTTGTTGAACCTACGGAGACTCGTGGCAAGTGATCACAGAGTCATGAGCATGATTGACTGTTGTGATTGTTGTGATTGGTTAAGTCCGTGTGGGTCGTTGAACCTACAGAGACACGTGACAGGGGATCACGGTGTCATAAATCATGTTTTGTAAATCAAGTTTTGAAAAAACGTTTTTAAGAAAAGAATGTTGGGTCGAGCCTCACGAGATTTATGGAAATGTTTTCGTACTGTAAATTGTTGGAATACAATTTGAATTTGGGCTAAGACCCTAAAATTTTCGAAAGGTTTTGAAATCGAGGACTCGAGGTCCTAATAGTTCTTATTTCTAACAAATCCCGAGATGATGATTTTATTTTCAAATGCTTCATGGCTTGTTTTCTTTTGCTAAAACCTCTTGGGAATGTTTTGGTAGTTGATTGTTGTATCTGATTCGTGGTTGCTGTTTGCTTGTTACATTTCGCATATCATGATAATTGTACTAGCCATTCAACCCCTTAAATGGGGGAAATGCTTTTCATTGGAACGAGAGATGATGAGCTACGATACTAATCAAGAGTGAGAGTTGGAACAGTCTTATTGTATTGTCAAGTTATAATTAGTCTTACGTTGTACTATACTTCGACCCCTGCGTGTGTACTATTATAAAGAGTTATTTTCTATTGATTGTGTTTTTCGACCTCATCGGTCCGCGAAGTTTACTTGTATTGACCTTAACGGTCCGTTTTGTTTTATTGTTTGACACGGATGGTCAAGTCTTTGGTCGTTCTATGATGTTTAGCCTGGTAGATCCTCGTGGGAAGGGTCTACGGCGTGTAATACTCCCATGTGGATTTGGGGGTGTTACATTTATGGTATCGGAGCTTATGTTGTGGAAATCTAGACTGTCGGGTTGAGTCGAGTCGTGATTTGTTGAGTCGTGTTTTGTCGTTTCATCCGAGTTGTCGAGTTATCTAAGGTGTATGTTGACACGGTATGTCATCTGAGTTTTTGGTTGAGATTAGTATCGTGGGTGACCGTCATCTTCGTGCGACCTGTGGATGTAAGTCTCCTCTTCTATGTGAGATATCTGTGTTTCGTGATTTCATTTATGTGTATGTTGTGTGATGAAATCTGTTTTTGGTACTTGTGATGTACTATATGTGTGTTGAGCTAAATGTATTGATGGTTTGGACACCGAGTGGTGCAACATGATGTGGAAGCTTTGAACATTGATGTGTTCCAGGAAATGTATCGGCGGTAGAGTTTGTTGAGAAACTCAGATGAATGGTTTTGATGAATGATGAAACTTGGTTTTCATGAATTGTATTTGATTGGATTGGTGATCTTGTTTGTCATTTGGGCATGTGGTTTTAAATTCAGCTGTTTTGGATAGTTGTAATTATATCCGCTGCGTGTAGGTTTGAAAACGGTTTTCTAAAGGATTTCTTGGTCTTGAGTATGTTTGTGGAAAAATCAATTTTTGAGAAATATTTTAATCATGCGATTAAAACAACGGTCTAGTATGGACTTTGAAATTGGTTGAACTTTGACAAGCTGTTCGTGTATTTTCAAATGGCACCATCATACGGCTTTTGATAGATGTGTTTTAAAGTATTTCGGACATTGTAAAATATTACCGTCGTTTTTGGGTATGTTGAAAAGGATTCTAAGAAAATGATTTTTGTGTATTGGTGCTATTTTCAAATGATCAAGTAAATGATTTTAAAACCTTCACACCATAAAATTTCTTGTATTCATAAATCAAACATGATTTTTATTTCAAAAAGAGTGGAGGAAAAATCTATTTGAATTGTGTCAGTTAGCGCATGCTAACGTGCTAATTAGTGCATGCTAACGAGAATGGGCGGATATAGTGATTTAGTTAATGCACGCTAACCGTTGGCTTAGCGCGCGTTAAGATACATTGTGCTGCATGATTTGAATGTGATTGATTATATGTGGAATGCTTATGTTATGTATGAATAGGTTACCCACCCGGGGATGGTTCGGAGAAACCTGTGGGAGTCGATGCCAAGATAGCATGACCATGGGATACCTTATGTGCTGTTGATTGTGATGATGTGTAGTTTCTTATGGTCGTGATTGTATCAGGAATGGTCATAAATTTTCTATCAATGTGGTCTTATGATTCGTTTGCGATTGTGAGTTCCATCTGTTGCCATGGTAGTTCTTGTATTCGTGTTGATATTTGTTCCCTTATGTTGATACGTTATGATGAGCTGGATTTTCGGCATATTAATTTGCGATGTGTTGTGCTGAGTTGGTATCTTGGTGCGTTTCTCTACAATGTTACGTTTTGTTGTACTTAGTAATTATTTGTTCAGTACGCCGAGAGGTCGAGGCCGAGGGTGTGGACGTGGTCGTGGACGTAATCAGGAGCATGAGAGGGCGACTCACTCGTTGTCGAGTGCCAATCAGCTCAGTTTAGATGGTCGGGTTGACCCATCGCGTGATCAGGAGCAATCAGCTAGAGGTAATATTGGTGTTGGCACCGCTACCATCCTTCGTCAGGTGGCTGATCAGTTGGCGCAGATGAATCAAGCGGTGCACCAGAATGAGTCTCCCGAGGGGGATAATGGAGCTAGTAGGTGGTCGCGAGATGTGATGAAAATACACCCACCTCATTTTGCGGGTTCCTCTGACTTGTTAGGTTGGGAGAACTGGCTCTTTCAGTTTGGAAGAATATTTGATGCAGTGGCATGTCTCGATGAGAGAAGAGTACCTATTGCTCAGTATCTTCTCAATAAAGAAGGCTGATGGTGGCGGTATGGCGCTGCCAGATCGTATATCTACATGGGCTGAGTTTAAGACTGCCATGGAGGCATAGTACTGCCCATTGCCTGTTCGTGAACACAGGATCGTTGAGTTTTTATCAGCTACGCCCTAGGATGTGTCGATATCTAGGCGATAGTCGATTATAATCAGCAGTTGAGTAACGTTCGTGATTAAGTGAGAATTGAAGCGGACAATATCCAATAATTCAATATGCGCATGAAACCCCATATCCGTGAGATCATGGCTCCACTCATGTGTACCACTTTGAAGGAGTATCAGGACCGAGCTTTAGCCATTGAGATGGATGTTTCTGTGTCAGAGTCTAGTTCGGGAGGTAAGAGACAGAAGACCTCGGGTAATTTTTCCAGAGGGCAGAGAATTGAGTTCCGTGATCCTGTTGCTGGGAGCAATCCTTGTTCATTCGATCAGTCTAAGAATCTTACTCCAATGGTGAGTAAGGTGAATGGTGTGAAGATGTGTTGCAACTGTAGTCGTGTGGGCCATACTCGGAAGAATTGTCGCTCGCCGCAGGTTAACTGTTTTAGTTGTGGAGGGGCCAGTGGAGCCCAATGATGTTATCACGTGCTGTATTGTAGGTTATGTCTTGTGTGGAGATTTGATATTTGTTGTGTGAACATTTTGGTTTTGTTTGTGTCTACCTTGATATTTCTTATTTTAAGTTTCGGGACGAAACTTATTTTTAGTGGGGTAGAATGTAATACCAGAGATTTTCGTTTCTGGTTACGTTGAATTTTTCTACTGTTTTGTGGATTGTATGTTGTACGTGCATATATGTTCGTGTGACATGCATTGACGCATGTTGGTTGCAATTCAGATTTGTGCGTGTTTGTCGTTCTGTTGGGTAATATCGCTGTTATCATGAGTTCTGGAGCTATCTGTGCAATAAGAATAGCGCACGATACGTGCATGGATAGCGCGCGCTAGTGCAGAGTTGCTAGCGCATGCTAAGGCATAGTTAGTGCACAATAACCGGAGGTGCAGAAGCGATCCGAAGCTCCGGACTGGGTTGGATGCCTCGTTGCGCATGCTAACGATTGTTGTTAGCATACGCTAACCTGTCCTGTATAAAAACCAGACAACAGTCATATTCCCATTTTCTTTCCCATTTTTTCTTCCTCCGCGGGTGTGAGTCAAGGGCGACTAGTGTTCGTGTTCTTAATTATTTTATTCCATACGAGGGTGTTTTGGAGAGTTCTATGTGATTTTACTATCATCTAATCTGTTGTTCTTCGTCGGATCGAGGTATTTCCTTGATTTCTATTCGAGTTGACATTTTGCAGGTTTTATTCTTGATTTCATATTCGATCCAACTTTCATGAATCGGTTGTCGTAAAAATATTGTTTTGAACATGGTTTATGGATTGATTATCTTTACCTTCGGTTCGTTCAACCCGATGGGTGATGTTGGTGTTCATGAAGGGTCGTGAACATTTATTGTTCGATTAAATGTTCGAATGAGTTTTCCTTCAATAGTTTTATGTGATTCCCGTTTCTATTGGTCTTGATCCTCATTGTGATCGTACTTTTGTTGTGTCTTGCAGAATTTGTAGGTATTCAGAGTTTCCCGGTCGAGCCGTGTTCGTTGGAGTGTCCGGTATCGGTTATTAGTATCATGTTTATACGATTTGTGTCTTGTCAATAGAGGTTATGTGTTAGATTTACGATGATTGATTTACCTTGATGAGTATATATATTTCATATGCCGTGATTATAAACCAATTGTAGTAAATATGAACTAATTGCAACAAATACTCCGTGTTGATTATGTTGTACTTGATTGTTAATACTCTAGGAATCATGATGGTTGTGATGATTATGTCGGATTTATTTTATGCTTGGACGTGTATTGTGTGTTGTGTTATATGTGCAGGGTTGTGATAATCTTGTTGGTTGGTTGTACACGTGGTTGATCAATGTGTTATTGATGTTGATCGTTTGATTGTTGAGGTTGTGTTATGTGTGATAGTTGGGTAGAGTCGTGATAGACAAGTTGGTTGATTGATCGTGAATGTGTTGGTGTGATGTGAATGTGAATGTTTTGTGCTGGAATGCTAAGTTCACTCGTGTGGGTTCGACGGGGCCTACGAGGATTCATGGCACAGGTCCATGGGATCAGAACTTAGTATGTGCTGTTGTGGTCCGATCGTGCGGGTCTGACGAGGGCTACGATGACACATGGCACAGGTCCATGGGGTAAGGACACGGTACGTCCAACCATACGAATTCTACGGGACCTACGGTGACACGTGACACAAGTTCACAGTGTCGGGACTGGTTTTTGTGATTGTTGTGTTGGCTCAATCCGTGTGGGTTGCTGAATCTACAGAGACTCGTGGCAAGCGATCACGGAGTCATGAGCATGATTGACTATTGTAATTTACTAGGACTTACGGGTTACTACCGTAGGTTTGTCGAAGGATTTTCCAGGATCGCTCGACCACTTACATAGTTGCTTCAGAAAACTCAGAAATTCAAGTGGAATGCAGATAGGTAGAATAGTTTTGAGGAGTTGAAGAGGTGGTTGACTACCGCCCCAGTTCTAGCTTTGCCATAGGGGAACAATGATTTTGTGGTTTATAGTGATGCTTCAGGCCTCAGACTTGGATGTGTTTTGATGCAGAGAGATAGGGTTATTTCTTATGAGTGGATGTGTTTTGATGCAGAGAGATAGGGTTATTGCTTATGCGTCTCGTCATTTGAAACCATATGAAGAATATTACCCTACTCACGATTTGGAATTAGCTGTGGTCGTTTTCGCTTTAAAAATTTGGAGGCATTATCACTACGGATCGACGTGTAAGATTTACACGGACCATAAGAGTCCGAAGTATATCTTCAGCCAGAAGAAATTGAACATGAGGCAATGTAGGTGGCTAGAATTAATCAAGAACTATGATTTTGAGATTCTTTATCATCCGGGCAAGGCCAATGTAGTAGCGGTGGCAATGAGTCGTAAGCCGATGGCTCTTCAGATGTTAGAAGTAGTTACGCCCCAAATCAAGATCCAGCGGGATTTAATTTTTCAGAATATCGAAGTTTGGCTTCATAGAGTTCAGGTTCAGTTGTGTGCGTTAGAAATCACTTCGTCTTTGATTGATGACATCAAGGTGAGGCAGTATGATGACCCATTTTTAGTTCAGTTGAGAGAGGATGTGAAGAAAGGGAAAGCCTCTGGGTTTGTAATACAGGAGGACAGAATTTTAAGATTTTGAGGAAGATTGTGTGTACCATGTGATGTTGAGTTGAGACAGAAAAATATGAGAGAAGCTCATTCTACACCTTATTCCGTACATCCGAGTACAAGTAAAATATACAAGAATGTAAGGAGTAATTTCTGGTGGAGTAACTTGAAGACGGACGTTAGCGACTATGTATCGAAGTGTTTGACCTTTCAGTAGGTTAAGATCTAGCAACAGTGACCCGCAGGGTTATTGCGACCACTTCCTATTCTGGAGTGGAAGTGGGATGATATTTCTATGGATTTCATTACCAGCATGCCTAGGACTCGGACTGAAATGAACATGATTTGGGTTGGGTCATTGTCGATCAATTAACCAAATCTGCTCATTTTCTGGGTATAAAGGATACGTGGGGACTGGAGAGACTAGCTCGGGTGTTCTTTGCAGAAATCGTGAGGTTGCATGGGATTCCTAAGAGTATTATTTCTGATCGAGATGGTCGATTTGTATCACATTTTTGGCAGGCTGTTCATCGAGCTTTGGGGACCGAGTTGAGACTCAGTACATCCTACCATCCATGAGACACACGGACAATCGGAGTGGACGATACAAATGTTATAGGATATGTTGAGAGTCTATGCTTTAGACTGGAAAGATGATTAGGAGTCGCACCTGCCGTTGATTGAGTTTACGTACAACAATAGTTGACATGCCACGATCAAAATGGCACCATTTGAGGCTTTGTATGGAAGGAAGTGCATATCGCCGTTGTGTTGCGATGATGCATCTGAATTTATTGGTACCGAACCAGATTTAGTAGTTGAGATGAGAGAGAAGATTGCCTTGATTCGTGATAGACTATTCACGGCTCAGAGTCGACAGAAGTCCTATGCTGACACGCATCTCAGGCCGTTAGAATTTGAGGTTGGAGACCATGTATTACTGAAAGTATCGCCGACTCGGGGAGTTTACCGCTTTGGTCGGAAGGGTAAACTTAGTCTGAGGTATATTGGACCTTTTGAGATTTTAGAGCGAGTTGGATATCTTGCATATCTTTGGGTCTCCCGCCGTCCTTGAGTCACATGCATAACGTATTTCATGTCTCCCAGCTTAGAAAGTATATGTCGGGTCCCTGCCATGTTATTGATTTTGGAGAGATTGAACTGGGACCCGACATCATATTTGAGGAGAGACTGATTCAGATTTTGGAGCATCGGATAAAGCAACTTAGGCACAAGGTCATTCATTTGGTTAAAGTTAAATGGTCGAGGCATGGAAAGCAAGAGGCTATTTGGGAAACAAATGATAATATGAAGGCGAGATACCCCAAATTATTCATCTTGTAAGTTTTGGGATGAAACTTCTTTTTAGAAAGAGAGAATGTAATATGCACACTTTTCATTTCCATTTATTCCAACTGCAGTGATCAATCGGTACTCTATACGACTTTTACGTATCTCATACTGTATATTGTGCTCATTCTATTATCGTCATGCTTGAGCTATTTATTTATACTCGTCTTTGAATGTATCATATTGGATGGATATTTGTATGTCTCGTCATGTCACTATTGGTTAGAACAGCACTGCTGGTTACTGAGCATAATGTACGTTATGCTTAATACTTAACGTACGTTAGTTTATCTGTGTAGTTGAGTCAGTAGCCTCTGGAGTCATCTTTGCGTACGCTATCTGTAGGATATAACTTACGTAAAGGTTCATTATGTATGTTATCCCAGTTCCTCAACGTACGTAAAGATACCTAGGCATCAGGTCAGTGAGTACTGGACATTTGTTACGTACGTTATAGCTAGACCGTAGTGAGTACCTTTTACGTACGATAAGCTTGCTATGCAACGTACGTAACGTAACATGTGCATTGAGGCACTGAGTTTTGTGGGATTCGTTGCGTACGCAATTCAGATGCCTTAACGTACGTTAAAAGGTTAACTTACGTAATGCCGATGGTGTTGGATTCGTAACGATATTCACCTATATAAGCGGACTTCAGATATGATTTCGCCATTTTTTTTTCATCTTCTTCTTCTTCTCGGCGATTTTCCAGCTTGGTTCGGGGGTGAAGGTCGATTAAGGTCAGATATCATCACCCATCCATATTTTTTAGTTCCTAGCAAGAAGTAATCAACATCCTAACATTTCCCACCGTCCGAATCGAGATAAATCGACTTGAACCCTAATTTTTTGGGAATTTTGGGGGATTTTCTATGATTTCATCTTCTTAATCTGATTCGGCCGAGGTTGTTGTTGGATTATGGTTGTATACTCGAAATCCTTTGTTATCCTGGTAGTTTTGTGGAATAAATTTCGTGAATTCATCCATTAGTCGATTATGTTGGATTCTGCCATCGTAGTGTCCGACGAATTGTTCCTTCGTGTAGAACTTGGGATGGTTTCCTATGTTTTCGAGGTTTTGTGACTGATTATGTGTTGTTGTGTATTAGGAACGAACCTTTGAAGGGAGTTGGACCGAAACCCTTTCCTTTCATCGTTTCCTTCACGTCGTGTTATTCGAGGCAAGTACATGTATTATATTATGTTATGTGTGTTTCAAATTCGACATGAATGATGAATTGTGATAATGGGTGTGTGTGTTGTTGTTCTTCCACCCGGGGACAGTTCGACGGGACCTCTGGGGGCCGATACTAATGGGTATGGCCGCAGAAGTGGTTTCTCACATGGGGACGGTCCGACGGGACCTTTGGGGTCGATACTAATGGGTACCGACGCGGGTTTACCAAGTGTGGATTACCGTGGTATTGAGATATGATGACATGGTTTTCATGATAATGATATTTTGATGCAAATGTGATATTCCAGAATATTGTTAAAATATTTTCTAAATGTGGTGATATTGTTGAATCATATCTATATATAATGTCGTGTAGTTATATACTTGCACGAGCTATTCGAATGCTAACCCCTTAAATGGGAAAATGCGTTGCATTTCAGGTATTGGGCAAGCTGAGGAGCCAGCACGGATAACGCAAGCAGATGATGGTGAGGCATGATATTATAAGGCTCAAGTCTGGTGGTTCATTTTATAATGTTTATGTTGTCCGCCGGAGTCAGTCGAGTAAAAAAATTTCTATTTTAGAGATATAGTGGAAGTCCCCTGCATGGGCAATGGATTCATTTACTTTCTATTTTCCTGCATTTAAATCAAAATGTTTTGGCCGAGTCCACAACCTTATTTACCTTATTAATATTATCATTATGGGATTATTGTAATTTGTGTGAATATTCCTGGTAGACCTTGATAAAGGTTATACGGCGTGTAATGTCCCTTATGAGAATTGGGGTGTTACAAAATCTACTATCTACTAAGTGGTAGAACAATATGGTAAACATGTTTTGACTACTAGTGCAGCGACATACCTTTCTAAAGAGCAGTACAGTCTGCTTTAAAATGTCCTTATTGACCGCACTTGTAGCAATTGCCCATTGTCTTTTTGTTCGTTTCAGACTGTGGAGCCTTGCTTTTCATCTTGAGGGGCGTCACTTGCTTCTAGCCCACTTGCTTCTTTTTGTTCCCCCCCACTTAGATTTGGAAGTCGAAGCACCAGTTGCCACAAGAACTTGATACCCTTGTTAGAAGAGACCTTCAGCAACTTGAAGCTCTGTCAGTAATTATGTCAAAGTATATTCCCTACGATTCATATTGTAGTTTAGATGGAACTACTCGAAGCTTCAAGGCAAACTGCCTAGGATGATATCGACCTGTATTGCCGCATCGACAGTAGACTTTAAGATATCAAGTTTGATTAAATGAGAATTCATCTTTAGAACATCATCCCTTATTAGGGTCCCTTCAGCCATCTGGGTCGTCATCAAGACCCTTATAACATTTTGCCTGGACACTTGGTTTTGATGCTCGGATATCTACCCGAGATTCTGCATCATTTCTGCAGTCGTGCCCATCTCTTGATGCTCAAGTTGGAATACATATTATGAAGAAGCCAAATTGGAATATCGAGCCATGTCATTAGACTTCTCCACTTGCGGTATTATTTCACCTCACTAGGTGAAAAATCCTCATCTGGTTCATATGGGCATTCCTCAGTAAGAACAAATTTATGTTTTTCAGCAGTCAGGACAATATTAGGATTAAGTCTCCGATCAGTAAAGTTAGTGCTATCAAGTCTGTTTTTTAAGGATAACAACAAGTGGATTAAAAGATATTTTAGATAAAATTAAAACATTCATCACATAATGTGTAGCAAAATATATCGAGAAACCTTAAAACCACAATATATATGCTAGCAGCCAACATCCTGAAAAACCATACATGCAAGCCATGATCGTGTGGACGCTTACACACTTATTTCTCAAGTAGAGTTTTACGTCTGTAATTTTACTATCTAGTAAACTTGTGTTATGATAAGTAAAACTAATAGTTGATTCCTCTTGACCAAATATTAATTAACATAGTCTTTGATGGGGAGTTTATTGATTAATACACCCAAGTGAATATCATATTTTAACAACCTTATATTATTACTCTTTTTTAAATAATAGCCTTACAAATGGAGATGTCCTATCATTAAAAAATAATACTTAATTTTTGTTATCAATTGAGATTTAAAACTAGTGTACCCATAATTAACATATCCGATATGGATAAAGACCCTAATGGCAATGAGTATGCTAATTATTTCACAATTTAAATCAAATTAGAGGTCAATTTGATTTTACTTTGTAAAAATAAATCAACTCGATCACTTAGTTGTTTTGCCTCAAGATTTTTAATTTTTGTCGTCCTAGCACGCAGGGAAATATATCACGCGTATATGAATACACACCATACATTCAAGACAATAAAAACCATAAATAATACTAGAATAAATTAACTGTCCAATTATCATGGTCTTCGTCCACGAATTGAAAAATATCGGCTCAATATCTCCCACTGGATCAAGCATCTAGTCGCTACTCCTCGGTTCATAAGATTAAAAAATTAGAATTTTCTCTTTTTATGCAAAATTAATTACATAAAAAATAAGTTTAAAATCCTAGTTGTCTGGCGGATGCAAAGAATGGCGGTAAAACAGACCAGACACCAAACGACCCAACCTGAAACGGCAAACCGGCCCAGACCCGTCCACCTGTGACACAAAGTAGGCCGAAACCGCACTGCAGGCAATCTTGTGCTGCTCGGGAGTTCGGCAATCGTTGGTCGTGGCTTCTGTTGTAGGCTTCGCCTGGCATTCCGGTTCTTCCGTGATTTATTCGTGATTTGACTTTTGCAAATTCGATTATAATTCATACTAAATAAAATACATTGAATTGCAGCTTACACAGAAAAAAAACTCTAGTTCCACCCGTGGATTTTCTCATGAGAAAAAGTAATACATGTTTCAAACCGGGCCAAATTAATAATTTCATAAATAATAAAAAATTATTCATATAACCATGATAATTGGATCATGTAATCACCAAATTAATTAAGTTATTAAAATCCTAAAAATTGGCTTTGATACCAATTCCTGGAAATAAAACGCAGCTGAAGCGAGATTTGAGATAATTTGATAAACGTATTTTATACATCCACGAGCATAAGATCTATTTAAGTATGGTATTAATTAATTAATATGATTAATAAGCAAGCTAACTAGTGTTATTATTTATATTGCAACACCCCCGATCTATTCAGGAATATTACAGCGCCGTAAATCCTTTACATAAGGATTTACAAGGCTGAAGAATTGAAAAGACATTAACAGATACCAACGTATGAAAATAACGGAAATAAGATACAACAGTTCTGACCAATACTAAAAATACGAATATTCAATGGAAAAGTATTAATACATCACCAAATCCATATCATCATAAACGACTACGTACTCGAGTACTTATTAAAACGATACAAACGACAGACAAATAAACCCAGCCGGAACATCACTCTGCACCCTCGTCGTCATGCAACTCCAGTGGTTGTTTCCTTGCTCTCCTGGATCCTGAACATAAACAAAATATTCACCCCCGAAGGGGTTAGCACAACGATTGCTAGTACAAGTACCATAAGATATTATTCAACATCTCACGAAGAATAATAATAACATAAATGACAAAAGAACCAACGAGTCTTCTCGTGCGAGAAACTCAATAATAACATACACACATGATAATCACAACATGATATCACAACATACACATGGTAATTCCAATGATCCAGTGTTCACTGCCTAGACCCCCCGATGATTCTGTCAAACCAACCCAAGGTGGAAAAACCCGTCCGATGATCCAGTGCACGCTAGCATAGATCCCCCGATGATCCCGTCGGACCAACACGAGGTGGACATACAACAACGACATACATGTACAACAATATGTATAACATCAATACATAAAACAATTAAGGTACTTGCCTCGATTCGAAGACAAGAATACTACTTCCATGAAAAACAAAACACTCGAAGGTCGTCCCTCCGATCAATCACGTAGCAAGCTCGAACCTTAACAAAAGGAATAATATAGAATTTATTTCATGTCGTACGAATGTCTAACAATCCAATTTACGGCCAAAAGTTCATAAAACGTAATCTGCCTGAACTACTTAGCGTGCGCTACGTATTCAACGTAGCGTGCGTTAAGCCTGCTCGTTAGCGCACATAAACAATCTAAGCCTAGCGTGCGCTAACTATGTATCGACCGTCCTCACTGGTCATCCGACTGACTCGCCTGATGACTTAACGTACGTTACGTACCAAACGTAGCGTATATTAAATATGCCCAATAGCGTACGTTAATCTGCATAGCTTAGCGTACACTAAGCGTGCATGGCAGTTTCACTACTGGGCAGCAGACCATTCTAACGGTGATGAAATTACAAACTCCACAGTGATTAATCATAGGTTATCCGTCTACATGTCATGATCATAAATTTATGAATGATCTTACGGATTCAAACATCTTTGAATTTTAAGGAAATGAATATCATCACAACTCTTGTATTCAAACTCGATTATCATTCTCATGTGAAGTTGGTGATCTCAGGTTGATGCACTAGATTCCATTATCATTATCATATTCAGACTTCATCTTGAAGGTGAACTAACAATTCCAACTACGAGGTTTCAACGATGATATTATAAGCATAATCGTTCCCACTTCTAAACATGATGTTTGTTGAATAATTCACAAATGAAACTCAATATCTTGATAGCATGATTCATATAACTCTTCAGAACACGAGTCTAAGGGTGGAGAAAGAATTAACATACCTTAATATGAAGATAACACCAAGTCAAAAAGGTAGAATCCAGCTCCGGTTGTTTGTATGCCAATCCAAGGTGTTTCCCCACTTCAACGATCAATCACAAGTCACATTCAATCTCCAATGATCAAGTAGATGTGTTCTAAGTGTGTTTAAGGAGGATAATGGGCTCTCTGGACTATCAAGTAATGAGGACGAGTGAAGGGAACAAGAAGAAATGGAGTGTTGTCCCTTAAATAATGTTTCTGCACATTAGCTAATTAGCGCACGCTACCCTACTTCCCTTAGCGCAGGCTAAATAAGAGTTGACTCCAAAACTGTCCAGTTCCGCCCGCGGGAATCTTATCCGGACCCACGTCCGGCTGGCGCATGTGCTAGCCATCTAGCTCAATAATTGACTGCCTAGCGCACGCAATTCTTCATTCATAGCGTGCGCTAGTTGTAGCCCGATAACGCACGTTAAGCTACATTCTTAGCGTGCGCTATCACGAGTTTGCATGAGAAGTTTTGCATGTTGTTATACTTATGTACAAGGATACAAATATGAGAAATATCATACTCCAAATATCGAGATCACAATTCCGAATAATACAGGGTTCAAATACAGATGAAATACACAATAATAAATCCGGATATTGCATACTCTCCTTCTAAAAAGAAGTTTCGTCCCGAAACTCAAGACGAAAATAACTCTGGATATCTGGACTTCATGATATCTTCTGTTTCCCAAGTGGCTTCTTCCACCCCGTGGCATGACCATTGAACTTTGACCAAAGCGATTGGTTTGTTCCTCAACTGCTTAATTCGACTCTCGAGTATCTTGACTGGTCTTTCCTCAAACGTTCCATCCCGAGCGACTTCGATCTCGCCGAAATCAATGACATGACTAGGATCCGGTATATATATCTGTAATTGGGATACGTGGAACACATTATGAACATGGCTCAATGACGGCGGTAATGCCAATCTGTATGCCAACACTCCAACTCTCTCGAGGATCTCAAATGGTCCGATATATCTCAGACTCAGTTTTCCCTTCCTTCCAAAACAAAAGATTGCCTGAGTAGGAGAAACCTTTAAAAGTACGTGGTCTCCAGTACTGAACTCCAATGGGCGACGGCGTACGTCTGCATAAGATTTCTGTCGACTCTGGGCAGTCAATAGCCTTTTACGAATCAAGGCTATCTTTTCTCGTGTCTGTACGATTAACTCTGGTTCTGTCCCGATCAAATCTGATGAATCGTCCCTGTTAGGGATATGCCCTCGAATGCCACTCAGAGGATGAGAGAGTGAGAGTATTTGTATTGTAATTATGAATATTTAATAAGGCAATAATTATTTTTATATTATTGTATATCACTGGCATTGTGATTTGGTATATAGAATAATAGTCCTTGCATTTGAGAGCAAACATTCTACTCCTTATGGAGATAATGACATAGGCACTTGAAGTGTTTAGAGCTCGAATGCTTAACTCGTTCGCAAGTAGATAAAACTTAAGTGGGCAATAAGTTTAGACAAGACTTGTATAACGTGTACTTTGACATGTAGAGTGCCGGTCTTCACTAAGAGTTAGTGGGAGCACACGTTATAGGTATGCTAATGAGATTAGTGTACTCGAACACGACTCACCTCGATTCGGTCACATGGATATCACTTAGGGTTTGTCAATGACTGGATCGAAAGGTTGTGATAGGTATACGTGGACCTTTGACTTGAGGTTTCAGTAGGAGATGTGCTTGTGATATTGAGTCAGTCATTAGAGTAGTTCGATCCAATCACCGGTGGGTGGGGTCAACCTCGAAATGCAACTTAGTAGGCAACCAGCAGTCTCTACTGAATACCAAGATAGAATTCTTTCTCTTGTAAGTGAGCAGGTAAATTTCCTATGCGGTTAATGGCAAATGAGATTATAAGTCTTTGGCCAAAGCATTTAGAGCTAGTTGTATTTGATACACGAGAGCTCGATGATCTCGGTTTGCATTAATGAAGCGATCAAGTTCTGGTAGGGTTTGACTTTTCCGTGACCCTAATACTTGACCGGGACATATGATTGAAGGGTTTATACGTATACGGTATTCACGACATAATGGTTTTGGAATGATCCGATCATTCGTTCTTAGTTGGGTTACGGTACGAAGCACTAGACTGGCTAAGTGTTACCCGTACTCCTTGGTTCCTCCCATTGCCGACTAAGACGGACCTACGGAGTCGCGCACAAGGATATTTGATGGATAAATATGTATTTATTATCTCTTCATTAATATTGGATATTAGATATCTAATTTGATTTATTTGATAAATCATGCGGTCTAGTGAAAGATTCCCCGAGTAGGAGAAACCTTTAAAAGTACGTGGTCTCCAGTACTAAACTCCAATGGGCGACGGCGTACGTCTGCATAAGATTTCTGTCGACTCTGGGCAGTCAATAGCCTTTTACGAATCAAGGCTATCTTTTCTCGTGTCTGTACGATTAACTCTGGTTCTGTCCCGATCAAATCTGATGAATCGTCCCTGTTAGGGATATGCCCTCGAATGCCACTCAGATGATGAGAGAGTGAGAGTATTTGTATTGTAATTATGAATATTTAATAAGGCAATAATTATTTCTATATTATTGTATATCACTGGCATTGTGATTTGGTATATAGAATAATAGTCCTTGCATTAGAGAGCAAACATTCTACTCCTTATGGAGATAAGAAGATAGGCACTGGAAGTGTTTAGAGCTCGAATGCTTAACTCGTTCGCAAGTTGATAAAACTTAAGTGGGCAATAAGTTTAGACAAGACTTGTATAACCTGTACTTTGACATGTAGAGTGCCGGTCTTAACTAAGAGTTAGTGGGAGCACACGTTATAGGTATGCTAATGAGATTAGTGTACTCGAACACGACTCACCTCGATTCGGTCACATGGATATCACTCAGGGTTTGTCAATGACTGAATCGAAAGGTTGTGATAGGTATACGTGGACCTTTGACTTGAGGTTTCAGTAGGAGATGTGCTTGTGACATTGAGTCAGTCATTAGAGTAGTTCGATCCAATCACCGGTGGGTGGGGTCAACCTCGAAATGCAACTTAGTGGGCAACCAGCAGTCTCTACTGAATACCAAGATAGAATTCTTTCTCTTGTAAGTGAGCAGGTAAATTTCCTATGCGGTTAATGGCAAATGAGATTATAAGTCTTTGGCCAAAGCATTTAGAGCTAGTTGTATTTCATACACGAGAGCTCGATGATCTCGGTTTGCATTAACAGAAAGCATAGTGTCAAGTTACAGTAGGGTTTGACTTTTTCGTGACCCTAATACTTGACCGGGACATATGATTGAAGGGTTTATACGTATACGGTATTCACGACATAATGGTTTTGGAATAATCCGATCATTCTGTAACACCCCCAAGTTATTCAGGGTATATTACAGCGCCGTGAGCCCGGCCGTGGGACCCACAAGGCTAAACATACGCGGAACTATAAACTTGACCGATAAGGTCTACATACAATAGAAAGAAAGACGATACAAATGGTATTCGAAACCATAAACAATGAAACCATATACATCACTGCACAAATCAATACCTCGGCAACACAGTAGGAACATCAAGGAAGCGAAATACAATACTCGAGTATTTAAAAATCCATTCCAAGACAACAACACTGAATGGAGGAAACCAAAAGAGATAACCGAGACAAGACACGGTATCACACTTGCCCATCATCTTCATGCCGACCGGTACCGTCTGTCCGCTCTCCTGGAACTGAAATACATGAAACGTATTTCCCCCATAAAGGGGTTAGCCGTCGAATAGCTAGTGCAAGTATAACAATATGAAACATAATACTTCTCGACAATAAAGTAAATGTAATCCGTCAATTCATCAATATCCGTCAATTCATCAATTTCCGTCAATTCATCAATTTCCGTCAATTCATCAATTTAAGACTAGTATTCCGGAATAACTAAATCTCATAGCATCTCATCAATACATATATGAATACCGTGGAACCGCACCAGAGGCTACGGAACCCTCAGAGGACCCGTCGGTCCGTCCCGGAGTGGTTAATTCATATTATCCATGGAATCGCACCAGAGGCTACGAAACCCTCAGAGGACCCGTCGGTCCGTCCCGGAGTGGATATAAATAAGCATGCCAACATTATTTCATATGAATGCCGTAGAAACGGTTCGTTCATATCAACCATGGAATCGCACCAGAGGCTACGAAACCCTCAGAGGACCATAGGCCCGTCCCGGAGTGGCTAGAAATAATCATATCATCAATATTTCATACTTTCAAAGTCGAGAACGTACAATCATAAATGTATACTTGCCTTAATAAACGTTATCAAGATCCCGAAGAACACGGTTCGACGGAAGTTTGAACCACGAGGAAGACAACGAGCGGAAGGGTTTCAACTCGAGTTCTTCACAAGAATTCGACCCTAACAACATAAATTCAATAAATCATCGATCATACGAGGAAGAATAATCGTAGAACGCCCGAAAACCCCTCTATGACATTTCTAGGACACCTTCAAGGCGTCGGTCAAGAACTCGACCAAAACAACGAATCGATACGATCCAACCATGGGATAACAAGGAAATGATACAATACATCTAAATAATCATCAATCCTTCACAATCCTAAGTTAAATCGGATTAAACGGACGAAATCGAACAAAATACCCAAAATCCCCAAAATTAGATTTCTAGAAAATCGGCACGATTCGCTCGATCAAAGGATGTTATCGGACGAATGATTGATGATATAACCCAAGGAACTCCATGGATATGTTGCTAAACAACATGGCTTCAAGCTTAGAACACGCCCGGCTACGGAAGAGGAGAAGAAGAAGGTGAAAAATGGCAAGAAAAAGCGTCTGCGGGGCCTTTTATAGGGGTTGGCGCTGCCGGACACGGCCGTGCGGTCGGCACGGTCGTGTTGCATGATTGGCAGCGAGGACTCGACCGTGTCCCGCTGACACGGTCGCGCGCCGAGGGCCTTCCGACAGCGACCCGCCCGGCGGCGGCCCAGGCATGACTCGACCGTGTCCCGGGACACGGTCGGGCGTGTCAGCGATCGTTCGAGCCTATCCTAAGAGTACGGCACGGGCCGTGTCGGACGACACGGCCGTCTGGTCGGCAGAAACTTCGGCATTTCGGACGAGTACGGCACGGGCCGTGTCGGACGACACGGCCGGGTTCGGCCGGCGTGATCGCCAATAACGAGCGGGTGAGCTAAAGCGACCATAACTCTCTCGTCCGGACTCCGATTGACTCACCGTTTGAACCATTGGAAAGCTAACTGGATGCTCTATAATATTGCAAAGATTCAGAATTTTTGGAGTTTCCAAGAATTTACGGTGATTTAACAAAGTCGAACTCATACGTGGAAAAGTCGCTAAAGAACACGGAATTCAACGAGCGATACCGAAACGAACTCGGATGACAAAAAGTGTAGAAGTAATCATTCTCGGGATGACGAAACGGTCCCAAGAGAGTTGTCAAAAACGGACTTCCGCCAAAAAATAGAAAATTTCCGGAAACAAAATTACGGGTATTACATTCTACCCTCCTTAAAAGAAGTTTCGTCCGAAACTTAAAGCAGCAGGAGAAGAAATATTTCGCAGAAAAACTCAACGAGATACACAAGAGCGAAACTTACGCCCAAACGGCGAATAATCAATATAGAACACAACAATACATTACCCGAAGGTAAACCAAACCAATGCCGAAAAAGATACGAATTCACAATGCCCGAAGGCTCCAACGGAAATACCGATACATCACAATGGCCTGAAAGCCGAACAGCCCAAAGCTGCAAATCATCATAAAATAGATCTCAATGAGACCAACCTGACTGTCGGACATACCCCTCGGCGTATGAACAACCAGTCGCAAATCGTCGGACATATCCAATACAACATGGACTACGAACGATCAATCAATAAAGCTCAAGAGGGACATCACAGTACGCCCGATCCGGAAATGTGTCCGTGCACATGTCCACCCCGTATACGGAATCCAGAATATACGTGTGACAATGTACCTAATTAGCCTCAAGAACTACGTCTCGTGTGCACGGTCCAATGCGGAAATATCCACGCATGACCATCGGGTGCCCGGCTAAAAATCCTACACATAACCAATCGCCACGCAGACATGATTCCGGATATGCCACGATGCAACATGACAACGAAACTCAAGGGATAAAACATCCAATATGGATCATACGACTCACCAAGTGAACGATGACACACGAATAATGAAAGATCGGCACGACCAACAATATTCAAAGCAACCATCCTAGGATCAAAATCCCTAAGGACCGATTAACACGAGCAACGATCACAACACAACAGTTCGGGAAATCCTCAACCCTCAGCGAACACAAAATTATCGAGTTCACAAAAGTAATAGTGTGCTGCCTTGAGTCGGCCAACACGGCAATAATAATCCAACGGATGGGAACTCTCCTCGACAGTCCCAATTCAATACTTCGATTACCGTAGAATGGCCAATCGATAACAACGATACAATGGATGAGAATATCTTTGACAACGGATGGGAATTATCTTCGATAATCCCAATTCAATACCTCGATTACCTTAGAACGGTCAATCGATAATCAATGATACGATAGAATAGATGTCCCGGTGTCTTAAACCGACCACCGAAACGGAGATGACAAAAGGATATATCAAACGTCCCCAATCGGTTAACGCAACATCATAGCAACAGACCTAATTCGATGACAAAGATTCAACGATGTCTCAGAACGACATTAATCGCGAATAATAATAATCGATACATCGATACCGCGAACCGGCTATCGATAGCAACTTTACCAACAAGTATCGTAATGCCTTGAACCGGCTATTTACAAACAACAGTAACATTTGGCATAATTTGTCGACGGGTGTCGTATCAAACAATCCCCTGTTATCAATAAAATCATAAGGAGGCCAAGTCTTGAAATGATACACACATTCGTACACATACACGATAACATTAGTCTCATGATTAGTACGAGTATAAAGCTTGCCTCGATATCAATTCAACGTACTGTTACCAATTCAGTTGATTTCGTCTTACGAATTCCCTCAGTCTCGACCAAGTTAATCTACGAACCCTTCAACCTTAACCGCAACACAACAGTCATAATTCACGATCAAACATCATACCTTATTGTAAAGCGAAGGATTGATAATCAACCGGTTCGATGACGACCAATATCAATACCACCAAACCACGAACTCAATCGTTTTACCATATCTCGACTAATCACAACCGAACAATCCAACTCGGACACTTACAAATCCCGTCCACAATACGAGTGAAATATGATGATCATATCGAACCAATTCGGACCAATAATAAGGGTCTAAATGTTCCAAACTCAATTCTTAAATACGAATTGACAAGGTTCCCTTCTCGTAAATCCATCGTTAAAATTTACTTATGACCGTCATCAATTCGAATCATCCGATCGGGTTCAAAACAATAGATAATCATATTAAAAAGGTTATCAAACAATCCAATCATTCGATTTGAATATTTGCTCCATATGTATGGGCTTCCAAATTGAGATGAATAATAGTCTCATCAAACTCATAATCACATTCGTATTCCTATACGAATATTATTCCCAACACCTAGTTTAGCTCTAGATATGAATATTCCATATTCATTTTCCAAAACATCAACACTTCTAAAAAAAATTTTCATCACCTCGGATAATTCAAGAGTTCTGCAAGAACATGAAATATCCGAAATCACGCTCGAACAACATATCCGAGGTATATATCTCCATGTTACCATTTTCTTCATCATGTCATTCATACAACCTCAAGAATCACAACAAAACCCTTATCGTCATATGAAGAAGATCTCAATAATCATATCAACATCCGAAATCTCTTATTACAATTCCAATAAATCTCGTATAACATTATCACATGATACCATAATTGTAACACCCCGCATCCTCCTGGGAATATTACACGCCGTAAACCCTTCTCACAAGGATTTACTGTGCTAAGCACAATTTCCACGTCATTCCAAAAATGCTAAAAAGACCGATGACGGTAATATTTTTCAAATACTAAAAAAATTATTTTCCAAATACCGTCAAACGATCAAGGTTAAAATGCCAAAACTCGATTTAGGGAATCGGTTTTACAAAATAAAGTTTCGATTGGCAAAATACCAAAATCCATTTCAAAAATACTCACGCAATGTGGATAAAGTACAGTCCAATTTATGCATTTTCATTGAAATAAGACGAACATCAAAATACACGATTCCCAACATACTCCCTCCCGAGTAGTAATCCAAAAAAAAAAAAAAAAAAATGAGCCACTATCAAAGGGATACGAGGATTACCTTGTATGGACAAACCACGAAGAAAGAATAATTGAACTCCTTTTCAAGAATCATTAAATCATCATAGTCATCATATGGCCTCAAGAACATCAAGATCTCTATGATTCCATAATCATAATCAACATATTCAAAGCATATCATTATCTTCCTTCGGCATAAACCTCATAGAATATGGATAACACAAGAAATCACTTCAAGAATCAACAATAGTTCCATAACCAAGCTCTAATTCCATGATTCCAAGCTCACAATCATGTTAAAAGTGTTTAGAACACTCTTAAAAGTGAAGAGGGACGAGTTTTGGAGAGAAATATCTCAAAGGATCGTGAGAGAAATGAAAGGCAACACTTCAATCTATAAATTGCACTCTCATTACGTACGTAGGTGTCCTTTCTTAACGTACGTAACAACTTTAACGTGCGTAATCCAAAATCCATAACGTACGTAACCATCTCACTGTCTCATTCCGCGCCTATTACGCACGTAACCCATACCATATAACGTCGTAATATACCGGTTGACTTGCTACAAGATAATGGTTGTGTTACGTGCGTAACACGTCGTATAACGTCGTAACACGACGTTGACTCACTGTCAACCTTCTCCGCCGAAAGTTGCCAAACAGGGTCCCACCCGCCTCACATGACTCGGTTACGTCCGATGCCTTAAATGCACGTAATACCTTAGCCTTGACGTACGTAACCATGCCAATCTTACGTACGTAATCTCACCTCATTAACGCACGTAATAATTCCATACTTAGCCAATTTCAACAATTCTGTCCAAAGTCATGACATACCAAATACGAGCATACGGCAAAATCAATACATATACTCAATTCAATAACATTTTCAACGTTCACAACGTCCTCGAGCATAATTAACCATCCACGATATCCAATATATAAACGAAAAAAAAATATCCGAAAAATCGGGGTATTACACTCTACCCCCCTTAAAAATAAGTTTCGTCCTCGAAACTTGCAATCACTCGCACAAACATTTCAACGGAAAATCCAAAATCACCAAGATAACACTGAATTATCGAATAATCCTAACAACATACTTACAGGTCAGTGAAGTCGATGATCTCCAGTGATACTAGCATGCGACTCCTAAACAAAGTCTCAACATAATACCGTTACACACCAATATCGCAATTAGCAATTTAACAAAATCTCAAGGAAGAGTTCACGTCCGTGACCACGGTCACGATTCTTCCTACTTTCAGTCAACATTCTGAAGGGCACATACGTGCGTAAGTATAATCCAAATCGCACATTCCCGAAGTGACCAATTCCCAAGAATACCAAGCTATAAACGAAACGATTAAGAAAAATACAAGAAGAGTGAGAGGACTTACAAGTGCCGGTCGCACTGTGATGATGGCAGAGTAGTGATATCAGGCAAATGCCGACTCAATCGACCCAAAAGACCGGCACCTAGGTATCCATAAACCTAAGCTCTGATACCATATTCTGTAACACCCCCAAGTTATTCAGGGTATATTACAGTGCCGTGAGCCCCGCCGTGGGACCCACAAGGCTAAACATACGCGGAACTATAAACTTGACCGATAAGGTCTACATACAATAGAAAGAAAGACGATACAAATGGTATTCAAAACCATAAACAATGAAACCATATACATCACCGCACAAATCAATACCTCGGCAACACAGTAGGAACATCAAGGAAACGAAATACAATACTCGAGTATTTAAAAATCCATTCCAGACAACAACACCGAATGGAGGAAACCAAAAGAGATAACCGAGACAAGACACAAGATCACACTTGCCCATCATGTTCATGCCGACCGGTTAACCGTCTGTCCGCTCTCTCGGAACTCGAAATACATGAAACGTATTTCCCCATAAAGGGGTTAGCCGTCGAATAGCTAGTGCAAGTATAACAATATGAAACATAATACTTCTCGACAATAAAGTAAATGTAATCCGTCAATTCATCAATATCCGTCAATTCATCAATTTCCGTCAATTCATCAATTTAAGACTAGTATTCCTAATAACTAAATCTCATAGCATCTCATCAATACATATATGAATACCGTGGAACCGCACTGCAGGCTACGGAACCCTCGGAGGACCGTCGGTCCGTCCCGGAGTGGTTAATTCATATTATCCATGGAATCGCACTGAGGCTACGAAACCCTCGGAGGACCCGTCGGTCCGTCCGGAGTGGATATAAATAAGCATGCCAACATTATTTCATATGAATGCCGTAGAAACGGTTCGTTCATATCAACCATGGAATCGCACTGTGAGGCTACGAAACCCTCGAGGACCATAGGCCCGTCCGAGTGGCTAGAAATAATCATATCATCAATATTTCATACTTTCAAAGTCGAGAACGTACAATCATAAATGTATACTTGCCTTAATAAACGTTATCAAGATCCGAAGAACACGGTTCGACCGGAAGTTTGAACCACGAGGAAGACAACGAACGGAAGGGTTTCAACTCGAGTTCTTCACAAGAATTCGACCCTAACAACATAAATTCAATAAATCATCGATCATACGAGGAAGAATAATCGTAGAACGCCCGAAAACCCCTCTATGACATTTTACCGGACACCTTCAAGGCGTCGGTCAAGAACTCGACCAAAACAACGAATCGATACGATCCAACCATGGGATAACAAGGGAAATGATACAATACATCTAAATAATCATCAATCCTTCACAATCCTAAGTTAAATCGGATTAAACGGACGAAATCGAACAAAATACCCAAAATCCCCAAAATTAGATTTCTAGAAAATCTGACCTGATTCACTCGATCAAAGGATGTTATCGGACGAATGATTGATGATATAACCCAAGGAACTCCATGGTTATGTTGCTAAACAACTTGTCTTCAAGGTTAGAACACGCCTACTACTAAGAGGAGAAGAAGAAGGTGAAAATGGCAAGAAAAACGTCTGCGGGGCCTTTTATAGGGTTGGATCGCTGCCGGACACGGCCCGTGCGGTCGGCCGGGCACGGTCGTGTTGCACAGTTGGTCGACAGGACTCGACCGTGTCCCGCTTGACACGGTCGCGGCGCCGAGGGCCTTCCGACAAATGACCCGCCCGACAAATGGGCATGACTCGGCCGTGTCACGGGACACGGTGGCGTGTCAGCGATCGTTCCAGCCTATCCTAAGAAATGCAGACGGGCCGTGTCGGACGACACGGCCGAGTCTGGTCGGCGAAACTTCGGCATTTCGGACGAGTACGGCACGGCCGTGTCGGACGACACGGCCGGTTCGCCGGCAGCGATCGCCAATAACGAGCGGGTGAGCTAAAACGACCATAACTCTCTCGTCCGGACTCCGATTGACTCACCGTTTGAACCATTGGAAAGCTAACTGGATGCTATATAATATTGCAAAGATTCAGAATTTTTGGAGTTTCCAAGAATTTACGGTGATTTAACAAAGTCGAACTCATACGTGGAAAAGTCGCTAAAGAACACGGAATTCAACAGAACGATACCGAAACGAACTCGGATGACAAAAAGTGTAGAAGTAATCATTCTCGGGATGACGAAACGGTCCCAAGAGAGTTGTCAAAAACGGACTTCCGCCAAAAAAATAGAAAATTTCCGGGAAACAAAATTACGGGTATTACACATTCGTTCTTAGTTGGGTTACGGTACGAAGCACTAGACTGGCTAAGTGTTACCCGTACTCCTTGGTTCCTCCCATTGCCGACTATGACGGACCTACAGAGTCGCGCACAAGGATATTTGATGGATAAATATGTATTTATTATCTCTTCATTAATATTGGATATTATATATATAATTTGATTTATTTGATAAATCATGCGGTCTAGTGAATTGAAATTAATTACTGGGTAATTAATTTAATTCATAAATAATTATTTCTTGGAAATATATTATTATAATTTTGTATTTGATAAAATTAATTAATTGGATTAATTAATTAAGTATAAATACATTTGGGATAAAACGAAGTGTATTTAACGGACTAGACACGCGAACGTCCGGTACACGAACCGAGTGGCTCAGGTCATTTTCTCACCAAACCTATGTAGGCCGCCCCTCCCTTCCTTTCATGTGGTGTGTGTTGTGTGTTTAATTGTTTAATGGGTTGAAGACAAAAGGATGATATTTCATATCTCATCATTTTTTATATCATCTCCATTATATAATGTAAATATCTTCACATTATGTGGATACTTTGAATAACAAAGACACACACCTTGCAAAACTTCAGCCGTGATCAATAGGAATCATCCCTGTTAGGGATATGCCCTCGAATGCCACTCAGAGGATGAGAGAGTGAGAGTATTTGTATTGTAATTATGAATATTTATTAAGGCAATAATTATTTCTATATTATTGTATATCATTGGCATTGTGATTTGGTATATAGAATAATAGTCCTTCCATTTGAGAGCAAACATTCTACTCCTTATGGAGATAAGGAGATAGGCACTGGAAGTGTTTAGAGCTCGAATGCTTAACTCGTTCGCAAGTCGATAAAACTTAACTCGGCAATAAGTTTAGACAAGACTTGTATAACGTGTACTTTGACATGTAGAGTGCCGGTCTTCACTAAGAGTTAGTGGGAGCACACATTATAGGTATGCTAATGAGATTAGTGTACTCGAACACGACTCACCTCGATTCGGTCACATGGATATCACTCAGGGTTTGTCAATGACTGAATCGAAAGGTTGTGATAGGTATACGTGGACCTTTGACTTGAGGTTTCAGTAGGAGATGTGCTTGTGACATTGAGTCAGTCATTAGAGTAGTTCGATCCAATCACCGGTGGGTGGGGTCAACCTCGAAATGCAACTTAGTGGGCAACCAGCAGTCTCTACTGAATACCAAGATAGAATTCTTTCTCTTGTAATTGAGCAGGTAAATTTCCTATGCGGTTAATGGCAAATGAGATTATAAGTCTTTGGCCAAAGCATTTAGAGCTAGTTGTATTTCATACACGAGAGCTCGATGATCTCGGTTTGCATTAACAGAAAGCATAGTGTCAAGTTACAGTAGGGTTTGACTTTTTCGTGACCCTAATACTTGACCGGGACATATGATTGAAGGGTTTATACGTATACGGTATTCACGACATAATGGTTTTGGAATAATCCGATCATTCGTTCTTAGTTGGGTTACGGTACGAAGCACTAGACTGGCTAAGTGTTACCCGTACTCCTTGGTTCCTCCCATTGCCGACTATGACGGACCTACAGAGTCGCGCACAAGGATATTTGATGGATAAATATGTATTTATTATCTCTTCATTAATATTGGATATTAGATATATAATTTGATTTATTTGATAAATCATGCGGTCTAGTGAATTGAAATTAATTACTGGGTAATTAATTTAATTCATAAATAATTATTTCTTGGAAATATATTATTATAATTTTGTATTTGATAAAATTAATTAATTGGATTAATTAATTAAGTATAAATACATTTGGGATAAAACGAAGTGTATTTAACGGACTAGACACGCGAACGTCCGGTACACGAACCGAGTAGCTCGGGTCATTTTCTCACCAAACCTATGTAGGCCGCCCCTCCCTTCCTTTCATGTGGTGTGTGTTGTGTGTTTAATTGTTTAATGGGTTGAAGACAAAAGGATGATATTTCATATCTCATCATTTTTATATCATCTCCATTATATAATGTAAATATCTTCACATTATGTGGATACTTTGAATAACAAAGACACACACCTTGCAAAACTTCAGCCGTGATCAATAGAAAGTAAGGGAGAAAATTTTTCGTGTTCGTGTCGGTAATCGGGATTTTCGGTGTTGGATCATTCAAACAAGCTACAACGAGTTGGATTCGTGTTCGTGTCGGTAATCGGGAAAAGGCTTGCTCGGGTTTTTCCTTCGAAGATTATATTATCAAATGACTACGAGGGTAAGTATTCTTTGTTTTTCATCCTCGTTATTTATATTTGTTTATACGATGCTGGATCGGTCCGTTTTTTGGGGTTTGGTTTTATCCGGTTGGACCGGTTTATTTTCCGCTGCGTATTTCATTTTTAATCACCCAACCCGACAGTGGTATCGGAGAGAGGTCTATGCAATTGTATATTCGATATTTGCATTTGGAATGCTTGATTATTTTTTTTAGGATTTAGAATCATAATTGTTTTAATTGTTGATGTTTAATTGTTCATCTAAAAATTATTTTTCACGATTTTATGTTACAATATAAATCTATTTTTCTTTTGAAAAACTGATTTAATTGTGTAATATAAAAATTAGAAAAATATTATTTTTGAATTCGGGACAAAAAAAAAAATAAGCCGGAAAATTGGCCGGATCCGTGATTCGAAGTCTTAGGAAATTTCTTGGTCAATTTAATTTGGTAATTTGAAATTCTTGAGCTTGGATGGCGGCCTGTAGGAGTGGGCTTGGCCCGAGCCTTGTGTTTTCCGACTCCGTTTTTATATTTCGTTCGGTAAGTTAATTTCCCGCAAATTAAATTGGATCTAATTTGACTAAAATATAATTATGGTAATTTTATTTTAAGGGAATTAATTTAATGAAATATTTATTTTGTTCGGTGCAAATTAAAATTAACGGTTAAATAAATTAATTGGACTAATTCTAATTGTTGGATTAATTTTTGTTGATTAGATCAATTTTAGATTAATCATTATTGCAATTTATTTTAATGTAATTGTTGCATTAATTTTGAATGGGGTTCATGGACCTAGTTTTGAATCGTTTATTTTGTTCGATTGAGTTGTAAAGGCTGTTTTGAGCCTATTTATTTTAATAGAAAATTTGTATAGGATGCAATTTTTCAAATGTAAAATTTATATGTAATGACGAAGACCGGAGGAAGATCCGCTTGAGAAGACGAAGATTCAAGACCGAAGACATGTAATAAGATTACGATGTTTTTGTTCTAGGAACGGTCCATGAACTGCATGTTGTTAGTTTTAGGTTGTGTATGTTTTCATATTGTATGACAAACAAACAAACCGACAAACCGCGCTTATAAACGGATTAATGTGCAAAGTGTAACATATAATCGCGTTAATACTCCCACTTACAAACACTAAGTTATAAAGGTTACGAGGTTTCCTACCCTCCGTCAAACTCATGGAAAATTGAAATCTAAAATCGGAATATTATTCTTCCGAGTATGTCGGGGTAATATTTTTGGGGAAAGTTGATAAATTCCTAGAGTGCATTAGATGCCTTTGATTGTGACAAATCAAACCCCTATAAACCGTATGGGTTGCCGGGTAAGATTCAATTGTCGGACTAATAGGAGTTGACGGTTTAAACTTAGATAGTTCAGCGAGCCATAGAAACCGAATGGGTTGAGGGCAAGTGAACTAGGGGTAAAAGAAGATCGAATCATCCATTAGATGGGTTGGTGTTAGACACCACTTTATAAAGAATAATATAATAGAAACTGTATGGGTTGCCCTCTATTAAACTTTGTAAAGAAATCGATCACCACTATGAAGTCACCCAAGACTTCCGAATTTCACATGGGAGTGTGTAAATGCCGATAAAATAGTGGGAGCCGAGTTATGAATAAAGAATGTCCTTAAATTCTTTACTCGAACAAAACTCTCAATATGACAATGAACCCACTCGCTATACTACTTGAAAAGAACGTCTTGACTGGTCCGAACTATGTGGACTGGCTTCGGAACTTGAGGATTGTCCTAACTATGGAAATGCTGGGATACATCTTGGAGGCGGACATCCCAGCGGCTCCTGCAAGAACCCCAGCCAATGAGGAAGATGTCGATGCCTATGAGAAATGGGGAAAAGACGACATAAGAGTGCGAGGGTACATGTTAGGCTCAATGACCAATGAGTTTCAACGTGCCCATGAAAAGATGACGTCTTCAAGAGCCATCTTAGCGCACCTGGCTGAGCTCTATGGAGAGCATAGCCGAACTGCTAGATATGAGATATCAAAGCAATTATTCGGCGCCAGGATGAAGGAATGAGAGAGGGTTGGGGACCATGTCCTCAAGATGATCTCGATGATTGAGAGATTGGAAGCTCTTGATTTTCAGATGCATGCATCTCTCCAAAATGACCTTATCCTGCAGTCACTTCCTGACTCCTTTTCACAATTTGTCATGAACTTCAACTGCAATGAGATTGCATGTAACTTAGTAGGCTAATGAACAAGCGACGCCCAGTCTCGAGATGAAGACAAAGGGAAAGGAAGGCTGCACTTGTGATTTCTTAGGACTTGGAAGTCCAAGAATAAGAAGAAAAAGAACAAGAAGCAGTTAGGTCCAATATCCAAGATCGACAAGGGAAAGGGCAAGGCCCCAATGGTTCAAAAGAGTAAGGGGGCCAAGAAAACGGATGTATGCCTCAACTGCAGTGAGCTAGGCCACTGGAAGAGGTACTGTCCAAAGCTTGACCGTAATGCGCCTTCAGGTACGGAACTACTGGTTTTAGAAACAAATTGTTCTGTAATTGTATATTCTATTTCTTGTATACTTGATTCCGGTGCGAGTTCTCATATTTGTACAATGAATCAGGATCTAGAACGAAGTAGGAAGCTGGATTCAGGGGAGGTGATGGTCACCGTCGGAAGTGGGCATAGTGTCGAGGCTTCTGATATCGGATCCCTTATGTTGAATTTAGAATCTCATTTTATTCTTACTTTAGATGATGTACTTGTTTTGCCCAAGGGGCACAAAAATATTGTATCAATTCCGGTCATGGACCGAAAGGGATTTCACTTCTTTATTGGAGATGGGTCCTGTCGTATTTATTTTAGAAATAAATTGGTTGGTACTGCTACATTATTAAATGGTTTATACCATTTAAATCTAAAGAATAAAACAACTGTGAATACTATAACTAGGAAGCGTGGTAGGGATGAAACGAACCAAGCACTTAAGTGGCATCTTAGACTTGGTCATATCGGTCAGACCAAAGTTTATAAAATGGAGAAAGATGGGCTTACGGGTCCATTGGGATCAGATCCCTATCCAACTTGTGAATCTTGCCTTCAAGGCAAAATGACTAAGTTACCCTTCGCAGGGACTTTTGAAAGAGCTGCTGAAAAACTTGGATTGATCCATACCGATGTCTGTGGCCCTTTTGAAGTGGCACGAGACAGCTTTCAGTATTTCATTACATTTACTGATGACCATACCAGGTATGGATTCGTGTACTTAATGAAACATAAGTCTGAAACTTTTGATAAATTCAAGGAATTTAAAGCCCTAGTTAAAAATCAAATAGGTAACCGTGTTAAGACTCTTCGGTCAGACCGTGGTGGTGAGTACATGAGTACCGAATTTGATGAGTTCTTAAAAGAACTAGGAATAGTGTCACAATTCACTCCTTCAACTACTCCACAATTAAATGGTGTATCAAAAAGAAGGAATCGAACCTTGTTGGACATGGTTCGCTCCATGCTTAACTATACTGATCTACCGATTTATCTGTGGGGTTACGTGATCCTTACTGTTGTGCATATCTTGAACAGATGTCCATCCAAATCTGTTCCTAAGACTCCACATGAGATGTGGAGAGGTAGGAAACCAAGTCTTAATCACATTAGGATTTGGGGATGCCCTGCTTATGTCAAGAAGACTAAAGTAGAGAAATTGGAAGCTAGGTCTGTGAAAGGTCGTTTAATAGGATATCCAAGGGATTCCATGGGATATCTATTCTACATGCATGAAGATCATAGGATTATCGTTGCTATACAAGCACACTTCCTCGAAGATTAGTTTATTCAGGAAGGAGGGGCAGGTAAAAATATTTCTTTGGAAGAAATAAAAAAAACACCAAATGAGACACCTATGCCAGATATTAGAACCGAACCTTCTGAAATACAAACACAACCTCGCATGTCTAGTAGAATTTATCAATTACCTGAGAGGTATGGCTATCTGCATCAAGAAGAACTGGGTGTCCATGAGATGACAGAAAGTAGTCAAGAGAATGATCCTTCTACATACGACCAAGCGATGGTAGATGTTGACTCCACCAAGTGGCAAGAAGCTATGGAAGTTGAGATAGACTCAATAGATGCTAATCAGGTCTGGACTTTAGTAGATCGTCCTAAAGGCATAGTGCCTATTGGAAACAAATTGATCTATAAAAAAAGACTGATGGAGATGGCAAGGTCGATATCTATAAGGCCAGGCTTGTGGCAAAGGGTTATTCCCAAAGAGAAGGGATCGATTACTTCGAGACCTTCTCATCTGTAGCTATGATTAAGTCTATTCGCATGATGCTTGCTATAGCAGCCCACTTAAATTATGAAATATGGCAAATGGATGTGAAAACGGCATTCCTAAATGGATTCCTCGAGGAGGAGATTTACATGGAACAGCCTAAGGGATTCATATCTCAAACTAATATTCATAAAGTATGCAAACTTCAGCGTGCCATTTATGGACTGAAGCAAGCTTCGCGGAGTTGGAATATTCGTTTTAACGAGACAGTCAAAGAGTTTGCTTTTGTCCAAAATGAAGAGGAGCCCTGTATTTACAAGAAGGTTAGTGGGAGCAAAATTGCATTCTTAATACTATATGTAGATGACATTCTACTTATAGGAAACGACGTAGGAATGCTCAGTTCTGTGAAAGCTTGGCTTTCTAAAGAGTTCTCAATGAAAGACTTGGGAGAAGCTACCTATATTCTAGGTATTCATCTCTACCGGGATAGAGCGAAAAGAATATTCGGTCTTTCCCGAGCCCTCTATATAGAAAAGATCCTGAAGCGATTTAGGATGGAAGATTCTAAAAGAGGGTTCCTTCCTATGCAACATGGTGCAAAACTTTCCTTAGAGATGTGTCCTCAAAGTGAGGAAGACAGAAAGGAAATGAGTAAGGTGCCCTATGCTTCGGCAGTATGTAGCCTCATGTACGCTATGATTTGCACTAGATCGGATATTCCCTATGCTGTGAGCGTAGTAAGTCGGTTTCAATCAAATCCAGGGCAGGAACATTAGACTGATGTAAAGAATATTCTTAAGTACCTTAGGAGGACTAAAGACTTGGTTCTTACATACGGCGATGGAAAACTTAGAGTGATGGGTTATATAGACTTAGATTTTTCGGGGGACATGGATGCTCAGATGTCCACATCAGGGTATATCTTCACTCTGAATGGTGGGGCAGTTTCTTGGAGAAGTGCCAAGCAAAGTTCGACTGCTATCTCTACATGTCAAGCCGAAAATCAGGCAGCCACTGAGGCTGCTAAAGAAGCTTTTTAGATTAAGAAGTTCACTGAGGAAATTCAAGTGGCTCCTAATGCGGAGAAGCCCGTGACGCTATTTTGTGACAACGACGGAGCTGTTGCACAGGCTAAGGAGCCTAGGGCTCACCACAATACCAAACATATTGCGAGAAAATATCATTTTGTTAGAGAAATGGTTCAAGAAGGAAATGTTATAGTGCAGAGAGTAGACACAGCAAATAACATTGCTGATCCGCTTACCAAGACACTATCTCAGAAGGTCTTAGAGAGACATTTGGAGAGTATGGGTATTAGATACCATAGTTTGTGGCATTGAGTGAAAGTGGGAGATTTCTAGGGATATGCCCTCGAATGCCACTCAGAGGATGAGAGAGTGAGAGTATTTGTATTGTAATTATGAATATTTAATAAGGCAATAATTATTTCTATATTATTGTATATCACTAGCATTGTGATTTGGTATATAGAATAATAGTCCTTGCATTTGAGAGCAAATATTCTACTCCTTATGGAGATAAGGAGATAGGCACTGGAAGTGTTTAGAGCTCGAATGCTTAACTCGTTCGCAAGTCGATAAAACTTAACTGGACAATAAGTTTAGATAAGACTTGTATAACGTGTACTTTGACATGTAGAGTGCCGGTCTTCACTAAGAGTTAGTGGGAGCACACGTTATAGGTATGCTAATGAGATTAGTGTACTCGAACACGACTCACCTCGATTCGGTCACATGGATATCACTCAGGGTTTGTCAATGACTGGATCGAAAGGTTGTGATAGGTATACATGGACCTTTGACTTGAGGTTTCAGTAGGAGATGTGCTTGTGACGTTGAGTCAGTCATTAGAGTAGTTCGATCCAATCACTGGTGGGTGGGGTCAATCTCGAAATGCAACTTAGTGGGCAAGGAGCAGTCTCTACTGAATACCAAGATAGAATTCTTTCTCCTGTAAGTGAGCAGGTAAATTTCCTATGTGGTTAATGGCAAATGAGATTATAAGTCTTTGGACAAAGCATTTAGAGCTAGTTGTATTTGATACACGAGAGCTCGATGATCTCGATTTGCATTAACAGAAAGCATAGTGTCAAGTTACAGTAGGGTTCGACTTTTCCGTGACCCTAATACTTGACCGGGACATATGATTGAAGGGTTTATACGTACACGGTATTCACGACATAATGGTTTTGGAATGATCCGATCATTCGTTCTTAGTTGGGTTACTGACGGGCACTGGGATGGCTAAGTGTTACCCGTACTCCTTGGTTCCTCCCATTGCCGACTAAGACGGACCTACGGAGTCGCGCACAAGGATATTTGATGGATAAATATGTATTTATTATCTCTTCATTAAAATTGGTATTAGATATCTAATTTGATTTATTTGATAAATCATGCGGTTTGAATTGAAATTAATTACTGGGTAATTAATTTAATTCATAAATAATTATTTCTTGGAAATATATTATTATAATTTTGTATTTGATAAAATTAATTAATTTCATTAATTAATTAAGTATAAATACATTTGGGATAAAACGAAGTGTATTTAATGGACTAGACACGCGAACGTCCGGTACACGAACTGAGTGGCTTGGGTCGTTTTCTCACCAAACCTATGTAGGCCGCCCCTCCCTTCCTTCCATGTGGTGTGTGTTGTGTGTTTAATTGTTTATTGGGTTGAAGACAAAAGGATGAGATTTCATATCTCATCATTTTTGATATCATCTCCATTATATAATGTAAATATCTTCACATTATGTGGAGACTTTGAATAACAAAGACACACACCTTGCAAAACTCCAGCCGTGAGCAATAGAAAGTGAGGGATAAAATTTTTCTTTCAATTTCTAGTTCATCCTTGAGAGAAAGAAAATGAAGAAGAGAAGAGAAGAAAAATACCGTATCAATTCCTAGCCGTGTTCTTTGAGAACGAATTGATATTTTATTTTTCCAATCAATATCCGACGCGTAATAACGTAGAGACATTCGCATTTTCGGTGTTGGGTCATTCAAACAAGCTACAACGAATTGGATTCGTGTTCGTGTCGGTAATCGGGAAAAGGCTTGCTCGGGTTTTTCCTTCGAAGATTATATTATCAAAGGACTACGAGGGTAAGTATTCTTTGTTTTTCATCCTCATTATTTATATTCATTTATACGATGCTTGATCGGTCCATTTTTTGGGGTTTGGTTTTATCCGGTTGGACCGGTTTATTTTCCGCTGCGTATTTCGTTTTTAATCAACGAACCCAACAGTCCCAACATAGGGGCGATCTACATCTCCTCCCGTATAATGCTTCAAACGGTGCCATATTAATGGAAGCATGCCAACTATTGTTGTAGGTAAATTCAATCAACGGTAGATGAACTTCCCAATCGTTTGACCAATCTAAGGCACAGGCCCTTAGCATGTCTTCCACCGTTTGAATGGTCCTTTCGGATTGTCCGTCAGTCTGCAGGTGATAAGTTGTACTGAAGTTCAATTCGGTCCCCAAGGCCTTATGAACTGCTTTCCAAAAGTACGATACAAAGCGACCGTCTCGGTCAGAAATAATGGTCTTCGGCATACCATGCAATCGGACTATCTCTGAAATAAATACTCGTGCCAACCTCTCTGGTCCCCACGTGTCCTTAATGCCTAGAAAATGAGCTGATTTGGTTAAACGATCAACTATCACCCAAATCATGTTCATTCCTGTCTTGGTTCTCGGCATACTAGTAATAAAGTCCATCGATATGTCCTCCCACTTCCATTCAGGAATCGGGAGTGGATTCAACATCCCGGCAGTCGTTCTTTCGATCTTAACCTGCTGACAAGTCAAGCATTTCGAAACATAGTCCGCTACATCTTTCTTCATGTTGCCCCACCAGAAATTCTGCTTTAAGTCCTTGTACATCTTATTGGTGCTCGGGTGGATAGAATAGGGCGAGCTGTGAGCTTCTTTCATAATCGTCTGTTTCAGAACATCGACATCGGGAACGTAGAGTCGGTTCTGAAATCTCAAAACTCCATCATCATGAATTACGAATCTGAGGGCCTTCCCCTTGATCACTTCATCACGTAACCGAATCATCAGAGGATCATCTGCCTGCTTAGATTTGATTTCTTCGGTTAACGATGAAGTTATTTCCATCACGCACAGTTGTCCTTGGACTCTTTGTAACCATACTTCAATTCCTTCTCGAATCATATCTCGTTGAATGCTGAGCTGGGAGGTCAGAGTCTCCAGCATATGGATAGAAACAGACTTGCGGCTAAGTGCATCGGCCACTACATTTACTTTGCCTGGATGATAAATAATCTCCAAGTCATAGTCCTTAATAAGTTCCAGCCATCTCCTTTGCCGCATGTTCAACTCCTTCTGACTGAAGATGTATTTGAGACTCTTGTGATCCGTAAAGATCTGACAGTGAGTCCCAAACAAGTAATGCCTCCAGATTTTCAAAGCAAAAACTACTGTTGCTAACTCCAAATCATGCGTTGGGTAATTCACTTCATAAGGTTTTAGCTGTCGTGATGCATAAGCGATCACCTTATCATTCTGCATCAATACGCACCCGAGTCCTTGGTTCGAAGCATCACTGTAAACTATAAATCCTCCAGTTCCCTGTGGAAGTGTTAAAGTCGGTGTTGTCGTCAATCTCCTCTTCAATTCATCAAAGCTTTTCTGACACAATTCATTCCATTCAAACTTTTGTGTTTTCTGCAGTAGTCGAGTAAGTGGGCGGGAAATTTTGGAAAACCCTTCCACGAACCGACGATAATACCCAGCAAGTCTTAAGAAACTTCGGACTTCTTTCACGTTCTTTGGAGGCTTCCAATCCATAACCGCCTCGATATTCTGAGGATCTACTCGGACTTCTTCATCTGATACCACATGACCTAGGAACATTACTTCCTTTATTCAGAACTCACACTTAGAGAGTTTGGCGTACAATTGTTCATTTCTCAACAGGTCTAACACAATCCGTAAATGCTGTGCATGATCTTCTGGGCTCTTAGAATACGCCAGAATGTCATCAATGAACACGACCACATATTTATCCAAATATTCGATGAACACTTGGTTCATCAATTGCATGAATACAACAGGTGCATTAGTGAGACCAAACGGCATCACTACAAACTCATAATGTCCGTAACGAGTTCTGAATGCTGATTTCGGAACATCAGATTCCTTAATCCTCAGTTGATGGAATCCTGATCTCAGATCGATTTTAGAAAATACTGCTTCTCCTTGCAACTGATCAAACAAATCATCAATCCGTGGCAACGGATACTTATTCTTAATCGTCATTTTGTTCAGCTCTCGATGTTCAATACACAGTCGAAGCGATCTATCCTTCTTCCGGACAAAAAGAACTGGCGCTCCCCAGGGCAAAACACTTGGCTGGATATAGCCTATGTCCAGTAACTCCTCCAGCTGCTTTTTAAGTTCATACATCTCAGTAGGTTCCATACGATACGGCGCCTTAGAAATTGGTGTAGCTCCGGGTTCCAGCTCAATGGTGAATTCTACATCCCATCGTGTAGGTAGTCCAGGTAACTCGTCAAGAAATACATCCGTAAATTCGTTCACAACAGGAATGGATGAAAGTTCCACAATTTCGTCTTCTTTCTTCATTGCATAGCACCGATGATCCGATGTGACTCTGTTTCAACAATTTGTGACTTTCATCGCCTTGATCAACTTTCCTGAGCTTCCTGGTTTCCATCCTTCAAACAGTATTTCGGAACCATCGTCAGCGATCAGCGAGATATTACTCCTTCGGTAGCTTACAATATCTCCATATCGATTAAGCCAATCGTCTCCGAGTATCAGGTCGTCTCCTTGCATTTCTATTACAATCAGATTTGAGAGCCACTCTCTGCCTCCAAATGATACAGGGAAATCTCTAGTTTCTAAGTTTCCAACAATTCTCTCTCCACTCGGTAAACCAACAACATAAGGTTCACAATCATGAAAACCAGAAATATTCAAACGATTTACACAATATAAGGATATAAATGAATGCATAGCTCCTGTATCGAATAAAACGCTAACTGGCTGGGAAAGGATCTGAACAGTGCACGATGCGGCGGCAGATCGATCGTCTGTTCTTCTCATCTCGTACAGATGTGGGGGAACAGATTCGGCACTCGATGTACCCTTTCCGTCCCACTGTCCTCTGCCTCGTCCGTATCCAAAATTCTGAGGCATCTGTACACTTTGCTGCGTCTGTTGGATACTAGCTTCCTTATGAACTGGCTTCGGTGTACGGGCTCTAAAAGACTTTGCAACCTCTTCACAGAACACTGCACGATGTCCCTCTCGTCCACAATCAAAACAAGTCACGGCAGGTAGGGGGCAATTCCGTCGATAGTGCCCTGTCTGGGCACAGTTAAAGCATTTCCTGGTGACATGTGTCATGGTTGATGCTGCTCCGAAGTTCTTTCCGTTCCTAGAGGGGTGCGGAGGTTTCTTGAAAGAATGAAAAGATGACTGGGACTTGCGGGGCCCGCTGCTATTATGCTCTGTAAAAGTACCAGAGACTTTCTACTTCTTGGATTCTACAAACTTCTCCATCACTGCTTCCTTGATCTCATACGCCAACGCCTTATCCTGGTGTTGACGGAGAGTGGTACATTCAAAACCGGACATGTACCTCTGGATTTCTGGTTTCATCCTCATATCAAAATGGATCATCATTTCTGCATATGTTCTGACCAGATGTCGAACAAATGCCAGTTGCTGGTTAAACGTCTTAGTTGTCTGGGATACAAGTTCGCCTGACGGTTGAGCGGAGAAAAACTCCCAAACTTGGGCTTCCCTCATAGGACGAGGGCAGTACTGATCTTCCATCATCAATTTAAATTCTGTCCAGTCAGCATCATGATCTGCAGGCCGGATGGCTTCCCACCACTCGGATGCTTCCCCTATCAGAAAGTACTAAGCAATAGAGGCTCTTCGGCCGTCTGGGCAATTTATTCCGGCAAAAATCTTCTCCAATTCCTTAAACCAATGGTCCCATGTGGGAGTCTCAGAAAAGCCATCAAATTTGGGTGGTTGCATCTTCGCTACCTCTTGTAGCCATCGGTCACCTCGATTTCCCATGTCCGGGATCCCTTGTTGTCTATCTCCCTGCTGTAATCCCACTGCCACTTGTATTCGGTCCACGACCTGGGCGAATTGAGTCATCTGGTTCACCACCTGACGAAGGATTTCGGGCACAGCAGGTTCCAGTTCATTATTAATAGATCTTTGCGGCTCGCCTGAGCTGTGGCTGGCCTGATTAGATGGTGAAACTTCTCTTTCTACATTCCTTCGTCCGCGTCCGCGACTGCGACCATGTCCACATCCACCTCTCAACATACTGTAAGCATAAATACTCAATATACATGAAACAATATCATTCTAGTGTTTAAGTATAAAGAGATACAACATGTAAAGGATGAGATAGAGTTTAGGAACTTACAACCACCGTTCGCACGAAGACGTAGGCAGTACAGTGATGTTATTCATGGTCGGTTACCTCAAAAGACGTATACGACCCCTATTTTAACCCAATGGCCAAGATATCCATAATCTTAGCTCTGATACCATATTCTGTAACACCCCCGATATATTCAGGAATATTACAGCGCCGTAAATCCTTTACATAAGGATTTACAAGGCTGAAGAATTGAAAAGACATTAACAGATACCAACGTATGAAAATAACGAAAATAAGATGCAACAGTTCTGACTAATACTGAAAATACGAATGTTCAATGGAAAAGTATTAATACATCACCAAATCCAAATCATCATAAACGACTACATACTCGAGTACTTATTAAAACGGTACAAACGACAGACAAATAAACCTGGCCGGAACATCACTCTGCACCCTCGTCGTCATGCAACTCCAGTGGTTGTTTCCCTGCTCTCCTGGATCCTGAACATAAACAAAATATTCACCCCCGAAGGGGTTAGCACAATGATTGCTGGTACAAGTACCATAACATATTATTCAACATCTCACGAAGAATAATAATAATATAAATGACAAAAGAACCAACGAGTCTTCTCGTGCGAGAAACTCAATAATAACATACACACATGATAATCACAACATGATATCACAACATACACATGGTAATTCTAATGATCCAAAGATTCACCGCTAGACCCGATGATTCCATCAAACCAACCCGAGGTGGAAAAACCCGTCCGATGATCTAGCGCACGCTAGCATAGATCCCCCGATGATCCCGTCGGACCAACACGAGGTGGACATACAACAACGACATACATGTACAACAATATGTATAACATCAATACATAAAACAATTAAGGTACTTGCCTCGATTCAAAGACAAGAATACTACTTCCACGAAAAATGAAACACTTGAAGGTCGCCCCTTCGATCAATCACGTAGCAAGCTCGAACCTTAACAAAAGGAATAATATAGAATTTATTTCACGTCGTACGAATGTCTAACAATCCAATTTACGGCTGAAAGTTAATAAAACGTAATCTGCCTGAACTACATAGCGTACGCTACGTATTCAACGTAGCGTGCGTTAAGCTTGCTCGTTAGCGCACGTAAACTATCTAAGCCTAGCGTGTGCTAACTATGTATCGACAGTCCTCACTGGTCAGCCGACTGACTTGCCTGATGACTTAACGTACGTTACGTACCAAACGTAGCGTATGCTAAACATGCCCGATAGCGTACGTTAATCTGCATAGCTTAACGTATGCTAAGCGTGCATGGCAGTTTCACTACTGGGTAGCAGACCATTCTAACGGTGATGAAATTACAAACTCCTCACTGATTAATCGTACGTTATCCATCTACATGTCATGATTATAAATTTATGAATGATCTTACGGATTCAAACATCTTTGAATTTCAAGGAAATGAATATCATCACAACTCTTATATTCAAACTCGATTATCATTATCATGTGAAATTGGTGATCTCAGGTTGATGCACTAGATTCCATTATCATTATCATATTCAGACTTAATCTTGAAGGTGAACTAACAATTCCAACTACTAGGTTTCAACGACGATATTATAAGCATAATCGTTCCCACTTCTAAACATGATGTTTGTTGAATAATTCACAAATGAAACTCAATATCTTGATAGCATGATTCATCTAACTCTTCAGAACATGAGTCTAAGGTTGGAGAAAGAATTAACATACCTTAATATTAAGATAACACCAAGTCAAAAAGGTAGAATCCAGCTCCGGTTGTTCGTATGCCAATCCAAGGTGTTTCACCACTTCAACGATCAACCACAAGTGACATTCAATCTCCAATGATCAAGTAGATGTGTTCTAAGTGTGTTTAAGGAGGATAGTGGGCTCTCTGGACTATCAAGTAATGAGGACGAGTGAAGGGAACAAGAAGAAATGGAGTGATGTCCCTTAAATAAAGTTTCTGCACATTAGCTGATTAACGCACGCTACCCTACTTCCCTTAGTGCACGCTAAATAAGAGTTGACTCCAAAACTGTCCAGTTCCACCCGCGGGAATCTTATCCGGACCCACGTCCGGCTGGCGCATGTGCTAGCCGTCTAGCTCAATAATTGGCTGCCTAGCGCACGCAATTCTTCATTCGTAGCGTGCGCTAGTTGTAGCCCGATAACGCACGTTAAGCTACATTCTTAGCGTGCGCTATCACGAGTTTGCATGAGAAATTTTGCATGTTGTTATACTAATATACAAGGATACAAATATGAGAAATATCATACTCCAAATATCGAGATCACAATTCCGAATAATACAGGGTTCAAATACAAATGAAATACACAATAATAAATCCGGATATTACATATATAATATAATTATTTCAACAAATTAATATCCTAATCTAGATCATAGGATCATAAGATATTTACTGTTGAAGCGGGTGGCTGTGCTTGATTTCTTCCTACAAAATCTTCTAGAGGATACTCGCCTTAATATGGACGTTGTGGGGCAACGAGCTACAAAATCTTGCTTGAACTTCAAAGTTGGATCAATTGAAAATTTTCTTCCTTGGAACTCTCGATTTTTATTTTTCTTCAAGCAATTTCGATTACTACCAATCATATGTGTTATCTCAATTTTAGAATCATAGACACAAGTCAAGATCCACAATTAAACACTAAAAGACAAAATTGAAATCTCTTAAATGTGATTGGCGAGACCCCCTATTGAAGTCACATTTATAGGCTTTGTGCTACTCTAGGAATCTTAATAAGGATTAAGGTGAGGACTCCTAGTAGATCACAACATTCAATATTAAGCCCTTCCTAATATGGTTGAGTCTAATAATATCAATTCGACCCACTAAAGAATTAATATTGCACTTCCTATCCAAATCCCAATTTACATTATCGGACTCCTTATCTAAATATATTATTTTTCGTGTTTAAGATATTGAATATTCATTAATTAATTTAAGCTACGAACATCTTTAATTGATTAATTGCTTCTCTAAGAGTAGTACAACTTGAACCTTATTATTAAATCGAAATTAAATTCACTAGTAGGGTCTAATATAATAGTCACATTTTGAGCTCCTCAAGGGAGCATTATCAACCCGTATTAGTCGATACACGATTTATAATTATAATATTAATTATCATATAAGTTATTGCCCAAAACACGAACCATATTGAGCCAATAAATGTGACTCTCACCCCTGATAAATCAAAGAAATAATTATTATAAATACGTAATTAAATATTATACACTAGAACTAAGAAATAATAACTTTTGAGATTTACGTTCTTCTTATCATCATAGAAAATCTATCTAATTGTGATTCAGTTTAACATATTCAAATACGTTAATGTAAGCTAATAATCTCAATCATATACTGCAACTTTTCACATAATTTGACTAATAATCACTACTACAAAGACACATTCTACGACAGTTATTTTATATCGTTTTCCAAGAAAACAATATAAAACTGAAAAATACGGAATCTCTACATCGGTTATCATATATAACCGACGTAAAAGGTCATTTTTATGACCGGCTTCTGCTAACCATCGTTAATTTGCCGGCTTTTATAATTTACGTGGTTTTCGAGGATTCATAGTAAATATATCGCTCTGGTCGGTTTTTACGTCGGATATCTATTGAACTGAAGTTGTATTTTACTACGATTTCTAGCAATCGTCGTATATTTACCGATTTTTTCTTTTTTACTATGGTTTCTATTATATTTACTACGGTTTTCAGTAAAATCGTTTTCGAATCAGGCATTTTGTAGAGTAGATTTAATATGGTTTTTCCGAACTGTCGTGGATTTTACCTTTAGATACGAGGCATTATCCAACCCGTGCGATGCACGGTCTTTGGTTGAATATCTACGTGTTTTGTACGTAATGTTGAGGCAGATGATTGAATGAGCAGATGACAGAATTTAAATGCCTTTTAGAGAAGTTTATATGTTTTTTTATTGTTATTGTCCTTTTATTTTAGTCTATGTAATTAGTTATATGAAATGAAGCTTTACTAACCTGTATGTTGCTCCGGGGTTGTTTTTGGTTTATTCAACTCGTGCGATGCACCGATTGTATCTAAGATTTCATAGCTAAAATTTAACCATCTTGTAATTTATACTATCATTTAAAAGTTCATTTTAATCACCTTCTGTATTAGAAGGTGCATTTACATTGTGATGTTTATCGTAACTTTTGTATTTAAATTAGTTTATTTACATTAAAAGTTACAATTAAAATAGTTTCTTCATATGTAATCCTTTAACATGAATAATTGACATAAATCTCTCTTCTACATTAAATTAAGGGGGATAAGTTTTATATACAGTATAGATATTTAAGATAAAATCTAATCTCTCCCCCTTCCTTGTGCAAATTAAAACAAGGGTCTCACTGAATAAAGAAATCATCACCCAGCAGACTTTCTCCTCCACCACCATAGCCGTCAACATCGTTGGAAGGTGTCTCCTCCACGCCCACCTTGCATCGCCACCACATGGAGGGTCGCCCATATAGTTTTTCTGTCTCTGATTCAGCCCCTTTGGATTCTCACCGTCTCTATGTAAACATCGGTAGCCGCCGGACTCGCCTTCTCTTACAGGCCCAGGTGGAAGCACCACAACTCCTTAGCATGTTGACTCTTCTCCTAACACCGCCTCATCAATCACATCGACGATAATTCTTAACCAGCAATTCAGGTACTTTTTTTCTCCTTAGCCTGATTTTCTGGCTACAATCCATGTAGGGCAATTCCTGTTGTTGCGGCTACAGTTCCTTTGACCCAGAAGTAGGTAATTTGAGCCTGATTCACAATGCAGTGTGGAAACACAAAAAGATTAGTTAGGGACTGATAGGTAGGAAAATAGTTTCAGTAAAAGCTTGGGCCATGTTTAGTTCATGAAAATTATTTCATTATTCTATCTTAAATTTTTTAAGAGTATTTCAAAATATTCCGTTTTTAGAAAAATATGGAAAATTGGAGAAAACATGTTCAGAAACAGTTCAGTTTTCCAATTTGAAATACACGGTATTCCATTATTCCAAATTTTTGGAATACTCTAGTTCAAATTTGAAAAACAAGGTGAGATTGTTTTCCAAATTTTGACTTGTTTTCCAGAAAAATTTAATTTTGGAATACCGCCTATTCCAAATTATCCCAAATGAATTGTTTGTGAACATGTTTTCCAAATTTTCTTGTATTCTACAATATTATTCTAGAAAAGTGGAATAATTTTTCTGAACTAGAGAGCAGGTGTGGTGCAAACTTGTTAGATGGTTGTATATTTTGTGGTTTTAGTAGTACTGGAGGATCTATTTGGGGCTACAGCACGTATGTGTGGCTGCGAGATGCCTAACATCAGTAGAGTGGTTGTTGGCCCTATTTATATGACGACTTAGAAACAATTAATATGGGGAAACAGAACAGGAACACACAAGGAGCACATATACAATACACATGCATAGCACATATATGCGTATTCACAAAAAAAAGAATAGGCACACGTTACAAGCCTTAAACCATGTTAATTATTTAGTGTGATATAAGGGCAGAAAGAAGGGAGAAATAGTGTTCCAGAAATTTTAAATTAACACAGGCACCAATTAAAAACAACTCGGTCATGTCTGACCTAAGAAGCACGGGTGGGTGCGGGTGCGGGTGCGGGTGCGTAGTACAGGGATATGGAGATTCGATAAATTTGAAATTATGGGGATTCGGGTGCGGGGATACGTCATATATAAATATATTTTAATATATATATATATATATGTTAAAATAAAAAGTCTCTTATAATAAAAAGTGTAGGAAGGATTGTGGGAGTGACATGTGTCATCCCCATTCCACATCATATGACACATCATATGACATGTGTCACCCCCACCCCCCACCCACCCCCACCCATCCCCACCCCCCCGAAAAAAAAAATTCCCGCCAAAATTTTTTTTTGGGCCAACATTTTTTTCCCCGCCAAAATTTTCCCGCCAAAAATTATTACTGCATCACAGTTATAAAGTCACTGCATCACAATTATGATTTAGTGCATTAAGGTTATAAGTTACTGCATCATAGTTGATGCACTTAACTGTTAACTATGATGCAGTAACTTATAATTGCGATGCAGTAAAACTTATTATTACTGTATCACAGTTATAAAGTTAATGCATCACAATTATGATTTAGTGCATTAAGGTTATAAGTTATTGCATCATAGTTGATGTACTTAACTGTTAACTATGATGCGAGAACTTATAAGCGTGATGCGAAAACTTATTAGTGTGATGCACCAAAACTAATAACTATGTTGCACCAAAAAATGGTGCCTCACACTTATAAGTTTTTGGCTGGAAAAAAATAGAGTTTTGGCCCCCCAATTTTTTTTGTGTAGGAATTTTTTGTTTCGTGGGGGGTCGGGGTGGGGGTGGGGATGGGGGTGCCACATGTCATATGACGTGGCATGATGATGTGGCAAGGTGATACATGTCACTCCCACAATCCTTCCTACACTTTTTATTATAAGAGACTTTTTAGAATAACCCCACTATATATATATATATATATGTGTGTGTGTGTGTGTGTGTGTGTGTGTGTGTGTGTGTGTAAAGATAATAATTTCAAGTTGTTTAAAGGGCTTTTTTTTGTGAGAGCTGAGAAGAGAGAATGAGAGACCTTGAGAGAGCGGCATTTTCTTTTTAGTGGATACAACAACAACATCAGAGCCTTAGTCCCAAAATGCTTTGAGGTCAGCTAACATGAATCAATCTCTGAAAACGTCAAGTCATCTCCAATAAAACAGTCCTATGAAAAGGTAAAAGTGATAGGTGAAAAGTTTACTACGTAAAAATTATATATATATATATATATACACATAAATAAGTAAATAATAAAAAGTAAATAAAAAATAATAATAATCATTATGCAAAAAAAATAACCTCAAACATAATCAACCACCCGAATTTTCTCCCTCCACGTCGTCATTTCCAACGTCATAACTTCTCCAATCCCAAGAAACCTCATATCATTCTCAATCACTCTTATCCATGTCTGTTTAGGTCTTCATCTACCCCTCACCGGCTTATGCGCTCCCCATTCTTCAAGTCTCTCGTGACCGGTGCTTCAATCGGCATCCGTCTTACATGTCTGAACCATCTTAATCGTTTCTCCAACAGCTTATCCTCTATAGGGGCCACTCGTACTTCTTTCCTAATCCATCATTTCTAAGTCGATCCTTTCTCGTATAGTCACACATCCATCTTAGCATACGCATTTTCGCCACATTCATCTTATGCACATGACTATGCTTTACAGCCCAGCATTTAGTGCCATATAAAAGTGCAGGCCTATTTGTTGTTTGGTAAAATTTTTCCTTTAATCTTTAAGGTACGCCTTGATCACATAATAACCTCATTGCGCTCTTCCATTTCAACCATCCCGCCTTAATCCTATGGGCCACATCACCGTCTAATTCTCCATTCTTTTGAAGAATAAACCCAAGATAACGAAAAAACTCCGATCCTCGTATAACATTCCCATCAAAAGTGATTGTACCCGCCTCTCTACTTCCATTTATACTAAAGCTACACTCCAAATATTCAGTCTTACTTATGCTCAGCCTAAAACCACGAGTTTCGAGCGTATTTCTCCAGAGTTTCAACTTTCTTTCAACTCCGCCTTCGTTTAATCAACCAATACTATATCATCTGCCAACATCATGCACCAAGAGATATTGTCTTGAATTGACCTTGTCAATTCATCCATGACTATGGCAAAGAGGAAAGGACTAAGAGCCGAGCCTTGATGCACCCCAATCATAATAGGGAATTCCTCAGTCCTTCCCACGGTAGTACGTACACTTGTACTAGCTCCTTCATACATGTCTCTAATGATGTCAATATACTTCTTAGACACGCCCTTTTTGGATAATGCCCACCAAAGTACCTCTCTTGGTATCTTATCATAAGTGATAGGACGACGAATGTACGTTTCCTAAAAACCCGGTTTAAAGAAGACCAATATAAACCGGCATATCGATCTTTGAGTAAAGGAGGGGAGACCTAGACTAATGAAGTCCGACCTATGTCCTCAGACAAGAGGATGCCGACCTCAGAGGGCTCGCCGATCTATAACCTCAAATAAGAGGGTGCCGACCTCAGAGGCCTCGCTGACCTATGACCTCAGCTAAGAGAGTGCCGACCTCGGAGGCCTCGCCGACCTACAGACTTGGATAAGAGTGTCCCGACCTAAGTGGCCCTTTATAATATGAGCTGACCTACCAAGTCATACCCGGAGTCGGGAATCGCCGGGCTCATGAAGGTTGAACTCTCGGAAAAGTAAATCTCGACTCACCTGACAGAATCCCAGAGATTCGGGGACTGGAAGCCCATACTCCTCAATCCCGGATATCCATGGATGGGAAATCGCAGCCTGAATCCCTGGATACCCGGGATCTTCCCTAAAAATCAAGGAAAAATCTTAAAGGATAGGCGACTCTCCCTTCTATAAAAGGAGGAGGGGGCTTTCCTTCAAAGGCTAAGCATAATTCTGAGATTACAGTATTTTTTAGAGAGAGAGAGAGAGAGAGAAAAAGCAATACTTCATACATTCGGGTTTTCTTAGATAAACTTCTGAGATTAACCCGGTTCTTGGTGGCCGATCAGCTCGGTTACATCAAGTGGCGCCGTCTGTGGGAAGGGTGACATCGAGTCATTTTGAGCTGAGACGTGAGGTCAGTAATGGCGGAAGAAACGAACCAGAAGAAGATAGGGAAGTTGATAGCCCGAAATTTAGAAGAGGAACTAGCAGTTGCGAGTGGAGAATCGACTCTGGAAAAAACAATCATCACCCCGGTAGAAGAAGCTGCACCCAGCACAATCACACTGACGAAGGAAGCCTTAGCCGACATAATCGTCAATGCGATCCAGAAGAGCCGAGAGGTCGAAAAGCAAAGAATACCACGAAAAGTAATACCCATCCTTTCGGATGGGCCGGAGGAAATTGATCAGCAGGAAGAGCATGGGGAGAGCTATCCAAGAGTATGGGAGCGATCTAGACAGAAAAAAATGCTGGATCCTTTAATATCCAGTATGCAAGACGAACTAGAGGAGTTGCGACAGAGGGTTGCGGGGAAGGACACAGAGAGTCATCCAGGCCACCCCTTCTCGGGGGGCATACTGCAGGCCGAACTCCCATATGGGTTTAGGGCTGTCACCTTCACCTACGATTGACTCTCAGATCCTACCCGACATTTGTACCGATTCGAGAACATGGCCGTACTACACCGATATTCGGATGCCGTGAGTTGCAGAGCATTCCTGGCTACGCTGACGGAGTCAGCTCAGGATTGGTTCCACCAGATACCCCCTGGGACAATCACCAGCTTCAAAACTTTCAGCTCAGCGTTCTTGACTCACTTTGCAAGCGCCAGGACTGCAGTTGAGTTGTAGTAGCGCACGCTACGAATGGTAAGTAGCGCGCGCTAGTAAGTTCGGATAGCGCACGCTATGCTATTAGTGTAGCGCGCGCTAAGGTCGATCAGGCAGAGTCCAGTGGGTACTGGACTGAATTGGAATAATTCATAGCGTACGCTATGAGTAGATATTAGCGTACGCTAATGGCGTAGTAGTGCACGCTTAGTTTTTGGTGTAGCGTACGCTATCGCGAGCATATTAGAGAACAGGAGGTTCTGGACTTCAGCCACTAGACATCAGATATCAGTTAGCGCACGCTATCGGGAAGACGTTAGTGCACGCTACCAAGTTCGTAGGGTACGCTAACGAGGCAGTCAGAGCTCACTGGACTGTCCGGTTAACCCGTTAGCGCACGCAACATATCAGGTCATAGCGTGCGCTAAGCTGGGACCAGTATAAATTGGACAGTGCAGTCCAGATTCGTCATTTTTCATTTCACTTCATTCATTCGACGATTTTGGGCGATTTCGGGCGTTTTGGAGAGATTTCTTCGAGCTGAATCCATCTATCATCATCTTCAAGCTTATCATTCGGATTAATCATCATTTCATCCTCTCCAACACATCAAATCAAGGTAATGATTTCTAGGATTTAGAATTTCGGATTTTGAGTATTTTCCTTCCGATTTCTTCGCGTAAGCTTGCTATTATATTGGAATATGTTAGATATGGATTATCTACCTCGGATACATGTATTCCTATGAATTTATTGATGTGTTTTTCGGATTTGATGAATATTTGGAAAATTAATCAAGAACCCTTGATGTTGACTTTGGTTATTTTGGGGGGTTTCCGATTATGGTTGTCGTAACTGTGAATTGTGGTTTCCTATTGGATTCTTGATATCATTGAAGGTGTTTTGTTGGATTGAACTACTCATTTTGGAGTTTGGTTTCGATATATTTGGGATTGGTTATAATCAAAGGATGATGTTCGCTAAGTGTTTGTTTGAATGCCTCAATGAGTTTGGATACTGTTGTGTCGACCTTTGAGTTGGTCATGATTCATGCTTGATACGTATATTAAGCGGATTATTGGTAATTCTGTTATTCAAGGTTGTTCGAGCGACCGACATCTCTTTTAGGACGTTTGTTTGAGGAAGGACATTCTTCACCGGTGTTGAGTAAGTTAATTCTTGCTCGGTTAAAAGGATACTCATTCCTTTCGTTATTGTGCATTCATAATCATAATTCATTCATACTGTAATAATCATGTTGAGAATTGTAATTATCAAACTAATCATTCAATTCACGAGGAACGACGGTTCCAATCATTTCAATGAGCTACCATTCATTTCATTATTATCTCATGTCGGTGAGTCATTCTTGACCCTTGTCGAATTGTTATTCATTAATGTTCATTGGTCACTTTTGCTCTTGTGGCCTTCTGGGTTCATATTGCGTGGCCGGGTGGGGATATGTGGAATTTTTAGTCGGGCACATGATAGTCATGTGATCGGGTTCACCGACACAATGGACTGTGCACACGGTAACGTACCTCCGTGAGACTAATTAGGTACAAGGGCGGGTGTGTCCGGACACTCGTCTTGTGCACTTGCACATACCATTACGGGCGTACTATGATGCCTCTTTTCAGCTTAATTTCATAATTAAGATATATCATGATTGTGTTTATTCAACTCTTGAGGATTGTTATTCTGTGTAACTGATCCCGTTGGGGGATGTTATTTTCAGGACATGGCAAAGCTAAAGCACGGGAAGAGAACGTTGATGGCGAGTAGTCCAGTGATACTAGTAGGGGGCCCCAATCCTTTTTCAGTCATTCATGTTTCTTCATTTATATTTCCGCTGCAGATTTTCCGTTTGGATATTCATTTTCATTCAGTGTTATGTATTTTATCTTCATATAAAATATACATGTATTCGGTATTTTCCTGGGAGTGTTGTACTTGAAACTCCTCATCGGAGTAATTGATGATATAATGTGGTTCGGTACTACAATTATATTATTTAATTCATTAAGTTTTATTCGCCTGGTGGGTCCCAGTTGGGGGTCCACGGCACTGTAATATCCGCCTAGTTTGGGGTTTTACAGAGTTGGTATCGGAGCGTGGTTTTGAATACTACCTTCCGAGTCATGTCTCATTTGAAATCATCATTCATCAGACTAGTATCATTGGACTTTCGCGTCACGTGTGACCTGTGCAAGAGCCGAGCCCCTCAGACCAAAAAACAGTAAGATTTTTGACGCCATGGTATAATTTCTGGCAATAAAAATCACTCATTCATCATTCAACAGTCAACAATCCCCAATCATCATTTTCATTTTTGATCATGTCGATCATGTTAACTCATTAATCACTCAGTTCATTTCATTGCTCAGTTGTTGATCTTAAGGATCATATCATTAATCTTGTTAACTTGTTCAAGATAATCATTTCAAGAATTTCATCAGATAATCATGTCACCTCAGTTGATTATTCATGTTATCATTGTATTAGAGCGCGTACGCTCATTATTATCATTTCATGACGTAACCATAATGTGGTATTCATGCGAGATCTATAACTATCATGTGATTTTCCTACTTCAGTATGGAGAGAGCTGGCAGAGGCCGCGGTGCGGGCCGAAACCCGAGAGCTCGTGTGAATACACGCGCGAATGCGAGGAATAATGCAAATTCATCGAGCAGGGACGCTGCCACTAATTCACCCAGAAATGATCATTCACTGTCAGGGAGTCGCACCCGGGACACAGCTCATTCAGCAGGTGTTCGGGTTGACCCACTCGCGTTTATGCAGGGCATGATGGCCCAGATGACTCAGATGGCACGCCTCATGGAGACGATGCAGAACTCAACCGCACAGAATCAGCAGGCTCCTCCGCCGCCACCTCAGGGGCAAGAGAGGAGTGTGAGCAGTATTATTGGCGACGTCTCTCGCCAAAGACCACCTACTTTTGAGGGCTCGTCTGAGCCGGTGGATATAGTTCATTGGCTTGAGCATTTTGAGAAGTTGTTTGCTATGGTGGAGTGTCCCGAAGGGCACAAAGTTTCAGTCGCGGCTTACTATCTGGGTAAGAGCGCTCACTCTTGGTGGTTATTGTTGAAGCCCACCGACGGATCTTGTACTTGGGATCAATTCAAGACTCTCATGATGGAGAGGTATTATCCGGCCCCACTCAGAGAGGCCAAGTTATCAGAATTACTCACCCTCGACCTTTCAGCGGACGATGATGTTCTCGCCATCGCGGAGTAATTTCAGGAACTTCTTCCTTTCGCCTCATCTATTATTCACTCCGAGGCGGACAAGATCAAGTATTTCAGCAAGAGGCTGAAACCTCGTATGCGGATGCAATTGCTTAATCACAATTGTACCACCCTGGCCGAATTCATAGAGAAAGCTCTTATTTATGAGCTTACTGCTGAGGAGATTGCTAAGCAGCAACCTTCATCTACTAGCAAGAAGTCAAAGAATCGTAATCAGTCTGAAGGTAGTCAGGCAACTTTCAAGAATCCTCGTGCGGGCTCTAGCTATTCCGAGTGACCTCCTCTGGCGCCTAGACCCGCAGAATCTGAGTCCCGAGCGGCCAGTTCGGCCATCACCTGTTTCAACTGTGGAGAACTTGGTCATTTCAGCACCAAGTGTCCGAGGCAGACTATCACGTGCAATAACTATGGGATTGCTGGGCATAAGGCCTGTTTTTGCCGAAGGGACTCCAAACCTACTCCGGCGTCATCTCAGGCCCCGAAGCAATCAGCGGCTCAGAATCAGGCCACTCAGTCCGCGTCGTTCAAGACGACGGGAGCAAACAAAGGCGGAGTCAAAAGCTATCAGACGGGAGCGTCCGGTTCGGGGGCCGACAAGCCCCAAATTTATGAGATGAAGAAGACCAACGACCCGGAGGCCCGAATGATCTCAGGTACATTTGAAATTATATCTCAACCTGTGTGTACCCTTTTTGATACTGGTGCATCGCATTCATTCATTTCCGAGTCATGCTTGAGTAGACTTCATCTGGATAGTGCTACTAGTTGTGAACCTTTTATCATTGGTCTACCTGACGGTAGAAGAATTATCGGGGATCGTGAGATTGAGAATTGTCCGATTCAGCTTAATGGCCGTGTTTGGTTAGCAGACCTAATCGTGGTAGATTTACCGCGAGACGACGTCATCTTGGGTATTGATTGGATGGATCATCACGATGCCATCATTAGTTTCCGCAAGCGTATGGTCACTATCATTTCAGACGATGGGGTCGAATGTGTATTTCAGGGAGGTAATCCCAGCTGTTCCGGGAGAGTCATCAACTTGATGAAAGCGGTGAAATTACTCAGTCAGAGGTGTGTTGGTTATTGGTGCTATATGACCAAGACCGAGAAATCATCAGTGATGTTGACGGATATTCCTGTAGTGAGAGAATATGCCAACGTATTTCCAGACGAGTTACCTGGTTTGCCTCCACATAGAGATGTGGAATTCACGATTGAGCTGGAGCCTGGCACGTCTCCAATATCGAAGGCACCGTATCGGATGTCCCCGACCGAAATGCAGGAGTTGAAGAATCAACTGGAGGAATGTTTGAGAAAGGTTATATCCGACCGAGTGCGTCCCCGTGGGGAGCACCAGTGCTATTTTTCAAGAAGAAGGACAGTTCATTTCGTTTGTGTATTGATTACCGGGAATTGAACAGGGTGACGATCAAGAATAAATATCCTCTACCCCGTATTCATGATCTCTTAGATCAACTTTAGGGAGCTTCAGTATTTTCCAAGATCAACTTAAGATCTGGATATCATCAGTTGCGAATTCGAGAGTCGGATATCGCAAGGACGGCGTTTCAAACACGCTATGGTCATTATGAGTTTGTGGTAATGCCGTTTGGGTTAACTAATGCACCTGCAGTATTCATGGAATTAATGAATCGAGTTTTCATTGACTATTTGGATCAGTTCGTGGTTGTCTTCATTGATGACATTTTGATTTATTCCTGTGACCGGGAGAAGCACGGATTTCACCTTCATCAGGTTCTCGACGAGTTGAGATGAGAGCAACTCTATGGAAAGTTTTCCAAATGTGAGTTCTGGATGTCTGAGGTGACGTTTCTCGGACATGTAATTTCATCAGACAGAGTTCGTGTCAACCCTCAGAAGACGGAGGCGATCTGGGATTGGCAACCTCCGAAGAATGTTAAGGAAATCCGAAGCTTTCTCGAATTAGCTGGTTATTATCGGCGATTTGTGGAAGAATTTTCTAAAATCGCCCAACCCATGACGAACCTTTTGCGGAAGGCTAAGAAATACACGTGGTCCGATGTGTGTCAACAGAGTTTCGAGGAACTCAATAGCCGGTTAATTTCAGCACCTGTCCTTTCCTTGCCACAAGGGACGGGATGATTTGTGGTTTATAGTCACGCGTCCGGACACGATCTTAGATGTGTATTAATGCAGAACGGGAAATTGGTTGCCTTTGCTTCACGGCAGCTGAGACCTTATGAGGTCAATTACTCGGCCCACAACCTGGAACTAGCAGCCGTGGTTTTCACATTGAAGATTTGGCGTCATTATCTTTATGGCGTCACCTGTCAGATTTTCACCGATCATAAGAGCTTGAAATATATATTTACTCAGAAGGAGTTGAATATGCGACAAAGGCGGTGGTTGGAACTAATCAATGATTATGATATTGAGATACTATACCACCCGGGCAAGGCGAACGTTGTCGCCGACACCTTGAGTCGTAAGTCCATTCAGGAGCAAATGCTTGCTCGTTTGACTGTTCAGAAAGAACTTCAACAGGAATTTCTGAGACTCGAGATCGAGGTCTGGTTACAGCGAGTACAAGGGCAACTTTGTATGTTAGAGATTTCATCGCCACTTGAGGAGGCGATCAGGGTGAATCAGGGTTCAGACCCATTTTAGTTGCGCATTGGAGATGATGTGACTAAGGGGAAAGCCCCTGGACTTGTGGTCTACGAGGATGGACTTTTGCGATTTAAGAATCAGTTATGCGTACCGGCAAATGACGAGTTGAAAAACTCGATTCTGGGAGAAGCTCATTCTACCTCATATTCCATTCATCCGGGGTCTAGCAAGATGTACAAAGACTTCAAACAAAATTACTGGTGGAGTAATATGAAGCGAGAAGTCGCGGAATTTGTTTCGAGATGTTTAACCTGTCAGCAAGTCAAGATAGAACATCAGCGACCGGCGGGTATGCTGAAACCGCTCCCTATTCCAGAGTGGAAGTGGATAGATATTTCTATGGACTTCATCACGAGTTTGCCAACGATTCGTCGTGGCATGAATACAATTTGGGTAATTATGGATCGTCTAACTAAGTCAACTCACTTCCTTGAGATTAAGGATACGTGGGGTCCCGAGAGACTTGCCCAGTTGTTCATCAAAGAGATAGTGAGACTGCACGGTACCCTTAAGAGTATCGTTTCTGATCGTGACGGGCGATTCGTGTCACATTTTTGGAAATCAGTTCATCGTGCTATGTGAACTCAGCTTAATCTCAGCACATCTTTTCATCCTCAGTCCGACGGACAGTCAGAGAGGACTATTCAGACATTGGAGGACATGTTGAGGGCATGTGTTCTCGATTGGAAGGACGATTGGGAAGCTCAACTACCATTGATCGAATTCACGTATAATAATAGTTGGCATGCTTCGATTAAGATGGCACCTTACAAGGCCTTGTACGGTTGTCGTTGTCGATCTCCTTTGTGTTGTGATGACTTATCCGAATCAATCGGCGTCGTAAAATCTCATTTGAAACCACAAGGCCTGAAATGCCAAAGCTCAACAGTTTAAAACCATACGTTAAGCTATCACTTACACGTACCGATAGAATAGATTTAGAAAACGATTTCCAAAGTAACCTAAGTTACCAGATACCAAAAGGCCACATTAAAATACTCACGCAGCGGAAAAGACAACCAACTAAATATACTCTAGCAGCGGAATACAAGAACTGATCAGGAAACTCAATACACAAATTCATGCCCTAGCCCGTATCCTCCGGGAAGCTCATCTCTCCACGAACGCTACAAGCTTGATAATCCAAAAGCCTAAAAAGAAATCCCACGACGGGGTCAGCCATAATATCCAACAATGATAACTATCATATCACATCAATAATTACGTACCAATGATAATACCAAGTAAGAATACGACCAATGTAATCTTACCGCCATAACTTTACCAAATCGTGATAATAATTACCAAAGTTCACATCTCGTATCCTTTCAACAACACCATAAGACCGTACCGAAATATCTGTAATGTATCTCAACAATACCCAAGGTTCTCAAAACATTATCATAACTCGCGATACGGAAATTATACCAACTCTGGCCAATTCAAACCCTCGGATAACGTTGACAATTCCAATACGATAATTGATTGTCCATCAAAGACAAGTACCAAAGGAAATACGGAACATACCTCAAAATACGAAATACCATGACAATCACGTCAGTCTAATCTGAGATCAGATCAACACAACATACGGACATGGTCCTAACACCAGACCTACAAATGCATACTCATATGACAACGTCAATATGCTCACAACAATAACAACAACGTATACTTATGGCAAATCCATAATATACATATGCACAACAACAACACATAGGTAATCCGATGATCCAGCGTTCACTGTCTAGATCCCCCGATGATCTCGTCAGACCAACACGGGGTGGAAAAACATGTCCGATGATCCAGCGCACGCTAGCATAGATCCCACGATGATCCCGTCAGACCAACACGTGGTGGACATATGACAATAATGCACAATTGCACAAAACAACAGTACACAATGCACGACAACAACAATGCTCAAATGCATGACAACAATAATACACGAATGTATCACAACATGATCGACACAAATGACAAAAATGATTAGAGTACTTGCCCCGAGCCCTTCGAGAGCGATCTCAATGTCTAAACCATCACCAACCTTTATTCTGAATATTCGACGATCCAAAATGTCACGGAAGGTAGATAATTCACGTCTTCGTCTATACCACAATATATCCTCGATACCAAGTATACCAACAACAAATGTAAATCATATACATTATGATTTAATTCCCAAAACTCGAATACGACTTATAATCCCAAATCTCCTGTGATTACGATTATAAACATTACTATACAAATTATAAACGAATGAAACGGAAACCATTCATTAAATATTATAAACTGAGCAAGTAATAACTTGCCTCGATACCGATGAAGCCGTTACCAATTCCTTGCCGTCGTCTACAAACTCCTCAGCCCCGACCAAAGCAATCTACGAACATTCTCGAGTATGACCGCAAAGCATGGTTCTAATCACCGATCAATAATCTCAACCTATTACAATAATTCGATAAACAACAAGTTCGATAACAATCAACAATCCAATCAACAAACCAACGGTTCTACAATATCTCGATTAACCACTAGTCTGATCAATCCAATTCAAACCATAATGAATTTATAACCACAACACGAAAATACTGCACTGTCTGCCTACTTAGCGCACGTTAAACACATAACGTAGCGTGCGCTAAGTCGCTCCCGTTAGCGTGCGCTAGCCAGTAAGCTTAGCGTGCGCTAATGTTGTACAGTTTCATGCATTCCAAGAATCGACTAACACCTTGCGACTATGAATACGAATGAAAAGGAAATCATGCTCCAAGATTAACAATAACTTTTCCAAATTCAATCTCATCACCATGCTTGAAATCATATTCGTGTTCTTATACGAATATTATATCAAAACACATATCTTAGCTCTAGATACGAATATCCCATATTCATATCCAAAACACCAAAACCTCCTATACATAATCATCATATCATATCATACTTAATCTGGAATACAACCTCATATCATGATTCATATGAAATCAACATAATTCAGAAATTCACCTTTCATCGGGTTTAAACGAAACACAATTCTTAAAGTATGGAGAATCTTAATTAACATCCGAGAACTCTTATCAAAATCCCATTAAATCTTATATAACATCATCACAAGATAATCCAACTCGCTCCCTCACAAGTAATCATCCTTAAAAATGAACCACTATTAAAGGGATAGGAAATTACCTTGTATAGATGAGCCAAGAAGAAGAACAATTGAACTCCTTTCCAAGAATCATGAATAACCTCAAGAACAAGACTTTAATCCATGCTCTCCACCTTAATCTTGTTAAAGATCATCATCTCTCAGCGTTGGGAACCTCAAATACTTCTCAGGCTCTCTCTATCAGTTCACATGAAGAAATGGTTGGAAATGATGAATAATGGCCAACTGCACTAATATATATACTGTACATTATTAACATACGCTAACATCTTCATCTAACGTACGTTACAGGCTTAGCATGCGCTACCTGTCTTTTTTTAGCATGCGCCATCGCAGTCCAGAGGCTACTGCCTTGCTTCGCACATCAGCTTACGTACATAATGCCCATGCAATAACGTACGTAAATTACACTGTCTAGCACACGCAAATTCTTGGACCTTAGCATGTGCTAATCGTTGTTGACTTGCTACAGTCTGCACCTACCCCCGTGTCCCCACGTGCCGAAAGCACTAACGAGGATAAGATTCCTTTTTGTCCGATCTACAGTTAGCGTGCGTTAAGCCTATGCTTAGCGTGCGCTAATTCTTCATAACAAACATATGTTGACCTTATCGGAACATGCGCCGAAAGTAACCTGACAAAGCCAAGATTCCATTCGATCTGTTCTGCACTAGCGTGCGCTATCCTTTGCCTTTAGCGTGCGCTAAACCTGCACGATAGCGTGCGCTATGCTTGAATATTAGCGTGCGCTAATAAGGCCATACTTAGCCATTTACACTGATCTTGCTCGTCGATTCAATATGCCGAATATGTATACACAACACACTATATCCTCAAATACAATTGTCGACCAAGTACGACAATTATACCAATATAGATGTCTCAGTCCTTCATTTATTTTATCCATACTGTACAGATTCCACGATGTACAACATAACTCGGATAAAATAACATTAAACAATAGTAGTAGAAATTCCGGATATTACATACTACACCACTTAAAATAAGTTTCGTCCTCGAAACTTGCAATCTGACATAGAAAAACAAACAAACCGTTCAACCAAAATATTCTGAAACCATCACGACAACGATCAATCATTATCATTAACGAATAACCAAAACAGTATACTTACATATGCACAAAGTCGACGATCTCCTGAGATACTAGCAAGTGACTCCACTGTAAAGCTTCAACACGCTTACAATCAAAATTCCATGAGTCTCAACAAAATATATCATCTTCGGATGAAATAATCCATCTGTTTCAAATCCTGTCTGCCTGATTACACAATCAAATCCTAATCTGCCAGAAACCAATAATATACGATACATCTGTGAAACAACTGCCCAACAAAATAGCAACAAATCCCGAAATATCGATACAAAATCTGAACGCTCAGATGATCACTAGCAATGATCAACCAATAAATTAACCGAGAATATCATCGACATGATAAACTCTAATACGACCAATCCAAAGGTCAAAATACAATCGAGAATATCATCAACATGATAAACTCCAATATGACCAACCATAGGTCAAAACACAATCGAGAATATCATCATGATAAACTCCAATATGACCAACGAACGGTCAACGATAATCCAGAATACCTTCACATGGTAAGCTCCAACATGGTCAACACAGAACCACAGAAATAGATATACGAAAGAATAACATTCTCAAAACGACACACTAATCACATACAGTGGATCTGAATAAACACACCTGACTGTCGAACATACTCCTCGGCATACGAACAACCAATCATAAACCGATGAATATATCCAATCATACATGGAGTGGGAACGACCACTCAATATCCAAAACCACCATCATGGGGTCACCATCCCCAAATCTACACTTACAGAGAAATCATTCAAAAATCACTATGGTAAAATCGCATTACTACCATACCAATTGAATCGCATAGCACATATGTCCCGGTTCTAGAAAATCCAAAGTTCCAAAATCATATTTTGTACCCGAATCTACAATACGCAGCATATTCTTCTTATCCAATAAATCAACCGATCATTCCTGGATAACCAAACTTCCATACTGAAGTTCGAATCTATATTCTTCGTTCCATACTGATGTCTTATCCAGTTCGTGAGTCACACTTAGAACTTCACCATGATATGTAATGTGCACTAAATGCGTATGTATATCAATATCATTGTCAAAACCAGTTTGAAATCATATAGTCTTGTCAAGAAGACAAATTTTCGAAAGTTCTTTCAAAAATTTCAAAGCTCAAAACATAAATTTTGGTAAGCCACGAAATCAATTTTCAAAAAATTAAATCGGCTTGCTGGTGTCAAGTATTCGATAACAGTTTCCTTCGAATCCACACGATTTCGAAGTTTAAAATGGAAACTATGCAAATGATGGACCACATCCATACTCCTGTATACCAACTCGGCTCATCACCAATTCCACTCACATTCCATTGGAAAACCACACGATAGAGTTCCAAAATCTAAATGTATAGACTCCGACAAAAACTCCTTTTCAACGTGAACCATTAACCCATCCTGGATCACCTCAATTATGCATTGACAAAACGTGGAAACAATTCAACACAGTGAAAGACTTCCCGAGAAGTTTCATTTGAACAAGTAAATCAAAATCGCGAAAGGCAGAAACGAAATAGATAAACGATTGATAAAGTGTTTTACAAATCTCGGGAGTTTTAAGAAAACAGAAAAGCCTTTTGAAACATTAGGGTCTCAGCCCATATTTTGTTCCGCATTATAAGAAGTTTAAAAGTAGGAAACCTTTTTATGGACCTCAAGTCCTAAGTTATAAAACTATTTCAAAATCGATTGGGTCTCGGCCCAAAAATCATTTTCCGTAAAACATCCGTAGAACATTCGTTTTGAAAAGTATCATTTTCAAATGCTTGAAAACAGTTCCATATATCTCAAAATGAACTAACATGACTACATGCTCTTTTCAACCATTCGTAACATCTTTCCCAAATACACAACTCCGTTCCAAATTTTAACCGACATATGATTTCCAAAATCATATCTTCTCAAGATCATCAATTCTGTCCCAACTCTATCACATCATACTGTAACCTATAATATCTTTCTGAATCTCAAAACATATCAACTTAGAATGGAAATAAATCTCAATGCAATTCAAAAATCCAAATACTTACAGATCGTGAAGCCTACAATTCCCCGTGATACTGGCACATGTCTCGACTCTAGAAATTACTCGACACAAATATTTTCAAAACACACATTTTGCAAACTCAGTTCAACTCGAGAACACACCACAACTCTATTTGAAGAAACATGTTGACACCATTTGGAAAAGTTTACAATAATCCCAGTACTACACTGGTAAATCACATAACGCACAAGCCTGAGTGAACTACAAAAATCTAGGGCTCAAACACTTGTCAACCGACAACTCGAATGACACAAAAAAAGAACGACCCAACTCGACCCGACTGCCTAGGTTTTCACAACCTAAGCTCCGATACCATATTCTGTAACACCCCCAGAGCCATCCAGGAATATTACAGCGTCGTGGGCCCCGAAACGGAACCCACAAGATTGAAGGAAATTTTCGCAAACATTTACAAACGTCCAAGAGGCTAACGACAGTATTATCTATTTAAAACATTCAAAGACTTAATAAAATCCGTTTATCAAAAACCGTCATAAAATCTCATTTGAAACCACAAGGCCCGAAATGCCAAAGCTCAACAGTTTAAAAACATACGTTAAGCTATCGCTTACACGTACCGACTGAATAGATTTAGAAAACGATTTCCAAAGTAACTTAAATTACCAGATACCAAAAGGCCACTTTAAAATACTCACGCAGCGAAAAAGACAACCAATTAAAAATATTTTAGCAGCGGAATACAAGAACTGATTAGGAAACTCAATACAGAAATTCATGCCCTAGCCAGTATCCTCCGGGAAGCTCATCTCTCCACGACCGCTACAAGCTTGATAATCCAAGAGCCTAAAAACAAAGCCCACGACGGGGTCAGCCATAATATCCAACAATGATAACCATCACATCACATCAATAATTACATACCAATGAAAATACTAAGTAAGAATACGACCAATGTAATCTTACCGCCATAACTTTACCAACTCGTGATAATAATTACCAAAGTTCACATCTCGTATCCTTTCAAAAACACAATAACCTCATACCGAAATATCTGTAATGTATCTCAACAATACCGAATGTTCTCAAAAGATTATCATAACTCGCGATACGGAAATTATAGCAACTCTGTCCAATTCAATCCATCGGATAACGTCGATAATTCCAATACGATAATTGATTGTCCATCAAAGACAAGTACCATAGGAAATACGAAACATACCTCAAAATACGAAATACCATGACAATCACGTCAGTCTAATCCGAGATCAGATCAACACAACATACGGACATGGTCCTAACACCTGACCTACAAATGCATACTCATATGACAACGTCAATATGCTCACAACAATAACAACAATGTATACTTATGGCAAATCCATAATATACATATGCACAACAACAACACATAGGTAATCCGATGATCCAGCGTTCACTGCCTAGATCCCCCGATGATCCTGTCAGACCAACACGAGGTGGAAAAACCTGTCCGATGATCCAGCGCACAATAGCATAGATTCCACGATGATCCCGTTAGACCAACACGTGGTGGACATACGACAGTAATGCACAACTGCACAAAACAACAGTACACAATGCACGACAACAACAATCTACAAATGCATAACAACATGATCGACACAAATGACAAAAATGATTAGAGTACTTGCCCCGAGTCCTTCGAGAGCGATCTCAATCTCTAAACCATCACCAACCATTATTCTGAATATTCGACGATCCAAAATGTCACGGAAGGTAGATAATTCACGTCTTCGTCTATACCACAATATATCCTCGATACCAAGTATACCAACAACAAATGTAAATCATATACATTATGATTAAATTCCTAAAACTCGAATACGACTTATAATCCCAAATCTCCTGTGATTACGATTATACACAGTGCTATACGGATTATAAACGAATGAAATGGAAACCATTCATTAAATATTATAAACTGAGCAAGTAATAACTTGCCTCGATACCGATGAAGCCGTTACCAATTCCTTGCCATCGTCTACGAACTCCTCAGCCCCGACCAAAGCAATCTACGAACATTCTCGAGTACGACCGCAAAGCATGGTTCTAATCACCGATCAATAATCTCAACCTATTACAATAATTCAATAAACAACAAGTTCGATAACAATCAACAATCCAATCAACAAACCAACGGTTCTACAATATCTCGATTAACCACTAGTCTGATCAATCCAATTCAAACCATAATGAATTCATAACCACAACACGAAATACTGCACTGTCTGCCTACTTAGCGCACGTTAAACACATAACGTAGCGTGTGCTAAGTCGCTCCCGTTAGCGTGCGCTAGCTAGTAAGCTTAGCATGCGCTAGTGCTGTACAGTTGCATGCATTCCAAGCATCGACTAACACCTTGAGACTATGAATACGAATGAAAAGGAAATCATGCTCCAAGATTAACAATAACTTTTCCAAATTCAATCTCATCACCATACTCGAAATCATATTCGTGTTCTTATACGAATATTATATCAAAGCACATATCTTAGCTCTAGATACGAATATCCCATATTCATATCCAAAACACCAACACCTCCTATACATAATCATCATATCATATCATACATAATCTGGAATACAACCTCATATCATGATTCATATGAAATCAACATAATTCAGAAATCCACCTTTCATCGGGTTTAAACGAAACACAATTCTTAAAGTATGGAGAATCTTAATTAACATCCGAGAACTCTTATCAAAATCCCATTAAATCTTATATAACATCATCACAAGATAACCCAACTCGCTCCCTCATAAGTAATCATCCTTAAAAACGAACCACTATCAAAGGGATACGAAATTACCTTGTATAGATGAACCAAGAAGAAGAACAATTGAACTCCTTTCCAAGAATCATGAATAACTTCAAGAACAAGACTTTAATCCATGCTCTCCACCTTAATCTTGTTAAAGATCATCATCTCTTAGTGTTAGGAACCTCAAATACTTCTCAAGGCTCTCTCTATCAGTTCACATGAAGAAATTGATGGAAATGACGAATAATGGCCAACTGCACTAATATATATACTGTACATTATTAACGTACGCTAAAATCTTCATCTAACGTACGTTACACGCTTAGCGTGCACTAACTGTCTTTGTTTGGTGTGCGCTATCGAAGTCCAGTAGCTTCGCACATCAACTTATGTACGTAATGCCCATGCAATAACGTACGTAAATTACACTGTCTAGCGCACGCAAATTCTTGGACCTTAGCATGCGCTAATCGTAGTTGACTTTGTAACACCCCCAGATCCAACCGGGAATATTACACGCCGTGGGCCCCGCGCCGGAACCCAACAGGCTAAAAACCAATTACAAGAACGGCAAGAAAGGCCGATGACGGTAGTATTTTCCAAAACTCACAAAATCATTTGAAAACACCAACTACCGTCAAGACAATCAAGGCCAAAAACTCGGTATAGGGAATCGGTTTTCGAAATCAAACACAGTTGGCATAAAGCCGAAAGCCATTTGAAAGAACTCACACAGCGGATAAAAATACAGTCCAAGATACATATACATCGATAATGATATACACAAACAAAATACACGATTCCCCAACAATATGCCATAGCCAGTATCGTCCGGAATCCTCGCTTCACGACCTCTACCATCAAAGTTCTCAATACCTGAAAAACAAGTCCCACAACGGGGTCAGCAATAATGCCCGACAAATAACCACAAGTACATAAACATAAATATTCACATGCCATGCATCATGAGAATAATAACCTCAACGATAACCTTACCACTTCCGGTAATCCAACGATTCTCATCAAAATCCCAATATCACGATAATACCACATAATACCTCAATACCGAATACCTTCCCGTACACAATCTTCTACGTACGATTACCACAAAACATACCTCTATCCGGACTTCCTTTCGAAATGTATACCATAGACCAAGAATATCCAAAATGACATCAACAATATCCGAATACTACAATCTTCCCAAGATTGTCCAAGTATCTCAACAATCATCAACTGTGCATTCTAATCCTTTTAGAACATCACTGAACATTCGTCAATATGCAATACAACATAAAATACTTATGAAATGTAAATGGAATTACTCATCAAAACATTACAACCGAACAAGTAAACACTTGCCTGGATACCAACACGACAAAACCAACATCGAACTCATCGCCCTCGTCTACGAGCTCTTCAGCCCCGACTGGACGGAATCTACGGCCTTTCACCGCGGCAAAACGATTATACCTATTGGTTAATCAACCTAGAACAATAATCATGTCAATAATCGAACCAACTTGGTAACAATGATCATAACATGCTCAATCTGGAATTCAACCTCGTATTATGATCTAGAAATCCATCTCAAAACGGTTTAAACGAATCATCATCTTTAATAATATGAAGAAACATTCGAAGTTCTTATCAAAATCCATAAAATCCCATATAACATCGTTATATGATTATCCAACATGTTCCTCACATGTAATCATCCAAGAAAACCGAACCATTAACAAAGGAATACAAAGATTACCTGGTTTAGATGAACCAAAAAGAAGAACACTAGAACCCCATCCAAAGAATCATGAACAACTTGAAGAACAAGGCTTGAATCCAAGCTCTCAATCTAATGTTGTTAAAGATTATCATTATACAGTATTTGGGAATCCCAAATAACTCTCAACTCTCTCTCTCCCGACTGAAGGAAGAAGAATGGACGAAATACCTCACAATACCCGTCTGTCCCCTTTTATAATATTCATTATTAGCGTGCTCTAAACCTTATGTTTAGCGTCCGCAACAGCCTTAGCGTGCGCTAACTGACTTTGTTAGCGTGCGCTATCGAAGCCCAGAGGCTACTGCCTTGCTTCGTAAACTAGCTTACGTACGTAATGCCCATGCATTAACGTACGTAAAACATCATGTCTAGCGTACGCAAGTCCTTGCTCTTAGCGTGCGCTATCCGAAGTTGACTTGCTACAGTATTCACCTACCCCTCGTGCCCCCACATGCCGACAGCATCTGACAAGGATAAGATTCCCTCTTCATGATCTAGAATTAGCGTGCGCTAATCATACGGTTTTAGCGTGCGCTAGCTCTGCACGACAAACACTCGCCGACCATATCTGGATACGCGTCGAACATGGCCGGGTCCACCCGCCGAAAGCTAAGATTACATTATTGGCGATCTGATGTTAGCGTGCGCTAACCAACATGCGTTAGCGTGCGCTAACTGAATATAAAAATCAACCTGGGCCTACCTGTAGGCCACCTTCCGGGACTAACCCAGCAAGTCGTTACGTACGTTAGGGGTCCTCCTTAGCGTACATAACCGAACCTCTTAGCGTACGCTATCAATACTTCGTAGCGTGCGCTACCTGTACTCAGTAGCGCGCGCTAATGAAACACTTATAGAGTGCGCTATCGTTGCTGTGCCTAGCCATATTCAGCTATCCTCAACCAATGTCTCGACATACCAATCAAACATTCGGCACAATGAATACATATACGCATTCAATAACCTTATCAAACGTTCACAACGTTCTCAAGCACAAATATCCATCAACGATATCCAACATGTAAATTAAAAAAATATATCCGAAAAATCGGGGTATTACAGACTTGATACAGTCTGCACCTACCCCCGTGTCCCCACGTGCCCAAAGCACTAATGAGGATAAGATTCGTTTTTGTCCGATCTACAGTTAGCGTGCGTTAAACCTATGCTTAGCGTGCGCTAATCCTTCATAAGAAACATCCGTTGACCTTATCGGAACATGCGCCGAAAGTAACCTGACAAAGCCAAGATTCCCTTTGATCTGTTCTGCACTAGTGTGCGCTATCCTTTGCCTTTAGCGTGCGCTAAACCTGCACGATAGCGTGCGCTATGCTTGAATATTAGCGTGCGCTAATAAGGCTATACTTAGCCATTTACACTGATCTTGCTCGTCGATTCAATATACCGAATATGTATACACAACACACTATATCCTCAAATACAATTGTCGACCAAGTACGACAATTATACCAATACAGACGTCTCAGTCCTTCATTTATTTTATCCATACTATACAGATTCCACGATGTACAACATAACTCGGATAAAATAACATTAAACTATAGTAGTAGAAATTCTGGATATTTCAATAGGAATAATTGCAACACACACTAGGCATGTCCACGGGTCAGACCCGCCGGGTCGTCGGGTACAATAAGGGGGACCCGTAACCTAACTCGGAAATAAAGACAACCCGCCATGTCAGCGGGTCTCGGTCAGATTTTTTTATTTTTATTTTTTTTCGTAATATAAAAATTATTTTTTGAAATACAATTGTTAATTTGTTATATAGTTTTTAATGAGGATAATAGGGTTGTTTTTTTAAAAAAAAAAGGGGGAGTAAAGTAGGAATTGACTTGAATCGGTTTCCCGATTGCCTACATATCCTCTTGGGAAAGAGGAATCAAATCCCCACGTAGTTCTTTTACCTTTCTTTGTATCCCCGCTGCCCTTACCTTGATGGTTACGTGCTTCCCGCGGATCCCTCCGATGGAGTGAGTGGTTCTTCATCTTCATCATCGTCGATTAATTCGTTGTTTTTTTGTGTCTCCATTTCCGCTCTCTGCCAATCACTTAGTAGCACTTGAGCTTCCAACGTCTCATGCAACAAGTTTGACCTCGTGGGATCGATAACCTTTCCACTCCGGCTAAAGGTTTGCTCTACGGCTGAGGCGGGAACGGCGAGAATTTGTGCCGCAATCTTGCTTAGAGTAGGAAACCTCGATCTCTCTGGTCGGCTCCACCATTCCAAGATGTCAAAGTCTTCTAGCTCTTCTTCATGTCCAAACTCAAAGGTAATGGATTGGAACTCGACGTGGTTTTTGCCCTCTTTGGGCCAAATAACTCTCTAGCAATTGATGTCAAACGTCTACTAGTAGATGATGAAGAAGAAATGGGAGGTGGTTGTTGAGATGATTGAGCTTGATCGGAAATTTGATACTGAGCATACAATTGTTCAAGTAAATTCCTAACGTTAGTAAGTATAGTAGAAACAATACATGCGGGATCATTTTGTATTTGTAGAAACGAATAATAATTTTCCAAAAATTGTTTCAAACCTTCCATTTTACGTCAAGGGTCCAAAACAAATGCAATAAAGTAAACATCCGGAATAATTTTGAAATAACATAAACATTTAACTCTCATATCACTTATGGCAACTTTAATGGAAGGTACGTTAAGACCATCTTTAAGTGCAAATGCAATATTAATTGCTACGTAACAAAATAAGTTCGGAGTTGGTTTGTAAACATAACTAAAATATTTAGTAGCCTCGTAGAAATGTTTAAAAACATCCATTACATCTCTTGCTAAAACCCAAGCTTCCCCAAAAACAAAATTACCATTAATGTGTTGTGCGGCAAAACCACTTAAAAGTTCTTTATAATCGTATGATTCGGAAATCATTTTGTATGTAGAGTTCCATCTTGTGCAAACATATTTTGGAAATTTTTTTGGATATACATTATGTTGTTTACAATATTGGTACCATTTACAACGAACACTTTTTTTAGTCCAAAGTTCATTAAGAATGCCTCGAATAGGTTTTACTAATTCTCCAACATAAGCTAAACATTCTTGAACACATAAGTTTAAAATGTGAGCCGCACACCTAATGTGAAAAAATTTACCTCCAATAGACGGCGTACAATAAGTGATTAGTTCTTGAATCGAAACCATGCTAGCGGATGCATTGTCAAATCCGATTGAAAAAACTCGTGAAACTAATCTATATTCTTCTAATATATTTGCAATTAAACGAGCTATGTTTTGCGCGGTGTGTGGGTCGTTAAAAACTCGTAATGCCAAAACTCTTTTGTTTAACACCCAAAACTTATCAATATAATGACATGTAATGCCCATGTAAGAATTTTTTTGAAATGAATTGGTCCAAATATCACTACAAATCGAAACTTGTAAATCACTATTTTCCATAAAATATTTAATCAATTTTTCTTTACGTGATTTATATCTATGCATCATTTTTCTTTTTGCGGCTTGTCGAGAAATTTGTTTATATGCGGGTTGAACATGATTTGTCACCTAATCATTAAAACAAACATTTTGTGCAAATCTAAAAGACAATGAATCAACAGCTATTATTTCCGAAAATGCATCCATAGATGAAGAATGATCATATGAAAATAAAGAAGGAGGTTGGTTAGAGGTCGATGCGTACCCAGATAGTTGCATTTGTCCTCGTGCCAATCCGTATTTTTCGGGATGCTTCGTCCTAATATGTCAGTAGTAATTCCCGTATCCTTCTACTTTTTTGTGCTTGTACTTTGAGCTACAAAATCTACATTGAACCATAGACACTTGATTAATATCGCGATCACTTTTAGTAAACCAAAATAGAAATACCGCCGCTCTAAGTTGAGCTTTTTCGATGACGTCCGTATCCTCGGAGCCGGGCACTTGAGTCTCTGATTCTTGGGTGTTCAAGAAAGGAGGTGATTCTATATCGAACTCCTCCTCGTCCCTTAGTCCGGACCCACTTGAAGAACCGCTCACGGAGTTACGTCTTCGGTTTGACATTATGAGAATAATTTGAATTTGTAAACTTGAGAATTAAAAATTATAAACTTGAGATTATGATAGAGTATAAGACTATAAGTAGATGATTGTATGAATTGGTGTGAGATGAATGAATTTGATTTTGGGTATTTATAGGAAAAAATGTGTATTTTTTATAAATTAAAAAAAAATCTGCATTGCAGAGTGTAGTGCAGACAGTACCGTTGCTGACAACGGCTCTATTCCTAAAAAGAAGTCTGCTGCATATGCATGGTGTAGTGGGGGGGCCAGCATAAGGGATTTTTTTTTAAAACGGATGACCCGACAGGTCAGTGGCGGGTCGTGACCCGCCGGGTCAGCGGGTAGGAATTAAGTCGACCCAGTAAAACCCCCAATCCGCTCAGGGATATTACACGCCGTAGAACCTTTCCTCAAGGATCTACCATGCTGGTAACAACAAACGAACAACTCGACAATGCCTTTAAGGCTAAAAAGACTCAGTAGACCGATTTGGCCTTTCAATAAATACATACAACTCAATTACAATACATGCCCACGCACGGGTCGAATACAACACACTCCCGTACAACGGAGAAAGAATACTGCAGCGGAAATAAAATGCAACTAAACCAATAACATCATACGGATCCTCGTGTGATTAGTATCGTTCATCTTTCATCATCCTTCGTGCCGACCTTGTGCTATGCTCCAAAACCTGAATGCAAAAACAGACATCCACACCCCGAATACTCGGGGGTTAGCAAAACTCCACTGTTTTGCTAGTGCAAATACAAAGTGCAAATACGAGCCATATAATTCAAGTTCCACGAATAACAATAACCAGGAATCCTTAAAGATTAAAATACCACGAAACGAATACTTCCCGAGGCAAGAATTTGAGTAAAACTTTCCAAATCCGAAAGATCACAAATAACAATAATGGTTTGCAAAATGGTTTAAAATACCCTCGGGAGTTTTAATAGAAAACAAATTAGGATTATCAAATCCTTCTCTTTCCAAAATCAACAGGGTCACAGCCCAAAGGTTTTATTTTCGCAAATAGAAGACCGACAACAATTCACAGGGCCAGAGCCCAACATCACGTGTCCTCAACGGACATAAAATTCAACGAAACGTAATCACACACGCGCATCGCCTAGGACCGGGACGCTACCACAGACATCCCACCCGAGGCCTCGAAGGACCCTCCCGAGCTGGCTAGCTTAACAAATCACAACACATGCATCGCCTTAGGAACAGAGTCATATCATAGATTCCCGCACGAGGCCTCTAAGGACCCTCCCGCACTGGCTAGCTAAACAAACTCAAACCACCCATAAGTTATCTTGACATCGTACTCGCAAGTACCGATTCTCGGAGCCCTCTCCAGACCTACCCGATTAGATAACCTTATGGTCAAATCATATCAAATGGCCGTACTCGCAAGTAACGCGCCGCCGGAGGCCTCACGGGTCCCTACCCGGTAAACATCAATCGAATATACCCACAAGTTATCGTGACATCGCACTCGCAAGTGACGATTCTCGGAGCCCTCTCCAGACCTACCCGAATTGATAATCTTGTGGTCAAATCATCAATGCATCGAGTTCACAACGACAAGGGTTTCACATTTGCCACAATCACAAATACATCAAATCATGAGTTAATGCAAACAACACTTAGCAAAATACCACGTCAAACCATAACGCACCGAAAAGAAACCATATACGTCCACACGCAATACCAAGTGCAACATCAACACCAAACATATCCATAGAATTCACATAGTTCACAAACCACACCATTCACAAAACACACGCGTTTTGAAAGAGGGCCTTTAACAAGGCTAATCAAATCTTTTGAAAGTTCAATTCAAACGACCACACAAACACATTTAGACGATCACCAATTATCATATCCACAAAACAAGAATTATATGGACAAGGTACTTGCCTCAAAATCGGCACGCAAGTATCCCGACGAACACGGCTCAACCGAAAAGCTTCGAAATGCCCGATGTTTTCGAAAAGGAAAACGACAACGAACGGAAGGGTTCAATTTGGTTTCTTCGCAAGAAACTCGACCCTAACAACATATAATCCATAAATAAACAATCATACGAGGAAGGATAATTGTAGAACGCCCGAAAACCCCTCTATGACATTCTACCGGACACCTTCAAGGCGTCGATCAAGAACTCGACCAAAACAACGAATCGATACGATCCAACCATGGAATAACAAGGGAAAAGATATAAAACATCTAAATAATCATCAATCCATCATAATCCTAAGTTAAATCGGATTAATCGGACGAAAACAACCAAAATACCCAAATTCCCCAAAACTAGATTTCTAGGAAATCTGACCTGATTCGGTAGATCGGAGGATGTTATAGGACGGATGATTGATGATATGAACCTCAAAACTTCATGGATTTATTGTCCAACAACATCTCTCCCTGATGAACTAATCTCCATCCGCGGAAGGGAAGAAAATGAGTGAGAAATGGCTGAAGAAAAACGCTGCCAGGCCTTAAATAGGCCATTGCCGTGGGTTACGACGTAATCGCCATGGCTTACGTGCGTAACGAATCGCCATGGCCGAACTCATCACCGCTGGAAATGCCGGAGCGTTACGTGCGTTACGGCCAGGGCCTTACGTGCGTAATCGGCCTTACCTACGTAATCGCCGATCACTACCGCACGTTACTCGGCGAGTGGCTCGCCCCGGATGCCCGGCCATGACTCGGCCGGGACCAACTCCGACGGCCCGAACGACCCCGAAACCCGAACCTGAGTACGAATCGAAGATACGGTTACGAAGTACTCGCAAAGAAGAATCCGAGCACTAAGAGAACACACGATTCCGCCCACCCGAAGGCTCGAAATTCGGCAACGGAAAGTAATTACCCCAAACTTTGGGAAATTACGAAAATGGCCCAAAACGCCCGAAAATCACGATACGTGATCGAAACACCAATTCAAAGCTCGCAACATCAATATTAACATTAAATGAACTTACGAGAAAGTCTAAACAACAGTTTCGGACGAGATTCGCAAGAATCGAACTCAAGTGCGGAAAAACCGCTAAAAAGCACGGAACTCAACTAAACGACACCGAAACGAACTCGGATGACAAAAAGTGCAGAATTAATCATTCTCAGAATGACGAAACGGTCATGAGCGAGTCGTCAAAACGGACTTCTGCCGAAAAAAAGAAATTACCGGAAATCGAAATCACGGGTATTACATTCTACCCTCCTTAAAAGAAGTTTCGTCCCGAAACTTAAAATAAGTAGGGAGAAGCAATATCCACTGTCAGGAAAACTCGACGAGATACCCAAAAACCGAAAACTCGCGCCCGACGGCGAAACGCTGCAAGAAATGCAAAGGAACATACGGTGTGAAAACACGCTCCACGACGACCAACACAACGCCACCGATAGAGAAATAATAAAACCAACAAGTGACAAGCGTCATCAAACAGGTAATACAACCAAGTCGATTATCCGAACAATCACAAAACACAACGAACGAAAATCAATATGATTGACCACCCCAACGGTACATCAATCAAAATGCGAGCCAATCGCTGAAGAAATACGGAATTCCACCGCTCAAGGGTTGGAAGATCGAAAACGAGACAAATTTCCCGAATATAAGGAAATTAGGAAGGAGTCTGAATGCTCAACAATCACGAAACGAGATCAACAAAAACCAAACAATCAAACGATCGAACCACAACGGTCGAGACAACAAAAATCGAACAATCATGTTCGAATCACGAAGAACAATAAAATTCAAACAACAACTCTCAGGTTCACGTCTCGGCTCGAGACAATATATGATCCGGTAAAAGCAACAAGATGTGATTCACATAAGATCCATAGGAAAGGGAATAGCAATTGAAAAGTCACAACGACAAACGAGTAATTTCAAAACACCACACTCGTTCGATCAACAAAAGAAAGGGATAGGGCAATCTCAGAAAATGTTAACGAACATAAACGAGTCGACAGAGTCGAAAATATAGAAGTTCCAAATCCGATCCACTTCGAATAAGAGAACTAGTAAAACTAGATGATGTCACTTCCGAACAAGGTTCACAAGAATCGAACCGAACTCGAAAAAGTTACAGCGATAACCAGATTGACCCAAAACAAGATCACAGCTCGTTCGAACGATGAAACCGAAATACAGAACAAGTTCAGAAAGTGTTAACGAACACGAGCGAGTCGATAGACCTGAGAAAGAGGAAATGTAGAAGTCCAAAAATAATACGGGTATTATATTCGACCCCTTATAAAAGAAGTGTCGTTCCCGAAACTCACAACACGAAATCAAGGTGACGACACAATAAGCAACCGATAGAAACATCCTTCGAAGGCCTCTCAAAGCCGATTCTGATACTTGTGCTGAAGCGCGAACTCCGAAAGTCTCGGTAGCCAATTCGCAAAACTGAATTCGGTGTCCCTCGAGTCCACACTAGAAATGTGTTACTGACGAGAAGGACAATTTTACACGTGTATGCCCCGGCACATCACGGTTGAAACGCCTCGGCTCGGCATACCGAAAATACAAATGCTAGATACAATGGGGACACCTTCTCTTAGTGAAAGACTTTCAGAATATTCGACCCTCGGGTCTAAGTAAAAGTGTTTATAAAACATTTGAAAATATCTCAAAATATTTTGGTCCTCGAGCTAGAAGAATTTTGAAATATATTGTGGCACCTTGGACGTACCACGAGAAAATAATTCATTTTAAAAGTACGTCTCGAATTTTAATTTTCTAAGATACTCAAGGTTTTCAAAAATAATTCAATGGGCTAGAATGCCCAAAAATTTCAGGTAATTACACGGAAATATTACACCCCCGGTTCAGCCCGGGAATATTACACGCCGTGGGCCCCGCGCCGGAACCCACCAGGCTAAAAACCATTTACAAAAACGCCAAAAAGGCCGATGACGGTAATATTTCAAAAACTCACAGAAGCCATTTAGAAAATAATAAATACCGTCATAAGAATTTCGCCAAAATGATCAAGGCCGTAATGCCAAAAACTCGGTTAAGGAATCGGTTTTCGAAATAAAACTCAGTCGGTAAAATACCGAAAGCCACTACAAAAGAACTCACGCAGCGGATAAAAGAAATAAAGTCAAACATGCACAAGACATCAACACTACTCCTCATATGAACGAAAAATGGGAGTCAAATAATCACATATCACGAAATCAAAATCCATAAGAGGATTCCGTCAATTAACTCATAATCATAAAAATAGCTCGTGTCATACGAGGCACAACACAAAGAAGGGAGACTTACATCCACAGGTCGCACGAAGATGATGATCGCCCCACGATACTAATCACAACAAACCAACTCAGACGACGCGTCGCGACACGACTCAGTCAGATAAAATCCGACGAGACAAAAACTCAATAGACACCACTGACCCGACAGCCTAGGTTTCCACAACCTAAGCTCCGATACCATTCTGTAACACCCCCAATCCGCTCAGGGATATTACACGCCGTAGAACCTTTCCTCAAGGATCTACCAGGCTGGTAACAACAAACGAACAACTCGACAATGCCTTTAAGGCTAAAAAGACTCAGTAGACCGATTTGGCCTTTCAATAAATACATACAACTCAATTACAATACATGCCCACGCAGGGGTCGAATACAACACACTCCCGTACAACGGGGAAAGAATACTGCAGCGGAAATAAAATGCAACTAAACCAATAACATCATACGGATCCTCGTGTGATTAGTATCGTTCATCTTTCATCATCCTTCGTGCCGACCCTGTGCTATGCTCCAAAACCTGAATGCAAAAACAGACATCCACCCCCCGAATACTCGGGGGTTAGCAAAACTCCACTGTTTTGCTAGTGCAAATACAAAGTGCAAATACGAGCCATATAATTCAAGTTCCACGAATAACAATAACCAGGAATCCTTAAAGATTAAAATACCACGAAACGAATACTTCCCGAGGCAAGAATTTGAGTAAAACTTTCCAAATCCGAAAGATCACAAATAACGAGAATGGTTTGCAAAATGGTTTAAAATACCCTCGGGAGTTTTAATAGAAAACAAATTAGGATTATCAAATCCTTCTCTTTCCAAAATCAACAGGGTCACAGCCCAAAGGTTTTATTTTCGCAAATAGAAAACCGACAACAATTCACAGGGCCAGAGCCTAACATCACGTGTCCTCAACGGACATAAAATTCAACGAAACGTAATCACGCACGCGCATCGCCTAGGACCGGGACTCTACCACAGACATCCCACCCGAGGCCTCGAAGGACCCTCCCGAGCTGGCTAGCTAAACAAATCACAACACATGCATCGCCTTGGGAACAGAGTCATATCATAGATTCTCGCACGAGGCCTCTAAGGACCCTCCCGCACTGGCTAGCTAAACAAACTCAAACCACCCATAAGTTATCTTGACATCGTACTCGCAAGTACCGATTCTCGGAGCCCTCTCCAGACCTACCCGATTAGATAACCTTATGGTCAAATCATATCAAATGGCCGTACTCGCAAGTAACGCGCCGCCAGAGGCCTCACGGGTCCCTACCCGGTAAACATAAATCGAATATACCCACAAGTTATCGTGACATCGCACTCGCAAGTGACGATTCTCGGAGCCCTCTCCAGACCTACCCGAATTGATAATCTTGTGGTCAAATCATCAATGCATCGAGTTCACAACGACAAGGGTTTCACATTTGCCACAATCACAAATACATCAAATCATGAGTTAATGCAAACAACACTTAGCAAAATACCACGTCAAACCATAACGCACCGAAAAGAAACCATATACGTCCACACGCAATACCAAGTGCAACATCAACACCAAACATATCCATATAATTCACATAGTTCACAAACCACACCATTCACAAAACACACGCGTTTTGAAAGAGGGCCTTTAACAAGGCTAATCAAATCTTTTGAAAGTTCAATTCAAACGACCACACAAACACATTTAGACGATCACCAATTATCATATACACAAAACAAGAATTATACGGACAATGTACTTGCCTCAAAATCGGCACGCAAGTATCCCGACGAACACGGCTCAACCGGAAAGCTTCGAAATGCCCGATGTTTTTGAAAAGGAAAACGACAACGAACGGAAGGGTTCAATTTGGTTTCTTCGCAAGAAACTCGACCCTAACAACATATAATCCATAAATCAACAATCATACGAGGAAGGATAATCGTAGAACGCCCGAAAACCCCTCTATGACATTCTACCGGACACCTTCAAGGCGTCGATCAAGAAATCGACCAAAACAACGAATCGATACGATCCAACCATGGAATAACAAGGGAAAAGATATAAAACATCTAAATAATCATCAATCCATCATAATCCTAAGTTAAATCGGATTAATCAAACAAAAACAACCAAAATACCCAAATTCCCCAAAACTAGATTTCTAGGAAATCTGACCTAATTCGGTAGATCGGGGGATGTTATAGGACGGATGATTGATGATATGAACCTCAAAACTTCATGGATTTATTGTCCAACAACATCTATCCCTGATGAACTAATCTCCAGCCACGGAAGGGAAGAAAATGAGTGAGAAATGGTCAAGAAAACGCCGGGCCTTAAATAGCCGACCGGGTTACGTACGTAACCGGCCATGGCTTACGTACGTAACCGGCCATGGCCGAACTTACTGCCTGGAAATGCCGGAAGCGTTACGTATGTTACCGGCCAGGGCCTTACGTACGTAACCGGCCTTACATACGTAACTGCCGATCACTACCGCACGTTACTCGGCCAGGGCTGGCCTGGCCCCAGCATGCCCGGCCATGACTCGGCCGGGACCAACTCCGACGGCCCGAACGACCCCGAAACCCGAACTTGAGTACGAATCGAAGATACGGTTACGAAGTACTCGCAAAGACGAATCCGACCACTAAGAGAACATACGATTCCGACCACCCGAAGGCTCGAAATTCGGCAACGGAAAGTAATTACCCCAAACTTTGGGAAATTACGAAAATGGCCCAAAACGCCCGAAAATCACGATACGTGATCGAAACACCAAGTCAAAGCTCGCAACATGAATATTAACATTAAATGAACTTACGAGAAAGTCGAAACAACAGTTTCGGACGAGATTCGCAAGAATCGAACTCAAGTGCGGAAAAACCGCTAAAAAGCACGGAACTCAACAAAACGACACCGAAACGAACTCGGATGACAAAAAGTGCAGAATTAATCATTCTCAGAATGACGAAACGGTCATGAGCGAGTCGTCAAAATGGACTTTCGCCGAAAAAAAAAGAAATTACCGGAAATCGAAATCACGGGTATTACAGACCCTAACCCTAACCCGCAACCCGTACGACCCTTGACCCGTATGACCCGTGACCCGGCGAGTCCGGGTCGGGATAGGTTTTCGCCGGGTCATAACCCGCTGGGTCCAGGTCGACCCTTGACCCTCGGACTTACTAAACATGTAATACCCGGATTTTCAGTATAATTTTTTTCTCGTTATTTTATCTGAGATATACTGCATAGCTTGGTGTCTTTACTGTAGCACCCCCAATTCACTCAGGGATATTACACGCCGTAGACCCCTTTCCACAAGGAGCTACCAGGCGGGAGACTACAAATCAAAACCCACATGCGGTCAACTTGACCAAAACATAATACCGTAGACCGATTAGGTCTCTCAAAACACAGCATAACCGTACATCTGATGAAACTAAAATACAACTCGATATAACACTACAAAAAAAACAGTTTTTACCGACGCCATTTACCGACGCCAGCACCGCCGTTGTTAAACTTATAATTTACCGACGCCATTTACCGACGCCCGTACCGCCGTTGTTAAACTTATAATTTACCGACGCCCGATTTACCGACGCCATTGCCGACGACCGGTTCGCAGACTTATTTTTTTACAATTAACGACGCCGTTTACCGACGCCATTTACCGACGCCATTACCGACGCCATTTTGGCGTTGGTAAATTTTTTTTTTTAATTTACTGACGCCGTTTACGCCATTACCGACGCCATCTCGGCGTCGGTAATTTTAACACAATCCCACATCGAAAAACTTCAATGTTTTGGTGGTTTATAAACCAAAATCCTTCTCAACCATTTGAAATTGAATGGAGCCCGAACACGATCCGCCGGACCCTTTTGAAACCCGCCGGACCCGACTGGACTGGCCGAACCCACACTTTGAGCCGGACCTAACCCGCCTGAGTCCTGACCTGACTTTTGTAAAAAAATTTTTAATTTAACGACGCCAAAAATGGCGTCGGTAAATGGCGTAAACGGCGTCGGTAAATTAAAAAAAAAAAAAAAAAATTACCAACGCCAAAATGGCGTCGGTAATGGCGTTGGTAAATGGCGTCGGTAATGGCGTAAATGGCGTCGGTAAAAAATTACCGTCGAGCGTTTTTCCAACGGCGGGTTGCCGTCGGTAATGGCGTCGGTAATTTTTTTACCAACGCCATTTTTTGTTTTACCAACGCCATTTTGGCGTCGGTAAAAACTGTTTTTTTTGTAGTAAATGTCCATCCCATCCAGGATGACAAGAACTCAAACCGACATATCACTGACAGACGACAGACTACAACTGTGACTAGTATCGCTGCATTGCATCATCCTCCGAGCCAATCCTGTGGTTGCTCACTCTCCAGTCAGAACACCTGGAATAAATAACAAAATCCCCAACGAGGGGTTAGCGATGGAATCGCTAGCAAGTAACCAAGCTATACAATTATACATCAAGAATACAACCGTTATGAAAATAACATTTCGACAAGGTAGTAACACGATCCCCGAGTCTAAAGTCTTTTGAAAATTTATTCCTTTAAAACAAACCATGGGGATTACTCCAGAAATCACTGTAAGAGATTATTTAGAGACTTCGGGGGTCTCAGTGTAAAATCCTGAAATATGAATATTTTTCCTTTGCAAAAGGTTTTCTTTCAAAATCATACAAATGATTTAATTCTCAACTCAACCTCAAGACCAAAACCATATTCACCAATATAATCGGGATTCAAGATTCAAACATAAACAATTCAGAGATATCAAATCAACAAATAAACGTCTCTGTGGCCCCGAAGGGTCCCACCCGGATTAGTTCATCAAGAATAAACTCGAACACACCCATAAGTTATCTTGACATCGCACTCGCAAGTGACGATTCTCGGAGCCCTCTCCAGACCTACCCGATTAGATAACCTTATGGTCAAATCGTAACATCTGGCCGTACTCGCAAGCACGCGCCTCCGGAGGCCTCGACGGACCCTACCCGGATAACATCATTCAAGTACGCCCATAAGTTATCATGACATCGCACTCGCAAGTGTCGATTCTCGGAGCCCTCCCCAGACCTACCCGAATTGATAACCTTATGTTCACAACGTACGTCTGGCCGTACTCGCAAGCACGCGCCTCCGGAGGCCTCGACGGGACCCCTACCCGGATAACATCTCAACTCTCTACTATACACAATAACAAAGGTATAATATTCACCACAACCGCAACCACGTAACTCATAGGTTAACGCATCATAACTTCAACAAGGGCACAACATCCACAGCACACCATCATTCAGGAAAAAGGCCAACGAGCAAATAATACAAGTATTACGCGATTCCACAATTCTTCGATTAACTACTCATTTCTAGTATTTATTTTAAGCACAAAATAACATGAAGAGGTAGTTATCATTATTCTTGAAATTAAGTTTACGTTAGTAATTACCTTCATAAAATCACATCTTCATTTAAAGTAAGTTACGGTTAAATATACCGTCACTAACGAGTCCATGTCAAATTCACGACACATCACATTCTCAAAGTATAAAGAATATAGACGAGATACTCGCCTCAAGTCCAACGCACGCGGAGCAACGGGAAAGCTCGACTTAATGACCGCTACCGAACACTCCGAAGAACACGATTCAACCGGGAAGCTCGGACCCCGAAGAAAACAACGAACGGGAGGGTTCCGACTAGAGTTCTTCACAAGAATTCGACCCTAACAACATATAATCAATGAATCATCGATCATACGAGGAAGAATAATCGAAGAATGCCCGAAAACCCCTCTATGACATTTTACCGGACACCTTCAAGGCGTCGACTAAGAACTCGACCAAAACAACGAATCGATACGATCCAACCATGGAATAACAAGATAAATGATATAATACATCTAAATAATCATCAATCCATCATAATCCTAAGTTAAATCGGATTAATCGGACGAAAAAAACCAAAATACCCAAATTCCCCAAAACTAGATTTCTAGGAAATCTGACCTGATTCGGTAGATCGGAGGATGTTATAGGATGGATGATTGATGATATGAACTCCAATACTTCATGGATTTAACACCTGACAACATCTCTCCATGATTATCAAATCTCCAGCCGTGGAAGAGGATGAAACGAGTGAGAAAAATGATGAAAAATCCGTCTGCAGGGCCTTAAATAGGCTGCCTGCCGGCCGCCTTCCGTACGTAACCGGCCATGGCTTGCGTACGTAACCGGCCATGGCCGACTCACTGCCTAGAAATGCCGGCAGCGTTACGTACGTAACCGGCCAAGGCTTACGTACGTAACCGGCCTTACGTACGTAACGGCCGAGCACTACCGGCCGTAACTCGGCCAGGGCTGGCCCGGCATGCCGGCCATGACTCGGCCGGGACCAACTCACGGCCCGAACGACCCGAAACCGAACTGAGTAATCGAAGATACGGTTACGAAGCACTCGCAAAGACGAATCCGAGCACTAAGAGAACACACGATTCCGACCACCCGAAGGCTCAAAATTTGACAACGGAAAGTAATTACCCCAAACTTTGGGAAATTACGAAAATGGCCCAAAACGCCCGAAAATCACGATAAGTGATCGAAACACCAAGCCAAAGCTCGCAACATGAATAATAACATTAAATGAACTTACGAGAAAGTCGAAACAACAGTTTCGGACGAGATTCGCAAGAATCGAACTCAAGTGCGGAAAAGTCGCCAAAAAGCACGGAACTCGACAAAACGATACCGAAACGAACTCGGATGACCAAACACGAAGAACAAAACATTGTCAAAATGTCAAAACGGTCGCAAGCGAGTTCTGGAAACGAGAAAAATGCCAAAAACGAAAAATTACCGAAAAAGAAAATCACGGGTATTACATTTATAAATTGAGAACCGAGATAGTTATACTTGTGTAATTGACGTGTTTGACTGACAGTTATATTGAGGATATGGTGTATCAGGTTGAACTAATTTGGACATCAGGTATATCATATGAGAATATTATTGGATCCCGTATATGTATTCAGCATGTGTGTATACGTATCCAGTATGTCGAGACGGATTGGAACAGTTGGATTTTGGCCAAGTATAGAAGGCCATTACGTATGCTAAGGGTAAGGACTTACGTACGCTAAATTCTATGTTTTGCATACGTTATGCGTAAGGCATTACGTACGTAACAGAGGGAATCAGACAAGACCCAACTATGGTCGCAAAGTGGGGCCCTGTGTCGGTAGCTTTCAGCGGAGAACGTGCATGGGCGAGTCAACCCTTGGTTAACGTACGTTATGAGTGGTAAGTTACGTACGTTAACGAGTATGTTACTGTAGCAAGTCAACATACGTATTACGTACGTTATGGAGAATGTGTTACGTATGTAAGGATGTGAACGAAATGAGTCAGGGGCCTCCGGACTATCGTTACGTACGCTACCAAAGTCAGATAGCGTACGTAAATGTTGGTTACGTACGTTAACTTTGGCATGCTACGTACGTAATGAGCTGGAAGTTTATAAAAGTGGACGCCCGTCATTTCATTTCTCTTCGGAGTTTCATTTCGTTTTTCGCCCTTCAACACCCAGAGATGGATTCTTGGTCCTTCTAAGTGGATTATGAGCTTAAGGACTTGGATTTGGAGCTTGAGAAGAATAGATATTGATGATTCTTGAGGTGGTTACTTGTGTATTTCATCTTCTAAGAGGTATGTTGGATAATCCTCTCTTTCAATTCGGATTTTTGATGTTATTGTTGATGATTAATTCGTATGATGCTAGTTTATGGAGTTTTTGTGATGATTCTTGGTATTCACGGGAATTTTGTTAAAGGAGAATGATGATATTGTAACACCCCCAAGACGTTCAGGGCATATTACAGCGCCATGGACCCCACACTGTGGAATCCACCAGGCTAACATACCAACAAGACATTCGACAACGAAAAACTATCATTAATAAAACGACACTTCAAATAAAAGACTACAAACCGACAATTAAATTCTGACATCAAATCCATTTCCCAAAACGGGAACACAACATTAACAATTTCAAACAGGAAGTACTCGAGTACTTAAACCAATTTTATAATACATAAATCCCAAAATCAGACATCAATAGTAACCGACAGACATAACATCGAAAATCAAATACTCGACAATATCATGCTTGCCCATCATCCTCATACGTCCCGAGTGCTCGTTTATCTCCACGATCAATACCTGAAATACAAAAAGTATTTCCCCCATTTAAGGGGTTAGCGACAACTGCTAGTGCAAGTACAATTCATTTGAACTACATTCTAATCAGATGAATATATGCGCCAAAAAGTCATTTTAGAAAACATTTTATATTCCGGAATATTTACAATCACAAAACACATTATCTCCAACAAATCACAATTCAAAGTTAACCGTTGGTACGAGACTCACGGCCACCGTACCCCACAGAGTCCCGTCGGACATCCCTGGGTGGCTAACCACAGTTCACGATACGCACACTCACGGCAATACGTATCCCTAGAGGCCCCGTCGGACCGTCCCTAGGTGAACATACACATAACCATCCACCACAACCACGATACAGCCATAATTCAAATACTAGAACATGTAAACAAATGTAAAGTACTTGCCTTTGAGACATCTTCGAAGAATCGGAAGTGAAAAATGACTACGGATGATCCGAATGGAAAACGACGGTTCCTAAACGAAGAATTAGCATAACTCAGTCCCAACGGACATCAATAATCGAAAGGAATACTCCCAAAACCCCGATTACAAAACACGAGAATAGACGTTCAATCGATACGGGCGAGGGTTTGTGCAAAATCTCCCGTATCAACCATACATGGATTAATTCCAGGAAAAGCAATTGGGAATCACCCAATAACAACAATTGATAATAAGTTTCGCAATATACATGAACAATTGAGTCAATCACGAAAAACCCGAAAAACCCCAATTTATACAAGTTAGGATTCTGAAGAAGATACCTCGGATTCGGACGATGAAGGATGATTACGCTGATGGTGATATGCTACTATGATTCTACGGTGATGGAATACGAAAGATTCTTCGATCAAAATCAAGGAATCGCCTCTGGAGTCGCCCTGAAGAAAAAAGCGAGAGAAGGGATAGAAAATGAGGTATTGGACCTCTGCATGTTTTAAAGCAGTAATTACGGCCGTAACAGGGGACACTTACGGCCGTAACATGGCCAACTTACGGCCGTAACTTCGGGTGTTACGGCCGTAACACCTCTTGGATGCAGTATTGGCATTCTTTGTCAAACGAGTCCTGACGACCCGAAACCGGACACCTGCTCGAACCAAAAATACGACTACGAAGAATATTCGATGAGTCTAACCATCACAAGAAAATATCAATCCGACTACCCGGGAATCCGAAATACGACAACGAATATGAAATTCCCTAAACTTATAGGAAATTACGGAAATGACCCAAGTGACCGAAAGTCATGAAACGACGTCGGATTTACAAACCGAAAGTCTCAACATGACCAACTCAACCATACGAACTTGTACAAGCCAAGAAACAATGAAAACGAACGAGTTTAACAAGAATCGAACGTTCATACGGCAAAACATGACATAAAATGAAATTACATGAAAACATCATCAAAACTCGTCAACGGAAAAACTCCAAGAACAAAGTAGATTCGAAATGTCGAAAGCGGTTACAAGCGATCGATAAAAATGGACATACACCAAAAATGGAAACTGCTAAAAATGGAAATTTACGGATATTACATTCTCACCCTCTAAAATAAAGTTTCGTCCCGAAACTTAAGAATCAAAAAGTTCGGGGTATCTCGAACGCATATCCTCCTCTAGCTCCCACGTCGCTTCTTCTACTCCGTGCCTCGACCATTGCACCTTAACCAAAGGAATGGTTTTGTGCCTTAACTGTTTGTCACGACGCTCCAAAATTCTGACGGGCCTCTCCTCAAACGTAACATCCTTCTCGATCTCCACGTCCCCAAAGTCAATAATGTGGGACGGGTCCTAACGTACTTCCTCAATGGAAACGTAAAATACGCTATGTACATGACTCGGCGACGGAGGTAAAGCCAAACGGTACGCTAACTCACCGACTCTCTCCAATACCTCGAAAGGTCCAATATATCTCGGGCCGAGTTTCCCCTTCTTCCCAAAACGGAAAACTCCTTTAGTCGGAGACACTCTCAACAGAACATGATCTCCCACCTCAAACTCCAAAGGTCTACGCCTAACATCCGCATAAGATTTTTGTCGACTCTGAGCAGCCAACATCCTCTTTCTAATCAATTCGACTTTCTCCCTCGTCTCCAACACAAGGTCCGGCTCAGTGCCAACCAAATCGGACGGTTCATCCCAACATATCGGTGATCGGCAACGTCGGCCATAAAGTGCCTCATATGGTGCCATCTTAATCGACGCGTGCCAGCTATTATTATAAGTAAACTCAATTAAGGCCAAATGATCCTCCCAGTTACTACTCCAGTCTAACGCACACGCGCGCAACAAATCCTCGAACGTCTGGATGGTACGTTCGGACTGCCCATCGGTCTGGGGATGGAACGAAGTGCTCAAACGTAACTGTGTCCCCAATGCCTTATGTACCGCCTGCCAAAAGTGCGATACAAACCGGCCATCTCTATCTGAAATAATGGTCCTCGGCGTACCATGAAGCCTCACTATCTGTGCAATAAAAATACGAGCCAACTTTTCTGGACCCCAAGTATCCTTGATGCCCAGAAAATGTGCCGACTTAGTCAGTCGGTCTACAATCACCCACACCATATTCATACCAGTCTTCGTTCTCGGTAAACTCGTGACAAAATCCATAGAGATGTCCTCCCACTTCCATTCCGTAAGGGTAAGTGGTTTAAATAATCCGGTGGCCGATGCTCAATCTTGACTTGTGACAAGTCAAACACTTAGCCACAAACCGAACTACCTCTTTCTTCATATCGTTCCACCGTAAATTCTTCCTCGGATCTTTATACATTTTACTCGAGCCGGATGGGTAGTAAGGTGACGCATGAGCCTCTCGCATGATATTCTGTCTCAATTCCGAGTCGTTCGGAACACACAACCGACCTCGGAATCTCAACACTCCGTCCTCATGAATAACAAATCCGGGCTTTCCCCTTCTCTACACTCTCCCGAAGTGAATAAACATCGGGTCCTCCAGTATCCCGATTTAATGTCCTCGACCAGGACGAAGAAATCTCAAGAGTACGCAATCGCCCGGAACTCTCTGGCGGACAATCTCAATGCTCAACTTCATAAGATCACGCTGAAGTCCCGACCGGGCCGTAAGCAACTCAAGCGCTCGAGCGTCTCTATTTCCGGCTCAAGGCGTCTGCTACCACATTAGCCTTGCCCGGATGATAAAGGATCTCGAGATCGTAATCCTTAATCAATTCCAACCACCTCCTCTGCCTCATATTAATCTCTTTCTGCGTGAAAATGTACTTCAGGCTCTTGTGATCGGTGAAAATCTGACACGACGAGCCATACAAGTAATGACGCCAAATCTTCAACGCAAAAACAACTGCGGCCAACTCAAGATCGTGCGTAGGGTAATTCAATTCATAGGGTTTCAACTGACGGGAAGCATAAGCAATCGTCCTCCCGTGCTGCATAAGTACGCATCCGAGCCCTTGGCCCGAAGCATCACTATAAACTGAGAAACCATCATTACCACTCGGTAAGGCCAAAACGGGAGCGGTCGTCAACCGCTTCTTCAACTCCTCAAAACTATTCTGCCTCTCATCGGTCCACACAAACTTCTCCGACTCAGAATAACAGAGTCAGCTGATGAGCGAGTTTAGAGAACCCTCGACGAATCTGCGATAATACCCGGCTAATCCCGAGAAAACTACGGACCTCTTTCACGTTCTTGGCGGCGCCCAATCCAACACCGCCTCTACCTTATGTGGGTCCACACGAACACCCTCGGCCGAGATCACATGACCGAGAAACATAACTTCCGTAACCAAAACTCGCACTTTGAGAACTTCGCAAAAGATGCTGAGTTCTCAAAATATCTAACACAATATGCAAATGACGGCGTGCTCCTCCTCGCTCCTCGAGTAAATCAGATGTCATCGATAAAACGACTACACACTTATCGAGGTACTCGATAAAGACTTTGTTCATAAGTGCATGAACACGATCGGGTGCGTTAGTTGTAGCCCAAAAGGCATAACCACAAACTCGTAGTGACCGTATCTCGTCCAAAGGCCGTCTTCTAATGTCGGTATCCTTCACTCGGAGCTGATAATACCCCGATCTCAAATCAATCTTCGAAAACACAGTTGCCCCCTTGCAACTGATCAAACAAATCATCAATCCTCGGGAGCGGATACTTGTTTTTGATGGTCACTTTGTGCAACTCTCGGTAGTCGATACACAAACGAAGTGACCCATCCTTCTTCTTCACAAACAGGACCGGTGCGCCCCAAGGCGAAGCACTCGGTCGAATATACCCCATGTCTAGCAACTCTCCCAACTGTTTCTTCAACTCAAGCATCTCGGCAGGCGCCATACGGTATGGCGTCTTAGAGATAGGTCGCACCCGGCTCTAGATCGACGGTAAACTCAACCTCTCGGCCCGGCGGCAAACCCGGCAACTCATCTGGAAAAACGTCAGGATACTCACATACTACCGGAATAGACGAGAGCTCGACTCCCCCTTCTTCCGATCTCAAAGCGTAACACCAATAGCCCGTGCAACCTCCCCGAAGAAGTCTCACCGCCCTCAAGGCGCTGATCAGTAATCTCTGGCTACCCCGCTTACGCCCTACAAAAGAATGCTCGGTACCATCGGAGGCTAACATCGAAACAGTCCTCGTTCTATAATTCATGATCGCCCCATGACGGTCCAGCCAATCCTCACCCAGAATCAAATCCTCATCCTTAATATCTACCGCAATCAGATTAGAAGGCCAATCCCTCCCCGCGATACTCACAGAAAAATCTCTAATCTCACGGTCCCCCACGATGCTATCCCCACTAGGAAGTTTAACAAAAAAAGGCTCACAAGCAACTAGGCAATCCACATGCAGACGACGCACACAATCCATAGATATAAAAGAATGCGTAGCACCAGAATCGAACAATACGGAAACAGGATGGTCAAGGATGTTGACGGTACCTGTAGCCACCGTCGCGTCGGGATCTCCGGCTCGCCTCATCTCATACACACGGGGCGGAACAGACCCCGCACTAGAAGCTCCCCCTCTAGAAGGCTGACCACGACCTCGACCTCTACCAAAACTCTGCTGCGGCTGAGGAACTGTCGGTGCCTGATTCACACTCGGCTCTCCTGCAGCTGGAGCAGATATCTGAGTAACTGGAGCCCGAGCTGCATCCGTACAAAACTTAGCACGGTGACCCATACGACCACAAGCAAGACACTGAATCGGAGGCCTATCACACTCACTCATCATGTGGCCCGGACGACTGCAGTTGAAGCATGTAGGACCACGAACGGAACCAGCAGGAGCAGACCTAGAACCGTTCCCTCGACCAACTGATGGCGACTGACTCCCGAAGACTCGCGAACCAGACTGAGCCTTCGGATACCCTCCTGACTTGCCTCCCGAAAACTGACCGGAGGTCTTCTGCTTCTTTCCTTCAGCTGCCGTCTCTGTCGCAGAAAACGACATCTCGTAAGCCATCGCTTTATTCTGATAATCTTTCAAAGTCGTGCACCCCAGACCAGACATGTAGTGGCGCACCCTCGGCTTCATCCGCATATCAAAGTGGCGGATCTTATCAAGCTCATCTCGGACTTGGTTTCTCACATAGTGCAGCTGTTGATTGTAGTCCTTGATAGCTTGAGAAATAGGAACATCTTGGGGCTTAGCCTCAAAGAAGGCTCGGATCCTCCCCTCTTTCACTGGCCACGGACAAAATTCGTCTTCCATCAGCTCCCGGAACTCTGCCCACGTAGCTGCCCGGTCGCGCGGTTTCACCGCTTGCCACCATGTCGCTGCCTCCTTGGCGAGGAAGTACTGAGCAATGGGTACTTTCCTCTCCTCGGAACAATTAGCAGCCTCAAACACATTCTCCATCTCAAATAGCCAATTCTCCCAACCAAAAGGGTCGGAAGCACCATCAAACTGCGGAGGACGCATACGAATCACGTCCTGAAGTAGCTTATCATTACCGGATCCAGTAGGCGGAACCGGGTTAGCATTAGCATGGCCGACCAGAACGGCCTGAGTCAGTAGCGTCATCTAGTTCGCTACTTGCTGCAATATGTTGGCCACTCCAACATTCTCATGAGCATTACCGGAGCTAGCAGACTGGTCCTGCTGACCTCCGGAACTGGGGGGAATACTGTTCGACAAAGAAGGCGTCGCCGAACCAGTTCCCGAGTGATCGGACATGGACGCCCCATCGGCTGCGCCACGTCCCCTACCGCGTCCGCGACCGCGTCCGCGTCCTCTACCAGCAGGAATTCTGAAGAAGCAACGGGTAAGTACAATTCAAACGTAAAACGCAAAAGATACTAAGACAGGAATAGAACAGAACGGTGAAACGAGTCAAGTTAGGAAAACTTACGAGCACCGGCGTACTAAGATGGTGGCATAGCAGTGATACTGTCCCAAAAACGACACTTAACTAGACCCAAATGACCGACAGCCTAGGTATCCATAAACCTTGCTCCGATACCATATTCTGTAACACCCCCAAGACGTTCAGGGCATATTACAGCGCCATGGACCCCACACTGTGGAATCCACCAGGCTAACATACCAACAAGACATTCGACAACGAAAAACTATCATTAATAAAACGACACTTCAAATAAAAGACTACAAACCGACAATTAAATTCTGACATCAAATCCATTTCCCAAAACGGGAACACAACATTAACAATTTCAAACAGGAAGTACTCGAGTACTTAAACCAATTTTATAATACATAAATCCCAAAATCAGACATCAATAGTAACCGACAGACATAACATCGAAAATCAAATACTGGACAATATCATGCTTGCCCATCATCCTCATACGTCCCGAGTGCTCGTTTATCTCCACGATCAATACCTGAAATACAAAAAGTATTTCCCCCATTTAAGGGGTTAGCGACAACTGCTAGTGCAAGTACAATTCATTTGAACTACATTCTAATCAGATGAATATATGCGCCAAAAAGTCATTTTAGAAAACATTTTATATTCCGGAATATTTACAATCACAAAACAGTTTATCTAGAACTAATCAGAATTCAAAGTTAACCGTTGGTACGAGACTCACGCCACCGTACCCGCAGAGTCCCGTCGGACATCCCCAGGTGGCTAACCACGATTCACGATTTGCACAGTCACGGCTATACGTATCCCTAGAGGCCCCGTCGGACCGTCCCTAGGTGAACATACACATAACCATCCACCACAACCACGATACAGCCATAATTCAAATACTAGAACATGTAAACAAATGTAAAGTACTTGCCTTTGAGACATGTTCGAAGAATCGGAAGTGAAAAATGACTACGGATGATCCGAATGGAAAACGACGGTTCCTAAACGAAGAATTAGCATAACTCAGTCCCAACGGACATCAATAATCGAAAGGAATACTCCCAAAACCCCGATTACAAAACACGAGAATAGACGTTCAATCGATACGGGCGAGGGTTTGTGCAAAATCTCCCCGTATCAACAATACATGGATTAATTCGAGGAAAACTGAATTGGGAATCACCCAATAACAACAATTGATAATAAGTTTCGCAATATACATGAACAATTCGGAGTCAATCACGAAAAACCCGAAAAACCCCCAATTTATACAAGTTAGGGTTCCTGAAGAAGATACCTCGGATTCGGACGATGAAGGATGATTACGCTGATGGTGATATGCTACTATGATTCTACGGTGATGGAATACGAAAGATTCTTCGATCAAAACTGAAGGAATCGCCTCTGGAGTCGCCCCGTGAAGAAAAAACGAGAGAAGGGATAGAAAATGAGGTATTGGACCTCTGCCCGCTGTTTTAAAACAGCGGGCTGTTACGGCCGTAACAGGGGACACTTACGGCCGTAACATGGCCAACTTACGGCCGTAACTTCTGGGTGTTACGGCCATAACACCCTACTGGACAGCAGTATTGGCATTTGTCAAATGAGTCGGACGACCGAAACCGGACTGCTATCGAACCAAAAATACGACTACGAAGAATATTCGATGACGAGTCTAACCATCACAAGAAAATATCAATCCGACTACCCGGGAATCCGAAATACGACAACGAATATGAAATTCCCTAAACTTATAGGAAATTACGGAAATGACCCAAGTGACCGAAAGTCATGAAACGACGTCGGATTTACAAACCGAAAGTCTCAACATGACCAACTCAACCATACGAACTTGTACAAGCCAAGAAACAATGAAAACGAACGAGTTTAACAAGAATCGAACGTTCATACGGCAAAACATGACATAAAATGAAATTACATGAAAACATCATCAAAACTCGTCCAAACGGAAAAACTCCAAGAACAAAGTAGATTCGAAATGTCGAAACGGTTACAAGCGAGTCGATAAAAATGGACATACACCAAAAATGGAAATTGCTAAAAATGGAAAATTACGGATATTACAGATATGATAACCTATGCCTTGATTATGTTGGTTATGATTATAGAATCATAGTGTTCTTGGTGTTCTTAGTAGTAATGTTTCGATTCTTGATGTTAGAAGAAGTGTATGTTGAAGAACATGATAATATACCCCTTGATTTGTGAATAAGGATTGTTTAGATGTTAGAACATATCGGAGTATGTCGTTTTATGGATTATGAATGTGATTTCGGAATAATTTGTGTTCTTAAGGAACTCTTGGATTATATGGTTTGATGAATATGTTTAGGAGGTGTTGGTGTTTTGAATATGGATATGGAATATTCATATCTCAAACTAAGTTATGTGTTTTGGTACAATATTCATATAGGAATACGAATATGATTTCGAGTTCGATGAGATTATTATTGATCTTTGAATTTGGAAGTTCATACGTATTGAACAAGTGTTCAAATCGAATGATTGAGTTATTTGATACCCTAGGAATATGATTATCTATAATGTTGAATTAATCGATTGTCCGGATTGATGATGATAATCGGTAATTGGTTTTGATTATGAATGTACAAGGAGGAAACTTGTAAATGTATTTAAGATTGAATTTGGAATGGGTAATGCTTAGACACTTGGTTAAATTGATTATTGATATGATTATCAGATTATGAATCGTGTTGTGGTCTTGAGTTCATGATTGATTGGTTTGGGTTGTTTGGATTTGTATTTAATCGGGATATTATGGAATCATTGGGTTTATTGATCGGTTATATTAATTAACGAGTTGCGGCTTGTATTGTGGATATGGGTTCGTAATTGTTGAGTTGGATTATTTGGTTTTGTGTATATGATCGAGGTATTGTTGAGCCGTTGAGTTTGATTGGTTGGTTATACCGGTTATTGATTATTATCGGATGTGTTGTCATTTGATTATTGTATTAGGTCATGATAATTGATCGTTGATTACGACCGTTGTGTTGCGGTTGAGGCTGAAGAGTTCGTAGATTGCTTTTGGTCGGGGCTGAGGAGCTCGTAGACGAAGGAAGTAGATTTTGGTAATGGCTTCGTGGTAGCGGTATCGAGGCAAGTTTATGCTTGTTTAGTTTATAATACTTAATGAATGGTTTCGCTTTCAATTCATTTATAATTCATATAGCAATGATATTATGAATGTAAGTTGTCGGGATGATGGTTTGTTCGTGGAAAGGGTATTATCTTCATCTTGAGGTAATTTAAGTATTTGTTTAGTCATGAGGACAATTATTATGTTGGAAAATGTTGTATATGTTGTAAGTTGAGGTTTCGTATAATGAAGTTCGTATTGGTTACTCGTTGAGGGATGTTGATTCCAGGACTGATGTATTGAGATCGTGGATCGTGTTGATCATTCATTTGGGGATGATGACCCCAGGATTGTTGTTTCGGATATTGATTAGTCGTGTCGAATTTTCATTGTCAGTCAGTTGATGTTCACTTTGGTGAGTCTTTTGATTCTTATTGGATATGTGATTCTTTGAGTTTCGCTGTCATGTTGCATCGTGACATCTGGAGGCATATTTGCGTTCCGATTGGTTATTGTGTAGGATTTTTAGCTGGGCACACTATGGTTATGTGCTGATATTTTCACATTGAACCGTGCACACGAGACATAGTTCATGAGGCTAATTAGGTACATGTCCCATGTATATCCTGGATTCTGTATACGGGGTGGACATGTGCACGGACACATTTTCGGATCAAGCGTACTATGACATCCATCTTTGAGCCATATTGTTTGGTCGTTAATCCTCCATTTATGATTAGGTATGTTCGACGGTTTAGAACTGGTTGTTCATACGCCCGAGGGGTATGTTCGACAGTCAGGGTTATTTCTTTGAGATCCATTATTGTTGATCGTTTGGAGTTTACCTTGTTTATGGTATTCTCGGTCGTGGATTGATCCTTTGTTGATCGTGTTTGGAGTTTACCTTGTTGATGGTATTCTCAGTTATTGTTGATCCTTTGTTGATCGTGTTGGAATTTATCATGTTGATGGTATTCTCGATTATTGTCAATTCTTCATTGGTAATATCGGAGTTATCATGTTAGTGATATTCTCAGTCGATTTATTGGTTGATCATTGTTATTGATTGTATGAGCATTCGGACTGTACGTTGATGTTTCAGGACTTGTTATCATTGTTTTGTGGTAGTTTATCTACAGATATATCGTGTATATTTGGTTTTATCCATATTGATATTTGACGGTGAAATCCGACGGACAGGATTTCGCACAGATGGTTCATTCCACGCTTATAAGTTATAATGATGTTTTGACGATTATTGGTATTTTTGGAATACCGTACAAATGATTATTGTTGAGTTCATTTCGTCATTTGAGAATGTGAAATGTGGATTATGGTAAAGGTTTTTTTTGGTATGGTTTGCCATGGGATGGTAAGGTATGGCGGTAAGATTACCTAGGTAGTATTCTTACTTGTAATTACATTGGTATGTAATTATTTATGTGATGTGATCGTTATCATGCCCATCGTGGTATTTATTTTTAGGTACTCGAAGATCGAACTAGTAGCGGTCGTGAAGGGATGAGCTTCCCGGGTGATACTGGCTGTGGCTTGTACTTGGAGAATTGAGTGTTCTTTCTGGTTGTTTTAATTCTGCCGCAAATGTGTATTTTGAACTGTGTTTTTATCCGCTGCGTGTGTATATTTCAAAATGGCTTTTCGGTATCTTTACCAACTCGTGTGTACTTTCAAAATATCCTTTTTGGGTATTTCGTAAACTTGGGTTATTTTGTTAAACCCTTTTTCCCTAAATTATTTTATCGAGACGTATAAGTGGTGGCTTAACGTACATTTTGGAACGGTTGAGTTTTGGCATTTTTTCCTTGTATTTTTCAACTGGTATTTTGTGACGGTATTTGAGAACTATATTTTAGAAAATATTTGAGTCTTTAAAATATTACCGTCATCGGCCTTTTGACGTTTTTAAACGTTTTTGAAATAGTTTTTAGCCTGGTGGGTTCCGGCGCGGGACCTACGGCGATGTAATATCCCGGATGGTTTTGGGGGTGTTACAGAAGATAGTATCAGAGCTTGGGAATTGTGAAACCCGGGCATGTGTGTTATGTGGCTCTACCAATACGGTGGTAGCGTGATTTTGAAAATGATTTTTCTGACTTTTGAGTCAAACCGATTTTTGGAGGTTCCAAATTTTTTGAGATATTTTCAAATTGCTATTTGTGATATCAGTGTGTGTTAGTATTGTGTTGGTATTGTGTTGGAGATCCATTATTGTTGATAGTTTGGATTTTACTTTGTTGATGGTATTCTCGGTCGTGGATTGATTATTTGTTGATCGTGTTTGGAGTTTACCTTGTTGATGGTATTCTCAGTTATTGTTGATCCTTTGTTGATCGTGTTGGAGTTTATCATGTTGATGGTATTCTCAATTATTGTCAATTCATCGTTGGTAGTATCGGAGTTATCATGCAGTGATATTCTCGTTCGATTTATTGGTTGATCATTGTTATTGATCGTATGAGCATTCGGACTGTACGTCGATGTTTCAGGACTTGTTATCATTGTTTTGTGGTAGTTGATCTACAAATATATCGTGTATATTTGGTTTTATCCAGATTGAGATTTGACGGTGAAATCCGACGGATAGGATTTCGCACAGATGGTTTATTCCATGCTTATAAGTTATAATGATGTTTTGAGGATTATTGGTATTTTTGGAATACAGTACAGATGATTGTTTTTGAGTTCATTTCGTCATTTGAGAATGTGAAATGTGAATTATGGTCAAGGATTGTTTTGGTATGGTTTGCCATGGGATGGTAAGGTATGGCGGTAAGATTACCTTGGTAGTATTCTTACATGTAATTACATTGGTATGTAATTATTTATGTGATGTGATCGTTATCATTATTGAGTATTGTGGCTGACCCCATCGTGGGCTTTATTTTTAGGTACTCGGAGATCAAACTAGTAGCGGTCGTGAAGGGATGAGCTTCCCGGGTGATACTGGCTGTGGCTTGTACTTGGAGAATTGAGTGTTATTTCTGGTTGTTTTAATTCCACCACAAATGTGTATTTTGAACTGTGTTTTTATCCGCTGTGTGTGTATATTTCAAAATGGCTTTTTATCTTTACCAACTCGTGTGTACTTTCAAAATAGCCTTTTTGGGTATTTTGTAAACTTGGGTTATTTCGTTAAACCCTTTTTCCCTAAATTATTTTATCGGTACGTATAAGTGGTGGCTTAACGTACATTTTGAAACTGTTGAGTTTTGGCATTTTTGCCTTGTATTTTTCAACTGGTATTTTTTAACGGTATTTGAGAACTATATTTTGGAAAATATTTGAGTCTTTAAAATATTACCGTCATCGGCCTTTTGACGTTTTTAAACGTTTTTGAAATGGTTTTTAGCCTGGTGGGTTCCGGCGCGGGACCTACGACACTGTAATATCCCGGATAGTTTTGGGGGTGTTACATAACACACTCGTACAATTCGAGTTTAAAAGGACAAATCCCGGAAACCCCCCAAAATTGACAAAGTTAGGGTTTTAAGCCAAAATACCTTGGATTAAGGCGAGAGACGGATGAGGATGATGATAAACTTTGTTTGGAGCACAATAATCGGTCTATCACAGAACTCCATGGGTTTAACACTAAGGTTTAACGTGCGTTATACATGCATCGATAGTGTAGGCAAGAAAGCATGAATAACGTACGTTATTCATGCAACAGTTCAACACTGCTGAATGCAGTTCGCTGCTCAGGAAAGTACGAAGTCGAAACGCAAAACAAGGACAGAACCCAAAAACATAAATACGAAGTATTCGCGACGACAAATCTATACGCTAAAAGGAAACACCATTCTGACTAGCCAAAGACTCGGAATTCAACGACGGAAGTAAATTTCCACAAACTCTTAGGAAATTACAAAATAGCCCAAACATCCGAAAATCATGGTATGACATCGGATTATCAAATCGAAACTCACAACATGAATAACTCAACCATACGGACTCATGAAAATGAAGAAACAACGAAATCGAACGAGTTTTACGAGAATCAAACATACATGCAACAAAACATAACATAAAGCGAAATTACGTAAAACACCTCCGAAATTCGTCCAAATGGAAAACACCAAGAACAAAATAGGTTCAAAACGTCGAAACAGTTACAAGCAAGTCGATAAAAATAGACATGCGCCAAAAATAGAAACTGCTAAAAAAATAGAAAGTACGGATATTACAGTGCAATATAACTCGGATAAAATAATATTAAACAACCATAGTAGAAATTCTGGATATGACATATTTGAACTAAAGAAAAATTATAAATTATTTTAAAATTTTAAGAATTTTTTGATTTTTTCATTTTTTTATATTTTTTATTTTCAGTTTTTATATTTTTTATTTTCAGTTTTCATAATTTTTTTATTTTCAGCTATATATTTTTTTATTTTTTTTATTTACAATTTTATTATATTTTTAGACTAATGATATCAAGTTAAATATATATATATATATATATATATATATATATATATATATATAGATAAATTTTTTAGTGTAAACAAATTCAGATTCTTCTCTTAATAAAATCAAAATTACGTATTCAATTTATGCAAAAAATAAAAAAAAAAATAGTTTATTTGTTACCAATTAACTTTTATGATTTTTTTTTTAAATTTTCAGGTTTTTAAATATTCATTTTCTAGTATTTGCCCTTTTTATTAAAGTTTTTCAATTTTATTTTACAAAAATAGATTTCTGTTTTCATTAAAAAATTTCACAGTTCGAAAGTAGAAATAACAAAAATTTTATTATATATATTCCAGATATTTTAAATAAATAATCTTTAATCTCTGTTTTTTAAGATTCTTATTTTTTTAAAAATAAAATAAAACAGCTTCTTTTCATGAAAATTATATTTTTCTTTACGAAAAATAAAATACTAGCAGGTTTTTCTGTTAAAATATAATAAATTAATTCCAATTTTTATTTATTTTATGGAAAATAATATTCCAATTTTTTTATTAAAACAGTTTATAAATAAGATCCATAATTTATTTTCAAATTTTTCATTTTTTTATTTTTGAATTTTTAATAAAAACTTCTGATTTTTTAATATTAATATTCCAAAATTTAAAATAAATAAATAATAACTAAAGTTCCAAATTTTTTGTTTAACTTTTCCACAAAATATTATGTTCCAATTGTTTTTTTTTTACTTTACCAGATTTTTTTATACTTTTTAGACTTTTATATTATTATTAATTATATTATTAGTTTTTATTATTACAAATTCTTATTATTTTTCAGATTTTTTATGTATCTTAAAGAAAATACATTTTGCTGCTAACTATTATTTAAACTAACACAATCTAAAAAGAATATTAAAAAGATAGATAATAACAATAAAGAAAAGCAGTAAGATAAATAATTACTAGAATTTAACTAACTTTTTGACGACATTCTTCTTGTACTTCATTTGTGCCTCTCAGGCAACGCGCCAAAAACTTCTTGTTGTCTCTAAAGTCTAATACTTTCAAGCACACAATTCGTTCGAAGTAGATGTGTGGTGCAAGGTCGATTCCACAGAGAGGACTATGATGGTGAAGTAAAAACATTTATATCGTACTAAACCAAATTATATTAAATTCCAACCTAGTCCCAAATAATTGATTGTTGGATGATTGTAATAATTGCATTAAATAACAATGACTTTTAAGTGAATTTTGGATATGTTATAAACATTGAAAGAAAGAGGAAAATATGTGAGAAGATGGAGACACCAATGAAATTGTGTATATCGTTATGAAGTCCATAGACCTCTATTTATAGGTACACATCTTGGGTTTCATGGGCATATTAATCATTCATTATATACATAACTTATTTACAACACTCCCCTTTGAATGACTATTTACATAAATATCTGATGGACTAGTTTGAAGAAAATCCCAGCGGGAAAAAAACTTTCAAACTGTTTGGAGTGAGCTTGTAACACGCATAACTTACTGCATCATACTGCTGTTAGTAAAAGTCCTGAGCAATCTTAAATAACAGAATCTGCTCCCCCTCATATCGATCATTCTTGTTTGAATATTCATGTGCCACCTCAGTAAACCTCATGGGACAAAAACTGAGTGATCATAAGAGTATAAGTTCTCCGTATACTAAAAAATATTCTTATAGGAGTATCCATATATTGCCTCATCAAAACCTTGTTAAGAAAACCATGTGGGAAAAACTTGATCGAAGGAAAAAGAGTACAACTACTCCTTCTTACTTTAAATCTTGAGGTCTAATACCGATCTCTGCAATGTCCTCATTATGCCATGAATATGCTTTGTTAAAACATTATTAGAAAAAACCCAGTGGGAAAAATCCTAATGAAGGGAAAAAAGTACATTATTCATGTTAATACGCCATCCTAGTTGCCTCGTTAAAAACCTTATTAGGAAAACCCAATGGGATAAAACCTCAACCAAGAAAAAAGAGTGTTACGCGTATTTTTATATAAATATGCTTCAGTCATTTCAAAAATCCTCCGCGAATTAGCATAGGTATCATATTCAGTACAGGTTGCAATCTCGAACTCACATGTTGGTGAGACATGTCATCTCTTCTGGAGATTTCATATTAGTTGTGGCTAAACTCATCAATCATACACATTCTCAACTTGCTTCATGTGTTGTAATAATTTCATAATGATTGGGAGATGTTGCTAGTAAGACTTATTTCATAGATTTTCAGTGGCAGTTTTATTGAGCTCTTCGGGAGTTCCAATTAAATTTAGATCATCAACTTATACTGCTATAATTATAAATCCATTATTTATTTTCTTTATGAAGATTCCGGATCAGACAACATCATTTATATCGTCTCTCCCATTGATTCACACATCACTTGTAGATCACGAATGGAAAAGAAATATGTTTCATCATATCTTCTTCCCACCAGAGACTGCAATGACTTTATGCAAATAGTTGGGAGAACTTCATTCTTCTATTATAAACCACAATTCTTTCAGATCTAGTGAGTGATTGATCTTATTTCAATGCACTCTCAATACATTATACATGCAGAGAACCATATAAATAAATATATCTTTTTCTTTGCAGATAGTGTTGAGGTTTTCAATACCTTCTTTCAATGTTGATCATTAAATGTTGAATTAAGCCTTAATTATATATTTCGATGTAGAACTAGTAAGATATACGAATACAACAATTGCATTGAGATTTGATACTTCCGCACCATGAATCTCTTCATCATCACTTGGTATAAAGGTGTCCTTAATAGGATCATGTGACTGATCAATCATTTTGATGAGCATGTTTCATCCGTGTAAATTGCTTTAATACCTTTTAGGTACAAGTGGTTTTATATATAATAATACACTTTCCTTGTGTTTGTAATTCAAGGTAAATTCTAGATATTTCAATACTCTCAAATTATCTTTTTAAATATTCAAGTGTCAATCGGATCTATTTTAGAGTTCCAATCAATCTAAGATCATTCATATCTATCTATATATATGACTTTGAGTCATTAATATACCTTTCTTTGGTTGAATAATATTAACTAAGATGGTTAATTCAAATTCGAATATACTATTTGAATCTATAGAAAGACTCCTGCAATTTGAAGGAATATATATATATATATATATATATATATTTAGATTTTGATTTATATGCTTCAGACATATCATCCTTCTAGGATTTCATGTATCTATAAGACAAATTTTATGTACTTCCAGATCTCACTCATTATCTATATATAATTCAATTCATGAGTGATCTTATAAAAAAATATAATCATTGTAAGCAATTTTGATTACAAAACCCGTGCTTCATATCTCATGTTTGCATGAGTAATGATTAAAATTGTTGGTAACTCTTCTAGAGTTCCAATCATCATAATCATATAATGTATGAATATTAATCAATATTCAACAAACTTCATTCAATATGCTGTTTTGAACTGCAAGCCAAATAACAAAGTATTGACATTAATCTAAATCATATTAGATTATTTTGTCCATCTTGACCAAAGATTTCATTTCCTACATTAATCAACTTAGATCATTATGATCTTTATTTGTATCAAGTGCTATTGTTAAATCTATTGATATAGGCTCCACATTTCATTGTAACAAAATTCGTAGAACGTTCTATAATTTAATTCTATTCAAGAGTATGCTCTTCAAGAGCGACGTCTTCAGGACGTTGAATTTTGTCACTAATGTTTATTTTTTGATCCCCGGAGATATATAATATAGTTCTCACCATTTTACGTGGGCTAGCCTTAAACTCAATTGTAGCACTTGCATGTGTCTTCCAAGACATCAATTTCCAGTATATACATATAATTAGTTGCAGTTTCAGCAAATCTATAATCATTTGCAAGTTCATAATTTTTCAAATAATTTTCTTGATCGGTTGATACTTTCCTCCCCCTAATGTTGGGAATGATACCATCTTACAATATCAATCTTATTCATATCACCCATCAATACTTCAGGTATTTTTATAAAGAGGACCATACCCGACATATTTTAATATTCAGTTGGAGCCATAAAGGGGGAAATGTACACTAAATTACTTGCCGGAATTACAATAATGCACTTTCGATATCAAGTTATAAATTACTCAAATATGTAAACTTTAAGTTTACTCTGATGATGATTCGAATTCAAAATAAGAATAAAGACAACTATGTCAACCTCGAATTCGTTCTTGAATGAGTTTGTGACATAATCAACCTTTATTTTATTGAATTTTTAATTCGATAATCTACTTCAATAGATATCAATAATATGCTATCTTTCAAACATTAAAAGATAGTGGTTCCTCCTTCAGGGAGATATATTATATCTTTCAAGATTATTTATTTTTCTCAACTGCATATTTATACTTTATCAATGATACAGGTATCATCATCAATATTATATGTAATAACTTTCATTATTGTAACACCCCCAGAAATCAACGGGAATATCTCACGTCATGGATCCTACACTCAAGGATCCCCAGGCTGAACACAACCAGACGACCAAATGTTTGACTAGCAGGGGTCAAACAGAATAATAACACAGACCGATAAGGTCACACAACTAAAATAACCAAAATACAATCCTACAACTCGTGCCCATGCAGGGGTCCAAAATACAAAACAATACAACACAGTGGAAAACTGGGAACTATACAATGATGCATCAACCAATGAACTCCATAACTCTTGATTAGTATCATGGACCATCATCTTCCATGCCGACCCTGTGAATGCTCCCACGAACCAAGCATACATGAAATGCATGAAACGCATTTCCCTCATTTAAGAGGTTAGCATTTGAATGGCTAGTACAAGTATCATACTATACGAAATGTAACAAGTAATTAAAAACCACGAATCAGATAAGGACAACCATTCAACAAGTATTTCCCGAGAGGTTTTAGTAATCTAGAAAACAACACAACTGGAGTCTTTGAAAAACAACTATCATCTCGGAAGTTTTAAATGACATAAGTCATTAAGGACTCATGTCCTAAGCTTGTCAAAATCTTTATCAAACATTAGTGTCTCAGAATTGTTTTACAAACACGAAAACCTTTACACAAATTGCTTGGGTCTCGGCCCAGTCATTTCATTTTCATAAAAATTTCCTTTCAAAACTCTGATTATCAAAACATGCTCTCGACTCCGTGATCCACCGTCACCAGTCACCGTAGGTTCAACAACCCACACGGTATTTATAATGCCCAGATAATTATTGTGTGGTTCAACAACCGAAGTGTGGTTCACCTATATTCGAACTTGTAACATTTGATTATGTGGTATTATTAACCGAAGTGTGGTTTTTTCGTATTCGTATTCCTGTGTTTTTTAGTTTCCAACTCATTCATACATGTATGCATCTGCACGACTTAACGTACGCTAGACGTTGAGCATAATGTACGTTGAGTGTTGAATATAACGTACGTTATAGTTGTAGCGTAGCGTACGTAAGCTTCAGTCATGGGCGGATCAGATAAGGTCGATGTGTGGGTGCTAGAGGGATATTCATCAATATTTCCCGCATGAACCTGGACGTCTTTTTGATAAAGCAGGTCAATGAGGCTTAACGTACGTTAGGTATGGGTGATAGCGTGCGCTATGTACATGGTTTTAAGTACATAAAGGCTTTGTATAATGTACGTAATAGAAGCCATAATTGAGGCAGTGAGTACTGCCAGAAGCTAACGTACGCTAAGGTTTGAGGATAGCGTATGCTAAGGCGGTAACGTACGTAAGGCTTTGCCGTTAATGTACGTAACGTGTTAAAATCTATTTATAGACGTCAACCTCCATTTCATTTCCTCCTCACTCATTGGCCGATTTTTGTAACCTGAGAACTCCCTAGCACCATAAATCTCTTATATCATCATCTCAGCTCGAATTAGAGTATCGTATACCCTTGTGGATTGGTCTTCAAGCTTCCAGTGTTGAGTTTCACCAAGTATTCTTTGTTCTTCTTTATATTGAGGTATGTTGATCCTTCACCAACTAGATTATATGTTCTTGATGATGTTTTGAACATGTTTTTGAGATTACTAAGTTCGTTGTTATCATGAGGAGCCGAACACCATGTTTTTAGAAGGATAGATTCAGTTATACTTTGGTTCTCCTTCGTTGTTAAGAGTATTAATCGAACCTTGTTGGGATAGAACCTTAGGATGTAGTTTCTTGAGTTTTTTATAAATTATAAGCATGATTCTAGTAAGTTTTCTGAGATTACTAAGATATTTCACCGAGAATACTTCATGTTTTGATAGAGGTGTTCGGTTTATCAAACTTCTTCATATTCATGTTTGAAATGAACCGGCTATGTCGATGGAATCAAACCTGGAACACAGTAGTATTGTTCCCTTGCGAAGTATGATTGGTATGCTTGTTTCTTGATTCACACCTTTGTTATGAAGTGTAATATTAGCCGAACCATTCATTTATTGGAATTAGAAATCAAGATCGAAGTTTAGATTGTGGTGACTTGTATATCCTTGAATTTGTAGACGTCGACATTTCACCTAAAATATAGTCATTCTATTCATATGAAGTATGTCATTTTTCCGGCTTAGCTTTCATCGAGTAGATAAACCGTGGACCGGCCTTACGATAATGTTAGCTCGGATATGACTTAGGATGTTAGGTGCTCGTATGTTAGTCTTGAGAAGTATGTTGAACTCCTTGTTATTTCTTTTGAACAAGGTCCGAGCCTTGCAAGGTGATAGATCGAGGGGCGGCGACCTTCGGGCGTATTGGCAGTCGTTGGAGTATTTAATTCTTGCCATCTTTAAGGAAAGTATTGTAATTTGACTATTGGTTTAATGTTGATGATTTTGATCATGCATATTGTTATTCATGTTGTTGAACATGAGATCATTCAAGTTGAATTGTCATGATGTCGATCAGGTTATTGATTCATATGTTGTTCATGTTGATGGACATATCGATTTGCATATGTGATCTATGCTGAGGGTGTTGGATCGGTTGTCCACCTCATGTTGGTCCGACAGGATCATCTTGGGATCTATGATGAGGGCGCTGGATCAATGGACCAGTTTTCCACCCCATGTTGGTCCGATGGGATCATCTTAGGATCTATGCTGAGGGCGCTGGATCATTGGATTACCCAGTGTTGTGTTGATAGAATCGTGTGGATTCACATCGTTGCATTCCGGTAGAGGACGTCCGCATTTTGTATTTTGCTATGCATCATTGTTGCATATCTGATTTTGTATATTATGATACTTGTACTAGCATCGTTTTGCTAACCCCTCTGGGGGTGGACATTTGTTTTGATGTTCAAGTAGCCGAGGAGCGGGGAAGCAACCACATTACCGACATGATGACGAGGGGGATCAGTGATGTTATGTGTTGTATTGTTCTGTTATTCTGGTTTGATTTTTAGTACTCGAGTACGTGTGTCTCTTTTGATGATTTGTGAAGTCTGTAATAAATGGATTGTTTTGGGATGTTTAGACCGGTCATTAAATTACTCCACTATTAATGATATTTCCGTGTTTTTCAGCATTTCTTTTAATTTAGCCTTGTAAATTCTTATTCTAAGGGTTTACGGCGCTATAATTATTCCGAATATATTAGGGTATTCCAGAATATGGTATCGGAGCTAAGATTCATGGATATCTTGATAGTTGGGTTTCGTTGGGTCTGTTTATGTCGTTTGATTTATCGGTCGTGTATAACATCACTGGACAGCCAGCATTGTCGTGTGGACCGTGGTTGTAAGTTTCATAATCTCATATACTACCATTTTAATTATTTCGTGTTTTGTGGATATTGATGAATTTTAGAAGGTTTTGCTCTGGGTATTGAGTATTTGTGTTTACAGTATGTTGAGAGGAGGTCGTGGACGTGGACGCGGTCGTGGACGCGGACGTGGTAATGCGAGACAGAAAGATTCGTCGTCTACCCCGGATTTGTCGGCTAATCGAGCTGATTCCCGTTCTGATAGACAACAAGAATCGGTAAATAATGACCGAGCATGAACTGTGGAGGAAGATGCAAATCCTAACATGCCGGGAGTGCTTCATCAAGTTGTAACACCCCCAATCCGCTCAGGGATATTAAACGCCGTAGAACCTTTCCTCAAGGATCTACTAGGCTGGTAACAAAAATGAACATCTCAATAACGCCTTTAAGGCTAAAATGACTCAGTAGACCAATTTGGTCTTACAATAAATACACACAACTCAATCTCTGTAACACCCCAAAAGGCGGCTATTACAGTGCCGTGGACCCCATACTGGTACCCACCAGGCGATATCCAAAAACAGATTAAATAAGTATTACTTGTGATACCGAACCACAATAAATAGTCATTACTCCGATTAGGAGTTTATTAAAAATATGGCCAACGGACTTATGATACACATGATCCAAAATACAAGTATAAACCATATGGAGATGGAATATACTTCAAATATCAATACAACCAGATAGTAATTTAAATGAATCGGAAATAAGGTAACATTACACGGTTTAACATAACCGGACAACACATGATTTGGGGCCCACGAACTAGTATCCTTCGAACCCTTCGCCGTCAACATGCTCTTCCCGTGCCTTGCCTTTGCCTCGACCTAAAATACAACACAAGTATTTCGCTCAAGACACAGGGTCAGATATACATGATAATTAATTCTTCCAACATTATACAATTCACATATATAGATCTCAAGGAAACATCCCGACTATTAATCATACCCCTCGGTCATATGAAACAATCAGTCATAAACCATCGAACACATCCAATCATACATGGACTATGAACGATTAACAATATGGCTCAAGATGGACATCACAGTACGCCCGATCCGGAAATGTGTCTGTGTACATGTCCACCCCGTATACGGAATCCAGAATATACGTGTGACAATGTACTTAATTAGCCTCACGAACTATGTCTCGTGTGCACAGTCCAATACGGAAACATCCACGTATGACTATAAGTGCCCAGCGAAAAATCCTACACAATATCCAATCGGCACGCAGATATGATTCCAGAAATGTCACGATACAACATGACAACAAAATTCAACGAAATACATATCCGATTAAGGATCAAGAAAACTCACTAAAGTGACAATAAGGACCAACGAGATCAACGATTCAAAGCGACGTACTTGGGAATGCAACCCCATGACGAAACGGAATAATGTCAAAGACAATGTCAAATCACGACAAACATTTCATACACATGAAATGTATAACCATCACAAGAATCTAATCATCATTATAACCAATCAAGATAACTTGCCTCAATACGGAGACGAGAATAATCATCTTCTTGTCGAAACGAACGAATGGTCCTCGACTAATATCGTATACTCGAACAATCAACCTTAAACAAAATACATTTTACTCAATAACATATTCGCATAATTATCAATATAGGATTAGTAAGACGACACCCTACAATCCTTTAGAATAGTTTCGCTATCTCAAAATATCGAAGTCTTATATCAAGAATTCTTTTTACCTCATTACAACCATAAAATTGGTTCACAATACTTTTACCGAATGTTCACATGATTCTTCATAAATAAGAATTTTATCAAGAACATGTTGAAATAACCACTTATGATGTCAATATCATCCTATGTTGATTAAACTTTCCAAAACATTACAATGTTGAAAGGTAAAATCTGCACAATTATGTTCATCCATACCTCTCATCTAAATTGAATATTAAGCTTACAACAAGGTTATTAGTTATGAGATTACTCCATATTCATGAAGGTTATCAAAATCATTCTTACAAACCTGGAGAATTCATTAATATCATTTATGAGTTCACTACCGTAAGAACACCACAAGATGATCAAACGCATTCTTAGGCTATCAACACATCCGGTTAATAAGAAGTTATTGTTGTTTTCACCAATATCCTTATCAATTTTCAAAGTCTTGCTGGGCTGAAACATAAGGAGGTTATAACTCTTAAGAATTCTGAACAAGAGAACATCCTCCTACTGCTAACATTACCAAGTTCTTCCCAAGGTAAATGAATACTTAAAATGGTGTTTAAACACTTTATGATATCAATTCTATTGGTTAAATCCAACTATGGTGAAGTTAACCGATTCAACGATGTTCTACTAAGCTAAATTCGTCCAGCAATATGAGTATGATAGTTACAACATGGTTAATATTACTATATCATCAAGAATACATCCATCTCAAACCCTCATTTATCATATTCATCAAAAGTGTTTAAAAAGTTGGATTAAAACTATGTTTTACTTGATTAATTTAACTCTAGGTGAAATATACTTCATCATTAACACCAACATACGAAAAGTACAGAGAAGAGATGCACACATACCTCCAGAAATGATGAACAACTCTCAAAACTACAAGAAAGTACACTCCAAGCTCAAGAACACCTCCTAATCTTCACGGTAATGAGCTCCACTCCAAGATTTAAGGCTTAAACGCAAGTTGGAGGAGGTTGATATCGATTTAGGGGGTGCAGAGGGATGATATATGGAGAGAAAATCGGTTTAGAGTTGTGAAGAAATGAAAAACAGATTGGTCCTATAAATAGACTGTGCAGGCTTAGCGTACGCTATCGGGGAAATTTAGCGTACGCTAACCGGTTAATGTTACGTACGTAAGCGGCTTACAGTGGCTACTGTCTTGAATCTACAAGCCATTAGCGCACGCTAATTAAAAGGGTGCTACGCACGCTAGTAAAAGTTGACTCTGGCCGACACGACAGCTCAGACATCATACACATGCATGCCAACGGATAAGAGGTTCACGTGCTGAAGTCAACTGATGTCAGATTCTCTGTTAGCGTACGCAACAGAGGAAACATTACGTACGTTAAGGCACAAGATTAAGGTACGTTAATCATGCTACGTAGCGTACGCTACATCAACAGAAAAAGTTCAAAAATGAAACTCTCTAATTAACATCGAATCATCAGGTATGAAATGAAATAACAACGATATGAAGTTCAAATCTATAATACCTCAACATAATATTAAATGCAACGATTCATGATAATCAAATTATCCGAATAATAAAACGACAGGTAAAAATGAAAAATTACAGTCGGATATTACAATCTCAATACAAGCCCGCGTAGGAGTCGAATACAACACACTCTCGTACAACGGAGAAAGAATACTGCAGCGGAAATAAAATATAACTGAACCAATAGAACAATGTACGGGTCCTCTTGTGATTAGTATCGATCATCTTTCATCATCCTTCATGCCGACCCTATGCTATGCTCCCCAAAACCTGAATGCAATACAGACATCCACCCCCCGATTTCTCGGGGCTTAGCAAACTTCCACTATTTTGCTTGTGCAAGTACAAAGTGCAAATACGGGTCATACAAATCATATTCCAAGAATAAAAATAACCAGGAATCCTCAAAGATTCAAACACAACAAAAAATACTTCCCGAAGCAAGAATTTGGGTAAAACATTCCAAAATCGAAAGATCACAATTCAAGGGAAATAATTTACAAAATGGTTTAATATGCCATCAGGAGTTTTAATAGAAAACAATTTAGGATTATCGAATCCTTCTCTTTCCAAAAATCAACAGGGGTCACAGCCCAAAGGTTCTGTTTTCACAAATAAAACCAACAACAATTCACAGGGTCAAAACCCACGCCACGTGTCCTCGACGGATATAAAATCAACACAACATAATCACCCAAGATACGCAAATCTTGGTCACACGTCCAAGATACTCGACCTGGCAAAACCATTGGATAAGGTCACACAAATACAACACCAACTCGTGAATCCAGGGCTATAACATTGGATTACCTCGAGGCCTCGTCGGACCCTCCCGAGGTGAGCAAAACACATTCACAAATCATATACACACCAGCGTGATCACTTGCCACAGCATCTCACGGTTGGATCAATCACTTGTTGTCTCCTGACCACATGATCACGTGCCATGTGTCACCGTAGATATTCTTTGTCGCTCACGGTTGGATCAATCACTTATTGCATCCTGACCACATGATCGCAAGCCATGTGTCACCATAGGTTTTCTTAGGCTCTCACGGTTGGATCAATCGCTTGTTGCATTCTGACCACATGATCGCATGCCATGTGTCACCATCCCGCCCACATCCGCACATTCACACACATAGCACAATACAACAAAGATATTCGAACAATTCACCCAGAGGCATCAAACACTTAGCAAAACACCACGTTAAACCACAACGCACCGAAATGAAGCAATATACGTACACACGCATTACTAAGTGCAACATCAACACCAAACATATCCATAGGATTCACATAGTCATTTACGAAAACACACCAATCACAACATACACATGAGTTTGAAAGGGAGCCTTTAGCGAGGCTAAACCAAATCTTTGAAAGTTCATATCAAACAACCAATAAATATATTTAGACGATCACCGATCATCATATACACAAAATAAGAAATGTATGGACAAGGTACTTGCCTCGAAACCACGATCGTAATGAGACAACGGATGGGATGCGGTCGAACAACCCCGAACTCCCGAACACTAACAAGAACACAATAGCACCGCGACTACTACGAGAATAACACCACACGAATTATCAATCACCAAACGGGATTCAACTCGGAATTCTCGAGCACCTATAATCCTCCGGAAGGAATGACAAAAACATGATTACGACAAGGACCAAGACAAAAAACAATGGAGATTACAACAAATTATCGAAGGAAAACTCATTCGAACATTTGATCGAACATCAAATTTTCACTACACCTCAAGAACACCGAAATCATCCTTCGGGTTGAAACGGACCGAAGATATGGATATACAATTCATAAAACATGTTTAATAACAACATCTAACATCAATCGATTTATCAAAATCGGATAGAAAATGAAATCAAGAACAACACTCCCAAAAAGGTCAACTCCAGAGAATCAAGAAAATACCTCGAATTAATGACGAAGAACACGAATTGATGTTCTTAATCCACACCAAGAACTTGAGGAGGATGATATAGCTTAGATAAATCACCAAAAAATTGCCCTTAAATCGCCTACATCGTGAGGGAGAACAAGAGAGGAGAGGAAATGAAATCCTCTCCCAAAAACCCGCTCAGATATACCCTGACTGACCCGCGTGCCGCGGCGCAGGCTGAGTGTGCCGCGGCCTGTGGCTGAAATGAGGTAGCAGATTTTAGACTGGGGTCGCGCCCCGGACTATTGTATGCCGCGGCACACAGTGCAGCCGGCCCAGGCAACAATCTTGCTAAGGCCGTGCCGCGGCACACCCTGTTCGAGCCCAAAATTGATGAAAAACAACCTCCAAACATGATATAATCGATCGACGCATAATCCAAACCATTTAAAGGCCTGAAAGCACTATCACGAACCTTCGTATGGTGGCTTCACGTTAAACACGGTCGGTCTAAACACGGCGGTAATATCAAATGATCCGAAAAGAGAATGAACGCAATGGAAACACAAAACTTTGGAATATTACGAAATGACCCAACACGATACTTGATCAAACACCAATAAAGTTCACAACACATCTAACATCATTAGGCGGACTTACGAAAACACAAAATAACAGTTTCGGACGAGATTCGCGAGAACCGAACTCAAGTGCGGAAAAGTCACTTAAGAACATGGAACTCAACAAAACGACACCGAAACGAACTCGGATGACAAAAAGTGTAGAATTAATCATTCTCGGAATGACGAAACGGTCACAATAGAGTCGCTAAGATGGACTTCTACAAAAAAAAATAGAATTACCGGAAATCAAAATTGTAGATATTACACAAGTGGTCACTCAGATGACCCAATTTGCTCAGGTGGTTGACCGCATGCAAGCGATGATGGGTCAACAGCATAACGAAGACAATCGGGGAGACAAGTGGCTTTATGAAGTGGTCGAACTACACCCACCGAAGTTTGACGGTTCCTCATAGATGCCTACATGGGACCACTAGCTGAAAGAACTGGAGAAGATATTTGTGGGAATTAATTGTTCTGATGACCGAAAAGTTTCGATCGCTCAGTATTTTCTGACTGGGGAAGCTTTCGACTGGTGGGAAGCCATTCGACCTGAGGATCATAATGCTAATTGGACAGAATTCAAATTAATGATGGAAGCACAATATTGTCCTCGTCTAGTTAGAGAGGCTAGAGTCCGAGAGTTTTTCTTGCCGTAGAATCTAGAGGCATTTGTGACAGATATGATTAAGACTTTTAATCACCAGCTGACCTTTGTGCGACATTTGGTCCGAACCGAGGCAGAGAAGATTTTTCACTTCAGCATGTGAATGAAGCCGAAGATCCAACAATATATGTCGGGATTTGAATGTACTACTCTTCGACAATATCAGGACAAGGCCCTGGCTTATGAAATGAAAGTGATAGCAGTGGAGAAATTTGCGGAAGCAAAGAAGCAGAAAGTGTCTGCCAACTTCACTGAGAATAGTAGGCCCTGCAAGGGCCAGTCCTCATTCCATTCATCCAAAAGGCCTCTGTATTCTCCTCGAGGTGGAAAGAAGTTCAGAACGGCATCAACGGTTACCGATGCAGTGAAGAAGTGTTATAACTGTGGATGTCAAGGACATGTTCGACGTGATTGCTCCGCTCCTTCTGTAACCTGTTTTGAATGTGGTCAAGAGGGGCATCGAGAGACTTTTTGCAAAAATGTGACTAGATCATTTGGAGCTCGCACTTCAGCACAGGTTCCAAAAGATATGGGTGTGAACCTGACACAGCAGAGTGGTCTTCAACAGCAGAATTTTGGGAAAAGAGAAGCATCCAGTGCTGGGTCCATTCCTCCGCGCCTTTATGAGATGAGGAGTTCAGATGATTAGAACACTGATGTTGCATCAGGTACGATTCAGATTCTTTTACAACTAGTTAGTGTTTTATTCGATTCAGGAGCTACGCATTCTTTCATATCATTAAAATGTGTTAATTGTTTGAAAATCTCGTGTTTGCATGATTGTGAACCTTATCTTGTGAGTCTGCCTATTGGAGAGAGAATTGTGGGAAATCTAGAAGCTAGAAATTTTCCTGTGTCGATAGGAGGGAGAAATTGGCCATCAAGTTTTATTGTGATCGACATCCATGGTGACGATTTAATTATTGGAGACGATTGGCTCAATCGTTATGGGGCTATTTTAAATTATCGGAAGAGAGTTATCTCGATTATTGCTTAGGACGGATCTGAACACTTATTCAAAGGATGGAGACCAGGAAGCTCAGGGAAAGTGATCAGGGCCATGAAAGTGATTGAATTGTTGAAACAGGGTTCCCCCGGGTTTTGGTGTTATGCCATGAAGAAGGAAGAAGGAGTAGATCTCTCATCTATTCCAATTCCGAACGAATTCTCAGATGTATTCCCTGACGAACTACCTGGATTACCTCCACATAGGGCTGTAGAGTTTAATATCGAATTAGAACTAGGAGCCGCACCTATTTCCAGAGCACCATACCGTATGGTGCCAACCGAGATGTAAGAGTTAAAGAAACAGCTTGAGGAATTGTTGCACAAGGGTTACATTCAACCTAGTGTTTCTCCTTGGGGTGCGCCCGTTCTTTTTGTGTGAAAGAAAGACGGATCCCTCCGATTGTGCATTGATTACAGGGAGCTTAACAAGGTGACGATTAAGAATAAATATCCATTGCCTTGGATCGATGATTTATTTGATCAACTGCAGAGGGCGACGGTATTCTCGAAGATCGACTTGAGATCAGGATACCATTAGTTGAGGATTAAGGAATCTGATATACCAAAATACGCTTTCAGATCCTGGTATGGGCACTATGAGTTTGTGGTGATGCCTTTTGGACTTACTAATGCTTCTGCTGTGTTTATGCAATTGATGAATCGGGTATTCTTAGAATACTTGGATAAATTTGGGGTCTTTTTCATAGACGACATACTGATTTATTCGAAGGATCCAGAAGAGCATGCAGAACATTTGCATATTATTTTGAATACTTTGAGGAATGAACAGCTCTATGCAAAACTCTCTAAATGCGAGTTCTGGATTAAGGAAGTAATGTTCCTTGGGCACATGATATAAACCGACGGAGTATAGGTGGACCCGAAGAAAGTTGAGGCAATCTTGGAGTGGGAATCTCCTAAGAACGTGAAGGAGGTCCGAAGTTTCTTAGGACTTGTTGGGTATTATCACCATTTTAGTGGAAGGATTTTCCAAAATTGCTCGTCCGCTTACTCAGTTGTTGCAGAAGGCTAAGAAATTCGTGTGGGACGAGAAATGTCAGGCTGGTTTTGATGAACTTAAGAGAAGACTAACAACAGCGCCAATATTAGCACTACCAGACGGAACTGATGGGTTCGTGGTTTTGAGCGATGCTTCAAATCAGGGTCTGGGTTACGTATTGATGCAGAAGGATAAGATGATTGCCTATGCCTCTCGACAGTTGAAACCATATGAGGTTAACTACCTGAAACATGATTTAGAGTTAGCAGCCGTTGTCTTTGCCCTGAAGATTTGGCGACATTATTTGTATGACACCTATTGTCAAATCTTCACAGATCACAAGAGTCTCAAGTATATTTTCAGTCAGAAGGAATTAAACTTGAGACAGAGGAGATGGATAGAATTGATCAAAGATTACGACCTATAAATTCTTTATCATCAGGGCAAAGCGAACGTGGTAGCCGATGCACTGAGCCGCAAACCTGCTTCTATTTGAATGTTGGTAGCGCTTACATCCCAGTCCTGCATTCAACGAGAATTGATTCGTGAAGGAATTGAAGTATGGTTGCAAGGAGTCCAAGGGCAACTATGTATGATGGAATTAACTTTGTCGTTAATCGAAGAAATCAAATCTAAGCAGTTGGATGATTCTCTGATTTTTCGGTTACGTGATGAAGTGAACAAAGGAAAGGCCCCAGGATTCGTGATACATGATGATGGAGTTTTGAGATTCCAGAGTCGACTTTTCATCCCCAATGACGATACTTTGAAACAAGAGATCATGAAGGAATCTCACAGTGCGTCATATTCTATTCATACGGGCACCAGTAAGATGTATAAGGATCTAAAGCAAAACTTCTGGTGGGGAAATATGAAGAAGGACGTAGCGGAATACGTCTCGAAGTCTTTAACTTGTCAAAAAGGTTAAGATTGAACATCAGCGACCGGCCGGCATGTTGAAGCCACTTCCGATTCCTGAATGGAAGTGGGAGGATATATCGATGGATTTTATCACCAATATGCCAAGGACCAGAACGAGGATGAATATGATTTGGGTGATAGTTGATCGTCTAACCAAGTTGGCTCCTTTTCTCGGTATTAAGGATACATGAGGACTAAAGAAGTTGGCACGAGTGTTTATTGCAGAGATATTCCGATTGCATGGTACGCCGGAGACCATTATTTCGGATCGGGATGGTTGTTTTGTGTTACACTTATGGAAGGCAGTTCATAAGGCCTTGGAAACCGGAGATGAACTTTAGCACAGCTTCTCAGACGGACAGACATTCCGAAAGGACTATTCAGACAGTAGAAGATATGGTAAGAGCTTGTACCTTATATTGGTCTACTGACTGGGAGATTCAATTATCATTGATTGAATTCGCCTACAACAATAGTTGGCATATACTTCCATTAAGATGGCACCGTTTGAAGCGTTGTACGGGAGAAGATGCAGATCACCTCTGTGTTGGGATGATTCGTCTGAATTGATCGGTACGGAACCAGAATTGATAATACAAACTCAAGAGAAGGTATCCCTGATTCGTGAAAGGCTGCTGACTGCCCAGAGTCGACATAAGTCTTATGCAGGCATGTGCCGCCCACTAGAGTTTGGAATTGGGGACCACGTGCTCTTAAAGGTTTCTCCTACTCGAGAAATCTTTTGTTTTGGGATGAACGGAAAGCTGAGTCCGAGATATATCGGACCATTCGAGATCATCGAAAGAGTTGGGGAGTTGGCATACAGGTTGGCCTTACCGCCATCACTGAGTCACGTTCATAATGTGTTCCACGTATCCCAATTACGGAAATATGTACCGGATCCCAGTCATATCATCGATTTTAGCGAGATTGAAGTGGCTAATGATGACACGTTCGAAGAAAATCCAATCAAGATACTCGAGAGTCGAGTCAAACAATTGAGGAATAAATCAATCTCCTTGGTTAAAGTTCAGTGGTCTCGACATGGAGTCGAAGAAGCAACTTGGGAGGCTGAGGATAGTATCAAATCGAGATACCCGGAATTGTTTTCGTCTTAAGTTTCGGGATGAAACTTCTTTTTAGAGGGCTAGTATGCAATGCCCAGATAATTATTGTGTATTTTACCTGTATTCGAACTTGTAACATTTGATTACGTGGTATTATTAATCGAAGTGTGGTTTTCGTATTCGTATTCCTGCATTTTTGAGTTTCCAATGCATTCATGCATGCATGCATATGCACGACTTAACGTACGCTAGACATTGAGCATAACGTACGCTGAGTGTTGAATATAACGTACGTTATAATTGTAGCGTAGCGTACGTAAGATTCAGTCATGGGCAGATCGGATAAGGTCGGCGTGTGGGGGCCAGAGGGAGATTCGTCGATATTGACCGCATGAACCTGGACGGCATTTTGATAAAGCAGGTCAATGAGGCTTAAAGTACGTTAGGTATGGGTGATAGCGTGCGATATGTACATGGTTTTATGTACGTAAAGTCTTTGTATAACGTACGTAATAGAAGCCAGAATTGAGGCAGTGAGTACTGCCAGACGCTAACGTACGCTAAGGTTTGAGGATAGCGTACGCTAAGGCGATAACATACGTAAGGCTTTCCCGTTAACGTACGTAACGTGTTAAAATCTATTTATAGACCTCAACCTCCATTTCATTTCCTCCTCACTCCTTGGCCGATTTTTGGAACCTGAGAACCCCCCAGCACCTTAAATCTCTCATATCATCATCTCAGCTCGAATTAGAGGATCGTAGGCCCTTGTGGATTGTGTTCAAGCTTCTGGTGTTGAGTTTCACCAAGTATTCATTGTTCTTCTTTATATTGAGGTATGTTGATCCTTTACCAACTAGATTGCATGTTCTTGATGATGTATTTAACCTGTTTTTGAGATTACCAAGTTCGTTGTTATCATGAGGAATCGAACACCATGTTTTTAGAAGGATAGATTCGGTTATACTTTGGTTCTCCTTTGTTGTTAAGAGTGTTAATCGAACCTTGTCGGGATAGAACCTTAGGATATAGTTTCCTGAGTTTGTTATGAATTATGAGAATGATTCTAGTAAGTTTTCTGAGATTACTAACATATTTCACCGAGAATAATTCATGTTTTGATAAAGGTGTTCGGTTTATCAAACTTCTTCATATTCATGTTTGAAATGAACCGGTTTGGTCAATAGAATCAAACCCGGAACACCGTAGCATCATTCCTTTGCGAAGTACGATTGGTATGCTTGTTTTTTGATTCACGCCTTTGTTATGAAGTGTAAGATTAGCCGAACCATTCATTTATTGGAATTAGAAATCAAGATTGAAGTTTAGATTGTGGTGAATTGTATATCCTTGAATCCTTAGACGTCGACATTTCACCTCCAATATAGTCATTTGATTCATATGAAGTTTGTCATTTTTCCGGCTTAGCTTTCATCGAGTAGATAAACCGCGAACCGGCCTTATGATAATGTTAGCTCGAATATGACTTAGGACGTTCGGTGCTCGCACGTTAGTCTTGAGAAGTATGTTGAATTCCTTGTTATTTCTTTTGAACAAGGTCCGAGCCTTGCAAGGTGATTGATCAAGGGGCGGCGACCTTCGGGCGTATTGACAGTCGTTGGTGTATTTAGTTCTTGCCATCTTTAAGGCAAGTATCGTAATTTGACTATTGGTTTAATGTTGATGATTTTGATTATGCATATTGTTATTCATGTTATTGAACATTAGATCATTCAAGTTGAATTGTCATGATGTCGATCAGGTTATTGATTCATATGTTGTTCATGTTGATGGACATATTGATTTGCATATATGTATGCATAGTTGTACTGTATATGTTGTATTGATCCGAAGGGATCGTGTTATCTATGCTGAGGGCGCTGGATCATTGGACGGGTTTTCTACCTCGTGTTGGTCCGACGGGATCATCTTGGGATCTATGCTGAGGGTGCTGAATCATTTGATTACCTAGTGTTGTGTTGATGGAATCGTATGGATTCGCATCGTTGAATTCCGGTAGCGAAAGTCCACGTTTTGTATTTTGGTATGCATCGTTGTTGCATATCTGATTTTGTATATTATGATACTTGTACTAGCATCATTTTGCTAACCCTTGCGGGGGTGGACATTTATTTTGATGTTCAGGTAGCCAAGGAGCGGGGAAGCAACCACAATACCGACATGATGATGAGGGGCTCATTGATGTTGTCCGTTATATTGTTATGTTATTCTGGTTTGGTTTTTAGTACTCGAGTACGTGTGTCTCTTTTGATGATTTGTGAAGTCTGTAATAAATGGATTGTTTTGGGATGTTTAGACCGGTCATTAAATTACTCCACTATTAATGATATTTTCGTGTTGTTCAGCATTTCTTTTAATTTAGCCTTGTAAATTCTTATTCTAAGGGTTTACGGCGCAGTAATTATTCCGAATATCTCGGGGTGTTACAGTCTTAACCAACACAATAGTCATAATCAATATCGACTCTGTGATCCATTGTCACGAGTCACCGTAGGTTCAACAACCCACACGGTCTTAACGAAACACAACATCACATATACCAGTCCCGACTACGCGATCTGCTGTCACGAGTCACCGTAGGCCCCATCGAACCCACATGGTTGGACGTATTGTGCCCTGACCCCATGATCTTCTGTCATGTGTCATTGTAGGCCTCGTCAGACCCGCACGATTAGACCACATCACCACATACTAAGTTCTGATCCCATGGTCTTCTGCCACGAATCCTCGTAGGTCCTGTCGAACCAACACGAGTGAACTTAGCATCACAACACACAACAATACTCACATTCAAATTCCATCAATAATAGACACGATCTATTAATCACATTGATCACTACGAAATCACGTATCACGCGCACATAACACAATCTCAACAATCCAACCATCAACATCAATAACACACAATCCAGCATAACTCATGATCGAAACACACCATATTACACAACCATATGTACAACCAAACCAACACGGTTATCACAATCTTGCAAACATAACACAACACACAATACATATACCAAAATAACACTATCATCACTAATCCTTCATAAGACGTAATACACAATCAACTCACACGAACCATATTTACGAAGGAAAACAATTCATCACAAACCTAATATGTGAATCTAGTCACAAGATATAAGTCGTATAAACATGGTACTTGCCTCGAAATCGGCACGCAAATACTCTGGTGAACGCGGCTCGACCAAAGTGCCTCGAGACCTACAACTTCCGCAATACACAATGAAAACACGATCAGAACGAGGATCAAGACCAACAATAACAGAAATCATATTGATCTATCGAAGGAAAACTCATTCAAACATTTAATCGAACATTAAATATTCACAACCCTTCAAGAACACCAACATCACACATCGGGTTGAACGAAGCGAAGTTATGGATATACAATCTATAAAACATGTTTAACAACAACATTTAACACAAATCGACCCATCATAATCGGACTAGAATCGAAATCAAGAACAAAACTTTCAAAAGTCAACTCGAAGAAAAATCAAGGAATTACCTCGATCCGGCAAAGAACAACAAATTAGATGATGCTATAATCATCTAAGACTCTCCAAAACACCTTTGGATGGAGCAAAATCGTCCAAGAACTCGAACCCTAATCGCCCTCGTCTCAAACCCTGGGAGAAAAGAAGAAATGAAGTGAAAAATGACGAAACACGACTCATCTCCAGTTTATATACTGGGCAGCTTAGCGTGTGCTAATCATCACGATTAGCATCCGCTATCGACGCATCAAAACAAAATGTTCTGCCCAAACACACTGCTAGCGTGCGCTAATCACAAGTGTTAGCATGCGCTAACGGGACCTCCAGACCCAGTCCAGTAGCTTCTGGACTACCCCCGAAATACCATTTAGCGTGCGCTATCCTCACCATAGCGTGTGCTACTGTTGCACCTTAACGCGCACTATACCACTACATAAAGGGCGCCAATCAACGTTCCAACCCAGTCCAGTAGCTTCTGGACTGTTTCTGCACCTCCAGTTAGTGTGCGCTAACTGTGTCTTAGCGTACGCTAGCAACGCTGCACTAGCGCGCGCTATCCATGCACATAACGTGCGCTATCCTTGCTGCACAGGCACCAGAATCGCACCAAAACTCATCACAACAATGATCCTGCCAACGGAGCGACAAACACAGAATAATCTGAATCAAGACCAAACATGTGTCAATGTATGACACACTATCATATAGGCATGAACAACATATAATCCACTAAACAGTAGAGAAAAAAATTCAACACAACCGGAGACGAAAACCTCGGGTATTACATTCTACCCTACTAAAAATAAGTTTCATCCCGAAATTTAAAACAAAAGCATCACAGTAATACGAAACAAAACACAATCGTTCCATCATCAAGTGACCCCGTGATCTCCTGTCATGTGTCTCCGTAGGTTCCACAACCCACACGAAAATATTCTGACCAAGATCAAGCAACAATATCAACTCAACACACCAGGTTCAACCCACAAAACAAAACGCAAAAATTAAAATCATTGGGCACCACTGGGCCCTCCAGGAGTAGGAACGGAAATCCGATTCCCGAACATTTTAGTAGCGGTCTCGCAATGTACGCATGGTGCTCCACTGACCACACTCGAAACAGTTAACCGGTGGCTTCTTATAGCTCGCACATATGTGACTCGAAACATCACAGTTGAAACACCTCGGTGCACCATCGAGAATCAACGATACCGACTCGGAACCCTTAGATCCTCCGCCGATGGAGAAAGTTCCACAAACGATCGATGTGAGGGTCCATCGATGATAGACTCATCTCGAACGCTGGATCTCCGCCAACATCGACATTCTCTTCAGCTACTTGCATCTGATCATGCGACTCGTCTTCACGACCATATGCACTGGTCTGATCTGTGCTCGCTAACGGACGGGTAACCCTGCTACGCTCATGGCTAGGACCACGATCACAACCTCGTTCCTCGGCACGCCGAACATATAATCACTAAGTACAACAAACATAACATCGCAGAGCAACGTACTGATATGCCCTCTCAGCACAACACATCGCAAATTAATATGCTGAAACACAACTCAGCATAACATATCAACGTAAGACAACAAATAGTAACACGACAGAACATCCTCTCCGAGTAATTACACAGATACAAGAACTACCACTGCAATAAATGGAACTTATAGTCGTAACAATCATATGACCATATCAACAGAACTTACGATCTTTACCAATACAAACAAGGCCAAAACAAAGTACACATCACAGTGGACAACCACTGGTAGCATTCTTTCCTTTAAAATTCCACGAGGTATTTGTTTAAACAACAAAATGTGAAAATCTTAAAATCTGTATGATTTTTTGAAATAAAATTTGAAAATACTGTTGATACCTCGGGCTGTTTTACCAAATCATGAATCATGGATTTAACCATCTTACTTTGAGAATGTTTGCAGGACAACATTCCGAAAGATCAGTTTCTTCAGAAATAACATCATCATCACAATTAATAAAACACAAGGTAACAACATGTTACCACTCAATATCATCACAATTAATAACACATAGGGTAATCACATGTTACCACTAAATATCATCGCAATCAACAACACATTGGACATCCCGTGGTCATCCTCTCTTGGCATCGACCCCCAGAGGTTTCACCAAACCATCCCCGGGTGGGCAACCTATTCATACATACAATAGACATCCCCACATATCAACAATCACATCCAAACCATACATCACGATAACACGCGCTAAGCCTATGATTAACGTGCGTTAACTATATCACTCTGTCTGCCCATCCTGGCTAGCGTGCACTAACCGACACAATTTAGAAAGATTTTTCCTCCACCCTTTTAGAAATTAAAACCACATTTGATTTTCAAATACCAAAATTTTTATGGTGTGAAGGTTTTAAAATCATTTTCTCAAAACTCCTTCAAACACGAAAAAATGTCATCAACGGTAACATCTTACCAAGTACCCCAAAGTACTTCAAAACACATCTTTTCAAAAAAATGTCGTCATAAGGTTCCATTTAAAATACGAGGTTGGTTCACCGAAATTTAACAATTTCCAAAGTCTACACCAAACCACTGTTTGACCATATCGTTAAAACCATTTCAAAATTTGTTTTTCCACCAACGTACTCAAGTCTTGGGATCTTCTAGAAAAATCATTTTCAAACATACACGCAGCGGATATAAATACATCAACTATCTAGAATGAATCAATCTTAAAACGTATGCCCACCCGGCATACAAAATCATCAATTCCACAACCAACTCATAAATACCGAGTTCAAACACATGTCAAACCATCCATCCAAGTTTAAGAACATAACAAATTAACACCGATTCGAACACATGTCGAAACCATCTATATGAGTTTCTCAACAAACTCTACTGTCAATACACTCCCAGGAACACATCAATGTTCAAGGCTTTCACATCATACTACACCACTCGGTGTCCAAACCATCAATACATTTAACTCAATACACATGTAGTACATCACAAGTACCAAACACAGATTTCCTCTAACATCATGCACATAAATGAAATCATGAAACAAAGATATCTCACATAGAAGGGGAGACTTACATCCACAGGTCGAACGAAGAGGACGGTCGTCCATGATATGAATCTCAACCGACAACACGAACAACACGATGTGACAATGCACAACTCAACTTGTCAAACGACAAATCGAATGACTCGACAACAACACAACTCAACTTAACTCGACCCGACAGCCTAGGTTTCCATAACCTAAGCTCTGATACCATAAATGTAACACCCCCAAAAATTAACCGGGAATATCACATGCCGTGGACCCTACACTCAAGGATCTACCAGGCTAAACACAATTAGACGATCAAATGTTTGACCGGCCGGGGTCAAACAGAATAATGACATGGACCGATAAGGTCACATAACTAAAATAACCAAAATACAATCCAACAACTCGTGCCCACGCAGGGGTCCAAAATACAAAACAATACAGCACAGCATAAGAATGAGAATAATACAATGATGCAACAAAAACTGAACTATATAACTCTTGATTATCATCGTGGCCCATCATCTTCCATGCTGACCTTGTGACTGCTCCAACGAACCAAGCATACCTGAAAAGCATGAAATGCATTTCCCCCATGGGTTAACATTTGAATGGCTAGTACAAGTATCATACTATACGAAATGTAACAAGCAATTAACAACCACGAATCAGATAAGGACAACCATTCAACAAGTATTTCCCGAGAGGTTTTAGTAATCTATAAAACAACACAGCCGGAGTCTTTGAAAAACAACTATCATCTCGGGAGTTTTAAACGATAGAAGTCATTAGGAACTCATGTCCTAAGTTTGTCAAAATCTTTATCAAACATTAGGGTCTTACCCCCAAAATCCCATTTCAACACTCAATGGTTTTACAACAGGAAAACCTTTACGCAAATTGCTTGGGTCTCGGACCAGTCATTTCATTTTCATAAAACTTTCCTTTCAAAATGTTGATTATCAAAACATGCTCCAGACTCTGTGATCCATCGTCACGAGTCATCGTAGGTTCAACAACCCACAAGGTCTTAACCAACACAATAGTCACAATCAATAACGACTCTGTTATCCACTATCACGAGTCACCATAGGTTCAACAACCCAAACGGTCTTAACCAAACACAACATCACATGTACCAGTCCTGACTACGCGATCCACTATCACGAGTCACCGTAGGCCCCGTCGAGCCCACATGGTTGGACGTACTATGCCCTGACCACATGATCTTCTGTCAGGTGTCATCGTAGGCCTCGTCAGACCCGCACGATTGGACCACAGCACCACATACTAAGATTTGATCCCATGGTCCTCTGCCATGAATCCTCATAGGTCCCGTCAAACCAACACGAGTGAACTTAGCATCACAACACACAACAATACTCACATTCACATTCCATAAATAATAGACACGGTCCATCAATCACATTGATCACCACGAAATCACGTATCACGCGCAGATAACACAATCTCAACCCAACCATCAACATCAATAACACACAATCCAGCATAACTCATGATCGAAACACAACACAATCCACAACCATGTGTACAACCAAACCAACACAGTTATCACAATCCTACACACATAACACAACACACAATACATATACAAAAATAACACTATCATCATTATGCCTTCATAACACGTAATACACAATCAACTCACACGAACCATATTTACGAAGGCAAACAATTCATCACAAACCTAATATGTGATTCTAGTCACAACATGGTACTTGCCTCGAAATTGGCACGTAAATACTCCGGTGGATGCGGTTCGATGAAAGTGCCTCAAGACCTACAACTTCTGCAAGACACAACGAAAACACGATCACAACGAGGATCAAGACCAATGACAATGGAAATCGCATTGAACTATCGAAGGAAAACTCATTCGAACATTTAATCGAACATTTAATCGAACATTAAATGTTCACTACCCTTCAAGAACACCATAATCACCCATCGGGTGAACGAACCGAAGTTATGGATATACAATCCATAAAACATGTTTAACAACAACATTTAACACAAATCGACCCATCATAATCGGACTAGAATCGAAATCAAGAACAAAACTTTCAAAAGTCAACTTGAAGAAAAATCAAGGAATCATCTCGATCCGACAAAGAACAACGGATTAGATGATGTTATTGTAACACCCCCCAAAACCACCGGGAATATTACACGCCATAGACCCTTTTTCCATAAGGATCTACCAGGCTAACCACCACGATATGAACAATGTTTGACCGGCCGAGGTCAAACAACTTACTAACACAGACCGATAAGGTCAAATATTAATTACACTGACCGATGAGGTCTCACGATTAAATCAACCCAAAGATAAACTCATTATCGTACATACCCATGCAAAGATCAAAATACAATACAACGGAAGACTTAAAATAACTCAACAATACAACGACATCAAACTAGACTCTTAACTCTTGATTAGTATCATAGCTCGTCTTCTTCCATGCCGTCCCTGTGGTTGCTCCAACGAACTAAGCACACCTGAAATGCATGATACGCATTTTCCCCCATTTAAGGGGTTAGCATTTGAATGGCTAGTACAAGTAATTCAGTCTATACAAAATATATCACGCCAATATCGGTTATAATACAATAACAACAGTAGTGAAAGAAGTTCCCGAGGGGTTTTCAATATTTAAGGTAAAACTCAAGTCTTTGAAGATGAGATATATAAAAACTCGAGAGTTTTGGAAAACGACAGAAAATCCTTTGGAACTACAAGTTCAAGATTATAAAGCCTTATTCGAAAATAATGGGGTCTCGGCCCAAATCTCTTTTGTAAAACAAACATTTTCAAAAATAGTAATTTCTTCTGGACCTCACATCCTAAATTCCGAAATCATTTCGAAACAAATGGGTCTCGACCCAAAGTCATTTTCCGCAAAAGCAATCTTAACACAACCATTGGGATCTCATCCCATGATTTCCTCAACCACAGTACACGAAAACAATAACAAGTTTGTTATCCAACACCAAAACCTCACAGTCAAGGAGTTAAACACTTACGACAAAAATCTTAGTGCCATTCTAGCAAAGTACCAAGATTCAATACATAATGTACATCAACATCGAGAACCAAAACGTTGTGATATTCCAAACATCACAAATATCGAAAAACATCACCAATATCACGAAGTCATACTTGGTAACCCGTGGTCGTACCCCTTAGTATCGACCCCCAGACATCCCATCGAACGCTCCGAGTGGGAAACCACTTCCGCGGCCGTACCCCTTAGTATCGGCCCCCAGACATCCCGTCGAACGCTCCGGGTGGAAGGTCAGCAACGCACGCACCCAAGTTCACTTCCGCGGCCATACCCCTTAGTATCGACCCCCAGACATCCCGTCGAACACTCCGGGTGGAAGGAACAACACACGCACCCAATGTCACATCCGCGGCCGTACCCCTTAGTATCGGCCCCCAGACATCCCATAGAACGCTCCGAGTGGAGGTACATTAACACACACATACGTTCCAAAATCACAGTTGGAAACCACAAGCCTCGAAGGTCAATCACAATATATATATATAATCAAGGCACTTGCTAGAAATGGCCAATTATCCGACACATAGCTAGACCGGCCTAGCTATATTACAACCTAACAATCCTAAACGCATCTCCACATATCAACGGCATAACAACCGATCAACCATTACGACTAACCTAACTCATAACACACCACTTAACCCCCGCAACCCCGTGATCACCAAACATTATAGCACATGTCTAAGTGTACTATCTACCCGGCACTACGTCTCTATTGACATATCTCTGTGGCAAACAATGAACCAACTCTAACTTCACATAACCACATACGACTGCGATAATTCACATAAGGCACAATCAATAAAAATGCACAAACCAACACAATTTCATATGCAACCTCAATTCACACAATATAAATCGTATAGACAAGAATACTTGCTTCGAATAACCACAACGCGAGGAATCGACCGAAGTAGGTTGGCACGAACCGACTACGAACCCGCCGGCTCTACTGAACGCCAACTCGCGATAATAAACTACGAAGGACAATAACAACAATGAAAATGAATTCCAAAGCATGACCTAAAGTCGCTGGATTCATGGAACAAACGACGAAAATTTGAGGGTTTCCCCTAAAATGGCCAAGAACACGAATCGACCCGTCAAAACACGAAAACGGAATTCCAAACCGAAATATGGATATACAATCCATTGGATATGTTTAACAACATCATTTAACAACAATCGGTAAAATCGGATGAAAAACGAAATCAAGAACAAATCCCCCAAAAAGTCAACTCGAAGGAAAATCAAGAAAAATACCTAGATCCGGCAAAGAACAATGGATTAGGTGATGTTATAATCACCTAGATACTCCAAAACACCTTTGGATGGAAGAAAATCAGCCCAGATGCGAACCCTAGTCGCCACGTCTCAAACTCGCGGAGGAAGAAGAAGAAATGAAGAAAAATGCAGATTCTAGACTGGTGTCCAGTATTTATACTGGACACAATTAGCGTGCGCTAATCATTAAGGTTAGCGTGCGCTATCGCGGCACCGAACAAAACTCCTGACCAAAAATACACTGTTAGCGTGCGCTAACCCCAAGTGTTAGCGTGCGCTAACGAGAACTTCAGACCCAGTCCAGTAGCTCCTGGACTGCCCTGAACTACCAGGTAGCGTGCGCTATCCTCCCCTTAGCGTGCGCTACCAACGCACTCTAGCGCGCGCTATGATACTAAATAGCGTGCGCTGATCAACGTCTGAACCCAGTCCAGTGGCCTCTGGACTGTTTCTGCACCACCCGTTAGCGCGCGCTAACTACAACACTTAGCGTGCGCTAACTAAGGAACCTTAGCGCGCGCTAGCCGAAAATCGTAGCGTGCGCTAACGACTCGGAGAGACAGAAACAGAACATCTCAGAAATGGGTATGACGACAGATACCCACAACTTTGGGAAATTACAAAATGGCCTAAAATGCCCGAAAATCTCGATGAGTGATCGAATAACCAAACAAAAGTTCACAACACGTCTACCAAAGTTAAACCGACTTACGGGAAACTCAAAACAACGGTTTCGAACGAGATTCGCAAGAATCAAACTCAAGTGTGGAAAAGTCGATAAGAAGCACGGAACTCAACAAAATGACACCGAAACGAACTCGAACGTCAAAAAGTACAGAATTAATCATTCTCAGAATGACGAAATGGTCACAAGCGAGTGGTCAAAACGGATTCCCGCTGAAAAAAGAAATTTACCAAAAATCGAAATCGCGGATATAACATACTACCCTCCTTAAAAGAAGTTTCGTCCCGAAACTTAAAACAAGTAGGGAGAAGCAATATCACGCCAGGAAAACTAAACGAGATACATAAGAAATGCGTAACTTACGCCCAATGGTGAAACGTTACAAGCAACGCAAAGGAACATACAGCGTGAAAACACGCTCCACGACGACCAACACAACGCCACAGGTAGAGGCATAATAGAACCAACAAGGGACAAGTGTCATCAAACAGATAACACAATCAATTCAATTACTCGAACACAAAACACAAAACACTTATTACAAGGAAACACGCACAGTCGAGAAAACTGAAAATAAACACAAAACGATTCACAAGGGCAATCACGAATAATTCGGACTACGCCGAAATCCTCAAAGACCACACTAGGCATCTCCGTGTCCTTTCGGAGCAGAGACGCAACCTTGAACCCCAAATCTCTCAGCTACTGTCTCCAATGCACGGCTCAGTGACCCACCTGGCCACACTCGAAACAGTTGACTAACAGTGAACGACAATTCTTCGCGGTACGAGATCAGGCAACAACAGTCAGACAACCCCGATGGTACAACAACGACCGAACAACAATGATCAAATAACAATGATCGGACAACAATGATCAAATAACAATGATGGAACAACAACGATCAAAAAGCAATGATCGAGTAACACGATCAAACAACAACGATCGAACAATAATGATCGAATGACAACGGTCGAACAATGACTCCGAAGTTCACACTTCTACTCAAGACATCAAAAGAACTAGTAGAACCAAAAGATGTTGCTTCCGAACAAGGTTCACAAGAATCGAACCGAACTCAGAAAAGTCACCGCGATAATCAGATCGACCCAAAACAAGATCACGGCTCATCCAAACAACGAAACTGAAATACAGAACAAGTTCAGAAAGTATCAACGAACACGAGCGAGTCGATAGACCTGAGAAAGAGGAAATGCAGAAGTCCAAAAACAATACGGGTATTACATTCGACCTCTTATAAAAGAAGGTCATCCCCGCAACTCACAATAACAGAAACAAGGCAACAACACAAAGGCAGCTGACGAAAACATTACCCATGGTCCTCTTAGAGCCGATCCTGATATTTGTACTGAAGTTCATGCCCCGAAAGACTCGGAACCCAACTCACAAAACTGGATCATGTGTCTCTTGGGTCCACACTTGAAATGCGTTACTGATGGGAAGGACAATTGGTACGTGCATGCCCCCGGCACACCACGGTTGAAACACCTCGGCTCGGCATACCAAATATACAAATGCTAGATACAATGGAACGTAACATCGTGAAACAACAAACCGGAGATGCAAACTTGGCATAACATATCAACACAAACTAAAATCACAACAACCCCGGCATCGTTCGACGATTACAATGGCCCAAACGATAACCAGCGTATAATTACTAAACATCACGAAACAACCACGTATGTACACAATCATACAAACTCAAGTCCTAACCGCTCACACGGGTGTGATAGCACGCAAATCACCACGAAACGATAACATTAAAGATCAACATCACACCCCTCGCAGAGGGCTAACACAACAATGCGTGGCGAACGACTCAACGCTCACACCACCAATTCAACCACAACTCGGGGTTAACACCCTAAAGAAAGTTCGAACATCATACACACCTTCTCCGTGTAATATCCGCAATTTCGAATTTCGGTAATTTTCTTTTTTCGGCGGAAGTCCGTTTTGACGACTCGCTCATGACCTTTCGTCATTTCGAGAATGATTAATTCTGCACTTTTTGTCATCCGAGTTCGTTTCGGTGTCGTTTTATTGAGTTCCGTGTCCTTAATCGACTTTTTCACGTGGGAGTTCGACTTTGTAAAGTCACCATTAATTTTTGGTAACTCCAAAAATTCTAAATCTTTGCAATATTATAGAGCATCGAGTTAGCTTTCCAATGGTTCAAACGGTGAGTCAATCGAGTCCGGACGAGAGAGTTATGGTCGTTTTAGCTCACCCGCCGTTATGCCGATCATCACGGCCGAACTTCGGCCGTGTCGTCCGACACGGCCCGTGCTGCACTCGTCCGAAATGCCGAAAGTTTCGTCTCAGACTCCGACCGTGTCGTCCGACACGGCCCGTGCCGTACTCGTCCGAAATGCCGGACCGATCGCTGACACGCCCGACCGTGTTCCGGTGACACGGCCGAGTCGTGCCGAGTCGCCGCTTGACGGTCACTATCGGAAGGCCCTACGCGCCGCGACCGTGTCAAGCAGGACACGGTCGAGTCCCTGTCGGCCAGCTGTGCAACACGACCGTGCCGATCGGCACGGGCCGTGTCCGGCAGGCAGTCAACCCCTATAAAAGGCCCTGCAGACGTTTTTCTTGCCATTTTTCACCTTGTTCTTCTCCTCTTCCGCAGCTGGTCGTGTTCTAAGCTTGAATCCATGTTGTTTAACAACATATCCATGAAGTTTGGAGGTTCATATCATCAATCATCCGTCCTATAACATCCTCCGATCTACCGAATCAGGTCAGATTTCCTAGAAATCTAGTTTTGGGGAATTTGGGTGTTTTGGTTATTTTCATCCGTTTTAATCCGATTTAACTTAGGATTGTGATGGATTGATGATTATTTAGATGTTTTATATCATTTCCCTTGTTATTCCACGGTTGGATCGTATCGATTCGTTGTTTGAGTCGAGTTCTTGACCGACGCCTTGAAGGTGTCCGGTAAAATGTCTTAGAGGGGTTTTCGGGTGTTCTACGATTATCCTTCCTCGTATGATTGATGATTTATTGATTATATTGTTGTTAGGGTCGAGTTTCTTGTGAAGAAACCGTGTTGAACCCTTCCGTTCGTTGTCGTCTTCCTTTTCGTTAGCATCGGACATTCCGAAGCTTCCCGGTTGAGCCGTATCCGTTCGTGGTTCCGTGCTCGTGGTATCGAGGCAAGTATCTTGCCCATACGTTTCATGTTTCATAGGCATAATTGTTGATAAATGATTTTTATACGAAATCCAAATGTTTAATGAACGTAAAAAGGGATCGGTATGTTCTCGATAAATGTTGTCTTTCAACGATAATTCGTATACTTCGTGAATATGTATTCTCGGAATATGTGTGTTGGTTTTGTATGTTGAAAGATAATATGATCATTTCGAGTGAGTTTGATAGACCGTAATCCTTTGTCGGGGATTACGTATTGTTATTATGTACTTGTTCGGTAAGAACGTAATGTGTGTGATATTAGTTGTTACTCCTTGAAAGGAGTTTGTGATGCTTAATGTTGTTTGGATTGATAAGTGATTATTGTTGTGTGCTTGATGTATGTGATGTGCCTCCGGGTAGGATTGTTGAATCTCCTGGATCCATACTTGCTAGTATGGGTCGGGCGAAACCGTAAGGTTATCCAATACGGGTATGTCTTGCGGGGACTCCGAGGTTCGGGCTTGCTAGCCCGATGCCGGGATAACTTGTGGGGTTATCATCGGGTATGTCTTGCGGGGACTCCGAGGTTCGTGGCTTGTTAGCGCGATGCCGGGATAACTTATGGTTGTGGTTTGGTTGTGATATTCGTGTCGTGGAGACATGTGATTTGATATGTTTTTCCTATTGGGTTATTCACTCGGGTTTGTTCTTCGGGAGCATCTGAGGTTCGTGGCTTGTTAGCACGGGACATGAATAATCCTTAGGAACATGTGATTTGTGATTTGGGTCACGGACCCCGTGTTTTGTGAAATGGGTTGTGGACCCTGCGTATTGTTACCGGAACTTGAATTTTGGAAAATGACTTTTGGGCTGTGTCCCTAAATGTTTTCGAAAGGTTTTAGAATTCTTATATCCCAAATGTTTTCTAAACTCCCGAGATCGTCAAATGTTTTGTAATATGGACATTGGGTTATTTCCTACCTTTCACGTTTTGAATGGTTTGATCAAGTGAATTTTCTCGGGAAGTATATTCGCGATTATTCTATTTCCGTGGAGTATGATATGTATGGCTCGTTTTCGTATTTTATACTTGCACTAGCAAAACAGTGGAGTTTTGCTAACCCCCGAGTATTCGGGGGGTGGATGTCTGTATTGCATTCAGGTTTTGGAGCAGAGCACAGGGTCGGCATGAAGGATGATGAAAGATGAACGATACTAATCACACGAGGACCCGTTGATGTCGTATTGGTATAGTTGTACTTTATTTTCCGCTGCTATATTTTTCCCGTTGTACGGGTGTGGTTGTATTTTGACCCCTGTGTGGGCATGAGTTGTATTCGAGTTGTATGTATTTATTGAAAGACCAAATCGGTCTACTGAGTCATTTTTGCCTTAAAGGCATTGTCGAGATGTTAAATGTTGTTACCAGCCTGGTAGATCCTCGAGGAGAGGGTATACGGCGTGTAATATCCCTGAGTGGATTGGGGGTGTTACAGAAATGGTATCGGAGCTTAGGTTGTGGAAACCTAGGCTGTCGGGTTAGTGGTGTCTATTGAGTTTTTGTCTCGTCGGATTTTGTCTGACTAAGTCGTGTCGCGACGCGTCATCTGAGTTTGTTGGTCGTGATTAGTATCGTGGGCGATCATCATCTTCGTGCGACCTGTGAATGTAAGTCTCCCTTCTTTGTGTTGTGCCTCGTGTGACTCTTATGGATTTTGATTTTGTGATATGTGGTTATTTGACTCTCATATTTCATTCATATGAGGAGTAGTGTTGCTCGATTGTGTATGTTGAACCGTATTTCTTTTATCCGCTGCGTGAGTTCTTTTGCAATGACTTTCGGTATTTTACCGACTGAGTTTTATTTCGAAAACCGATTCCCTTAACCGAGTTTTTGGCGTTATGGCCTTGATCACTTTGGCGAAATTCTTATGACGGTATTTAGTATTTTGTAAATGGCTTTCGTGAGTTTTTGAAATATTACCGTCATCGGCCTTTTTGGCGTTTTTGTAAATGGTTTTTAGCCTGATGAGTTCCGGCGCGGGACCCACGGCGCTATATTGTTCCTTGTAATTACCTGAAAATTTTTGGGCATTCTAGCCCATTGAATTATTTTTGAAAACCTTGAGTATCTTAGAAAATTAAAATTCGAGACGTACTTTTAAAACGAGTTATTTTCTTGCGGTGTTTTCAAGGTGTTTTCTAATGCCGCAATACATTTCAAAAATTTTCCGGTTGAGGACCAAAAATATTTTTGAGATATTTTCAAATGAAGTTGCTTAGACCCAAGGGTCGAATATTTTTGAAAGTTTTTCACTAAAGGAAAGGTGTCCTCATTTTTGTTCAAACGCAAGATGATTTTCAAAGTCTCGATAATGGTGTTTGTACTACTTTTTGTAAAATGATACTCAAGATCAACTGTTGTTTCCAAACTATTTTCAAAAGGTGGTTTTTGTTTTTAAAACCTATCATTCCTGTTTGCGGACCGGAAATGCGTGTATGGTTTTCGAACTTTCGTTACGGTGTTAACCCCGAAATGTGATCGAATTGGTGGCATGAACGTCGAGGCGTTGCCACGCATTTGTTGTACTAGCCCTCTGTGAGAGGTGTGAACTGGTATTTACTGTTTGTCGCCTCGTGGTGATTTGCGTGTTGTCGCACGGGTGTGAGCTGTTGAAGCTTGAGTTTGTACGTTTGTGTACATGTGTGATTGTTTCATGATGGTTGTAATTATGTGCTGGTTATCGTTCGGGCCGTTGAGGTCGCCGAACGATACCGTCGTTGCTGTAGTGTTTGTGTGTGTATTACTTTATGATGGTAATCGTCGTATATGGTATATGTTATGATTCTTTGTTGCGCTGAGTTGGCATCTACGCTATGTTGTTTTGCGACGTTATGCCCCATTGTATCGAGCATTTGTATTTTCGGTATGCCGAGCCGAGACGTTTCAACCGTAATGTGCCGGGGCATGCACGTGTAAATTTGTCCTTCTCGTCGGTAACACATTTCAAGTGTGGACTCGAGGGACACCGAATTCAGTTTTGCGAATTGGCTACCGAGACTTTTGGAGTTCGCGCTTCAGCACAGTCATCGGAATCGACCTTGAGAGGCCTTTGAAAGATGTTTCTATCAGTTGCTTGTTGTGTTGTCACCTTGATTTCATGTTGTGAGTTTCGGTAACGACACTTCTTTTAGAAGGGGTCGAATATAATACCCGTATTATTTTTGGACTCCTGCATTTCCTCTTTCTCAGGTCTATCGACTCGCTCGTGTTCGTTGACACTTTCTGAACTTGTTCTGTATTTCGGTTTCATCGTTCGAACGAGCTGTGATCTTGTTTTTCTGTTTATCGCTGTGACTTTTCCGAGTCCGGTTCGATTCTTGTGAACCTTGTTCGGAAGTAGCATCTTTTGGTTCTACTAGTTCTTTTATTCGAAGTGGACTGGATCTTGAACTTTTGTATTTTCGACTCTGTCGACTCGTTTTTGTTCGTTGACATTTCTGAGCTTGTCTTGCCCCTTGTTTTTGTTTATCGAACGAGTGTGGCATCATTTCGGAACAACTCGTTTGTCATTGTGACTTTTCAATTTCTATTCCCTTTCATGTAGATCTTATGTGAATGCATACGTTGTTGTTTTCACCGGATCATATAATGTCTCGAGTCGAGATGTGAACCTTGGAGTTGTTGTTTGAATTTTATTGTTCTTCGTGATTCGAACATGATTGTTCGCTTTTGTTGTCTCGACCGTTGTGGTTCGGTCGTTTGTTTGTTCGGTTTTTGTCCTCGTTTCGTGATCGTTGAGCATTCAGGCTCCTTCCTAATTCCCTTAAGTTCGGGAAATTAGTCTCGTTTTCGATCTTCCAACCCTTGAGCGGTGGAATTCCGTATTTGTTCAGCGATTGGCTCGCGTTTCGATTGATGTACCGTTGGGTTGGTCAATCATACTGACTTTCATTCGTTGTGTTTTGTGATTGTCGGATAATTGACTTGGCTATATTACCCGTTTGATGACGCTTGTCATTTGTTGGTTTTATTGTATCCCTAACGGCGACGTTGTGTTGGTCGTCGTGGAGCGTGTTTTCACGCCGTATGTCTCTTTGCGTTTCTTGCAGCATTTCGCCGTTGGGCGCGAGTTTTCTGTTTTTGGTGTATCTCGTCGAGTTTTCCTGGCGGGTATATTGCTCCCCCTACTTGTTTTAAGTTTCGGGACGAAACTTCTTTTAAGGAGGGTAGAATGTAATATCCGCAATTTCGAATTTCGGTAATTTTCTTTTTTCGGCGAAAGTCCGTTTTGACGACTCGCTCATGACCTTTCGTCATTTCGAGAATGATTAATTCTGCACTTTTTGTCATCCGAGTTCGTTTTGGTGTCGTTTTATTGAGTTCCGTGTCCTTAATCGACTTTTTCACGTGGGAGTTCGACTTTGTAAAGTCACCATTAATTTTTGGTAACTCAAAAAATTCTAAATATTTGCAATATTATAGAGCATCGAGTTATCTTTCCAATGGTTCAAACGGTGAGTCAATCGGAGTCCGGACGAGAGAGTTATGGTCGTTTTAGCTCACCCGCTCGTTATTGGCCGATCACTGCCGGCCGAACTCGGCCGTGTCGTCCGACACGGCCCGTGCTGCATTTCGTCCGGAAATGCCGAAAGTTTCTGTCTCAGGACCCGACCGTGTCGTCCGACACGGCCCGTGCCGTACTCGTCCGGAAATGCCGGAACCGACTGCCGACACGCCCGACCGTGTTCCAGGACACGGTCGAGTCGTGCCGAGTCGCTGTCGGATGGGTCACTATCGGAAGGCCCTACGCGCCGCGACCGTGTCAAGCAGGACACGGTCGAGTCCCTGTCGGCCAGCTGTGCAACACGACCGTGCCGATCGGCACGGGCCGTGTCCGGCAGCGCCAACCCTATAAAAGGCCCTGCAGACGTTTTTCTTGCCATTTTTCACCTTGTTCTTCTCCTCTTCCGCAGCTGGTCGTGTTCTAAGCTTGAAGCCATGTTGTTTAACAACATATCCATGAAATTTGGAGGTTCATATCATCAATCATCCGTCCTATAACATCCTCCGATCTACCGACCGTGTCGATTTCCTAGAAATCTAGTTTTGGGGAATTTGGGTGTTTTGGTTATTTTCATCCGTTTTAATCCGATTTAACTTAGGATTGTGATGGATTGATGATTATTTAGATGTTTTATATCATTTCCCTTGTTATTCCACGGTTGGATCGTATCGATTCGTTGTTTGAGTCGAGTTCTTGACCGACGCCTTGAAGGTGTCCGGTAAAATGTCTTAGAGGGGTTTTCGGGCGTTCTACGATTATCCTTCCTCGTATGATCGATGATTTATTGATTATATTGTTGTTAGGGTCGAGTTTCTTGTGAAGAAACCGTGTTGAACCCTTCCGTTCGTTGTCGTCTTCCTTTTCGTTAGCATCGGACATTCCGAAGCTTCCCGGTTGAGCCGTATCCGTTCGTGGTTCCGTGCTCGTGGTATCGAGGCAAGTATCTTGCCCATACGTTTCATGTTTCATAGGCATAATTGTTGATAAATGATTTTTATACGAAATCCAAATGTTTAATGAACGTAAAAAGGGATCGGTATGTTCTCGATAAATGTTGTCTTTCAACGATAATTCGTATACTTCGTGAATATGTATTCTCGGAATATGTGTGTTGGTTTTGTATGTTGAAAGATAATATGATCATTTCGAGTGAGTTTGATAGACCGTAATCCTTTGTCGGGGATTACGTATTGTTATTATGTACTTGTTCGGTAAGAACGTAATGTGTGTGATATTAGTTGTTACTCCTTGAAAGGAGTTTGTGATGCTTAATGTTGTTTGGATTGATAAGTGATTATTGTTGTGTGCTTGATGTATGTGATGTGCCTCCGGGTAGGATTGTTGAATCTCCGGGATCCATACTTGCTAGTATGGGTCGGGCGAAACCGTAGGGTTATCCAATACGGGTATGTCTTGCGGGGACTCCGAGGTTCGGGGCTTGCTAGCCCGATGCCGGGATAACTTGTGGGGTTATCATCGGGTATGTCTTGCGGGGACTCCGAGGTTCGTGGCTTGTTAGCGCGATGCCGGGATAACTTATGGTTGTGGTTTGGTTGTGATATTCGTGTCGTGGAGACATGTGATTTGATATGTTTTTCCTATTGGGTTATTCACTCGGGTTTGTTCTTCGGGAGCATCTGAGGTTCGTGGCTTGTTAGCACGGGACACGAATAATCCTTAGGAACATGTGATTTGTGATTTGGGTCACGGACCCCGTGTTTTGTGAAATGGGTTGTGGACCCTGCGTATTGTTACCGGAACTTGAATTTTGGAAAATGACTTTTGGGCTGTGTCCCTAAATGTTTTCGAAAAGTTTTAGAATTCTTATATCCCAAATGTTTTCTAAACTCCCGAGATCGTCAAATGTTTTGTAATATGGACATTGGGTTATTTCCTACCTTTCACGTTTTGAATGGTTTGATCAAGTGAATTTTCTCGGGAAGTATATTCGCGATTATTCTGTTTCCGTGGAGTATGATATGTATGGCTCGTTTTCGTATTTTATACTTGCACTAGCAAAACAGTGGAGTTTTGCTAACCCCCGAGTATTCGGGGGGTGGATGTCTGTATTGCATTCAGGTTTTGGAGCAGAGCACAGGGTCGGCATGAAGGATGATGAAAGATGAACGATACTAATCACACGAGGACCCGTTGATGTCGTATTGGTATAGTTGTACTTTATTTTCCGCTGCTATATTTTTCCCGTTGTACGGGTGTGGTTGTATTTTGACCCCTGTGTGGGCATGAGTTGTATTCGAGTTGTATGTATTTATTGAAAGACCAAATCGGTCTACTGAGTCATTTTTGCCTTAAAGGCATTGTCGAGATGTTAAATGTTGTTACCAGCCTGGTAGATCCTCGAGGAGAGTGTCTACGGCGTGTAATATCCCTGAGTGGATTGGGGGTGTTACACTCCGACCACAAGTAGGAAATGATGGGTTTTAAAAACGGAAACCACCTTTTGAAAATAGTTTGGAAACACCAGTTGATCTTGAGTATCACTTTACAAAAAGTTGGACAAACATCATTGTCGAGACTTTGAAAACCACCTTGCATTTGAATAAAAATGAGGACACTTTTCTTTAAATTAAAACTTTTCAGAAATATTCGACCTTCGGGTATAAGCAAATGTGTTCCTAAATAATTGGAAATATCTCAAAATATTTTGGTCCTCAAAGTGGAATAATTTTGAAACATAGTGTGGCACTAGTAGGCACCTTGAAGGTACCGCGAGAAAATAATCCGTTTTAAAAGTACATCTCGAAATTTATTTTCTAAGATACTCAAGGTTTTTTTTTTGAAAATTTATTAGGCTAGAATGCCTAAAAAAACTCACATGTAACATTCACTTACATACATTACAATACATGCATCAACTCGTTCAAAACCAAGACAACACCTGTCTTTTACCGGAACAAACAGTCAATTATCACAGTCAAAAGGACATAAATAACGACAACACTCCTCATATAAACGAAACATGAGAGTCACATAAATGCACCACGAAACCGAGAATCTGCCTAAAGATTCCATCACTTAATACATAATCATACCAGTAGCTCGCATCAGACGAGACACAATCACAAAGAAGGGAGACTTACGTCCACAGGTCGCATGGAGATGATGGTCGCCCACGATACTAATCTCAACGAACAACACGAACGACATGATATGACAATGCACAAGTCGACTTGTTAACTGACAACTCGGACGACACACCAAAGCAAGACTAGACAAAACATGACTCGACTCGACCCGACAGCCTAGGTTTCCACAACCTAAGATCCGATACCATAAATGTAACAACCCCAGAAACCACCGGGAATATTATATGCCGTAGACCATTTTTCCATAAGGATCTACCAGGATAAGCACCACGATACGAACAATGTTTGACCGACCGAGGTCAAACAACTTACTAACACAGACCGATAAGGTCAAATATAAATTAGACTGACCGACGAGGTCTCATGATTAAATCAACCCAAAGATAAACTCATTATTGTACATACCCACGCAGGGGTCAAAATACAATACAGCAGAAGACTTAAAATAACTCAACAATACAACGACATCAAACTTGACTCTTAACTCTTGATTAGTATCACGTCTCGTCTTCTTCCATGCAGTCCCTGTGGTTGCTCCAACGAACTAAGCACACCTGAAATGCATGATATGCATTCCCATTTAAGGGGTTACACTAGTACAAATATCCCCTTTACTGACACTAAAATAGTGTCAGTAATTAGTTTTACTGACACTTCATAATAGTGTCAGTAATGCTAAAGCCAGAAAATACTGACACTAATTTTTAGTGTCAGTAATCCAAGAGTCAATAAATACTGACACTAAAATAGCGTCAGTATTTTGTTTTGCTGACACTAAAATAGTGTCAGTAATTAATTTTTTACTGACACTAAACATTAGTGTCAGTATGTTCTGGCTTTAGCATTACTGACACTATTATAAAGTGTCAGTAAAAATAATTACTGACACTATTTTAGTGTCAGTATATGTTCAGATTTGTGAAAAAAAAATGTATTATTATCTCAATTACATTTTTTTGTTTAATTACATGAAAAAAATACCATAAATTAAAATTTTCAAACAGACATTTCACTTATAAAACATCCCAAATGCAATTGACTTAAAAAAGCAGCAGAATACAAAACCAAGCATCGAGAGCCATCAAAATACAATCAAACTACTAAACTACCAAGTCTGGAAATTCTAAACTAATACCAATAGAACACCTCAATCAAATATACTAATCAAGCATTCAACTTAACTACTAACAAAACACTTCAACCAAATTTTGCAGCTGGGCCTTGGAAATGGATTTAAGCTGGTTCGGTAAATCAGTCGAGTGTGCTGCCAGACCTGACAAAAAAACTCATACATAGAAACTTCAAATTGTAGTCTACATTGGTGGCAACAAAATGCAGTGGTAAGAGAAAGCAAATGTAAATAAAGGAACGTCATGTAAATGGGATATGTCCTTCCCGGATTTGAAATAGGCTTCAGCCCATCTTCTATCTCCCATCATTTCATAGATGAGTCGGACCTGCACGCAGATATAATATTTAAAATTGAAACAATCTACATGAGCCCCCTTAAAAATAAATTTAATTTAATTCCATAAATAAAAAGGATGATAAGATGGAGGTCAAACCTTTAAAAGGCTCTCGAGAAAAAATTGTAAAACTTTCCAGGGACTTGGATAACCATCTTTTAAGTCCAATGGTAATGACTCAAATACTTCCTTAGCAACTGAGTTGTTCATCTTATGTTTTGTAAATTTTGCATGGAAAAGATCGTAATGTAATTTATGCGCTTGATTCGCAAATGAAAGAAGAGCCTAAATAAGGAAAAAAATGTCATAAGTAACAAAATAGTATTGCTATCATCTCATCCCTATTGCTATCTGCAAGATTCGATCTGAATATACAAGGTGCGTATCACAAAGGTCAAGAAACGCTAAATGTGGTAGGATAAAAACACTAGGCGGATGAAGACATCGAACACGAGCATAAGCATCGGACCATGATTTAAGCCTTTTTTCCTGAAACAACTATCAAGAACTGAGCAGATGTGTTGTCTTGTGAGCACAAAACAAATCTTAAGGTGATGGTTTCAACTAACTGTCGTATTAATATCTCACTTATAAGAGACAATGATAAAGTACTTACTCAGTTTTTATCCCAGTAACGGTCTTAGCACATTTGGTGCATGTCCATTGATCAGGTGTTTGCTGATATCCAAACTTGGGTTTGGTTTCGGCGTCGAGGTCTACAAACTGAGATTCTTTAACCACTTTTTTGTTGCACTTGCGGCAATCGAGGTACCACCAGCCCTCCTCTTCGTGAATGGCAATAATTGTTCCAACAATTACGCTCGCCTTACCCTGAAAATGGTAGAAACTGAAGTTTAGGTTACCAAAGGATATGCAATATTTTATAAAGTTGTGTAGCGGTAGTAAGTGTAACCTGAGCAACATCAAGCAGCTCAACAATGTTTTTGACCTGCAACTTATTAAGAAACTCATCTCTAGTTGAATGTTTGGACTGAGTCGAAATACGGGAAGCCGTATTTTCAGATATTACATCATCCTTATCAGCAAACAGACTGAAAATAATCAAAATATATAAGTAACGATATGAGGGACAAAATAGATGCATGGCATTGAAATAAAGGTATAATCCTGTAAAGTGATAGCAGACCGAAGTCTATAAAACTCGACGTCCATAAATTCTTCTTTGGGAATGCTTTCATGCCCGTTGAAAAGAAAAGGCCTTGTCCCATTATAGCCATTTTGAACTCCCATTTTGCCTATTTATAAAAAAACAATATTTATTAAGATTTATGTAGAATAACATATAGGAAAATAACACATGTAAAATGAATTATATATACCGTCCCATATTTTCATCATGCCCAATTGAAGAATTAACATGATCTTCCCACGGTTGAGGCAAGTATCGACAAAATCTTGAAATTGCTGTGCATATGCACCCCACAAAGTGCATCTGAGTTCGTTACCACTGTAAAGCATTGGACATTAAGAAGCAGAACAAAATCCAATTATAATGTTTAAAAAAAGGTACATAGAAACACGACTCAGTTTAGGATACTAACTCTGCGTCAGCAATGGTCAACGGCTTCTTCTTGCCTGGTCTGCCATTCTTATCGTAGTTGTCTAAGTCGTCACAAGCAACCACATGTCCAATAACATCTACACGATAACATAGATGGCAGAAAGACATTCATAAAACCGTAATGCAACAAAGAAATAAAGTGATTAGACATTGACAAAAACCAACCACATGTCATTTACACACACAGATATCCTATAAACTGTTTTCATTATAACGTTTTCATCAAACAGCTTCTAACATAAGTTACTTATATACAATAATAATTAAACTGTTTTCATTAAAATATTACCTAATCAACTAAAGAAACAACATGTTATATTTACACACATAGGCGTATACATGTACAAAATTTTGAATACTAAGCAATGTGAAAATTTATATATAATGATGTCATTAACACGTATATATACATTTCCAAAACCGAACACATTAGAAAATTGATGTAGCAGATGTCATGTAATAATAAGCATACATAAGCCAAAAAGTTTCAAGATAAGATGAAAAGAAAATTAGCTTATGAGATACGTACTAAAGCGCCTGTCTTCTTCCTGCTGCAGATTCGTTATTGTGTTGAATGCTCTAAAATCAAAACCATAAACAGAACCGGTAAAATCAGACACGGTTCAATTATTGTGTTGGAGAAAAGTATAAACTTATGCCACAATAATCAAAAATTAATGAAAGTGGAGCATGATAAACCCATTACTCTTTCTTGTCGCTTAGCTAGCAAAGCGACAAAAACTAAATAAGGCCCACACACTAGTACAAATAAATGAAAGAAGGTGTTGATGATTGGTCAATTGATGATTTGTTCAACAATCTTAGGGTTTTTGAACAAGACATCAAAGGAAGCTCGAAACCATCTTCAAGTGCAGCAAATGTTGCCTTTGTTGGACAAGGCAAGACCAGTACTAACAAAGTTAGTTACGCAATTTTAATTCTGGCAGTTATGCTTCTTCTTCAAACAACATAAAGGAAAGAGATGTCCCTACTGGCTTTGCTGATGATGTTCTCTACTCTCTATTTACAAAAAGGTCTGATGAAAGAGATCTCATCCATGATGATTTTGATCAGATTGATGATGCTGATATTGAAAAAATGGACATAAATTGGCAACTGGCTATGATTGCACTAAGGATGAAAAGATTCTTCAATAAGACTGGAAGAAACATCAGATACAATGGAAATAAACCTGTTGGTTATGATAGGTCAAAACTTGTATGCTGGAAGTGCAACAACAATGGTCACTTTGCCAGAGAGTGTACAGCAAAGGTGACTTCTGAAGAGAAGAAGAAGAAGAACTCCATGTATCCAGAAGAGGTACACAAGAAGGAGACAAGTCAAGTTGGTTTGATGACAATGGATGATGGTGTCATCAACTAGGTGGAGCACTCTGAAGAGGAGGAACCTACCAACCATGCTCTAATGGCCATAAGCTCTAACTCTGAGGTATCTTTATGTTCTAAGCTATGTATTGATTCATATAATAATATCAAAGCTTTTTGTGACGAATAAGCAAATCAAATAGAAGAGCAAGAGATTAAAATACTTGCTTATGAAAATGGTGTTAAAACCTTAGAAGCTCAGGCTGATAAACTTCATACACAACTGGCCAATTTAAATCAAAAACTTACTTTTCAGGCTAATGAAATATATGCTAAAGATGAAAAACTGAAAAAGTATAGGAGAATTGGTGAAAAGGCTCTTAAAGATAAGGAAGAATTGCAGCAAATAGTTGATAAATGGAATAATTCTTCTCAAAATCTGTCTAAGTTAATAAATTGTGGTATGAGCTCAACCTGTAAAATTGGTCTAGGATATGAGATAAAATCAGATAGTGAGGTTTTAAGCTATGAAGAAGAAATGGATAGAAGCTTGTTCACTGGTTCAGATAGAGACTTGGCTGATTCAATTGTATATAGTAGATTCTTAAAAACTGATAACTACAAAGGAGTTCCACCTCCTTTAAGTGGAGATTATACTCCTCTACCTGAAAAAGAGTTTGATGAATCACTATATGTGTATGGTAAAAAGGGACCACAAGTGCCTGAAACAAAGGTCTCAGAAGAAAAATCCAGTGAATACTCTACCTGCCAATCTAATGACAGTGAAGGGTCACTTGGAAACACCTCTGAGCCCTCTGAATCAGAACCTGAGAGTGTGTCAACTAAAGTGTCAAGGTCTAACTCTGTTAAAAGTGATAAACCTGCTTTGTCTGAACCTAAACAAGAATATGTTGAACCTAGTTGTGAAGCTCACTTAAAATCTCCTAGGCAACAAGTAAATAAACCAAAGACACCAAAAAGAGAAAAGGATGATAAATGGAATAGAGTGTTAGGAGAAGGTTATGTGTTTACTCAAAAGAGATGCTTTGTGTGTAATAGTGTTAGCCATTTGATAAAAGATTGTGACTTTCATGAAAGAGAATGGCTAAAGAAAATGAGTTGAGAAAACAAAGATTGGTTAATACTGGTAAGAGTGTGAATAAACCTGTATGGAATAATGTAAACAGAATTAATCATGCTAATCAGTTTATCCCTAGACAAGTTCTACTTAATACTGGTAACACAAAAGTTAATTCTGGTTGGTCAAGAGTTAATACTGGTCATCCCAAAGTTAATTCAGTTAGACCAAATGTTAATACAGGTAGATACTATGTTAAACCTGTTGGGCAAATGGTTAATCATGTTCATCCCAAGGGTAACAACATGTATTATGGACCAAAACAACCAGTTAAACCATAGGTGAATCAAGCTAATCACTTTGCAAAATCTTATTCACCTGTGAGAAGACCTACTTCACAGGTGTATAATTTTAATCAAAAAAGAAATTTTTCTAAATCACCTGTGAGAAGACCTATTGCAAATAATATAGCTAAGGTCTCAAAATCCTATGCTGTAAGGGGTAAAGGGGGGGTCTCCTGCTAGAGACTCAGACTATTGGAAATAGGACCCATTCAAAAGAGAACTTACCTATAAGTCCCAAAGCAGTATCAGTGGATCTTGTTCTTACAAGACTTACAAGTATACAGATCCACAAAATGGACCCAAGCCTGCACAGGCCTGGGTCATTAAGAGAAACTAATCTATTATCTTTCTGTGCAGGATCATTCACTTCATGGCCCTCAAATGTATACATCCTGCGACCAGCGACAGCATCCCACACCTGTAACACGAGAGTAAATGAGGAAACCAAAATACATGATTGGGAGACTACTATCTTAAATGGCTGCTACCTTAATTGTCTTGTCATCCCCACATGTAACTATGCAAAGCTACTTACTGGAATGAGCAAAAGCAATATCATTCACGCCACCAACATGAGCATCTATCTACAAGTTGGATAAATTAATCAATACTTGGAACCCCATATGATCCTCACACATTAGAGAGAGAGAGAAAGAGAGAGAGAGAGAGATGGAGAAACCCTCATTCAAGTTCTACAATCGTTTTAAAATCTGGAATCTAAAACATAAATGATTTTTGCCTTTATTTATTAATTAACTGCAATTCGGTATTTGAAAACTTCAATCGTGATTTCTGGAACATTAACTAACAAAACACACGGTAACAAATAAATTCAAGAAAAATATTGCACACACACACACAAAAGTTTTCCCAGGATAACCCTCAAGCTTCACAGAAAGAATTGCTCCCATATTCTCGAATCGATTTTTCCCAGGATAACCCTCAACCTGATTTACCCTTTCTCACCAAATCAATCCCTTTTCAGAACCACCTTCAACCCCTTTATTTTCCGTCCGATGACACCTAAGCTGGAGGTTAATTCACAATCTCAGAACCCAAATTCCTTTTAAAAAATGAGAAAACTCTTACCTGAAATCTTACCCATGAACCTACGCCCGATTGCGACGCCAAATCGCCGACTTAGCCTGCTCCCCGAAACTCCACCCGCCTCTCATCTGACCTTGATGTAGCATATACGTTCGTGTGTGTGTTTGTATGATTGTATGTGTGTTTATACGATTGAGTGTGTGCATCCGATTTTTCAGTGTGTGTGTGTTGCGGAGGATATGAGGCGGAATGGGAAAGAGGAGAAAAAGGGAGAAGGATGGAGCGGCTGATTTTTGTTCTTTGCCGCTCCATATATGGTAAGGTAAACCTAATTTTTTATAAATACTATAAATAAGGGAAGACTTTTTTTAAATTAGTGATACTTTAGTGTCAGTATCTTATGACACAATTATGTTAAAGATAGAAAATGAGTCAAATGTCTGAAGTTACTGACACTTTTGATAAAGTGTCAGAAACTAAGTGTCAGTAAATGCTGTTTTTGTAGTAGTGTTAGCATTTGAATGGGTAGTACAAGTAATTCAGTCTATACAAAATATATCACGCTAATATCGGTTATAATACAATAACAACAGTAGTAAAAGAAGTTCCCGAGGGATTTTCAATATTTAAGGTACAACTCAAGTCTTTGAAGATGAGATATATAAAAACTCGAGAGTTTTGGAAAACGACAGAAAATCCTTTGAAACTTCAAGTTCAAGATTATAAAGCCTTATTCGAAAATAATGGGGTCTCGGCCCAAATCTCTTTTGTAAAACAAACATTTTCAAAAATAGTAATTTCTTCTGGACCTCACGTCCTAAATTCCTAAATCATTTCGAAACAAATGGGTCTCGACCCAAAGTCATTTTCCGCAAAAGCAATCTTAACACAACCATTGGGATCTCATCTCATGATTTCCTCAACCACAGTACACGAAAACAATAACAAGTTCGTTATCCAATACCAAAACCTCACAGTCAAGGAGATAAACACTTAGGACAAAAATCCTAGTGCCATTCTAGCAAAGTACCAAGATTCAATACATAATGTACATCAACATCGAGAACCAAAACGTTGTGATATTCCGAACATATCACAAATATCGAAAAACATCACCAATATCACGAAGCCATACTTGGTAACCTGTGGTCGTACCCCTTAGTATCGACCCCTAGACGTCCCGTTGAACGCTCCGAGTAGGAAACCACTTCCGCGGCCATACCCCTTAGTATCGGCCCCTAGACATCCCATCGAACGCTCTGGGTGGAAGGTCAGCAACGCACGCACCCAAGTTCACTTCCGCGGCCGTACCCCTTAGTATCGACCCCCAGACATCTCGTCGAACACTCCGGGGGGAAGGAACAACACACGCACCCAATGTCACATCCGCGGCCGTACCCCTTAGTATCAGCCCCCAGACGTCCCGTAGAATGCTCCGAGTGGAGGTACATTAACATGCACACATGTTCCAAAATCACAGTTGCAAACCACAAGCCTCGAAGGTCAATCACAATATATATATATATATATGTACAAGGCACTTGCTAGAAATGGCCAATTATCCGACACACAGCTACATCGACCTAGCTATATTACAACCTAACAATCTAAACGCATCTCCACATATCAACGGCATAACAACCGATCAACCATTACAACTACCCTAACTCATAACACACCACTTAACCCACGTAACCCCGTGATCACCAAACATTATAGCACATGTCTAAGTGTACCATCTACCCGACACTACGTCTCTATTGACATTTCTCTATGGCAAGCAATGAACCAACTCTAACTTCACATAACCACATACGACTGCGATAATTCACATAAGGCACAATCAATAAAATTGCACAAACCAACACAATTTCATATGCAACCTCAATTCACACAATATAAATCGTATAGACAAGAATACTTGCCTCGAATAACCACAACGCGAAGAATCGACCGAAGTAGGTTGGCACGAACCGATACGAACCCGCCGACTCCACCGAACGCCAACTCGAGATAATAAACTACAAAGGACAATAACAACAATGAAAATGAATTCCAAAGCACGACCTAAAGTCGCTGGATTCAAGGAACAAACGACGAAAATTCGAGGGTTTCCTCTAAAATGGCCAAGAACACGAATCGACCTGTCAAAACACGAAAATGGAATTCCAAACCGAAATATAGATACACAATCCATAGGATATATTTAACAACATCATTTAACAACAACCGGTTCATCAAAATCGAATGAAAAACGAAATCAAGAACAAATCCCCCAAAAAGTCAACTCGAAGGAAAATCAAGAAAAATACCTAGATCCAGCAAAGAACAATGGATTAGATGATGTTATAATCACCTAGGATACTCCAAAACACATTTGGATGGAAGAAAATCAGCCCAGCTGCGAACCCTAATCACCACGTCTCAAACTCGTGGAGGAAGAAGAGGAAATGAAGAAAAATGCAGATTCTAGACTGGTGTCCAGTATTTATACTGGACACAATTAGCGTGCGCTAATCATTAAGGTTAGCGTGCGCTATCGCGGAACCGAATAAAACTCCTGACCAAAAATACACTGTTAGCGTGCGCTAACCCCAAGTGTTAGCGTGTGCTAACGAGAACTTCAGACCTAGTCCAGTAGCTCCTGGACTGTCCTGAACTACCAGGTAGCGTGCGCTATCATCCCCTTAGCGTGCGCTACCAACGCACTCTAGCGCACGCTATGATACTAAATAGCGCGCGCTGATCAACGTCTGAACCCAGTCCAGTGGCCTCTGGACTGCTTCTGCACCACCCGTTAGCGCGTGGTAACTACAACACTTAGCGTGCTCTAACTACGGAACCTTAGCGCGCGCTAGCCGCAAAGCGTAGCGTGCGCTAACGACTCAGAGAGACAGCAACAGAACTTCTCAGAAATGGGTATGACGACAGATACCCACAACTTTGGGAAATTTCAAAATGGCCCAAAATGCCCGAAAATCTCGATACGTGATCGAATAACGAAACCGAAGTTCACAACACGTCTAACAAAGTTAAACAGACTTACGGGAAACTCAAAACAACAGTTTCGAACGAGATTCTCAAGAATCAAACTCAAGTGCGGAAAAGTCGCTAAGAAGCACGGAACTCGACATAATGACACCGAAACGAACTCGAACGTCAAAAAGTGCAGAATTAATCATTCTCAGAAAATTGAAATCGCGTATATTACAGTTATAATCATCTAAGACTCTCCAAAACACCTTTGGATGGAGCAAAATCGGCCAAGAACTCGAACCTTAATCGTCCTCGTCTCAAACCTCGGAGGAAAGAAGAAATGAAGTGAAAAATGATGAAACATGACTATTGTCCAGTTTATATACTGGACAGCTTAGCGTGCACTATCTACGCATCAAAACAAAACATTCTTCCCAAACACACTGCTAGCGTGCGCTAACGAGACCTCCAGACCCAGTCCAGTTGCTTCTGGACTGCCCCCGAACTACCAGTTAGCGTGCGCTATCTTCACCATAGCGTGCGCTACTGCTACACCTTAGCACGTGCTATAACACTACGTAGCGTGCGCCAATCAACGTTCCAACCCAGTCCAGTAGATTCTGGACTGTTTTTGCACCTCCAGTTAGCGTGCGCAAACTAAGTCTTAGTGTTCGCTAGCAACGTTGCACTAGCGCGCGCTATCCGTGCACATAACATGCGCTATCCTTGCTGCAACAGAACGACAAACACGGAATAATCTGAATCAAGACCAAACACGTGTCAATGCATGACACACTATCATATAGGCACAAATAACATATAATCTACTAAACAGTAGAGAAAAAAATTCGATGCAACCGGAGACAAAAACCTCGGGTATTACAGTTATTACTCTTCTTCCAGAAGAAAGTGCAATAATTATTATGCAATTAATCCAACATCTATAGGATGTTTATGAAAATTGGTAAACTAAAAATAATGTAATTTTTAAGTGTATGAATGTACTTTAAGACATTTACTCGTAATTTGTGATATTTATCATACAACATGTGTGAATTTGTATTAATATATCTTCAGGATATATATCATAAATAAATATGTAGATAAATAAAATATAAACATGATATAAATAGACTTTAACATCAAACATGTAACTTTAAACATGTAAATATTGAAAGTACTGGGATTAGTAGACTTATGGTCTAATACGTGGTGAATTTTATACGTCATTTACATTAATAATTTCTCTAATACCTATTTATTTTCTTTAGAAATTGTATATGTCATTTGTCTCATTGTTATCTCGGAATCATACACATTTTAAGCGATAGTTTAGAGATCCATAAATTTGTCAATACTTAGAAGATAATAGTGCATAATCTTCACCCCTATAGGGAGGAACTTAGTGGTTATTCACGAACTGTCAATAAATTTTGCACTACTTTTTTTTCACACGGAAAGTATTATTTATTTCTAAAGATATCATGCATATTTGTACTTTGATGAGACAATAAACCATGACCACTATTTAATTCTAAGAACTTGACATTCGATTCACAAAAAGAAGAAATAAGATAAGCCAATAATTTGAATGATGCAAATATCTTCAGGATATTTGATCTTTTTATCACTAATTACAAAGATCAGTTCATGTGATACTTCAGGTATGACATCATATCTCATATTGATAAAAATTCATAATATATCATAAGAGATAATAAAATATTAAACTACACAATTTATAAGATTAGATATTGACATATAATCTTAAGATTATCATTTTCATGTCCTTATCATTACAGTTGACCATGGGATAAAATTTTTAAGTAATTATCCCCTACAAGGATAAACTCTAAATTTTATATACTTAAGGAGATAAAATTTGAGCCATGTAATATTGAAATTTATAATTAATATTGTTCACTCCGGGAATAACTATTAGTACGGATGATAGGAATATTCAACCACTCACTAATCTTGCTACCATTGGAGCATAATCGGATTATGATTGTGGAGTATACCATATCGTATACAATATCGATAGAGAATATTCTCAAATTAATATTTTTTATTTGTGATATAAGTTATATTTTCCTTCAGGGACAATATCGTGCTACATCAAGAGCATAATGATTTAATCATGCTATATATTTATAAGTAACAAATCAATATTCTTCAGGAATATTGTATTATCACATCATTTATGTATAAATAAGAATTATTCATTTAGAATAGTAATATTCTTCAAGAATATTACGATTAATTGTGCTACTTCGAGAGCAATAATTTTAAGATTCATAATTGAATATACAAAGGGAAATAAAATAGTACGAGAATTAAACAAGGTTCGAAATAACTAAATTAACATAATTGCTTCTTCAAGAGCACTTACAATACTCATCAGGAATATTTTTATGTGTTTTTCATTAGAAATTTACACAAATTATTAGATTTCATAGTGCTCTTCATGAACACATCATATTTAACTAGAATATGATCAGATAACATTGTGCTTCTTCAAGAACTACTACAAATCTTTTATCTTAATAAAGAGGAATATGATTTGATAATAGATTTCGAGGTCATCATATATATTATTTATATATGATGCACACAAAAATATTAAATTTAATAACTAAAGAATATATGTTTTTTCTCGAAATCATCATATGCAAGAAAGTTTTTGAAGGAGTAAATAAGATTAATACCGTTCACTAATATAATAAAAACTATTTCTGCTCGGACTTTTTTTATATATGCAATACATTTTAGAATCCGATCTCCACCATTGAATTTGTAGATCTCTTTATCAGAAACATACTGTAAAAATTTCATGTTGATCTGATGGTTAACAAAGCGGAAATCGCGATTTTAGCGTGGTCTCAAAGTGTAGAAAATCTGCTCGAATTTTTTTTCCGATTTCGAAAATCGGAGAGAAATAAAAAATTTACTGGTAGAGTATCGTGCCGATAACGTATTATGAACATTGAAAGAAATATGAAAATATGAGAAGATGGAGACACCAATGAAATTGTGTATATCATTATGAAGGCCATAGAACTCTACTTATAGGTACACATATAGGGTTTCATGGGCATATTAGTCATTCACTGAATACATGATTTCTTTACAACAAGATGAATATATTTTCAAATAATTTACTATAAGGTCTGCAATCTACCAATGTCTATTTATTATTTATTTTTATAATAATTCCAAGAAATTTAGGAAATAGATTTGAAATCAATCTCACTTTTTTACTGTATATTTAATAATAAGTACAAAATTATAATTCAATTATATAATTTCATTCGTTTGAAAAGTATAATTTCTAAGCATTATATTTATCCAATTTAATATAAAATAAATAATCAAAAAATTTATTAATATCAATAGTCACAAAGCAATAGGGAATTTAAAACTATAAAAGTACGTGATATTATTGATGAACTAATATTCCCCTCTTGAAGGAAAAATCATAATCATTAAAGATATATAGTTGGAATTATAATATAAATATTAATAATAATATAGACATGGTTTCATCATAACCGAGTAACAAAAAATTACCTGCTCATAATAATATTAATAACAACACAAATAAATAAATAGTCAATACTATTATTATCCCTCAAATATAATTTCAACAGTACACTCTCCACTCCTCTTTACTGTGCTCTCTCCTTGAACGCTTCACCTTCATGTATACACTACTACTTATAGCAGTGCAAAACTTAAAGACAATCTTAAAAGAAATTCATTTATCTATCTTTTCTCTTCCCTGTACATCAATCATTCACTTCCTATCCTCATCCGATCTGCTGCACATGTAAACATCATACTGATCTCAGAGCTCTACAGTCTGATTCCGCCACTTGGCTCGAAATTATTGATCCGTTATTTTAAATCTCCTCCAAACTTCGGGCGTCCATAACTTCTTCATACAAACTCGAATTAACTTTAGTTTCTTTTCAAAATGACCGTATCGACGAGATGAATATAACGAGACCACTCATGAATATGTTAAGATTCTGTAAAAATATCGCCCTTACAACGAACAGATATTTCTTGTGCCGGTTTGATAATCAGCAGAAAAGAATTAATTCCCATTAATTATCTAAAAATGACACAAAATTATAGAAAATTCTGCAAAGTTAAATAATATAGATATACGGTAAAAATTCTAAATTATCACACAAAATACACAAATATATAAAATACTACCAAAAATATACCAAAAATTGCTCATCCTCACTCCCCTCTTACCGAAGCCAGAATCGAGCAACTGCAATGCATCGGTCCAAACCATATTCCTACAGGATGTTGTCAAAGCACTACACATTATCGGCATGGAACTCGAATGGATGTGAGGAACCTCACTTGACGAATTTACTTGACTCAATATTGTTGTGCAAGAGGTTGAAGAAGCCTTCAGGATCATGCCCAATGCCTTATGGCAGGACATGAACCAGCTCCAACAATACCAGGTGCGGATCCTCAAGCAAAAGCAATAGAAGTTGCGGGTTGCAGAAGCTAAAACAGTTCCCTCCCTCGTATATGGATTTTCATGGTTGACTATCAATTAATGCACGCTATTCATATGGGTAACGCACTCTAATGAGGATTTGTGACCATTACAGCCGAAAAGAAGACCATTCCTTTTCTGATTGGTCAAACTTACTTTTACGACAACGCACGCTAATGCTTGTATTAGCGCACGCTAATGAAGGCATCTTTCAGGTCAAGATTATGGCTATAAATAACCATTCATTGAGGACTTCAAATATACACAACAACACACAATATACTCAGCTGCACTCGTCTATATACAACTCAAAGCAGCAAATATTCACCCGAAGCTCTGAAAAATCTTAGTACATTCACCAAAATTATCTTGTGTTGTGTTGAAAAAGAAACAAACTTTGTTCTTACATTATATTCCATATTGTATCTTTGTAAAAGTTGAGAGAGGTTTAAAAAAAATCTGTTTATCTTGTAAATGGTTGCCTGAGCTGTAATATCCGGAATTTCTACTACTGATGTTTAATATTATTTTATCCGAGTTATGTTGTACAGCGTGGAATCTGTACATTATGGATAAAATAATGAAGGACTGAGATGTCAGTATTGGTATAATTATTGTATTTGGTCGACAATTGTATTTAAGAATATTATTGGATTCAGTGTTTGTGTCAGTGTGTCTTATGTTCGTTTTTGGTATATCGAGATGTTGGACAAGAATAGCTGAAATTGGCTAAGTGTAACATTATTAGCGCACGCTAATAATCATGAGTAGTGCACGCTATCGTGCAGGTTTAGCGCACGCTACGGATATAAGATAACGCACGCTAATGCAGTCCGATCGGAAGGAATCTACGCGTGGACCAGGCCACTTTCGGCGCACGTTCTGATAAGTCAACGGATGTTGTAATGTAGTGTTAGCGCACGCTAATGCATGTTGATTAGCGCACGCTAACTGTATATCGGTCAATAGGAAATCATGGCTTTATTGGTTGCTTTCGGCATGTGGGGTCACGAGCATCTTCGTGGTAGGTGTAGACTGTAGCAAGTCAACTGGTATTAGCGCACGCTAAATGTAAGGACTTGCATACGCTAGACAGTGTAAGTTACGTATGCTAATGCATGGGCATTACATACATAAGCACATGTATGAAGCCAGACAATAGCCTCTGGACAGCGATAGCGCACGCTAACAAAGTCAGTTAGCGCACGTTAAGGCTGTTGCGCATGCTAAACATAAGGTTTAGCGCACGCTAGTAATATACTTTATAAAAAGGGACAGAAGGGTGTTATGAAGCATTTCGTCCATTCCTTCCTTGCAACCGAGAGAGAGAGAGTTTTTAGAAAGAAGTTTGAGGTCCCAAACACTGAGAGATGATAATCTTTAACAAAGATTAATCTGAGGAACATGGATTAAAGTCTTGTTCTTGAAATTATTGATGATTCTTGGAATGAAGTTGATTGTTCTCCTTCATGGTTCGTCTATACAAGGTAATAGTTCTTCACTTTTGGATTTCGTTTGGATTGATTATTGATGTTCTTGAGTTGATGATAATCATATATTCGAGTTGATGAGCATGATAACGAGTTGGATTACCGTACTAAGTTAGTGTGTTATGAATATATGAGTATTGATATGTTTCGTATGGTTTTGGAAGGAATTAAAGAGATATGTTGATGTTATTCCGTTCTTCAATTCGGATTTTTGATGTTTTGTCGTTGGTTACTTCGTATGGTGACGATTATGGTGGTGCTATTGTGATTCTTGAAGTTATATGAATTGTATGTCGAAGAACATGATGAATAAGGATTTTTAGATGTTAGAACACATCGGATTTTGTCATTTTATGGATCATGAACATGAATTCGGATAATTCGTGTTCTTGAAGAACTATTGAATTATATATGTCATGATTGTTATGAATAAGAACTGGAAATTGGAAAGGTTACGGATGACTTTGGAATATGATTATTCATGATAATAACCGGTAAATTGTTCTATGAAGTTACCAAATATGAACAAGAAGGAATCTTGTTGGTTCGTGTTTAAAGATAAAAGTTGGAATCGAATATGTTATGAAATCCTTAATATCGAGATGAGTTGATCATTGATATGATGGAAGTGTTAAGACGATGCCTGGAATGCATGCCACTGCACAGCATTAGCGCATGCTAAGCTTACTAGCTAGCGCACGCTAACGGGAGCAATTTAGCGCACACTACGTTATGCGTTTAACGTGCGCTAAATAGGCAGTCAGTGCAGTATTTTTGTGTTTTGATTATGAATTCGTGATGGTTTGATTTGGTTTGTTCTGACTGCGTTTATTCGAGGTTTTTGTTGAAGCGTTGAGTTCGATTGGTTAGTTTTGTCGGTTGTTGATTGTTATCGGATATGTGTTATTTGATTACTTCGATAGGTTGAGATTATTGATCGGTAATTATAACCGGATGTTGCGGTCGTGTTCGAGTATGTCCATTGTATTGCTTTTGATCGGGGCTGAGGAGCTCGTAGACAAAGGCAATGTGTTCGGTAGCAGCTTCGTGGTATCGGTATCGAGACAAGTTATTACTTGCTCAGTTATAATGTTTAATGAATGATTTCAGTTTCATTTCGTTTATAATGCATATAACGATGATTATTATTGTGAACTCTGGGTATTTGGATTGGATATCGTTCTTCCGATTCTGGGAGTTAAATCATAATGTACATGATTTTTTTCGGTTATTGGTATATTTGGGTATCGAGGATTCGAGTATTTGTGGTTCATGATATGTTTGGATCGTCGAGCGTTGTGGATAATCGTCGATGATGATTGGACATCGAGGTTGCTCCCGAAGGACTCGGGGCAAGTATTCCATATTGATTATGGTTTAGTGTTATTTATTTTGGTCTCTTACATTTTCTTTCATGTTGTTGAACATGGAGTCGTCCTAGTAAATTGTCATGTTGTCGTGCATGTTATGTTGTTCATGTTGATGAACGTGTTGATTTGCATATGTATATGCATATTGTGTTGTTTATGTTGTGTAAATAATCCGATGGGATTATGAGGATCTATGCTGAGGGCGCTGGATCGAATGTCCACCATGCGTTGGTTCGACGGGATCATCATGGGGATCTATGCTGAGGGCGCTGGATCGTTGGACAGGTTTTCCACCATGCGTTGGTTCGACGGGATCATCATGGGGATCTATGCTGAGGGCGTTAGATCGTTGGATTACCAGTATTGTGTTGATGAAATCTTGTGAATTTGCATCATTGATTTTATCATGTGTTGTTATTCACATGTGTATTGTTGGTTATCCATCTTATCATGATCTGATAGGATCATCAAGGGGATCTATGTTGAGAGCGCTGGATCTTCGGATTTCCATTGAGTATACATCATTGTTATTGTTGTGAGCATATTGATGTGGTCATATGAGTATGCATTTGTAGGTCTTGTGTTAGGATCGTGTCCGTATTGCATTGATCTGATCTCGGATTAGACTGATATGATTGTCGTGGCACATCATGTCTCGAGGTATGTTCCGTATTTTCTTGGTATTTGTCTTTGATGGACAATCGGTTATCGTCTTGGGATTTGATGATGTTATTCGATGGATCTTATTGGTCAGAAATGGTATATTTCCGTATCGTGAGTTGATGATGATAGTTTGAGAATCTTGAGTATTGTTTGAGGTACAATACAGATATTATGTTCGAGTTTATTGGTTAATCGAGTCCGAGATGCGAACTGTGATAATGATTATTCTGATGAGAATTACTCGAGTAAGTAAAGTTATGACGGTAAGATTACGTTGGTCGTATTCTTATGTTGTATTCTCATTGGTATGTAATTATTAATGTATTGTGATGGTTATCATTGTTGGATATTATGGCTGACCCCGTCGTGGGATTTCTTTTTAGGTTCTTGGAGTATCGAGCTTGTAGCGGTCATGAAGAGATGAGCTTCCCGGAGGATACTGGCTAGGATGTGTTTTGTGCTTTGAGTTTCTTGATTGGTTCATGTATTCTGCTGCTAGAGTATCTTTATGGTTGGTCTTTTTCCGCTGCGTGAGTATTTTGAAGTGCTCTTTCGGTATCTGGTAACTGAGATTACTTTGGAAATTGTTTTCTAAACTTTTGTGTGTCGGCTGTTTGGCCTTGCGATTTCAAATAAGTTTTTACGACGGTTTTTGTTAAATGAATTTTATAAACCTTTGTGCATTTTTAAAGATAGTACCGTTGTTGGCCTCTTGGGCATTTGTAAATGTTTGCGAAAAATTCTTTTAGCCTTGTGGGTTCCATCTCGGGGCCCACGGCGCTGTAATATTTCCGGTTAAATCTGGGGGTGTTACAGAATATGGTATCGAAGCTTAGGTTGAGAAAACCTAGGCATTTTGGTCGAGTTGGGTCGTGTTTTGGTCGCGTCATTCGAGTTGTCGATTGACTAATACTAGAGTCGTGAGTTTTTTTGTTGTTCACTCGGGCTTGTGCGTTATGTGATTTACCAGCATGGTGCTGGGTTTGTTGTAAACTTTTCCAAATGGTGTTAACGAGATTCTCTGGAATGAGATATATTGTGTTCTTGAGTCGAACTGATTTGGCAAAACGTGTGTTTTGAAAATATCTGTATCGAGTATTTCCTTGAGTCGAGACATGTGCCAGTATCACGGGGAATCGTCGGCTTCACGATCTGTAAGTATTTGGATTTTTGAATTTCATTGAGATTTATTGCCGTTCTAAGTTGATATGTTTTGAGATTCAGCAGATATCATGCGTTACAGTATGAGATGTCAGAATTGGGACAGGATTGATGATTTGGGAAACTATGATTTTGGAAATCAATATGTCGGTTAAGTTTTGGAACGGAATAGTGCATTTGGGAGAAATGTTGTGCATGGTTGAGAAACAACATGTAGTCATTTAGTTCATTTTGTGATACATGAAACTGCTTTTGAGCATTTGAAAATGATACTTTTCAAAATGAATATTTCACGGATGTTTTACGGAAAATGATTTTTGGGCCGAGACACAATCGATTTTGAAATATATTTGTAACTCAGGACTTGGAGTCCGAAAAGAGTTTTCTGCTTTTTAAACTTCTTGTAATGCAGAACAAGATACGGGCTGAGACCCTAATGTTTCAAAGGAAAGCTTTTCTATTTTCTAAAACTCCCGATAATTGTAAAACTCTTTATCAATCGTTTATTTATTTTGTTCCTACCTTTTGAGGTTTTGGTTTACTTGTTCAAATGAAACTTCTCGGGTAGTCTTTCGCTGAATTTGATTTGTCGATTGTTCAATGTTTTGTCATAGCATATTTGAGGTGATCCAGGATGGATTAATAATTGACGTTGCGAGTCATATGTGAGGAAAAAGGAGTTTTAACAGAATTTTTATATATTGAGATTTTGGAACTCTATCGTGTGGTTTTCCCGATGGAATATCGGTGGATATTGGTGATGAGCTGAACTGATAAACAGGAGTATGGATATTATCAAGCATTTGCATAAATCCCATTTTATTTAATCGTGTGTATTTGAAAAGAATTTTTATCGAGAACTTGACACGAGCGATCCGGTGGGTTCGAAAATTTATTTCGTGGTCTTACCAAAATTTATGTTTTGAGTTTTGAAAATTTTGGAAGAACTTTTGAAAATTTGTCTTCGTGACGAGGCTGTATGATTTCAAACTGGTTTTGAAAGTATGATTGATATACATACGCATTTGGTGCATAGTACATAACATAGTGAAGTTGCGAGTGTGACTCACGAACTGGTTATGACATTCCTATGGTACGATGAATAGAGATCCGAACTTTGGTATGGTAGTAGCTGCACTTTACCATAGTGATCTTCGAATGATTTCTTTGTAAGTGCATATTTGGGGTTGTTGACCTTATGCTGGTTGTTTTGAGTATCGATTGGTCGTTCCCACTCCATGTATAATTTGGATATGTTCGACGGGTTGTGATTGGTTGTTCGTACGCCAAGGGGTATGCTCACCAGTCGGGTATGTTTATTGAGATACACTGTATGTGATTGGTGTGTCATTTTGAGAATGTTATTCTTTCGTATATTTGTTTCTGTAGTTCTGTGTTGATCGTGTTGGAGTTTATCACGTTGATGATATTCTCGATTGTGTTTTCACCTCTGGTTGGTCATATTGGAATTTATCATGTCGATGATGAATTCGGTTGATTGTTGATCATTGTGGTGATCATCTGAGCGTTCGGATTTTGTGTCAACGTTTCGGGATTCGTATCGTTGTTTTGTGCAGTTGTTTCGCAGATGTATTGTATATTATTTGTCTTATCGGAATTGAGACCTGATTATGTAATCAGGCAGACAGAATTTGATTCGGGCAGATTGCTTCATCGAAAGATTATATATTTTGTTGAGACTCAAGGAATTGTGATTGTAAAGTGTATTGAGACTTTACAGTGAGGTCACTAGCTAGTATCTCAGGAGATCCTCGACTTTGCGCATTGGTAAGTATGCTGTTGTGGTTATTCTATAGTGATGATGATTGATCATTGTCGTGATGGTTTTGGGATATTTTGGGTTGAACGGTATGTTTGTTTGTTTTATGACGGATTGCAAGTTTCGAGGACGAAACTTATTTTAAGTGGTGTAGAATGTAATATCCGGAATTTCTACTACTGATGTTTAATATTATTTTATCCGAGTTATGTTGTACAGCGTGGAATATGTATAGTATGGATAAAATAATGAAGGGCTGAGATGTCAGTATTGGTATAATTTTTGTATTTGGTCGACAATTGTATTTAAGAATATTATTGGATTCAGTGTTTGTGTTCAGTGTGTCTTATGTTCGTTTTTGGTATGTCGAGACGTTGGACAAGAATAGATGAAATTGGCTAAGTGTAACATTATTAGCGCACGCTAATAATCATGAGTAGCGCACGCTATCGTGCAGGTTTAGCGCACGTTACGGATATAAGATAACGCACGCTAACGCAGTCCGATCGGAAGGAATCTACGCGTGGACCAGGCCACTTTCGGCGCACGTTCTGATAAGTCAATGGATGTTGTAATGTAGTGTTAGTGCACGCTAATGCATGTTGATTAGCGCACGCTAACTGTATATTGGTCAACAGGAAATCTTGGCTTTATTGGTTGGTTTCGGCATGTGGGGGTCACGAGCATCTTCGTGGTAGGTGTAGACTGTAGCAAGTCAACTGGTATTAGCGCACGCTAAATGTAAGGACTTGCGTACGCTAGACAGTGTAAGTTACGTACTCTAATGCATGGGCATTACGTACGTAAGCACATGTACGAATCCAGACAGTAGCCACTGGACTGCGTTAGCGCACGCTAACAAAGTCAGTTAGCGCACGCTAAGGCTGTTGCGCACGCTAAGCATAAGGTTTAGCGCACGCTAGTAATATACTTTATAAAAAGGGACAGAAGGGTGTTATGAATCATTTCGTCCATTCCTTCCTTGCAACCAAGAGAGAGAGTTTTTAGAGAGAAGTTTGAGGTCCCAAATACTGAGAGATGATAATCTTTAACAAAGATTAATCTGAGGAACATGGATTAAAGTCTTGTTCTTGAAATTATTGATGATTCTTGGAATGAAGTTGATTGTTCTCCTTCATGGTTCGTCTATACAAGGTAATAGTTCTTCACTTTTGGATTTCATTTGGATTGATTATTGATGTTCTTGAGTTGATGATAATCATATATTCGAGTTGATGAGCATGATAACGAGTTGGATTATCGTACTAAGTTAATGTGTTATCAATATATGAGTATTGATATGTTTCGTATGGTTTTGGAAGGAATTCAAGAGATATGTTGATGTAATTCCCTTCTTCAATTTGGATTTTTGATGTTTTGTCGTTGGTTACTTCGTATGGTGACGATTATGGTGGTGCTATTGTGATTCTTGAAGTTATATGAATTGTATGTCGAAGAACATGATGAATAAGGATTTTTAGATGTTAGAACACATCGGATTTTGTCATTTTATGGATCATGAACATGAATTCGGATAATTCGTGTTCTTGAAGAACTATTGAATTATATATGTCATGATTGTTATGAATAAGAACTGGAAATTGGAAAGGTTACAGATGACTTTGGAATATGATTATTCATGATAATAACCAGTAAATTGTTCTATGAAGTTACCAAATCTGAAGAAAAAAGAATCTTGTTGATTCGTGTTTAAAGATAAAAGTTGGAATCGAATATGTTATGAAATCCTTAATATCGAGATGAGTTGATCATTGATATGATGGAAGTGTTAAGACGATGCCTCGAATGCATGCCACTGCACAGCATTAGCGCACGCTAAGCTTACTAGCTAGCGCACGCTAACGGGAGCAATTTAGCGCACACTACGTTATGCGTTTAACGTGCGCTAAATAGGCAGTCAGTGCAGTATTTTCGTGTTTTGATTATGAATTCGTGATGGTTTGATTTGGTTTGTTCTGACTGCGTTTATTCGAGGTTTTTGTCGAACTGTTGAGTTCGATTGGTTAGTTTTGTCGGTTGTTGATTGTTATCGGATATGTGTTATTTGATTACTTCGATAGGTTTAGATTATTGATCGGTGATTATAACCGGATGTTGCGGTCGTGTTCGAGTATGTCCATTGTATTGCTTTTGATCGGGGCTGAGGAGCTCGTAGACAAAGGCAATGTGTTCGGTAGCAACTTCGTGGCATCGGTATCGAGGCAAGTTATTACTTGCTTAGTTATAATGTTTAATTAATGATTTCAGTTTCATTTCGTTTATAATGCATATAACGATGATTATTATTGTGAACTCTTGGTATTTGGATTGGATATCGTTCTTCCAATTCTGGGGGTTAAATCATAATGTACATGATTTATTTCGGTTATTGGTATATTTGGGTATCGAGGATACATTGTGATAAAGATGAGGATTCGAGTATTTGTGGTTCATGATATGTTTGGATCGTCGAGCATTGTGGATAATCGTCGATGATGATTGGACATCGAGGTTGCTCCCGAAGGACTCGGGGCAAGTATTCCATATTGATTATGGTTTAGTGTTATTTATTTTGGTCTCTTACATTTTCTTTCATGTTGTTGAACATGGAGTCGTCCTAGTAAATTGTCATGTTGTCGTGCATGTTATGTTGTTCATGTTGATGAACGTGTTGATTTGCATATGTGTATGCATATTGTGTTGTTTATGTTGTGTAAATAATCCGATGGGATTATGAGGATCTATGCTGAGGGCGCTGGATCGAATGTCCACCATGCGTTGGTTCGACGGGATCATCATGGGGATCTATGCTGAGGGCGCTGGATCGTTGGACAGGTTTTCCACCATGCGTTGGTTCGACGGAATCATCATGGGGATCTATGCTGAGGGCGCTGGATCGTTGGATTACCAGTAATGTGTTGATGAAATCTTGTGAATTTGCATCATTGATTTTATCATGTGTTGTTATTCACATGTGTATTGTTGGTTATCCACCTTATGATGATCTGATAGGATCATCAAGGGGATCTATGCTGAGGGCGCTGGATCGTCGGATTTCCATTGAGTATACATCATTGTTATTGTTGTGAGCATATTGACGTGGTCATATGAGTATGCATTTGTAGGTCTTGTGTTAGGACCGTGTCCGTATTGCATTGATCTGATCTCGGATTAGACTGATATGATTGTCGTGGCACATCATATCTCGAGGTATGTTTCGTATTCCCTTGGTATTTGTCTTCGATGGACAATCAGTTATCGTCTTGGGATTTGATGATGTTATTCGATGGATCGTATTGGTCAGAAATGGTATATTTCCGTATCGTGAGTTGATGATGATAGTTTGAGAATCTTGAGTATTGTTTGAGGTACAATACAGATATTATGTTCGAGTTTATTGGTTACTCGAGTCCGAGATGCGAACTGTGATAATGATTATTCTGATGAGAATTACTCGAGTAAGTAAAGTTATGACGGTAAGATTACGTTGGTAGTATTCTTATGTTGTATTCTCATTGGTATGTAATTATTAATGTATTGTGACGGTTATCATTGTTGGATATTATGGCTGACCCCGTCGTGGGATTTCTTTTTAGGTTCTTGGAGTATCGAGCTTGTAGCGGTCGTGAAGAGATGATCTTCCCGGAGGATACTGGCTAGGATGTGTTTTGTGCTTTGAGTTTCTTGATTGGTTCTTGTATTCCGCTGCTAGAGTATCTTTATGGTTGGTCTTTTTCCGCTGCGTGAGTATTTTGAAGTGCTCTTTCGGTATCTGGTAACTGAGATTACTTTGGAAATCGTTTTCTAAACTTTTGTGTGTCGGCTGTTTGGCCTAGCGATTTCAAATAAGTTTTTACGACGGTTTTTGTTAAATGAATTTTATAAACCTTTGTGCATTTTTAAAGATAGTACCGTTGTTGGCCTCTTGGGCATTTGTAAATGTTTGCGAAAAATTCTTTTAGCCTTGTGGGTTCCATCTCGGGGCCCACGGCGCTGTAATATTTCCGGTTAAATCTGGGGGTGTTACATGAACCGATAGAAGGCAATAATTGTAACGGTTTGTCTTGGACTAATTGAAGACAAGAATTGTAACACTTTGTCTTGGACCGATAGAAGACAAGAAAAGTGTTTGGTTTCTCCTAGCTAAGCGAATAGAAAAGGAATGAAGAGAGGATGTGTCACGTTTTGAACCGAACCTCTATAAATCTTGGTGTCGCCTATTTTTCCGCAAGTTATTAAGTTTAAATTTACTTAAATATTTTTTATCCACTATTCAACCCTCACCCTTTCTAGTGTTTATTTTACTCATTCAACACTATATTCCGTAATATGAGCTACGATGATATGATTTTGTTATTGTGTTATTCACTTGTTGTACATATTCTTGTACCAATATACTTGCACTGGATGTTTGCTTACCCCAACGACGGTGAATACCTTTTTGTGTATTCAAGTACAGGACTTCGTGGCGAGCAAGAACAGGAAGGGCATGAAGACAGTGAGCAACAGTGATATTGCCTCGACTCACCGCTGCATGTTTTCTTTTTGTTATTTTGATCTTGGTTTATTCATGTACTCACAAGTACTGCCGTTGTTGATGTTATGCCCGCGTGTGGGCTTGGGGATTAATCTATGAGTTGTTATCTGTATATTCAACAGGTTGTGTTTGTCGTTATGTTTTACCTTGCCGGTCGTAACATTGTGAACGTGTTGTATTGTCGACCTTGTCAGTTGAGGTAGGTTGTTTTTATATTATGTTCGACCCGATTGGTCACTGGATGTATGTGGGTTAAACAAGTTTTCCCTTGTGGATTCTCGAAATGGATCCACAGTGTTGTAACAATCCCGACCTGGGTGGGGTTTGTTGGAATATTTTATTCCCAATATTCATTAATCGAGTTTTGATGATTAGTTGTTAAACAAAGTAAAACAACAAAGAAGCAACAAAACAACAAAGACAATCAAGCTGTGCAAAAGTTACCTGATCATACGAGTGCAAAGCTACCTGAAGACAAAGTCACCTGATCAAGCTTAACGTACGTAATGTAGAACAGATAAAGTACGTAATGTGAAAGCTACCTGATGTCACCAAAGTTACCTGATGGAATTAACGTACGCTATATGCATAGCATAACGCACGCTATCGAAGGTACATAACGTAGGTAACATATAGGAGTTAACGTACGTAATGAAGTGTTTCATAATTTAAACAAGGAGCCGTTGAAGATGATATCATTGCATAGGTCCGCATGCAACGGATAATTTGACTGAAGATAACGTACGTAATGGGGAGAAGCTTAACGTACGTAATGACAAAGACGAAAGCTATTAGACTGTTTTGTGAAGATCTTAACGTACGTAACATGATGATATTAACGTGCGTAATGATTCTAACGTACATAAAGGTTGGACAATAATGTACGTAATGGAGAGTGCAGATCTAACGGCTAGTTGGAGGAAAATAGCTATAAATACCAAACCATTTGGTATCAAACAACACAACCTTGAGCAAATCTTCATACTTGAGATATCATTGTAATCATTCTAGTTGTTGTAATTGAGCTTATATTATCAAGATTTTTAGTGTGATACATGAAAAACTCATACACGAGAGGAAAAAGAAATGATACGATTGGATTCAGTGTTATTAGGATCAATGATCCGACATTGTTAGAATCGCAATCTATATCCACGTGAGGTTTATCTAGTACCCATAGAAAGCTAGACTGGCTGATTCCTTATCTAATAGAAAAGGAAAACGATTTAACTTGGACCGATAAAAAGACAAGTGTTTGAACAGTTTACTCGGACCCATAGAAGACGAGTTTGTAACAGTTATCCCTCGACCGATAGAAGAGAGGTACATAGGTTTATCTTTAGCCTATAGAAAAAGATCCGGAGAGAGGACGTATGCACATTTGGCCGAACATTTATAATGTAATATCCAGGAATTTTAAATTAGAACTTTAACGGTATTAATTTTTTTAATTGATTTATTTCATTTCTATTTTGATTAGCCAGCTAATTAAAATATCTGATGGAGATATTAAACTAATATATTGAGGAATTTGTTTCGATGTTATGTGATGCACTGTATTAATAGAACCAAAATACTGATTTTATTGATTATTATTTTTAAACTTTCTTTATTTAAAAATTGGGTCCAATTGACCCAATTAATCGATTGATTAGAGGGGAAATATTGGTTAATTATTTATTCACTTTCTCTTCTCTCTTTATACCTCATGTTCCTTTCTCCATCTACCACCCTCTTCCTTTTTATTTTTTCTTCTTCCCACCTACTCTTCCTCACGAACGAACACCCACCGGACACCACCCACCTTCCTCCTCTTCTTCACCGGTGATGACCGTGATCAGAAGAGCAATGGCCGGCGGTAGGATGATCATATTTTCTGGGTCGGGATCGGGCCAAAGGGCGTAATCTAGTGCAGGTCAACGGAGGCGCGACAAAATTCCGGCGAAGGGCTGGGAGGAAGGTGACGGAGTGGAAGGAGGTAGTCTTCGTGTGGCTCGATTCCGGCCGTGAAATTTGTTTCAGGTCGGAGCAGGTATACATTTTTCGGAGGGGCTGCCGATGAGAACAATATGCAGTGGCGGGCTGGTGTCTCCAGCGATAATAACTGGATCTGGACGGCGGCGGAGCAACTAGGGAAGGGTTGATGGTGTTCCGATTGAGTTAGAGCTCCGGGGACTGGATATGCTTTTAACAGAAGTCAACTAATTAGATGGAGTTTTTTTTCGGCAGTCGGATGGATTTAGATCGGCACGACCGGAGTGATCGGAAGGCGAGTTCCTGTGTGTGTGTACTGGTGTGTGTGTGTTTGTTGTGTGTGGGTGTGTGTTCGTGTGTGAACTTGTGTATATATTCCTATGTGTGTGAGTGTAATATCCGGATTTATTACTGTGTACTTTACCTGTATTCGAACCCTGTATTATTCGGAATTGTGATCTTGATGATTGGAGTATGATATTTCTTACATTGATATATTTATACATAAGTATAACAACATGCAAAATTTCTCATGCAAACTCGTGATAGCGCACGCTAAGAATGTAGCTTAACGCGCGCTATCGAGCTACTACTAGCGCACGCTACGTATGTAGGAGTTGCGTGCGCTAAGTACCCAATTATTGAGCTGGGCGGCTAGCACATGCGCCAGCCGGGACATAGGTCTGGATAAGATTCCCGCGGACGAACCTGGACAGTTTTGAAGTCAACTCTTATTAGCGCGTGCTAAGGAATGCTTAGTAGCGTGCGCTAATCTGCTTTGTGCAAAAAGTTTATATATGGGCCAGTACTCCATTTTTATCTCCATTTCCTTCGTCTATACTTCATTCTTGAGAGACCAGAGAGCAAGAATTTCCCTTCTAACACACTTAGAAAACATCTCCTCGATCCTTGAATATTGGATATTACTTATGAGTGATCATCGAAGTGGAGTAGCACCTTGGAGTGGCATACAACCAACCGGAGTCGGATTCTACCTTACGGTTCAGTGATTATCGTCATATTAAGGTATGTCAACCTATCTCCAGACTTAGAGTTGGATTCTAAAGAATTAGATGATCATGTTAACGAGATATTGATTTTCATTAGTGAATTATTCAACATGCATCATGTTTGGAATATAGAGATGGTTATGCCTCAAGTACCTTGATTATGAACATCATGATTCGAATCTTATTACAATGAACAAGTAGAGGAAGCTTATATCATTGGTAATCCAAATCTAGTAGATGACTTCATAGCAATCATGGACTTGACTTTAACATCATTATTGTTAGATGAATCTGAGGGATTGATCATGGAAGGATTTATCTAGTATAGATGGAATGCTAAACAACTACAGTATGATAATTTTGATTGATATAAAGGTGTTGATATCAACCGTTAAGCCTTTCGAATTGTCGTATGAAGATTTGTAGTCAAAATGGAATATGGTTTTATAATAGTAAACATATTCTTGAATTCGAAATTGTTGTTATCCGTAAGATCATTCATAATCGTATGAACATGATATTTATGGAGGTAACATGAATTAGCACGGAAGATTTCATTGTTTTGATCATGATGAGAACAGTCTTCTGCCCAGTAGTGAACTGCCATGCACAGTTAGCGCACGCTAAGCTATGTAAATTAACATGCGCTATCGAGCATCAGTTAACGTACGCTACGTTTGGTACGTAACGTACGCTAGGCCATCAGAAGAGTCAGTCAGCTGATCAGTGAAGTACTGACCATGCATAGTTAGCGTACGCTATGCTTTGTTGTTTGCGTGCACTATCAAGCAGACTTAACGCACGCTACACAGAGTACTTAGCGTGCACTAAGAAGTTCAGACAGATTACATTTTATGAGCTTTTGGCCATAAACCGAATTGTTAGACATTCGTACGACGTGAGATAAATTCTATATTATTTCTTTTTTTAAGGTTCGAGCTTGTTACGTGATTGATTAAGGGGGGCGACCTTCAAGTGTTCGTTTTGTGGAAGTATTGTTCTTGTCTTCGAATCGAGGCAAGTACCTTGTTTGTTTTACGTATTTATGTTATACATATTGTCATGCATGTATTTCGTTGTTGTATGTCCACCTCGTGTTGGTCCGACGGGATCATCGGGGGATCTATGCTAGCGTGCGCTGGATCATCGGACGGGTTTTTCCACCACGGGTTGGTCTGACGGGATCATCGTGGGTTCTAGGCAGTGAACGCTGGATCGTCGGAATTACCATGTGTATGTTATGATATCATGTTGTGATTATCAGTTGTGTATGTTATGTATGAGTTTCTCGCAGGAGAAGACTCGTTTGACATTTTATCATTTACGTTATTGTTATTCTGCGTGCGGCGTTGGATAATATGTTGTGGTACTTGTACTAGCATCGTTGTGCTAACCCCTTCGGGGGTGAACATTTTGTTTATGTTCAGGATCCAGGAGAACGGGAAAACAACCACTGGAGCTGCATGACGACGAGGGTGCAGAGTGATGTTTCGGCCGGGTTCATTTGTCTGTTGTTTATTGGTTATTTCAATAAGTACTCGAGTACGAAGTCATTTATGATGAATTTGAATTTGGTGATGTATTATTAAGTTTCTGTTGAACAATTGTATTTTCGATTTGGTCGAAGCTGTTGTATCTTAATTCCGTTATTTCCATTCGTTAGTACCTTTTAATGTCTGTTCAATTCTTCAGCCTTGTAACTCCTTATGTAAAGGATTTACGGCGCTGTAATATTCCTGAATATATTGGGGGTGTTACAGAATATGGTATCGGAGCTAAGATTATGGATATCTTGGCCATTGGGTTAAAATAGGGGTCATTTACGTCTTTTGAGGTAACCGGCCGTGAATGACATCACTGCACTGCCTACGTCTTCATGCGAACGGTGGTTGTAAGTTCCTAAACTCTATCTCGTTCTTTACATGTTGTGTCTCTTTATACTCGAATATTAGAACGATGTTGTTTCCTGTATATTGAGTATTTATGCTTACAGTATGTTGAGAGGCGGATGTGGACGTGGTCGCGGTCGTGGACGCGGACGAACAAATGCTGAAAGGGAAGCGTCACCTTCTAATCAGGCCTGTCATAGCTCAGGCGAGCCGCAACAATCTATTAATAACGAACCAGAACCTGCTGTACCAGAGATCCGTCGTCAAGTGGTGAACCAGATGACTCAGTTCACCCAAGTCGTGGACCGGAAGCAAGTGGCGGTGGGACTACAGCAGGGAGAGAGACAGCAAGGGATCCCAGACATGGGGAATCGAGGTGACCGGTGGCTGCAAGAGGTGGCAAAGATGCAACCACCCAAATTCGACGGTATTTCTGAGACTCCCAACTAGGATCATTGGTTGAAGGAACTGGAGAAAATCTTTGGCGGAATTAACTGCCCAGACGACCGGAGAGCCTCTATCGCTCAATACTTTCTGATAGGGGAAGCGTCCGAATGGTGGGAAGCCATCCGGCCTGTAGACCATGATGCTGATTGGACAGAGTTTAAATTGATGATGGAAGCTCGATCGCCTCGTCCTGTGAGGGAAGCTAAGGTTCGGGAGTTTTTCTCCGCTCAGCCTTCGGATGTGCCAGTATCCCAGGCAATTAAGACGTTTAACCAGCAGCTGGCATATTTTCGACATCTGGTCAGAACAGATGTAGAAATGATGATCCATTTTGATATGAGGATGAAACCAGAAATCCAGAGGTACATGTCCAGTTTTGAATGTACCACACTCCGTCAATACCAGGATAAGGCGTTGGCGTATGAGATCAATGAAGCAGCTATGGAAAAATTTTCGGAATCCAAGAAGCAGAAAGTCTCTGGCACTTTTACAGAGCACAAGAGCAGCGGGCCCCGCAAGGCCCAGTCACCTTTCCATTCTTTCAAGAAACCTCCGCACCCAGTTAGGAGCGGAAAGAACTTTGGAGCAACATCAACCATGACTGATGTTACCAGGAAATGCTTTAATTGCGCCCAGACGGGGCACTATCGACGGAATTGCCCCCTACCTGCCATGACTTGTTTTGATTGTGTTCGAGAGGGACATCGTGCGTTGTTCTGTGAAGAAGCAGCAAAGTCTTTTAGAGCCCGTACACCATAGCCAGTCCAGAAGGAAGCCAGTATCCAACAGACGCAGCAAAGTGTTCAGATGCCTCAGGATTTTGGCCGCAGACGAGGAAGAAGACAATGGGACCAAAAGGGGACATCGAGTGTCGGATCTGTTCCCCCGCATTTGTACGAGATGAGGAGGACAGACGATCAGGATGCTGCTGTCGCATCAGGTACTGTCCATATCTTTTCCCAGCCAGTTAGCATTTTGTTCGATACAGGAGCTACGCATTCTTTTATATCCTTGTCTTGTGTAAATCGTTTGAATATTTCTGGTTTTCATGCTTGTGAAACTTATGTTGTTGGTTTACCGAGTGGAGAGAGGATTGTCGGGAATTTAGAAACTAGAGATTTCCCTGTAACATTTGGAGGCAGAGAGTGGCTCTCAAATCTGATTGTAATAGAAATGCAAGGGGACGACCTGATACTCGGAGACGATTGGCTTAATCAATATGGAGCAATTGTAAACTACCGAAGGAGGAATATCTCGCTGATCGCTGACAATGGTTCCGAAATACTATTTGAGGGGTGGAAACCGGGAAGCTCAGGAAAGTTGATCAAGGCGATAAAAGCTGTCAAATTGTTGAAACAAGGTTGTACCGGATACTGGTGTTATGCAATAAAGAAAGAAGACGAAATTACGGAACTTTCATCCATTCCTGTTGTGAATGAATTTCCAGATGTATTTCCTGACGAGTTAGCTGGACTACCTCCACGAAGGGATGTAGAATTTACCATTGAGCTGGAACCAGGAGCTACACCAATTTCGAAGGCGCCGTATCGTATGGCACCTACTGAGATGTACGAACTGAAAAAGCAGCTGGAGGAGTTACTGGACAAAGGCTATATTCAGCCAAGCGTTTCGCCCTGGGGAGCGCCAGTACTTTTTGTCCGAAAAAAAGATGGATCGCTTCGACTGTGTATTGACTATCGAGAGCTGAACAAGATGACGATTAAGAACAAGTATCCGTTGCCACGGATTGATGATCTATTTGACCAGTTGCAAGGGGCAACAGTATTTTCTAAAATCGATTTGAAATCAGGGTATCATCAGCTGAGGATTAAGGAATCTGATGTTCCGAAATCAGCGTTCAGAACTCGCTACAGACATTATGAGTTTGTAGTGATGCCGTTTGGTCGCACTAACGCACCTGCTGTATTCATGCAATTGATGAACCGAGTGTTCATCGAATATTTGGATAAATTTGTGGTCGTGTTCATTGATGACATTCTAGTGTATTCTAAGAGCCCGGAAGAGCATGCTCAGCATTTGCGGATTGTATTGGAACTTTTGAGAAACGAGCAATTGTACGCCAAACTCTCTAAGTGTGAATTTTGGCTGAAGGAAGTAATGTTCCTCGGCTATGTGGTATCAGCTAAAGGAGTCCGAGTTGACCCTCAGAAAATCGAAGCAATTATAGATTGGAAACCTCCAAAGAACATGAAAGAAGTCTGAAGCTTCTTAGGACTTGCTGGGTATTATCGTTGATTCGTGGAAGGGTTTTCTAAAATTTCCCGCCCACTTACTCGACTCCTGCAGAAAACTCAACAGTTTGAGTGGAACGAGTCGTGTCAGACTAGTTTTGATGAATTAAAGAAGAGATTGACGACGGCACCGATTCTATCACTTCCACAGGGAACTGGAGGATTTATAGTTTACAGTGATGCTTCGAACCAAGGACTCGGGTGCGTATTGATGCAGAATGACAAGGTGATCGCTTATGCGTCGCGGCAGCTGAAACCTTATGAAGTGAATTACCCAACACATGATTTGGAACTAGCAGTAGTAGTTTTTGCTTTGAAGATCTGGAGGCATTATATGTACGGGACTCACTGTCAGATATTTACGGATCACAAGAGTCTCAAATACATCTTCGGTCAGAAAGAATTGAACATGCGGCAAAGAAGATGGTTAGAACTGATTAAGGACTATGACTTGGAGATTTTGTATCATCCAGGCAAAGTGAATGTAGTGGCCGACGCACTCAGCCGCAAGCCTGTTTCTATTCAGATGCTGAAGACTCTGACCTCCCAACTTAGCCTTCAACGAGAGATGATTCGAGAAGGAATTGAAGTGTGGTTACAAAGAGTCCAAGGACAATTGTGCGTGATGGAAATAACTTCATCATTAACCGAAGAAATCAAATCTAGACAGGCAGATGATCCTCTGGTGATTCGGTTATGTGATGAAGTGATCAAAGGAAAGGCCCCCAGATTCATAATTCATGATAATGGAGGTTTGAGATTCCAGAACCGACTCTGCGTTCCCGATGTCGATGTTCTGAAGCAGACGATTATGAAAGAAGCTCACAGTTCGCCTTATTCTATCCACCCAGGCACCAGTAAGATGTATAAGGACTTGAAGCGGAATTTCTGGTGGGGCAACATGAAGAAAGATGTAGTGGACTATGTTTCGAAATGCTTGACTTGTCAACAGGTTAAGATCGAGCATCAACGGCCTGCCAGAATGTTGAAGCCAGTCCCGATTCCTGAATGGAAGTGGGAGGACATATCGATGGACTTTATCACTAGTATGCCGAGAACCAGGACAGGAATGAACATGATTTAGGTGATAGTTGATCGTTTAACCAAATCAGCTCATTTTCTAGGCATTAAGGATACGTGGAGACCAGAGAGGTTGGCACGAGTATTTATTTCGGAGATAGTTCGATTGCATGGTACGCCGAAAACCATTGTTTCTGATCGAGACGGCCATTTTGTGTCGCACTTTTGGAAAGCAGTTTATAAGGCCTTGGGGACCGAATTGAACTTCAGCACATCTTATCACCCGCAGACTGACGGACAATCCGAGAGGACTATTGAAATGGTGGAAGACATGCTAAGGGCATGTGCCTTAGATTGGTCAAACGATTGGGAAATTCATCTACCGTTGATTGAATTTACCTACAACAATAGTTGGCATGCTTCCATTAAGATGGCACCATTTGAGGCATTATACGGGAGGAGATGTAGATCGCCCCTATGTTGGGATGATTCATCAGACCTAATTGGGACAAAACCAGAGTTGATCGTACAGACTCGAGAGAAGATAGCCTTGATTCGTGAAAGGTTGTTGACCGCCCAGAGTCGCCAGAAATCTTACGCAGACGTACGCCGTCGCCCTTTGGAATTCAGTACGGGAGACCACGTAATTTTAAAGGTTTCTCCTACTCGGGGAATCTTTCGTTTCGGAAGGAAAGGAAAGCTGAGTCCGAGATATATCGGACCATTTGAGATCCTTGAGAGAGTTGGAGAGTTGGCATACAGATTGGCATTACCGCCGTCATTGTGCCATGTTCATAACGTGTTCCACGTATCCCAGTTACGGAGGTATATACCAGATCCTAGTCATGTCATTGATTTCGGCGAGATCGAAGTCGCTCAAGATGGGACGTTTGAAGAAAGACCGGTCAAGATACTCGAGAGTCGAGTTAAGCAGTTGAGAAACAAACCCATTGTTTTGGTCAAAGTTCAATGGTCACGCCATGGAGTTGAAGAAGCCACATGGGAAACGGAAGATGGCATGAAGTCCAGATATCCCGAGTTATTTTCGTCTTGAGTTTCGGGACGAAACTCCTTTTTAGTAGGAGAGTATGTAATATTCGGATTTATTACTGTGTACTTTACCTGTATTCGAACCCTGTATTATTCGGAATTGTGATCTTGATGATTGGAGTATGATATTTCTTACATTGATATCTTTATACATAAGTATAACAACATGCAAAATTTCTCATGCAAACTCGTGATAGTGCACGCTAAGAATGTAGCTTAACATGCGTTATCGAGCTACTACTAGCGCACGCTACGTATGTAGGAGTTGCGTGCGCTAAGTACTCAATTATTGAGCTGGGCGGCTACCACATGCGCCAGCCGGGACATGGGTCCGGATAAGATTCCCGCGGACGAACCTGGACAGTTTTGAAGTCAACTCTTATTAGCGCGCGCTAAGGAATGCTTAGTAGCGTGCGCTAATCTTCTTTGTGCAGAAAGTTTATATATGGGCCAGCACTCCATTTTTATTTCCATTTCCTTCGTCTATACTTCATTCTTGAGAGACCAGAGAGCAAGAATTTCCCTTCTAACACACTTAGAAAACATCTTCTCGATCCTTGAATATTGGATATTACTTGTGAGTGATCATCGAAGTGGAGTAGCACCTTGGAGTGGCATACAACCAACCGGAGTCGGATTCTACCTTATGGTTCAGTGATTTTCATCATATTAAGGTATGTCAACCTATCTCCAGACTTAGAGTTGGATTCTAAAGAATTAGATGATCATGTTAACGAGATATTGATTTTCATTAGTGAATTATTCAACATGCATCATGTTTGGAATATAGAGATGGTTATGCCTCAAGTACCTTGATTATAAACATCATGATTCGAATCTTATTACAATGAACAAGTAGAGGAAGCTTCTATCATTGGTAATCCAAATCTAGTAGATGACTTCATAGCAATCATGGACTTGACTTTAACATCATTATTGTTAGATGAATCTAAGGGATTGATCATGGAAGGATTTATCTAGTATAGATGGAATGTTAAACAAGTACAGTATGATAATTTTGATTGATATAAAGGTGTCGATATCAACTGTTAAGCCTTTCGAATTGTCGTATGAAGATTTGTAGTCGAAATGGAATATGGTTTTATAATAGTAAACATATTCTTGAATCCGAAATTGTTGTTATCCGTAAGATCATTCATAATCGTATGAACATGATATTCATGGAGGTAACATGAATTATCACAGAAGATTTCATTGTTTTGATCATGATGAGAACAGTCTTCTGCCCAGTAGTGAACTGCCATGCACAGTTAGCGCACGCTAAGCTATGTAAATTAACGTGCGCTATCGAGCATCAGTTAACGTACGCTACGTTTGGTATGTAATGTACGCTAGGCCATCAGACGAGTCAGTCAGCTGATCAGTGAAGTACTGACCATGCATAGTTAGCGTACGCTATGCTTTGTTGTTTGCGTGCGCTATCAAGCAGACTTAACGCACGCTACACAGAGTACTTAGCGTGCACTAAGAAGTTCATACAGATTACATTTTATGAGCTTTTGGCCATAAATCAAATTGTTAGACATTCGTATGACGTGATATAAATTCTCTATTATTTCTTTTGTTAAGGTTCGAGCTTGTTACGTGATTGATTAAGGGGGGCGACCTTCAAGTGTTCGTTTTGTGGAAATATTGTTCTTGTCTTCGAATCGAGGCAAGTACCTTGTTTGTTTTACGTATTGATGTTATACATATTGTCATGCATGTATGTCGTTGTTGTATGTCCACCTCGTGTTGGTCCGACGGGATCATCGGGGGATCTATGCTAGCGTGCGCTGGATCATTGGACGGGTTTTTCCACCACGGGTTGGTCTGACGGGATCATCGTGGGTTCTAGGCAGTGAACACTGGATCGTCGGAATTACCATGTGTATGTTATGATATCATGTTGTGATTATCAGTTGTGTATGTTATGTATGAGTTTCTCGCAGGAGAAGACTCGTTTGACATTTTATCATTTACGTTATTGTTATTCTGCGTGCGGCGTTGGATAATATGTTGTGGTACTTGTACTAGCATCGTTGTGCTAACCCCTTCGGGGGTGAACATTTTGTTTATGTTCAGGATCCAGGAGAACGGGAAAACAACCACCGGAGCCGCATGACGACGAGGGTGCGAGTGATGTTTCAATGGGTTCATTTGTGCATTGTTTATTGGTTATTTCAATAAGTACTCGAGTACGAAGTCATTTATGATGAATTTGAATTTGGTGATGTATTATTAAGTTTCTGTTGAACAATTGTATTTTCAGTATTTGGTCAGAACTGTTGTATCTTAATTCCGTTATTTCCATTCGTTAGTACCTTTTAATGTCTGTTCAATTCTTCAGCCTTGTAAATCCTTATGTAAAGGATTTACGGCGCTGTAATATTCCTGAATATATCGGGGGTGTTAGAGTGAGAGCAGATGTGTGTGTGTGTGTGTTTGTTTTGTGTGTTTTATATATATATATACGGGTAAATATGAGTGTTTGTGCGTATGTTGTATGTGTGTGTATGTGTTCGTGTCAGAAATGTTATTAGACCGGATTCATCAATTTGGAGAGTTGGGAAAAGGAGATTAATTTGGGTTAGAGATTTGATCGATTGACTGTCCATTGGTGTTCCTAAATTGACAGTCGAATTTCGAGTAAATTCAGCTACCTTTCGATTTTGACACAATTCAAGGTATGATATCATTAATGTTGGAAAGTAAAACGCAGCGGAAGCGAAGTTTGGGAAAGATGATAATCGCATTTTACGCATCTACGAGCATAATATCTATTTAGGCATGCAAATTAATTAATTACTAAGCCTAATAAGCAATTTAAATATTATTTATTATTTATTAATTAAATATGTTGATAATTAAAATATCCTAATCTAGATCCAAGATCATAGGATATTACCTTTTGAAGAGTATTGGTTACTTCCGTCTTGATCGCCTTGTATTTCTACCTTTAGATCTTCTAGAGTATGATCCGCCTTGAACCGGACGTTGTGTGGGCAACGAGCTACCGGATCTTGTTTGGACAACCTTGGGATCGGCCGATTTCTATGCCTCACAATTCTCGATTTTCTTTTCTTCAAGTAATTCCGATATGTAGCAAGAATTAAAGTGTTCTCTCAATTGTGGAATCAAAGACACAAGTCAAGATCCACAATTAAACACTTAGAAGAAAAAATCGAAATTCCTTGTGTAAGTATATGATGAAATTCGGACAACACCCCATATGTGTGTTGATGCTTCAAATCAGGGTCTGGGATGTGTGTTGATGTAGAAGGATAAGGTGATTGCCTATGCTTCTCGGCAGTTGAAACCGTACGAAGTTAATTACCCGACTCACGATCTGGAGCTAGCAGTTGTGGTCTTTACTTTGAAAATTTGGCGACATTATTTATACGGCACTCATTGTCAGATCTTTACAGATCATAAGAGTCTCAAGTACATCTTTAGTCAGAAAGAATTAAACATGAGGCAGAGAAGGTGGCTGGAATTGATCAAGGATTATGACTTGGAAATTCTCTATCATCCGGGTAAAGCAAACATAGTAGCCGATGCATTAAGCCGAAAACCTGTTTCTCTTCGAGTGTTGGAAGAACTTACGTCCCAAACCAACATTCAACGAGAACTGATCCGCGAAGGGATTGAAGTATGGGCACCAGAAATCCAAGGGCAATTATATGTGATGGAACTGACTTCGTCGTTAGCCGAGGAAATCAAATCTAAGCAGTTGAACGATTCTCTGATCATTCGGTTATGTGACGAAGTAAAGAAAGGAAAGGCCCCAGGATTCGTGATACAAGATGATGGAGTTCTGAGATTTCAGTCGACTTTGCGTTCCCGATGATGATGATTTGAGACGGACAATTCTGAAGGAAGCTCACAGCGCGCCCTATTCTATTCACCCGGGCAGCAATAAGATGTATAAGCATCTAAGACAAAACTTCTGGTGGGGAAATATAAAGAAGGATGTAGCAGAGTACGTTTCGAAGTGTTTGACTTGTCAACAGGTTAAGATTGAACATCAGCGACCTGCCGGAATGTTAAAGCCACTTCCGATACCTGAGTGGAAGTGGGAGGATATCTCGATGGATTTCATCACCAATATGCCAAGGACCAAGACGGGAATGAACATGATTTGGGTTTTAGCTGATCGACTAACCAAGTCGGCTCATTTCCTAGGAATTAAAGATACGTGGGGACCCGAGAAATTGGCACGAGTATTTATTGCAGAGATAGTCAGATTACATGGGACGCCGAAGACCATTATTTCAGATCGAGATTGTCGCTTCGTGTCGCACTTCTGGAAGGCAGTTCACAGGGCTTTGGGGACCGAGCTGAACTTTAGCACGGCTTATCATCCTCAGACTGACAGTCAGTCCGAAAGGACTATACAAACAGTAGAAGACATGCTTAGAGCTTGTGCTTTGGATTGGTCAACTGATTAGGAAGTTCACTTGCCGTTGATTGAATTCACCTACAACAATAGTTGGCATTCTTCGATTAAGATGGCACCATCTGAAGCTTTGTATGGGAGAAGATGCCGATCACCCCTGTGCTGGGATGATTCTTCGGACTTGATCGGGATGGAACCGGAATTAATAGTTCAGACGCAGGAGAAGATAGCTCTGATTCGGAAAAGACTGTTGACTGCCCAGAGTAGACAGAAGTCTTATGCAGATGTGCGTCGTCGCCTTCTAGAGTTCGACGTTGTGGACCACGTACTATTGAAGGTGTCTCCTATACGTGGAATTTTCCGTTTTGGGAGGAAAGTCAAGCTAAGTCCGAGATATATCGAACCATTTGAGATCCTCGAGAGAGTTGGGGATTTAGCGTACAGGTTGGCCTTACCGCCATCGCCGAGTCACGTTCACATTGTGTTTCACGTATCCCAATTGCGGAAGTATGTACCAGACCCCAGTCACATCATTGATTTCGGCGAGATCGAGATAGCTAATGACGGTGCCTTCGAAGAAAGACCAATCAAGATACTTGAGAGTCGGATCAAACAATTAAGGAGTAAACCAATACACTTGGTTAAAGTACAATGGTCACGACATGGAGTTGAAGAGGCCACTTGGGAAACGGAGGACAATATGAAGACTAGATATCTGGAGTTGTTTTCATCTTAAGTTTCGGGACGAAACTTCTTTTTAGGGAGAGATGATGTAATACCCGAGATTTCTGATGTGTAATTGAACCTTGTGATAGTGTATTGTTACATTTTGATCTGAGTATTATTCTCCGTATTCAATGCTCTTGTGTCGTTGAGCGTATGATTTCATGAATGTATTAAAAATTGTGATTTTTGCACGCGTAGCACACGCTATCGACTAAGCGTTGCGTATGATAATTTGGGTATCGTAGCGCACGCTATGTATGAACCTTAGCGCGCGCTACACGTAGTCAGCATGATTGAGACTGGGTGGTAGGTGAGATCGGCTGCGGATCTCAGTCGGATTATGTCGGGATGAACCTGGACAGCTTTCGGGAAAAAGCCAAGTCAACGCGGTAGCGCACGCTACTCATATGAGGATAGTGCATGCTAAATGCTGAGTATAGTGAAGTCAGTAAGCTTCGTATGGACGTTAGCGCACGCTATGGTTATGAGCTAGCGCACGCTAATAACCCTTTTCTATATATAGGACATCACACTTTTTCATTTTCTTCAGCTTTCATCACTTCCCAAACCCGAATTCTGAGACATAAAGAGTCACCCTATCCATTCTAAACCCCTCATATCATTATCCTAGCACGAGTTGGGAGATTGTAGATCATTGGAGATTGGTGTTCAAGCCTTCGGCGTTGGATTTCTTCGAGCTCCTCCTTGTTCTTCACTACTTTGAGGTAGGTGATTCTTCACCAATATTAAGTACTTTTCTGAAGGACGTTTTGATCATGATTTGGGACTATCTAGTCAGTTAATGCGTACGTAGTCGAACATCATGTGTTAGAAGGATATTTTCGATGTTTCGGTACTTCTTCATCGTATAAATCGTTGAACCTTTTTAGTGTTTGAACTCCTAAGCATATTCATGTATCTTCAAAAGCGATTATGACCAGTATGTGGAGATTATCAAGTTCTTATGTTTTTACATAACGGAATCATACGTTTTGGGACGTAGAATGAATGGAACTTAGGATACTTTCTTGAAGATCAAGATGAATTATGGTGTTGTGATGATTATACGTATCCTTGTATCTTGTAGTCGTTTAATCCGTAAAGATCTTTCATAAACCGTATGAGCATGATATGCACGGAGATGACATGTATTAACACTGAAGATTTCATGGGTTTTATCACCATTAGATCAAGTTTTCTGCCCAGTAGTAAACTGCCATGCACGGTTAGCGCACGCTAAGATAGTCATAATAACGTGCGCTATCGGGAATGAGCAACGTACGCTACGTTTGGTACGTAACGTATGTTATGTCATCAGGCGGGTCAGTCGGATGATAAGAGAGGACTGTCAGTACACAGCTAGCGTACGCTAGACTTGGTCATTTGCGTACGTTAATAGGCAGGCTTAGCGCACGTTACGTAGAGTACGTAGCGCACGCTAAGTAGTTCAGGCAGGATTCATTTTTAGAGCTTTTGATCGTAAATCGGATTTTTAGACATTCGTACGACATGAGATGAATTCTCTATTATTTCTTTGAACAAGGTCCGAGCCTTGCATAGGGGACGATCGAGGGGCGGTGACATACGGACGCGTGATATTTGTTGGAGTATTTCATTCTTGCCATTTTCGAGGCAAGTATCGTATTTTAAGCTTATTGATATTTCATTGTTGATCATGTGTACGATTTATTCGTGTTGTTGAACATGAGATTTTATTCTTTGAGTTGTCATGATATTTACGTCGATGAACGTGTTGATTTGCATATGTGTATGCATAATGGTAATGTTTGGGTTGTAAATGATCCGAGGGGATCATGAGGATCTATGCTGAGGGCACTGGATCGAATGTCCACCATGCGTTGGTCCGACGGGATCATCATGGGGATCTATGCTGAGGGCGCTGGATCGTTGGACGGGTTTTCCACCATGCGTTGGTCCGACGGGATCATCATGGGGATCTATACCAAGGGCGCTGGATCGCTGGATTATCCCGTATTGTGTTGATGGAATCGTGAGGATTCACATCGTTAGATTCCGATGATGGAAGTCCGTTTTGCATGTTTTATGATGCACTGATGATTTATGTATTATGATACTTGTACTAGCATTGCTTTGCTAACCCCTTCGGGGGTGGACATTGTTTTGATGTTCAGGTAGCCGAGGAGCGGGGAGGCAGCCACAGTACCGACATGACGATGAAATGGCTCAGTGATGTGGTTGATGTTTATTGTTATTGTGATTTGTCTTCTTGGTTCACTTTAGTACTCGAGTATGTGTATTTTAATAATGTCATTTTCGATATGGTTGTATAAATTAACTCCCTGGATCAGTTGAACCGGTTCTGTATTTTGAATTTCGGTGGTATGGTTGAATTATATTTACATTTCTTTTAAATCATCCTTGTAAATCCTTACTAAAAGGGTTTACGGCGCTGTAATTACTCCAAATATCTCGGGGTGTTACACCGCGGCCCACGGTACAGACGGGTCGGCCAAAAATTGCAACACGAGTGTGCCGCGGCAGTGACTCGGCAGTGTGCCGCGACCCTGTCGGCATGTGCCGCGGCCCACGGTACAGGCTGCTCGGCCAAAACTGGAAAAATGTGTGTGCCGCGACGCACACTCCTTGTGCCTCGGCCCATGCCCCCTTGGGTCCTAAAATGATGAAAAATGACCTCGGAGGGAATAAAAGCAATATGAATCAATATTTGGGAAACAATAACACGAAATGGAAGTGCGGAAACCCCAAAACGGTGGTTCCAAGCAATGATTACAAGGGTTCGTCCAACAAAAACACGATTTGAACAATGAAAAGATCTGAAATGACATGAATTCCAACGTCAACATCGACTAATGTATCTTTTACAACAATCACGATAATAATCTTGTCTCGATTCCCAAATAAGGTAGATACACTGAACAATATCGATACACAACTCGAAGTTATTCCGAACGGTGAACACGGATGAATGATTATTGACAAGTGAAAAAATTACATAGTGACAATTACCGAATGAAACTACTGAATGATAATGACTGAATTACAACCGGGTATTACAATTTATCATTGATCGAACTAGTATCAAGAGATCTTCGCATCACGTGTGACCTGTGCCAGTGCCAAGCCGCACCTACGAAGTACGTTATGTGATTTTGTGCCATAATTTAATTATCGGCAATATGAATAAGAATACGACCAACGTAATCTTACCGCCATAACTTTACTTACTCAAGAAATTCTCATCAGAATAACCATTATCACATTTCACATCCTGTACTCGATTAACCAATAAACTCGAACATAATATCTGTATTGTACCTCAAACAATACTCAAGATTCTCAAACTATCATCACCAACTCACGATACGGAAATATACCATTACTGACCAATACGATCCGTCGAATAACATCATCAAATCCCAAAATGATAACCGATTGTCCATCAAAGACAAATACCAAGGAAATACGGAACATACCTCAAGATATGAAGTGCCACGACAATCATATCAGTCTAATCCGAGATCAGAACAATGCAATACGGACACGGTCCTAACACAAGACCTACAAATGCATACTCATATGACCACGTCAATATGATCACAACAATAACAATCATGCATACTCAATGGAAATCCGACGATCCAGCGCCCTCAGCATAGATCCCTTTGTTGATCCTATCAGATCAGCATAAGGTGGATAACCAACCATACACATATGAACAATAGCACATGATAAAATCAATGATGCGAATTCACAAGATTCCATCAACACAATACTGGTAATCCAACGATCCACCACCCTCAGCATAGATCCCCATGATGATCCCGTCGAACCAACGCATGGTGTAAAACCTGTCCAACGATCCAGCGCCCTCAGCATAGATTCCCATGATGATCCCGTCGAACCAACGCATGGTGGACATTCGATCCAGCGCCCTCAGCATAGATCCTCATAATCCCATCGGATTATTTACACAACATAAACAACAAAATATGCATACACATATGCAAATCAACATGTTCATCAACATGAACAACATAACATGCACGACAACATGACAATTTACTAGGACGACTTCAGGTTCAACAACATGAAAGAAAATGTACGAGACCAAAATAAATAACATTAAACCATAATCAATATGGAATACTTGCCCCGAGTCCTTCGGGAGCAACCTCGATGTCCAATCATCACCAACGATTATCCTCAATGCTCGGCGATCCAAACGTACAATGAGCTATAGATACTCATATCCTCGTCTTTACCATAATGTAACCTCGATACTCGAACATACCAATAACTGAGATAAAGCATATACATTATGATTTACCTCCCAGAATCGAAAGAACGATATGCGATCCGAATACCCAGAGTTCACAATAATAATCATCGCTATATGCATTATAAATGAAATGAAACTGAAACCATTCATAAAATATTATAACTGAGCAAGTAATAACTTGCCTCGATACCGATACCACGAAGCTGCTGCCGAACACATTGCCTTTGTCTACGAGCTCCTCAGCCCCGATCAAAAGCAATACAATGGACATAGTCGAACACGACCGCAATATCCGGTTATAATCACCGATCAATAATCTCAACCTATCGAAGAAATCAAATAACACATATCCGATAACAATCAACAACCGACAAAACTAACCAATCGAACTCAACGGTTCAACACAACCTCGAATAAACACAGTCAGAACCAACCAAATCAAACCATCACGAATTCATAATCAAAACACAAAAAATACTGCACTGTCTGCCTACTTAGCGCACGTTAAACGCATAACGTAGCGTGCGCTAAGTTGTCCCGTTAGCGTGCGCTAGCCAGTAAGCTTAGCGTGCGCTAATGCCGTCTGATGGCATGCATTCCAAACATCGACTCACATCTTGCGACTACGAATCCGAATGAAGGGAGACAAATCTCCATATCTCTTGAAGATAAACGACCCCATAATTATCACAATGATCATCTCAATGTCCATATATCAATAACAACATCAACAATCAAACTGACTCGATAACAAGGATCGTATCATGCTAAATCTGGAATTCAACCTAGTATCATGATTCATCTCATCTAAATCGACCAATATAATTACCAAGATTCAGAAATCCTTCTTAGATCGGGTTAAATGAATCAACATCCTTATGGTATGAAGAATCTTAACTAACATCCGAAACTCTTATCAAAATTCCATTGAATCTCATATAACATCATCATATGATTATCCAACATGCTCCTTACATGAAATCATCCAAGAAAAACGAACCATTAACAAAGGAATACGAAGATTACCTGGTTTAGAGAACCAAAAAGAATAACACTAGAACTCCATCCAAAGAATCATGAACAACTTGAAGGACAAGGCTTGAATCCAAGCTCTCAATCTAATGTTGTTAAAGATTATCATTATACAGTGTTAGGGAACCTCAAATATATCCCAACTCTCTCTCTCTCTCTCGACTGAAAGAAGAAAAAATGACGAAATGCTTCTCAGCACCCTTCTCTCCCCTTTTATAATATTCATTATTAGCGTGCGCTAACATCTCATGTTTAGCGTGCGCTACCGCCTTAGCATGCGCTAACTGACTTTGTAGCATGCGCTAACTGACTTTGTTAGCGTGCGCTATCGAAGCCCAGAGGCTACTGCCTCGCTTCGTAAACTAGCTTACGTACGTAATGCCCATGTATTAACGTACGTAAAATATCCTGCTTAGCGTACGCAAGTCATTTACCTTAGCGTGCGCTATCCGAAGTTGACTTGCTACAGTACACACCTACCACTCATGCCCCCACATGCCGAAAGCATCCGCAATTATCGGGATTCCTTTGACCGATCTGGAATTAGCGTGCGCTAGCCATACGGTTTAGCGTGCGCTAGCCCTACATGACAAACACCCGCTGACCTTATCTGGACAGGCGTCGCAAGTGGCCGGGTCCACCCGCCGAAAGCTAAGATTCCATCATTGGCGATCTGATATTGGCGTGCGCTAACCAACATACGTTAGCGTGCGCTAACTGAATATAAAAATCAACCTGGGCCTACCTGTCGGTCACCTTCCGGAATTAACCCAGCAAGTCGTTACGTACGTTAGGGGTCCTCCTTAGCGTACGTAACCGAACCTCTTAGCGTACGCTATCAATACTTCGTAGCGTGCGCTACCTGTACCCAGTAGCGTGCGCTAATGAACACTTAGCCATTTTCCGCAATTTCTGTCCAACATCTTGACGTACCAAAAACGAACATGAGACACACTGAACACAAACACTGAATCCAATAATATTCTTATACGATAGACTCTATATCTAAAGTACGATAACCTGATACACGATATCCTCAAATGTAACTGTCGACCAGATACGACAATTATACCGATACTGACATCTCAGTCCTTTATTTATTTTATCCCTACTGTACAGATTCCACGCTGTACAATATAAATCGGATAAAATAGTATCAAACAACAGTAGTAGAAATTCCGGATATTACATTCTACACCACTTAAAATAAGTTTCGTCCTCGAAACTTGCAATCCGTCATACAACAAACAAACATACCTTTCAACCCAAAATATCCCAAAACCATCACGACAACGATCAATTATCGTCATCACCGAATAACCAAACAAGCATACTTACAAATACGCAGGTCGACGATCTCCTGAGATACTAGCAAGCGATCTCACTGTATATTCTCAATACGCTTACGATCACAATTCCCTGAGTCTCAACAAAATATATCATCTTCGGATGAAACAATCTGCTCGAATCAAATCCTGTCTGCCTGATTCCATAATCAAGTCCCAATTTCGATAAGACGAATAATACACAATACATCTGCAAAACAACTGCCCAAAACAACAACACGAAAATCCGAACGCTCAGATGATCACCAACAATGATCAACATCAACACAAAATCCGAATGCTCAGATGATCACCAACAATGATCAACAATCAACCGAATTTATCATCGACATGATAAATTCTAATATGACCAACCCGAGGTCAAAACACAATCGAGAATATCATCAACGTGATAAACTCCAATATTACCAACGAACGATCAACGAAAATCGAGAATACCTTCACACGGTAAACTCCAACACGATCAACACAGAACCACAGAAACAGATATACGAAAGAATAACATTCTCAAAACGACAAATCAATCACGTACAGTAGATCTCAATAAACATACCCAACTGGCGAACATTTCCCTCGACATACAAACAACGAATCGCAAACCGACGAACATACCAATTCATACAAGGGGTGGGAACGACCACTCAATATCCAAGACAACCAGCATGGGGTCACCATCCCCAAATTTACACTTACAAAGAAATCATTCAAAGATCACTATGGTAAGATTGCGCTACTACCGCACCAATGGACTCACATAGCACATACGCCCCGGTTTTACAAAGTCCAAAGTTCCAAAATTACATCCTGCACGTGAATCTACAACACGCAGTATATTTCTCTTATCTGATCAATCAACCGATCATCCTTACATAACCAATCTACCATACTAAACTTCGAATCTCTTTTCCTTGTACCATCGATATGATATGCCCGATGCACTAAATGCGTATGTATATCAATCACATTTTCAAAACCAGTTTGAAATCATATATTCTTGTCACGAAGACAATTTTCGAAAGTTCTTTCAAGAGTTTGAAAACTCAAAACATAAATTTTCGTAAGACCACGAAATCAATTTTAAAAATTAAATCGGCTCGATGGTGCCAAGTTCTCGATAAAAATTCTTTTCGAATACACACGATTAAATAAAATGGAATTTATGCAAATGCTTGTGCATATCCATACTCCTGTATACGACTTCGGCTCACCACCAATATCCACTGATATTCCATCAGAAAACCACACGATAGAGTTCCAAAATCTCAAATATATAGACTCTGATAAAAACTCCTCTCCACATACTACTCGCAACGTAAATCCTTAATCCATCCTGGATCACCTCAAATATGATATGACAAAACATTGAAACAAATCAACAAATCAAACACAACGAAAGACTTCCCGAGAAGTTCCATTTGAACAAGTAAACCAAAAACCTCAAAAGGTAGGAACAAAATAGATAAACGATTGATAAAGAGTTTTACAAATCTCGGGAGTTTTAGAAAACAGGAAAGCTTTCTTTTGAAACATTTAGGGTCTCAGCCCGTATCTTGTTCTCAGACATAAGAAGTTTAAAAAGTAGAAAACTCTTTTCGGACTCCAAGTCCTGAGTTACAAAACTATTTCAAAATTGATTGGGTCTCGGCCAAAAAATCATTTTCCGTAAAACATCCGTAAAACATTCATTTTGAAAGGTATCATTTTCAAATGATCAAAAGCAGTTCATATATCTCAAAATGAATTAACATGCTACATGTTCTTCTCAACCATGCACAATATTTCTCCCCAAATGCACAATTCCGTTCCAAAATCTAACCAACATACTGATTTCCAAAATCATAGTTTCTCAAGATCATCAATCCTGTCCCACTCTGACATCTCATACTGTAACGCATGATATCTGCTGAATCTCAAAACATATCAACTTAGAATGGAAATAAATCTCAATGAAATTCAAAAATCCAAATACTTACAGATCGTGAAGCCGACGATTCCCCGTGATACTGGCACATGTCTCGACTCTAGAAAATACTCGACATGGATATTTTCAAAACACACGTTTGCCAAATCAGTTCGACTCAAGAACACAATACATCTCATTCCAGAGAATCTCGTTAACACCATTTGGAAAAGTTATAACAAGCCCAGTACGATACTGGCAAATCCGATAACGCACAAGCCTGAGTGAACAACAAAGACTCACGGCTCTAATATTTGTCAATCGACAACTCGAATGACGCAAAAAAAACACGACCCAACTCGACCCAAATGCCTAGGTTTTCTCAACCTAAGCTCCGATACCATATTCTGTAACACCCCCAGATTTAACCGGAAATATTACAGCGCCGTGGGCCCCAATATGGAACCCACAAGGCTAAATGAAATTTTCGCAAACATTTACAAATGCCCAAGAGGCCAACGACGGTACTATCTGTAAAAATTCACAAAGACTTATAAAAATCCATTTATCAAAAACCGTCGGAAAAACTCATTTGAAATAACAAGGCCAAACGGCCGAAACTCAAAAGTTTAGAAAATGGTTTCCAAAGTAACCTCAGTTACCAGATACCAAAAGAGCGTCTCAAAATACTCACGCAGCGGAAAAAGACCAACCAAAACGATACTCTAGCAACAGAATACAAGAACCAATCAAGAAACTCAATGCACAGAACATGTCCTAGCCAGTATCCTCCGGGAAGCTCATCTCTTCACGACCGCTACAAGCTCGATACTTCAAGAACCTAAAAATAAATCCCACGACGGGGTCAGCCATAATATCCAACAATGATACCGTCACATCACATTAATAATTACATACCAATGAGAATACAACATAAGAATACGACCATCGTAATCTTACCGCCATAACTTTACTTACTCAAGAAATTCTCATCATAATAAACATTATCACATTTCACATCCTGTACTCGATTAACCAATAAACTCGAACATAATATCTGTATTGTACCTCAAACAATACTCAAGATTCTCAAACTATCATCACCAACTCACGATACGGAAATATACCATTACTGACCAATACGATCCGTCGAATAACATCATCAAATCCCAAAACGATAACCGATTGTCCATCAAAGACAAATACCAAGGAAATACGGAACATACCTCGAGATATGAAGTGCCACGACAATCATATCAGTCTAATCCGAGATCAGAACAATGAAATACGGACACGGTCCTAACACAAGACCTACAAATGCATACTCATATGACCACGTCAATATGATCACAACAATAACAATCATGTATACTCAATGGAAATCCGACGATCCAGCGCCCTCAGCATAGATCCCTTTGTTGATCCTATCAGATCAGCATAAGGTGGATAACCAACCATACACATATGAACAATAGCACATGATAAAATCAATGATGCGAATTCACAAGATTCCATCAACACAATACTGGTAATCCAATGATCCAGCGCCCTCAGCATAATCCCCATGATGATCCCGTCGAACCAACGCATGGTGGAAAACCTGTCCAACGATCCAGCGCCCTCAGCATAGATCCCCATGATGATCCCGTCGAACCAACGCATGGTGGACATTCGATCCAGCGCCCTCAGCGTAGATCCTCATAATCCCATCGGATTATTTACACAACATAAACAACACAATATGCATACACATATGCAAATCAACATGTTCATCAACATGAACAACATAACATGCACGACAACATGACAATTTACTAAGACGACTTCATGTTCAACAACATGAAAGAAAATGTACGAGACCAAAATAAATAACATTAAACCATAATCAATATGGAATACTTGCCCCGAGTCCTTCGGGAGCAACCTCGATGTCCAATCATCACCAACGATTATCCTCAATGCTCGGCGATCCAAATGTACAATCAGCTATAGATACTCATATCCTCGTCTTTACCATAATGTAACCTCGATACTCGAACATACCAATAACTGAGATAAAGCATATACATTATGATTTACCTCCCAGAATCGAAAGAACGATATGCGATCCGAATACCCAGAGTTCACAATAATAATCATCGCTCTATGCATTATAAACGAAATGAAACTGAAACCATTCATTAAATATTATAACTGAGCAAGTAATAACTTGCCTCGATACCGATACCACAAAGTTGCTGCCGAACACATTGCCTTTGTCTACGAGCTCCTCAGCCCCGATCAAAAGCAATACAATGGACATACTTGAACACGACCGCAATATCCGGTTATAATCACCGATCAATAATCTCAACCTATCGAAGAAATCAAATAACACATATCCGATAACAATCAACAACCGACAAAACTAACCAATCGAACTCAACGGTTCAACACAACCTCGAATAAACACAGTCAGAACCAACCAAGTCAAACCATCACGAATTCATAATCAAAACACAAAAAATACTGCACTGTCTGCCTACTTAGCGCACGTTAAACGCATAACGTAGCGTGCGCTAAGTTGTCCCGTTAGCGTGCGCTAATGCTGTACAGTGGCATGCATTCCAAACATCGACTCACATCTTGCGACTACGAATCCGAATGAAGGGAGACAAATCTCCATATCTCTTGAAGATAAACGACCCCATAATTATCACAATGATCATGTCAATGTCCATATATCAATAACAACATCAACAATCAAACCGACTCGATAACAATGATCGTATCATGCTAAATCGACCAATATAATTACCAAGATTCAGAAATCCTTCTTAGATCGGGTTAAATGAATCAACATCCTTATGGTATGAAGAATCTTAACAAACATCCGAAACTCTTATCAAAATTCCATTGAATCTCATATAACATCATCATATGATTATCCAACATGCTCCTTACATGAAATCATCCAAGAAAAACGAACCATTAACAAAGGAATACAAAGATTACCTGGTTTAGAGAACCAAAAAGAAGAACACTAGAACTCCATCCAAAGAATCATGAACAACTTGAAGGACAAGGCTTGAATCCAAGCTCTCAATCTAATGTTGTTAAAGATTATCATTATACAGTGTTAGGGAACCTCAAATATATCCCAACTCTCTCTCTCTCGACTGAAAGAAGAAAAAATGACGAAATGCTTCTCAGCACCCTTCTGTGCCCTTTTATAATATTCATTATTAGCGTGCGCTAACATCTCATGTTTAGCGTGCGCTACCGCCTTAGCGTGCGCTAACTGAATTTGTTAGCGTGCGCTATCGAAGCCCGGAGGATACTGCCTCCTTTCGTAACTAGCTTACGTACGTAATGCCCATGCATTAACGTACGTAAAACATCCTGCTTAGCGTACGCAAGTCATTTACCTTAGCGTGCGCTATTCGAAGTTGACTTGCTACAGTACACACCTACCACTCGTGCCCGCACATGCCGAAAGCATCCGCGATTATCGGGATTCCTTTGACCGATCTGGAATTAGTGTGCGCTAGCCATACAGTTTAGCGTGCGCTAGCCCTACATGACAAACACCCGCTGACCTTATCTGGACACGCGTCGCAAGTGGCCGGGTCCACCCGCCGAAAGCTAAGATTCCATCATTGGCGATCTGATGTTAGCGTGCGCTAACCAACATACGTTAGCATGCGCTAACTGAATATAAAAATCAACACAGGCCTACAGCCGGTCACCTTAGGAACTAACCCGGCCAAGTCGTTACGTCGTTAGGGGTCCTCCTTAGCGTACGTATCAACCTCTTAGCGTCGCTATCAATACTTAAGTGGCGTGCGCTACACCCGATGGCGTGCGCTAATGAACACTTAGCCATTTTCCGCAATTTCTGTCCAACATCTTGACGTACCAAAAACGAACATGAGACACACTGAACACAAACACTGAATCCAATAATATTCTTATACGATAGACTCTATATCGAAAGTACGATAACCTGATACACGATATCCTCAAAGGTAACTGTCGACCAGATACGACAATTATACCGATACTGACATCTCAGTCCTTTATTTATTTTATCCCTACTGTACAGATTCCACGCTGTACAATATAACTCGGATAAAATAATATCAAACAACAGTAATAGAAATTCTGGATATTACACTAGATCCATTACTTAGCGTGCGCTAACGAATCTGCAAAAGAACAGGACATTCTACCTCGGACCATCAGCGCGCGCTAATCAGAGCATTAGCGTACGCTAATGAGGCAGTCCAGTGAAGGTCAAAATGCTCTATCCCTAACAGTTTGTGCGCGCTAATAGATGCGGTAGCATGCGCTAATTATACACTATATGCTGACAGTGTAGTCTTTGCTATTTCGACCACAACTCCTTCATCCGGACTCTAATTGACTCACCGTTTGAACCATTGGAAAGTTAGCCTGATGCTCTATCATACCATAGAGTTTCATTTTTAGATTTTATGAGTTCCGGTGGTGATCTTACAAAGTCGACCCAAATGCACAACAACGATTGTAATATCCGCCATTTTTTATAGAATAACATTATTATTTATAATAATATTAATAATGTATTTTATTTCATTTGATCTCATTTTATTACCGAGTGAGTAATTGTTGTACAATTACTTTCACTACACGTATAAGTCAAATTCATGTAATCTCATTTAATAAGATCATAGACATTTTCATGATATCTCACATCTTCAAAGCCCGAGTCAATTTCTCAATTTAATTTCAGAAATATTTAATATTAGTCATTGTTATTAACATTATAATTATTAAAGGTATTAATAATAATAATATTTATAATAAGAACCATATTAATATTAATGGTATTAATATTTTTATCTTTATCATTTCTATATCATCATTTATATTACTCTCGATATTATTATTATTAGTATCGGTATTATTAATATTATTACTACCGTTACTATTATTATTTTTATTATTATTGTCATTATTATTATTATTATTATTATTATTATCATTGGCCCAAATATATTGTAATGACCCAAACTAATAACTAAAGCCCATAAATTACCCTAACCCTAATTTTTACACAGTATAAATACATTCTGCAGTACAAAATAAGATACACTATACACATCAAACACAATCGCACGGCAGAAGAAGAAGAATACATCTGCACACAACTTCTCTATCGAATCTGCAACCCCATCTTCTCCAACTCTTCCCAGCAAGGTAAACCCTAATTTTTTCCTTCTACAATTTTCAATCTTACACGCACAGGAAATCAAATCCATAAAACTTGTTCAGTTAAATTTTACTATCAACCTGATTTGGATCTTTACATAAACCTTCAAGTTCTGGGATACCATCAAACCAATCTTCCCCTACGATAAAAACACACCATAATCACCAAATCAAGGTCATAATTCATAAAACCCAACTTATAGCCCGAACCCATATCTATTCAATGGCCCAAATCAGTCATAGAACCCCTAACCAACCTACTTCCTCTGCTATACATAACCACCATGAGAACCCGATTGAAGTCAAAACCTGAAATTGGGCTGAGCTTGGAACTGAGCATCTGAAACCCGAATTCATCATCAAGAGCGACCTACCTTTCCAACCACAGCTCTAATCCACTCATGGCCAAATCCCAAACACCAAATTTTGGTTACAAAACCTAACATCACGGCCTGGACTCAGCAACCCTGATTTCATTCCGAGCCCGTATGCACATCCCCACCCTAGAGTCGCACGTCACTGCCGGAACTACTACTTCGGTCGCAAGCCATCGTCACTGCCGTCCTGTAGTATAATACCCGAGATCTTCGTTCTAGTTTCGTTGAGTTTTTCTGCGGATTATCGGATTGGCGTTGTCCATGTCTTTGGAATGTTATGCCATGTATGGTTGTGTTATGAGTTGACACGTGTTTGATTTCCGTTTTAGATCATTGCATGAGTTTTTGACTCATTGCAGTGTAGCGCATGCTACCGCTTGTGGTATAGCGCGTGCTACTGTGCCATTATTAGCGCACGCTACCGGGTGTGTAGCACACGCTAACTGGCAGTCTAGAGGCAGTCCAGGAGCTACTGGACTGGGACTGGAGTCTCATTAGCGCATGCTATGGTTAGTAGATAGTGCACGCTATCGTTAGCCCATCGCACGCTACCTGGTAGGTGCAGACCAGTCCAGGAGCCACTGGACTGGATTCGTGACTCATTAGCGCCCGCTACGGATATTGGCTAGCGCACGCTAACTATGTTATAAGTGGTATGTTTTGGAGTGTTGACCCTGTTAGCGCGTGCTAATGCAGTGTGTTTAGTGCATGCTAATAACTGTCCAGTATAAATACTGGACAACAGCCTTCACTTTGTCATTTCTCACCCTTCTTCATCCCTTTCCGACGAGAGCGAGCTCTTGGAGGGTTTTTAGGCGATCTTCATCACCAAGATTCATCTTGAGGTGGATTTAGGTATGTCTAACATCATCTAATCATCTTCTTGGCCCAAATCAAGGTATTCTCTTCTTAGAACCCTAGTTCTTGAATCTTGGGGGTTTCTCCTTGCTTCTTCGATTTAATCCAAGGATGATGAATCGATTATGTAATTCTTGTTGTCTTGGTCATGATATTCAGGTTTTTGAACTCATTCATGATTTTATATCACTCGGAACATAGTTCTTGATTCCTTTGAGAAACCCTTAGATCCTTGTTGTTCTTAGTGTTGATTTGGATTATGATTAGTTTGTTGATTCGTGATGGTATTGTTCTCATAGTATTCGGGGGACTGTCGAGATTCTTGATCATTATTTGGAAGCTCAAGGGCTGCTCGAACCCATCCATTCATCGTTCCGTTGCTCGTGGTTTTGAGGCAAGTATATTGCCCATACACTTCAGATTTCGTAAGATATAATAATGGTGACTGTCTATGTGCAAATTGAATGTTTTATTAATCTTCCAAAAGAATCGATATATATTCTCGATAAGTGTTTTCTTACAAAATTAACTTGAATGTTTGAGAACGAATGTGTCATTCTGAGAATGGGTATTAGTATTGTATGTTGTGCCTAGTTTTCGTGTGGTACTGTTAGTGTAATATTCGGATAAATTGTTGGGTATTTTCGTCCGTATTTGAACCCTATATTACTCGAATTTGTGCTACCAATAATCGAAGTATGATCGTTTCCGTATTCATATCCACATGCATGATAATATAAACTTTTAATCCTTCACATGCAACTATGTCGTAACGTACGCTAACAGGTAAGCGTAACGTACGTTACGATCTAGGCATAGCGTACGTAAGGAAGTCAATAATTGAGCAGGCTGGCTAGCACATGGACGGCTGGTGGTGGGCTCAGAAAGATTCCCACGGATGAACCTGGACAGTTTTGGGGTCAACGGGTGTCAACGTACGCTAAGGTATGTAACTAGCGTACGCTAATGGGTGTCGCGTACATACGTAACTTGAGGGTGTAACGTACGTAAGCGAGTACAGAATGAGACAGTAAGCTACCATTGAATGTTAGCGTACGCTAAGGAAGAATGGTAGCGTGTGCTAAATCGATAACATACGTAAAGCGCTAAGGCTAACGTACGTAAAGCTCAAGACATTATATATATGGACAACACCCTATTCCATTTCACTTCGTCCCTTTCACTTGTACTTCGTTTTCCTTCGTTTCTAGAGAGTCTCCAGCCATCTAAAACACCTATAGATTACTTACACTCGATCATTGAAGTTAAGAAACACCTTGGATTGGCATTCAAGCAATCGGAGTTGGATTCTACCTATTTTCTCGGCGTTTCCTTCATATTAAGGTATGTTAATACTACCTCCAACCTTGAATTAGTGTTCTTAAGGATATTAAAACATACTACCGGGATTATTAAGCTCCATAGATGACTTTTAACCGGACATCATGTTTTTGGAAGTTGGAATGTTCATGCTTTAGTTACCAGAGTTAAGAACATTATAGTTAGAATCTTGTTATGATGAACAAGTAAGGGAAGTTTTCTGAGATTAATAAACCGGTATTGAATGGTGTTTCCATAATGATCGTAGAATTAATATTGATATCTCTTTTGTTAGACGGACTTGAGAGAAGGATCATTGTAGGTTTTATTATATCTTGTAAAGGTGGATTGTTTACCGATCTTCAAAGATGATAGTTTGAATGTATTGATAATATTGATAACAACCTCAGATTTTTCGAACTACCTTTGAATATTTATAATCGAGATTGGAGTAAGTTTTATGATGGCATATTTAACCTTGAAATTTGAAGACATCAACACCATAGGATCATTTAGATTCGCATGAGTATTATACGTGTGAGTATAACGTACGTTAAGCACTATGCATTACGTACGATATACCTTCAGGCAAAGCAGTCGTCTGAGCTGAGAAGAAACTTTCAAATGCATGCTCAGCGTCCGTTAGGCTTTGTATCTTACGTACGCTAACTTGCAAACGTAACGTACGCTATGTAGGTGTGTAACGTATGTTATGAAGAGTACAGTTAGGATTCGGTCATATTTCGATGTTTTTCCTCGTGTGATTGATTGTTTACTTGATGATAGGATATTATGGATGAATTCCCTATGATAATCCAGTGTTGAGTCTTTTCGATCGTCGTTTTTATTGGAGTTCCGGATTGTTCCAATCAACCGTATTTTCGGAGTATTCGCGAGAGAATACCAAGGCAAGTACCTTGAGATACGATTTATAACTACGTGAAATCATTGTTGCTGAAGTGTATGAATCATGTTACGAATATATGTATATATTATATTGTAAATATATGTATTTATGTAGACATACATGTGTGTGTGTGTGTATATATATATATATATATATATATATATATATATATATATATATGTGTGTGTGTGTGTGTATGTATATATATATATATACACATATATATACGTATGGAGATGAATGTTGGGTGATTAATACCAATGCTAGTCGACGTACTCAACTTGGATTAAAGTACGAATCATATTCATAGAGGTAATATGGTAAGGTTTGTATTTTCGGTTGAGTTACGGTATAAGGATATATGTGTAGTGTTGATTGGTAGTGCTGAAGCCTTAATGTGTTAAGTCTTGATGAATAACGTGCGAGTTGTTGTTCATTTTGCGTGGTTATGGACTGACGAATAAATTGTTGGGATTCGGTGATTAAAATCGAATTACGCAGCGGAAAATAAACCGGTCCAACCGGATAAAACCAAACCCCAAAACGGACCGATCAAGCATCATATAAATGAATATAAATAACGAGGAAGAAAATCAAAGAATGCTTACCCTCGTAGTCCTTTGATAATATAATCTTCGAAGGAAAAAATCCGAGCAAGCCTTTTCTCGATTACCGACACGAACACGAATCCAATTCGTTGTAGCTTGTTGAATGATCCAACATCGAAAATGCTGAATGTCTCTACGTTATCACGCGTCGGATATTGATCGAAAAAATAAAATATCAATTTGTTCTCAAAGAACACAGCTAGGAATTGATACGGTATTTTTCTTCTCTTCTCTTCTTCATTTTCTTTCTCTCAAAGATGAACAAGAAAAAGAAAATAAAATTTTCTCCTCCTCCTCCTTTTCTCATGGCTGAACAAGGCTTTTTTGCGGGGGTGTGTTTTTCAACTCATAATTTGAGGTGTGAAAGACATCTCAATATATAATACAAATTGATATCAAAATGATTAGATTCCAAATCTCATGCATTTTGTCCTCAACTTTGTAAAATATGACTAACACACCCCACACAACACATGGTGAATTTCCAAGCATGAGAGAGGGGCGGCCCACTTGATTTTATGTGAGAAAACGAGCCGAGCCACTCGGTTCGTGTACCGGACATTCGCGTGTCTAGTCCGTTAAATACACTTCGTTTTATCCCAAATGTATTTATACTTAATTAATTAATCTAATTAATTATTTTTATCAAATACAAAATTATAATAATATATTTCCAAGAAATAATTATTTATGAATTAAATTAATTACCCGGTAATTAATTTCAATTCACTAGACCACATGATTTATCAAATAAATCAAATTAGATATCTAATATCCAATTTTAATGAAGAGATAATAAATACATATTTATCCATCCAATATCCTTGTGCGCGACTCCGTAGGTCCATCTTAGTCGGAAATGGGAGGAACCAAGGAGTACGGGTAACACTTAGCCAGTCTAGTGCTTCGTACCGTAACCCAACTAACAACGAATGATCGTATCAATCCAAAACCATTATGTCGTGAATACTGTATACGTATAAACCCTTCAATCATATGTCCCGGTCAAGTATTAGGGTCACGGTAAAGTCAAACCCTAGTGTAACTTGACTCTATGCTTTCTGTTAATGCAAACTGATATCATTGAGCTCTCGTGTATCAAATACAACTAGATCTAAATGCTTTGGCCAAAGACTTATAATCTCATTTGCCATTAACCGCATAGGACATTTACCTGCTCACTTACAGGAGAACGAATTTTATCTTGGTATTCAGTAGAGACTGCTACTTGCCCACTAAGTTGCATTTCGAGGTTGACCCCACACACCGGCGATTGGATCGAACTACTCTAATGACTAACTTAATGTCACAAGCACATCTCCTACTGAAACCTCAAGTCAAAGGTCCACGTATACCTATCACAACTTTTCGATCCAGTCATTGACAATCCCTGAGTGATATCTGTAACACCCCAAACTAGGCGGATATTATAGTGCCATGGACCCCCGACTGGGACCCACCAGGCGAATGAAAACGGATGAATTACACAGGGTAAAATGTAGTACCGAACCACATTACAACATCAATTACTCCGATTAGGAGTTTCATACAACACACCCAGTATAAAATAGAATACATGTGTATTTTATGTGACGATAAAATACACAACACTGAATGAAATGAGTATTCAAACGGAATGTTTGCAGCGGAATAAATAAAGGAAACATAAATGACTGAATAAATGACTGAACAGACTGGGGCCACCTTATAGTATCACTGGGACTCCTCGCCGTCACCGTGCTCTCCCCGTGCTTTAGCCTTGCCATGACACAGCAGTATCCCCCAGCGGTCGGCTACAGAACAACAATCCTCAAGAGTTGAAAATACACAATCATGAGTTATCCGCAATTATACAATATCCTGTCGAAACATACGCAATCAAACATGCTATATGAATCAACAAATGATACGGCTCAAAGGAATGGCGCCACACTACGTCCGGGATGGAAATGTGTCCGTGCACAAGCCACCAACGAGTATCGATCGAATACCCTTGTGGTCTTGTACCTAATCAGTCTCACGAAGCCATCAACTCGTGTGCACAGTCCAATGTGAGGCCACCAACCAACACACAACTATAATGTGCCCGACATGAAAATCCTACACATACCAACCGGCACGCCAGTGTGACCCGGAATGCCACAATATGACAAAAGTGACAACGAAAATGAATCATGACTCACCAAGATTAAATGATGGTGAAATGAATGACCGCTTAATGAAATGATTGGAACCGTCGTTCCTTATGACTGAGGTGATTATTTGACAATGACAAGTTTTGATACGGTTAATACAATGATGAATGAATTACGATTATGAATGAACAACCTCAAAAGGAATGAATATCCTTTTAACCGAGTAAGAATTAACTTACACAATACCGATGAAGAATGTCCGTCCACGAACAACGTCCTAAATGAAATGCCGGTCGCTCGAACAACCTTGAATAACAATAAGTACCGACAATCGTTCAATACACGTATCAAGCAAAAACGATCATAATCGATCCAAACGTCGATACAACAATATTCGAACTCGAATATATCGAAACCAACTCCAAGATGAGTATTTCAAACCATCAAAACACTTTCAATGATATCAATAATCCATTAGGAATCCATAATTCATGATTACCACAATATCAATCGGAAAATCCCCAATTAACCGAAGTCAACCCCAAGGGTTCGTGAAATAATTCCGAAAATAACCATTAAATCCATAGGAATATATTTATCCAAGGTATATAGTCCATATCTAACATATTCCAATGATAATCCAAGCTTACACGAAGGAATCGGAAGGAAAACCCAAAAATCCGAAATTCTAGATCCAAGAAATTAATACCTTTGATTCGGTGTTTTGGAGATGATGAAGTGATGATTAATCCAACTCAAAGACTTGAAGATGATGATTGATGATTACACCTTGAAGAACACTCTCTAAATCGCCCAAATCGCCCAGGCAGAAGCGGGAGGAGAGAAAAATATGACAAATGACGAAGTCGACTAAACTGTCAATTTATAGCCGATCGAGTTAGCGTGCGCTAGCCCATGCGTAGCGTGCGCTAACGAGTAATTTGGGTAGTCCGGTACCTTTGTCCGAACAAGGTAGCGCGCGCTACGTACCTTTTGTAGCGTGCGCTACAGCCATATCATTAGCGTGCGTTAATGCTCATAGTTAGCGTGCGCTCACGAATAATTTGATGCCCGATCGAATCCAAAAGCGCACGGCCTCGGCGACCTCGATAGCGTGCGCTACAACCATCATTTAGCGTACGCTATAATATCGATTGCGTCGCTAAAAACAACACATAGCGTGCGCTATGAATTAATCGATGCGATCCGGTAGCCACTGGACTCAACCTGATCCGTCCCTAGCGCGCGCTACTCCACGTACATAGCGTGCGCTACTACAACCCGTTAGCGCGCGCTGCTTACCACTCGTAGCGTGCGCTACGAATAACTCACTGCCGATCCGGTACCTTACGGATGCGGCCCTGCAACCTTAGCGTGCGCTAAAGGCCGAGTGGTAGCGTGCGCTACCTATACCCAATTAGCGTACGCTAAAGGAGTACGTAGCGTGCGCTACTCCTCACGCCTGATTCGCAACGAAAATGACAATGATGATAAACACGGCACGAAACTTCAATCAGATTAGTGATGAATGACGATTGATACACGATACAATTACTCTGAATGATGAATACCATGACTGAATCTGAGTGACAAATGATTAATAATGAGTGAAAATTACTGAGTATCAATTACTGAATGATATATACTGAATGATAATTACTGAATTATAACCAGGTATTACATACACCCCCCCTTAAAAGAATTTCGTCCTCGAAACTAAGGGTCAAACAACTCGGGATAACTCTCCCGCATACTATCCTCGGTTTCCCAAGTAGCCTCTTCGACTCCGTGTCTAGACAACTGAATTTTAACCAAAGGAATCATGTTATTCCTCAACTGTTTGATTCGTCGTTCTAAAACTCGCATAGGACGCTCCTCATATGAATGATCGTCGGCGATCTCGATTTCGTCGAACTGAAGTATGTGGCTCGGGTCGGCAACATACTTCCGCAGCTGAGAGACATGAAACACATTATGAATTCGGCTCAACGCCGGAGGTAAAGCCAATCGATAAGCTAACTCGCCTACTCGATCCAAAATCTCGAACGGTCCAATGAATCTCGGACTCAACTTTCCCCTCTTCCCAAAACGGAAGATACCACGACTCGGGGATACCTTGACCAACACGTGGTCACCAGCCTCGAACTCTAATGGTCGACGATGGTTATCTGCATATGATTTACGCCGACTCGAAATGTCAACAAACGACTCCTGATCAAAGCTACCTTCTCATGGGCGGCTATAAGCATATTGGGCTCGGTGCCGATTGATTCTGATAAGTCGTCCCAACACAACGGAGATCGACAACGACGACCATACAAGGCCCCGTAAGGTGCCATCTTGATCGAAGCATGCCAACTATTATTATACGTGAACTCGATCAATGGTAGTTGGGCTTCCCAATCATCTTTCCAATCGAGGACGCATGCCCTCAACATGTCCTCTAATGTCCGAATGGTCCTCTCGATTGTCCGTCTGATGAGGATGAAAAGAGTCTTGAGATTAAGCCGAGTTCTCATAGCACGATGAATGATTTCCAAAAATGCGACACAAACCGTCCGTCACGATCGGAAGCGATACTTTTAGGAGTACTGCAGTGCGATCGACTATCTCTTTGATGAACAGTTGAGCAAGTCTCTCGGGACCCCATGTCTCCTTGATCTCAAGGAAATGAGCTGATTTAGTTAAGCGGTCCACGATCACCCGGATCGTATTCATGCCACGACGACTCGTCGGCAAACTCGTGATGAAATCCATAGAAATGTCTTCCCACTTCCATTCGGGAATAGGAAGAGGTTTCAGATACTGCCGGCGATGTTCAATCTTAACTTGTTGACAGTTAAGCATCTCGAAACAAATTCGGCGACTTCTCGCTTCATATTACTCCACCGGTAATTTTGTTTCAAGTCCTTGTACATCTTGCTAGACCCCGGATGAACAGAATAAGGGTAGCATGAGCTTCTTTCAAAATCGAGTTTTTCAACTCGTCATTCGCCAAGACGCCTGACCGATTCTTAAACCTCAAAAGTCCATCCTCGTAGACCACAAATCCAGGGGCTTTCCCCTGAGCCACATCCTCTCGGATGCGCAACAATGATGGGTCCGAACCCTAATTCTCTCGAATTGCCTCCTCGAGTGACGATGAAATCTCTAACATACAAAGCTGCCCCTGAATTCGCTGAAGCCAGACCTCGATCTCGGGTCTAAGGAATTCCTGCTGAAGCTCCTTCTGAACTGTTAAACGGGCAAGCATCTGCTCCTGAAAGGACTTACGACTCAAGGCGTCGGCGACAACGTTCGCCTTGCCCGGGTGGTAGAGGATCTCGATATCATAATCTTTGATTAATTCCAACCACCGTCTCTGACACATATTTAACTCCTTCTGAGTAAATATATACTTTAAACTCTTATGATCGGTGAATATCTGACAGGTAACGCCATAAAGATAATGACGCCAAATTTTCAAAGCGAACACCACGGCTGCTATCTCCAGGTCGTGGGTCGGATAATTAACCTCGTAAGGTCTCAATTGCCGTGAAGCATAGGCAATAACCTTCCCGTTCTGCATGAGTACACATCCGAGACCCTGTCCGGACGCATCACTATAGACCACAAATCCTTCCGTCCCCTGCGGCAAGGAAAGTACAAGTGCTGACATTAACCGGCTCTTGAGTTCCTCAAAACTCCATTGACACGCGTCGGACCACGTGTATTTCTTATCCTTCCGCAAAAGGTTAGTTAAGGGTTGAGCGATTCAAGAAAATCCTTCCACAAACCGATGATAATAACCCGCTAATCCGAGAAAACTTCGGATTTCCTTAACGTTCTTCGGAGGTAGCCAATCTCGAATAGCCTCCGTCTTCTGAGGGTCGACACGAACTCCGTCTGATGAAATTACATGTCCGAGAAAAGTCACTTCGGACATCCAGAACTCACATTTGGAAAACTTCCCATAAAGTTGTTCTCGTCTCAACATGTCGAGCACTTGATGAAGGTGAAACTCGTGCTCCTCCCGGTCACGAGAATAAATCAAAATGTCATCGATGAAGACGACAACAAACTGATCCAAAAAGTCGATGAAAACCCGATTCATTAATTCCATGAATACCGCAGGTGCATTAGTCAATCCGAACGGCATAACCACAAACTCATAATGACCATAGCGTGTTGAACGCCGTCCTCGCGATGTCAGACTCTCGGATCCGCAATCGATGATATCCGGACCTTAAGTCGATCTTGGAAAATCTTGAAGCTCCACTGAAGTTGATCCAAAAGATCATCGATACGGGGTAAGGGATACTTATTCTTGATCGTCACCTGTTCAACTCCCGATAATCAATACATGCGGAATGAACCATCCTTCTTCTTGACAAACAACACCGGTGCTCCCCACGGGGCGCACTCGGTCGGATATAACCTTTCTCGAACAACTCCTCAAGTTGGTTCTTTAATTCTGCATTTGGTCGGGGCCATCCGGTGCGGTGCCTTCGATATCGGGGACGTACTGTGCTCCAACTCAATCGTGAATTCCACATCCCTCGTGGAGGCAAACCAGGTAACTCGTGCGGAAAAACATCGGCATATTCCCTCACCACCGGAATATCCGTTAACATTCTTGATGACTTCTCGGTTTTGGCCATATAGCACCAATAAGCGACACATCCACGATTGAGTAACCTTCGCTTTCATCAAATTAATGACCTTACCCGAACGGCGAGGATTACCTCCACGAAACACACATTCAACCCCATAAATGCGAAATGATAGTGACCATACGCTTACGGACACTAATGATGGCATCATGACGATCCATCCAATCAATACCCAAGATGATGTCGTCCCTCGGCAAAACTACCACGATTAGGTCCGGCCATACACGACCATGGCCCAGATCGGACAATTACGAATCTCACGATTACCGATAATTCGTCTACCATCGGGTAGGCCAATGACATAAGGCTCACAACTAGTAGCACTACCAAGGCGTAGTCTACTCAAACATGACTCGGAAATGAATGAATGCGATGCACCGGTATCAAAAAGGGTACACACAGGTTGAGATAGAATATCGAGTGTACACGAGATCATTCGGGCCTCGGGATCATCGATCTTCTTCATCTCATAAATTCGGGGCTTGCCGGCCCCGATCCGGATGCTCCCGTCGATAGCTCTTGGCTCCGCCTTTATTAGCTCTCGTCGTCTTGAGCAGCCAGTAAGTGGCTTTGATTACGCACTGAATGTCACAGGGCTTGAGATGACGCCGGAGTAGGTTTAGAGTCCCTACGGCAAAAACGGGCCCTATGCCCGGCAACCCCATAGTTGTGGCACGTGATACTGCTTCGGACATTTGGTGCTGAAATGACCTTGTTCTTCACGGTTGAAACAGTGATGGCGAACCGCCGCTCGTGATTGAGATTCCGCGGGTTTAGACGCCATGGGAGGTCGTTCGAAAAAGTAGAGCCCGCACGTGGTTTCTTGAAAGTGGCACGACTCCGTCGACGATTCTGATTCTTAGACTTCTTGCCGGTGATGAGGGTTGTTGCTTAGCAATTTCCTTAGCGATGGCTCGTAAGTGAGAGCTTTCTCAATGAACTCGGCAGTGGTACGGTTATGATTAAGCAAGCGAAGTCTCATACGGGGTTTCGGCCTCTTCTTTGAAATACTTGATCTTGTCCGCCTCGAGTGAATGATAGACGAGGCGAACGGAAGAAGTTCTGAAATTTTTCGGCGATGGCGAGAACATCATCATCCGCCGAAGGTCGGGAGTGAGTAATTCCGACAACTTGGCCTCCCGAGTGGGGCCGGATAGTACCTCTCCATCATGAGAGTCTTGGGCGATCCCAAGTACATGATCCGTCTGTGGGCTTCAACGATAACCACCATGAATGAGCGCTCTTACCAAGATAGTAAGCATATCGAAACTTTATGCCCTTCGGAAATCCACCATAGAAAATAACTTCTCGAAATGCTCAAGCCAATGGACGATATCCGCCGGCTCGGATGAGCCCTCAAAGGTAGGTGGTATTTGGCGAGAGATATCGCTAATGATATTGCTTACACCTCTCTTGCCTCGAGGTGGCGGCGGAGGAGCTGTTGATTTTGAGTAGTGGAGTTATGCATCGCCTCCATTAGTTGTGCCATCGAGTTATTTGGGCCATCATGCCCGCATAAAGGCAGTGGGTCAACTCGAACACCCTCTGACCGAGCCGTGTCCGGGTCGACTCACGATAGTGAATGATCGCGTCCGGTGAATGAGTGGCGGCGTCACCGCTCGATGAGTTAACATTATTCCTGGCATTCGCACGTGTATTCGCACGAGTTCTCGGGATTCGGCCCGCTCCACGGCCTCGTCCTCCACGTCCTCTGCCACCCTTTCCATATCAAGTGGAAAGTCATATGATGATTATATATCTCGCATGAGTATCAAATTATGTTTATATTATGAATTTATGAAAATGAGCATACGCGCTCAAATACAACGATTACATGAATGATTAATTGACGTGACATGATTATCGATAAAGTTCTTGAAATGATTATCTTGAATGAGTTAACAAAATTAATGATTTGATCTTTCGATCAACAATCAATAACGAAATGAATTGAGTGATTAATGAGTTAACGACCGTCTTGGTCAAAATGACAATGATGATTGAGGATTGTTAAGCGATGAATTATGAATGAATGATTAATGCCAGAAATTATATCATGGCATTAGAAATCTTACAGTTCTTGGTCTGATTGGCTCGGCATTTGCACAGGTCACACGTGACGCGAAAGTCCAATGATACTAGTCCGATGACGATGATTTCAAATGAGACATGACTTGGAGGGTAGTATTCAAAACCACGCCCCGATACCAACTCTGTAACACCCCAAACTAGGAGGATATTACAGTGCCGTGGACCCCCGACTGGGACCCACCAGGCGAATGAAAACGGATGAATTACACAGGGTAAAATGTAGTACCGAACCACATTACAACATCAATTACTCCGATTAGGAGTTTCATACAACACACCCAGGATAAAATAGAATACATGTGTATTTTATGTGACGATAAAATACACAACACTGAATGAAATGAGTATTCAAACGGAATGTCTGCAGCGGAATAAATAAAGGAAACATAAATGACTGAATAAATGACTGAACAGACTGGGGCCCCCTTATAGTATCACTGGGACTCCTCGCCGTCACCGTGCTCTCCCCGTGCTTTAGCCTTGCCATGACCTGAAAAACAGTATCCCCCAACAGGGTCAGCTACACAGAACAACAATCCTCAAGAGTTGAAAATACACAATCATGAGTTATCCGCAATTATACAATATCCTGTCGAAACATACGCAATCAAACATGCTATATGAATTAACAAATGATACGGCTCAAAGGAATGGCGCCACACTACGTCCGGGATGGAAATGTGTCCGTGCACAAGCCACCAACGAGTATCGATCGAATACCCGTGTGGTCTTGTACCTGTCGATCTCACGAAGCCATCAACTCGTGTGCACACCCAATGTGAGGCCACCAACCAACACACGACTATAATGTGCCCGACATGAAAATCCTACACATACCAACCGGCACGCCCAGTGACCGGAATGCCACAATATGACAAAAGTGACAACGAAAATGAATCATGACTCACCAAGATTAAATGATGGTGAAATGAATGACCGCTTAATGAAATGATTGGAACCGTCGTTCCTTATGACTGAGGTGATTATTTGACAATGACAAGTTTTGATACGGTTAATACAATGATGAATGAATTACGATTATGAATGAACAACCTCAAAAGGAATGAATATCCTTTTAACCGAGTAAGAATTAACTTACACAATACCGATGAAGAATGTCCGTCACGAACAACGTCTAAATGAAATGCCGGTCGCTCGAACAACCTTGAATAACAATAAGTACCGACAATCGTTCAATACACGTATCAAGCAAAAACGATCATAATCGATCCAAACGTCGATACAACAATATTCGAACTCGAATATATCGAAACCAACTCCAAGATGAGTATTTCAAACCATCAAAACACTTTCAATGATATCAATAATCCATTAGGAATCCATAATTCATGATTACCACAACATCAATCGGAAAATCCCCAATTAACCGAAGTCAACCCCAAGGGTTCTTGAAATAATTCCGAAAATAACCATTAAATCCATAGGAATATATTTATCCAAGGTAGATAGTCCATATCGAACATATTCCAATGATAATCCAAGCTTACACGAAGGAATCGGAAGGAAAACCCAAAAATCCGAAATTCTAGATCCAAGAAATTAATACCTTTGATTCGGTGTTTTGGAGATGATGAAGTGATGATTAATCCAACTCAAAGACTTGAAGATGATGATTGATGATTACACCTTGAAGAACACTCTCTAAATCGCCCAAATCGCCAAGAACCGACGGGAGGAAGAGAAAAAGATGACAAATGACGAAGTCTGACTAAACTGTCCAATTTATAGCCAGTCCAGGTTAGCGTGCGCAAGCCCTTGTGCGTAGCGTGCGCTAACGAGTAATTTGGGTAGTCCAGTACCCACTGTCCGAACACGGTAGCGCGCGCTACGTACCTTTTTGTAGCATGCGCTACAGCCATATCATTAGCGTGCGTTAATGCTCATAGTTAGCGTGCGCTAACGAATAATTTGATGCCCAGTACTGGAATCCAGAAACTGCCTGGCCTCTGACCTGACCTCGATAGCGTGCGCTCCAACCATCATTTAGCGTGCGCTATAATATCGATTGCGTACGCTAAAAGCAACACATAGCGTGCGCTATGAATTAATCCAATGCAGTCCAGTAGCCACTAGACTCAACCTGATTCGTCCCTAGCGCGCGCTACTCCACATATGTAGCGTGCGCTACTATAACCCGTTAGCGCGCGCTGCTTACCACTCGTAGCGTGCGCTACGAATAACTCACCTGCAGTCCAGTACCTTCTGGACTGCAGCCAGGGCAACCTTAGCGTGCGCTAAAGCTGAGTGGTAGCGTGCGCTACCTATACCCAATTAGCGTACGCTAAAAGGAGTACGTAGCGTGCGCTACTCCTCACGCACAGTTCGCAACGAAAATGACAATGATGATAAACACGGCACGAAACTTCAATCAGATTAGTGATGAATGAAAATTGATACACGATACAATTACTCTGAATGATGAATACCATGACTGAATCTGAGTGACAAATGATTAATAATGAGTGAAAATTACTGAGTATCAATTACTGAATGATATATACTGAATGATAATTACTGAATTATAACCGGGTATTACAATATCCATGTGACCGAATCGAGGTGAGTCGTGTTCGTGTATACTAATCTCACTAGCATACCTATAACGTGTGCTCCTACTAACCCTTAGTGAATACTGGCACTCAACATGTCAAAGTACACATTATACAAGTCTTGTCTAAACTTATTGCCCAGTTAAGTTTTATCGACTTGCGAACGAGTTAAGCATTCGAGCTCTAAACACTTCTAGTGCCTATCTCCTTATCTCCATAAGGAGTAGAATGTTTGCTCTCAAATGCAAGGACTATTATTCTATATACCAAATCACAATGCCAGTGATATACAATAATATAGAAATAATTATTGACTTGTTAAATATTCATAATTACAATACATATCCTTTACTCTCTCATCCTCTGAGTGGCATTCGAGGGCATATCCCTAACAATCTCCCACTTGAACTCAATGCCACAAACTATGGTATCTAATACCCATACTCTCCAGATGTCTCTCTAAGAACTTCTGAGATAGTGGCTTGGTAAGTGGATCAGCAACGTTATTTGCTGTGTCTACTCTCTGCAGTATAACATTTCCTTCCTGAACCATTTCTCTCACAAAATGATATTTTCTCGCAATATGTTTGGTATTGTGGTGAGCCCTAGGCTCCTTAGCCTGTGCAACAGCTCCGTCGTTGTCACAAAATAGCGTCACGGGCTTCTCCGCATTAGGAACCACTTGAAGTTCCTCAGTGAACTTCTTAATCCAAAAAGCTTCTTTAGCAGCCTCCGTGGCTGCCTGATATTTGGCTTGACATGTAGAGATAGCAGTCGAACTTTGCTTGGCACTTCTCAAAGAAACTGCCCCACCATTCAGAGTGAAGATATACCCTGATGTGAACATCTGAGTATCCATGTCCCCCGAAAAATCTGAGTCTGTATAGCCCATCACTCTAACTTCTCCACCGCCGTATGTAAGAACCAAGTCTTTAGTCCTCCTAAGGTACTTAAGAATGTTCTTTACAGCAGTCCAATATTCCTGCCCTGTATTTGACTGAAATCGAATTACTATGCTCACAGCATAGGCAATGTTCGGTCTAGTGCAAATCATAGCGTACATGAGGCTACCTACTGCCGAAGCATAGGGCACCTTACTCATTTCCTTTCTGTCTTCCTCACTTTGAGGACACATCTCTAGGTAAAGTTTTGCACTATGTTTTATACGAAGGAACCCTCTTTTAGAATCTTCCATCCTAAATCGCTTTTGGATCTTTTCTATATAGAGGGCTTGGAAAAGACCTAACATTCTTTTCGCTCTATCCCGGTAGAGACGAATACCCAGAATATAGGTAGCTTCTCCCAAGTCTTTCATTGAGAACTCTTTAGAAAGCCAAGTTTTCACAGAACTGAGCATTCCTACATCGTTTCCTATAAGTAGAATGTCATCTACATATAGTATTATGAACGCAATTTTGCTCCCACTAACCTTCTTGTAAATACAGGGCTCCTCTTCATTTTGGACTAAATCAAACTCTTTGACTGTCTCGTTTAAAACGAAGATTCCAACTCCGTGAGCTTTCTCCAGTCCATAAATTGCACGCTGAAGTTTTCATATTTTATGAATATTGGTTTGAGATATGAATCCCTTAGGCTGTTCCATGTAAATCTCCTCCTCGAGGAATCCATTTAGGAATGTCGTTTTAACATCCATTTGCCATATTTCATAATCTAAGTGGGCTGCTATGGCAAGAATCATGCGAATAGACTTAATCATAGCTACAGGCGAGAAGGTCTCAAAGTAATCGATTCCTTCTCTTTGGGAATAACCCTTTGCCACAAGCCTGGCCTTATGGGTATCAACCTTGCCATCTCCATCAGTCTTTCTTTTATAGATCCATTTGTTTCCAATAGGCACTATGCCTTTGAGATGATCTACTAAAGTCCAGACCTGATTAGCATGCATTGAGTCTATCTCAGCTTCCATAGCTTCTTGCCATTTTATGGAGTCAACATCTACCATTGCTTGGTCGTATTAGAAGGATCATTATCTTGACTACTTTCTGTCATCTCATGGACACCCAGTTCCTCTTGATGCAGATAGCCATACCTCTCAGGTAATTGAGAAATTCTACTAGACTTGCGAGGTTGTGTTTGTATTTCAGAAGGTTGGGTTCTAATATCTTGCATAGGTGTCTCATTTGGTGTTTCTTTTATTTCTTCCAAAGAAATATTTCTACCTGCCCCTCCTTCCTGAATAAACTGATCTTCCAGGAAGTGTGATTGTATAGCAACGATGATCCTATGATCTTCGTGCATGTAGAATAGATATCCCATGGAATCCCCCAGATATCCTATGAAACGACCTTTCACAGACCTAGTTTCCAATTTCTCTACTTTAGTCTTCTTGACATAAGCAGGGCATCCCCAAATCCTAATGTGATTAAGACTTGGTTTCCTACCTCTCCACATCTCATGTGGAGTCTTATGAACTGATTTGGAAGGACATCTATTCAAGATATGCATAGCAGTAAGGAGCGCGTAACTCCACAGATAAATAGGTAGAAAAGTATAGTTAAGCATGGAGCGAACCATGTCCAACAAGGTTCGGTTCCTTATTTCTGATACACCATTTAATTGTGGAGTATCTGGAGGAGTGAATTGTGATTCCTAGTTCTTTTAAGAATTCATCAAATTCGGTACTCATGTACTCACCACCCCGGTCTGACCGAAGAGTCTTAACACGGTTACCTGTTTGATTTTCACCTAGGGCTTTAAATTCCTTGAATTTATCAAAAGCTTCAGACTTATGTTTCATTAAGTACACGAATCCATACCTGGTATGGTCATCAGTGAATGTAATGAAATACTGAAAACCGTCTCGTGCCACTTCAAAAGGGCCACAGACATCGGTATGGATCAATCCAAGTTTTTCAGCAGCTCTTTCAAAAGTCCCTGCGAAGGGTAACTTCGTCATTTTGCCTTGAAGGCAAGATTCATAAGTTGGATAGGGATCTGATCCCAATGGACCCGTAAGCCCATCTTTCTCCATTTTATGAACCTTGGTCTGACCGATATAACGAAGTCTAAGATGCCACTTAAGTGCTTGGTTCATTTCATCCCTACCACGCTTCCTAGTTATAGTGTTCACAGTTGTTTTATTCTTTAGATTTAAATGGTATAAACCATTTAATAATGTAGCAGTACCAACCAATTTATTTCTAAAATAAATACGACAGGACCCATCTCCAATAAAAAAGTGAAATCCCTTTCGACCCATGACTGGAATTGATACAATATTTTTGTGCCCCTTGGGCAAAACAAGTACATCATCTAAAGTAAGAATAAAACCAGATTCTAAATCTAACATAAGGGATCCGATATCAGAAGCCTCGACATTATTCCCACTTCCGACGGTGACCATCACCTCCCCTGAATCCAGCTTCCTACTTCGTTCCAGATCCTGATTCATTGTACAAATGTGAGAACTCGCACCAGAATCAAGTATCCAAGAAGTAGAATATACAGTTACAGAACAATTTGTTTCTAAAACCAGTAGTTCCGTACCTGAAGGCGCATTACGGTCAAGCTTTGGACAGTACCACTTCCAGTAGCCTAACTCACCGCAGTTGAGGCATACATCCGTTTTCTTGGTCTCCTTGCTCTTTTGAACCATTGGGGCCTTGCCCTTTCCCTTGTCGATCTTGACTATTGGACCTAACTGCTTCTTGTTCTTTTTCTTCTTATTCTTGGACTTCCAAGTCCCAGAAGAAATCACAAGTGCAGCTTCCTTTCCCTTTGTCTTCATCTGAGACTGGGCAGTCGTCAGTTTGTTCATTATCCTAGCTAAGTTGCATGTAATCTCATTGCAGTTGAAGTTCATGACAAATTGTGAAAAGGAGTCAGGAAGTGACTGCAGGATAAGGTCAGTTTGGAGAGATGCATGCATCTGAAAATCAAGAGCTTCCAATCTCTCAATCATCGAGATCATCTTGAGGACATGGTCCCCAACCCTCTCTCCTTCCTTCATCCTGGCGCTGAATAATTGCTTCGATATCTCATATCAAGCAGTTCGGCTATGCTCTTCATAGAGCTCAGCCAGGTGCGATAAGATGGCTCTCGAAGACGTCATCTTTTCATGGGCTCGTTGAAGCTCATTGGTCATTGAGCCTAACATGTACCCTCGCACTCTTATGTTGTCTTTTACCCATTTCTCATGGGCATCGACATCTTCCTGATTGGCTCGGGTTCTTGCAGGAGCCGCTGGGATGTCCGCCTCAAAGACGTATCCCAGCATTTTCATAGTTAGTATAATCCTTAAGTTCCGAAGCCAGTCCACATAGTTCGGACCAGTCAGGACGTTCTTTTCAAGTAATATAGCGAGTGGGTTCATTGTCATATTGAGAGTTTTGTTAACTGCAGAGAATAATTTAAGATTTGTTAGTGATTGTTTAATCACGATCCGAGTAAAGAATTTAAGGACTTTCTTTATTCATAACTCGGCTCCCACTATTTTATCGATATTTACACACTCCCATGTTAAATCCGGAAGTATTGGGTGACTTCATAGTGGTGATCGGTTTCTTTACAAAGTTTAATAGAGGGCAACCCATAAGGTTTCTATTCTATTATTCTTTATAAAGTAGTGTCTAACACCAACCCATCTAATGGATGATTCGATTTTATTTTACCCCTAGTTCACTTGCCCTCAACCCATTCGGTTTCTATGGCTCGCTGAACTATCTAAGTTTAAACCGTCAACTCCTATTAGTCTGACAATTGAATCTTACCCGGCAACCCATACGGTTTATAGGGGTTTGATTTGTCACAACCAAAGGCATCTAATGCACTCTAGGAATTTATCAACTTTCCCCAAAAATATTACCCCGACATACTCGGAAGAATAATATTCCGGTTTAGATTTCAATTTTCCATGAGTTTGATGGAGGGTAGGAAACCTCGTAACCTTTATAACTTAGTGTTTGTAAGTGGGAGTATTAACGCGATTATATGTTACACTTTGCACATTAATCCGTTTATAAGCGCGGTTTGTCGGTTTGTTTGTTTGTCATACAATATGAAAACATACACAACCTAAAACTAACAACATGCAGTTCATGGACCGTTTCTAGAACAAAAACATCGTAATCTAATTACATGTCTTCGGTCATGAATCTTCGTCTTCTCGAGCGGATCTTCCTCCGGTCTTCGTCATTACATATAAATTTTACATTTGAAAAATTACATCCTATACAAATTTTTCTAGTAAAATAAATAGGCTCAAAACGGCCTTTACAACCCAATCGAACAAAACAAGTGATTCAAAACTAGGTCCATGAACTACATCCCCATTCAAAATTAATACAACAATTATATTAAAATAAATGGCAATAATGATTAATCTAAAATTGATCTAATCAACAAAAATTAATCCAACAATTAGAATTAATCCAATTAATTCACTTAACCTTTAATTTTAATTTGCTCCAGACAAAATAAATATTTCATTAAATTAATTCCCTTAAAATAAAATTACCATAATTATATTTTAGTCAAATTAAATCCAATTTAATTTGCGGAAAATTAATTTACCGAACGAAATATAAAAGCAGTCGGAAAACACAAGGCCGGGCCAAGCCCGTGGCCGGCGACTGCCTGCCCGGTAACCCGTGACCCAGCGTCCCGGTCCGCTAATTTTCCGGCTCATTTTTTTCATCCCGAATCCAAAAATAATATTTTTCTAATTTTTATATTACACAATTAAATCAGTTTTTCAAAAGAAAAATAGATTTATATTGTAACATAAAATCATGAAAAATAATTTTTAGATGAGCAATTAAACATCAATAATTAAATCAATTTTGATTCTAAATCATAAAAAATAATCAAGCATTCCAAATGCAAATATCGAATATATTATTGGATAGACCTCTCTCCGATACCACTGTTGGGATTCGGTGATTAAAATCGAATTACGCAGCGGAAAATAAACCGGTCCAACCGGATAAAACCAAACCCCAAAACGGACCGATCAAGCATCATATAAATGAATATAAATAACGAGGAAGAAAATCAAAGAATACTTACCCTCGTAGTCCTTTGATAATATAATCTTCGAAGGAAAAAATCCGAGCAAGCCTTTTCTCGATTACCGACACGAACACGAATCCAATTCGTTGTAGCTCGCTGAATGATCCAACACCGAAAATACCGAATGTCTCTACGTTATCACGCGTCGGATATTGATCGGAAAAATAAAATATGAATTCGTTCTCAAAGAACACGGCTAGGAATTGATACGGTATTTTTCTTCTCTTCTCTTCTTCCTTTTCTTTCTCTCAAAGATGAACAAGAAAAAGAAAATAAAATTTTCTCCTCCTCCTCCTTTTCTCACGGCTGAACAAGGCTTTTTTGTGGGGGTGTGTTTTTCAACTCATCATTTGAGGTGTGAAAGACATCTCAATATATAATAGAAATTGATATCAAAATGATTAGATTCCAAATCTCATGCATTTTGTCCTCAACTTTGTAAAATATGACTAACACAACCCACACAACACATGGTGAATTTTCAAGCATGAGAGGGGGGCGGCCCACTTGAGTTTAGGTGAGAAAACGAGCCGAGCCACTCGGTTCGTGTACCGGACATTCACGTGTCTAGTCCGTTAAATACACTTCGTTTTATCCTAAATGTATTTATACTTAATTAATTAATCTAATTAATTAATTTTATCAAATACAAAATTATAATAATATATTTCCAAGAAATAATTATTTATAAATTAAATTAATTACCCAGTAATTAATTTCAATCCACTAGACCACATGATTTATCAAATAAATCAAATTGGATATCTAATATCCAATATTAATGAAGAGATAATAAATACATATTTATCCATCCAATATCATTGTGCGCGACTCCGTAGGTCCGTCTTAGTCGGCAATGGGAGGAACCAAGGAGTACGGGTAACACTTAGCCAGTCTAGTGCTTCGTACCGTAACCCAACTAAGAACGAATGATCGTATCAATCCAAAACCATTATGTCGTGAATACCGTATACGTATAAACCCTTCAATAATATGTCCCGGTCAAGTATTAGGGTCACGGTAAAGTCAAACCATACTGTAACTTCACTCTATGCTTTCTGTTAATGCAAATTGATATCTTCGAGCTCTCATGTATCAAATACAACTAGCTCTAAATGCTTTGGCCAAAGACTTATAATCTCATTTGCCATTAACCGCATATGACATTTACCTGCTCACTTACAGGAGAAAGAATTCTATCTTGGTATTCAGTAGAGACTGCTACTTGCCCACTAAGTTGCATTTCAAGGTTGACCCCACACACCGGCGATTGGATCGAACTACTCTAATGACTAACTTAATGTCACAAGCGCATCTCCTACTGAAACCTCAAGTCAAAGGTCCACGTATACCTATCACAACTTTTCGATCCAGTCATTGACAATCCCTGAGTGATATCCATGTGACCGAATCGAGGTGAGTCGTGTTCGTGTATACTAATCTCACTAGCATACCTATAACGTGTGCTCCTACTAACCCTTAGTGAATACTGGCACTCTACATGTCAAAGTACACATTATACAAGTCTTGTCTAAACTTATTGCCCAGTTAAGTTTTATCGACTTGCGAACGAGTTAAGCATTCGAGCTCTAAACACTTCTAGTGCCTATCTCCTTATCTCCATAAGGAGTAGAATGTTTGCTCTCAAATGCAAGGACTATTATTCTATATACCAAATCACAATGCCAGTGATATACAATAATATAGAAATAATTATTGCCTTGTTAAATATTCATAATTATAATACATATGCTCTCACTCTCTCATCCTATGTGGCATTCGAGGGCATATCCCTAACATAAATTGTGTGAATTGATGAACTGATTTGAGAACCCCATGAGATGTTGTAATGATTCGCTTGTGACAGTGTTCTATAAATTGGGTCGAGGACCCCAAATAACGTTGAATTGATTTTCTTGTAAGATTGTTTTTCTCATGTTGGGTTGAGGACCCGAAGACTCTTGAAGTTATTTTCTAAAAGTATTCCCGTTCGATTTGCAAAACCCCAAGATAGCTCCAGTCAGCAATAACATTTTCAAAAGTATCTTATTAAAATATTTTCATTTTAAAAAGGGGGTTTTCAAACTAGATCTTCTGACTCATTGGGCTCGTTTGAAGTTTCATTGGTGCTATGTTCCGTAAACGAAATTGATGGTATGAATATCTTTCCCTTGTGTAAATGAATACTCTCTTGTACTGCTTGTGTGAATGTGTGGAGCATGTTAAGGCTTCGCGGCTGTTGAGTTTTCGTGTTGATATTTTTCGTATATCTTGTATGTTATGTACTTACACTAGCAAAATTCCAGTTTGCTAACCCCCGAGTTTTCGGGGGGTGGGTGCCTGTTATTGCGCTCAGGTTTCGCAGTTCGGGAGCAGTCACAGGATTAGCTTGGAAGGAGATGGAGAACAATGATGCTAATCGCACAGGGGTCATAGTCTTTCCTTTTGTTTCATCTTAGTCGGTATTTTCTCTTTTGGTCGAGTATTCACCCTTGTATGGGAGTAGTTTTCATTCATTAAATCAAGTTGTCATTTCTTTCCATGTTCAAGTTCATTATTGTCATTGAGTTGTAAATTACGTTGGTTTTTAAATTATTTTATGACCTTGACGGTCTGTCTTGTAAATATTTGACCCCGGTCGGTCAATCATTGAGTAGTCTTTTGAAGTTTAGCCTAGTAGATCCTTATGAGAAGGGTCTACGGCATGTAACATTCCCGGTCGATTTATGGGGGTGTTACAGATATGGTATCAGAGCTTAGGTTTGCGAAAAACCTAGGCCGTTGGGTCAAGTCCATGTCTTGTGTAAGTCGCGCGCGTCAGAGTTGTGATTATCGTGGTTCCAACATCATCTTCAAGCAATCTGTGATGGTAAGCCTCCCGAATCGTAAGTCCCCTTGTATACGTATTTGATTATATTGTGCTAATGTGTTTAATGTGAACTAAGGGTTAGAACTTGTTGGTGATTATATTTTTTTAGGATATTACCGGCTTATACGGTCCGAGTGAGAATGGTTACGTAGTATGCTTCGGAAGTCGAACATATTTATCGGTTTCTGCATTTCAGTAGAATAAATCTTTGAGTGTTAATTTTATCCGCTGCGTGTGTATTTTTAAATGACTTTTGGTATCTTGCAAACTTGTTATTTCATAAAAGCGATTCCCTAAACCGAGTTTTGGCATTTTGGTCTTGCACGTTTTGACTGTATTTTTATGACGGTATTTGATATTTTACAAATGATTTTGTGAGTTTTGGAAAATACTACCGTCATCGGACTTTTGGCATATTTTGAAATGGTTTTGTAAACGTTTTTTTAGCTTGGTAGGTTCCGGCGCGGAATCCACGGCGTATAATATTCCCGGGTCGAATCACGAACATTTTAAAGTGGTGATTTAAAATTTTCCTAACATTGTAAAATCCATGATTTAATGTAGTCATGTCAAATGGTCAAGTATTTTGGTGAAAAATCCTTTCGATTAAACAACTTGATAGAAGAGGAAAGATTTTCAATTTGTAGTATTTGAAACTTAATACCTTTGAAATATTTCAAATTAGTTACAATTCGATTTTCAATTTTCTTGTACACATTACTCGAAATTAAATTTTTTAGAATCATTGTATAAACTTCCTCTTCCAAAATAAAGGACAGTGTTTACAAGTTTTGAGCGCAACGTGACTCGGCCTCTGTTTAAAAAAATAAATTGTTTTCATTAAAAGCATATGCATAATGATCGTCCTAGTCGAAGGACTAGAGATTGACTTCAGAAAATTTCGTGCTTTACTATTACCGTTATTCTAAGGATGCTAATTAAACCTTGTGTTGATAATTGTGGTATACCGTACGACCGACTATTTGATAACGCTAAACAGTACTATCAGCATTAGCATGACGAGTCTTGGCGGACATAGACGTGATAATGGAAGTGGAAGCGGTGAGGTGGTTCGTGCGACAACGATTCATGTTACAGTGAAGGAGTATCAGGATCAGACGATATCCTATGAAACCTCCTCAACGACCGCGCAACGAGCGGAGAGAGGAGACCGAGGATATCTGGAAAAATTTTGGGCGTTGAAGAGACTAAGATTCCCAAACCCCCACATCATTCGAAAGCATCGTCCTCGCGGTCAGGAGTGAGCGCTGGGAATCCCAAGCCAGAATCGGTGACTCTCGGTAAGAAGAGAGTGTGATTCAACTGCAACCGTCCGGGACATATTCGTGTAAACTGTCCATCCCCACCCTTGACTTGTTACCAGTGTGGGTGTGAAGGCCATCGGGCGAAACATTGTGAGACAATTTCCAAATTGGCAAAGAATGCTACCCTGTTGGTGAGCAGAGCAAGTGACCGGGGAATGTCCCAAAACCTTATGTCTCCTGCTGAAGAGCCTAACATAGGCGAATGAAGATTTTGTACTATGTCCTAGTCGTTGCTGTTTCCAACAATCGTAACTTTGATCGTTTTTCATTTCATTGCCTTTCATTTCCAACTCCAGATGTTTTAAGTTTTGGGGCCGAAATGTCTTCTTAGTATGGGGGAACGTATTACCCGTACTCTTATTAGTATTTTCGGTGTTGGATGACTTTCATTGTTGGTGATTCATCTGTGATCCTCTGAACAATTTAAAACTACCATGTTCTACTTAGCCTACCGTCATTCGAACGAATTTCAGAGCCGTTTTGTTAGACTCCATGAATTATTGTGGTCTATCCACATCTGAACGTGATCCTTGCAAAATTTTGTTCGAAACTATTTGTTCCCACTCATGCATTTACCATTTCCAATGTGTTATGAACTTGAATGCGGTTGGTCGAGCTCGACACATGATTTCAGGACGTCTGAGCCGTTTCTGATTTTCATTAACTCTTGGAGCTTTTATCTCCAAACTCGTACTTCTCCACCTCAACTTCTCATGTTCACATATAATTGATCCCCTCGACTCACGTACCAGATACTTGCTAGGTCCAATCATTGTATTTCCAGAACCTTGCATTCGCGCATTGCTCGTGATGTTTTAGGGATGAGCAAGTAGTTATTTTTTTCTTGGTTGTTCCACCACTCTCTATTTTAAGTTTCGGGACGAAACTTCTTTTTAGAGGGAGAGTATGTAATATCCGGATAAATTATTGGGTATTTTCGTCCGTAATTAAACCCTGTATTACTCGAATTTGTGCTATCAATAATCGAAGTATGATCGTTTCCATATTCGTATCCACATGCATGATAATATCAACTTTTAATCCTTCACATGCAACTACGTCGTAACGTACGCTAACAAGTAAAGGTAACGTATGTTACGAGATATAGATAGCATACGCTAAGAAAGTCAATAATTGAGCAGGCTAGCTAGCACATGGACGGTTGGTGGTGGGCTCAGAAAGAATCCTGTGGATGAACCTGGACAGTTTTGAGGTCAACGGGTGTTAACGTATGCTAAGGTATGTAACTAGCATACACTAATGGGTGTACGTAAACGAGTATAGAATGAGACAGTAAGCTACCATTGAACGATAGCATACGCTAAGGACGTATGGTAGCGTGCGCTAAATCAATAACGTACGTAAAGCACTAAGGCTAACGTACGTAAAGTTCAAGACATTATATATATGGACAACACCCCATTCCATTTCACTTCGTCCCTTTCACTTGTACTTCGTTTTCCTTTGTTTCTAGAGAGTCTCCATCCATCTCAAACACCTATAGATTACTTATACTCGATCATTGAAGTTAAGAAACACCTTGGATTGTCACTCAAGCAATCGGAGTTGGTTTCTACCTATTGTCTCGGCGTTTCCTTCATATTAAGGTATGTTAATACTACCTACAACCTTGAATTCTTGTTCTTAAGGATGTTATAAACATACTACCGGGATTATTAAGCTCCATAGATGACTTTTAACCGAACCTCATGTTTTTGGAAGTTGGAATGTTCATGCTTTAGTTACCAGAGTTAAGAACATTATAGTTCGAATCTTGTTATGATGAAAAAGTAAGGGAAGTTTTATGAGATTAATAAACCCGAATTGAATGGTGTTTCCATAATGATCATAGACTTAATATTGATATCGCTTTTGTTAGATGGACTTGAGAAAAGGATCATTGTAGGTTTTATTATATCTTGTAAAGGTGATTGTTAACCGATTATCAAAGATGATAGTTTGAATGTATTGATAATATTGATAACAACCTCAGATTTTCCGAACTGCCTTTGAAGATTTATAATCGAGATTGGAGTAAGTTTTATGATGGCATGTTTAACCTGGAAATTTGAAGACATCAACACCATAGGATCATTCAGATTCGCATGAGTATTATATGTATGAGTATAACGTACGTTAAGCACTATGCATTACGTATGTTATACCCTCAGGCAAGGTAGTCGTCTGAGCTGAGAAGAAACTGTCAAATGCATGCTTAGAATGCGCTAGGATTTGTAGCTTACGTACGCTAACATGCAGACGTAACGTACGCTACGTAGGTATGTAACGTATATTATGAAGAGTACAGTTAGGATTCGGTCATCTTTCGATGTTTTTCCTCGTGTGATTGATTGTTTACTTGATGATAGGATATTAGGGACGAATTCCCTACGATAATCCAGTGTTGAGTATTTTCGATCGTCATTTTCATTGGAGTTCCATATTGTTCCAATCAACCGTATTTTCGGAGTATTCGCGAGAGATTACCAAGGCAAGTACCTTGAGATACGAATTATAACTATGTGGAATCATTGTTACTGAAGTGTATGAATTATGTTACGAATATATGTATATATTATATTGTAAATATATGTATGTATGTAGACATACGTATATATATATATATATATGTGTGTGTGTGTGTGTGTATGTATAGATATATGTACATACATATATATACGTATGGAGATGAATGTTGGGTAAATAATACCAATGCTAGTCGACGTACTCAACTTGGATTAAAGTACGAATCAATAGAGGTAATATGGTAAGGTTTGTATTTTCGGTTGAGTTACGGTATAAGGATATATGTGTAGTGTTAATTGGTAGTGCTGAAGGCTTAATATGTTAAGTCTTGATGAATAACGTGTGAGTTGTTGTTCATTTTGCGTGGTTATGGACTGACGAATAAATTTTGTGACTGTGTGCTTGATATTTGTAACAACGTGAATACTTGTTATGAGAGACGTCATATCCAGGTGCCTCTGAGGGCAGGGCGTGTAGTCCGGCTTGGTGTACGCTGCAATGAGCGGATCCATATGATTGGTGAACACCGGTGTTACTTAATACGCGAGCAAGGGGCGGCTCATGTGGGAGTGAACGCCGGCGCGGTGACATGTGCAATGGGCGGCCAATATAGTAGAGTGAATGCCGGTACACAGGTGTGCAAGGGAGGCGCCTGGCAGGCTTATTGGTAACGGATATTCGAGTGACAGCTAAGAACCGATACCAAACGATTTTCGAAATTCAAAGTTCCTTTCAACTCACTTTAAAATGTTGGTCTTGAAATAGACCGCGGTTCGTTTTTTCTGAAAGTTTGTTTCAACTTGTTCTAAACGTTGGTATCAGGGTTAATTAACCAAGGATATTTTACAAGATTTCCGAGGGTTAATTAATCAAGGGTCTTAAGCAGGATTTGTCGAATGAGAGATTGTGTCTTTGATTGATCTTGTGATGTTATTCTGTGAAATGGGTCGAGAACCCCGTGAAATGTTGAGATGATTGATCTTGTGATGATATTATTTGGATTGGGTCGAGAACCCTGTGAGATGTTGTAATGATTCGCTTGTGACAGTGTTCTATAAATTGGGTCGAGGACCACGAATAACGTTGAATTGATTTTCTTGTAAGATTGTTTTCCACATGCTGGGTTGAGGACCTGAGGACTCTTGAAGTTATTTTCTAAAAGTATTCGCGCTCGATTTGCAAAACCCCAAGATAGCTCGAGTCAACAATAACATTTTCAAAACTATCTTATTAAAATATTTTCCTTTTAAAAAAGGGGTTTTCAAACTAGATCTTCTGACTCATTGGGCTCGTTTGAAGTTTCATTGGTGCTATGTTCGGTAAACGAAATTTATGGTGTGAATATCTTTCCCTTGTGTAAATGAATACTCTCCTGTACTGGTTGTGTGAATATGTGGAGCATGTTAAGGCTTCACGGCTGTTGAGTTTTTTTGTTGATATTTTTCGTATATCTTGTATGTTATGTACTTGCACTAGCAAAATTCTAGTTTGCTAACCCCCGAGTATTCGGGGGGTGGGTGCCTGTTATTGCGCTCAGGTTTCGCAGCTCGGGAGCAGTCACAGGATTGGCTTGGAAGGAGATGGAGAACAATGATGCTAATCACACAGGGGTCAAAGTCTTTCCTTTTGTTTCATCTTAGTCGGTATTTTCATTTTTGGTCGAGTATTCAACCTTGTACGGGTGTAGTTTTCATTCATTAAATCAGGTTGTCATTTTTTTTCCGTGTTCAAGTTCATTATTGTCGTTGAGTTGTAAATCACGTTGGTTTTTGAATTGTTTTATGACCTTGTCGGTCTGTCTTGTAAATATTTGACCTTGGTCGGTCAATCATTGAGTAGTCTTTTGAAGTTTAGCCTGGTAGATCCTTGTGAAAAGGGTCTACGGCATGTGACATTCCTGGTCGATTTTTGGGAGTGTTACAGTTAGGTGACTGTTGTCACGATGATGTGTGATGTTATGTGGTTTCCTATTGGGTTGTTCACTCGGGGATGTCTCAAGAAGGCTCCGAGGTCCGTGGCTTACTAGCACAGGACGCGAATAACCCTTGGGAGGATGTCAATGTGGATAGTTCGGTTTTGGACCCCGTGCTTTGTGATTGGAATTGTATTTTGGAAATAACCTTTGGGCTGTGTCCCAAAATGGTTTTCGGAAGGCTGGGAATTATTTAAAACATGTTACTAGTTGTTTACCTTCATTCCTACCTTTCATAGTTTGTAGATTATATTGTTAGTCTTGCTTGTGTTCGATTGCTGAGGCCATTCTAGTGAGTACTCTGAGTATATGGTTTATAGTCCTTTGCATTGGAAGTCGGATATTACTACTGAGTGTGAGAGTTTTATTCGTTCACTCCGAGAGGGCCTGAGGAGGGATCTGCGCATTTTCCGGTCCGCTAACATTCGGATTAGCCACTCCGAGAGGGCCTGATGGGGCCGAGGAGGGATTAACGCATTGTCGGGTCCACGGTTAATCCGGGAGTATTTTTAGCCTTATGGCTTAGTGCATTTTGTGATATGTCCGGAGTATCACGATGTTTTGACTTTCCGTAATGCTTGGGGATGTAATACATATTTATCAGAGGTGCTTGGACTAGAATGGCTTAAGAATGATGTGTTGTGTGTAATTGGTCCTCAATTGTGAATTGAAGTCTGACTATAGTTTTCGTGATTATTTTCCAATCAAAAACTCCCGAGTTGTTTTCAAAGTGCTTACTTGTTCAATTCTACTTTCAAGACTTGAACTATTTTAACTAAATGAAACATCTCGGGAAGTCTTTCTAAATTAATTAAGTTATTGTATTCCCAGAATATAATATGTATGGCTTGTATTTGTATTTTATACTTGCACTAGCAAAACAGTGGAGTTTTTCTAACCCCCGAGTATTCGGGGTGTGGATGTATGTACTGCGTCTAGGTATTTGCAGGTTGCTGGGGAGCGAATCACATGATCGGTACGAAGGATGATGGAAGACGACGATACTAATCACATAAAGACCAGTCGTTGAGTATTTTGGTGGAGTCTTGTTGTTTGTCTCTCCATTGTATTGTCCTCCCGTTTTATGGGGATGTTGATATTTTCCAACCCTTGCGTGGGTACGAGTTATGAGAATCAATTTTGTATGTTTGATATGTTGTATTGTGGCAAAAGACCAAATCGGTCTAGGGGTTCTACTTTAGCCATGTTGGCATGTATGGTTTATCGTGTTTTTCTGTATTTAGCCTGGTAGATCCTCACCGAGAGGTTCTGCAGTGCTATAATATTCCTAATCAGTTTGGGGTGTTACAGAATATGGTATCAGAGCTTAGGTTGCAGAAACCTAGGCTGTTGGTACAAGTTGTGTGATGTCGAGTTTTGTCTTGTCAGATTTTGTCTGACTGAGTCGTGTCGCGATGCATCGTCTGAGATGTCGGTCGTGATTAGTATCAAGATGTAGCTATCATCTTCGTGCAATCTTTGGATGTAAGTCTCCCCTCTATATGTTGCATCTCGTGTCACACGAGCTTGTGTGATTTTTATGTTATGATGTGGAGTTAAATGTGAATCGTGAATACATACTCCATGATTGTTGATTCTCGCATTGTACTGGAATGAAGAGCGGTGCCGGTGTATATGTATATATGTATATATATATGTCCTTGTATAAATCATTTTTACAGGAGTAATGTTTTGGTGTGGCTACGCAAGGAGAGTTTATCAACGTGATATTTTGAAACTTTAAATGCTTCGGGAAGTCACGTAAATTTAATTATAAAACATTCTTCAAGAGAGGAAAAAGTTTGATTTCCTATGATGACCTCGAGACCAAAATTTTTTGAGAATTCAAACTACTCATATTTTGTTTTCATCTTGCATTGCAAATTTTCAGAATTTGATTTTTCAAACTCAAATGAGGTCTATCAAAAATTTACTTGAAACGTGATTTCCTCTTTTAACTTTTCGGTTATGAATTTCGGTTAGTAGGTATGTATTAATGATGTTATTATCATTTCGACTATAATGCTCGGAGTTGTAATTAAAGGGGTGGTGTGGACGCTTACTCGTTCGGTATGCACTCATTGAGATAGTTTTCTTGACCGATGTTAGATGTATTTTTATGCGCTTAATCATCATTATTTTATACCCATTTTTAGTTTAAATCTGCGTAAATGAGCTTTTAATGCATTATCTTTATATGTTTTGAAGGAAATTCGAGTTCGGGAGCTTAAACGAAGAAAAACGGGCCAAAACGACATTTTTTGGTCAGGGACCGCGGCACACAGACGCTGGGCCGCGCCACAGGAGGCGCCCAGAAGGACCCAATACAAAGCATGCAGGGGCCGCGGCACACTAATGCGGGCGCGGCACTTGTGAGGTCCATATTCGCAGCTCGCGATTTCGGCAGTTTGGAAGTCCGTTTCTGACCTAATTTTTGGACGCGTTTTTGAGGCATATGAAAAAGTATAAATTGGCATTGAAGGTCAGAATATATTATCATCAAACATAAGGAGAAAATACCGAGGAGCATAGAGCAGAAGCTAGAGACCGGAGGAATTCAAGTTCTCCAACTGTGTTTGATTTTTCTTATGCTTTCTTTAATTCTTTGTGTATTATTTTCTAGCATGTCGGGCTAGAACCCTATTCTAGGATTGTGATGAAACCAAGATTTTGACGGATTAACTCTTGAATTTTGCATTATTAATATAATTCCTTTTTTATTGAGTTTTCCCCAATTGTTCTTAATGCATTCAATTATGTGGCCTATGATTGAATTGTTTTGATTACGCAACTCGAATCGGGAGAGGAGAGTTAGTAGGAAAAAATTGGTGAGAAATGTTTTATCTTGTGAGATAGGAATATACTCATAGGAATTACGTGGCCCGTCTGAAGATTTTGTACTTTTTGCCTATTGTTGAAATAATTCACCTAGGAATAGAGTGATTTATTCATCTTAGAAAATTCTACTGACCTCGGGAGAGGCATTAGAGTATCATAGAAATCTTCGCCTTCAATAAATTGGGAAATTGCTTAATTCATATAAATCAAGAGTAATTCGGATTAATCGAGGCGGATTTTTCAATCCTAGATTATTCTCCTATTTGATCTTCTTTCTTCGAACCATCAATTTTATTAGTTGTTTTAGTTTATCACTTTATTGGTTTTCTTTAATCCTTGCACCATAAAATTTGACCGTTCAGATAAAATTAGAATACAAATAAATTGATACTTAGTACGTCAGTCCTCGAGGGAACGATATCTTACTTATCATTTTATTACTTGCTTACGAAAATGTGCACTTGCGTTCACCGAAATACATAACAAGTTTTTGGCGACGTTGCCGGGACTGATTGTTTTACTAATATCGATTTCAGTATTTCTAGTCTTAATCTGAATATTATTTTATTTTTGTGTAAATTTATTTGTTTAATTTTTTTTTTCCTTTCAGGAGTTTCGTTTAGTGCATGAGAAAATTCGGTGACGAAGGTCTATTACCTTTGGATATTGAACTCGAGCGCACTTTGCGGAAAAACAAGAAGGAAAGGCGTGAGATGTCAACAAAAGATACCATGGCCGATAACACAGAAAATCACGGGGTGGACAACCCTATTCAGCAAGCTCAACCGGCAATGGCACTCCGGGATTATGCATTGCCTCAAATCAACGTGAATTTTTCGGGGATTCGGCACCCAACTATCCAAGCAAACAATTTCGAGATTAAGACAGCTATAATCCAGATGGTACAAGCAAGCCAATTCTGCGGACTAGCGAATGACGACCCTAATGCTTATATCGCATCCTTTATCGAGATATGCGATACGTTCAAGAATAATGGAGTTTCTGATGACGCCATTCATCTACGGCTTTTCCCATTTTCTTTGAGAGATAAAGCCAAGTTTTGGTTGAATTCACTTCCGCCGGGCTCTATCACGACTTCGGCGGAGTTAGCACAAGCCTTTTTGGCTAAGTTCTTTCCGCCGGCAAAGACAGCGAGACTTCAGAATGAAATAACGACCTTCGGGCAATTTGAGATGGAATCGCTTCATGAAGCTTGGGAGCGATACAAGGATATACTAAGGGGATGCCCACGTCATGGCCTACCAGATTGGCTCCAAATCTAGACATTCTATAATGGACTAAGTGCTTCTACACGCACTCTTGTTGACGCAGCCGCTGGAGGAGCTTTAATGGGCAAGACGATGGCGAAAGCTCATTCTTTATTGGAAGTAATGGCTGCAAATGCTTATCAGTGGACTTCCGAACGTGTGAACCCAAAGCGAGTTATGGGAGATTCCGACAACGATCCAATCTCTACATTATCAACCCAAGTTGCAGCACTAACTCAACAATTGCAAGCTTTTTCACATACCCCTTCTACCAATACCATGGAAACGTGTAATTGGTGCAACGGGTCTCATCCTAGTGCTGAATGCCAAGTTGGAAATCCTTTCGAGCAATCTCCGATGGAACAAGCTCAGTTTGTGGGGAACGGAAATCGGCAGAACAACCCATATTCCAACACTTACAATCAAGGGTGGCGAAATCACCCAAATCTTTCATGGAGGAACGAGCAAGCTTTAAATAAACCTCCGCAAGCTCAATTCGCGCAACCCCCACAGCAGCCCCCTCAACCACCGAAGGTATCTTTGGAAGATGCTCTTGCTCAAATGGCGGCTAATACGAGCCAGTTCATGACTAGCACGGAGACCACTCTACAAAATCATTCCGCTTCTATCCGAAACTTGGAAGTACAAATGGGCAGATCGCAAATTTATTTTCCTCTTGACCTCAAGGTGTATTACCTAGCGCCACCGAGATGAACCCCAAGGAAAATGTGCAAGCAATCGAGCTACAAAGTGGAAAGGAGCTACAAGAGCAGCCTAAGAATAGCAAGGACAAGAGCAACCACAGTGAGAAAACAAAGGACGAGGAACCCAAGCCAAAAGCAGTGTCGACTACTCATCCCACTCCATCAATTCCATTCCCATAATGCCTACAAAAGCAAAAATTGGACAAGCAATTCTCCAAGTTTCTTGGCGTCTTCAAGAAACTACATATCAACATTCCATTTGCCGACGCCTTGGAACAAATGCCGAGCTATGTGAAGTTCATGAAAGAGATCTTATCGAACAAAAGGAAGCTCGAAAAGTATGAAATAGTGGCATTGACGGAAGAGTGCAGTGCTATTATGCAGAAGAAGCTCCCACCTAAATTGAGGGATCCGGGAAGCTTTACTATTCCATGCACTATTGGAAATTCGTCCTTTGACAAAGCCTTATGTGATCTAGGAGCCAGCATAAACCTTATGCCCCTTTCCATTTTTAAGAAGTTGGGTATTGGGGAAGCCAAGCCGACGATGGTCTTTTTGCAATTAGCTGACAGATCTATCAAGTATCCGAGGGGAGTAATAGAAGACATTTTGGTCAAAGTCGATATATTTATCTTTCCGTCCGATTTTATTGCACTCGATATGGAGGAGGACCATGACATCCCAATAATCTTGGGAAGACCATTCTTAGCAACCAGCCAAACTTTAATTGATGTGGAAAAAGGGAAGCTTACTCTACGAGTTCAAGAAGAGCAAGTTATTTTCAATATATTTCGATCCTTACAATATCCTAGTGATGTTGAGAACTTTTTTCAAATTGACGTCATTGACTCGTGTGTAAGTAGAGCTTTTCGGGAGAGCTATCCATCAGATCCATTGGAGTCCGTTTTAGTTAGGTCCGCTTCCGAATTAAATTCTGAGCATGTAGCCTATTTACGACACATGGATGCTTCCCCACCATTTTTCACTCGTCGACCATGTGAGGAGCTCGGAAGTTCACCAACTCGACCCGTCCCATCAATCGAGAGACCCCCAAAGCTGGATCTCAAGCAGCTGCCGAATCATTTAAAATATGCATTTTTGGGACCGGACGATTCCCTGCTAGTCATTCTTTCGGCCACTTTGGCGGGGGATCAAGAGGAGAAATTATTGAGGGTTTTGAGGGAGTACAAATCTGCCCTTGGGTGGTCTATTGCGGATATCAAGGGAATCAGCCCGTCCATTTGTATGCACAGAATTCTGATGGAGGAAGACTACAAACCATCTGTGGAGCATCAACGCCGTTTAAATCCAAATATGAAAGAGGTGGTAAAAGTCGAGGTTTTAAAACTCCTCGACGCAGGTATGATCTTTCCTATTTCTGATAGCAAGTGGGTAAGTCTGGTTCAAGTTGTGTCAAAGAAGGGTGGGATAACGGGTAAGCTTGGTGGGGCCTGAACCTTCGCGGTTGTTTCCCCCAACACCTACATCTCAGTAGGTCAACGACCATTGGATGGTTTCATTATGGGGTAAGTTTCGTAGGGCCTGAACCTTCGCGGTTGTTCCCCCCAACACCTACAGCTCAGTAGGTCAACGACCATTGGATGGTTTCGTTTTGATACGGCTTCGTGCCGTGGCTTCGGCCTTCATTGTTACAGCTTCGGGCTGGTTTGGTTCATCTTCATGTAATTCATTGTGATTCATATTTAATTCAGTTCTGGTTTGGTTCATGTCGTACTCTATGATTATGATTCGCCGTTGGGCACTTATGTTCTAACCTGTTGACCAGGTATTAATAGTATGCTGTGGGCATAGTGTTTCATGAATGCTCGGTTCCTACCTTGTTTTGTGAGCATCTCGAATTATTATTATCATTGTACCGTTTCATTCTGCCTTTGGATGCATATCATGTTATTCATGTATTTGATGTTCATTATCTGGATGACTGACCCCCGTAAGTGCGGAACATGTTTTCATGTTTTAGGTGCTTGCGAGGAGAGAGTTGAGACACAGGGGCATGATGATGGCGACGGGGCATTCGATCGATACTAGTCCGAGTTGTTCATGTTGGTCAGTCAGTTGGAGTGTTCCCCAGTTTGTCAGTCATTGTCATTATGTATTACCCGAGCAGATGCTCGTGGGTGTGGTTGTATTTTCATTTTTGGCCATGTAGGCCCACTTTTGTCGTTGAAATTCCCTATCCGAATATTGTGTCGGATATCATAGTAGGGACTGTGATCTCCCTTGTTAGTTAATTTGATGTAATTTAGTCATGTTCGCCTGGTGGATCTCCTGGCGTGGGGTCCACATCACTGTAATGACCAAATAGGATTTGGGGGTGTTACAGTAGCGCCCGCTAACTGGTAGTCCAGAGGCAGTCCAGGAGCTACTGGACTGGGACTGGAGTCTCGCTAGCATGCTATGGTTGATAGATAGCGCACGCTATCTTCTTCCTAGTGCACACTAATTGTTCTTACTAGCGCACGCTACCTGGTAGGTGCAGACCAGTCCAGGAGCCACTGGACTGGATTCGTGAATCTTTAGCGCACGCTACGCATATTGGCTAGTGCATGCTAACCGTGTTATAGGCAGTATGTTTTGGAGCGTTGACCCCGTTAGCGCGCGCTAATGCAATGTGTTTAACGCACGCTAATAACTGTCCAGTATATATACTGGACATCAGCCTTCACTTTGTCACATCTCACCCTTATTCATCCTTTTCCGACGGGAGCGATCTCTTGGAGGGTTTTTGGGAGATCTTCATCACCAAGCTTCATCTTGAGGTGGATTTAGGTATGTATAATATCATCTAATCATCTTCTTGGCCCAAATCAAGGTATTCTCTTCTTAAAACCCTAGTTCTTGAATTTTGGGGTTTTCTCATTGCTTCTTCGATTTAATCCGAGGATGATGAATCAATTATGTAATTCTTGTTGTCTTGGTCATGATCTTGGGATTATTCAACTCATTCATGATTTTATATCACTAGGAACATAGTTCTTGATTCCTTTAAGAAACCCTTAGATCCTTGTTGTTCTTAGTGTTGATTTGGATTCCGATTAGTTTGTTGATTCGTGAGGGTATTATTCTCGTAGTATTCGGGGGACTGTCGAGATTCTTGATCGTTATTTGGAAGCTCAAGTGCTGCTCGAACCCGTCCATTCGTCGTTCTATTGCTCATGGTTTTGAGGCAAGTATCTTGCCCAAACACTTCGGATTTCGTAAGATATAATAATTGGTGACTGTCTATGTGCAAATTGAATATTTTATTGAACTTACAAAAGAATCGATATATATTCTCGATAAGTGTTTTCTTCCAAAATTAACTTGAGTGTTTGAGAACGAATGTGTCGTTCTGAGAATGGGTATTAGTATTGTATGTTGTGCCTGGTTTTCGTGTGGTACTGTTAGGTGACTGTTGTCACGATGACGTGTGATGTTGTGTGGTTTCTCATTGGGTTGTTCACTCGGGGATGTCTCAATGAGGCTCCTCGATCCGTCGCTTACTAGCACGGGATGCGAATAACCCTTGGGAGGATGTCGATGTGGATATTTGGGTCTTGGACCGAATTGTATTTTGGAAATAACCTTTGGGCTGTGTCCCAAAATGGTTTTCGGAAGGCTGGGAATTCTTTAAAACAGTTTACTAGCTGTTTACCTTCATTCCTACCTTTCATAGTTTGTAGATTATATTGTTAGTCTTGCTTGTGTCCAATTGCGGAGGCCAGTCTAGTGAGTACTCTGAGTATATGGTTTATAGTCCTTTGCATTTGAAGTCGGATATTACTACTGAGTGTGAGAGTTTTATTCGTTCACTTCGAGAGGGCCTGAGGAGGGATCTGCGCATTTTCGGGTCTGCTAACATTCGGATTAGCCACTCCGAGAGGGCCTGACGGGGCCGAGGAGGGATTCATGTATTGTCGGGTCCACGGTTAATCCGGGAGTATTTTTAGCCTTATGGCTTAGTGCATTTTGTGATATGTCCGGAGTATCATGATGTTTTGACTTTCCTTAATGCTTGGGGATATAATACATATTTAGCAGAGGTGCTTGGACTAGAATGGCTTAAGAATGATGTGTTGTGTGTAATTGGTCATTAGTTGTGAATTGATGTCTGACTATAGTTTTTGTGATTATTTTCCAATCAAAAACTCCCTGGATTCGGAGTTGTTTTCAAAGTGCTTACTTGTTCAATTCCACTTTCAAGACTTGAACTATTTTACTAGAATATGATATGTATTGCTTGTATTTGTATTTTATACTTGCACTAGCAAAACAGTGGAGTTTTGCTAACCCCCGAGTATTCGTGGGGTGGATGTCTTTATTGCGTCCAGGTATTTGCAGGTTGCTGTGGAGCGAATCACAGGATCGGTATGATATATGATGGAAGACGACGATACTACTCACATGAAGACCAGTCGTTGAGTATTTTGGTGGAGTCTTGTTGTTTGTCTCTCCGTTGTATTGTCCTCCCGTTTTATGGGGACGTTGATGTGTTCCAACCCCTGCGTGTGTACGAGTTATGAGAATCAGTTATGTATGTTTGATATGTTGTGTTGTGGCATAAGACCAAATCGGTCTAGTGGTTCGAATTTGGCCGTGTTGGCATGTATGGCTTATCGTGTTTTTCTGTATTTAGCCTGGTAGATCCTCACCGAGAGGTTCTGCGGCGTTGTAATATTCCCAATCGGGTTGGGGGTGTTACATGTAGCCGCGAGTGGTTAATCCAAGCTCGGGCGAGCCGAAAAGTGTGTGTGCCAGGCCTTGAGAGTGTGTGTGTGTGTGTGTGATGTTTTGTGCTGTTATGCAAGATTTGTCATAGGCCGAGAAGAAATTTTAGAGAGAGAGGTGTTGTTAGAGAGAGACAGAGGATAGAGAGGGACGAGAGGTACAGAAGTGAGAAAAGAGGATTACCGGCCGATCGATTGTGAGGGTACTTTTTATACCCACTAGTCTTTAGGTTAAATTCAATTAAGCCCTAGAGTTTCCAATATCCTTTCGATTTTACCCCAACCAGCTTTTAATTTCTTCAATTGACCCCATATAGTTTTATATCTTCAATTCAGTCCTATTTTGGCCCAAACATTAATAATGTTAACTCTAAAACTAATATTAATAATTAGTTCAATTTTATGTATATATTTTTATTTTCAGTCAGTATATCATAATATTTTATAATAATTAAATTATTATTATATGTAGACATTAACAAGGATTTACGGGCTTAAGACTATGAGTCAAGCATCTTCATATTCAAGTTCAAGCAGCATCATTTATTCAGGTGAAAATTTTCATTATCACTTTAATTGCTTTAATTGGATTGTATATGTGATATTCTATTTATGTTTAAAATTGATGATATACGTTGTAAATCAGGCTCACTTGCGTACGTGTAAAGAGGCTATCTTAAGATATATGTTGTGCGGGGACACCTGCACAACCTCAATATTCACGTGTGTGCTCGATTCATGTTATATGTGGTATTGTGTGTATGTATTCATGTTGAGGAAAATATTATAGATAGAATAATCATTTAAATGCTTTCCATGAGATTGTATATTACTGTGATATGTGTGATTTCCACAAGCTGAAAGAAGCTCACCCCCATATATATTGATCCCGCAGGTTACATCGAGGCGGATGGACGAAGGAGGGAGCCAAGAGGGCATATGATGATATTTTATTAAACGATGTATTTTTCGTGACTCATGTTTTTTTTTGGAATATTTATTTGAGGAAACTCTTGATTAGTAATAATAATTCATATATTGTCTTTCTCCCTAATTATTATCTCTTATCTATGACGTGTTATTGCCTTAATTAAAAGGTAATTATAGTCAGTATAGTGACTCGACTTTGTAGGCGAGAATTTCAATATTCTCAAAAGAATTTATTTTTCGTCAAAATTTACCTTTTTACTTATTTCCCCTATAATTGTCCCTAGAAAGTCGGGGCGTTACATAGTGGTATCGGAGAGTGTTTTACCTTTCTGTAGACTCACTAAAATATAAAAATATCATATGCTCTCAGCTTCGCCACTTCGTCACTCCGTCCAAGGTACCGAATTTCAATCATTATTCATGCATCCATCATTTCATTTTATTTACCTGATTGTATATGTATATGCGAATTGTTAGAATGGCCAAACCTATGATGACAACACATAAGAGGATTCCTGCTACATTTTACTCGCGTCTTCTGGCACGCAAGGATTGGTGGGACGATCCGAGTTTACCAGAAAATGCACTGCACTATGTCATCAACAGGCTGAGAAAGTGGTTGCAGTGTAGGAAACAAGGTTCCGTAACGCAAAAGCTGAACCACCTAATGGAGAAGTTACTGGATGATTGGGGTTATTGCATCTTCCGGCTTTGGAAAGAGTCCATAAAGAGATCACCAGAAGAGCGAGAGACCGCAGATGATTTCCAATTCGTAGTTGGGCGTTTATTAGATATGTACGTTCGAGATGCGATACCAGCTGCAAATTGGAGTTCCGACTCTACGGATGAAGAAGACCCTTAGGAGGATCCTGAAGAAGACCCCGAGGAAGATCCATACGAAGTCCCCGATGAGAGATCAAGGGTAGACCTCGCAGAGAATATGAAGGATGTTTTGATGGCAGACATCGAGTCTGATGATGACGTACTTCGTGGATTGATCCGCGGCCCCTATTCCTGTTATAGAGATTATTAGCAGTGACGATGAGGAATAGCCGTAGGCTTAGTTCATTTTATTATATAACTATTATGTTGAGATTTCCAGTGGATGTTTCCAGTTTCATTTCTTTAAAACATATTATATAATGAATATCAGTTATTCTATTGCCTTTATATTTTTATGTGTTGTGACTATTATATGCGTTCTACCAGTATATTCTTATTCTTTATTTCTCGCACAGCGTCGACTAATAGGTTTTACAACTCGTTGGCTGACACATGGCTAACCGTGGAAACCACAACGCTCAACCCACCCAAGATCAACTTTTGGCTGGATTGGCCACGTTACTTCAAGGCGCAACCATTTTACCGCCTAACAATCCTGAGCGAGCTCAAGCTCAAGTTACCAAGCGGTTCAATCATTTCAAGCCGCCCGTCATTCTTGGTCATGAGGAACCAGTAGCAATAGAAGAGTGGTTGTTGAACCTAGACAGCATCTTCGACTACATGGCATGAACCGATGCTCAGAAGGTGTCGTGTGCCATGTTCCAGCTCAAGGAGGATGCTAGGACATGGTGGGTTGGATTGTGGAGACTCAAAACCCAAGAGGAGAAGGATGCGTTCACTTGGGACCAGTTCAAGGAAACAGTTATGGAAAAGTACTACCCGAGGGTGTACAAAACCAAGATGCAAAAGGAATTCCTCGATCTGACCCAAGGAGAAATGTCGGTCACCGACTATGAGCACAAGTTCAACCACATGTGCCGTTTTGCTCCTCACATGGACGATACGGATGACATGAAGTCTCAGAAATTCCGAGATGGACTGCATGACCAGATTCGTCACCACTTGGCTGGTCATGGGCGTCTGACATATAATGAAGCAGTTGCAAGGGCCGAGGACATTTCTGCCAGTTTAGATGTGGATAAGGCAAGAGCACCACCAGTCGCAGCAGATAACAAGCGCAAGTGGCACAATCAAGGAAGTGGTAGTAAGAAGAATGTTAAGACTAGGTTTTCAGGGGCGAAACCCCAGTCCGATAAACTTACATGTGCTACTTGTGGCAAAGGAAATAAGGGTACCTGTATGCTTGGTCAGAATCAGTGCTACTTATGGCGTGAGGAAGGACACATGGCCTCAGCACGTCCTAAGAAAGGAAAAGGTCCACGCAAAAGTGTGCAAGGTCAAGGCTCAAGAGTTAAAGATCAAGTGTATAGCATGGCCGAGGCCGAGGGAGAGACTGAACCCCAAACCATGTCAGGTATGTTGTCAGTTGCAAATATTCTTGTTTTGGTGTTGTTTGATATGGGTGCATCTCATTCATTCATCTCTAGGAAGCTTTGTACTATGATTGGTTCTAGAAGTAGTAAAGCTCCTAGATCTCTATTAGATAGCATGCCTTCGGGGGGAGTAGTGCGAGTAGACTCTATAACTAACAATGTGAAGATAGAGATTAACGAACATAGCTTCTTAGCTGACTTGCACATAGTTGAACTTAGTGATTTTGATGTTATTTTGGGTATGGATTGGTTGGACAAACATAGAGCTGTAGTTGAATGCTCCAAAAGGAGGGTAACCTTATGTCCATCTGTTGATCTCAAGACCGTATTCGAGGGAGTAAGACACTCTAGTACCCCGAAGGTGATTTCAGCCATGAAAGCTATGAAGATGTTGAAGAAGCGCAGTTGCCAAGGATTCCTGGTGAATGTGATGGGAAAAACAACTTCAGAGAAGATGGTAGCTGATGTTCCTGTCATCGAGGAGTATCCAGATGTTTTTCCTAAAGACCTACCAGGAGTCCCACTGAATCGTCAAGTTGAGTTCTCGATCAATTTAGTGCCAGGAGCGGCACCAATATCGAAAGCCCCTTATAGAATGGCGCCCAAGGATTTACAAGAGCTGAAAGTGCAACTTCAGGAACTTCTTGACTCTGGATTTATCCGACCGAGTGTTTCACCATGGGGTGCGCCAGTACTCTTTGTGAAGAAAAATGATGGAAGTTTGAGGATGTGCATAGATTATTGTGAACTTAATAGACTCACGATAAAGAATAAATACCCACTTCCTAGAATAGAGGACCTATTCGATCAACTTGGAGGATCACGAGTGTTCTCGAAAATAGATTTGAGATCCGGATATCACCAACTGAGGATTAAGGATGACGATATCCCGAAGAGAGCATTTCGAACTTGATATGGACATTATAAGTTATAGTGATGCCATTTGGTTTGTCTAATGCACCAGCAGTATTCATGGACCTCATGAACCGTGTATTTCAACCTTATTTGGATAAGTTTGTCATTGTATTCATAGATGACATACTTGTGTATTCAAAGAGTAAGGTTGAACATGAGCAGCATCTTAGAACAGTATTAGGAATACTGTGCAAGGAGAAGTTGTATGCGAAGTTCAACAAGTGTTAATTCTGGCTTAACCGAGTTGCATTTTTGAGACATGTGATCACTTCTAGGGGAATCGAGGTTGACCCGGTTAAGGTAGAGGCAGTCAATGATTGGAAAGTACCGAGTAATGCAAATGAAGTTCATAGCTTCTTGGGTTTAGACGGTTATTATCGGAGATTTATCGAGGTATTTTCGAAGATAGCTGCACCAATGACTATATTGACAAGGAAGGTGGAAGTTTTCTTATGGAATGAGAAGTGCGAAAAGAGTTTCCAAGAACTTAAGCGAAGGTTGACTACATCACCAGTTTTGACCATTCCCGATCTGACGAGAGAATTCGTCATCTACAGTGATGCATCCAAGCAAGGCTTGGGATGTGTATTAATGCAGGAGGGCAAGGCAGTTTCCTATGCTTCGAGGCAACTAAAACCACACGAGCTGAACTACCTTACTCATGATTTGGAATTAGCAGCGGTAGTTCATGCCTTGAAGATTTGGAGACATTACCTGTATGGAGGTAAGTGTGAAATTTATACAGACCACAAAAGTTTGAAATATATTTTCACACAGAATTGAATATGAGGCAGCGCAGATGGCTAGAGTTGGTCAAAGACTATGATTGTACAACCCATTACCACCCTAGTAAAGCAAACGTAGTTGCTGATGCACTGAGATGTAAGGCTAGAGGAGACCTAACCTGTATGTTGACCAAAGAGGAAAGCTTGGTCAAGGAATTTTCAAGAATGAACCTTGAGATGGCTACACCATCGAAGCCAGTTGAGTCGTTATTGGCTAGTTTGATGGTACAACCAATCTTGAGGAAGCAGATCAAAGAAGGCCAAGGACAAGATGACTTTTTTGTCAAAATGAAAGAACGTACTCTTTCAAGTGAGAATAAGGGATTCAGTGTGTCCGATGATGACACAATGTACTATGAAGGGAGGATTTGTGTGCCCAATGTTGTCAATTTGAGAGGAGCAATATTGAAAGAGGCACACAATACTCCATATACAGCACACCCTGGAAGTACAAAGATGTACCATGACCTTAAGGGGAAATTTTGGTGGGAAGTTTTGAAGAAAGATGTGTAATATCCGCAATTTCGAATTTCGGTAATTTTCTTTTTTCGGCGGAAGTTCATTTTGGTGACTCGCTCATGACCGTTTCGTCATTCCTAAAATAATTAATTCTGCACTTTTTGTCATCCGAGTTCATTTCGGTGTCGTTTTGTTGAGTTCCGTGTCCTTAACCGACTTTTTCACGTGGGAGTTCGACTTTGTAAAGTCACCATTAATTCTTGAAAACTCCAAAACTTCTGAATCTTTGCGATATTATAGATCATCAAGTAAGCTTTCCAATGGTTCAAACAGTGAGTCAATCGGAGTTCAGACGAAGGAGTTATGGTCGAAATATCCAAGACTGCACGATGTGCCTTTTTGGTGTTGGAGTGGACTGTACCGTGTGCCGCGGCACACTTCGACTGGGCCGCGGCACTAAGCTGATTTCTGGGCATTTTTTTTGGACCTGGGCCGTGGCACACTTGTCCTGTGCCGCGGCACACGGGCTTTTTCTGCACTTTTTAGCAGATTTTCGAGGAGAAACATTCATTTTCTCCTCTCTTCTTCCTCCTACCATTCTAGGCGATTCTAAGGGCGATTTTGGGCGATTTGAGTGCTCCCAAACTTGTAGAGATCATCCACCTCAAGTCTTGTTGTAGATTTTCGACCTCTACTTGAATCCTTCATCCAAATCAAGGTATTTTGGCTTGAATCCTTGTTTTTGTAGATTTGGGGATTTTCCTTTTTGATTTCGATTCCAATCCGTTTTTGATCAATTAATTGTTGTATAAACGTTGTTTTGAACTTGTTCTATGGATTGGATACTCGTATCTTTGGTTCGTTCAACCCGAGGGGTTATTTCTTTGTTCTTGAAGGGTCTTGAACATTTAATGTTCGATTAAATGTTCGAATGAGTTCCCTTTGATAGTTTGTTGGGATTTCCGTTGTCTTTGGCCTTGATTCTCGTCGCAATCATGTTTTATTATTCCTTACGGAGGATTATAGGTGCTCGATGATTCCGATGTTGAATTCCGTTGGTGATTGATGATTCATGTGGTGTTTTCCCGTAGTAATTTCGGTGCTATCGCGTTCTAGATAGTGTTCGGGAATTTGAGGGCTACCCGGCCGTATCCGTTCATTTTTCCATTGCTCGTGATATCAAGGCAAGTACCTTGCCCATACTTTTCTTATTTTATGGATATGATGATCGGTGATCATCTTGGTGTGTTTGTTTGGTTGTTTGAAATGAAGTTTCAAAAGATTTCGGTTTGGCCTCGTTAAAGGCTCTCTTTCAAAACGCGCGTGTGTTTTGTGAATGGTGTGTTTGGGAATTGATTATGATTTGATTATTTTGAATGTTGAAGGATTTGATGATGATGATACTCCTATTGTTTAAAGTTATGGAGTCGTGTATTCCGTATTTAATCTTGTTATTGTGTTTTGAAGAGTTTGATAATGGTGTCGAGTTAATGGCCATCTCTAGTGAGTATTCTTAATGAACTTACATTCTTAGCATGTTAGTATTGCATGAGTAACGTGTGTGTGTGTGTATGCTCACTACGGGTTAGATCCGACGGGGTCTCGGTAGGGGTCCACAAGAGACGTGGATCGACGAGCTTGCTTTTAACCACTACGGGTTAGATCCGACGGGGTCTCGGTAGGGGTCCACAGAGACGTGGATCGACGGTTAATTGTGGTGCATTTTGCAAATGTGATTTGATTATGGCATTTCCGGAAATGAGTGCTTTTTGAATGGTTTTCATGATTGCATGCATCGACTAAGTGTGTAAGAGGTAAGTTGTTCGTTTGGCTTACTTGGCTAAGATGGCACTAGAGTATTTTGTTGTTTGTTTTAAATCCTTTATTTGTGGATTTTGATGTTGGGAGACGAACCTTGTGGTCGTTCTTTGTACTGTGAGTTGATGAGATTTGGGGCTAAAATCCCAATGGTTTTGTAAAGGTCATTTGATGTATTTGGGGCTAAAATCCCAACGGTTTGGTAAAGGTCATTTTTCGGAAAGTAAACCTTTGGGGTGGTGACCCCTTTTGTCTTTTGGATTTTGAAAAGTAGGATTTGATAATCCTAAATTGTTTTCTATTAAAACTCTCGATGGCATTCTAAACCGTTTTATAAATCATTTCCATTGATTTATGATAATTTCGATTTTGAAATGTTTTCTCGAACTCTTGCCTCGGGAAATACTTTTCGTTTTGTTTGGATCTTTGAGGATTCCTGGTTATTGTTATTCGTGGAAGGTGAATTGTATGGCTCATATTTGCACTTTGTTCTTGCACTAGCAAAACAGTGGAGTTTTGCTAACCCCCGAGTATTCGGGGGGTGGATGTCTGTTTTTGCATTCAGGTTTTGGAGCATAACACAGGGTCGGCACGAAGGATGATGAAAGATGATCGATACTAATCACATGAGGAACCGTACATCGTGTATTGGTTCAGTTGTACTTTATTTTCCGCTGCTATATTTTTTTCCGTTGTACGGGTGTGGTTGTATTTTGACCCCTGCGTGGGCATGAGTTGTATTCGAGTTGTGTGTTTTTATTGAAAGGCCAAATCGGTCTACTGAGTCATTTTAGCCTTAAAGGCATTGTCTAGATGTTTCATGTTGTTACTAGCCTGGTAGATCCTTGAGGAAAGGTTCTACGGCGTGTAATATCCCTGAGCGGATTGGGGGTGTTACAAGATGTGGTAGACTTTGTCAGAAAGTGTATAGTTTGTCAGCAAGTGAAAGCAGAACACCAACGCCCCTTTGGACTACTTAAATCACTTCATATTCTGGATTGGAAATGGGAACATATTACGATGGACTTTGTGGTAGGTTTGCCTCGAACGGAAAAAGGAAACCACGTTATTTGGGTTGTTGTGGACCGACTCACAAAGTCAGCTCATTTTATCCCAGTTAAGATGAATTTCCGAATGGATAAGTATGCTCAACTATACATTAGTGAGATTATTAAGTTGCATGGAGTGCCAGTCTCTATAGTATCCGACAGGGATACTCGTTTCGCATCGCGTTTTTGGGAAAGTTTGCAAAAAGCCTTGGGAACGCAGTTAAATTTTAGTACGGCCTATCATCCTTAGACTGATGGTCAGTCTGAGAGGACCATTCAGATTCTTGAGGTTATGTTGCGAGCATGTGTGTTAGACATGGGTAATAATTGGGAACGACTGTTGCCTTTGGTAGAATTTGCTTACAACAACAGTTATCAGTCGACGATCGGTATGGCACGTATGAAGCCTTATACAGTAGGAAGTGTCGATCACCACTGTATTGGGACGAAGTAGGTAAAAGGAAAATCTTGGGTCCCGATATGATTGAACAGACAGTGGGTGTGGTGGATAAGATTCGTGAGAGGATCAAGATAGCACAGGATCGCCAGAAGTCTTACGCCGACAAGCGTAGGAAAGATCTCAAATTATGTGTTGGCGACAAAGTATTCCTGAAGGTATCTCATACCAAGGGAATTATTCGTTTTGGTCCAAGGAGCAAGTTGAGGGAGAGATATATTGGACCGTTCGAAATTCTTGAACGAATTGGAGAATTAGCTTACCGTTTGGCTTTACCCCCAGAACTTTCGGCCATGCACAACGTTTTTCATGTATCATTGTTGAGGAAGTATGTGCACGATCCCAGCCACGTCATCAACTATACCACCGTGGAGGTGAACAAAGATCTCACTTATGAAGAACAACCAGAATTTATTCTTGACCGGTCAGTCCGGCAATTGAGGAACAGAGAGAAGGTGTTTGTCAAAGTCCAATGGCGTAACCACAGTAAAGATGATGCCACTTGGCTCGTTATCCAAATTTCTTCAATCGAGGTATGTCATTTATTTACGAGGACGAAAATTTTTCTAAGAGGGGTAGGATGTAATATCCGCCATTTTTTATAGAATAATATTATTATTTACAATAATATTAATAATGCATTTTATTTCATTTAATCTCATTTTATTACCGAGTGAGTAAGGCTCTGTTCTTTTGGACTGAATGAATCAATCAATCAACTAAACTAAATCGAATCGAATCGAATGGATCTCGAATCGAATCAATCGAATCGAATCGAATCAATCAAATATATATTAAGGGTAAATAATAATAATAATAATGGTAAATAATAATAGTAAATGTAATCAACAACAACAACGATAATAGTAATATTATTAGTAATAATAACAATAATAATAATTAAGATTATTAATAATAAGAAGAAGAATAAGAATTGAATCGAATCGAATCGAATGGACTAATCGAATCAATAGACTGGCCGAATCGAATCAAAATCAAAATAAGTCCAAAAAAACAGGGCCTAATTGTTGTACAATTACTTTAACTACACGTACAAGTCAAACTCATGTAATCTCATTTAATAAGATCATAGACATTTTCATGATATCTCACATGTTCAAAGCCTGAGTCAATTTCTCAATTTAATTTCAGAAATATTTAATATTAGTCATTGTTATTAATATTATAATTATTAAAGGTATTATTATTAATAATAATATTTATAATAGGAACCATATTAATATTAACGGTATTAATATTTTTATCTTTATCATTTCTATATCATCATTTATATTACTCTCGATATTATTATTATTAGTATCGTTATTATTAATATTATTACTACCGTTACTATTATTATTTTTCTTATTATTGTCATTATTATTATTATCATTGGCCCAAATATATTTTTAGTAACCCAAACTAATAATTAAAGCTCATAAATTACCCTAACCCTAATTTTTACACAGTATAAATACATTATGCAGTACAAAATAAAATACACTATACAAATCAAACACAATCGCACGACAGAAGAAAAAGAATACATCTGCACACAACTTCTCTACCGAATCTGCAACCCCATCTTCTCCAACTCTTCCCAGCAAGGTAAACCCTAATTTTTTTCCTTCTACAATTTTCAATCTTACACGCACAAGAAATCAAATCCATAAAACTTGTTCAGTTAAATTTTACTAGCAGCGTGATTTAGATTTTTACATAAACCTTCAAGTTCTGGGATACCATCAAACCAATCTTCCCTTACGATCCAAACACACCATAATCACCAAATCACGGTCAGAATTCATAAAACCCAACTTATAGCCCGAACCCATATCTATTCAATGGCCTGAATCAGTCATATCACCCCTAACCAACCTACTTCCTCTGCTATACATAACCACCATGAGAACCCGATTGATGTCAAAACCTGAAATTGGGCCGAGCTCGGAACTGAGCATCCGAAACCCGAAATCATCATCAAGGTCGGCCTACCTTTCCAACCATAGCTCTAATCCACTCATGGCCGAATCCCAAACACCAAATTTCGGTTACAAAATCCAACAACACGGCCTGGACTCAGTAACCCTGATTTCGTTCTGATCCCGTATGCACATCCTCGCCCTAGAGTCGCACGTCACCACCGAAACTACTAGTTCGGTCGCAAGCCATCGTCGCCGCCGTCCTATAGCCGCGACTGGTTAATCCAAGCTCGGGCGAGCCGGAAAGTGTGTGTGCCATACCTTGAGTGTGTATGTGTGTGATGTTTTGTGCTGTTCTGCAAGATTTGTCATCGGTCGAGAACAAATTTGAGAGAGAGAGGAGTTGTTAGAGAGAGAGAGAGACAGAGGATATAGAGAGGGATGAGAGGTACAAAAGTGAGAACGGAGGATTAGCGGCCGATCGATTGTGAGGGTACTTTTATACCCACTAGTCTTTAGGTTAAAGTCAATTAAGCCAAGAGTTTCCAATATCCTTTCGATTTTACCCCAACCAACTTTTAATTTCTTCAATTGACCCCATACAGTTTTTATATGTTCAATACAGTCCTATTTTGACCAAACATTAATATTAACTCTAAAACTAATATTAGTAATTATTTCAATTTTATATATATTTTTTTATTTTCAGTCAGTATATCATAATATTTTATAATGATTAAATTATTATTATATGTAGACATTAACAAGGATTTACGGGCTTAGGACTGTGAGTCAAGCATTTTCATATTCAAGTTCAAGCAGCATCATTTATTCAGGTGGGAATTTTCGATATCACTTTAATTGCTTTAATTGGATTGTATATGTGATATTCTATTTATGTTTAAAATTGATGATACGCGTTGTAAATCAGGCTCACCTGTGTACGTGTAAAGAGGTTGTCTTAAGATATATGTTGTGTGGGGACACCTGCACAACCTCAATATTCATATGCATGCTCGATTCATGTTATATGTGGTATTGTGTGTATGTATTCATGTTGAGGAAAATATTACTGATAGAATAATCATTTAAATGCTTTCCATGAGATTGTATATTACTGTGTTATGTGTGATTTCCACGAGCTGAAGGAAGATCATCCCCACCTATATTGATCCCACAGGTTAAACCGAGCCGGATGGACGAAGAAGCGAGTCGAGAGGGCATATGATGATATTTTATTAAACGATGTTTCTTTCGTGACTCATGTTTTTTTTGAAATATTTATTTGGGGAAAAATCTTGATTAGTAATAATAATTCATATATTATCTTCCGCCGCAATTATTATCTCTTATATATGATGTGTTATTGCCTTAATTTAAAAGTATTTATTTTAGTTAGTGTAGCGACTCGAATTTGTAGGCGAGAATTTTAATATTCTCAAAAGAATTTATTTTTCGTCAAAATTAACCTTTTTACTTATTTTCCCCGCCCCTAGAAAGTCGGGGCGTTACAACGAGACTCCTTTACAAAACAACGATCATTGAACATGCAACGAAACACACTAACGGACAACACCAACGATCCAAATCGAAAACAAGCAAATAACAAAGCACGACATACGATTACATAAATACAGGAACCACGTATTCACTTTACATCATAAACATGGTAGCACGATACCAACACGTATCAAGCAACGAGTAAATAATACCAACCACTCGACAACAGACAAATAATATAGTGCATAAAATGACAAACAATTCAAGATAACCGAAAATGAAAATCTGAGGTATTACAGCGTCGGGGTTGGTACGCCATGAAGAGTACACTCAAAGGTTGCATATGTTTGGGTGAACATGGCTTCATCGATTTCGTGATCGATTTCTCCATCAATATTATACAATTGTTGACGATTTGGGATACATTGGGACTTCTGAGGATCAACTTCATCTTTGCTAGTAATTGTGGTACTATCATAATAGATGTTTTCATGTATTGTAACATCTTCTTCAGAATATTGACTTTTATTTTCAACACTGGGTGGAGGTTGATGTTGAGCTTCAGATTGAGGCTCTCGAATTTTGTACTTTTATCGTACAAAACTGGATATTTTGAATTTTTTGGGGGCTGAAGCAATATATTTTCCTTTGTCAGAGATCGACATAATGATAAAATAAAAACTAAGGGAGTATATTAAAGTTTAGAAAAATGAAAATTTAGAGAGAGAGAGAGGGAGGGAGATCAGATTGAATGGGAGAGGCATGAGAAATTAGGGAGGTCGGAGGGTAATTATAGGTTGTGGTTTTATTTTATTTTAAGATAGTCGTTAGGTCCTACCAGTCGGGTTTGGGTCCAACTCACCAGATCCAACTATCGGATTATTAAAAAAATCAGATTTTGCGCTAGATCGCATTGGTCCAACCCCCGAGGGTCACAGGTCCATAATATGAAGACCCGGACCCCATCCCTGTGTACCTAGGATACAGGTCCGATTCGAACTAATGACCCGAATCACGCAGGTTTTCGCCGGGTCAGCGGGTCAACCCGATGGATCCAAGTTGACTGGGTATCTCTAGTTCGGAAGAGAAATATTCTCCCCTAGTTTCCCCAATCTGAGGTTGATCAAGTCAAAGCTCGAACTTAGTGTGTAGCAGAAAGCCAAAGATCTTTACTTTTGGTTCATACTAGCAAGAGCTCCTGTGGCAGTAACACTTGATATGCATGAATGGTCAGCCACCAAGAACAGGAATAATCTCCAAGGGAACGGAGTTGTAAGCCACCAGAAGTACCAAAAAAACGTGTCGGATGTAACACCCCAAATATCATAAGGGACATTACACGTCGTAGAACCTTCACAAGGTCTACCAGGCTAACATATGATACGTAATCCACATAATAAATCTCGTAAGACACCTTAATAATAATATGTAGGGCTGCGGCCTCGGCCAAAATAGTTTAATTCAACACCAACAAAACATAATTGACATGTATTCAATTTCCCACGCAGGGGACTTTAACAATATTTGAAAGACAACCAGACTAACACGACACCAAGTAAACATAATAACAAGTCATCCAACACAAACTCGAGCCTCATCATCATGCTGGGCCATCCTTTGCATGCGTATCCCGTGCCAGCTCCTCAACTCGACCGATACCTGAAATGCATAAAATGTATTTTCCCCGTTTAAGGGGTTAGCATTCAAATAGATATTGCAAGTACACAATTACACTACATTATATACAGATACGATTCAACACGGTCATCTCATTTGGAAGCATTTGAAAAATCATATTCCGGAATACCACATTTACATTAAAACGGTAAATCATCTCATATCAATAATACAACCATCCACAACTAGGTAACCTGTGGCCGTACCCCTTAGTATCGACCCCCAGATGCCCCGTCGAATGCTCCGGGTGGGAAACCACTTCCGCGGCTGTACTCCTTAGTATCGGCCCCTAGATGCCCCGTCGAACGCTCAGGGTGGAAAAACAACAATTCGCACACACAATATCATAATTCATCATTCGCACCACAACCACAACACACATAACGAAATGTAATACATGTACTTTCCTTGAATAAAATGGCGCGAAGGAGATGGCGAAAGAAAAGGTTTCGGTCTGAACAATCTTCACAAACCCGCTCCTATTACAATAATGATATACAAACAATCTCAATATTGCGGAAACGTAGGAATTCATCCTAATTCTACCCGTTGGGACAATTCGTCGGTCACTACGAAGTCATAATCGATTCTAATCTATTAACAGTGAAAACCTAGAAGTTTAATCCGTTAAACTATATTGAAAGCGAGGGATTACGACTATACAATCGTAATCTAACAACTTATCGAAGCTAAATCGGGCTCAAAGGGTAAAATCATGTCAAAATCCTAAAATCCCCAAAAACTAGGGTTTTAAAGAAATATACCTCGATTCGGACGGAGAAAGATGATTACGATGATGATAAATCTCACTTGGAACACAACAATCGGCCTCTCAAGGAATTCAATGGATTGCTCTGGGAGAATCATTCAAAATCGCTCAGAAGAACTCACATCGCACACAAGGGAGGAGAAAGAAAGAAATAACGTGATTAAGGTCTGCTCAGGTTTTTAAAACCTGATGACTCGTTACCTACGTTAAGATACTGAGGTTGGCGTACGTTATGCCTCTTACGTACATAACGCTCAGGTGTTAGCGTACGTAAGGGCTCGGCAGAACAATCTGCCCAAATCACTGAAGCCGATAATGTACGCTATTCTAAAGGTTAACGTACGTTACCAGTACTAACATAGCGTACGTAACATAGCATGCATAACGTATGTTATGCATGCAGTCATCCAGTACCTGAGTGCAGTCCAAGGTTCAAGGAGGTATAAAAATCAAAACGCAACACAAGATGGGATCCGATGACAGAATTACGAGGTATTTGCAACGACAAAACTAAGTGCTGAAAGAAAGTACGATTCCGACTACTGGGAGGTTGGAAATACGACAAAGGAGATAAAATTCCCTAAAATTATAGGAAATTACAAAAAGGCCCAAACGTCCGAAAATCACAATACCATGTCGGATTAACAATCCGAAACTCACAACATGAACAACTCAACCATACGAACTCATGGAAACAAAGAAACAGCAAAATCGAACGAGTTTTATGAGAATTGAACGTACATACGACAAAACATAACTCAAAACGAAAATACGTAAAAACATCTCCGAAACTCGTCCAAATGGAGAAACTCCAAGATCAAAATAGATTCAGAATTACAGAACAGTAGCAAGTAAGTCATCCGAAATGATCATACACCAAAAATAGAAATTACCAAAAATAGAAAGCTCGGATATTACATTCTCTCCCCCTAAAAATAAGTTTTGTCCCAAAACTTACAATGCGAATAACTCGAGGTATCTCGACTTCATATTCTCTTCCGTCTCCCACGTGGCTTCCTCGGATCCATGTCTCGACCATTATACTTTAACCAAAGGAATGGTTTTGTGCCTAAATTGCTTCACCCGACGCTCTAAAATTTGAATCGGCCTCTCTTCGATGGTAATGTCGGCCCCCAACTCAATATCTCCAAAATCAATAGTATGGCTAGGGTCCGGCACATACCACCTAAGCTGGGAAACATGAAACAAGTCGTCGATCCGGGGCAAAGGGTACTTGTTTTTGATGGTCAACTTGTTTAACTCTCGATAGTCGATGCATAAACGAAGCGATCCATCCTTCTTGTTAAAAAAAAGCACACGCGCACCCCAAGGCGATGTGCTCGGTCGTATATACCCTTTATCTAACAACTCCCCCAACTGCTTCTTCAATTATAACATCTCCGACAGTGCCATATGGTATGGCGCTCGAGAAACAAGAGCCGCGTTTGGCTCTAGATCAATAGGGAACTCAACTTCCCACTGCGGTGGGAATCCCGACAAGTCATTTGGAAATACGTCAAGATACTCGTTCACAACTGGAATCGATGACATATCAACTCCACCATCTTCTGATTTCATAGCGTAACACCAGTAGCGTACACAACCCTGGTTCAGAAGTTTCATCGCCTTCAAGGCGCTAATCACATTTCCCGATCTACCCGGCTTACAACCGACGAGAGTTTGCTCTGTGCCATCCTCGGCCACTATCGAGATGGTACGAGTCTGATAGTTCATGATAGCACCGTGACGATCCAACCAATCATCCCCGAAGATCAAATCCTCACCCTTAAGGTCTACAACAATGAGATTCGAGGGCCAATCCCGACTCCCAATCCTCACTGGGCAATCCCTAACTTCCTGGTTCCCAACCATACGATCCCCACTAGGAATACCCACTATTAACGGTTCACACTCATACAAGCAGTCAATACCGATGCGACATACACAATACGAAGCAATAAAAGAGTGAGTAGCATCCAAATCAAAAAGCACCGAAACTGGATGCGAAAGGATCTGAGTGGTACCTGATGCCACCAGAACGTCTGCCTCCCCCGTGCATCTCATCTGATACAAACGAGGGTGGACTGATCTCGAACTATATGCAGCTCGGCGGTTCGTCTGTCCCCGACCCCTACCACGGCCCGAACTCTGAGGAACCAGAGTGACTGGAGTCTTCTGATCGATGCTAAGCTCCTTCTGAACGGCAGTGGTAGTCGGAGCTCTGGAGGCTCTGGTATCCCTCTCGTAATGAGCTTCCCGGTGCCAGGTCTGTCCGCAAGTAAAGCAAGTAACTAAAGGAAATGAACAATCCTTCACCAAATGCTCATATTGGTTGCAGTTAAAACAAACTCTGCATCCAGATGTAACAGACTGGACTGAACGGTTACTCTGAGATCCCCTGGCCTGATGAAACAGCCTCTTCCTAGATATAGGAGCAAACTGAGATTTCGAAAATCAACTACCCTTACCGGCTGAAAAACTGCCAGCTGTTTTCCGTTTCTTGGCCTCGGAACGCAACTCTTGTAATATCCGCGATTTTTGATTTTCGGTAATTTCTTTTTTTTGGAGGAAGTCCATCTTGGTGACTATATTGTGACCATTTCGTCATTCCGAGAGTGATTAATTCTACACTTTTTGTCATCCGAGTTCGTTTTCGTGTCGTTTTATTGAGTTCCGTGTTCTTAAGCGACTTTTCCGCACTTGAGTTCGATTCTTGAGAATCTCGCCAGAAACTGTCGTTTCAAGTTTCTCGTAAGTTAATGTAACGTTGTTATACGTGTTGCGAGCTTTGACTTAGTGTTTCGATCGTGTTTGGGTCGTTTTCGTAATTTCCCAAAGTTTGGGGTAATTACTTCCGTTGTCTAATTTCGAGCCTTCGGGTGGTCGGAATCGTGTGTTCTCTTAGTGTTTAGATTCGTCTTTGCGAGTACTTCGTAACCATATCTTCGATTCATATTCAGGTTTGGGTTTTGGGGTCGTCCGGGCCGTCGGAAGTAGCCACGGTCGAGTCACGGCCGCACTTTGTGGAGCAGGCACTGGCCTGGCCGAGTTACGGACGTAAGGTGCCGGTTACGGCCGTAAGTGATCGGCAGGCACAAGATAGACGAAGGCCGGTTATGGCCTTAAGGCGTGCTGGTTACGGCCGTACGGTGCCGATTACGGCCGTAAGGGGCCGACCGTAGTGACTCGACAGATTTCAGGCAATGACCCCTGGGAGTTCGGTTATGGCTGTAAGGCTATGCCGATTACGGCCGTAAGGCTCGACAATTGCATAAGCAAGGCTTTCAGCCATTGCGTGCGCTATCGGCAGTTGACCGAGTTACGGCCGTAAGGCACTGCCGGTTACGGCCATAACTCTACCAGCCATATATAGGCCAGGTGACCGACCAGACTTCATTTCACCCCATTTCTTCACCCGGGTGACGGCTGGCGATGGGAGAAGTCGAGGAGTGGAGTTTTTGGTCGATTCCACTCGATTTCTAGGCATTTTGGAAGATTCTTGTCGATTATATCATCATCTAATCCTTGTTCTTCGTCAGATCGAGGTAATTTCTTGAAATCTCCTAGGTTTGACTTTCGAGATTTCCTTCTTGACTTTCATTGTTCGACTCGAGTTTGTTCAACTCGATTGGTGATTCGAGTGTTCTTGGGAGTTATCGAACGTTGAGTGTTCGATTAAATATCCCAATGAGTTTCCTTTCGTTAGTTTGGTGGGATTTCTGTTGTTTTTTACCTTGATTCTCATTGTAATCGTATCTTCATTGTTTTTATTGTTCCTTCCGGAGGATTATAGGTGCTCGAAGATTACGATTCGAATCCCGTTTGGTGATTGATTATTCGTGTGGTGTTATTCTCGTAGTACTCGTGGTGCTATCACGTTCTTGGTAGTGTTCGGGGGTTCGGGGCTGTTCGACCACATCCCACCCGCCGTCTCGTTGCGATCGTGGTTTTGAGGCAAGTACCTTGTCCATACAATTCTTGTTTTATGGATATGATAATTAGTGATCATCTAAATGTGGTTGTTTGGTCGTTTGAATTGAACTTTCAAAGATTTGGTTAGCCTTGTTAAAGGCTCTCTTTCAAAACGCGTGTGTTTTGTGAATGTTTTGTCTCTGGAAGGATTAAGTGAACCCTATGAATACGCTCGGTGTTGTTGTGCTTCGATAAAATATATACATATGTTATTTCATTTCGGTAGGTTGTGATTTGACAATTGTGTCGTACTTCATGTTTGTTGCTTTTAGGTGAATTGCTTGAATATCCTTGGTATGATTTATATAAATTTGTGTGGACGGATTTTGCTCACCTCGGGAGGGTCCGACGGGGCCACGGAGGGAATCCAATGGTATAGCCCTGGGTTCACGAGTAAAACTTCACGACTTGGTGTGTATGTTTTGTGAATGTATTTTGCTCACCTCGGGAGGGTCCGATGGGGCCACGGAGGTAATCCAATGGTATAGCCCTGGATTCACGAGTAAAACTTCACGAGTTGGTGTTGTATTTGTGTGACAAAGATTTGCGTATCTTGGGTGATTATGTTGTGATGATTTTATTTCCGTCGAGGACTCGTGACGTGGGTTTTAACCTTGTGAATCGTCGTTGGTTTTATTTGTAAAAACAAAACCTTTGGGCTGTGACCCCTGTTGATTTTTTAAAACAGAAGGATTCGATAATCCTAAATTTTATTCTACTAAAACTCCCGATGGCTTATTAAACTATTTTATAAATTGTTTCTCTTGAATTGTGAGCTTTCGGTTTTGGAACGTTTTACCAAAACTCTTGCTTCGGGAAGTATTTTCGTTGTGTTGGAATATCTGAGGATTCCTTATTATTATTTATTCATGGAACTTGAATTGTATGACTCGTATTTTGCACTTTGTACTTGCACTAGCAAAATAGTGGAATTTTGCTAACCCCCGAGTAATCGGGGGTGGATGTCTGTATTGCATTTAGGTTTTGAGGAGCATAATACAGGGTCGGCATGAAGGATGATGAAAGATGAATGATACTAATCACACGAGGACCCATTTGATGTCATATTGGTTTAGTTATATTTTATTTCCGCTGCAGTATTCTTTCCCCGTTGTACGGGAGTGTGTTGTATTCAACCCCTGTGTGGGCATGTAGTATGATTGAGTTGTATGTATTTATTGAAAGACCAAATTGGTCTACTGAGTCATTTTAGCCTTAAGGCATTGTTGAAATGTTCGATATTGTTACCAGCCTGGTAGATCCTTGAGGAAAGGTTCTACGGCGTGTAATATCCCTTAGCAGATTGGGGGTGTTACATAAATGGTATCAGAGCTTAGGTTGTGGAAACCTAGGCTGTCAGGTTTAGTGGTGTCTGTTGAGTTTTTGTCTCATTGGATTTCGTCTGACTGAGTCGTGTCGCGACGCGTCGTCTGAGTTGGTTGGTCGTGATTAGTATCGTGGGGCGATCATCATCTTCGTGTGACCTGTGGATGTAAGTCTCCCTTCTTTGTGTTGTGCCTCGTGTGATACGAGTTACTGGTATGATTATGTGTTAAGTGATGGAGTCTCTATGCATATTCTTGGTTTCGTGATGCGTTTATGTGACTCTCATGTTTTGTTTATATGAGGAGTGTTGTCGGTATTTATGTTATTTTGACTATGATATTGACTGTTGTTTCCGGTAAAAGACATGTGTTGTCTTGATTTTGAGCGAGTTGATGCGTGTGTTGTGAACTATGTAAGTGAATGTAGTTATATGTGAGTTTTTAGGCATTCTAGCCTAATAGATTTTCTAAAACTTTGAGTATCTTAGAAAATAAAATTCGAGCCGTACTTTTAAATGGATTGTATTTTCGAGGCGCCTACTAGCGCAACTATTTGTTTCAAAATTCTTCTACCTTGAGGACCAAAATATTTTTTTTGATATTTCAGTAATTTTGGAAATGCATTTGCTTAGACCCAAGCGTCGAATATTTCAATTTAAAAGAAAAGTGTCCTCATTTTTATCAAATGCAAGATGGTTTTTCAAGGTCTCAATAATGATGTTTGTACAACTTTTTGAAAGGTGATACTCAAGATCAACTAGTGTTTCCAAAATCATTTTTTTTCAAAAGTGGTTTTCGTTTTTAAAACCTATCATTCCTGTTTGCGGTCCGGGAATGTATGTATGATGTTCGCACTTTCGTTAGGGTGTTAACCCCCGAGTTGTGATTGAATTGGTGGTGTGAGTGTTGAGTCGTTCGCCAGGCGCTTGTTGTGTTAGCCCTCTGTGAGAGGTGTGCTGTTGATCTCTAATGTTGTCGCCTCGTGGTGAATTGCGTGTTGTCGCACATATGCGAGCTGTTAAATCTTGGGTTTGTACGTTTGTGTAAATGTGTGTTTGTTTCATGATGTTTTGTGATTATGTGTTGGTTATCGTTCGGGCCGTTGTGATCGCCGAACGATGTCGTCGTTGCTGTGATGTTTATGTGTGTCTTGCTTAATGATAGTAATCATCGTATGTGTTGTGTGTTATGATTTTCTGTTGTGCCGAGTTGTCATCTCCGGTTTGTTGTTTTGCGATGTTATATTTCATTGTTCGTAGCAATTTTATTTTCGGTATACCGAGGCGCTTCGATTGTAATGTGCTGGGGCATGTACGTGCAAACTGTCCTTCCACGCCAGCAGCAGATTACAAGTGTGGACTCGAGGGAGACAAAATCCAGTTTTGCGAATTGGTTACCGAGACTTCCGGAGTTCGCGCTTCAGCACAGATATCAGGATCGGCTCTGAGAGACCCATGGGAGATGTTTTTGTCGGTTGCTTTTTGTGTTGTTACCTTGTTCCCGTTGTTGTGAGTTGCGGGGATGACATTTCTCTTATAATAGGTCGCATATAATGCCCGTATTATTTTTGACTTCTACAATTTCTCTCTCTCAATTCTATCGACTTACTCGTGTTCGTTGATACATTTTGAACTTGTTTGGTATCTCGGTTGTCGTCGTTCGAACTGGTTGTGACCTTGTTTCGGATAAATCTATTTATCGTCGTGATTTTTCCGAGTTTGGTTCAATGTCTTGAGTTGAGGTGTGAACTTCGGAGTCATTGTTCGACCATTGTCATTCGATCATTGTTATTTGATCGTTGTTGTTGGATTGTTGTTACTCGATCATTGTTTTTTGATCGCTGTTGTTCGATCAATGTTATTTGATCGTTGTTGTTGGATCGTTGTTGTTTGATCGTTGTTTTTCGATCACTGTTGTTCGATCATTGTTATTTGATCGTTGTTGTTCGATCGTTGTTACTCGATCATTGTTTTTCGATCGCTGTTGTTCGATCATTGTTATTTGATTGTTGTTGTTTGATCAATTTTGTTTGACCATTGTTGTTCGATCGTTGTTGTCGGATCGTTGTTGTTCGATCGGGGTTGTCTGACTGTTGTTGCCTGATCTCGTACCATGAAGAATTGTCTTTCACCGCTAGTCAGCTGTTTCGAGTGTGGCCAGGTGGGTCACCGAGCCGTGTATTACGAGACGGTAGCTGAGAGATTTGGGGATCGAGGTTGCGTCTCTGCTCCGAAAGGACACGGAGATGCCTAGTGTGCTTTTTGAGGATTTCAGCGTAGTCCGAATTGTTTGTGATTGTCCTTATGGATCATTTTGTGTTTATTTTCTGTTTTCTCGACTCTGCGTATTTCCTTGTAATAGGTGCTTTGTGTTTTGTGATTGCTCGGATAATTGACTTGATTGTATTATCTGTTTGATGACGCTTGTCACTTGTTGGTTTTATTATGTCTCTGCCCGTGGCGTTGTGATGGTTGTCGTGGAGCGTGTTTTCACGTCGTATGTCTCTTTGCATTGCTTGTAACGCTTCGCCGTTGGGCGCGAGTTTTCGGTTCTTGTGTATTCCGTTGGGTGTTTCCTGATGGGATGTGTAACACCCCCAAATCCCATTGGGTTATTACAGTGCCGTGGACCCCACCTCAGGTGATCCACCAGGCGAACACGACTAAAATACAACAAACTGACCAAAATAGGAAATCACAGACTCTACTATGACGTCCGACATACTATTCCGATATGGAATTTCAACGACAAGGATGGGCCTACATGGCCAAAATAAAAATACAACAACGTTCACGAGCCTTGCTCGGATAATACAAAACGACATCGACTGAACAAAAATGGAGTACTCCAACTGCCTGACCAACATGAACACCAAAATATCTCGGACTAGTATCGCTCGAATGCCTCGTCGCCATCGTCATGCCCCTGTGTCTCAACTCTCTCCTCGCAAGTACCTAAAACATGAAAACATGTTCCGCCACTGGGTCGGCCATCCAAGATAATGAATATCAAGTACATGCACAACATGATATGCATCCAAAGGCGTAATAAACAAGACAACAATGGTAGTACGAGATGCTCACAAACCAAAGTAAGAATCGAGCATTCGTGGAATATTATGCCCATGGCATACGATCAATACCTGCTCAATAGATTAGAACATAAGTGCCCAACGGCGAATCATCAATATAGAACACAACAATACATTACCCGAAGGTAAATCAATCCAACACTGAAATAAATAAGGATCACAATGCCCAAGGCTCAAACGGAAATACCGTTACATCACAATGGCTCGAAAGCCCTCACCAAGCCGCCAAAATATCACGATGGCTCGAAAGCCGAACACTCAAGCCGTAAATCATCACAATACAGATCTCAAAGAAACAAACATGATCGAACATACCCTCGGGCGTATGAACTCTTAATCACAAAACGCCGAACACATCCACACATTTAAATGGACTATGAACGAACAAAATTGTATGGCTCAATGATGGACATCACAAGACGCCCGATCCGAATATGTGTCGTGCACATGTCCACCCCGTATACGGAATCCGGGATATACGTGGGACAATGTACCTAATTAGCCTCAACGAACTACGCCTCGTGCACACCTTTCACGGAAAATATTCACGCATGACTATATATGTGCCCGGCTAAAAATCCTACACAATATCCAATCTAACGTAGATATGACTCGGATATGTCACGATACAACATGACAACGAAACTCAAAGGATAACACATCTAATACGGATCATACGACTCACCAAGTGAACGATGACACACGAATAATGAAAGATCGACACGACCAACGATATTCCAAACAACTATCCTGGGATCAAAATCCCTAAGGACCGATTAACACGAGCAACGATCACAACACAACAGTTCGGGAAATCCTCAACCTTCAACGATCACAAAGTTACCGAGTTCACAAGAATAATAGTGTGCTGCCTTGAATCGGTCAACACGACAATAATAATTCAACGGATGGGAATTATCGTTGATAATCCCAATTCAATATATCGATAACCGTTAGAGTGGACAATCGATAATAATTATACAACGGATGGGAATTATCTTTGATAATCCCAATTCAATATATCGACACTGCTAGAGCGGACAATCGATAATAATTATACAACGGATGGGAATTATCTTTTGACAACGGTGGAAATTATATTTGATAATCCCAATTCAATATATCGATTACCGTTAGAGCGGACAATCGATAATAATTATACAACGGATGTCTCGGCACCTTTAATCGGTTACCGATAACGAAGATGATAATCGAATACGTCGATGCCTTCAATCGGCCAAAACGACATAAATAGAAAAATACTGATATCAATAACGATTTATTCACAAAAAATATCTTGATGGAACATCAATCAATAACAACAATCGATACGTCGATGCCGCGAACCGCTATCAATATCTCAAAGGAACATCAATTAACAATAACAATCGATATGTCGATATCGCGAACCGCTATCGACAACAATATTACCAACAAGTATCGCAATGCCTTAAATCGGCCATTTACGAACAACAATAATATTTGGCATAATTTGCCGAAGGGTATCGTATCAAACAATCCCCTGATATCAACAAAATCACAAAGAGACCAAGTCTCGAAATGATACACACATTCATACACATACATGATAACATTAATCTCATTGACCAGTACAAGTATAAAACTTGCCTCAAACCGAAGGCGAGAAAGTCCTTCCACGATCAATGTCCTACCACGAATCGATCAACGCGTCCTCCGTCAATCACAAGCACTCGAATAACCTTGAATGAAATACAATTCATCCGATAACACGATATCGACCGAAAACAACATAATAGATAATTCCAACACGAACACATACTATACTCATATTAATCCGTATACATACGTATATATATAATATATATATATATTACATATATATATAACATATATACAATACAACTCACAATATCTATATATATATATATATATAAATATATATATACTAACACTACACACACACACACTTTACTTCACCTAACACACACAACTCACACACAACTCACGCACACACATCTGCACATCACAACACACACACACATCACTCATTACATATATATATAATATATAACACATCTAAACACACACATATATATATATATATATATATACATAACAGATTTATATATATATATATTATATATATATATACATAAAACACACAACAACATATACAAAAAAAAAAAAAAAAAAAAAAAAAATTACCAGGAAGGAGCCGATCGGCCGGAAAGAAGAAAGTGAAAAAAAACTCCCATGCCGGAAATCGACCGCCGGAAAAAAGACCCGCCGGACTTCGTCCAACTCCGGCCCGTTTCCGTCTATGGCCGGTTTTCACCCGACTCCTCCTGCAACTCCTCGCCGGAAGTATGTCAAAACTCCGTTCCGCCGTCCGTTCCGGACAAAAACCACCTCTGGTCGCCGGAATCAACGGAACTCCGTCCATGGCCGGAAACCATGAAGAACGCCGAAAAAAATGGAGAAGCGGGTGCCTGCTCCGTCTCGCCGGAAGAGAGAAAAAAAAATGCCGGAACACGTCGACCGGGTTTGCAGCCTTCCGGTTCGGAAATTCCGACCAGGCCGCCGCCGAGCTCCGGTCGTGAGCTGCCTGCCCGCCGAACTCTAACTCGCCGGAAAAAACGGAGCAGCCGGCCGCCCGTCCTCAAGCTTCCATCTCGCCGGAAAAAAAATGGAGAAGAAGGGAGAGAGGGCGAGAGAGGGAAGGTATGGCGAGAGAGCTGGGAGAAGAAGAAAAAGAAAAATAGTGTGAGAGAGGGAGAGATGCTGCCGAGAGGGAGAAGTGAGGAGGGAGAAGATGATGATTGAGGGTGAGGGATGATTGAGTGTATTATATATATATAATATGCATGAGAATGTGAGGGGAGTGAAAGGTGGGAATCTCATATGGGAAAAGATGTATATATATATATATTATATATATATATATATATATATATAAATGATATCCTAAAGATACCCTCGTCCCAAAAGTTGACCACGAGGAAGGTTCCCACCACCTACCACGCATTACGTACGTAACCTCAGGGCGTAACGTACGTAATCGCAACAAATTAGCGTACGTAATGCTATACAGATAGCGTACGCTATGGCTATAAAGTTAGCCAAAATTCCAAACTCGCCAAACAACAACCAAACGACGAAACCAAACCGTCGACCAGAATAAATATTTCGATTCCGAAATGTTTTAATACAATATAAATTGTATTGGTCCAAACAACAACACTTGTACAATTCCAAATGAATACGTACAACTCAACAGTAACATGAAAAAAAAAAAATTACCCCCGGATATTACATACTCCCCCCCTTAAAAATAGTTTCGTCCTCGAAACTCAGGGTGCACAAGTCGGGGCACGGACTATCCATCAGGATAAGAAAACAACATCTCCAGGAATACTCCTCAATACGAGCAATTTCCGCCTAAGCAACTGGGCCGACCCCACGGGTCCCCACGTCTCCTCTGCCTGAACAAGGCGAAAAAAAAAATCAAGTGATAAAGACACTCAATCAAATGCGAGATTAGCCGAATCACGACTCCTCCGCCAGAGACCAGCCACGAAGTCGCACCACAAAAGATAATAACAATACAGACATAGTCCTCGGGACTATATCGAACGCACGTCCAAGTCCTCACGACCTGACGTCTCGAATCACAATGAACGATTACCCAGATCATCACAAAAATCTCGGGTACAGGACCAAAAGGAAAGAAAATCACCTCAAATGACTCAAGTGTCAAGATTCTCAGATACAATGATAACAAGATAGATCAATAATAAATGGTTCACAACCGCAATATTAAAATACAGACCGAGTCAAACATCAATCCGAAAGACAAGGAAAATACAAATCAAGGTTACATCTCAAATGTACCCGAAATCCACATCCTCCAGATCATCGAGCTCCTCGATCTCATCGACTCGAGGAAGACCCTAGTCTGAACTCGCTACTTCCCCTCAGGTGTCCATACCTCTGGCTCCCGAAGCCCGATATGACCCCTTGGATGAAGTACGGACTGAGGTGACAAAATCTCTCGAGGCCCATGAGCTCTCTCGAGACCTACTGGCACTAAAACTCCTGCAGTATTCTGAAGGTGTCCCAACCTCTGACACAGGAAAATAAATAATAGCTGGCACCGTACATCGAGTACTAACATGCCCCGCTGAATCACAGTTAAAACAAACAACAGTCGAACTCGTCGCCTGGGAAGAAAATACTTTCCCAGTATGAAGCCGACTAGGAAATGACCTCTTGGACGTCGGAGCTCGATGTCCCTCTGAACGAATCGGCATTCTAGTCCTCTCACCAGAAGATACTGAAGGATCCTTCTGAGTAAGCTCCTTGATCGAAAGCTCTGCTCCAAGAGCCTTCTCGATGAATTTGCCAAGTGAGTTACAATTGTGATTGAACAACTGCATCCTCAACTGCGGGTTCAACCTCTTGTTAAAATACTTGATCTTATCCGCCTTAGTACGGATAACAGATGAAGTAAACTGAAGAAGTCCTTGAAACTTCTCAGCAATAACAATAACACCCTCGTCCTTGACGGATTCGGGGTTCAAAACCTCCGACAACTTGGCTTCACGAAGTGGAGCTGGATAATACCTCTCTAACATGAGAGTCTTGAACTCGATCCAAACACAATCACGATCGGTGGGTTCTCGAGCACAACTCCGAAAATGATTCGTTAGCCACCAAATTATTGGTACGAGGTTTCGGGTGTCGGCCCACGCTGCAGCCTCTACCCCCTCTGTCACGTCCTCTTTCCAGACTGAAAGAATAACGTTCAATCATGACCATAGCTCAAAATACGCCTCAACGGCCAGAATGCTAGGTCAACGCAAAACACGAGTATACATACTCAACAGATAAACGATCCCATCGATCGCGCTAATCATAGCCGATACAGAGCCCACACGCTCCAAAGCAAATAATCATAATTCAATCGCACCCGATCGTCACATACAAGTGTCAACAAAACATGTTTAATCAATGACATAATGAATGTATGCACATAAAAGAGAATAAAGTCCTTACACAGGTCATACGAAGCTTCGAGGTCTTGCGATACTAGTCTTCACTGACGACGACTCGATGAAAGAATGACTCATACAGTCGTCCAACTATCACGACTCACAAAACCCGACTGTCCAGATTGTCATAACCTGACAGCCCCACTACTACCGCCTTGGTAGAGCCACATAACACACAAGCCAGGGTATCTCACAACCCAATTCTCTGATACCATCTTCTGTAACACCCCCAAATCCCATTGGGTTATTACAGTGCCGTGGACCCCACCTCAGGTGATCCACCAGGCGAACACGACTAAAATACAACAAACTGACCAAAATAGGAAATCACAGACTCTACTATGACGTCCGACATACTATTCCGATATGGAATTTCAACGACAAGGATGGGCCTACATGGCCAAAATAAAAATACAACAACGTTCACGAGCCTTGCTCGGATAATACAAAACGACATCGATTGAACAAAAATGGAGTACTCCAACTGTCTGACCAACATGAACACCAAAATATCTCGGACTAGTATCGCTCGAATGCCTCGTCGCCATCGTCATGCCCCTGTGTCTCAACTCTCTCCTCGCAAGTACCTAAAACATGAAAACATGTTCCGCCACTGGTCACCATCCAAGATAATGAATATCAAGTACATGCACAACATGATATGCATCCAAAGGCGTAATAAACAGACAACAATGGTAGTACGAGATGCTCACAAACCAAAGTAAGCATCGAGCATTCGTGGAATATTATGCCCATGGCATACGATCAATACCTGCTCAATAGATTAGAACATAAGTGCCCAACGGCGAATCATCAATATAGAACACAACAATACATTACCCGAAGGTAAATCAATCCAACACTGAAATAAATAAGGATCACAATGCCCGAAGGCTCAAACGGAAATACCACATCACAATGGCTCAAAGCCCTCACCAAGCCGCCAAAATATCACGATGGCTCGAAGCCGAACACTCAAGTCAGAATCATCACAATACAGATCTCAAAGAAACAAACATGATCGAACATACCCTCAGCGTATGAACTCTTAATCACAAAACGTCGAACACATCCACACATTTAAATGGACTATGAACGAACAAAATTGTATGGCTCAATGATGGACATCACAGTACGCCCGATCCGAATATGTGTCAGTGCACATGTCCACCCCGTATACGGAATCCAGGATATACGTGGGACAATGTACCTAATTAGCCTCAACGAACTACGTCTCGTGTTCACAGAGTTTCACGGAAAATATTCACGCATGACTATATATGTGCCCGGCTAAAAATCCTACACAATATCCAATCGGAACGTAGATATGACTCCGGATATGTCACGATACAACATGACAACGAAACTCAAAGGATAACACATCCAATACGGATCATACGACTCACCAAGTGAACGATGACACATGAATAATGAAAGATCGACACGACCAACGATATTCCAAACAACTATCCTGGGATCAAAATCCCTAAGGACCGATTAACACGAGCAACGATCACAACACAACAGTTCGGGAAATCCTCAACCTTCAACGATCACAAAGTTACCGAGTTCACAAGAATAATAGTGTGCTGCCTTGAATCGGTCAACACGACAATAATAATTCAACGGATGGGAATTATCGTTGATAATCCCAATTCAATATATCGATAACCGCTAGAGCGGACAATCGATAATAATTATACAACGGATGGGAATTATCTTTGATAATCCCAATTCAATATATCGACCGTTAGAGCGGACAATCGATAATAATTATACAACGGATGGGAATTATCTTTTTGACAACGGGTGGAAATTATATTTGATAATCCCAATTCAATATATCGATTACCGTTAGAGCGGACAATCGATAATAATTATACAACGGATGTCTCGGCACCTTTAATCGGTTACCGATAACGAAGATGATAATCGAATACGCCGATGCCTTCAATCGCCAAAACGACATAAATAGAAAAACACCGATATCAATAACGATTTATTCACAAAAATATCTTGATGGAACATCAATCAATAACAACAATCGATACGCCGATGCCGCGAACCGCTATCAATATCTCAAAGGAACATCAATTAACAATAACAATCGATATGTCGATACCGCGAACCGCTATCGACAACAATATTACCAACAAGTATCGCAATGCCTTAAATCGCCATTTACGAACAACAATAATATTTGGCATAATTTGCAAGGGTATCGTATCAAACAATCCTCGATATCAACAAAATCACAAAGAGACCAAGTCTCGAAATGATACACACATTCATACACATACATGATAACATTAATCTCATTGACCAGTACAAGTATAAAACTTGCCTCAAACCGAAGGCGAGAAAGTCCTTCCACGATCAACGTCCTACCACGAATCGATCAACGCGTCCTCCGTCAATCACAAGCACTCGAATAACCTTGAATGAAATACAATTCATCCGATAACACGATATCGACCGAAAACAACATAATAGATAATTCCAACACGAACACATACTATACTCGTATTAATCCGTATACATACGTATATATATAATATATATATATATTACATATATATATAACATATATACAATACAACTCACAATATCTATATATATATATATATATAAATATATATATATACTAACACTACACACACACACTTTACTTCACCTAACACACACAACTCACACACAACTCACGCACACACATCTGCACATCACAACACACACACACATCACTCATTACATATATATATAATATATAACACATCTAAACACACACATATATATATACATAACAGATTTATATATATACATTATATATATATATACATAAAACACACAACAACATATACAAAAAAAAAAAAAAAAAAAACTTACCAGGAAGGAGCCGATCGGCCGGAAAGAAGAAAGAGAAAAAAAACTCCCATGCCGGAAATCGACCGCCGGAAAAAAGACCCGCCGGACTTCGTCCAACTCCGGCCCGTTTCCGTCTATGGCCGGTTTTCACCCGACTCCTCCTGCAACTCCTCGCCGGAAGTATGTCAAAACTCCGTTCCGCCGTCCGTTCCGGACAAAAACCACTGTCGCCGGAATCAACGGAACTCCGTCCATGGCGGAAACCATGAAGAACGCCGAAAAAAATGGAGAAGCGGTGCCTGCCCGTCTCGGGAAGAGAGAAAAAATGCCGAACACGCCGACCGGGTTTGCAGCCTTCCGGTTCGAAATTCCGACCAGCCGCCGCCGAGCTCCGGCCGTGAGTCGCCGCCGAACTCTAACTCGCCGGAAAACGGAGCAGCCGGCCGCCCGTCCTCAAGCTTCCATCTCGCCGGAAAAAAATGGAGAAGAAGGGATAGAGGGCGAGAGAGGGAAGGTATGGCGAGAGAGCTGGGAGAAGAAGAAAAAGAAAAATAGTGTGAGAGAGGGAGAGATGCTGCCGAGAGGGAGAAGTGAGGAGGGAGAAGATGATGATTGAGGGTGAGGGATGATTGAGTGTATTATATATATATATAATATGCATGAGAACGTGAGGGGAGTGAAAGGTGGGAATCTCATATGGGAAAAGATGTATATATATATATATTATATATATATATATAAATGATATCCTAAAGATACCCTCGTCCCAAAAGTTGACCACGAGGAAGGTTCCCACCACCTACCACGCATTACGTACGTAACCTCAGGGCGTAACGTACGTAATCGCAACAAATCAGCGTACGTAATGCTATACAGATAGCGTACGCTATGGCTATAAAGTTAGCCAAAATTCCAAACTCGCCAAACAACAACCAAACGACGAAACCAAACCGTCGACCAGAATAAATATTTCGATTCCGAAATATTTTAATACAATATAAATTGTATTGGTCCAAACAACAACACTTGTACAATTCCAAATGAATACGTACAACTCAACAGTAACATGAAAAAAAAAAATTACCCCCGGATATTACAGGATGTTGCTCCCCCTACTTATTTTAAGTTTCGGGACGAAACTTCTTTTAAAGAGGGTAGTATGTAATATCCGCGATTTTCGATTTTCGGTAATTTCTTTTTTTGGCGGAAGTCCATCTTGGTGACTCTATTGTGACCGTTTCGTCATTCCGAGAGTGATTAATTCTACACTTTTTGTCATCCGAGTTCGTTTTCGTGTCGTTTTATTGAGTTCCGTGTTCTTAAGAGACTTTTCCGCACTTGAGTTCGATTCTTGCGAATCTCACCCGAAACTGTTGTTTCAAGTTTCTCGTAAGTTCATGTAATGTTGTTATACATGTTGCGAGCTTTGACTTGGTGTTTCTATCGTGTTTGGGCCGTTCTCGTAATTTCTCAAAGTTTGGGGTAATTACTTCCGTTGTCGAATTTCAAGCCTTCGGGTGGTCGGAATCGTGTGTTCTCTTAGCGTTTAGATTCTTATTTGCGAGTACTTCGTAACTATCTCTTCGATTCATATTTAAGTTTGGGTTTTGGGGTCGTCCGGGCCGTCGGAAGTAGCCACGGTCGAGTCACGGCCGCACTTTGTGGAGCAGGCACTGGCCTGGCCGAGTTACGGCCGTAAGTGATCGGCAGGCACAGGCTAGACGAAGGCCGGTTACGGCCGTAAGGCGTGCTGGTTACGGCCGTACGGTGCCGATTACGGCCGTAAGGGGGTGCCGATTACGGCCGTAGTGACTCGACAGATTTCAGGCAGTGACCTATGGGAGTTCGGTTACGGCGATAAGGCTATGCCGATTACGGCCGTAAGGCTCGACAGTTGCGTACGCAAGGCTTTCGGTCGTTGCGTGCGCTATCGGTAGTTAACCGAGTTACGGCCATAAGGCATTGCCGGTTAAGGCCGTAACTCTACCGGCCATATATAGGCCAGGTGACCGGCCAATTTCACCCCATTTCTTCACCCGGGTGGCGGCTGGCGACGGGAGAAGTCGAGGAGTGGAGTTTTTGGTCGATTCCACTTGATTTCTAGGCATTTTTGAAGATTCTTGTTGATTATATCATCATATAATCCTTGTTCTTCGTCGGATCGAGGTAATTTCTTGAAATCTCCTAGGTTTGACTTTCGAGATTTCCTTCTTGATTTTCATTGTTCGTCCGATTTTGATGAATCGGTTGATGTTATTGAGCATTAATAATCGTGTTCTATGGGTTGTATATCCATATTTCGATTTTGTTCAACTCGATTGGTGATTCGAGTGTTCTTGGGAGTTATCGAACGTTGAGTGTTCAATTAAATGTCCCAACGAGTTTCCTTTAGTTAGTTTGGTGGGATTTCCGTTGTTTTTTACCTTGATTCTCATTGTAATCGTATCTTTGTTGTTTTATTGTTCCTTCTGGGGTATTATAGGTGCTCGAGAATTCCGAGTCGAATCCCGTTTGGTGATTGATTATTCGTGTGGTGTTATTCTCGTAGTACTCATTGTGCTATCGCGTTCTTGATAGTGTTCGGGGGTTCGGGGCTGTTCGACTACATCCCATCCATCGTCTCATTGTGATCGTGGTTTTGAGGCAAGTACCTTGTCCATACAATTCTTGTTTTATGGATGTGATAATTAGTGATCGTCTAAATGTGGTTGTTCGGTCGTTTGAATTGAACTTTCAAAGATTCGGTTAGCCTTGTTAAAGGCTCTCTTTCAAAACGCGTGTATTTTGTGAATGTTGTGTCTCGTAAAGGATTAAGTGAACCCTATGAATACGCTCGGCGTTGTTGTGCTTCGATAAAATATACACATATGTTATCTCATTTCGGTACGTTGTGATTTGACAATTGTGCGTACTTCGTGTTTGTTGCTTTTGGGTGAATTGCTTGAATATCCTTGGTATGATTTATATAAATTTGTGTGGACGCATTTTTCTCACCTCGGGAGGGTCCGACGGGGCCACGGAGGGAATCCAATGGTATAGCCCTGGGTTCACGAGTAAAACTTTACGAGTTGGTGTGTATGTTTTGTGAATGTATTTTGCTCACCTCGGGAGGGTCCGACGGGGCCACAGAGGGAATCCAATGGTATAGCCCTGGATTCACGAGTAAAACTTCACGAGTTGGTGTTGTATTTGTGTGACAAAGATTTGCGTATCTTGGGTGATTATGTTGTGATGATTTTATGTCTGTCGAGGACTCGTGACGTGGGTTTTAACCCTGTGAATCGTCGTTGGTTTTATTTGTGAAAACAAAACTTTTGGACTGTGACCCCTGTTGATTTTTGTAAAGAGAAGGATTCGATAATCCTAAATTGTATTCTACTAAAACTCCCGATGGCTTATTAAACCATTCTATAAATTGTTTCTCTTGAATTGTGATCTTTCGGTTTTCGAACGTTTTACCCAAACTCTTGCTTCGGGAAGTATTTTTGTTGTGTTGGAATATCTGAGGATTCCTGATTATTATTTATTCTTGGAACTTGAATTGTATGACTCGTATTTTGCACTTTGTACTTGCACTAGCAAAATAATGGAATTTTGCTAACCCCCGAGTAATCGGGGGGTGGATATCTGTATTGCATTCAGGTTTTGAGGAGCATAGCACAGGGTCGGCATGAAGGATTATGAAAGATGAACGATACTAATCACATGAGGACCCGTTTGATGTCATACTGGTTTAGTTGTATTTTATTTCCGCTGCAGTATTCTTTCCCCATTGTACGGGAGTGTGTTGTATTCGACCCCTATGTGGGCATGTAATATGATTGAGTTGTATATATTTATTGAAAGACCAAATCGGTATACTGAGTCATTTTAGCCTTAAAAGCATTGTTGAAATGTTCGATATTGTTACCAGCCTGGTAGATCCTTGAGGAAAGGTTCTACGGCGTGTAATATCCCTGAGCGGATTGGGGGTGTTACAACTCTGACTCCAGGACTGCCATCTCAATCGCCAGAGCGTGATCCTGGTACTCCTTCAATGTGGCACACATGAGTGGTGCCAGGCTTTGTTTGATATGCGGCTTCATGCGCAAATTAAAGTAGCGAATCTTATCAGCCTCAGTCCTCACTTGCTCTTTCACATATGCCAACTGCTGGTTATAAGTGATGATGGTCTGAGAGATCGGTACATCCTGAGGCGTAGCAGTAAATAACTCCACAATCCTGCGCTCTCGAACCGGAGGTGGGCAGTATTCCTCTTCCATAGCGGTCTTAAACTCCTCCTAGGCAGCTGAACGGTCCCTGGGCATCACAGCTTCCCACAACTCCACAGCTTCCTTATCCGGGAGGTACTGAGCAATAGGTACCCTCTTGTCGTCAGGACAAGCCACGGTATCAAACATCCTACCCATCTGAAAAAGCCAATTCTCCCAACCCAGGGAGTCAGTAGAACCAGCGAAGCGAGGGGGGTGCATCTTGGTTACTTTGTGAAGCCATTTACTAACTTCATCTTCTGGAGTTGGGGGTGGATTCTGACGTCCACCCTGAGATATCTGGGCAAGATGGGCTACCAACTGCTGAAGCACAGCAGTAGCTCCAATGTCAGCATTAATACCCGATGGCTGATCCTGACTGACTGACAAATTCTGCTGCCCATCAGAACACAGAGGTAGAGTACTCGACACTGAATGAGAGGCCGAATCTGTGGAGGATTGAGAAAGCGGAACTTCCTCAGTATTAGCACCACGACCACGGCCTCGGTCGCGCCCCCTAGCTGGTCTACCACAACCTCTCAACATACTGAAAAAAAGAATTGAAAGGAACAAGATCAGAAAAATTCACAGTTTACAAGGTTGGTACCACAATTCACAATTTCAATCTACACAAGGGAAATGAATTATAGAAACACAAGAGTTCGAGGAGACTTACAGCCACGGGTCGCACGAAGAGATGGTAGCATGATAATATTAGGCTCAACGACTGACTCTAACGACACGACTGACAGACCCAAAATTAACCAACAGCCTAGGAATTCATAACCTAAGGCTCCGAGACCATAAATGTAACACCCTAAATTTCAAAAGGGACATTACACGCCGTAGAATATTCACAAGGTCTACCAGGCTAACATATGATACGTAATCCACATAATAAATCCTGTAAGACACCTTAATAATAATATGTAGGGCCGCGACCTCGGCCAAAATAGTTTAATTCAACTCCAACAAAACATAATTGACATGTATTCAATCGCAGGGTTCTTTAACAATATTTGAAAGACAACCAGACCAACACGACACCAAGTAAACATAATAACAAGTCATCCAACATAAACTCGAGCCTCATCATCATGCTGGGCCATCCTTTGCATGCGTATCCCATGCCAACTCCTCAACTCGACCGATACTTAAAATGCATAAAATGCATTTCCCGTGTTTAAGGGGTTAGCATTCAAATAGCTAGTGCAAGTACACAATTACACTACATTATATACAGATACGATTCAACACGATCATCTCATTTGGAAAGCATTTGGAAAATCATATTCTGGAATACCACATTTACATCAAAACGGTAAATCATCTCATATCAATAATACAACCATCCACAACTAGGTAACCCGTATCCGTACCCCTTAGTATCGACCCCCAGACGCCCCGTCGAACGCTCCAGCTGGGAAACCACTTCTGCGGCAGTATCGGGCCCCAGACGCCCCGGCGAACGCTCCGGGTGGAAGAACAACATTTCACACACACAATATCATAATTCATCATTCGTATCACAACCGCAACACACATAACGAAATATAATACATGTACTTGTTGTTGGAATATTTATTCCATATATTAATAAATAGTGTTTTGATGATTAAGTTGCTAAACAAAGCAAAACAACATCGAGGCGAAGCAAAACATCGAAGCAGACGAAGACGCAAAAAGCTGGACAAAATACAAAGCTAGCGCACGCTAGATATATAAACGTTAGCGCACGCTAATGGGTCCCGGCTGTAGATCAGACGAGTTCGAAGTAATCTAAACTGGAGTTACCTGATGAGGATAGCGCACGCTACACATAAGGATTAACGCACGCTATCGAGCTAATATTACCCTTGGGAAGAGAATTCAAACACAAAATGACATATGCAGTGAAGTAAGCTTAGCGCACACTAAATATCAAAGTTTGAATCAAGTCAATCAATCCGTTGGGGAGAATCTGCTTCAAGTCAAAAGTATAAACGGATATATGATGCATGCAATGATGCATGATTAGAGCACGCTACAGAAGAAGTATTAGCGCATGCTAACAGTCAGAGACAGTAGCCACTGGACTAAAACTGGAAGATGCAAACGTACGTAACATGCAGTTCATAACGTACGCTAAGGCAAAAATGTGCAATAGCGCACGCTAAGGGGAAGAGCTAGCGCACGCTAGCAAGTCAACTGGCAGCAACGGCTAGTTTGTGGAAGAAGGCTATAAATACCAAGTGAGTTGGTATCAATCCACACAACAACATTGAGCAATTCATATACACTTGAGATATCATTGTAAACATTATAGTTGTTGTTCTTGAGCTTAATTTAGAGTGATTGAGTGTTATACACAAAATCATACACGAGTGAGAAAAAGAAAAGATACGATTGGATTCGGTGTTATTAGGATCAAGGATCCGGCATTATTAGAATCGCAATCGATATCTTCGTGAGGTTTATCTAGTACCAATAGAAAGCTAAAGTGGTTGATTCCTTATCCAATAGAAAAGGAAAAATGGTTTTACTCGGACCGATAGAAGACGATCTTGTAACGGTTATCCCTCGACCGATAGAAGAGAGGTGCAGGGTTTTGATCTTTAGCCTATTGAAAAAGATACATCGAGAGAGGACATAGGCACGTTTGGCCGAACCTTTATAAATCCACGTGTCATTTAATTTCCGCACTTTATATTCATGCTTCTGCACAACGGTGCATATACCGATATTACTCCAACAATTGGTATCAGAGCGGTACTCCTATAAGCTGCTTAACATCCGAGGAGAAAAGATCCAATGGCGTTTCAACTTGCTCCCGTCGAAGGCCTTGCTCTCAACCGACCACCATTTTTTGATGGCTCAAACTTCATGACGTGGAAGAAGAAGATGTCCATATTCATCCGAGCATATGACATCGAGCTTTGGAAGGTGATTTGTCTTGGTCTGAAAATTTCGACGAATTCCAACGGTACGCTTAAAACTTTCAAAGAATATGACCATTCCGATTGGAAAAATGACCACTACAATTGTAAGGCAACTCAACTTCTTTATTGTGCCTTAAATCCGGAAGAACACAACTAGATATTATCGTGTGATAGTGCCAAAGAAATTTGGAAAATGCATGAGGTAACACACGAAGGTACGTCTCAAGTCAAGGAGACGAAGATAAACATGCTCCTTCACGAGTACGAATTATTCCAAATGAAGGACGACGAATCCATCACTATAATGCTCGACCGCTTTTCGGTCATCACTAATGGATTAGCATGTTTCGGGAAACCAATTTTGAGTAGTGAGAAAGTAAAGAAAATTCTCCGATCACTACCTCGAGAATGGGACGGTACGGTTACGACAATAATGGAATCAAAAGATTTAAATACTCTCGATTTTAGTGCTCTCGTTGGTTCTCTTATCAACTACGAGATTTTTCTAAAATCTCGGAATGCCAAACCTAAACCGAAGGAAAGGTCGATAGCCATGAAGGCTAAGATGTAAAGAAAGAAAGAAGAAATCCCGGTGGACGAAAGCGATGAAGAATCGGCATACTATGCCAAGAATATTAATAAGTTCCAACACTTATTAAACCGGAGAAAGAAGGACATCCAAGCGGGTGAATCTAAGAAATTCGACAACACCTGTCGATTATGTGGTAAACCAGACCACTTTGCTAAGAACTGTCGAGTAAAGCAAAAGGAAGTCTTAGTTGCAACATGGAGTGACTAAGATCCTGATGAAGATTTCATGAATCAAATAATCTCGCGCTCATGGCCCAGAGTTCATTCGACGGCATCGACGTCGAAAGCCAAGTAAGTAACTCTTACGATGAACTTTTTGAAGCGTTCGAGTAATTACATACCGATTATCAAAATGCTTTAAAAGAAATTAATTCCATTCAAACTAAATATAAATCTTTGAAAATTGAAAATTCCAAAATTCTTGAAAAGGGAAAATTTGTTGAAATCGATCATTCTAGATGCGTTGAAAACGAGAATATTTTAAAGAATGGTCTTGCTAAAGTTCAAACCGAGCTAAAAAATTTAACAAAGAAATTTTCTCTCGGAAACGAGAAATTTGAAAATATGCTCTCGGTTCAAAAATATACTTTAAATAAAGAGGGGTTAGGATTCAACCCACGTTTTAAAAATCGGGCATCACATTTCAAACTGTAAAAGCCCAAGATGGACGATTAAAGTTAAGAAAATTTGGGTTCCTAAAGGAACAATTGTTCCAAATATCGTCTACGTCTCCAAAGAAAAACCGACTTTCGGTTGGATCCCTAAAAACTAATTTTTAACAATTGGTATTATACTCAGGGGGAGTAATATTTTTAAAGGGGAGATAATATTTTCAGGGGGAGGTATTTTCTACGGATTTTATATTCATGCATATTTTATTGGTATTCTTTATATTTTCTACTCTTTTTGCTGAGTACAAAAAGGGGGAGAAGAAGTTGAATCGGATAAAAGCGTCATGAAAGATATGACGAGAAAAATAAAAAGTACAAAGGAGGAGAAATAATAAAAGCCAAAGAAGTCGAAAAGAAGAAGAAAGCATACAAAAAGGGGGAGAAACGAAGGAGTTGAAAAATAAAAAACGAAGAAGTCAAAAATAATAGAAAAAGAAAAAGGATTGGTGAAACTAACGAAACGATCAAAGTCGAAAACTTTGAAACGTACATATACATATATTTTTCTTTTTGCAGGTTTTATCCAATTCAAAGAGTTGTTTTGTAATAATCAAAAAGATGGAGATTGTTGGAATATTTACTCCACAGATTAAGAAATAGTGTTTTGATGATTAAGTTTCTAAACAAAGTAAAACAACATCGAGGCGAAGCAAAACATCGAAGCAGACGAAGACGCAAAAAGCTGGACAAAATACAAAGCTAGCGCACGCTAGATATATAAACGTTAGCGCACGCTAACGGGTCCCGGCTGCAGATCAGACGAGTTCGAAGTAATCTAAAGTGGAGTTACCTGATGAGGATAGCGCACGCTACACATAAGGATTAACGCACGCTATCGAGCCAATATTACCGTTGTGAAGAGAATTCAAACACAGAATGACGTATGCAGTGAAGTAAGCTTAGCGCACACAAGAGATGATATTTAGCGCACGCTAAATATCAAAGTTTGAATCAAGTCAATCAATCTGTTGGGGAGAATCTGCTTCAAGTCAAAAAGTATAAACGGATATATGACGCAAGCAATGATGCATGATTAGCGCACGCTACAGAAGAAGTATTAGTGCATGCTAACAGTCAGAGACAGTAGCCACTGGACTAAAACTGGAAGACGTTAACGTACGTAACATGCAGTTCATAATGTACGCTAAGGGGAAGAGCCAGCGCACGCTAGCAAGTCAACTGGCAGCAACGGCTAGTTTGTGGAAGAAGGCTATAAATACCAATTGAGTTGGTATCAATCCACACAACAACATTGAGCAATTCATATACACTTGAGATATCATTGTAAACATTATAGTTGTTGTTCTTGAGCTTAATTTAGAGTGATTGAGTGTTATACACAAAATCATACACGAGTGAGAAAAAGAAAAGATACGATTAGATTCGGTGTTATTAGGATCAAGGATCCGGCATTATTAGAATCGCAATCGATATCTTCGTGAGGTTTATCTACTACCAATAGAAAGATAGAGTGGTTGATTCCTTATCCAATAGAAAAGAAAAAACGGTTTTACTCGGACCGATAGAAGACGAGCTTGTAACGGTTATCCCTCGACCGATAGAAGAGAGGTGCTGAGGTTTTGATCTTTAGCCTATTGAAAAAGATACATCGAGAGAGGACGTAGGCACGTTTGGCCGAACCTCTATAAATCCGCGTGTCATTTAATTTCTATACTTTATATTCACGCTTCCGCACAACGGCGCATATACCGATATTACTCCAACACTTGCCTTGAATAAAATGACGCAAAGGAAATGGCGAAAGAAAAAGATTCGGTTCGAACAATCTTCACAAAGCCGCTCCTATTACAATAACGATATACATAAAACCTCAATATTGCGAAAACATGGGAATTCATCCTAATTCTACCGGTTGGGACAATTCGTCGGTCACTATGAAGTCATAATCGATTCTAATCTATTAATTGTGAAAACCTAGAAGTTTAATTCGTTAAACTATATTAAAAGCGAGGGATTACGACTATACAATCGTAATCTAACAACTTATCTATGCTAAATCGGGCTTAAAGGGTAAAATTATGTCAAAATTCCAAAATCCCCAAGAACTAGGGTTTTAAAGAAATATACCTCGATTCGGACGGAGGAAGATGATTACGATAATGATAAATCTCACTTGGAACACAATAATCGGCCTCCAAGGAACTCCACGGATTGCTCTGGGAGAATCGTTCGAAATAGCTCAGAAGAACTCACATCGCGCACAAGGGAGGAGAAAGAAGGAAATGATGTGATTAAGGTCTGTTCAGGTTTTTAAAACCTGATGGCTCGTTACGTACATTAACATACTGAGGTTAACGTACGTTATGCCTCTTACGTACGTAACGCTCAGGTGTTAGCGTACGTAAGGGCTCGGAAGAACAATCTGCCCAAATCGCTGAAGCCAATAACGTACGCTATATACAATCATCATGGGATGAACTAACCTGTATGAAGTGGGACCTTACAGAGCTCGATGGGCAAAGATTAGGTTCACCACTTCCCATTATTTTGTACCTACTAAACAATATACAGTTAGTCTCTTGGAATTTCTCTAGAACCTCCTGACTTGAATTTCAGAGAGTTTTCGTTAGGACCCTTTCCGATGTAATATTCATATTTTCTATTTTTGATAATTTCTATTTTTGGTGTATGATGATTTCGGACGACTCGCTTGTTACTGTTCTGGAATTCTGAATCTATTTTATTCTTGGAGTTTCTCCATTTGAATGAGTTTAGAAGATGTTTTTACATATTTTTGTTTTGAGTTATGTTTTGTCGCATGTACGTTCGATTCTCGTAAAACTCATTCGATTTTGCTGTTTCTTTGTTTCCATGAGTTCGTATGGTTGAGTTGTTCATGTTGTGAGTTTCGGATTGTTAATTTGATGTTGTATCGTGATTTTCGGACGTTTGGGCCATTTTGTAATTTCCTATAACTTTAGACAATTTTATCTCCTTTGTTGTATTTCAAACCTCCCAGTAGTCGGAATCGTACTTTCTTTCAGCATTTAGTTTCGTCGTCGCGAATACCTCGTAATTCTGTCTTCGGAGCCCATCTTGTGTTGCGTTTCGATTTTAATACCTCCTTGAACCTTAGACTGTTGCATGCATAACGTTCGTTATGCATGCTACGTTACGTACGCTATGTTAGTACTGGTAACGTACGTTAACCTTTAGATGTAGCGTACGTTATTGGCTTCAGCGATTTGGGCAGATTGTTCTGCCGAGCCCTTACGTACGCTAACACCTGAGCGTTACGTACGTAAGAGGCATAACGTACGTTAACCTCAGTATGTTAATGTACGTAACGAGCCATCAGGTTTTAAAAACCTAAACAGACCTTAATCACATCATTTCCTTCTTTCTCCTCCCTTGTGCGCGATGTGAGTTCTTCTGAGCTATTTCGAACGATTCTCCCAGAGCAATCCGTGGAGTTCCTTGGAGGCCGATTATTGTGTTCCAAGTGAGATTTATCATTATCATAATCATCTTCCTCCGTCCGAATCGAGGTATATTTCTTTAGAACCCTAGTTCTTGGGGATTTTGGAATTTTGACATGATTTTACCCTTTAAGCCCGATTTAGCATAGATAAGTTGTTAGATTACGATTGTATAGTCGTAATCCCTCGCTTTTAATATAGTTTAACGAATTAAACTTCTAGGTTTTCACAATTAATAGATTAGAATCGATTATGACTTCATAGTGACCGACGAATTGTCCCAACCGGTAGAATTAGGATGAATTCCCATGTTTTCGCAATATTGAGGTTTTATGTATATCGTTATTGTAATAGGAGCGGCTTTGTGAAGATTGTTCGGACCGAATCTTTTTCTTTCGCCATTTCCTTTGCGTCATTTTATTCAAGGCAAGTGTTGGAGTAATATCGGTATATGCGCCGTTGTGCGGAAGCGTGAATATAAAGTATAGAAATTAAATGACACGCGGATTTATAGAGGTTCGGCCAAACGTGCCTACGTCCTCTCTCGATGTATCTTTTTCGATAGGCTAAAGATCAAAACCTCTGCACCTCTCTTCTATCGGTCGAGGGATAACCGTTACAAGCTCGTCTTCTATCGGTCCGAGTAAAACCGTTTTTTCTTTTCTATTGGATAAGGAATCAACCACTCTATCTTTCTATTGGTAGTAGATAAACCTCACGAAGATATCGATTGCGATTCTAATAATGCCGGATCCTTGATCCTAATAACACCGAATCTAATCGTATCTTTTCTTTTTCTCACTCGTGTATGATTTTGTGTATAACACTCAATCACTCTAAATTAAGCTCAAGAACAACAACTATAATGTTTACAATGATATCTCAAGTGTATATGAATTGCTCAATGTTGTTGTGTGGATTGATACCAACTCAATTGGTATTTATAGCCTTCTTCCACAAACTAGCCGTTGCTGCCAGTTGACTTGCTAGCGTGCGCTGGCTCTTCCCCTTAGCGTACATTATGAACTGCATGTTACGTACGTTAACGTCTTCCAGTTTTAGTCCAGTGGCTACTGTCTCTGACTGTTAGCATGCACTAATACTTCTTCTGTAGCGTGCGCTAATCATGCATCATTGCTTGCGTCATATATCCGTTTATACTTTTTGACTTAAAGCAGATTCTCCCCAACAGATTGATTGACTTGATTCAAACTTTGATATTTAGCGTGCGCTAAATATCATCTCTTGCGTGCGCTAAGCTTACTTCACTGCATACGTCATTCTGTGTTTGAATTCTCTTCACAACGGTAATATTGGCTCGATAGCGTGCGTTAATCCTTATGTGTAGCGTGCGCTATCCTCATCAGGTAACTCCACTTTAGATTACTTCGAACTCGTCTGATCTGCAGCCGGGACCCGTTAGCGTGCGCTAACGTTTATATATCTAGCGTGCGCTAGCTTTGTATTTTGTCCAGCTTTTTGCGTCTTCGTCTGCTTCGATGTTTTGCTTCGCCTCGATGTTGTTTTACTTTGTTTAGAAACTTAATCATCAAAACACTATTTCTTAATCTGTGGAGTAAATATTCCAACAATCTCCATCTTTTTAATTATTACAAAACAACTCTTTGAATTGGATAAAACCTGCAAAAAGAAAAATATATGTATATGTACGTTTCAAAGTTTTCGACTTTGATCGTTTCGTTAGTTTCACCAATCCTTTTTCTTTTTCTATTATTTTTTACTTCTTCGTTTTTTATTTTTCAACTCCTTCGTTTCTCCCCCTTTTTGTATGCTTTCTTCTTCTTTTCGACTTCTTTGGCTTTTATTATTTCTCCTCCTTTGTACTTTTTATTTTTCTCGTCATATCTTTCATGACGCTTTTATCCGATTCAACTTCTTCTCCCCCTTTTTGTACTCAGCAAAAAGAGTAGAAAATATAAAGAATACCAATAAAATATGCATGAATATAAAATCCGTAGAAAATACCTCCCCCCTGAAAATATTATCTCCCCTTTAAAAATATCACTCCCCCTGAGTATAATACCAATTGTTAAAAATTAGTTTTTAGGGATCCAACCGAAAGTCGGTTTTTCTTTGGAGACGTAGACGATATTTGGAACAATTGTTCCTTTAGGAACCCAAATTTTCTTAACTTTAATCGTCCATCTTGGGCTTTTACAGTTTGAAATGTGATGCCCGATTTTTAAAACGTGGGTTGAATCCTAACCCCTCTTTATTTAAAGTATATTTTTGAACCGAGAGCATATTTTCAAATTTCTCGTTTCCGAGAGAAAATTTCTTTGTTAAATTTTTTAGCTCGGTTTGAACTTTAGCAAGATCATTCTTTAAAATATTCTCATTTTCAACGCATCTAGAATGATCGATTTCAACAAATTTTCCCTTTTCAAGAATTTTGGAATTTTCTATTTTCAAAGATTTATATTTAGTTTGAATGGAATTAATTTCTTTTAAAGCATTTTGATAATCGGTATGTAATTACTCGAACGCTTCAAAAAGTTCATCGTAAGAGTTACTTACTTGGCTTTCGACGTCGATGCCATCGAATGAACTCTGGGCCATGAGCGCGAGATTATTTGATTCATGAAATCTTCATCAGGATCTTAGTCACTCCATGTTGCAACTAAGACTTCCTTTTGCTTTACTCGACAGTTCTTAGCAAAGTGGTCTGGTTTACCACATAATCGACAGGTGTTGTCGAATTTCTTAGATTCGCCCGCTTGGATGTCCTTCTTTCTCCGGTTTAATAAGTGTTGGAACTTATTAATATTCTTGGCATAGTATGCCGATTCTTCATCGCTTTCGTCCACCGGGATTTCTTCTTTCTTTCTTTACATCTTAGCCTTCATGGCTATCGACCTTTCCTTCAGTTTAAGTTTGCCATTCCGAGATTTTAGAAAAATCTCGTAGTTGATAAGAGAACCAACGAGAGCACTAAAATCGAGAGTATTTAAATCTTTTGATTCCATTATTGTCGTAACCGTACCGTCCCATTCTCGAGGTAGTGTTCGGAGAATTTTCTTTACTTTCTCACTACTCAAAAGTGGTTTCCCGAAACATGCTAATCTATTAGTGATGACCGAAAAGCGGTCGAGCATTATAGTGATGGATTCGTCGTCCTTCATTTGGAATAATTCGTACTCGTGAAGGAGCATGTTTATCTTCGTCTCCTTGACTTGAGACGTACCTTCGTGTGTTACCTCAAGCATTTTCAAAATTTCTTTGGCACTATCACACGATAATATCCAGTTGTGTTCTTCCGGATTTAAGGCACAATAAAGAAGTTGAGTTGCCTTACAATTGTAGTGGTCATTTTTCCAATCGGAATCGTCATATTCTTCGAAAGTTTTAAGCGTACTGTTGGAATTCGTCGAAATTTTCACACCAAGACAAATCACCTTCCAAAGCTCGATGTCATATGCTCGGATGAATATGGACATCTTCTTCTTCCACGTCATGAAGTTTGAGCCATCAAAAAATGGTGGTCGGTTGAGAGCAAGGCCTTCGACGGGAGCAAGTTGAAACGCCATTGGATCTTTTCTCCTCGGATGTTAAGCAGCTTATAGGAGTACCGCTCTGATACCAATTGTTGGAGTAATATCGGTATATGCACCGTTGTGCGGAAGCATGAATATAAAGTGCGGAAATTAAATGACACGCGGATTTATAAAGGTTCGGCCAAACGTGCCTACGCCCTCTCTCGATGTATCTTTTTCAATAGGCTAAAGATCAAAACCCTGCACCTCTCTTCTATCGGTCGAGGGATAACCGTTACAAGATCGTCTTCTATCGGTCCGAGTAAAACCGTTTTTCCTTTTCTATTGGATAAGGAATCAACCACTCTAGCTTTCTATTGGTACTAGATAAACCTCACGAAGATATCGATTGCGATTCTAATAATGCCGGATCCTTGATCCTAATAACACCGAATCCAATCGTATCTTTTCTTTTTCTCACTCGTGTATAATTTTGTGTATAACACTCAATCACTCTAAATTAAGCTCAAGAACAACAACTATAATGTTTACAATGATATCTCAAGTGTATATGAATTGCTCAATGTTGTTGTGTGGATTGATACCAACTCACTTGGTATTTATAGCCTTCTTCCACAAACTAGCCGTTGCTGCCAGTTGACTTGCTAGCGTGCGCTAGCTCTTCCCCTTAGCGTGCGCTATCGCACATTTTTGCCTCAGCGTACGTTATGAACTGCATGTTACGTACGTTAACATCTTCCAGTTTTAGTCCAGTGGCTACTGTCTCTGACTGTTAGCATGCGCTAATACTTCTTCTGTAGCGTGCGCTAATCATGCATCATTGCATGCATCATATATCCGTTTATACTTTTGACTTGAAGCAGATTCTCCCCAACGGATTGATTGACTTGATTCAAACTTTGATATTTAGCGTGCGCTAAGCTTACTTCACTGCATACGTCATTTTGTGTTTGAATTCTCTTCCCAACGGTAATATTAGCTCGATAGCGTGCGTTAATCCTTATGTGTAGCGTGCGCTATCCTCATCAGGTAACTCCACTTTAGATTACTTCGAACTCGTCTGATCTACAGCCGGGACCCGTTAGCGTGCGCTAACGTTTATATATCTAGCGTGCGCTAGCTTTGTATTTTGTCCAGCTTTTTGCGTCTTCGTCTGCTTCGATGTTTTGCTTCGCCTCGATGTTGTTTTGCTTTGTTTAGCAACTTAATCATCAAAACACTATTTATTAATATATGGAATAAATATTCCAACAACAAGTACATGTATTATATTTCGTTATGTGTGTTGCGGTTGTGATACGAATGATGAATTATGATATTGTGTGTGTGAAATGTTGTTCTTCCACCCGGAGCGTTCGACGGGGCGCCTGGGTCCCGATTCTGCCGCAGAAGTGGTTTCCCAGCTGGAGCGTTCGACGGGGCGTCTGGGGGTCGATACTAAGGGGTACGGATACGGGTTACCTAGTTGTGGATGGTTGTATTATTGATATGAGATGATTTACCGTTTTGATGTAAATGTGGTATTCCAGAATATGATTTTTCAAATGCTTTCCAAATGAGATGATCGTGTTGAATCATATATGTATATAATGTAGTGTAATTGTGTACTTGCACTAGCTATTCGAATGCTAACCCCTTAAACGCGGGAAATGCATTTTATGCATTTTAAGTATCGGTCGAGTTGAGGAGTTGGCATGGGATACGCATGCAAAGGATGGCCCAGCATGATGATGAGGCTCGAGTTTATGTTGGATGACTTGTTATTATGTTTACTTGGTGTCGTGTTGGTCTGGTTGTCTTTCAAATATTGTTAAAGAACCCTGCGATTGAATACATGTCAATTATGTTTTGTTGGAGTTGAATTAAACTATTTTGGCCGAGGTTGCGGCCCTACATATTATTATTAAGGTGTCTTACAGGATTTATTATGTGGATTACGTATCATATGTTAGCCTGGTAGACCTTGTGAATATTCTACGGCGTGTAATGTCCCTTTTGAAATTTAGGGTGTTACATTTATGGTCTCGGAGCCTTAGGTTATGAATTCCTAGGTTGTTGGTTAATTTTGGGTCTGTCAGTCGTGTCGTTAGAGTCAGTCGTTGAGCCTAATATCATCATGCTACCATCTCTTCGTGCGACCCGTGGCTGTAAGTCTCCTCGAACTCTTGTGTTTCTATAATTCATTTCCCTTGTGTAGATTGAAATTGTGAATTGTGGTACCAACCTTGTAAACTGTGAATTTTTCTGATCTTGTTCCTTTCAATTCTTTTTTTCAGTATGTTGAGAGGTTGTGGTAGACCAGCTAGGGGGCGCGGCCGAGGCCGTGGTCGTGGTGCTAATACTGAGGAAGTTCCGCTTTCTCAATCCTCCACAGATTCGGCCTCTCATTCAGTGTCGAGTACTCTACCTCTGTGTTCTGATGGGCAGCAGAATTTGTCAGTCAGTCAGGATCAGCCATCGGGTATTAATGCTGACATTGGAGCTACTGCTGTGCTTCAGCAGTTGGTAGCCCATCTTGCCCAGATATCTCAGGGTGGACGTCAGAATCCACCCCCAACTCCAGAAGATGAAGTTAGTAAATGGCTTCAGAAAGTAACCAAGATGCACCCCCCTCGCTTCGCTGGTTCTACTGACTCCCTGGGTTGGGAGAATTGGCTTTTTCAGATGGGTAGGATGTTTGATGCCGTGGCTTGTCCTGACGACAAGAGGGTACCTATTGCTCAGTACCTCCCGGATAAGGAAGCTGTGGAGTGGTGGGAAGCTGTGATGCCCAGGGACCGTTCAGCTGCCTAGGAGGAGTTTAAGACCGCTATGGAAGAGGAATACTGCCCACCTCCGGTTCGAGAGCGCAGGATTGTGGAGTTATTTACTGCTACGCCTCAGGATGTACCGATCTCTCAGACCATCATCACTTATAACCAGCAGTTGGCATATGTGAAAGAGCAAGTGAGGACCGAGGCTGATAAGATTCGCTACTTTAATTTGCGCATGAAGCCGCATATCAAACAAAGCCTGGCACCACTCATGTGTGCCAAATTGAAGGAGTACCAGGATCGCGCTCTAGCGATTGAGATGGCAGTCCTGGAGTCAGAGTTGTAACACCCCCAATCCGCTCAGGGATATTACACGCCGTAGAACCTTTCCTCAAGGATCTACCAGGCTGGTAACAATATCGAACATTTCAACAATGCTTTTAAGGCTAAAATGACTCAGTATACCGATTTGGTCTTTCAATAAATATATACAACTCAATCATATTACATGCCCACATAGGGGTCGAATACAACACACTCCCGTACAATGGGGAAAGAATACTGCAGCGGAAATAAAATACAACTAAACCAGTATGACATCAAACGGGTCCTCATGTGATTAATATCGTTCATCTTTCATAATCCTTCATGCCGACCCTGTGCTATGCTCCTCAAAACCTGAATGCAATACAGATTTCCACCCCCCGATTACTCGGGGGTTAGCAAAATTCCATTATTTTGATAGTGCAAGTACAAAGTGCAAAATACGAGTCATACAATTCAAGTTCCAAGAATAAATAATAATCAGGAATCCTCAGATATTCCAACACAACAAAAATACTTCCCGAAGCAAGAGTTTGGGTAAAACGTTCGAAAACCGAAAGATCACAATTCAAGAGAAACAATTTATAGAATGGTTTAATAAGCCATCAGGAGTTTTAGTAGAATACAATTTAGGATTATCGAATCCTTCTCTTTACAAAAATCAACAGGTCACATACCAAAAGTTTTGTTTTCACAAATAAAACCAACGACGATTTATCTGTGGTTAAAACCCACGCCACGAGTCCTCGATGCACATAAAATCATCACAACATAATCACCCAAGATACGCAAATCTTTGTCACACAAATACAACACCAACTCGTGAAGTTTTACTCGTGAATCCGTGGCTATACCATCGATTCCCTCCGTGGCCCCGCGGACCCTCCCGAGGTGAGCAAAATACATTCACAAAACATACACACCAACTCGTAAAGTTTTACTCGTGAACCTGTGGCTATACCATCGATTCCCTCCGTGGCCCCGCTTCGGACCTCCCGAGGTGAGAAAAATGCGTCCACACAAATTTATATAAATCATACCAAGGATATTCAAGCAATTCACCCAAAAGCAACAAACACGAAGTACGCACAATTGTCAAATCACAACGCATCAAATGAGATAACATATGTGTATATTTTATCGAAGCACAACAACGCCGAGCGTATTCATAGGGTTCACTTAATCCTTTACGAGACACAACATTCACAAAATACACGCGTTTTGAAAGAGAGCCTTTAACAAGGCTAACCGAATCTTTGAAAGTTCAATTCAAACGACCGAACAACCACATTTAGACGATCACTAATTATCACATCCATAAAACAAGAATTGTATGGACAAGGTACTTGCCTCAAAACCACGATCACAATGAGACAATGGATGGGTTGTAGTCGAACAAACCCGAACCCCGAACACTATCAAGAACGCGATAGCACAATGAGTACTACGAGAATAACACCACACGAATAATCAATCACCAAACGGATTCGACTCTAATTCTCGAGCACCTATAATACCACAGAAGGAACAATAAAACAACAAAGAAACGATTACAAAGAGAATCAAGGTATAACACAACGTAAATCCCACCAAACTAACTAAAGCAAACTAGTAGGGACATTTAATTGAACACTCAACGTTCGATAACTCCCAAGAACACTCGAATCACCAATCGAGTTGAACAAAATCGAAATATGGATATACAACCCATAGAACACGATTATTAATGCTCAATAACATCAACCGATTCATCAAAATCGATTTAACAATGAAAATCAAGAAGGAAATCTCAAAGTCAAACCTAGGAGATTTCAAGAAATTACCTCGATCCGATTTAAGAACAAGGATTATATGATGATATAATCAACAAGAATCTTCAAAAATGCCTAGAAATCAAGTGGAATCGACCAAAAACTCCACTCCTCGACTTCTCCCGTCGCCAGCCGCCACCCGGGTGAAGAAATGGGGTGAAATTGGCCGGTCACCTGGCCTATATATGGCCGGTAGAGTTACGGCCTTAACCGGCAATGCCTTATGGACGTAACTCGGTTAACTACCGATAGCGCACGCAACGACCGAAAGCCTTGCGTACGCAACTGTCGAGCCTTACGACCGTAATCGGCATAGCCTTATCGCCGTAACCGAACTCCCAGAGGTCACTGCCTGAAATCTGTCGAGTCACTACGGCCGTAATCGGCACCCCCTTACGGCCGTAATCGGCACCGTACGGCCGTAACCAGCACGCCTTACGGCCGTAACCGGCCTTCGTCTAGCTTGTGCCTGCCGATCACTTACGGCCGTAACTCGGCCAGGCCAGTGCCTGCTCCACAAAGTGCGGCCGTGACTCGACCGTGGCTACTTCCGACGGCCCGGACGACCCCAAAACCCAAACTTAAATATGAATCGAAGAGATAGTTACGAAGTACTCGCAAATAAGAATCTAAACGCTAAGAGAACACACGATTCCGACCACCCGAAGGCTTGAAATTCGACAACGGAAGTAATTACCCCAAACTTTGAGGAATTACGAGAACGGCCCAAACACGATAGAAACACCAAGTCAAAGCTCGCAACATGTATAACAACATTACATGAACTTACGAGAAACTTGAAACAACAGTTTCGGGTGAGATTCGCAAGAATCGAACTCAAGTGCGGAAAAGTCTCTTAAGAACACGGAACTCAATAAAACGACACGAAAACGAACTCGGATGACAAAAAGTGTAGAATTAATCACTCTCGGAATGACGAAACGGTCACAATAGAGTCACCAAGATGGACTTCCGCCAAAAAAAGAAATTACCGAAAATCGAAAATCGCGGATATTACATACTACCCTCCTTAAAAGAAGTTTCGTCCCGAAACTTAAAATAAGTAGGGGGAGCAACATCCCACCAGGAAACACCCAACGGAATACACAAGAACCGAAAACTCGCGCCCAACGGCGAAGCGTTACAAGCAATGCAAAGAGACATACGACGTGAAAACACGCTCCACGACAACCATCACAACGCCACGGGCAGAGACATAATAAAACCAACAAGTGACAAGCGTCATCAAACAGATAATACAATCAAGTCAATTATCCGAGCAATCACAAAACACAAAGCACCTATTACAAGGAAATACGCAGAGTCGAGAAAACAGAAAATAAACACAAAATGATCCATAAGGACAATCACAAACAATTCGGACTACGCTGAAATCCTCAAAAAGCACACTAGGCATCTCCGTGTCCTTTCGGAGCAGAGACGCAACCTCGATCCCCAAATCTCTCAGCTACCGTCTCGTAATGCACGGCTCGGTGACCCACCTGGCCACACTCGAAACAGCTGACTAGCGGTGAAAGACAATTCTTCATGGTACGAGATCGTGCAACAACAAATGACAACCCCGATCGAACAACAACGATCCGACAACAACGATCGAACAACAATGGTCAAACAAAATTGATCAAACAACAACAATCAAATAACAATGATCGAACAACAGCGATCGAAAAACAATGATCGAGTAACAACGATCGAACAACAACGATCAAATAACAATGATCGAACAACAGTGATCGAAAAACAACGATCAAACAACAACGATCCAACAACAACGATCAAATAACATTGATCGAACAACAGCGATCAAAAAACAATGATCGAGTAACAACAATCCAACAACAACGATCAAATAACAATGATCGAATGACAATGGTCGAACAATGACTCCGAAGTTCACACCTCAACTCAAGACATTGAACCAAACTCGGAAAAATCACGACGATAAATAGATTTATCCGAAACAAGGTCACAACCAGTTCGAACGACGACAACCGAGATACCAAACAAGTTCAAAATGTATCAACGAACACGAGTAAGTCGATAGAATTGAGAGAGAGAAATTGTAGAAGTCAAAAATAATACGGGCATTATATGCGACCTCTTATAAGAGAAATGTCATCCCCGCAACTCACAACAACGAGAACAAGGTAACAACACAAAAAGCAACCGACAAAAACATCTCCCATGGGTCTCTCAGAGCCGATCCTGATATCTGTGCTGAAGCGCGAACTCCGGAAGTCTCGGTAACCAATTCGCAAAACTGGATTTTGTCTCCCTCGAGTCCACACTTGTAATCTGCTGCTGGCGTGGAAGGACAGTTTGCACGTACATGCCCCAGCACATTACAATCGAAGCGCCTCGGCATACCGAAAATAAAATTGCTACGAACAATGAAATATAACATCGCAAAACAACAAACCGGAGATGACAACTCGGCACAACAGAAAATCATAACACACAACACATACGATGATTACTATCATTAAGCAAGACACACATAAACATCACAGCAACGACGACATCGTTCGGCGATCACAACGGCCCGAACGATAACCAACACATAATCACAAAACATCATGAAACAAACACACATTTACACAAATGTACAAACCCAAGATTTAACAGCTCGCATATGTGCGACAACACGCAATTCACCACGAGGCGACAACATTAGAGATCAACAGCACACCTCTCACAGAGGGCTAACACAACAAGCGCCTGGCGAACGACTCAACACTCACACCACCAATTCAATCACAACTCGGGGGTTAACACCCTAACGAAAGTGCGAACATCATACATACATTCCCGGACCGCAAACAGGAATGATAGGTTTTAAAAACGAAAACCACTTTTGAAAAAAAATGATTTTGGAAACACTAGTTGATCTTGAGTATCACCTTTCAAAAAGTTGTACAAACATCATTATTGAGACCTTGAAAAACCATCTTGCATTTGATAAAAATGAGGACACTTTTCTTTTAAATTGAAATATTCGACGCTTGGGTCTAAGCAAATGCATTTCCAAAATTACTGAAATATCAAAAAAAATATTCTGGTCCTCAAGGTAGAAGAATTTTGAAACAAATAGTTGCGCTAGTAGGCGCCTCGAAAATACAATCCATTTAAAAGTACGGCTCGAATTTTATTTTCTAAGATACTCAAAGTTTCAGAAAATCTATTAGGCTAGAATGCCTAAAAACTCACATATAACTACATTCACTTACATACTTCACAACACACGCATCAACTCGCTCAAAATCAAGACAACACATGTCTTTTACCAGAAACAACAGTCAATATCATAGTAAAAATAACATAAATACCGACAACACTCCTCATATAAACAAAACATGAGAGTCACATAAACGCATCACGAAACCAAGAATATGCATAGAGACTCCATCACTTAACACATAATCATACCAGTAACTCGTATCACACGAGGCACAACACAAAGAAGGGAGACTTACATCCACAGGTCGCACGAAGATGATGATCGCCCCACGATACTAATCACGACCAACCAACTCAGACGACGCGTCGCGACACGACTCAGTCAGACGAAATCCAATGAGACAAAAACTCAACAGACACCACTAAACCTGACAGCCTAGGTTTCCACAACCTAAGCTCTGATACCATTTATGTAACACCCCCAATCTGCTAAGGGATATTACACGCCGTAGAACCTTTCCTCAAGGATCTACCAGGCTGGTAACAATATCGAACATTTCAACAATGCCTTAAGGCTAAAATGACTCAGTAGACCAATTTGGTCTTTCAATAAATACATACAACTCAATCATACTACATGCCCACACAGGGGTTGAATACAACACACTCCCGTACAACGGGGAAAGAATACTGCAGCGGAAATAAAATATAACTAAACCAATATGACATCAAATGGGTCCTCGTGTGATTAGTATCGTTCATCTTTCATCATCCTTCATGCCGACCCTGTATTATGCTCCTCAAAACCTAAATGCAATACATACATCCACCCCCGATTACTCGGGGGTTAGCAAAATTCCACTATTTTGCTAGTGCAAGTACAAAGTGCAAAATACGAGTCATACAATTCAAGTTCCATGAATAAATAATAATAAGGAATCCTCAGATATTCCAACACAACGAAAATACTTCCCGAAGCAAGAGTTTTGGTAAAACGTTCCAAAACCGAAAGCTCACAATTCAAGAGAAACAATTTATAAAATGGTTTAATAAGCCATCAGGAGTTTTAGTAGAATAAAATTTAGGATTATCGAATCCTTCTGTTTTAAAAAATCAACAGGGGTCACAGCCCAAAGGTTTTGTTTTCACAAATAAAACCAACGACGATTCACAAGGTTAAAACCCACGTCACGAGTCCTCGACGGAAATAAAATCATCACAACATAATCACCCAAGATACGCAAATCTTTGTCACACAAATACAACACCAACTCGTGAAGTTTTACTCGTGAATCCAGGGCTATACCATTGGATTACCTCCGTGGCCCCATCGGACCCTCCCGAGGTGAGCAAAATACATTCACAAAACATACACACCAAGTCGTGAAGTTTTAATCGTGAACCTGTGGCTATACCATCGATTCCCTCCGTGGCCCCGTCGGACCCTCCCGAGGTGAGCAAAATCCGTCCACACAAATTTATATAAATCATACCAAGGATATTCAAGCAATTCACCTAAAAGCAACAAACATGAAGTACGACACAATTGTCAAATCACAACCTACCGAAATGAAATAACATATGTATATATTTTATCGAAGCACAACAACACCGAGCGTATTCATAGGGTTCACTTAATCCTTCCAGAGACAAAACATTCACAAAACACACGCGTTTTGAAAGAGAGCCTTTAACAAGGCTAACCAAATCTTTGAAAGTTCAATTCAAACGACCAAACAACCACATTTAGATGATCACTAATTATCATATCCATAAAACAAGAATTGTATGGACAAGGTACTTGCCTCAAAACCACGATCGCAACGAGACGACGGGTGGGATGTGGTCGAACAGCCCCGAACCCCCGAACACTACCAAGAACGTGATAGCACCACGAGTACTACGAGAATAACACCACACGAATAATCAATCACCAAACGGGATTCGAATCGTAATCTTCGAGCACCTATAATCCTCCGGAAGGAACAATAAAAACAATGAAGATACGATTACAATGAGAATCAAGGTCAAAAACAACAGAAATCCCACCAAACTAACGAAAGGAAACTCATTGGGATATTTAATCGAACACTCAACGTTCGATAACTACCAAGAACACTCGAATCACCAATCGAGTTGAACAAACTCGAGTCGAACAATGAAAGTCAAGAAGGAAATCTCGAAAGTCAAACCTAGGAGATTTCAAGAAATTACCTCGATCTGACGAAGAACAAGGATTAGATGATGATATAATCGACAAGAATCTTCCAAAATGCCTAGAAATCGAGTGGAATCGACCAAAAACTCCACTCCTCGACTTCTCCCATCACCAGCCATCACCCAGGTGAAGAAATGGGGTGAAATGAAGTCTGGTCGGTCACCTGGCCTATATATGGCTGGTAGAGTTATGGCCGTAACCGGCAGTGCCTTACGGCCGTAACTCGGTCAACTGCCGATAGCGCACGCAATGGCTGAAAGCCTTGCTTACGCAATTGTCGAGCCTTACGGCCGTAATCGGCATAGCCTTACAGCCATAACCGAACTCCCAGGGGTCATTGCCTGAAATCTGTCGAGTCACTACGGTCGGCCCCTTACAGCCGTAATCGGCACCGTACGGCCGTAACCAGCACGCCTTAAGGCCATAACCGGCCTTCGTCTATCCTGTGCCTGCCGATCACTTACGGCCGTAACCGGCACCTTACGTCCGTAACTCGGCCAGGCCAGTGCCTGCTCCACAAAGTGCGGCCGTGACTCGACCGTGGCTACTTCCGACGGCCCGGATGACCCCAAAACCCAAACCTGAATATGAATCGAAGATATGGTTACGAAGTACTCGCAAAGACGAATCTAAACACTAAGAGAACACACGATTCCGACCACCCGAAGGCTCGAAATTAGACAACGGAAGTAATTACCCCAAACTTTGGGAAATTACGAAAACGACCCAAACACGATCGAAACACTAAGTCAAAGCTCGCAACACGTATAACAACGTTACATTAACTTACGAGAAACTTGAAACGACAGTTTCTGGCGAGATTCTCAAGAATCGAACTCAAGTGCGGAAAAGTCGCTTAAGAATACGGAACTCAATAAAACGACACGAAAACGAACTCGGATGACAAAAAGTGTAGAATTAATCACTCTCGGAATGACGAAATGGTCACAATATAGTCACCAAGATGGACTTCCTCAAAAAAAAAAAGAAATTATCGAAAATCAAAAATCGCGGATATTACAAGAGTTGCGTTCCGAGGCCAAGAAACGGAAAACAGCTGGCAGTTTTTCAGCCGGTAAGGGTAGTTGATTTTCGAAATCTCAGTTTGCTCCTATATCTAGGAAGAGGTTGTTTCATCAGGACAGGGGATCTCAGAGTAACCGTTCAGTCCAGTCTGTTACATCTGGATGCAGAGTTTGTTTTAACTGCAGCCAATATGAGCATTTGGTGAAGGATTGTTCATTTCCTTTAGTTACTTGCTTTACTTGCGGACAGACCTGGTGTAATACCCGTACTTTTTTTGACTGTTTGACCTTGCCGTTTCTCTTGTGTTAACACTCTGTAAATGCTTGGAGATGTTGTTGATATTGTTTTTGAGTTTCGCATCTCGTTTAGTTGTTGATCATGTCGTTTAGGACCTTGCGGAAATGTTCTGGACCGGAGATATAACGCACGCTAGGCCTAGGCTAACGCACGCTAATTACGCCGATTAACGCACGCTAAGCTTTGAGCCGTAGCGCGCTAAGAAGATCACCAGTCGAACCAACATTTCAAATCGCTCTCGGATCGGGCGGATTAACGCACGCTAGGGGTTGTTAGCGCGCTATTCGTGGTTAGTAGCGTACGCTAACACCCGTCCGTAGCGCACGCCACGGCCGGGCCGCCAGAGGCAGTGAAGTTACTGCATTTTCTCGACTATCGTAAGCGTACGCTAGGCTTCGTCTAGCGCACGCTAGAGTTATGGAATAGCGCACGCTAAGTCTTAGCGCTAGCGCACGCTAAGTGCTGAGCAGGGCAGAGACAGTAAGTTCCACATTTTGGACTAGCGCACGCTAGAGACAGACGATTAGCGCACGCTAACGGAATCGGCAGAAACCACTGGACTATCCGGTGACTTCGCTAGCGCACGCTAATGAAGGAGGCGTAGCGTGCGCTAGACTGGACAGTTATAAATATGGCAGTTGACTTTATTTTCGTCATTTCTCACCTTCTTCACTCCTTTTCGACGGGAATCACTCGGGAGAGGCGATCTTAGGCGATTGGAAGCGATCTTCCTTCTAACAACAATATTTTTGGTTGGAGAACAAGGATTTCTCAACATCTAATTCCTCCAAACGTCCGAATCAAGGTAAAAATCCTTAGAACCCTACCTTTTGGGAATTTTGGGGTTTTTCGTAGATTTGTCCGATTTACCCGTTGTGAAGTTTGAGAACCTTGAGATTATGATGTATCTATACCGTATGTATACTTTTCCTACGATTTTATGGTTTAGATTGTGCCGTTTTCGGACTTGTGAGATTTAGGACGATTTTCCAACCTTTAGTTGATTATCCGTATATCATTATGAATCGTAGACGGGTTTGGGGAGTTCCTTCGTGTAGTTTGAATATGGATGATTGATTATCATACTCCTTGCGAATCGTTTAGGTGCCTAAGCGCGTTCTTGGACCTACCGAACTCGTACCCTTCCTCCGCTCAATTTTCTCGATGTCTCAAAGGCAAGTATACATTTATGATTGTGCGTTCTCGACTTTGAAAGTAAGAGGAATTGATGGTATGATATGAACGAACCGCTTTTACGGCATTCATAGATATATTGATGGCATATTATGAACGAACCGCTTTTACGGCATTCATATATGTCTTAGTGGCATGGAACGAACGAACCGTTTAGACGGCATTCCTACATGTAACGGCGAAAGATCAGAACGAACCGTTTCTACGGCATTCACGTACGTCATGAGATTTTAGTCATTCCGGAATACTAGTCTTAAATTGATGAATTGACGGATTACATTTACTTTATTGTCGAGGAGTATTGTGTTTCATACTTGTTATACTTGCACTAGCTATTCGACGGCTAACCCCTTTATGGGGGAAATACGTTTCATGTATTTCAGGTTCCAGGAGATCGGACAGGCAGGTACCGGGTCGGCATGAAGATGGTGGGCAAGTGTGATACTGTGTTGGTCTTCCAGTTATGTTTTGAACTTTCCATTCAGTGTTGTTGTACTGGATTGGTTATTGAATACTCGAGTATTGTTTTCCTCTTTCCTTGAAGTTCCGGCCTGTGTTTGCCGAAGTATTGATTTGTGATGTAATGTCTGTGAATACATTGGTTATGTTTTTGAATACCTTTGTATCGTCTTTCTTCTCATTATATGTAGACCTTCTCGGTCAAGTTTTATAGTCCGTGTATGTTTAGCCTTGTGTGTCCCACGGCGGGGCTCACGGCGCTGTAATATACCCTGAATAACTTGGGGGTGTTACAGAATATGGTATCAGAGCTTAGGTCTATGGATACCTAGGCTGTTGGTCTTTTGGGTCGAATGAGTCGTCAATTTTCCACAGTATCACTACTCTGCCATCATCACAGTGCGACCGGTACTTGTAAGACCTCTTACTCTTCTGATGTTTCCTTATTCATTATGCTTCAGCTATGGATGTTCTTGAGAATCGATCACCTTAATGACGTGTGTTTGAATTTTGCTTACGTACCTTGTGTGTTCTTCAGTATGTCAGCTGGTAGGGGCCGTGGCCGTGGTCGTGGCCGTGGACGAGGAAGAGGTCGTGGCGCGGCCGTTTCCATCGTTTCCACCCTTAAAGTGTCACACGTGTGGACAGATGGGGCATAGAGCGGTTTACTGCTCCGAGCCGAACCAGACTTTGGACACTCGGGCTTCTGCCCCAACACCACTTGATCAAGGTATTAATCAGCGGCAATCTTTTGGTCAACCTCAGCAGAATTTCGGCAGGGGCCGGGGACGGGGTCAGAATGCTGGAGGGGGAAACTCTAGTGTCGGTTCGGTACAACCACGAGTTTATGAGATGCGTCGAGCAGACGAACCCGACGCGGCGGTGGCTTCAGGTACCATTCATATTCTATCTCATCCAGTCCGTGTACTTTTTGATTCAGGTGCTACACATTCTTTTATTTCTTTGGAGTGTGTACGCCGTTTGAATATAACTTGTTTGACTGCTTGCGATCCTTTCATCGTGAAACTGCCTAGCGGGGATAGAATTGTGGGAACCGGAGATTAGAGATTTTCCGTGATTATATCCGTATGGAATGGTTATCGAATCGATTGTAGTTGATATGGAGGGCGAGGATGTAATCCTCGGTGAGGATTGGCTTAATAGTCATCAAGCGATTATGAATTACCGTACTAAGGTTATCACCATGATGACTAAAGACGGATCTGAGCACTCATTTTTGGGGCGTAAGTCGGGACTACCCAAGTTACTTATCAGTGCCATGAAGGCCGTAAAACTTTTGAATAAAGGTTGTACGGGCTATTGGTGTTATGCCTCGAAAACGGAAGGAAATGAAATCGATTTCTCTTCGATTCCGGTTGTTAGTGAGTACCCCGATGTTTTTCCGGATGACCTCCCGGGATTACCGCCAGATCGAGAAATAGAGTTTACCGTGGACTTAGAGCCAGATGCGGCTCCGATTTCTAAAGCACCTTACCGGATGGCACCTTCCGAAATGCAAGAATTGAAGAATCAGTTGGGAGAACTTCTGGAAAAAGGGTACATCAGACCGAGCGCTTCGCCTTGGGGCGCGCCTGTTCTTTTTGTGAGGAAGAAGGATGGTTCACTACGTTTGTGCATTGACTACCGTGAGCTGAACAAAGTAACCATCAAGAACAAGTATCCTTTGCCACGTATAGATGATTTATTTGATCAATTGCAAGGGGCTGCAGTTTTCTCGAAAATTGATTTAAGATCTGGGTATTATCAACTCAGGGTGAGGGAGTCCGACGTTCCGAAGACGGCATTTCGGACGAGATATGGGCATTATGAATTTGTAGTTATGCCTTTTGGGTTGACCAACGCGCCGGCAGTATTCATGCAGTTAATGAATAAGATATTCATCGAGTACCTCGACAGTGTGTAGTCGTCTTTATTGTGACATCTTAATTTATTCACGAGATAAGGAGGAACATGCCCGGCACTTGCGTTTGGTTTTAGACATTTTGAGAACCGAGCACCTCTATGCAAAATTCTCGAAATGTGAGTTTTGGTTGGAGGAAGTCATGTTTCTCGGCCATGTGATTTCGGCCGAAGGGGTTCGTGTAGACCCGAGAAAATCGAGGCGATGCTAGTGGGCACCGCCTAAAAATGTTAAGGAGGTTCGTAGCTTTTTGGGCCTTCTTTGGTATTACCGTCGGTTTGTCGAGGGTTCTCGAAACTCGCTCGACCGCTTACGAAATTACTCCAGAAGACCGAAAAGTTTGTTTGGACGGATGAGAGACAGCAGAGCTTCGATGAACTAAAGAGACGATTGACTTCAGCGCCGATTCTAACTTTACCACATGGTAGCGAAGGCTTTGCAGTTTACAGTGACGCTTCGGGTCAAGGCCTGGGTTGTGTCCTTATGCAGCATGATAAGACAATAGCTTTTGCGTCACGACAATTAAAGCCTTACGAAATGAATTATCCTACTCACGATTTGGAATTAGCCGCAATTGTCTTCGCACTCAAGATTTGGCGACATTATTTGTATGGTTCGCCGTGCCGGATTTATACCGATCACAAGAGTCTGAAATATATTTTCACTGTAGGAGCCGAATATGAGACATGGGCGTTGGTTAGAGTTGATAAAGGATTATGATTTGGATATTCTTTACCACCCCTAAAAGCTAATGTCGTTGCGGATGCGTTGAGCCGCAAATCGGCATCTCTTCAAATGCTCGAGGTTCTTACACCTCGCATTTAAAATTCGCCAGGACTTAATTGAGCAAGGGATAGAAGTTTGGCTTCAACGAGTGCAGGGCAATCATGTACTCGAAATTACTTCGTCTTTAGTTGATGACATCAAAGGGAAGCAGTGGAGTGACCCGATGATTTCTCAATTGAAGGAAGATGTAATTAAAGGAAAAGCACCTGGCTTTATGGTACACGAGGATAGTATTCTGAGATTTCAGGGCAGGCTTTGTGTTCCGAACGATTTAGAGTTGAGACAGAGAATTCTCCGAGAAGCGCATGCTACGCCTTACTCAATCCACCCCGGGACGAGTAAGATGTACAAAGATTTGAAGCGAAATTTTTGGTGGAATAACATGAAGAAGGATGTTACGGAGTTTGTACTACGGTGCTTGACGTCCCAACAAGTCAAGATCGAACATCAACGACCGGCGGGGTTGTTGAAACCGCTTCCCATTCCCGAGTGGAAGTGGGAAGACATTTCTATGGATTTCATCGCTGGCATGCCGAGAACTCGGGCCGGAATGAATATGATTTGGGTAGTTGTCGATCGGTTGACCAAGTCTGCACACTTTTTGGGTATTAAAGTTTCTTGGGGGGCGGATAGACCGCTCGAACCTTTATTGCCGAGATCGTGAGGTTACATGGTGCCCCCAAAACCATTGTTTCGATCGAGACGGCCGCCAGACGCACTTTGGCGAGCCGTTCATCGGGCTTTGGGTACCGAGTTGAGATTGAGCACTTCTTTTCATCCTCGGTCGGATGGTCGACAGAGGACGATTCAAACGTTGGAAGATATGTTGCGGCCTGTGCCTTAGATCGAGTAATGATTGGGAGCTTCACTTGCCGTTGATCGAGTTTGCTTACAATAATAGTTGGCATGCGTCGATCCAAATGGCACCCTTCGAGGCACTTTATGGTAGGCGATGTAGGTCGCCATTATGTTGGGACGAGGCTTCCGAACTAGTTGGGACGGAGCGGATATGTTGATGGAGACTAAGGAAAAGATTACTATTATCCGGACCGATTATTGGGCCTGCAGTCGCTGAAATCTTATGTCGATACTCGCGCCGACCCTTGGAGTTCAAGTGGGGATCATGTCTTGCTCAGGTGTCGCCGACCCGTGGAGTTTTCCGCTCGGAAAAAGGGAAACTTAGTCCGAGGTATATCGGACCTTTCGAGATTTTGGACAGAGTTGGAGATTTAGCTTATCGCTTGGCGTTACCTCCAGCTTTGAGTCACGTCCATAGTGTTTTTCATGTGTCTCAATTGAGAAAGTACATACCGGATCCGAGCCACATCATCGACTACAGTGAGATTGACGTAGCCGAGGATATTACCTTTCCGGAGAGACCCGTAAAGATCCTTGAGCGTCGCGAGAAACAACTTCGGCATAAGACCATTCCACTGGTTAAGGTGCAATGGTCGAGGCATGGAGTCGAGGAGGCAACTTGGGAGACGGAAGAGAAGATGCGGGTGGAATACCCCGAACTGTTTATTTCTTAAGTTTCGGGACGAAACTTCTTTTTAGAGGGGGAGAATGTAATACCCGTACTTTTTTTGACTGTTTGACCTTGCCGTTTCTCTTGTGTTAACACTCTGTAAATGCTTGGAGATGTTGTTGATATTGTTTTTGAGTTTCGCATCTCGTTTAGTTGTTGATCATGTCGTTTAGGACCTTGCGGAAATGTTCTGGACCGGAGATATAACGCACGCTAGGCCTAGGCTAACGCACGCTAATTCTGCCTGATTAACGCACGCTAAGCTTTGAGCCGTAGCGCGCGCTAAGAAGATCAGTCAGGTCAGAACCAACATTTCAAACTGCTCTCTGGACTGGCGGATTAACGCACGCTAGGGGTTGTTAGCGCGCGCTATTCGTGGTTAGTAGCGTACGCTAACACCCGTCCGTAGCGCACGCTACCGGGCTGGTCAGCAGAGGCAGTGAAGTTACCAGATTTTCTGGACTATCAGGTAGCGTACGCTAGGCTTCGGCTAGCGCACGCTAGAGTTATGGAATAGCGCACGCTAAGTCTTAGCGCTAGCGCACGCTAAGTGCTGAGCAGGGCAGAGACAGTAAGTTCCACATTTCGACTAGCGCACGCTAGAGACAGACGATTAGCGCACGCTAACTAATCGGCGAAACCACTGACTATCCGTGACTTCGCTTAGCGCACGCTAATGAAGGAGGCGTAGCGTGCGCTAGACCGACAGATTATAAATATGGCGATTGACTTTATTTTCGTCATTTCTCACCTTCTTCACTCCTTTTCGACGGGAATCACTCGGGAGAGGCGATCTTAGGCGATTGGAAGCGATCTTCCTTCTAACAACAATATTTTTGGTTGGAGAACAAGGATTTCTCAACATCTAATTCCTCCAAACGTCCGAATCAAGGTAAAAATCCTTAGAACCCTACCTTTTGGGAATTTTGGGGTTTTTCGTAGATTTGTCCGATTTACCCGTTGTGAAGTTTGAGAACCTTGAGATTATGATGTATCTATACCGTATGTATACTTTTCCTACGATTTTATGGTTTAGATTGTGCCGTTTTCGGACTTGTGAGATTTAGGACGATTTTCCAACCTTTAGTTGATTATCCGTATATCATTATGAATCGTAGACGGGTTTGGGGAGTTCCTTCATGTAGTTTGAATATGGATGATTGATTATCATACTCCTTGCGAATCGTTTAGGTGCCGGAAGCGCGTTCTTGGACCTACCGAACTCGTACCCTTCCTCCGTTCAATTTTCTCGATGTCTCAAAGGCAAGTATACATTTATGATTGTGCGTTCTCGACTTTGAAAGTAAGAGGAATTGATGGTATGATATGAACGAACCGTTTTTACGGCATTCATATATATATTGATGGAATATTATGAACGAACCGTTTTTACGGCATTCATATATGTATTATTGGCATGTAACGAACGAACCGTTTTGACGGCATTCCTACATGTAACGGCGTATGATCTGAACGAACCGTTTCTACGGCATTCACGTACGTCATGAGATTTTAGTCATTCCGGAATACTAGTCTTAAATTGATGAATTGACGGATTACATTTACTTTATTGTCGAGGAGTATTGTGTTTCATACTTGTTATACTTGCACTAGCTATTCGACGGCTAACCCCTTTATGGGGGAAATACGTTACATGTATTTCGAGTTCCAGAGATCGGACAGCAGTACCGTGTCGTCATGAAGATGGTGGTCAAGTGTGATACTTTGTTTTTCTTACTGTTATTTTTTGAACTTTCCATTTAGTGTTTTTGTTCTGGATTTGTTATTGAATAATCGTGTATTGTTTTAATATTTCATTGAAGTTCCGGCCTGTGTTTGCCGAAGTATTGATTTGTGATGTAATGTCTGTGAATACATTGGTTATGTTTTTGAATACCTTTGTATCGTCTTTCTTCTCATTATATGTAGACCTTCTCGGTCAAGTTTTATAGTCCGTGTATGTTTAGCCTTGTGTGTCCCACGGCGGGGCTCACGGCGCTGTAATATACCCTGAATAACTTGGGGGTGTTACACCTGGCACCGGGCATCTCATTACGAGAGGGATACCAGAGCCTCTAGAGCTCCGACTACCACTGCCGTTCAGAAGGAGCTTAGCATCGATCAGAAGACTCCAGTCACTCTGGTTCCTCAGAGTTCGGGCCGTGGTAGGGGTCGGGGACAGACGGACCGCCGAGCTGCATATAGTTTGAGATCAGTCCACCCTCGTTTATATCAGATGAGATGCACGGGGGAGGCAGACGTTCTGGTGGCATCAGGTACCACTCAGATCCTTTCGCATCCAGTTTCGGTGCTTTTTGATTCGGATGCTACTCACTCTTTTATTGCTTCGTATTGTGTATGTCGCATCGGTATTGACTGCTTGTATGAGTGTGAACCGTTAATAGTGGGTATTCCTAGTGGGGATCGTATGGTTGGGAACCGGGAAGTTAGGGATTGCCAGTGAGGATTGGGAGTCGGGATTGGCCCTCGAATCTCATTGTTGTAGACCTTAAGGGTGAGGATTTGATCTTCGGGGATGATTGGTTGGATCGTCACGGTGCTATCATGAACTATCGGACTCGTACCATCTCGATAGTGGCCGAGGATGGCACAGAGCATACTCTCGTCGGTTGTAAGCCGGGTAGATCGGGAAATGTGATTAGCGCCTTGAAGGCGATGAAACTTCTGAACCAGGGTTGTGTACGCTACTGGTGTTACGCTATGAAATCAGAAGATGGTGGAGTTGATATGTCATTGATTCCAGTTGTGAACGAGTATCTTGACGTATTTCCAAATGACTTGCCAGGATTTCCACCGCAGTGGGAAGTTGAGTTCCCTATTGATCTAGAGCCCTTGTTTCTCGAGCGACATACCATATGGCACTGTTGGAGATGTTATAATTGAAGAAGCAGTTGGGGGAGTTGTTAGATAAAGGGTATATACGACCGAGCACATCGCCTTGGGGTGCGCCTGTGCTTTTTTTTAACAAGAAGGATGGATCGCTTCGTTTATGCATCGACTATCGAGAGTTAAACAAGTTGACTATCAAAAACAAGTACCCTTTGCCCCGGATCGACGACTTGTTTGATCAGCTTCAGGGAGTGACAGTATTTTTGAAGATCGATTTATGATCGGGCTACTACCAGTTGAGGATTCGGGACTGTGATATACCAAAGCTGCTTTTCGAATGAGACATGGCCATTACGAGTTTGTAGTTATGCCTTTCGGGCTAACCAATGCTCCAGCAGTGTTCATGCAGTTGATGAACAAAGTTCTTATTGAGTATCTGGACAAATTTGTAGTCATCTTTATCGACGACATTCTTATCGATTCCCGGAGTCAGGAGGAGCACACTTTACATCTTCGGATTGTGTTAGACATTTTGAGAGCTGAACAGTTGTACGTGAAGTTCTCTAAGTGTGAGTTTTGGCTCAAGGAAGTGATATTCCTCAGGCACGTGATTTCAACAGAGGGAGTTCGTGTAGATCCGCAGAATATAGAGGCAGTGATGGCTTGGGAACTGCTGAGAAATGTGAAGGAAGAGAGGAGTTTTTTGGGACTTGCAGGCTATTACCGTAGATTTGTTGTAGGATTTTCTAAGATCGCTAGACCACTCACCCAGTTACTCCAGAAGACTCAGAAGTTCGAATGGGACGCAGATAGACAGGATAGCTTTTATGAGTTGAAGAGACGGTTGACTACCGCACCAGTTTTAGCTTTGCCTCAGGGGAACGAGGATTTTGTGGTGTATAGTGATGCTTCGGGCCTCGAGCTCGGGTGTGTTTTTATGAAGAGCGATAGGGTTATTGCTTATGCATCCCGTCAGTTGAAACCTTACGAAGCAAATTACCCTACGCATGATTTAGAGTTAGCTGCGGCCGTCTTCGCTTTAAAAATCTGGAGGCATTATCTCTATGGGTCGTCGTGTAAGATTTACACGGATCACAAGAGTCTGAAGTATATCTTCATCCAGAAAGAGTTGAACATGAGACAGCATAGGTGGTTGGAGCTAATTAAAGATTATGATCTCGAGATTTTTTATCATCCGGGCAAGGCCAATGTTGTGGCAGATGCATTGATTCGTAAGCCGATGGCGCTACAGATGTTAGAGGTACTTATGCCTCAAAGCAAGATCCAGTAGGATTTGATTTGTCATGATATCGAGGTTTGGGTTCAGAGAGTTCAGGGTCAGTTATGTGCGTTAGAAATCACTTTGTCTTTGGTTGATGATATTGTAACACCCCCAGGATATCCGAGGTATATTACAGCGCCGTGAATCCCTATATGGGACCCACCAGGCTGAACAGCATCATACACAACGACTCAAAGAAACGATAAAATAACACCACGTCATAAAGACGCAAAACAGAACAATCCACCCGGTTCAACCGGTCAATATAACATCATCATCCAACACAACATAATAAGCAACAATACAATTCAAACGAACAAGAACCCCCTTAAGTACTCGAGTACAACTATTAGTTCAAAACCACAAAAGACAAAAAGGTAAAAGACACTAAAACATCACTCGTGCACCATCATCAAGCACGGCCATCATCCGTAATCGTCCAGTACGCTCGTCTCGAAGAACTCCGACTGAAATTCATAAAACGAATTTCCCCAAAATGGGTCCCAGAGGGGTTAGCAATTACGCTAGTACAAGTAGCCAAATGAACATTTTACATCTTACACATATAGTAATGCATGCCATCAAGAAATCATAGTTTCCAAAACGCTCATTTCCGTAAATGCCAATAATCAAAACCACATTTGTAAAATGCACCACAATTAACCGCGGACCCACAGCTTCGTGGATCCCTGCCGAGACCCCGTCGGATCTAACCCACAGTGGTTAAAAGCAAGCTCGCGGTCCACAGCTTCGTGGAACCCTACCGAGACCCCGTCGAGTCTAACCCGTAGTGAGCATACACACACACAATTTCTCATACAAAACTACTATGTCAAGATTATAAGTTCATAAGGATACTTGCCTCGATTAATTAGACGATGACACGAACGGAACGGAAGAGTTGAACACGACCGCAAGGAACCGGCGGAAATGAACCTAACGATTTGAATAGCACAATCACAACCACTTCTAAACGATTATGGAAATGGAATACTCCCGGAAACCCGCCTACGATTCATGTATATTCGTATACAAACAACAACGAGGGCGGACCACAACCGAACCCTCTCGATTCCGTAAAAATCACGAAATATACCATGAATCCGTAGGGAAACTAAGAATACCAACAAGAATAATCATATTCATCATGAATCCATCAACGAAACGAAAAGAATCGGACAAAACCCCAAAATCCCCAATTATCCAAAAAGGTAGGGTTTCAAGAGATATTACCTTGAGTGATTCAAGTATTAAGATCCGTAGAACACGCGTTAGATTGATTATCCGAGCCTCACAACCGAAAAGAAATGATGAAAATCGACCCGGATGAAGAACTCTCCCCCTCTATATCTTCTCTCTCGCGACAAATGTGGAAAAATGGGAAGGAAATGAGCTTCACGCTCAAAACAACACATTTATAGTGTAACACGAGAACCTATCGGCCAGCCTATCGGCCGATAGGCCCAACCGATACCCATACGGAATGCCGGCAGAGAGTCTATCGACCCCTATCGGCCGAAAGGCTCCTGGAAGTGCTCGGCCAAAAACTGAAACGACCATAACTCTCTCGTCCGGACTCCGATTGACTCACCGTTTGAACCATTGGAAAGCTAACTCGATGTTCTATAATATTGCAAAGATTTATAATTTTTGGAGTCACCAAAAATTAATGGTGATCTAACAAAGTCGAACTCATGTGAGGAAAGTTGAAACAACGAACAATAACGAGAATACAATTCAACAATTGACAGGAAGGACATACTGAAAGATACATGAGGGTCACTATGACCGAGAAATATACCAAAAATGAAAATACAAGGGAAAGAAAAATACCGGATATTACATTCTACCCCTCTAAAAATAAGTTTCGTCCCGAAACTTAAGAAACAAACAACTCCGAGTACCTAGCACGCATGCTATCCTCGGTTTCCCAAGTTGCCTCCTCGATACCGTGTCTCGACCACTGAACTTTGACCAAAGGGATGGTCTTATGCCTCAGTCGTTTCTCACGATGCTCCAAAATCTTCAAAGGACGCTCCTCAAAAGTAATATCTTCAGCAATATCAATCTCGCCATAATCTATGACGTGACTAGGATAAGTATCATATTTCCTCAACTGGGAAACATGAATAATTCTATGAACATGACTCAAGGCTGGAGGTAACGCCATACTGTACGCTACTTCACCGAATAGCTCGAGAATCTCAAAGGGTCCAATAAATCTCGCTCAGCTTTCCTTTCTTCCCAAAACGAAACTCCTTCGGCGACACCTTTAGCAAAACGTGGTCTCCCACCTCGAATTCCAAAGGTCGACGACGGACGTCGCATATGACTTCGCCGACTCAGGCGCCAACATCCGTTCTCGAATTAACTCTATCTTCCGCCTCGTCTCTAAAACGACATCCGGCTCGGTCCCGACTAAATCGGACGCCTCATTCCAACAAATCGGCGATCGACATCGTCGCCCATAAAGTGCCTCATACGGTGCCATCCGAATCGACGCGTGCCAACTATTGTTGTACGTGAATTCGATCAATGGCAAATGCTCCTCCCAAATCACTACTCCAATCGAGGGCACAAGCACGCAACATGTCCTCGAATGTCCGGATAGTGCGTTAGTATCCATCCGATCGGGATGAAAAGAGGTACTCAAACGCAACAGGGTACCTAACGCCTTATGCACCGCCTGCCAGAAGTGCGATACAAAACGGCCGTCACGATCCGAAACAATAGACTTCGGAGTACCGTGAAGTCTCACGATCTGCGCAATAAACACACGAGCTAACTTCTCCGGGCCCCAAGTGTCCTTGATGCCCAGAAAATGTGCCGACTTGGTCAGGCGATCAACAATCACCCATACCATATTCATGCCCGACCTCGATCTCGGCAAACTCGTAACGAAATCCATCGATATATCTTCCCATTTCCATTCCGGAACGGGAAGTGACTGCAATAACCCAGCCGGTCGCTGATGCTCGATTTTGACCTGCTGGCAAGTCAAACATCTCGCCACAAACTGTGCGACTTCCTCCTTCATATCATTCCACCAGAAGTTCCTCCTCAGGTCCTTGTACATCTTACTCGTACCAGGATGAACGGAATAAGGTGTAGCATGGGCCTCCCGTAAAATACTCTGCCTCAACTCTGAGTCGTTCGGCACACAAAGCCGACTCTGGAATCTCAAAACACCATCCTCGTAAATCACAAATCCAGGAGACTTCCCTTTAAGAACGTTCTCTCGGATTTGAGTAATCATCGGATCCTCTAACTGCTTCACCTTAATTTCATCGATCAAAGACGACGAAATCTCTAAAGCACGAAGTTGCCCGACGGCTCCCGGCAACAAGACCTCAACATCTAGCTCGATCAAAGCCCTCCGAAGCTCAGACTGAGATGTAAGGATCTCAAGCGTTCGCAACGCAACTGGTCTCCGACTCAAGGCGTCGGCCACAACGTTCGCCTTGCCCGGATGATAAAGGATTTCGAGGTCATAATCCTTAATCAACTCTAACCACCTCCTCTGCCTCATATTCAACTCTCGCTGAGTAAATATGTATTTCAGACTTTTATGATCAGTAAAAATCTGACATGTGGAGCCGAAAAGATAGTGACGCCAAATCTTGAGCGCAAAAACGACTGCCGCTAACTCCAAATCATGAGTAGGGTAGTTCAGCTCATACGGCCTCAACTGTCTCGACGCATAGGCAATGGTCTTGCCGTGCTGCATTAATACACACCCAAGACCCTGACCCGAAGCATCGCTATAAACGGCAAAACCCTCGTTGCCACATGGCAACGCCAAAATCTGAAGTCAAACGCTTCTTCGATTCCTCAAAACTCGATCGCCTCTCGTCATTCCGCATTTAACTTCTCGGATTTCTCGAGCAAGCTGCGTAAGTGGTCGGGCGCCGAGAAACCTCTACGAACCTACGGTAGTAGCCACCAAACCCAAGAAACTACGGACCTCCTTCACATTTTGGGCGGTGCCCAATCCAATACGGCCTCAATCTTCTCATGATCCACACGAACCCTACCGAAATCACGTGACCTAAAAACATCACTTCTTTCACCCGAACTCACATTTCGAGAACTTTGCATAGAGTTGCTCGGTCCTTAAAATGTCTAATACTATCCGCAAATGATGGGCATGCTCTTCCTCATTCCTCGAATAAACAAGAATATCGTCAATAAAGACGACGACGCACTTATCCAAATACTCGATAAAAACTTTGTTCATCAATTGCATGAACACCGCCGGCGCATTAGTTAACCCGAAAGGCATGACTACGAACTCATAATGTCCGTATCTCGTCCGAAAAGCTGTTTTCGGCACGTCGGACTCCCTCACCCGGAGCTGATAGTACCCCGATCTCAAATCAATCTTCGAGAATACCGCAGCTCCACTGCAATCGGTCGAACAAGTCGTCAATCCTCGGCAAAGGATACTTGTTCTTGATGGTCACCTTGTTTAGTTCGCGATAGTCGATACACAAACGTAGCGAACCATCCTTCTTCCGCACAAACAGGACCGGTGCGCCCCAAGGCGAGGCGCTCGGTCGAACATACCCCGACTCAAGAAGCTCACTCAACTGCTTCTTCAACTCGGACATCTCTGAAGATGCCATGCGATACGGCGCCTTCGAAATAGGAGCCGCGCCCGGCTCTAACTCTATAGCAAACTCAACCTCACGGTCCGGTGGCAATCCCGGTAACTCGTCAGGAAATTCATTAACGATTGGAATCGACGAAAGCTCGACTCCACCACTCTCCGCCTTCAAGGCATAGCACCAATAACCAATACAACCCTTTCGCAGGAGTTTCATCGCCTTCAAGGCGTTAATAACGAGTTTCTGGTTCCCCCTCTTTCGCCCGGCGAAAGAGTGCTCGGTGCCGTCCTCGGCTAACATAGTGATGATCCTCGTGCGGTAGTTCATGATCGCCCCATGCCGCTCGAGCCAATCATCACCAAGAATCAAATCCTCACCCTCGATACTCACAACAATAAGATTAGAGGGCCAAGTCCTCTCACAAATAAGTACAGAGCGCCTCGAACCTCCCGATCACCAACGATCCTATCACCGTTAGGAAGCTTAACGATGAAGGGCTCACAAGGCGTCAAACGGTCGAGATTCAAACGCGCACACAATCCGTAGATATGAACGAATGCGTAGCACGTAATCGAAAAGCACACCGACAGATGAGAAAGAATATAAACGGTACTGCCGCTACAGAGGCCGGATCATCGGCTCTCCGCATCTCATAGACACGCGTGGGCGAGCCGACACCGAAGCTCCCCTTAGAGGGTCGACCGACCTCTCCCCCGACTAGCACTCGGCGAGACCGAGGAACAAACGATCCTCGATTCACACTTGGTTCCCTAGGCGCTGAATGGAAGCCCGGCACCAAGAATTTTCTCTCTCTCGGCACAGAAGTGCCTGACTGACCGCCACACCGATTACACGTCGAAAGGGTTCGGACAAACACGACCGATGTGGCCCGTCGACCACAATTGAAACACTTCACATCACGAAAAGGAGCACCGGTAGTTCCACGAGGACCCCCAGTGAACGAGCCGGACCACCGCCGGCGGAAGTTAGCGATTGGGATCTCTGCGACCCCCACTCTTGTGGCCCGAAAAGTTCCTGCGGACTTACGCTTCTTACTCTCGCGGCCGCCTCACTCGCCACCGACATATCATAAGCAAGGGCCCTACTCGATAATCCTTCAATGTAGTGCATACGAGCCCCGACATATAGTCCCGGATCGGCAACTTCATCCGTCTGAGAAATGGAAAATCTTGTCACTCTCTCGACAACTTGGGTCTTCACATAACCCAACTCTTTGTTAAAATCAAGAATGGCTTGAGCTACGGGGATATCCCGTGGTTGAGCATCATAAAAGCATGTACCCGAGCCTGTCTCGATCGCCACGGCAATATTCGATCTCCATCAACTCTTGAAACTCAGCCACGAAGCGGATGGTCTTTGGGCCCAACGGCCTCCCACCACCCGTAGGCCCCCGGTGAGAAAATATTGAGCAATAGGGACTTTACGGTCCTCGGGACGATCGGTGGCAACGAAGACCTTAGACATCTCCTTGATCCACCCTTCCCACCCAATCGGGTCTGAAGCTCCCAAACCGAGGAGGATGCATCTTGATGACGTCTTGGAGCCAACGGTCCGCTCCGCCCGATTAGCATGGGCTTGATCCGGTTCGAACCGCACGAGCTATTGCCGCCATTTGGTTCACCATCTGTTGCATAACGGCCGCAATACCAAGATCGGCACGCTCTGAGAAGAAGCATGGCTATGACGGCCGCGATCACGGCCTCGAAGACCGTGACGTGGCCGCTACACTGCCGCCCACGCCCGGCCGCGTCCACGACCACGACCGCGACCACGACCTCTTCCAGATCCATACCGGAGTTAAATAAGTAGCAAAAGCCATACGAGGATCGACAAGAAAAGAACAATCACAAGTCGAGAATCAAGGGTACGATACAAGGAATTAATGAACAGAGGAAAGAAAACTTACGGACACTGGTAGTACCGGAATCATGGCGGCGTGACGATGATGTGCAAAACCAAACACCACAAGACCCAATAAACCATCAAGCCTAGGTATCCATAAACCTAGAGCTCTGATACCATTTTCTGTAACACCCCCAGGATATCCGAGGTATATTACAGCGCCGTGAATCCCTATATGGGACCCACCAGGCTGAACAGCATCATACACAACGACTCACAGAAACGATAAAATAACACCACGTCATAAAGACGCAAAACAGAACAATCCACCCGGTTCAACCGGTCAATATAACATCATCATCCAACACAACATAATAAGCAACAATACAATTCAAACGAACAAGAACCCCCTTAAGTACTCGAGTACAACTATTAGTTCAAAACCACAAAAGACAAAAAGGTAAAAGACACTAAAACATCACTCGTGCACCATCATCAAGCACGGCCATCATCCGTGTACTGGTCCAGCGCCCGCTCGTCTCGAAGAACCTGACCTGAAATTCATAAAACGAATTTCCCCAAAATGGGTCCCCAGAGGGGTTAGCAATTACGCTAGTACAAGTAGCCAAATGAACATTTTACATCTTACACATATAGTAATGCATGCCATCAAGAAATCATAGTTTCCAAAACGCTCATTTCCGGAAATGCCAATAATCAAAACCACATTTGTAAAATGCACCACAATTAACCGCGGACCCACAGCTTCGTGGATCCTCGCGAGACCCCGTCGGATCTAACCCACAGTGGTTAAAAGCAAGCTCGCGGTCCACAACGTGGAACCCTACCGAGTCCCCGTCGAGTCTAACGCGTCGTGAGCATACACACACAATTTGTCATACAAAACTACTATGTCAAGATTATAAGTTCATAAGGATACTTGCCTCGATTAATTAGACGATGACACGAACGGAACGGAAGAGTTGAACACGACCGCAAGGAACCGGCGGAAATGAACCTAACGATTTGAATAGCACAATCACAACCACTTCTAAACGATTATGGAAATGGAATACTACCGGAAACCCGCCTACGATTCATGTATATTCGTATACAAACAACAACGAGGGCGACCACAACCGAACCCTCTCGATTCCGTAAAAATCACGAAATATACCATGAATCCGTAGGGAAACTAAGAATACCAACAAGAATAATCATATTCATCATGAATCCATCAACGAAACGAAAAGAATCGGACAAAACCCCAAAATCCCCAATTATCCAAAAAGGTAGGGTGTCAAGAGATATTACCTTGAGTGATTCAAGTATTAAGATCCGTAGAACACGCGTTAGATTGATTATCCGAGCCTCACAACCGAAAAGAAATGATGAAAATCGACCCCCGGATGAAGAACTCTCCCCCTCTATATCTTCTCTCTCGCGACGCAGTGGAAAAATGGGGAAGGAAATGAGCTTCACGCTCAAAACAACACATTTATAGTGTAACACAGCAGAACCTATCGGCCAGCCTATCGGCCGATAGGCCCAACAGAAAGCCATACGGAATGCCGGTAGATTCTATCGACCCCTATCGGCCGAAAGGCTCTGGAAGTGCTCGCCAAAAATCAAACGACCATAACTCTCTCGTCCGACTCATTGACTCACCGTTTGAACCATTGGAAAGCTAACTCGATGTTCTATAATATTGCAAAGATTTATAATTTTTGGAGTCACCAAAAATTAATGGTGATCTAACAAAGTCGAACTCATGTGAGGAAAGTTGAAACAACGAACAATAACGAGAATACAATTCAACAATTGACATGAAGGACATACTGAAAGATACATGAGGGTCACTATGACCGAGAAATATACCAAAAATGAAAATACAAGGGAAAGAAAAATACCGGATATTACAGATATCAAGACGAGACAGTATGATGATCTATTTTTAGTCGAGTTGAGGGAGGACGTGAAGAAGGGGAAAGCCCCTGGATTTATAGTTCAAGATGATGGAATTTTGAGATTTCGCGGTAGATTATGTGTACCGAGTGATGTTGAGTTGAGACAGAAGATCTTGAGTGAAGCTCACACTACGCCTTATTCCATACATCCTAGTACGAGCAAAATGTACAAGGACGTAAGGAGTAACTACTAGTGGAGCAATTTGAAGACGGACGTTAGTGAGTTTGTGGCGAAGTGTTTGACCTGTCAGCAGGTTAAGATCGAGCATCAGTTACTCGCGGGGTTATTACGACCAATTCCCATTCTGGAGTGGAAGTGGGAGGACATTTCTATGTATTTCATTACCGCTATGCCTAAGAATCGGACTAGAACGAACATGATTTGGGTTATTATCGATCGACTAACCAAATCAGCTCATTTTCTGGGTATTAAGGATACTTAGGGGTCGGAGAGACTAGCACGAGTGTTTATTGCAGAGATCGTGAGATTGTATTGGACTCCTAAGAGTATTGTTTTGGATCGAGATGGCTAGTTTGTATCACATTTTTGGCAGGCTGTTCATCGAGCTTTGGGAACTGAGTTGAGACTCAGTACATCCTGCCACCCTCAGACATACGGACAGTCGAAGTGGACGATACAGGCACTGGAGGATATGTTGAGAGCATGTGCTTTAGAATGGAAGGATGATTGGGAGTCACACTTGCCATTGATCGAGTTCATGTACAACAATAGTTGGCACGCCTCGATCAAAATGGCACCATTTGAGACATTGTATGGGAGGAGGTGTAGATCATCGTTGTGTTGGGATGATGCACCCTAGTTGATTGGTACCGAACCAGATATAGTAGTTGAGATGAGAGAGAAGATTGCTTTGATTCGTGATAGGTTGTTAACGGCCCAGAGTCGACAGAAGTCTTATGCCGACACGCGTCGCCGGCCGTTGGATTTCGAGGTGGGAGACCATGTTTTGCTTAAGGTGTCGCCGACATGGGGAGTTTACTGCTTCGTCCGAAAGGATAAACTTAGTCTGAGATATATTGGACCGTTCGAGATTTTAGAGAGAGTTGGAGAGCTTGCATATCGGTTAGACTTGCCACCGTCCTTGAGTCATGTGCATAACTTGTTTCATGTTTCCCAGCTTAGGAGGTATGTGCCGGACCCTAGCCATACTATTGATTTTGGAGATATTGAGTTGGGGGCCGACATTACCATCGAAGAGAGGCCGATTCAGATTTTAGAGCGTCGGGTGAAGCAACTTAGGCACAAAACCATTCATTTGGTTAAAGTACAATGGTCGAGACATGGATCCGAGGAAGCCACGTGGGAGACGGAAGAGAATATGAAGTCGAGATACCTCGAGTTATTCGCATTGTAAGTTTTGGGACAAAACTTATTTTTAGGGGGAGAGAATGTAATATCCGAGCTTAGAGGTGGTATTCGGGCCGGGCCCGGGCCGGTCCGGGCCGGGCTGCTAAAGCCCGCTCCATTTAAGGGCTGGGCCGGGCCGGTCCTTCTTTTTTGGCGGGCCGGGCAGTCTTTTTACAAACATAGGCGGCCGCCTACCACCATTGTGTTCATGGGTCGGGCCGGTCATTCACGACGGGCCGGGCCGGGTTGAACATTTTTTTTTCTTCATTGTAAGACAGAAATTTTATTACAAGGACCAACAAAATGAACTTGAACTTTATTATAAAGAAAAAATAACTCTCTCTCTCTCCCCCCCTCTCTCTCTCTCTCTCATTTTACTCCTGTTCAAGTTAATTGCGAAATGCTCCTATAGTGCATCGGACTATTGTCGGGTGTGAAATGTTAGTGGACATAGAATGCTGAAATGTACTCTCACTACTGCATGCCTCTTGGACATAATAAGATGTGATTTACTAAATGAAAACTGAATTTTGTACCTTTTTCAGCTATAAATTGATAGAAAGAAATAAAAATCATATTGGGCATTCCCAGTTCACGGTCTTTAGACGCCAAACGGATCGGGCCTTCCGGTTCACGAGCTAACACGGCTCGGCCGGCCGGCCAGCCAATGTTTTAGCGGGCTCGGCCGGCCTCTAAAACAAAGGCCCCTAAGGCCCACATAACCTAAATGTACACGGGCCGGGCCAAATAGTAACGGGCGGGCCGGCTTTTAAGCGTCTTAGGCCGTGCCGGGTCAGTTTCTGACCGCCCACATACCACCTCTATCCGAGCTTTCTATTTTTGGTAATTTCTATTTTTGGTGTATGATCATTTCGGATGACTTGCTTGCTACTGTTCTGTAATTCTGAATCTATTTTGATCTTGGAGTTTCTCCATTTGGACGAGTTTCGGAGATGTTTTTACGTATTTTCGTTTTGAGTTATGTTTTGTCGCATGTACGTTCAATTCTCATAAAACTCGTTCGATTTTGCTGTTTCTTTGTTTCCATGAGTTCATATGGTTGAGTTGTTCATGTTGTGAGTTTCGGATTGTTAATCCGACATGGTATTGTGATTTTCGGACGTTTGGGCCTTTTTGTAATTTCCTATAATTTTAGGGAATTTTATCTCCTTTGTCGTATTTCCAACCTCCCAGTAGTCGGAATCGTACTTTCTTTCAGCACTTAGTTTTGTCGTTGCAAATACCTCGTAATTCTGTCATCGGATCCAATCTTGTGTTGCGTTTTGATTTTTATACCTCCTTGAACCTTGGACTGCACTCAGGTACTGGATTACTGCATGCATAACATACGTTATGCATGCTATGTTACGTACGCTATGTTAGTACTGGTAACGTACGTTAACCTTTAGAATAGCGTACATTATCGGCTTCAGTGATTTGGGCAGATTGTTCTGCCGAGCCCTTACGTACGCTAACACCTGAGCGTTATGTACGTAAGAGGCATAACGTACGCCAACCTCAGTATCTTAACGTAGGTAACGAGTCATCAGGTTTTAAAAACCTGAGCAGACCTTAATCACATTATTTCCTTCTTTCTCCTCCCTTGTGTGCGATGTGAGTTCTTCTGAGCGATTTTGAATGATTCTCCCAGAGCAATCCATTGAATTCCTTGAGAGGCCGATTGTTGTGTTCCAAGTGAGATTTATCATCATCGTAATCATCTTTCTCCGTCCGAATCGAGGTATATTTCTTTAAAACCCTAGTTTTTGGGGATTTTAGGATTTTGACATGATTTTACCCTTTGAGCCCGATTTAGCTTCGATAAGTTGTTAGATTACGATTGTATAGTCGTAATCCCTCGCTTTCAATATAGTTTAACGGATTAAACTTCTAGGTTTTCACCGTTAATAGATTAGAATCGATTATGACTTCGTAGTGACCGACGAATTATCCCAACGGGTAGAATTAGGATGAATTCCTACGTTTCCGCAATATTGAGATTGTTTGTATATCATTATTGTGATAGGAGCGGGTTTGTGAAGATTGTTCAGACCGAAACCTTTTCTTTCGCCATCTCCTTTGCGCCATTTTATTCAAGGAAAGTACATGTATTACATTTCGTTATGTGTGTTATGGTTGTGGTACGAATGATGAATTATGATATTGTGTGTGCGAATTGTTGTTTTTCCACCCTGAGCGTTCGACGGGGCATCTAGGGGCCGATACTAAGGAGTACAGCCGCGGAAGTGGTTTCCCACCCGGAGCATTCGGCGGGGCATCTGGGGGTCGATACTAAGGGGTACGGCCACAGGTTACCTAGTTGTGGATGGTTGTATTATTGATATGAGATGATTTACCGTTTTAATGTAAATGTGGTATTCCGGAATATGATTTTTCAAATGCTTCCAAATGAGATGACCGTGTTGAATCGTATCTGTATATAATGTAGTGTAATTGTGTACTTGCAATATCTATTTGAATGCTAACCCCTTAAACGGGGAAAATACATTTTATGCATTTCAGGTATCGGTCGAGTTGAGGAGCTGGCACGGGATACGCATGCAAAGGATGGCCCAGCATGATGATGAGGCTCGAGTTTGTGTTGGATGACTTGTTATTATGTTTACTTGGTGTCGTGTTAGTCTGGTTGTCTTTCAAATATTGTTAAAGTCCCCTGCGTGGGAAATTGAATACATGTCAATTATGTTTTGTTGGTGTTGAATTAAACTATTTTGGCCGAGGCCGCAGCCCTACATATTATTATTAAGGTGTCTTACGGGATTTATTATGTGGATTACGTATCATATGTTAGCCTGGTAGACCTTGTGAAGGTTCTACGACGTGTAATGTCCCTTATGATATTTGGGGTGTTACATCCGACACGTTTTTTTGGTACTTCTGGTGGCTTACAACTCCGTTCCCTTGGAGATTATTCCTGTTCTTGGTGGCTGACCATTCATGCATATCAAGTGTTACTGCCACAGGAGCTCTTGCTAGTATGAACTAAAAGTAAAGATCTTTGGCTTTCTGCTACACACTAAGTTCGAGCTTTGACTTGATCAACCTCAGATTGGGGAAACTAGGGGAGAATATTTCTCTTCCGAACTAGAGATACCCAGTCAACTTGAAAAAGCTTCTAGATTTTCTGTTCTCAATCAAAACCTTCACCCTCTGATGAGATGATTGACCGGAAGAGGATTGGGTCTTGAAAATAGTAACTATTAGACGGGTTTGTTTACTTTATTCAACTAACAGGAGGAAGAGTGCGCAAATGGTGTATGTTAGTAGAACCGCCGCGTGGAGGTGGAGGCTGAGGAGTGGCTTGGGCATGGCGGCCTTGGTGGTGGTAGAGGTTTTCAACGAGCTTTAGCCAATAGTGTTCCATTTTGGTGGGTTGATTTGGTGTGAAAAACAGTGTTGGGGTCAAAGTCACACTGGATTTCTTGTTGATAGGTAAAACGTCAAAATATTTTATTGAAAATCTGAGAAACTTTTGATCATTAAGATTGACAGGTATGGAGTTTTCTTAGGAGTCGAGCTTTTCGAGCGGATGAAAATGGGTTGGTTCTACTCATAGATATAATCTGGGAATCAAAACATGTTTTTTCTTTTGAGGAAGAAAAGATGATTTATATAAGGGTTGGTTTCGTTCTTAATCATCATATTCATATTTGATGATTTCCTGAGTTTTGTGAAAATATAAATATGTGCGGCAAACAAATGATAGCCATGGTTTAGTTTCATAATTGATGTGTGAAGCTGGTAGGTATGTTAGATCAAAATAATGGAAGATTTTTGAAATTTAGATCAAGAATTTCTTGTAGAGATATTGCGGGATTTGTTGTAATAATTAGATTTCTGATACAGAGGATCATCTATAAGATGCAACTGTAGAGCATACTCTCATCATATTACTCAGTAGGTTAGAGTCGTGCTGATAACGTGTTATAAAATCGAACTATTATAGAGAGAGAATAGAGAATGATTCTCAGGTATGATTTTCATTAATAACTGAAGTCCTATTTATAGGAAAATTTCATATGGCACAATTGTAATTATATAATTACATCAGGGGCATAATAGCCATTCACACTATATAAAAACAAAAGGGGTAATTGAAACGTCACTTTCATAGTATATTATAACAAGACACAAAATATTAAATAGTATACAAGACCGAAAACATAAAATAAAGGGAATATAAACCCTAAAATGTAAAAAGAGAGACACGAAGTAAACTACAATAACAGAACAACAACTCTAGAGCATCTAGTAGGGACACAAATTCTAAAATATGAAATAATCTAGAAAATAGACTTAAGGAGTTAGGGGCTTCGAAATTTTGCAAACATTCATAAGTCTAATATATAAGCGCATTTCTTTTGACTTATTTTGCGATTTTGATTGATTGATTCGATTGATTCAAGTCCATTCGATTGATTCGATTTCATTCAGTATAGTTCAGTTTATTTCAATTCAGTTCTTCTTCTTCTTCTTCTTCTTAATAATAATAATAATTTTTTTATTAATAATAATAATTTTGATTATTATTATTATTATTGTTGTTGTTGATTGCTATTATTATCTTATATATATATATAAAGATTCAGTCTCTAAATTTAATGTGGAGGTAATCAAGTTCTAAAAGTTATCTATCAAAATTGTTTAGGCATCATTTATTTGCAGCAACTTGAACATAAGGAGAAAGCTGAATATAAACTGGTTTTGCAGTTTCAGGAATGCAAACCATTCGGCAGTTATAGTTGCTTACAAATAATTACATAAACAAGTCTTTAAATGTGACTTTTCAGTTGGATTTTTGAAGATTATAGGTAGGAAACTATCACCATCTTCACCACCACCATCATATCAAAATTATAGGCTTCTTTTTAATATCCGAAAGTATAAAGAAAGAACAAGGACAGATATATATGAGATCTTGAACCAATATATATGAGAACAAGGACCAATCACCAACTTTAACCAAGAATCGAACTTAAAAAGAAAATAAATAAGATCTCAGTTTTGTTCAACAAATGTACAAATCTTAAAAGATAAGTGTTGAAACTAAACCCATCATTGATCTATAGAAGCATAGCTTCTTTCAATATTCGAAAAGATAAAGAAAGAACAAAACCTCTGTTTCATTATTTCTTTTATTCGTTTCAAACATACGAAATAAACATCACCTACCTCAGAGCTCTATGAGAACTTAAAGCCGAACCTATTGTTCTTTGTTAGCTTCGAATAAGCAAAGAATAGGAAGAGGGTGTGTTCGTATTTCGATTTAAGATGAAGAGCTGATATCATATTGGTGTTTGATATTTGGTTTGAAGATAAGACCTATAGTTGGTGGCTGCAAAGAAGACATTGGGGGCTGCGTTTTTTAGGAGTGAGATTAGGGTAATACTATTGGATTGGTGTTGAGTAGCAAATTTTGACTATTTGATTAAATAATTAGTTAGCCCACTTCAAAGCCTAGTACAAACATTTATTTTTCCACTTGATATAGAAAGATGCATGCCCATACTCATAATCCGATATGCGCACTTTCTAAATGGTCATTCAATAATGTTAATATATGTTAAAATTCAAAATAAATTTTTTTGTTTAATGTTAATAATTTTTTTAAGTTAAAACAAATTTTTAAAATAATTTTTTAAATTAATGTTAACTATTTTTTTTTATTCAAGACATATGAACGGATGCAAAAAATTGTTGATGTGGATCACATGCTTAACTTTTATCTTACTTATATTTATTTTACAATCAAATAATTTTGTATCAAGCAATGGCAACATTTGTGTTTTCTTGACTAATAGAAAGAAGACGAGGATGCTACTATAAATGTAATAATATAGCACGAGGCATGTCAAAATTATTTGTACAAGATGCATGGCTGAATATTTGTTTGATTAAAATATTAACAACAATGCAATTATAAAGTTTTGATACGGGCTATTTGAGAGGGAAGTACCATGCTTGGACACTATAGATGTTAACTTCTTCATCATCACAAGTTATTGTTACGTTTAATTGTTGTGTTATTTTGTATTCTAGTTTGAAGGCATTGATGCCCGATATTCACAACTTGCATTGATCGAAGTTAACTGACATCGTGTGGATGATCTAGTTGTTGATTATCATTTGAAGATTTTTATATTATGTGCATGTTAACGGTCTCTCCTTACTATTCATACTTACAACTAAACAATTTACACAAACATTACGCAATGAACAATTAGTTGCAGCCTGCGTGCATCGCACAGGTCTGAATGACTCGTTACTAATAATATTTACTATTATTACTAATAATATTTATTATTATTGTTGTTGTTGTTGATTACTGTTACTATTACTTATCATTCTTATCATTGTTATTATTATTATTATCGTTATTGTATTAATATCCTTAGTATTATTATTAATACAATAATGTGGTATTAGTAATAATAGGCATTTTTTTTTAAAAAAAAGGCATTTACAAGAATCACCAGTGGTCCTAAGAATAATCAGTTGACACTGTCCATTGCTAGTGAGAATCAAAAGTCATCAGTAATCATGAGAATGCTCAAGAGCATATCATTATATCAAAGATTATATTATAAAATGTTAAAAAAAATTAAAACTTCTCAAAAGAACACCGGTCCTGATTACTATTAAAAATCCTCATCATTTTTTTTCACGTCATCTTCGTCGTAGTCTTCATGATCACTCTCCGTTCAATTTGCTCGCCAAATTTGTCTTGCTAAAGCATTTCGCACCTTGGACATGGATTCTTTATGATCGACTTCAAACATAAGTGAATCTGCTCTTTCTTGCCCATTTGCATCATGTTGTATAATTGATATCCCAAGCGTGTGCATTCTTATGAAATTATGTAGTGTGAAAGTGGAAACAATAATTGATATTTGCTGCTTTTATGATATTTGTGGCATATTTTTTAGCACCTTTCACCTTTTCTTTAACTGACCAAATGCACATTCTACTCTCATCCTCAATGACAAATGCCGATGGTTGAAATATTCTACCATTCCTCTAGGCGGGCCATGCTTATATTCCCCCATGTGGCATCTAACTCCCGGGCCGCTAAACAGAGACAATATCCGAGAGTATACGGATATCCCGAGTCCACCAAATAATATTTTCCTACAAAATATGACGAGCACATGCAACATTAAAATTCATGATTAGTTAGATTTGGAAGTCAAACGTATAACTACACTATACCTTGAAGTGGATGCGGAAAAACATATTCTTCATTAGTTAAAGAATCTTTCCACACCGTAACATCATCGGCACTTTCTTCCCATCCCACATTCATAAATGTGAAAATCCTGTCAAATGAGCAACAAGTCAAGACATTCCAACTTTTAGTTCCCTTGCAATTTCGAAATGGCACTCCATTCTCATCACATACAATTGCTTCTATAAGAGTTCCATCTAAAACCCCAACAACATCATGGTCAATAAATTAAAGAACAGTATAGAACATTACGTAACCTTAAACTCTTTCAATGTAAATAATATAGATACAACGTATAATATTGCCTGGACATAAGGCCAATAGGTTGAGTTGTCACGAACTTCGGGAGGCACCTCTAATAAATCATGATGCGGTCAAATGATATCGAACGATAATATATCCAACACTTTCCTAAAATACGTGCTTATTGTAGATTTGGAATGCTTGAAAATATCGGTAGCATCACGATAAGAATTTCCCTTGGTTAGTAGGTATAAACAAATACCTACTTGCTCGGCCAGTGCTACATATTTACCATCTACTAACAAGTTTCTTTCAACCATCAAGTTTACTAGTTGTACAAACATACCTATATCAAGTCGTGGTTGCACTTTACATGATGTCGGGCTTTCATTTAATAGCCTATGTATGTATTCACACCACATAATACACGCAGAGACACTAAAAAAATCCAGAAGTCAAAAATCACGAACATAAATTTAATTTACCAATTCAAATAAGAAATTTAAAGGTAAAAAAAAGAAAACTGACTTGCGGCGTGCTGGTGAAAACAGAAGAAAAAACCTTGCACTTCTGAATTTTTTTCGCTTGACTGCGTTTTGTTTCTTTTCAAATAAAACCCTACACGCCAATGTCCTTTTTTCTTCCTTTTTTGTCTTTTTTTTTTTAATTTTATATTTTTAGTATTATCACTCCATATTATTGTTATTATGACTTTTGTTGTTGTTATTTATTATTGTTGTTGTGGTGGTTGTTAATTATTGTTATTAGTATTATTATTATTGTTATTATGATTGTAATTAATTATATTATTATTATATTAATATTTTTATTATTATTTTATTATATTTATTTACGTATATTTATTATATTATTATTATTATTATTATTACTTTTTGATTATTTTTTTTATTATTATTATTATTTAGTCTTAATATATATTTAAGTTCAGTTCAGTTCAGTTCAATCCAGTCAGGTTCATTCAGTCCAAAATAACAGAGTCTAAATCATCAAATTTAATTTATAATATATCAAAAACTTTATATCAACACCAACATCACCCTAGTTAAATTGAAATCCCACTAAGACTATATCAACCAAATTAAAATTACGAGTTTTCGTTTTTATGTTAACATTCTCTAATCGTGACACACTTGAGGACCAGACTCGGCTAAGCCTAAACGGGATTTTAGAAGGGGAAATCAAAGAAGAGGGGTTTGGGACTTCCCAAGTTTTCTGACAGACAAAGACAAAAGCAGGACTCTTCACACACTCTGTAAAGACCGACAATCACGTGATCGCTTTCCCCTTTCTTTTTTCCTCTTCAGCTCTATTCTTTTGGACCGAATTTGAATTGAATTGAATTGAATTGAACCGAATCAATCAATGGATTCGAATCGAATCAATCGAATGAATCGAATCGAATCAAATCTATATTAAGAGTAAATAATAATAATAATAATGATAAATAATAGTAATTAACAACTTCAACGATAATAGTAATATTATTAGTAATAATAACAATAATAATAATTAAGATTAATAATAATAAGAAGAAGAAAAAGAATTGAGCTGAACTGAATTTAACCGAACTGAATGGACCTGAACTGAACTGAACTGAACTGAAAAACTGAAAAATAAGTACAAATGTGTATTTTTCCGTACAACTTATTTTCACACTTTTCCTTCCATATCTTTTTTTTATCCTCATAATTTCTAATTTGACGTATTACAAACTGGAGGAGGGTTTCTTGAAGCGAACCTGCAAACAGCAAGCGGATTTGTGTGGGAGTTTTTTCTTTTGGGCTCCCGAGATCTGTCTGTGATAAGAAAGGTCTGTAATTTCTACTGCTTTTCTTGTTTTCGAACTCCATTTCTGTTTTCAAGATGATTTTATTTTTAGGGGCTGTGTGCATATTCCTTCTTTGCGGTATTTTTGTTTGTCTCACTTGTTTCATGTTCTCTCTCTCTCTCTCTCTCCCTTTTATGTATGTTGAATGCTGCTATACTTTAGTTGAAAAGCTTGTTTTTCACTTAATTTTGTTTAAATCTCTGTCTTATTTTTTGGAGACTTTTTCTTGTGCTTCTTGTTTGAATATGGTTTCTTTGCTCATCTCATTTTGGTATTAGCTCTATTTCTGCCAATTATGGTAAGTTGAGTGTAGAATTATGACGGTTCATGAAGTACTAACGATAGTTGTTGTAGAATAAAATTGGGCATTGTATAAATTTGACTATTTTCATTCCTGTTTCTTGTAGGAAAAAATGGGTGTTATTTCCCGCAAGATATTCCCAGCATGTGAAAGCATGTGTGTGTGCTGCCCTGCTTTGAGGTCACGTTCTCGGCAACCTGTTAAGCGTTACAAGAAATTGCTTGCTGAGATATTTCCCAAGTCTCCTGTGAGTTGTTTATTTGTTTCATGAGATTTTGCAATTTGATGCCTTAAAAGAAGTTCATTCTTAGACACTTAGACTTGGTACTGATTATTGGGTATTTACAACTGTAACATCTCCTAGACTTATCGTCGTTCGATTTCATCACTCTAAAACCATTTAAATGTATTTTGGCAAAAATAATTTAGCTTATAAGCTAGCTTATTTTTATTTAAAAAGCCCCATTTGGTACGTCATAAATTAGCTTATAAGCTAGCTTATAAAGATGCTACACAGAATAGCATCTCAATAAGCTAGCTTATCATCCATCAACTAGTTTGGTTTATCGGCTAAACTGACAACACACCTTAAGTTTCTTCTTTAATTTATATTTGTAGAGCATACTGTATCTTCTCCTTCCTTAACTTTAGGTTGATTTGTTGTTCTAACATCTTCAAGCAGTGTAGCCGTAAAAGTTATAGTTTGTGGGCTCTCTAACCGGATGTGGATTTTTTGAGAACCATGAGAGAAGTCTAACTTCGTTCTCGTGTGCCTAGCTCAGAATTAGGAATCATCTTCCATTGACATTGTAGATATTGTCTCCCCTGTGGTTTTGAGTTGGGACTCTCTGTACGCACTTTGGTTTCTTTTGTTGCAGTTTCTTCTGTTAACCTAATAAGAGTTCAATCGATCTAATGAAACTGAAAAACATCACCTAAATTTTTGTTTTTACCAGGCCATCCTTTGATGTTTTTAGACTAATGGAGGATAACTGTTTGAAAAGTAGTTTAAGGACTGAATATTTGTGTGGTGATATTAAAAAGACCGAAATTATTAGTGGTACAAGTATAGTGACGGAAAATGTAATTTTCCTCATTTTGTCTAATGCTTTAGTATTCACTTACTTGAGTTTGTTTATGTTGTCTCATTGCACATTGAACTCCAATATAAATGAACTGAAACTTTTATGTTTCTTTTTTATTTTTCCTAATGTAGGAAGGCCAACCAAATGAAAGAAAAGTTGTAAAGCTCTGTGAATACGCATCTAAAAACCCTTTCCGAATTCCAAAGGTTAGATCATTTGTGTATGTTGCTATTTATTGAAAGAATAATTGTAAAGTTATTTTTCTTGGGCGCAACCCAACTAGTGATATCTTTTGGTTGCAAATTATACTTTACTATTAGATTGCTAAATATCTTGAAGAAAGATGCTACAAAGAACTGCGAAGTGGCAACGTGGAACTTGTCAGTATTGTTGCAGAGGCTTTCAACAAATTACTTTGCATTTGTAAGGAGCAAATGTAAGCTGTTGCTCGGTGTAATTACTTTAGTTGGGATCATATTGCTTACTTGATCAAACAATAACTATTTTCTTGGGTATTGACATACAAATTACATTTCATTATTGGGACAAATTCTTGAATGTTTGTACACTATGTATTTAATGTCTCTGCAACCTCGCATTTTCTCCTATTCTCTTCTATTGGCATATTAAAATCAAGTTCAAAATCTTAATACTTATTTTACCTATGATTTTGAAGATGTTTATTGGACCTACTTCAGTGGATTTCGTTTTCCAGAACTTGATGTTTTTCTATGCTTGCAGGGCCTATTTTTCTGCTAATTTGTTGAATGTTGTTATTGAACTGCTGGATGATTCTAAGCAGGATGCAGTCCTTATAATCGGATGCAATACATTAACTGCATTTATATACTGTCAGGTGACATTTGTCTTTCGACTTTTGCAAATTTTATTTTATATTTATTATTATTATTATTATTATGTTTATTGTTATTAGTTAAGAACAATGGGCAAGTGGGCTATCTTTTATGTATGACTAGAATCTTCTGCTTCACATTCAGTGCCTGGCTATTGACTTAAGATATATGGCCCTCTTGATTATATTACTAAAAAACCATTCCGATTAAGCAATTTAAGTTGTAGTGAGTTTGATTATACATGTTTGATGAATTTAGTGTCACTGTAGCAGATATATTTATTCCTTGAGCCGAAGTGCTTCACTTTTGTTCTAATTCTCTCAGACATCGTTCTCGCCACCAGTGAAAAGGAGAAAAAGAAGTTAATGAGTTACTTCGTGTGGGTGTTGTTTGCATAATTTCATTAAGCCCATATATGCTTATGTCTTAGTCTTGCTTATCTATCTACAGGTGGATGGAACTTATACACACAGTATTGGTAACTTTGTAGACAAAGTTTGCATGCTGGCATATAGGACTGAAGATGGGCATCAAAACCATGTTTTAAGGGTATCAAGCTTGCGATGCCTTTCAGCCATGGTAATTTAAATAATGAGACTTGGCTTCATACGCTTCTTAAAATTTACCATTAAGTTCCATCTTGTCAGTACATTTTTTTCTTAACATGACATCAATAGCATGTTATTCTTGATCATCTTGGTTTTGAAAATAACTTTGATATGCCTCTATGTTCCTCATATTATTATTATTATTATTATTGGGGTTTTATTTTAAGTGGGCTTTTTACATTAAGTTGAAATAAATTGTCTGTGAGCTTTATTGCTTAGTGGTCAAGTTATTTTTTTTTTTCTGAGTTTGTTTAAATAAAAGTTTCATCAGAGTACGGTTATATTTGGAGCATTAAAATTGTATTCAACTTCGGTTCTGGTAGGGATTGTTCTATATGGCAGATCTCTGTGGCCTCGTCTGAGGATTTTATCTTTATATCTCCATATATTTGTTTATTTCATTGTCTTGGCTCCAGTGTTTTCAATTGCGCTTTTCATGTGCGTAGCGTTTTTATTCCACCATAGCGTAGCGTAAATAGCGTGGCGCATAGCGTAAGCTATTCGAGCATGTCAATTAATTATTTATAATAATATATATAATATATATATACTCTCTCCGTCCACAATCAATATTCCCTTTTTGCCATTTTGGTATGTGTGGTCATACAAAAAAGGATCGGCTCAGAATGAGGTGATTAGAGAGAAGGTAAGAGTTGCGTCTATAGAAGACAAGATGATGGAGAATCGATTACGATGGTTTGGTCATCTGAGAAGAAGGCCTGTTGATGCCCCAGTGAGGGGACTAGAAAGTTGGGGAACAAGTAATGTTGTGAAAGGTAGAGGAAGACCCAAGAAAACTTGGATAAAGATGATTGAAAATGATATGCGGTTTCTTGGAATTGGAGAAAGTATGGCGATGGAGAGGCAAATGTGGCGGGAAAGAATATGGATGGTGGGTGGAATCTGATTCCTTTTTTTTTTATCTGTATTTTTATTCCTATTTTATTTTATTCCAAGTTATCTTTTAATTTATTTTTCAGGATTTTTCATTTTTTTTAACATTCATTCTCTTTTTTTTTTGTTTTTTTCTCTACTTTTTCCCCTCTTTTTTCCTTTTATGTTATTTATGTAACGATTATTGACGGTTTCAAAGTTTGATTCATGTTAGCCGACCCTAAATCATTTTTGGACTAAGGCTTAGATGTTGTTGTTGTTGTAACACATGCATAATAAGTGTTCGTGTGGGTAGTCGGTCATCTTACAAATCTACACGCTACATCATGATTACATCTACCCGTGGGTATAATTATGTATTTTATAGAAGACAAGATGATGGAGAATCGATTACGATGGTTTGGTCATGTGAGAAGAAGCAGTGAGGAGGCTAGAAAGTTGAGGAACAAGTAATGTTGTGAAAGGTAGAGGAAGACCCAAGAAAACTTGGATAAAGATGATTGAAAATGATATGCGGTTTCTTGGAATTGGAGAAAGTATGGCTATAGAGAGGCAAACGTGGCGGGAAAGAATACGGATGGTGGATTGGAATCTGATTTTTTTTTTTGTATTTTTATTCCTATTTTCTTTTATTCCATGTTATCTGTTAATTTATTTTTCAGGATTTTTTTTTTAACATTCATTCTCTTTTTTATTTGCTTTTTTCCCTCGTTTTTCCCCTCTTTTTCTCCTTTTATGTTATTTATGTAACGATCATTGACGGTTTCAAAGTTTGATTCATGTTAGCCGACCCCAAATCATTTTGGGACTAAGGCTTAGATGATGTTGTTGTTGTTGTTCTATATGTGTAACGTAACATAATAACGATTGTAAAGCCAAATATCAGTATTGATTGTAGGAGGATCACTGTGGTGAAACCTAACCCTAAGCAGGCAATATAATACCATACTGATAAAAGGCGAAGGTCGAGGGGGTTGTCCGATGGATGAATTTTCGATTATGAAGAAAACATGGGGAATACGATAATAGACAGCATTATGTAACTAAAATCCAACTATATGGCCTTAATTTTCTTAAGACCCCATCATTTGTCTTCGTCTTCAAAAATCGCCAGATCTTGATGCGATCTCCACAAGACACGCCGTGGTAAGTGCCACCGTTAGATGGATTAAGGTCACAAGCTGTTTCCAATATAAGCAAAAAGGGTTTACTTTCGAACCTCTACGCGACCTGCCATAGCAATTCAGAAGGGTGGAATTCAAACACTAGATAAGGGATTGAAACCTTTAAGTAATTGAACCACACAAAGGGTATTTGGAGATACACTCAACAAAACAAGAAGGAACTCACAAAGGATTTGTTAACACAAACACACTCAAATTTCTTATACCTTAAGGTGTCTTTTACAAATGAAGATGAGGGCTATTTATACCTAAAAATTCTACAACTATTATAATATTAAAATCAAAAAATGAAACTTCCTAATTCTCTCCTACAAAGACCAAGACCATTCAACACCTAATAAAAAATAAAACAAGATCAACAAGAATAAAGTGTGGAAGATATGTCCACAAAAAATGGCCAAAATACAAACTTTCTAGTTATGTTCTTTCAAGACCATCCAACACTTAATTAAAATGAAAGTAAGAATTAAATAAAATAAGTGAGAAAATCATCATTCTCAATTTGATCGAATCTGAGCTCAATTTCTTCAGTATAATTGCACTCTCTCTTAGGTTTTCGTAGCCACCAGTGTTGTTAAATGCGATATGCGCACTGAAGCGCAAATGCCTCCTGGAGCATAAGCGCAACGCGCAACGCGATAAGCGCGCTTTTTGAAAAAACCACAAAAGTTGGGAAAAAAAATACATAACAATAAATTTAACATATTATAAGCAAATTATATTATATACATATATATATATATATACAGTATGTTATATATATATATATTATATATATTATACAGTATGTTATATATATATATATTATATATATTATATATATATACAGTATGTTATATATATTATATATATATATATTATATATATATATATATAAACACTATATATATATACTCTGTCAACTTTAGAAAAAAAGAGAATACCTTGAAGAGAAGATGAAACCGCCCAGATTCCTGAAGAGAAGAGATGATACCGCTCGGATGAAATCGCCCAGATTTGTTTAAGGAAGAGGCGCGGCTGTTTAAGGAAGGCGCGACTGTTTAAGGATTGTATTTAGGGTTTACAGGCGCCGCTTACCCAGGTTTTATAATTTATATCCCGTTTTTTTCTGCATTTAAAATTATAAACAGTTTTTTTATAAAAAGCGCGCTTTTTTATCGCTTTTGCGCACTGCGCTTAAGCGCAGAAGCGCGCGCCTAATGAAAACCGCGTCGCATACCTGATGCGACTCCCCAGGACCGCGCATCGCGTCGCTTTGCGCTTATGCACGCGCTTAAGCGCGCGTTTAACAACACTGGTAGCCACTTGAACGGTATCATTCGGACATCAGACGAGAGAGTTATGACCAGAATAGAAAACTGCTGCGTGTTCGCCTTACGCGCGGGTTTTTGTATTTCTATCCGTTCGTTTCATGCACGTCTTGGCTTTTACATATGCAGCTTTATTATTACTAAAAATTACAACTCAAAATTACATAAGCAATACAATAACTCTATTTAGTATAATTTAAAATACTAAAAATATAAAAGGTGACCTATTGCTGCTAGACGATCTTGATAAGGATTAGAGAAGGAAACTTTAGGGAATAGTGTTTCGGTTTTATCTCTCCTTGCCTAAATTCGTAAGGTGTTGTATTTTATTAAGGTTAGGGTTTCTGATAGGAAAACTCTAATATATAGGTGGAGAGAGGACTAAAATTCCAATTAGGGTTTGATTCAAATTAATCGCAACTGTCCCTCACGGACATGGTTGAGTTGGTTTGGAAAGACTCCTGATTAAATCCGAATCGAGTGTAAATAGCATATCTCATGAAAATCGATTTGCTATGCGACCACTTTTAGGGAAAGACAAAGTATGGTACGTAATTTTTCTTACATCTTTCTCCATGACGAATACATATTATATGTCTGAGAAGGAGAAACTCGACCAGCTGGAGAAGGCGATTGGCGAAGTCCAGGATACCGTCACCATGTCCACCAGAGCGTACGAGAAACGGTTTCAGCAACACGACGTTTTTCTGTCCACCATCATGGTGAAATTGGAGTCACTCGCTACCCCAGTGGGCGCAACCCTGGCCCATATTCCGTCCAGGACCTGCCCTTCTTTGATAATCCGACCCCATGGCATGGTTACCGCAGGCCAAGCAGTCTTTTCTCGTGCACAACACTCCGCCTGCTAAGCGCGTCCAACTTGCTGTTATTGCGATGTAGGGAAGGGCAATTTTCTGGGCTCAATCAATGGGTCCTCCGACGCGATCCTAACATTTCCTGGGATCGATATTCGCGGGAACTAGTTGAAAGTTTCGGCGACACTTCTACCATTAATGCATATGATGCCATGCATATGACTTGCCAATCATGTTCGCTTGAGGACTATTTAGCATTGTTTGAGGAGCGGGTCGCTCAACTACCCAAGTTACCGCCGGAGCAGTATTTGGGTGTGTTTCTGGGCGGTCTACAGGCATTGATCCGTGACCATATACCAGATTCTGAGATGATGGATGTATTGGCCGCCGTCAGGGCTGCCGGACGAATTGCCAAGTCCATACACCACCAGCAGCTCAGCCCTGCTCCATTTTCAGCCCAGGGACCTATACTCGGTCTCCGTCATCTTTCGGATGATTGGTCAGCAGTTGTCAACCAACGGGAATGGTTTTCCGATCCATCGTACACGAGTCAAATACATCAATCGTTGGTCAACCTAAGAACTCTTCTGCAGGATCGTCACATCCGTGGCCTAACCGTAACATCCGCCACCTCATGGCAGAAGAATAATTGGGGCAGGGAAAGTGCTAAAAAGGCAGGCAACCATATGGACCCCTGCATAAGTGTCCGCCTAAATTCTTGAGTGTGATGTCTGCGTGCACCGAAGAGGGTGAGGATGAGGACGTTCCATCACTCCAGCCTGCGGACAAGGCTGTTGAACGCGGGGAGAATTTATACGCCTCTATCTTCATCATTATTAGTCCCTCTATCCCCCAAATTTGTTCCTGGGAATATCCGGCATGAGTTTTGATAGAAAAAGTTGTTGGATATATCGTGGAGTGCAATGTTCTCGAGGCATACGCCTCGAGCCGCGCCTTGAGGCGTGGCCGCCCGAAAACCCCTCAAGGCCTTTTTTTTGGTTAAATCTGAGGCTTATGCTTCACCCTGCCGAAGCATCATAGAGGCATATGCCTCGAGGCGAGGCGCCTGAGGCGCAAGAGGCGTGCTTCGTTTTGCTTTGAGTTGGCAGATGTAGAGGGCTGTGAGGCGGGAAGAGAACCGTCCCGTAACAGCTTTTAAAAGGATGGATCTTAGGCTAACAAGGAAAGACCTTGTTTATCAAGTATAGAATCAGAATATAGGCAGCTAATTCATCCGCATCTGTTCGAGTAAGTCCTGCTTCAAGTGTCCTAAAATCCTCGGGGGAGAAGAAGAAAATGGAAGGTTCTCGCTTGGAGGTGTTCACTTTCACTTGGTCGCTTGGTATCTCTTCTTAGGGCAATTGTCACTGCTTACGGACCCGAACCTATGGTCAACAAGCACAGGACCTGGAGTAGACGAGGCAGCAACAGAAAAAATGGGGAATGCTGAAGACAGATCCGGAAGTGGTATGACAACCATAGATAGGGTTAAGGAAGTATTAGGGCTAAGAAAATATTACACAACTATATATGGAAAGTGACACATTTTCTTCTACTACTATAATAATATACATATAGTACAATATATCTCCACCCCTTTCATATTATAATATAGTATAATATATCTCCACTCAAAAAAGAATTATATAAATCGAATGCCTCCTCTTCTTATAATATAATATATGATATATCTCTACTCAATTCTTTTATGTAATAATGTTATAAATATTATTAAATATCGTATTAAATAGTATTTAATATTTTGAAAATTAACAAATGATAATTAAATATCAACAAAATTTGTTAAAATTTTGGTAGAGAATGCAATTTAATTTATTAAAAAAGGTAATATAATTTATACCTTTTTGTGATATTTAGTAGAGAAAAATAAAATAAGCCCCCACACTATGATATTACTAACCCAATTTAGGTTTTTTATTTTTTAATAATTTTATTAGATTTCTAGGATTTTTGTTAGTTTAATCGAGGCTTATGCTTCAATGCGCCTCGAGGCTATGCCTCGCCTCATCCGGCCAAAACGCCTCAAACGCCTCACGCCTTTTAAAACATTGATGGAGTGTAAAGTGAGTGGAGAAAGGGTCCACATCAATGTATTGTTTAGTTTCTTAGTGTCCATAAATGACACATGAACAAATTTGGGGACATACCGAAAAGGAAAGGTAGGAACAAATTTGGGGGACGGAGGTAGTATTATTATTACTATTGTTATTATTATTAGGGTTTTATTTAAGTTGGGCTTTTTAATTTAAGTTGAAAAAAACTGTCCGTGGGCTTTATTGCTTAGTGCTTAAGTTAGGGTTTGTGTTTGAGTCTATTTAAATAAGAGTTTCATCAGAGTTACAGTTATCTTTGGAGTACTGAAATTGTAGGCAACTTCGTTTGTGGCGGAGATTATTCTCTGTGACCTCATTTGAGGATTTTATCTATATATCTCTGTATTTCTGTTTTTTTTTCACCGTCCTCGCTCTATCAAATTTGTTCGCATTTTTGCTTTGATCCACGCCTCACTAAAAGACTTGTGTGGTTTTCTGTCTGCAGGTGTGGTTTATGGCAGAGTTCTCACATATATTTGGTGATTTTGAAAAGGTTTGTCTTTCTGATTGTGATGACAGTTGTTAATTGGTGTGTGTGTGTGTGTATATATACACACATATATATATATAGATATGTGTGTGTGTGTATTTTATGTCTTCGTCCTTGGATTGCTGGTGATCCTGGTACTTAATTAGAGCAATAGTAGTACGCGCTTAAGTGGCTACAGTTCGTATTCATTCTCTAGGTCATTTATCATTTTGTTATTGAAAATTTGTAAATGCACATAAAGAAAAAAAATCACCAACTTGTTTAAAAAATGAAATTTATATGGTAATGGTATCATTGTAGATTGTGCATGCTATTCTTGATAACTGCGAGACTGAGTCGCCAAATGAAGAAGATGAAGAAAGAAGGGAAGCACATCATAATTGGGTGAATGAAGTAGCAAGATCGGATGGACGAGGTGCTCTCGGTGTTGGTGGTGGGTACATCCCTAGCCGCATGATCGTACAAATACGTCCAGAAAAGAAAGATCCTTCTCTCCGTATAAGGTTGGTTACATGAAATAGCATTTTTATTTGTCACTCGATATATTAATTGGGGACTCACTCTCTACCAGACTTGGTCGTTGCTATTCGTTTCTCTTGACTTCTTTTGATTTCAGGGATGAGATAGAGATGCCAAAAATATGGGCTCAAATATGCATTCAGAGGATGGTTGATCTTGCAAAGGAGAGTACGACAATGCGAAGAGTGTTGGACCCAATGTTTGTTTATTTTGACATGAAAAAGCAATGGGTTCCTCCGCACGGCCTGGCTCCCATTGTTCTTTCTGATATGTCATCCTTTGTGGAAAACCCAGGTGACTTCTCTATCTTGCATGTTGTATCTAAAATTTCCTTCATTTGTATTGGAGTATATGCTTATTCTGTTTATTTAGTTATATTATATAATTAACTCATGTAAACTCAAAATTCCGTGCCTTACTTTTCGGAGTCTGTTACATAAAGTGGTTCCAATTTATTGTAGTAGGTTGAGGGTTTGTCGAAGGGTGCTTGGGGTTTACCTCGAATGAGGAAGGAGAAATAGGTTTTCCTTATCCATGCAATCAATTAAAACGATAATTATATAATTGAGATTGCAAGAATTTTATTGGATGATTTAGTTATTATAATCTTCAATCAAAGATGGTGGAGGGCCACTCCCTCCCTTTAATTAGTTGTTATTTAGTACGGTGGGCTATTGCCACTCGCTAGAAAGATGAATTTAAAATGCTTCTGAAGTTATGTATACCTTGGTCTAACTGTTGGCTGACTGCATGCTTGTCTTTCAAAATATTTTGGGCACAACATCTCACACTACTAGTTGGCTATTTCTATGGTTACTTGTGAAATTAATTTTATCAAACTACATTAATAATTTCATAGTTCCATCTGGGGAGCTAAGGTGAGAAGACCCTTTATCCATTTAGGTTAGAGAGGATAAATATCAGACCCTTATATGAAGTGTTATCTTCTTATAATGTGTCATTTATTGGGGAGCTGCCCGTAAAAGGGTAACATCAAGTGTCTGAAAAAAAGATTTATTGCCAACAATGACACTTGGAACGGCATGCTTGAGTAACATTCAGTGCTAATTTACAGAAAATTAGTTCTTGGGAAAGAACAGGACAACCTTGAAGTTACTTGGAGAAACCTCTTTTGTGTTTTATAGTGACGATATATTTGTGGTGAAGTCAAATGCATTGGTTGATTTTCTGTTTTTCTCAACATTTTTAGATTTTAATCTCAGAGAGGCTAATAACAAGACATTCCATCTAATTACAGGACATCAGCATTTGATTTTAGCTGGCGTTGTTCGGCATTTGGACCACAAGAATGTTGCCCATGATCCGCAGATGAAATGCCACATCACCCAGACTGCTAGCTGTTTGGCCCGTCAGCTTAGGTTGGAATTCGTGATTTCCGACATGGGGTTTGTTAGTGATCTCTTCAGACATCTGCGCAAAAGCTTTCAAGTAACAGCTGACTCAATTGGAGAGCAAGAGCTGACTTTGAATACTGCATTGCAGACTTCTATTGAGACTTGCTTGTTGGAAATTGTGAGAGGGGTAATGACCAATGGAATCGAAATATTTGCCTTTTTTTTTCCTCTTTCCGGGCTTGTTTTATTTATCTGCTATTGTTTCCAGATTGTTGATGTGCGACCTCTGTTTGATATGATGGCAATTACGTTGGAGAAACTTTCTCCTGTAAGAGTTGTTGCCAGTGCAGCAATAGCTTCACTTATAATTCTAGCCCATGTGGTTTCCCTGGCTTCTGTATTTTTCCATTCTCAGCAGGTGAGAGAGGCTCTGAATCTTGTTATTGCATCTTCCTCAAATGCTAGGCCTACATACATACTTTAATACATACATGCATGCATGCACACACTTTATGCACACACACACATACACACGTGAACACACACATTCATACAATACATACACACATACATGCATACACACGTACTATGTACATACACGCACATACATACATACGTACATATGTACATATACACACACACGTACATACATACGTGCATACGTACGTACATACACACATACGTACGTAGATACACACACACATACGTACGTACGTACATACATACATACATACACACACATACATACATATAGAGGTGTTCACAGTTACGGTTCGAACCGGCGCTTTTAACCGTTCACCGCGGTTCGGTTAATGGTTGACCGCGGTTCGGTTCAAAACCGGAACCGTCAACCATTTTAAGACGGTTCGGTTCCGGTTCGGCGTTTTGACGAACCGCGAACCGGCGGTTCAACCACCCCTTTTAAAAAAAATTCAAAATTTGAATTTTATATCTGTTGCTTCGAACCGCCGGTTCAAACCGGAACTGACTGTTCAACCGGGAACCGGCGGTTCCCAACAGTCACAAGGCCATTTTTTTAATACATTTTTACACCTATAAATACCCCCCTCACCCTCCATTTTTCTCACACCAACTCTAATTATCTATCTACTTTCTCTCTACATTCATTCTAATTTCTATTCTCTCAACTCTCAAGTATTACACTTTTAATTGAAAAAATATATCAAGTGGCCAATTCAACCGGGGAAAGGGAAAGGCTATCACCGGCATTCCTCGGCGAGGAAGAGGTGGTGCTAGTGGTAGTGGTACTCCTACTCATACTCCGAGTTCTAATTCTATTCCAAGTCCGCATTTTGGAGATTATGTTCCCGAAGATATAACAGAGGAACAAATCAATGAAATGTTTGAAGCCTCAAAATCGATTCATAATATCGAAGATAATGAAGATGATGAGCAACCAACGAAACCAAAACAAAGGAAGCTATCCAAGCTCAAATCTCCATTATTTGCGGTGGATTATACAAAAATGAACGACGTTGCCTCCGGTCCCGGTCATTTCTTGGCCAAGTGCAACTACAACAACAACATCTAAGCCTTAGTCCCAAAATGATTTGGGGTCGGCTAACATGAATCAAACTTTGAAACCGTCAATGATCGTTACATAAATAACATAAAAGGAAAAAAAGAGGGAAGAGAAAAAAGCAAAAAAAAAGGAGAATGAATGTTAACCAAAAAAAAAAAGAAAAATCCTGAAAAATAAATTAAAAGGTAACATGAAATAAAAGAAAATAGGAATAAAAAAAAGGAATCAGATTCCATCCACCATCCGTATTCTTTCCCGCCACATTTGCCTCTCCATCGCCATACTTTCTCCAATTCTAAGAAACCGCATATCATTTTCAATCATCTTTATCCAAGTTTTCTTGGGTCTTCCTCTACCTTTCACAATATTACTTGTTCCCCAACTTTCTAGCCTCCTCACTGGGGCGTCAACAGGTGATGTAGGATCTTTAATATTCAGCGGTTAAACTTTAAACAAACAAGTAAAGAAACTGATTATGATGTGGAATAAGGAAGAAAAGCTAGGCCTGACACCTAGATTGCTTAGGTCTCACACCCAAGGATGATAATATAACTCGATTCATTCAAAATCTGCCTTGAACACTTGTGGTTACATGTATTTATAGGTCCATAAGAATATTCTAGTTACATGACATAAGAACTAATAAATTCTAGGGACCTTTTAGCTTCTAGGACACTTTAATATACTTTGACCATACAATGAATCTGGCCATTCCCTGAATTCACTGAATTTAGAATTCTGAGTAATCAGCTTCAAGTATATTCTGGAGCCTTCTTGAATATACTTTTCCTTTTCCCTATTTATTAATATTTGCATCATTTCTCCCCGGCTTAGAAAAACTCGGCTCCAACGAGTTAAATGAGTGATATTTATCGTAAAGATCAGGATCTAAACGTTTAAATTCTTCATCAGAAACCCACGTACAATCAAACCATGGCTAATCTCTCCATTTGACTAAATATTTTTGATAGCCACCATTACGAGTAGAAACAATGGTTGTATCTACAATATCTTCAATCTGTTCACGAACATTTGAAGCCGGAGGAACTGGAACAATAGGTTCTGAAGAGTTGTGTCCGTGATAAATAGTAAGATCTTCAACATTGAAGATATTGCTAATTCCAATGTCATCTGGAAGGTCTAGAACATAGGCATTTGAGTTAATCTCATGAATGACAGTATATGGCCCAACACGCCTGTACTGCAACTTCTTGTATTTGCTGTTTGGAAAACGTTCAGGCCGGACTCGCACCATGACTTGATCTCCAACCTCGAATTCGGCATGTTTACGATGCAAATCTGCGTGGCTTTTGTAATTAGTATTGCTAACAGAAATCTTGTGACGAACATCAGCATGAATTTGTTGAATATGTTCAGCAAAAGCCTCCGCATCTGCACTGTGACGACCCAAAATAGATAGAGGGACCAAATCAATTGGTTTCTTAGGCTGCATGCCTAATACGATCTCAAAGGGGTTGCGACCTGTAGTTCGATTGACAGAACTATTGTACTCGAACTCGGTAATTGCCAAAATCTGATCCCAAGTTGTTAACTTGTCCTCAACTAAGCATCGTAGTAGATTTCCCAAACTCCTATTAACAATTTCCGTCTGCCCATCTGTTTGAGGGTGATAGGCTGAAGAAAACTTCAATTGTGTATTCATTAAACGCCATAAAGTTCGCCAGAAATAGCTCGTAAATTTTACATCTCGGTCTGACACTATGGTCTTTGGTAGTCCATGTAGTCGAACAATACCAAACCAAACCAAACATACCCAGTATATCCCGCTCAGAGCAGGGTCTGGGGAGGGTAAGATGTACGCAGACCATGCCCCTATTTATTACGGTAGGGAGGCTGTTTCCGTGAAGACCCCCATCTTAGTGCACAACAGAATCTTGTGTGATAAATACAAAAGAAAACATGTGATTCGAAAAAGCTCGAGACCATACCTGAGCCCATGACTTGATCCACATGGGACTTACCTAAGCGGAATTTGGCTACTTCACTCCCGATGAACGCTGACAGCTCCCTGTCAAAAATACACCACACGCAAAGACAATATGATAAAATATACAATAAAAGTAAAAATACAATGCTCTAGCTCAAAGCTAACCGAGACAACCCAACCCTGAGGCTCTCAACTACAGCACCGCTCCCTACAAAAGAATCCACAACTCTGATCTGGCGCCTCCAAGTGCACCTATCAACAGTCATGGTCTCGGAAAGGTTTAAGGCCTTCAAAACTAATCTCAGTTGCTCCTCCCACGTCCTCCTCGTTCTGCCTCTCCTCCTCTCCCCGACAACCATTAAACTCTCGACCCTCCTCACCGGAGCAGATGCCTGCCTCCTGCGGACGTGGCCAAACCATCTCAATCTCCCTTCCCGAACTTTCGCTGAAATGGGCGCCACTTCCAGCGCGTTCCTGAAAACTCCGTTCGCAATTCTATCTAACATTGTGCGACCACACGACCAACGTAACATTCTCTTTAAAAAATATCTTTGCTATGTGAACTGCATCTACCGTTTTTGAGCAAGGAATGAAATGCGCCATTTTTGAGAATCGATCTACCACCACGAAAATCGAGTCATGCCCCCGTACTGTTTTTGGCAAACCAAGTATGAAATCCATACTTAAATCTTGCCAAGGTTCGTGAGGAACGGGAATAGGTATATATGAACCTGTATTTTTCTTTGTTCCTTTGGCCAGTTGGCAGGTGCGACATTGTGCAACAACTGCTGCATCATGTTTAAGACGTGGCCAGTAAAATCTTTCTTCTATCAGAGCAATTGTCTTGTCTCTTCCAAAATGTCCACGACCATGTAATTCCCAGATAATCTGGTCACGTATTGAAGTAGATGGTAAGCAAAGACGATGCCCTTTGAATAAATAACCATCTTGAAGAGAAAAGTTAGCATGATTTTGATGTTGACCAGAAGTTATGTTGGCATAGATAACTTGAAAATCTTTGCATGTTGAATACACCTTTTTTAGCCGTTCAAAACCTACAACCTTTACAGAGAATGTATTCATAACATATATTACTCGGCTAAGAGCATCAGCAGCTTTATTTTCCACACCCACTTTATGTTTAATGACGAAAGCATATTCCTGTAAGAACTCCACCCACCTGCCATGCTTTTGATTCATCTTCTTTTGAGTATTAATGTGCTTGAGAGCTTCATGATCTGAATAAAGCACAAATTCCTTATAAATAAGGTAATGACGCCAGTATCGAAGTGCTTGCACTACTGCATAGAATTCCTATTCGTAAGTAGTATATTTCATCTTTGCTTCATTGAGTTTTTCGCTGAAAAATGCTATTGGCTGAGCACTCCTCCAATGCCAACATGTGAAGCGTCACAAGCGACTTCAAACACTTTTGAAAAATCTGGAAGCCTGAGAACTGGGGCTTGGGTCATGCACTCCTTAATCTTCTTAAATGCTGTAGAAGCGGTTGTCCATTCGAATTGCCCTTTCTTCATGCAGTCTGTTATTGGAGCCATTATAGTGCTGAAATTTTTAATAAAGCGCCTATAAAAGGTAGCTAAGCCATGAAAACTCCTGATCTCATGTAATGACTGTGGAACTGGCCAGTTGAGAAGGGCGGTGACTTTCTCCGGGTCTGCTGCCACGCCTTTGGCAGATATAATAAAACCCAAAAATACAACTTCAGATGTCAAGAAGGAACACTTCTTCGTATTGATATAGAGTTTGTCTTGTCGCAGAACTCTTAAGACTTGTCGAGATGCTCCTCCTTGGTCTTGCTGTATATTAGTATATCATCAAAATACACAACCAAAAACTTGCCAATAAAGGGTTGGAAAATTTGAGTCATTACTCGCATAAATGTGCTGGGAACATTGCACAATCCGAATGGCAGAACCAACCATTCGTAAAGCCCATCTTTGGTTTTAAAAGCAGTCTTCCATTCATCTCCGGGCCGAATTCGAATTTGATGGTAGCCACTCTTTAGATCAACTTTTGAAAATATAGTAGCACCTGTCATCATATCATGCAAATCATCAAGTCGTGGTATTGGGAAACGGTACTTGACGGTAATCCTGTTAATTGCACGACTATCTATGCACATGCGCCAGCTTCCATCCTTCTTTGGTGTTAAAAGAGCCGGAACAGCGCATGGACTAAGGCTCTCTTTAATGAATCCCTTCGACAAGAGATTTTCTACCTGCCTTTTTAGTTCAGTATGCTCCGTGGGATTCATTCTATAGGTCGGCAGGTTTGGAAGTTGTGCTCCTGGAATAAGATCAATAGCATGTTGGATATTGCGCATTGGAGGTAAAGAATCTGGACGATCATCAGGTGCAATATCAGAAAAGTCGTGCAACAATGTCTCAACTTCATTTGGTAACTCCTTAGTTTTTGAATCTTTATTTTGATTCACTTGCTTGACCACCATACCATAAATTACTCCACTTTCATTGCTCTCACGCAAGAATTGCTTCTTTGTAAGCAACTGAAGTACCTTTTTCTCCAGTTTAGAATTATCAGATGCATATTTCGATTGGATTAACTTCGGATCTGATGGAGTTTCTGCAGCTTTCAAATTGATCTTCTTCATTTTTTTTAGCTCCTCATAACTTTTGGGATAAAGTGTGATATTATTACCTTTCCATAAGAAATGATAAGTATTCTCCTTGCCACAATGATATACATCATAATCAAACAACCAAGGTCGTCCAAGTAAAATGTGTGTGACATTCATGGGGACAACGTCACAATAAACTGTATCTTTGTAACGACCATAACTGATTGGAACTAAGCAACGTTTACTTACCGGAAGAGATGTATTATCAATCCATGCAACGTGGTAAGGTTGAGGATGTTGTTCCGTAGGAAGGTTTAATCGTTCCACTGCCGATGCTGAAACGACATTCATGCAGCTTCCACCATCAATAACAAGCTTAAGTAACTCGTTTTTACAAGTTACAAGTGTGTGAAAAATTGTTGTCCTTCTCCAATCTGCCTCCTTAACTCTTGGAGTAGCAAGTATGCGTCGAACAACCATATCAGTATCTTGATCTGAATCAGCCAAGTCATCGGCATTGAACTGTGGAGTTTCTTCGCCATCTTCGTTACTAGCCACTTCATTTTCTAGTTGCTCTTTTTCCTCCATCCCTATATGAAGATTATTTCTTGTGGGACATTGATAAGCCTTATGTCCTCTGCCTTCACACCTAAAACAACGGTCACTATTATCGACTCCCTTTCCTTTTCCATCTTCTCTTTTATTTGTGTATGCTGGCTTTGATGCGGGGTTACTGCCATTTAATTTTCTGGTTGTTGACTCTTTTAGTTGAGAGTTATTTTTTTTGAGATCCGTCAAATTTAGATATTCCTCCAAGTCAAGTGCAATCTCGAAAGCATTTTCCACACTACAGGGAGTGTATTTCAGCATTTTTTTTCTTATTTCAAACTTGAGACCAGATTTGAATCTTGCCAAACTATGACGAGAATCTTCAGCAATCTGGCTTCTAGTTTTTAATTCATCAAATTTCTGCATGTACTCCGCTACTGTCATCGCTCCTTGTCTTAAATTGACAAGCTGTTCACAAAGTCTATCCTCGTAGTTTGGTGGCATGTATTTCTCCCTCAGCTTTGCTTTCATTTCCTGCCAAGTCGCTATGGGAGGTCGTCCGAGTCTCCTCATGTCCGCTTCGACACCATTCCACCACACTTTTGCAAGATTGACCAGCTTCATTTTGGCGAATCTGACTCTCCTCACGTCAGACATATCATACCAATCAAAGTGCTCTTCAATTGCTGAAATCCAATCAACAAAGTTCGTAGCATTAAATCTTCCATCAAAATCTGGTACGTCAATTCTCACTTTCTTTGTGATAGCTCCAGTTGTATCGTATGACTCAAATTGACCTCTCTTCCTGAAGTTTCTGCCCCAATCGTACATATGTGGCTGCTGCACGGTAGGGGGCCTGTTATTCCTTGGTTCCTGCCTCCGGTTTTCTTCTCCATGTGGCTGTTCGTTGCCTTCCTCGTTGTTAACATCGGATGCCTCTCCATCTTGATCATTGACGGTTGCATTCGACCTTGCTTCATTGTGATTGATCTTTGTTTCAACTTCTCCCAGTCGCAGATTCATATTATTAAGTTGCTCCATCATCTGTAGCAATAATTCATCCCGTTCTGCATCAGTGAGTCCTCGAAAAGTTGGTCCACTGCGAGTCGACATAGCGCTGCCTTTCTCCGATACCAAATCTGATGTAGGATCTTTAATATTCAGCGGTTAATCTTTAAACAAACAAGTAAAGAAACTGATTATGATGAGGAATAAGGAAGAAAAGCTAGTTCTCACACCTAGATTGCTTAGGTCTCACACCCAAGGATGATAATATAACTCAGTTCATTCAAAATCTGCCTTAAACACTTGTGGTTACATGTATTTATAGGTCCATAAGAATGTTCTAGTTACATGACATAAGAACTAATAAATTCTAGGGACCTTTTAGCTTCTAGGACACTTTAATATACTTTGACCATACAATGAATCTGGCCATTCCATGAATTCACTGAATTTAGAATTCTGAGTAATCAGCTTCAAGTATATTCTGGAGCCTTCTTGAATATACTTTTCCTTTTCCCCATTTATTAAAATTTGCATCAACAAGTCTTCTTCTCACATGACCAAACCATCATAATCGATTCTCCATCATCTTTTCTACTATAGACGCAACTCTTACCTTCTCTCTAATCACCTCATTTTTGAGCCGATTTACAAGTGTAACTATTGCGAGAAAATTTACAAGTTTAAAAAAGGAGGAGGTTACGGGACACTAAATGGCCATATACAAAGGCAACATCCCGACAAAGTTGGTATAAGGTCTAATCAAACCCAACTCCGAGGCACGGCGACGTCGTCTAATGCCCCAATCAAGGTATTAGTTTTTTATTTAAATTTAATCCAATTACAGCTAGAAAAGAATTAGCTAGATTTGTTTGTGGTAAATCTCTTATTTTTAACTTTGCCGACGATCAAATATATGAAAATTTTACTCAACTAAGTTTTAATCATGCTAGTAAAAAAATTTCACGCTCTACCATAACTCGTGATGTTCGAAAAATTACCAGGGAGGCAAAATTATTTTTTGCTAATATGTTTTTAAAACTAGATCATAAAGTTTGTATATGCTCCGATGCTTTGGGTGATCATTGGGAAGCAAATTCATATATGGGAATTACTTGTATTTGGATTGATGATTCTTAGACTATGCAAAAACGTCTAATTGGTTTTTGAGAGTTTAATACCGCACATACCACCCAAAATATTTCGCATAAAATTCATACAATTTTATCTGAACATAATTCATTACAATTTTTTTTCTCAATTTCTTTGATAATGCTAGCTCCAATACAACTAGTTTAGAATCACTTATTTCATTATGTGAGCTATCTCTTGGTGGTAACTTTTTTCATGTTAGGTGCATTTTTCATGTTCTTAATTTATGTGTTCAAGATGGTTTAGCTGTTTTACAAGAATATGCTCCTATCCGTGAAGCAATAATGTATATAATTAGACATTCTTCTCTAGGTAAAAAATGGAGGAGATATTGCATAAAAAATAATATGCATCCAAAGAAATTTTCAAAAGATGTGCCAAATCATTGGAATTCTACTTACAATTTGTTAAATGATAGTTATGAATATCGTATTGCATTGTGCAATTTTTATAATGAATAACAAGTACCCATTTGCTTATTGCCAAGTCAATGGGAGAAGTGCTCTACTTTAATGGCACTTTTAAATGTTTTTAAAGCGGCAATTGAGTCTTTATCTGGTGTTATCCCACTTCTACACCTGTTGTTGAACATTGTGTTAAAATTTTACTTGTATTCAAGTCTTTAATTAAAGTTCCCGATTTATTTAATTGTATAAAAGAAATGAGAGGCAAATGGATAAAAATTTCGCCTACATTCCTTCGGTTTTTTAGTTGCTAAACTTTTAGATCCTCAAGTTAGAGAGGAAGGTTTGCTAAAATTACTTACACTTTACTACAATGCTTTATTTCCTAACCCTATTGCTAATTTTATTCCTCCAAATCCTAGCGATTGTGTTCAAAATGCAAAAAATTCTTTATATGCTCTTTATCGCGAATGTGCTTGTAGTTATAGTGGTAGTCTTGATCTTGGTACGAGTTCTTCTTCTCCGGATCTTCTTTAGGTTTTACTATTCCGGATCTTGGTGAGTGGATCTTGGTGAGTGGAATGCCTATCAAGAAGATTTATCCCGAAAAAGAACAAGGTACCAAAGTAATGCATATCAAGAACTTGAAAATTATTTAACTACTTTTGATTTGGGAGCTTTAGAACGTGGACCGGATGGTAATAACAATCTTCTTAAGTGGTGGGCGAAAAGGTCTACAATCTTTCCTGTAGTTGCCACGATCGCAAAGGAAATACTAGCTGTCCCCGCCTCAACAGTTTCTGTTGAACAAGCCTTCATTGTAGGAGGATACATTCTGGATGAACGACGATCTCGATTAATGTCTCAAAATCTTGAAGCCCAAGCATTATTGAATGATTGGGTGAAAGCCGAGTTACGCCAATAGGAACCAAATTATAATGAACAAGAAGACATCGATACATATGATACTGGATCTAGCAATGATTCGATTGACTTGGGTGATTGAACCATCTTCTCTCCGCTTCCGCTCCTTAAGGTAAGTATAAGGTAAGTAAACTACGAGGACTGTGATTCCTAAGGTAAGGGGATACGTAGGCAACTTAATCCAAATATTCAAAGTTGAAATTCTTAATTTTAACTTTAGATATTTGAATTAAGCTCAAGTCCATTTTTTTTTAATTTCCCCCCCCCCCCCCCCCCCCCCAAAAAAAAAAAAAAAAAATTAAAAATGAACTACGAGGACTTTGATTTTGATTCCTAAACTCTAAAGTTACGGATATCGGATACGTAGGCGCTTAATTCATATATTTAAAATTAAAATATTCAAGTTTAAATACTTGAATTACGCTCAAGTCCAGTTTTTACTCCATATATTTTTTTTTAAATTGAAATTTTAAAAATTCAATTAAATAAAAAAACCGTAACCGTGAATCGCCATAAGGCGGTTCGGTTCCGGTTCCGATTTTCGGTCAACCGGAACCGGCGGTTTTGAACCGCAGAACACCTCTACATACGCACGCACGTACGTACCTACCTACCTACCTACATACATATGTACACACATACATACATTAATACATACTTATTTACATACCTACTTACGTACATACATATGTGTAGGTAAGAAAAGGAGAAACATCTCCAGATATTAGCTTGTGGTGTTTGTTTCGTGGGCTATAAATGGTGGCTTTGTTCAACAGACTGGGAGAAGCCAATTTTTTTTTTTTACCAAAATATTGCAAGTGTAGAGATGCTTATAATAAATTAAGCAAATCGCAACTGAATCCCCGAATACTATTCTCTTTTTAATGATCTGTTTTTAAAGTTGGGCTTGGGGATTAAATCCCAGCTGTAATTCAGATATTGAGAAAGAAAGAAACAAAGAAAGGAAAAACAAGGTCTCAGATACTCGAAGTATGACCCTTTGAGACAATTTCAATTGAAGTCGGGGAATTTTATCCCGGACATGCAAGTTCGATCCCTTATTTAAGGATCAGGCTTCGAATGCGCAACCCTCTTCCCTGTTTCTTTCCTTATATAAATCTGAATACACAGTCAGGGAGTTCCTGACTTTAATACTATTAATAATTTGAAATTGCAGTGTCTTGCAATTTGTCTGCTAAAATGATCTGTATTTTACAGTTCTTGCAGTGCAGTTAATTACATAGTTGTCACAGTTGCATTCCTCACGCTTCAAACATATGCCCCTTTAAAGTCTATGCATAAGATTTATGATAATTAAAAAAAATACTTCACTGACTTCAGAATGAGGAGATTTCAATGGAGTGTTTTATCGCCATAATGGTAATATATCTCTTTAGTCCTCCAACATGATTTATAATACCTAATTATAAATTTTCAGGTGTTTCCAGAAGCACTTTTCATTCAACTGTTGAAAGTGATGTTGCATTCTGATGTTGAAATAAGAGTCGGAGGACATCAAATATTCTGTGTTCTCCTAATCCCAAGTTTTGCTCATACAAGAAACGATGTTTACAACCATCCTAGAAGGTGGCACTCTAAAAGTGCATCCACATTTTCGTCAATCACATCTCTGCTTGAAAAGCTTCGTTTAGAAATATATGGAACTAAAGTGCAGCAGGAAAATGAAGACGACGATTATTATCAGCAACTGAACAAAATCGAGGGCGAATGGGGACACGGGAGGTCCACCAAGAGCTCTCCTAATATGCATATAATAAGCTCCGTTGTTGACAGGACTAGTGGCCCAGCTAGCTTGAATGAGACTGTAGGAATTTTAGCCTGGTTGAATTTTTTGGAGGTTATTTTGTTGTTATTTATTAGATGAGTGGCTTTTTGCTAATTTCATGCAGGAACAAAATTTTCTACAATGCAATGAGGACCAAATGGCGCAGTTGATCTCGGCTTTATGGATACAAGTCGATCTTCCTGATAATCTACCTGCTAATATTGAAGCTATTGCACATTCATTCTGTTTAGCACTTATTTCTTGTCGCCTTAAGGTTAGTACTTAAAATGCATATTCTTCTCTCTATCTGCTTAATGCGTTTGTATTGTTGGATTTCCTACTTGAGAGTAATCATGATTCTCCTTTTTTAATTGATTGGTTGTCTTGGAAAACTCACTTTTTCTTTTAAGTTTTCATTTTCATTATTGGATTTGCTAAATCCTGATTTTTTTTTTTTGCACTGTGAAATAATTTGTGTTGGTCATAGTTCTTTTAGTGTTGCTTAATGTGCTCATGATGTGCTTGCTTCAATCTTTATTTTCTGAAGATGTCTTTTGATGATGCTATTTTATATCTGACCTGTGAAGCGAACTCCGATTTTCACTTTGTTGCAGAACTCGAACGATAACCTATTGCTCAGATTCTTTCAGCTTCCCTTGTCAATAAGAAAGATGTCTTTGGACTCCAATGGTGGTTTGGACTTTTACCAGTCAACCTTCTTCTTCTCCATATGATTGCCGTATAATTTATATTTGATGTGTTTTTCTGTTATTACAGGGTCTTTCCCTCCAGCATATCAGAGATCACTTCTTGTATTGTCGACCGCTATGGTCATGTTTGCTGCAAAGCTATATCACATTTCGGAGACTTGTAATTTGCTTAACTTGTTACTCAAGTCTGATGTAAGTACTAGATACTTGGCTTTTGATTTTTCTTTTCCAGCTAATGTCTAAGAATCGCTTTTCTTTTAGTGATTGCAAACCCTCCCTTATGGGTACTTGTTTTAGAATTCATTGGCATTTTAGAATTTTGGTATTTAAAATCTTGGGTATTCTGAATGCTGTGAATAGTACGAATCCGTGTTTGTTGTGGGATTGAGAGTCCTACTTTATACTGTGGATGTGGATGTCAAATGATGTCTGAAAAAATAGATGTATTATTATATATGATTTAGTTATATTATTTAAAGATAAAAAGAGAAGAGAGAGGAAGTAGTTGTAATTTTTTAAATATAAAAAGAGGAGAGAGAAAGTAGCTGTATTTTTGTAAATATAATAGGAGGGAAGAAAGATGTATTTTTTAAATATAAAAATAGGAGAGAGGAAAGTAGTTTTATTTTTTAAAATATAAAAAGTGGAGAGGGGAATGATGTGATATAAAGTAGATATATATAATGTGTAAGAAGTTGTTGCTTGGGTATTTAGATTTTGAGTCATAGAACATACGTGTGTTAGGCAGAATTCCAATCCTAGATTCTGTGTCCTAATACAAACACTCCCTTAATGTCTCAAAACATTTAATAACCTTTGTATCCAATGGCTTGAAATGTTTTTATTATGTTGTCCATCGTGTTAGTTTATTGATGTTCATTCCTTAACCATTTTACTTAAACTAAAACACAGTTTTCGTTATTCAATTTCCGAATGGATTTAGGTGGATCCATATATTGGCATCAGTGATGACTTTCAAGTCTACATAAAGTCTCCATCTGAAATGAAAAATTATGGCTCTGCTTCTGATAATGAAGAAGCTTTGTCAGTTCTCGTCAACCTGCGGGATAAGGGTTACGAAGCTGACAAAACTGTGTTCTCCATATTAGTCGAAAGTTTATCAACCATTACAAAGGTATGTTTTCTGATACCCACTTTCTCACTGTCGTGAGAAGAAAGCGCTTATGGTGAACATTTTTTTTGTTTTCTAAAGTTTGAGACAGAAGACATTGCTAAGCAGCTATCAGAAGGATTTGTACCTGATGAAGATTTCATGTTCGGCCCACAATCAATGTTCGACATGGATCACATCCAAAGGGCTGCAGACTCCAAAGGGTCACAATCGTTTGATGGGGTAAGGGACTTTACTTCAGACCCCAAGCATTGACGGAATTTAGTTAGTTGCGCACTGATTTGGAACCTATTTGTAGGACTGGTCATCGAATTTGCTGATTGGTAAAATCATTAACCGAACATGAATTGTATTTACCAAATTAAGCTAGCCGAGAAGAATTTTGGTTACATCCGTTATTTAAGCTAGTTAACCTAGATTTCCTTGAATAAAATTGTCTTTATATGTATAAATGAATACGAAAGGCATATGTTAATTTTAGGGCTGGGACTTAAAAACCAAATACCCGAATAACTGAACCAAACTGGTGAAAACGGTTTGGTCCGGTTATTGAAAAAAAATTCATGAGAATTTCGGATATTGGAAATCCTCATTTCAAACTGAATTTCGGGTAACGGATATTGATTTTTTATACTTCCAAATACCCAAAAAGCTAAATACCCGATATTTAAGTTAAAAATAACCGAAGTACCCGGTTACTGTATATATGTTTTTGGTTATTTATATATTCATTTCTTTTTAATCAAGCTACTATTTAAAGTCCAAACTTCAAAATCTTCTGATATTATGTAAATTTGGTGAGCCAGATTAGAATGTTATGTCACCAAGAGGCTTTCATTGCAGGTAAAATAGCAAAATACAAGCTTATATATATAGAGAGAAAATAATCGAAGAACCGAAAAAAATATCCGATGAAATTTCGGTTCGGGTATTTTCGGGTAATGTAAAAAAATGAGGAACTGTACCCACAATTTTTAATACTGTTCGGGTAACGGGAACGACTAATTTTTTTCAATAACCGAAAATCCCACCCCAACTTAATTTATAATCACGATTATTTTTCGAACCGAATTAAACCGTAACGAAATATTTTTAAAACCTTTAACCTCCGAACCGAAATAATTTGGCTATTGGCCGATTTCAACCAACGGTTAGCTGAAAACGAAATCTGTTAATTGGACGGCCCTACCTATTCTCGAGTGAGAGCGAGAAAGGTGTTTACTACGATTTTGCCTCTGGATACAGGAACTATTGGGAAATTCCCTAGTTGAAGATGATGCAACGAGCATACCGTCAGCTGCCGATATATCTCGGTTCATTCCCAAATTGCCTGCTTCTGCATCTCCTTCGGTGTCGCATATTGTCAGCATTGGCCAGCTACTAGAATCGGTAAACACCCAATTCTCTTGTGTGTGTGTGTGTGTGTGTGTGTGCGTGTTGCCTGATAGTCAGGTTGAAACCTAAATTATAATCAAATTCTTAACGTTTTGCAGAAGGCACGGCTCTTAGAATTTACGATTTCCCGCTTTTGGGCCACGGCTCCACTTATTGATATATTGTTTTATAAAACTCTTGACCTTTGATTGTTAAGAATGTATGAATTTTAGGATTTTGTCGGTGATTTTGTCGGTAATTTTGTCAATGCACAGAAAACTCCATTTTTTCCCAGTTGGTCTCACGTGAAACCGTCTTACTATAAAAAAAACTTTTCGTTTATGGGTTCATATATTAATACTTTTGAGCATGGATTTAATACTTCTATTGCTTTTAACACTTGTATATTTGGTATTCTTTGACAATTTTTTTTTTATATTTATGTTTAAAAGGTAGTACCATTTTTTATCAAACCGTCTCGCAGTGAGTCCGTCTTTCACAATATATTCTTTTTGTATGTTCTTTTGACCGAATGAGTCAAAATGTCTAACCATGTGTAAAGCAAATTGGTTTCAGGCACTCGAAGTTGCTGGTCAAGTAGCCGGAACATCCGTCTCCACTTCACCACTTCCGTACAGCACTATGACTAATCAATGTGATGCTTTCGGTAACGACACAAGGAAAAAGCTTTCTAATTGGTTGACCTATGATAGCCGGTGCCCCCAAACCAATAGTTTCTTGCGTCCATCACTTTCTGCAACTGGGCAGTGTGGAATCGAAAAGGTAAGCTAAGTATTGATCATAATAATACTACCCTTAAGTACATGAAAACTTGTTATCTTTTAAAATTACAAATACCACACTTGACTTTTGTGTATATTATGCAAATTGCGCCTAGTATACACATGCTACAACATCTGAGCCTTAATCCCAAAGATTTGGGGTCGGCTAACATGAATTATCATTTGAAACCGTCAACTACACAGAAAATCAATTAAAAAAAAGAAATAAACAAATGCAACTACAAAGTGCAAAGAAAAATCAAATCAACTCAAGCAAAAAAATAAAAAAATAGATAAATAAATAAATAAAATAAGAATCAAGACAAATATTTTCCCTCTTGTCTTCTCTAGTGCCATATTTTCTCCAGTCCCAAGGAATCTTATATCATTTTATCATATTTATCATATTTTCTTGGGTCCTCTTCTACCCTTTACAATCTTATCCTTCTCCAATCTTTAAGCCTCCTCATTGGTGCATCAACAAGTCTCCATCTCACATGGCTAAACCATCTTAAATGATTTTCAATCATCTCATCTTCTATAGATGCAGCTCTTACATTTTCCCCAATCACCTCAATTCTGACCCGATCTTTTCTTGTATGGCCATACATCCACCGTAGCAGCATAGGCATCTTTTTTCCACATTCATTTTTTGAACGCGACACTGTTTACCACCCAACACTAGATTCTATATAACAATGCAAACCTAATTTACTTACCGTAGAATTTACTTTTTAGTCTATGAGGCATGTCGGGTCAGATAACAATTATAGGACACTCTTCCACTTCAACCAACCCGTCTTAATTCAGTGAGTCACATCACCATCTAGTTTTCTATCATTTTGGATAATAGATCTAATATAACGGGAAAATCGGATCCTTTAATAACTTTCCCATCAAAAGTGATTATCTCTATCTCTTATCAGATATTCAGTCTTACTTCTGCTCAGCCTAAAGCCTCAAGCTTTCACAGTATCCCTCCAAAGTTGAACTTTCTTTGGATTCCTACCGTCGCCTCATCAATCAATATAATATCATCTGCGAACATTATATAGTAAGGAGTCGTCTTGAGTTGATCTTGTTGGTTCGTCCATTATGACAAAGAGAAAAGGATTAAGAGCGGGTCCTTGATGCACCCCAATTGTAAATGGAGAACTCTTATGCCCTCCTAACATTAGTTCGTAAACTTATACTAGCTTCCTCATACATGTCATTTATGAGGTCAATATACGTACGAGATACGCCCTTCTTCGCTAAGGCCCACCAAGATACTTCTCTTGGTACTTTATCATTTGCCTTCTCTAAATCAATAAAAATCATATGTAGATCTTTTTTTTATCTCGATAATTTTCCATCATCTGTCTCATAGGATAAATTGCTTCCACGATCGATCTCTCAGGCATAAATTTAAATTAATTTTCTGAGATCTTCACACTTTTCCTGAGCCTTTATTCGATCACGTGTTCCCATAATTTCATGATATGATTCATTAGTTTAATTACACGATAACTAGAACAATTTTGAACATCACTTTTGTTCTTATACAAAGGGACGAAAGTGTTTTTCCTCCATGCCGATGGCATCTTGTTGCTTCTCCAAATCTTGTTGAAAAGCATGGTTACCCATTCGATCGTTCTCTACCCCAAACACCTCCAAACTTCATAGTTATACTATTTGGTCCTTTTTCTTCTTAGACTCTGTCTTCTTCAATGCAATTTCACTTCATCCTTTTGAATTCTTTGCATAAATTCTCGATTTACCATATTTGAAGGGATGTTTAAATCCACAATATCTTGTTCTTGATGGCCATTGATTAAGGTATCAGAGTATGGCCTCCATCTACCCTTTATCTATCTCGAATCAATACCTTTTGGTTGATATTCTTCTCGCATTTAATTATCCAATCTCCCACGTCTTCTGGTTTCTCATACGAGCAAGCTTATAGATACCTTTTTCCCCTTTCTTCATATCCAACCTCGCATATAATTCTTGATTGACCTTTGCTCTAAGTGCCTTTTTAGCTTTTCTTCTAGCTTACTTGTACTTTTCATAGTTTTCATTGCTTCTGCATTTCCTTAATACCTTGTAACATTCTATGTTTGGTCTTTATCACTTGCTTAACTTCATTGTTCCACCAAGATGTGTTCTTACTCGATGGCCTGTTTTTCTTAGATTCTCCGAGAACTTCTTTTGCAGTTCCTTTAAGTTATGCTCCAGCATATTCCAAGTTGAACTTATATCGATCTTTGTGCAATCGGACCAAATACCGTTATTCGCAATCTTAGCCACAAAGGTATACCGGCTCTCCCCTTGGAGCTTCCACCACTTGATTCGAGTGGCAGCTTGTATATTTTTCTTCTTAAGTGTCTCTTACTTCGAAAATCAAGCACCACAACTCTATCTTGCGTTGTAGCACGTTCACCGGGTATCACCTTACATTCAGTGTAACTTTTTCTCCGAACGTTCCTTACTAAAAAAGAAGTCGGTCTGACTTGCATTACCTCCAGTTCTATAAATCACCAAGTGAGAGTCCTTTTCTCGAACTCGGTGTTCATTATACCAAATTATATATTAACGCGAAATCCAGTATGCCACTCCACTTCTTGCTTTATTCCTATCCCCAAAACCGAAGCTACCATGAATGTTCTCAAAGCCATCTCGGCTAGCACCCACAGGATCGTTGAGGTCGCCACCAATGCCCAATTTTGCTCATCCATAAGAATTCCTTCAACCTCTTCCAAATCTTCCAAAAATTCTGATCTAATAGATGCATTCAGTCCTGCTTGTGGTGCATATGCACTTATCAATGTTAGAACCTCATCCCTTATGACAAGCTTAATACTAATCTTGTCACTCATTCTTGATACTTCTAACACATCGTCATTAAATTCTTTATCAATGATTATACTCACTCCATTTTTACCTCCATCTTTTCTCGAGTGCAAAAGCTTGTAACCTCAAGAAGCTAATACCCATGGCATACATATATGTAAAAGAAACACACATCTGGGTTGGAGTTGTAATATTAAAAGATAACTGGGTCTTTTTGTATTAGGCTATAACCGTGGGTAGTTATTGTAATTAATCATTTCTATTCTTTGACAGTGTTTTTCTATACGTTTTTAACCTCTTTTTTTTCCCATGCAGACAACCAATGGCGAACAAGTTCTAGGATCTGTCCCGTCCACATCCAGTTGGTTAGCTCTGAAATTGCCCCCTGCCAGCCCCTTCGACAACTTCCTCAAAGCAGCTCGTGGTTAAGAGGAAACAGTGTGTGTGTTTGCGCGACCTGTTTCTCAAAAATCTAACTTGTAAATCGTTAGGTCAGTCAGTGAGTCAGTGACTAGGAAAACTTGTATCGACGAAGATGGAAAACACGTATGCTTGTTTATCCTTTCAACACTTTACTTATTTGCCTTGTCTAATCAGTTAGCGGGCGGAATCATAATGCCGTTGTAACCACTCTCTGTATTATCCAACTGTTGAAGTTAGTTTCCGTAGTCATTTGTGCTGTTTAAGATTTTAATTGCACAAGATTGTGTTTACGTACGGTTGTGATGTGGTAGCAACTCAATTTAATTTCTTTCCTAGCTATTCTTCTATTTGGTTCACACAAGTTTCCCATATTATATAGAGCTTGGCTTTATGTTCTTCGGAGCGGTTAAGAATTACCTGTAATATTGGGTATTTTCAGAGTTCAACGTATAATTTTGATTATTACTATTTTTAATTATATTATAGTGAAAATTAGAGAAAATAATATTTTGAAAACACACATTGCAAATCTAACATCATCTTACATACTAAAATTTATTTTTAAGTGGAATAAAGTATGATCGGAGTTTGAATATTAATAGTGTAAAAAGTGAAGTATTGCAATTAAAAGCACGGTAGTACGTATAAACTAGTGTAAAACCCCTGTAACTTATATGAACCACTCATTATTTCTATATTTTACTTTGTTCGGATACAATAGGTTAATATACAGTGAGGAGCCATTCTATAAGAACCTTTTTTTTTTTCCAGTATAAATCTTTGAAAATATATTTAATTTTGATATAACGTTATTAGTAAAAGAGTTTTTATGGACTATATTTACTGAAACAATATGATTTTATATAATTATAAAATTACAAATGACCGTGGTTATAATATTGAAAGTTTAAAAAAAAGAAAAATAATTTAGACGAGAAATTCAGAGGGCAGTGGAAATATATATATATCATCAAGTCAACTATAAGAATAGGATAAATACAACCCAGAAGGCAGTGGGAATTGGACAAAGATATTCTATTAAACTTAAATTTAATATCAATTCTAAAGCTTTGTATTTCAGTGTTCTCAAGGAACTCTCATATACAAATAACTGACAACTTAAAAAGTATTCTATTGAAGTAAAATAAAGCATTTTTCAAATACATCTAATAAATAAACAAAATGGATGGCCAAAGTTGGAGAATTCTTCACAAATTTGAAAATATTTAGTCCCTTTAAAGCCCGTGTAGTAACACATATCACATATGGTGCAAAAAATAAATGACTGCAAAGAACAAAAGTACATTCGGGTTGCCAAATAATAGAAGCATTTCATGAAAAAATAAATTGAATCCGGCCAGCCATCCTATGGAGCTTTTGGCCTCGCTATCCAATTTTAAATATAAGATAAATGAACGTTGTCTTAAAGGAATAATACTCATTGTGTGCTTAAGTGGCTAAGACCTGTTTGTATATATTTCTCCCTATTTAAAGGGATGTTATCAATGGAATAATACAACAATCTTTTGCCCTACTTTCTGTCTCGGTTATTTTCCCTTCAACACGTTATCAGCACGTAGTTCCCAACTGAGCAAAGAAAAAATCTCTCTGATTTTCTGCAAAATTCCGAAAAAAAAAAGAAAAAAAACGAAAAATCGGATTTTCCCAGAAACCCTAGCCGCCGCGCTTCTTCACAGACCGACCCGCCGCCTTTCCGCGACCTCACCTTCCCCCTCGACCAAAACCCTAGCCGCCGGCCCTCCAATTTTCGATCTGCAACCGCCCCTCACCTGCAGCACCCTGTGACCCAAACACTCGAAACCTAATTTTCAAGAATAAAGAAAGCCACACACATACAAAAGAACGAAAACCGACTGTCATAGAAAATGACTAGCAAATGGTCAGCAGCTTCATCTTCAGCCACTGTGTTCTTCAATCCTCACCACATATTTAACCTCGCCAAGAAAATCCCTTTCATCGCCAAACCATCACTTTGCAATTCAGTTGGACACAGAATTGAATGGAGTTTTAGTAAGAAAATTTGCTCAAGAAAATGTCTACTTCAAGATTTGTGCGACCCTGCGCCTCTGCGGAGCAGCTCAAGGACCCAGATCACCTCATCGACTCTGTCGAAACTTTCATCTTCGACTGCGATGCTTATCCCAAAAGGAGTCTGACGATCCCGATTGCGGGTGGGACGAAGAATACAATTTTATCTTAGAAAATTTGAAGGAGGTACTTTTCACACGGCGAATGGAACGAGGAATATATTTTCATCCAAACAAATCGACTGTATGCCCTAGGAAAGAATCATATCTTTCCTGTAAGGTACACAATCCGAATAATCCTACTATTTACAACGTGCGCGATTTTACATGTTTTAATTACTTTAAATGCATATTTATATTTCATAAATTTATTTATGCTTAATTAAACCAATTAAAGCATAATACATTAATAACTTTAATTAAATTAAAGCAAATTGCTTATAGCAACTTGAATTAAATTAAATTCACGTTGAATTAATAATTATTGCGGCATTAGACACCTCTTTGATTGCATATATACGTGTATAGATATATATTTAGGATTACGTGTCTATATCTATAAATATACATATATTTGCATGCATATATAGATATCGCATGCAATTACGCTTCATCACTAGTAGACTTTTAGAGGACCTATTTCTACTCCCTATATTAAATTCAACCATGATAAAGCAATTTCATGGGTAATTCTCAAATAGCATCGAAAGTAGTTTTGACCATATCTTGGTTCCAAAAAATAATAACGCTTCCATTATTGAAAATTTTATCATGGAAAGTACTCATGATATACTGTGAAAAATCATTTTCCTTTTTCTTGTATAAGATAGCTTATCCAACTCGCCTCAAATTTGATATCTTGGACTCAAAAGAGCTTGAGTACCATAGATGGGTCTCCTACGTCGAGACCACATTTATCACTAAAGAATATAGTGGTACGCTCCTTAACACCACAGACCAAGTACCGTCTGACAAGATCAAAGCGAGTGCGCTTATATTCCTTAGATGACACATCGAACCCAGCCTGAGATAGGAATATCTACAGTTGAAATTCCCTAAAGAACTGTGGGATGCCTGTAAGGGCTAATTTGGGAACATTCACGACACTTTGCTCCCAAAGTTGACCGTGCAGTGGAATGATATCCACTTGATCGACTATAAACGGATCAACGATTTCAACAAAGATATTCTCCGCCTCAAGGCACGCCTAAATTTCTATGGGAAGGACATCACAGAAGATGACATGATCCATAAAGCTTTTTCTACCTTCCCTACTTCCGCTCATATACTAACGAACCAGTATAGGCTGGAGTATGATAATAAACGCATCACTACCTTCAGTAAGCTAATCAACCTACTGCAAGTAGCTGAGAGGCATAGCGAAGTGTTAGTGAGCAGTAATGTCAGGCCGATTGGGACAAAGAAAATTCCCAAGGCCAATTATGGCAAAGTGAAGGATGAAAACTACCCCAATAAATAGGGGACTGGACATGATAGACTTCGTGGTCAAGAACGTGGGGGTTCTTCCAATGTAATGCGAAGACTTGGTGCTCCCGGCTCTACTAGCTAAGGGAACCAAATAGCACCTACCCATCTTATCGCCTCTAAGGCTCGAGTTGGCAATGAACCGTGCTATCATTATGGAGATGCTGGACATGGTACAAGAACTGCCATGCAGGCAAGCAAGTCGCATCTCATTAAAAGAAATATAGAGAGTCCAAAGAAAGTAGAACTCACTATATGGAAGAATATGATCTAGACAAGTCCCCCTATGTCAATTTTCACAGTCACCAATTGTCGAATTGAGTCATACGAGCCACAGTCTATAGACTGAATCTTAGTATTATGTTTACTTTCTCGTTTACATTTGGTATAATTACCTCAAGACGACTGTGTTGGTGTTTTATTTTCAATAATGGCGTGATGCAACGTTATTTCACGAACAAGATATTAATATTGCTTACGTTGGATTATTAGCTTTATTTCGAAGTACTGAATATTGCTTGAATGCTTATGGTTCGAAATTTCTCTCTTTTCTAAGGAATGAATCGAGTAGAACTTGAATGTTCTTAGAATTAGGCTTCTATTCATCGAATTAGTCGCCTGGCAAATCTCGGTAACCACGATGATTGGGTCCTCCCAACTCATCAAAAAGCGAGGTAATGCCCAATTCTTGATGCCTAAGCGGCAGTCTTCTAAGTTACCGATACTCTGTATGCACCTAGAGCCCTTCGAACCTTACTTAGCTTCAACAATATACATAGCAATGGTTTCCAGATTGAAACCCACTGTGAGAATGGAATAGAGTTTCTTTTATTCCAATGAATGTGGACGTATACGCATTTTAGAATAACTGATGAGTCAATCTAGTGGACTGTACCTCACTATTATTAGGTTTTTAAAATCCTATGTTGTCACCAACAATGTACTTTGGGACATAGACTCATATAGGCTTTGGCACGATAGACTAGTCATCCTGGTCGAAGTATAATGATATACTAAAGAACTTGTACGAACATCATTACTTTTCGAGCGAAAAGGTGGCAACAACTCAACATAAAGAACAATGTTGATGTTAATCGTGTTATGTAATCCAAAGAACCGGATGCATATCAAATGCCCACCACTTAGTGTTGCAAAGCCTTCTCTTTAGCCAAAGTAGGAGCGAGACCTTCCTACGCTAAAGAAACAAAAGCAAACATTCCATTTTTACGCTGAATATAAGGAGATATTTGTGGATCCATCCACCTAATATGCGAACCATTTATGTATTTATGATTTTGATTGATTCTCCGACATGTTGGTCACATGTCGCTCTCCTGTCCACTCAAACTGCTGTAGAACTTCCAAGATAACTTATAAGGGCTCACCTCCCTTATAACATCTAAAGGACTTGATGATTAGAGAGTTCACATCAAAAAGTATTTGATGTTTATTGCATGATAGAGATCAATGAATAACATCTCGTCCCATGTGCATATGCAAAGGTCTCACATAAACCACCGTCGAAAGAATATGTATGGTGATTATATCATTGGTTATGCACACCAATTTGCATACATTTGCTTGGAATTATGCAATATTGCACGCAACTTTACTTAAATCGTTCATTCTTAGACCCTCTGCTAACCAATTAATTTATGCGTACCAGTTGGTAACTGGATAACCTGATTTTTGTATTTTGGACCCAGACGGACTTGAGTGCCAATTGCGCATAATTGGTTACGCATTATATGTGCCTTCCACGCCCCACAACGCATCGGTCTTTAGAAACGATTAAGTATTCACGTTGGATAAGAATCTCCAGACGTTTATCCGCTATTTAGAACCTTCACAGTGATCTCTTTATCGCACGATTTGCGGATTGTCACTTTTATGAGACAACCTTCCCGTCGTTAGGGGGAGGAGAGAAAACGTAATTTCTCGGGGAACGACAGGAATTGTCATGGTGTCTCCACTTTGTCTCGTTACGATCCCTGAACTTCACAATGTTACCGTGAAGCATAAAGAACACTCGATCTTCAGGATGTAGCAGATTCGATACCTGATGCATTTACTGATATCGTTCAAGTGACAAGATCTCACATTACAGCTGCAAATGTGCCTGTAAGGTTAGAAGTCCCCTCCAAGGGGCACATCACCAATGAACCGGGTGATGCAACCGCACTTGGTGGAGGTGTGGTTGAGGCCGTGACTCCCTGCAAAGGAAGGGGTGAAAGCCACATGGTTCGACTAAATACTCACCCAAGAAAGAGGTAGAGTATGGCACCAATTTACATGTTAATCATCAACGAACTCGTTTCATGAGATCATGCTTGATTTTATTATGTCCATGAGTCATGACGAGGGGGACGCCCCGAAGACATGATTCAGAAAATCAAGAATCTCGATGAAATTATGAGGGTGTGGCCTGATCAACCACCCACTTTGATGACATGTCATGAATCATAAAGTACGATGATGTCGAACCCCGCTCAGTTGGATGAAATCAACATTGGCCTATAAGAAAAATATTCCAGGTAGGACTAGATTCTCCGACAAAGAGACAGGTATTTGGTGTAGGTAGTGCTAACCTAACCAAGTGTAAAGCCTGAAGGACATAATCGAACCTTTGTCGTAAATCATAGTGAGAATAGTAGAGTCCTAATGTACAAGGTTCACGAAGTAATGCTTCTCACAATGTCCTGGAATTGATTACGAGGAAATGTACTCCCACGTATACGTTCCGCTATTTGATTAGCATAGTAATTTCCGAGGGACTGGAAATGCAGCCAATAGATGTGGTTACTACGTATCTCTATGGGGATCTAGATACGGAGATATATACGGAAGTGCCCTATGGCATTTCACTACCCAAATCAAGCAACTCCAGACCACGGAGTGCGTATTCAGTTCGTTTGAAACGCTCACTTTACGGTTTGAAACAATCCGGAAGGATGTGGTATAACCGTCTAAGTGAATACTTGATTAGGAAGGGATATAAGAACGATGAACTGTGTCCCTGCGTCTTCACAACAAAAAGAAGTTCCGGATTTGCGATTATCGCAATGTATGTCGATGACATGAACATAATCGGTCTTGATGAAATAAGAGAAACCACCGGATACTGGAAATCTGAGTTTGAGATGAAAGATCTTGGGAAAACTCGGTTCTGTCGAGGCATTGACATAAAACATCGAGTTTGTGGAATTTATTCCACCGGTCAGCCTATGTCCAGAAGATTCTCAAGTACTTTAACATGGACAAGGTAAACCCGACTAGCACCCCATGATAGGTCGGACATTTGGATGCAAAGGAAAGATCCATTTCGTCTAAACAAAAGTGACGAAGAGCTTTAGGAACTGAAATTCCCTACATGAGTGCAATCGCGTATTATTGTACTTAGCTCAATGTACACGACCTGCTATCACTCCTCAGTTAATTCGCTGACTAGATTCAGTTCAGCATCGACGCAACATCAATGAAATGGTATCAAGAATATCTTCTGATACTTAAAAGAAACCATTGACTTAGGACTATTCTTTCCCTACAAGCAGGCAAAGGAAGCTGCTTACGAAAAGGCAAATGCTAAAGTAAATGCTGGTGCCGAAGCAACTACCACAAAGTATGTGTTGGTATGAATTGCTTATGTCTTGGAAATCGACTATGCAAACCCCTTTTGGCTACCTCATCGAATCACGACAAGATTCTTGCTTTGCATGAATCAGTCCGTGAGTGTACATGATTAAGAACTATCATTCTACACTTGTGAGGAACTAGCGGTTAAGTAATGCCACTGATGAGCATACTTACATTTATGAACATGATGTAACTTGTAAATCCCCTTGATTGATGGAATGATCATAATGGGACATATGTGAGATATAATGGAACATACTTACATATGTTGCACTCTTTTCCTTAGACCAAGGTTTATTTTTCCCACTGAGTTTTGTTACTTGGCAAGGTTTTTAACGAGCCAACAGTATATGAATGTAAGCATTAGGGGGAGCCGTAGAATTTTCCAACTTCCGAGATTGATGTAAAGATCACAAGAAAATGATGATTATAAAGAAACTTAATCACATGTGTTGTACTCTTTTTTTTTACCAAGGTTCATTTTCTCCCATTGGATTTTGTTACTTGGCGAAGTTTTTAATGAGGCAACAACTACTTGATTGATGTACAAATCAGGGGGAGATGTGACTTGAGGGGGAGTCTTACATCCACAACGTACGTTATACTCTTTTCCTTCCAAGAATCATTTTTCCCAGAGGATTTTTATCACTTGGAAAGGTTTTTAACGAGGTAACAAGATGTACGATTTTAGGGATCGATGGAATGATCACCTTAGTAGCGCTATGATCAAAGGTAACAATCATATGAGAAGATAGATTCAAAGGACGAACTCTAAACTTGATGTGTCTAGATGCTGTACTCTTTTCCCTACGATCAAGACATTTTTTCCCACTGGGTTTTTGCTTGACGAGGTTTTAACGAGGCAACATGACATGCGCTTGTAGACTAGGCACAAGGGGGAGTATTAAAGGAATAATACCCATTGTGTGCCTAAGTCTGTTAGTTTATGGGTTTTCCTAGTTAGGGTTTGGCTAAGGCCTGTTTGTATGTATTTCTCCCTATTTAAAGGGATGTTATCAATGGAATAATACAACAATCTTTTGCCCTACTTTCTGTCTCGATTATTTTCCATTCAACACGCTGGGGAATAATCAGCAGTTAGATACATGCACAATTTTCCTAATTTATATCTTCATGTAATAGAAATTAAGTGTACACTCATTATTCAAATAGAAAAAGTACCAAACTTAAAACAAAAATCCAAAATATTACATGCAATGAACATATATTTTAATATGTTTATTTTTTTCGTGAAATATTTTGTAGGCTTGATCTTCGCATCATTGATTTCATATATGAGGTGTGCGATGTAGATAATCTTATCTTCTTTCAACTCTTTAGCAGATCGTCCAAACAAAGACTTTGGAACTGAACCGTGTATTTCTACAATCTTTGATACGTTGGTCTAAAAATATCATTAGACATCAATCACGATATGTAACGCCCCGATTTCGCATATGCATTTATTGTGAATTATAGAAAATATGTTCAATTTTATTAAATTAATGCCGGAATAATTTATCATTTAATTCATGATCATACAAATTCATTTATGTCATTATAATTCATGTCCAGCCATGTGATTCATATCGTGTCATTCCTCATTTTATTTCATCATATTTCATGTCGTCATTTCTAGGCGCGAGTCAAATTTTAAGCGATATTAATCGTTACCCATAAGATTTCACAAGTCCATTTTAATTAATTTTAATCTATTCACTTTGGGCCGGCCTAAGCCAAACCCATTATAATATTCAGCCCAAATCCTATAATTAATTAAGAGCCCAATTATCATTAAAACATTCAGCCATCATATTTCTCTCCACCTTAATGGAGGTGATGGGATAATAATCAGCCGTTAATAAAATAAGTATAAGAAGCAAAAACACCTACACTTCACGCTGAACAGCAGAAAACCACACACACTACATCTCAGTAAACTACATTATTCCATGTTCTCAAATTAGTCTCTTATTGACCAAGCCTTTAACCTATTTACTTTATCAAATAATATTAATATTGTTGTAATTAATGTGTGAATGACCTTCATGCCCCCCTAAACCCTAATGATGTACCTATAAATATAGGCCTTTGGCCCTCATAATAACACACCTCATTTCTTCTTCTCTTTCATTTTCCTCTCTTTTCTCTCTAATTCATAACACGTTATCAGCACGATAGCTCTACGTTCTTTTTTTTTCAAGAAAGGATAATAACTACTTCATAGTTATACATCCTGTTTATTGACCAAAGGTAAAATATTCTTATTTTTGATAGTTCGATTCTCGTTAATCAATTGTTCTAGTTGGATGAATTGTTAATTTTTTATTGGACAATTGATAGAAAGTTTATTTCCTACTGCTACAATGCTGCTAATATTAGAAAAGCATGTATGTAAACCATTACTGCATACATAATTAATCAATTCGATATATGGTTGTAGTGTTCATGTTTCAATTATCCAACTACAGTAGTTTGATTTATTATTTGCAATGTTTTATTTTATTTATTACATTGATATATTCATTAGTTTCCTAAAGAAAGATGAATATGCAATTTTAATAATTCAGAAGATTATTAAAATAAACCGTTGATGTTCTTGTTGAAACACAACGATAAATTGTTGTTTCCTGAAGAAACAAGATCTAACAATTCTTAATAGTCCAGAAGATTATTAAGTTAAAAGATTCTTGAACAAACATAATTCTATCTCGTCATATTCTAGTTGAATATGATGTGTTCCTGAAGAACACTACGAGATCTAAAAATTTTTTTTTGTGTAAATTCCTGATGAAGAACAGAGAATAATATTCCTGAAGAATATTGTAAAGGCTCTTGAAGAAGCTTTTGATTTATTCCATTTTGTACTATTCTTTTTTTTCGTATATTTTTTTTTCTTCTTAAAAATTATTGCTCCCGAAGTAGCACAATTAAATTGCAATATTATTGACAAATATACTTGTTCTAAAAGAACAAGTCATATCGTATTAAATCTCCCATGATAATACAATATTCCTGAAGAATATTGATACAAAATAATATCATAAATTATTATGCTCTTGAAGTAGCATAAATTTTAAATACAAATGTGATATATGACACAATATTTATCCCTCAAGAAAATTTTAATTTTATTAAAAATGACTTGTTTTATTTTTACTATGTAGATTTACATATGGCCAATATCACCAAGCTTGAGTTTGTTGCACTTGATATTTCTGGCAAGAACTATTTATCATGGACTCTTGATGCCGATATCCACTTGATCTCAAAGGGTCTGGGTGAGACAATAAAAGAAGGAAACAAAGAATCCCAGCAGGATCGTGCCAAGGCACTAATATTCCTTCGTCATCATCTCCATGATGATTTAAAAGTTGAGTACCTCACCGTCAAAGATCCAAGTGAGTTATGGAAAAGTTTAAAAGAGAGGTTTGACCATCAGAGGACTGTAGTCCTCCCTAGAGCCCGACACGAATGGATACGTCTTCGCTTGCAAGATTTTAAAAGCGTGAGTGCCTATAATTCAGAGTTGTTCAGAATCAGCTCTACTTTGAAGCTTTGTGGTGAAAAAATAACTGATGAAGATATGCTTGAGAAAACATGCTCCACGTTCAACGCTTCAAATATGATCTTGCAACAGCAATATCGAGAGCGTGGTTTCAAAAAATACTCTGAACTCATATCTTGTTTATTGGTCGCTGAGCAAAATAATGAGTTGCTCATGCGAAACCACGAATTACGAACCACTGGTTCCGCAGCATTGCCTGAAGCCAATGCTACATTCAATCATGGAAATGGGCGTGGACGTGGCTGCGGACACAAGTGTGGACGTGGACGCGGATATGTATGTGGATGTGGTTTTGGACGTGGCACAACACATAGCGAAATATCCAACAACAAAAGGCACAAAGTATCCAATGATAGTAACCCATCCAAAAGGGAAGATAAATGCCATAGATGTGGCATGAATGGGCACTGGTCACGTACATGTCGTACGACAAAACATCTCGTGGACCTTTATCAGAAATCAATCAAGGGAAAAGAAAAGATTGAAACTAATGTTCTTGATTATGATGGTCCACTTGATATGACTCACTTAGATGTCTCTGATTTCTTTGCTCATCCAAAAGGAGATATTGATCACTTGATTGGGGGTGGTGTGTTAGACGATATTGATTAGTTTGAGAATTGTTGTTTTGTTATTTTCTTTGCTTGGGAATTTTTTTTCAGTATGATGATTTGCTTTTGAACTAATTATTTTTTGGAATGGTTATTTCATAATAAATGAATTTATTTCTAAAAAGTTCTTTTAAATTATTACAGAAATTACAATGGATGCTTGTGATATTTGTCTAGCTGATAGTGCAACTACGCACACCATTCTCCAAGATAAGAAATACTTTCTCAAATTAACATTAGCAGAAGATAATGTTAATACCATATCAGGTGCATCAAACATCATTGCTCCGGAAGAGCATGTATTATTTTACCAAATAATACTAAATTAGTTATAGATTATGCACTTTACTCTAGTAAATCGAGAAGGAATTTACTAAGTTTTAAGGATATCCGCTGCAATGGATATCACATTGAGACAATGCAAGAAGGTAATAATGAGTACCTTTGTATAAATTCTTTTGTGTCGGCCGAAGCAAACAAAAGAAAAATTCTCGACATTATCGTCTGGAATGTATTACACATTCATAAAAGCAATTGAGGCAAATCATGTCATGAACACGAAGTTCAATGACCCAAAGATCTTTATGCTCGCATGAAAGATTTGGACATCCTGGAGCAACTATGATGCGTCGAATACTCAATACTTCATACGTACATAACATAAAGAACCAGAAGATTCTTTTAGCAAATGAAATCTCTTGTGATGCTTGCGCACAAGGAAAGTTAATCACTAGACCTTCAAGTACGAAAGTTAGCATTGAATCTCCATCTTTTCTAGAAAGAATTCAAGGAGATATTTGCGGACCAATAGATCCACCATGTGGACCATTTCGATACTTTATGGTATTAATTGATGCGTCTACTAGATGGTCCCATGTGAGCTTACTTTCAACTAGAAATGTGGCATTTGCTAGGCTACTTGCTCAAATAATAAAATTACGAGCTCAGTTCCCTGATAATTCAATCAAGGCAATTCGTCTTGACAACGCTGGTGAGTTTAGATCCCAACCATTCGACGAATATTGTATGGCAATTGGAATTGAGGTCGAACATTCAGTTGCTCATGTCCATACACAAAATGGTCTAGCAGAATCGCTTATTAAGCGTCTTAAACTAATTGCAAGACCATTACTTATGAAATTAAAACTCCCAACTTCTGCTTGGGGTCATGCTATATTACATGCAGCAACATTAGTTCGTATTAGGCCAACGGGTTATCACCAATATTCTCCCATGCAACTTGTCTCTGGTCGAGAACATAATGTTTCTCATTTACGAACTTTTGGTTGTGCTGTTCAAGTCCCAATTGCACCCCCACAACGCACAAAAATGGGTCCCCAACGAAGGCTTGGGATATACGTTGGGTTTGATTCACCTTCAATTATAAGGTATCTTGAACCTTTAACAGGTGATCTATTTACTGCACGCTTTGCAGACTGTCATTTTAATGAAATGACATACCCAACATTAGGTGGAACAAAACTACATCTAGAAAAGCAAAAGGATATCTCTTGGAATGAAAAAATCTTATCACATTTTGATCCAAGGAATAGTCAATGTGAGCAAGAAGTTGAAAAGAGCATTCACCTACAAAAGATTACAAATCAACTACCTGATACCTTCGTTGATACACGAAGAGTGAAAAAATCCTACATACCTGCTGCAAATGCACCAGCCAGAATTGATGTCCCCGAAGGACAAGTAATAGCAGCAAACGAATCCAAAGTACGTCAAAAGCGTGGTCGACCAATTGGTTCGAAGGACTCTGTACCTAGAAAAAGGAAGGTGCAAGATAAGAACCAAACAGGAATGATGATTGATCAATCAAATGAAAGTAATGTAGTCCATGAAGAACTGTTAGTGTCTGAAAATAATGAGATCTCAATAAATTATTCATATTCTAGTAAATTATTGGAGAGGGAAAATGTTATCATGGATGATATCTTTGCCTTTAATATGGCTCGAGAAGTTTCAAATGAGGATCCTGAACCGAAGTCTGTCGAAGACTGTCGAAATAGAGATGATTGGCCAAAATGGAAAGAAGCCATAAAGGCTGAATTAAATTCCTTGGAAAAACGAAAGGTGTTTGGACCTGTAGTTCAAACTCCGAAAAATGTTATCTCAGTAGGATACAAATGGGTTTTTGTTAGAAAGAAAAATGAACATCATGAAGTTACGAGATACAAAGCAAGACTCGTAGCACAAGGTTTCTCTCAAAGATCAGAAATTGATTATGAGGAAACGTACTCTTCAGTAATAGACTGTGTCACAAAGGCTCAATATGCGCCTTATGGATGTAGTAACCACGTATCTGTATGGTTCACTTGATAGTGACATATACATGAAAATCCCAGAAGGATTTAAATTACCAGCAGCAAGTAATTCATATCCCAAAATCATGTTCTCAATTAAGCTGCAAAGATCGTTGTATGGACTAAAACAATCTGGACGAATGTGGTACAATAGACTTAGTGAATATCTGTTGAAAGAAGGGTATAAGAATGATGTTGTCTGCCCTTGCGTTTTCATAAAGAAAACAGACAGTGGATTTGCAATTATAGCAGTTTATGTTGATGACTTAAACTTAATTGGGACTCCTGAAGAGCTCAATAAAACTGCTGAATATTTGAAAACTGAATTTGAGATGAAAGATTTAGGAAAAACGAAATTCTGTTTGGGTTTTCAAATTGAACATGTCAATGGAGGACTATTTGTTCATCAATCCTCTTATACTGAAAAGGTGTTAAAGCGTTTTTACATGGATAAAGCACATCCGCTTACATCACCCATGGTCGTTAGAACACTTGATGTAACTAAAGATCCTTTTCGACCACTCGAGGATGGAGAAAAGATACTTGGTCCTGAAGTACCACATCTCAGTGCAATTGGTGCATTAACTTATCTTGCTAATTGCACTAGACCAGATATAGCTTTTTCTGTAAATCTCCTGGCAAGATATAGCTCTGCACCCACTATAAGACATTGGAACGGTGTCAAACATATTCTACGTTATCTAAAGGGCACCATCGACCTTGGGTTATATTATTCAGAAAGTTCTGGATATTCTCTAGTGGGATATGCAGATGCAGGCTATCTTTCGGACCCGCATAAGGGTAAATCACAAACAGGCTATGTATTCACACGTGGAGAAACTGCTATATCTTGGAAATCTGTGAAGCAAACCCTAACAGCAACATCTTCAAATCATTCTGAAATAATTGCAATCCATGAAGCAAGTCGAGAATGTGTATGATTGAGAAATTTGGCACATCACATTGAAGAGTCGTGTGGATTAACTACGTCAAAGGAGAATCCAACTGTATTGTATGAAGACAATGCGGCTTGCATTACACAACTCAAGGAAGGCTATATCAAAAGTGATAGAACAAAGCATATTTCTCCCAAGCTTTTCTATACGCATGATCTGCAAAAGGATGGCGTAATTGATGTTCAACAGATTCGCTCAAGTGATAATGTGGCGGACTTATTCACAAAGGCGTTGCCGACATCAACATTCAGAAGACTGGTACACAAGATCGGAATGCGTCAACTCAAAGATCTTATGTAATCGATTTCAGGGGGAGTAGCTGTACTCTTTTTCCTTCGATCGGGTTTTTTCCCACTGGGTTTTCCCGATAAGGTTTTAATGAGGCAGCATGTATTAAAGGTCATTCAAGGGGGAGTGTTGTAATTAATGTATGAATGACCTTTATTCCCCCCTAAACCCTAATGATGTACCTATAAATATAGGCCTTTGGCCCTCATAATAACACACCTCATTTCTTCTTCTCTTTCATTTTCCTCTCTTTTCTCTCTAATTCATAACAAATATTCAATTTTAATTATGTCTTGTATTTTATCTTCAATTATAGTATTATATTAATAATAAACTATTATCATTATTTGTAGATAATAACAAGAACTTACGGGCCTAGAATTGTCGAGTCAAGCATTTCATCACATTCAAGTTCAAGAACTGCATTTTATCCAGGTGTAGGGATTTATTACGCTTTTATTTATTTTAATTGCTTTATATATTGTCTTGTATGTGCACGTGAAATCAGTAAGAAGCACTTAAATGTGCAAATCAGTCAGAATCACTTAAATGTGCAAATCAGTCAGAAGCACTTAACTGTGCATAAAGCCTTCGGGCTAGCCGACGGGCTTCAGAATTTATCAGTCATGTTGTTTATACTTGCTAATATATTTAGTAATTAACGTAGACATATTGCGTACTCTCCACACAGAGCGAGTTGGATGCTCAACCCACCTGTTAACCCTTTCAGGTTGAGGAGCTCGATGTGGCATGCAATTGAGAGTGGGATGATGAAGCCTATGATTAGATGTTTATTTATTTAATGTTATTTCTCGTAAACTATGTTTTATGAATAATTATTCGATTTGTTTTATTTTCACGTCAAGATATGTTTCGTTTTAACGATGAATCGAGGATATTACTTGCAATTATTAAGTTTGTCATTTTAAAATGTATTTTCGCTGTTTATTTTTTATTTATTCTTCTTAAAATTAGAAGAATTATTTTCCTATAAAAATGGTTGCTACATAAGTGGTATTGGAGCAGGTCTACGGTTATGTAGACTCGTTAAAATGGTTTCTTTTTCTAAACTAAAAAAATTTCATTTTTGCAAGTAGTCAATATTTTTTAGCAATTATGATCATCCACCTCTGCCGCTCCACGTCGACTTCAAGGTACATTAAGTTATTATTATTCATTATGTGATAAATGCAGTTTACCAGATCAACCACAATTCATACATTATAGATGCATCTTCAGACTATTTTGTACATAAGAATTTTATGATAAAGTATTTGGGCGTGAAATTGTTTTCTTATAAATTCATAAGTATATGTGTGACATGCGTAAATCATCAGTGCTAGAAATCTATGGTTCTCAACCTATAGATGCAATGTAACTCTCCATTTTATTTCTCCCGCTCGTTGGGTAAGTACTGAAGGATCGTTGCGTGTGGTATGCCTTAGGATAATGGCGACCCGTGGACGTGGACGCCCAGCTAACCGAGGTGCAGATAATCTTGGTGGTCAGAATGCCAACCTTGGTGCTGGTGGTGGTGACGGAGGTCAGGATAACCACAACAATAACGTGCCAGCTCCTACTCAGGCACAAGTTGTGCAATAGTTCTGACGTTTCACCCTACCAACATTCAACGGTCGAGAAGGACCAGCTTTCGTTGATGAATGGTTCATGTCACTCGAGCGCACCTTTGAGCTCATTGGGTGCACTGATGCACAAAGAATTCTTTGTGGCCAATATCTAATGGTGGAGGATGCTGGACGCTGGTGGATAAGCTATTGGCATTTGAGGCCGACGGCCGGGCGTGCTGCATTAACATGGGATCGGTTCAAGGAAATAGTGATGGAACAGTAGTACCCACAGCGTTACCGAGAGAAAAAGGAGAGAGAGTTTTGGAATCTCGAACAAGGAGGAATGGCGGTTGAATAATATGAGAGGAAATTCAACTAAATCATGTAGCGACCACTTTTTCAAAATGTCTTTTTAAAATAATTTCAAGGGAGATTAAATATCCCAAAAAAATAGAATAATTGCAGCGGAAATTGAAATAAGGTTATCCATTTCGCAAGTAAATAAAAATAAATTCTCAACATTTCAATCATCCATAATATTCAACATGACATTGAAGCCAAAGTTAAAACTTTAAATGAACGAAATAAATAAAAAAAAGCTGATAATTATTATTATCACGCCACGCCTTTGCCCGCCACGCCAGACTCCTCAACCTGTAAGATTTAAATAATGGGGTGAGCTTTCAACTCGCTCAGTGAGGAGGGAACGCTTTGTTAAATTTAAGTACATACATGTTGTCAAGTAGATATGACATGCCTGAACCTGGTGATTGCCCGAGGGCCATTCATATGCGAACTTTGTGCATACTGCCTACTACTCATTGGAGGCTACAACATTAATAATATGCAAACTTTGAGCACATTATGCCTACTGCTCATTGGAGGCTACAATGTAAATAATATGCAAAGTTTGAGCACATTATGCCTACTACTCATTGGAGGCTACAACGTAAATAATATGCAAACTTTGAGCACATTATGCCCACTACTCATTGGAGGCTACAACATTAATAATATGCAAACTTTGAGCACATTATGCCTTCTACTCATTTGGAGGCTACAACGTAAATAATATGCAAACTTTGAGCACATTATGCCGACTACTCATTGGAGGCTACAACGTTAATAATATGCAAACTTTGAGCATATAAATGTTTGGCAAGAAACAAGCATATATAAAAGTAACATCATGCATTAAATAAAACAAGCGTAAAATCCCCACCTCGAAATACGATGATGATCCTTGAAAAATTGGGATGCGAAAGCAGTTGAAGTCCTAGGCTCCAAGCCTTTAACCTATTGACTTTATCAAATAATATTAATATTCAATTTAAATTATGTCTTGTATTTTATCTTCAATTATAGTATTATATTAATAATAAACGATTATCATTATTTGTAGAAAATAACAAGAACTTACGGGCCTAGAATTGTCGAGTCAAGCATTTCATCACATTCAAGTTCAAGAACTGCATTTTATCCAGGTGTGGGGATTTATTACGCTTTTGTTTATTTAATTGCTTTATATATTGTTTTGTATGTGCACGTGAAATCAGTCAGAAGCACTTAAATGTGCAAATCAGTTAGAAGCACTTAAATATGCAAATTAGTCAGAAGCACTCAAATGTGCAAATCAGTCAGAAGCACTTAATTGTGCATAAAGCCTTCGGGCTAGCCGACGGGCTTCAGAATTTATCAGTCATGTTGTTTATACTTGCTAATATAATTAGTAATTAACGTAGACATAATGCGTACTCTCCACACAGAGCGAGTTGGATGCTCAACCCACTATTTAACCCTTTCAGATTGAGGAGCTCGATGTGGCATGCAATTGAGAGTGGGATGATCAAGCCTATGATTAGATGTTTATTTATTTAACGTTATTTCTCGTAAACTATGTTTTATGAATAATTGTTCGATTTGTTTTATTTTCACGTCAAGATATGTTTCGTTTTAACGATGACTCGAGGATATTGCTTGCGATTATTAAGTTTGTCATTTTGAAATGTATTTCAGCTGCAAAATTTTTATTTATTCTTCTTAAAATTAGAAGAATTATTTTCCTAGAAAATGGTGGCTACACAATATATGAAAAAATATGCCAATTATATGTAGTTTTAATACGAATCTCTCTCTTCCTGGGAAAATTATTTTTTAAGGACCGTAACTTTAGAGGGGTGGCAAAAGTAGGACCGTAACTTTTCGAGCTGGCAAAAGTAGGACTGTAACTTTTCGGGCTGGCAAAAGTAGGACCGTAACTTTTAAAAGTAGCAAAAATAGGCCTGTAACTTTTTAAAATAGCAATTTAAGGCCAAATCAAGCCCAGATTGCCCTCTTGCGCGCTCAAATTGCCCATGTGGAAATTCATATTAATATAAACATACTTTTAAATTCTACGTCCTTTTTTACTAATTTTATTTTTTTAAAGTTAAATTCCATGTCATTTTTTTAAAGATATTTTGGACATGATAATGATAAAACTATTTCTCGTCAACTAATCTTGTCGTTTTTTTTAAAATTGTACATATTTTGTTCTTTTTTGGACATTCCACCTGTTTAATTACTGTGCATAAAAGTAATCTTTTGCAATAATTAAAATATAAAATACAACATAAAAAGGTAAATAAACTCGTTTTAGTCATTCCGTTAAGTATATTTGTTTTATTGTTTTAAAATAATATATATTATCATTATATTATATTATATTACATATTATATTGATTAATTATATTTAATAGAAGAAAAGTTATTTTCCAACTTGCATAATTTCGTTTCAATTTTATACAAACTTCTCCGTATTAATTATAATTTTTTAAAATCAAAAGTAATTTTTTTAAAATGTGGGGTATTCACTCGCGAAAATTTTAATTTTTTATGTTTTATGTTCTAAAAATAAAATAAAAACAATTTTCAATGATTAAATTTAAAAATTTGCCCCTCATGGGCCTGTTCTAAGGAAAAAAATATTTTTAATGGTGAAATTTAAAAATTATAACCATTAAATTTAAAATTAAATATTTTTAATTAATATAACAAGGCTATATTGGTCTCCCTTTAAATTAAAAACTGATAATAAGACATATAATTATGATATTATTATAATAGGACATTTTTATAAATTACTCATTAATTTGTGATATATTATACAAATTCCCTTTTAATTTAGTTTTTTTGTTTTTTTTTTCTGAAATATATTAAAAAAAATTCCCATGAAAGTATTATTTTTCTGAATTTTTTTAATTTTTAGAACATAAAACATAAAAAAGTATAATAAGAATTTAACTTTAAAAAAATAAAATTAGTAAAAAATGACGTAGAATTTAAAAGTATGTTTATATTAATAAGAATTCTCACATGTGCAATTTGAGCCCGCAAGAGGGCAATCTGGGTTTGATTTGGCCTTAAATTGCTATTTTAAAAAGTTATAGGCCTATTTTTGCTACTTTTAAAAGTTACGGTCCTACTTTTGCCAGCCCGAAAAGTTACAGTCCTACTTTTGCCAGCCCGAAAAGTTACGGTCCTACTTTTGTTACCCCCTAAAAGTTACGGTCCTTAAAAAAAATTCCCCCTCTCTTCCTTTATCTCTCCCTCTCCCCTTATATATATATATATATATATATGGTGGATTAAATGAGAATGATTTTTGAGTAAGAAATAAGAATAAATCTGAATTATTATTCTTTGTGTGATGTACGGTCCAGATTGGCTTATGCATGCAATATATACATTTCGTACATCAAATTGCAATGCATTAAAACTATGCATTATATGTGTTGGTTTATGTTGAGGCCCAAATGATTTGTTTATGAGTTGGCCCAAATAATATAACATTATTGAGTAGCCCAGTCCAATTAATACCCAAAAAGCCCAGCCCGGATTCCAGAACATCCCTGAGATTAATTTGGACTGTCCCTTCCTGATGAGGAATCTCAGCCATCCACCAGGTTATATTAAAACCATCTACTCTAACCCTAATCATTTTCTCACCTCTTCTTGCGCCGCTCTCCCGACTTCTTCGCCTCCCCCCCTCTCTCTCTCTTCTGTGAACCCGTTCCCGTTTCGATTCTGTAGGTAACCACAACCCCTATCAATCTAATGATAAGGATGACCACAAATTTCTCGGTCGATTGTTATTCTTGTTTCGGTTCCAGGTTCTATAAATTCTGGAGATTCTTGAGAGGGAAGATACACAAGAAAAGTTGAGTGAGATTTTAAAGCAAGAACAAATCTTATTTTTCTGAGTGAAAACGTGAGATTTTTCTGTGTGAATCTCTGCATTCGGAAATGTTGAGGGTGAGTATAAGGGTTTTGGGCAATCTGGTGGCGATTTGTGATTTCTCATAATTTCTCTGTGAAACCGTTTGTTTTTTTAGGTATTTCTTGACTGCTGGCCGCCGATCTACTGAGCCTTGGACGTGGGTACATCGAGAGTGGAGGACTGAGCCGACTTGTCATCGTCTCTCACCACCTTCGCCACTGGTTTTTCAGATCTTGTGTGATCTGTTCGGTTTGATTTCTTGAACCTTAATTTTCTGTTCTCTGTGTTCGGGTTCTTTGAGGTTAATTCTTTTTTCCTCTGTGTAATTCGTTGTCATAATGTTTATTGTGTAATCCTTAATCCTCGTAACCATAGGAACTTTATTTGTAATTCATTTATTGTTGAGTTGTGTAATCCTATGTATTCCGGATAGATACCTTACAGTGGTATCAGAGCCTCTAAAAGGGGTTTCTATTCCGAAGGGCGTACGGATTCCGGCCGAGGGTGTAACACCCTCAAGATATTCGAGGTATATTACAGCGCCGTGAATCCCTATATGGGACCCACCAGGCCGAACAACATCATACTCATCGACTCACATAAACGACAAACCAACACCATGTCATAAAGACGCAAAACAGAATAATCCACCCGGTTCAACCGGTCAAATATAACATCATCAATCAACACAAACATATAGGCAACAATACAATCCGGACGAACAAGAACTCTTAAGTACTCGAGTACAACTATTAGTTCAAAAGCCACAAAAGATGAAAAGACAAAAAGACATTAAGACGTCACTTATGCACAATCATCACGCATGACCATCATCCGTAATCTTGGTCCAATACTTCGTCCCGATGAACTCCGACCAAATTCATAAAACGAATTTCCCCAAAACGGGTCCCCAGAGGGGTTAGCAATTACGCTAGTACAAGTAACCAAATGAACAATTTACATCTTACACATATAGTAATGCATGCCATCAAGAAATCATAGTTTCCAAAACACTCATTTCCGGAAATGCCAATGATTAAACAACATTTGTAAAAATGCACCACAATTAACCGCGGACCCACAGCTTCGTGGATCCCTGCCGAGACCCCGTCGGATCTAACCCACAGTGGTTAAAAGCAAGCTCGCGGTTCCACAGCTTCGTGGAGCCCTACCGAGACCCCGTCGGATCTAACCCGTAGTGAGCATACACACACACACAATTTCTCATACAAAACTACTATGTCAAGATTGTAAGTTCATAAGGATACTTGCCTCGATTAAATAGACGACACGAACGGAACGGAAGAATCAAGCACGACCGTGAGGAACCGACGAGAATGAACCTAACGATTCGAATAGCACAATCACAACCACTTCTAAACGATTATGGAAATGGAATACACCCGAAAACCCGCCTACGATCCATGTATATTCATACAAAAATAAAAACGAGGGCGGACCACAACCAAACCCTCTCGATTTCGCAAAACCATGAAAATATACCATGAATCCGTAGGAAAACTAATTATACCAACAAGATTAATCATATTCATCATGAATCTACCAACAAAACGGAACGAATCGGAAGGAAATCCCAAAACCCCCAAATTATCCAAAAGTAGGGTTCTAAGAGATTTACCGTGGATTAGGACGAAAGATTCGTGTTGTTGTTGATATAATACTCCAAGAACTCAAGAAGGATGTTGGATGAGATGATTGTAGGAAGAAATCGCTAAGAGAATCGCTTCGGGATCGCCTTCGCCGCGGAGAGAGGAAGAAATGAGGAATTATGATTATCTCGGTCAACTCCCTGGTTTATATAGCCAGGGAGTGTTAGCGCACGCTAAAACCTCAAAGTTAGCGTGCGCTAACGGGATAAGATTCTAAACCCTACCGTTAGCGTCCCAGTCCAGTAGCCAGGTAATTGGCCGTTAGCGTGCGCTACTCGATACGTAGCGTGCGCTAATAACTTCTCGGTAGCGTGCGCTATCGACCAATAGCGTGCGCTACCTGGACATAAATCGAGTCCAGTGACAAACCATCCGTAACCCACGATCCGTTAGCGTGCGCTACCATGCAAGCGTAGCGTGCGCTAACTAGCACTTGATCGAGTTCAAGTAGTAAACTGCCCAAGATCTTTGGCAGTCCCGCTAGCGCGCGCTACTGAACAACTTAACGTGCGCTAGTCTCCCGACATTAGCGTGCGCTAGACAAGATAGCGTGCGCTAATCTGATAGTCCAGAGGCCTGGGAGTTGAACTGCCACCCCCAGGGTTCACTTGCTAGCGCGCGCTACGAAGTAAACGTAGCGTGCGCTACAAAGAGACTTCTAGCGCGCGCTATGCAGAAAAATTAGCGTGCGCTAGGTACAGAACATAAACGGTCCACCACACCAGAATACGAACGAAACATCAAACGGAACACCTCAAAATGCATCATAGCATAGAATAGGTCCACGGCAACCCCGAAACGGCGGTTCCGCACATCAATTACGAGAATCAGATCAAAAGATGACGGAAAAGTTACACTGAAGGATACACGAGGGTCACTACAATCGAGAATTACACCGGAAATACAATTACAAGGGAAAGAAAAATGCGGATATTACATTCTACCCCTCTAAAAATAAGTTTCGTCCCGAAACTTAAGAAACAAACAACTCGGGGTACCTAGCACGCATGCTATCCTCGGTTTCCCAAGTTGCCTCCTCGACACCGTGTCTCGACCACTGCACCTTGACCAAAGGTATGGTCTTATGCCTCAATCGTTTCTCACGATGCTCCAAAATCTTCAAAGGGCGCTCTTCGAAAGTAACATCTTCGGCGACATCAATCTCACCATAATCGATGATGTGACTAGGATCCGGGACATATTTCCTCAACTGGGAAACATGGAAAACGCTATGAACATGACTCAAGGCCGGAGGTAACGCCAAACGGTATGCCAACCCACCTACTCGCTCGAGGATCTCAAAGGGGCCGATAAATCTCGGACTCAACTTCCCTTTCTTCCCGAAACGAAAAACTCCCTTCGTCGGCGACACCTTTAGCAAAACGTGGTCTCCCACCTCGAATTCCAAAGGTCGACGACGGACGTCGGCATACGACTTCGCCGACTCGGCGATCAACATCCGTTCCCGAATTACTTCTATCTTCCGCCTCGTCTCTAAAACGACATCCGGCTCGGTCCCGACCAAATCGGACGCCTCATTCCAACAAATAGGTGATCGACATCGCCGCCCATAAAGTGCCTCATACGGTGCCATCCGAATCGACGCGTGCCAACTGTTGTTGTACGTGAATTCGAGCAGCGGCAAATGTTCCTCCCGACCACTACTCCAATCGAGAGCACAGGCACGCAACAAGTCCTCGAACGTCACGGATAGTGCGTTCCGATTGTCCATCGATCGGGATGAAAAGAGGTACTCAAATGTAAACGGTACCCAACGCCTTATGCACCGCTTTGCCCAGTGCGATACAAAACGGCCGTCACGATCCGAAACAATAGACTTCGGAGTACCATGAAGTCTCACAATCTGCGCGATAAACACACGAGCCAACTTCTCCGGGCCCCAAGTGTCCTTGATGCCCAGAAAATGTGCCGACTTGGTCAGACGATCAACAATCACCCATACCATATTCATGCCCGACCTCGATCTCGGCAAACTCGTAACGAAATCCATCGATATATCTTCCCATTTCCATTCCGGAACGGGAAGTGACTGCAATAACCCAGCCGGTCGCTGATGCTCGATTTTGACCTGCTGACAAGTCAAACATCTCGCTACAAACTGTGCGACCTCATCCTTCATATCATTCCACCAGAAATTTCTTCTCAGCTCCTTGTACATCTTACTCGAACCAGGATGAACGGAATAAGGTGTAGCATGGGCCTCCCGTAAAATACTCTGCCTCAACTCTGAGTCGTTCGGCACACAAAGCCGACTCTGGAATCTCAAAATGCCATCCTCGTGAATCACAAACCCAGGAGACTTTCCCTTAAGAACGTTCTCTCGGATTTGAGTAATCATCGGATCCTCTGATTGCTTCAGCTTAATTTCATCGATCAAAGATGATGAAATCTCTAAAGCACAAAGTTGCCCGACAGCTCCCGGCAACGAGACCTCAACATCTAACTCGATCAAAGCCCTCCGAAGCTCAGACTGAGATGTAAGGATCTCAAGCGTTCGCAACGCAACTGGTTTCCGACTCAAGGCGTCGGCCACGACGTTCGCCTTACCCGGATGATAAAGGATTTCGAGGTCATAATCCTTAATCAACTCTAACCACCTCCTCTGCCTCATATTCAACTCTCGCTGAGTAAATATGTATTTCAGACTTTTATGATCGGTAAAAATCTGACATGTAGAGCCGAAAAGATAGTGACGCCAAATCTTGAGCGCAAAAACGACTGCCGCTAACTCCAAATCATGAGTAGGGTAGTTCAGCTCATACAGCCTCAACTGTCTCGACGCATAGGCAATGGTCTTGCCGTGCTGCATTAATACACATCCAAGACCCTGACCCGAAGCATCGCTATAAACGGAAAAACCCTCGTTGCCACATGGCAACGCCAAAACCGGGGCTGAAGTCAACCGCTTCTTCAGTTCCTCAAAACTCAACTGCCTCTCATCATTCCAGATGAACTTCTCGGACTTCTGGAGCAACTGCGTAAGTGGTCGAGCTAGTTTCGAGAAACCCTCGACGAACCTACGATAGTAGCCAGCTAAACCCAAGAAACTACGGAGCTCCTTCACATTCTTGGGCGGTTCCCAATCCAACACTGCCTCAATCTTCTGCGGATCCACACAAACCCCCTCGGCTGAAATCACGTGACCTAAAAACATCACTTCCTTCAGCCAGAACTCACATTTCGAGAACTTTGCATAGAGTTGCTCGGTCCTCAAAATGTCTAATACTATCCGCAAATGATGGGCATGCTCTTCCTCATTCCTCGAGTAAATAAGAATATCGTCTATGAAGACGACGACGCACTTATCCAAGTACTCGATAAAAACTTTGTTCATCAATTGCATGAACACCGCCGGCGCATTAGTTAACCCGAAAGGCATGACTACGAACTCATAGTGTCCGTACCTCGTCCAAAGAAATTTGTTTTGGCACTTCGGACTCTCTCACCCGGAGCTGATAGTACCCCGATTTCAAATCAATTTTCGAGAATACCGCAGCTCCCTGCAACTGATCGAACAAGTCATAAATTCTCGGCAAAGGATACTTGTTCTTGATGGTCACCTTGTTTAGTTCGCGATAGTCGATACACAAACGTAGTGAACCATCCTTCTTCCGCACAAACAGGACCGGTGCGCCCCAAGGCGAGGCGCTCGGTCGAACATACCCCGACTCAAGAAGCTCACTCAACTGCTTCTTCAACTCGGACATCTCTGAAGGTGCCATGCGATAGGGTGCCTTCGAAATAGGAGCCGCGCCCGGCTCTAACTCTATAGCAAACTCAACCTCACGATCCGGTGGCAATCCCGGCAACTCGTCAGGAAATACATCAGGAAACTCATTAACGACTGGAATCGACAAAAGCTCGATTCCACCATCCTCCGCCTTCAAGGCATAGCATCAATAACCAGTACACCCCTTTCGCAGGAGACTCATCGCCTTCAAGGCATTAATGACGAATTTCTGGTTTCCCCTCTTTCGCCCCGCGAAAGAGTGCTCGGTGCCGTCCTCGGCTAACATAGTGATGATTCTCGTGCGGTAGTTCATGATCGCACCATGCTGCTCGAGCCAATCATCACCAAGAATCAAATCCTCACCCTCGATACTCACAACAATAAGATTAGAGGGCCAAGTCCTCTCACAAATAAGTACAGAACAGTCTCGAACCTCCTGATTGCCAACGATCCTATCGCCGCTAGGAAGCTTAACGATGAAGGGCTCACAAGGCGTCAAACGGTCGAGACTCAAACGGCGCGCACAATCCAGAGATATGAACGAATGCGTAGCACCGGAATCGAAAAGCACACTGACAGGATGAGAAAGAATATAAACGGTACTGCCGCACCAGTAGCCGGATCATCGGCTCTCCGCATCTCATAGACACGCGGGTGGGCCGAGGCGACAGAAGCTCCCCCTTAGAGGGCTGACCCGACCTCTCCCGACTAGCACTCTGCGGAGTTTGAGGAGCAAACGATCCTCGATTCACACTTGGTTCCCTAGGCTGGAATGGAAGCCCGGCACCAAGGATTTTCTCCCTCTCGGCCAGACGGCTTTGTGACTGGTAGCCACACTGATTACACGTCGGCAAAGGGTTCGGACAAACACGGCCGATGTGGCCCTGCCGCCACGCTAAAGCATTTCACCTCTCGAGAAGGGGCACTTTGGCACCTGCGGGAAACCCAGTAGATCGAGCTGGGCCACCACCAGCGGAAAAGTTAGCAGACTGAAATTTCTGCTGACCCCCACCTTTGTGGCCCGAAAAATTCCCGGCGGATTTCTGTTTCTTACTCTCGCGGGCCGCCTCACTCGCCGTCACAGACATATCGTAAGCAAGGGCCCTGCTCTGGTAATCTTTCAAGGTAGTGCATACGAGCCCCGACATATAGTTCCGAATCGGCAACTTCATCCGTCTGGAGAAATGGAAAATCTTGTCACTCTCCTCGACAACTTGGGTCTTCACATAACTCAACTCCTTGTTAAAATCAGCAATAGCTTGAGCTACAGGGATATCCCGCGGTTGAGCATCATAAAAAGCATGTACCCGAGTCTGTCTGACTGGCCACGGGCAATATTCGGTCTCCATCAACTCTTGAAACTCAGCCCACGAAGCAGCATGGTCTTTGGGCCCAACGGCCTCCCACCAGTCCGTAGCGTCCCCAGTGAGAAAATATTGAGCAATAGGGACTTTACGGTCCTCGGGACAGTTAGTGGCAACGAAGACCTTAGATATCTCCTTGATCCACCCTTCCCAGCCAATCGGGTCTGAAGCTCCCGAAAACTGAGGAAGATGCATCTTGATGACATCTTGGAGCCAACGGTCCGCTCCGCCCCGATTAGCATGGGCCTGATCCGGGTTCTGAACCGCCTGAGAAATTGCCGCCATTTGGTTCACCATTTGTTGCATAACGGCCGCAATACCAAGATCGGCACGCTCCTGAGAAGAAGCATGGCTATGACGGTCGCCGATCGCCGGCTCGAAGATCGTGACGTGGCCGCCGCCGGCCGCCCCACGCCCCCGGCCGTCCACGACCACGACCGCGACCACGACCTCTTCCAGCATCCATACTGGAGTTAAATAAGTAGCAAAAGCCATACGAGGATCAGTACAAGAAAAGAACAATTACAAGTCGAGAATCAAGGGTACGATACAAGGAATTAATGAACAGAGGAAGGAAAACTTACGGACACATGGTAGTACCGGAATCATGGCAGCGTGACGATGATGTGCAAAATAAAACACCACAAGACCCAATAAACCGACAAGCCTAGGTATCCATAAACCTAGTGCTCCGATACCATTTTCTGTAACACCCTCAAGATATTCGAGGTATATTACAGCGCCGTGAATCCCTATATGGGACCCACCAGGCCGAACAGCATCATACTCATCGACTCACATAAACGACAAACCAACACCATGTCATAAAGACGCAAAACAGAATAATCCACCCGGTTCAACCGGTCAAATATAACATCATCAATCAACACAAACATATAGGCAACAATACAATCCGGACGAACAAGAACTCTTAAGTACTCGAGTACAACTATTAGTTCAAAAGCCACAAAAGATGAAAAGACAAAAAGACATTAAGACGTCACTTATGCACAATCATCACGCATGACCATCATCCGTGTACTGGTCCAGCGCCCGCTCGTCCCGATGAACCTGACCTGAAATTCATAAAACGAATTTCCCCAAAACGGGTCCCCAGAGGGGTTAGCAACTACGCTAGTACAAGTAACCAAATGAACAATTTACATCGTACACATATAGTAATGCATGCCATCAAGAAATCATAGTTTCCAAAACACTCATTTCCGGAAATGCCAATGATCAAACCACATTTGTAAAAATGCACCACAATTAACCGCGGACCCACAGCTTCGTGGATCCCTGCCGAGACCCCGTCGGATCTAACCCACAGTGGTTAAAAGCAAGCTCGCGGTTCCACAGCTTCGTGGAGCCCTACCTAGACCCCGTCGGATCTAACCCGTAGTGAGCATACACACACACACAATTTCTCATACAAAACTACTATGTCAAGATTGTAAGTTCATAAGGATACTTGCCTCGATTAAATAGACGACGACACGAACGGAACGGAAGAATCAAGCACGACCGTGAGGAACTGACGAGAATGAACCTAACGATTCGAATAGCACAATCACAACCACTTCTAAACGATTATGGAAATGGAATACACCCGAAAACCCGTCTACGATCCATGTATATTCATACAAAAATAACAACGAGGGCGGACCACAACCAAACCCTCTCGATTTCGCAAAACCATGAAAATATACCATGAATCCGTAGGAAAACTAATTATACCAACAAGATTAATCATATTCATCATGAATCCACCAACAAAACGGAACGAATCGGAAGGAAATCCCAAAACCCCCAAATTATCCAAAAGTAGGGTTCTAAGAGATTTACCGTGGATTAGGACGAAAGATTCGTGTTGTTGTTGATATAATACTCCAAGAACTCAAGAAGGATGTTGGATGAGATGATTGTAGGAAGAAATCGCCAAGAGAATCGCTTCGGGATCGCCTTCGCCGCGGAGAGAGGAAGAAATGAGGAATTATGATTATCTCGGTCAACTCCCTGGTTTATATAGCCAGGGAGTGTTAGCGCACGCTAAAACCTCAAGGTTAGCGTGCGCTAACGGGATAAGATTCTAAACCCTACCGTTAGCGTCCCACCCAAGAGCTGTAATCGGCGTTAGCGTGCGCTACTCGATACGTAGCGTGCGCTAATAACTTCTCGGTAGCGTGCGCTATCGACCAATAGCGTGCGCTACCTGGACATAAATCGAGTCCAGTGACAAACTGTCCAGAACCCACCTGATCCGTTAGCGTGCGCTACCATGCAAGCGTAGCGTGCGCTAACTAGCACCTGATCGAGTTCGCAGTAAACCGCCCAAGATCGATGCGCTACGCCGCTGCCATCAACAACTTAACGTGCGCTAGTCTCCGACATTAGCGTGCGCTAGACAAGATAGCGTGCGCTAATCGATAGTCCGCAGGCACGGGAGTTGAGCGCCACCCTGTGGTTCACTAGCGCGCGCCATTTAAGTAAACGTAGCGTGCGCTACAAAGAGACTTCTAGCGCGCGCTATGCAGAAAAATTAGCGTGCGCTAGGTACAGAACATAAACGGTCCACCACACCAGAATACGAACGAAACATCAAACGGAACACCTCAAAATGCATCATAGCATAGAATAGGTCCACGGCAACCCCGAAACGGCGGTTCCGCACATCAATTACGAGAATCAGATCAAAAGATGACGGAAAAGTTACACTGAAGGATACACGAGGGTCACTACAATCGAGAATTACACCGGAAATACAATTACAAGGGAAAGAAAAATGCGGATATTACAGAGGGATCCGCTCAGGTATTGCATTTCATACTCTGTCTTGGTTATTTTCGGTACTGTGGTGTGCTGTCCGTTATTTTGTTAGCTTCCGTCTCTTTACTTAATCTTGTCTATGTGACTGTGATTGCTTCGATTTACTATCTTTGTGTTGAGACTGTTGTAGTCGCAATCTCCGAGCATACCAAACCCCCTTGCCTGGACCGTAAGTGTTCCTTGGATCTTGTGGGAGCTCTGGGATACGATTCCGGCTCGTATTATTTTAAAATCTTGTGTGCTTTTTATCTTTATGACATCTATGTAGACTGCGATTGTTGTCTCGATTATTACATTGTTACTAATACTGTAGTGTTTTGTTTAAAATCTTGTGTGATTTTTACAAACATTAAAATGGGTTCTCTTACTTCATTTACAGTGGCACCTTTCGATGGCAAAGGAGATTTCAGAATCTGGCAACAGAAGATGAAATCTATACTTGTCCAACAAAAATGTTTTAAGGCCATTGAAGGTACTTTTCAGTCTAATGTAACTCCTGAGAAACGTGAGGAATTGATTGAGTTTGCTCATTCATCTATAATCATGAAATTGTCTGATTCTGTAATTAGACGAATAGGCAAAACTGAAAATCCTAAACAGCTTTGGGATAAACTGGAAGAAACGTTTACTGAAACATCTTTGCCGAATAAATTATTCCTCCGCGAAAAGTTTTTTCGATATAAGATGGATTTGAATAAAGATATTGATGGTAATCTTGATGCTTTTACAAAGTTAGTACAAGATATAAAACAAACGGGTGATAAAACATTGATGATTATTCCCCTATTGTGCTCTTGAATGCTATCCCTGATGCTTATAATGATGTGAAATCTGCTATCAAATATGAGAGGGATTCTGTTACTTTAGACACTATTATAAGTGTCTTAAAGAGTAAGGAACTAGAATTGAAAGTTAATAAGGTTTCTAAACCGGTGTCTGATGTCAATTTTGTAAGGTCTAAGCAACACCTTAAAAAGAAACCATTTAACAAAACTGATTCTGAGAAGTCTAATAAGAAAAAGGGGCAATGGAGGGATAAATCTAAGTTCCGGCCTAAGAATCGCAAATGCTATAACTGTGGTGAATCTGGTCATTACATACAATAATGCACCAAGCCTAAGAAGAATTTGCAAAATGATCAGGCTAATTTGACTGTGGGCGATGTCTTTATGGTAATTGATGATTTGCGTCTCTCTGTGAATTCTGTGCTTTCTGGTTTGTGTGAAAACGAATGGTTGCTAGATTCTGGATGCACTCATCATATGACACCTTATAAACAACATTTTACTAGTTATACTAATCTTGGTGATCGGTATGTTTATATGCCTGATAAGGTGAAATGGGTTGTGGCCAGAGTAGGAAATGTGTGTTTAAAATTTACTAATGGTACTCAGTTCACTCTAAAAAATGTCAGACATATTCTTGATTTATCTCATAATCTGATATCTTGTACTACTTTGGAAGATGAGGGCCTTAGGGGTTGTTGGGGGAATAGTTGCATGAAAATTTGCAGAGGTTCCTTAATGCTGTTTAAAGGAATCCAGAAATTTAATTTATACATTTGCCAAACTGAAACAACTACTTGTTCTAATCTGGTTTGTGCTGAAAAAACTGAATTGTGGCATAATAGGTTAGGACACATGAGCATGAAGGGATTAGATATCTTGCATAAACAAAAGTGTTTTGGAAATGATAAAATCTCTAAGATGTCTTTCTGTGACTCTTGCATGTATGGCAAACAACATAAAACTCAATTTCCAAAACCTCCCGATTCCCCTGATCCTGTTTTTGAGAAACCTGGTAAGAGTTCTAATGTGCTTGATTATGTTCATGCTGATGTTTGGGGTCCTGCTAGTGTTCCGACTCATGGTAGGAACCATTGTTTCTTGTCCATTATTGATGATTACTCGAGGAAAGTTTTCGTATTTTTACTCAAACTGAAATCTGATGTGTTTGAAAAGTTTCAAACTTGGAAAACTTTGATGTAAAATCAAACTGGAAAACGGATTAAAAAGATAAGGACCGATAACGGCCTTGAATTTTGCAATACTCAGTTTGATACTATGTGTTCTGAAAATGGCATCCTTAGGCATAAGACGGTTCCTTATACCCCTCAACAGAACGGGGTGGCTGAGCGAATGAACCGAACCCTCCTTGAAAAGGTTAGGGCCATGCTCGCCACTTCTGGGTTGTCCAAAAGTTTTTGGGGTGAGGCTCTTTTAACTGCCGCCTATCTTATTAATAGATCCCCTTCTATTCCATTGAATGGCAAATACCCTGAGTCTGTGTGGTCGGGTCATGCTATTGATTTTCTAACATTCGTGTGTTTGGTTGTGCTGCTTATGTGCATCAAAATGTCGATAAACTTGAACCTAGGTCCTTGATATGTGTTTTTCTTGGCTACCCTGATGGTGTTAAAGGTTACCGTTTATGAGTCAGAACTGAACTCGGATTGAAGGTGATTACTAGTAGGGATGTGGTCTTTAATGAAACTGAATTTCCTTGTCTTGATAATCCTTTACCTGCTCCTGTGTTAGCTGCTGATAATTCTCCCCACCCTGTTCAGATTAGGGTGGAGCATCTTAGTGATAATGAGTTACCTGTTGAATCTGATAATATGGAAAATCCTGAATCTTCTAATGCTCAATCTGATAACCACTTTGAAAATAGAGATGAATCTGAATCTGTTCCTGACTTGTCTGATTATCAATTAACTAGGGATAGGCCTAGAAGGAACGTTAGAAGACCAATACATTTAGATGATTTTCATATGGCTTCTCTTGCTTTCAATGTGTTTGATATGCTTGATGGGAATGAATCTAAAACTTACAATGACACTTTGTTATCTGATAAATCAAATGAATGGTTAAGTGCAATGAATGAAGAAATGACATCCTTGCATGCGAACGACACTTGGAAACTTGTTCCAAAACCTAAAAATTGTTCTTTGATTGATTGTAAGTGGTTGTTTAAAGTCAAAAAGGATGAGGATAATGTCAGATTCAAAGCGAGGTTAGTAGCTAAAGTTTTTACTCAATGAGAAGGTATTGATTATACCGAGATCTTTGCACCTGTAGTTAAATTCACCACTGTTCGTATCATGCTTGCATTAGTTGCACATCATAATTGGGAAATGAAACAATTAGATGTTAAGACGGCATTTTTGCATGGTGAATTGAAAGAAACTATCTACATGAAACAACCAGAAGGTTTTACAGATAGTAACCATCCTGATTATGTGTGCTTTATGGCTTAAACAATCCCCTAGTGAGTGGAACAAGAAATTCAATGATTGCACTGTCCTTGAAATTTCGTCATAGTGCATATGATCCATGCCTTTATTTCAAGAATGACTGTGGTGTTCATATGTTCTTACTTATTTATGTAGATGATATGCTCTTGACCAGTTCATGCATTAAATCTATTGATCATGTTCAAAGTTGCTTAGGTGAACAATTTGACATGTAGTATTTGGGGGATGCTAAAAGGATATTAGGCATGAATATCATTCAGGACAGATCTAAAGGGACTTTATTTCTGAATCAGTCCTCTTACATTGATAAAATCCTTGAAAAAATTTCAATGACTGATGCTAAAATTGCTAGTGTGCCGTTGGCTCCTCGTTTCTTATTATCCAAAACTCAGTCTCCTAAAATTGAATCTGAAATTCGTGAAATGAGATTTGTCCCATATGCTAATGCTATTAGATCTGTCATGTACCTTATGGTTAGTACTAGGCCAGATATTGCTTATGCTGTGAGTTGTTTAAGTAGATATATGGCTAATCCAGTAAAACCTCATTGAGATGCCCTTAAGTCGTTACTTCGGTACCTGAAAAATTCTGTTTCTGATGGTCTTATTTTCTCTAAATTTGATGATGGGGTTAACCTTAAAGGTTATGTTGACTCTAATTATGCCAATGACAGGGATGAATGTAAGTCCACAACTTCTTATGTGTTTACCTTGTGTGGCTCGTGCATTTCATGGAAATCTCAACTTCAGCATATAGTTACATTGTCTACTACTGAAGCTGAATATATTGCCAGCACTGAAGCCTTTAAAGAGGCTATTTGGTTGAAAGGTTTACTTACTGAGATTGGTGTTCTTCGTGATAATATTGTGGTCTTATCTGACAGTCAATCTAGCATCCATTTGTGTACAAATCCTGTTTTCATTGATCGTACTAAGCACATTGACGTCAAGCGACACTTCATCCGTATGTTGGGATTCGGTGCCTAAAACGAAGGCCCAGCGGAAGCGGTAAAACGAAAATTAATTCGATCCGAATCCCTACGAGAATCGATCGAGCTACGTATATACGAATATATAAACAAAAAGCAAGAGTCGTAAGAAACTAACCCTCGAAGTCCGTTGATTAAATGGAAACCTTCTCTTGAGCTATTCCCCAAGCTTTAGTTTGATCTCTACGAGTTCAAACCGCTCCAAGCCCTTGAACGATCCAACGCCGAAAACACCGCGTCTCTACTTGCCACGCGCCGGAAAAACGACCGGAACAACAACACTTGATTAACCTCCAAGGTTACGGCTAGAATCAAGTGGTGAAGCTTTTGTTATTACACTCTAAGTGTATAATATATCTCTCTTAATGTATCTTGAATTTTCTCCAAGAAAACTCAAGAATAAAAGTGAAGAAGAAGATGAAGATGAAGACTAAGAAAATAATTTTCTCTCTCACTTCTTCAAAGCTCACTACTGAATTAAGCTCTTGCAAGTGAGAGTTTGTCTCCACTTATATTCTTATTCAACTCCCCATGATCTCCTACTTTAGACAATATCACCAAGGTGTGATATTTGTCCCCTTGATTGGTCACTAGTCCACCATCCTTGAAAGTGTAGACCAAGACAAAGTAAGGGAGTAGGTGATGGGTGGCCATCTAGAAGGAATCGGATGAGTTCGATTCGCTTCGGACTCCCGTGAGTCCAAACAGATAAACTCCTATTCCGCTCCGATGTATTTGTGTCGATTAATTAATCCAATCAATTAATCACATTAAATACATAATAATATAATTAATTTCTCCAAGAAATAATTATATTCACGAATTAAATTAATCACCCAAGAATTTATTTAATCCATTAGGCCGTAAATCAATTTATCCAATAAATCGATTTAGACATCCAATGTCCCAAATTAGATATCCAATATCTAATATTTATAATGAGAGATTAAGCTCGATTCATTCCGTCAATCCTAATGCGCGACTCGGTAGGTCCGTCTCGATCGGCAAGAATGGGAGGAACCAAAGAGTAGTAGCACCACCTAGCCACTGGCGGCCTACACTGCACTCCAATCGAGAACGAATGATTGGGATCATTCAAGAACCATTCTGTCGTGAATACCAAGAACGTATAAACCCTTCTTTCAAATGTCCCGATCAAGTTTTAGGGTCACGGTCGACCAAACCCTATCTGCATTTGACGCTATGCATGCGTTAATGCAAATCGAGATCATCGAGCCGTCGTGTATCTAATACAATCTGCTCCAATGCTTTGCCAAAGACTTATGATCTCATCTCGCCAATAACCGCATAGGACATATAACCCGCTCACTAACGGAGAAAGAATTCTATCTTGGTATTCGTAGGACTGCTACTTGCCCGTCAAGATGCACGTCGAGGTTGACCCCGCCTTCCGGTTTGTGGTCGAACTACTCTAATGAAAATCTTGACGTCACAAGCACATCCCTACTAAATCCTCAAGTCGAAGGTTCACGAATACCTATCACAACCTTTCGATTCCATCATTGATCGTCCCGAGTGAAATCCATGTGACGAATCGAGGGTGAGTCGGTTCGAGTATACTAATCTAATTAGCATACCTATAACGTGTGCTCCCACTAACTATTAGTGTTCGACAGCACTCTCCATGTCAAAGAACACGTCATACAAGTCTTTACATAAACTTAACGCCTACCAAGTTTCATCGACTTGCGAACGATTAAGTATTTGAGCTATAAACCTTTCCAAAGGCCGACCCTTATCCAATAAGGAGTGGAACGCGTTTTGCTCTCAAATACACGGACTAGTTTCTATATGTTTATTTACGAGTTAGGAATGCCAAGAACTACCAAGAAATAAAGAAACAATCATTTGCCTTATATAAATGGTTTACATAATTACAAGTACAATGCCCTCACTCAACAACCTCCGAGTGGCATTCGAGGGCATACTCCTAACAATCTCCCACTTGCACTCAATGCCACACACTATGGTATCTAATACCCATGTTCTCCAGATGACGCTCCAAGCTAGTCCGAGATAGTGGCTTGTCACTGGATCGGCGACGTTGTCGGCCGAGTCTACTCTATGCAAAGACAATGTATCCCTTGCGAACAAATTCTCTTACGAGATGATACTTCCTCTCAATATGTTTGGTGCCGTTGTGAAACCTCGCCTTGGCTGCGCTACACTCCATCGTTGTCGCAAAGATGAACAGCAAATCAAGACATGGTATCACTTGAAGTTCTCCTTAAACTTCTTAATCCGTAACCCTTCCTTGGAAGCCTCCGAGGCCGCTTGATACTCACCGACAGTGGAATCGCGATCGCGCTTTGCTTGGCACTACGCCAAGATACCGCTCCTCCATTAAGAGTAAATATGTAGCAGTAGACATCGAGTCGCCCTTCGCCTTGGAAGTCCGAATCGGTGAATCCCACCACATCCAATTCTCCACCACCATACATCGTAACCATATCTCTAGTCCTTCTCAAGTACTTGAGAACGTTCTTTACTGGCGATCAATGTTCCCTACCGGGTTTGCCTGAAACCTACTCACCACGCTTACGGCATGCGCAATGTCAGTCTTGTACACAACATAGCATACATAAGGCTACCCACGGCCGAAGCATATGGTATATTACTCATTTCCTTTCGTTGTTCCTCATTTTGAGGACACATCTTCAAGGTGAGTTTTATTCCATGTCGCATCGGTAGGAACCCTCTTTAGAATCATCCATCTTAAATCGCTTTAAGATTTTATCTATATAGAGGGCTTGGGAAAGACCTATTGTTCTCTTCGCTCTATCCCAGAGAGTCGAATACCAAGAATATAGGTAGCTTCTCCCAAGTCTTTCATGGAGAAATTACTCAAAGCCAAGCTTACGTAATCGAGCATTCCCACATCATTTCCTATTAGTAGAATGTCATCTACATATAGTACTAAGAATGCGATCTTGCTCCCACTAACCCTCTTGTATACACAAGGTTCCTCTTCATTTTGCACGAAATCAAACTCTTTGACCGCCTCGTCAAAACGAAGATTCCAACTACGCGACGCTTGCTTCATCCATAAATGGAACGTCAAGCTTGCACACTTTCTCGAATATCGACTTCGGATACAAAGCCTTTAGCCGCTCCATATAGATTTCTCCTCGAGGAATCCATTAAGGAAAGCCGTCTTTACGTCCATTTGCCATATCTCATAATCGTGGTAGGCACTATAGCAAGCATCATGCGAATAGACTTGATCATGGCTACGGGCGAGAAGGTATCGTGGTAATCGATTCCTTCCTTCCGGGTATAACCCTTTGCCACTAGCTCGGCCTTATAGGCGTCAACCTTGCCATCACCATCGGTCTTTCTCTTGTAGATCCACTTGTTCCCAATAGGCACTATGCCCTTGGGGCGGTCTACTAGAGTCCAGACTGATTGACATGCATCGAGTCTATCTCGGCTTCCATAGCTTCACGCCATTTCGAGTCTACATCCACCATCGCTTGGTCATAGGTCGGTCTCTTGGCTATCACTTGGAACCTCATGGAGACCCTCCTCCAAGTGCACAAGCCCATACCTCTCGGAGTAAATGAGACACCCTACTAGACCTACGAGGTGGTTGTACTTGTGTTTGAAAGTTCGGTTCAGTTTCTTGCAGTGTCTCTCGAGGAGTTTCATTGTATTCTTCTAAAGAAATACTTCTACTGCTCCGCCTTCTGAATGAACTCATCTTCCAGAAGTGTGCTTGTAAAGCAACAATGATCCTTCGATCTTCGGGCATGTAGAATAGATATCCCATCGTCCTGCACGGGAATCCAATGAAACGTCCCTTCGCAGACCTAGCTTCCAACTTTTCCACCTTAGTCTTCTTGACATAGGCGGGACATCCCCAAATCCTAATATGATTAAGACTTGGTTTCCTTCCTCCCACATCTCATGTGGAGTTTTAGGAACGGATTTGGAAGGACATCTATTCAAGATATACGCGGCCAGAGTGCATACCCCACGTAAATCGGCAAGTCAAGATAGCCCACATGGAACGGACCATGTTCAACAGTGGTCCTTCCTTCTTTCTCGACACACCATTTAACCGAGGAGTACCTGGAGGTGTTAGTTGTGAAACTATTCCATGTTCCTTAAGGAACTCGTCAAACTCCGTACTCATATACTCGCCACCTCGGTCCGACCAAGTGCTTTGATATGATTACCGCTTGTTTCTCGACTAGGCCTTGAATTCCTGGAATTTCTCAAAGGCCTCGGATTTATGTTTCATTAAGTATACATAACCATACCTAGTATGATCATCTCAGAAACGTAATGAAATATTGATATCCGTCACGTGTCGCTTCTAAAGCACCACATACGTCGGTATGGATTAATCCCGGTTATCGGCTCTTTCAAAAGTCCCTGTGAAGGGGACTTAGTCATTTTGCCTTTAAGGCAAGATTCACAAGTAGGAAAGGGATCCGATCCCAATGGACCCATAAGTCCATCTTTTCCATCTTGTAAACCTTGGTCCGACCAACATGACCAAGTCTAAGATGCCATTTCAAAACTTGATTGGTTTCATCCCTACCACGTTTTCTAGTCATAGTATTCACAACTACTTTGTTGCCGAGGTTTAGATGATACAATCCATTCAACAATGTAGCAAGCATCTACTAGTTTATTTCTAAAATAAATTTTGGCAGAACCATCACCAATGAAAATGAAAAGCCTTTTCGGTCCATGACCGGAATGGATACAATGTTTTTGTGCCCCTTGGGCAAAACAAGTACATCTTCTAAAGTCAAAACAAAGCCGGATTCTAAACCCAAAAGAAGTGATCCTATGTCGGTCGCCTCGACACTATGCCCGCTTCCGACCGTGATCATAACTTCTCCACTCCAAGCTTCCTACTTTGTTCCGCATCCCGATTCACGGTACAAATATGAGAACTAGCACCGTAATCCAAGATTCAGAAGTAGAAAATACAAGAGCGTAACAATTTGTTTCCAAAACTAAAAGTTCTCAGACCAAGTGCCATGAAGAATCGGACAGCTCTAGCCCGGTGGCCCACTCACCGCACTTGAGACAAGTATCCTTTTTCTTCTTGTTCTTCTAACCATCGGGGCCTTGCCCTTACCCTTAAGGTCCTTAGCTTGTGGTCCACCGCTTCTTGGTCTTTTTCTTCTTATTCTTAGACCTCCGAGGTCCAAGAAATCACAAGAGCAGACTCCTTCATCCGCGAGTCTTCATTTGAGACCGAGCGGTCACAAGTTTGTTTATTAGCCCAAATAAATTACATGCAATCTCATTGCTTGAAGTTCATAACAAACCGTGAGAAGGAATCGGGAGAGACTGTAGGATAAGGTCGGCTTGGAGAGAAGTATCCATTTTAAAATCAAGAGCCTCCAATCTCTCGATCATGGATATCATTTTGGGGACGTGTTCCCCAACCTTCTCACCTTCCTTCATCCTTGCACCGAACGATTGCTTGGATATCTCATATCTAGCATTCTGCTGTGCTCACCATAAAGCTCGGTTAAGTGAGATAGAATCGCCAGCGTAAGTCATTTTCTCATGAGCTCTCTGAAGCTCATTAGACATGGAAGCCATCATATAAGCACGGACTTTCACGTCATCCTTAACCCACTTTTCGTGGTTTTCAATCTCTTCCTGATTGGGTCGAGTCCGCATAGGAGGCGCCGAATGTCCGTCTCCAAGACGTATCCCGGCCTCTATACCGAGGACAATCATCGACATGGAGCCAATCCACAAAGTTAGGTCCCATTAAGGTGTTCTTTTCGAGCAGAATTGCGAGTGGATTCATTGTCATATTGAGTTATGTCTGCATTAAGTATAATAGATTAATTAGTGACTTGTTATATTATGATCTGAGTATAGAATTAAGGTCTTTTCTATTCTTGTTACCCAGCTCCCACTATTTTTATCGGAATAACACACTCCCATGTGAAATCCTAAGTATCGTCGCTCTACTTCATAGTGGTGATCGAGTTCTTTATAAATCTTAATAGAGGGCAACCGAACAGGTTTCTAGTCTATTAATTTTCATAAAGTGGTGTCCAACACCAACCCATCTAATGGATGATTCGATCTTCTTTTTCCCTTTGTTCACTCCCCTCAACCTATACGGTTTCTATGGTTCGTGAACAAGTTAAGTTTATACCATCGACGCAAATCAGTTTCACAATTGAATCTTATCCTAAGAACCTATCGTGTTTCTAGGATAAAATTTGCTCCAACCGAAGGCATCCAATGCGCTCCCTAATTTGTCCGTCCTCCCGAACGACTACCCCGATAACTCGGAAGCATAGCACATCCGGTTTGGATTTCAATTTCGAAAACTCGATGGAGGGAAGGAAAACCTTGAAACCTTATAAACTTAATTATTTGTTGTGGGAGAATTATCGCGATTAACGTTACACTTTGCACATTAATCGTTTAAGCGCGTTTGTGGAATTCATACAATATGAAACAACCAATCACAACCTAGTTGCTACCAACATGTGGTTCATGGACCGTTCCTAGAAAACAAAAACTCCGTAATCTAATTACAAGTCTTCGTCTTGAATCTTCGTCTTCTCGAAATGGATCTTCCTCCGGTCTTCGTCATTACATATAAATTTTACATTGAAAATTGCATCCTAGATACAAATTTTTCTAGTAAAATAAATAGGCTCAAAACGGCCTTTACAACCCAATCGAATAAAACGAACGATTCAAAACTAAGTCCACGAACCACATCCCCATTCAAAAGCATTCAATCAATAAATACTATATAAATGGAAAGCGTAGAGATACATTGATCCAATCAACAATACGAACCGATCCAATCGATTCACACAATCGGTAATATAATAACGTTCAAAATAATTCTGTCGAACATAAATATTCCAATTAATCAAATTTCCCTTATAAAATGAAATACCATAAATCATTTTAATCATATTAAATCCAATTTAACATGCGGGAGATTAATTTTTTAGATTACTCGTTAAAATCGAGCCGGTGAAAATCGGCCAAAGATGACCGAAGTCACTCTCGGCGCTTACCGGCGATCACGCTGGCTTGGCCGAGTCACGCTCGGAAGATGCCGCCAGACACGACCGAGTCACCCAGACACGGCCGTCGCTCGGCGATTGGCAGACGGCTGACACGACCGTGTCACCCAGACACGGCCGAGTCACTTTGGCTGCACACGCCGTGTCTCCCGACACGGCCGGTCTCCGTGCAGCGCTGCCACATCAGCGGACACGACCGTGTCACCCAGACACGGCCGAGTCACTCTCGCCAAATTACCCTTTTTGTCCAAAAAGTCGTCCGACGACGATTCGGCTAGATTTTCGATAGGATATCCAATATCAATATTTTCCGACTTTCATATCTTCAATATAAATCATATTTCCCGAAATTTAAGATTTATATTTAGACATAAACTTACGAAAAATACAATTATTACGAACGAAAAACATATACCACGATTATGACTAAAATGATTCCAAATCATTCACCATTTAATCGAGCATTCCAAATGCCAATATCGTATATACGATCGCAAGACCTACGCTCCGATACCACCGTTGGGATTCGGTGCCTAAAACGAAGGCTCAGCGAAGCGTAAAACGAAAATTAATTCGATCCAATCCCTACGAATCGATCGAGCTACGTATATACGAATATATAAACAAAAAGCAAGAGTCGTAAGAAACTAACCCTCAAGTCCGTTGATTAAATGGAAACCTTCTCTTGAGCTATTCCCAAGCTTTAGTTTGATCTCTACGAGTTCAAACCGCTCCAAGCCCTTGAACGATCCAACGCCGAAAACACCGCGTCTCTACTTGCCACGCGCCGAAAAACGATCGAACAACAACACTTGATTAACCTCTAAGGTTACGGCTAGAATCAAGTGGTGAAGCTTTTGTTATTACACTCTAAGTGTATAATATATCTCTCTTAATGTATCTTGAATTTTCTCCAAGAAAACTCAAGAATAAAAGTGAAGAAGAAGATGAAGATGAAGACTAAGAAAATAATTTTCTCTCTCACTTCTTCAAAGCTCACTACTGAATTAAGCTCTTGCAAGTGAGAGTTTGTCTCCACTTATATTCTTATTCAACTCCCCATGATCTCCTACTTTAGACAATATCACCAAGGTGTGATATTTGTCCCCTTGATTGGTCACTAGTCCACCATCCTTGAAAGTGTAGACCAAGACAAAGTAAGGGAGTAGGTGATGGGGTGGCCATCTAGAAGGAATCGGATGAGTTCGATTCGTTTCGGACTCCCGTGAGTCCAAACAGATAAACTCCTATTCCGCTCCGATGTATTTGTGTCGATTAATTAATCCAATCAATTAATCACATTAAATACATAATAATATAATTAATTTCTCCAAGAAATAATTATATTCACGAATTAAATTAATCACCCAAGAATTTATTTAATCCATTAGGCCGTAAATCAATTTATCCAATAAATCGATTTAGACATCCAATGTCCCAAATTAGATATCCAATATCTAATATTTATAATGAGAGATTAAGCTCGATTCATTCCGTCACAATCCTAATGCGCGACTCGGTAGGTCCGTCTCGAAAGAATGGGAGGAACCAAAGAGTAGTAGCACCACCTAGCCACTGGCGGCCTACACTGCATCTGAACCGAGAACGAATGATTGGGATCATTCAAGAACCATTCTGTCGTGAATACCAAGAACGTATAAACCCTTCTTTCAAATGTCCCGATCAAGTTTTAGGGTCACTTCGGTCAAACCCTATCTGCTTTGACGCTATGCATGCGTTAATGCAAATCGAGATCATCGAGTGCCGTGTATCTAATACAACCGGCTCCAATGCTTTGGCCAAAGACTTATGATCTCATCTCGCCAATAACCGCATAGGACATATAACCCGCTCACTAACGGGAGAAAGAATTCTATCTTGGTATTCGTAGGACTGCTACTTGCCCGTCAAGATGCACGCCGAGGTTGACCCCCGCCTTCCGGTTTACGTGGTCGAACTACTCTAATGAAAATCTTGACGTCACAAGCACATCCCTACTAAATCCTCAAGTCGAAGGTTCACGAATACCTATCACAACTTTTCGATTCCGTCATTGATCGTCCGAGTGAAATCCATGTGACGAATCGAGGGTGAGTCGGTTCGAGTATACTAATCTAATTAGCATACCTATAACGTGTGCTCCCACTAACTATTAGTGTTCGACAGGCACTCTCCATGTCAAAGAACACGTCATACAAGTCTTTACATAAACTTAACGCCTACCAAGTTTCATCGACTTGCGAACGATTAAGTATTTGAGCTATAAACCTTTCCAAAGGCCGACCCTTTATCCAATAAGGAGTGGAACGTTTTGCTCTCAAATACACGGACTAGTTTCTATATGTTTATTTACGAGTTAGGAATGCCAGTAACTACCAGTAAATAAAGAAACAATCATTTGCCTTATATAAATGGTTTACATAATTACAAGTACAATGCCCTCACTCAACAACCTCTGAGTGGCATTCGAGGGCATACTCCTAACACCGTAATATCGTGGAAAAAGGCATAATTGATCTGAAGAAAATCCCGTCCCATTCTAATCCTGCAGATATGGGCACGAAGTGCCTTCCGGTCGAGAAAATCAGATCTTGCAAGTCGATACTGAATATCGACTCCCTTAACTGAAGACACTCCAGTCTTCCAGTTTGCTATCTTTGTGATAGCTTTTCTAGCTTTCTTCGTGATTCCTAGTTTTCTTTCTTAGTGATTGATTTTTGTCTATTTATTTGTACTAACTTTGAGTATTGTGCAGGTGGTGTGACGTTCGGCGATGATGATCTCCCTCTCAAAACAGTGTACCCCGATGGCTCATTTGGTTCGGGTGGAGAAATGTTGGTTTATGTTGAGGCCCAAATGATTTGTTTATGATTTGGCCCAAATAATATAACATTATTGAGCAGCCCAGTCCAATTAATACCTAAAAAGCCCAGCCCGGATTCCAGAACATCCCTGAGATTAATCTGGACCGTCCCTTCCTGATGAGGAATCTCAGCCATCCACCCGGTTATATTAAAACCCTATACCCTAACCCTAATCATTTTCTCACCTCTTCTTGCACCGCTCTCCTGTATTCTTCGCCTCCCCCCTCTCTCTCTCTTCTGTGAACCCGTTCCCATTCCGATTCTGTAGGTAACCGCAGCCCCTACCAATCTAGTGATAAGGATGGCCGCAAATTCCTCGGTCGATTGTTATTCTTGTTTCGGTTCCAGGTTCTATAAATTCTGGAGATTCTTGAGAGGGAAGATACACAGGAAAAGTTGAGTGAGATTTTAAAGCAAGAACAAATCTTATTTTTCTGAGTGAAAACGTGAGATTTTTCTGTGTGAATCTCTGCATTCGGAAATGTTGAGGGTGAGTATAAGGGTTTTGGGTAATCTGGTGGCGATTTGTGATTTCTCATAATTTCTCTGTGAAACCGGTTGGTTTTTTGGGTATTTCTTGACTGCTGGCCGCCGATCTACTGAGCCTCGGACGTGGGTACATCGAGAGTGGAGGACTGAGCCGACTTGTCATCGTCTCTCACCACATTTGCCGCTGGTTTTTCAGATCTTGTGTGATCTGTTCGGTTTGATTTCTTGAACCTTAATTTTCTGTTCTCTGTGTTCGGGTTCTTTGAGGTTAATTCATTTTTCCTCTGTATAATTCGTTGTTATAATGTTTATTGTGTAATCCTTAATCCCCATAACCATAGAAACTTTTGTAATTCATTTATTGTTGAATTGTGTAATCCTATGTATTCCGGATAGATACCTTACAATATGAAAAAAAAAAAGGCGATGCACTAAAATAATGTATTCCATGCATACGTTTTTGTGAAAATAATTCTAGGCCATCCATTTAATCAAAATTTATGGATCAAATTCATTCTTATTTCTTAACTTAAGTATCATTCGAAAACATCTTTTGGCAGATTTTTTTTAGTTCTTTGGAAGAATAAACTGGCGCCATTGTAAAAGTAGGGGAGAGGGATGCTTGCAGGGGCGGATCCAGGATTTGTAATTGGGGTGGGCTGAAAATAAAAATTTTAAAGCACTATATTTTATACATGCCAAAGAAAATCGGTATTTACATAAGTTGTGCCCTACGAGACCTCAATACATAAAATTCATCAATAACAGAATCTATATTTATATCTTTAACAAAATCTCTCTCAATATAGAGCATTAGCGAGTCTTCAAGCAAATCATCTCCCATCTTGTTACGAAGTGCTGTCTTCACATGCTTCATTGCGTAAAATGCTCGTTCGGTTGTAGCAAGGAAACAGCAACGTCAAAACTAGATGAATAAGTCTAGTTAACATAACATAGACTTTTGACCTTTCACTCTTTGCAAGTATTTGACACAACTCCACAAGTGTAGAAACTTGAAATTCTTGCATCAACTGTCACATCATGCGTATAATGTCTCAACTCATACTCCAAAGAAACAATATCTTGATCTGAAATCTTCAGATAGAATTTTCTCGCAAGCTTGCAAATATCATCACTGTTGAATGATTCAAAAGAATTCTTAGGATCTAAGGCCACACTAAGAGAAAGCAACTCAACAGACACATCATTAAATCTTGTATTTAACTCCATCAAGACATGATCTATTGCTCCATTAAAAACATCAAAATGATAATGATGTTCAATTGTAGTTTGCCCACGAGAACGACCAACCTTATATGGAGAATCCATGTTGGGGACATCAATATCATTCTTCAGGCAAAAAATCTTGACTTCTTTGAGAAACTCTTCCCACCCACTTTCTCTCAATTCTTGAAGAATGGTCTTAGTAGTAGAGACGAATGCAATAGTAGCCAAAATATCTTGAACTTTTCTTTGAAGAATCTGACAAAGAGAATCAGTAATTCTCATGATCCTATGCATCAAGTGTAGAGTGAATACGAACTCAAAGCTTGCCATATTTTTGTAAACCCCTTGAACTTCGGCCTTAGATCTTCCATTTTGAGAATGTTCAATTAGAGTTTCGAACACTTTACAAGTTGCTGCATACATAACTATCAAACTCCTCACGGAGTTATAGTGTGAACTCCAACGTGTAGCTCCAGCTCGCTGCAAATTACCAATTTGATTGGCACCACTTCCAGTTGCAATCTCCTCAACAACCAATAAACTCTGAATTTCATGTCTTTGAGCAGCATGCAATTGCGAGACACGCTTTGGTGAAGAAGTTATAATATTAACAACATTATCCAAGTGAGAAATAAACTCCCAAACAACACTGATATCCTTTGTTGCGGAAACTAATGCCAACTGTAGACGATGCGCAAAGCAATGAATATAATAAGCATATGGACAATCTCGAAGAAATAATGCCTGAAGTCCATTAAATGAACCACGCATATTACTAGCACCATCATACCCCTGACCCCTCATTTTCTCAACCTGAAGATCATGATGAGAAAGAACACGGCATATCTCTTCTTTCAAAGTTAGTGAAGTTATGTCACTAACACTTTTAATTGCAAAAAAACGTTCAGTCAAAATTCCAAGATCATTCACAAATCTCAAGATAATTGCCATTTGCTCTTGCTTCGAGACATCTTGTGCTTCATCAACAAGAATACAAAAATATTTATCTCCAACTTCTTCACGAATCATTTGACGTACTCTATTGGCCATAATATTCAAAATCTCTTTTTGAATTTCTGGAGCAATGTATTGAGCATTTTTTGGAGCGTTATCAAGAACAACTTCGTTAACTTCCTTGCTCATATTCGCAAAAGCTTTCACCAATTCAATAAAATTTCCACGATTAGATGAAGATGAAGACTCATCATGACCTCTAAAAGCACAACCTTGAAGCGCAAGCCATCGAAGGCTGATGATGGAGGTCTGCAAGCGTAGACGGTTTCTCTTCTTCTCAATAATTGATTGGGAATGCATAACTTTGTCCACATGTCCAACTGGTCTCATCAAATCTTCTGCCCGTCTTAAGCACATCGTATGTGGTGATGTAGCTGCAGAACCAACATGAGTAAGAAATGCACATTTATTTCCTTGATTTATCCTTTTCCAATTGTCAAATCCTTCCTTCACCAATGCAGAAGATCCAGGTATATCAACATCACTTATGAAAAGAAAGCAATAAAAACAATATGCCTTATTTGTGGAAAGCGAATACTCCAACCAATGAAACTTGTCGAACCATTTCTTCAAAACTACGATTTTGAGTGCCAAACTTTGTGACAGGATACGCTTCAATTTCGGTTGATAAGGGCCAACTTTTAGATATGCACGCCTTATATCGTCTCGTGCATTAATGAATATTCCCACAATGGTTTCCTTTTCCCGGATCACGTTCAATACATGTAGTGGGATCTTGCTCTATATGAGTTGTTGGAGGTGATTAGTTTGACTTGGAGTGGTCGTTAAAGGCTCGAGTCACCTTCATTGTGTAGAGTCTCTTGACGATCACGTTTCTTGAAGAAGGTGAGATAAGTCCTTTTCTTTTTTGCAGAATGCGATGATGTTCCATTTCAACTCCTCCACCGCATAAAACAAACAAGAGAAGGCGGATAAAATAAGACGTAGGCTCATCAAAGCTAGAGAATGTAACTCAATCAATTAAGCTAGACTTATCGCTTATCACCACTAATTATTAACAATAATGGTGAGAGCAATCGACCTTGACACCTAACAAGCATCAAAGCACTTGGAATGGGTTTATTTTTTATGTATATCTAAAAGAAACAAACAATAAAACAAAAACAACACACGCATACACACATAAATAAATTAATGATAAAATAAAAATTAGAACAAAAACAAACCGATCGCAACAAGATATTAGAGTTATGAGCAATTTTTTCGGTTTATCTCAAAGTTAACACTCCACATTGATCCGGGAACAAATTGTTGCTAAACTTCAAGAAATGTAATAAAATCCATCACCATATAATACTGCTTTTAGTCTTTTTGGTTTATGAAAAATTCTCATATTCTTAAACTTCTTTTTCTATTTTCAATTAATTATTTGTGTTTAGAGTTCATAGCTACTTCCTACTCTCAAATCCACCGTAATCTAGAACAAAAAAATACAATTATCATTAAATGGAAGAGAAGATGTGTGAATTCATAACCACCGCCTACAATTATTATTTAGGGCCACACCATACCTTGAGTTGAAGTCTTGAACCAATATATGAGATGAGAAGATGAGCACCAAACAGTGGAAGAGACCGGACTTTGCGCCGGTTCCTATCCGGTGTGAAAGGTTCGCGATGGTGATCGGAAGAGAAAGAAACGATTTGCTGCTCTCCTTTCTTCTCGCCTGCGCTGCGTGTGCACTGTGCCTCTGATTTTCTTCTCTGCTTTCTTCCTACGGCTTTAGTTTTTTTTTTCTTGGGGGTGGGCTAATAATAATTTGGGCCTTATACATATATATAAATATAATTAAAAATTTTGCCTTTGCACTGGGCTGAAGCCCAGTGCAGCCCTACTTTAAATCCGCCCATGGATGCTTGGTTGTTTTTTTCTTTCTAACATTATTGATAATCCCAGAATCATATTTACATCTTCTCTTTGGACATGCACTATTTTTCCATTTTGCAACTTTATTTCGCAACTGACCGGTGATCCAAATTATCAATCACCCAGTAAGACATCGAATTGAGGTCAATTCTTTTACTTTCAGATGGAAAAGATTCTCAAATCACATTACTCTTAGTGCCGCCTTTTGTTCACTATTCATTAGATTGAAATTTTTTACCAGAATGTTGGGCGATATACGTGACTTTAGCCGTGGATATATTGCATGGTTGTTGATACGTTGCTGTAACACCTCTAAGACGATCAGGGCATATTACATCGTCGTGGACCCCACACTGTGGAATCCACCAGGTTAACATACCAACAAGACATTCGACAACGACATACAATCATTAACAAAACGACAATTCAAATAAAAGACTACAATCTGGCAAATAAAATATGACATCAAATCCATTTCCCAAAACGGGAACACAACATTAACAATTTAAAAAAGGAAGTACTCGAGTACTTAAACCAATTTCATAATACCGAAATCCCAAACGAGATATCAATATCAATCGACAGAACAGAACACCAACAACTGACTACTGAAAAGTATCATGCTTGCCCATCATCCTCATACGGCTCGAGTGCTCGCTTGTCTCCAAGACCTGTACCTGAAATACAAAAAGTATTTCTCCCATTTAAGGGGTTAGCGACAACTGCTAGTGCAAGTACAATCCATTTGAACTACATTCTAATCAGATGAATATATGCGCCAAAATCATTTTAGAAATTATTTATATTCCGGAATATTATACGGTGCACAAGCACAAAACACATTTTCTCCAACAAAACAATTCAAAGTTAACCTTGGTACGAGACTCACGACCACCGTACCCCGCAGAGCCCCGTCGGACATCCCTGGGTGGTAAACCATAGTTTGTGATACGCACACACACGGCAATACGTATCCCTAGAGGCCCCGTCGGACCATCCCTAGGTGAACATACACATATCCATCCACAACAACCACGAATAGCCACAATTCAAATACTAGAACATGTAAACAAATGTAAAGTACTTGTCTTTGAGACATTCTTGAAGAATCGGAAATGAAACACGACTACGAACGGTCCGGGTGGAAAACGACGGTTCCTAAACGAAGGATCAACATAGTTCAGTCCCAACGGACAACAATAATCGATTGGAATACACCCATAACCCCGATTACAAACTACGATAATGAACGATCAATCGATACGGGCGAGGGTTTATGCAAAATCTCCCTGTATCAACAATTCACGGATTAATTCGAGGAAACCGGATTGGGAATCACCCAATAACAACAACCGGTAAGGAATTTCGTAACATACATGAACAATTCGGAATCAATCACGAAAAACCCAAAAAACCCCCAAATTAGACAAGTTAGGATTCCTGAAGAAAATACCTTGGATTCGGACGATGGAGGGTGATTACGCTGATGCTAATATGCTAATACGATTCTACGGTGATGGAACATGAAGAATTTTCCGATCAAAACCGAAGGGAATCGCCCTCTGGAGTCGCCCCGTGAAGAAAACGAAAGAAAAGAGTGAAAAATGCTGTTTCTGAACTGCCCGCTGAACTATATAAACTGCATAGTTAGCGCACGCTAACTATCACAAGGTAGCGCGCGCTAACGAGGCTATAACGGTCCAGTAGCTAAATACCACTCGCTAGCGCACGCTAACAATAATATGTCGGCGTACGCTAACTGCACATCGATAGCACACGCAAGGGGAAATAAGGAGTAGCGTGCGCTACAAAGACAAATAGCTCAAAGACCGCCTGCACTGTAATGCCTGCCGCCAAGGTACGAAAATCAGAATGCACGACAAGGCCAGAATCCAGAAATACGAACACGAAATAATCAAGATGACGGAGCTTAGCGCTGAAATAAAAATATAATTCCGACCCCCGGAGGGTCCGTAATACGACAACGAAAATGAGATTCCCTAAACTTATAGGAAATTACAAAAATGACCCAAGTGCCCGAAAATCACGAAACGATGTCGGATTTACAAACCGAAAGTCTCAACATGACCAACTCAATCATACGAACTTGCACAAACCAAGAAACAATGAAAACGAGTGAGTTTTACGAGAATCGAGTGTTCATACGGCAAAACATGTCATAAAAATGAAATCACGTGAAAACATCGCCAAAACTCGTCCAAATAGAAAAACTCCAAGAATAAAGTAGATTCACAATGTCGAAATGGTTACAAGCGAGTCGACAAAAATAGACATACACCAAAAATGGAAACTGCTAAAAATGGAAAAGTACGGATATTACATTCTCCCCCTCTAAAATAAAGTTTCGTCCCGAAACTTAAGAATCAAAAAGCTCTGGGTGCCTCGGACGCATATCCTCCTCTAACTCCCACGTCGCTCCTTCTACCCCGTGCCTCGACCATTGCACCTTAACCAAGGGAATGGTTTTGTGCCTTAACTACTTGTCTCGACGCTCCAAAAATCCTGACGGGACTCTCCTCAAACGTAACATCCTTCTAGATCTCCACGTCTCCAAAATCAATAATGTGGGATGGGTCCGGAATGTACTTCCTCAATTGGGAGACGTGAAATACGCTATGAACATGACTCAACGATGGAGGCAAAGCCAAACGGTATGCCAACTCACCGACTCTCTCCAATATCTCGAAAGGCCCAATATACCTCGGGCTGAGCTTCCCCTTTTTCCCAAAACGGAAAACTCCTTTCGACGGAGACACTCTCAACAGAATGTGATCTCCCACCTCAAACTCCAAAGGTCGACGCCTAACATCTCTGAGCGGCCAACATTCTCTTCCTAATCAATTCAACTTTCTCCCTCGTCTCTGTAATACCCAGTTGTAATTCATTCATTTTCATTCAGTAAATATCAGTCTGTAATTGTCACTCAGTAATTTTCACTCATTAATAATCACTCATCATTCATGATTCATTGATTTGCGTTTACTGTTGGCATGTTGTAACCGTATATCAGTTACCGATCGTCATTTCATCTCTGTTTATAGATCGAGACGGGAGTATTATCATTTTCATCGTGATTGGTAGTATTGTACTGGGAGTATCATTTTTGGCATGTGTTGGAATTGTTCACTTTCACATTCGTATGATATGTCGGATCATTCATCAGTCGTAGCGAGGAATCAGAGTTATCAGATTTTTTTCACCTTGTCTAGCATCGAGTTACGGCCGTAAGGATTATAGGTTACGGCCGTAACAAGGGTTCGTTGATTTCAGGCCATATGGACGAACGGGACTTACGGCCGTAAGGTTTCGGAATACGGCCGTAAGTTGAGCAGGTACGGCTGTAAGGCTTGGCCGGTTACGGCCGTACGTGTCTAGCAGGCTGCCCAGGCATTTTTGGTCGAAGGCGAGTTACGGCCGTAAGAAGGGTAGGATACGGCCGTAAGTGGTATTCGTATATTTCAGGTTATGTCGGATGAGAAGGACTTACGGCCGTAAAGGTTACAACATATGGCCGTAAGACGAGGAAGGTACGGCCGTACACTACAGGCAGGGTGCCTGGTCATTTTCGACGAAGGGGGCATACGCCCGTAAGTGTGGCCGGATACGGCCGTATCATCCGAGTTACGCCCGTAAGGTGTGCGGGTACGGCTGTAAGGATGTCGACAAATATTTTTGACGAGGGCGAGTTACGCCCGTAAGTCAGGAGCGGATACGGCCGTAAGTCTGTCGGCAGGTTTTTGGACGAAGCCGAGTTACGGCCGTAAGGCCGTTGACCTGGAATGTTACGGCCGTAAGAAGGCCGAGTTACGTCCGTAAGAAGGCCGAGTTACGGCCGTACCTTCGGGCAGTTTATAAGGAGTCGGCCAGGACTTTTTCATCATTTTCATCCTTTTCTTCACTTTGTTCCGAGAGAGAGACTTGAGGGAGGGATTTTTCCATCCTCAATCACTTGAGTGTTAGATTTTCATCATCTTCATTCATTTGGGAAGCTTGGATACTCGATTTAACTCGTGTTCATCGGATCGAAGTGGTTGGATCTTCAAGAGGTAATTTCTTCAACATCTTGGATTTCGATTTTGTGTTGAGATATGATGTTTTGGACATTATAATCATGTTATATGAAGGGATATTTATATGATTATGAGTTTGTATAAAGATTCATTGGATTATTGAGGGATTATTTTAGAACACTTTGAATATCGAGTTGGAATTGGGGGTTTTCAATTAATTGTCGTTATAATCACGTTTTTGGATATTCATTCTGGATTATTGATCGTATTGAAGATGTTTTGTTGGTTTGAAACACTTCTTGGGGTTTTGATGTTGGTATTATTGAAGTTTGGTTGTATACAATCGAAGTTTGGCCACAAAGTGTTCGATATAATGCCCCAATGAACTTGGTTTAGTCGTTTTGACGTCTTGAGTTCGTTTTAATCGTGTTTGTTTCGTATATTGAGCGGATTGTTGGTAATTGTGTTATTCAAGGTTGTTTGAGCGACCGACACTTCATTTAGGACATTTGTTCGTGGAAGGACATTCTTCATCGGTATTGTGTAAGTTGATTCTTACTCGGTTAAAAGGATATTCACTCCTTTTTATTGTTGATCATTCATAATCATACTCATTCATCATGGTATTAACCTTATTGAGACTTGTAATTGTCGAATAATCACTTCATTCACGAGGAACGACGGTTCCACTCATTTCATTGAGTTATCAATCACGTCACTATTATTTTCATCTCGGTAAGTCAGTCTTGGCCTTGTCGAATTATTATTCATTGATGTTCATTGCGGTCATTCTCGTTCATATGACCTTCTGGGTTCATATTGCGTGGCCGGGTGTGGTTGTGTGGAATTTTTAGTCGGGCACACGATGGTCATGTATTGGGTTCACCGATACATTTGGACCGTGCACACGGTAACGCTTACCTCCGTGAGACTAATTAGGTACAAGGACGGGTGTATCCGGTCATTCGTCTTGTACACTTGCACAAAATATTACGGGCGTACTATGATACTCCTCTTCAGCGTTATTCATAACTAAGGATAATTCATAACTTCAGATATATCATGATCGTGTATTTTCAACCCTTGAAAATTGTTGTTCTGTGTAACTGACCCCGTTGGGGGATTTTGTTTTCAGGTCACGGCAAGGCAAAAGCACGGGAAGAGCATGTTGACGGCGAGGAGTCCCAGTGATACTAGTAGGGGGCCCTAGTCATTTCCTCTGTTTCAGTCATTTTAGTCATTTCAGTCATTTCCGTCATTTGTATTTTCCACTGTAAATTCCGTTTGAGATGTTTATTTATTCAGGGTGGTGTATTTTATCTTCATATGAAATATACTAGTATTCGGTATTGTCCCGGTGTGTTGTACTTAAACTCCTCATCGGAGTATTTGGTAATATAATGTGGTTCAGTACTACAATTATATTATTTAATTCATCATTTTCATTCGCCTGGTGGGTCCCAGTCGGGGATTCACGACACTGTAATATCCGCCTAGTTTGGGGTGTTACAGAGTTGGTATCAGAGCGTAGTTTTGAATACTACCCTCCAAGTCACGTCTCATTTGAAATCATCGTCATCGGACTAGTATTATTGGACTTTCGCGTCACGTGTGACCTGTGCAGATGCCGAGCCAATCAGACCGAAAAAACTGTAAGATTTCTAATGCCATGGTATAATTTCTGGCAATAAGAATCATTCATTCATAATTCATCAGTTAACAATCCTCAATCATCCTTTTCATTTTGACCAGGACGGTCATGTTAACTCGTTAATCACTCAATTCATTTCATTACTCAGTTGTTGATCAGGAAGATCATATCATTAATCTTGTTAACTTGTTCAAGATAATCATTTCAATAATATCATCAGATAATCATGTCACCTCAGTTAATCATTCATGTAATCACTGTGCTAGAGCGTGTATGCTCATTTTCATCATCTCATGTCATAATCATAACGTGATATTCATGCGGGAAATATAATCATCATGTGACTTTCCTACTTCAGTATGGAGAGAGCAAGAAGAGGACGCGGAGGACAAGGCCGTGGAGCGAGCCTAATTCCTAGAGCTCGTGTGAATACACGTGCGAATGCGAGGAATAATGCTAATTATTCGAGCAGCGACGCTGCCACTCATTCACCTGGACGTAATCATTCACTATCGGGGAGTCGTACCCGGGACACGGCTCAGTCAGAAGGTGTCTGAGTTGACCCACTCGCTTTTATGCAGGGCATGATGGCCCAAATGACCCAGATGTCACAACTGATGGAGACGATGCATAACTCAGTCAATAAAAATCAACAGGCTCCTCCGCCGCCACCTCAGAGGCAAGAGAGGAATGTGAGCAGTATCATCGGCGACATCTCTCGCCAAAGGCCACCTACTTTTGAAGGCTCATCTGAACCGGCAGATATTGTTCATTGGCTCGAACATTTCGAGAAGTTGTTTGCTATGGCAGAGTGTCCCGAAGGACACAAAGTTTCAGTTGCGGCTTACTACTTGGGTAAGAGCGCACATTCTTGGTGGTTGTCGCTGAAGCCCACCGAAGGATCATGTACTTGGGATCAGTTCAAAACTCTCATGATGGAGAGGTATTATCCAGCCCCACTCAGGGAAGCTAAATTGTCGGAATTACTCACTCCCGACCCCTCAGCAGACGAGGATGTTCTCGCTATTGCCGAGAAATTTCAGGAACTTCTTCCGTTCGCCTCATCTATCATTCATTCCGAGGCGGATAAGATTAAGTATTTCAGCAAGAGGCTGAAACCACGTATGAGACTACAGTTGCTTAATCATAATTGCACCACGTTGGCCGAATTCATTGAGAAAGCTCTTACCTATGAGCTTACGGCTAAGGAGATTGCTAAGCAGCAACCTTCATCTGCTAGCAAGAAGTCCAAGAACCGTAATCAGTCTGACGGCAATCAGGCCACTTTCAAGAAACCTCGTGCGGGCTCTGCTTTTTCTGAGCGACCTCTTGTGACGTCTAAGCCCGCAGAATCTCAATCACGAGCGTCCAGTTCGGCCATCACCTGTTTTAACTGTGGGGATCTTGGTCATCTCAGCACCAAGTGTCCGAGACAGACTATCACGTGTCATAACTGTGGGATTGCTGGGCATAAGGCCCGTTTTTGCCGTAGGGACTCCAAACCTACTCCGGCTTCATCTCAGGCCCCGAAGCCATCGGCTCGTAATCAAGCTACTCAGTCAGCGTCGTTTAAGACGACAGGAGCGAACAAGGGTGGAGCCTTTAGCCATCAGACGGGAGTGTCCGGTGCCAGGACTAGCAAGCCCCGGATTTATGAGATGAAGAAGACCGATGATCCAGAGGCCCGAATAATCTCAGGTACACTCGATATTCTATCTCAACCTGTGTGTACCCTTTTTGATACTGGTGCATCGCATTCATTCATTTCCGAGCCATGTTCGAGTAGACTGCGTCTGGGTAGTGATGCTAGTTGTGAGCCTTATGTCATTGGTCTACCTGATGGTAGACGAATTATCGAAAATCGTGAGATTTAGAATTGTCCGATTCAGATTCAAGGTCGTGTATGGCCAGCGGACCTAATCGTAGTAGATTTTCCGAGAGACGACGTCATCTTGGGTATTGATTGGATGGATCGTCATGATGCCATCATTAGTGTCCGTAAGCGTATGGTCACTATCATTGCAGACGATGGGGTCGAATGTGTGTTTCAGGGAGGTAATCCCAGCTGTTCTGGAAGAGTTATTAATTTGATGAAAGCAGTGAGATTACTCAGTCAGGGATGTGTTGGTTATTGGTGCTATATGACCAAAACCGAGAAATCATCAGTAATGTTGACGGATATTCCGGTAGTGAGGGAATATGCCGATGTTTTTCCAGACGAGTTACCTGGTTTGCCTCCACAGAGAGATGTGGAATTCACGATTGAGTTGGAGCCCGGTACTTCCCTGATATCGAAGGCACCGTACCGGATGTCCCCGACCGAAATGTAGGAGTTGAAGAATCAACTTGAGGAGTTGTTCGAGAAGGGTTATATCCGACCGAGTGCGTCCCCGTGGGGAGCACCAGTGCTGTTTGTCAAGAAGAAGGATGGTTCGTTCCGTTTGTGTATTGATTACCGGGAATTGAATCGGGTGACGATCAAGAATAAGTATCCTTTACCCCGTATCGATGATCTTTTGGATCAACTTCAGGGAGCTTCAGTATTTTCCAAGATCGACTTAAGATCTGGATATCATCAGTTGCGGATTCGAGAGTCAGATATCGCGAGGACGGCGTTTCGAACACGCTATGGTCATTATGAGTTCGTAGTTATGCCGTTCGGGCTAACTACTGCACCTGCGGTATTCATGGAGTTAATGAATCGGGTATTCATCGACTTTTTGGATCAGTTTGTTGTCGTCTTCATCGATGACATTTTGATTTATTCTCGTACCCGAGAGGAACACGAGGTTCACCTTCATCAGGTTCTCGACGTGTTGAGACGAGAGCAACTTTATGGGAAGTTTTCCAAATGTGAGTTCTGGATGTCTGAAGTGACTTTTCTCGGGCATGTAATTTCATCAGACGGAGTTCGTGTCGACCCTCAGAAGACGGAGGCTATCCGAGATTGGCTACCCCCAAAGAATGTTAAGGAAATCTGAAGTTTCCTCGGATTAGCTGGTTATTATCGGCGATTTGTGGAAGGATTTTCTAAAATCACTCAACCCATGACGAACCTTTTACGGAAGGATAAGAAATACACGTGGTCCGACGCGTGTCAACAGAGTTTTGAGGAACTCAAGAGCCGGTTAATTTCAGCACCTGTCCTTTCTTTATCGCAAGGGACGGAAGGATTTGTGGTTTATAGTGATGCGTCCGGACAGGGTTTCGGATGTGTACTAATGCAGAACAGTAAAGTCATTGCTTATGCCTCACGACAGTTGAGACCTTACGAGGTTAATTATCCGACCCACGACCTGGAGCTAGCAGCCGTGGTTTTCGCATTGAAGATTTGGCGTCATTATCTTTATGGCGTTACCTGTCAGATATTCACCGATCACAAGAGTTTAAAGTATATATTTACTCAGAAGGAGTTAAATATGCGACAGAGGCGGTGGTTAGAACTAATCAAAGATTATGATATCGAGATCCTTTACCACCCGGGCAAGGCGAACGTTGTCGCCGACGCCTTGAGTCGTAAGTCCGTTCAAGAGCAGATGCTTGCTCGTTTAACAGTTCATAAGGAGCTTCAGCAGGAATTTCTTAGACCCGAGATCGAGGTCTGGCTTCAGCGAGTTCAGGGACAGCTTTGTATGTTAGAGATTTCATCGTCACTTGAGGAGGAAATCAGGGAGAATCAGGGTTCAGACCCAGCATTGTTGCGCATCTGTGAGGATGTGGCTCAGGGGAAAGCCCCTGGATTCGTGGTCCACGAGGATGGACTTTTGAGATTTAAGAATCGGTTGTGCGTACCGGCGATTGACGAGTTAAAAAACTCGATTTTGAGATAAGCTCATGCTACCCCTTATTCTGTTCATCCGGGGTCTAGCAAGATGTACAAGGACTTGAAACAAAATTACTGGTGGAGTAATATGAAGCGAGAAGTCGCAGAATTTATTTCGAGATGCTTAACCTATCAACAAGTCAAGATTGAACATCAGCGACCGGCGGGTATGCTGAAGCCTCTCCCTATTCCAGAATGGAAGTGGGGAGACATTTCTATGGATTTCATCACGAGTTTGCCGACGAGTCGTCGTGGCATGAATACGATCAGGGTAATTGTGGACCGCTTAACTAAATCAGCTCATTTCCTTGAGATCAAGGATACGTGGGGTCCCGAGAGACTTGCCCAGCTGTTCATCAAAGAGATAGTGAGACTGAACGGTACTCCTAAAAGTATCGTTTCCGATCGTGACGGACGGTTTGTGTCTCATTTTTGAAAATCAGTTCATCGTGCCATGGGAACCCAGCTTAATTTCAGCACATCTTTTCACCCTCAGTCTGACAGGCAATCAGAGAGGACTATTCAGACATTAGAGGACATGTTGAGGGCATGCGTCCTCGATTGGAAATACGATTGGGAAGCCCAACTACCATTGATCGAGTTCACGTATAATAATAGTTGGCATGCTTCGATTAAGATGGCACCTTACGAGGCCTTGTACGGTCGTCGTTGTCGATCTCCTTTGTGTTGGGACGACTTATCAGAATCAATCGGCACCGAGCCTGATATGCTTATAGCCGCCCGTGAGAAGGTAGCTTTGATCAGGAGTTGTTTGTTGACCGCTCAGAGTCGACAGAAATCTTATGCAGACAATCGTCGTCGACCACTGGAGTTCGAGACGGGTGACCATGTTTTGGTCAAGGTATCCTCGAGTCGAGGTATTTTCCGTTTCGGAAAACGGGGAAAGTTGAGTCCGAGATTCATTGGACCGTTTGAGATTTTGGATCGAGTAGGCGAGTTAGCTTATCGATTGGCTTTACCTCCGGCATTGAGCCGAATTCATAATGTGTTTCACGTCTCTCAGTTGCGGAAGTATGTTGCCGACCCGAGTCACATACTTCAGTTCGATGAAATCGAGATCGCGGATGATCATTCGTACGAGGAGCGTCCTGTACGAGTTTTAGAACGGCGAATCAAACAGTTGAGGAACAAGACGATCCCTTTGGTCAAGATTTAGTGGTCTAGACACGGAGTCGAAGAGGCCACTTGGGAAACTGAGGAGAGTATGCGGGAGAGTTATCCCGAGTTGTTTGACCCTTAGTTTCGGGGATGAAACTCTTTTTAAGAGGGGGGTATGTAATACCCGGTTGTAATTCATTCATTTTCATTCAGTAAATATCAGTCTGTAATTGTCACTCAGTAATTTTCACTCATTAATAATCCCTCATCATTCATGATTCATTCATTTGCGTTCACTGTTGGCATGTTGTAACCGTATATCAGTTACCGATCGTCATTTCATCTCCGTTTATAGATCGAGACGGGAGTATTATCATTTTCATCGTGATTGGTAGTCTTGTACTGGGAGTATCATCTTTGGCATGTGTTGGAATTGTTCACTTTCACATTCGTATGATATGTCGGATCATTCATCAGTCGTAGCGAGGAATCAGAGTTATCAGATTTTTTCACCTTGTCCAACATCGAGTTACGGCCGTAAGGATTGTAGGTTACGGCCGTAACAAGGGTTCGTTGATTTCAGGCCATATGGACGAACGGGACTTACGGCCGTGAGGTTTCGGAATACGGCCGTAAGTTGAGCAGGTACGGCCGTAAGGCTTGGCCGGTTACGGCCGTGCGTGTCCAGCAGGCTGCCCAGGCATTTTTGGCCGAAGGCGAGTTACGGCCGTAAGAAGGGTAGGATACGGCCGTAATTGGTATTCGTATATTTTAGGTTATGTCGGACGAGAAGGACTTACGGCCGTAAGGGTTACAGCATACGGCCGTAAGACGAGGAAGGTACGGCCGTAAGGCTTGGCCGGATACGAACGTACGCTATAGGCAGGGTGCCTGGTCATTTTTGACGAAGGGGGCTTACGCCCGTAAGTTTGTCCGGATACGGCCGTATCATCCGAGTTACGCCCGTAAGGTGTGCGGGTACGGCCGTAAGGATGTCGACAAATATTTTTGATAAGGGCGAGTTACGCTCGTAAGTCAGGAGCGGATACGGCCGTAAGTCTGTCGGCAGGTTTTTGGACGAAGCCGAGTTACGGCCGTAAGGCCGTTGACCTGGAATGTTACGGGCGTAAGAAGGCTGAGTTACGGCCGTAACTTCGGGCAGTTTATAAGGAGTCGGCCGGGACTTTTTCATCATTTTCATCCTTTTCTTCACTTTGTTCCGAGAGAGAGACTTGAGGGAGGGGTTTTTCTATCCTCAATCACTTGAGTGTTAGATTTTCATCATCTTCATTCATTTGGGAAGCTTGGATACTCGATTTAACTCGTGTTCATCGGATCGAAGTGGTTGGATCTTCAAGAGGTAATTTCTTCAACATCTTGGATTTCGATTTTGTGTTGAGATATGATGTTTTGGACGTTATATTCATGTTATATGAAGGGATATGTATATGATTATGAGTTTGTATAAATATTCATTGGATTATTGAGGGATTATTTTAGAACACTTTGAATATCGAGTTGGAATTGGGGGTTTTCGATTAATTGTCGTTATAATCACGTTTTTGGATATTCATTCTGGATTATTGATCGTATTGAAGATGTTTTGTTGGTTTGAAACACTTCTTGGGGTTTTGATGTTGGTATTATTGAAGTTTGGTTGTATACAATCGAAGTTTGGCCACAAAGTGTTCGATATAATGCCCCAATGAACTTGGTTTAGTCGTTTTGACATCTTGAGTTTGTTTTAATCGTGTTTGATTCGTATATTGAGCGGATTGTTGGTAATTGTGTTATTCAAGGTTGTTCGAGCGACCGACACTTCATTTAGGACATTTGTTCGTGGAAGGACATTCTTCATCGGTATTGTGTAAGTTGATTCTTACTCGGTTAAAAGGATATTCACTCCTTTTTGTTGTTGATCATTCATAATCATACTCATTCATCATGGTATTAACCTTATTGAGACTTGTAATTGTCGAATAATCACTTCATTCACGAGGAACGACGGTTCCAATCATTTCATTGAGTTATCAATCACGTCACTATTATTTTCATCTCGGTAAGTCAGTCTTGGCCTTGTCGAATTATTATTCATTGATGTTCATTGCGGTCATTCTCGTTCATATGACCTTCTGGGTTCATATTGCGTGGCCGGGTGTGGTTGTGAGGAATTTTTAGTCGGCCACACGATGGTCATGTATTGGGTTCACCGATACATTTGGACCGTGCACACGGTAACGCTTACCTCCGTGAGACTAATTAGGTACAAGGACGGGTGTGTCTGGTCATTCGTCTTGTACACTTGCACAAAACATTACGGGCGTACTATGATACTCCTCTTCAGCATAATTCATAACTAAGGATAATTCATAACTTTAGATATATCATGATCGTGTATTTTCAACCCTTGAGGATTGTTGTTCTGTGTAACTGACCCCGTTGGGGGATTTTCTTTTCAGGTCACGGCAGGGCAAAGGCACGGGAAGAGCATGTTGACGGCGAGGAGTCCCAGTGATACTAGTAGGGGGGCCCCAGTCATTCCGTCTGTTTCAGTCATTTCAGTCATTTCCGTCATTTGTATTTTCCGCTGCAAATTCTGTTTGAGATGTTTATTTATTCAGGGTGGTGTATTTTATCTTCATATGAAATATACTAGTATTCGGTATTGTCCTGGTGTGTTGTACTTAAACTCCTCATCGAGTATTTGGTAATATAATGTGGTTCGGTAATTCATCATTTTCATTCGCCTGGTGGGTCCCAATCGGGGATTCACGGCACTGTAATATCCGCCTAGTTTGGGGTGTTACAGTCTCCAACACAAGGTCCGACTCAGTGCCAACTAGATCGGACGGCTCATCCCAACATATCGGTGATCGGAAACATCGGCTATAAAGCACCTCATACGGTGCCATCTTGATCGACGCGTGCCAACTATTATTATACGTAAACTCAATCAAGGCCAGATGCTCCTCCCAGTCACTACTCCAGTCTAACGCACACTCACGCAACAAATCCTCGAACGTCTGAATGGTACGTTCGGACTGTCCGTCGGTCTGAGGGTGGAAAGATGTACTCAAACGCAACCGCGTCCCAAATGCCTTATGTACCGCCTGCCAAAAATGCGATACAAACTGGCCATTTCTATCCGAAATAATAGTCCTCGGCGTACCGTGAAGCCTCACTATCTGCGCGATAAAAACACGAGCTAATTTTTCTGGACCCCAGGTATCCTTGATGCCCAGAAAATGTGCCGACTTAGTTAATCGGTCCATGATCACCCACACCATATTCATTCCGGTCTTCGTCCTCGGCAAGTTCGTGACAAAATCCATGGAGATATCCTCCCACTTCCATTCCGGGACGGGAAGTGATTTCAACAACCCGGCTGGCCGCTGATACTCGATTTTGACTTGCTGACAAGTCAAACACTTAGCTACAAACTGAACTACCTCATTTTTCATGTCGTTCCACCAAAAATTTTTCCTCAAATCCTTATACATTTTACTCGAGCCTGGATGGATTGAGTAAGGCGACGCGTGAGCCTCTCTCATAATATTCTGCCTCAATTCCAAGTCGTTCGGAACACAAAGCCGACCTTGGAATCTCAACACACCATCCTCATGTATCACGAATCCCGGGGCTTTCCCCTTCCCTACATTCTCTCGAAGCTGAATAAACATCGGGTCCTCTAACTGTCCCGACTTAATGTCGTCGACTAAAGACGACGAAATCTCAAGTGTACGCAACTGCCCGGAACTCTCTGGTAGTACAATCTCAATGCTCAACCTCATAAACTCTCGCTGAAGTCTCGACTGAGCCGTAAGTAACTCAAGCGCCCGACGCGATACCGATTTCCAGCTCAAGGCATCTGCCACCACATTTGCCTTGCCCGGATGATAGACAATCTCGAGGTCGTAATCCTTAATCAATTCCAACCATCTCCGCTGTCTCATGTTAAGCTCCTTCTGCGTAAAAATGTACTTCAGGCTCTTGTGATCAGTGAAAATCTGACACGACGAGCCATACAAGTAGTGACGCCAGATCTTCAACGCGAATACAACTGCGGCCAACTCAAGATCGTGCGTAGGGTAATTCAACTCATATGGTTTCAACTGACGGGAAGCATAGGCGATCGTCCTCCCGTTCTGCATAAGCACACATCCGAGCCCTTGGCCCGAAGCATCACTAAAAACTGAGAACCCCTCGTTGCCACTCGGTAACGCCAAAACAGGAGCGATCGCCAACCACTTCTTCAACTCCTCAAAACTATTCTGCCTCTCATCGGTCCACACAAACTTCTCTGACTTCTGTAACAACTGAGTCAGCGGTCGAGCGAGTTTAGAGAACCCCTCGACAAATCTACGGTAATATCCGGCCAAACCCAGAAAACTACGGACCCCCATCACGTTCTTGGGCGGCGCCCAATCCAACACTGCCTCTACCTTATGTGGGTCCACACGGACAGCCTCGGCCGAGATCACATGACCGAGAAACATAACCTCCCGTAACCAAAATTCACACTTTGAGAACTTCGCAAAAAGACGATGAGTTCTCAAAATGTCTAACACGATATGCAAATGACGGGCATGCTCCTCCTCGCTCCTCGAGTAAATCAGGATATCGTCGATAAAAACAACTACACATTTATCGAGGTACTCAATAAAGACTTTGTTCATAATCTGCATGAACACGGCTCGTGCGTTGGTTAGCCCAAAAGGCATAACCACAAACTCGTAGTGACCGTATCTCGTCCGAAAGGCCGTCTTCGGAGTATCGGTATCCTTCACTCGGAGATGATAATACCTCGATCTCAAATCAATCTTCGAAAACACGGTTGCCCCTTGCAATTGGTCAAACAAATCATCGATTCTCGAGAGCGGATACTTGCTCTTGATGGTCACTTTGTTCAACTCTCGGTAGTCGATACACAAACGAAGTGACCCGTCCTTCTTCTTCACAAACAGGACCGGTGCGCCCCAAGGCGAAGCGCTCGGTCGAATATACCCCATGTCTAGTAACTCTCCCAATTGTTTCTTCAACTCAAGCATCTCAGCAGGCGCCATACGATATGGCATCTTAGAAATTGGTGCCGCACCCGGCTCTAAATCGACGGTAAACTCAACTTCCCTGTTCGGCGGCAAACCCGGCAACTCGTATGGAAAGACGTCAGGATACTCACACACTACGAGAATAGATGAGAGCTCGACTCCCCATTATTCCGATCTCAAAGCGTAACACCAATACCCTGTGCAACCTCCTCGAAGATGTCTCACCGCCCTCAAGGCGCTGATCAGGAATCTCTGGCTACTCCGCTTACGCCCCACAAAAGAATGCTCGGTACCGTCAGAGGCTAACATCGAAACGGTTCTCGTTCTATAATTCATGATCGCCCCATGACGGTCCAGCCAATCCTCACCCATAATCAAATCCTCATATCTAATATCTACCGTAATCAGATTAGAAGGCCAAACCCTCCCCGCGATACTTACTGGAAAATCTCTAATCTCACGATCCCCCACGATGCTATCCCCGCTAGGCAGTTTAACAACAAATGGTTCACACACAACTAGGCAATCAATATGCAGACGATGCACACAATTCAGAGATATGAAAGAATGCGTAGCACTAGAATCGAATAATACGGAAACAGGATGGTCAAGGATGTGAACGGTACCTGTAGCCACCGTCGTGTCTGGGTCTCCTGCTCGTCTCATCTCATACACACGGGGCGGAACAGACCCCGCACTAGAACCTCCCCCTCTAGAAGGCTGTCCACGTCCTCGACCTCTACCAAAACTCTGATGTGGCTGAGGAACTGTCGGTGCCTGATTCACACTCGGCTCTCCCGCAGTTGGGGCTGATATTTGAGTAAATGGCGCCCGAACTGCATCCATACAAAACTTAGCTTAATGTCCCATCCGACCGCACGCAAGACACTCAATCGGGGGCCTATCACACTCACTCATCATGTGGCCAGGATGACCACAGTTAAAGCACGTAGGTCCGCGAATAGAACCAGTAGGAGCAGACTTAGAACCGTTTCCTCGCCAAAATGACGGAGACTGACTCCCGAAGACTCTCGAACCAGACTGAGCCTTCGGATGCCCACCAGACTTGCCTCCCGAAAATTGGCCGGAGGTCTTCTGTTTCTTCCCCTCGGCTGCCGTCTCTGCCGCAGCAAACGACATCTCATAAGCCATCGCCTTATTCTGATACTCTTTCAAAGTTGTGCATCCCAGACCAGACATGTAATGACGCACCCTCGGTTTCATCTGCATATCGAAGTGACGGATCTTATCAAGCTCATCTCGGACTTGGTTTCTCACATAATGAAGTTGTTGGCTGTAGTCCTTGATTGCTTGCAAAATCGGGACATCCTGGGTCTTAGCCTCGAAGAAGGCTCGGATCCCCCCCTCTTTCACTGGCCATGGACAAAACTCGTCTTCCATCAACTCCCGGAATTCTGCCCAAGTGGCCTCCCGATCACGTGGTTTCACCGCTTGCCACCACGTTGCCGCCTCTTTGGGGAGGAAGTACTGAGCGATGGGTACCTTCCTCTCCTCAGAGCAGTTAGCAGCCTCAAACACCTTTTCCATCTCAAACAACCAACTCTCCCAACCGGAAGGGTCGGAAGCACCATCAAACTGCGGAGGACGCATGCGAATCACGTCCTGAAGTAGCTTATCATTTCCGAATCCAGTAGGCGGAACCGGGTTGGCATTAGCTTGGCCGACTAGGACAGCCTGAGTTAGTAGCGTCATCTGGTTCGCTACTTGCTGCAAAATCTTCGCCACTACAACATTCTCATGTGCATTACCGGAGCTAGCAGACTGGTCCTGCTGACCCCCGGAACTAAGCGGGACACTGTTCGACAAAGAAGGCATAGCCGAATCGGTTCCCGAGTTATCAGACATGGCCGCCCCACCGGCTGCGCCACGTCCCCTACCGCGTCCGCGACCGCGTCCTATACTAGCAGGAATTCTGAAGAAGTAGCGGGTGAGTACAGTTCAAACGCAAAACACAACAAGATACCAAGAAGGAATAGAACAGAACAACGCAACGAGTCGAGTTAGGAAAACTTACGAGCACCGGCATACTGAGATGATGGCATGGCAGCGATACTGTTCAAAAACGACACTCGACTAGACCCAAATAACCGACAACCTAGGTATCCATAAACCTAAGCTCTGATACCATATTCTGTAACACACCCAAGACGATCAGGGCATATTACAGCGCCGTGGACCCCACACTTTAGAATCCACCAGGCTAACGTACCAACAAGACATTCGACAACGACATACAATCATTAAGAAAACGACAATTCAAATAAAAGACTACAATCCGGCAAATAAAATCTAACATCAAATCCATTTCCCAAAACGGGAACACAACATTAACAATTTTAAAAAGGAAGTACTCGAGTACTTAAACCAATTTCATAATACCGAAATCCCAAACGAGACATCAATATCAATCGACAGAACAGAACACCAACAACTGACTACTGAACAGTATGATGCTTGCCCATCATCCTCATACGGCTCGAGTGCTCGCTTGTCTCCAAGACCTGTACCTGAAATACAAAAAGTATTTCCCCCATTTAAGGGGTTAGCGACAACTGCTAGTGCAAGTACAATCCATTTGAACTACATTCTAATCAGATGAATATATGCGCCAAAATCATTTTAGAAATTATTTATATTCCGGAATATTATACGGTGCACAAGCACAAAACATATTTTCTCCAACAAAACAATTCAAAGTTAACCTTGGTACGAGACTCACGGCCACCGTACCCCGTAGAGCCCCGTCGAACATCCCTGGGTGGTTAACCATAGTTCGTGATACGCACACACACGGCAATATATATCTCTAGAGGCCCCGTCGGACCGTCCCTAGGTGAACATACACATATCCATCCACAACAACCACGAATAGCCACAATTCAAATACTAGAACATGTAAACAAATGTAAAGTACTTGCCTTTGAGACATTCTTGAAGAATCGGAAATGAAACACGACTACGAACGATCCGGGTGGAAAACGACGGTTCCTAAACGAAGGATCAACATAGTTTAGTCCCAACGGACAACAATAATCGATTGGAATACACCCATAACCCCGATTACAAACTACGATAATGAACGATCAATCGATACGGGCGAGGGTTTAAGCAAAATCTCCCCGTATCAACAATTCACGGATTAATTCGAGGAAAACGGATTGGGAATCACCCAATAACAACAATCGGTAAGAAATTTCGTAACATACATGAACAATTCGGAATCAATCACGAAAAACCCGAAAACCCCCCAAATTAGACAAGTTAGGGTTCCTGAAGAAAATACCTCGGATTCGGACGATGGAGGATGATTACGCTGATGGTAATATGCTAATACGATTCTACGGTGATGGAACACGAAGGGAATCGCCCTTTGGAGTCGCCCCGTGAAGAAAACGAAAGAAAAGAGTGAAAAATGATGTTTCTGAACTGCCCGCTAAACTATATAAACTGCATAGTTAGCGCACGCTAACTATCACAAGGTAGCGCGTGCTAACGGGGCTATAACGGTCCAATAGCTAAATACCACTCGCTAGCGCACGCTAACAATAACGTGTTAGCGTACGCTAACTGCACATCGATAGCGCACGCAAGGGGAAATAAGGAGTAGCGTGCGCTACCAGCACAGCAGTTCAGCACTGCCCAGACCAGAATGCTGCTGCCGAAGGTACGAAAATCAGAATGCACGACAAGGCCAGAATCCAGAAATACGAACACGAAATAATCAAGATGACGGAGCTAAGCGCTGAAAGAAAAATATAATTCCGACCCCCGGAGGGTCCGTAATACGACAACGCAAATGAGATTCCCTAAACTTATAGGAAATTACAAAAATGGCCCAAGTGCCCGAAAATCACGAAACGATGTCGGATTTACAAACCAAAAGTCTCAACATGACCAACTCAACCATATGAACTTGCACAAACCAAGAAACAATGAAAACGAGTGAGTTTTACGAGAATCGAGTGTTCATACGGCAAAACATGTCATAAAAATGAAATCACGTGAAAACATCACCAAAACTCGTCCAAATGGAAAAACTCCAAGAATAAAGTAGATTCACAATGTCGAAACGGTTACAAGAGAGTGGACAAAAATAGACATACACCAAAAATGGAAACTGATAAAAATGGAAAGGTACGGATATTACAGTTGCATGATCTCAGAAGCATCTGCATCTGTATTGTTGCTGTTTTCTTGGACTACATGCATTATTGAAACTGCTTTTCCATGACTTTTCATGTTGTAGCCTCTCTAGTAGTTGTTTTTGTCTTGCAATGTTCTTAGGTTTTGGTACTTGTTGAGTACAAGATTGGATATTGGCACCGTGTTGCGGAAACGTAAATAAAATTGCGAAAATTAAATGACGCACGGATTTATAGAGGTTCGGCCAAACGGCCTGTAACACCCCCAAGATATTCGAGGTGTATTACAGCGCCGTGGACCCCTACATGGGACCCACCAGGCTAACACAAGAAAAACACCTCTCGACTAACCATCTCGGTTAGCAAGGAAACAATTGTTAACAACAAGAACATAAAACAACACGTCCGGTACAACCGGCATAATAAACATCAACCGACAAATACAGTAACTCCAACAAGGACCAATTACAATCTGAGAGGAAAAGCCTAAGTACTCGCGAGTACAATCTATAAGTTTACAATTTGGAAAACATCCATATCAAAAGAGACAGTAGGAAATAACAAGACTCAATTGCACATGTCAACAACCTTGGCCGACATCCTCGTACCATCCCAGCGCCCGCTCGTCTGGCTGAACATAACCTGAAATCCATAACAAGAATTTCCCCGACAACGGGTCCCCAAAGGGGTTAGCAATTACGCTAGTACAAGTATTCAAGGCAAACCAATCGCTTACACATTTCATAGTACATGCACCAATATCATTTCAAAAGTCAAAACCAGACATGTCTTTTCCGGAAATAAACAGTCAAATAATTTGCCTTGGGAACAGAGTAATATCATAGATTCCCGCACGAGGCCTCTAAGGACCCTCCCGCACTGGCTACATTATAAAACAAAACACGCACATGCATCGCCTTGGGAACAGAGTAATATCATAGATTCCCGCACGAGGCCTCTAAGGACCCTCCGCATCAAGCTAGCTAAACAAACTCGTGAAATCCGGGCGCGGCATAGATTTCCCTCCTTGACCCCGTCAATCAACACGAGGTGAGTTACACACAAGTAATATACATCACCATTTCATGTTAAGCTTAAAGGTTTCCAAAAATACTTGCCTTGAATTAATGACGACGCAACGAACGGAAAGGAAAGTCACCGACGAACGCTAGGAACCAATGAAACCGAACCTAACGATTTGAAGAATACAATCACAACCATTTCTAAATGAATACGGAATTGGAATACACCCGAAAACCCGCCTACGATTCATGTATATTCGTATATAAACAACAACGAGGGCGGACCACAACCAAACCCTCTCGATTCCGTAAAAATCACGAAATATACCATGAATCCGTAGGGAAACTAAGAATACCAACAAGGTTAATCATATTCATCATGAATTAATCGACAAAATGGAACGAATCGGACAAAAACGCGAAAATCCCCAAATCTACCCAAAAGTAGGGTTCTAAAGATCTAACCTTGATTCGCTGGATCGAAGGATGTTATAGGACGATTGATCAACGATATAACCTCAAGAACTTCATGGATTTGTTGTTCAACAACATGGTTTCGTCTCCTTCAAACCCGGCCATGAACCGAAGAGAAATGAAATGAAAATGACGGAGAAAGTCGATCTCATCATTTATATCTTGGGCGGAACTAGCGTGCGCTAGCCTTCCCGGCCTAGCGTGCGCTATCGGCTGATGTCGGCCGAGCACACTCGGCCATGGCCCGCCACGACCCGGCACCACCGACCAGTGCCGACCGTGACTCGACCGCCCGACTCCGCTAGCGTGCGCTACGGCCGGAAGCTTTGCGCGCGCTAGCCCGACTGGCAGCCACGGGTCGACAACTTCCCGTGCGTCGCTAGTCGGCGGCGCGTCGCTACCCTGCCCGGTTAGCGCGCGCTACGGCGATGGCGTGCGCTACCCGCCGATCTGGCAAGACCAGAACCTCGAATACCTCTGCCCGGGCCGATAGCGTCTGGCTGGCGACTCGGCAGCGTCGCTACGCCGAGCTTCGCGCCGTCCGGCCGTGGCGTGCGCTCGCGGTTCTGCCGTGCTGCTTTCGGCGATGTCGGCTTTCGTCCGGCCCGATCCCGTCGGCCGGTGCTTTCGGCACGACGACGCCTCGATTTCCGAAACGCACGGAACGGACACGACGAAAAGTTCATGACGACGTCAACGACTCGAGATGAAAACGTAATTCAATAATTAATAATACGCTACAAATAAAAGGTTCAAGAATACAAATACAGATATTTATAACCGTAACTTTCAATAAATTAAAAAATGGACCAAAACGCACTGAAATCACGATAAGTGATCGAATAACCAAACCGAAGTTCACAACACGTCTAACAAAGTTAAACGGACTTGCGGGAAACTCGAAGCAGCCGATTTCGGACGAGATTCGCAAGAATCGAACTCAAGTGCGGAAAAGTCGCTAAAAGCACGAACTCAACAAAACAACACCGAAACGAACTCGGATGACAAAAAGTGTAGAATTAATCATTCTCGAATGACGAAGCGGTCATGAGCGAGCCGTCAAAATGGACTCCGAAAAAAGAAATTTACCAAAAATCGAAAATTGCGGATATTACATTCTACCCTCCTTAAAAGAAGTTTCGTCCGAAACTTAAAATAAGTAGGAGAAGCAATATCCCTTGCCAAGAAAACTCGACGAGATACACAAAACCGAAGACTCGCGCCCGACGGCGAAACGCTGCAAGGAACGCAAAGAGACATACGGCGAGAAAATACGCTCTAGGGCGACTAACACAACGTCACCGGTAGAGACATAATAAAATCAACGAGTGACAAGCGTCATCAAATAGGCAATACAATCGAGTCGATTATCCGAACAATCACAAACTCAACGAACGAAAATCAATACGATTGACCAACCCAACGGTTTATCAACCCAAAACGCGAGTCAACACTGAACAAATACGGAATTCCACCGCCCAAGGGTTGGAAGATCGAAAACGAGACTAATTTCCCGAACTTAAGGGAATTACGAAGGAGCCTGAACGCTCAACAATCACGAAACGAGAACAAAAACCGAACAAACAAACGATTGAGACAACAAAAATCGAACAATCATGTCCGAAACACGTAGGATAATAAAATTCAAACAACAACTCCCAGGATGACTTGGTGAGAACAGCAAGACGTGCATTCCCACAATATCCACAGGAAAGGGAATAGCGATTGAAAAGCCACAACGACAAACGAGTTATTCCGAAACAATACCACCCTCGTTCGATCAACAAAAGCAAGGGATAGGGAAAGTTCAGAAATGTTAACGAGCATAAACGAGTTGATAGAGCTAAAAATACAGAAGTTCAAAATCCGATCCACTTTGAATAAAAGAACTATTAGAACCAAAAAATGTTACTTCCGAACAAGATTCACAATAGTCGAACCGAATTCGGAAAAGTCACAGCGATAACCAAATCGACTCAAAACCAGATTACAGCTCGTTCGAATGATGAAACCAAGGTATAGATCAGGTTCAGAAGGTATCAATGAACACGAGCGAATCGATAGACTAGAGAAAGAGAAGATATAGAAGTCAAAATAGTACGGGTATTACTTTTGACCTCGCTCCAGAAACTCACAACAACGGAACCAAGGTAACAATACAATAAGCAACCGACACGATACGGAACAATCACCGATGCACACAATCATACCAACCCGAGCTCTAACAGCTCGCATATATGCGATAACGCATAAACCGCTACGAGGCGACAACATCCAATACCAATATCACACCCCTCGCAGAGGCTACCACGACAACTGTGTGGCGAACGACTCAACGCTCACACCACCAATTCAACAACAACTCGAGGTTAACACCCTAACGAGAGCACGAACATCACACATATATTCCCGGACCACAATTAGGAATGATAGGTTTTGAAAACAAAACCATCTTTTGAAAATAACTTGCAAGCACCAGTTGATCTTGAGTATCATATATCAAAAAGTAGTACAAACATCGTCATCGAGACTTTTTTTTTTTTTTAAAAAAAAAATCATCTTGCGTTTAATAAAAAAAATGAAGACACCTTTCGTTAAATTAAAACTTGTCAGCTATATTCGACCTTCGGGTCTAAGCGAATGCATTTCTAATTCATTAGAAATATTTCAAAATATTTTGATCCTCAAAGTAGAATAATTTTGAAACATAGCGTGACACTAGTAGGCATCTTGAGAGCACTGAGAAAATAATTTATTTTAAAAGTACGTCTCGAGGTTTATTTTCTAAGATACTCAAGGTTTTTCAGAAGTACAATAGGCCAAAATGCCCAAAATTCGCACGTATCAACATTTACTTAAACACATCATATCACACGCATCAAATCGCTCAAAATCACGGCGGTGATATACAATCCTCGGGATATGTTTAACAACATCGTTAAAACAACAATCGGTTTATCAAAACTGGATGGAAAACGATATCAAGAACAAAACTCCAAAAAGTCAACTCTAGGGATTCAAGAAAATACCTAGATTCGGCGAAGATCAATGGATTAGATGATGTTAAAAATCATCTAGGATACTCCAAAACACCTTTGGGTGGAAGAAAAATCAGCCCAGATGCGAAACCGAGTCGCTACGTCTCGAACTCATGGAGGAAGGTGAAGAAATGAAGAAAAATGCAACTTCTAGACTGGTGTCCAGTATTTATACTGGACACAATTAGCGTGCGCTAATCATTAAGGTTAGCGTGCGCTATCACGGCACCAAACAAAACTCCCGACCAAAAATACACTGTTAGCGTGCGCTAACCCCAAGTGTTAGCGTGCGCTAACGAGAACTTCAGACCCAGTCCAGTAGCTCCTGGACTGCCCTGAACTACTAGGTAGCGTGCGCTATCCTCCCCTTAGCGTGCTACCAACGCACTCTTGCGCGCGCTAGCTGCAAAGCGTAGCGTGCGCTAACGACCCACAGAGACAACAACAGAACACATCAGAAAAATTACATGCCGTAAACCTTTCTCACAAGGATTTACCAGGCTAAGCACAATTTCCCATGTCATTTCGAAAATGCTAAAAATACCAATGACGGTAATATTTTTCCAAAGCTCACAAAATCATTTGTCAAACCATCATGAAATATTCAAGGCCAAAATGCCATAACTTGATTCAAGGAATCGGTTTTACGAAATAAAACTCAGTTTGCAAAATACCGAAAGCCGTTTGAAAGAACTCACGCAATGGATAAAATACGGTTCGAAAATACATCAAGAAGTGATTTACACTCCTCGTATAAACCAAATACGAGAGTCTAATAAACACATATCGTGAAATCAAAATCCACAGAAGGATTCCATCATTTAACAACTAATCAAACAAATAACTCGTGTCACACGAGGCACAACACAAAGAAGGGAGTTTAACATCCATAGGTCGCACGTAAGTGACGACCACCCCTCGATACTAACCACGACCAATGATCTCAAACGACGCGTCGCGATGTGACTACGCTGACAAAATCCGACAAGACAAAACTCAACAAACACAACTTGACTCGACAGCCTAGGTTTCCCCAGGCTAATCTGATTTTAAAAATCGTATACTCTAGTTATTCGAAAATAAAACCGATAAGTTAAAAATCGTTTTCAAGACCCTTTCAAACGCGACAAGGGCTTAATAGCGGTAGCATTTTATAAAATGTCCTAAACACTTTTAAACACGACCTTTAAATACAACACAAGGTTTTATTTGAAAATACAAGGCTGGCTCGCCCAAATTCATGTCACTTTCAAAAACCCACAATACGATCAAGTCTAAGAAATTTTCAAGCATGCACGCCGCATGTATTATTATTAATAGAAACACGTTGGTTGTAAATAACAATAATTAGCCAAGTACCAACAATTTCCGAACACACGCATATACGGCATTCAAAAATCACCAGTTCAACAAGCGCAACTCGAGAATACTAATTCCAAGCATATGTCAAACTATCTCTTCAAGTTTGACAGCGTAACCAAAGATCACCGATTTGGACGTATGTCGAAACCAGCTATGTGAGTTTCTCAACAAACTCTGCCATCAATACCTATACCGGAACATATCAATGTTCAAAACTTCTACATCATACTGCACCCTTCGGTGTCCAACCCATCAGTACATTCGGCTCAACATACATTTAGTATATCGCAATTACCAAACACAGATTCCATCATACAACAAAAGACTAGAGCGTCAAGCCCTCTCACAATATACCACGGAGCAAAATTTGGATCTTTCGATCACCAACGATCCCACCAATGCTAGGAAGTTTAGCGATGGAAGGCTCGCAAAACGACAAACGGTCAAGCCCAGAACGGCGCACATACTCCAGAGAGATAAAGGACTGCGCAATACTAGAATCAAAAGTACACAACCGGATGGATCGAGAAACAACTCGGCGATAAGTACGAGAGAGGCAATCACAGTTCAAGAAGTGGAATTTCAATACGAGAAAACAAGAGAATTGAGTAAGGAAAACTTACGAGCACTGGATGTACTGAGATGCCGGCAGCGGTGTGACAATGTGCAAAACAAAACACAACTAGACCCAAATAACCAACAAGCCTAGGTATCCATAAACCTAGAGCTCTGATACCATTTTCTGTAACACCCCCAAGATATTCGAGGTGTATTACAGCGCCGTGGACCCCTACATGGGACCCACCAGGCTAACACAAGAAAAACACCTCTCGACTAACCATCTCGGTTAGCAAGGAAACAATTGTTAACAACAAGAACATAAAACAACACGTCCGGTACAACCGGCATAATAAACATCAACCGACAAATACAGTAACTCCAACAAGGACCAATTACAATCTGAGAGGAAAAGCCTAAGTACTCGCGAGTACAATCTATAAGTTTACAATTTGGAAAACATCCATATCAAAAGAGACAGTAGGAAATAACAAGACTCAATTGCACATGTCAACAACCTTGGCCGACATCCTCGTACCATCCCAGTGCCCGCTCGTCTGGCTGAACATAACCTGAAATCCATAACAAGAATTTCCCCGACAACGGGTCCCCAAAGGGGTTAGCAATTACGCTAGTACAAGTATTCAAGGCAAACGAATCGCTTACACATTTCATAGTACATGCACCAATATCATTTCAAAAGTCAAAACCAGACATGTCTTTTCCGGAAATAAACAGTCAAATAATTTGCCTTGGGAACAGAGTAATATCATAGATTCCCGCACGAGGCCTCTAAGGACCCTCCCGCACTGGCTACATTATAAAACAAAACACGCACATGCATCGCCTTGGGAACAGAGTAATATCATAGATTACCACACGAGGCCTCTAAGGACCCTCCCGCACTGGCTAGCTAAACAAACTCGTGAAATCCAGGGCGGCAGCATAGATTTCCCTCCTTGACCCCATCGGGCCAACACGAGGTGAGTTACACACAAGTAATATACATCACCATTTCATGTTAAGCTTAAAGGTTTCCAAAAATACTTGTCTTGAATTAATGACGACGCAACGAACGGAAAGGAAAGTCACCGACGAACGCTAGGAACCAATGAAACCGAACCTAATGATTCGAAGAATACAATCACAACCATTTCTAAATGAATACGGAATTGGAATACACCCGAAAACCCGCCTACGATTCATGTATATTCGTATATAAACAACAACGAGGGCGGACCACAACCAAACCCTCTCGATTCCGTAAAAATCACGAAATATACCATGAATCCGTAGGGAAACTAAGAATACCAACAAGGTTAATCATATTCATCATGAATTAATCGACAAAACGGAACGAATCGGACAAAAACGCGAAAATCCCCAAATCTACCCAAAAGTAGGGTTCTAAAGATCTAACCTTGATTCATTGGATCGAAGGATGTTATAGTACGATTGTTAAACGATTTAACCTCATGAACTTAATGGATTTGTTGTTCAACTACATGGTTTCGTCTCCTTCGAAACCCGGCCATGACCGAAGAGAAATGAAATGAAAATGACGGAGAAAGTCAGCTGAGTGTCATTTATATCTTGGGCGGAACTAGCGTGCGCTAGCCTTTCCGGCTAGCGTGCGCTTATCGGCTTGATGTCGGCCGAGCACACTCGGCCATGGCCCGCGACCCGGCACCACCGACCAACCCCGCCGACCGTGACTCGACCGCCGACTCACGCTGGCGTGCGCTACGGCCGGAAGCTTGCGCGCGCGCTACGACTGGCCCAGAGCCACCGGATCGACAACTCGTCCCGTGCGTCGCTAGTCGGCGGCGTCGCTACCCTGCCCGGTTAGCGCGCGCTACGACCGACAGATGGCGTGCGCTACCCGCCGATCTGGCCGAGACCGAGAACCTCGAATACCTCTGCCCGGGCGATGGCGTCTGGCCGACTCGGCAGCGTGCGCTACACTGCCGAGCTAAGCGCTGGCTGCCCGGCCGTAAGCGTGCGCTACGCGGTTCTCTGCCGTGCTCGGCGATGTCCAAGATCGGTCCGGCCATCCCGCACCGTCCGGCGGTGCCACCTCGGCCACGACCGACGCCGATTTCCGAAACGCACGGACACGAAAAGTTCGCGGATGACGTCAACGACTCGAGATGAAAACGTAATGCAATAATTAATCATACGCGACCAAGAAAAGGGTCAAGACGACAAATACAGATATGGATACCCGTAACTTTCAAGAAATTACAAAATGGCCCAAAACGCCCGGAAATCACGATACGTGATCGAATAACCAAACCGAAGTTCACAACACGTCTAACAAAGTTAAACGGACTTGCGGGAAACTCGAAACAGCAGTTTCGGACGAGATTCGCAAGAATCGAACTCAAGTGCGGAAAAGTCGCTAAAGCACAGAACTCAACAAAACAACACCGAAACGAACTCGGATGACAAAAAGTGTAGAATTAATCATTCTCAGAATGACGAAACGGTCATGAGCGAGCCGTCAAAATGGACTCCGGCCGAAAAAAAGAAATTTACCAAAAATCGAAAATTGCGGATATTACACGGCCTACGTCCTCTCTTGATGTATCTTTTTCCTTAGGCTTAAGATCAAAACATCTACGCCTCTCTTCTATCGGTCGAGGGATTACCGTTACAAGCTCATCTTCTATCGGTCCGAGTAAAACCATTTTTCCTTTTCAATTGGATAAGGAATCAACCACTCTAGCTTTGTATTGGTACTAGATAAACCTCACTAAGATAGCGATTGCGATTCTAACAATGCCGGATCCTTGATCCTAATAACACCGAATCCAATCGTATCTTTTCTTTTTCTCACTCGTGTATGATTTTGTGTATAACACTCAATCGCTCTAATTTAAGCTCAAGAACAACAACTATAATATTTACAATGATATCTCAAATGTATATGAATTGCTCAATATTGTTGTGTGGAATGATACCAACTCATTTGGTATTTATAGCCTTCTTCCACAAACTAGCCGTTACTGCCAGTTGATATTAGCGTGCGCTAGGCTGACTTCCTTAGCGTGCGCTATCGCATGTTTTTGCCTTAGCGTACGTTATGGTCTGCATGTTACGTACGTTAACGTTTTCCAGTTTTAGTCAAGTGGCTTCTGTCCTTAAAAGTTAGCGTGCGCTGACTCTTTCGTGTAGCGTGCACTAATCATGCATCATTGCATGCGTCATATATCCGTTAATGCCTTTTGACTTGTAGCAGATTCTCCCCAACGGATTGATTGACTTGATTCAAACTGATATTTAGCGTGCCCTAAATATCATCTCTTGCGTGCGCTAAGCTTACTTCAGTGCATACGTCATTCTGTATTTGAATCTCTTCACAACGGTAATATTAGCTCGATAGCGTGTGTTAATCATCACGTGTCGCATGCGCTATCCTCATCAGGTGACTTCGAACTCGGCTGACATGCAGATGACTTCCCGTTAGCGTGCGCTAACGTGTGATAACTTGCGTGCGCTAATGCAGTCCAGATTGCAACTTTTTGCGTCTTCGTCTGCTTCGTCGTTTTGCTTCGCCTTTATGTTGTTTTGTTTTGTTTAGCAACTTAATCATCAAAACATAATTTATTAATATGTGGAATAAATATTCCAACAATCTCCCCCTTTTTGATGATTACAAAACAACTCTTATATATATATATATATATATATATATATATATATATATATATATATATATATGTGCGTTTCAAAGTTTTCGACTTTGATCGTTTCGTTAGTTTCTCCAATCCTTTTCTTTTGTCATTTTCAACTTCTTCATTTTCATTTTTCAACTCCTTCGTTTCTCCCCCTTTTTGTATGCTTTCTTCTCCTTTTCGACTTCTTCGATTTTTATTTTTCTCGTCATATCTTTCATGACGCTTTTATCCGATTCAACTCCTTCTCCCCCTTTTTGTATTCAGCAAAAAGTGTAAAACAAAATATAGAGGATACCAATTTGAATATAAAAAATGCATGAATAGGATGGAGTTTATACCCGTTTTTCAAAAAAATATACTCCCTCTGAAAGTATTATCTCCCCCTTTTGTAAAATATCAATAGTTAAAAATTAATTTTTGGAGACCCAACCTATAGTTGGTTTTTCTTTCAAGACGTAGACGATATTAGAAACAATTGTTCCTTTAGGAACCCAAATTTTCTTGACTTTAATCGTCCGTCTTGGGCTTTTACAATTCGAAATGTGATGCCCGATTTTCAAACATTTTTCACACCGGGGTATTTTGAAATTTAGGGATTCATTTTTAAAACGTGGTTTGAATCCTAACCCCTCTTTATTTAAAGTATATTTTTGAACACATAACATTTGTTCAAATTTATCGTTGCCGCACGAGAATTTCTTCGTTAAAGATTTAAGTTCATCTTGAACTTTTAAAAGATCATTCTTTAAAATATTCTCATTTTCCATGCATTTCGAATGATCGATTTTGACAAATTTTCCCTTTTCAAAAATTTTGGAATTTTCTTTTTCTAAAGATTTATATTTAGTTTGAAGGGATTTAATTTCTTTTAAAGTATTTTGATAATCGGTATGTAATAACTCGAATGCTTCAAAAATTTCGTCGTAAGAATTACTTACTTGGCTTTTGACGTCGCTGTCGTCGAATGAAATCCGGGCCATGAGTGCGAGATTATTTTGATTCATGAAATCATCATCAGGATCTCCGTCACTCCATGTTGCAACTAAGACTTCCTTTTGTTTTACTCGACAGTTCTTAGCAAAGTGGCCTGGTTTACCACATAATTGACAGGTGTTGTCGAATTTCTTAGATTCGCCTGCTTGGATGTCCTTCTTCCTCCGGTTTAATAAGTGTTGGAACTTATTAATATTATTGGCATAATATGCCGATTCTTCATCGCTTTCGTCCACCGGAGTTTCTTCTTTCTTTCTCGACATCTTAGCCTTCATGGCTATCGACTTCTCCTTTGGTTTTGGTTTGGCATTCCGAGATTTTAGAACAATCTCGTAGTTGATAAGAGAACCAATGAGAGCACTAAAATCAAGAGTATTTAAATCCTTTGATTCCATTATAGTCGTAACCGTACCGTCCCATTCTCGAGGTAGTGATCGGAGAATTTTCTTTACTTTCTCACTACTCGAAAGTGGTTTCCCAAAACATGCTAATCCATTAGTAATAACCGAAAAACGGTCAAGCATTATCGTGATGGATTCATCGTCCTTCATTTGGAATAATTCGTACTCCTGAAGGAGCATGTTAATTTTCGTCTCCTTGACTTGAGACGTACCTTCGTGTGTTACCTCAAGCATTTTCCAAATTTCTTTGGCACTATCACATGATGATATCCAGTTGTGTTCTTTCGAATTTAAGGCACAATAAAGAAGTTGGGTTGCCTTACAATTGTAGTGGTGATTTTTTCAATCGGAATCGTCATATTCTTCGAAAGTTTTAAGCGTACCGTTGGAATTTTTCGGAATTTTCGGACCAAGACAAATCACCTTCCAAAGCTCGATGTCATATGCTCGGATGAATATAGACATCTTCTTCTTCCACGTCATGAAGTTTGAGCCATCAAAAAATGGTGGTCGGTTGAGAGCAAGGCCTTCGACGGGAGAAAGTTGAAACGCCATTGGATCTTTTCTCCTCGGATGTAAAGCCGCTTATGGGAGTACCGCTCTGATACCAATTGTTGAGTACAAGATCGGATATTGGCGCCGTGTTGCGGAAGCGTAAATAAAATTGTGGAAATTAAATGACGCACGGATTTATAGAGGTTCGTACAAACGTGCCTACGTCCTCTCTTGATGTATCTTTTTCCTTAAGCTTAAGATCAAAACCTCTACGCCTCTCTTCTATCGGTCGAGGGATTACCGTTACAAGCTCATCTTCTATCGGTCCGAGTAAAACCTTTTTTCCTTTTCAATTGGATAAGGAATCAACCACTCTAGCTTTGTATTGGTACTAGATAAATCTCACTAAGATAGCGATTGCGATTCTAACAATGCAGGATCCTTGATCCTAATAACACCGAATCCAATCATATCTTTTATTTTTCTCACTCGTGTATGATTTTGTGTATAACACTCATTCACTCTAATTTAAGCTCAAGAACAACAACTATAATGTTTACAATGATATCTCTGTTAGGGTTGTATACGTCAAAGCATACTTTATGCTTGTATTACCTAATTTCCCGGTCTTTATCTATGAGAATATTTAATTCATTTATCACATGTTTTGCATATTTATTCACGCTATGGTTATGCAAATGCAGTCTAAATTACTTTATATTGTAGATAATGTGGTGTGTGGTGTCACACAGAAGATCACATTATCGGTTCCTTATATAGTAATATTTAGTTCACAACCTATGTAACATTAGACCGTTATGTGAGAGGTTGTAGTATATGCTTGAGATTGGTTGGTCTTGACCATTAGCATATATTAGCGTATTCGTTATACGTTGAACATGATCGAGGTGAGATAGATTCTTCTGTACTGACTATAAGAAGAACGTACATCTCGGATAATTATTATTTCTTAATTCTAGTGATTAATATTTAATTATATATATTTAATATTTATTGCTTTGATTTATCATGGGTGAGAGCCACAATGATTGACTCAATATGCTCGATATTTTGGGCAATATTATTATCTATATGATAATTAATATTATAGCTAGAAATCGTGTCCCGACCAGTCGGGTTGATCATGTCTCTTGAGGCACTCGAAAGGATTATTATATCAAACCCTGCAGGTGGAATTAATTTTCCGATATAATAATAAAGGTCGAGTGGTATACTCATGTATAATACATTAATTAATTAAAAGCTGTCAGTAGCTTAAATTAATTAATGGACATGGAATATCTTAAACACGGGAAATAATTAATTTAAAAGGAGCCCAATTTCGTAATTTGGGATTTTGGTAGGAAGTGCAATATTAACTTATTAGTGGACTAAGTTGATATTAATAGAGTCTTCATATTAGGAAGAGTCCTAATAATTGAAAGAAGATATCTATTGGGAGTCCTTACCATATCCTCCTTAAGGTCCCTAGAGTAGCCCAAAAACACCTATAAATACACATATAGGGTTGGCCGATTTTATTAACATTATTGCTTAAAATTTTCGATTTTTTTTGGTGTGTTTAATTGTGGATCTTGACTTGTGTCTTGGATTCCACGATTTAGTTAACACAATATTTTTCTAAAATACCACAAATATTCAAAAAAAATAGAGAGAAAAATCGAAAGGAATTTTGGAAGGAGAAATTCGGCCGATCCCCTTGCTGTGCAAATTTAGTCCGGTAGATTGTTGCCCACACGACATCCGGACGTAGGCGGAATATACTCTAGAAGATCTTGAGGTAGAAATACAAGAAGATCGGAGAGGAACACGAAGAAGGACAAATCGACCAAAAGGGATTTTTCTACCACTTCGCGTCAAAGGTAAAAATTACCGACTCCGATGCGTAAATATATTTATTTAATTGTTTATTAATCTGTTTAGTTAATTAGTTGACAAGCCTAAATAGATCCGGTTTTTACGTTGGTTAGTTTATAAAACTTTTTATTAAATTACCATCACCAACTCGCTTCCGCTGTGTTGTATATTCCAACAATTGGTATCGGAGACGGTCTTTAGGTTCTGTTCAATTTAATTAATTTGGTGATTAATATGCTAGCAATTAAATATTCGTATAGTATTATTTTTTGGAATATTTTGCTAGAATTTATCTTGCAGGAAAATATGATCCAATTATCATGACTATGTGATGCTTTTATTTATTTACGCATTTTGGTAATTTGGCCCGTTTTGTGGCATGTATAAGTTTTTCCCGTGAGAAAATCCACGGGTAGAATAGGATTTTTTTTTGTAATTTGATGTAAATTCGATGTGTTTTATTTTGAATAAAATTGTAATCGAGTTGGAACACTCAAAGTACGAAAGAAAAAGAAGCCCAGCGCGAAGAGGAGTCCCGATCAGACGAACCGACCAAGACCGGCAGCATGCCGATCAGGACTCGGCCACCAGTAGCAGGCGCGGCCGTGACTCGGCCACCAGCAGCAGGCTCGGCCGTGACTCAACCGGGCAGCGGGTCGGGAAGCCGGCAACGGGTCGGGCAGCGGGTCGGGCAGCGGGCAGCAGGTCAAGTCGTCCGGTTCGGGTCGTTCACTTCGTTTTTCTGCGAGATGCTTGAAGCAATGGGAGCAAACGAGCCGAGGTTTTTCTCGTTATTCAAAACGAGGAATAAAAAGCCATGATAATTGGATATATTGTCCAATTTTAATATTTGTTGGTTTTTTTTTATTATTTTGATGTATGGCATGTATGGATGTATGCGTGATATGTTTCCTTGCATGTTAGGACGAGAAAATTAAAAACCTTAATTTTTCAAAATAACTAAGTGATTTTAAAATTGATTTTTCAAAGTCAAATTGACCTCTATAATTGGTTTAAATTGTGAAATAATTAGCATGCGCGTTGACATTAGAGTGTTCCTCCACATCGGATGTGCTAAATTATTGGCTCACTAGTTTTAAACTTCAAATTTGATAACAAAAAGGTGAATATTATTTTTTATGATAGGACCTCTCCATCTGTAGGACTATTATCATTAAATAATATTCTAAGGTTTGTTAAATTATGGTGTTCACTTAGGTGTATTAATTAATAAGCTCCCCATCGGAGTCTATGTTAATTAAATACATGGCCAAGAGGAACCAACTACTCCCTCCGTCCCACCCATCTTGAGCATTTACTTTTCGACACGAGATTTAAGAAAAGCTGAAAAGTAGTGTGCAAAGTGGTGATATGAATATATATTATTTAAAGTTGTGAGAGATAAATGTGTCTTTAAAAGGAAATGACCAAGTATCTTGGGACGGTCAAAAAAGGAATATGAACCAAGATCGATGGGACAGAGGGAGTATTAATTTTACTTGTCAAAATGTGTCTTGGCTAGATAGTAAAATTAAAGACGTTAAAATCTACTTGAAAAAGTATATGTAAACGTTCACACTATCGTGGCTTGCATGTGCGGTTTTTCAAGGTGTTGGTTGATTGCATATATATTGTTTTAAGGTTTTTTCAATATATTTTGCGTCGAATTATGTGATGAAGAGTGTTTTTAATTTTATTCTCAGATGTCTTTCAATCCACTAGCTGTTATTCTCAAAGAAAACAAACTTGATGGCACTAACTTTGCCGACTGGAAAAGAAATCTTGATATTGTCTTGACTGCCGAGGGGCATAAATTTGTTTTAACTGAGGAGAGTCCTTTGGAACCAGAACCGGATGCCACTCCTGAAGAGTTGTCTGAATTCCGGAAGTGGAAAAAGTCGGATGAGATGGCTCGCTGTTACATTTTGGCATCATTGACAAATGTATTGCAGCATCAGCATCAGACGATGGGCTCGGCCGCGGAAATGATGAAAAATCTCAATGAGATGTTTGGTCATCAGAACCGGGAGGCTAGGCAAAATGCGATGAGGGTTTTGATGACAACTTAAATGTCTGAAGGGACCCCGGTAAGGGATCACGTTCTTAAAATGATGTCTCATTTGAACGAACTGAGCATACTGGGGGCCACTATCGATGCGGAGTCGCAGGTCGATATTATCTTGGGCAGTTTACCAAGAAGCTTTGAGCAGTTCCGCCTCAACTACAATATGAATCGTAGGACTTACACATTGGCGGAACTTCTGACAGAGCTTCAATCTGCCGAAGGTCTCTTCAAACAAGGTTATCATCAAATTCTTGCGGCAACCGGTGCTGCTTCTTCAAAACCCAAATGGGGAAAGAAGAAAAAGCAGGTTGGCCAGAAGCAAGTGGCAACCTTCAAAGCTAAGGGCAAGGCTCCTCAGTCAAAGGCTCCTCAGCCGGAAGCGAACAAAAAGCCGAAGGGCAAGTGCTTCAACTGCGGTCTGAAAGGACATTTCAAGAGTGACTGCCCTAAGAAAGGTACGTCTCATGCACTAGTAGTCAAGACATGTTTAGCTGCCTGTTCCATCACTTCGTGGATAGTGGATTCGGGCTCCAATGATCATGTTTGTTATGACTCGCAGGGGTTCCAAGTAACCAAGGTACTTAGTGCGGATGAGATTACAATAAGTCAGCGACTATTCCAGTGAAGGCATTGCGGTGGGAGTCGTGCAGCTAAAAGTTGATGATAAGATTTTAGTTCTTAATAATGTATTATTGGTACCCGATTTTAGAATGAATTTGATTTCAGTTTCTAAATTGCGTCGTGATGGATATTCAGTTTCTTTTGAAAATAATGCAATTATTAAAAGAAATAGTGAATATATTTGCGGGAGTACTTATAATGAAGAACTTTATATCATCAATGCTGCACCAGCTCCCTTGCATAATTATAAATCGCTTAATTCTTTGACTAATCCTAATAAAAGAAAGGAACCTTCGAGCATAAATCCAACATATTTGTGGCATTTACGATTAGGTCATATTAACCTCAGAAGGATTCAAAGATTGGTGAGCGATGGGCCATTGGATTCACTCCAAGTTGAGTCATTTCCAACCTACAAATCCTGTCTGGAAGGTAAAATGACTAAAAGGGCTTTTCAAAGCAAAGGAAATCGTGCACAAAAGGTGTTGGAATTGGTTCATACCGATGTATGTGGTCCAATGAACATCCAGGCTAAGGGTGGTTTCGAATACTTCATCACGTTTATAGATGATTACTCGAGATATGGATACATCTATTTGATGCGACGTAAGTCTGAATCTTTTGATAAGTTCAAAGAATTCAAGGCTGAAACGGAGAAGTGTCATGGGCAGAGTATCAAGTCACTACGATCTGATCGTGGTGGCGAATACCTTAGTGGAGAGTTTTTGGATTTCTTGGCACATGAGGGGATTACTCACGGCGCACAATACCGTACACCACAACAAAATGGTGTTGCTGAACGAAGGAATCGTACTTTATTAGAGATGGTTAGGTCAATGATGAGTTATTCTGATTTGCCTACTTCGTTTTGGGGATACGCCTTAGAAACAGCAGCGTACATTATGAACTTGGTACCTTCGAAATCAGTTCCAAAAACACCCACAGAACTGTGGAATGGGCGCAAGACCAGTCTAGGACATGTTCGGATTTGGGGTTCACCAGCACACGTGCTGAATAAGGAAGCTGATAAGTTGGCATCTCGTACAGAAGTACGAGTGTTTGTAGGATATCCTAAGGGAACGAAGGGTGGCTTATTCTATAGTCCTAAAGACAAGAAGGTCATTGTTAGCACCAATGCCCGGTTTTTAGAAGAGGACTATGTGATAAGTCACAAGCCTAGGAGTGAGGTCATTCTAGAAGAACTTAGGGGCGAGATTTCGACAATACCAATTATGCAAACACCTAGTGTACCACGTATCGACACTACTGTGGATACACAAACTAAGGATACGCCTCGTCGTAGTGGGAGGGTTGTTCGTCAACCTGAACGTTTCATCGGCGTGGGAGCATCTTCGGACCACTCCCCGGACTAGGATGAAACGGATCCATGTACCTACAAACAGGCAGTTCAAGACAAGGATGCTGAATCCTGTAAAACAGCAATGGAATCCGAAATGGGATCTATGGATTCTAACAAAGTGTGGGAGATAGTAGAACTACCCAATGGGATAAAACCCATTAAAAGTAAGAGGGTCTACAAGCGTAAGAGAGGATCGAAAGGGAAGGTTGAAACCTACAAAGCAAGGCTTGTTGCGAAAGGTTACACTCAGAAGGAGGGCATCGACTACGATGAGACCTTTTCGCCAGTAGCCATGCTTAAATCGATCCGAATTCTCTTAGCTATAGCTGCGCATTTGGATATGGAGATTTGGCAGATGGATGTCAAGACTGCGTTCTTGAACGGGAGTCTTGATAAGGAAATCTATATGCGCCAACCTGAAGGATTCATTGCTGAAGGAGAGAAGCACTTAGTGTGCAAGCTTAAGAGAGCCATTTATGGTCTTAAGCAAGCATCAAGGTCTTGGAACATGCGATTTGATGAGGTCATTCAATCGTATGGTTTTGAACAGTGTCCTAGTGAGGTTTGTGTATACAAAAAGTGCGATGGAAATGTGCTGGTGTTTCTTGTACTATACGTAGATGATATACTTCTAATTGGAAACAATGTAAAGGTATTATCAGACGTAAGGGTATGGCTATCTGAGCAGTTCGATATGAAGAATTGGGAAGAAGCTGGACACATCCTTGGTATTAAGATCTTTCGAGACCGCAAGAAAAGGATGTTGTGCTTATCTCAGGCATCCTATATCGATACGGTGCTAAAGCGGTTTAGCATGGAGAATTCCAAGAAAGGTTTCTTAACTTACAGACATGGAATTCAACTATCTAAGGCTATGTGTCCTAAGACACAGAAGGATATAGATGACATGAAGTTGGTCCCTTATGCTTCGATAGTGGGAAGCCTTATGTATGCTATGCTTTGCACTAGGCCTGATATCTGTCAAGCTGTAGGCATGGTTGCGAGATATCAGTCGAACCCAGGACCGGGACATTGGATTGCTGTCAAGCATATACTCAAGTACCTGAGAAGGACTAGGGAGCATATGCTTGTATATCAATCAGATACGCTTTGTCCTTTGGGTTACACTGACTCGGATTTCAGTGCGGACAAAGAAAATTCGAAATCAACTTCCGGATATGTTTTCACTTTGGGAGGTGGAGCCATCAGTTGGAGGAGTGTGAAGCAGAAATGCATAGCGGACTCTACCATGGAATCCGAATATGTAGCAGCCTCAGAGGCAGCTAAAGAGGCGGTATAGCTCAAGTACTTCCTAAAGGATTTGGGTGTGATAATTTGCCCAGGAGTATTACACTGTATTGTGATAATACCGGTGCTGTTGCAAATTCGAAGGAACCATGGGCCCACAAAGCAAGGAAACATATCAAGCACAAATATCATATCATTCGAGATTTTGTGAAGATAAGGAAGATCATAGTCTCCAAGATAGCATCTGAAGACAACCTAGCTGATCCTTTCACGAAAGGGTTGCCCTCAAAATCATTTGAAGGGCATGTGGAAGGAATGGGGTTGAGATGTATGGCAGCATTGCTTTGAGTATAAGTGGGAGATAGATAGACATAGTCTAGATAGTATACTTCAAAAGCATGCTTTGAGTATAAGCGGGAGATTGTTAGGGTTGTATACGTCAAAGCATACTTTATGCTTGTATTACCTAATTTTCCGGTCTTTATCTATGAGAATATTTAATTCATTTATCACATGTTTTGCATATTTATTCACGCTATGGTTATGCAAATGCAGTCTAAATTACTTTATATTGTAGATAATGTGGTGTGTGGTGTCACACAGAAGATCACATTATCGGTTCCTTATATAGTAATATTTAGTTCACAACCTATGTAACATTAGACCGTTATGTGAGAGGTTGTAGTATATGCTTGAGATTGGTTGGTCTTGACCATTAGCATATATTAGCGTATTCGTTATACGTTGAACATGATCGAGGTGAGATAGATTCTTCTGTACTGACTATAAGAAGAACGTACATCTCGGATAATTATTATTTCTTAATTCTAGTGATTAATATTTCATTATATATATATATATATATTTAATATTTATTGCTTTGATTTATCATGGGTGAGAGCCACAATGATTGACTCAATATGCTCGATATTTTGGGCAATATTATTATCTATATGATAATTAATATTATAGCTAGAAATTGTGTCCCGACCAGTCGGGTTGATCATGTCCCTTGAGGCACTCGAAAGGATTATTATATCAAACCCTGCAGGTGGAATTAATTTTCCGATATAATAATAAAGGTCGAGTGTTATACTCATGTATAATACATTAATTAATTAAAAGCTGTCAGTAGCTTAAATTAATTAATGGACATGGAATATCTTAAACACGGAAAATAATTAATTTAAAAGGAGCCCAATTTCGTAATTTGGGATTTTGGTAGGAAGTGCAATATTAACTTATTAGTGGACTAAGTTGATATTAATAGAGTCTTCATATTAGGAAGAGTCCTAATAATTGAAAGAAGATATCTATTGGGAGTCCTTACCATATCCTCCTTAAGGTCCCTAGAGTAGCCCAAAAACACATATAAATACACATATAGGGTTGGCCGATTTTATTAACATTATTGCTCAAAATTTTCGATTTTTTTTGGTGTGTTTAATTGTGGATCTTGACTTGTGTCTTGGATTCCACAATTTAGTTAACACAATATTTTTCTAAAATACCACAAATATTCAAGAAAAATAGAGAGAAAAATCGAAAGGAATTTTGGAAGGAGAAATTCGGCCGATCCCCTTGCTGTGCAAATTTAGTCCGGTAGATTATTGCCCACACGACATCCAGACGTAGGCGGGATATACTCTAGAAGATCTTGAGGTAGAAATACAAGAAGATCGGAGAGGAACACGAAGAAGGACAAATCAACCAAAAGGGATTTTTCTACCACTTCGCGTCAAAGATAAAAATTACCGACTCCCATGCGTAAATATGTTTATTTAATTGTTTATTAATCTGTTTAGTTAATTAGTTGACAAGCCTAAATAGATCCGGTTTTTACGTTGGTTAGTTTATAAAACTTTTTATTAAATTACCATCACCAACTCGCTTCCGCTGCGTTTTATATTCCAACAATCTCAAATGTATATGAATTGCTCAATATTGTTGTGTGGAATGATACCAACTTATTTGGTATTTATAGCCTTCTTCCACAAACTTGCCGTTACTGCCAGTTGATATTAGCGTGCGCTAGGCTGACTTCCTTAGCGTGCGCTATCGCATGTTTTTGCCTTAGCATACGTTATGGTCTGCATGTTACGTACGTTAACGTCTTCCAGTTTTAGTCTAGTGGCTTCTGTCCTTCTCACTCGTCTTGAGGGGTTTTCCACGCTAAAATTGTGTCTCGTTATTTATTGCTTTCGAATATCATTTATATTATTTTTATCGAGTTGTAATTGTTGCTCTACTCGTCGGTATCCACAAAGTTACGATTGAAGAGTGGGAATTTGTCAAACGAGGTTCCACTTTATTCGTTGTGACGTGACCTTTGTCGGTATTTTTCCCAACAAAGTGGTATCGGAGCCACGGGATTTGTTGTTTCGTGGTGTTTAGTATCTCAATCATAAGATGGAAGCCAACATGAGTAGAATGGTTAACTTGAACGGTTCAAACTACCACGTATGGAAGGGGAAGATGGAAGACCTTCTATACGTGAAGGATTATTATATGCCGGTTTTTAGCAAAGATAAACCGGAAGGGAAGTCCGACGCGGAGTGGACTATTTTGCATCGCCAAGTTTGCGGATATATTCGACAATGGGTGGATGACAACGTTTTGAACCATATTAGTGGAGAGAAGGATGCTCGAGAGTTATGGCACAAGCTCGAGCAATTGTATGCTCGAAAGACGGGGAATAATAAGTTATTCCTCATTAAACAAATGATAAATTTGAAGTTTTGAGACGGGACTCCTCTATCGGATCATTTAAATACATTCCAAGGCATAATTAATCAACTTGCCAGAATGGGAATTAAATTCGAAGAGGAGGTGCAAGCTTTGTGGTTGTTAGGCACATTGCTGGATTCTTGGGAGACGTTTCGAACGTCGTTGTCTAACTCCGCCCCCGATGGAGTCATTTCGATTGAATTAGCTAAAGGGAACATGTTGAATGAGGAGGTCCAAAGAAAAGCACAAGGATCTTCGTCACAGTCGGATGTTCTAGTTACTGAAAGACGTGGGAGAGGTCAAAGTAGAGGTCCGAGTAATAGGGGGCCACAAAGGAGTAGTTCCCAGGGGAAGTATGCCAATATCGAATGTTACCATTGTGGTAAGAAAGGGCATACCAATAAATTTTGCCGACAATTGAAGAAGGAGAATCGCCAAGGCCGAGAAAATTCACAAAAGAAGGAAAGCGGTAGTAATGATAAAGCCGAAGTTAATACTACTACTGAAGAATTATTTGTTTGTTGTGATTATGATCTGGTCAACCTTGCGAGAGATGATTCGAGTTGGGTGGTCGATAGTGGCGCTACGTGTCATGTTACATCACGTAGAGATTTTTATTCCTCTTATAATCCGAGCGACTTTGGTATAGTCAAGATGGGTAACGATGGGTTATCCAAGATTGTTGGAGTGGGAGATGTGCATTTGAGATTCGACACCGGAATGAAACTTGTTTTACAGAATGTAAAACATGTTAAGGACATGAGGCTTAATGTTATATCCGTTGGTTTGCTCTATGATGACGGTTATCATAGCGTTTTTGTCAAGGGGTTGTGGAAACTCACTAGAGGTTCCTTGATTGTCGGGAGAGGACAAAAGGAAGAAAAATTGTACGTGACACTTCCGAAGGTCACGACTAATTTCGTGAACACAATCGACAATAATGACATGGCTGAGCTATGGCATAAGAGGCTCGGTCATATGAGTGAAAAAGGAATGGCGCTATTGTCGAAGAAGGAGGCGTTGTCCGGGGTTCACAAGGTTAACCTTAAAAGATGCTCTCATTGTCTTGCCGGGAAACAACGAAGAGTTACCTTTAAGAGTCATACTCCTTCACGGAAGGAAAATGTTCTTGATCTTGTTCATTCCGATGTTTGTGGTCCTATGAAGACGAGGACGCTCGGTTGTTGCCGATATTTTGTCACATTCATCGACGATCACTCTAGGAAGGTGTGGGCATACACCTTGAAGACCAAAGATCAAGTGTTAGACACTTTCAAGCAATTTCATTTCTCGGTGGAAAGAGAGACCGGGAAGAAGCTAAAGTGCATCCGGACAGAAAATGGTGGAGAGTACACCAGACTCTTTGATGAATATTTCCGAGAACAAGGGATCCGACATCAAAAGACGCCCCCGAAGACTCCGCAACTCAATGGCTTGGCGGAGAGAATGAACCGGACTTTGGTCGAGAGAGCTTGTTGTTTGCTCTCACATGCCGGATTGCCAAAGTCGTTTTGGGGAGAAGCTTTGAACACGGCGGTTCATGTCATTAATTTGACGCCGTTTGTTCCTTTGGAGTTTGATGTCCCGAATAAGGTGTGGAGCGGTAAAGAAATCTCGTACCGCCACTTGAGGGTCTTCGGATGTAAAGCCTTTGTTCACATTCCGAATGATGAGAGATCAAAGCTTTGATTCCAAGATGAAGCCGTGTATTTTTATTGGCTACGGGCTTGATGAGTTCGGGTATAGATTATATGACGTGGTTACAAAGAGGCTTGTTCGGTCAAGAGATGTTGTTTTCGTTGAAGATCAAACAATAAAGGATGTTGAGAATGGAGAGTCGACTCCGCAACACGACTATGATCTCATTGGTTTGGACCCCGTTCCTCCACAAAATGTTGAGACACCCATTGGAGATGACGTCTAAAATGATGAACAACAAGATGCCGGTGACAACGATGAGTTGAGACAAGATGACACTGATGGAGCTCATCCCGAGCTACCCGTGACGAACATGCCATCTTTTGTTCCTCATAGGCGGTCGACGAGGGACCGTCATCCCTCCACCCATTATTCGGCCGATGAGTACGTCTTACTCACCGATGAGGGTGAGCCCGAATATTTTGCGGAGGCTATGGAGGATGAAAAGAATAAGGAATGGATGGATGCCATGCAAGACGAGATGAGTTCCTTGCATGAGAATAACACTTACGAGTTGGTGAAGTTGCCCAAAGGCAAGAGGGCTTTGAGAAACAAATGCGTGTATCGGGTGAAGTCAGAGGAGCATACCTCGTTGCCCCGATACAAAGCTAGACTCGTAGTGAAAGGATTTAGTCAAAAGAAGGGCATTGATTTTGACGAGATTTTTTCTCCGGTTGTGAAGATAGGATCGATTCGATTGGTCCTTGGTATTGCGGCTAGCCTTGATCTTGAGGTTGAGCAAATAGATGTCAAGACGGCTTTTCTTCACGGAGACCTTGACAAAGAAATTTATATGAAGCAACTGGAAGGATTTGAGGTTGAAGGAAAAGAGGATTATGTGTGTAAACTTCGGAAGAGTTTATACGGGTTGAAACAAGCACCAAGGCAATGGTACAAGAAGTTTTGAGTCGGTTATGGGGGAGCAAGGCTACCTGAAGACGACTCTCGACCATTGTGTATTTTTCAAGAAATTCGGAGAAGATGACTTTATAATCTTATTACTCTATGTGGACGACATGTTGATCGTTGGCAAGAATGCCGAAAGGATTGCCGACTTGAAGAAAGAATTGAGTAAGTCCTTTGCCATGAAGGACTTGGGGGCGGCTAAACAAATTCTTGGGATAAGAATTACTCGGGATAGAGCAGCCCAGAAATCGCACATGTTGCAAGAGCAATACATCGAGAAGGTGCTTCAACGTTTCAACATGGACAAAGCTAAAGTTGTTAGTTCGCCTCTTACTAACAATTTTAAATTGATGAGCCAAGATTGCCCTAAGACGAAGGAGGAGATTGAGGATATGGATAAAATTCCATATGCCTCGGCGGTCGGGAGTTTGATGTATGCTATGGTATGTACTAGGCCCGACGTTGCTCATGCCGTGGGAGTGGTGAGACGGTTTCTATCGAATCCGGGTAAGAAGCATTGGGAAGCCGTAAAATGGATATTTAGATATTTGCGGGGTACTTCCAAATTGGGGATTACGTTTGGAAACGAGAAAGCAATGCTTGTTGGATATTCCGATTCGGATATGGCCAGTAATGAAGATATCCGAAAATCCACTTTCGGTTATTTGATGGCGTTTGCAGTGGGAGTCGTGTCATGGCAATCAAGATTGCAAAAGTGCGTTGCCTTGTCTATATCTTCTCGTTCTAAAATTTAGGGTTCTCAATCGTTATAGTTTTTGAAATAAAAATCATATAAACCGACTGAAATTGGACTCAAAATTCCCAGATTTTACAACCAATCTTGTAAAAATCAAACGCCCACTTTCCCAACCTCCAACGACCAAGAGGCTTACATATTCAGAAAATAGACATCATGAACTTAATTGTAGAGTAAGGAAACATATAAAAACCTATAGTATAACTCTATTTACAGCCCTCTCTCAACAAGATTACGAATCTGCCAGAATTAAATTCACAAATCTACAAACCCTAAGTCTCGTTAAATATGTATCAGGTTAGTGATTGTTATATTCAGATTATGCATGTTTTAGGTGTGTCGAATGGAAAAAAAAACAAAAAGGGCGATGATGATACCTCTTGACTGGAACGAGACAGAAAACAAGAGAGCAAGGAACAGCCCAACGAGCCTTCAACCTCTTCTTGATCTTGAGAGAAGATAGAAACCAGAACTTTGATGTTTTAGGGTTTGAGTATCGGTGCAAAGAAAAGGAGAGGGAGGCCGATTATATGAAGGGAAGAACGTGTGATAAGGAGGGAAAGTGTCATGATTGGTGTATGGTTGGCCCCAAGCTGTGGATGCGGGCATATGCAACTAGTCGCCTTTGAGGATCCTCCACATATAACTCATACTCGTCATATTCGTTGTGAGCACCTTCTGATACCGGACCTGGAGCGCAACTCCCTTTTGTGCTCTGGACTGCTAGAGAGCTTGGTATAGCTTCCCCATGTGAGCCTATCATCACCATTACCTCTGCTTTCATTTGTTCCTTCATCTATTCCCAATCTTTCTGCAATTCTTGTTGTGTTTGTTGCTTCACTTGCTCAATGATGACATCCAACTCCTCTCGTGACACCATTCCTAAACCTCTGGATTGGTTACTACAAGAAAAACACCTATCATCGACCACAGATATCAGCGACCACACAATCCGTCGCTAAATGTTAGAATCAGCGACCGGTATCAGCAACCGTTTTCAAAAACCATCGCTAACAACATTCAGCGACCACTGTCCGTCGCTACACGGTCGCCAATGTTACTTTCCCGCCAGATTGAATACCGCGGAAAAATTTCAGCGACCACGTGACATCAGCGACCGGTTTCCGCCGCACATAGTTCCACGTGAACGAAAATTTAGCGACCGACTGCGGTAGCTGATCCGTTGCTATTGTAAAAAAATTCCCGAAATACTTGAATTGATTTTTTTCACGCCAAGTTTTAGCGACGATGGCTTATCAGCGACCGATCGCGGTAGCAGAAGGTTCCACGTCAGCTTTCTCGCTAAAAATTAATATAATATATTTTATTACCAATTGCATTACACAAAAATATAATTCATGTCTATTGTTAGATTAGAATTTGTTTGTAATCAAATGCAATTTTAATTATTATATTTTATCTCATGCAAAACACAGCTCTTTTATATATCAATTATTAATTTGATACAATTTAAAGTCTTAATTTTTTTTAATTTATAAAGTTGATAATATAGATATTTTAATTTAATTTTGTATGTTTTTAATATGATTTGAAACTCAAACTTATGTGAGTATGTTATAAATATTACACTTAAAATTATTGTTAATAAATATCGAACCCTTAAATCTTTGTTAGTATGTTATAAATATTTTGTTAGTATATTATAAATATTAATTTTGAAATAATTTTTGTTGTTAATGAGTATCGAACTTTTGATATTTGACTTGGCTGTCTAAAAGATACCCGGTTCTCGGTTAGACCCGGAACCACACCGGGTTGCAGTTCTGGGGAACCAGAACAACATTATACGGTTAAGGTCCAGTTCTTGATAGGGAATTTGGAAAATTTTCGGTTTTCATCTAACCGTATCTGTTCGGTTTAGAACCGAAAAACCGAAAATTTAATTTTTTTATAAATTCTAATTGTATTTAAATTTTATTATTTTCCAATCCCAAAAATTAAAAATGCAAAATAGCCCCTCATTGACTTTACAATTCAAAAATCAATCCAAATCTTATTTGAGAAGGTTCCACGTCAACTTTCTCGCTAAAAATTAATATAATATATTTTATTACCAATTGCATTACACAAAAATATAATTCATGTCTATTGTTAGATTAGAATTTATTTATAATCAAATGCAATTTTAATTATTATATTTTATCTCATGCAAAACACAGCTCTTTTATATATCAATTATTAATTTGATACAATTTAGAGTCTTATTTTTTTTAATTTATAGAGTTGATAATATAGATATTTTAATTTAATTTTGTATGTTTTTAATATGATTTGAAACTCAAACTTATGTGAGTATGTTATAAATATTACACTTAAAATTGTTGTTAATAAATATCGAACCCTTAAATCTTTGTTAGTATGTTATAAATATTTTGTTAGTATATTATAAATATTAATTTTGAAATTATTTTTGTTGTTAATGAGTATCGAACTTTTGATATTTGACATGCCTGTCTAAAAGATACCCGGTTCTCGATTAGACCCGGAACCACAACGGGTTGCGGTTCTGGGGAACCGGAACCACATTATATGGTTATGGTCCGGTTCTTGATAGGGAATTTGGAAAATTTTCAGTTTTCGTCTAACCAGATCTGTTCGGTTTAGAACCGAAAAACCGAAAATTTAATTTTTTTTATAAATTCTAATTGTATTTAAATTTTATTATTTTCCAATCCCAAAAATTAAAAATGCAAAATAGCCCCTCATTGACTTTACAATTCAAAAATCAATCCAAATCTTATCTGAGAAGCCTCCCTCCCTCTCTCTCTCTCTCTCTCTCTCTCTCTCTCTCTCTCTCTCTCATCTTCTTGAACCTGGATCAAAACTTCTTCACGATGAATGGCTTACAAACACCAGTGCGGATCTAAGTCAGAATCAGAAGCTAAATCGATACAAGCTTGGTACGTGAAATTATCCCCAATTTTTTTTTTCGAAATTATAAAAAAATTCATCTTCAATTGCTCTAAAAATCTTACTACGTCATCTCATTCTAGTTCCAGCAACCTTTTTTTTTTCAAACGAGGAAGCTATTTTGTATTCTTGGTAGAAAAATTTCGATTTTGAAGGATTGGTATGTATCCAAAACCCTAATTTTTCTTTATTATTTTCTTTTAATTTAAATTGACTAGTTATTCGAAGAAAATTGTTCTGAATTAAAACTCCCTCACATTGTTTGTACAATAGGTTTTGTCTTGGAAATTTGGAAATAAAAACAAATGAGTTTTAGACTTGTGAATATGCAGAACTGAAGTTGCTGCTCTTGTTGATTATTAGAACATGCCTCGTTGTGGTGATTTAAATGTGACGCTATATTTGGTGATAGAGGAGATACTGCTTGATTTTGTGCTCCAAATTACTATTGTTGTGCAACTCTTAGCCAGGGACCTGTCAAGGAAAAGAAAGCGTAATTTTGACTCATGACCTTATTGTATGATTGCTAGCTAGGATTCCTGATCAGGTGAAGTACCTGAATAGAATGGTTGCCACTAGTGATACAGATTGTGTCAAAACCTGCGTATGGATCGAAATACATTCAGTCTTTGACAATGTTTTAAAAGGCGTTTTCTAAAATTGAGGCGAGGCGTAAGCCTCGAGGCGTACCAAGGCGTAAGCCTCAGTTTTTTTTTATATATATATATATAGAAGCTTCATCATTAACAAAAGGAACATAGCCAAATAGCAATGTTTTGAATTACTTAGCAATTCCTACATGATCATCAATTAAACAATATATAAATAAAAGCCAATGAAAAATATACCAGAATAAAAAAAACATGTAAAACAAAATTAAGTTTGGAATAAAACAAAAACCTGTAAAACAAAAATCTGTAAAACATAATAAAAAAAGCAGAATAAAAAAACCCTGCTGCATAAGAAACAAACGATCCGGCAAACGTATGAATAAAAAAACAGAACAAAAAAAACGAAATATAAAAAATCTGTAAAAAAAACATTTCTCTAAAACAAAAGAAAAAAACAGAATAAAAAAGAAAGAAAGGAAAAAACCTGCTGCATAAGAAACAACGTCCGGAAAGCATATGGATAAAAAAAAGAATAAAAAATTCAGAAAAAACAGAATAAAAAAGAAAGAAAGGAGGTCGCTGGAAACGCACGGTGAAGGCGGAGCCGCGGAGGTCACTGGAAGTCGGAGCGTCGAAGGTAGCTGGAAGTCGGAGGTCGTTGGAGGTCGGAGGTCGATGGAGGTCGGAAGTCGCCGGTCGTTGGAAATCAGAGGTGGAAATCGCGCTGGAAGTCGTGATTTTTTCCGTAGGCCGAAAGCAATTAGGGCTCTTGTCTTCTATTTTTTTGCTTTGACCGTAAGTATCTTTATATTTTTTACATTTACTTTAAAAAAAAGGCAAAATGCCTCAAAATCCCTAAGCGTACGCCTCCAAGGCGTATGCCTTTCATACGCCTAAACCAGAGAAGGCGTCCGCCTTCTTTTTAGGTCTTGAAAATGCGCCTCAGGACGTTTTCCCGGCGCCTCGCCTCGAGGGGGCGCCTTGAGGCGCGCCTCGTTCCGCCTTTTAAAACACTGGTCTTTGATGGCAATAGTTCACAAGCATCACATTTTTCAGAATAGGAAAGCCTCGGTATCTGACTCAGCAGCTCGAATGCTTCCTTCCGTGCTTTCCCCAAGTCAAACTCGTATCCAATGTGTTCAACCAAGTTTGCAAGTCGAGCATGAGCCCTCTGTCCAATATCACTTAGGACTTCGCAAACATCCTTCAGATCTTCACTTTGCTTGGCCTTCTTCTGCTTTTGTTTTGGAATAGCTTCGACTTTTCGATTTTGCGATACGCTGTCACCAGTTTCATTGTTCTCGGGCACTTCCCCAGACACTTCCTCAAAGCTCATGTTATAATCCCCTCCTGTATGACCTTCACCCAGATTGTTGGACTTATTCACTTCATTAGCAGCGTCTAGAATGTCCTCAGCCCGCTCCCTATTAGCTTCTTCTTTCCCGAAGATTACTATCCAATCATCATAATAAGGCCAACTCTTATACCACATAAGTTGTGCGTTATTATTAATTTATAGTTTCAAATAGAAATTCGCAGTCAGTATTCGCAAGTAATATAAAATTTGTTGATGGATATTTCATGCAATAGGTTTTAAGCCATAAGAGTATATACAGCTATAGGAATAAAAAGAATAAAATAAAACAAAAAAAATGGAGCTCTAGGAAAGTTTATGTAGTAGAAACATAGAACTTGTATGCTTACTTACATATAAATACCTATATGTTTATTTTATGAAATCAAAATAGCAATTCAGGCATCGTGTTGCCAAGTGCTTTTAGAGTATGCGTATAATCACTCGGAATGTGTGAATGCTAAGAGATTACGTGTAAACTCGAAAAAATCTTCCCACCTTGTTTTTTTACTGTATGGAGCATTTAACAATACATCTTCCCTACGAAGCCCATGTTGGGGGTCCGATTCAATATATATGGATGTACCCTTTCGAAAGGTTGATGGGAATGCTTAAGAGGGTAGTGAAGAATAGAGCATGTGTCGAGGGTTCAATATGCGAGGCATACAGTTTCAATGAGATATCTATGTTTGTCTCAGACTATTTTCCGGATGAAGTCTTGACAAAGGCCAATCGCATCCCGAGAAATGATGATGGGGGAAATGTTGAACTAAATGTCAGGATTTATGTATTTGGTCTATCGGGTCACGCTTATGGAAAAGGAAAGCGCATATTTCTCTCTGAGAAAGATTTACATGCTGCACACAATTATATTTTGCTCAATTGCGAGGAGATTGACGTATTTGTGAGGTACACATCATGTAAACTCTTAAATTTATAACCTGATCAGCCTTTCAATGACATGTGATATACATTCCAGTATGTTCATGTTACACTATTGTATAGATTGTATGATGATGAGTTAAAAGCGAAGCATCCTGGCATAACTGATAAACATATTCAAATCAATCATGCTAAAGAATTTGCACGTTGAATAAAGGATAGAGTAAGTTCAATTTCTTAAGCACTATATATACATATATATATATATATATATATATATATATACACACACACACACACTCTATATTAACTATTCAATTTAATTCATATAATAAGATGGAATATTTGTAGGCTTTGATTGAGGGATCGACGATTCCGGCTAATGTACAAGCCTTAGCTATGGGACCAGACATGGACCAAGTATGCCGTAATGGTTACAGAGTAAATGGTTATGAATTTCATACCTAGACATATGGGCGTAAAAGAACCACGAACTCAGGAGTGTGCGTCCTAGGAGATTATTACAATGAGCTTAGTCATGCCTTTTATGGGGAGTTGGAGGAAATAATAGAGTTGTCATACAAGGGTACATATGGGAGTTATATTAACTTGTTCAAGTGTCGGTAGTTCGATTCAGAGAGAGGAATACGTGTTGATAAACATGGAATTGTCGATATTGACGTCCATAGGTCTGCTTACTCCAACGAACCTTTTGTTTTACCAGCTCAAACAAAACAAGTATACTTCACTCCTACTCCCGGTAGAAGAAGGGATAGGCTGCCTTCAGACTGGCAAAGCTATAATTCATACTCCCGCACGCAGACGTGAATAAGTAGTTAATGGGGAGTTTTATCAAGAGGAGATGCTTCATAGACCAACTGTAATAAATCTAGACGATAATGAAGTAATTCAATTAGATGGTGGAGATGAACCACATGAAATAGTTCCCGAGTTAATACTAGTGGCAGATGACATTGATACAGAAGAGGAAGAGTTATTAATTGACACCGATTCTGAGTCAGAGTCTGAAGGACATGATGGTTATGAATCAATACAAGATGATTCTGACTCAGAAACTGACACTTAGAATTTTATTTTGAACATTTTAATAAAATGATCAAACTTGCTGATGGAACATTTTAGTCGAACTATGCCTTTTAAACATTTTTATTTTTGTCACTTTACTCTCTTTTGTTAGCTGTACCTCTCCACATTTTCAGTGATCATTTTAATTGATGTTCATTTATTGTCATCCATTTTGTAGTACTTGATTTATACATTTTGATACTGCTTTTCTTAAAAATCATTAAACATCCATCACTCTAGTTATTAGCGGATGAACCTGCATTTTTTTTCCCTGCATTTATCTTTTGGATGCATGAGGCGCATTTGCGAACTCTGGGAACAACTGTTTTTAGACATAATTAGGTTACATCTATGCAGATGGCTTCTGAAGCAACGACCCAAAAAAAACATGGGATGGGTAGGGGGCCCAACCATGTCCCAAAAGCCCCTACAAATCCAGATGAGTGGACTTTCATTCAGATTCGTCCACCCCCAGATAGCACGTATGTATCTACTCTTGCAATGCATTTTTGATTCCATTTTAAATATAATACAGTTTCTTTAACACTAAAAGGTAGAAACAAATTGGACAGAAATATATACGAACTAAGAAGATCCGGGGCAATTTTATACCAATTTTAGCAGATTTGGACTATTTATTTATTCACAAAACTGCCGGAAAAAACAACACTTATTATAAGATTTCGGTACATTTTTAGGCGTATTTGAAATACCAATATGAGCAAAAAAGCTATTGGAAGAGAATAGATTACAAGATAGCAGTTTTGTACAAATTTTAGCACATTTGGACTACTTAATACTGCAGAAAATTGTTGAAAAAAACAGCACTTATATGCAAAGTTTTTAGGCATAATTGCTGAAAGAAAACACCATTAGTAAAGTACCTGCTTGTTTTTCTAATCGAAAGCCTTCAAGTTGTTATTGAAAATCGGAAATCCCATTTGTCTCCAGATGATATCTCCAGATACACAGAAAGTCAAGTATGTCTTTTACTATGAATTGGTAGTACTACAGAATTTTTATTTGGTGTCCTTAGTAATCTTCGATGCAGACATTAATCATTAATCTGTGGTCTGCTAGTTTGATTCTAAAACTTTTTCCTTGTGGGGGTAATCTTTAAGGTCTATAATAGCACCATCTTACTATAATTACCGTTTTGGATAATGTTCACGCTTCCCAGCCTGAAAAGTACCGCCATTTAACCTAAAGCACAAGTATATATCTCCTACTGATGCCTTTTATGTTCCAACACAAATATTATTTAAGTAATCTTTCTAGCCTCCAAACCCCATTATAAAACCAGAAATAAGATGCAACAACAAGAAGCAACAACAGCATCATAAAATAGCAATCTTTGCGACAACAAAAAATTCCATCGTTTTTCTGTCAACTTTATAGGGCACGAATTCACTACTTATCTCGGACGATAACAAGCATCAACACTCTTTCACAATCATGAAATTTTGGATATTTAAAATTTAGGGTATTTTACAAAGAAACTACATATTCATGAAACTTAATGTTGTACATTGTAGTGATTTTGCAGACAACAAAATCGTGAAGTGCATCTCTGAGCTGTGTCTTCAGAATTGGCCTACTCCCGCGATTACGTGGGCTAGCACACCTCTCGCCCACAAGGATGCAGTTTGGGTTGAATTTCAGGTACATAATCTATTGTAAATATGTTGTCAGTTACAGTTAGTTGTCATTTTTATTGTATCTAGTAAATAAACTTGTATTTATATCCCTTTGTAAGCTTTATTTGCAGAAACGTTATAGGTGGGCGGACGAGCAGGGTTCGTTGATATCTACTCTTTTTTGGCAGAAGTGTGCTACTTGCACGAAAGACAACCTTGCAAAATATCGTGGGAAAGCCCTACACAATGCTGGAGTAGACCATCCAGCCGTGCAATGGAACACATGCACGAGTATAGCCCTTGGTGGTGTAGCGCTGAAATATGGGCTGACATGTGTAACCAATGGAGAGACGAAAGTTGGGTGAAGAAGCGCAAGATTGCTTCGAGTAACAGAGCTGGAGGTGGCGAGAAGGCCAAGGTACCTACAAGGGCGGCAGTATCTCCCAATTGCAGCATCTGACTGTCAAGGTATGTATGAATAGTTGTAATATGTTTACAATCATGAATTCTAGAATATCACATGTTTATTACTTTCAATATTTGTTACATGTATTGTATAGGAGTCTCAATCTCAAGGTATTCCTATCCACCGGTTGGATGTGTATGTGGAAATTCGTGATGGTCTGCCCGATGCTGTCAATATAGCGGTAATAAGTTTTAATGCTTTTTGTTTTTTAGGTATTGAAATTGAATTTATGTTTTAAATTAATGTATATCTATATTTTTTTTATTGTGGAGAAGTAAGAAATACAAACATTATTTAAAAATATTTATAACAAGTAATGGTCAGCAATAAGGTTTAGACTAATATAATTATCATTATATTAATGCATACTTTATATTATATTTTTACCAGCTTATTTCTAACTATGTAATCATTAATGTGATGACAAAATACTTATCGTCGTTTACTTGATAAGCATTACCCTGAGGGCACCGACTGTCCACATATCGATCAGGAGTTATGGGAGAGAGCGTCTATTGTCAAGAAGAACTACATAAAAGGTCAAGGACAACGACGTCGCCCATCCATCAGTGGCTCCTCAGGAAGCACACATTCTTCACACTCATCGAGCTAGCCATCTGTTCACACTCCGGCTGATTGTGTGAGAGCTATATGCCAAAATCGTGAGCTTCTTCTTGAATTGGGAGGCCATCTGGGGGCTATGGATCCCAAGGATCTGGCTCGTGCAGTAGCAGCGGCAGCAGTATCACAGCAGCAACATGGCGACGAGATATTTTATTTAGTAAAGCTACCTGAATTTATGTTCTTTATGTTCTTGAATCGTGGAGTTAGTTTGTTATACATAGTCAAAATATATACCATGTATATGTAATATTTTTTTATTGTTTTGTTACTTACAGGAATCACATCATGATGATCGTGATGACGGGTTTGGCGGATCTTCGTAGAGTGTCTTAGTCACATTTATGTTTCTTTTGTACTCGAACTTGGTAGCTTTTATGATTTCGTACTGTACTTTCGTACTTGGAAGATACTCGAACCTATGGTTACCTTGTTGGTTTTTTAGATGATGTAAAAATATTTAACTTAGAAAATGTTTATAAGTGAATATGTCATGCCAAAGTATATAGTTGTATTGTTGTGAATGTTTTGGAAAAACAGGTATAAAATATTAAAAAACAATCCAGTAGATTCTGAAAGTATTAGCTGTAACACCCCCAATCCGCTCAGGGGTATTACACGCTGTAGAACCTTTCCTCAAGGATCTACCAGGCTGGTAACAACATCGAACATCACAACAATGCCTTTAAGGCTAAAAATACTCAGTAGACCGATTTGGTCTTTCAACAAAAACATATAACTCAATCTCAAACATGCCCACGCAGGGGTCAAATACAAAATACTCTCGTACTATGGGGAAAGAATACTACAGTGGAATAAAATACAACTAAACCAATACGACATCATACGGGTCCTCGTGTGATTAGTATCGTTCATCTTTCATCATTCTTCTTGCTGACCCTGTGCTATGCTCCCCAAAACCTGAATGCAATACAGACATCCACCCCCCGATTACTCGGGGGTTAGCAAAATTCCACTATTTTGCTAGTGCAAGTACAAAGTGCAAAATACGAGTCATACAATTCAAGTTCCAATAATAATAATAATAATAATCAGGAATCCTCCAAGATTCAAACATAACAAAAATACCTCCCGAGACAAGAGTTTGGGTAAAGCTTTCCAAAATCGAAAGATCACAATTCAAGGGAAACAATTTATATAATGGTTTAAAAATGCCATCGGGAGTTTTAATAGAAAACAATTTAGGATTATCGAATCCTTCTATTTTCAAAATCAATAGGGGTCGGATCCCAAAGGTTTTGTTTTTGCAAATAAAACCAACAACAATTCACAGGGTCAAACCCATGTCACGTGTCCTTGACGGACATAAAATCAACACAACATAATCACCCAAGATACGCAAATCTTGGTCACACAAATACAACACCAACTAGTAAATCCAGGGCTATACCATTAGATTCCCTCGAGGCCTCGCCGGACCCTCCCGAGGTGAGTAAAATACATTCACAATTCATATACACACCAATTCGTGAATCGAGGGCTATACCATTGGATTCCTTCGAGGCCTCGCCGGACCCTCCCGAGGTGAGCATAATGCGTTCACACAATCATATACACACCAACTCGTGAACCCAGGGCTATACCATTGGATTCCCTCGAGGCCTCGCCGGACCCTCCCGAGGTGAGCAAAATGCGTTCACACAATCATATACACACCAACTCGTGAACCCAGTGCTATACCATTGGATTCCCTCGAGGCCTCGTCGGACCCTCCCGAGGTGAGCAGAATGCGTTCACACAATCATATACACACCAACTCGTGAACCCAGGGCTATACCATTGGATTCCCAGAAGGCCTCGCTGGACCCTCCCGATGTGAGCAGAATGCGTTCACACAATTAACATGTCACACCAAGGATATCCAAGCAATTCACCCAGAGGCAACAAACACAAAGCACGACACAATTGTCGAATCACAATGTACAGAAATGAGATCATATATGTATATATTATCAAAGCACAACAACAACACCAAGCATATTCATAAGGTTCACTTAACAATTTACGAGACACAACATTCACAAAATACACGCATTTTGAAAGTGAGCCTTCGACGAGGCTAAATCGAATCTTTTGAAAGTTTATCTCAAATAATCAAACAAACATATCAAGACAATCACTAATCATCATATCCACAAAACAAGAGATGTATGGACAAGGTACTTGCCTCGAATAACCACAAACGTAGAGAATCGACCGAAGTGGGTTGGCACGAACCGACTATGAATCCGCCGACTCTGCCGAACGCTAACCTGTGGTAATAAACTACGAACAACAATAACAACCATGAAAATGAATTCCATAGCACGACCTAAAGTCGCTGAATTCAAGGAACAAACAACGAAAGTTCAAGGGTTTCCCCCAAAATGGCCAAGAACACGATTCATCCCGTCAAAACACGAAAATAGAATTCCAAACTGAAATATGGATATACAATCCATAGGATATGTTTAACAACATCATTTATCAACAATCGATTTATAAAAATCGGATGGAAAACAAAATCAAGAATAAATCCCCCAAAAAGTCGACTTGAAGGAAAATCAAGAAATATACCTTGATTCGGCGAAGAACAATAGATTAAATGATGTTAAACACATGAATACTACTAAGATTAATCATACCCATCATGGATTAATTAACAATACGGAACGAATCGGACAAAAACCCAAAAACCCCTAAATTTCCCAAAAATAGGGTTCTAGGAAATCAAACCTTGATTCGCTCGATCAAAGGATGTTATAGAGGGATTAATCAATGATATGAACTCCCAAACTTCATGGATTAACTGCTTGACAACATGTCTCCTTGATCACCAAGCCTCCAGCCGCGGAAAGGAGAAGATAGAAATGAAGAACGGGTGAAAATATGACTGCTCAGTCATATTTATACTGGCGCGGCCTAGCGTGCGCTAGCCTTCCGGACTAGCGTGCGCTATCGGCCAGTATCGACCCAGAACCCTCGGTCGGGGCCCGCACGACCCGACACTGTTGACCCAACCTGGCGATCGGGACTTGCCTGCCCGACCCCGATAGCGTGCGCTGCGCGGACGCTAGCGCGCGCTAGCCGACCTATCCAGAATCCTCTGGACTAAACTGCTCGGCCAGGTAACGTGCGCTAGTCGGCCGACAGCGTGCGCTACACATGCCGATTAGCGCGCGCCACGACCGACAACATCGTGTGCTACCTGCCGATCCTCCCTGAGTCCAGAACTCCAGAAACCTCTCTGCCCAGCCCGATAGCGTGCGCTGGCCGGCCGAATAACATGCGCTATTCCTGCCGAGCTAGCGTGCGCAGCCTTCCGGCAGTAGCGCGCGCTACGACGGTCGCTACCGCACCTACTCGGCTATTGCCCAGCACTTTCGACAGTGCCTGCCGCACCTGTCCGGCTAGTGCCCAGCCGCCATGACCCGACGATTCGATTTCCGAACACGCACGGAACGAACACGAAGAAATGCTAGCGGACAACATCATCGATCCGAAATGAAATACCATGCAAAAATTAATTACACGCGACCATAAAAAGGGTCAAGACAACAAATACGAATGCGGATACCGACAACTTTGGGAAATTACGAAAACGGCCCAAAACGTCTGAAATGCACGATACACGATCAAAACACCAAGCCGAAGCTCGCAACATGAATAATAACATTAAATGAACTTACGAGAAACTCGAAATAATAGTTTCGGACGAGATTCGCAAGAATCGAACTCAAGTGCGGAAAAGCCGCTTAAGAACACGGAACTCAACAAAAAGACACTGATACGAACTCGGATGACAGAAAGTTCAGAATTAATCATTCTCGGAATGACGAAACGGTCACAACAGAGTCGCTAAGATGGACTTCCGCCCAAAAAAATAAATTTACTAGAAATCAAAATTGCGGATATTACATTAGCGACCAAAACCGGTAGCCAATGTTAGTCGCAAGAAATACTAGTTTTAGCGACAGAAAATTTGGTAGCTAAAGATAGTCGCAAGTATTAGCGACCGAAATCGGTAGCTAATATTGGTCGCAACTATTAGCATTTGACATCGGTAGCTAATGTTGGTCGCAAGATATACTACTGTTAGCGACAGAAATTTGTAGCTAAAAATGGTCGCAAATAATAGCGCCGACGGTCGGTAGATAAGATCGTGGCAAATGGTAGCGACATCAATTAGTAGCAAAAACTAGTCGCAACATTTAGCGACAGAAAGCGGTCGCTGTAGGAGTCGCAGACACGTGGATTCTTTGTCAGACCAACACTGACTCAGCTTAGCGACCAAGTCGGTCGCCAAAAGCCGTCGCTGAGGCAACGGTTGCCAAAAGCCGTCGCAGAAGTGCTTTTTGCTACCTGCTTTAGCTACCGTAGTCGGTCGCTGATGCCCTTCAGCTACAGTTTGCTGTCGCTGATAGGCGGTCAATGATAGAGCAGTTTATTGTAGTGGGTGTAGCCGACCGAAATAATCCTTAATGCCAACTCCCTTACCAACACCTCTTACACGACCAGGGTGTTCCGACTTTCCTATTGGAACTGTAAGTGTGTCGTTCTTCCCACTAGGTGTGAAGCTACCCTCGGAGCACTGCTCTTCTAAAGAATCTTGTGCAGAAAACATTAAAACAATCATTCTACGTGATGGATTAGAGGAAAGTTCAAATATTTTTTTTGAAAAGTATTTAAATAATACTTTGTAGGAGGGTAATTATGAGTTGAAATTTTAAGATACATTTGTTTTGTCACCTGTCAGATCAAAGTTTCAAAAAATAATGGTATTCGAAATTTGGGGTGATTATGAGTTGAAATACATCTGTTTTGTCACTTGTCATATACATATTTATTCTTGAATATAATGAATACAAAATGATATATATGCTGAAAGATGAGTTTTCAATTTGTAAGAGATGAATCAGTGCAGGGGGATGGAAGATCAATTCATGCAGATTGATCTTATCTTCGATCCGAAACAGAATAAAACAAAGTTTAAGAAAATAATGGTATTCGAAATTTGGGGTGATTATGAGTTGAAATACATCTATTTTGTCACTTGTCGTATACATATTTATTCTTGAATACAATGAATACAAAATGATACATATATTCTAAAAGATGAGTTTTCAACTTGTAAGAGATGAATTAGTGCAGGGGGATGGAAGATCAATTCATGCAGATTGATCTTATTTTCGATCCGAAACAGAATAAAACAGGACGACAATATTTATCACAAAAAAAACAAGTGGTACAGTTTATCTCATAATATTTTATTTATGTATGCATTTAAAATTATCTGTAATATATCAGAATTGTTTTTAACATTTATGTTAGTTAAATATAGTAAAATCAATACTTACAATCTTATCACAAACAACACTAGCATCCTCATTTACGAACTTTCCTTCAGGGTTAATGCGTGCTCTCTTCCAAGTCTCATGAAAAGAGGGAGGAGATGGAGGGGAGAGAACAACAGATGGATCTGACGAAGCCTCTTTCCTCGCCCTAAATTTCTCATCAATTATTTTTTTCTTCAAATTCTTGTAGCCTCCACGAGATAATATGTGTGGACAATTATTATTTACTTGGATATCTTGAGCTTTCTTTGATTTTGCCTAGAAATATAAAATAAAATATAGTGAAATAAGTGTATATCATTTATATTTTTGGAAGAAAAACATAAAAAATAACACCAATCATCAACAACTCAACAATTTAAGTTACCGAAAATTCTGGAGTCTGACGCGATCTAACAAAATCCTCCCAAGTATCCGGATCAAGGAAATTATAATCCTCCACGTACGGAAGCATGCCCCGGAGATCTCCAAAAATATATCTGTCCAGGCTAGTCTTGAAGGCCCTCCAACGCGTCCCATCATATTTTATCCACTTATCCTTCAATTTATCCTGATCAGGCACGTCAAATGTCTCCTACAATAATTATGGATAAAAACAAGTTGGTGTTCAATGAGAAAGGTACTACGTGACTACAATAAGAAAAAAGGGAAGAGAGGACATATTATTGCAACATATTGGGGGAAAATATGTTACCAGCAATGCTTGCCAAATCTGTTCCTTATTCGTATTGGGCACACTATCCCAGTCGTTAATCAATATCTTGATTTTGCTTCGTGCTAAGAAAGAGAGATAACTGATAAATTTGTCGACGCTTTCTTTGCCGGGTCCGATTGGCTTCAAATTATTATCAAAAACAATCTTTACTTTCTGACTGGTACCCCTTTTAAGGGTAAGCTTCTTCATTCATGTTCCCTTCCACTTGGTTCTTTTCGTGGTGTTTTCATCATCATCTCTAGATTCCTCCATTCACCTGAAAAAATACACCAATCATCAATAATGGAATAACACAAAGAGCCAAGAAACAGGTTTGGTGTAACACCCCGAGATATTCGGAATAATTATAGCGCCGTAAACCCTTTATATAAGAATTTACAAGGCTAAATTAAAGAAATGCGGAATACTGCAAAAATACCACAAGGTAAGCGGTTCAAACAACTCAAATGAATCCATTATTACAAGCATCTGAAATCATCAACATGACATGCGTACTCGAGTACTAAAAATGAAGCCAGAATAACAAAACAACACAACAAATAACATCACTGAGTCCCTTTATCATCATGTCGGTACTGTGGTTGCTTTCCCCCTCCTCGGCTACCTGAACATAAAAACAAATGTCCACCCCGAAGAGGTTAGCAAAACGATGCTAGTACAAGTATCATAATGTACAAAATTAGATATGCAACAATGATGCATAGCAAAATACATAACACGGACTTCCGCTACCAGATTCTAACGATGAGAATCCACATGATTCATCAACACAACATGGGTAGTCCAATGATCCAGCGCCCTCAGCATAGATCCCAAGATGATCCCGTCGGACCAACACGAGGTGGAAAAACCCATCCAATGATCCAGCACCCTCATCATAGATCCCAATATGACCCCGTCGGATCAACACGAGGTGAACATCTGATCCAGCGCCCTCAGCATAGATCACACGATCCCTTCGGATCAACACAACATGTGCGACACAACTATGCATACACATATACAAAATCTATATATCCATCAACATAAACATACAATCAACAACGAATATCATGACAATTCAACGGTAATGATCTCAGGTTCAAGAACATGAATAACATTATGCATGATCGAAATCATCAACATTAACTCAATATTTAAAATACGATACTTGCCTTAGAATTGGTGACAAGGATCGCTACTACGAAAAATCTTCAACCCGCTCGAATAACTCTCACTCGATTTTTCCACCAAAATTCTAACCTTTAATGAACAATAACATCGGTATAACTAACGGTTCCGGATAATCGTTCTAAACATCAAGCTAGCATCAAGAGGCGTAATCTGCCCGATCATAAAAACATTTGAATCTTTCCCAACCCAAACCGTTTGAATCATCACTACGCTACTAATTCGAACAACAATTCCATGATCTTCCAAACAAGGTTAAATACATCATTCGATCGGATTCTACAACTATAACACAATGTAGTTCGACTAACATGGATCCTAACCATAACTTCCAATAATCCAACATAGCAAGATTCTGGAGATATCATGAAGAACACCATAAAAATTTGGTTATTAGGTTCGCATGTTTATCATCTTCTTCTACAAGGAAAAACCCTAAGTTCAATCCTGTAAGTTTCCCTATACGTGGTGCTTGATCAAGTTGTATGCAAGAAACTAAATAATCTCAGTTATACACTTAACAATTCCCATAGCATGATCATTAATGACAATAAGAACCCATAACTCAGCTTGGTGAACCGTTACATACCTTAAATGGAAAAGATGAAATAACTTGATGAACTCCACGCCAAAAGCTAGAACACCAATCCTCAAAGCTCCTTGCCTTCAATGGTGATGTTTACAGGCTGATATGAAGGTTTAGGATGGAGAGAGTCGGGTGTTGGGAGAGGTGGAAACTAAAAAATGAAATTAGGTGCTGTATTTATAGAAAATGGTTATTAGCGCGCGCTACTTCTCCTTTGTAGCATGCGCTAACGGGCTCATAGCCTACTGTATCTTTCTGTTCTTGGTTTAGCGTGCGCTAACAACCCTTACGTACGTTAATTACAACGCTTAGCGTACACTACCACGCTAATATAGCATGTGTTAACGAGTTTTACGAAGCTCACTGGACTCACTGTACTTGACTTAGCATGCGCTAGCATCATTCCCTTAGCGTGCGCTAAGCACCGTTGACTCGAATTTTTCAAAAGCCGTCCAGATTCATCCCGATAGAACAACATTCAAGATTCATGATCTGATCTTACCTACTGCCTGTCTCAGTCAAGCTGACCACGTATAGCGCGCGCTAAGCCTCATCTGTAGCGTGCGCTAGCTTACATATTTAGCGCGCGCTACACTTAAACGTTAGCGTGCGCTAAACGTACATAAGTACATGCATGAAACAACAACTACGAAATCAAACACTCATCGATATAGGATCAAGAAATACAGAGGTTTATACTTAGATCGAAGTACAACATGATATGCCACAAGGTTCAAATACAGATAAAATACACAATAATTATCTGGGCATTACATACTACCCCTCTAATAAGAAGTTTCGGCCCGAAACTTAAAACGAAAACAATTCTGGGTATCTCGACTTCATACTATCTTCAGTCTCCCAAGTTGCTTCTTCAACTCCATGTCGAGACCACTGAGCTTTAACCAAAGGGATCGGTTTATTCCTCAATTGTTTGATCCGACTCTCAAGTATCTTGATTGGTTTCTCTTCGAACGTGCCATCATTAGCTATATCAATCTCGCCGAGGTCAATGACATGACTAGGATATGGTACATACTTCCTTAACTAGGATACGTGAAACACATTGTGAACATGACTCAGCGATGGCGGTAAGGCCAATCTGTACGCCAACTCACCAACTCTTTCAAGAATCTCGAATGGTCCGATATATCTCGGACTCAGCTTCCCTTTCTTCCCAAAATGGAAAATTCCCCTGGTAGGAGAAACCTTCAATAGCATGTGGTCCCCAATGTCAAACTCTAACGGGCGACGACGCACGTCTGCATAAGACTTATGTCGACTCTGGACAGTCAACAGCCTTTCACGATTTAGAGCTACCTTTTCTTGAGTCTGAAATATCAACTCTAGTTCCGTCCCGATCAAATCAGAAGAATCATCCCAACACAGGGGCGACCTGCATCTTATCCCGTATAACGCTTTGAATGGTGCCATCTTAATGGAAGCATGCCAACTATTGTTGTAAGTGAATTCAATCAATGGCAAATGAACCTCCCAATCTGTCGACCAGTCTAGGGCACACGCTCTTAGCATATCTTCTAATGTCTGTATAGTCCTTTCGGACTGTCCGTCCGTCTGTGGATGATAAGTTATGATAAAGTTCAGTTCAGTTCTCAAGGCTTTATGGACTGCCTTACAAAAGTGAGACACAAAGCGACCATCCCGATCCGAAATAATGGTCTTCGGCGTACCATGCAATCGAACTATCTCCGTAATAAATACTCGTACCAACTTCTCGGGTCCCCAAGTGTCCTTAATACCCAGGAAATGAGCCAACTTGGTTAGTCGATCAACTATCACCCAAATCATGTTCATTCATATCCTGGTCCTTGGCATATTGGTGATAAAGTCCATCGATATATCCTCCCACTTCCACCCAGGAATCGAAAGTGGCTTCGACATTCTGGCAGGTCGCTGATGTTCAATCTTAACCTGTTAACAAGTTAGACACTTCAAGACGTATTCTGCTACATCCTTCTTCATATTTCCCCACCATAAATTCTGCTTTAGATCTTTATACATCTTACTGGTGCCCGGATGAATAGAATAGGGTGTGCTGTGAGCTTCCTTCATGATCGTCTACTTCAAAATATCGTCATTGGGGATGCAAAGTCGACTCTGGAACCTTAGAACTCCATCATCATGTATCAAGAATCCTGGGGCCTTTCCTTTGCTCTCCTTATCACGTAACCGAAGAATCAAAGAATCATCCAACTGCTTAGATTTGATTTCTTCGATTAATGACGAGGTTAATTCCATCATACTCGGTTGCCCTTGGACTCCTTGCGACCACACTTCAATTCCCTCGCAAATCAGTTCTCGTTGAATGTTGGATTGGGACATAAGCGCTTCCAACACTCGAAGAGAAACAGGTTTGCGGCTTAGTGCATCAGCGACCACGTTTGCTTTGCCTGGATGATAAAGAATTTCCATGTCGTAATCTTTGATCAATTCCAGCCATCTCCTCTGCCTCATGTTTAATTCCTTCTGACTGAAAATATACTTGAGACTCTTATGATCTGTGAAGATCTAACAATGAGTGACGTACAAATAATGTCGCCAAATTTTTAGGGCAAGGACAACAACTGCTAACTCTAAATCATGCGTCGGGTAGTTAACCTCATACGGTTTCAACTGTCGAGAGGTGTAGAAAATCACTTTATCCTTCTGCATCAACATGCAACCCAGACCCTGATTTGAAGCATCGCTATATACCATGAATCCATCGGTTCCATCTGGTAGTGCTAGTATTGGCGCCGTTGTCAGTCTTCTCTGAAGTTCATCAAAGCTAGTCTAACACTTCTCATCCTACATGAATTTCTGAGTCTTCTGCAATAGCTGAGTAAGCAGACGAGCAATTTTGGAAAATCCTTCCACAAAACGACGATAATATCCAGCAAGTCCTAAGAAACTTCGGACTTCCTTCACGTTCTTAGGAGATTCCCACTCCAAGATTGCCTCAACTTTCTTCGGTTCTACTTGAACTCCATCAGTTGATATCACGTGCCCAAGGAATGTTACTTCCTTAAGCTACAACTCGCATTTAGAAAGTTTCGCGTAAAGCTGTTCACTCCTCAAAGTATTCAAAATGATACGCAAATACTTTGCATGCTCTTCTGGATCCTTCGAATAAATCAAGATGTCATCAATGAATATGACCACAAATTTATCCAAGTATTATAAGAATACCCGATTCATTAATTGCATAAACACCGCATGAGCCTTAGTAAGTCCAAATGGCATCACCACAAATTTATAGTGCCCGTACCAGGATCTGAAAGCAGATTTCGGTATATCAGATTCCTTAATCCTCAACTGATGGTATCCCGATATCAAGTCGATCTTCAAGAATACCGTTGCCCCTTTTAGTTGATCAAATAGATCGTCGATCCGAGGCAATGGGTATTTATTCTTGATTGTCACCTTGTTTAGCTCCCTGTAATCAATGCACAATCAGAGGGATCAATCTTTGTTCCGGACAAAGAGAACGGGTGCTCCCCAAGGAGAAACGCTAGGTTGAATGTAGCCCTTATGCAACAATTCCTCAAGCTGTTTCTTTAACTCGTACATCTCGGTTGGCGCAATATGGTATGGTGCTGTGGAAATAGGTGCGGCTCCTGGTTCCAATTTGATATTAAACTCTACAGCTCTTTGGGGAGGTAATCTGGCTAGTTCATCAGGGAATACGTCAGAGAATTCGTTCACCACTGGAAAAGATGAGAGCTCTACTCCTTCTTCCTTCTTCATGGCATAACACCAAAACCCGGTACAACCCTGTTTCAATAATTTAGTCGCTTTCATGGCTGTGATCACTTTCCTTGAGCTTCCTGGTCTCCATCCTTCGAATAAGTGTTCAGATCCGTCATCAGCAATAATCGAAATAACTCTCTTCCGATAATTCAAAATAGCTCCATAACGATTGAGCCAATCATCCCCAAGAATTAAATCGTCACCATGGATGTCGATCACGATAAGATTTGATGGCCAATTTCTCCCTCCTATAGACACAGGAAAATCTCTAGTTTCTAGGGTTCCCACAATTCTCTCTCCACTCGGTAAACCCACAACATAAGGTTCACAATCATGCAAACACGAGATTTTCAAACGATTAAGACAGTTCAATGATATGAAAGAATGCGTAGCTCCTGAATCGAATAAGACACTAACTGGTTGCAAAAGGATCTCAATCATACCTGATGCAACAACAGTGTTCTGATCATCTGACCTCCTCATCTCGTAAAGGCGGGGAGGAATGGACCCATCACTGGATGCCTCTCTTTTCCCGACACTCTGCTGCTGAAAACCACTTTGCTGTGTTAGGTGCACACTTGTCTCTTTCGTAACTTGTGCTGGAGTGCGAGTACCAATTAATCTAGTCACATTTCCACAAAAAATCGCACGATGCCCTTCTGGCCCACATTCAAAACAGGTCACAGAAGGAGCGGAGCAATCACGCCGAATATGCCCTGCTCGACCACAATTATAACACTTCTTCGCTGCATCTGAAACCGTCGATGCTGTTCTGAACTTCTTTCCACCTCAGGAAGGATACGGTGGTTTCCTGGATGAATGAAATGAAGACTGGCCCTTGCGGGTCCCACTACTCTTGTTCTCAGTGAAGTTTCCAGACAGTTTCTGCTTCTTTGCTTCTGAAAATTTCTCCACTGCTGCCTCTTTCATCTTGTAGGCTAGTGCTTTGTCCTGATACTGCCGTAGAGTAGCACATTCAAATCCGGACATATATTGCTGAATCTCCGGCTTCATCCACATGTCGAAATGAAAAATCTTTTACGCCTCGGTCCTGACCAAATGTCGCACACAGGTCAGCTGGTGATTAAAAGTCTTGATTATGTCTGTCACAGATGCCTCCAAATTCTGCGGTGATAAAAACTCTCGGATTCTAGCCTCTCTAAATGGACGAGGGCAATATTGAGATTCTATCATTAACTTGAATTCTGTCCAGTCAGCATGATGATCCTCAGGTCGAATGGCCTCCCACCAGTCGAAAGCTTCCGCAGTCAGAAAGTACTGAGCGATTGGAACTTTTCGGTCATCGGGACAGTTAATTCCCGCAAATATCTTCTCTAATTCTTTCAGCTAGTGATCCTAAGTAGGCATCTCTACAGAACCGTCGAATTTCGGTGGGTGTAACTTGACCACTTCTGTAAGCCACTTGTCTCCTCGATTGTCCTCATTACGCTGTTGGCCCAGCATCGTCTGCATGCGGTCAACCACCTGAGCAAACTGGGTCATCTGAGTGACCACCTGTTAAAGCACTCCCGGCATGTTATGATTTGTGTCTTCCTCCATAGTTTGCGTTCAGTCATCATTTACCGATTCCTGTTGTCCTCCAGAATGGGAATCAGTTCGATTAGCTGACAAATTTGGGGTAGATGACGAATCTTCCTATCTCGCATTACCACGTCCACATCCACGACCGCGTCTACGACCTCCTCTTAACATACTGAAAATATAATTTCTCAATATCCAGGGCAAAATCTTCTAAAAGGAAAATCCGTCAACATCCACAAAACACAAAATAAATAAAATCATAATATATGAGAATCAGAGATGACGAAATCTCTAAAGCACAAAGTTGCCCTACGGCTCCAGGCAACAAAACCTCAACACTCAACTCAATCAAATCCCGCTGAAGCTCAGATTGAGATGTAAGGATCTCAAGTTTCCGCAACGAGACCGGTTTCCGACTCAAGGCGTCGGCCACGACGTTCGCTTGCCCGGATGATAAAGGATTTCGAGATCATAATCCTTAATCAACTCTAACCACCTCCTCTACCTCATATTCAACTCCCGCTGAGTAAATATGTATTTCAAACTTTTATGATCGGTAAAAATATGACATGCAGAGCTAAAAAGATAGTGACGCCAAATCTTGAGTGCAAAAACAACTGCCGCTAACTCCAAATCGTGACTAGGGTAATTGAGCTCATTTGACCTCAACTGTCTCGATGAAAACGCAATAGTCTTGCCGTGCTGCATCAACACGCACCCAAGAACCCTAACCCGAAGCATCGCTATAAACGGCAAAACCCTCATTGCCACACGGCAACGCTAAAATCGGGGCTGATGTCAAACGCCTCTTCAGCTCCTCAAAACTCGACTGCCTCTCGTCGTTCTAGACGAACTTCTCGAACTTCTGGAGCAACTATGTAAGTGGCCGAGCTAGTTTCGAGAAACCCTCGACGAACCTACGGTAGTATCCAGCTAAACCCAAGAAACTACGGACCTCCTTCACGTTCTGAGGCAGTGCCCAGTCCAACACTGCCTTAACCTTCTGTGGATCCACACGGACCCCCTCGGCTGAAATCACGTGACCTACAAACATCACTTACTTCATCCAGAACTCATATTTCGAGAACTTTGCATAGAGTTGCTCGGTCCTCAAAATGTCTAACACTACTCGCAAATGATGTGCGTGTTCCTCCTCGTTCCTCGAATAAATAAGGATATCGTCAATGAAGACGACGACACACTTATCCAAATACTCAATAAAGACTTTGTTCATCAACTACATGAACACCGCCGGCGCATTAGTTAACCCGAAAGGCATAACTACAAACTCATCGTGTCCGTATCTCGTCCGAAATGCTGTTCTCGACACGTCGGACTCCTTCACCCGAATCTGATAGTACCCCGATCTCAAGTCAATCTTCGAGAATACTGCAGCTCCTGCAACTGATCAAACAAGTCATCAATCCTCGACAGAGGATACTTGTTCTTGATGGTCACCTTGTTTAGCTCGCAATAGTCGATACACAAGCGCAGTGAACCATCCTTTTTCCGAACAAACAAAACCGGTGTGCCCCAAGGCGAAGAGCTCGGTCGAATATACCCCGACTCAAGAAGCTCACTCAAGTGTTTCTTTAACTCAGCCATCTCTGAAGGTGCCATGCAATACGACGCCTTCGAAATCGGAGCCGCACCCGGCTCTAACTCGATAGCAAACTCTACCTCACGGTCCGACGATAATCCCGGTAACTCGTCAGGAAAGACGTCAGGAAACTCACTAACAACTGGAATCGATGAAATCTCGACTCCACCACTCTCCGCCTTCAAGGCGTAGAACTAATAACTAGTACACCCCTTCCGCAGGAGTCTCATGGCCTTCAAAGCGTTAATAAAGTACTTCTGGTTTCCCCTCTTTCGCCCTGCGAAAGAGTGCTCGGTGCCATCCTCGGCTAACATAGTGATGATTCTCATACGGTAGTTCATGATCGCACCATGCCGCTCGAGCTAATCATCCCCGAGAATTAAATCCTCACCCTCAATTCTCACAACAATGAGATTAGAGAGCCAAGCCCTCTCACAAATAATCGCAGAACAGTCTCGAACCTCCTGATCACCAACGATCCTATCATCGCTAGGAATCTTAACGATGAAAGGCTCACAAGGTGTCAAACAGTCGAGACTCAAACGGCGCACACACTCCAGAGATATGAACGAATGCATAGCTCCAGAATCGAAAAGCACACTGACAGGATGAGAATGAAGATGAACGGTACCTGTCGCCACAGTAGCTGCTGGATCATCGGCCCTCCTCATCTCATAGACACGTGGGTGGGTAGAGCCGACACTGGAAGCTCCTCCTCTAGCGGGCTAACCCCGACCTCTCCCTCGGATGGCACTCGATGGAGACTGCAGAGCAAACGATCCCTGGTTTACACTTGGCTCCCTAGGCACTGGATGAGAAGAATGGGCACCGCGAATATGTCTGATCTGTTCACAAAAGGAATCCTTGTGGCCCGACTGACCACAAGTATGACAAGTCAACTGCGGATGAAGACACTCCCGGTTCTCATGGCCCGACATGCTACAATCAAAGCATATGAGTTCACGAATGGTGGTTCTAGTAGCACCTCGAGAACTACTAGAAAAATGATCCGAACCACCTGCAGGAACATTTGCAGACTGAGATTTCTACTGGCCTCCGCCCTTGTGACCAGAAAAGTTTCCGACGGACTTCTGCTTCTTGCTCTCACGAGCCGCTTCGCTGGCCGTCACCGAGATATCATACGCAAGAGCTCTACTCTGATAATCCTTCAAAGTGGTGCAGACAAGCCCAGACATATAGTCTCGAATTGACAGTTTCATCCGTCTGGAAAAGTTAAAAATTTTGTCGCTCTCCTCGATAACTTGGGTCTTCACGTAGCCCAACTCCTTGTTGAAATCGGCAATAGCTTGAGAAACAGGAATATCCCGAGGCTGAGTATCATAAAAGGCATGAACTCGAGCATGTCTAACTGCCACGGGCAATATTCGGTCTCCATTAGGTCCTTGAATTCCGCCCATGAAGCAACGTGGTCCTTAGGCCCAACAGCATCCCACCAGTCAGTAGCGTCCCCAGTGAGAAAGTACTGGGCAATAGGGACCTTGTGGTCCTCGAGACAGTTGGAGGCAACAAAGACTTTAGATATCTCCTTGATCCACCCCTCCCAGCCGATCGGGTTTGAAGCTCCCGAAAACTGAGGAGGTTGCATCTTGATAACATCCTGAAGCCAACGATCCGCTCCGCCCCGATTAGCATGGGCCGGATTCGGGTTCTGAACTGCCTGAGCTATCGCCGCCATTTGGTTCACCATTTGTTTCATAACAGCCGCAACACCAAGGTCGGTGCCATCTTGAGAAGAATCATGGCTATGACGGTCACCGGTGTTGTCGGCTCCCGAAGAATGCGACGTGGCCGCCCCACCAGCTGCCCCACGTCCCCGGACGCGTCCACAGCCACGACCACGGCCTCTTCCAGCATCTATACTGGTGTTAAGAGGTGGAAAAAAGCAACTCGATGTTAAATAAGAGAGGAAAAACAACCACAGTTCAAGAAACGGAAATATGGTACGAGAAAACAAGGAATAGAGTAAGGAATACTTACGAACACTGGAAGTACCGAGACGCTGGCAGCGGTGTGACAATGTGCAAAACAAAACACGACTAGACCCAAATAACCGACAAGCCTAGGTATCCATAAACCTAGGGCTCCGATACCATTTTTTGTAACACCCCGAGATATCTGAAGTTTATTACAGCTCCGTGGACCCCTACGTGGGACCCACCAGGCTAAAACAAGAAAACACCACTCGTCTAACCATCTCGGTTAGCGAGGAAACATACATTAACAATACCACATATAACAACACGCCCGGTGCAACCGGCGTAATAAACATCAACCGACAAATATAGTAACTTCAACGAATAACAATCACAATTCGAAGGGAAAAGCCTAAGTACTCGCAAGTACAATCTATAAGTTTAAAAGTAAACAACAACCATGACGAAAGAAACAATGGAAGTAATAGGACTCAAATGCACATGTCAACGACCCTGACTAGCATCCTCGTACTGTCCCAGTGCCTGCTCATCTGGCTGAACATAACCTAAAATCCATAAAAAGAATTTCCCCAAAACGGGTCCCCAAATGGGTTAGCAATTATGCTAGTACAAGAAATCAAGGCAAACCAATCGCTTACACATTTCATAGTACAATGCATCAAATTCATTTCAAAACTAAAACCAGACATGTCTTTTCCGGAAACAAACAGTCAATCAATTTTCCTTGGGAACAGGGCTATACCATTGATCCCGCTCGAGGCCTATAAGGACCCTCCTGAGCTGGCCATATCATAAAACAAATCACGCACGCGCATCGCCTTGGGAACAGGGCTATACCATTGATCCCACTCGAGGCCTCTAAGGACCCTCCCGAGCTGGCTAGCGAAACAAACTCGTGAATCCAGGGCTATACCATTGGATTCCCTAGAGGCCCCGTCGGACCCTCCCGAAGTGAGCAAAGCACACACAATATACATCACCATTTCATGTTAAGCATAAAGGTTTCAAAAATACTTGCCTTGAGCAATTGACGACACAACGAACGGAAAGGAAAATTACCGACGAACGCTAGGAACCGATAATCACGAACCTAATGATTCGAAGAATACAATCACAACCATTTCTAAACGAATACGGAATTTAAATACTCCCAAAAACCCGCCTACAATTCATGTATATTCGTATAAAAGTAACAACGAGGGCGGACCACAACCAAACCCTCTCGAAAACACAACAACTATGAAATATACCATGAATCCGTAGGGAAACAAAGAATATCAATAAGATTAATCACATTCATCATGAATTAATCAACCATACGGAGGGGAGAGGAGGAGAAGTGAAAAATGACTGAAATCGGTCAACTCCTGGGTATATAAACCCAGGCCGAGTTACGTACGTTAGCCACAGGTAGCTAACGTATGTTAGCAGGTTAACGTATGTAAGCCCTCCCATCTTACGTACGTAATGCAATGGGCAGGACCTCCTGTCCGATTTCCTACATACCATTACGTAGGTTGTACGGTTAACGTACGTAATGTCCCTTCCTGAGGCTGACAGGCCGCTACCAACAGGCAAGAAAAGAACCGAAAAAAATCGAAATGCAACGGTGAACAAAACACGAGGGTACAAACGTAAAGGATTCGAGGCGACGAACCTAAGTGTTGAAGGAAAACATATTCCCGACTACTTGAAGGTTCGGAAAACAACAAACGTAATTACTCCAAAACTTTGGGAAATTACAAAACAGCCCAAAACATCCAAAATATACGATACACGGTCGAAACACCAAACAAAAGCTTACAACACGCATAATAACATGAGATCTTCGGCAACCCCGAAACGGCGGTTCCGAACAACGAATTACGAGAATATATGAAATAGCGACGAAAATGACATAAAACGCGGAATCGAGTAAAACAAGTCCGAAACAAGCTCGAACGACAAGAAGTCCAATATTAAATATTCTCGAAATGTCAATACGGTTACAAGCGAGTTGCTAAAAATGAAAATACACCAAAAATGATAATATCGAGAAAAAAGAAAAATGCGGATATTACACAATTAAACTCACATTCCACGTCCTCATGAACCGGATTTATTCATAGAGTACTCTTTATGGATTGGCATTCATTGAGGCGTCCCCCAATGATGACTATAATCCATAATCACATGAGACAAATGAGTTCATTTGGTCAGATGATCAAGTTTTTTTTTTTAAAAAAAAAAACATCCAGTGTGGACGGGGGGTTGAGGCGGGACCCACCAACCTGTAGATAAGAAAAAATCAAGAAATACAAAGTATCAGCCTCGAATTATGACCAAAAATAGGCCATAATTTGGGTCCAAATATCGAAGAAATCTACGGCCTGCTAAAGAAATACAAAGTGCACCATAAATTGTGGGCTAATGTACGGACCCGTAGACCAAAATAACTCAACTCCGAATTATGACCAAAAATGGTCCATAATCCGGAACCTAAAATATAAAGTGCCTACGGCCCGCTAGATCAGTACAAGGTGCACCACTAAAACTGTGGGCTAATGTGCGGACCAATAGGCAACCAAGCAATCGATAAAAAATAAAACCTATCTAAATCTAAATGACGGATAACCAAGCTGATCCATCCGTATAAGGGAGAGGAGAAACGGAGGAGTATTATCGTAAGTATAAGTCTGAATGCCGAGGGACGACATGCAGAGCTCAGAAAGATAGTCGGCCGGCCTGTTGCCCTCCCGAAAAATATGAGTGACTCTGAACTGAATATCTCTGAGAATGTGTCGGATACGCATAAGAGTGTGACGAACCTGCCAAGATCCCCGATGGCCAGATGATAGCAGGGTCACCACAGGAGCAGCATCAAACTCAATCCAAACATGTCTCGATCTTTGGGAAGCTAGAATCAATCCAATCGCCAATGCCTGGACCTGTGCATCAAAACTCGAAGAGGCCTGAAAAGAGGAATGGAAAGCAAGAAGGAGCTCTCCGCGATGATCTCTAATCAGACCTCCCCCACCCGCGATGATCAAGTTTCATGTACCAAACTCGCATTATTCTTACCGAGAGTATTTATCGAACCAAGTGGCATCTCAATACTCTATGAGATCCACGGCCTAGTAAAACCATCTACCACAATTTATGGTGTTACCATATCACCATTTATAGGTGACGAATGTCCATGACTGGACACAATCCTTGCAGACATGTTTGCAACATGTATTTAATCTTGTCACTTTAGGGAACTTGGTGAGGCACAGTAGGGACAAACTACGATAATTCCAAGTCGTTCTACTCGAACATGATTGTTCGCATCTCCCCCTAACGACGGGAAGACTGGCTCATCAAAGTGACATACGAGATAGTCTGCGAAGGTATATTTTAAGCGGACTATGAGTGAAAGCGCATATGATATTCATCATTTATAACCCATCATAATACGTTGTGGTGACGCATTTTGGCACATGAACATGTGGACGATAAAGGTTTTTCATTGTTAACGCAATCCAGTTAATAAAATGCACACTGTTACACTCGTAACTAAGCATTTGAATGATGATAGCTATAGGTGAATATGACATGTTGACCTATACTACATAACCGTAGCTACTGGTCTTAAGAATCTAACAAAACCGCCACCATGCACCACCAGGATCGAACATAAAGAAACGATTGAACCGATGATAGTCCGTTGGTTTTATCGAACCTATAGTGCTTTCTTGAAGAGTTCACTTCTTTCACCAGCCCCGAACACCTCAAAATTTCATGAGCATGTATAAACGAGTGTTAGGGTCCCAAAACCATCAATCTTGTGGTCAGAAACCGGTCGAAAAGACATCGAACTGTTTGTTGGAACATCTCGTGGTATGTGAACACTTCATTTAAGTGGTTCACCTCCTTCCAAGTATCCAAATTGCACCAAAATTTGTGAGAAGCTAGCCTTGGATGTTTGGAAGTACTTGTAAAAATCTCTCTTTAAGACTTGTTCTAAAAGTGGGTGAACCGACCTTTACAATGACTAGTCCGCAAGTTGGACAACCATAAAACTCAGGTTTCATCAGCTTATCAATCATTGTCAAAGGAACCACATAACATATAAATGTTATCACTTGAGTACGACCATTTGTGAACACAATCATAGCATTATAAGTCGCCCCGGCTAATACTTATGATCATGTATATATAAAGACTCGGTGAAAAGGGAGGACTCAGCACCATGCTTATGCGAGTCGCTATATTATTCTCTTTAGCATATGAGTGTAAGATCTGGATTTATTATTGTGTATTTCATCTGTATTTGAACCCTGTATTATTCGGAGTTGTGATCTCGATAATTGGAGTATGATATTTCTCACATTTGTATCCTTGTACATAAGTATAACATCATGCAAAATTTCTCATGCAAACTCGTGATAGTGCACGCTAAGAATGTAGCTTAACGTGCGTTATCAGGCTACAACTAGCACACGCTACGAATGAAGAATTTGTGTGCGCTAGATAGTTAATTATTGAGCTAGATGGCTAGCACATGCGCCAGCCGGACGTGGGTCCGGATAAGATTCCCGCGGGCGGAACCAGACAGTTTTGGAGTCAACTCTTATTTAGCGTGCGCTAAAGGAAGTAGGGTAGCGTGCGCTAACCAGCTTATGTGCAGAAACTTTATTTAAAGGACAACACTCCAGTTCTTCTTGTTCTCTTCACTCGTCCTCATTACTTGATAGTCCAGAGAGCCTATTATCCTCCTTAAACACACTTAGAACACATCTACCTGATCATTGGAGATCGAATGTCACTTGTGTTTTGATCATTGAAGTGGGGAAACACCTTGGATTGGCATACAAACAACCGGAGCTGGATTCTACCTTTTTGGCTCAGTGCTATCTTCATTTTAAGGTATGTTAGTTCTTTCTCCAATCTTAGATTCGTGTTCTGAAGAGTTAGATGAATCATGCTATCAAGATATTGAGTGCCATTGATGAATTATTCAACAAACATCATGTTTAGAAGTGGGAATGATTATGCTTATAATATCATTGTTGAAACATCGTAGTTAGAATTGTTAGTTCACCTTCAAGATGAAGTCTGAATGTATAAATGACAATGGAATCTAGTGCATCAACTTAAGTTCACAAACTTCGCATGAGAATGATAATCGAGTTGGATATAAGAGTGTGATGATATTCTTTTCCTTGAATTCAAAGATGTTCGAATCCATAAGATCATTCATGAGTTTATGAACATGACATGTAGATGGATAACGTACGTTAATCACTGAGGAGTTCGTAAATTTCATCACCGATTATAATGGTCTACTGCCCAATAGTGAAACTGCCATGCACGATTAGCGTACGCTAAGCTATGCAGATTAACGTACGCTATCGGGCAAAGTTTAGCGTACACTATGTTTGGTTCGTAGCGTACGTTAGGCCATCAGTCGAGTCAGTCGGATGACCAGTGAGGACTGTTGATACATAGTTGGCGTACGCTAGGCTTCGATTGTTTACGTGCGCTAACGAGCAGGCTTAACACACGCTACGTAGAATACGTAGCGTACGCTAAGCAGTTCAGGCAGATTACATTTTATGAACATTCGGCCGTAAATTAGATTGTTATACATTCGTACGACGTGAGATAAATTCTATATTATTCCTTTTGTTAAGGTTCGAGCTTGCTATGTGATTGATCGGAGGGGCGACCTTCGAGCGTTTCGTTTTTCGTGGAAGTAGTATTCTTGTTTTCGAATCGAGGCAAGTACCTTAATTGTTTTATGTATTGAGGTTATACATATTGTTGTACATGTATGTCGTTGTTGTATGTCCACCTCGTGTTGGTCCGACGGGATCATCGGGGGATCTATGCTAGCGTGCACTGGATCATCAGATGGGTTTTTCCACCTCGGGTTGGTTTAACGGAATCATCGGGGGGTCTAGGCAGTGAACACTGGATCATTGGAATTACCATGTGTATATTGTGATATCATGTTGTGATTATCATGTGTGTATGTTATTATTGAGTTTCTCGTAGGAGAAGACTCGTTGGTTCTTTTGTCATTTATGTTATTATTATTCTTCGTGAGATGTTGAATAATATGTTATGGTACTTGTACTAGCAATCGTTGTGCTAACCCCTTCGGGGGTGAATATTTGTTTATGTTCAGGATCCAGGAGAGCAGGGAAACAACCACTGGAGTTGCATGACGGTGAGGGTGCAGAGTGATGTTCCGGCCGGGTTTATTTGTCTGTTATTTGTACCATTTTAATAAGTACTCGAGTACGTAGTCATTTATGATGATTTTTGGATTTGGTGATGTATTAATATTTTTCCGTTGAACATTCGTATTTTCAGTATTGGTCAGAACTGTTGTATCTTATTTCTGTTATTTTCATACGTTGATACCTGTTAATGTCCTTTTAGTTCTTCAGCCTTGTAAATTATCATGTAAAGGATTTACGGCGCTGTAATATTCCTAAATATCTCGGGGGTATTACAGAATATTGTATCGGAGCTAAGATTATGGATATCTTGTCCATTGGGTTAAAATAGGGGTCGTATACGTCTTTTGAGGTAACCGACCGCGAAATAACATCACTGTACTGCCTACGTCTTCGTGCGAACGGTGGTTGTAAGTTCCTAAACTCTATCTCGCCCTTTACATGTTGTATCTCTTTATACTTGAACATTAGAACGATATTGTTTCCTGTATATTGAGTGTTTATGCTTACAGTATGTTGAGAGGTGGACGTGGACGTGGTCGCGGTCGCGGATGAAGAAATGCAGAAAGAGAAGCTTCGCCTTCTAATCAGGTCAGCCATAGCTCGGCGAGCCACAAAGATCTATTAATAATGAACTGTAACCTGCTGTTCCCGAAATCCTTCGTCAGGTGGTGAACCAGATGACTCAGTTCGCCCAGGTCGTGGACCGAATGCAGGTGGCAGTGGGATTACAGCAGGGAGATAGACAGCAAGGGATCCCAAACATGGGAAATCGAGGTGACCGATGGCTGCAAGAGGTGGTGAAGATGCAACCACCCAAATTTGACGGCTTTTCTGAGACTCCCACATGGGACCATTGGTTGAAGGAATTGGAGAAAATTTTTGCCGGAATTAATTGCCCAGATGACCGAAGAGCTTCTATTGCTCAGTACTTTCTGATAGGGGAAGCATCTGAGTGGTGGGAAGCCATCCGGCCTGCAGATCATGATGTTGACTGGACAGAATTTAAATTGATGATGGAAGCTCAGTACTGCCCTCGTCCTATGAGGGAAGCCAAAGTTCGGGAGTTTTTCTCCGCACATCAATCAGATGAACCCGTATCCCAGACAATTAAGACGTTTAACCAGCAGCTGGCATTTGTTCGACATCTGGTTAGAACAGATGCAGAAATGATGATCCATTTTGATATGAGGATGAAACCAAAACTCCAGAGGTACATGCCCGGTTTTGAATGTACCACTCTCCGTCAATACCAGGATAAGACATTGGCGTATGAGATCCAAGAAGCAGAAAGTCTCCAGTCATCTTTTCATTCTTTCAAGAAACCTCCGCACCCATCTAGGAGCGGAAAGAACTTCGGAGTAGCATCAACCATGACAGATGTCACCAGGAAATGCTTTAACTGTGCCCAGATAGGGCACTATCGACGGAATTGCCCCCTACATGTCGTGACTTGTTTTGATTGTAGACGAGAGGGACATCGTGCGGTGTTCTGTGAATATGCTGCAAAGTCTTTTTGAGCCCGTACACCGCAGCTAGTTCAGAAGGAAGCTAGTATCCAATAGACGCAACAAAGTGTACAGATGCCTCAGAATTTTGGCTGCGGACGAGGCACAGGACAGTGGGACCGAAAGGGTACATCGAGTGTTGGATCTGTTCCCTAACGTCTGTACGAGATGAGGAGAACAGACGATCGGGATGCTGCTGTCGCATCAGGTACTGTTCAGATCCTTTCCTAGCCAGTTAGCATTTAATTCGATACAGGAGCTACGCATTCATTTATATCCTTATCTTGTGTAAATCGTTTGAATATTACTGGTTTTCATAATTGTGAACCTTATGTTGTTGGTTTACCGAGTGGCGAGAGGATTGTTGGAAACTTAGAAACTAGAGATTTCCCTGTATCATTTGGAGGTAGAGAGTGGCTCTCAAATCTGATTGTAATAGAAATGCAAGGAGACGATCTGATACTCGGAGACGATTGGCTTAATCGATATGGAGCTATTGTAAACTACCGAAGGAGGAATATCTCGCTGATCACTGACGATGGTTCCGAGATACTGTTTGAAGGATGGAAACCAGGAAGCTCAGGAAAGTTGATCATGGGGATGAAAGCTGCCAAATTGTTGAAATAGGGCTGTACCGGATACTGGTGCTATGCAATGAAGAAAGAAGAAGAAATTGTGGAAATTTCATCCATTCCTATTGTGAACGAATTTCCAGATGTATTTCCTGACGAGTTACCTGGACTACCTCCACGACGGGATGTAGAATTCACCATTAAGCTGGAACCCGGAGCCACACCAATTTTTAAGGCGCCGTATCGTATGACACCTACTGAGCTGTATAAACTGAAAAAGCAGCTGGAGGAGTTATTGGACAAAGGCTATATCCAGCCAAGCGTTTCACCCTAGGGAGCGCCAGTTATTTTTGTCCGAAAGAAGGATGAATCGCTTCGACTGTGTATTGACTATCAAGAGTTGAACAAAATGACGATTAAGAACAAGTATCCGTTGACACGGATTGATGATTTGTTTGATCAGTTGCAAGGAGCAACAATGTTTTCTAAAATCGATCTGAGATCAGGATACCATCAACTGAGGAATAACGAATTTGATGTTCCGAAATCAGCATTCAGAACTCGTTACGGACATTATGAGTTTGTAGTGATGCCGTTTGGTCTCACTAATGCACCTACCGTATTCATGCAATTGATGAACCGAGTGTTCATCGAATATTTGGATAAATTTGTGGTCGTGTTCATTGATGACATTCTGGTGTAATCTAAGAGCCCGGAAGAGCATGCACAGCATTTACGGATTGTGTTAGACCTATTGACAAATGAACAATTATACGCCAAACTCTCTAAGTGTGAATTCTGGCTAAAGGAAGTAATGTTCCTCGGTCATGTGGTATCAGCTGAAAGAGTCTGAGTAGATCCTCAGAAGATCGAAGCGGTTACGGATTGGAAGCCTTCAAAGAACGTGAAAGAAGTCTGGAGTTTCTTAGGACTTGTTGGGTATTATCGTCGGTTCGTGGAAGGGTTTTCTAAAATTTCCCACCCACTTACTCGACTACTGCAGAAAACACAAAAGTTTGAGTGGAACGAGTTGTGTCAGAATAACTTTGATGAATTGAAGAGGAGATTCACGACAGCACCGATTTTAACACTTCCACAGGGAACTAAAGGATTCATAGTTTACAGTGATGCTTCGAACCAAGGACTCGGATGTGTATTGATGCAGAATCATAAGGTGATCGCTTATGCATCACGACAGCTGAAACCTTATGAAGTGAATTACTCAACGCATGATTTGGAGCTAGCAGCAGTAGTTTTTGCTTTAAAATATGGAGGCATTACCTGTTCGGGACTCACTGTCAGATCTTTACAGATCACAAGAGTCTCAAATATATCTTCAGTCAAAAAGAGTTGAACATGCGACAAAGGAGATGGCTGGAACTTATTAAGGACTATGACTTGGATATTCTTTATCATCCAGGCAAAACAAATGTAGTGGCCGATGCACTTAGCCGCAAGCCTGTTTCTATCTAGATGCTGGAGACTCTGACCTCCCAGCTCAGCATTCAACGAGAGATGATTCGAAAAGGAATTGAAGTATGGTTACAAAGAGTCCAAGGACAACTGTGCGTGATGGAGATAATTTCATCGTTAACCGAAGAAATCAAATCCAAGCAGGCAGATGATCCTCTGATGATTCGGTTACGTGATGAAGTGATTAAGGGGAAGGCCCCAGGATTCGTAATTCATGATGATGGAGTTTTGAGATTTCAGAACTGACTCTGCATTCCCGATGTCGATGTTCTGAAACAGACGATTATGAAAGAAGCTCACAACTCGCCCTATTCTATCCACCCGGGCACCAGTAAGATGTACAAGGACTTAAAGCAGAATTTCTGGTGGGGCAACATGAAGAAAGATGTAGCGGACTATGTTTCGAAATGCTTGACATGTCAGCAGGTTAAGTTCGAGCATCAACGACCTGCCGGGATGTTGAAGCCACTCCCGATTCCTGAATGGAAGTGGGAGGACATATCGATGGACTTTATTACTAGTATGCCGAGAACCAAGACAGGAATGAACATGATTTGGGTGATAGTTGATCGTTTAACCAAATCAACTCATTTTCTAGGCATTAAGGACACGTGGGGACCAGAGAGGCTCGCACGAGTATTTATTTCAGAGATAGTCTGATTGCATGGTATGCCGAAGACCATTATTTCTGACCGAGACGGTCGCTTTGTATCGCATTTTTGGAAAATAGTTCATAAGGCCTTAGGGACCAAATTGAACTTCAGTACAGCTTATCATCCGCAGACTGACGGACAATCCAAGAGGACTATTCAAACGGTGGAAGATATGCTAAGGGCCTGTGCCTTAGATTGGTCAAACGATTGGAAAGTTCATCTACCGTTGATTAAATTTACCTCCAACAATAGTTGGCATGCTTCCATTAAGATGGCACCATTTGAGGCATTATACGGGAGGAGATGCAGATCGCCTCTATGTTGGGACGATTCATCAGACTTGATCGGGACAGAACCAGAGTTGGTCGTACAGACACGAGAAAAGATAGCCTTGATTCGTGAAAGGTCACATTGACCGCCAGTCGAAATCTTATGCGGACGTACGCCGTCGCCCATTGGAGTTCAGTACTGGAGACCATGTACTTTTAAAGGTTTCTCCTACTCGGGGAATCTTTTGTTTTGGAAGGAAAGGAAAGCTTAGTCCGAGATATATCGGGCCAATCGAGATCCTTGAGAGAGTTGGAGAGTTGGCATATAGATTGGAATTACCGCCGTCATTGAGCCATGTTCATAATGTGTTCCACGTATCCCAGTCACGGAGATATATACCGGATCCTAGTCATGTCATTGATTTCGGCGAGATTGAAGTCGCTCAGGATGGAATGTTTGAAGAAAGACCAGTCAAGATACTCGAGGGTCGAGTTAAGCAGTTGAGGAACAAACCAATTGTTTTGGTCAAAGTTCAGTGGTCACTCCACGGGGTGGAAGAAGCCACTTGGAAAACGGAAGATAGCATGAAGTCCAGATATCCAGAGTTATTTTCGTCTTGAGTTTCGGGACGAAACTCCTTTTTAGTAGAAGAGTATGTAATATCTGGATTTATTATTGTGTATTTCATCTGTATTTGAACCCTGTATTATTCGGAATTGTGATCTCGATAATTGGAGTATGATATTTCTCACATTTGTATCCTTGTACATAAGTATAACATCATGCAAAATTTCTCATGCAAACTCGTAATAGCGCACGCTAAGAATGTAGCTTAACGTGCGTTATCGGGCTACAACTAGCACACGCTACGAATGAAGAATTTGCATGCGCTAGACAGTTAATTATTGAGCTAGACGGCTAGCACTTGCGCCAGCCGGACGTGGGTCCGGATAAGATTCCCGCGGGCAGAACCGGACAGTTTTGGAGTCAACTCTTATTTAGCGTGCGCTAAAGGAAGTAGGGTAGCGCGCACTAACCAGCTTATGTGCAGAAACTTTATTTAAAGGACAACACTCCATTTCTTCTTGTTCCCTTCACTCGTCCTCATCACTTGATAGTCCAGAGAGCCTATTATCCTACTTAAACACACTTAGAACACATATACCTGATCATTGGAGATCAAATATCACTTGTGATTGATCATTGAAGTGGGGAAACACCTTGGATTGGCATACAAACAACTGGAGCTGGATTCTACCTTTTTGACTCAGTGATATCTTCATTTTAAGGTATGTTAATTCTTTCTCCAGCCTTAGATTCGTATTCTGAAGAGTTAGATAAATCATGCTATCAAGATATTGAGTGCCATTGATGAATTATTCAACAAACATCATGTTTAGAAGTGGGAATGATTATGCTTATAATATCATCGTTGAAACATCGTAGTTGGAATTGTTAGTTCACCTTCAAGATGAAGTCTGAATGTATAAATGACAATGGAATCTAGTGCATCAACTTGAGTTCACAAACTTCGCATGAGAATGATAATCGAGTTGGATATAAGAGTGTGATGATATTCTTTTCCTTGAATTCAAAGATGTTCGAATCCATAAGATCATTCATGAGATATGAACATGACATGTAGATGGATAACATACGTTAATCACTGAGGAGTTCGTAAATTTCATCACCGATTAGAACGGTCTGCTGCCCAGTAGTGAAACTGCCATGCACGATTAGTGTATGCTAAGCTATGCAGATTAACGTACGCTATCGGGCAAAGTTTAGCGTACGCTACGTTTGGTTCGTAGCGTACGTTAGGCCATCAAGTGAGTCAGTCGGATGACCAGTGAGGACTGTTGATACATAATTAGCGTACGCTAGGCTTCGATTGTTTACGTGCGCTAACGAGCAGGCTTAACGCACACTACGTAGAACACGTAGCGTACGCTAAGCAGTTCAGGCAGATTACGTTTTATAAACTTTCGGCCATAAATTGGATTGTTAGACATTCGTACGACGTGAGATAAATTCTATATTATTCCTTTTATTAAGGTTCGAGCTTCCTATGTGATTGATCGGAGGGGCAACCTTCGAGCGTTTCGTTTTTCGTGGAAGTAGTATTCTTGTCTTCGAATCGAGGCAAGTACCTTAATTGTTTTATGTATTGATGTTATACATATTGTTGTACATGTATGTCGTTGTTGTATGTCCACCTCGTGTTGGTCCGACGGGATCATCGGAGGATCTATGCTAGCGTGCGCTGGATCATCGGACGGGTTTTTCCACCTCGGGTTGATTTGACGGAATCATCGGGCGGTCTAGGCAGTGAAAGCTGGATCATTGGAATTACCATGTGTATGTTGTGATATCATGTTGTGATTATCATGTGTGTATGTTATTATTGAGTTTCTCGTATGAGAAGACTCGTTGGTTCTTTTGTCATTTATGTTGTTATTATTCTTCGTGAGATATTGAATAATATTTTATGGTACTTGTACTAGCAATCGTTGTGCTAACCCCTTCGGGGGTGAACATTTGTTTATGTTCAGGATCCAGGAGAGCAGGGAAACAACCATTGGAGTTGCATGACGGCGATGGTGCAGAGTGATGTTCCGGCCGGGTTTATTTGTCTGTTATTTGTATCGTTTTAATAAGTACTCGAGTACGTAGTCGTTTATGATGATTTGGATTTGGTGATGTATTAATATTTTTCCGTTGAACATTCGTATTTTCAGTATTGGTCAGAACTGTTGTATCTTATTTCCGTTATTTTCATACATTGGTACCTGTTAATGTCCTTTTAGTTCTTCAGCCTTGTAAATTCTTATGTAAAGGATTTACGGTGCTGTAATATTCCTGAATATCTCGGGGGTGTTACAATGAGGCTGTCATCTCCTAATCGTGCCAAAGAATAGGCTTAAATCAATGAACATGGATAAGAAGGATCATTGGGGGGGGGTCTTTGGCGTCACACATGCTTTATGAAAACAAAACGCGGATGACATAAATATCATCACTGGTCATGAGCTCTGCTCACGACTCCACCAACGTACTTTGGTGTCTTTAATACATCTAGCTTCTTTGTTCAAAGAAATTATGATGTCCATGGCAATAGCGTGGTGTATGGATCATCAAACTGTCCAAACTCCGGACTATTAAAGCCTAAATGTGTCAATGTCCCAATACATCTTTTGGTTACAAAAACCGATGCAAGCCGGACCATATTGACTCATGAATATTTTTCTTTTCACATATCCAATACAAGTGATGCATAAGATTTTATTTCTCACAAATCACAATGAGATGCTATGAATGATACACTTTGGCATATATATCATCGAGTCATAACATAGTTCCATTGTTACGGAACATATATGACTAGAAAATGCCATTCGGCATTCAATAACTTGAGCATTGTACCACTCATTAATTGTGATGACCTAGTCATCATAGTCACAATGGATAATAACACGAAATCCAAAAATATTGTGTTCCTTGGAAATAGCTTAATACGCACTCAATTTCGCTTGCAAAATTTTACAAACATGAGCATAGCGAACACTCCAACAATATAGAGATTTTATACCTGATATGATCAAAATGATTTATCATATTGAGTGCGTAACCTGGCAAGATTATATGCCTAAGGGGCAAAATCACGACACAAGCATGGTGTAAAACTACCATGCATACGCTCAACCTTCTTATAAGGGTGCGTATTTTGGGCTTCCCCAAGGAAACTGTTTTTCAACATTTGAAAGATGATAGTTTAGCGTACAACGCATACCAAAAATTGCATCATCTATGGCAAATTCGGCCAAAAATAGGTTGAAAAATATGTGTCATAAGACCACTTGCAAATTATAGATGGGATCCAAGTTGGTTGGGACAAAAGTTAGCACAATCGCTGGAAAACACAATTCCGCGCAGCTTGATCTTTGTTCACTAAAACAGCGATAACTCTCTTATTAGGAAGGCTATGGACGAACATTCAGATGTTCTGGAAACTAGACTTTCGTATCTTTCTATCAATAGGTTGTGAACTACACGGATCATTAAACTCAGATCACGGTGCATGTTTTAATTGGTTGCTTTAGTATTTCTCAAGTTTAGTGAGAAAACAAGATTGAGACCATATCTGTAATATCCGGATTTATTATTGTGTATTTCATCTGTATTCAAACCCTTTATTATTCGGATTTATGGTCTTGATAATTGGAGTATGATATTTCTCACATTGGTATCTTTGTACATAAGTATATCGTCATGCAAAATTGCTCATATAAACTCGTGATAGCGCACGCTAAGAATGAAGCTTAACGCGCGCTATCGGCTACAACTAACGCACGCTACGAATGTAGGATTTGCGTGCACTAGGAATCAATTATTGAGCTAGGCGGCTAGCACATGCGCCAGTCCGGACATGGGTCCGGATAAGATTCCCGCGGACGAACCTGGACAGATTTGGAGTCAACGCTTATTAGCGTGCGCTAAGGATGATATGTAGCGTGCGGTAATCAGCTATTGTGCAGAAACTTTATATAAAGGACATCACTCCATTTTCTTCTCATTTCCTTCGAGTAACCTTCATTCTTGAGAGACCAGAGAGCATATCATATTCCTTAGACACACTTAGAACACATCTACTTGATCATTGGCTATTGGATATTTCTTGTGATGGATCATTGAAGTGGAGTAGCACCTTGGAGTGGCATACAACCAACCGGAGTCGGATTCTACCTTTTTGGTTCAGTGATTTCATCATATTAAGGTATGTTAATTCTATATCTAGCTTTAGATTCGGGTTCTATAGAATAAGATGATCATGCTAGCAAGATATGGAGTTCCTTTGGTTAATTATTCAACAAACATCATGTTTAGAGGATTGGAATGTTTAGGCTTATGATATTGTCATTGGAACCTCGTAGTTCAAATCTTAGTACGTCAAATGATGAGAGGAACATTTTGAAGATGATTATCCGTATGAATCATGTTGTTATATTGATCATAAACTTGGAGATGATATCACTTTTGGTTATAAGGACTTAAGAAAGAATCATCTTAGATTGCATCCTTTCTTATAAACTGGAATTGTTAGTTTATCACCATGGTTAAATCGGGATGTAATGATGATAATGCGTCGACTTTAAGAACACCAAACTTCGCATGAGAATTGTAATCAAGATGGATTATGGTGTTGTGATGATAATACGTATTCTTGAATTCGAAGTTGTTGTATCCGTAAGATCATTCATAACCGTATGAGCCTGTTATGCATGGAGATAACTTATATTATCACTGAAGAAATTCATAAGTTTCATCACCGTTAGAACTAGTTTGCTGCCTAGTAGTGAACTGCCATGCACGGTTAGCGCACGCTAAGCTTTGTAGATTAATGTGCGCTATCGAGCATGAGTTAACGTACGCTATGTTCGGTACGTAACGTACGTTAGGACATCAGGCGAGTCAGTCGGCTGATCAGTGAGGTACTGACCGTGCATAGTTAGCGTACGCTAGGCTTCGTTGTTTGCGTGCTCTAACGAACAGACTTAACGCACGCTACGTATAATACTTAGCGTACGCTAAGAAGTTCAGGCAGATTGCGTTTTGTGAACTTTCGGCCGTAAATTGGATTGGTAAACATTCGTACGACGTGAGATAAATTCTATATTATTCCTTTTGTTAAGGTCCGAGCTTGTTACGTGATTGATTGAAGGGGCGACCTTCGAGTGTTTCGTTTTCGTGGAAGTATTGTTCTTGTCTTCGAATCGAGGCAAGTACCTTATTTGTTTTACGTATTGATGTTATACATATTGTCGTGCATCTATGTCGTTGTTGTATGTCCACCTCGTGTTGGTCCGACGGGATCATCGGGGGATCTATGCTAGCGTGCGCTGGATCATCGGACGGGTTTTTCCACCACGGGTTGGTCTGACGGGATCATCATGGGTTCTAGGCAGTGAACGCTGGATCGTCGGAATTACCATGTGTTTGTTATGATATCATGTTGTGATTATCAGTTGTGTATGTTATTTACGAGTTTCTCGCAGGAGAAGACTCGTTGGTATTTTGTCATTTACGTTATTATTATTCTTCGTGAGATGTTGAATAATATGTTGTGGTACTTGTACTAGCATCGTTGTGCTAACCCCTTCGGGGGTGAAGATTTCGTTTATGTTCAGGATCCATGAGAGCGGGGAAACAACCACTGGAGTTGCATGACGACGAGGGTGCAGAGCGATGTTCCGGTTGGGTTTATGTGTCTGTTGTTGGTTGGTTATTTCAATAAGTACTCGAGTACGTAGTCGTTTATGATGATTCGGATTTGGTGATGAATTAATACTTTTACGTTGAACATTCGTACTTTCAGTATTGGTCAAAACTCTTGTACCTTATTTCCGTTATTTTCATTCGTTGGTATCGGTTAATGTCTTTTTAGTTCTTCAGCCTTGTAAATTCTTATGTAAAGGATTTACGGCGCTGTAATATCCCTGAATATATCGGGGGTGTTACAGAATATGGTATTGGAGCTAAGATTATGGATATCTTGGCCATTGGGTTAAAATAGGGGTCATATACGTCTTTTGAGGTAACCGGCCGTGAATAACATCACTGTACTGCCTACGTCTTCATGCGAACGGTGGATTATGTTGAGAGGCGGACGTGGACGTGGTCGTGGTCGTGGACGTGGACGAAGGAATGCCGAAAGAGAAGCTTCGCCTTCTAATCAGGCTAGCCACAGTTCAGGCGAGCCACAGAGATCTATCAATAATGAACAGGAACCTGCTGTACCCGAAATCCTTCGTCAGGTGGTGAACCATATGACTCAGTTCGCCCAAGTCGTGGACTGAATGCAGGTGGCGGTGGGATTAGAGCAGGGAGAGAGACAGCAAGGGATCCCAGACATGGGAAATCGAGGTGACCGATGGCTGCAAGAGGTGGCGAAGATGCAACCACCCAAATTCGACGGTATTTCTGAGACTCCCACCTGGGACCATTGGTTGAAGGAACTGGAGAAAATCTTTGCCGGAATTAATTTCCCAGACGACCAGAGAGCCTCTATCGCCCAATACTTTCTGATAGGGGAATCGTCCGAATGGTGGGAAGCCATCCGGCCTGTAGACTATGATGCTGATTGGACAGTGTTTAAATTGATGATGGAAGCTTAGTACTGCCCTCGTCCTGTGAGGGAAGCCAAGGTTCGGGAGTTTTTCTCCGCTCAGCCTTCATATGTGCCAGTATCTCAGGCAATTAAGATGTTTAACCAACAGCTGGCATTTGTTCGACATCTAGTCAGAACAGATGCTGAAATGATGATCCATTTTGATATGAGAATGAAACCAGAAATCCAGAGGTACATGTCCGGTTTTGAATGTACCACTCTCCGCCAATACCAGGACAAAGCATTGGCATACGAAATCAAGGAAGCAGCAATGGAGAAATTTACGGAATCCAAGAAGCAGAAAGTCTCTGGTACTTTTACAGAGCACAAGAGCAGCGGGCCCCGCAAGGCCCAGTCATCCTTTCATTCTTTCAAGAGACATCCGCACCCAGTTAGGAACAGAAAGAACTTCAGAGCAGCATCTACCATGACTGATGTCACCAGGAAATGCTTTAACTGCGCCCAGACGGGGCACTATCAACGGAATTGCCCCTACTTGCCGTGACTTGTTTTGATTATGATCGAGAGGGACATCGTGCGGTGTTCTATGAAGAGGCTGCAAAATCTTTTAGAGCCCGTACACCATAGCCAGTCCAGAAGGAAGCCAGTATCCAACAGACGCAGCAAAGTGTTCAAATGCCTCAGAATTTTGGCCGCGGGCGAGGAAGAGGACAGTGGGACCGAAAGGGCACATCCAGTGCCGAATATGTTCCCCCACGTCTGTACGAGATGAGGAGAACAGGCGATCAGGATGCTGCTATCGCATCAGGTACTGTTCAGATCCTTTCCCAACCAGTTAGCGTTTTATTCGATACAGGAGCTACGCATTCATTTATATCCTTATCTTGTGTAAATCGTTTGAATGTTTCTGGTTTTCATAATTGTGAACCTTATGTTGTTGGTTTACCGAGTGGAGAGAGAATTGTTGGAAAGTTAGAAACTAGGGATTTTCCTGTATCATTTGGAGGCAGGGAGTGGCTCTCAAATCTGATTGTATTAGAAATGCAAGGAGACGACCTGATACTCGGAGACGATTGGCTTAATCGATATGGAGCTATTGTAAACTACCGAAGGAGGAATATCTCGCTGATCGCTGATGATGGCTCCAAAATACTGTTTGAGGGATGGAAATGAGGAAGCTCAGGAAAGTTGATCAAGGCGATGAAAGCTGCCAAATTATTGAAACAGTGCTGTACCGGATACTGGTGCTATGCAATGAAGAAAGAAGACGAAATTGTGGAACTTTCATCCATTCCTATTGTGAACAAATTTCCAGATGTATTTCCCGACGAGTTACCTGGACTACCTCCACGATGGGATGTGGAATTCACCATTGAGCTGGAACCCGGAGCTACACCAATTTCTAAGGCGCCGTATCGTATGGAACCTACTGAGATGTATGAACTGAAAAAGCAGCTGGAGGAGTTACTGGACAAAGGCTATATCCAGCCAAGCATTTCGCCCTGGGGAGCGCCAGTTCTTTTTGTCCGGAAGAAGGATGGATCGATTCGATTGTGTATTGACTATCGAGAGCTAAACAAGATGACGATTAAGAACAAGTATCCGTTGCCACAAATTGATGATTTGTTTGACTAGTTGCAAGGAGCAACAATATTTTCAAAAATCTATCTGAGATCAGGATACCATCAGCTGAGAATTAAGGAATCTGATGTCCCAAAGTCAGCATTCAGAACTCGTTACGGACACTATGAGTTTGTAGTGATGCCGTTTGGTCTCACTAATGCACCTACTGTATTCATGCAATTGATGAACCGAGTGTTCATCGAATATTTGGATAAATTTGTGGTCGTGTTCATTGATGACATTCTGGTGTATTCTAAGAGCCCGGAAGAGCATGCACAGCATTTACGGATTGTGTTAGACCTGTTGAGGAATGAACAATTGTACACCAAACTTTCTAAGTGTGAATTCTGGCTAAAGGAAGTAATGTTCCTCGGTCATGTGGTATCAGCTGAATGAGTCCGAGTAGATCCTCAGAAGATTGAAGCGGTTATGGATTGGAAGCCTCTAAAGAACGTGAAAGAAGTCCGAAGTTTCTTAGGACTTGCTGGGTATTATCGTCGGTTCGTGGAAGGGTTTTCAAAAATTTCCCGCCCGCTTACTCGACTACTGCAGAAAACACAAAAGTTTGAGTGGAACGAGTTGTGTCAGATTAGCTTTGATGAATTGAAGAAGATATTGACGATGGCACCGATTTTATCACTCCCACATGGAACTGGAGGATTTATAGTTTACAGTGATGCTTCGAACCAAGGACTAGGATGTGTATTGATGCAGAATGATAAGGTGATCGCTTATGCATCACGACAGCTGAAACCTTATGAAGTGAATTACCCAACGCATGATTTGGAGCTAGCGGCAGTAGTTTTTGCTTTGAAAATCTGGAGGCATTACCTATACGGGACTCACTGTCAGATCTTTACGGATCACAAGAGTCTCAAATACATCTTCAGTCAGAAAGAGTTGAACATGCGGCAAAGAAGATGGTTAGAGATGATTAAGGACTACGACTTGGAGATTTTGTATCATCTAGGCAAAGCGAATATAGTGGCAGATGCACTTAGCCGCAAGCCTGTTTCTATTCAGATGCTGGAGACTCTGATCTCCCAACTTAACCTTCAACGAGAGATGATTCGCGAAGGAATTGAAGTATGGTTACAAAGAGTCCAAGGACAACTGTGCGTGATGGAAATAACTTCATCATTAATCGAAGAAATCAAATCTATGCAGACAGATGATCCTCTGATGATTCGATTACGTGATGAAGTGACCAAGGGGAAGGCCCCTGGATTCGTAATTCATGATGATGGAGTTTTGAGATTTCAGAACCGACTCTGCGTTCCTGATGTCGATGTTCTGAAACAGACGATTATGAAGGAAGCTCACAGCTCAACCTATTCTATCCACCCGGGCACCAGTAAGATGTATACGGACTTGAAGCAGAATTTCTGGTGGGGCAACATGAAGTAAGATGTAGCGGATTATGTTTCGAAATGCTTGACTTGTCAGCAGGTTAAGATCGAGCATCAACGACCTGCCGGAATGTTGAAGCCGCTCCCGATTCCTGAATGGAAGTGGGAGGATATATCCATGGACTTCATCACTAATATGCCGAGAACCAAGACAGGAATGAACATGATTTGGGTGATAGTTGATCGTTTAACCAAATCGGCTCATTTTCTAGGCATTAAAGACACGTGGGGACCAGAGAGGTTGGCACGAGTATTTATTTCGGAGATAGTTTGATTGCATGGTACGCCGAAGACCATTATTTCTGATCGAGACGGCCGTTTTGTGTCTCACTTTTGGAAAGCAATTCATAAGGCCTTGGGGACCGAATTGAACTTGACCTGATTTATCACCCAGGTGACGGACAATCCGAGAGGACCATCCAAACGGTGGAAGACATGCTAAGGGCCTGTGCCTTAGACTGGTCAAACGATTGGGAAGTTCATCTACCGTTGATTGAATTTACATACAACAATAGTTGGCATGCTTCCATTAAGATGGCACCGTTTGAGGAATTATACGAGAGGAGATGCAGATTGCCCCTATGTTGGGATGATTCATCAGACTTGATCGGGACAGAACCAGAGTTGATTGTACAGACTCGAGAGAAGATAGCCTTGGTTCGTGAAAGGTTGTTGACCGCCCAGAGTCGACAAAAATCTTATGCAGACGTACGTCGTCGCCCATTAAAGTTCAATACTGGGGACCACGTACTTTTAATGGTTTCTCCTACTCGGGGAATCTTCCGTTTTGGAAGGAAGGGAAAGCTGAGTCCGAGATATATCGAACCATTCGAGATCCTTGAGAAGGTTGGAGAGTTGGCATACAGATTGGCATTGTCGCCGCCGTTGATCCATGTTCGTAACGTGTTCCACGTATCCCAGTTACGAAGATATATACCAGATCCTAGTCATGTCATTGATTTCGGGGAGATCGAAGTCGCTCAGGATGGGACGTTTGAAGAAAGACCGGTCAGAATACTCGAGAGTCGAGTTAAGCAGTTAAGAAACAAACCAATCGCTTTGGTCAAAGTTCAGTGGTCACGCCACGGAGTGGAAGAAGCTACTTGGGAAACAGAAGATAGCATGAAGTCCAGATATCCAGAGTTATTTTCGTCTTGAGTTTCGGGACGAAACTCCTTTTTAGTAGGAGAGTATGTAATATCCGGATTTATTATTGTGTATTTCATCTGTATTCGAACCCTGTATTATTCGGATTTGTGGTCTTGATAATTGGAGTATGATATTTCTCACATTGGTAGCTTTGTACATAAGTATATCGTCATGAAAAATTGCTCATGCAAACTCGTGATAGCGCACGCTAAGAATGAAGCTTAACGCGCGCTGTCGGCTATAACTAGCGCACGCTACGAATGTAGGATTTGCGTGCGCTAGGAATCAATTATTGAGCTAGGCGGCTAGCACATGCACCAGCCGGGACATGGGTCCGGATTAGATTTCCGCGGACGAACCTGGACAGATTTGGAGTCAACGCTTATTAGTGTGCGCTAAGGATGATATGTAGCGTGCGCTAATCAGCTATTGTGCAGAAACTTTATATAAAGGACATCACTCCATTTTCTTCTCATTTCCTTCGAGTAACCTTCGTTCTTGAGAGACCAGAGAGCATATCATCTTCCTTAGACACACTTAGAACACATCTACCTGATCATTGGCTATTGGATATTTCTTGTGATGGATCATTGAAGTGGAGTAGCACCTTGGAGTGGCATACAACCAACCAGAGTCGGATTATACCTTTTTGGTTCAGTGATTTCGTCATATTAATCTCTAGCCTTAGATTCGGGTTCTATAGAATAAGATGATCATGCTAGCAATATATGGAGTTCCTTTGGTGAATTATTTAACAAACATCATGTTTATAGGATTGGAATGTTTAGGCTTATGATATTGTCGTTGGAACCTCGTAGTTGGAATCTTAGTACATTAAATGATGAGAGGAACATTCTGAAGATGATTATCCGTATGAATCATGTTGTTATATTGATCATAAACTTGGAGATGATATCACTTTTGGTTATAAGGACTTGAGAAAGAATCATCTTAGATTGCATCCTTTCTTATAAACTGGAATTGTTAGTTTATCTCCATGGTTAAATCGGGATGTAATGATGATAAAGCGTCGACTTTAAGAACACCAAACTTCGTATGAGAATTGTAATCAAGATGGATTATGGTGTTGTGATGATAATACGTATTCTTGAATTCGAAGTTGTTGTATCCGTAAGATCATTCATAACCATATGAGCATGTTATGCATGGAGATAACTTATATTATCATTGAAGAAATTCATAAGTTTCATCACCGTTAGAACTAGTCTGCTGCCCAGTAGTGAACTGCCATGCACGGTTTGTAACACCCCAAGACATTCAGGGCATATTACAGCGTCGCGGACCCCACACTGTGGAATCCACCAGCTAACGTAACAACAAGACATTCATCAACGACAAACAATCATCAATAAAACGACAATTCAATTAAAAGACTACAACCCGACAAATAGAATCCAACATCAATCCATTTCCCAAAACGGGAACACAACATTAACAATTTTGAAAAGGAAGTACTCGAGTACTTAAACCAGTTTTATAATACAGAAACCCCAAAACAAGACATCAGAAATAATTGACAGAACTGAACACCAACAATTGACTACTGAACAGTATCATGCTTGCCCATCATCCTCATATGGCTCAAGTGCTTGTTTGTCCCCACGATCGATACCTAAAATACAAAAAGTATTTCCCCCATTTAAGGGGTTAGCGACAACTGCTAGTGCAAGTACAATCCATTTGAACTACATTCTAATCAGATGAATATATGCGCCAAATATCATTTTAGAAAACATTTTATATTCCGGAATATTTACAACGTACAATCACAAAACACATTATCTCCAACAAATCACAATTCAAAGTTAACCGTCGGTACGAGACTCACAGCCACCGTACCCCGCAGAGCCCCATCGGACATCCCTGGGTAGCTAACCACAGTTTGCGATACGCACACTCACGGCACTACGTATCCCTAGAGGTCCCGTCGGACCGTCCCTAGGTGAACATACACATATCCATCCACAACAACCACGATAAAGCCATAATTCAAATACTAGAACATGTAAATAAATGTAAAGTGCTTGCCTCTGAGACATTCTTGAAGAAACGGAAGTGAAACACGACTACGAACGGTCCGGGTGGAAAATGACGGTTCCTAAACGAAGGATCAACATAGTTCAGTCCCAACGGACAACAATACTCTATTGGAATACACCCATAACCCCGATTACAATTCATGACAAAAACGACCAATCGATACGGGCGAGGGTTTACGCAAAATCTCCCCGTATCAACAATTCACGGATTAAAATAGAGAAAAACGGATTTGGAATCACCCAATAACAATAATCGGTGAGGAATATCACAACATACTAGAATAATTCGAGTCCAATTAGCAAAACCCGGAAAAACCCCCAAAGTTGACAAGTTAGGGTTCTAGATGAAAATACCTTGAATTCGGACGATGGAGGATGATTATGCTGATGACAATATGCTAACACGACTCTACGGTGATGGAATTTGAAGAGAACTCCGGCCAGTACCGGTGGAAATCGCCTCTGAAGTCGCACGTCGAAGAAAACGAAGAGAAAAGAATAAAACTGTTGTTTCTGAACTACCCGTTGACTTATATAAATTGTGGAGTTAGCGCACGCTAACTGTCATCCATAGCGCGCGCTAACGGGGCCGTGACAGGTCCAGTAGCTACTGCCACCATTCGCTAGCGTACGCTAACAATAGCGAGTTAGCGTACGCTAACTGCACATCGGTAGCGCACGCAAGGTAACAGGAGTAGCGTGCGCTACCTACGCAGCAGTTCAGTACTGCTGCTCACATCAGCAGTACGTTGCTGTCGAAGGTACAATACACGAAACACACGATAGGGCCAGAATCCAGAAATATAAATGCGAAGCATACAAGACGACGGAGCTAAGTGCTGAAAGAAAATATAATTCCGACCACCGGAGGGTCCGTAATGCGACAACGAAAATGATATTCCCTAAACTATTAGGAAATTACAAAAATGGCCCAAGTGCCCGAAAATCACGAAACGACGTCAGATTTACAAACCGAAAGTCTCAACACGACCAACTCAATCATACAAACTTGTACAAACCAAGAAACAACGAAAACAAATGAGTTTTACGAGAATCGAACGTTCATACGACAAAACATGTCATAAAATGAAATTACGTGAAAACATCATCAAAACTCATCCAAATGGAAAAACTCCAAGAACAAAGTAGATTCAAAATGTTGAAACGGTTATAAGCGAGTCAATAAAAATAGACATACACCAAAAATGGAAACTGCTAAAAATGGAAAGTTACGGATATTACATTCTCCCCCTCTAAAATAAAGTTTCGTCCCGAAACTTAAGAATCAAAAAGCTCGGGGTGTCTAGAATGCATATCCTCCTCTAACTCCCACGTCGCTTCTTCTACTCCGTGTCTCGACCATTGCACCTTAACCAAAGGAATGGTTTTGTGCCTTAACTGTTTGACTCGACGCTCCAAAATCTTGACGGGCCTCTCCTCAAACATAACATCTTTCTCGATCTCCACGTCTCCAAAATCAATAATATGGGACGGGTCCGTAACGTACTTCCTCAACTGAGAAATGTGAAATACGCTATGAACATGACTCAGCGACGGAGGCAAAGCCAAACTGTATGCCAACTCGCCGACTCGCTCCAATATCTCGAAATGTCCAATATACCTCGGGCTGAGCTTCCCCTTTTTCCCGAAACGGAAAACTCCCTTCGACGGAGACACTCTCAACAGAACATGATCTCCCACCTCAAACTCCAAAGGTCGACGCCTAACATCCGCATAAGACTTTTGTCGACTCTGAGCAGCCAACATTCTCTTTCTAATCAATTCAACTTTCTCCCTCGTCTCTAACACAAGGTCTGGCTCGGTGCCAACTAGATCGGACGGCTCATCCCAACATATCGGCGATCGGCAACGTCGGCCATAAAGTGCCTCATACGGTGCCATCTTAATCGACGCGTGCCAGCTATTATTATAAGTAAACTCAATTAAGGCCAGATGCTCCTCCCAGTCACTACTCCAGTCTAACGCATATGCGCGCAACAAATCCTCGAACGTCTGAATGGTACGTTCGACCGCCTTATCGATGCAGGGATGGAGCAAGTGCTCAAACATAACCGTGTCCCCAATACCTTATGTACCGCCTGCCAAAAATGCGATACAAATCGGCCATCTCTGTCTGAAATAATGGTCCTCGGCGTACCATGAAGTCTCACTATCTGTGCGATAAAAATACGAGCGAATATTTTTGGACCCCAAGTATCCTTGATGCCCAGAAAATGCGCCGACTTAGTCAGTCGGTCTATAATTACCCACACCATATTCATACCAGTCTTCGTCATCGGCAAACCCGTGACAAAATCCATAGAGATATCCTCCCACTTCCACTCCGGGACGGGAAGTGGTTTCAACAACCCGGTTGGCCGCTGATGCTCAATCTTGACTTGCTGACAAGTCAAACACTTAGCCACAAACTGAACTACCTCATTCTTCATGTCGTTCCACCAGAAATTTTTCCTCAAATCTTTATACATTTTACTCGAGCCCAGATAGACTGAGTAAGGTGACGCATGAGCCTCTCGCATAATACTCTGTCTCAATTCCGAGTCATTCGGGACACACAATCGACCTCGAAATCTCAACACACCGTCCTCATGAATAACGAATCTCGGGGCTTTCCCCTTCCCTATACTCTCTCGAAGATGAATAAACATCGGGTCCTACAACTGTCCTGATTTAATGTCATCAACCAGAGATGAAGAAATCTCAAGAGTACGCAACTGCCCGGAACTCTCTGGCAGCACAATCTCAATGCTCAACCTCATAAACTCTCGCTGAAGTCCCGACTGGGCCGTAAGTGATTCAAGTGCCCGAAGCAATACCGATTTCTGGCTCAAGGCATCTGCTACCACATTAACCTTGCCCGGATGATAAAGGATTTCAAGATCGTAATCCTTAATCAACTACAACCATCTCCTGTCTCATATTAAGCTCTTTCTGCGTAAAAATGTACTTCAGGCTCTTGTGATCGGTGAAAATCTGACACGACGAGCCATACAAGTAATGACGCCAGATCTTCAACGCAAATACAACTGCGGCCAACTCAAGATCGTGCGTAGGGTAATTCAATTCATACGGTTTCAACTGACGGGAAGCATAGGCAATCGTCCTCCCGTGCTGCATAAGTACACATCCGAGCCCTTGGCCCGAAGCATCACTAACAACTGAGAAACCCTCATTACCACTCGGTAAGGCCAAAACAAGAGCGGTCGTCAACCGCTTCTTTAACTCCTCAAAACTATTCTGCCTCTCATCGGTCCACACAAACTTCTCTGACTTCTGTAACAACTGAGTCAGCGGTCGAGCGAGCTTAGAGAACCCCTCGACGAATATACGCTAATACCCGGCTAATCCCAGAAAACTGCGGACCTCCTTCACGTTCTTGAGCGGCACCCAATCCAACACTGCCTCTACCTTATTTGGGTCTACACGAACACCCTCGGCCGAGATCACATGACCGAGAAACATAACCTCCCGTAACCAAAACTCACACTTTGAGAACTTCGCAAAAAGATGCTGAGTTCTCAAAATATCTAACACGATATGCAAATGACGGGCGTGCACCTCCTCGCTTCTCGAGTAAATCAGGATGTCGTCGATAAAAACAACTACGCACTTATCGAGGTATTCGATAAAGACTTTGTTCATAAGCTGCATGAACACGGCTGGGGCGTTGGTTAGCCCAAAAGGCATAACCACAAACTCGTAGTGACCGTATCTCGTCCGAAAGGCCGTCTTCCGAATATCGGTATCCTTCACTCGGAGCTGATAATACCCCGATCTCAAATCAATCTTCGAAAACACGGTTGCCCCTTGCAACTAATCAAACAAGTCATCAATCCTCGGGAGCGGATACTTGTTTTTGATGGTCACTTTGTTCAACTCTCGGTAGTCGATACACAAACAAAGTGACCCATCCTTCTTCTTTACAAATAGGACCGGTGCGCCCCAAGGTGAAGCGCTCGGTCGAATATATCCCATGTCTAGCAACTCTCCCAACTGTTTCTTCAGCTCCAGCATCCCGATGGGCGCCATACAGTATGGCCTCTTAGAGATCGGTGCTGCACCCGGCTCTAAATCGATGGTAAACTCAACTTCTCGATCCGGCGGCAAACCTGGCAACTCGTCTGGAAAGACATCAGGATACTCACACACTACCGGAATAGATGAGAGCTCGACTCCCCCTTCTTCCGATCTCAAAGCGTAACACCAATAGCCCGTGCAACCTCCCCGAAGAAGCCTCACCGCCCTCAAGGCGCTGATCAAGGGTCTCTGGCTACTCCGCTTACGCCCCAGGAAAGAATGCTCGGTACCGTCAGAGGCTAACATCGAAACAGTCCTCGTTCTATAATTCATGATCCCCCCATGACGGTCCAGCCAATCCTCACCAAGAATCAAATCCTCATCTTTAATATCTGCCGCGATCAGATTAGAAGGCCAAACCCTCCCCGCGATACTCACAGAAAAATCTCTAATCTCACGATCCCCCACGATGCTATCCCCACTAGGAAGTTTAACAAAAAAAGGCTCACAAGCAACTAGGCAATCAACATACAGACGACGCACACAATCCATAGATATAAAAGAATGTGTAGCACCAGAATCGAACAATACGGAAACAGGATGATCAAGGATGTGGACGGTACCTGTAGCCACCGTCGCGGTCAGGATCTCCTGCTCGTCTCATCTCGTACACTCGGGGCGGAACAGACCCCGCACTAGAAGCTCCCCCTCTAGAAGGCTGCCCATGTCCTCGACCTCTACCAAAACTCTGCTGCGGCTGAGGAACTGTCGGTGCCTGATTCACACTCGGCTCTCCGCAGTGGGTGATATCTGAGTAATGCTGGGCCAGCGCATCCGTACAAAACTTAGCACGATGACCCATCCGACCATAAGCAAGAGACTGAATCGGAGGCCTATCATACTCACTCATCATGTGGCCCGGACGACTATAGTTGAACCACGTAGGACCACGAACGGAACCAGCAGGAGCAGACCTAGAACCGTTTCCTCGCCCAACTAATGGCGACTGACTCCCGAAGACTCGCGAACCAGACTGAGCCTTCGGATACCCTCCTGACTTGCCTCCGGCGGCCGGAGGTCTGCTTCTTTCCTTCGGTTGCCGTCTCTGTCGCATAAAACGACATCTCGTAAGCCATCGCTTTATTCTGATACTCTTTTAAAGTCGTGCACCCCAGACCAGCCATGTAGTGACGCACCCTCGGTTTCATCCGCATATCAAAGTGGCGGATCTTATCAAGCTCATCTCGGACTTGGTTTCTCACATAATGCAGCTGTTGATTGTAGTCTTTGATAGCTTGAGAAATAGGAATATCTTGGGGTTTAGCCTCAAAGAAGGCTCGGATCCTCCTCTCTTTCACTGGCCATGGACAAAATTCATCTTCCATTAGATCCCGAAACTCTGCCCACGTGGCTGCCCGGTCATGCGGTTTCACCGCTTGCCACCACGTTGCTGCCTCCATGGCGAGGAAGTACTGAGCAATGGGTACTTTTCTCTCCTCAGAACAATTAGCAACCTCAAATACTTTCTCCATCTCGAATAGCCAATTCTCCCAACCAGAGGGGTCGGAAGCACCATCAAACTACGGGGGACGCATACGAATCACGTCCTGAAGTAACTTATCATTGCCGGATCCAGTAGGCGGAACCGGGTTGGCATTAGCTTGGCCGACTAGAACGGCCTGAGTCAGTAGCGTCATCTGGTTCGCTACTTGTTGCAAAATGTTGGCCACTCCAACATTCTCATGTGCATTACCAGAACTAGCAGACTAGTCCTGCTGACCTCCGGAACTAGGGGGAACACTGTTCGACAAAGAAGGCATCGCCGAATCAGTTCCCGAGTTATCGGACATGGCCGCCCCACCGGTTGCGCCACGTCCCCTACCGCGTCCGCGACCGCGTCCGCGTCCTCTACCAGCAGGAATTCTGAAGAAGTAACGGGTAAGTACAATTCAAACGCAAAACGCAACAAGATGCTAAGACAGGATTAGAACAGAACAGCGAAACGAATCAAGTTAGGAAAAACTTACGAGCACCGGCGTACTAAGATGATGGCATGACAGTGATACTGTTCAAAAACGATACTCGACTAGACCCAAATAACCGACAACCTAGGTATTCATAAACCTAAGCTCCGATACCATATTCTGTAACACCCCCAAGACATTCAGGGCATATTACAGCGCCGTGGACCCCACACTGTGGAATCCACCAGGCTAACGTACCAACAAGACATTCATCAACGACAAACAATCATCAATAAAATGACAATTCAATTAAAAGACTACAACCCGACAAATAGAATCCAACATCAATCCATTTCCCAAAACGGGAACACAACATTAACAATTTTGAAAAGGAAATACTCGAGTAATTAAACCAGTTTTATAATACAGAAACCCCAAAACAAGACATCAGAAATAATTGACAGAACTGAACACCAACAATTGACTACTGAACAGTATCATGCTTGCCCATCATCCTCATACGGCTCAAGTGCTCGTTTGTCCCCACGATCGATACCTGAAATACAAAAAGTATTTCCCCCATTTAAGGGCCCCATTTAAGGGGTTAGCGACAACTGCTAGTGCAAGTACAATCCATTTGAACTACATTCTAATCAGATGAATATATGCGCCAAAAATCATTTTAGAAAACATTTTATATTCCGGAATATTTACAACGTACAATCACAAAACACATTATCTCCAACAAATCACAATTCAAATTTAACCGTCGGTACGAGACTCACGGCCACCGTACCCCGCCGATCCCCGTCGAACATCCCTGGGTGGCTAACCACAGTTCGCGATACGCACACTCACGGCACTACGTATCCCTAGAGGTCCCGTCGGACCGTCCCTAGGTGAACATACACATATCCATCCACAACAACCACGATAAAGCCATAATTCAAATACTAGAACATGTAAAAAAATGTAAAGTACTTGCCTCTGAGACATTCTTGAAGAAACGGAAGTGAAACACGACTACGAACGGTCCGGGTGGAAAACGACGGTTCCTAAACGAAGGATCAACATAGTTCAGTCCCAACGGACAACAATACTCTATTGGAATACACCCATAACCCCGATTACAATTCATGACAAAAACGACCAATCGATACGGGCGAGGGTTTACGCAAAATATCCCCGTATCAACAATTCGCGGATTAAAATAGAGAAAAGCGGACTGGGAATCACCCAATAACAATAATCGGTGAGGAATATCACAACATACTAGAATAATTCGAGTCCAATTAGCAAAACCCGGAAAAACCCCCAAAGTTGACAAGTTAGGGTTCTAGATGAAAATACCTTGAATTCGGACGATGGAGGATGATTATGCTGATGACAATATGCTAACACGACTCTACGGTGATGGAATTTGAAGAGAACTCCGGCCAGTACCGGTGGAAATCACCTCTGAAGTCGCACGTCAAAGAAAACGAAGAGAAAAGAATAAAACTGCTGTTTCTGAACTGCCCGCTGACTTATATAAATTGTGGAGTTAGCGCACGCTAACTGTCGTACATAGCGCGCACTAACGGGGCCGTGACAGGTCCAGTAGCTACTGCCACCATTCGCTAGCATACACTAAAAATAGCGAGTTAGCGTACGCTAACTGCACATTGGTAGCGCACGCAAGGTAACAGGAGTAGCGTGCACTACCTGTGCAGATTGATCTGCTGCTCACATTAGCGATGCGGCTGGCATCGAAGGTACAATACACGAAACGCATGACGAGGCCAGAATCCAGAAACATAAACGCGAAGCATACAAGACGACGGAGCTAAGCGCTGAAAGAAAATATAATTCCGACCACCGGAGGGTCCGTAATGCGACAACGAAAATGATATTCCCTAAACTATTAGGAAATTACAAAAATGGCCCAAGTGCCCGAAAATCACGAAACGACGTCGGATTTACAAACCGAAAGTCTCAACACGACCAACTCAATCATACGAACTTGTACAAACCAAGAAACAACGAAAACAAACGAGTTTTACGAGAATCGGACGTTCATACGAGAAAACATGTCATAAAATGAAATTACGTGAAAACATCATCAAAACTCGTCCAAATGGAAAAACTCCAAGAACAAAAGTAGATTCAAAATTTCAAAACGGTTATAAGCGAGTCGATAAAATAGACATACACCAAAAATGGAAACTGCTAAAAATGGAAAGTTACGGATATTACACGGTTAGCGCACGCTAAGCTTTGTAGATTAACGTGCGCTATCGAGCATGAGTTAACGTACGCTACGTTCGGTACGTAACGTATGTTAGGCCATCAGGCGAGTCAGTCGGCTGATCAGTGAGGTACTGACCGTGCATAGTTAGCGTACGCTAGGCTTCGTTGTTTGCGTGTGCTAACGAACAGACTTAACGCACGCTACGTATAATAGTTAGCGTACGTAAGAAGTTCAGGCAGATTGTGTTTTGTGAACTTTCGGCCGTAAATTGGATTGGTAGACATTCGTACGACGTGAGATAAATTATATATTATTTCTTTTGTTAAGGTTCGAGCTTGTTACGTGATTGATTGAAGGGGCGAACTTCGATTGTTTCCTTTTCGTGGAAGTATTGTTCTTATCTTCGAATCGAGGCAAGTACCTTATTTGTTTTACGTATTGATGTTATACATATTGTCGTGCATGTATGTCGTTGTTGTATGTCCACCTCGTGTTGGTCCGACGGGATCATCGGGGGATCTATGCTAGCGTGCGTTGGATCATCGGATGGGTTTTTCCACCACGGGTTGGTCTGACGGGATCATCGTGGGTTCTAGGCAGTGAATGCTGGATCGTCGGAATTACCATGTGTATGTTATGATATCATGTTGTGATTATCAGTTGTGTATGTTATTTACGAGTTTCTCGAAGGAGAAGACTTGTTGGTATTTTGTCATTTACGTTATTATTATTCTTCGTGAGATGTTGAATAATATGTTGTGGTACTTGTACTAGCATCGTTGTGCTAACCCCTTTGGGGGTGAACATTTTGTTTATGTTCAGGATCCAGGAGAGCGGGGAAATAACCACTGGAGTTGCATGACGACTGTAATATTCGTAATTTTCCATTTTTAGCAGTTTCCATTTTTGGTGTATGTCTATTTTTATCGACTCGCTTGTAACCGTTTCGACGTTTCGAATCTACTTTGTTCTTGGAGTTCTTCCATTTGGACGAGTTTTGATGAAGTTTTCACGTGATTCCATTTTATGATATGTTTTACCGTATGAACGTTCGATTCTCGTAAAACTCGTTCATTTTCGTGGTTTCATGGTTTGTACAAGTTCGTATGATTGAGTTGGCCGTGTTGAGACTTTCGGTTTGCAAATCCGACGTCGTATCGTGATTTTCGGATGCTTGGGTCATTTTCGTAATTTCCTATAAGTTTAGGGAATTTCATATTTGTTGTTGTATTTCGGATTCCCAGGTAGTTGGATTGATGTTTTCTTGTGATGGTTAGACTCGTCATCGAATATTCTTCGTAGTCGTATTTTTAGTTCGATAGCAGGTCCGGGTTTCGGGGTCGTCCGGAATCATTTGGGACGTTGCCCGATCTTCTGTCGATATGTGTTACGGCCGTAACACCCAGAAGTTACGGCCGTAAGTTGGCCATGTTACGGCCATAAGTGTCCCCTGTTACGGCCGTAACAGCCCGCTGTTTTAAAGCAGCGGGCAGAGGTCCAAGACCTCATTTTCTATCCTTCCTTTCGTTTTTCTTCACAGGGCGACTCCAGAGGCGATTCCTTCAGTTTTGATCGGAGAATTTGTCGTGTTCCATCACCGTAGAGTCGTAGTAGCATATCACCATCAGCGTAATCATCCTCCATCATCCGAATCCGAGGTATTTTCTTCAGGAACCCTAACTCGTATAAATTGGGGGTTTTTCGGGTTTTTCGTGATTGATTCCGAATTGTTCATGTATGTTGCGAAACTCCTTACCGGTTGTTGTTATTGGATGATTCCCAATCCAATTTCCTTGATTTTAATCCGTGAATTATCAATACGGGGAGATTTTGCGTAAACCCTCGCCTGTATCGATTGAATGCCTATTGTCGTGAATTGTAATCGGGGTTATGGGAGTATTCCTTTCGTTTATTGATGTCCGTTGGGACTGAGTTATGTTAATTCTTCGTTAGGAACCGTCGTCTTTCACTCGGATCATCCATAGTCGTTTTTCACTTCCGATTCTTCGAAGATGTCACAAAGGCAAGTACTTTACATTTTTTACATGTTCTAGTATTTGAATTATGGCTGTATTGTGGTTGTTGTGGATGGATATGTGTATGTTCACCTAGGGACGGTCCGACGGGGCCTCTAGGGATACGTTGCCGTGAGTTTCGTATCGCGAACTGTGGTTAACCACCCAGGGATGTCCGACGGGGCTCTGCGGGGTACGGTGGCCGTGAGTCACGTACCAAGGTTAACTTTGAATTGTTTTGGTTGGAGAAAATGTGTTTTCTGCTTGTGCATCGTAAATATTCCGGAATATAAAATGTTCTCTAAGATGATTTTTGGCGCATTTTTCATCTGATTAGAATGTAGTTCAAATGGATTGTACTTGCACTAGCAGTTGTCGCTAACCCCTTAAATGGGGGAAATACTTTTTGTATTTCAGGTATTGATCGTGGGGACAAGCGAGCACCCGAGCCATATGAGGATGACGGGCAAGCATGATATTATCCAGAAGTTGATTATTGATGTTCTGTCTGTCAATTATTATTGATGTCTGATTTTGGGATTCTGTATTATAAAATTTGTTTTAAGTACTCGAGTACTTCCGATTTGAATTTGTTAATGTTGTGTTCCCGTTTTGGGGAAATGGATTTGATGTCAGAATTTTATTTGTCGGTTATAGTCTTTTATTTAGCTTGTCATTTTATTTATGATGGTTTGTCGTTGTCGAATGTCTTGTTTGGTACGTTAGCCTGGTGGATTCCACAGTGTGGGGTCCACGGCGCTGTAATATGCCCTGAATGTCTTGGGGTGTTACAGAATATGGTATCAGAGCCTAGGTTATGAATACCTAGGCTGTCGGTTATTTGGGTCTAGTTAAGTGTCATTTTTGGGACAGTATCGCTGCTATGCCATCATCTCAGTATGCCGGTGCTCGTAAGTTTTTCCTAACTTCACTCTTTTCACCGTTCTGTTCTATTCCTGTCTTAGTATCTTGTTGCGTTTTGCGTTTGAATTGTACTTACCCATTACTTCTCCAGAATTCCTGCTGGTAGAGGACGCGGACGCGGTCGCAGACGCGGTAGGGGACGTGGCGCAGCCGGTGGTGCGGCCATGTCCGATCACTCAGGAACTGATTCGGCGATGCCCTCTTTGTCGAACATTGTTCCCCCTAGTTCCGGAGGTCAGCATGACTAGTCTGCTAGCTCCGGTAATGCACATGAGAATGTTGGAGTGGCCAACATTTTGCAGCAAGTAGCGAACCAGATGACGCTACTGACTCAGGCCGTTCTAGTCGGCCAAGCTAATGCCAACCCGGTTCCGCCTACTGGATCCGGCAATGATAAGTTACTTCAGGACGTGATTCGTATGCGTCCTCCACAGTTTGATGGTGCTTCCGACCCTTCCGGTTGGGAGAATTGGTTATTCGAGATGGAGAAAGTATTTGAGGCTGCTAATTGTTCTGAGGAGAGGAAAGTACCCATTGCTCAGTACTTCCTCGCCAAGGAGGCAGCAACGTGGTGGCAAGCAGTGAATCCGCATGACCGGGAAGCTACGTGGGCAGAGTTTCGGTATTTGATGGAAGATGAATTCTGTCCATGGCCAGTGAAAGAGGGGAGGATCCGAGCCTTCTTTGAGGCTAAGCCCCAAGATGTTCCTATTTCTCAAGCTATCAAAGACTACAATCAACAGCTGCATTACGTGAGAAACCAAGTCCGAGATGAGCATGATAAGATCCGCCACTTTGATATGCGGATAAAACCGAGGGTGCGCCACTACATGTCTGGTCTGGGTGCACGACTTTGAAAGAGTATCAGAATAAAGCGATGGCTTATGAGATGTCGTTTTATGCAACGGAGACGGCAACCGAAGGAAAGAAGCAGAAGACCTCCGGTCAGTTTTCGGGAGGCAAGTCAGGAGGGTACCTGAAGTGTCAGTCTGGTTCGCGAGTCTTTGGGAGTCAGTCGCCATCAGTTGGGCGAGGAAACGGTTCTAGGTGCACTCTGCTGTGGTTCGTCAGTGGTCCTACGTGCTTCAAGCTGTAGTCGCCGGGCCACATAATGAGTGAGTGTGATAGGCCTCGATTCGGTGTCTTGCTTGTGGTCGGATGGGTCATCGTGCTAAGTTTTGTACGGATGCGGCTCGAACTCCGATTACTCGGATATCGGCCCAGTGCGGGAGAGCCGAGTGTGAATCGAGGCAAGCAGTTCCTCGGCGCGGCGAGTTTTGGTAGAGGTCGAGGCGTGGCGGCCTTCTAGAGGAGCTTCTAGTGCGGGTGCATTCCGCCCGAGTGTATGAGATGAGATGAGCAGGAGATCCTGACGCGACGGTGGCTACAGGTACCGTCTACATCCTTGATCATCCTGTTTCTGTATTGTTCGATTCTGGTGCTACGCATTCTTTTATATCTATGGATTGTGTGCGTCGTCTGCATGTTGATTGCCTTGTTGCTTGTGAGCCTTTTGTTGTTAAACTTCCTAGTGGGGATAGCATCGTGGGGGATCGTGAGGTTAGAGATTTTCGAGTAAGTATCGCGGGGAGAGTTTGGCCTTCTAATCTGATCGCGGTAGATATTAAAGATGAGGATTTGATTCTTGGTGAGGATTGGCTGGACCGTCATGGGGGGATCATGAATTATAGAACGAGGACTGTTTTGATGTTAGCCTCTGACGGTACCGAGCATTCTTTTGTGGGGCGTAAACGGAGTAGCCAGAGGGTACTGATCAGCGCCTTGAAGGCGGTGAGACTTCTTCGAGGAGGTTGTTGTAATACCCGAGATTTCTGATATGTATTTAGAACTTGTGACATCGTAATTATTGCACTTTGATCTGAGTATTATTCTCCGTATTTCATAACCCGATGTTGTTGAGCGTATGATTTCATGAATGTGACGTAAATTGTGATTCTGCGCATGTAGCGTACGCTATCGACTATGTGTAGCGTACGCTAAGCGGTTTCCATAGCGCACGCTGTGCATGACCTTAGCACGCGCTATACGTAGTCAGCATGATTGAGACGTGTGGTAGGTGAGATCAGGCCGGGGATCTTGGTCGGATTGTGTCGGGATGAACCTGGACAGCTTTCGGGAAAAGCCAAGTCAACGCCTTAGCGCACGCTACTGACATGAGAATAGCGCACGCTAAGTCTTGAAGTCTGATGAAGTCGATGGCCGTTAGCGCACGCTAAGAGTATGGACTAGCGCGCGCTAATAACCATTTCCTATAAATAAGACAGCATCCTTTTCGTATTTTCAGTCCTTTCTTTTCCCACATCCGAATTCTTATACTTAGAGTATTACTCTCTACATCCTAAACACTTCATATCAGCATCCCAGCTCGTGTTGAAGATTGTAGATCATTGAGGATTGGTGTTCAAGCCTTCGACGTTGGATTGCTTCGATTTCCTCCTTGTTCTTCACTACTTTGAGGTAGGTGATTCTTCACCAATATTAGTAGTGTTCTAATGGACGTTTGATCATGCTTATCTAAGTCAGTTAATTCGTTAATAGTCGAATCATCACGTGTTAGAAGGATATTTTGACGTTTCGGCACTTATTCTTCGTATAAACCTTTGAACCTTTTTAGTATATGGACTCCTAAGCAGCTTCAAACCGATTTGTGATCAGTATATGGAGATTTTCAAGTTCTTATGCCTTTACATAAAGGGATCATACGTTTTGGGACATATAGCGGATTGAACTTAGAATATCCCTTGAAGATCTAAGATGAATTATGGTGTTGTGATGATTATACGTATCTTTGTATCTCATAGTCATTTAGTACGTATAGAAATTTCACAAACCTTATTAGCATGATATGCTCAGGGATGACTTGTATTATCACCATAGAATTCATGAGTTCATCACCACTAGATCCAGTTTTCTACCAGTAGTAATCTGCCATGCACGGTTAGCGCACGCTAACATTCGTAAGTTAACGTGTGCTATCGGGGATAAGCTAACGCACGCTACGTTTGGTACGTAACGTACATTACGATATCAGCCGAGTCAGTCGGCTGATCAGAGAGAACTGTTAGTCCATGGCTAGCGTACGCTAGGCTTAGACGATAGCGTATGCTAACAGGCAGGCTTAGCGCACGTTACGTAGAGTACGTAGCGTATGCTAAGTGGTTCAGGCAGATTACATATTTTGAGCTTTTGGGCCGTAGACCGAATTGTTAGGCAATCGTTCGAATTGAGATGATTTGTATATCATTTCTTTTGTTAAGGTTCGAGCTTCCTACGTTGATCGAAGGAGGCGGCCTTCGAGTGTGTTGAGATCATTGAAGTGTTTCGTTCTTGCCATCTTCGAGGCAAGTATCATAATATGTTAATATTGGTATTTTGAGCATGCGTATGATTATTCATGTTGTCGAACATGAGATTTATTTCGTTAAATTGTCATGATATTCGTTATCTAGTGTTTGTATGTTCATGTTGATGGACATGGTGATCTGGCCTATATGTATGCATGAGTTGTGTTTGTGTTTGTTGTGCGATCTATGTTGAGGGCGCTGGATCGGATGTCCACCTCGTGTTGGTCCGACGGGATCATCTTGGGATCTAGGCTGAGGGCGCTGGATCATTGGACGGGTTATTTCCACCTCGTGTTGGTCCGACGGGATCATCTTGGGATCTATGTTGAGGGCGCTGGATCATTGGAATACCCTTGCTGTGTTAATGGAATCTTGTGGATTCGCATTGTCGGATTCCGGTAGCGGAAGTCCGTGTGGTGTATGTTGTTATGTATTGTTGATGCATATTCGAATTGTTTAATATGATACTTGTACTAGCATCGTTTTGCTAACCCCTTCGGGGGTGGACATTTGTTTTGATGTTCAGGTAGCCGAGGCGGGAAAGCGACCCACGATGCGATGTGACGATGAAGGGGTTCAGTGATGTTTGTCGTTGCTTTTGATTGTCTTCTTGATTCATTTTCAGTACTCGAGTACGAATGTATTATTAATATCTTTCCGATATGGTTGTATTATTTACTCGTTGAACCAGTTGAATCGGTTTTGTAAACTTGAATTTCCGTGGTATTGATGTCTTATATTTACATTTCTTTTATTTAGCCTTGTAAATCCTTTCTTAAAGGGTTTATGGCGCTGTAATTATTCCGAATATCTCGGGGTGTTACAGAATATGGTATCGGAGCTAAGATTCATGGATATCTTGGCAGTCGGGTTTTAGTTGGGTCTGTTTACGTTATTTGATTTACGGGTCGTTCGTAACATCACTGTTCATCCAAAGTCGTCATGTGGACCATGGTTGTAAGTCTCCTAATCTCTTATACTACCGTTTTACTTAATTACTATTTTGTGAGTATTGACGGGATTTATTTCGAAAACTTTGTCCTGGATATTGAGGAATTGTGTTTACAGTATGTTGAGAGGAGGACGTGGACGCGGGCTGATCGTGGGCCGAGACGGGGTAACATGAGACAGAGGATTCGCAACTACCCTGCACTATCGGCTAGTCGAACCGATTCCCATTCTTGAGGCGGCAAGGATCGGCGAATGACGACGCAAATCCTAACATGCCGGAGTGCTTCAACAGTGGTGGCGCAGATAAACCAGTTCGCCCAGGTAGTCGACCGCATGCAGACGGCGATGGGACAGCAGCACCACGAGGATAACCGGGGAGACATATGGCTTGCTGAGGTTGTCAAATTGCACCCGCCAAAATTTGACGGATCTGCTGAGGCACTTACTTGGGATCATTGGCTTAAGGAGTTAGAGAAGATATTCGCGGGTCTTAACTGTCCCGAGGACCGAAAGGTTCCCATTGCCCAGTACTTTCTGACTGGGGAGGCCTTTGACTGGTGGGAAGCTATTTGACCCGAGAATCATAATGCGGATTGGACGGAATTCAAACTAATGATGGAAGCACAGTATTGTCCTCGTCCAGTTAGAGAGGCAAAGATCCGAGAGTTTTTCTCACCACAGAGTTCTAAGCAAGCAGAATGAGACATAATCAAAACTTTTAATCATCAGCTGACGTGTGTCCGACACTTGGTCAGAACGGAGGCAGAAAAGATTTTTCATTTCGATATGCGAATGAAGCCGGAGATTCAGCAGTACATGTCCGGGTTCGAGTGTACTACGTTGCGACAGTATCAAGACAAAGCGTTGGCCTACGACATGAAAGAGGCGGCGGTGGAGAAATCAGTGGAGGCAAAGAAGCAGAAGGTGACCGGCAGCTTCTCAGAAAACAAGAGTGGTGGGCCCCGCAAGGGCCAGTCTTCTTTTTATTCGGCTAGGAGACCTCCACATCCTTCTAGAGGTGGAAAGAAGTTCCGGACAACATCAGCAATTTCGGACGCATCAAAGAAATGCTACAATTGTGGTCGAGCAGGGCATATTCGACGTGATTGCCCCGCATCTTCTGTGACTTGTTACGATTGTGGACAAGAAGGGCACCGTGCGGCCTTCTGTGGAGTTGCTACTAGATCTTTTGGTACTCGCACTCCAGCGCCAGTTCCGAAGGAGATAAGTGTGAACCGAGCCTTGTGAGTGGATTTCAAAGTGAGAATATTGGGAAGAGAGAGACATCTAGTGCTGGGTCCGTTCCTTCGCGCCTGTACGAGATGAGAAAATCTGACGATCAGAACACTGCTGTTGCATCAGGTACGATTCAGATCCTTTTGCAACCAGTTAGTGTCTTATTCGATTCCGGAGCTACACATTCTTTCATATCATTGAACTGTGTTCATCATTTAAAAATCTCGTGCTTATTTGATTGTGAACCATATGTTGTGGGTTTGCCGAGTGGAGAGAGAATTGTGGGAACCCTAGAGGCTAGAGATTTTCCAGTGTCTATAGGAAGGAGAGATTGGCCATCGAATCTTATTGTAGTTGACATCTACGGTGACGATTTAATTCTCGGAGACGATTGGCTCAACCGTTATGGAGCTATTCTGAATTACCGAGAGAGAGTCATTTCTATCATTGCTGATGACGGATCTGAACACTTATTCCGAGGATGGAGACCGGGAAGCTCGGGAAAATTGATCAAAGCAATGAAAGCCGTGAAATTACCGACGGGGATGTCATGGACTCTGGTGCTATGCCATGAGGAAAGAGGAAGGAGTAGAGCTCTCGTCTATTTCAGTTGTGAATGAGTTCTCAGATGTATTTCCTGACGAACTACCTGGGTTACCTCCGCAGAGAGAAGTAGAGTTCACTATCGAATTAGAGCCTGGAGCAGCTCCTGTTTCCAGAGCACCATACCGCATGGCGCTAACCGAGATGTATGAACTCAAGAAGCAACTGGAGGAATTGTTACATAAGGGTTATATTCAACCTAGCGTTTCTCCTTGGGGAGCGCCCGTTCTCTTTGTCTGGAAGAAAGACGGATCCCTCCGACTGTGTATTGATTACAGGGAGCTCAACAAGATGACGATCAAGAATAAGTATCCTATACCTCGGATCGACGACTTGTTTGATCAACTGCAAGGGGCAAGGGTATTCTCGAAGATTGACTTGCGATCAGGATACCATCAGTTGAGAATTAAGGAATCGGATATACCGAAATCTGCTTTCAGATCCCGGTACGGGCATTATGAATTTGTAGTGATGCCATTTGGACTTACCAATGCTCCTGCGGTATTCATGCAATTGATGAATCGGGTATTCTTGGAATACTTGGATAAATTTGTGGTCGTCTTCATTGATGACATCTTGATATATTCGAAGGACGCAGAGGAGCATGCCGAACATTTACGTGTGGTTTTGAGCACCTTGAGAAAGGAACAGCTGTATGCAAAGCTTTCAAAATGCGAGTTCTGGCTTAGGGAAGTAACTTTCCTTGGGCATGTGATATCAGCTGACGGAGTTCAGGTGGACCCGAAGAAAGTCGAAACAATCTTGGAATGGGAGGTTCCTAATAATGTGAAAGAAGTCCGGAGTTTCCTAGGACTTGTTGGATATTATCGCCGCTTTGTAGAGTGATTTTCCAAAATTTCTCGTCCGCTCACTCAGCTGTTACAGAAAACTCAAAAGTTTAAGTGGGATGAGAAATGCCAGGCTGGTTTTGATGAACTTAAGAAGAGACTGACGACAGCACCTATATTAGCGTTACCAGATGGGACTGATGGATTCATGGTATACAGCGATGCTTCAAATCAGGGTATGGGATGTGTGTTATTGCCTATGCTTCTCGGCAATTGAAACCGTACGAGGTTAATTACCCGACTCATGATCTGGAGCTAGCAACTGTAGTCTTTGGATTGAAAATTTGGAGACATTATTTATACGGCACCCATTGTCAGATCTTTACAGATCATAAGAGCCTCAAGCATATTTTCAGCCAGAAAGAATTAAACATGAGGCAGAGAAGATGGCTGGAATTGATCAAGGATTACGACTTAGAGATTCTCTATCATCCGGGGAAAGCAAACATTGTAGCCGATGCATTGAGCCGTAAACCTGTTTCTCTTCGAGTGTTGGAAGCACTTACGTCCCAAACCCGCATTCAACGAGAACTGATCCGCGAAGGGATTGAAGTATGGGCACCAGGAATTCAAGGGCAACTATATGTGATGGAACTGACTTCATCACTAGTCGAGGAGATCAAATCTAAGCAGTTGAATGATTCTTTGATCCTTCGGTTATGTGACGAAGTAAGGAAAGGAAAGCCCCAGGATTCGTGATACAAGATGATGGAGTTCTGAGATTTCAGAGTCGATTTTGCGTTCCCGATAATGATGATTTAAGACGGACAATTCTGAAGAAAGCTCACAGCGCGCCCTATTCTATTCACCAGGCGTGATAAAATGTATAAAGATCTTAAACAAAACTTGGTGGGGAATATGAAGAAGGACGTGGCAGTGCGTTTTGAAGTGTTTGACTTGTCAGCAGGTTAAGATTGAACATCAGCGACCTGCCGGAATGTTAAAGCCGCTTCCGATCCCTGAGTGGAAGTGGGAGGATATCTCGATGGATTTCATCACCAGTATGCCAAGGACTAGAACGGGAATGACATGATTTGGGTTATAGTTGATCGACTAACCAAGTCGGCTCACTTCCTAGGAATTAAAGATACATGGGGACCCGAGAGATTGGCGCGAGTATTTATTGCGGAGATAGTCAGATTGCATGGGACGCCGAAGACCATTAGTTCGGATCGAGATGGTCGCTTCGTGTCGCACTTCTGGAAGGCAGTTCACAGGGCTTTGGGGACTGAGCTCAACTTTAGCACGGCTTATCATCCCCAAACGGACGGTCAGTCCGAAAGGACTATTCAAACAGTAGGAGACATGCTTAGAGCTTGTGCCTTAGATTGGTCGATTGATTGGGAAGTTCATTTGCCGTTGATTGAATTCACTTACAATAATAGTTGGCATGCTTCTATTAAGATGGCACCATTTGAAGCTTTGTACGGGAGAAGATGTCGATCACCCCTGTGCTGGGATGATTCTTTGGACTTGATCGGGACAGAACCGGAATTGATAGTTCAGACTCAAGAGAAGATAGCTTTGATTCGGGAAAGACTGTTGACTGCCCAGAGTCGACAGAAGTCTTATGCAGACGTACGTCATTGTCCTCTAGAGTTCAACGTTGGGGACCATGTATTATTGAAGGTGTCTCCTACACGAGAGATTTTCCGTTTTGGGAGGAGAGGTAAGCTAAGTCCGAGATATATCGGACCATTCGAGATCCTCGAGAGAGTTGGAGATTTAGCATACAAGTTGGCCTTACCGCCATCGCTGAGTCATGTTCACAATGTGTTTCACGTATCCCAATTGCGGAAGTATGTACCAGATCCCAGTCATATCATTGAGTTCGATGAAATCGAGATAGCTAATGACGGCACCTTCGAGAAGAGACCAATCAAGATACTTGAGAGTCGGATCAAACAGTTGAGGAATAAACCAATACACTTGGTTAAAGTACAATGGTCGCGGCATGGAGTTGAAGAGGCCACTTGGGAAACGGAGGACAGTATGAAGGCTAGATATCCAGAGTTGTTTTCATCTTAAGTTTCGGGACGAAACTTCTTTTTAGGGAGGAAGGATGTAATACCCGAGATTTCTGATATGTATTTAGAACTTGTGACATCGTAATTGTTGCACTTTGATCTGAGTATTATTCTCCGTATTTCATAATTCGATGTTGTTGAGCATATGATTTCATGAATGTGACGTAAATTGTGATTCTGCGCATGTAGCGTACGCTATCGACTATGTGTAGCGTACGCTAAGCGGTTTCCATAGCGCACGCTGTGCATGACCTTAGCGCGCGCTATACGTAGTCAGCATGATTGAGACGTGTGGTAGGTGAGATCAGGCCGGGGATCTTGGTCAGATTGTGTCGGGATGAACCTGGACGACTTTCGGGAAAAGCCAAGTCAACGCCTTAGCGCACGCTACTGACATGAGAATAGTGCACGCTAAGTGCTGAGTAGAGTGAAGTCAGTAAGCCATTAGTGCACGCTAAGAGTATGGACTAGCGCGCGCTAATAACCATTTCCTATAAATAAGACAGCTTCCTTTTCGTATTTTCAGTCCTTTCTTTTCCCACATCCGAATTCTTATACTTAGAGTATTACTCTCTACATCCTAAACACTTCATATCAGCATCCTAGCTCATGTTGAAGATTGTAGATCATTGAGGATTGGTGTTCAAGCCTTCGACGTTGGATTGCTTCGATTTCCTCCTTGTTCTTCACTACTTTGAGGTAGGTGATTCTTCACCAATATTAGTAGTGTTCTAATGGACGTTTGATCATGCTTATCTAAGTCAGTTAATTCGTTAATAGTCGAATCATCACGTGTTAGAAGGATATTTTGACGTTTCGGCACTTATTCTTCGTATAAACCTTTGAACCTTTTTAGTATATGGACTCCTAAGCAGCTTCAAACCGATTTGTGATCAGTATATGGAGTTTTCAAGTTCTTATGCCTTTACATAAAGGGATCATACGTTTTGGGACATATAACGGATTGAACTTAGAATATCCCTTGAAGATCTAAGATGAATTATGGTGTTGTGATGATTATACGTATCTTTGTATCTCATAGTCATTTAGTACGTATAGAACTTTCACAAACCTTATTAGCATGATATGCTCAGGGATGACTTGTATTATCACCATAGAATTCATGAGTTCATCACCATTAGATCCAGTTTTCTACCAGTAGTAATCTGCCATGCACGGTTAGCGCACGCTAACATTCGTAAGTTAACGTGTGCTATCGGGGATAAGCTAACGCACGCTACGTTTGGTAAGTAACGTACGTTACGATATCAGCCGAGTCAGTCGGCTGATCAGAGAGAACTGTTAGTCCATGGCTAGCGTACGCTAGGCTTAGACGATAGCGTATGCTAACAGGCAGGCTTAGCGCACGTTACGTAGAGTACGTAGCGTATGCTAAGTGGTTCAGGCAGATTACATATTTTGAGCTTTTGGGCCGTAGACCGAATTGTTAGGCAATCGTTCGAATTGAGATGATTTGTATATCATTTCTTTTGTTAAGGTTCGAGCTTGCTACGTTGATCGAAGGAGGCGGCCTTCGAGTGTGTTGAGATCATTGAAGTGTTTCGTTCTTACCATCTTCGAGGCAAGTATCATAATATGTTAATATTGGTATTTTGAGCATGCGTATGATTATTCATGTTGTCGAACATGAGATTTATTTCGTTAAATTGTCATGATATTCGTTATCTAGTGTTTGTATGTTCATGTTGATGGACATGGCGATCTGGCCTATATGTATGCATGAGTTGTGTTTGTGTTTGTTGTGCGATCTATGTTGAGGGCGCTGGATCGGATGTCCACCTCGTTTGGTCCAACGGGATCATCTTGGGATCTAGGCTGAGGGCGCTGGATCATTGGACGGGTTATTTCCACCTCGTGTTGGTCCGACGGGATCATCTTGGGATCTATCTTTGAGAAGCTGGATCATTGGAATACCCTTGCTGTGTTAATGGAATCTTGTGGATTCGCATTGTCGGATTCCGGTAGCGGAAGTCCGTGTGGTGTATCTTGTTATGTATTGTTGATGCATATTCGAATTGTTTAATATGATACTTGTACTAGCATCGTTTTGCTAACCCCTTCGGGGGTGGACATTTGTTTTGATGTTCAGGTAGCCGAGGAGCGGGGAAACAGCCATAGTACCGATGTGACGACGAAGGGGTTCAGTGATGTTTGTCGTTGCTTTTGATTGTCTTCTTGATTCATTTTCAGTACTCGAGTACGAATGTATTATTAATATCTTTTCGATATGGTTGTATTATTTACTCGTTGAACCAGTTGAATCGGTTTTGTAAACTTGAATTTCCGTGGTATTGATGTCTTATATTTACATTTCTTTTATTTAGCCTTGTAAATCCTTTCTTAAAGGGTTTATGGCGCTGTAATTATTCCGAATATCTCGGGGTGTTACAGTTGTACGGGCTATTGGTGTTACGCTTTGAGATTGTAGGAAGGGGGAGTCGAACTCTCGTCTATTCCGGTAGTATGTAAGTATCCTGACGTTTTTTCAGACGAGTTGCTGGGTTTGCCGCCGGACCGAGAGGTTGAGTTTACCTTCGACTTAGAGCCGGGGGCAGCCCCGATTTCTAAGACGCCATACCGTATGGCGCCTGCCGAGATGCTTGAGTTAAAGAAACAGTTGGGAGAGTTGCTAGACATGGGGTATATTCGACCGAGCGCTTCACCTTGGGGCGCACCGGTCCTGTTTGTGAAGAAGAAGGGCGGGTCACTTCGTTTGTGTATCGACTACCGAGATTTGAACAAAGTGACCATCAAAAACAAGTATCCGCTCCCGAGGATTGATGACTTGTTTGATCAGTTGCAAGGGGCAACCGTGTTTTCGAAGATTGATTTGAGATCGGGGTATTATCAGCTCCGAGTGAAGGATACCGATATTCCGAAAACAGCCTTTCGGACGAGATATGGTCACTACGAGTTTGTGGTTATGCCTTTTGGGCTAACCAACGCACCAGCCGTGTTCATGCAGCTTATGAACAAAGTCTTTATCGAGTACCTCGATAAGTGTGTAGTCGTTTTTATCGACGACATCCTGATTTACTCGAGGAGCGAGGAGGAGCACACCCGTCATTTGCATATCGTATTAGATATTTTGAGAACTCAGCATCTTTTTGCGAAGTTCTCAAAGTGCGAGTTTTGGTTACGGGAGGTTATGTTTCTCGGTCATGTGATCTCGTCCGAGGGTGTTCGTGTGGACCCACATAAGGTAGAGGCAGTGTTGGATTGGGCACCACCCAAGAACGTGAAGGAGGTCGCGATTTTAAGGATTAGCCGGGTATTACCGTAGATTCGTCGAGGGTTCTCTAAGCTCGCTCGACCACCGGCTCGGTTATTCTGAAGTCAGAGAAGTTTGTGTGGACCGATGAGAGGCAGAATAGTTTTGAGGAGTTGAAGAAGCGGTTGACGACCGCTCCTATTTTGGCTTTACCGAGTGGTAATGAGGGTTTCTCGGTTTTCAGTGATGCTTCGGGCCAAGGGCTCGAATGTGTACTTATGCAGCACGGGAGGACGATTGCCTATGCTTCCCGTCAGTTGAAACCGTACGAGTTGAATTACTCTATGCACGATCTTGAGTTGGCCGCAGTTGTATTTGCGTTGAAGATTTGGCGTCATTACTTGTATGGCTCGTCGTGTCAGATTTTCACCGATCACAAGAGCCTGAAGTACATTTTCACCCAAAAAGATCTTAATATGAGACAGAGGAGATGGTTGGAGTTGATTAAGGACTACGACCTCGAGATTCTATATCATCCGGGTAAGGCAAATGTGGTGGCAGATGCCTTGAGCCGGAAATCGGTAGCGCTTCGGGCGCTTGAGCTATGGCCCGATCGGGACTTGGCGAAGTTTACGAGGTTGAGCATTGAGGTTATCTTGCCGAGAGTTCCGGCGATTGCGTACTCTTGAGATTTCTTCATCTGCAGTCGATGACATTAAATCGGGACAGTTGGAGGACCCGATGTTTATTCAGCTTCGAGAGAGTGTAGGGAAGGGGAAAGCCCCGGGATTTGTTATTCATGAGGACGGAGTGTTGAGATTCCGAGGTCGGTTGTGTGTTCCGAATGACTCGGAATTGAGATAGAGTATTATGCGAGAGGCTCATGCATCACCTTACTCAGTCCATCCGGGCTCGAGTAAAATGTATAAAGATCTGAGGAAAAATTTCTAGTGGAACGATATGAAGAAGGAGGTAGTTCAGTTTGTGGCTAAGTGTTTGACTTGTCAGCAAGTCAAGATTGAGCATCGTGACAGTAGGTTATTGAAACCACTTCCCGTCCCAGAGTGGAAGCGGGAGGATATCTCTATGGATTTTGTCACGGGTTTGCCGAGGACGAAGGCTGGTATGAATATGGTGTGGGTGATTGTAGACCGACTGACTAAGTCGGCACATTTTCTAGGCATCAAGGATACTTGGGGTCCAGAAAAGTTGGCTCGTATTTTTATCGCACAGATAGTGAGGCTTCATGGTACGCCGAGGACCATTACTTCAGACAGAGATGGCCGATTTGTATCGCATTTTTGGCAGGCGGTGCATAAGGCATTGGGGACACAGTTACGTTTGAGCACTTCGTTCCATCCCCAGACCGATGGGCAGTCCGAACGTACCATTCAGACGTTCGAGGATTTGTTGCGCGCGTGCGCGTTAGATTGGAGTAGTGACTGGGAGGAGCATTTGGCCTTAATTGAGTTTACTTATAATAACAGCTGGCACGCGTCGATTAAGATGGCACCGTATGAGGCACTTTATGGACGACGTTGCCGATCGCCGATATGTTGGGATGAGCCGTCCGATCTAGTTGGTACCGAGCCAGACCTTGTGTTAGAGACGAGGGAGAAGGTTGAATTGATTAGAAAGAGAATGTTGTCTGCTCAGAGTCGACAAAATTCTTATGCGGATGTTAGGCGTCGACCCTTGGAGTTTGAGGTGGGAGATCATGTTCTGTTGAGAGTGTCTCCGACGAAGGGAGTTTTCCGTTTTGGGAAGAAAGGGAAACTCAGGCCGAGATATATTGGACCTTTCGAGATATTGGAAAGAGTGGGCGAGTTAGCGTACCGGTTGGCCTTGCCTCCGTCGTTGAGTCATGTTCATAGCGTATTTCACGTCTCCCAGCTGAGGAAGTATGTTTCGGACCCGTCCCACATTATTGATTTTGGAGAGGTGGAGATCGAGAAGGATGTTACGTTTGAGGAGAGGCCCGTTAAGATTTTGGAGCGTCAAGACAAACAGTTAAGGCACAAAACCATTCCTATGGTTAAGGTGCAATGGTCGAGGCACGGAGTAGAAGAAGCGACATGGGAGTTAGAGGAGGATATGCGTTCGAGGCATCCCGAACTTTTTGATTCTTAAGTTTCGGGACGAAACTTTATTTTAGAGGGCGAGAATGTAATATCCGTAATTTTCCATTTTTAGCAGTTTCCATTTTTGGTGTATGTCTATTTTTATCGACTCGCTTGTAACCGTTTCGACGTTTCGAATCTACTTTGTTCTTGGAGTTTTTCCATTTGGACGAGTTTTGATGAAGTTTTCACGTGATTCCATTTTATGATATGTTTTGCCATATGAACGTTCGATTCTCGTAAAACTCGTTCATTTTCATGGTTTCATGGTTTGTACAAGTTCGTATGATTGAGTTGGTCGTGTTGAGACTTTCGGTTTGCAAATCCGACGTCGTATCGTGATTTTCGGACGCTTGGGTCATTTTCGTAATTCCCTATAAGTTTAGGGAATTTCATATTCGTTGTCGTATTTCGGATTCCCGGGTAGTCGGATTGATGTTTTCTTTTGATGGTTAGACTCGTCATCGAATATTCTTCGTAGTCGTATTTTTGGTTCGATAGCAGTCCGGTTTCGGTCGTCCAGAATCGTTTGGGACAAGTACCCGATCTTTGTCCGGTAGGGTGTTATGGCCGTAACACCCGTGGTTACGGCCGGTAGTTGGCCATGTTACGGTCGTAAGTGTCCCTATTCACCATGTAAATCCACCGCTTTAAAACAAGGGGGAGGTCCAAGACCTCATTTTCTATCATTCCTTTCGTTTTTCTTCACGGGGCGACTCCAGAGGCGATTCCTTCAATTTTGATCGGAGAATTTGTCGTGTTCCATCACCGTAGAATCATAGTAGCATATCACCATCAGCGTAATCATCTTCCATCATCCGAATCTGAGGTATTTTCTTCAATAACCCTAACTCGTATAAATTGGGGGTTTTTCGCATTTTTCGTGATTGATTCCGAATTGTTCATGTATGTTGCGAAACTCCTTACCGATTGTTGTTATTGGATGATTCCCAATCCAATTTCCTTGATTTTAATCCGTGAATTATCAATACGGGGAGATTTTGCATAAACCCTCGCCCGTATCGATTGAACGCCTATTGTCGTGAATTGTAATCGGGGTTATGGGAGTATTCCTTTCGTTTATTGATGTCCGTTGGGACTGAGTTATGTTAATTCTTCGTTAGGAACCGTCGTCTTCCACTCGGATCATCTGTAGTCGTTTTTCACTTCCGATTCTTCGAAGATGTCACAAAGGCAAGTACTTTACATTTTTTACATGTTCTAGTATTTGAATTATGGCTGTATTGTGGTTGTTGTGGATGGATATGTGTATGTTCACCTAGGGACGGTCCGACAGGGCCTCTAGGGATACGTTGCCGTGAGTTTCGTATCGCGAACTGTGGTTAACCACCCAGGGATGTCCGACGGGGCTCTGCGGGGTACGGTGGCCGTGAGTCACGTACCAAGGTTAACTTTGAATTGTTTTGGTTGGAGAAAATGTGTTTTCTGCTTGTGCATCGTAAATATTCCGGAATATAAAATGTTCTCTAAAATGATTTTTGGCGCATTTTTCATCTGATTAGAATGTAGTTCAAATGGATTCTACTTGCACTAGCAATTGTCGCTAACCCCTTAAATGGGGGAAATACTTTTTGTATTTCAGGTATTGATTGTGGGGACAAGCGAGCACCCGAGCCGTATGAGGATGACGGGCAAGCATGATATTGTCCAGAAGTTGATTATTGGTGTTCTGTCTGTCAATTATTATTGATGTCTGATTTTGGGATTCTGTATTATAAAATTTGTTTAAGTACTCGAGTACTTCCGATTTGAATTTGTTAATGTTGTGTTCCCGTTTTGGGGAAATGGATTTGATGTAAGAATTTTATTTGTCGGTTATAGTCTTTTATTTAGCTTGTCGTTTTATTTATGATGGTTTGTCGTTGTCGAATGTCTTGTTTGGTACGTTAGCCTGGTGGATTCCACAGTGTGGGGTCCACGGCGCTGTAATATGCCCTGAATGTCTTGGGGGTGTTACAACGACGAGGGTGCAGAGTGATGTTCCGGCCGGGTTTATGTGTCTGTTGTTGGTTGGTTATTTCAATAAGTACTCGAGTACGTAGTCGTTTATGATGATTTGGATTTGGTGATGTATTAATACTTTTACGTTGAACATTCGTACTTTCAGTATTGGTCAAAACTCTTGTACCTTATTTCCGTTATTTTCATTCGTTGGTATCGGTTAATGTCTTTTTAGTTCTTCAGCCTTGTAAATTCTTATGTAAAGGATTTATGGCGCTGTAATATCCCTGAATATATCGGGGGTGTTACAATATCCAATGACATACGTGTTGATGCAAAAATTTGGCAATGACAGCTATAGGTGTGTTTAAATGCAGCAGGGTGTTTGATTTCTTATCTCAACTAATGATCCTTTTGGTAACTCCAACTTGGTAGACTTGCAGAGAAAGTATGAATGTCGATACAGCTAAGGCTGTTTAAAAACCACTGATTCCGTTTGAACTTTCAAGGCATAAACAAATACCAAGGAGGATTCGTCTAGTCATGATCAAAAGTGTAGAGAAAATCCACCAAAGCGCATCAAATCAACCAAGAATTTTAATTCTCAATTTGCAAGTATACGTCATTATAACCATGTTATATGGATGCAACACGGTGCATCAATATTAAGCTTTTGAACCATGAGACATAATGAATATACCATAACCAACTCGTCTTGACCATCCAATTAGATCGACTAGACAGAGTCAAATGTATAAGGCACATGCCTTTACAAATACTTGGAAAAGTATTCGGACCTATAGTCACATGAACTATAATAGAGGTCAACGAATTCATGTACTTACCGCAATATGCCATTGCTTTACATGTTGAAATTCATGAGAATTACTCTTACATTCTTTCATATATTATATTGCAAGGAGACGGTGCATGACTAAACCCACATGCAATATTTTATTTTAATAAGATGAAAGATGGAGTTTTCCAAGTATGGGATTGTGTCAAGACCAACGTGGTGGTCCCTCAATTCAACGTGACAAATCCGTCACAAATCAATTTTATCCACGACATATCCGTCGCAATCGATGTTTGTCCCATTTGTACGTCACAAATTCGTGACTAATCATGAACAAGTCATATAACTTTACTGTTACCGACAATATTCATTTTATTCAATTGTTGGTTTAAAATCGACAAAACGGCGACGTCAAATCGCACCCAAAACCTGGTTTATGCAACAACTACAAATATCGACTTTAAACAATTATCCGTGACTCCCCTAGGACCGTCACACAGTTTACTTCGATATATGAGAGTGATACCACCTCTCATAGTCTCATCCACCGCAAAGTAGCGTAGAAGATAAAGAACCTAAATACCCAATTCCCCAAAAAAAATCCCAAAAGAGAGGAATTGAAAAATGAGAACTTTAATAAAATCTTACGTGGGTACTCAGTTCCCATATTTGCTTTGATCCTTTAACGGGATAATAAATTTGGCTTTTCTCCATAGCGTGCACCTCATCATGAGCAACATATTTTCTTATATGCCGCGAAAAGCATAAACACAATTAGATTTATAATCATACAAGTTAATGAATCATTAATTAGGAAAATAGAGAGTTGAGAAACGCCCGAAAAGGGCATCAGGGCTCGGTAATCGGCCAAAAAAGGACTCGGGCGCGGCGGTGTAGCAGCTCGGTATTGGATGAGGTCACACCGATCCGACGGTTAACAAATAGGGAAACATGATTTTCGTACGACTGCGCTGTACAGAAAATTTACGCACGAAAATTCTCGTCTCTCATTTTGATTGTCCTCGTCGTCTGAATCGACCTCTAAATCGTCTTAATTCCTCGGCAATGAAGTCAATAGGGTTCACGTCAAATTCCTCCTCCTCAGGCAGTGAAAAATCTAGCCACATCTCTAGATGATGCACAATATCCTTCACCAAGGTAAACACTTCCATGGTAATCCCAATTATGTCCTCTATAACATTAATATAATAATAATCCTCCTACGACGAAAAATATGTAAACTCCTGAAATTGACCAAATTCTTTCTCGTCATGCTCCTCTATTTCCTCGTCCTCCATGTAATCATAATTACCTGACACCAGTCCCATCCAATTTCGATTCAGAGTGCATCGAACCCAATTTGTGAATTAACGACGACAGAGACAGAGGAGCGAGAAACAAGGCAACGGTCGCCGGTTGGATTTGATTGTGGGATAACAGTGGCTCGGATCTGGTGTGAGGCTGTTGTAGGTCGCAGTTGGAGGCTGATAAAGGTGGAGCTGCGTCGAGGGCGGTTGTCGGACAGATGGCCGGTAAGGGGGTTGGTGAAGAAGGTCGGGTTTGCTGCGATGGGGTGGGAGGGTTTACTGGGTCGGGTCTAACTGGAGGATGGGACGGAGGCGGCGGTAGGCTGGCCGAAGTCGAAACTAGGGTTCGGGCCAGATTTTTTTCGGATTTTTCTGTTTTTTTTTTTCTCGAAATTTTCAGAATTTTTGGACGATTTTTTTTTCTTGCTCTATTGATAGAGTACGTGTTGGTAATGTATTTCAGGAGAAAGTAAAAGACTGTAAATACGAGTCAATCAATTGTATTTATAACACTGATAGAGGGACTTTTATATAGACATTACAATGAGAGTCCTTCCATACATAGGATTCCTAGATAAGGTAAGACATCTAATAGGATCCTACTACTTCTAGAAGGATCTAGAATCTTCATCTATGTATCTTCCTACAACCAGTATTAGGTAAGACACATCACGGGAATAATAATTCCCGAAACACAATCATAATTTATCTTTTAATCTATATGTCACACTCACCATTAATATTCTATTTTTTAATCTACATCATACATTCGTCATAAATACATATAAATTTTACATATTTATCATAATCATTTATTTCTTAAAATACATCCATTCTATTTAAAATATTGCACATTAACTAAGATAGAGTAGTATCAAAATTATATCTATACAACCCTGTGAGATTTTTTTTTTCTCTTCAAATAAACTAGGATAAGTGGTCGAAGGAAGTGAATAAATGTAGAAACATATTTAAAGGTCCAAAGTCTGCTTTGTGCATGTTACTAGTGCATGACCCGTCGACTTTCGACGGGACATAATTTTTTTATTTAATTAAAAATCAAATATAAAAATAAACTTATATCAAATTAAACACAATAAAAATATATTAATAATAATGACAATGAATAATATTATACATCATATACCAATTTCAAAATCTCAGGTTACTAAACATAAATGTTTATCACCGCATCATAAAATATAATAACCAATAAATATAATATAATAATATTTTGTATAATTAATCCTTGTTAAGTAAATTATAAAATTAACACAAATTGTGAAAATATAAAGTATATTATCTAATACAAATCTAATTTCAAAATATCTCACATGTTGCCGAAATTTTTGTTAACATCCTATTATGTGTCTGGTAAGTTATATGACTTACTTAAATCCGTATAAGATTTTTATAATTTCATGATATCCATAATTTTCATTATATTCTAGTAAATAATATATATATATATCTTGATAAACAATATATATATATATGTATATGTATATGTAACGTTCTTATGGTTATCTCATATAATATTTTCTTGTTCTTCGATTTAAAATTTTCTTACAGCTATCCCGCATAATACCTTCTACTGGTTCTTAGAGTATTTGTATGGTTCTTCTGTATAGCATTTTCCTATGTTCTTCTGTGTATCATGTTCTTGTGGCTTTTCCATGTAGCATTTTCTTATCATTATCCCCTTCAATATCTTCTTACTGTTATCATGTGTAACATCTTCTTATATTTTTTGCATGTAGCATCTTCTTAATATTCTCCAATGTTTGAATATTCTATGGTTCTCCCGTGCAACATATTATTATCATTCTCCCATTTAAGATCTTATTATGTTTCTCCCATATATGATCTCCTATTGATCCTCCCACCTAGCATAATCTTATGATTCCCTCGTATAACATCTTTTATGGTTTTCCCCTATACATCTTCTTATCGTTCTCCATATAGTGGCTTTTAATGGTTCTTCTGTGTATTATCTATGTATGGTTATCCTAGATAGCCTCTTATCTGGTACTTCTATGTAACATCTTCTTATGTTCAATGATGATAATTATAGAGTGTATGATTCACCAAAACCAGTATAAGATTTATAAAATTCATAATATCCTTAATATTTGTTGGATTTCATTCGATTCTACATATATATATATATAATATTCTTATGGTTTTTCCGTGCAACATATTTTTATCATTCTCCCATTGAGTATCTTCTTCTGGTTCTCTCGTGTAACATCTTCTTATGGTTCCCCCTCTATCACATTATTATGATTCTAGTATGTTCATATGGTTCTCGTGTATCATCTTCTTATTGATCTCTCATGTATTATCTTCTTATTGTTCTCCCATTTAGTGATTTTTAAGATTCTTCTATATAGTATCTTCTTACTATTCTCTCATATAACATCTTTTTTATGGTTCTTTCGTATAGCATTTTATAATTGCTCACATTTGTTTGAACATTCTTATTGTTCTCTCATGCAATATATTCTTATTGTTCTAGTATTTAGCATTTTTTTATAGTTTTGTAGAGCATTTTCTTATGATTAACCTGTTCAGCTTACTTCTATAAGATTGTGCCTGCGAGCCAATCATAATTTAAGTTGTAATACACTTGGTCCCGTAGGAGTTTTCTTTTAGAACTTGCTTGCGAGCAGTTCAAATTTTTAGACTAAGTCATGATGATCAGATATTTCAACAGAAGAGTTGAAGACAGCCTCTCTGTATTAAGGAAGTTTTGGCATTATCAAAAAGGGGGAAATTGTTGGAAAAAATACAGCCTTGATTTGATAATTTCCCCATACAGCATAAGATCTTCAAAGTCAGCATTTCGCTCTAATTATGGAAGCTGTTAGAAAACTTCATTTAGCCTGTCCATACAGCAAGAGATCTTCCAGCATAGTCAGAAGTCCGTTCTTACAGCACTTTAATTATTATACAGCTAGAGATGAAGAAAATTGGATACAGAAAACTTGTTGTAGGTGTTTTACTTAGGAAAAGTAGAACACATATCCAACCGGACTGAAGAAAAGTTTTAAACCATTGTGAATGAAACATTGTTTATTCACAAAGTATTCACAGTTAAAGTAGCATTTAATGCTGATAAGGACAACATTCAATGCGGCCGAAGAGACTACAGTCTGAACAGCCCAAAGAGCATTTAATGCTAAGTCAAAAAGAATATCTGAAGCATTAAATGCAAATCGCCTTTAATTCAAACATTCTGAAGCCGCCAATCATAGCTGTCTCAATCTCACCAACCGGCCAATGGCTACATTTATAACAGATCTATTTCCAAGATTATAAATAGCCACAAGCAAGAGGACATTGCTCACTTAGTTTATTATCTCGCAAAATACATCTGACACATTAGCTCTGACAATGTGAATATAAAGCTAACAAAGAGCAGTATATTTCCTGAGCATATAGCTTCACCATGCGAATAAATATACAATCCTCAATACAAACAGCACACCTTACAACGAACGCTCTTCAAAGCATACAGCTGCTGTTTGAACTATTTATACCCAATCTTTATGTTGAGATCAACTTAGACCTGTGTTGGAAGAATAACATTGAAGACGAAGCTTCGATTTGTGTGAAAATAAGCAAGTCAAAAGAGCCAAGCCAATCTGTGTGAACGGCCCAAGCTTTTGTCGTCTATATCAATCTGTGTGAACGATACAGCGACAAGTTTAGTTAAAGTCATGTAGTTGTGTACGTAGTAATTTTAATGAACATTTTACTCCTGTGTGGAGGACCAGTGAACGTAGAGGGGTTTAACTCGAACCACTAATATTTGTGTGCATTTATATTATGTTATTTACACTTTTCGTATCGGTTTGTATGATTAAAGTATAGATATTGCAAAAACCCTGTACGCACAAACAGGAGATTACCTAGTTGTTGTAACCTAATATCAGTCTTGCGCTACGCAAATAACTTCAAAAAAGATACAGCTTATTCAAATACCCATTCCTAAGCTGTTTACTATATACTCTATGGCCAACACTTATGTTGGATTTTGAACCCGGTTTTATCATCACTTTAGACGATGTACTTGTTTCGCCCAAGGGGCACATAAACATTGTATCACTTCCGGTCATGGATCGTAAGGGATATTGGAGATGGGTCCTGTCGTGCTTATTTTAGAGATAAATTGGTTGGTACATCTACATTACTAAATGGTTTATACCATTTGAATCTAAAGAATAAAACTATCGTGAACGCTATAACTAGAAAGCATGGTAGGTATGAAATATGGAGCTATTTTGAATTACCTAGAGAGAGTCATTTCTATCATTGCTGATGACGGATCTGAACATTTATTCAAGGAATGGAGACCGGGGAGCTCAGGAAAATTGATCAAGGCCATGAAAGCAGTGAAATTGCTAAAGCAGGGTTGTCACGGATTTTGGTGCTATGCCATGAAGAAAGAAGAAGGAGTAGAGCTCTCATCTATTCCATTTGTGAGCGAATTCTCAGATGTATTCCCTGACGAACTACCTGGGTTACCTCTGCGGAGAGAAGTAGAGTTCAGTATCGAATTAGAGCCTGGAGCCGCTCCTATTTCCAGAGCACCATACCGTATGGCGCCAACCGAGATGTATGAATTAAAGAAGCAGCTAGAGGAATTATTGTAGAAGGGTTACATTCAACCTCGCCAGCAGCAGGCTCGGCACCATCGTCCTCTGGGGCACTCGGGTGAGCAAGGTTGTCCGGCAACGGATACCAACTCAGGTCGACCCCATGATCTGAGGATAGGTTGAGGATCGGCACGATGAATGCGGGCTGCAAAGGGTGCTCGAGCACGTAGGCTTTGAAATTGTCAACCAAGGGGCCGACCTAGAGCCCTCTCTCCTTAGCAGCGCGTATTGCGTCAGCATAAGCCATATAATAGGCAAATTCGCTGACGTATTCCACGTTGAGATAGGGATCGGCCTCGGTCACCTCTAGTTTCTCCTTCAAACCCAAAAGTGCTTGTTTCACGTCGTGGAGCTCGGCAGCCTTGGCAGCCACCTCTTCCTTCAACGTCAACAGCTCATCGGTCAACCGATTGACGATCGCCTTCAGCTCATCCGCCTCTTTCTTAGCGGCCTCGTGCAACTTGCGGGCATCCGTCATCTGATCCCTCATCCGACCAGTCGCTGCCCGGGACCATTCGAGGTCTTCGCTTGCCTTTTGACTCGAACAGACAGAGGACAGTAGGTTCTGGACTCCAATTTCTGGACACCAACTCCCAGGTAGCGCACGCTAACTATCGGCTAGCACACGCTAAAGAAAGGCGATTAGCGCACGCAATGGTATACCTAACGCATGCTAACGAGGCTGGCAGAAGCCACCGTACTACCCGGTAACCCTGCTAGTGTACGCTAATATTGAGGCGTAGCGTGCGCTAGACTGGGCACAATATATATTGGACAATTGACTTGCACTTGTCATTATTTTCATCTCTTCACATTTTCGATCGGGAGCTGCGGGATTTGGGTGATTTGGGGAGTTTGGAGGCGATCCTTCTTTAGATATCAACATCTTTGGTTGGAGAACAAAGATTTCACAACATCTAATCCATCCTATCTTCCAAATCAAGGTAAAAATCCTTAGAACCCTAATTTTGGGATTTTTGGGTTTTTTCTTAGATTCGTCCGATTTATCCATTCTGGAGCTTGAGAACTTTGAGATTATGATGTATCTACCCCATATACATGCTTTCCCTACGATCTTATGGATTGGTTTGTGTCGTGTTTGGACTTGTGAGGGTTTGGGTGATTTTTCCAACCTCTAGTTGTTTACCCTTGTAGTTTCGTGAATCGTAGAAGGGTTTTTGGGTGTTTCTTCGTGAGTTATGCGTATGGATTATTGATTATCATATCCCTTGCGAATTGTTTAGGTACAAGAAGTGCGTTTTTGGACCTACCGAACTCATACTCTTTTCCGTTTAATTTCTCGATGTCTCAAAGGCAAGTATATATTTATGATTGTACGTTCTCAAATTTGAAAGTAAGACATATGAATGACATGATTGTTTATATCCACTCTGGGCCCGACCACCGGTCCTCTGAGGGTTTCGTAGCCTCTGTTGTGATTCTATGGATAATAAGAGTTAACCACTCTGGGACGGACCGACGGGTCCTCTGAGGGTTCCGTAGCCTCTGGTGCGGTTCCACGGTTGATCATGTATGTATTGATGTGATGCTATGAGATTTAGTTATTCCGGAATACTAGTATTGAAATGATGAATTGACGGTTACTTTTAATTTATTGTCGAGGAGTATTGTATTTCATATTCGATATACTTGCACTAGCTATTCGACGGCTAACCCCTTTATGGGGGAAATACTTTTTATGTATTTCAGGTTCCAGGAGAGCGGACAGACAGGTATCGAGTCGGCATGAAGATGATGGGCAAGCATGATACTGTGTCTTATCTCCAGTTATATTTGTGTTCCTCCATTCAGTGTTGTTGTACTGGAATAGTTATTGAATACTCGAGTATTGTTTTTCAGTTTCCACGATGTCCCGGCCTGTGTTGCCGAGGTATTGATTTTGTGTTGCAATGTATTTGGATACATTGGATATGGTTTGAATACCCTTTGTATTGTCTTTTATTTCATTATATTTGGACCTTCTCGGTCAAGATTTATAGTTCCGCATATGATTAGCCTTGTGGGTCTCACGTTGGGGCTCACGGCGCTGTAATATACCCTGAATAACTTGGGGGTGTTACAGAATATGGTATCGGAGCTTAGGTCTATGGATACCTAGGCTGTCGGTCTTTTGGGTCGATTGGGTCATCGTTTGTCTACAGTATCACTACTTTGCCATCATCACAGTGCGACCGGTACTTGTAAGACCTCTTACTCTTCTGGTGTTTCCTTAATGGTTTGCTTCTATTTTGGTATTTTTGAGAATCGGTCACTTCGATGACGTGCGATTGAATTGTACTTACGTGCCATGTGTGTTCTTCAGTATATCAGCTGGTAGGGGACGAGGCCGTGGTCGTGGCTGTGGACGTAGATGAGGACGTGGCGCGGCCATTCCCCTCAGTTCCATTGCGGGATTGACCAACCCCAGCCTATCTAACTCGGTGCATCCTCACACCATAATTCAGCACGACCAGTCGACTTGCCAGGGAAACAGCGCGGATGTTGGAGTTGCGAATGTACTTCAACAATTGGCTAACCAGATGACCATTTTGGCCCAAGCCGTTCAGTTGAACAATCCGAACCCAACAACGGATGCCTTACTGCAAAAAGCGTGCGCTACACAGCACTAATAGCGTGCGCTAACCGAAGCCTAACATACTGTAACACCCCCAATCCGCTCAGGGATATTACACGCCGTAGACCCTTTCCTCAAGGATCTACCAGGCTGGTAACAACATAGAACAACTCAACAATGCCTTTAAGGCTAAAATGACTCAGTAGACCGATTTGGTCTTTCAATAAATACATACAACTCAATTACAATACATGCCCACGCAGGGGTCGAATACAACACGCTCCCATATAATGGGAAAAGAATACTGCAGCGGAAATAAAATACAACTAAGCCGAAGACATCATACGGATCCTCGTGTGATTAGCATCGTTCATCTTTCATCATCCTTCGTGCCGACCCTGTGTTATGCTCCAAAACCTGAATGCAAAAATAGACATCCACCCCCCGAATACTCGGGGGTTAGCAAAACTCCACTGTTTTGCTACTGCAAGAACAATGTGCAAATACGATCCATATAATTCACATTTCACGAATAACAATAACCAGGAATACTTAAAAATCCAAACGTGACGAAAAGTACTTTCCGAGGCAAGAGTTTGGTAAAACATTCTAAAACCGAAAGGTCGCAAATCAAGGGAAAACAATTTATAAAACAGTTTGAATTGCCATCGAGAGTTTTAATAGGAAACAATTTAGGATTTACCGAATCCTTCGCTTTCCAAAAATCAACAGGGTCATAGCCCAAAGGTTTTGTTTTCGCAAATAAAACCAACCATAATACACAAGGTTAAAAACCCACGTCATGCGTCCTCGACGGACATAAAATACACACGCACCCGTGAAGCTTCACTCATGAATCCAGGTCGAAACCATTGGAATTCCCTCCGTGGTCCCGTCGAACCCTCCCGAGGTGAGCAAACACATTCACAAAACAAGTACTCACATCGCCTAGGACCGGGTCGAAGCCACAAATCCCACTCCGTGATCCCGTCGGACCCACCCGAGCTGGCTAGCGAAATACATTCACAAAACACATTACTCACATCGCCTAGGACCGGGTCGAAGCCACAAATCCCACTCCGTGACCCCATCGGACCCACCCGAGATGGCTAGCGAAATACATTCACAAAACACAGTACTTACATCGCCTAGGACCGGGTCGAAGCCACAAATCCCACTCCGTAATCCCGTCGGACCCACCCGAGCTGGCTAGCGAAATACATTCACAAAACACAGTACTCACATCGCCTAGGACCGGGTCGAAGCCACAAATCCCACTCCGTGATCCCGTCGGACCCACCCGAGCTGGCTAGTGAAATACATTCACAAAACACAGTACTCACATCGCCTAGGACCGGGTCGAAGCCACAAATCCCACTCCGTGATCCCGTCGGACCCACCCGAGCTGGTTAGCGAAATACATTCACAAAACACAGTACTCACATCGCCTAGGACCGGGTCGAAGCCACAAATCCCACTCCGTAATCCCGTTGGACCCACCCGAGCTGGCTAGCGAAATACATTCACAAAACACAGTACTCACATCGCCTAGGACCGGGTCGAAGCCACAAATCCCACTCCGTGATCCCGTCGGACCCACCCGAGCTGGCTAGCGAAATACATTCACAAAACACAGTACTCACATCGCCTAGGACCGGGTCGAAGCCACAAATCCCACTCCGTGATCCCATCGGACCCACCCGAGCTAGCTAGCGAATCAATCATGCACAAATAACATATCACACCAAGGATATCCAAACAATTCACCCAGAGGCATCAAACACTTAGCAAAACACCACGTCAAACCACAATGCACCGAAATGAAACAATATACATCCACACGTAACACCAAGTGCACAAACACACCAAACATATCCACGGGAGTCACATACTCGTTCATGAAATACACTAATCACAAAACACACGCGGTTTTGAAAGAGGGCCTTTAACAAGGCTAACCAAATCTTTTGAAAACTCCATTAAAACAAACAAACAAACACACCAAGACGATCACCAATCATCATATCCACAAAACAAGAATAGTATGGACAAGGTACTTGCCTCGAATAAGAACAACGCGGAGAATCGACCGAAGTAGGTTGGCCCGAACCGACTACGAACCCACCGACTCCACCGAATGCCAACTCACGTTCATAAACTATGAAGGACAATAACAACGATGAAATGAATTCCATAACACGACTCAAAGCCGTTGAATTCAAAGAACGAATGACGAAATTTCAAGTGTTTTCCCAAAACGGCCAAGAACACGATTCGTCCCGACAAAACATGAAAACGGAATTCCAAGTCGAAATATGGATATACAATCCATAGAATATGTTTAACAACATCATTTAATCACAATCCATCCAACAAAAATGGATGGAAAACGAGATCGAGGACAAATCCCCCAAAAAGTCGATTCGAAGGAAATCAAGAAATATACTTCGATTCGACGAAGAACAATGGATTAAATGATGTTAAACACAAGAATACTACCAAGATTAATCATACCCATCATGAATTAATCAACAACACGGAACGAATCGGACAAAAATGCAAAAACCCCCAAATTCACGAAATTAGGGTTCTAAGGAAGATTACCTTGATTCGTTGGATCAAAGGACGATAACGGATGATTGATAGATGATATAACCTCAAGAACTTCATGAATCTGTTGTTAAACAACATGGCTCCACGATCTCTAAGTCTCCATCCGCGGAAGAGAAAGGTAGGAAATGAAAAACGAGATGAAATGTGACTGCTCTGTCACATTTATACTGGGCCGGACTAGCGCGCGCTAGGCTGCCGAGCTAGCATGCGCTATCGGCCCAGGCCGCAGTCCAGTGCCCACACTGCCCTGCTGACTCGGCCAGGTAGCGTTCGCAGCCTTCTGGCCGTAGCACGTGCTACCTGCCGGTCGTAGCGTGCGCAATGCCCGACAGTAGCGTGCGCTACCTGCCGAGCCTGACCGATTCCAGAACCCCTGGACTCCACTGTCCAGACCCGATAGCGTGCGTTAGGCCAGCCGATAGCGTGCGCTACACCTGCCGGTTAGCGCGCACATCCTTCCGGCCGTAGTGTGCGCTACGCCGGTTCCTGCCGCACCCGTCTGGCCGGTGCCCGCAACCGTCCGGCCAGTGCTCGAACACCAGGGCTCGACGACTCGATTTCCGTAAACGCACGGAACGAACACGACGAAAAGTTCGCGGACGACATCAACGACCCGAAATGAAAACATAATGCAATAATTAATTATATGCGAACAAGAAACGGGTCGAGACAACAATTACAGATACGGATACCCGTAACTTTTAAGAAATTACAAAATGGCCCAAAACGCCCGGAAATCACGATACGTGATCGAATAACCAAACCGAAGTTCACAACACGTCTAACAAAGTTAAACGGACTCACGGGAAACTCGAAGCAGCAGTTTCGAACGAGATTCGCAAGAATCGAACTCAAGTGCGGAAAAGTCGCTAAAAAGCACGGAACTCAGCAAAACGACACCGAAACGAACTCGGATATCAAAAAGTGTATAATTAATCATTCTCACAATAATGAAACGGTCATGAGCGAGTCGCCAAAACGGACTTCCGCATAAAAAAAAGAAATTACCGGAAATCGAAATTACGGGTATTACATTTAAAAGAAGTTTCGTCCCGAAACTTAAAACAAGTAGGGAGAAGCAATATTCCCTGCCAGGGAAACTCTACGAGATACACAAAAACCGAAAACTCGCGCCCGACGGCGAAACGCTGCAAGAAACGCAAAGAGACATACGGCGTGAAAACACGCTCCACGACGACCGACACAACGCCACCGGTAGAAACATAATAAAACCAACAAGTGACAAGCATCAACAAACAGATAGTACAATCAAGTCGATTATCCGAACAGTCACAAAACACACGAACGAAAATCAATACGATTGACCAACCCAACGGTTCATCAATCAAAACGCGAGCCAAACGCTGAACAAATACGGAATTCCACCGCCTAAGGGTTGGAAGATCGAAAACGAGACTAATTTCCCGAACTGAAGGGAATTACGAAGGAGCCTAAACGTTCACCAATCACGGAACGAGATCAATAAAAATCGAACAATCAAACGATCGAACCACAACGATCGAGACAACAAAAATCGAAGAATCATGTTCGAATCACGAAGAACAATAAAGTTCAAACAACAACTCCCTTAATGATCCGTGAGAACAACAAGACATGCATTCCCATAAGATCCACAGGAAAGGGAATAGCGATTGAAAAGTCACAACGACAAACGAGTTATCCCGAAACAATACCACCCTCGTTCGATCAATAAAAGCAAGGGATAGGGAAAGTTCAGAAAATGTCAACGAACATAAACGAGTCGACAGAGTCGAAAATGCAGAAATTCAAAATCTGATCTACGTCGAATAGAAGAGTTAATAGAACCAAATGATGTCACTTCCGAACAAGGTTCACAAGAATCGAACTGAACTCGAAAAAGTCACAGCGACAACTAGATCGACCCACAACAAGATCACAGCTCGTTTGGACGATGAAACCAAAATACATAACAAGTTCATAAAGTATCAACGAACATGAGCGAATAGATAGACTGGAGAAGGAGAAAATGCAGAAGTCAAAATAGTACGGGTATTACCTCCGACCTCGTCCACGAAATTCACAAAAACGAGAGCAAGGTAATAAGACATTAAACAACCGACACATAACGGAACCATCACCGATGCACACGGTCATACCAAACCAAGCTCTAACAGCTAGCACATGCGCGACAACACAGAAATCACCACTAGTTGACAACATTCAACACCAACATCCCGCCTCTCACAGGGGGCTAACACAACAAATGTGTGGAAAACGACTCAACGCTCACACCACCAATTCGATCATACTCGAGAGCAAATATCAAAATGACAACGCGAACATCATATATACATACCCAGCCCTCAAACGGGAATGGATAGGTTTTAAAAACGAAAACCTCATTTTGAAATTAATTTAGAAGAACACCGGTTGATCTTGAGTATCACCTTTCAAAAAAAATACAAACGTGAAACATCGTTATCGAGACTTTGGAGAACCATTTCGCATTTGATAAAAATGAGGACACTTTCTCTTAGTGAAAACTTTCAAAATATTCGACCCTCGGGTCTAAGTAAAAATGTTTCTAAAACATTGAAAATATCTCAAAGCATTTTGGTCCTCGAGGTATAAGAATTTTGAAACATGTTGTGGCACCTTGTATGTACCACGAGAAAATAATTCTTTTTTAAAAGTACATCTCGAAATTTATTTTCTAAGATACTCAAGGTTTTCAAAGATAATTCAATGGGCTAGAATGCCCAAAAATTTCATGTAATTACACAAAACTTTATAGCGCCGTGGGTCCCGCGCTGGAACCCACCAGGCTAAAAACCATTTACAAAAACGCCAAAAAGGCCGATGACGGTAATATTTCAAAAACTCACAAAATCCATTTACAAAATACTAAACACCGTCATAAGAATTTCGCCAAAACGATCAAGGCTATAATGCCAAAAACTCGGTTAAGGGAATCGGTTTTTTTGAAATAAAATTCGGTCGGTAAAATACCGAAAGTCATTACAAAAGAACTCACACAGCGGATAAAAGAAATACAGTTCAACATGCACAATCCAGCATCACTACTCCTCATATGAACAAAATATTAGAGTCAAATAACCACATTTCACGAAATCAAAATCCATAAGAGGATTCCGTCACTTAACAAATAATCATAAAAATAGCTCGTGTCACACGAGGCACAACACAAAGAAGGGAGACTTACTTCCAAAGGTCGCACGAAGATGATGATCGCCCCACAATACTAATCACGACCAACAAACTCAAACGACGCATCGCGACACGACTCAGTCAGACAAAATCCGACGAGACAAAACTCAATAGACACCACTGACCCGACAGCCTAGGTTTCCACAACCTAAGCTCTGATACCATTTATGTAACACCCCCAATCCGCTCAGGGATATTACACGCCGTAGACCCTTTCCTCAAGGATCTACCAGGCTGGTAACAACATAGAACAACTCAACAATGCCTTTAAGGCTAAAATGACTCAGTAGACCGATTTGGTCTTTCAATAAATACATACAACTCAATTACAATACATGCCCACGCAGGGGTCGAATACAACACGCTCCCGTACAACGGGAAAAGAATACTGCAGCGGAAATAAAATACAACTAAGCCGAAGACATCATACGGATCCTCGTGTGATTAGCATCGTTCATCTTTCATCATCCTTCGTGCCGACCCTGTGTTATGCTCCAAAACCTGAATGCAAAAATAGACATCCACCCCCGAATACTCGGGGGTTAGCAAAACTCCACTGTTTTGCTAGTGCAAGAACAAAGTGCAAATACGAGCCATACAATTCACATTTCACGAATAACAATAACCAGGAATCCTTAAAAATCCAAACGTGACGAAAAGTACTTTCCGAGGCAAGAGTTTGGTAAAACATTCTAAAACCAAAAGGTCACAAATCAAGGGAAAACAATTTATAAAACAGTTTGAATTGCCATCGAGAGTTTTAATAGGAAACAATTTAGGATTTACCGAATCCTTCGCTTTCCAAAAATCAACAGGGTCATAGCCCAAAGGTTTTGTTTTCGCAAATAAAACCAACCATAATACACAAGGTTAAAAACCCACGTCATGCGTCCTCGACGGACATAAAATACACACGCACCCGTGAAGTTTCACTCGTGAATCCAGGTCGAAGCCATTGGAATTCCCTCCATGGTCCCATCAAACCCTCCCGAGGTGAGCAAACACATTCACAAAACACAGTACTCACATCGCCTAGGACCGGGTCGAAGCCACAAATCCCACTCCGTGATCCCGTCGGACCCACCCGAGCTGGCTAGCGAAATACATTCACAAAACACAGTACTCACATCGCCTAGGATCGGGTCGAAGCCACAAATCCCACTCCGTGATCCCGTCGGACCCACCCGAGCTGGCTAGCGAATCAATCATGCACAAATAACATATCACACCAAGGATATCCAAACAATTCACCTAGAGGCATCAAACACTTAGCAAAACACCACGTCAAACCACAATGCACCGAAATGAAACAATATACATCCACACGCAACACCATGTGCACAAACACACCAAACATATCCACGGGAGTCACATACTCGTTCATGAAATACACCAATCACAAAACACACGCGGTTTTGAAAGAGGGCCTTTAACAAGGCTAACCAAATCTTTTGAAAACTCCATTCAAACAAACAAACAAACACACCAAGACGATCACAAAACAAGAATAGTATGGACAAGGTTGTAATATCCGACTGTAACTTTTCATTTTTACCTGTCATTGTATTATTCGGATAATCTGATTATCGTGAATCGTTGCATTTAGTATTATGTCGTGGTATTATAGATTTGAATATCATATCGTTGTTAGTTCATTTCAAATGTGATGATTCGATGATAATTAGAGAGTTGTATTTTCGGATTTTTCTGTTGATGTAGCGCACGTTACACAGTAAGATTAACGTACACTAATCCTGTGCATTAGCGTGCGTAAGGTTTCCTCGGTTGTGTACGCTAAGAGGGAATCTGGCAGCAGTTGACTTCAGCACGTGAACCCTTTTAACCGTTAGCATGCATGCGATCTAAGTCTGAGCTGTCGTGTCGGTGAGAATCTACTTTTATTAGCGTGCGTAACCCATTCATCATTAGCGTGCGCTAACGGCCTGCGATAATTCAAGACAGTAGCCACTGTAAGCCGCTTACGTACGTAATATCGACCGGATAGCGTACGTAAGGGCATTAGCGTACGCTAAACTGGCCTGATAGCGTGCGCTAAGTCTGCACAGTCTATTTATAGGACCAGCCTGTTTTTCATTTCTTCACGACCCAAACCGAATTTCTCTCTTCACATATCATACCTCTTCACTACCAAAACGATATCAACCTTCACCAACTTGTTTCTAAGCCTTGAATCTCGGAGTGGAGCTCATTTCCTTGGAGATTTGGAGTTATTTTTGAGCTTGGAATATATTCTCTCATAACATTGAAGTTGTTCTTCATTTATGGAGGTAGGTGTGCTTTCTTCTCTGCATTATTTTCTTATGTTGATGTTAATGACGAATTATACTTCACCTAGAGTTAGATTAAGCAAGTAAAACATAGTTCTAATCCAACCTTTTTAACACTTTTGATGAATATGTTAAATAAGGGTTTGAGATGGAGGTGTTCTTGATGATATAGTGATTTTAATCATGTTGTAACTACCATACTTATCTTGTTGGACGAATTTAGCTCAGTAGGACATTGTTGGATCGGTTAACTTCTTCATAACTGGATTTAATCAAGAACTTGATATCATGGAGTGTTTAAACACCATTTTAGATATCTATTTACCTTGGGAAGAACTTGATAATGTTAAAGATAGGATTAGATGATCTAGTTCAGAAATCTTGGAAGCTTTAACAAATCATGATTGTTCAGTTTCACAAGTCTTTGAAGATTGATAAGGATCTTGATAATTTCAACAATAACTTTTCATTAATCTAATGTATTGAGAACTTAGAATATTTTGATCATCATACTAGAATTGGTGAATTCACCATCATGTTAATGAATCCTCCAGCCTTGTATCAAAGACTTTGATAACCTTCATGAGTATGGTGTAATCTCAGAACTTATGAACTTGTGGTTAGCTTAAAAGTCAATTTAAATGAGGCGAGAATAATCATAATGTGCAGATTTTACCCTTTAACCTTTTAATGTTTTGGAAAGTTTAATCATCATAAGATGATCTTAACATCATGATTGGTTATTCAACATAACCTTGATAGAACTCTTGTTTATGATGAACCATGCGAACTTTCGGTAAATTTTGTAAACCGATTCTTATAGTTGTATTGATGTTAGAAGGACTCCTGGCATAAGGCTTCAATAATTTGTAGTAACAAACTATTCTAAAGGATTGTAGGTTGACGTCTTACTAATCCTATATTGATAATTATACGAATATGTTTTGAGTAAAATGTATTTCGTTTAAGGTTGTTTGTTCGAGTAAAACTTGTCGAGGACCGTTCGTTCGTTCCGATAAGAAGAGGACTATTCTCGTCTCCGTATTAAGGCAAGTTATCTTGCTTGGTTATAATGATGATTAGATTCTTGTGATGATTATATATTTCATGTGTATGAATTGTCCATGTGACGTTTGTCGTGATTTGATATTGTCCTTGACGTTATGGGATTGCATTCCCAAGTACGCCGTTTTGAACCGTTGATCTCGTTGGTCCTTATTTTCACTTTGGTGAGTTTTCTTGATCCTTGATTGGATGTGTATTTCATTGAACTTCGTTGTCATGTTGTGTCGTGACATTTCCGAAATCATATCTGCGTGCCGATTGGATATTGTGTAGGATTTTTAGCCGGGCACTTGTATAAGTCATACGTGGATGTTTCCGTATTGGACTGTGCACACGAGACGTAGTTCGTGAGGCTAATTAGGTACATTGTCACACGTATATTCTGGATTCCGTATACGGGGTGGACATGTACACGGACACATTTCCGGATCGGGCGTACTGTGATGTCCATCTTGAGCTATATTGTAAATCGTTCATAGTCCATGTATGATTGGATATGTTCGATATTTTGTGACTGATTGTTTCATATGCCCGAGGGGTATGATTAATAGTCGGAATGATTTTATTGAGATCTATATATGTGAATTGTATAATGTCGGAAGAATTGGTTGTCATGTATATCTGACCCTGTGTTGGGCGAAATACTTGTATTGTATTTTAGGTCGAGGCAAAGGCAAGGCACGGGAAGAGCATGTCGACGGCGAAGGATTCGGAGGATACTAGTTCGGGGGCCCCACATCTCTTGTTGTCCGGTTATGTTAAACCGCGTTACGTTATCTCCTGTTTCATTTAAATTACTTTTGGTTGTATTTGACATTTGAAGTATTTTCCATCTCCATATGGTTTATACTTGTTCTTTTGTTGGATCCTGTGTGTTGTAAGGCCGTTGGCCATATTTTAATAAACTCCTAATCGGAGAAATGACTATTCGTTGTGATTCGGTATCACAAATAATATTTATTTAACCTGTTTTGGATATCGCCTGGTGGGTCCCACTGTGGGATTAACGGCACTGTAATAACCGCCATTTGGGGTGTTACAGAAGATGGTATCAGAGAGTCGTTTTTTTTTATGAGTCATTGAGAAATGAACTAGTATCAAGAGACCTTCGTGTCACGTGTGACCTGTGCAAGCGCCTGACCCTACGAGCCAAATACGGTATGTACTTTATGAGCCATGGTTTAATTACTGGCATGATATTGATATCAGTATGGGTCTCCCTGTTGATCATGTTATTTCAAGGAATTGTGACAGGATTTATCTGATTGATAATCCGAGATAAATGCTGAATTTATTATACAATTGAAATTGTTCGACTTGACGCCGATATGATATTCGGTGCGACAATTGTGGTATCGATAACCATTTTCCCTTTAATATGTGATTCCTTGTTGCTATTAACTTAGCATGAATTTTGGTATCTTGAACTGTACTTATAGTTACCATTATGATTGATTCTTTCAGTATGGAAAGAAACCTGAGAGGTCGTGGCAGAGGGGGACGAGGCCGTGGAAGGGGCCGAATCCCAATACCTCGAGCCAACAGACGCGAGAATGCGGATCAGAGTTCCGCAGACAGTGGTTCACCTTCTAGGGAACAATCGTACCACAGTGGGCGCGGGGATGCGCGTGTCGATCCTTACGTCGTAATGCAGGGAATGATGACGCAGATGACCCAGATGGGTCAACTAATGGAAGCTATGCAGAGGGCCGCTACTGGCCAGCAGCAAGGGGCTCATTGTAATATCCTAGAATTTCACTATGAATTTTTCGCATTATTTTATCTGGGATGTACTGTACAGAGTGGTACCGACACGATATGAGTGGATAATTTTGGAAACCGTGACAGTCGTGCCAGTATGTCTATCGAGGGTATTTTGATTCTAGGATATTATATGCTTGGTGTATTTTTCGATGTCGGATATACCGTATGAGTATTTGTATGATTGCCGTACTTGGTCGACGGTTGTAATTGAGGATATCGTGCATCAGATGTATCGTATGGAAATGATATCGGAACGAGTATATGTATTCGGTGTGTCGCGTGTACGTATTCAGTATATTGAGATGTCAGACAGGGGCAGAAATGGCTAAGTATGAAAGCCATTACGTACGCTATGTAAGGAGACTTACGTACGTAAGCAAGCAAGATTAACGTACGTTAAGGAATGTACATTACGTACGTTAAGAAGAGATTCAGACAGGATCGAGCCGTGGTCGGCAGGTGGGACCCGGTGTTGGCCGCCGCGCAGATGTGGACAAAGTAGTTAACTTCGGCATTACGTACGCTATGCATGGCATATTACGTACGTAATATGGGTTGATACTGTAGCAAGTCAACTGCTACATTACGTACGCTATGGTGATGGCATTACGTACATAACGCAAGGTGCAAAATAGTACAGTTTACCCTGGATGACGATTACGTACGCTATATAGGACATATAGCGTACGTTAGAGGCCTTACGTACGTTAAGGATGGGACTTAACGTACGTAACGAGATGCACAGTTTATAAAATAAGGACGGGACTTTCATTTCCTCATGTAAGAAAACACATTTCCTCCTCCCCTAATCGTCCCTCTTCACTCTCAAACCCATTTCAGACCCTCATACCCTTGTTAAGACTTTGATAAGGATGATTGGAAGCTTGAAACTTGGAGTTCTTGGAGTTTTGGAAATGTTTGATTGTGTTATTCATCTTCAAAAGGTATGTTGACGAACTCTACTCCTTGAATTCGGATTTTGATGTTAGTGTTGATGTTCTTCTTCGTATGAAGATGATTATGGTATTGTTGTTACGATTCTTGAGGATATATGAACTATATGTTGAAGGAAGATGATGATATGTTGGTTTTGTCTTGAATACGTTGACTATGATTATAGAATCATGTTGTTCTTGGTGGTCTTGGTACTATTGCTTCGATTCTTGATGTTAGGAGGAACGTATGTTGGAGAATATGATGATACATGCCTTGGAGTATGGATTAGATGATGGTTAGATGTTAGAACACATTGAACTATGTTGTTTTGTTGGCTTCAAACATGATTATGGATTAATTCATGTTCTTGAAGAATTCTTGAATGATATATGTCCGTAAATTGGAAGGATTACGATTAATTTTGGTATATGATTATTCATAATGATATCCGTAATTGTATTCCTATGAATTTGCAAGAATGAGCCGTGTAAATCCGAATTTAAGATTTAAGTCGGAACCAAGAATGTTGTAGACGTTGATAGAACTATTGATTATCGAAATTCGGCTTGTATTCGTATTGATAAGAGTTGATATGGTTTGATTTCGTATGATCGAGATACCGTTGAGTTTGATTGATTGATTATACCGGTTGTTGATTGTTATCGAACGTATCGTTAATTGATTATTGCATTAGGTTGCGTTTAGTGATCGTTGAAGTTAACTGTCAGCCGCGTGAGTCGGGGTCGCGGAGCTTGTAGACGAAGACGACGGGACTAGTAACAACTTCATCGAATTGGTATCGAGGCAAGTTATGCTTGCTCGATTCATAATGTTAATAAATGATTTCGTTTTCATTTCATTTATGATTCATATAGCAATGGTATTATGGAATATATGAATTGTCGGAATGGTGGTATGTATGGTATATTTGGGCTAAGATAAACCGTAATGTATATGATTTTAAGGATGTCTAGTGGAAATGGGAACGTGAATTATAATTTGGTCTATTGCATGAGAAGTTGGATATCAAGGTTAGTTATCGTGTCGATGTTGAATTCGGGATGGTGGTTTGGTATTAGTTATGGACTGTACTTCATTTTGGATTGTCGGATAAACCGTGTATTCGTTCAGGGCGGTTGGTCGTGGAAAGGTTGGCGTCTTCAGCTTGAGGTAAATTAATATTGTTAGATTATGATAATCATGTTGCATTATTGCATGTGTGTGTTGATATTTCATGCGGTGAGTGTGCACCATTGTTTGTTACGTTTTGTAATGTGCTCTTCCTGTGAGCAGTGATCTGTTGGGCCGATGTGTTAGGATGAAACCTATATGGCACCTATGTTCCGGTATTCCTGTGTGGATACTTTCGTGACCCTTGGTTGCGACCTTGGGGTATTTTGTGATTGCATGAACGTGTTAGGGGATAAGACCTATATGGCACCTATGTTCCGGTATTCTGTGAGATGCTTCCGTGACCCTTGGCCGCCTTGGGGTTTATGTGTTAACATTATATGCATTGTTGAGCATGATGTGGATCATTGTTCGATGGAAATACGACATTGTGGTCGTGTCGGTCTTTCATGATCGAGTTCTTGTTGCTCTTTTGGGAAGTCTTCGATCCTTGATGGATATGCGTTTCTTCGAGATTTGTTGTCATGTTGTATCGTGGCATATCCGAGTCGATACGCTCGATCGCTCATGTGTAGGATTTTCGGACGGGCACGTGTAGCATGTGTTGGTTTCGACCTCATATTGAACCGTGCACACGAGATGTACTTCGTGAGGCCGATTAGGTACGAGACCGCACGAGTATCCGATCAATACCGTGGTTGGCTTGTACACGGGCACATGTCCGGATCGAGCGTATTGTGACGCCCATCTTGAGTCTTATTGCTTGGTCGCTCACACCCATGTATAATCGATCTGCTCGATATTCGGGTTGTCTTTGAAATCCCGTATATATGATTCATATATGGTTGACGATTTTATTCTCTCGTATCCGCCCCGTTGATCCTTTTATGATCTCGTTTGGAGTTACCTTATCGATGGTTAACTTGTTTGTTACCGATCCTTTATTAATCTCGCTTGGAGTTTCCTCGCATTGGTAATCTCGCTCGTTATCAACCTTATTGATTCCGCTTGGGAGTTGTCTCACCGCTGATATTCTTGGTTATTAGTCCTTGATTGATGTTATTGGAGTTTACCGTGTCGTCGGTATTCTCGCTGTTGATCCCTTATTATCCCTATCGAGTATACCGTGTCGTCAGTATTCTCGATTGTCGATTTCTTATTGTTCTTGTTAGAGTTTACCGTGTCGTCGGTATTCTCGGTTATTGACTCTTCATTGATCCTTACCGTGTCGTCGGTATTCTCGATTATTGATTCTTCGTTGATCCTTACTGTGTCGTCGGTATTCTCGGTTGTCGACCTTTATTGACCTCGTTGGGAATTGCCGTATTGCCGGTATTCCCGGTTATTGATTCTTCATTGATCTTTTTGGAGTTACCACATCATTGGTATTCTCATCCGTGGTTGATCCCTTTGTCGATCTTGTGTGGAAATATCATGTCATTGATATTTCCGTTGTGATGCATTAATTGTTTATCATTATTGACTGTGTCAACATTCGTGTTTTGCATTGATATTCGGGACTTGCTATTGTCTCAATACTGGATTACAGTGTGCCATGTGATATCGGTTCTATCAGATTGGGATTCGATTGTGCGACCACCCGGCAGAGTTAGTCTTGGCCGATCATTCTATAATTGAGATATGATAAGTTTGGGAATTTTGGTATCGCTTACATGACATTGGTTACTTTTGAGTTCGTTCATTACTTAAGGACACGAGGCGTGGAATATGGTAAGATTTGATTGTTATGGTTGTGACAGGTTGGTAAGGTTACTTCGGTGAGATCATATTGGAATTATTCTTACCTTGTAATTACATTGATATGTATTGTTTTTGTGATGTGATCGTTATCATTGTTGAGTATTATGGCTGACCCCGTCGTGGGCTTTATCTTTTAGGTACTCGGAGTTCGAGCTAGTAGCGGTCGTGAAGGGATGAGCTTTCCGGTGATACTGGCTATGGCGTAGTTGTTGGGATTCGAGTGTTCTCTCTGGTTTTTATAATTCCGCTGTAAATGTAATTAATTGTGTTTTTATCCGCTGCATGTGTATATTTAAAATGGCTTTCGGTATTCTTTGAACTGTGTTTTTATTCGCTGCGTGTGTGTGTACTTTCAAAGGGCCTTTTTGACATTTTTAAACGTTTGCGAAAATGATTTTAGCCTTGTGGGTTCCAATATGGGCCCCACGGCGCTGTAATATTCCCGGTCGGTTTTGGGGGTGTTACAGAAAATGGTATCAGAGCTTGGGTTTCGTAAAACCCGGGCGTGTGTGTTATGTGGCTCTACCGATGCGGTAGTAGCGTGACTTTTGAAAATGATTTTCTGACTTTTGAGTCAAATCGATTTTGGAGGTTTCAAAATTTTTGAAATATTTTCAAATTGCTGTATTTGCGATGCCAGTGTGTTGTTAGTGTGTTGAGACTTTGTATGGGAGTCGTATGCTGGTATCACGGAAGATCATCGACTTCACGGACCTGTAAGTATGTTCTTTCAGTTATTTCAATTTTGAGGATGATTATTTGAGCATGGTGTCGTGATTTTGAGATATTTCGGGATTGAGATACTGATTATGACAGGTGTTGAGTTTCGAGGACGAAACTTATTTAAGTGGGTGTATATGTAATATCCTAGAATTTCACTATGAATTTTTCGCATTATTTTATCTGGGATGTACTGTGCAGTGGTACCGACACGATATGAGTGGATAATTTTGGAAACCGTGATACTGCGCAAGGTATGTCTATCGAGGGTATTTTGATTCTAGGATATTATATGCTTGGTGTATTTTTCGATGTCGGATATACCGTATGAGTATTTGTATGATTGCCGTACTTGGTCGATTTGTTGTAATTGAGGATATCGTGCATCGATGTATCGTATGGAAATGATATCGAACGAGTATATGTATTCGTGTGTCGCGTACGTATTCGGTATATTGAGATGTCGACGTGCGTAAATGGCTAAGTATGAAAGCCATTACGTACGCTATGTAAGGAGACTTACGACGTAAGCAAGCAAGATTAACGACGTTAAGGAATGTACATTACGACGTTAAGAAGAGATTCAGACAGATCGAGCCGTGGTCGGCAGTGGGACCGGTGTTGGCCGCCGCGCAGATGTGGACAAAGCGAGTTAACTTCGCATTACGACGCTATGCATGGCATATTACGACGTAATATGGGTTGATACCGTAGCAAGTCAATCGCTACATTACGACGCTATGGTGATGGCATTACGCATATAACGCAAGGTGCAAAATAGTACGCTTTACCTCGATGACGATTACGACGCTATATAGGACATATAGCGACGTTAGAGGCCTTACGACGTTAAGGATGGGACTTAACGTACGTAACGAGATGCACATTTATAAAATAAGGACGGGACTTTCATTTCCTCATGTAAGAAAACACATTTCCTCCTCCCCTAATCGTCCCTCTTCACTCTCAAACCCATTTCAGACCCTCATACCCTTGTTAAGACTTTGATAAGGATGATTGGAAGCTTGAAACTTGGAGTTCTTGGAGTTTTGGAAATGTTTGATTGTGTTATTCATCTTCAAAAGGTATGTTGACGAACTCTACTCCTTGAATTCGGATTTTGATGTTAGTGTTGATGTTCTTCTTCGTATGAAGATGATTATGGTATTGTTGTTACGATTCTTGAGGATATATGAACTATATGTTGAACGAAGATGATGATATGTTGGTTTTGTCTTGAATACGTTGACTATGATTATAGAATCATGTTGTTCTTGGTGGTCTTGGTACTATTGCTTCGATTCTTGATGTTAGGAGGAACGTATGTTGGAGAATATGATGATACATGCCTTGGAGTATGGATTAGATGATGGTTAGATTTTAGAACACATTGAACTACGTTGTTTTGTTGGCTTCAAACATGATTATGGATTAATTCATGTTCTTGAAGAATTCTTGAATGATATATGTCCGTAAATTGGAAGGATTACGATTAATTTTGGTATATGATTATTCATAATGATATCCGTAATTGTATTCCTATGAATTTGAAAGAATGAGCCGTGTAAATCCGAATTTAAGATTTAAGTCGGAACCAAGAATGTTGTAGACGTTGATAGAACTATTGATTATCGAAATTCGGCTTGTATTCGTATTGATAAGAGTTGATATGGTTTGATTTCGTATGATCGAGATACCGTTGAGTTTGATTGATTGATTATACCGGTTGTTGATTGTTATCGAACGTATCGTTAATTGATTATTGCATTAGGTTGCGTTTAGTGATCGTTGAAGTTAACCGTTGTGCTGCGGTGAGTCGGGGCTGCGGAGCTTGTAGACGAAGACGACGGGACTAGTAACAACTTCATCGAATTGGTATCGAGGCAAGTTATGCTTGCTCAGTTCATAATGTTAATAAATGATTTCGTTTTCATTTCATTTATGATTCATATAGCAATGGTATTATGGAATATATGAATTGTCGGAATGGTGGTATGTATGGTATATTTGGGCTAAGATAAACCGTAATGTATATGATTTTAAGGATGTCTAGTGGAAATGGGAACGTGAATTATAATTTGGTCTATTGCATGAGAAGTTGGATATCAAGGTTAGTTATCGTGTCGATGTTGAATTCGGGATGGTGGTTTGGTATTAGTTATGGACTGTACTTCATTTTGGATTGTCGGATAAACCGTGTATTCGTTCAGGGCGGTTGGTCGTGGAAAGGTTGGCGTCTTCAGCTTGAGGTAAATTAATATTGTTAGATTATGATAATCATGTTGCATTATTGCATGTGTGTGTTGATATTTCATGCGGTGAGTGTGCACCATTGTTTGTTACGTTTTGTAATGTGCTCTTCCTGTGAGCAGTGATCTGTTGGGCCGATGTGTTAGGGGATGAAACCTATATGGCACCTATGTTCCGGGGTATTCCTGTGTGGATACTTTCGTGACCCTTGGTTGCGACCTTGGGGTATTTTGTGATTGCATGAACTGTGTTAGGGGATAAGACCTATATGGCACCTATGTTCCGGTATTCTGTGAGATGCTTCCGTGACCCTTGGTCGCCTTGGGGTTTATGTGTTAACATTATATGCATTGTTGAGCATGATGTGGACTGTTGTCTGATGGAAATACGACATTGTGGTCGTGTCGGTCTTTCATGATCGAGTTACTGTTGCTCTTTTGGGAAGTCTTCTGATCCTTGATGGATATGCGTTTCTTCGAGATTTGTTGTCATGTTGTATCGTGGCATATCCGGAGTCAGATACGTTCTGATCGTTCATGTGTAGGATTTTCGGGACGGGCACGTGTAGCATGTGTTGGTTTCGACCTCATATTGAACCGTGCACACGAGATGTACTTCGTGAGGCTGATTAGGTACGAGACCAGACGAGTATCTGATCAATACCGTGGTTGGCTTGTACACGGGCACATGTCCGGATCGAGCGTATTGTGACGTCCATCTTGAGTCTTATTGCTTGGTCGTTCACAGTCCATGTATAATTGGATCTGTTCGATATTCGGGTTGTCTTTGAAATCCCGTATATATGATTCATATATGGTTGACGATTTTATTCTCTCGTGTATCTGTCCCCGTTGATCCTTTTATGATCTCGTTTGGAGTTACCTTATCGATGGTTAACTTGTTTGTTACCGATCCTTTATTAATCTCGTTTGGAGTTTCCCCTGTCATTGGTAATCTCGTTCGTTATTGAACCTTATTGATTCCGTTTGGGAGTTGTCTCACCGTTGATATTCTTGGTTATTAGTCCTTGATTGATGTTATTGGAGTTTACCGTGTCGTCGGTATTCTCAGTTGTTGATCCCTTATTATCCCTATTGGAGTATACCGTGTCGTCAGTATTCTCGATTGTCGATTTCTTATTGTTCTTGTTAGAGTTTACCGTGTCGTCGGTATTCTCGGTTATTGACTCTTCATTGATCCTTACCGTGTCGTCGGTATTCTCGATTATTGATTCTTCGTTGATCCTTACTGTGTCGTCGGTATTCTCGGTTGTCGACCTTTTATTGACCTCGTTGGGAATTGCCGTATTGCCGGTATTCCCGGTTATTGATTCTTCATTGATCTTTTTGGAGTTACCACATCATTGGTATTCTCATCCGTGGTTGATCCCTTTGTCGATCTTGTGTGGAAATATCATGTCATTGATATTTCCGTTGTGATGCATTAATTGTTTATCATTTTTGACTGTGTCAACATTCGTGTTTTGCATTGATATTCGGGACTTGCTATTGTCTCGGAACAGTTGGATTACAGGTGTGCCATGTGATATCGGTTCTATCAGGATTGGGATTCGATTGTGCGACCCAGCCGGCAGAGTTAGTCTTGGCCAGATCATTCTATAATTGAGATATGATAAGTTTGGGAATTTTGGTATCGTTTGATTCTGATGTGTGGTTACTTTTGAGTTCGTTCATTACTTAAGGACACGATGAGTTTAATATGGTAATATTTGATTGTTATTGTTGTGACATTTTGGTAAGGTTACTTCTGTTAGATCATATTTGAATTATTCTTACCTTGTAATTACATTGATATGTATTGTTTTTGTGATGTGATCGTTATCATTGTTGAGTATTATGGCTGACCCCGTCGTGGGCTTTATCTTTTAGGTACTCGGAGTTCGAGCTAGTAGCGGTCGTGAAGGGATGAGCTTTCCGGTGATACTGGCTATGGCGTAGTTGTTGGGATTCGAGTGTTCTCTCTGGTTTTTATAATTCCGCTATAAATGTAATTAATTGTGTTTTTATCCGCTGCATGTGTATATTTAAAATGGCTTTCGGTATTCTTTGAACTGTGTTTTTATTCGCTGCGTGTGTGTGTACTTTCAAAGGGCCTTTTTGACATTTTTAAACGTTTGCGAAAATGATTTTAGCCTTGTGGGTTCCAATATGGGCCCCACGGCGCTGTAATATTCCCGGTCGGTTTTGGGGGTGTTACACTCATCCTCCTCCTGTGATTGGCGGACCCGTGAGTCGGATTATCAACGACATCTCTCGCCAGCGACCACCGGCTTTTGAAGGCTCCTCTGAGCCTGCTGACATTGTGCATTGAATCGAGCATTTTGAGAAACTTTTCCAGATGGTGGACTGCCCGGAAGAGAATCGCGTCTCGGTAGCCGCGTATTATCTTAGCAAAGGCGCTCATACCTGGTGGCTTTTAGTAAGGCCAGCTAATGGTGTTTGCACATGGGAGGAATTTAAAAACCTCATGTTAGACCGTTACTATCCAGGGCCACTCCGTGAGGCCAAACTGTCAGAACTTTTGAACCCCGACCCATCTGAAGACGATGATGTATTATCTATTGCTGAGAAATTCCAGGCACTCCTTCCTTTTGCCACGACAATTATCCGAACAGAGGCCGACAAGATCAAATACTTTCTCAAGAGGCTTAAACCCCGAATGAGAATGCAGCTGTTGAATCACCACTGTACTACCTTACCGGAGTTCATCGAGAAGGCTCTGGAGTACGAACTCACCGCGAAGGAGATTTCCAAGAAACAACCACAAATTAACAACAAAAGGTCCAGAACCGTAACTGATCGAGAGTAACCGGGGGACGTTCAAGAAGCCCCAGTCATTGCCAAACCCTTCTGATCGACCACCCATGGCGTCGAAGCCAACTGGATCGCACTCTCGAGCGGTCCCCTCCTCTGTTGTGTGCTATAACTGCAGAGACCAGGGGCATATCAGCTCCAAATGCCCGAAGCCTGCCGTCACATGCCATACTTGTGGCAAAAATGGTCACCGTGCTCGTTTTTGCAGGGGTGGACCCGGACCTGAACCAGTAGCGTCTCATGCCCCAGTTCAATCCTCTGTCCAGAATCGGATGCCTCCGTCCGCTTCCTATCAGACCACCGGGGCGAATAGGGGAATGGGCCGTGGGAATCAAGGTGGTACACCTGGTGCCGGATCTGCGAAACCCAGGATTTACGAGATGAAGAAAGCTGACGATCCCGAGGCCAGCATGATTTCAGGTATACTCGAGATCCACTCCCAGCCTGTATGTGTTCTTTTTGATACCGGTGCTTCACACTCCTTTATATCTTCTTCTTGTTTAAGTCGTTTGCCTCTAGACCATGTTATCAATTGTGAGCCCTACGTGATTGGTCTGCCTGATGGTAGAAGAATTATTGGAAATCGTGAAGTCGGGAGATCCCGATTCGTTTGAACGACCGTGAGTGGTTGTCAAATCTGATTGTAGTCAATCTACCTAAGGATGATATAATCTTGGGCATCGATTGGATGGATCGTCACGATGCAATACTCAGTGTCCGCAAGCGGATGGTTACCGTCACTTCTGATGATGGATTCGAGTGTATTTTTCGAGGTGATAATCCCAGTCATTCTGGGAGAGTCATCAGCGCTATGAAAGCAGTGAAACTGCTTAATCTAGGGTGTATTGGTTATTGGTGCTACATGACCAAATCAGCCGATCGACCAGTTGAATTGGCCGACATTCCGGTAGTCCGAGATTACCCTGATGTATTTCCAGACGAGTTACCAGGCTTACCTCCTCATCGTGACATGGAGTTTATTATTGAGTTAGAACCAGGTACGTCCCCGCTCTCAAAAGCACCGTACCGTATGGCTCCGACTGAGATGCAAGAATTGAAGAACCAGCTTGAGGAGTTGTTTGACAAAGGCTATATTCGACCTAGTGCGTCCCCTTGGGGAGCACCAGTGTTATTTGTGCGAAAGAAAGATGGATCTCTACGCTTATGTATTGATTATTGTGAGCTGAACAGGGTAACCATCAAGAACAAGTATCCCTTGCCTCGTATTGATGATTTACTGGACCAACTTCAGGGAGCTGCCATATTTTCTAAGATCGACTTGAGATCTGGTTATCATCAGTTGAGGATTCGAGAGTCTGACATTTCGAAGACAACATTCCGTACTCGCTATGGGCATTATGAGTTCGTGGTGATGCCATTTGGACTGACTAATGCACCGGCAGTGTTCATGGAGTTGATGAATCGAGTTTTTATTAACTATCTGGATCGCTTTGTAGTCGTTTTCATTGACGACATTCTGATTTACTCTCGCGACCACGAGGAGCACGAGAGTCACCTCCACCAAGTTCTCGATACTTTGAGGCGAGAACAACTTTATGGGAAATTTTCTAAGTGTGAGTTCTGGATGCCTGAGGTTGTCTTTCTCGGGCATGTGATATCAGCCTAAGGGGTGAGAGTGGACCCACAGAAGACGGAAGCCATTCGAGATTGGCTACCACCGAAGAACGTGAAGGAAGTTCGTAGTTTCCTCGGCCTAGCAGGTTACTACCGACGATTCGTGGAGGGATTCTCTAAAATTTCGCAACCGATGACTAACTTACTGCGGAAGGACAAGAAGTATTTGTGGTCAGAAGCATGTCAGCAAAGTTTTGAAGAGCTCAAGAGTCGATTGATTTTGGCACCTGTTTTGGTCTTACCAAAGGGAACGGAAGGATTTGTGGTGTATAGTGACGCGTCGAGACAGGGTCTGGGATGTGTACTAATGCAGGAAGGGAAAGTAATCGCCTATGCATCGAGACAATTGCGACCCTATGAAGTTAACTATCCGACCCACGACTTGGAGTTAGCAGCCGTGGTATTTGCTTTGAAAATCTGGTGTCACTATCTTTATGGAGTTACCTGCCAGATCTTTACGGACCACAAGAGCCTAAAGTACATTTTTACTCAGAAGGAGTTGAACATGAGGCAGAGAAGGTGGCTAGAATTAATCAAGGACTATGATATCGAGATTCTTTATCATCCGGGTAAAGCAAATGTGGTTGCCGACGCATTGAGCCGTAAGACAGTGCAGGAGCAGATGCTGAGTCGTTTAACAACACCGAGGGAATTGCAGTTGGACCTTATGAGGCCAGAAATTGAAGTTTGGTTACAGCGTGTTCAGGGACAACTTTGCACCCTTGAGATTTCTTCGTCTCTCGATGATATAATCAAATCGAAGCAAATTGCGGACCCATTCTTATCTCGGGTTCGGGATGAAGTAACCCAGGGGAAAGCCCCTGGATTCGTGATCCACGAGGATGGATTGATACGTTTTAGAAATCGAGTTTGTGTACCCACTGACGAAGAATTGAGGAACTCTATCATGAGAGAAGCCCATGCTACCCCGTACTCTATTCACCCGGGCTCTAGCAAGATGTATGAGGATTTGAAACAGAATTATTGGTGGGGGAATATGAAACGTGAGGTTGCCGAATTTGTTTCGAAGTGCTTAACCTGTCAGCAGGTTAAGATTGAGCACCAGCGACCCGCAGGAATGCTGAAACCGCTCCCGATTCCTGAATGGAAATGGGAGGACATATCTATGGATTTTATCACTAGCTTGCCGACGAGTCGTCGAGAAATGAATACGATTTGGGTGATTGTGGACCGTCTGAACAAATCAGCCCACTTCTTGGAAATTAAGGACACATGGGCCCCTGAGAGATTGGCCCAGCTGTTTATTAAGGAAATTGTGAGACTACACGGTACCCCCAAGAGCATTGTATCAGACCGTGACGGGCGATTTGTGTCACACTTCTGGAAGGCAGTTCATCGTGCGATGGGCACGCAGTTGAATTTCAGTACGACTTTCCATCCACAGACTGATGGTCAGTCGGAGAGAACCATCCAGACTCTAGAAGATATGTTGAGAGCATGTGCTCTTGATTGGAAGAACGATTGGGAAGCCCAGCTACCTTTGGTGGAATTCACTTATAATAATAGTTGGCACGCTTCGATTCAGATGGCACCATATGAGGCATTGTATGGCCGTCGCCGTAGGTCCCCTTTGTGTTGGGACGACTGTCGAATCTCTGGTACGGAACCCGATATGTTGTTAGCCGCCGTGAGAAGATCACTTTGATTAAGAGTCGGTTGTTAACGGCTCAAAGTCGGTAAGTCTTATGCGACCATCGTCGACGACCGCTTGAGTTCGAGGTTGGTGACCATGTGTTAATGAAGGTGTCTCCTACTCGAGGTGTTTTTCGTTTCGGGAAGAGGGGCGTCGAGCCCAAGGTACATTGGGCCGTTTGAGGTTCTGGAGCGTGTAGGTGATCTGGCCTATCGACTAGCCTTGCCACCGACTTTGAGTAAGATTTACAACGTGTTTCATGTCTCCCAGCTGAGGAAATATGTTGCTGATCCGAGCCACATACTTCAATTCGAAGATATTGATTTAGCAGAGGATCATTCGTACGAGGAGCGTCCTGTACGGATACTCGAGAGGAGGATCAAGCAATTGCGGAACAAGACGATTCCCTTACTGAAAGTTCAGTGGTCACGACACGGAGTCGAGGAGGCTACGTGGGAGACCGAGGATAGTATGCGAGCAAGATACCCCGATTTATTTACCCCTTAGTTTCGGGGACGAAACTCTTTTTAAGGGGGGGAGTATGTTATATCCGACTGTAACTTTTCATTTTTACCTGTCATTGTATTATTCGGATAATCTGATTATCGTGAATCGTTGCATTTAGTATTATGTCGTGGTATTATAGATTTGAATATCGTATCGTTGTTAGTTCATTTCAAATGTGATGATTCGATGATAATTAGAGAGTTGTATTTTCGGATTTTTCTGTTGATGTAGCGCACGTTACACAGTAAGATTAACGTACGCTAATCCTGTGCATTAGCATGCGTAAAGTTTCCTCGGTTGCGTACGCTAAGAGGGAATCTGGCAGCAGTTGACTTCAGCACGTGAACCCTTTTAACCGTTAGCATGCATGCGATCTAAGTCTGAGCTGTCGTGTCGGTGAGAATCTACTTTTATTAGCGTGCGTAACCCATTCATCATTAGCGTGCGCTAACGGCCTGCGATAATCCAAGACAGTAGCCACTGTAAGCCGCTTACGTACGTAATATCGACCGGATAGCGTACGTAAGGGCATTAGCGTACGCTAAAGCGGCACGATAGCGTGCGCTAAGTCTGCACATCTATTTATAGGACCACTGCTTTTCATTTCTTCACGACCCAAACCGAATTTCTCTCTTCACATATCATACCTCTGCACTACCAAAACGATATCAACCTTCACCAACTTGTTTCTAAGCCTTGAATCTCGGAGTGGAGCTCATTTCCTTGGAGATTTGGAGTTATTTTTGAGCTTGGAATATATTCTCTCATAACATTGAAGTTGTTCTTCATTTCTGGAGGTAGGTGTGCTTTCTTCTCTGCATTATTTTCTTATGTTGATGTTAATGACGAATTATACTTCACCTAGAGTTAGATTAAGCAAGTAAAACATAGTTCTAATCCAACCTTTTTAACACTTTTGATGAATATGTTAAATAAGGGTTTGAGATGGAGGTGTTCTTGATGATATAGTGATTTTAATCATGTTGTAACTACCATACTTATCTTGTTGGACGAATTTAGCTCAGTAGGACATTGTTGGATCGGTTAACTTCTTCATAACTGGATTTAATCAAGAACTTGATATCATGGAGTGTTTAAACACCATTTTAGATATCTATTTACCTTGGGAAGAAATTGATAATGTTAAAGATAGGATTAGATGATCTAGTTCAGAAATCTTGGAAGCTTTAACAAATCATGATTGTTCAGTTTCACAAGTCTTTGAAGATTGATAAGGATCTTGATAATTTCAACAATAACTTTTCATTAATCTAATGTATTGAGAACTTAGAATATTTTGATCATCATACTAGAATTGGTGAATTCACCATCATGTTAATGAATCCTCCAGCCTTGTATCAAAGACTTTGATAACCTTCATGAGTATGGTGTAATCTCAGAACTTATGAACTTGTGGTTAGCTTAAAAGTCAATTTAAATGAGGGGAGAATAATCATAATGTGCAGATTTTACCCTTCAACCTTTTAATGTTTTGGAAAGTTTAATCATCATAAGATGATCTTAACATCATGATTGGTTATTCAACATAACCTTGATAGAACTCTTGTTTATGATGAACCATGCGAACTTTCGGTAAATTTTGTAAACCGATTCTTATAGTTGTATTGATGTTATAAGGAATCAGGGCATAATGATTCAATAATTTGTAGTAACAAACTATTCTAAAGGATTGTAGGTTGACGTCTTACTAATCCTATATTGATAATTATACGAATATGTTTTGAGTAAAATGTATTTCGTTTAAGGTTGTTTGTTCGAGTAAAACTTGTCGAGGACCGTTCGTTCGTTCCGATAAGAAGAGGACTATTCTCGTCTCCGTATTAAGGCAAGTTATCTTGCTTGGTTATAATGATGATTAGATTCTTGTGATGATTATATATTTCATGTGTATGAATTGTCCATGTGACGTTTGTCGTGATTTGATATTGTCCTTGACGTTATGGGATTGCATTCCCAAGTACGCCGTTTTGAACCGTTGATCTCGTTGGTCCTTATTTTCACTTTGGTGAGTTTTCTTGATCCTTGATTGGATGTGTATTTCATTGAACTTCGTTGTCATGTTGTGTCGTGACATTTCCGGAATCATATCTGCGTGCCGATTGGATATTGTGTAGGATTTTTAGCCGGGCACTTGTATAAGTCATACGTGGATGTTTCTGTATTGGACTGTGCACACGAGACGTAGTTCGTGAGGCTAATTAGGTACATTGTCACACGTATATTCTGGATTCCGTATATGGGGTGGACATGTACACGGACACATTTCCGGATCGGGCGTACTGTGATGTCCATCTTGAGCTATATTGTAAATCGTTCATAGTCCATGTATGATTGGATATGTTCGATATTTTGTGACTGATTGTTTCATACGCCCGAGGGGTATGATTAATAGTCGGAATGATTTTCTTGAGATCTATATATGTGAATTGTATAATGTCGGAAGAATTGGTTGTCATGTATATCTGACCCTGTGTTGGGCGAAATACTTGTATTGTAATTTAGGTCGAGGCAAAGGCAAGGCACGGGAAGAGCATGTCGACGGCGAAGGGTTCGGAGGATACTAGTTCGGGGGGCCCACATCTCTTGTTGTCCGGTTATGTTAAACCGCGTTACGTTATCTCCTGTTTCATTTAAATTACTTTTGGTTGTATTTGACATTTGAAGTATTTTCCATCTCCATATGGTTTATACTTGTTCTTTTGTTGGATCCTGTGTGTTGTAAGGCCGTTGGCCATATTTTAATAAACTCCTAATCGGAGAAATGACTATTCGTTGTGATTCGGTATCACAAATAATATTTATTTAACCTGTTTTGGATATCGCATGGTGGGTCCCAGTGTGGGATTCACGGCACTGTAATAACCGCCATTTGGGGTGTTACAAAGGTACTTGCCTCGAATAAGAACAACACGGAGAATCGACCGAAGTAGGTTGGCCCGAACCGACTACGAACCCGCCGACTCCACCGAACGCCAACTCACATTCATAAACTACGAAGGACAATAACAACGATGAAATGAATTCCATAACACGACTCAAAGCCGTTGAATTCAAAGAACGAATGATGAAAGTTCAAGTGTTTTCCCAAAACGGCCAAGAACACGATTCGTCCCGACAAAACACGAAAACGGAATTCCAAGTCGAAATATGGATATACAATCCATAGAATATGTTTAACAACATCATTTAACCACAGTCCATCCAACAAAAATGGATGGAAAACGAGATCGAGGACAAATCCCCCAAAAAGTCGATTCGAAGGAAATCAAGAAATATACTTCGATTCGACGAAGAACAATAGATTAAATGATGTTAAACACAAGAATACTACCATGATTAATCATACCCATCATGAATTAATCAACAACACGGAACGAATCGGACAAAAATGCAAAACCCCCCAAATTCACGAAATTAGGGTTCTAAGGAAGATTACCTTGATTCGCTGGATCAAAAGACGATAACAGATGATTGCTAGATGATATAACCTCAAGAACTTCATGAATTTGTTGTTAAACAACATGGCTCCACGATCTCTAAGTCTCCAGCCGCGGAAGAGAAAGGTAGGAAATGAAAAACGAGATGAAATGTGACTGCTCTGTCACATTTATACTGGGCCGGACTAGCGCGCGCTAGGCTGCCGAGCAAGCGTGCGCTAGGCTGCCGAGCAAGCGTGCGCTATCGGCCCAGGCCGCAGTCCAGTGCCCACACTGCCCTACTGACTCGGCCAGGTAGCGTGCGCAGCCTTCCGGCCGTAGCGCGCTACTCACGGTCAGAAGCGCGCAATGCCCGGCAAGAGCGTGCGCTACTCGCCGAGCCCGACCGATTCCGTAACCCCGACTCCACCGCCTGCACTCCGATAAGCGTGCGTTAGGCAAGCCGATAGCGTGCGCTACACCTGCCGGTTAGCGCGCGCATCCTTTTGGCCGTAGCGTACGCTATGCCGGTTCCTGCCGCACCCGTCCGGCCGGTGCCCGTAATCGTCCGGCCAGTCCCGCAACCGTCCGGCCAGTGCTCGAACACCAGGGCTCGACGACTCGATTTCCGTAAACGCACGGAACGAACACGACGAAAAGTTCGCGGACGACATCAACGACCCGAAATGAAAACATAATGCAATAATTAATTATACACGACTAAGAAACGGGTCGAGACAACAATTACAGATACGGATACCCGTAACTTTTAAGAAATTACAAAATGGCCCAAAACGTCGGGAAATCACGATACGTGATTGAATAACCAAACCGAAGTTCATAACACGTCTAACAAAGTTAAACGTACTCACGGGAAACTCGAAGCAGCAGTTTCGAACGAGATTCGCAAGAATCGAACTCAAGTGCGGAAAAGTCGCTAAAAAGCCCGGAACTCAGCAAAATGACACCGAAACGAACTCGGATGTCAAAAAGTGTATAATTAATCATTCTCAGAATAATGAAACGGTCATGAGCGAGTCGTCAAAACGGACTTCCGCTGAAAAAAAAAAAAAATTACCAGAAATCGAAATTACGTGTATTACACATACGTTACCTGATAGTCCATACAGCCTGATTACCTCACTGCCTCTGCCGACCCAGCCCGTTAGCGTGCGCTACGGACGTGTTAGAGCGCACTACTGACCACGAATAGCGTGTGCTAGCTAACTCCTAGCGTGCGCTAACTTCTAGTCCATAGAGCAGAATTAGCTACTGCCTCTGCCCTGTCTGGTTAGCGCGCGCTAAGGCTCAAAGCTAGCGCGCGCTACTCAAGAAAAATTAGCGTGCGTTAGCCTAGCCCTAGCGTGCGCTATCTCTCTGACCCAGAACAGTGCCGAAAGGTCTAAACAACACGATCATGATCCAAACAAGGTACAAAACTCTATAACAACATCGACAACTTCACAAAGAGTTTACAGAGCGACAAAATAGGAAGAACAGCAAGGTAAAACAGTTAATAAAAAGTACAGGTATTACAGGATCATGGAGGAGTTTTTATGGAAGGAAGAAAAAGAGAGGAGAGGGGATGTAAAATTTACCTTACTTGGAAGAATTTTATAAGAGCGAAGGGAGAAGTAGAAGTATATTGTTTGATAAAGAGAAGGGAGGGGAGAGAAAATAAACTAAATTAGACTATTATATCCATAGTATATTTAGTTTTACATTTTATATCAAAACATAAGTGTATTTAAGTAATTACGTAAATTAAGGAAGGGAGAGGAAGTAAAATGAAGGAAGGGTGGGGAAGTGGATCAAAATTTTCTCTCCCTCCCCCCCATTTTTATAACCAAACAAGAAGTTTTAATTAAACCCTTCCCGTCTCCCCCCTCCAAATCGTTCCAACCAAACAACCTCTAAGGGTTTGTTTGGTTCAAATGAGGGGAAAGGAGGAAAAAGATTTCCATGGAAAGAAGAGAAAGTGAGGGGTGAGTGAGAATGTAAATTATATTTATCATGTTTGAAAGGATTGTGTAGAACAGAAAAATGAGGGAAGTAGAAATACCTTGTTTGGTAGAGAGGAGTGTTAGACTATTATATCCTTAATATATCCACTTTTTTAGTTTATCTTAAAAGTAAGTAAGGATATTTAAGTAATTACTTAAACAATTTTTCCATAATTGGAGAAGTAAAATGAAGGAAAGGAAGGGAAATGAATTAAAATTTTCCCCTCCCTCCCCTCTATTTTTATGAATCAAATAAGGAGTTTTGATTAAAATCCCTCTCTTCCCTTCCCTTCCCCCCCTCTAAATCCCCCCTACCAAACAACCTCTAGGAGAGAGTTATTTCGCCTAGTTTTGCTTTGAGACATCATTTTTGTCGATTTTTATCCGCGACACTATATTCTGCCCATTTTGTCCTGGATATCATTTTCGACTATTTTCGGCACGAGGCATTATTTTTTACGCACTTCACTGCAGGACGTTATCTTCGACTATTTTCACCCAGGAACATTTTAGACCTGTTTGCCATAAAGTGTCATTTTCTCCCGTTTCGTCCTTTACGTCATTCTTGACTTATTTTGATTCAGATATTATTTTTGACGCATTCCGTATAGGAAATTATTTTTGAATGCTTTCGACCGGGGATATTATTTTAAATCCGTTTCGCCCGGGAATGATATTCTCGGCTATTTTCGTCCCGGTACATTAATTTCGACTTGTGACATAATTTTTAACTGTTTCGATTTGGGATGTCATTTTCGATATATTTTGCCTCAGGAAGTTAGTTTCGGCTATTTTTGCAATGGTACATTATTTCTAAGCAGTTTGCCCGATATCATTTTCGATTGTTTTTGCCGAGGGGTTTTATTTTTGGCCCGTTTAGTGAGATGGTATTATTTTGACTCGTTTTACCATTGTTATTTTCGACCTATTTTGTGCGAGTCGTCAATTTTACTATTTTCATCTCGAGATATTATTTTCAACTCGTTTTTGCCTTGGGACTGCATTTTCGACTATTTTCAGACCAAAACACTATTTTCGACTTTTTCCCCGCGGAGGCATATTTTCAATCCATTTCGCCACAGAGTGTTATTGTCGACCTTTGACGTTATTTCGACTGTTTTTGCCTCGAGAGATTGTTTTTGGCATGTTTCGACCAGAGATATCATGTTTAATTATTTCGGACAGGAACATTACGTTAGGGTTATATACATCAAAGCCTACTTTATGCTTGTATTACCCAATTTCTCGGTATTTATCTATGAGAATATTTAATTCATTTCATCACATGTTTTGCATATTTATTCACGCTATGGTTATGCAAATGTTGTCTAATTACTTTATACTGTAGATAATGTGGTGTATCGAGTCACACAGAAGATCACATTATCGGTTCCTTATATAGTAATAATTACTTCACAACCTATATAACATTATACCGTTGTGTGAGAGGTTGTAGTATATGTTTGAGATTAGTTGGTCTTGACCAATAGCATATATTAGCGTATTCGGTATACGTTGAACAGGATCGAGGTGAGATAAATTCTTCTGTACTGACTATAAGAAGAACGTACATCTCGGGCAATTATTATTTCTTAACTCTAGTGATTAATATTTAATTATATATATTTAATATTTATTGCTTTGATTTATCATAGGTGAGAGCCAAAATGATTGACTCAATATGCTCGATATTTTGTGCAATATTATTATTTATATGATAATTAATATTATAGCTAGAAATCGTGTCCCGACCAGTCGGGTTGATCATATCCTTTGAGGCACTCGAAAAGATTATTATATTAAACCCTGCAGGTGGAATTAATTAGAACACCCCCAAAATCCGATTGGGTTATTAGAGTATCGTGGACCCCACTCCGGGAGATCCACCAGGCGAACACGACTAACATACATCAATCTGACCAAAAAGGAAAATCACAGTCCCTACTATGATGTCCGACGCAATATTCCGACGTGGAATTTCAATGACTAGGGTGGGCCTATGCCAAAATAAAATACAACAACATCCACGAGCCTTGCTCGGATAATACAAAATGACAACAACTAACGAAACTAGAGTACTCCAAACTGTCTGACCGACATGAACACTGAAACAACTCGGACTAGTATCGCTCGAATGCCTCGTCGCCATCGTTATGCATCCAACGGCAGAATAAACAGTACAATAATGGTAATACGAGATGCTCACAAACCAAAGTGGGAATTGAGCATTCGTGAAACACTATGCCCACGGCATACGATCGGTACCTGCTCAATAGGTTAGAACACAAGTGCCCAACGGCGAATCATCAATACATAACATAACAATAAACTACCCGAAGGTAACCCAAACCAAAGCTAATATAAATACGAATTACAATGCCCGAAAGCTCCAACAGAAATACCAAAACATCATAATGGCCTGAAAGTCCTCAGACGAAGCTGCCAAAATATCACAATGGTCTGAAAACCACTCAGCCAAAGCTGTCAATCATCACAATGGCCTGAAAGCCAAATATCCCGAAGCTGTAAGTCATCACAATACAGATCTCAAAGAAACGAACCCAACTGTCGGACATACCCCTCGGCATATGAACAACCAGTTGCCAACCGTCGGACATATCCAATACAACATGGACTATGAACGACCAAACCAACAAGGCTCAAGAGGGACATCACACTACGCCCGATCCAGAAATGTGTCTGTGCACATGTCCAATCCGTATACGGAATCCAGAATATACATGGGACAATGTACCTAATTAGCCTCACGAACTATGTCTCGTGTGCATGGTCCAATGCGGAAACATCCACGCATGACCATCGTGTGCCTGGCTAAAAATCCTACACATAACCAATCGACACGCAGATATGATTCCAGATATGTCACGATGCAACATGACAACGAAACTCAAAGGATAACACATCTAATACGGATCAAAAGACTCACCAAAGTTAACGATGACACACGGATAATGAAAGATCGACACGACCAACAATATCCAAAACAACCATCCTGGGATCATAATCCCTAAGGACCGATTAACGCGATCAACAATCACAACAAGACAATCCTGGAATCCTCAACCCTCAACGATCACAAAATTACCGAGTTTACAAGAATGATAGTGTGCTGCCTTGAGTCGGCCAACATGACAACAATAACTCATAGATGGGCACCGTCCTCGGCGATCCCAATTCAATACCTCGATTGCCTTAGAATGGCCAACCGATAACGATACAATGGATGGGAGCTCTCTTCGATAATCCCAATTCAATACCTCGATTGCCTTAAAATGGCTCATCGATAACAATGACACAACGGATGGGAACTATCCTCGATAATCCCAATTCAATATCTCGATTACCTTAGAACGGCCAATCGATAACAACGATACAATGGATGGGAAATGTCTTTGACAGCCCCAATCCAATACATCGATTACCTTAGAACGGTCAATGGATAACAACGATACAACGGATGGGAAATGTCTTCGACAGTCCCAATTCAATACATCGATTACCTTAGAAGGTCAATCGATAACAACGATACAACGGATGGGAAATGTCTTCGATAGTCCCAATTCGATACATCGATTACCTTAGAATGGTCAATCGATAACAACGACTCAACGGATGAGAAATGTCTTCGAATATCCCAATTCAATATCTCAATTGCCTTTTGAATGATCAATCGATAGCAACAATACCACGGATGTCTCGGCACCTTTAATCGGTTACTAATAACGAAGATGATAATCGAATACGTCAATGCCTTCAATCGGCCAATAAAACATCAATAACGAAGCACCAATATCAATAACAATGATCACAACTATGTCTTAAATCGACATCAATATCAACAACAACAATCGATACATCGATACCGCGAACCGGCTATCGACAACAATATTACCAACAAGTATCGCAATGCCTTGAACCGGCCATTTACAAACAACAATAACATTTGGCATAATTTGTCGAAGGGTGTCGTATCAAACAATCCCTTAATATCAACAAAATCATAAAGAGACCGAGTCTCGAAATGATACACACATTCATACACATATATGATAACATTAATCTCATTGACTAGTACAAGTATAAAACTTGCCTCAAACCGAATGCGAGAAAGTCCTTCCACGATCAACGTCCTCCCACGAAACGAGGAACGGTGTCTTCCGACGATCACAACACTCGAACAACCTTGAATGAAATAAAATTCATTCAATAACACAAAATCAATAGAAAACAACACCAAGGACAACCCGATTCGATCACGAATCGATTAAAATCCACAAACGTATACCATAGTCCTCAACTATGAATTATAACTTCCTCTAACACCTCAATGATCGATATGATCAAACGCTCTTAACACTTGTGAAAACAATTCAACAAGAATCACTTAAGGACAACATCAAATTGATCCTCCTACAATGATAATATCATCAATATTATCACTATCACATCAAGAACATCACCAACACAACAAACATGATGTCTAAACAATAATCAATCACCAATTCATAATGAATTTGGATTAATCAACAAGATTAAATAAACCATTTCAAGATTATGATAATCATTACATAATTCATCATAATTCCTTACTAAAATGGTTAAAATCTCCCCAAGAAACACAACATCAACACCAATCATATCAAGACTATGTTAATCATATAACAATCTTAACATAATCCTTCCTAGACATGATTGTAACCTCCAAACATTCTAAAACATCAAGAACAACTCCTCCTCAAGACATAATCATCATGTTCTTCATCACAAGTTGTAAAAACTCATCAAGAATCATGATATACTCCAACAATCACCAATTATACGAGGAAAACAACAACAGCAACATCATCATGCTCGAAAATCACTTGTAGAACAAGAGATTGAGAGAACTTACCAATGAGGAACAAGAAGAACTCTCCAAACAGTGTTGTGGACCCCACGCCGGGAGATCCACCAGGCGAACACGACTAACATACATCAATCTGACCAAAAATGAAAATCACAGTCCCTACTATGATGTCCGACGCAATATTCCTACGTGGAATTTCAACGACAAGGGTGGGGCTACATGGCCAAAATAAAATACAACAACATCCACGAGCCTTGCTCGGATAATATAAAATGACAACAACTAACGAAACTAGAGTACTCCAAACTGTCTGACCGACATGAAAACCGAAACAACTCGTACTAATATCTCTCAAATGCCCTGTCGCCATCGTCATGGCCCTGTGTCTCAACTCTCTCCTCGCAAACACCTAAAACATGAAAACATGTTCCGCCCCCACGAGGTCAGTCATCTAGATAATGAATATAAAATACATGTACAACATGATATGCATCCAACGGCCGAATAAATAGTACAATAATGGTAATACGAGATGCTCACAAACCAAAGTGGGAATCGAGCATTCGTGAAACACTATGCCCACGACATATGATCGGTACCTGCTCAACAGGTTAGAACACAAGTGCCCAACGGCGAATCATCAATACAGAATACAACAATGAATTACCCGAAGGTAACCCAAACCAAAACTGAAATAAATACGAATCACAATGCCCGAATGCTCCAACGGAAATACCAAAACATCACAATGTCTTGAAAGCCCTCAGCCGAAGCTGCCAAAATATCACAATGATCGGAAAACTACTCAGCCGAAGCTGTCAATCATCACAATGGCCTAAAAGCCAAACAACCCGAAGCTGTAAGTCATCACAATACAGATCTCAAAGAAACGAACCCGACTGTCAGACATACCAACAACTAGTCGCCAACCGTCGTACATATCCAATACAACATGGACTATGAACGACCAAACTAAGAAGGCTCAAGAGGGACATCACAGTACGCCCGATCCGGAAATGTGTCCGTGCACATGTCCACCCCGTATATGGAATCCAGAATATACATGAGACAATGTACGTAATTAGCCTCACGAACTATGTCTCGTATTCACGGTCCAATGCGGAAACATCCACGCATGACCATCATGTGCCTGGCTAAAAATCCTACACATAACCAATCGGCACGCAGATATGATTCCAGATATGTCATGATGCAACATGACAACGAAACTCAAAGGATAACACATCCAATACGGATCAATAGACTCAATAAAGTGAACGATGACATACGAATAATGAAAGATCGACACAACCAGCAATATCCAAAACAACCATCCTGGGATCACAATCCCTAAGGACCGATTAACGCGATCAACAATCACAACACGACAATCTTGGAATCCTCAACCCTCAACGATCACAAAATTACCGATTTTACAAGAATGATAGTGTGCTACCTTGAGTCGGCCCACATGATAACAATAACTCACGGATGGGCACCGTCCTCGGCGATCCCAATTCAATACCTCGATTGCCTTAGAATTTCCAATCTATAACGACACAACGTATGGGAACTCTCTTCGATAATCCCAATTCAATACCTCAATTGCCTTATAATGGCTCATCGATAACAACGACACAATGGATGGGAACTATCCTCGATAATCTCGATTCAATACCTCGATTACCTTAGAATAGCCAATCGATAACAACGATACAACGGATGGGAAATGTCTTCGACAGTCCCAATTCGATACATTGATTACCTTAGAATGGTCAATCGATAACAACGACTCAACGGATGGGAAATGTTTTCGACAATCCCAATTCAATATCTTGATTGCCTTTTGAACGATCAATTGATAGCAACAATACCACGGATGTCTCGGCACCTTTAATCGGTTATCGATAACGAAGATGATAATCGAATACGTTAATGCCTTCAATCGGCCAATACAACATCAATATCGAAGAACCAATATCAATAACAATGATCCCAACTATGTCTTAAATCGACATCAATATCAACAACAATCGATACATCGATACCGCGAACCGGCTATCGACAACAATATTACCAACAAGTATCGCAATGCCTTGAACCGGCCATTTACGAACAACAATAACATTTAGCGTAATTTGCCGAAGGGTGTCGTATCAAACAATCCCCTGATATCAACAAAATCATAAAGAGACCGAGTCTCGAAATGATACACACATTCATACACATATATGATAACAATAATATCATTGACTAGTATAAGTATAAAACTTGCCTCAAACCGAATGCGTGAAAGTCCTTCCACGATCAACGTCCTCCCACGAAACGACGAACGGCGTCTTTTGATGATCACAACACTCGAACAACCTTGAATGAAATACAATTCATTCAATAACACGCCTCATGTATGCTATGCTTTGCACTAGGCCTGATATCTGTCAAGCTGTAGGCATGGTGGCGAGATATCAGTCGAACCCAGGACCGGGACATTGGATTGCTGTAAAGCATATACTCAAGTACCTTAGAAGGACTAGGGAGCATATGCTTGTATATCAATCAGATACGCTTTGTCCTTTGGGTTACACTGACTCGGATTTCAGTGCGGACAAAGAAAAGTCGAAATCAACTTCCGGATATGTTTTCACTTTGGGAGGTGGAGCCATCAGTTGGAGGAGTGTGAAGTAGAAATGCATAGCGGACTCTACCATGGAAGCCGAATATGTAGCAGCCTCAGAGGCAGCTAAAGAGGTGTTATGGCTCAAGTACTTCCTAAAGGATTTAGGTGTGATTCCTAATTTGCCCAGGAGTATTACACTGTATTGTGATAATACCGGTGCTGTCGCAAATTCGAAGGAACCACGGGCCCACAAAGCAAGCAAACATATCAAGCGCAAATATCATATCATTCGAGATTTTGTGAAGAGAAGGAAGATCATTGTCTCCAAGATAGCATCTGAAGACAACCTAGCTGATCCTTTCACGAAAGGGTTGCCCTCAAAATCATTTGAAGGGCATGTGGAAGGAATGGGGTTGAGATGTATGGCAGCATTGCTTTGAGTATAAGTGGGAGATAGATAGACATAGTCTAGATAGTATACTTCAAAAGCATACTTTGAGTATAAGTGGGAGATTGTTAGGGTTGTATACGTCAAAGCATACTTTATGCTTGTATTACCGAATTTCCCGGTCTTTATCTATGAGAATATTTAATTCATTTATCACATGTTTTGCATATTTATCCACGCTATGGTTATGCAAATGCAGTCTAAATTACTTTATATTGTAGATAATGTGTTGTGTGGTGTCACACAGAATATCACATTATCGGTTCCTTATATAGTAATATTTAGTTCACAACCTATATAACATTAGACCGTTATGTGAGAGGTTGTAGTATATGCTTGAGATTGGTTGGTCTTGACCATTAGCATATATTAGCGTATTCGTTATACGTTGAACAGGATCGAGGAGAGATAGATTCTTCTGTACTGACTATAAGAAGAACGTACATCTCGGATAATTATTATTTCTTAATTCTAGTGATTAATATTTAATTATATATATTTAATATTTATTGCTTTGATTTATCATGGGTGAGAGCCACAATGATTGACTCAATATGCTCGATATTTTGGGCAATATTATTATCTATATGATAATTAATATTATAGCTAGAAATCGTGTCCCGACCAGTCGGGTTGATCATGTCCCTTGAGGCACTCGAAAGGATTATTATATCAAACCCTGCAGGTGGAATTAATTTTCCGATATAATAATAAAGGTCGAGTGGTATACTCATGTATAATACATAAATTAATTAAAAGTTGTCAGTAGCTTAAATTAATTAATGGACATGGAATATCTTAACACGGGAAATAATTAATTTAAAAGGAGCCCCATTTCGTAATTTGGAATTTTGGTAGGAAGTGCAATATTAACTTATTAGTGGACTAAGTTGATATTAATAGAGTCTTCATATTAGGAAGAGTCCTAATAATGGAAGGAAGATATCTATTGGAAGTCCTTACCATATCCTCCTTAAGGTCCCTAGAGTAGCCCACAATACCTATAAATACATATCAAGAGGTGGCCGATTTTACAACTTTAATTGCTCAAAATTTTTCGATTTTTTTTGGTGTGTTTAATTGTGGATCTTGACTTGTGTCTTGGATTCCACAATTTAGTTAACACAATATTTTTCTAAAATACCACAAATATTCAAGAAAAATAGAGAGAAAAATCGAAAGGAATTTTGGAAGGAGAAATTCGGCCGATCCCCTTGCTGTGCAAATTTAGTCCGGTAGATTGTTGCCCACACAACATCCGGACGTAGGCGGGAAATACTCTAGAAGATCTTGAGGTAGAAATAAAAGAAGATCGGAGAGGAACACGAAGAAGGGCAAATCGACCAAAAGGGATTTTCTACCACTTCGCGTCAAAGGTAAAAATTACTGACTCCCATGCGTAAATATGTTTATTTAATTGTTCTGTTTAGTTAATTAGTTGACAAGCCTAAATAGATCCAGTTTTTACATTAGTTAGTTTATAAAACTTTTATTAAATTACCATCACCAACTCGCTTCCGCTGCGTTTTATATTCCAACAGTATCATGGACAGAGTATCAAGTCACTACGATCTGAACGTGGTGGCGAATACCTTAGTGGAGAGTTTTTGGATTTTTTGGCACATGAGGGAATTACTTCCCAGCTCACTGCGCCTGGAACACCACAACAAAATGGTGTTGCTGAACGAAGGAATCGCACTTTATTAGAGATGGTTAGGTCAATGATGATTTATTCTGATTTGCCTATTTCGTTTTGGGGATACGCCTTAGAAACAGCGGCGTACATTTTAAACTTGGTGTCTTCGAAATCAGTTCCAAAAACACCCATAGAACTATGGAATGGGCGCAAGCCTAATCTGGGACATTTTCGAATTTGGGGTTCACCAGCAAACGTGCTGAATAGAGAAGCTGATAAGTTGGCATCTCGCACAGAAGTACGAGTGTTTGTAGGATATCCAAACGGAATGAAAGGTGGCTTATTCTATAGTCTTAAAGATCAGAAAGTCATTGTTAGCACCAATGCCCGGTTCTTAGAGGAGGACTTCATAATAAGCCACAAGCCTAGGAGTGAGGTCATTCTAGAGGAACTTAGGGGCGAGATTTCGATAATACCAATTGTACAAACACCTAGTGTACCATGTATCGACACTATTGTGGATACGCAAACTAAGAACATGCCTCGTCATAGTGGGAGGGTTGTTCGTCAACCAGATCATTTCATTAGGATGGGAGCGTCTTCGGACCACTCTCTGGACCAGGATGAAACGGATCCATGTATGTATAGGCAGGCGGTTTAAGACAAGGATGCTGAATCCTGGCAACAGCAATGGAATTCGAAATGGGATCTATGTATTCTAATCAAGTGTGGGAGCTAGTAGAGCTACCCAATGGGGTAAAACCCATTGGAAGTAAGTGGGTATACAAGCGTAAGAGAGGATCGAAAGGGAAGGTTGAAACCTTCAAAGTAAGGCTTGTTAAGAAAGGTTACAGTCAAAAGGAGGGCTTCGACTACGATGAGACCCTTTTCGCCGGTAGCCATGCTTAAATCGATCCGGATTCTCTTAGCTATAGATGCGCATTTGGATAGGGAAATTTGGTAGATGGATGTCAATACTGCGTTCTTGAACGGGAGTCTTGATAAGGATCTATATGCGCCAACCTGAGGGATTCATTGCTGAAGGAGAGGAGCACGTAGTGTGCAAGATTAAGAGAGCCATTTATGGTCTTAAGCAAGCATCAAGGTCTTGGAACATGCCATTTGATGAGGTCATTCAATCGTATGGTTTTGAACAGTGTCCAAGTGAGGTTTGTGTACACAAAAAGTGTGATGGAAACATGCTAGTGTTTCTTGTACTATACGTAGATGATATACTTCTAATTGGAAACAATGCGAAGGTATTGTAACACCCCCAGTAATCCACCGAGAATGTTACACGCCGTAGACCCCTTAATAGAGATATCTACCAGGCTAAATACCACAGGACGACAAATGTCTGACCGCCCGGGGTCAAACTACATACTGACACTGACCGATAAGGTCGAATATTAACACACACCGACTGATAAGATCACACGACAAGACAACAATCCGAATAACAACTCATTACTGGACTTACCCACACAGGGGTCAAGATACAATATAGCGGAAGACTGGAGATAACACAATAATTGAATAACATAATACTGAACTCTAACTCTTGATTAGTATCACAGCTCGCCTTCTTCCATGCCATCCCCATGATTTGCTCCAACGAACTAAGCATACCTGAAATGCATGAGATCCATTTCCCCCATTTAAGGTGTTAGCATTTGAATGGCTAGTACAAGTATTCAGGCCATACAATTAGTTATATTAAAATGACACAGCCGTGAAAGAAGTTCCCGAGAGGTTTTCAATGTTTAAACTACAACTCAAGTCTTTGAAAATAATATATCAACTTAGGAGTTTTAAAAAAAATGATAGAAAGTCTTTTGTGACTTCAAGTTCAAGATTATAAAAACCCTTTCGAAAATAATAGGGTCTCGGCCCAAATCTCGTTCATCTAACAAACATTTATATCATTAGGAAATCTTTATGGACCTCAAGTCCTTAGTTGAAGAACCATTTCAAGACAAATGGGTCTTGGCCCAAAGTCATTTTCCGCAACATAACATTTACACATTCGTTGGGATCTCAACCCAAAATCTCATCAAAACAGAGTACACGAAAACAATAACAAGGTCCGTTTTCCAACACCTCACAACCAAAGAACTAAACACATACGACGCATTTTAGTGCCATTCTAGCCAAGTACTAAAATCCTATATATAATATATCTCAACATCAAGAATAAAATGTTGTGATATTCCGGACATATCACAGTTAAGAAAATCGCCTAGGACCGGGGTGAAACCACTGGTCCCATTCGAGGCCTCTAAGGACCCTCCTGGGCTAGCCATAATTATAAATCAAATCACGCACAGGAATCGCCAAGGACCGGGGATAAACCACTGATCCCACTCTAGGCCTCTAAGGACCCTCCCGAGCTGGCTAGCGAATCAAGCTCGTGAATCCGGGGCTAAACCACTGGATTCCCTCGAGGCCCCGTCGGACCCTCCCGAGGTGAGCAAAGCATACACAAAAACATTTGAAAAACGCATTGTCTCAATCGTTAGTCACAATATATATAGCCAAGGCACTTACTAGAAATGGCCACTTACCCGAAAAATAACTACGACCGACACAGCTTAACAACAACGTAATTACAATTCTCGACGCATGGCTACACATCAACATGTATAACAACCGATCAAACCATAACACCAATTCAATCACTACTCCATGACACACAACCCAGTGATCCCCAAATCCTTACAACGCACGTCTAAGTGTACTATCTAATCGTTACCACATCTCTAGTGACAAAGACTCTACAGCAAGCAACAAGGCAACTCTAACTTAATCATAAATTCTATAACGGCCCATATCATGCAAGATCAACAAAAGTGAATAACAAACACAAGTTCATTGTACAACCTCAATCCACACAATATAAATCATATAGACAAGAATACTTGCCTCGATAATTGATGTCGCAAGCTCCGACGAACATGGCTCACCAGACCGATCGATTGAAATCCCAACCCTTATTATAAATACATAATAGACAATTTAATATAAGGGCCAATTTAATATGTTATAATTACAAGGTAATTAATTAAACGATATATTACCTCATTTGTTCCCTTTTAATTTAATTGATCGGGTCAAACGACCAACGATAATCAACCCGGATCCACAACTCGATTATTGCACCGAACACAACTCCACCCTCGGACTCATTCCGTAAGTCCAGTATTCGATATCAAGGTTTTTCCTCTTCTCGCCTCCATCAACTCCATCACGTATATATACATACATATAATGCGTATATATCACACATACACACACATATATATATATAAAATACATATATAAATATATACATCACATACAGCACAAAAAAATAACACACACAATATATATATATATATACACACACACGGTTCACACACATAGCACACCTTCAACACACACACACACGCCTGCACGCACAAAACACACACACATATATCAACACCCACGCCAGAATCCGGCCACAACCCCAACCTCGTCGTCTTCTTCTTACATCACCGGAACCCGGATCGGCGACAATCCAACCCACCGGAATTTGTCCAGCTCCATCTTCGATCCGACCATGACCGAACCTCACCTAACTCCAGCCCGTCGAACCCTCGTCGAACTCTAACTTGGCTCCGGCTGTGATCGAACGTCTAAGTCAACGCCGGAAACACAATAGGGTCACCATCGTTAGCCTTCCAAAAACCGGCCGGATCCAGAACCATACATTGCGGTTCTCTTCTCCCGTGAGCCTCTGATCGGAACTTCATAACCGTCAGTTCCTCGAGCTCTAGCTCGCCGGAAAAAGACCCGAATAGCTCGACTGGATTTTCACGTCGTCCTGTCCGAAAGTTCCGACCAGGCCTTCATTTTTCCAGACACAAACACAATGCCACCATCGAGCTTCAGTTGTTGCCGGAAACTCCATCCCTCTATTGTTGACCTCCACAACTCGCCCCCGATAGAACTCGGATCCCCCGACCCAGCTCAGCTCAATCACAAAAAACCCTGACCCTGAGCTCGCCACCACCGATCGCCAATGAAGAAGAAAGAGATGGGTGGTGTTGGTGAGAGAAAGGGAGGACCGGGAAAGGAGAGAGAGATGCGATATGAAAGAAAGAGAGAGAGAGAGAGGGATCAGGTGGGAAAGGAGAAAAGAAAGAAAGAAAAAGAAAAAAGTGAAAGGAAGAGAGAGGGTGAGGAAAGTCCTGAGAATCACATGCATATACATATATATACAATATACTATATATATATATATATATATGTGTGTGTGTGTGTGTGTGTGTGTGTGGATAATTGGGCTTATTCGACCCGACAGGGTTCGATTATAAATTAACCGAGTAAAAACGAATCAATCTGAGATATTATTCCGTCTCCTGGTTTGATTATCCGATTATTACACTGCGTCAAATAACACCAATACTAACTCACCAATATATTAGTGTAATGTCTCCGTTCGATAATTTAATCAGCTAGCTAATTGAAATAAAAATGAAATAAATCAATAAAAAAATTAATACCGTTAAAATTCCAATTTTAAATTTTCGGATATTACATACAATCCCACTTAAAATAAGTTTCGTCCCCGAAACTTACCATATTATCACCCAACTCACTGGAGCGTCACTCCAATTATGCATACGAACCGTTCGGCAATATCGGTAATCTCATGATTCGATCGATTCATACGTACATAGTCCTCGATATATAAAACGGCACTCGGGAGAGATCATTTCGTATGTGACAGCCATCGGGACGACTTGTCGTTCATCATACCACCAAAAATAATTGTCCGACTCGTACAACACTATCCTCATCACGTATCTATACTTAGGGACACCTATCCCAGTTAAAATATTTATACATGCCAAAAAAAATTATTGAAATAAGTTTTTTTTATACTCAAAAATACTGAAAAGAATGTATCAAGAAACTCCATTATTAATTTCAAAAATCTCAACATTCGACTCGTTTGATCAAATTTTAGGACCTTCGCCCTTTGTAAACAAACAAAATAAAATATTTTCTCTCGAAAATTTTCAAAATATCACTCTATAATATATATGTTCACATCACGCACCAAAAATATTCTTCAATAGTTTAAATATTCTACAAATATCCAATTTATAAGTGCCGCCATAAAAATCTCATTTGAAAATGCAAAGCCCGAATTGCAAAAAATCAGCAATTCCAAACCACACGTTAAGTCACCGCTTACACGTACAAATAAAATAGTTACGAAAATTTTCCAAGTTAACTCAGTTTGCAAAATACTAATAAGTCATTTAAAATTACACGTGCAGTGGATATAGCTAACGATGAGAGTACATTAAGGTAGCAAGAAACAATCAATCAACTCTCTTATTTGAAAATATACGGCCGGCTTGTCCAAAAGTTCAGAAAATTTTCGAAAATTCACACTAAACGACGTTTGACCGTACTAGTAAAATATTTTAGAAGTTCTGATTTTTCACAACATACTCGAGTCTATGAAATTTTCAGAAACATTTTGAAATACACGCGCAGCCAACACAGTTATGAACACGTTTGTAGCAATTAGCAACAATTAGTCAAATATATCCGGTTTCCAAACACATGCACATCTAGCATTCAAATCATCATACTAATCGATACCACTCATGAATATAATCTTGAATTCAAACATACATCGAAACCACCCATTTCTGTTTCCGACAACCTCTGCCGTCAATATGCCTGCTGGAACACATTAATATCCAGAAACTTCCACAACATATTGCAACAATCAAAACTCAATCTACCAATATATATATATATATATATATATAACGGTTTCTATCTTACCTCCTACTTGCAAACAAAATTATGCAGCACAAAATATAGAATATAATTTATAAAAGGGAAGACTTACATCCACAGGCACACGAAGAAGACGGCCGCCACGATACTAATCTCAACGGACAACACGAACGACATGACATGACAACGCACAAGTCGACTTGTTAACCGACAACTCGGACGACGCGACAAAACATGACTCGACCACTCATGACTCGACTCGACCCGACAGCCTAGGTTCCACAACCTATGCTCTGATACAATATTTGTAACACCCCCAGAAATCCACCGGGAATATTACACGCCGTAGACTCCTTAATATAGGGATCTACCAGGCTAAATACCATGGGACGACAAACATCTTACCGCCCGGGGTCAAACTACATACTGACACTGACTGATAAGGTCGAATATTAACACACACCGACCGATAAGGTCACACGACAAGAAAACAATCCGAATAACAACTCATTACTGGACTTACCCACATAGGGGTCAAGATACAATATAGCGGAAGACTGGAGATAACACAATAATAGAATAACATCATACTCAACTCTAATTTGATTAGTATCGCGGCTCGCCTTCTTCCATGCCATCCCCGTGATTTGATCCAACGAACTAAGCATATCCAAAATGATTGAGACACATTTCACCCATTTAAGGGGTTAGATAAGTATTCAGGCCATACAACATATATCACAAAAATATCAGTTATATTAAAATGACACAGTCGTGAAAGAAGTTCCCGAGAGGTTTTCAATGTTTAAAGTACAACTCAAGTCTTTGAAAATAATATATCAACTCGGGAGTTTTAAAAAAACACGACAGAAAGTCTTTTGGGACTTCAAGTTCAAGATTATAAAACCTCTTTCGAAAATAATAGGGTCTCGACCCAAATATCGTTCATCTGACAAACATTTATATTATTAGGAAATCTTTATGGACCTCAAGTCCTTAGTTGAAAAACCATTTCAAGACAAATGGGTCTCGGTCCAAAGTCATTTTCCCCAAAATAACTTTTATACAATCGTTGGTATCTCAACCCACAATCTCATCAAAACACAGTACACGAAAACAATAACAAGGTCCGGTTTCCAACACCAAAACCTCACAACCAAGGAACTAAACACATACGACGTATTTTAGTGCCATTCTAGCCAAGTACCAAAATCCTATATATAATATATCTCAACATCAAGAACAAAATATTGTGATATTCCAGACATATCACAGTTAAGAAAATCGCCTAGGACCGGGGCGAAACAACTGGTCCCATTCGAGGCCTCTAAGGATCCTCCTGAACTGGCCATAATTATAATTCAAATCACGCACAGGCATCTCCTAGGACCGGGGCTAAACCACTGATCCCACTCGAGGCCTCTAAGGACCCTCCCGAGATGGCTAGTGAATCAAGCTCGTGAATCCGTGTCTAAACCACTGGATTCCCTCGAGGCCCCATCGGACCCTCCCGATGTGAGCAAAGCACACACAAAACATTTGAAAAACGCATTGTCTCAATCGTTAGTCACAATATATATAGCCAAGGCACTTACTAGAAATGGCCACTTACCCGACAAATAACTACGAACAACACAGCTTAACAACAACCTAATTACAATTCTAGACGCATCGCTACACATCAACAGGTATAACAACCGATCAAACCATAACACCAATTCAATCCCGATTCCATGACACACAACCCAGTGATCCCCAAATCCTTACAACGCACGTCTAAGTGTACTATCTAATCGATACTACATCTCTAGTGACAAAGACTATACAGCAAGCAACAAGGCAACTCTAACTTAATCCTAAACTCTATAACAGCCCATATCATGCAAGATCAACAAAAGTGAATAACCAACACAAATTCATTGTACAACCTTAATATACAAAACATAAATCATATAGACAAGAACACATGCCTCGATAATTGATGTCGAAAGCTCCGACGAACATGGCTCACCCGATCGATCGATTGAAATCCCAACCCTTATTATAAATACATAATAGACAATTTAATATAACGTCCAATTTAATATCTTATAATTACAAGGTAATTAATTAGACGATATATTACCTCATTTTTTCCCTTTTAATTTAATTGATCGGATCAAACGACCAAGGATAATCAACCCGGATCCACAACTCGATTATTGCTCCGAACACAACTCCAGCCTCGGACACATTCCGTAAGTCCAGTATACGATATCAAGGTTTTTCCTCTTCTTGCCTCCATCAAATCCATCACGTATATATACATACATATAATGCGTATATATCACACATACACACATATATATATATATATATATATATATATATATAATACATATATAAATATATACATCACATACAGCACAAAAAAATAACACACAATCTCAATCTCTCTCTCTCTCTCTCTCTCTATATATATATATATATATATATATATATATATACAACACACTCACACATATATATATATACACACACGGTTCACACACAGCACACCTTCAACACACACACACACACGCCTGCACGCACAAAAACACACACACACACACACACACACACACACACACACATATCAACACCTACGCCGGAATCCGGCCACAACCCCAACCCCGTCGTCTTCTTCTTACATCACCGGAACCCGAATCGGCGACAGTCCAACCCGCCGGAATTTGTCCAGCTCCAGCTCCGTTCCGGCCATGAACGGACCTCACCTAACTCCAGCCCGTCGAACCTCGTCGATCTCTAACTCGGCTCCGGATGTGATCGAACGTCCAAGTCAACGCCGAAAAGACAATAGGGTCACCATCGTTAGCCTTCCAAAAACCGGTCGGATCCGGAAACATACATTGCGGTTCTCTTCTCCCGTGAGCCTCTGATCGGAACTCCATAACCGTCGGTTCCTCGAGCTCCAGCTCGCCGGAAAAAGACCCGAACAGCTCGACTGGATTTTCACGTCGTCCTGTCCGAAAGGTCCGACCAGGCCGTTGCTTTTCCAGACACAAACACAATGCCGCCGTCGAGATTCAGTTGTTGCCGGAAACTCCATCCCTCCACCGTTGACCTCCACAACTCGCCCCCGATAGAACTCGGATCCCCGACCCAGCTCAGCCCAACCACAATAAACCCTGACCCTGAGCTCACCACCACCGATCGCCAATGAAGAAGAAGGAGATGGGTGGTGTTGGTGAGAGAAAGAGAGGACCGGAAGGGAGAGAGAGATGCGAGAGGAAAGTGAGAGGGGGAACAGGTGGGAAAGGAGAAAAGAAAGAAAGAAAAAGAAAAAAAAGAAGTGAAAGGAAGAGAGAGAGTGAGGAAATTCGTGAGAATCACATGCATATACATATATATATATATATATATATACAACAAACTATATATATATATATATATATATATAATTGGGCTTATCCGACTCGACAGGGTTCGATTATAAATTATCCGAAGAAAAATGAATCAATCTGAGATTCATTATTCCATTTCCTGGTTCGATTGTTCGATTATTACACTGCGTCAAATAACACCAATACTAACTCGCCAATATATTAGTCTAATGTCTTCGTTCGATAATTTAATCAGCTAGTTAATCGAAATAAAAATGAAATAAATCAATAAAAAAATTAATATCGTTAAAATTCCATTTTAAATTTCCGGATGTTACAGGTATTATCAGTCGTAAGGGTATGGCTGTCTGAGCAATTTGATATGAAGGATTTGGGAGAAGCTCGGCACATCCTTGGTATTAGGATCTTTCGAGATCGCAAGAAAAGGATATTGTGCTTATCTCAAGTATCCTATATCGATACGGTGCTAAAGCGGTTTAGTATGGAGAATTCCAAGAAAGGTTTCTTACCTTACAAACATGGAATTTAGCTATCTAAGGCTATGTGTCCTAGGACACAGAAGGAAATAGATGACATGAAGCCGGTCCCTTATGCTCCGGCAGTGGGAAGCCTCATGAATGCTATGCTTTGCACTAGACCTGATATATGTCATGATGTAGGCATAGTGGCGAGATATCAGTCGAACCCAGGACCGGGACATTGGATTGCTGTCAAGCATATACTCAAGTACCTGAGAAGGACTAGGGAGCATATGCTTGTATATCAATCAGATACACTTTGTCCTTTGGGTTACACTGACTCAGATTTCAGTTCGGACAAAGAAAAATCGAAATCAACTTCCGGATATGTCTTCACTTTGGGAGGTGGAGCCATCAGTTGGAGAAGTGTGAAGCAGAAATGCATAGCGGACTCTATCATGGAAGCCGAGTATGTAGCAGCCTCAGAGGCGGTATGGCTCAAGTACTTCCTAAAGGATTTGAGTGTGATTCCTAATTTGCCTAGGAGTATTACACTTGATTGTGATAATACCGGTGCTTTTGCAAATTCGAAGGAGCCACGGGCCACAAAGCAAGCAAACATATCAAGCGTAAATACCATCTCATTCGAGATTTTGTGAAGAAAAGGAAGATTATTGTCTCCAAGATTGCATCTGAAGACAACCTAGTTGATCATTTCATGAAAGGGTTGCCCTCAAAGTCGTTTGAAGGGCATGTGGAAGAAATGGGGTTGAGATGTATGGCAGCATTGCTTTGAGTATAAGTGGGAGATAGATAGACATATTCTAGATAGTACACTTCAAAAGCATGCTTTGAGTATAAGTGGGAGATTGTTAGGGTTGTATACATCAAAGCATACTTTATGCTTGTATTACCTAATTTCCCGGTATTTAACTATGAGAATAATTAATTCATTTCATCACATGTTTTGCATATTTATTCACGCTATGGTTATGCACATATTGTCTAATTACTTTATATTATAGATAATGTGGTGTGTCGAGTCACACAGAAGATCACATTATCGGTTCCTTATATAGTAATAATTAGTTCATAACCTATATAACATTAGACCATTGTGTGAGAGGTTGTAGTATATGTTTGAGATTGGTTGGTCTTGACCAATAGTATATATTAGCGTATTCGGTATACGGTGAACAAGATCGAGGTGAGATAGATTCTTCTGTACTGACTATAATAAGAACGTACATCTCGGACAATTATTATTTCTTAATTCTAGTGATTAATATTTAATTATATATATTTAATATTTCTTGCTTTGAATTATTATGGGTGAGAGCCAAAATGATTGACTCAATATGCTCGATATTTTGGAATATATTATTATTTATATGATAATTAATATTATAGCTAGAAATCGTGTCCCGACCAGTCGGGTTGATCATGTCCCTTGAGGCACTCGAAAGAATTATTATATTAAACCCCGCAGGTAGAATTAATTTTCCGATATAATAATAAAGATCGAGTGGTTTACTCATATATAATATATTAATTAATTAAAAGTTGTCAGTAGCTTAGAATTAATAAATGGACATGGGGTATCTTAAACACGAGAAATAATTAATTCAAAAAGGAGCCCAATTTCGTAATTTGAGATTTTGGTAGGAAGTGCAATATCAACCTTTTAGTGGACCAAGTTGATATTAATAGACTCATAATATTAGGAAGGTTCCTAATATGGTAAGATGAGATCTATTGGGAGTCTTTACCTTATCCTCCTTAAGGTACCTAGAGTAGCCCAAAATACCTATATATAGGACTATGGAGTAGGGGTGGCATTTCGGAACCGAAAATCGAAAACCGAACCGAAAAACCCCGAAAAAAGAACCAAAAAACCGAAACCGAAGAAGACCGAACCGAAAAATAAAAAACTAGAACCGAACCGAACTAATTTGGTTCGGTTCTTGGTTAGGGGTCGGGCGGAACCGAACCGGACCGAAATGGACCGAAGTCAAATTTCAACATACTAAAATGACCTTATTTTTGTGATTTTGGTGTGTTTCGAATTTTAGTATAATTCATTTTCCTTTTGTAAGACCCTCATGGGTCCAAGAAGGACCGATAATATGCTCATGAATTTGTGATTCAATTCATTTAGGTTGAGAGAATGAGCTATTGTGATTTACGATTGTTATATATTTTGAGATATTTGGAAATTGTTATGCAACTCTAGCTTTTATCTTGAACATATATATAACTCTTGTTGGCTTGTTGTTATATATAACTTATTCTATTGCATATAATTTTTGAATTTATATTGTGAAGAATAAAAAAAAAATCAAACCAAATCGAAACCGAACCGAATATTTATAAAACCGAACTTAACCGAACCGAACTTCAAAAAGAACCGAACCAAACCGAAACCGAATATTTGGTTCGATTCTCGGTTTCGGTCAAAAACCGAACCGAATGGAACCGACTCCACCCCTACTATGGAGTGGCCGATTTTACTACTCATTATTGAACAAGAATTTTGATTTTTTTGTGTGTTTTATTAGTGGATCTTGACTTGTGTATTTGATTTCATAATTTTGTAAACACAAGATTTTCTAAAATATCATCAAGAAAAATTGAGAGAAAAATTGAGGTATTCTTGAGGAACAATAGTAGTTCGGCCGATCCATATTGTAGTCCAAGCAGTCCGGTAGATTGTTGCCCACACGACATCCGGATAAAGGCGGGATATACTCTAGAAGATCTTGAGGTAAAAATACAAGAAGATCAAGGAGGAGTACGAAGAGGAGTTCGATCACCCGAAGGGATTTTCTATCACTTCGCTTCAAAGATATGAATTATCAATTATACTGCGTAAATATATGTATTTAAATTTTTAATTAATATTTTTAATCAATTAATTGACAAACCTAAATAGATCCGCTATTTATGTTGGTTCGTTTATAAAACCAAATAAATTCATATTACTTCAAATCGCTTTCGCTGCGTTTTATATTCTAACACATTATTCCTGACCCATTTCATACCAGATGATATTTTTGACTATTTTTGCCATGTGATGTTCCAACATGGGGCGTTATGTTTGACCCGCACTTCACCTCTGGGACAACATTTTTTATTGTCTTCGATCCGAGATATTATTTTCGATCCCTTTCATGTCACGACAAAAATACTATAAAATAAACCAGCTGTTGTAGTCAAGTGCCCAGTTTGCTTATAATCAATGAATTATATCCCAACTTTGTCCTTAGAAGAGGGAAGTGGCGTCACTTTCGACTATTTTTACCCACAAAACATCATTTTGAACTGTTTGTTTGTCATGTCATTTTTTACTGCTTTTGCCCCGGGCTTTATTTTCGATCCATTTTTCCCGGGGACCCCTTTTCCGAGAGTTTTTAGTTTGGGAAATTTTTTCGACTCATTTCGCCACACAGTTTTATTTTCGACCTGTTTTGATTGTGACGTCATTCCGACTATTTTTGCCTTGGGATACTATTTACGACTCATTCTGCCACGTGATATCATTTTAACTAGTTTCGCTTTGGGACGTTATTCTAGACCCTTTTTTCCGTGAGATATCATTTTAATCTATTTTCGGTGCAAGACTTTATTTTCAACCTTTTCCGCTCACGACGTCATTTTTGGTTGTTTCCGTCTGAGACCAAGAATAACGTCAGGGGCTGAAAATATTATCTTGGACCTAAATGAGTCGATAATATGTCTCAGTTTGAAAGAAACCAAAAATAATATCTCTCGTGAAACGAGTCGAAAATAAAATATTATGAGAAATGGGCCAAAAGTAATATACTGGGGTGCAAATAGTCGAAAATGACGTCTCAGTCGAAACGGGTCTAAATTAATGCCTCGGGCTAAAAATAGCAAAAATAATGTCCGGGAGCAAAGAAGCTCGAAAATAATTTCTCGAGGCTAAAATAGCCGAAAATGACATTCCAGAGCGATATGGTCGAAAATAATATACTGGGCCGAAAATAGTCGAAATAGCATCTTGGGCAAGCGGGTCGAAAATAATACTTGTGGAGAAACGAGTCGAAAATAACATTTTGGGGCGAGAACAGTCGAAAATGACGTCACATGATGAAATAGGTTGAAAAACAACACCATGTGTTGGAACATGTCGAAAATAATGACTTGGGTCGAAACCGTCGAAATGACATACCGGGGTGAAACGGGCAAAAAATAATGTCCGGATTGAAAATAATTAGGAGGGATGTCATGGTGGGAAATGGGTCGTAAATAATGTCCTGAGCGAAACAGGCGAATGACGTCCCAGGACGAAACGAATCGGAAATAATAGTAATATCGTGTGTTTTTTTGTGACATACAATAATTTATTGAAATAGAGATAATTTAGGCTTAAAAATGAATAATTAAACAAGAACCTTATTAAGCGAATTGAAAAAATATAAACCTCCCACATAAATGAGGAATGAGGGAATAATATATCAAGTGTAAAATTTAAAGTTAGTTCTGAATTTACCATCCTTAATACAACAACAACATCTAAGCCTTAGTCCCAAAATGATTTGGGGTCGGCTAACATGAATCAAACTTTGAAACCGTCAATGATCATTACATAAATAACATAAAAGGAGAAAAGGAGGGAAAAAAGTAGAGAAAAAAGCAAATAAAAAAAGAGAATGAAAAAAAAATGAAAAATCCTGAAAAATAAATTAACACATAACATGGAATAAAAGAAAATAGGAATAAAAATACAGAAGAAAAAAAATGAATCAGATTCCATCCACCATCCGTATTCTTTCCCGCCATATTTACCTCTCTATCGCCATACTTTCTCCAATTCCAAGAAACCGCATATCATTTTCAATCATCTTTATCCAAGTTTTCTTGGGTCTACCTCTACCTTTCACAACATTACTTGTTCCCCAACTTTCTAGCCTCCTCACTGGGGCATCAACAGGTCTTATTCTCACATGACCAAACCATCGTAATCGATTCTCCATAATCTTGTCTTCTATAGCCGCAACTCTTACCTTATCTCTAATCACCTCATTTCTGAGCCGATCCTTTTTTGTATGACCACACATCCATCGTAGCATACGCATCTCCGCCACATTCATCTTTTGAACGTGACACTGTTTTACAACCCAACACTCGGTGCCATATAACAGCGCAGGCCTAATTGCCGTGCGGTAAAATTTACCCTTTAATCTATGAGGCATGTCAGGATCACATAAAACTCCTGTGGCACTCTTCCACTTCAACCACCCGGCCTTTATTCTGTGAGCCACATCGCCATCTAGCTCTCCATTCTTTTGGATAATAGATCCAAGATACCGAAAGAAAATGGATCCATGAACAACTTTCCCATCAAATATGATCATCCCCGCCTCTCTATCACTGTTTTCGCTAAACCTACACTCCATATATTTAGTCTTACTTCTGCTCAGCCTAAAGCCTCGAGCTTCCAAAGTATCCCTCCAAAGTTCCAATTTCTGTTGCACTCCAACCTTCGTTTTATCAATCAACACAATATCATCTGCAAACATCATACACTACGGAATGTAATTTTGAATTTCTCTTGTCAATTCGTCCATGACTATGGCAGAGAGAAAAGGACTAAGAGCAGATCCTTGATGCACCCAATCGTAATAGGGAATTCTTCTGTCCTCCCAACATTAGTACGTACACTTGTACTAGCTCCCTCATACATGTCCTTTATAATGTCAATATATTTCTACGATACACCCTTCTTTGCTAAGGCCCACCAAAGTACTTCTCTTGGTATTTTATCATATGCCTTCTCTAAATCAATAAAAACCATATGTAGATCTTTCTTTTTATATCGATAATGTTCCATCAACTGTCGGATAAGATAAATTGCTTCCATGGTCAATCTTCCAGGCATAAATCCAAACTGATTTTCTGTTATCTTCACATATTTCCTGATCCTTTGTTCAATCACTCGCTCCCACAACTTCATGGTATGACTCATTAGTTTAATTCCGCGATAATTTGAACAAACTTGAACATCACCTTTGTTCCTATACAAAGGTATGAGAATACTTTTCCTCCATGCTGATGGCATCTTATTGCTTCTCCAAATCTTATTGAAAAGCATAGTTACCCATTCGATCCCTCTCCCTGCCAAACACCTCCAAACTTCAATAGGTATACTATCTGGTCCTTCTGCTTTCTTTGACCCCATCTTCTTCAATGCAAGTGTCACTTCACCCTTTTGAATTCTCCTCTTAAACTCTCGGTTAACCATACTTGAGGGGATTTTTAAATTCCCAATATCTTGTTCTTGATGGCCATTGAATAAGGTATCAAAGTATGACCTCCATCTCTCTTTTATCTCTTTATCTTGAACCAAAACTTTTTGGTCAGTATCTTTTACACATTTAACTTTTCCAATATCTCGCGTCTTCTTCTCTCTCATTCGAGCAAGTTTATAGATATCTTTTTCCCCTTCTTTTGTACCTAATCTTGCATATAATTCTTGATTGACCTTTGATAGGGCATTTCTCACTACCTTTTTAGCTTATGTTCGAGCTTTCTTGTACTTCTCATAATTCTCATCACTCGAGCATTTACCTAATACCTTATAACATTCACGTTTGGTCTTTATCACTTGCTTAACTTCATCATTCCACCAAGATGTATCCTTACTTGATGGTCTGTTTTCTTTAGATTCTCCTAGGATTTCTTTTGCAACTTCCTTTATGTTATGCTCCAACAAGTTCCACATCGAATCTATATCCATCTCTGTGCAATCAGACCAAATACCACTATCATCAATCTTAGCCACAAAATTATGTCGACTCTCCCCTTGGAGCTTCCACCACTTAATTCGAGGGTCAACTTGTGGTCTACTCTTTCTTAAGTGCCTCTTACCTCGGAAGTCAAGCACCACAACCCTATGCTGCGTTGCAGCACTCTCACTGGGTATCACCTTGCAATTAGTAAAACTTTTCCTCCAAACATTCCTTACTAAAAAGAAATCAATCTGACTTGCATTACCTCCATTTCTATATGTCACCAAATGAGAGTCCCTTTTCTCGAACCAAGTGTTCATAATACCCAAGTCATGAGCTAATGCAAAATCCAATATACCATTTCCTGCTTCATTTCTATCCCCAAAACCAAAGTCACCATGAATGCACTCAAAGCCATCTCTGCTAACACCGACATGCCCATTGAGGTCACCACCAATGATCAATTTCTCACCCATAGGAATTCGTTCGACAACCTCTTCCAAATCTTCCCAAAATTCTTGTTTGATCGATGCATCCAATCCTACTTGTGGTGCATAAGAACTTATGATAGTTAGAAACTCATCCCCTATCACAAGCTTAATACTCATTATTCTATCGCTCTTTCTTGACACTTCCACCACATCATCAATGAATTCTTTATCAATGACGATACCCACTCTATTTCTACTTCTATCCTTTCCCAATTACTAAAGCTTGTAACCTCAAGGAGCTAACACTCTTGCCTTCTCGCCAACCCAATTAGTCTCTTGTAGACACATTATGTGAATCCTCCTCCTTTTCATAACCTCCCCCACTTCTGCTGATCTCCCCGTCAAAGAGCCAACGTTCCAAGTTCCAAACCGCACCTTACTACCCTTACTAGTCGCATGAACTAACTTCTCTGTCTGTCCCCATCCACGCTGCAAGGATTCTTCACATTTGACACCACACCCATACTTCGAGGTGGCGCGCCGCTTCCAGGCAACGACCTAGCAACCCTTGCATATTTTTCACTACACCTGGGCCTATGAAGTGTAGCGCATCCTTGCTCATTTGACACAACCCTCAGATGTAAAGGTGGTGCGCCGCTTCTGGGCGATGACCTAGCAACCCTCGCATACTTATCACTGCACCCGGGCCTATGAAATGCAGCGCGTCGCTTCTGAGGAGACTCCCCAATGATTTTCAAAGTTTGATTCATGTCCATGGGATGTGACGAGTTTTACGCTGGCTGCCACTAACCTACCACAACCCTCCTCTTTTATCCGGGCTTGGGACCGGCAATGAATGTCAAGAAGACACCCACAGGCAGAGTTAAATTTACCATCCTTAATAATTAAAAAATAAAATAAAAAAAAAGAACCTACCATTTGAATTGTTCAATTGGGAAGTGTATATAGAGTATATGTTAGCAACATGAGAAAACCTAACAATTTAAAAGTTTTTTCATAATAATTAAATTAGTTAGATAGAAATGTGGACATGTGAACTTCCCTCTTAATTTTTTTTTAAATTTATGCTCTGTTCTTTTTGGGATTACTCCCGAAGGGGTCTTTCGAACACCCCTTTAGGGTGTCGAAGGGTGAGCTAGGTCTCTGGAGTTTTCAGCACATTCCAGTTCAGTTCAATTCAGTTTAGCAAAATTTAAATTAGTCCAGTTCAATTCTGTTCAGCATTGTTCAGTCCAGTTCAGTTCAATTTAGTTCAATTCAGTTTAGTTCAGTACTGTTCAATTCAGTTCAGTTCAGTTTCAGAACCAATATTATTAAATCATAAATAATATTATATATAATTATTATTAAATCAGCAATATTATATATAATAGTTATTATTATAATTTTTATTTAATTATTAATATTTATTATTTTTATTCTTGTAATATAAATAATAATTATTATTTTTGTATATAATTAACTACTAGGGGTATCATTGTTGATATTAATTAATATTATCAATAATATTATATAAAGTTATTATTATTAATTAATCTTATTATTATTATTTTTGTTGTTGTAATATAAATAATTAGTATTGTATGTATTATTATCTAATTTTATTATTATTATTATTAATACAAATATTTATCAATAGTATTACATATTTTTTCTAGTGTCTGTAACACCCTCAGTCCACTCGGGAATATTAAAGCGCCGCAGACCCTCTCCATGAGGATCTACCAGGAAAGATACCAATATAAGACATCACATTTACACCATGGCTGAATAACGAATCGGTAGACCGATTTGGTCTTTCATCAATAACATACAATTTAAACTTCATATACATCTCTATCTCGACTCATACACATGCAAGGGTCAAAATACACTAATACTCCCATACGACAAAAATACTACAGCGGAAAGAAAAATACAATTCGACCAAAAGTACCAAATAATATCCTTCATGTGGCACTAGTATCATTTGTCTTCCATCAGCCTTCGTACCGATCTCGTGGTTTGCTCTCCAAGAACCTGCACGTACGTGAATGCAATAACAGGCATCCACCCCCGATTACTCGGGGGTTGGCAAACTGAAATTTTCCTAGTGCATGTATAAAGTGCAATTACGAGCCATACACATCATATTCCAAGAATATAATGATCTTGAATAATCAACGAACCAAACACAGCGAAAGACTTCCCGGGATATTTAATTTTAGCAAAATAATCCAACACCATGAAAGGCAGTAATAAAATAAGTAAACAACTTGTAAAGCATTTTTAAGACTTCAGGAGTTTTTAGAGGAAAACATTTAGGATCGAAGAATCCTCATCTTTTCAAAAATCGCTTAGGGTCACAACCCAAAGAATTATTTTACCAAAATACTAATCCGACAATAAATTACGGGGTCCACGACTCAAACATCCATTCACTACTACAAGAACAGGGCTTTAATCACACGCCCAAAGGTTATTCTCATTCCATACTAGCAAGCATGAACCTCGGAGCTTCATCGTGCATACCCGAATGAATAAACCAATGGGAAATAAATGTAATCACGCAGACTTATGACAACAGTCACACACATAACTTAGAGACTAGGGCTCCGCAATAAACATATAACATACAGTCATAGTTATCTTGGCATCGTGCTAACAAGCTACGAACCTCGGAGTCTCGTAACGACATACCCGGTTTGTTACATATCCAAATACACATCTATAAGTTATCCGGGAATCGTGCTAGAAAGCTATGAACCTCGGAGCCTCCTCGAGACATACCCGGTTTGGATAACCCTATGGTCTAACTCGACGCGTAATAACAAGAATGGATCCTAGAGGTTTCAACGAACCCTACCCGGCAGAACATCACTTTACAAACAATCACATACCACGAGGAGATATACTTCTCGAACAATATCGAATGGCGCCACCTCCTTACATAGGAGTCAACAGAATAATACAACACAACATTACGCATTCACCAAACAAATACACATTCCAACACACAACCCTTAATAAAGGGAAGAGAGCCTTTATAACCACACAATACGAAGAAAACATATTTCAAATCACAACCACAATACAACATATCCAATAAACTGTTGGGATTCGGTGCCTAAAACGATGGCCCAGCGGAAGCAGAAAAACGAAAATTAATTCGATCTGAATCCCTACAAGGATTGATAGAGCTACGTATATACGAATATATATATAAAACGAAACACAAGAGATACGAGAAACATACCCTCATAGTCCATTGATTAAATGGTATCCTTCTCTTGAGCTATTCCCCAAGCTTTGCTTGATCTCTACGAATCCAATCCGCTCCAAGCTCTTGGATGATCCAACGCCGAAAGGATCGCGTCTCTACTTGCCAAAAGGGCCGTGAGTTTTCTCCCACAAAAGTAAGAGTGGAAGTCTTCATTTATTCCTTTATCTACCTCTCCCCAAATCACCTTTCACAATATAATAAGAGATACCATATCTCTTAAGTCTTTGGTCTTCCATTTATAAAATGGAGACAAAGACTAAGTGGAAGGTTGGTGGAATGGGTTGGCCATCTAGAAGAACCGGGATGAGTTTGGTTCGTTTCGGACTACTGTGAGTCCAAACAGATAAACTCCAATTCCGTTCTGATGTATTTATATCAATTAATTAATCCAATTAATTAATCATATCAAATACAAAATAATATAATTAATTTCTCCAAGAAATAATTATATCTATGAATTAAATTAATCACGCAGTAATTTATTTAATTCATTAGGCCGTAAATTAATTTATCCAATAAATCAATTTAGACATCCAATGTCCCAATAACTTAGATATCCAATATCTAATATTTATAAAGAGAGAATTAGCTCGATTCATTCCGTCGTCAATCCTATTGCGCGACTCGGTAGGTCCGTCTCAGTCAGCAATGGGAGGAACCAAAGAGTAGTAGCACCACCTAGCCATCCTGGCGGCCTACATCGTACCCCAACTGAGAACGAATGATGGGGATCATTCAAGAACCATTCTGTCGTGAATACCAGTATACATATAAACCCTTGTTTCAAATGTCCTGATCAAGTTATAGGGTCACGGTCAGTCAAACCCTATATATACTTGACTCTATGCATGCGTTAATGCAAATCGAGATCATCGAGATCTCGTGTATCTAATACAACTTGCTTCAACGCTTTGGCCAAAGACTTATGATCTCATCTGCCAATAACTGCATAGGACGTATAACCCGCTCACTAATGGGAGAAAGAATTCTATCTTGGTATTCAGTAGGACGTGCTACTTGCCCGTCAAGATGCACGTCGAGGTTGACCCCCACCTCCCGGTTTATAGGGTCGAACTAATCTAATGAAAATCTTGACGTCACAAGCACATCCCTACTAAAACCTCAAGTCAAAGGTTCACGAATACCTATCACAACCTTTCGATTCCGTCATTGACTGTCCCGGAGTGAATTTCGTGTGACGAATCGAGGGTGAGTCAGTTCGAGTATACTAATCCAATTTGCATACCACTAACCATTAGTGTTCGAAAGGCACTCTCCATGTCAAAGAACACGTCATACAAGTCTTCACATAAACTTAACGCCCAGTCAAGTTTCATCGACTTGCGAACGATTAAGTATTTGAGCTATAAACCTTTCCAGTGCCGACCTCCTTATCCAATAAGGAGTGGAACGTTTTTGCTCTCAAATACACGGACTAGTTTCTGTATGTATACTTACAAGTTAAGAATGCCAGTAACTACCAGTAAATAAATAAACATTCATTGCCTTACATAAATTATTTACATAATTACAAGTACAATGCCATCACTCAACATCCTCCTAGTGGCATTCGAGGGCATACTCCTAACAATCTCCCACTTGCACTCAATGCCACACACTATGGTATCTAATACCCATGTTCTCCAGATGACGCTCCAAGCTAGTCTGAGAATGTGTCTTGGTCAGTGGATCAGCGACGTTGTCGGCTGAGTCTACTCTATGCAGCACAATGTATCCCTTGCGAACAAATTCTTTTACGAGATGATACTTCCTCTCAATATGTTTGGTGCTGTTGTGAAACCTCGGCTCCTTGGCCTGCGCTACAGCTCCATCGTTGTTGCAGTACAGCGGAACAGGCAGCTCTGCACATGGTATCACTTGAAGTTCTCCTAGAAACTTCTTAATCCAGAACCCTTCATTGGAAGCCTCCGAGGCTGCTTGATACTCAGCCTGACAGGTGGAATCAGCAGTCGTGCTTTGCTTGGCGCTACGCCAAGATACTGCTCCTCCATTAAGAGTAAATATGTAGCCAGAAGTAGACATCGAACCGTCCTTCAGTCCTTGGAAGTCTGAATCAGTGAATCCCACCACATCCAATTCTCCACCGCCAGACATCAGAACCATATCTCTAGTCCTTCTCAAGTACTTGAGAACGTTCTTTACGGAAGTCCAATATTCCCTACCTGGGTTTGCCTGAAACCTACTCACCATGGTTACAGCATGCGCAATGTCAGGTCTCGTACACAACATAGCATACATAAGGCTACCCACGGCCGAAGCATATGGTATCTTACTCATTTCCTTTCGTTGTTCCTCACTCTGAGGACACATCATTAAGGAGAGTTTATTCCATGTCGCATCGGTAGGAACCCTCTTTTAGAATCATCCATATCAAATCGCTTTAAGATTTTATCTATATAGAGGGCTTGGAAAAGACCTATTGTTCTCTTCACTCTATCCCGGTAGAGTCGAATTCCAAGAATATAAGTTGCTTCTCCCAAGTCTTTCATGGAGAAATTACTCGAAAGCCAAGCTTTCACAGAACTGAGCATTCCCACATCATTTCCTATTAGTAGAATGTCATCCACATATAGTACTAAGAATGCGATCTTGCTCCCACTAACCCTCTTGTATACACAAGCTTCCTCCTCATTTTGCACGAAGTTAAACTCTTTGACCGCCTCGTCAAAATGAAGGTTCCAACTACGCGATACTTGCTTCAGTCCATAAATGGAACTCTAAAGCTTGCACACTTTCTGAATATCGACTTTGGACACAAAGCCTTTAGGCTACTCCATATAGAATTCATCCTCGAGAAATCCATTAAGGAAAGCCGTCTTTACGTCCATTTACCATATCTCATAATCGTGGTAGGCAGCTATAGCAAGCATCATGCGAATAGACTTGATCATAGCTACGGGCGAGAAGGTATCGTGGTAGTTGATCCCTTCTTTCTGGGTATAACCCTTTGCCACAAGCCTGGCCTTATAGGCGTCAACCTTGCCATCACCATCGGCCTTTGTCTTGTAGAATCACTTGTTCCCAATAGGCACTATTCCCTTGGGGCGGTCTACTAGAGTCCAGACCTGATTTATATGCATCGAGTCTATCTCAGCTTCCATAGCTTCACGCCATTTCGCGGAGTCTACATCTACCATCGCTTGGTCATAGGTCGTTGGGTCGGTTTCTTGGCTATCACTTGGAACCTCATGGAGACCTAGTTCCTCTAAGTGCACAAGCCCATACCTCTCAGGTAAATGAGACACCCTACTAGACCTATGAGGTGGTTGTACTTGTGTTTCAGAAGGTTCAGTTCCTGGGCCAGCTGCAGTGTCTCCTGAGGAGTTTCATTGTATTCTTCTATAGAAATACTTCTACCTGCTCCGCCTTCCTGAATGAACTCATCTTCCAGGAAGTGTGCTTGTAAAGCAACAACGATCTTTCGATCTTCGGGCATGTAGAATAGATATCCCATCGTCCCAGATGGGAATCCAATGAAATGTCCCTTCGCGGACCTAGGTTCCAACTTCTCCACCTTAGTCTTCTTGACATAGTCTGGACATCCCCAAATCCTAATATGATTAAGACTTGGTTTCCTGCCCTCCCACATCTCATGTGGAGTTTTAGGAACGGATTTGGAAGGACATCTGTTCAAGATGTAAGCGGCAGTCAGCAGTGCATACCCCCACAGGTAAATCGGTAAGTCAGTATAGCCTAGCATGGAACAAACCATGTTCAACAAGGTCCGGTTCCTTCTTTCTGACACACCATTTAACTGAGGAGTACCTGGAGGTGTTAGTTGTGAAACTATTCCATGTTCCTTAAGGAACTCTTCAAACTCCGTACTCATATACTTGCCATCTCGGTCCGACCGAAGTGCTTTGATATGATTACCAGTTTGTTTCTCGACTAGGGCCTTGAATTCCTGGAATTTCTCAAAGGCCTCGGATTTATGTTTCATTAAGTATACATAACCATACCTAGTATGATCATCCGTAGACGTAATGAAATATTGATATCCGTCATGTGCTGCTTCCAAAGCACCACATACGTCAGTATGGATTAATCCCAGTTTATCAGCGGCTCTTTCAAAAGTCCCTCTGAAGGGGGACTTAGTCATTTTGCCTTTAAGGCAAGATTCACAAGTAGGAAATGGATCCGATCCCAATGGACCCATAAGTCCATCTTTTTCCATCTTGTAAACCTTGGTCTGACCAACATGACCAAGTCTAAGATGCCATTTCGAAACTTGATTGGTTTCATCCCTACCACGTTTTCTAGTCATAGTATTCACAACTACTTTGTTGATGAGATTTAGATGATACTTCGAAGAACACGGTCGATTGGAAAACTTAGAAACCTCGATAAAGACGACGAACGGAAGGGTTCAACACCAACTCTTCGCAAGGAACTCGACCCTATTATCATATCATCAATAAATCAATGATAACACAAGGAAAATTATCATAGAACATATGAATCCCCTCTCTGAAATCCTACCAGACACCTTGAAGGAGTCAATTTGGAATTCGACCAAGAACGAATCGATGGCAATTAATATTGGGATTCGGTGATTAAAATCGAGATACGCAACAGAAAATAAACCGGTCTACTTGGATAAAACCAAACCCCAAAAATGGATCGATCAAGCATCGTATAAACGAATATAAAACAATGAAGATAAAATTAAGAGATCATACTCTCCTAGACCTTTGATAATATCTTCTTAAAGAAAAATCTCCGAGCCAAACTTTGATCGTTTTCGGTCACCAACATGAACACGAATCCAATTCGTTGTAGCTTGATGAATGATCAAAACACCAAAGATGCCAAGTGTCTCTACGTTATCACGCGTCGGATATTGTCGAAAAAATAATATATCAATTCGTTCTCAAAGAACACGGCTATGAATTGGTACAATATTTTTCTTCTCTTCTCTTATTCCTTTTCCTTCTCTCCAAGATGAACAAGAAAACAAGAAAGAAAATTTTCTCTCCTCCAACAAAACTCACGGCTGGAATTTTAGTGTGTGTATGTGTTTTTCTCTTAGACATTAGGTGTGTAAGACTTACACATTTATAATACAAAGTGAGATCAAATGATGAGATTCCAAATCTCATCCATTTGTCCTCAACCTTATATTAGATGTCAACACACCCCACACACCAAATGATACCTTCCAAGCATGATAGGGGCGGCCCACTTGAGTTTGCTGAGAAAACGAGTCGAGCCACTCGGTTCGTGTACCGGACGTTCACGTGTCTAGTCCGTAAAGTACACTTCGTTTCATCTCAAATGTATTTATACTTAATTAATAAATCCAATTAATTAATTTTATCAAATACAAAATTATAATAATATATTTTCAAGAAATAATTATTTATGAATTAAATTAATAACCCGGTAATTAATTTCAATTCAGTAGACCGCACGATTTATCAAATAAATCAAATTGGATATCTAATATCCAACATCAATGAAGATATAGTAAATACATATTTTATCCATCAAATATCCTTGTGCGCGACTCCTAAGGTCCGTCTTAGTTGGCAATGGGAGGAACCAAAGAGTACGGGTAATACTTAGCCAGTCTTAGTGCTCCGTACCTTAACCCAACTAAGAAAGAATGATTGGATCATTCCAAAACCATTATGTCGTGAATACTATATACGTATAAACCCTTCAATCATATATTCCGGTCAAGTATTAGGGTCACGGTAAAGTTAAACCCTATTATAACTTGACTATATGCATTTGTTAATACAAACCGAGATCACTGAGTTCTTGTATATCAAATACAACTAGCTCTAACTGCTTTGGCCAAAGACTTATGATCTCATTTTCCATTAACCGCATAGGACATTTACCTACTCACTAACAGGAGAAAGAATCCTATCTTGGTATTCAGTAGAGACTGCTACTTGCCCACTAAGTTGCATTTCGAAGTTGACCCCATCGAACTACGCTAATGACTAACTTAATGTCACAAGCACATATCTTACTGAAAACCTCAAGTCAAAGGTCCACGTATACCTATCATAATCTTCTGATTCAGTCATTGACAATCCCTGAGTGATATCCATGTGATCGAATTGAGGTTAGTCATGTTCGAGTATACTAATCCCATTAGCATACCTATAACGTGTGATTCCACTAACCCTTAGTGAAGACAGGCACTATTCATGTCAAAGTATACATTATACAAGTCTTGTCTAAACTTGTTGCCCAGTTAAGTTTTATCGACTTGCGAACCTATTAAGCATTTGAGCCCTAAACAATTTCAGAGCCAATCTCCTTATCTCCATAAAGAGTGGAATGTTTTCTCTCAAATGCAAGGACTATTATTTTATATACCAAATCACAATTTCCGTGATATACAATAATATGGAAATAATAAATGCCTTATTCAATTTAATATTCATAATTACAATACAATGCTCTCACCCTCTCATCCTCCGAGTGGCATTCGAGGGCATATTCCTAACAATCTCCCACTTGCACTCAATACCACAAACTATGATATCTAATACCCATACTCTCCAGATGTCTCTCTAAGACATTCTGAGATAGTGGCTTGGTAAGCGGATCAGCAACGTTATTTGTTGTGTTTATTCTCTGCAGTGTAATGTTCCTTTTCTGAACCATTTTCCCAACAAAATGATACTTTATCTCAATATGTTTGGTATTGTGGTGAGCCCTAGGCTCCCTAGCATGCGCAACATCTCCATCGTTGTCACAAAACAGCGTCACGGGCCGATCTGAGTCAGGTACAACTTGAAGTTCCTCAGATCTCGGACAATTATTATTTCTTAATTCTAGTAATTAATATTTAATTATATATTTAATATTTATTGCTTTGATTTATCATGGGTGAGAGCCACAATTATGGACTCAATATTGAGCAATATTATAATTAATATTATAGTAAGAAATTGTGTCCCGACGAGTCTAGTTGATCATGTCCCTTGAGGCACTCGAAAGGATTATTATATTAAACCTTACAGGTGGAATTAATTTTCTGATATAATAAAAAAAGTCGAGTGGTATGCTCATGTATAATGTATTAATTAATTAAAAGCTATCAGTAGCTTAAATTAATTATTGGACATGGAATATCTTAAATACGGGAAATAATTAATTCAAAAAGGAGCTCAATTTCGTAATTTGGGATTTTGGTAGGTAGTGAAATATCAATTATTTTGTGGACTAAGTTAATATATAGACTCATAATATTAGGAAGATTCCTAATATGGTAAGATGAGATCTATTGGGAGTCATTACCTTATCTTCCTTAAGGTCCCTATAGCAGCCCATAATACCTATAAATAGGACAAAGAGGTTGGCCGATTTTCATCCTTCACTGAACAAGAATTTTCGATTTTTCTCTACTTTGTGTTTAATTGTGGATCTTGACTTGTGTCTTGAATTCCATAATTTAGCTAACACGATATTTTTCTAAATACATAAATATTCAAGAAAAATAGAGAGAAAATTTGTGAGGTAATTCTTGAAGATCAAGTTTCGGCCGTGTCACCCTGTACTACAGTCCAAATTTAATCTGGTAGATTGTTGCCCACACAGCATCTGGATCTTAGATGGGATATACTCTAGACGATCTAAAAGGTATATATATAAGGAGATCAACTAGGAGCAAGGAGGAGATTTCGATCGACCCTAAAGGAATAATACTACCACTTCGCATCAAAGGTATAAATTATCAATTGTACTGCGTAAATAGGTGTATTTAAATTGCTTATCTGTTTAATTAATTAATTGATAAGCCTAAATAGATCCGCTATTTATGTTGGTTAGTATATAAAACTGAATATAAAATATTATACTAATTCGCTTCCGCTGCGTTTTATATTCCAACAATTGGTATCAGAGTCGGTCTTTAGGTTCTGTTCAAATTAATTAATTTGGTGACTAATTTGCTAGCAATTTAAATATTCATGTAGTATGGTATTGAAATATTTTTGCTAGAAATTGTCTTACAGGTGAATATGGTCCAATTATCATGGCTATGTGAATTTTTTATGCGTTTTTGGTAATTTGACCCGTTTTGAGGCATGTATAAGTTTTTCCCATGAGAAAATCCATGGGTAGAGTAGGATTTTTTTTTTTTTTTGTATTTTTTGTTGTAAATTCGATGTATTTTATTTCGTGTAAAATTGTAATCGAGTTGGAGTACACAAAGTACGAAGGAAAAAGAAGTCCAGCGCGAAAAGGAGTCCCGATCGGACGAACTGACGAAGACCAGCCTGTTGCCGATCGGGACTCATCCGAGAGCTGTAACACACCCAGAAACTACCGGGAATATTACACGTCGCAGACCCTTATCCCATAAGGATCTACCAGGCTACACTACGCCATAAATGGGCTTTGGCAACCACACATCGTGTTACCTTAGACCTGGGCCATTGCTGCACTCCAAAATGGGCAAAGGTAACACTTTAGCTAAGTTGCTCTGTGAGCAGAGCCTTTGGACTCAAAGGCGACACGATGAGTAGCCTATGCTAACATAGAGTAACTCGTTACCAAAGAACTCTACAAAGAACGTCATGAGGATCCTACAAAGAACATCGCTTTGTGTTGCAATAGACTTTATGATTTTACAAAATATAAAGAAAATCAAGTGGGCCCTGTCGGTGGGCCCCACCTTAGCGGGGCCCAAATGTGGGCCCACGGGTAGGGCCTACTGTCTGGGGTCCACTATTCGGGGTCCACTTTGTGGGGCCCACAAAATATGCAAGCATTAGTTAGTCTACTGTAACACCTATTTTACCAACGGCAACACCCTGTGTGTTGCCAATGCAAGGCATTGGTAACATATATATTATACCTAAGGTAACACCTTAGTTTAACAAAATAAAAATATAAAATTTAAATATTGCATTTCCCATTCAAAATACCAACAAACCAATTCAAAAAAACATCCAATCATAAAACCACCAACTACTTTAGTTCAAAACTAAAACTACATCATCCACCAATTACATCAATCCATATCCGCCAACTCCAACATTAAGTACTAGAACAAAAATATAACATAAACGTCATAAAAGAACCAACACACTAGTTCAAAAGGTACAAAGATATGAAAGTGGATGTCTAAGCGCTGGGGCCGCCGGTCATGGGAGTATCATCTCCTAATGTGTCTCTAGAAATTGTGGCACAAATTTCACCAAAATTAATTTGCAAGGTGGGGTTTGCTTCAGCCGATTCCATCAAGTCCTGATGATGACTTGAGTTTGGTCTTAATCGTAGCCTACAAAGTAAACCAACATCAATATATGAAAATAATTAGTCGACAGAGGAAGATAAAACATGGATTCAAGGAATTGACTAAAAAAACAATTACTTACAATTCTGAACTTCATCACTTTAGGATTATTTTATTATTTGCGTCCAGGCTTGCGCTTTCAAGTTTTAGCAAAAACTTGTGCATCACATAGTGTATCACCTGACTTCTTTTCCTAACAAAAAAACAAAATTCAAATCACCTAGTATTATATATGTTCATATCAATTATTTTGATATGAGAATAACTATTTAATTATTCAACAAGTAAATAAGATTGATTTATTTAATAGAAAATAGCATCATTGAATATATAGAAAATCATATATAATTTGATTTTTACATGGCACAACAAAAAAGCTTCTAAATTAGCATATGTCTACCGAGAAATCTAAAAGTATGTCATTAACATATTTTTACATGCGCACAACACAAAAGCTTCTCATTTTACATGCGCACAACTTATTTTTACACAAATAAACACATTGAGTGTTTTTTCTAGTTTTTGTGTGTGACAAAGGAAGAGAGAGAGAGAGAGAAAGAGAGAGAGAGAGAGAGAGAGAGAATCAAAGAACCTTTTTTATGGCGACAGCCTCACCAATTTCCAGACATTTGGCCTGCACGAGATCATTATAGAAGAATCAAGAAACGCCAAAAACACGTGAACCCACATAATCCATTTTTATTACATAACAGAATGAAAATCAAGCATGGCAACAAGGAAAACCTTACCTGAAAAAACTACTCCAAAAGATCCTTACCCTACAACACGCTCTGCCATGTAACTGATTGTCTGATAACCAAAGAATGAAATCTATTAACAAAACTTGTTAACAAGCTTACTAAATTTAGCATAGTGCAATAAATATCTAATCATCGAATTTCACCTGTTTCGTCAGTCTGCTTTCGCCACCAATTGTTGTCACAATTATATGACCAGTTTCTGTTCCATTACCATCAATAACAGCTGGTTTAATATCCTATGAAGTATTATAACATTTACCTTTCAGAATTCAAAACAAGAACAACAGCGGGATAATAAGCCTACATCAAAAGAAAGTCTCAAGAGAAAATGCAAACTTCAGTATGCGGTTCACATATCAATCACATATATACATGAGACTACATTAAACTTGATACATGGACTAAAACATAATCTTTGATACTTGAAATACAAGTTGACAAGAAAATCCATAGGAGCCGAGCATAGAGAAGTGTACAGTGCACAGATGCTATTCTCTCGAGACCAAAAAAATCGAAAGGTGGTTACTGCTTGCCATCATCCGATACAGAGGGGTCGCACTACCTTCAAAGAATTTGACATGACATAGCTTTCCACCAGCTTCATCGGCAAAAACAATCTTTCTCTTCTCTCTTGGGACAGCATCTTTGGAAGAAGTGTTGTTGTTTGGAGTCATTTTCTACAGTTAAGAAGCCAAAGAAACAAAAAATTCAAAATCCGGAGATGTTTGAGTGTTAGTAATCGTCCAAGGTTTTAATTAGAAAAAGAAAATCACATTTTAATATTTGCAAATGCTAACTTCTACTGCTTCTAATTCATTTGATGAAAACTAAGAAAAAAATGGTTTGTATTTAAACACAAGTACAACATTTTAGAACTTCTCCACCACTATCTCTCTGGAATCAGATTTCCAATTCCAGCTTCTATTTGCAACTAAATGCAACTAAATGCTCCTATTTCCTTTCCAGACATATACAAATAATGATTACTTTCTTTGAAAGAAGTGATTTATTTGACTAATGTACATGAAAACCGACAAAATCGGATCGTAAAGCAATAATGCATGGTATTGCTGGTTAATTCAAAACAAGGAAACCGATTGTCCATGAAAATCAAGTCCCAAAAATTCCGTAAGTGTCATAAAGCGTCAGACACCCTTCAAAACAATTTCGCACATAAAAGGCCTGCAATACAGCAAAACATACCCCAAATACCAGCGAAATCCCACTACGTTGCGATCAGAAACCCAGAATTGGAGCCAAATAATCAGAGATCTAAACTCAAGAAATTTCGTAGCATTGTGAATACATAAATGAAGAATTGAATCCACGATAAGAATCAATCGAACCAAGCAAAGATAATACGGACACAAATTAAAAAGCAACTACGAAAGCCTCCCGGAATGAGTAGGTTCAGATCTCGAGTTGAATTCATCCAATGAGTCGACTCGCAAACTCGGCTACACCGATTCGGTTTTAGAAGTGAAACCCTAATCCGCGCGCCGCAAGGTCAAGCAGCGGCGACGATTTAATAGGCGCCAAGATATGAAACGCATGCATCATCCATGGCGGGTCCGGATTTCACTATCAAGTAAATCGCGAGAGAGATACAACTTAGAAAAAGAAATGAGAAAAATGTGGTGAGGCTGATGAGAAAACGGAGAAGCTTTAAAAAAGGGTACACTATTATTAATATTATTATTAAGATTAAAACCAATGAAGGCGACGGTGGTAAGGTTGAGATTTGAAATTTGAAGCCAAATACCACAAACTCAAAGGAGTAGCTACTCGAGAGGGAATCTTCTCAGCTTAAGATTGCTAGGTTTTAAATCCCTATGTAGAACATTTGTGGAATGCATGTATTTTAACCCACGGAGGAGCTGGTACAAGAAATACTGTAGAGGGAAACACACCATCCGTAGTTACTTTTACCAAACAAGAAGTCTCTTACAATTAATTACAACAAACGCCAAAAATAAAAATGCAAGAATAATAAAGAACCACGGTGGTATGTCTTTTGACAATGAGGACTATAACAACAGGCAAAAATAGTAAATCTTGACAACAAAAATGAGTTACTGAATGACCAAAGACAGGATAACGCTAGAAAACTTAATCATAAGTTATTCTATAGATGCTTACTCCCATGTATCGGTCGACACTGATTCATTTAATTTAATGGTCGAATGCTACTCGCTAAATTCCTCCGACTTCTCCACTACTTCAGACACATCATAAGTCAGCGTACAGGGAGGGACAACCCTAAAATTTAAGCAACTCCAGGTAGTGGATGGATCATATAAGTGTAATACCCGAATTTTCAGTATAAATTTTTCGCGTTATTTTATCTGAGATATACTGTATAGTTTGGTATCTATACAGTATGGATAAAATAAATTGAAAACCGAGACAGTTATACTGGTGTGATTATCATTTTTGGATTGACAGATATATTCAGGATATGTTGTATCAGGTTGAACTGATTCGGATATCAGGTATACTGTATGAGAAAATTATTGAATTGAGTATATGTATTGATTTTGCCGTATGTTCGTATTCGGTATGTCGTGGCATTGGACAGGAATTGTTGAAAATGGCTAAGTATGGAAGCCATTACGTACGTTATGTGTTGAAGCTTACGTACGTTAAATTGGTAGAGTTACGTACGTTATGGCCGAGACATTACGTACGTAACATGGGAATCAGACGATCGAGTCTTGGCCGGCAGGTGGGACCCTGTGTCGGCAGCTTTCGGCGGAAGGATGTTGACAGCGAGTCAACTACGACATTACGACGTTATACAGATGTATTACGACGTAATATAAGTTTTATCAGAAGCGAAGTCAACGCATATGTTACGACGTTATGAAGGAAACATTACGTACGTAAGCATGTTAACAAAACAGGACAGTTAGTTTTGTGATTAGCATTACGGACGCTATCAAGGATGGCTAACGTACGTAATGCGTGTTACGTACGTTAACTTTGGTGTGTTACGACGTAACGCAATGTAAATGTTTTATAAGTAGATGCCCGTCTTTCATTTCCTTCGACGTTTCTTTTCGTTTTTCGTCTTCAAACATTGAGAGAGGGATACTTTGGCTCTCCTAATCCGATTTTGAGCTTGAGGGCTTGGATTTGGAGCTCGGATATGGAGTCATTGATGATTCTTGAAGTAATTTCTTGAGTATTCCATCTTCTAAGAGGTATGTTGGATAATCCTCTCTTGAATTTCGGATTTTGATGTTGTTGTTGATAAATGATTCGTATGAAGATGATTAAGATGTTGTTGTTTCGATTCTTGAGGTTATATGAGGTGTATGTTGAAGGAAGATGATGATATGTTGAATTAAGTCTTGATTATGTTGTTATGATTATGGAATAATAATATTCTTGATGTTCTTGGTAGTATTGCTTCGATTTCTGATGTTAAGTAGATCATATGTTGAAGAACATGATGATATATACCTTGAATTATGATTAAGGATTGGTTAGATGTTAGAAAATATCGGATTGCGTTCTTTTATGGATTGTGAACGTGAATTCAGATAATTCGTGTTCTTGAAGAATTCATAAGTTATACATGTTATGATTTTGGAAGGATTTCGGATAATTGGAGTGTGATTATTCACGATAATACTCGGTAAATTGTTTTCACAATTACTAATATAACAAGAAGAAGTCTTGTTTGATTCATGTTTGGAATTGAAGTTGGAATTGAAAATCATTAATATCAAGATGGATTGATCATTGATTTGAGGAATGTGTTGGTGTTTTGGGTATGAATCTGGAATATTCATATCTATAACTAAGTTACGTGTTTTGATACAATATTCGTATAGGAATACGAATATGATTTTCGGGTTTTATAAGTTTATGATTCACTTTTGAGTTGAGAATTCATGGGTATTTAACAAGTGTTCAATTCGGATAATGGAATTATTTGAAACCTTTGGAATATGGTTATCTATGATGTTGAACTAATCGGATCGTCCGGATTGATGATGATAACCGGTAATTGGTTTATATTATGAATTTACAAGGAGGAAACTTGTATCCGTATTTAAGATTGAATTTGGAATCGGTAATGTTAGACCCTTGTTGGTTTAAATTGATTATTGATATGATCTTCGGATTGTGGAATCGTATTTTGGTTTTGAGTTCGTGTTTGATTGGTTTGGGTTGTTTGGATTTGTATTTAATCGGGATATTGTAGAACCGTTATTGATCAGTTATTGATTGTTATTTGTGATCATCGAGTTACGGCTTGTATTGTGGATATGGGTTCGTATTTGTTGAGTTGGATTATTGGTATTATGTATATGATCGAGGTTTCGTTGAACCGTTGAGTTTGTTGGTTGAGTATGTCGGTTATTGATTTTTATCGAATGTGTGTTAATCAGTTATTGCAATAGGTTGATATGTTTTGATCGTGGATTATGACCGTTGAGTTGCGGTTGAGGCTAAAGAGTTCGTAGATTGCTTTTGGTCGGGATTGAGGAGCTCGTAGACAAAGGCAATGGATATTGGTAACGGCTTCGTGGTATCGGTATCGAGGCAAGTTTATACTTGTTCAGTTTATAATATTTGATGAATGGTTTCGTTTTCATTTCATTTATAATTCATATTGCAATGTTGTTAGAAAGGACTATTGTTGGTATTAATGGTTGTGTTGATCGTCTCATTGGGGGATGTTGATGGATATGGTCCTCGGCTTTGAGGTAATCTAAGTATTTGTTCAATCATGTGGATAATTAGTATGTTGCGTTGTTGTATATGTTGAGGTTTCGTGTAGTGAGTTTCGTATCGGTTATTCGTTGAGGGATGTTGATCCCAGGACTGTTGTACTGAGATCGTAGATCGTGTTGGTCATTCATTTGGGGATGATGATCCCGTGATTGCCGTTTTGGATATTGATTAGTCGTGTCGACTTTTCATTGTCACCGTTGTTGTTCACTTCGGTGAGTCTTTTGATCCTTATCGATATGTGTTTCTTTGAGTTTCGTTGTCATGTTGCATCGTGACATATCTGGAGTCATATCTGCGTTCCGATTGGATATTGTGTAGGATTTTTAGCCGGGCACATATATAGTCATGCGTGAATATTTTCCGTGAAAGGCTGTGCACACGAGACGTAGTTCGTTGAGGCTAATTAGGTACATTGTCCCACGTATATCCTGGATTCCGTATACGGGGTGGACATGTGCACTGACACATATTCGGATCGGGCGTACTATGATTTCCATCTTTGAGCCATATTGTTTGGTCGTTCATCCTCCATTTATGGTTGGGTATGTTCGACGGTTTGTGACTGGTTGTTCATACGCCCGAGGGGTATGTTCGACAGTCAGAGTTATTTCTTTGAGATCCATTATTGTTGATCATTTGGAGTTTACCTTGTTGATGGTATTCTCAGTTATTATTGGTCTTTTGTTGATCATTTGGAGTTACCTTGTTGATGGTATTCTCGGTTATTGTTGATCTTTTATTGGTCGTATTGGAGTTATCATGTCAATGATATTCTCAGTTGATTTATCGGTTGATCTGGTTATTGATCGTATAAGTATTCAGACTATATGTCGATGTTTTCGGGATTTGTATTCATTGTCAAGTGGTAGTTGATCTACAGATATGTTGTGTATTATTGGTTTATTCATGTTGAGATTTGATTGTGTAACCCGACGGACAGGAGTTTGCACAGATTGGATTATTTCCCACACTTATGAGTTATGATGATGTTTTGAGGATTGTCGGTATTTTTGGAATACAGTAGAGATGATTGTTGTTGAATTTATTTCGTCATTTGAGGATGCGAAATGTGGATTATGGTAAGGATTGGATTGTTGTGGATTGGTAAGGTTATGTCGGTAAGATTACTTTGGTAGTATTCTTACTATATTATTACATTGGTATGTAATTATTTATGATGATGTGATCGATATCATTATTGAGTATTGTGGCTGACCCCGTCGTGGGCTTTATTTTTAGGTACTCGGAGATCGAGCTAGTAGCGGTCGTGAAGGGATGAGCTTCCCGATGTGATACTGGTGGTGGCATGTTCTTGAGTATTTATTTCTGGTTGTTTTATTTCCGCTGCAAATGTGTATTTTGAACTATATTTATCCGCTGCGTGTGTATATTTCAAAATGGCTTTTCGGTATCTTTATCCGCTGCGTGTGGGTATTTTAAATGGCCCTTTTGGCATTTTACGAACTTGGGTTATTTCGTTAAAGTCATTTCCTAAACTATTTTATCGGTACGTTTAAGCGGCATCTTAACGTACATTTTGAACTATCGAAATTTGGCACTTCGCCTTGTATTTTCAAATGGTATTTTATGACGGTATTTCAAAATTATGCTTTTGAAAATATTTGAGTATTTAAAATATTACCGTCATCGGCCTTTTGGTGTTTTCGAATTGGTTTTGTAAACGGTTTTTAGCCTGGTGGGTTCCGGCGCGGGACCCACGGCGCTGTAATATCCCGGAATGGTTTTGGGGGCGTTATAGAAGATGGTATCAGAGATTGGGTTTTGTGAAACCCAGGCGTGTGTGTTATGTGGCTCTACCGGTACGGTAGTAGCGTGGCTTTTTGAAAATGAGTTTTCTGACTTTTGAGTCAAATCGATTTTTGGAGTTTCCAAATTTTTCGAGATTCTTTTCAAACTGCTATTTGTGATATTGGTGTGCGTTGGTTGTGTTGAGACTTCGTATGGGAGTCGTGTGCTAGTATCACGGGAGATCATCGGCTTCACGCACCTGTAAGTATATTGGTTTGGTTATTTCGCTTGTGGCGACGCTTGATTGTTTTTGGTGATGAGTTGGAAAATTTTGGACTTATCTGTTGTTGGCGACAGGTTGCAAGTTTCGAGGACGAAACTTATTTTAAGGGGGGTAGTATGTAATACCCGAATTTTTAGTATAAATTTTTCGCGTTATTTTATCTGAGATATACTGTATAGTTTGGTATCTATACAGTATGGATAAAATAAATTGAGAACCGAGACAGTTATACTGGTGTGATTATCGTTTTTGGATTGACAGATATATTCAGGATATGTTGTATCAGGTTGAACTGATTCGGATATCAGGTATACCGTATGAGAAAATTATTGAATTGAGTATATGTATTGATTTTGCCGTATGTTCGTATTCGGTATGTCGTGGCATTGGACAGGAATTGTTGAAAATGGCTAAGTATGGAAGCCATTACGTACGTTATGTGTTGAAGCTTACGTACGTTAAATTGGTAGAGTTACGTACGTTATGGCCGAGACATTACGTACGTAACATGGGAATCAGACGATCGAGTCTTGGCCGGCAGGTGGGACCCTGTGTCGGCAGCTTTCGGCGGAAGGATGTTGACAAAGCGAAGTCAACTACGATTACGACGTTATACAGATGTATTACGTACGTAATATAAGTTTTACTGTAGCGAGTCAACGTACATGTTACGTACGTTATGAAGGAAACATTACGTACGTAAGCATGTTAACAAAACAGGACAGTTAGTTTTGGGATTAGCATTACGGACGCTATCAAGGATGGCTAACGTACGTAATGCGTGTTACGTACGTTAACTTTGGTGTGTTACGTACGTAACAATGTAAATGTTTTATAAGTAGATGCCCGTCTTTCATTTCCTTCGACGTTTCTTTTCGTTTTTCGTCTTCAAACATTGAGAGAGGGATACTTTGGCTCTCCTAATCCGATTTTGAGCTTGAGGGCTTGGATTTGGAGCTCGGATATGGAGTCATTGATGATTCTTGAAGTAATTTCTTGAGTATTCCATCTTCTAAGAGGTATGTTGGATAATCCTCTCTTGAATTTCGGATTTTGATGTTGTTGTTGATAAATGATTCGTATGAAGATGATTAAGATGTTGTTGTTTCGATTCTTGAGGTTATATGAGGTGTATGTTGAAGGAAGATGATGATATGTTGAATTAAGTCTTGATTATGTTGTTATGATTATGGAATCATAATATTCTTGATGTTCTTGGTAGTATTGCTTCGATTTCGATGTTAAGTAGATCATATGTTGAAGAACATGATGATATATACCTTGAATTATGATTAAGGATTGGTTAGATGTTAGAAAATATCGGATTGCGTTCTTTTATGGATTGTGAACGTGAATTCAGATAATTCGTGTTCTTGAAGAATTCATAAGTTATACATGTTATGATTTTGGAAGGATTTCGGATAATTGGAGTGTGATTATTCACGATAATACTCGGTAAATTGTTTTCTACTGATTACTAATATAACAAGAAGAAGTCTTGTTTGATTCATGTTTGGAATTGAAGTTGGAATTGAAAATCATTAATATCAAGATGGATTGATCATTGATTTGAGGAATGTGTTGGTGTTTTGGGTATGAATCTGGAATATTCATATCTATAACTAAGTTACGTGTTTTGATACAATATTCGTATAGGAATACGAATATGATTTTCGGGTTTTATAAGTTTATGATTCACTTTTGAGTTGAGAATTCATGGGTATTTAACAAGTGTTCAATTCGGATAATGGAATTATTTGAAACCTTTGGAATATGGTTATCTATGATGTTGAACTAATCGGATCGTCCGGATTGATGATGATAACCGGTAATTGGTTTATATTATGAATTTACAAGGAGGAAACTTGTATCCGTATTTAAGATTTTATTTGGAATCGGTAATGTTAGACCCTTGTTGGTTTAAATTGATTATTGATATGATCTTCGGATTGTGGAATCGTATTTTGGTTTTGAGTTCGTGTTTGATTGGTTTGGGTTGTTTGGATTTGTATTTAATCGGGATATTGTAGAACCGTTATTGATCAGTTATTGATTGTTATTTGTGATCATCGAGTTACGGCTTGTATCGTGGATATGGGTTCGTATTTGTTGAGTTGGATTATTGGTATTATGTATATGATCGAGGTTTCGTTGAACCGTTGAGTTTGTTGGTTGAGTATGTCGGTTATTGATTTTTATCGAATGTGTGTTAATCAGTTATTGCAATAGGTTGATATGTTTTGATCGTGGATTATGACCGTTGAGTTGCGGTTGAGGCTAAAGAGTTCGTAGATTGCTTTTGGTCGGGATTGAGGAGCTCGTAGACAAAGGCAATGGATATTGGTAACGGCTTCGTGGTATCGGTATCGAGGCAAGTTTATACTTGTTCAGTTTATAATATTTGATGAATGGTTTCGTTTTCATTTCATTTATAATTCATATTACAATGTTGTTAGAAAGGACTATTGTTGGTATTAATGGTTGTGTTGATCGTCTCATTGGGGGATGTTGATGGATATGGTCCTCGGCTTTGAGGTAATCTAAGTATTTGTTCAATCATGTGGATAATTAGTATGTTGCGTTGTTGTATATGTTGAGGTTTCGTGTAGTGAGTTTCGTATCGGTTATTCGTTGAGGGATGTTGATCCCAGGACTGTTGTACTGAGATCGTAGATCGTGTTGGTCATTCATTTGGGGATGATGATCCCAGGATTGCTGTTTTGGATATTGATTAGTCGTGTCGACTTTTCATTGTCAGTCTGTTGTTGTTCACTTCGGTGAGTCTTTTGATCCTTATTGGATATGTGTTTCTTTGAGTTTCGTTGTCATGTTGCATCGTGACATATCTGGAGTCATATCTGCGTTCCGATTGGATATTGTGTAGGATTTTTAGCCGGGCACATATATAGTCATGCGTGAATATTTTCCGTGAAAGGTTGTGCACACGAGACGTAGTTCGTTGAGGCTAATTAGGTACATTGTCCCACGTATATCCTGGATTCCGTATACGGGGTGGACATGTGCACTGACACATATTCGGATCGGGCGTACTATGATTTCCATCTTTGAGCCATATTGTTTGGTCGTTCATCCTCCATTTATGGTTGGGTATGTTCGACGGTTTGTGACTGGTTGTTCATACGCCCGAGGGGTATGTTCGACAGTCAGAGTTATTTCTTTGAGATCCATTATTGTTGATCATTTGGAGTTTACCTTGTTGATGGTATTCTCAGTTATTATTGGTCTTTTGTTGATCATTTGGAGTTACCTTGTTGATGGTATTCTCGGTTATTGTTGATCCTTTATTGGTCGTATTGGAGTTATCATGTCAATGATATTCTCAGTTGATTTATCGGTTGATCTGGTTATTGATCGTATAAGTATTCGGACTATATGTCGATGTTTTCGGGATTTGTATTCATTGTCAAGTGGTAGTTGATCTACATATATGTTGTGTATTATTGGTTTATTCATGTTGAGATTTGATTGTGTAACCCGACGGACAGGAGTTTGCACAGATTGGATTATTTCCCACACTTATGAGTTATGATGATGTTTTGAGGATTGTCGGTATTTTTGGAATACAGTAGAGATGATTGTTGTTGAATTTATTTCGTCATTCGAGGATGCGAAATGTGGATTATGGTAAGGATTGGATTTTTGTGGATTGGTAAGGTTATGTCGGTAAGATTACTTTGGTAGTATTCTTACTATATTATTACATTGGTATGTAATTATTTATGATGATGTGATCGATATCATTATTGAGTATTGTGGCTGACCCCGTCGTGGGCTTTATTTTTAGGTACTCGGAGATCGAGCTCGTAGCGGTCGTGAAGGGATGAGCTTCCCGATGTGATACTGGTGGTGGCATGTTCTTGAGTATTTATTTCTGGTTGTTTTATTTCCGCTGCAAATGTGTATTTTGAACTATATTTATCCGCTGCGTGTGTATATTTCAAAATGGCTTTTCGGTATCTTTATCCGCTGCGTGTGGGTATTTTAAATGGCCCTTTTGGCATTTTACGAACTTGGGTTATTTCGTTAAAGTCTTTTCCTAAACTATTTTATCGGTACGTTTAAGCGGCATCTTAACGTACATTTTGAACTATCGAAATTTGGCACTTCGCCTTGTATTTTCAAATGGTATTTTATGACGGTATTTCAAAATTATGCTTTTGAAAATATTTGAGTATTTAAAATATTACCGTCATCGGCCTTTTGGTGTTTTCGAATTGGTTTTGTAAACGGTTTTTAGCCTGGTGGGTTCCGGCGCGGGACCCACGGCGCTGTAATATCCCGGAATGGTTTTGGGGGCGTTACAATAAGCAATTCCAGGTGACGGGAGAAAGATCATTTACTTCAACTATTTGTTGGTGAAACTATCCTTGAAAAAAAAATGCAGGATAGCTGCCTATAATTTTACTTCTACGCGCTATGCAGCAAAGCAGGGCAGCTGATCATAGTAATCATACACCAAGATCTTTTCTTCTATTGAGAAGTAGACTACAGAAGCAAATTATGCATATCCAAGAGACCCTTTTAACTATTTCGACACATCGCCTAGAGACTAGAAATTACACACAAACCAAAAGGAAGAAAATGAGAAGTTACAAAGTAATTCACATAATCTGATGCCTTGTCAAGATATTTCATTGCAAATGAGAAAGAACTTATAGAACCTTTGGTGCGTAAAATAGAACCTGGCAATGCTCCTCTGACAACGGTTGATTGGAACGGATAATCTGATGGAGATCCGTATCCATAAGTTCATATGCAATGTAAACATCATTAAATGCTCCCCTTTGCGGAGGTGGAATTACATCTCCGATTGCAACAATCTGCAACAAACAAGATATGTATTATTAATAGACTCATTCATTCCAAAAGATAATGCCTCAAGTTCCATTTTTTTTAAATCGTGGCCTCATAACCATCGACTTGCAATCCTCGTAAAAGATCATATTCGATTTCTGGTTGTTAAGAAATTACGAAAACATGATAGCACTAGATAAGCGTGCTACATCTAGAGTAAGATGCAAACTGGAGGTACATTCAGAAAACACACACACACACGTTTCAGAAAAATGAAACCAAGTTCATAGATCGTACAAATTTCAATCCTGTTTTCAGAACCAAATCAAAAACAAAAAAATAGAACTCACCGGAGTTCAATCGGGATTATCTGAACCCTCACGCTCGCTGCCACCAATTTTGTCACTGACCACAAACCCGCAGACGTCTTCAGCCTCAGCCACTGTCAATTCGTACCAAAGAAAATGTCGCCGCCGCGCTGAACGTCGTCGAGCCGAGATCCACCACCTTCCTTAAATTTTCGTCGGTAGACGAATCGAGCGGGTGGAAGTCCGAACCCAGTCCCTGAATTTGTTTGAACGGACGACCATCGATCGAATTTCTGTAGTCGCCGCCGCCTCCGTCGCCGGTTCTGCAAGTCACCGGAGGAAGGATTTCGCGAGGAAGGGGATCGAGGAAAATGTCGGGTGGAGAGAAATAGAGTGAGATGAGGGATCGGGATAGGGATTTTATATCTCATTATTTGACTAGATTTTAAATTTAGTCCCTAAGTTTCTAACTCTTTCAATTTCACCCCATACATCTTTTAATTATTACACTAACGTCCAATCAGGTTTATAATTCCTTCAATTTCACTATCACTTTAAGCAGCGTCATTTTATTCGGGTGGGAATTTTCACGATAACTTTAATTGCTTTAACTGGACTGCTATGTGATATTCTATTTACGTTTTAAATTTCGGATACATGTTGTAAAGTTTGAGGAAAATCTTGATTAGAAATATTAATTTATAAATTTATTTCCGCCGCAATTATTACCTCTTATCTATGTCATGTCGTTGCCTTAATTAATGGGCATTTATTTTAGTCAGCGTAGCGACTCGAAATTATTTTTATTAAAATTTGTTATTATATGTAGACATTAAATTTGTTATTTTAATTATTTTGTAATTATTCATAGTTATTACAAGCTTTTATTATTTAATAATTTTTTAATTATTTAAATCAAAATTTATTAATTTTCAAATACTACTTTATTTTAAAACCTTTTAAATTTAAATTTATTAAAAATATTTTATTATTTATAGAAAATATATATAATTCATTATTTGGTAGAATATTTTTTTTATAAAAATAGATTCAATGTTTTATTAAAATTAATTATTTTTAATGTTAAAAATTTATTAAATCATTAATTTTATATAAAATTTAAAATTTTGTTTATTAATACTCTAAGGTAACACATCTCATGGTGTTATTGAGAGTTACACCTTTTATAGCTAGAGTAACATATATTTCAGGATTTGGTAACACCATAACCCGAACGTTGTGGTAGGTCCAAAATTTCATAGCTATGGTAACATCCAAGAAGGTAACACCCCCCTTAAGTGTTGTAGAAAGCCATCTATGGCGTAGTGCTAACAACCATGATACGAACAACGTTTGACCGGCCGAGGTCAAACGATTTACTAACACAGACTGATAAAGTCCAATACTAATTTCACTGACCAATGAGGTCTCATGATTAGATCAACCCAAAAATAAACTCATTATTGTACATACCCACGCAGGGGTCAAAATACACTACATCGGAAGACTGAAAATAATTCTACAATACATCATCATCGAACTGGACTCTGAACTCTTTATTAGTATCGCAAATCGTATTCTTCCATGTCGTCCCTGTGGTTGCTCCAACGAACTAAGCACACCTGAAATGCATGATACGCATTTCCCCCATTTAAGGGGTTAGCATTTGAATGGCTAGTACAAGTATTCAGTCTATACAAAATATATCACACCAATATCAGTTACATTAAAATAACAACAGTCGTGAAAGAAGTTCCCGAGAGGTTTTCAATAAATAAGGTACAACTCAAGTCTATGAAAGTAATATATATCAACTCGGGGGTAGAAAACGACAGAAAATCTTTTGGGACTTCAAGTCCGAGATTATAAAACATTTCTAAAAACAATAGGGTCTTAGCCCAAATCTCTTTTATGTAACAAACATTTTCATTAGTAGTATATCCTTCTAGACATCACGTCCTTAATTACGAAATCATTTAAAAATATTTGGGTCTCGGCCTATGTCATTTCCCACAAATTACCTTTACACAACCATAGGGGTCTCAGCCCAAAACCTTTCCAAACTAAAATACGCGGAAACAAAATCAAGGTTTATTTTCCAACACCAAAACCTCACAATTAAAGAGCTAACTCTTACGACACATAACCTAGTACTATTCTAGCTAAGTACCTAGATCCTATATATAATGTATATCAACATCCAGATCAAAGCGTCGTGATATTCCGAACATATCACAAATATCGAAAATCACAAACATCAGTAAAACAACACATCTCAGATCAAAACCATCCACACTTAGTAATCCGTGGCCGTACCCCTTAGTATCGACCCCCAGACGTCCTGTCGAACGCTTCGAGTGGGAAACCACTTCCGCGGCCATACCCCTTAGTATCGGCCCCGAGACGTCCCGTAGAACACTCTGAGTGGAGGAACATTAACACACACACACACGATTCAAAATTCACTAATGCAAACCACAAGCCTCGAAGGTCAATCACAATATATATAATCAAGGCACTTGCTAGAAATGGCCAATTATCTGACGCATAACTACGACCGACTTAGCTATACTACAGCCTATCAATCCTAATGCATCTCCGCACATCAACGGCATAACAACCGAACAACCATCACGACTAACCCAACTCATAACACACAACTTAACCCACACAACCCGGTGATCACCAAAACGTTATAGCACATGTCTAAGTGTACTATCTACCCGGTACTACGTCTCTATTGACTTATCTTTATGACAAGCAATGAACCAACACTAACCTCACATAACCACATAACAACGACGATAATTCACATAAGGCACAATCAGCAAAAATGCACAAACCAACACAATTTTATATGCAACCTCGATTCATACAATACAAATTGTATAGACAAGAATACTTACCTCGATAATTGATGTTGAAAGCCCCGACGAACATGGATCACCCGATCGATCCACTGAAATCCCAACCTTTATTATAAATACATAATAGACAATTTAATAGAAGGATATAATTTAATATTTTATAATTTCAAGGTAATTAGTCAGCTAATATATTACCTCAATTGCACCACTTAATTAATTGATCGGATCAAACGACCAACGATAATCAACTCGGATCCACAACTCGATTATTGCTCCAAACACAAACTCCGAACTCGGACTCATTCTGTGGGTCTAATTACACCAATCCACACATTGACCAAATTATCACCATCTCCATCTATGTCTACGTCTTCCTCGTTCACAATCACAACACGACGCTACATGGGAGACCAAGGATAACATGCGAGAGAGGTATCCCGAGTTGTTTACCTCTTAGTTTCGAGGACGAAACTCCTTTTAAGGGGGGGAATATGTAATATCCGACTGTAATTTTTTTTATTTACTGTTGTATTGTTCGGATAAATTGGGTATAGTTGTATCACGTTGCATTTAGTATAATGATTATTGATGTTGACACATATCAGGATCGTATCAATTATAATTATCATTCGTACTATCTTTGAGAGTTAGACGTAGTGTAGATTGTTGCATTTTTTTGGCTAGGCCTTTAGTGCCTAACGTACGCTACAGCTACAGCTTAGCGTATGTTATTTTCCTTGGCCTTACGTACGTAAGAATCCGAACCCTTACTCGGATTCCTCTCCCGAAAGCCGGTGGGAATGTCCAGCTCGCCCGTGGGATTCTCGCTCGCGGATGCCTTCCATGCACCGCTGACCCAGAACCATTTCGCCGGACCCCAAGGATCACCCGACCAGAACGACCTTGGATATGGTAGCCACCGACGGACCCCTTCTGAACCATCAGCTTGAATAGGTGGTTCATCTCCAACAGCGAGGGAAGGTGGTACAGTTGGTGACCGTCGAACAAGGTGAGGGCACAGACGATCTGGAGCCAGGCGTTCGGCATTAGCTGAAGCGGCACCGCAGCCCGGCCTCCATTATCCCCTCATTCACGGCGACCATGCCCTCCGGCACACATACACTTACAGACACACACACATACTTCTGTGCACACACAAAACACACACAGACACATATATTTCTGCGCGCATACATACACACACACACACACACACACATATATATATATATATGCACACACCTATATATATACATATATACACACAGCACACCATACACACACACAACACACACATATATATATTTCTGCACACATTCACCATAAATCCCACTGCCGGAGTACCCATCCTGTTGCCAGAAACGCCCCGATCCAGCCGTCGTCTTCCATCTACTCCAATCTCACTGGAAAACTCTATCACATGATAGACCCACGCCATAATGTGATCGAGCCACCAAGCTTGTGCAGTCCCGGTCACTATTCGCCGGAACCCCGGCCGGCCACCCCCATCCAGTCGGTCCTCAACCAAAAGTCTTCAACATACCTAAAGTCCAACCACCGATCTGGAAATCCCGCCTCGCCGACGGAAGACAAGTCCGACAGCCCCACCGCCGCATTCCATCTGCCACGCCGGCGATTGGCACTACCCAAACCCACAACGATCAACCTACCAAGAGTTCATCCGAGATCACGATCCCAAGTCGTCCACCACCCCTAGCGTCCGCCATGTCCCCTCACCCGTCGCTATTGAAGAAGAAGAAGAAGAAGAAGAAGAAGAAGAAGAAGAAGAAGAAGAAGAAGAGGAGGAGGAGGAGGAGGAGGAGGAGGAGGAGGAGGAGGAGGGGGTTGGTGGGAAGAATAAAAATAATGAAAGGAAGAGAGAGATTACGGGAGAAAGTTGAAAAAGAATCTCGCTATATATATAGGAAATAGATCATATGAAAACTAATTACCTTGCGAAATCTAGAAATTTTTGTAGGCCATTGATATTAGTGATCTAACGGCCATAGATGAGTAGAATTATATGTATTTATGTATTTTTTTATTGCATTATTTGTTGCATATACTAGCGACCAACTTGATACAACAAATAATAACAAATATGCAACGAAATTACTTAATAATGCAATGGGATTCTAGATTTCACCATTAAGGGTGTTTCCACCATAGTCAATCCCTATATATATATACACACGCACACACATAAGATATAGGGAGTTGGTTTATATGACCCAAATTTCACCAAGTTACCGATATAATTATCCCATTAAAATGAATTAATCTCAATTTAGTTATCCAGTATTCTTGTTTGATTATCCGATTAATACACTGCGTCATATAACACCAATACTAACTCGCCAATATATTAGTCTAATATCTACGCTCGATATTTTAATCAGCTAGCTAACGAAATAAAAATGAAATAAATCAATAAACAATTAATACCATCAAAATTTCAATTTAAAAATTCCTAGATATTACAAGAGCATGTGGTCCCGTCCGCGGGTGCCGCTGGTCGGGTTGGCCGATAGCAGCGGGTCGGGTCGAGCTAGGTAGGGCCGAAGGTCCGATAGTCTGGGTCGGGCAGTTTCGGATCGGGTCGAGCAATTTCAGATCTTGCTCAGTTCTTTCGCCGTTCGTTGTGTCCGTTGGAACACAATAAATTTAAATTTAGAAATTTCTTGTGAAATTAATTTTTGCATGGAAGAAAGTTTCAAATTTTGACAATTTTTGTGGCCCAACCGGGAGGACGTGACGAGATGCTTGAAGCAGTGGGAGCAAGCGATCCAAGGATTTTCTCATTACTAAAAAACGAGGAATAAAATCTATGATAATTGAATTTAATTATCCAGTTTTAATTATTTATTGGTTTTTACTGTTTTGATGTATCATGCATGAATGTATGGGTGATATATTTCTTGCATGTTCTGACGAGAAAATTAGAAACCTTATTTTTTTCTCAAAATAACTAAGTGGTTTTAAAAATTGATTTTTTTTTTCAAAATTCAGTTGGCCTCCATAATTAGTTTAAACTGTGAAATAATTAGCATGCGCATTGACATTAGTCTTCCTCCACATTGGATGTGCTAATTATTGGCTCACTAGTTTTAAAATTCAATTAGATAACAAAAAGATGAATGTTATTTTTTATGATAGGACCTCTCCATCTGTAGCAATATTATCATTAAATAATATTCTAAGGTTTGTTAAATTATGGTGTTTACTTATGTGTATTAATTAATAAGATCCCCATCGGAGTCTATGTTAATTCAATACATGGCCAAGAGGAACTAACTATTAATTTTACTTGTCAAAACGCATCTTGACTAGATAGTAAAATTAAAGACATTAAAATCTACTTGAAAAATATATGTGTAAACATCCACACTAACGTGGCTTGCATGTGCGGTTTTTTGAGGTGTTGGTTGATTGCATATATATTGTGTTTTAAGGTTTTTCAATATATTTTGCATCGAATTATGTGATGAATGGTGTTTTTAATTTTATTATCAGATGTCTTTCAATCCACTTGCTGTTATTCTCAAAGAAAATAAACTTGATGGCACTAACTTTGCCGACTGGAAAAGAAACCTTGACATTGTCCTGACTGCCGAGGGGCATAAATTTGTGTTAAATGAGGAAAGCCCTCTGGATCCAGAATCAGATGCCACTCCTGAAGAGATGGCTGATTTCCGAAAATGGAAGAAGTCTGATGAGATGGCTCGCTGTTATATTTTGGCTTTACTAACAAATGTATTGCAGCATCAGCATCAGACGATGGGCTCAGCTGCGGAGATGATGAAAAATCTCACCGAGATGTTTGGTCATCAAAACCGGGCCGCTAGGCAAAATGCAATGAGGGTGTTTATGACAACCCAAATGTCTGAAGGGACTCCAGTAAGGGATCATGTTCTGAAAATGATGTCACTGGGGGCTACTGTCGATGCGGAGTCGCATGTCGATATTATCTTGGGCAGCTTAACAAGAAGTTTTGAGTAGTTCCGCCTTAACTACAATATGAACCGTAGGACATATACTTTCGCAGAACTTCTGACAGAGCTTCAATCTGCTGAAGGTCTCTTCAAACAAGGTTATCATCAAATTCTGGCGGCAACCAGTGCTACTTCAAAACCCAAATAGGGAAAGAATAAAAAGCAAGTTGGCCAGAAGCAAGTGGCAACCTTCAAAGCTAAGGTCAAGGCTCCTCAGTCCAAGGCTCCTCATTCCGAGGCAAACAAAAAGCTACAGGGCAAATGCTATAAGTGCGGTCAGAAGGGGCATTTCAAGAGTGACTGTCCTAAGAAAGGTACGTCTCATGCACTAGTAGTCAAAACATATTTGGTTGCATGTTCTATCACTTCGTGGATAGTAGATTCGGGCTCCACTGATCATGTTTGTTATGACTCACAGGGGTTCCAAGTAACCAAAGTGCTTAGTGCGGATGAGATTACTATCAACTGGAGCGACTATTCCAGGCTGAAGGCTGTTGCAGATGAGATTACTATCAACTGGGGCGACTATTCCAGGCGGATGAGATTACAATCAACAGGGGTTCCAAGTAACCAAAGTCCTAAATAATGTATTATTGGTACCTGATTTTAGAATGAATTTAATTTCGGTTTCTAAATTGCGTTGTGATGGATATTCAGTTTCTTTTTGCGATAAAGCATTTATTAAAGAAATGGTGAATATGTTTTTACAAGTACTTATAATGAAGGAGTTTACATCATTAATTCTGCACAAACTCCCTTGCATAATTATAAATCGCTTAATTGTTTGACTAATCCTAATAAAAGAAAAGAACCTTCGAGCATAAATCAAACATATTTGTGGCATTTACGATTGGGTCATATTAACCTTAGAAGGATTTAAAGATTGGTGAGCGATGGCCCATTGGATTCACTCCAAATTGAGTCATTTCCAATTTGCGAATCCTCTCTGGAAGGTAAAATGACTAAAAGGGCTTTCCAAAGCAAAGGAAATCGTGCACAAAATGTGTTGGAGTTGCTTCATACCGATGTATGTGGTCCAACGAACATCCAGGCTAGGGGTGGTTTCGAATGCTTCATCACGTTTATAGATGATTATTCGAGATCAGGATATGTCTATTTGATGCGACGTAAGTCTGAATCTTTTTATAAGTTCAAAGAATTCAAGGCTAAAATAGAGAAGCGTCATGGATAGAGTATCAGTCACTATGATCTGATCGTGGTGGCGAATACCTTAGTGGAGAGTTTTTGGATTTCCTGGCACATGAGGGGATTACTTCCCAGCTCACTGCGCCTGGTACACCACAGCAAAATAGTGTTGTTGCACGAAGGAATCGTACTTTATTATAGATGATTAGGTCAATGATGAGTTATTCTGATCTGCCTATTTCTTTTAGCGAATACGCCTTGGAAACAGCGGCGTACATTCTAAACTTGGTGCCTTCGAAATTAGTTCCAAAAACATCCACAGAATTGTGGAATGGGCGCAAGCCCAGTCTGGGACATGTTCGGATTTGGGGTTCACCAGCACACGTGTTGAATAAGGAAGCTGATAAGTTGGAATCTCATACAAAAGTACGAGTGTTTGTAGGATATCCGGAGGGAACGAAAGGTGGCTTATTCTACAGTCCTAATGATCAGAAGGTCATTGTTAGCACCAATGCCCAGTTCTTAGAGGAGGACTATGTAATAAGTCACAAGCCTAGGAGTGAGGTCGTTCTAGAGGAACTTAGGGACGAGATTTCGATAATACCAATTGTACAAACACCTAGTATACCACGTATTGACACTATTGTGGATACGCAAACTAAGGACATGCCTCGTCGTAGTGGGAGGGTTGTTCGTCAACCTGATTGTTTCATTGGCGTGGGAGCGTCTTCGTGTAACACCCCCAAGTTATTCAGGGTATATTACAGTGCCATGAACCCCACTGTGGGACCCACAAGGATAATCATGCGCGGAACTATAAAACTTGACCGAGAAGGTCCAAATACAATGAAATGAAAGACGATACAAGGGGTATTCAAACCATGTCCAATGTATACAAATACATCACAGTACAAATTCAAGACCTCGGAAACACAGGCCGGAATATCAAGAAAGACTGAAAACAAACAATACTCGAGTATTCAATAACCATTCAGTACAACAACACTGAATAGAGGAACACAAAACATAACTAGAGATAAAACACAGTATCACGCTTGCCCATCATCTTCGTGCCGACTCGATACCTGCCTATCCGCCCTCCTAGAACCTGAAATACATAAAAGGTATTTCCCCCCAAAAAGGGGTTAGCCGTCGAATAGCTAGTGCAAGTATATCAAGTATGAAACACAATACTCCTCGACAATAAAGTAAACCGTCAATTCATGAATTCAAGACTAGTATTCCGGAATAAATAAATCTCATAGCATCACAACAATGCATACATGATCAACCATGGAACCGCACCAAAGGCTACGGAACCCTCAGGGCACCCGTCGGCCCGCCCCAGAGTGGTTAACCCAAATTATCCGTGGAATCGCACCAAAGGCTACCAAACCCTCAGGGGACCTGTTGGCCTACCCCAGAGTGGATATATATAAACATGCCATTCATATATCTTACTTTCAAAGTCTAGAATGTACAATCATAAATATATACTTGCCTTTGAGACATCGAGAAATTGAACGGAAAAGAGTATGGGTTCGGTAGGTCCAAGAACGCGCTTCCGGCACCTAAAAGATTTGTAAGGGATATGATAATCAATAATACATACTCATAATCCATTAAGAAACTCCCGAAACCCTTCTACGATTCACGAAAATACAAGGGTAAACAACTAGAGTTTGGAAAATCACCCAAACCCTCACAAGTCCGAACACGGCATAAACCAATCCATAAAATCATAGGAAAAGCATGAATATGGGATAGATACATCATAATCTCAAGGTTCTCAAGGTTCAAAATGGATAAATCAGACGAATCTAGGAAAACCCCAAAATTCCCAAAAAGAAGGGTTCTAAGGATTTTTACCTTGATTTGGACGATAGAATAGATTAGATGTTGTGTAATCCTTGTTCTTCAACCAAGGATGATGATGTTTGAAGATGGATTGCTTCCAATCGTCCAAAACCACCTCTCCCGAGCTTCTCCCGTCGAAAATGAGTGAAGAGAATGAAAAATGACGAAATGGAAGTCAACTGTCCAATAAATACTCGCCCAGTCTAGCGCACGCTACGCCTTGATTATTAGCGTGCGCTAGCGAGGTCACCGGGTAGTCCAGTGTCTTCTGCCGGCCCCGTTAGCGTGTGCTAATTACCTTATCTTAGCGTGCGCTAATCGCCTTATCTTAGCGTGCGCTAGCCAAAAATGGTGTCCAGAAACTGGAGTCCAGAACCTAGTGTCCTATGCCCTGCTCGCGTCTTAGCGTGCGCTACTACTATGACTTAGCGTGCGTTACGCAGCTCTGATAGCGTGCGCTATATGAAGACTAGCGTACGTTATTTGATAGTCCATAAAACCTGACAACCTCACTGCCTCTGCCGACCAGCCCGTTAGCGTGCGTTATGGACGGATGTTAGCACGCGATACTGACCACGAATAGCGTGCGTTAACGAACTCCTAGCGCGCGTTAACTGCCAGTCCAGAAAGCAGTATGGGTTACTGGTTCTGACCTGACTGGTCCCTTAGCGCGCGCTACGGCTCAAAGCTAGCGTGCGCTACTGAAGCAGAATTAGCGTGCGGTAGCTTAGGCCTAGCGTGCGCTATTTCTCTAACCCAGAACACTTCCGCAAGGTCTAAACAACACGATTGTTATCCAAACAAGATACAAAACTCTATAACAATATCGACAACATCACCAAGAGTTTACAGAGCGATGAAATAAGAAAAAACGGCAAGGTCAAACAGTCAATAAAAGTACGAGTATTACATTCTCCCCCTCTAAAAAGAAGTTTCATCCCGAAACTTAAGAAATAAAAAGCTCGGGGTACTCCGACCTCATCTTCTCTTCCGTTTCCCAAGTCGCCTCCTAGACTCCATGTCTCGACCATTGTACTTTAACTAGTGGAATGGTCTTATGCCGAAGTTGTTTCTCACGACGCTCAAGGATCTTCATGGGTCTCTCCGGTAAGGTAATATCCTCGGCTACGTCAATCTCACTTTAGTCGATAACGTGGCTAGGATCCGGCACATATTTTCTCAATTGAGACACATGGAAAACACTATGGACGTGACTTAAAGCTGGAGGCAACGCCAAGCGATAAGCTAAATCGCCAACCCTGTCCAAGATCTCGAAAGGTCCGATATACCTCGGACTAAGTTTCCCCTTTTCCTGAAGTGGAAAACCTCTCTGGTCGGCGACACCTTGAGTAAGACATGATCCCCCACTTCGAACTCCAAGGGTCTACGACGAGTATCAGCATAAGATTTCTGACGGCTCTGGGAAGTCAGTAATAGGTCCCGGATAATAGAAATCTTTTCCTTAGTCTCCATCAACATATCCGGTTCCGTTCCAATTAGCTCTGAAGCCTCGTCCCAACATAATGGCGACCTACATCGCCTACCATAAAGTGCCTCGAATGGTGCCATTTTGATCGACGCATGCCAACTGTTATTATAGGCAAACTCGATCAACGGCAAGTGAAGTTCCCGATCATTACTCCCGTCTAAGGCACAAGCTCGCAACATATCTTCCAACGTCTTAATCGTCCTCTCTGTCTGACCGTCCGACTGAGGATGAAAGGAAGTGCTCAATATCAACTCAGTACCCAAAGCCTGATGAACGGCCTGCCAAAAATGCGATACGAAACGACCGTCTCGATCAGAAACAATGGTCTTGGGGACACCATGTAATCTTACTATCTCAGCTATAAAAGTTCGAGCCAATCTATCCGGTCCCCAAGTATCCTTAATACCCAAGAAGTGTACAGACTTGGTCAACCGATCGACGATTACCCAAATCATATTCATTCCGGCCCTAGTTCTCGGCATGCCAGTGACGAAATCCATAGAGATGTCTTCCCACTTCTACTCGGGAATGGGAGGTGGTTTCAACAACCCCGCTGGTCGTTGATGTTCGATCTTGACTTGTTGACACGTCAAGCACTGTAGTACAAATTCCGTGACATTCTTCTACATGTTGTTCCACCAAAAATTTCGTTTCAAGTCCTTATACATCTTACTCGTTCCGGGGTGGATTGAGTAAGGCGTAGCATGGGCTTCTCGGAGAATTCTCTGCCTCAACGCTAGATCATTCGGAACACAAAGCCTGCCCTGAAATCTCAGAATACTATCCTCGTGAACCATAAAGCCAGGAGCTTTTCCTTTAATTACATCTTCCTTCAGTTGAGAAATCATCGGGTCACTCCACTATTTCCCTTTGATGTCGTCAACCAAGGACGAAGTAATTTCGAGAGTACACAATTGTCCTTGTACTTGCTGAAGCCAAACTTCTATCCATTGCCCGATTAAATCTTGACGAATCTTCATCTGATATGTAAGAACCTCGAGCATTTGAAGAGATGCCGATTTGTGGCTCAAAGCATTCGCGACGACATTGGCTTTTCCGGGGTGGTAAAGAATTTCCAAATCGTAATCCTTTATCAACTCTAACCAATGTCTCTGTCTCATATTCAGCTCTTTCTGACTGAAAATACACTTCAGGCTCTTGTGATCGGTATAAATCCGACACGGAGAAATACAAGTAATGCCGCCAAATCTTGAGTGCGAAGATAATTGCGGCCAACTCCAAATCGTGAGTAGGATAATTTATCTCATACGGCTTTAATTGTCGTGACGCAAAAGCTATCGTCATATCATGCTGCATAAGCACACAGCCAAGACCTTGACCCGAAGCGTCACTATAAACCGCAAAGCCCTCACTACCATGTGGTAAAGCTAAAATCGGCGCTGAAGTCAAACGTCTCTTCAGCTCATCGAAGCTCTGTTGTCTCTCCGTCGTCCAAACAAACTTTTCCATTTTCTAGAGTAATTTCGTAAGTGTACGAGCGAGTTTCGAGAACCCCTCGACAAACCGACGGTAATATCTAGCAAGGCCCAAAAATCTACAAATTTCCTTAACATTTTTAGGCGGTGCCCAATCTAGCACTGCCTCAATCTTCTGCGGGTCTACACGAACCCCTTCGGCAGAAATCACATGGTCGAGAAACATAACTTCTTCCAACCAGAACTCACATTTTGAGAATTTGGCATAGAGGTGCTCGGTTCTCAAAATATCTAGTACCAAACGCAAATGTCGGGCATGTTCCTCTTTATCTCGAGAATAGATCAAAATGTCGGCAATAAAGACGACTACACACCTGTCGAGATACTCGATGAAAATCTTATTCATTAATTGCATGAACACTGCCGGTGCATTAGTCAACCCAAAAGGCATAACTACAAATTCATAATGCCCATATCTCGTCCGAAATGCCGTTTTCGGAACGTCGGACTCTTTCACCCTGAGTTGATAATACCCTGATCTTAAATCAATTTTCGAGAAAATTGTATCCCCCTGCAACTGATCAAATAAATCGTCTATACGAGGCAAAGGGTACTTGTTCTTGATGGTTACTTTGTTCAGCTCACGGTAGTCGATGCACAAACGTAGTGAACCATCCTTCTTTCTCAAAAAAAGAACATGCGTGCCCCAAGGTGAAGCGCTCGGTCTGATGTACCCTTTTTCCAGAAGTTCTCCCAGCTGATTCTTTAATTCTTACATCTCGGAAGGTGCCATTCGATAAGTTACCTTAGAAATCAGAGCCGCATCTGGCTCTAAGTCCACAGAAAATTCTACCTCCCGATCTGGCGGTAATCTCGGGAGATCGTCCAGAAAAACATCGGAATACTCATTAACAACCGGAATCGAAGAGAAATCAACTTCGTTCCCTTCCGTTTTCAAGGCATAACACCAATAGCCCGTACAACCTTTATTCAAAAGTTTTACAGCCTTCATGGCGTTGATAAATAACTTGGATTGGCCCGACTTACATCCCAAAAATGAGTACTCGGTTCTGTCTTTAGTCATCATGGTGATAACCTTAGTACGGTAATTCATAATCGCTTGGTGACTATCAAGCCAATCCTCGCCGAGGATCACGTCCTCGCCTACCATATCAACTACAATCAGATTCGATAACCATTCCATAGCGGATATAATCACCGGAAAATCTTTAATCTCCCAATTCCCCACAATTCTATCCCCGCTAGGTACTTTCAGAATGAAGGTATCGCAAGCAGTCATACAAGTTATATTCAAACGGCGTACACACTCCAAGGAAATAAAAGAATATGTAGCACCCGTATCAAAAAGCACACGGACTGGATGAGATAAAATATGAATGGTACCTGAAGCCACTGCCGCGTCGGGTTCGTCTGTTCGACGCATCTCATAGACCCGTGGTTGTACCGAACCGACACTAGAGTTTCCCCCTCCAGCGTTCTGACCCCGTCCCCGGCCCCTGCCGTAATTCTGCTGAGATTGACCAAAAGATTGTCGCTGATTAATGCTTTGGTCAAATGGTGTTGGGGCAGAAGCCCGAGTGTCCAAAGTCTGATTTGGTTCGGAACAATAAGCCGTTCTATGGCCCATCTGTCCGCAAGTGTGACATTTCAACGGTGGAAAATTGCACTCCAAATTAACGTGGCCTGGACGGCCACAATTATAGCAAGTTACCATGCGATTTGTGGTGCTCGGGGCAGAACGGAAATCCCTCTTTCCTTTAGCAGAACGTAACAATTGTCCGGTAGTATGGTTAGTCGTCTGTGACCTCTGGAAGTTGCCACTCTTAGAGCCAGAAAAATTTCCCGCGACCTTCTGCTTCTTCGATCCTTCTGTGGTATCGTTGTCGGGGCTTAACATATCATGGGCTAAAGCTCTGTCCTGATATTCCTTCAGTGTGGTGCAAGAAAATCCGGCCATGTACCGCCGTAAGTCCATATTCATCCGCATATCAAAATAACGGATCTTATCATGCTCGTTTCTCACTTGATCCTTCACGTGGATCAATCGTTGGTTGTACTCTACAATTGCTTGCGAGACAGGAATATTCTGCGGTTTAGCCTCGAAAAAGGCTCGAATTCGGCTCTCTCGTACCGGCTAAGGACAAAATTCGGCCTCCAAAAGCTCTTTAAATTCATCCCACATGGCAAAACGATCCTGTGGCTTGATGACTTTCCACCATGTAGCGGCCTCCTTGGTGAGGAAATACTGAGCAATCGGTACTTTTCTCACTTCGGGGCAATCAACGCTTCAAAAAATTTCTCCAACTCCGCTAGCCAATCTTCCCAACCTAACGGGTCTGTGGCACCACCAAACTGTGGAGGGTGCATACGGATTACATTCTCAAGCAAGGCATCCGCGTTCGGGTTCGGATTATTCAGCTGAACGGTTTGGGCTAAAATGGTCATCTGGTTAGCCAATTGTTGAAGTACATTCGCAACTTCAACGTCCGCGCTGTTCCCCTGGCCAGTCAACTGGTTGTGCTGACTTTCGGTGTCTGGATACACCGAGTTCGATAAATTGGGGTTGGTCGGCCCTGCAACATAACTGAGGGAAACGGCCTCGCCACGTCCTCGTCCACGTCCACGGCCACGGCCCCTACCAGCTGACATACTTAAGAACACACAAGGCATGTAAGTACAATTCAATCGCACGTCATCAAAGTGACCGATTCTCAAGAATACCAATATGGAAGCAAAACGAATAAGGAACACCAGAAGAGTAAGAGGTCTTACAAGTACCAGTCATACTGTGATGATGGCAGAGTAGTAATACTATGGACAAATGACGACTCAATCGACCCAAAAGACCGACAGTCTAGGTATCCATATACCTAAGCTCTCATACCATATTTTGTAACACCCCCAAGTTATTCAGGGTATATTACAGCGCCGTGAACCCCACCGTGGGACCCATACGGCTAATCATGCATGGAACTATAAAACTTGACCAAGAAGGTCCAAATACAATGAAATGAAATACGATACAAGGGGTATTCAAACCATGTCCAATGTATCTAAATACATCACAGTACAAATTCAAGACCTCGGCAACACAGGCCGGAATATCAAGAAAGACTGAAAACAAACAATACTCGAGTATTCAATAACCATTCCAGTACAACAACACTGAATGGAGGAACACAAAACATAACTGGAGATAAAACACAGTATCACGCTTTTCCATCATCTTCGTGCTGACTCGATACCTGCCTATCCGCCCTCCTGGAACCTGAAATACATAAAAGGTATTTCCCCCCAAAAAGGGATTAGCCGTCGAATAGCTAGTGCAAGTATATCAAGTACGAAACACAATACTCCTCGACAATAGAGTAATGGTAACCGTCAATTCATCAATTCAATACTAGTATTCCGGAATAACTAAATCTCATAGCATCACAACAATGCATACATGATCAACCATGGAACCGCACCAAAGGCTACGGAACCCTCAGGGGACCCGTCGGCCCGCCCCAGAGTGGTTAACCCAAATTATCTGTGGAATCGCACCAAAGGCTACAAAACCCTCAGGAGACCTGTCGGCCTGCCCCAGAGTGGATATAAATAAACATGCCATTCATATATCTTACTTTCAATATCGAGAACGTACAATCATAAATATATACTTGCCTTTGAGACATCGAGAAATTGAACAGAAAAGAGTATGGGTTCGGTAGGTCCAAGAACGCGCTTCCGGCACCTAAATGATTCGTAAGGGATATGATAATCAATAATCCATACTCATAATCCACGAATAAACTCCCGAAACCCGTCTACGATTCACGAAAATACAAGGGTAAACAACTAGAGTTTGGAAAATCACCCAAACCCTCACAAGTCCGAACACGGCACAAACCAATCCGTAAAATCGTAGGAAAAGCATGAATACGGGATAGATACATCAGAATCTCAAGGTTCTCAAGCTTCAAAATGGATAAATCGTACGAATCTAGGAAAACCCCAAAATTCCCAAAAAGAAGGGTTCTAAGGATTTTTACCTTGATTTGGACGATAGAATGGATTAGAGGTTATGTAATCCTTGTTCTCCAACCAAGGATGTTGATGTTTGAATATGGATCACTTCCAATTGCCCAAAATCGCCTCTCCCAAGCTTCTCCCATCGAAAATGAGTGAAGAGAGTGAAAAATGACGAAATGGAAGTCAACTGTCCAATATATACCCGCCCAGTCTATCGCACGCTATGCCTTGATTATTAGCGCGCACTAGCGAGGTCACCGGGTAGTCCAGTGGCTTCTGCCGGCCCCGTTAGCATGCGCTAGTCGCCTTATCTTAGCGTGCGCTAGCCAAAAATGGTGTCCAAAAACTGGAGTCTAGAACCTACTGTCCTCTGCCCTGCTCGCGTTTTAGCGTGCGCTACCGCTCTAGCTTAGCGTGCGTTACGCAGCTCTGATAGCGTGCGCTATACGAAGACTAGCGTACGTTATTTGATAGTCCAGAAAACCTGACAACCTCACTGCCTCTGCCGACCACCCCATTAGCATGCGCTACGGACGGATGTTAGCGTGCGCTACTGACCATGAATAGCGTGCGTTAACGAACTCCTAACGCGCGTTAATTGCCAGTCCAGAAAACCTGACAACCTCACTGCCTCTGCCGACCACCCCATTAGCATGCGCTACGGACGGATGTTAGCGTGCGCTACTGACCATGAATAGCGTGCGTTAACGAACTCCTAACGCGCGTTAATTGCCAGTCCAGAAAGCAGTATGGGTTACTGGTTCTGACCTGACTGTTCCCTTAGCACACGCTACGGATCAAAGCTAGTGTGCGCTACTGAAGCAGAATTAGCATGCGGTAGCTTAGGCCTAGTGTGCGCTATTTCTCTAACCCATAACACTTCCGCAAGGTCTAAACAACAAGATTGTGATCCAAACAAGATACGAAACTCTAAAACAATATCGACAACATCACCAAGAGTTTACAGAGCGACGAAATAAGAAAAAATGGCAAGGTCAAATAGTCAATAAAAGTACGGGTATTACACTTTGGACCACTCCCCGGACAAGGATGAAATGGATCCATGTACGTATAGGGAGGCAGTTCAAGATAAGGATGCTGAATCCTGGCAAACAGCAATGAAATCCGAAATGAGATCTATGGATTCTAATCAAGTGTGGAAACTAGTAGAGCTACCCGATGGGGTAAAACCCATTTGAAGTAAGTGGGTCTACAAGCGTAAGAGAGGATCGAAAGGGAAGGTTGAAACCTTCAAGGCAAGGCTTGTTGCGAAAGGTTACACTCAGAAGGAGGGCATCGACTACGATGAGACCTTTTCGCCGGTAGCCATCCTTAAATCGATCCGGATTCTCTTAGCTATAGCAGCACATTTGGATATGGAGATTTGGCAGATGGATGTCACGACTGCGTTCTTGAACGGGAGTCTTGACAAGGAAATCTATATGCACCAACCTGGGGAATTTATTGTTGAAGGAGAGGAGCACTTAGTGTGCAAGATTAAGAGAGCCATTTATGGTCTTAATCAAGCATCAAGGTCTTGGAACATGTGATTTGATAAGGTCATCTAGTCGTATGGTTTTGTACAATGTCCTAGTGATGTTTGTGTATATAAAAAGTGTGATGTAAATGTGTTGGTGTTTCTTATACTATATGTAGATGATATACTTCTAACTGGAAACAATGTGAAGGTATTATCAGACATAAGGGTGTGGCTGTCTGAGCAGTTCGATATGAAGGATTTGGGAGAAGCTGGGCACATCCTTGGTATTATGATATTTCGAGATCGCAATAAAAGGATGTTGTGCTTATCTCAAGCATCCTATATCGATACGGTGCTAAAGTGGTTTAACATGGAGAATTCCAAGAAAGGTTTCTTACCTTACAGACATGGAATTCAACTATCTAAGGCTATGTATCCTAGGACACAGAAGGATATAGATGACATGAAGCTGGTCCCTTATGCTTCGGCAGTGGGAAGCCTCATGTATGCTATGCTTTGCACTAGGCCTGATATCTATCATGTTGTAGGCATGGTGGCAAGATATCAGTCGAACCCAGGACCGGGACATTGGATTGCTGTCAAGCATATACTCAAGTACCTGAGAAGGACTAGGGAGCATATGCTTGTATATCAATCGGATACACTTAAAATCTGCAAAAATAGATATATGTATATTTATACGAATCAAGGTTTTCGGCTTTGATCGTTTCATTAGTTTCTCCAATTTTTCTTTTCTTGTCATTTTCAACTTTTTCTTCTTTTTAATTTTTCTCGACCCTTTTTTTGCTTTTTATTTTTCTCGTCATTCTTCCATGACGCTTTTTATCATATTCAACTCCTTTCTCCCCCTTTTTGTATTTAGCAAAAAGTGTAATAAAACGAATAATAAATACCAAATAATGTATATAAAAAATATGCATGAAAGGGTATAACTCCCCCTGACAAAAATATCCATTTTAAAATATACCCCCTGAGTAAAATACAATTTGATAAAAATTAATTTTTGGGGATCCAACCTATAGTTGGTTTTTATTTAGAAACATAGACGATATTCGGAATAAAACTTCCTTTGGTAATCCAAATTTTCTTAGTTTTTATCATCCGTCATGGGCTTCTGCAGTTCGTAAAATGATGCCCAATTTTCAAACATTTTTCACAATGGGGTATTTTGAAATTTACGGATTCTTTTTTAGAACGTGGTTTGAATCCTAACTCCTGTTTGTTCAACGTAAATTTTTGCACCGAGAGCATTTTTTCAAATTTCTCGTTTCCACACGAGAATTTCTTTGTTAAATTTTGCAGCTCGGTTTGAACTTTTAAAAGATCATCGTTTAAAATATTTTCGTTTTCAATGCAATGAGAATGATTGGTCTCGATAAATTTACTCTTTTTAAGAATTTTGGAATTTTCAATTTCCAATGATTTATATTTAGATTTAAGGGATTTAATCTCGAATATAAAGCATTTTGATAGTCCGTATGCAATAGTTCGAATACTTCAAAAAGTTTGTCGTAAGAATTACTTGGCTTTCGATGTCGCTATCGTCGAATGAACTCCGGGCCATGAGCGCGAGGTTATTTTGGTTCATGAACTCTTCGTCCTCGTCTTCGTCACTCCATGTGGCAATTAGAACCTCCTTCTTGGGTTTTAGTCGGCAATTCTTCACAAAGTGGCCTGGTTTACTACATAATTGACAATTGTTGTCGAATTTCTTAGATTCGCCCTTTTGGATGTCCCATTTTCTCCGGTTTAATGAGTGGTGGAACTTATTAATATCTTTGGCATAATATGCTGATTCTTCGTCACTTTCGTCCACCGGGATTTCTTCCTTATTTCTCGATATCTTAGCCTTCGTGGCTATTGTTTTTTCCTTCGGCTTCGGTTTGGCATTCCGAGATTTTAGAACAATCTCGTAGTTTATAAGTGAACCAACGAGAGCACTAAAATCAAGATTGTTTAAATCTTTTGATTCCATTATAGCCATCACCGTACCGTCCCATTCTCGAGGTAGTGATCGTAGGATATTTTTAATTTTTTTACTACTCGAAAGTGGTTTTCCAAAACACGCCAATCCATTTGTGATGACCAAAAATTAGTCGAGCATGATCGTGATAGATTCATCGTCCTTCATTTGAAATAGCTCATACTCGTGAAGGAGCATGTTTATTTTCATCTCCTTAACTTGAGACGTTCCCTCATGTGTGACTTCAAGCATTTTCCAAATCTCTTTGGTACTGTCACACGTAGATATCCGGTTGTGTTCTTCCGGATTTAAGGCACAATATAGAAGTTAAGTTGCCTTATAATTGTAATGGTCATTTTTCCAATCCGCGTCATCATATTCTTCGAAAGACCTAATCGTACGGTCGGATCTGAGAGGAATTTTCAGACCAAGACAGATTACTTTTCAAAGCTCGATGTCATACGCTCGGATGAATATTGACATCTTTTTCTTTCACGTCATGAAGTTTGAGCCATCAAAAAATGGTGGTCGGTTCAAAGCAAGACCTTCGACCGGGGCAAGTTGAAACGCCATTTGGATATTCTCCTCGGATATTAAGCCCCTTATTGGAGGAACTGCTCTGATACCAATTTTTGGAACAAGATTGGTCGGTATCGTCGTTTGGAGATAGAGTTATAAAACTCTTTCATGTTGCAGAAGCGATTTAAGTAAAGTGCAGAAAATAAATCGACACAGGATTTATAGAGGTTCGGCCAAACGTGCCTACGTCCTCTCTCAGTATCTTTTTCAATAGGATGAGGATCAACCTCTGCACCTCTCTTCTATCGGCCGAGGGATAACCGTTACAAACTTGTCTTCTATCGGTCTGAGTTAAACCGTACAATCTCTATTCTATCGGTCGAGATATTACCGTGAGTACTTGTCTTTGTGTCGGTCCAAGTTAAACCTTTTTTTTCTATTGGAAAAGGAATCAACCACTCTAGCTTTCTATGGGTACTAGATAAACCTCACTTAGATATCAATCGTGATTCTAACAATGCCGGATCCTTAATCCTAATAACACCGAATCCAATCATATCTTTTCTTTTACCTCTCATGTATGTGTTGAATATATAAACACTCAAACTATCAATATAAGCTCAATATTACAACAACTATAGAATGTATATGAATATCAGATCAATGTCTTGATTACTTGAAGTTGTTGTTTCTTCAATACCATATGATGTGGTATTTAGAGGCATTGGAGCCTCAACTAGCCGTTAGCTTCTTTTGACTTGCTAGCATGCGCTAACTCTTCTTCATAGCGTACGTTAAGCATCATTACGTACGTTATGCACTCTATGTAGCGTACGTTATCGTTATCCAGTTTCAATCCAGTGGCTTCGTTTCTTTCCTTACATACGTTATGCCTTCGTGTTACGTACGTTAAAGGTCTCACGTAGCGTACGTTAACCAATCTTCGTAGCGTGCGTTAACTAAATATATCCGTTGCCTTCATTTGTCAAACTATCCGTTTGATATGCTGAATTTGACCAGATTCTTTCCAACGTTCATCTGATTTGAAATCTCATTACGTACGTTAACCTCCTTGTGTTACGTACGATAAACTGCTTCGATACTGTGCGTTAATCATCAGTTGTAGTGTGCGCTATACTCATCAGGTAGGTTGTCTGATCTGTAGGTAACGTATGTTATGATGCTTATGTTACGTACGTTATTTTCTTTTGATTGCATACGCTATACAATATATATATAGCGTGCGTTATCCATGCAGTTTGGGCAGCTTTTTGCGTCTTCGTCTGTTTCGTTGTTTTGCTTTACCTCTTTGTTGTTTTGCTTTGTTTAGCAACTTAATCATCAAAACTCTATTAATGAATATTTGGAATAAATATTCCAACAATTACATTAGTATGTAATTGTATATGATGATGTGATCGTTATCATTGTTGAGTATTGTGGTTGACCCCGTCGTAGGCTTTATTTTTAGGTTCTCGGATATCGAGCTTGTAGAGGTTGTGAGAGATGAGCTTCCAGATGATACTGGATAGCATGTATCTAAGAATTGAGTACTTTGATTGTTCGTTATTTTCCACTGCAAATTTATTTCTACTGTATTTATACCAATTGTGTGTGTATTTTAAAATGGCCTTTTGGTATTTTGCAAACTTTAGTTTATTTCGTAAAATTTTATTTTCCTAAACTATTTTATCGGTGTGTGTAAGCGGTGACTTAACGTACATTTTCAAACTGTTGAGTTTTGGCATTTTTGACCTTGTACATTAAAATGAAATTTTATGACAGTATCTGGAAAATAGAATTTTAGAGAGTATTTGATTATTTGAAATATATTACTATCTTTGGCCTTCTGGCGTGTTTGAAATGGTTGTGAAAATGATTTTTAGCCTGGTGGGTTCCAGCGCGGGGCCCACGGTGCTGTAATATCTCTAGATGGTATTGGGGGTGTTACAGAAGATGGTACCGAAGCTTGGGTTTTGTTAAACCCGGCATGTGTGTTACGTGGCTCTACTGATACGGTAGTTGCATGACTTTTGGGAAATGATTTTTTTGACTTTTGGGTCAAATCAATTTTTGGAGTTTCTAACATTTTTGAAATATTTTAAAATTGTCATAGTTGCGGTATTGGCATTTTGATATTTTTTGGTCGAGACTTGTGCAAAATATATTTTGCAATGGTATTGAGACTTTTAAAGTGGGGTCGTATTCTAGTATCATGGTAGATCATCGGCTTCATGCACCTGAAAGTACATTATTTTGGTTATTCGCTTGTGGCGACGATTGATTGCTTTCGTGATGAGTTTGGAAACTTTAGTTGAGCTGTTGTTTATGACAGGATTGCAAGTTTCGAGGACGAAACTTAATTTAAGGGGGTTGTATGTAATATCCTGGTATTGGCATTTTGATATTTTTTGGTCGAGACTTGTGCAAAATATATTTTGCAATGGTATTGAGACTTTTAAAGTGGGGTCGTATTCTAGTATCACGGTAGATCATCGGCTTCTTGCACCTGAAAGTATATTATTTTGGTTATTCGCTTGTGGCGACGATTGATTGCTTTCGTGATGAGTTTGGAAACTTTAGTTGAGCTGTTGTTTAAGACAGGATTGCAAGTTTCGAGGACGAAACTTAATTTAAGGGGGTTGTATGTAATATCCTGGATTTTCAGTATGAAATTTTTTCCATTATTTTATCTGAGATATATTGGATAGCACGTCATGTGTACAGTATGGGTAAAATAATTTGAGAACTAAGATAGTTGTATTGGTATAATTGACGTAGTTGGTGTATAATTACATTTGAGGATATCGTGTATCAGGTTGTCGTAATTTTGATCTCAGGTATATCATATGGAAATATTATTGGGATGAATATACGTATTTAGTATGTCGAGACGACAGATAGGAACAATTAAAAGTGGCTAAGTACTTAAGCCATAATGTACGCTAAGTTGAGAAGGTAACATACGCTAATATGCTAAGAGCAGCGTAGGCTACATATCATGCATTGCGTGCGTTATGAGAAGAATCAGACAGAGGAATCAATACCTCACATGTGGAGCCCAAAGAACGACCGGCACGCAGAAAGGCAAGTCAACTGTGTGTTAGATATGCTATGTATAAGCCATAATGTACGATAATCTTCTTAGTTAACATACGCTAAGTAGTGTGTTGTATACGCTAACATTCGATCAGGTGACTTTCGGCCGTGTAGGGCCAGGTTCTTTCGGCATGAATACGACAGGCGAGTCAATGGGCTAACATACGTAAGGAAAATAAGATGACGGACGCTAAGTGAAGAAGGTTACGTACACCATATTTCGCTACTTACATTAAATGGCTTACGAAATGAGACAGTAGCCTCTGGACTGGTGTTATGTATGCAATTAAGATCAGGTTGCGTAAGCAAGGTGCTATTGCATACGCTAATGTTGAGCAGTAGCGGTTGTTAATGACTATACAGGTTATAAAGTAAGGATTGGTCTTTCATTTCCTCATGAACCAAGTTGAGTTTCTCTCCATAGAAACTGCCCCTCTAAACTTCAATGATTTCAAGACCCTCTAAATTTAATGGTGAGCTCAGAGGCATAGATTGGAGCTTGGGACTTGAAGTTGATGTTGATTCTTGTGGTTTTGTATTGCGTTGTTCATCATCAAATGTGTGTTGGCTTATTCCTTTCTCATTTTCAAGTATTTGATGTTGTTGATTACTTCATATGGTGATAGATTATGGAAGTATGATTATGATATTGGTGTTTAATGGAGTTGTGTTGAGGAAGATGATGATAATATATATTAGACTATGAGTTAAGATAGTGGTTTAAATGTTAGAACACATCTGGAATGATGTCGTTTTGATGATTATGGACATGGTTATGGGTTAATTCGTGTTCTTGAGGATTTCTTGGTGTATATAACATATAAAGATGATTACATGATGAAGTATTGGTGTTTCTGAATATGTATATGGTTTGACATCTAGAAGCCAAGCTATGATGATTGAAGTCGTAATTTTCGTATGTTGTTGATGAAATACGAATTATGATATGAGTTTAGAAGGATTGTGATTAATACTGGAGTATGGCTGTTTAATATATTAACCGTTTGGATATTTCGGATTTGTTGATAACCTTGGTATTATTTTGATGTGAGCTTGACGGAGTTGAATGATGAGTAAGTCTTGTTAATTCGTACTCAAGGTTGAACTCGAATTTGAAAAGGTTATAAGTGTTGGCATCATAATGATTTGATTATTGATACGACTATTGGATTACGAAATCATATTTTGGTTATAGATTCGTGATTGATTGATTGAGTTATTCGGTTTTGTATCTGATCAAGGTATTGTTGAATCTTTGGGTTTGTTGATTGGTTATATCAATTGTTGATTGTTATATAGTTTGTTGTTAATTGATTATCGCTATAGGTTGTGATAATTGATCGTTGATTAATACCGTTGTGTTGCGGTTGAGATTGAGAAGTCCGTGGATTGCGTTGGCCGAGGCTGAGGAGCTCGTAAACGAAGGCAAGAAAATTGGTAACGGATTCACCATCGTCGTATCGGTATCGAAGTAAGTTTATATTTGTTTAGTTCATAATGTTTAATGAATGGTTTTGATTTCATTTCATTTGTAATTCATGTAGCAATGATATTATAAATATGAATTGTGGAGATAATAGTTTGTATGTTATACTTTGATTGGATTAAATGTATATGATTTAAATGCGTTATTAGTATGCTTGAGTATCAAGTATACAGTTTGGTGAAGACGGAGATGTGAGTTATCTTCGGTATGTGATATGGAATGTCAGATATCGAGGGTAGTTTATTGTGATGATATTGACATCGGACTAATGGTTTATTGATATTGAACTGACTATATTTCATTTGAGGTTCTTGGAATAATTGTTAATTCACTCAAGGACGTTTGCTCGTGGAAAAGACATTCGCCATGGGCTTTGAGATAAGTAATTATTACTCGGTTATAAAGATAATGATTTTTGATGTTGTTGTACATAGTGATGTACATTATTTTGTGTTTTGTGAATTGAGATTCTTGATGATCATATGGATTGTTGAGGGATGTTGATCCCAGGATCATTGCTTGGTATTGCTGATCGTGTTGATCAATCATTGAAGGGTGATGATCCCAGGACTGTTGTGTTGAGATTGTTGATCGTTCATTGGGGGATGATGATCCCAGGATTGTTGATCATGTCGACCTTTGATTACCGGTTTGTCATTTTGCACTTTGATGAGTCTTTCTTATCCTTATTCGATTTGAGATTCTTTAAGTTTCGTTGTCATGTTGATATCTTGACTTTCCGGGTCACACTGGCCGATTGGTTATGTGTGGGAACTTTAGTCGGGCACATGGTCGTCTGTTGATGTTTTCATATTGGACTGTGTACACGAGATGCTTACTTCATGAGACTAATTAGGTACAAGACCACACATGTATTCGATCGATACCTGTTTGTGGCTTGTGCACGGACACATTTCCATCCTGGGCGTAGTGTGGTGCCATCCTTTGATCCTTATGGTCCAAACTCATAACCTGGCCGACTCATACAGCATGTTTGATTGCTTGTGATAAGTGGGTTGAGATTATGATGCTGTTGGGTTTATACAGCATGTTGGATTGCGTATATTCCAGGATTTTGATTATAATTTGGTTGATTCACACAACATGTTTGGTTACGTATGATCAACGATTTGAGATTATGATTTTGTTGGGGGTTTATACAGCATGCGTGATTGCATATATTCCCGGAACTTGAGATTATGATCTATTTGACTCATACATCATATTTGATTGCGTGTGATCAATGGTTTGAGGTTATGATTCTCTCATGACTTAACTGATCTTGATGGAATTTATCATGTTGATGATATTATCAATTGTTTGATCCTTCATTGATCGTATTGGAGTTTATCATGTTGATGATATTCTCAAATGTTTGATCCTTTGTTGATCGTTTTGGAAGATTATTGTTGAGGGTATTCTCGGTTGTGGTTGACGTTTGGTTGGTTGTATTGGAGTTTATCATGTCGATGATATTCTCGGTTGATTTATTGGTTGATCATTGTTATTGATCGTATGAGCATTCGGACTTTGCGTCGATTTTCGGGACTTGTTGGCATTGTTTTGGGGTAATTGATTTACAGATATATTGTGTGTTTATTGGTTTTTGAGGTAATAGTGGACTAAATACTGTCACTAATGCACCCACATGCATATATGAAGATAATGCATCTTGCATCGCACAGATGAAACTTGGGTATATCAAGGGAGATAATGTTAGGAATACGCCCTCGAATGCCACTCAGAGGATGAGAGAGTGAGCGCATTGTATTGTAATTATGAACATTAATTGAATAATATATTTATTATTGCTGTATTATTGTATATCACTGGCATCAGCGATTTGGTATATAGAATAGTACTCCTTGCATTTGAGAGCGAAAATTCCACTTCTTATGAAGATAAGGAGATAGGCACTGGAAATATTTAGGGCTCGAATGGGTAACTGGTTCACAAGTCGATAGAACTTAACTAGACAATAAGTTTAGCAAGACTTGTATAGCGTATACTTTGACATACAGAGTGCCTGTCTTCATCAAGAGTTAGTGGGAGCACACGTTATAGGTATTCTAATGGGATTAGTATACTTAGACTTGACTCACCTTGATTCGGTCACATGGATTTCACTCTGGGATAGTCAATGACTGAATCGAAAGGTTTTGATTGGTATACGTGAACCTTTGACTTGAGGATTCAGTAGGAGATGTGCTTGTGACATTAGGTTAGTCATTAGAATAGTTCGATCCAATCACCACTTGGTGGGGTCAACTTCGAAGTGCAACTTAGTGGGCAAATAACAATCTTTACTGAATACTAAGATAGGATTTTTTTCTCCTATAAGTGAACAGATAAATGTCATATGCGGTTAGTGGCAAAGGAGCTCATAAGTCTTTAGTCGAAGCATTTAGAGTTGTTTGTATTTGATACACGAGAGCTCGGTGATCTCGATTTGTGCTAACAAAATACATAAAGTCAAGTTACAATAGGATTTGGCATTACCGTGACCCTACACTTGATCGGACATATGATTGAAGGGTTTATACGTATGCGGTATTCATAACTAAAGGTTTTGGAATGATCCCTATCATTCGTTCTCAGTTGGGTTACAATGTGTGCCACGGGACTGGCTAAGTGTTACTCACACTCTTTGATTCCTCCCATTACCTACTGAGACGAACCTATGAAGTCGTGGTATAGGATAAATGATGGATTAAATTTAGGATATTCTTTCTTAATGAATATTGGACATTAGATGTCTAGTTTAAATTTATTGGATAAATATTATTTTAATTTATTGGATATATTAAACCGGTCTCGTAAATTAAATAAATTACTGGATAATTAATTTAATTCATATTATTTCTTAGATAAATTATGTTTAATATAATTGATTAATTGAATTAATTAATTGTGTTAATATTGAAACGTACCAAGGTTTATCTATCGGACTAGATACACGAGGGTCCGTTTTATGGATCAAAACGAACCAACTCACTTTATTCTCACCTTGGCCGCCCCAACTAGGGGTGGCATTTTGGAACCGAAAATTCAAAACCAAACCGAAAAATCCAAAAAAAGAACCGAAGAACCGAAACCAAAGAAGACCGAACCAAAAAATAGAAAAACAGAACCGGACCGAATTGGTTTGGTTCGGTTCTCGGTTCGGGGTCGGACAGAGCCGAACCGAACCGAAATGGACCGAAGTCAAAATCACATACTAAAATGACATCTTTTTGTGAGTTTTATGTGTTTGAGATTTTAATGTAATTTGTTTTTCTTTTTTAAGACCCTCATGGATCCAAGGAGGACCGATAATATGCTCGTGTATCTCGTGATTCAACTAATTTAGGTTTAGAGAATGATCTATTGTGATTTGTGATTGTTATATCTTTTGAGATATTTGTAAATTGTTGTGCAAGTCTACCTCTTATCTTGAGCATATATATATATATATATAACTTTTGTTGGCTTGTTGTTATATATAACTTATTCTATTGAATATAATATCTGAATTTATATTGTGAAGAACCGAAAAACATCAAACCAAACCAAAACCGAACCGAATATTTATAAAACCGAATTTAATCGAACCGAACTTCAAAAAGAACCGAACCAAACCGAAACCGAATATTTGGTTCAGTTATTGGTTTCGGTCAAAAACCGAACCGAATGGAACCGAATCCACCCCTAGCCCCAACACATTACCCACATATTCCTTGGTTTGACTTGCCCAAGTCATGAGGAAATATGGAGGATTTAAATATACATGGTGTATATTTTATATGGTGTTAAAAATTATCATGTAACATATCATGCTTGTAAGGGTGAGACTTTGATTATAAAACAAAGCACCTCAACATCCTCACCCTTTGATTATAAAACAAAGCACCTCAACATCCTCAGAGCACCCATGCAAATCAGCCGTGTGTGTTATCGTAAGTGAGAGGGAGATTTTTTTTTTAAAAGCTTTTACACTTGATTTTCAAGGAGCATCATTAAGTGTATTTTTGAGAGAGAATTTATTTATTATTCACTTAGATTGATTTAGATAAATAGATATAAGTTTCTACTATCAACTTCTAGCCGTGTTCTCGGAGAACAAGAAGATAGAAATTTTTTCCTATCATCTTTTCGACGCATGATACGTAGAGGCAGGGTGCTTTCGATGCTCGGGATTTTTACAAAGCTTTAAAAATTTAGAAATGTGATCAACATCAAAATTAATCAAAGGTCTTCAAGGTATGATTTCTAAATTCGTACTTTATCTTTTATATTTGTTTACACGATGCATGATTTGTTTAGGGTTTCAGTTCATTAATTGAATCAATATTGTTATTCCGCTTCGCCTTTAATTTTTGGCCCCAAATCCCAACAGATAATACGAGGCATATATCTCCAAAGTTCTTCTACAGTCAGCAACAACATGCTCTCCTCAATATTAAGATAATGCAACTGTAGTATGAGGAGAATGTGGCCGATTTGTTTACCAAATCATTGCCTGAAGCTATGTTTGAAAAATATGTGAGAAGTATCATAATACCGAGAATTTCCGAACTCCGGAGATCAATGTAAATGTCAAAGAAAGAAACTTACTCACCGATGTTATACTCTTTTCCCTACGATCAAGGTATTATTTCACCGGATTTTTACTTGACGAGGTCTTAATGAGGCAACATGATATGTGCTAATAGACTAGGCATAAGGGGAGTGTTAAAGGAATAATACTGTGTGTGTCTTAATCTGCAAGTTATGGATTTTGCTAGCTAGGGTTGGATTAGCCCTGCTGTACTGTAATCTCTTCATACATGTAAGAATACCCTTAATGAGAATGATACACATATTTGCCCATAGGCGGATCCAGGACCGAAAAAACACTAGTTCACCGACCGCCCCACGAAAGAAATATGTCGAACGTTAAAATATATATTAAAATTACATTAAAGATAACAAATAATACATAAAGAAAGTCATAGTAATAACAAAGGATCCGTACATTTACAAATAAAATTGCCTACATTTAACGCACAACAAAATCCGCACTATTAACATAGCGCACAACAACAGCCATTTGTTCTTTCCTTGAGCAATCACCAAATTCATCAATTAACACACCAAAAAAAATTATCTGCAATATCACTAACAATCTTTTTACTTATTTCAAATGCACAAGCTGCAGAAAGGTCCTTTTGAATAACAGGAGAAGTCATATAATTGTTTCCGGACGCACAATTTAAAACCTTGGCTCTATCTTGGTTACTTTCCATCAATAAATTTATAGTTTCAAGAAAAGAACCCATATATGGAGAATCTTCTGACTCGTCATGTCCTCGAAATGGCGAGTCACCCGGCAAAAGATATTTACTAGCTAGAAGCGATGTAGACACACGGATTTTATAATCAAGATTTTTTTATGAGTTTGTTTTACTAGAGAAGCCCCAATACTTTGATTTGGATTCATACGATCATGACCCATGTGCACACAATCACCATGAGAACCATTGGTAGAATTAGCATGACTACCAATTCTTGAAGGATTATTCCAGTCATCAAACCCAATCCCAACAAAGTGATCACCATCATATTTGACACATTTTTAAACAAATAACACGGCAAACAATATGCACGGTCAGCAGATTCACTATACTCAAGCCAATCATATTTATTAAATAAATTCACATTAAATCGACGCCTCTTATCACCATACTTTGTCCAAGAAAATGTAAAATTGCGAGGTTGATTGGGACCTTTTTTTAGGTAAGCTTTTCTTACCTCATTTTGAATGTCTGGATCATATTCTGAAATTGGTTTTCTACGTCCGGGATCGGCTATCAAAGTTTTCAATTCAACATTTTTTTCTCTCTCATTAGCAAAATTTGATGGAACGGCAAGTTGCGTATCACTTGAATATTGAGCTTCCGGTGGATCTTCAATTACCGAACCACTTGAACATCCTTTGAATTTGGGACGCACTTCAAAGTATCTTTTCATCTGAAATTCATATGAGAAAAACACAAACCCTAAATTCATATGAAAACGCAAACCCTAAATTCATATGAAAAAAGCACACACATATAATGTCAATTTACACAGCACACCACTAGGATGAACATGAAATGCCTCCCAAGTGCATAACACACCATATATAAATATTTTTTTCCTTTACTGTACTAATAATCATGCTAAGACTGATACTATATTCACATGTCCCGAGACCGTAGTATTATTATGAGGAACAAATGAGCTTAAATCCCATAAGCAATTGAAAATCCCAAATTTTAAGGAAAAACGGTAACTATTTGCAAGATACCAATTGGACATTTTAACAAACACATCTATGTCTGCCCGTATTGATTATCAACTCCTCGAACATTGATATTTTTTCACAAATTTAACCGTTCTAGTTATCATTTTATGCAGCAAACCCATATTTCAACTAATTTAATCACTGCATATCAACTTCACAAAACCCCAATGCAAATTTCAGAAATAAAGCAATAGAAGATAAATTAGATAATTTCATATGAAAAAACACAAATCCTAAATTCATATGAAAGACACAAACCCTAAATTCATATGAAAAAAGCACACACAACAGTGATGGGCCGCGGACGGGTCGTACTCGTCGGCGGCAGGGGGTGGAGGAGGAAGCGGGGGGCGGCAGCGGCTGGAGGAAGAAGCGGGCGGGCGGCAGCGGCTGGAGGTTGGCGGGTAGTTTTCAGGAGAAGCGGGCGGGCGGCACAAACAGGGGAAGAAAGAAACGAGAATTTGGTCACATTAATTTCTAATATTATATAATACACAGCAAACAAAACGCGTCTCAAAACGACGTCGTTTTGATTTTACACAAAACGACGTCATTTTGATTTTGACCCAAAAAATTTGGTGGTGCACTTGCACCAGCATGCTTCAAGTACATCTGCCCCTGTGTTTGCCCTACTTCTTGTTTCATTTATTTTCTTCAACATGATGCTTTTCTACAAAAAACGTAAATTTAAATACCATAAGAACCTTGTCAAAAAATAATGGTTTCCAAAATTTGGTGTAATAATAAGCATAATAATTACATATTAATGATTATAATACCCTATGAATTAGTTCTAGTTCAAAAATTAGTGTTAATCACTAAATAATTTTAAGCTACTACAAATCAATTATATTCAGTTAAAATAAGTTAAATACAATTAGTTTGAATCGTTATGAACCAACTTTATTCAGTAAAATTAATTTATCTTCAGTAAAGATAAAGGGAACAAAAGAGTGTCTAATTAAGAAAAAATTGGTGGCACTACTACAAAAACAAAGATTTAACAATGGTTTGATTTCATTTTAACAATGGAACCACCGTTAAAGGTACATTGTAAAATCTAACAACGGTTGTATAAAAACCGCTGTTAGCGGTTCTTTTACAACCGCTATTAAATTAATTTTTATTAAAAATTATTTTTAACAAATGATTCTATAAGAACCGCTGTTAAAACTTTTGAAATAAAAAAAATCAATTGCCCCTGCTCACATCCCGCCCCCTGCCTGCCCCGCCCGCCCGCAACCTGTAAATGTACATTTTTTGTGCATTTTTGCTGTTCATGGGATTCGAACCTGTGACCTCCATAAGATGGAGGTGGTATCAAACCGCTTAAGTGAAGTCACTTTCTATTATTTTTGCTTTATTTGATATAAGTGTAGAACAAATCATATATATGTATATATATATAGGTTTTTTAATATTTTCAGAATTATACATTAAACTTATAATGTATATTATATCAAATTTAATGAAACTGATAATTAAAGTTTTATGGTTTATATTATTAGTTAAGATATTATATTATTATAGCATAATAATATAATTTAATAAAAATATATTACATATTAAAAATTATACTAGATTTATTGCATATAATCATGCTGAAAATTAAAATTTTATAATGTACATAAAAAATAAATATGTTATATTATATATTATAATGTACATTCTTTTATTATATGTAATAAAATTATAATACATTATATAATGAAAATTATAGAAAAAATATAGAGAAAATTCTTATTCATTCAATAATATCGAAATATAGTCTTACAAACATATATATACCCTAGAGTTAACAATACACAATTAAATAACAAGCACAAAAACTTTTAAAAATTTGCAATTAGGTCCCGAAAAACAGAAAAACGTAAAATTGAGGGCCTAAACATCGTTTTTTGGCCAAAAAACGACGTACCTCATCGCATAGCCGTGACTCTTGCTCAGTGAGCCGATTCCGATAAGAAAAGGCTGAGTTCATCCCAAAAATCACAAACAAATATTTTTCAAATATTTCAAAAACGCTCCCACTGTAAATATCAAATAGCAATCTCGCCCACTACATCAAATTTATACATATAATTATATAATGAATTTAATCATGCTGAAAATTAAACAACAATCTCGTACAATGAATATTAATAAAAAACTGTTGTTAAAAAAACTGTTAATACACTTAACAAACGGTTCTAGAAAAAGTGTTGCTAAAAAATTGTTGTTAAAAAAAAAAATACACACTTAACAGCGGTTCTACAAATAACTGCTGTTAAATGTGAAGTTTAACTGCGGTTGTTTGTAACAACCGCTGTTAAGTGTTTTTTTTAACAGCGGTTATTTAATAACCGCTGTTAAACTGCACATTTAACAGCGGTTTTTATAACCGCTGTTAAATTGTTATTTTAACAGCGGTTTTTTAAAAAATCGTTGTTAATTTATTACACAATATTTACAGGTATGCCACCACATCATTTTAACAGCGGTTTTTGAATAACTGCTGTTACAATGGCGCTGTTAAATGCCACTTTTTGTAGTAGCGTGGAATTCATGAAATACTCATTCTAGAATAGTTACAGTGCTTTCTCTTTGTAGTCTTTTGCAAATTTTATCAATAAAAACAGTTCTGTTAAATTATTATCAAGAATTAAGTTTCAAAAATACTTTAAAAATTGTATAAAAAAACAGAAAAATCGGCAACATAATACTTTTTCACATCTTATGTGTTAAATATTCAAACATGATGAACGAAATTTTGATTGTTTAAATTTTACATTTATTAACTTTGAGTATTAGCCACCACCAATTGCCGCCAACTACCATTGTCGATTGTCACCGACCACCACCACCACCATCCACATCCAATCACTACTGACCCCATCGACCATCATCGACTACCACCACCAACCACAAGCAAACACCTCCAACCACTATAGATTGTTGCCGATGTTAGAAAATATTTGTAAAGACTTTAAAGATACAACTAATAAGCCCGATTTTACATCACCAACAAAAGGAAAGGAAAAAAAAAAACTCAACCAAAAAATAAGCACGACTTTTTACATGGTTTTTGGAGTACTCTAGTACGTATCTAAGTAGAATCATGTAACTCCTCAATTTCGCATACACATTTATTATAAAAAGATATATTTAATTTATAGTTGAATAATGGCCAAATAATTTTATCATTTAATTCACTTTATTTTTATGATCATGCAAATTTATTTCAAATTATTTTGACGCATGTAAAATTTATTAATGTTGTAATTAATGTATTTATTAATGAATGACATTTATACCCCTGAAATCCTAGATGTACTATAAATAAAGGCTTTTGGCCCTCATAAGAATACATACATTATTCTTCTTCTCTTCTAATTTCTCTCTTTTTCTCTCAAGTTTATAACACATTATCAGCACGATACTCTACGAGTAAATTTTATTTTTCTCTCCGATTTTAGAAATAAAAAAAAAAACGCTTGCAGTTTTTCTACACTGCGAGACCGTGCTAAAATCGCGATTCTCGCTTTGTTAACCGTCGGATCACCATGAAATGTTTACAGTATTTTCCTGACAAACAGATCTACAAATTCAACGGTGGAGATCGGATTTTAAAATATATTGCATACACAAAAAAAAGTCCGAGCAGAAATAATCTTTTTTTTTTACATTGGTGAACGGTATTAATTCTATTTACTCCTTCAAAAACTTTCTTGCATATGATGATTTTGAGGAAAAATATATTATATTTAGTTATTAAATTTTATATTTTTTTACGCATCATATATAAATAATATATATGATGACCTCAAAATTTATTATCAAATCATATTACTCTTTGTTTCGAGAAAAAACACGATTCAACAATACTTAATAATCCAGAAGATTAGTAAGATAAAAGATTTGTTGTAGTTCTTGAAGAAGGACAACACTATCTCGTCATATTCTAGTTGAATATGATGTGTTCATGAAGAACACTATGAGATCTAATAATTTGTGCAATTCCTAATGAAAAATACAAAATAATATTCCTAAAGAATATTGTAAGTGCTCTTGAAGAAGCAACTATTTTAGTTTAGTTATTTCGAGCCTTGATTGATTCTTGTACTATTTTTTCCCCTTTGTATATTCAATTATGGATCTTAAAATTATTGCTCCCGAAGTAGCATAATTAATTGTAATATTCTTGAAGAATATTACTATTCTAAACGAATAATTCTTACTTATACATGAATTATGTGATGATACAATATTTCTGAAGAATATTGATTTGTTACTTATAAATATAATAGCATAATTAAATCATTATGCTCTTGATGTAGCATGATATTATCCCTGAAGAAAAACATAACTTATATCTCAAATAAAAATATTAATATGATTTGAGAATATTCTCTATCGAGATTGTACAAGATATGAGATACTCCACAATCATAATTCGATTGTGCTCCAGTGGTAGCAAGATTAATGAGTGGTCGAATATTCCTATCAAGTTGTTCCTGGAAGTGAATAATATTAAATTATAAAATTTAATATTAGATGGCACAAATTTTATCTCCTGGAGTAGATAAGATTTAGAGTTTATTCTTGTAGAGGATAATTATTTATAAATTTTATCTCGCGTAGTTGATATATCAACTGTTAATGATAAGGACATGAAAATGATAATCTTAAGATTATATATCAATATCTACTCTTATATATTGTGAAGTTTAATATTTTATTATCTCTTAGGATATATTGTGAGTTTTTATCAATATAAGATATGATGTTATACCTCAAGTATGATTTGAATTGATCGTTGCTATATAATTAGTGATAAATGGGTCAAATATCCTCAAGATATTTGTATCATTCAAATTCTTGGCTTATCTTATTTATTCTTTTTGTGAATAGAATGCCAAGTTCTTGAGATTAAATAGTGGTCATGATTTATTGTCTCATCAAAGTGCAAATATGCATAATATCTTTAGAATGATACTTTTCGTATGAAAAAAAAGATAGTGCTAAATTTCTTGACAGTTCCTGAAGAACCACTAAATTCCTTCCTACATGGTCGAAGATTATGCACTATTATCTTATAAGTATCGATAAATCTATGGATTTCTAAACTATCGCTTGAAATATGTATAATTCCGTGATAACAAGTGAGACAATGACATATACAATCTCTGAAGAAAAAAATTGGTATTAGAAAAAATATCAATGTAAATGACGTATAATTCACCACTTATTAGGCCAGAAGTCTACTAATCCCAATACGTTCAATATTTACATGTTTAAATTTACGTGTTTGGTGTTAAAGTCTATTTATATCATTTTTATATATTATTTAACTAATGTTTATTTATGGTATATATCCTGAAGATATATTAATACGAATTCACACATATTGTATGATACATATCACAAATTACTAGTAAATATCATGAAGTACATTTATACACTTAAAATTATATTATTTTGAGTTGACCAATTTTTATCAACATCTTATAGCATTCAGGGCTAAGTCAATATTCAAACAATGTTATTTAACCTACTTTTTACTATTATTATTTATTTCATTATTAAACCCAATTTAGGTCACCCAATTAGTGTTTATATATCTCCGTCCAATAAAATTATTATTTCAACAATCTTAATCTATTTTGTACTCAAGCCCAGTCAATGGGTTGACACACGTTATAGTAGCCCAACTGTTATCCTACTTCTGAAGAGTACGTATATTTTTTACCATCTTTCACCCTAAACCTAACTTCTCTATAGTATAAATATTGTGTTTTATACTCGAATTAATCTGTCATATACAAACAGACACCAAATTTACAAACACAAATCTTCAAACTCGGAACTTACAAGACCCAATTTCACCCAGAAACCCGTTTGAAAATCCCCTTTGATTTTAACTCCGACCCGAACCATCTTCAGCTGAATCGACTGAATCAGTACCACCACCCCCTGACGACCCTCAAACCCAATCCAGAATCTTCCAAACCAAATCGAAAATTTACGTCAAGCCAATCTGAGACCCATCTGTCCTTACGTGGAAATTCAACCAGCAACCCATCATGTTCATCAGCTCAGGCTGTTCTCATCAGCACCACACGGTCGCCGCTCGAAGGGACTCTCAGCCCGAAACCAAATCGTGCCCTTAATTTAGAACCACAAAACTCGAGCTGATATGCCGAGTTCAACCCGAACCTAGTCCAATCGGCCTGAATCTGGACCCATCACCTCATAACTGACTGCTCGACCCACCACTTTCTCACTTGCGGGACTCTCACCGGTCTGCATCCCGACTCTGCTGTTGGATTCGGTCCAAAGTAGAACACAATAGAAATTATATTAGCACGATAAACCGTGTGCTCATCTGAATCCGTAGGAATCGATTAACAAATATATACTCGAAGAAAATATGGGGCTGAAGAAAATTTATCTTTCTTCAAAGAGGATCGATCGATGTGTCTTGATGATGATGGTGGTCTTCTTCCGTCGATTCGAAATCTTGGAGTAATCTAGCACCGAAAATACTGTAATATCCTAAATTTCTACTATGGTTGTTTAATATTATTTTATCCGAATTATATTGTACAATGTGGAATCTATAGAGTATGAATATAATAATTGAACGACTGAGACAGCTGTATTGATATAATTATCGTACTTGGTCGACAACTACATTTGAGGATATCGTATATCAGGTTATCGTACCTTTAACATCAGGTTATGGTATGAGGATATTATTGGAACAAGTATATATATTCAGTATGTCGTGTATATGTATCCTGTATATCTAGACGACAAACATGAACAGTAAGAATTGGCTAAGTATAGCCTGATTAACGTACGCTAAAGTAATGACTTAGCGTATGGTAATGTGCAAAGCTTACCTATGTTAAGAAGGATAGGGCTGGGGGAAAGTACCGCCCCGCCCCGCACCGCAAAATAGCACGGCGGTGCGGTTTTAAATTATAATTTTGGCCCGCCCCGCATAAACCCGCCCCGCATAAAAATTACATAGCGGTTGCAGTTTTAATGTCATAATGCCCGCCCCGCAAGTTTTATCCCGCCCCGCCCCGCTCCATTTTCGCAATATTAGTTTTTATTGATTTTATATAATTCAATATTATTCTTATTTTGATTATTATTCTGAAAGTATCATGATACATTTTTTATTTTATTTTTTTGGTGAATGTCTGACATACATGGTATTGACTTGAGAGTTGCTTATTTTCATTTGAACCCTCTGTATACAGTGATATGACTTGAAAATTGCTTATTTTTCATTCTTTTGGTGAATATTTGTAGAGGTTGACAACGAAGGATCAAGTTCTACCGTGATAGAACCGCTATCCAAGAAAGCAAAAATGAATGAAGGGACTATTACCAATGATGGTTGAATTAGGTAAAATGACTTGTTTAATTTTTATATTATTTTTCTTTCTTGTACTAAGTCGAAGTGGCTGAGGATTATGAAATAATTACTGATGGTTATTATTTATTAGTCGATTCGATTATCGATTTCATTTTGTGAGTATTAATTATTAGTCAGTTCAATTATCAGATTTCATGTATCTCAATATCTGAGTACTAAGTGCATTGTAGCTAATAAATAAGTATCTTTAGTTTTGATTTTATTATGTTCAAATGACAATGACATCGATTACTTGCCAACAATACAGTCTGTGATGGAACTCTAAAGCTTGATTGCTCGAACTCAAACGGCACAATGAAAACAAATTGCAGCTTATTTATTATTTTGTACTTTTATTTCTTGTAATATAACTATCATTTGGGACTATTGTTGCTTTAGATATGTTGTTTGGGTTGTACCTGTTGAAATTTAACAAACTTATTATTTATTATTTTTCTGTTTTTGGTTTGCAACAGCAAGAAAAAAACTGTTTTTTAAGGAGGAAAAAAAACTTAAAAATAGGTGCAAAACCGCCCCGCACCCGCATTGATCCCGCCCCGCGCAATGGCTATGTGGTGCGGTTTTAAATTTTGATAATGCACCGCCCCGCAGATAACCGCACCGCACAAGAATTGCGGTGCGGGTGCAATTCCACTTTCGTCCCGCCCCAAACCGCCCCGCCCCCAGCCCTAGTTAACGTATGTAAGATCATATTGGACAGGATCCAGACTGTGGCTGATAGGTGGGCCCTGACTCGAATCAATGGCATTTAGCGTACGCTAAAGTCTAAGGTTTGCGCATGCTAATGTCAGATCAATCAAAGGGGATCCCAGCTTTGTGGTTTGCTTTCGGTGGGTGGGACCCAGGCACATTCTGCGCAAGTGCAGATAGGCGAGTCAACGAAGAGTTAACTTATGCTATGGTTGAAGAATTACGTACGTTAATGGAGTAGAATATTTACGTATGCTAAAGGAAGCATGTTGCGTGCGTAAGGATACCTGTTGCCAAAAGATTTAAACTTTGGACTATGCATTGCGTATGTTATGTTTGTGGTATTACGTACGCTATGTGCATTTGCGTACGTTAATTGGGGAACACCACATATGTAAGTGAGTTACTGTAGAAAGTCAATATCTATATTACGTACGCCATAGCATGGGCTTTGCGTACGTAAGTCATTGTAGGAAATGAGGCAGTAGCCTTTGGAACACGATAACATATGCTATCAAAGTCAGTTACCGTACACTATGTCTGATAACGCACTTTAAGCTTAGTGGCTAGCGGCCGCTATGGATTGTGCACGTTATAAATTAAGGATTGGTCCTTCATTTCCTCACGAACCATGTTGAGTTTTCTCCCCATAGAATCGTCCCTTTACATATGTAGATGATATTGAGCCTCTTCTAACTTGGTTATGAGCCTGGCGGCATGGCGGCATGGATTGGAGCTTTAATCTTATAATTGGTGATGATTCTTGGAAGAAGTTCGATGGTTCTTCACCATAGTTCATCAATATAAGGTAATATTCGTATCCCTCTAATTGTAGATCGATTTTTGGAAGGATGTTTACATGTTAGGAAGCATGTTGGTCTATCCTATTATTTATGATGATATTATACATGATTAAATAGAATTGTGACAAGAGATTGAAGATGTTGGTTAAGATTATTCATGTTGTAAGAGTTGCGATTCGTTCAAACATGCTCGTAAGATGGATTATCAAATTATGATGTTGTTGTTGATATATGGGTATTGATATGATTGTTGTGGTTTTGGATTGTGTTAAAAAGTTATGATTGGTTAACCCCTTTATTCATTTTTGGATTCTTGATGTTATTGTTATTGTTTGCTTCATATGATGATAATATGGAAGCGATGTTATGATTCTTGGTGTTTCATGGAGTTTGTATTAAGAAAGATGATGATATGATGATATATGTCTTGGATTATGAGTTAGATAATGGTTTAGATGTTAGAACACATTGGACTATGTCATTTTGTTGATTATGAACATGAATACGGATTAATGTATGTTCTTTAAGAAATTCTTGGTGAATATAACATATCAAGATGATTATATATTGAAGTATTGATGTTTTTGGATATGAACATGGAATGTTCATATCTAGAATTAAGTTATGTTGATTGATGATGTGATTTTCGTATAACAATACGAGCATGATAATGAGGTCGAATTTGGAAAGATTATGATTAATCTTGGAATATGATTATTCTTGGTATTGAACTATTTGGATAGTTCGGATTGGTGATTATATCGGTATTATTGCTTTGCTATAAATTACGATTATGAACAAGGAGGAATCTTGTTAATTCGTATATGAGGTAGAATTCGGCATTGAATATGTTATAATCCCTGTTATCTGGTTGAATTTATTATTGATATGATTATCGGAATGTGGAATCGTATTGCGGTTATGAGTTCCTAATTATCTGAGTTAAATTGTTCGGATTTATGTTTAATCGAAATATTGTGGGACTATTGAGCTTGTTGATTGGTTATATTGATCGTTGATTGTTATCGAATTTGTTGTTTATTGATTATTACAATATGATGTGATAATTGATCGTTGATTAGAATCGTGTGTTGCGGTCGAGTTCGAGGATGTTCGTGAATTGCTTTAGTAGGATTCAAGGAGCTCGTAGACGAAGACGGAGAATTGGTAACAACTTCACTATCATCGTATCGGTATCGAGGCAAGTTATTACTTGTTCAGCTTATAATATTTAATGAATGGTTTCAGTTTCATTCGTTTATAATTAATAGCAGTGAATATAATTGTGAATTCTAGGGATTTGGATTGTATGTTGTTTTCCTATTTTAGGAGTTAAATCATAATGTATATGATTTACATTCGTTATTGATATACTTGAGTATCGAGGATACATTGTGGTAAAGGTGAGGATATGAGTTATCTATAGTCCGTGATATTTTGGATCGTCGAATATTGAGGATAATCGTTGGTGATGGTTTTTGACATCGAGATTGCTCTCGAAGGACTCGGGGCAAGTAATCTAATTATTTTTGTCATTTAGTGTCGATCATGTTGTGATACATTTGTGTATTATTGTTGTCATGCATTTATGTATTGTTGTTGTATGTCCACCACGTGTTGGTCCGATGGGATCATATTGGGATCTGTGTTGTGTGCTGGATCATTGGACGGGTTTTTCACCATGTGTTGGTCTGACGGGATCATCGTGGGAATCTATGCTGTGCGCACTGGATCGTTGGATTACCATGTGTTGTTGTGCATATGTGTATTGTTTGTTATACACCTCGTGTTGATCTAATAGGATCATCCTGGGATCTATGCGATGAATGCTGGATCATTGGATTTTCATGAGTATACGTTGTGGTTATCATGTGAGTATGCATTTGTAGATCTTTTGTTAGGACCATGTCCATATGTTGTGTTGATCTGATCTTGGATTAGATTGACATGATTCGTCGTGGCATTGATATCTTGAGGTATGTTTCGTATTTCCTTCTTGGTACTTGTCTTTTGATTGGCATCGATTATCATGTTGATATTTGAATATGTTATTTGATGTATTGGATTGGTCAGAGCTGGTATATTTCGTATTGGTGAGTTATGATGATGTTTGAGGATCTCGATATTGTTTGGGATACAGTACAGATGTTTGGGTATGAGTTTATTGTGTTATTGAGAGTACGAGATATGAAATATGGTAGGGATTACTTTGATGAGGATTATCACGAGTTGGTAATGTTATGACGGTAAGATTACATATTAATATTCTTACTTTGTTATTATATTAGTATGTAACTATTGATTTGATGTGATCGTTATCGTTGTTGAGTGTTATGGCTGACCCCGTCGTGAGTTTTATTTTTAGGTTCTTGGATATTAAACTTGTAGCGGTCGTGGAAAGATGATCTTTCCAGAGGATACTGGCTATGATGCGTGTTTTACGGATCGAGTATTTTGTCTAATTGATTCCGCTACAAATGTATTTTTAATTGTTAAATTCAAAATATTATTTTGGTACTTTGCAAATTTGGGTTATTTTGGAAAACCGATTTCCTAAAATATTTTGTCGGTACGTGTAAGCGGTGGCTTAACGTATACTTTCGAAACTATTGAGTTTGGGATTTTGGCCTTGTATTTTCGAATGAGGTTTTATGACTGTATTTGATAATTGCATTTTTGTATAGTCTTTGAGTATTTTAAAAGATACTGTCATTAGCCTCTTGGGCGTATTTCAAATATTTGCGAAAATATCTTTTAGCCTTGTGGGTTCCGGCACGGGGCCCATGGAGCTGTAATATTTCCAGATTACTCTTGGGGTGTTATCGAATATGGTATCAGAGCTTTGGGTTTTTATTGACCACCCAGGCTTGTGTGTTATGTGGTTTACCAGTGTGATATTGTGGTTGTTTTAAATTTATCTAAATGGTATTAACGTGATTCTTTGGAAAGAGATGTGTTGTATTTTGAGTTAAACTGATTTTGCAAAATGTATGCTTTGAAAAATATCTGTATCTAGTATATTTCTAAAGTTGAGACATATATCAGTATCACGGGAAATCATAGGCTTCACGATCTTTAAGTATTTAGATTTTTGGATCGCATTGAGGTTATTTGCAGTTTTAAGTTGATGGACTTTGAGATTCGAAAAAATATTATGTGTTACAGTATGAGGTAGCAGAATATAATACTTGGAACAAAACCGATGATCTTGAGAAACTACGATTATGGAAAATCAATGGTTAGGGTAAACATGGAAAATGGAGTTGTGAATTTGGGAGAAATGTTGTGAATGGTTAAGAGGAACATGTAGTTATGATAGTTCATTTTAGGATGCACGATACTATTTTTAAACATATAGAAATGATACTTTTCAAAACAATATGTTTTGAATAAACTATTTTGCGCGCTATTATGAAGATATATTTTTCTTAAATTTATTTTGAGAAATAGTATTGTTGTCTTTAAAACATGTTTTATCAGGTAATCCAGAATGGAATAATGATCGACATAGTGAGTCATCTGTGGAAAAGGAGATTTTATCGAAGTCTATACAATAAGTTTGGGATTCTATAATGTGATTTTTCGATCGAATGTCAGTAGAATTGGTGAGGAGGTGAACTGATATACAGGAGTATGGATGTAGTCTTGCATAATTTTATTTGCATTCTAAAAGAATTGTCATCGAGTACTTGGTATAAGCGAGCCCGGTTTAACTTTTCGGAAATTAATTTTTTGTAGTCTCTCACACACACACACACACACACACACACACACACACATATATATATATATATATATATATATATATATATATATATGTTTTGAGTTTTGGAATTCTTGAAAGAACTTTCGAAAATGGGTTTTTATTGACGAGATTATGTGATTTCAATGCCGTTTTAAAAATGTGATTGATACACGTACAAACTCAGTGCATAATGCATATCATGGTGAAGTTATGAGTAAGACCCATAAGTTGGATAGCACATCAAATGGTACGATGAAAAGAGATTCAAATTTCAGTATGATAGCTTGGATTATCTAGGGATAACCGGTTGGTTGGCCAGCTAAGAGAAATATGTTGCATGTTGTAGATTCAGTGTAGATGTGATTTTGGAACTTTTGGTTTTGCGAAATCGGGTTATAAGTGCTATGTGGCTCTATTGGTGTGATAGAACATAATTTTTGGTATAGTGGTTCCTTAGTGAAGTGTGGAGTAGGGGATGGAATGTGCGTCCGATGTGGACGAAGACGGAGAAAGTGTACGCGAGTGTTGTATGTGTGTGCAATGAGAGGATTATCGTGAGAAGTGTACGCCGGTGATACAGGCATGTGTCAAGGAGTGGCTTCTATCGGTCTTCTAAGCAAAGGAGAAATGAAATCACAAATTCTTTATTGGACTGACAATTACACTAAATTGATTCCGGAGTTATCGAATTTTGAGATGTTACTCAAAATTGTTATAATTGCGACATTGGAATTTTGATGTATTTTGTTGAAAATTGTGAAATCGTGATTGTTATCATGTTGAGACTTTGAAACGGAGTCGTATGCTAGTATTACGGGAGATCATCGACTTCACACACCTGTAATACTGTTTTGGTTATTCACTTGCGGTGATGATTGTTTGTTCGTACTGATTTTCGAAATCTTGGTTGAGTTGTTGTTTATGACAGGATTGCAAGTTTGGAGGACGACACTTATTTTAAGTGTGGTAGAATGTAATATCCTGAATTTCTACTATGGTTGTTTAATATTATTTTATCCTAATTATATTGCACAGTGTGGAATTTGTACAGTACGGATATAATAATTGAAGGACTGGGATAGCTGTATTGGTATAATTATCGTACTTGGTTGACAACTGCATTTGAGGATACCGTATATCAGGTTATCGTACTTTTGACATCAGGTGTATCGTACGAGGATATTATTGGAACGAGTATATATATATATATATATTCAGTATGTCGTGTATATGTATCCAGTATATCGATACGACGGACAGGAACAATTGGAATTAGCAAAGTATAGCCTAATTAACGTACGCTAAAGTAAGGACTTAGCGTACGCTAATGTGCAAAGCTTACGTATGTTAAGAAGGATAGTTAACATACGTAAGATCATATCAGACAGGTTCCAGATTGTGGCCGATAGGTGGCCCCTGAATCGAATCAATGGCATTTTACATATGCTAAAGTCTAAGGTTTGCGCAGGCTAATGTCAGATCAGTCAAAGGGAATCCCGGCTTTGTGGCTTGCTTTCGGTGGGTGGGACCCAGGCACTTTGGCACAAGTGCAGACAGGCAAATCAACGAAGAGTTAACGTATGCTATGGTTGAAGAATTACGTACAAAATATTTATGTATGCTAAAGGAAGCATGTTGCGTGCATAAGGATACCTGTTGCCAAAAGACGTAACCCTGGACTATGAATTGCGTACGTTATGTTTGTGGTATTCATACGCTATGTGCATTTGCGTACATTAACTGGGGAATACTACATACGTAAGTGGGTTACAGTAGCAAGTCGACATTTATATTACCTACTATGGCATGGGCTTGGCGTACGTAAGTCATTGTATCAAGTGAGGCATTAGCCTCTTGAACAGGATAGCGTACGCTATCAAAGTCAGCTAGCGTACGCTATGTCTGATAACCACGTTAGGCTTAGTGGCTAGCAGCCGCTATGGATTGTGCAGGTTATAAGTAAGGACTTGTAACACCCCGAATAAGGCGGCCATCACAGTGCCATGGACCCCACACTGGGACCCACCAGGCGATACCAAAACACAAATTAAACATAACATTATTGTGATACCGAATCACAAATCAATAATCGTTACTCCGATTAGGAGTTTACAAGTAGTACGGCTATTAGCCTTAGACTACACAGGATCCAAATCTTAGTATAAACTATATGAAGATGGAATATACATAAAATAATAGTACAATCTGTAAAACCCTATAATTTCGGTAGCATATCACATATACGACTTAATATACAATGATGAATTTTAATAAAATAACATTTGCCTTGTAGCTCAATATAATCTCTATTTACTTATTTTTATTTTATTTTATCAAGTATTTCAAATTTGTATTATAAATTAAATAATAAATTAATTAAAGTTTAAAGTGAGATATTAATTTACCTATTGGGCTATGTACCAACACTTAATTTTGAATAGACTAACTTATGGACCATAGTAATTGAATTGAAAATTCAATTAGGGCCCAAGAACAAAGGTTGATCCAACTCATCTTTAACTTTAAACCTAACCCAACTATCTAACAACTCAACCCTTTACACTAATAAACTAACCTACACTTAATAATAAAAAATAAAAAATATATATAAATAATATATGGGGCGGCCATAAGGGGGTGGAAGAGGATGTGAGGTATCCTCATAAGCCTTCATTACCCATTACGCATGTCCCTACCTTCCCATGCACCCCACACCTCTCCAAGCCCTAAAATTACCATATAAATACACACACTTAACATTAGCCACCTTTACACTCCACACAACAAAAAAAATCTGCACATCCTAGATAGGGGGAGAGGCCGAGAGGTAGAGAAAAAAAAAGGTGAAGAGGAGAAAAGAAGAGAAAAGAGAAGGAAGAAGAAGAAAGGTTCAAGCATAACAAGGTAAAGTCCACTTCCAATGTTAACTTCTATAACATATACCTAAGTTATCTTACATATGTACTAACTTAAAGCTTATCATAAAATAAACACTCATGGTATGATGATGTGTTGGCCGGAATTAGGAGAGGCAAGGAGGAGATCGATTCGACTAACCGAAAGACTTAGATTCCTTCACAATATCAAGAAACAAAGTGGGTGTAAAAATTATTTTCAAATTTATATGTGAAATGATTTCAAATGAAGATGCATGTTCTTTTATGTGGTTTATATATTCTGCACTTTATATGTTATAAGCATGCATGATGTTTTATAACTTGTTTGTGTTGAGAAATTAACAAATATTTATTATTAAAATGATATGACTAAATTTCTTACAAAATGATCAAAAAGGATCATGCATGATATTTTGAATATTCTAGAAATTTTGACCTTGAAGTGATTTATGTGTAATATATGATTATGCATGTGATGTTGGATGTCTAAATTGTGGCCTAACAAAAGTTGAATTGGCATAACGAGTATAAAACGTAATTATGTAAAATTAAAGAAAATTATGGACATTCTTGATATAAGTGTGTAACTTAACTTGGGGACAGAACATATAACTCAATTATATGATAAATAATCTACCTTCAAAATTTTACTTCGCCGGAAATCAGAGCTGGAAAGTGGAATCTGATCGACACAACTCATGCAAAGGTGGGTTGAGACATCCGATTTCTGGTTCGGCCGACTGGACAAGGTGATAGGTTTGATTTTGTAAATTTCAGTTTGGCTTTGTTGGCCGAGGAACGGCACAATGGTTTAAGGAAGGAATTTCTCCTGGTTTTGCTTATGGGTGAAGGATTTGAGTTGTTGGAAGATCTGGGATTGGGTTTAGAAACAGGTTTTGATGTTTAACGGTGGTTCTTCAGACTCAAACGGTGGGATTGATACCAGGAAATATTGATTAATATTTACACAACAGATTTAAACTATGAGATTATGAGTTTGACATTTTAAGTAAATTCGGCGCAAAGTTGAAAATTCTGAAATTTTGGTCAGAAATTGAAAATTCTGACAATCCACTCAACTCTGAAATTCCAAGTTAAATATGAACTCTCTCGTAAGTTTTAGTCACCATCCGTGTCGAAATCCAAACCCTATAGTCATAAAAATCAATTTTGTCAAATTTCGGGGTATAACCGTAATTTCGGAAATATCAGTTCCGAAACTGAAAATTTGAAAACTCTCCTAATTATGGGAACAGATAATCATACTTTATGCCCCAATGAAATCCCATGACCGTTCGAACTCGGTTCGGAACAATCATATATAATATTTTCAAAAACTCCAAAATTAAATTTGGGGAAAGATTCTCCTCCATGAAAATATTTAACCCAAACAATATGCCTTCAATCAAGTCCATAATCTCATAAATGCTAGTGCCACAAATAATCTCCAATCCCATCGTATAATCAAATTATATTAAGGGTTACTACTAATTGACTATGTAACCATAATTGTACGTTAGTGTATACACCGTGATGCAGTTAACTGATAATTGAGACTGTCCGGGAACTAAGTGCTATACAAGCAAAGTGCCACGGATGGGACCACCCTCAAACTCGATCGGGACAAAGTGTAATACCTGTACTTTTTATTGACTGTTTGACCTTGCCGTTCTTCCTCTTTTGTCGCTCTGTAAACATTTTGAGATGTTGTCGATGTTGATCTTGGAGTTCCTATCATTTGGAATTTACTCCTTCTTGTTCGGATCGTTGCTGCTTTGGATCTTTGTTGCGATGCTATCACCTGTGTGTGAGGCGTAGCGCACGCTACGTTCCCTTTATAGCGCATGCTATTTAAGTACTCGTAGCGCACGCTAACTGTCAGCATTAGCGCACGCTACTAGTGTATTTGAGGCAGACAGTCCAGTAGGTACTGGACTGAAATGGAGAATTTGTAGCGCACGCTATGTATAGAAGATACCGTGCACTAGCTGTATTAGTAGCACATGATAAGCAATAGTAGTAGCGCACGCTAAGGCTCGAGCAGGGTAGAGGACAGTAGGTTGTCAACTCCAATTTATAGGCACAAACTCCTAGGTAGCGCACGCTAACTATCGACTAGCGCACGCTAAAGGAAGGTGTTAACGCACGCTACAGTACACGTAGCGCATGCTAACGATGCTGGCAAAAGCCACTGGACACCGGGTGACCCCGTTAGCGCACGCTAATATTGAGGTGTAGCGTGCGCTAGACAAAATGCAGTATATAAGAGCGGGTCAACCCCTGCTCTTCGTCATTTCATTCTTTTCACTCATTTTACGACGGGAAAGCTAGAGGAGACGAATTGGAGGCGATTTGGGGGGCGATTTTCATCAACTATCATCATCTTTGGTTTAATAACAAAGATTACACAACATCTAATCCATTTCTATCTTCCAAATCGAGGTAAATTCCTTAGAACCCTAGTTTTGGGAAATTTTGGGGATTTTCTTAGATTCGTCGGATTTATCCATTTTGGAGCTTGATATCTTTGAGAATATGATGCATCTACCCAGTACCCATGTTTCCCCTATGATTATATGGATTGTTTTGTACCTTGTTCGGACTTGAGAGGGTTTGGGTGATTCTCAAACCTCTAGATGATTATCCTTGTAGTTTCATGAATCGTAGGCGGGTTGCGGGAGTTTCTTCATGTGATTTGAGTATGGATTGATTATCGTATTCCTTACGAATTGTTTAGGTGCCGGAAGTGCGTTCTTGGACCTACTGAACTTATACTCTTTTCCTTCCGAATTCACGATGTCTCAAAGGCAAGTATATGTTTATGATTGTACATTCTCGACTTTGAAAGTGAGGTATATGAATTGTATGATTGTATATATTCACTCTGGGACGGACCGACGGGTCCTCAGAGTGTTCCATGGCCTTTGTTCGGTTCCATGAATAGTTTGGGTTAGCCACTCTGGGAGGGTCCAACGGGGCCTCAGAGGGTTCTGTTGCCTCTGGTGCGGTTCCATGGTTAATCATGTATGTATTGTAATGAGATTTAGTTATTCCGGAATACTAGTCTTGAAATGATGAATTGACGGTTACTTTTACTTTATTGTTGAGGAGTATAGTGTTTTATATTCAATATACTTGCACTAGCTATTCGATGTCTAACCCCTTTATGGGGGAAATACCTTTCCTGTATTTCAGGATCCAGGAGAGCGGATAGGCATGTACCGGGTCGGCATGAAGATAATGGGCAAGTGTAATGCTGTGTCTTGTCTTTGGTTTTGTTTTGTATTTCCTCCATTCAGCATTGCTGTACTTGAATGGTTCTTGAATACTCGAGTACTATTTTCAGTTTCCTTGATGTTCCGGCCTGTGTTGCCGTGTTATTGAATTGAGATGTGTTGTATTTGGATGTATGTTGGATATGGTTTGAATACCATTTTTATTGTCCTTCATTTCATTGTGTTGGACCTCCTCGGTCAGAGTTCATGTGTTTCACGTGTAAATCGCCTTGTGGGTCCCTTGGCGGGGCTCACGGCGCTGTAAGATACCCTGAATAACTTGGGGGTGTTACAGAATATGGTATCGGAGCTTAGGTTTATGGATACCTAGGCTGTCGGTCTTTTGGGTCGATTGAGTCATCGTTTGTCTACAATATCACTACTTTGCCATCATGATAGTGCGACCGGTACTTGTAAGACCTCTTACTCTCATAGTGTTTCCTTAATCGCTTTGCTTTTGATTGGTATTTTGGGAGTCGGTCACTTCGATGACATGCGATTTGAATTGTACTTATGTGCTTTGTGTATCCTTCAGAATGTCTGCTGATAGGAGACAGAGGCGAGGCCGTGGTCATGGACGCGGACGAGGACGTGGCACGGCCACTTCCCCCAATTCCGTTGCGGGGTCGACCACCCCTAGTTTATCTAACTCAGTGCATCCTGATACCGTGGGTCAACATGACCAATCAACCGGCTAACGAAATAGCACAGATATTGGAGTTACGAATGTCCTTCAACAATTGGCAAACCAGATCCTGGCCCAAGCCATTCAGCTGAACAATCCAAACCCGACATCGGATGCCTTACTTCAGAACGTGATCCGTATGCACCCTCCGTAATTCAGCGGTGCTACAGACCCGATGGGTTGGGAGGATTGGTTAGTGGAGTTAGAGAAAGTGTTTGAAGCGGTTGATTGTCCGGAAGTGAGGAAGGTACCGATTGCTCAGTACTTCCTTACCAAGGAAGCCGCAACTTGGTGGAAAATTATCAAGCCACAGCATCATGCTGCTTCATGGGGAGAATTTAAAGAGCTACTAGAGGCCATGTTCTATCCTTGGCCAGTACAAGAAGGCAAAATCCGAACCTTTTTCGAGGCTAAGCCGCAGAACATTCCAGTCTTGCAGGCGATAGTGGAGTACAACCAACATTTGATCCACGTGAAGAATCACGTGCGGGATGAGCGTGACAAGATCATTTACTTTGATATGCGGATGAATATGGATTTACGGCATTATATGGCCGGGTTTGCTTGTACTACCTTGAAGGATTAGCAAGACAGGGCTTTGGCCTATGACATGTTGAGTCCCCACAATGATACCACGGAATAATCGAAGAAGCAAAAGACCGCTAGTAACTTTTCTGCTATAAATGTTGCAACTTCCAGAAAACCCAGATGGCTAACCGTTCTGTCGGGCAGTCGTCACATTCTTTTAGAGGGAGGAAGAGTTTTGGTTCTGCTCCGGGCACCTCAACTTGCCCGGTAACCTGTTTTAATTGTGGTCATCCAGGCCACATCAATGTGGAGTGCAACTTTCCACCTCTGAAGTTCCATACTTGTGGACAGATGGGGCATAAAGTAGCTTATTGCCCCGAACAATATCAGACCTTAGGCACTCAGGCTTCGGCCCCAGCGCCTACAGATCAGAGTATGAATCAGCACCAACCAGTCGGACAGTCACGGCAGGGGCCGGGGACGGCGTCAGAATGCTAGAGGGGGAGATTCTAGCATCGGTTCGGTATACCCACGAGTCTATGAGATGCGTCAAGCAGACCAACCCGACGTGGCGGTGGCCTCAGGTATCATTCATATCCTATCTCATCCAGTTCATGTACTTTTTAATTCGGGTGCTACACATTCTTTCATCTCCTTGGAGTATGTACGCCGTTTGAATATAACTTGTATGACTGCTTGCGATCCATTCATTGTGAAACTACCTAGCGTGGATAGAATCATGGGGAATCGGGAGATTAGAGTTTTTCCGATGAATATAGCTGGTATGGATTGGTTGTCGAACTTGATTGTAGTTGATATGGAGGGCGAGGATGTGATCCTCGGCGAGGATTGGCTTGATAGTCACCAAGTGATTATGAACTACCGCACTAAGGTTATCACTATGATGACGGAAGACGGTTCTGAGTACTCGTTTATGGGATGCAAATCGGGCCAACCTACGTTTCTTATCAGCGCCATGAAGGCCGTAAAACTTTTGAATAAAGGTTGCACGGGCTATTGGTGTTATGCTTTGAAGACGGAAGGGAACGGAGTCGATTTCTCTTCGATTCCAATTGTTAATAAATATCCCGACGTCTTTCCGGACGACCTCTCGGGATTACTACCTGGCCGAGAGACTTAGATCCTTATGCGGCTTCGATTTCTAAGGCGCCATATCGGGTGGCACCTTCCGAGATGCAAGAATTAAAGAATCATCTGGGAGAACTATTAGAGAAAGGGTACATCAGACCGAGCCCTTCGCCTTGGGGCGCGTCTGTTCTTTTTGTGAGGAAGAAGGATGGTTCACTACATTTATGCATTAATTACCGTGAACTAAACAAGATGACCATCAAGAATAAGTATCCTTTGCCTCGTATAGACGATTTATTTGATCAGTTTCATGGAGCCGCAGTATTCTCAAAAATTTATTTGAGATCAGGATACTATCAGCTCCGGGTGAAAGAGTCCGACGTTCCGAAGAATGCATTTCAGATGAGTTACGGACATTATAAAATTTGTGGTCATGCCTTTTGGATTGACTAATGCACCGGCAGTATTCATGCAACTAATGAACAAGATATTCATCGAGTATCTTGACAGATGTGTGGTCGTCTTTATTGACGACATCTTGATTTATTCTCGGGATGAGGAGGAGCATGCACGGCACTTGCATTTGATACTAGAAGTTTTGAGAGCCGAACACCTTTACGCGAAATTCTCGAAATGTGAGTTCTGGTTGAAAGAAGTTATGTTTCTCGGCCATGCGATTTCGGCTGAAGGGGTACGTGTGGAACCGCAGAAGATTGAGGCAGTGCTAGATTGGGCACCGCCTAAAAATGTTAAAGAAGTTCGTAGCTTTTTGGGTCTTGGTGGGTATTACTGTCGGTTCGTCGAGGGGTTCTCAAAATTCGCCCGGCCGCTTGCAATTACTCCAGAAGACAGAAAAGTTTGTCTAGACTGCCGAGAGACAACGGATCTTTGATGAGCTGAAGAGACATTTGACCTAAGCGCCGATTTTAGTTTTACCGCAGGGTAGTGAAGGATTTGCAGTTTATAGCGATGCTTCGGGACAAGGGCTTAGATGTGTGCTTATGCAGAATGATAAGACGATAGGTTTTGCGTCAAGACAGTTGAAGCCGTATGAGATGAACTATCCTACTCGTGATTTGGAGTTGGCCGCAATTGTCTTCGCACTTAAGATTTGGCGGCATTATTTGTATGGCTCTCTGTGTCTGATCTATTCCGACCACAAGAGTTTGAAGTATATCTTTAGTAATAAGGAGCTGAATATGAGGCAGATACTTTGGTTGGAATTGATCAAGGACTATGATTTGGAAATTCTTTACCATCCGAGAAAGGTCAATGTCGTCGCGGACGCTTTGAGCCGCAAATCGGCATCGCTTCAGATGCTTGAGGTTCTTACATCTTAGACGTAGATTCGTCAGGATTTGATCGAGCAAGGAATAGAAGTTTGGCTTCAAAGAGTGCAAGGTCAGTTGTGCACTCTCGAAATTACTTCGTCCTTGGTTGACGACATCAAAGGGAAACATTGGAGTGACCCGATGATCTCTTAACTGAAGGAAGATGTAATTAAAGGAAAAGCCCCTGGTTTTATGGTCCATGAGGATAATATTCTGAGATTTCAGGACAGGCTTTGTGTTCCGAATGATCTAGAGTTGAGGCAGAGAATTCTCCGAGAAGCCCATGCTACGCCTTACTCTATCCACCCCAGAACGAGTAAGATGTACAAGGACTTGAAGCGAAATTTTTGGTGGAATAATATGAAGAAATATGTCATAGAGTTTGTACTACGGTGCTTGACGTGTCAACAAGTCAAGATTGAACATCAACGACCGGCGGGGTTGTTGAAGCCACTTCCCATTCCCGAGTGGAAGTGGGAGGATATCTCTATAGATTTTATCACTGGGATGCCGAGAACTAGAGTTGGAATGAATATGATTTGGGTAATCGTCGACCGGTTGACCAAGTATGCACACTTCCTGGGTATTAAGGATATTTGGGGGCTGGAGAGATTGGCTCGAACTTTCATAGCTGAGATCGTGAGATTGCATGGTGCCCCTAAGACCATTATTTCCAATCGAGATGGTCATTTCGTATCGCATTTTTGGCAGGCCGTTCATCAGGATTTGGGCACCGAGTTGAGATTGAGCACGTCTTTTCACCCTCAGTCAGATGGGCAGACGGAGCGGACGATTATATGTTGCGGGCCTATGCCCTAGACTGGAGTAACGATTGGGAACTTCATTTGCCTTTGATCGAGTTTGCCTACAATAATAGTTGGCATGCGTCGATAAAGATGGCACCTTTCGAGGCACTCTATGGTAGGCAGTGTAGATCACCGTTATGTTGGGACGAGGCTTCGGATCTAGTCGGAATGGAACCGGATATGTTGTTGGAGACTAAGGAGAAGATTTCTATTATTCGGGACCGGTTGTTGACCGCCTAGATCCATCAGAAATCTTACGCTAATACTCATTGTCGACCTTTGGAATTGGAGGTGGGAGACCATGTTCTACTCAAGGTATTGCCGACCAGAGGAGTTTTCCGCTTCGGGAAAAGGGGAAAACTTAGTCCGCGGTATATCGGACCGTTTGAAATTTTGGACAGGGTTGGAGATTTAGCTTATCGCTTGGCGTTGCCTCCAATTTTGAGTCATGTCCATAGCGTTTTTCATGTGTCCCATTTGAGAAAGTACATGCCGGACCCTAGTCATGTTATCGAGACATGGAGTCGAGGAGGCGACTTGGCCGAGGATGTTACTTTTCCGGAGAGGCCGGTGAAGATCCTTGAATGTTGTGAGAAGCAACTTGGGCACAAAGCCATCCCGTTGGTTAAAGTGAAATGGTCGAGACATGGAGTCGAGGAGGCGACTTGGGAGACGGAAGAGAAGATGCGATCGGATTACCCAGAACTTTTTATTTCTTAAGTTTCGGGATGAAAGTTCTTTTTAGAGGGGGAGAATGTAATACCCGTACTTGTTATTGACTGTTTGACCATTCCGTTCTTCCACTTTTGTCGCTCTGTAAACACTTTGAGATGTTGTCGATGTTGATGTTGGAGTTCATATCATTTGGAATTTACTCCTTCTTGTTCGGATCGTTGCTGTTTTGGATCTTTGTTGCGATGCTATCACCTGTGTGTGAGGCATAGAGCACGCTACGTTCCCTTTATAGCGCATGCTATTTAAGTACTCATAGCGCACGCTAACTATCAGCATTAGCGCACGCTACTAGTGTATTTGAGGCAGACAGTCCAGTAGGTACTGGACTGGAATGGAGAATTCGTAGCGCACGCTACGTATAAAAGACAGCGCGCGCTAGATGTATTAGTTCTGCACGTTAAGCAATCGTAGTAGCACACGCTATGGCTCGAGCAGGGCAGAGGAAAGTATGTTCTGGACTCCAATTTCTGGGCACCAACTCCCAGGTAGCGCACGCTAACTATCGACTAGCGCATGCTAAAGGAAGGCGTTAGCGCATGCTACAGTACACGTAGGGCATGCTAACGATGGTGGCGGAATCCACTGGAGTACCGGGTAACCCCGTTAGTGCATGCTAATATTGAGGTGTAGCATGCGCTAGACAAAACGCAGTATATAAGAGCGGGTCAATCCCTGCTCTTCGTCATTTCATTATTTCACTCATTTCCGACGGGAAAGCTAAAGGAGACGAATTAGAGGTGATTTTCATCAACTATCATCATATTTGGTTTAATAACAAAGATTACGCAACATCTAATCCATTTCTATCTTCCAAATCGAGGTAAATTCCTTAGAACCCTAGTTTTGGGAAATTTTGGGGATTTTCTTAGATTCGTCCGATTTATCCATTTTGGAGCTTGAGATATGTGAGAATGTGATGCATCTACCCCGTACCCATGTTTCCCGTACGATTATATGGATTTTTTTGTACCTTGTCAGACTTGAGAGGGTTTGGGTGATTCTCAAACCTCTAGATGATTATCTTTGTAGTTTCGTAAATCGTAGTTGGGTTGCGGGAGTTTCTTCATGTGATTTGAGTATGGATTGATTATCGTATTCCTTACGAATTGTTTAGGTGCCGGAAGTGCATTCTTGGACCTACCGAACTTATACTCTTTTCCTTCTGAATTCACGATGTCTCAAAGGCAAGTATATATTTATGATTGTACGTTCTCGACTTTGAAAGTGAGGTATATGAATTGTATGATTGTATATATTCACTCTGGGACGAACCGACGAGTCCTCAGAGCATTCTGTGGCCTTTGGTGCGGTTCCATGAATAGTTTAGGTTAGCCACTCAGGGAGGGTCCGACGGGGCCTTAGAGGGTTCTGTTGCGTCTGGTGCGGTTCCATGGTTACTCATGTATGTATTGTATTGAGATTTAGTTATTCTGGAATACTAGTCTTGAAATGATGAATTGACGGTTACTTTTACTTTATTGTTGAGGAGTATTGTGTTTCATATTCGATATACTTGCACTAGCTATTTGACGGCTAACCACTTTATGGGGGAAATACCTTTCATGTATTTCGGGATCCAGGAGAGCGGATAGGCATGTACCGGGTCGGCATGAAGATGATGGGCAAGTGTGATGCTGTGTCTTGTCTTTGGTTATGTTTTGTATTTTTGCCATTCAGCATTGCTGTACTTGAATGGTTCTTGAATACTCGAGCACTATTTTCAGTTTCCTTGATGTTCCGGCCTATGTTGCCGTGTTATTGAATTGAGATGTGTTGTATTTGCATGTATGTTGGATATGGTTTGAATACCATTTTTATTGTCCTTCATTTCATTGTGTTGGACCTCCTCGGTCAGAGTTCATGTGTTTTGCGTGTAAATTGTAATACCCGTACTTTTATTGACTGTTTGACTCTGTCATCCTCCTTATTTTTGTCGCTCTGTAAATGCTTGGAGACGTGGTTGATATTGCTATTGAGTTTCGTATCTCGTTTGGTTCTTGATCATGTCGTTTAGACCTTGCGGGAATGTTATGTGCTAGAGAATTAGCGTACGCTAGGCCTAGACTAACGCACGCTAATTCTGCTTGATTAGCGCACGCTAGCTCTGAGCCGTAGCGCACGCTAACTATCAGCATTAGCGCACGCTAGCTCTGAGCCGTAACGCACGCTAGGAGTTTGTTAGCGCGTGCTATCCATGTATAGTAGCGCACGCTAACATCCGTCCGTAGCGCACGCTACCGGTCTGGTCAGCAGAGGCAGTGAAGTTGACAGGTTTTCTGGACTATCGGATAGCGTACGCTAGGCTTCGACTAGCGCACGCTAAAGCTATAGCATAACGCACGCTAAGCATTGGCAGTAGCGCACGTTAAGTATTGAGCTGGGCAGAGTCAGTAAGTTCTGGACTCCAGTACTGGATGCCATATTTTGGGCTAGCGCACGCTAGGGGCAAATGATTAGCGCACGCTAACGAGACCGACAGAAGCCACTGGACTATCCGGTGACTTCGCTAGCGCACGCTAATGAAGAAGGCGTAGCGTGCGCTAGACTGGACATACATAAATATGGCAGTTGACTTTATTTTCGTCATTTCTCACCTTCTTCACTCCTTTTCGACGGGAATCACTCGGGAGAGGCGATCTTAGGCGTTTGGAAGCGATCTTCCTTCTAACAACAATATATTTGCTTGGAGAACAAGGATTTCTCAACATCTAATTCCTCCTAACGTCCGAATCAAAGTAAAAATCCTTAGAACCCTACCTTTTGGGAATTTTGGGGTTTTTCGTAGATTTGTCCGATTTACCCGTGTTGAAGCTTGAGAACCTTGAGATTATGATGTATCTATACCGTGTGTATACTTTTCCTACGATTTTATGGTTTATATTGTGCCGTTTTCGGACTTGTGAGATTTAGGACGATTTTCCAACCTTTAGTTGATTATCCGTATATCTTTATGAATCGTAGACGGGTTTGGGGAGTTCCTTCGTGTAGTTTGAATATGGATGATTGATTATCATACTCCTTGCGAATCATTTAGGTGCCGGAGCGCGTTCTTGGACCTACCGAACTCATACCCTTCCTCCGTTCAATTTTCTCGATGTCTCAAAGGCAAGTATACATTTATGATTGTGCGTTCTCGACTTTGAAAGTAAGAGGAATTGATGGTATGATATGAACGAACCGTTTTACGGCATTCATAGATATATTGATGGCATATTATGAACGAACCGTTTTACGGCATTCATATATGTATTATTGGCATGTAACGAGCGAACCGTTTTGACGGCATTCCTACATGTAACGGCGTATGATCCGAGCGAACCGTTTCTCGGCATTCACGTCGTCATGAGATTTTAGTCATTCCGGAATACTAGTCTTAAATTGATGAATTGACGGATTAATTTACTTTATTGTCGAGGAGTATTGTGTTTCATACTTGATATACTTGCACTAGCTATTCGACGGCTAACCCCTTTATGGGGGAAATACGTTTCATGTATTTCAGGTTCCAGGAGATCGGACAGCGTGTGCAGGTCGGCATGAAGATGGTGGGCAAGTGTGATACTGTGTTGGTCTTCCAGTTATGTTTTGAGTTTTCCATTCAGTGTTGTTGTACTGGATTGATTATTGAATACTCGAGTATTGTTTTCCTCTTTCCTTGAAGTTCCGGCCTGTGTTTGCCGAAGTATTGATTTGTGATGTAACGTCTGTGAATACATTGGTTATGTTTTTGGATACCTTTGTATCGTCTTTCTCCCCATTATATGTAGACCTTCTCGGTCAAGTTTTATAGTTCCGCGTATGTTTAGCCTTGTGTGTCCCACGGCGGGGCTCACGGCAGTAATATACCCCGAATAACTTGGGGGTGTTACGAATATGGTATCGAGCTTAGGTCTATGGATACCTAGGTGTCGGTCTTTTGGGTCGAATGAGTCGTCAATTTTCCACAGATCACTACTCGCCATCATCACAGTGCGACCGGTACTTGTAAGACCTCTTACTCTTCTGATGTTTCCTTATTCATTATGCTTCATCTATGGATGTTCTTGCGAATCGATCACCTTAATGACGTGTGTTTGAATTGTGCTTACGTACCTTGTGTGTTCTTCAAGATGTCACCGGTAGGGGCCGTGGCCGTGGTCGTGGCCGTGGACGAGGAAGAGGTCGTGGCGCGGCCGTTTCCATCGATTGATTGCGGGTCGACCAACCCCGGTTTGTCGAACTCGGTGCATCCCGATACCGAGAGTCGGCCACGACCGATCAGCGGTCAAGGGAACAACGCGGACGTTGGAGTGGCGAATGCACTTCAACAATTGGCTACTCAAATGACTATTTTGGCCCAAACTGTTCAGATGAATAACCCGAACCCAAACACGGATGCCTTGCTCCAGAATGTAATCCGTATGCACCCTCCACAGTTTGGCGGTGCCACAGACCCATTGGGCTGGGAAGACTGGCTAGCGGAATTAGAGAAGATTTTCGAAGCGGTTGATTGCCCCGAGGTGAGGAAAGTACCAATTGCTCAGTATTTCCTCACTAAGGAGGCCGCTACTTGGTGGAAGGTCATCAAGCCACAAGATCGTATTTCCTCGTGGGACGAGTTTAAGGAGCTCTTGGAGGCCGAATTTTGTCCTTGGCCGGTACGAGAGAGCCGAATCCGAGCCTTCTTCGAGGCTAAACCACAAGATATTCCTGTTTCGCAGGCGATCATGGAGTATAACCAACAATTGATCCATGTGAAGGATCAAGTGCGTAACGAGCGTGATAAGATCCGTTATTTTGATATGCGGATGAATTTGGATTTACGGCGGTACATGGCCGGATTTGCTTGTACCACACTAAAAGAGTATCAAGACAGAGCTTTGGCCCATGATATGTTGAGCCCCGACAACGATATCGTTGAAGAACCGAAGAAACAGAAAGTTGCAGGAAATTTTTTTGGATCTAAAGGTGGCAACTTTCAGAAGTCTCAGACGACTAACCGTTTCGCCGGACAGTCGTCGCGTTCTAATAAAGGGAAGAGGGGTTACCGTTCCACTCCAGGTACCTCAAATCGCACGGTGACTTGCTATAAGCGGCCGCCTGTGCCACTTGAATTCGGAATGCTACTTTCCACCATTAAAGTGTCACACGTGTGGGACAGATGGGGCATAGAGCGGTTTATTGCTTGAGCCGAACCGGACTTTGGACACTCGGGCTTACGCAACACCACTTGATCAAGGTATTAATCGGCGGCAATCTTTTGGTCAACCTCGCGGGAATTTCGGCGGGGGCCGGGACGGGTCGAGAATCTTTGGAGGAAACTCTAGCGTCGGTTCGGTACAACCACGGGTTTATGAGATGCGCCGAGCGCAGACCCGACGTGGCGGTGGCTTCAGTACCATTCATATTCTATCTCATCCATCAGTGTACTTTTTGATTCGGGTGCTACACATTCTTTTATTTCTTTGGAGTGTGTACGCCGTTTGAATATAACTTGTGTGACTACTTGTGATCCCTTCATCGTGAGACTGCCTAGCGGGGATAGAATTGTGGGGAACCGGGAGATTAGAGATTTTCCGGTGATTATATCCGGTATGGAATGGTTATCGAACCTGATTGTAGTTGATATGGAAGGCGAGGATGTAATCCTCGGTGAGGATTGGCTTGATAGTCATCAAGCGATTATGAATTACCGTACCAAGGTTGTCACCATGATGACTGAAGACGGTCGAGTACTCATTTTTGGGGCGTAAGTCGGGACTACCCAAGTTACTTATCAGTGCCATGAAGGCCGTAAAACTTTTGAATAAAGGTTGTGCGGGCTATTGGTGTTATGCCTTGAAAATGGAAGGAAACGAAGTCGATTTCTCTTCGATTCCGGTTGTTAATGAGTATCCTGATGTTTTCCCGGATGACCTCCCGGGATTACCGCCAGATCGAGAAATAGAGTTTACCGTGGACCTAGAGCCAGATGCGGCTCCGATTTCTAAAGCACCTTACCGGATGGCACCTTCCGAAATGCAAGAATTGAAGAATCAGTTGGGAGAACTTCTGGAAAAAGGGTATATCAGACCGAGCGCTTCGCCTTGGGGCGCGCCTGTTCTTTTTTTGAGGAAGAAGGATGGTTCACTACGTTTGTGCATTGACTACCGTGAGCTGAACAAAGTAACCATCAAGAACAAGTATCCTTTGCCACGTATAGACGATTTATTTGATCAATTGCAAGGGGCTGCAGTTTTCTCGAAAATTGATTTAAGATCCGGGTATTACCAACTCAGGGTGAAGGAGTCAGACGTTCCGAAGACGGCATTTCGGACGAGATATGGGCATTATGAATTTGTAGTTATGCCTTTCGGGTTGACTAATGCACCAGCAGTTTTCATGCAATTAATGAATAAGATATTCATCGAGTACCTCGACAAATGTGTAGTCATCTTTATTGACGACATCTTGATCTACTCTCGAGATAAGGAGGAACATGCCCGACACCTGCGTTTGATATTAGACATTTTGAGAACCGAGCACCTCTATGCAAAATTCTCGAAATGTGAATTTTGGTTGGAAGAAGTTATGTTTCTCGGCCATGTGATTTCGGCCGAAGGGGTTCGTGTAGACCCGCAGAAGATCGAGGCAGTGCTAGATTGGGCACCGCCTAAAAATGTTAAGGAGGTTCGTAGCTTTTTGGGCCTTGCTGGGTATTACCGTCGGTTTGTCGAGGGGTTCTCGAAACTCGCTCGACCGCTTACGAAATTACTCCAGAAGACCGAAAAGTTTGTTTGGACGGATGAGAGGCAGTGAGCTTGATGAACTAAAGAGACGATTGACTTCAGCCGATTCTAACTTTACCACATGGTAGCGAAGGCTTTGCGGTTTACGGTGGCGCTTGGTCAAGGCACAGGTTGTGTCCTTATGCGGCATGACAAGACAATAGCTTTGCGTCCACGACAATTAAAGCCTTACGAAATGAATTATCCTACTCACGATTTGGAATTAGCCGCAATTGTCTTCGCACTCAAGATTTGGCGACATTATTTGTATGGTTCTTCGTGCGGATTTATACCGATCACAAGAGTCTCAAATATATTTTCATCGAAGGAGCCGAATATGAGACAGAGGCGTTGGTTAGAGTTGATAAAGGATTATGATTTGGAAATTCTTTACCACCGGAAAAGCTAATGTCGTTGCGGATGCTTTGAGCCGCAAATCGGCATCTCTTCAAATGCTCGAGGTTCTTACACCTCGGCCAAAAATCCGTCAGACTTAATTGAACAAGGGATAGAAGTTTGGCTTCAACGAGTGCGGGGCAATCTGTGTACTCTCGAAATTACTTCGTCTTTAGTTGATGACATCAAAGGGAAGCAGTGGAGTGACCCGATGATTTCTCAACTAAAGGAAGATGTAATTAAAGGAAAAGCTCCTGGCTTTATGGTACACGAGGATAGTATTCTGAGATTTCAGGGCAGGCTTTGTGTTCCGAACGATTTAGAGTTGAGACAGAGAATTCTCCGAGAAGCGCATGCTACGCCTTACTCAATCCACCCCGGGACGAGTAAGATGTACAAAGATTTGAAACGAAATTTTTGGTGGAATAACATGAAGAAGGATGTTACGGAGTTTGTACTACGGTGCTTGACGTGCCAACAAGTCAAGATCGAACATCAATGACCAGCGGGGTTGTTGAAACCGCTTCCCATTCCCGAGTGGAAGTGGGAAGACATTTCTATGGATTTCATCACTGGCATGCCGAAAACTCGGGCCGGAATGAATATGATTTGGGTAGTTGTCGATCGGTTGACCAAGTCTGCACACTTTTTGGGTATTAAGGATACTTGGGGGCCGGATAGACTGGCTCGAACCTTTATTGCTGAGATCGTGAGGTTACATGGTGCCCCCAAAACCATTGTTTCTGATCGAGACGGCCGTTTCGTATCGCACTTTTGGCAGGCCGTTCATCAGGCTTTGGGTACTGAGTTGAGATTGAGCACTTCTTTTCATCCTCAGTCGGATGGTCAGACAGAGAGGACGATTCAAACGTTGGAAGATATGTTACGGGCTTGTGCCTTAGACTGGAGTAATGATTGGGAGCTTCACTTGCCGTTGATCGAGTTTGCTTACAATAATAGTTGGCATGCGTCGATCCAAATGGCACCCTTCGAGGCACTTTATGGTAGGCGATGTAGGTCGCCATTATGTTGGGACGAGGCTTCCGAACTAGTTGGGACGGAGCCGGATATGTTGATGGAGACTAAGGAAAAGATTACTATTATCCGGACCGATTATTGGGCGCCCAGTCGTCGAAATCTTATGCCGACACTCGTCGTCGACCCTTGGAGTTCGAAGTGGGGATCATGTCTTACTCGAGTGTCGCCGACCGTGGAGTTTTCGCTTCGGGAAAAGGGGAAACTTAGTCCGAGGTATATCGGACCTTTCGAGATTTTGGACGAGTTGGAGATTTAGCTTATCGCTTGGCGTTGCCTCCGGCTTTGAGTCACGTCCATAGTGTTTTTCATGTGTCTCGGTTGAGGAAATACGTACGGATCGAGCCACATCATCGACTACGATGAGATTGACATAGCCGAGGATATTACCTTTCCGAGAGAGACCGTGAAGATCCTTGAGCGTCGCGAGAAACAACTTCGGCATAAGACCATTCCCTTTGGTTAAAGTGCAATGGTCGAGACATGGAGTCGAGGAGGCAACTTGGGAGACGGAAGAGAAGATGCGGGTGGAATACCCCGAACTATTTATTTCTTAAGTTTGGGACGAAACTTCTTTTTAGAGGGGAGAATGTAATACCGTACTTTTATTATTGTTTGACTCTGTCATCCTCCTTATGTTTGTCGCTCTGTAAATGCTTGGAGACGTGGTTGATATTGCTATTGAGTTTCGTATCTCATTTGGTTCTTGATCATGTCGTTTAGACCTTGCGGGAATGTTATGTGCTAGAGAATTAGCGTACGCTAGGCCTAGACTAACGCACGCTAATTCTGCTTGATTAGCGTGTAATACCCGGTTGTGAATTCATTTATTATCATTCAGTAACTGTCACTCAGAATTTTTTTCACTCAGTAATAATCATTCATCATTCATATTCAGTCAACTATGTTCACCATTCGGCGTATTTTGGGATCATCACTGTTTGAGATCGAGCCGAAATTGTTGTCGTCATCATCATCATGTTTTTATTTGCAGTTTGAGAGGTAGCGCACGCTACACATTGTAGTTAGCGCGCGCTAATAAGGTGCATGTAACGCACGCAATGATTCAGTATTAGCGCACGCTAGCGCAAGTGAGGCAGACAGTCCAGAAGGTACTGGGCTGATTTGGGAAATTCGTAGCGCACGCTACGAGTGGTAAGTAGCGTACGCTAATTGTGTTGGCAACGCACGCTAAGTCACTTTAGTAGCGCACGCTAACGCGTGCAAGGCAGAGACGATGAGTTACGGATTTGATCGTTGGGTATCGGACATCGATTAGCGCACGCTAACAATATGGAATAGCGCACGCTATCGGTAAGGTGTTAGCGCACGCTACCAAGTCGTAGCGCACGCTAACGAGGCATTTGCACCTCACCGGATCGCCCGATGAAACCGCTAGCGCACGCTAAATATCAAGTCATAGCGTGCGCTAAGGCTGGGACAATATAAATAGGGCGATTCGGTCCAACCTTTGTCATTTCTTCATTTCTCAATCATTTCGGACGAGCTCGGGCGATTCGGAAAGGTCTTTTCGAGCTGCAATCATCTAGCATCATCTTCAAGCTCCTAAGTTGGATTAATCATCATCTAAATCAGTTTCATCACTCCAAATCAAGGTAATGATTCTTGGATCTAGAATTTCGGATCTTGGGTGTTTTGCTTCCGATCTCTTCGTGTTAAATCGATATTATGTTGGAATATATTAGATATGGATTATCTATCTTGGATACATGTATTTCTACGGATTCATTGGTGTAATTTTCGGGATTTGTGAATAATTGAGGAATTGTTCAAGAACCCTTACGGGTTGACTTTGGAATTTTGGGGGTTTTCGACTAAATGTTGTTGAAATATCGTTCTAAGTATTCCTATTGGATTATTGATAGTATTCATGAGTTTTTGTGGTTTTGAATCATTCATTGGGAGTTGGTTTCGGATGTAAATGAGTTTTGGTTGTAAACAATTGGAGATTGTTTACAACGCGTTTGTTTAAATGCCCAAATGAGTTTCGGGTATTGTTGAATCGATTTTTGAGTTGGTTGTGATCATGATTGATTCATGTATTAAGAGAATTGTTGGTTTTTGTGTTGTTTAAGGTTGTCCGAGCGGCCGTAATTTCACTAAGGGCGTTGATCGTGGAAGTACCTTCTCGCCTTCGGTATTGAGGCAAGTTTTATACTTGTCTTTGGTCAATGAGCTAATGTCATCATGTATGTGTATGAATGTGTTGTATCATTCCGAGACTTAGTCTCTTCATGAATTCATTGATATCAAGAGATCGTTCGATACGATACCTTTCGGCAATTTTGCCAAATGTTATTGTTGTTCGTTAACGGCCGATTCAAGGCATTGTGATACTCATTATTAATGTCATTGTCGATAGCCGGTTCGCGGTATCGATGTATCGATTGTTGTTATTATAGATGTCAATTCAAGATATCGTTGAGATCATTGTTATTCCTGTTCTGATTGTCATTAAAAGCATGCAGGCCGATTTAAGGCATTGGCTTACTCATTTCTCATCTTCGTCGTCGGTAACCGATTAAAGGTGCCGAGGCATCCTTCATATCATTGTTATCGAATTGCCGTTCTCAGGTAAATCGAAATGTTCAATCATTCACTAAATCATTTTTATCGATGGACCTTTCTAAGGCAATCGAAGTATTCACTCATTCATCGTATCATTGTTGTCGATTGACCGTTTTAGGCAATCGAGGTATTAAATCATCCGCTGCATCATTGTTGTCGGTTGGCCGTTCTAAGGCAATCGAGGTGTTAATTTGGGACTGTCAAGGACGGTGTCTATCCGTGTGTTACTATCATCGTGTTGGCCGACTCAAGGCAGCACACTATCATTCATTGTGATACGGCTTCGTGCCGTGGCTTCGGCCCTAATTGTGATACGGCTGGATGCCGTGGCTTCGGCCCTAATTGTGATACGGCTGGATGCCGTGGCTTCGGCCCTCATTGTGATACGGCTGGATGCCGTGGCTTCGGCCCTCATTGTGATACGGCTTCGTGCCGTGGCTTCGGCCCTCATTGTTACAGCTTCGGGCTGTTTTGACTTCAGGTGTTTGTAATATTTGTTAATTTCCGCGGAACGGCTTTCAAGCCTTTATTATGGTGCTGGTAATTTTATCGGGGCCTTCGGGCATTGTGATTCATAATTAATTCAGTTCTGGTTTGGTTCATGTCGTTTAATTCATTGTGGTATTCTGTGATTATAATTCGCCGTTGGGCATTTATGTTCTAACCTGTCGAACAGGTATTAATAGTATGCCGTGGGCATAGTATTTCACGAATGCTCGATTCTTACCTTGGTTTGTGAGCATCTCGTATTATTATCATCATTGTACCGTTTCATTCTGCCTTTGGATGCATATCATGTTATACATGTATTTGATGTTCATTATCTGGATGGTCGACCCGTGGCGGAACATGTTTTCATGTTTTAGGTGCTTGCGAGGAGAGAGTTGAGACACGGAGGCATGACGTTGGCAACGAGGCATTCGGCGATACTAGTCCGAGTTGTTCATTGTTGGTCGATCGGTTGGAGTGTACTCGGCATCGTCGATTGTTGTCATGTTGTATTACGACAGATGTTCGTGGAGGTTGTTGTATTTCATTTTGGCCATGTAGGCCACTTTTGTCGTTAAAATTCCTTATCGGAATATTGTCGGATATCATGGTAAGGACTATGATTTTCCCTTGTTGTGTTAATTAATGTATTTTTAGTCATGTTCGCTGGTGGATCTCTGGCGTGGGGTCCACGGCACCTTTGTAATAACTTGATAGGATTTGGGGTGTTACGAAATGGTATCGAGCTTTGGGTTGTGAAATACCCCGAGATGTGAGTTATGTGGTCCTACCGACGCGGTAGTAGTGGGATTGTCGAGTTATGACAATCTAGTCGATCGAGTTTTGTGAGTCGTGATATTAGTACGACTGCACGAGTCATTCATTCATCGAGTCGTCGTCAGTGAAGACTAGTATCGCGAGACCTCGAAGCTTCGTATGACCTGTGTAAGGACTCGATTCTCTTTATGTTCATACATTCATCATGTCATTAATTGTTCGTGCCTTGTTGAAACCTATATGTGATATTAGTGTTATGATTGATTTATGACTAATTGTTTTGGGACACGTGTGGCTTGTGTAAGCATTAAGGATCAACTCATTCATCGGTTAATAATCCTCAATCGTCATGCTGATCTTGTCGATTATGTTAATTCATTCATTACTCACCAATATCATTACTCACTCAATTCATCACTCGGATAATTCATTCATTACTCACCAATATCATTACTCACTCGATTCATCACTCGGATAATTCATTCATTACTCGATCAATATCATTACTCACTCAATTCATCACTCGGATAATTCATTCATTACTCACCAATATCATTACCCAGTTAATTCATCACTCGATTAACTCATTCATCACTCAGTTAATTCATTCATCATTCAGTCAATATCAATTACTCAGTTGTTTCGTTCATCACCCAATTAACCTCATCGTTCAGCTAATTCATTCATCATTCAATTAATCTCATCGTTTAGCTAATTCACTCGTCACTCAGTCAATCTCATTGCTCAGTTAATTCATTCCTCATTCAGTCAATCTCATTGTTCAGTTAATTCATTAATCATTCCGCCCATCTCACGGTTCAGTTGTTGATCTTGAGGATCTAATTTTCAACCTTGTTAACTTGTTCAAGGTAATCATTTCAGGAATTTCATCAGGCAATCATGTTACCTCATTTGATGTTTCATACGGTCTTATCATACTCTGACGTAATGTCGACGATCATTTCATTAAATCATTAATGCATTCATTGCGTTAGAGCGTGTATGCTCATTGTTGTCACTCTGTAACGTAATCGTAATACGATATTCATGCGGAATCTATAATCATGTGACTTTCCTACTTCAGTATGGATAGAGCTGTCAGAGGACGCAGGGGAAGAGGCCGCGGTGCGGGCCGGAAACCATTATCTCGTGTGCATGCCCACACGATCGAGAGGGATTTCATTAATTCATCAAACAATGAGGCTACTCATTCATCGAGATAATCATTCACTGTCAGGAGTCGTACCCGAGAGGCATCTCACTCGGAAGGTGTTCGGGTTGATCCATTCATATTTATGCAGGGCATGATGGCCCAGATGACTCAGATGACGCGGATAGTGGAGACCATGCAGACCTCGATGGGTTGTGGTCCACCGCAACAGGGATACCGGGTGCCATTTCATGGACAGACTCGAGGAGTGAATCAGATTGTTGGCGATATCTCTCGTCAGATGCCGCCTACTTTTGAGGGTTCGTCAGAACCAGCTGATATTGTTCATTGGCTCGAGCATTTTGATAAACTCTTCGACATGGTTCAGTGTCCGGAGGAGAGTAAAGTGGCAGTAGCGGCTTATTACTTGAGTAAGGGCGCTTATTCGTGGTGGCTTTCTGTGAAACCCATCGATCGTGATTGTATTTGGAGCGAGTTCAAGACTCTCATGTTAGAGAGGTATTATCCGGCTCCACTTCGTGAAGCTAAGTTGTCAGAGGTTTTGAACCCCGAACCCGATGGGGACGAGGGTGTTATTGTCATCGCTGAGAAGTTTCAGGACTACTTGATTTGCTTCGTCAATTATCCGTACTCGGGCGGATAAAATTAAGTATTTTAGCAAGAGGCTAAATCCATGATTGAGGATGCGATTGTTCAACCACAATTGTAATTCACTTAGTGAGTTCATCGGGAAGGCTCTTGGAGCAGAGCTTTTGATCAAGGAGCTTACTCGAAGCATCCTTGATTTCTTGAGTAAGAGGACTAGGATGCCGGCTCGTTCGAGAGGGACATCGGGCTCCGCCATCCAAGGGGTCGTTTTCTAGTCGTCTTCGTCTTTGGAACAACATCTTCCTCTCGGGCGACGAGTTCGACCGTTGTTTGCTTTAATCGTGATTCGGAGAGTCACGTTAGTACCGGTGCACGGTGCCGGCTATTGTTTGTTTTTACGTGTGGGAGGCGGGGACACCGCGGTAAATCTGCGGGGGTTCTAGCGCCGAGAAATCTCAAGAGAGCTCGAGGGCCTCGAGAGACTTCGTTACTCCAGCCCGTGCATCATCCAAGGGACCCTATCGGGCCTCGAGGGCGCAGGTAAGGACATTCATCACCGGTTTGAACAAGTTAATTCTTGTGCGTTAATAGTATAATCATTCATTTCAGTGTCGTTCATTCATTCATATAATTCATTCATCATATATATCAATCATATGGGGACTCATAATTATCGATTAATCATTCAATTCACGAGGAACGGCGGTTCCAATCACTTCAGGAACTATCACTCATGACATTAGTAATTCACCTTGGTGAGTCATTCTAAATCCGTGTCGGATTTGTAGTCATTTATCATTCATCATTCATTTTTGTCACTTTCATTCTCGTGACCTTCTGAGGTCTTAGTTAGTGGCGAGTTCATCGTCGGATATACCTTAAATCGTTGAGATAGAGGAAATCGAGGATATGGAAGGATATCGATGTTGGGTACATTTGAGATGTAACCTTGTTTTTGGATGACTGTGTTAATCTATCAGTAATAATGTATCGTGACTGTGGATCATTTATTGTTGATCTATCTTTTATGATTATATTTGAGAATCTTGAGATTTGGATCATTTGTTGGGAGTTCATACCTTCGGCGTTGTGCTCGAGATTTCGTGATAATTTGAGAGATCGTTCACTGTGTTTCGAGACATCAAGTCTTGGGGACTTGGGCTTGCGGTTGATTTGGTCCCGAGGACTATTTGGGCGTCATTGTTTTCAGATCGTGATGGATAGTTCATATCCCGAGTTGTTTACCTCAGTTTCGAGGACGAAACTCTTTTTAAGGGGGGGAGTATGTAATACCTGGTTGTGAATTCATTTATTATCATTCAAGAATCGTCACTCGAATTTTTTCACTCATTAATAATCATTCATCATTCATATTGATCGACTATGTTCACCATTCGGCGTATTTTGGGATCATCACTGTTTGAGATCGAGCGAAATTGTTGTCGTCATCATCATCATGTTTTTATTTGCGGTTTGAGAGGTAGCGCACGCTACACATTGTAGTTAGCGCGCGCTAATAAGGTGCATGTAACGCACGCAATGATTCAAGATAGCGCACGCTAGCGCAAGTGAGGCGACAGTCCCGAAGGTACGGGCTGATTTGGGAAATTCGTAGCGCACGCTACGAGTGGTAAGTAGCGTACGCTAATTGTGTTGGCAGCGCACGCTAAGTCACTTTAGTAGCGCACGCTAACGCGTGCAAGACAGAGGACGATGGGTTACGGATTTCGGCCGTTGGGTATCGACATCGGTTAGCGCACGCTAACAATATGGAATAGCGCACGCTATCGGTAAGGTGTTAGCGCACGCTACCAAGTCGTAGCGCACGCTAACGAGGCATTTCGAACCTCACTGGATCGCCCGATGAAACCGCTAGCGCACGCTAAATATCAAGTCATAGCGTGCGCTAAGCTGGGACAATATAAATAGGACAGTTCGGTCCAACCTTTGTCATTTCTTCATTTCTCAATCATTTCGGACGAGCTCGGGCGATTCGGAAAGGTCTTTTCGAGCTGCAATCATCTAGCATCATCTTCAAGCTCCTAAGTTGGATTAATCATCATCTAAATCAGTTTCATCACTCCAAATCAAGGTAATGATTCTTGGATCTAGAATTTCGGATCTTGGGTGTTTTGCTTCCGATCTCTTCGTGTTAAATCGATATTATGTTGGAATATATTAGATATGGATTATCTATCTTGGATACATGTATTTCTACGGATTCATTGGTGTAATTTTCGGGATTTGTGAATAATTGAGGAATTGTTCAAGAACCCTTACGGGTTGACTTTGGAATTTTGGGGGTTTTCGACTAAATGTTGTTGAAATATCGTTCTAAGTATTCCTATTGGATTATTGATAGTATTCATGAGTTTTTGTGGTTTTGAATCATTCATTGGGAGTTGGTTTCGGATGTAAATGAGTTTTGGTTGTAAACAATTGGAGATTGTTTACAACGCGTTTGTTTAAATGCCCAAATGAGTTTCGGGTATTGTTGAATCGATTTTTGAGTTGGTTGTGATCATGATTGATTCATGTATTAAGAGAATTGTTGGTTTTTGTGTTGTTTAAGGTTGTCCGAGCGACCGGTAATTTCACTAAGGACGTTGATCGTGGAAGTACCTTCTCGCCTTCGGTATTGAGGCAAGTTTTATACTTGTACTGGTCAATGAGCTAATGTCATCATGTATGTGTATGAATGTGTTGTATCATTCCGAGACTTAGTCTCTTCATGAATTCATTGATATCAAGAGATCGTTCGATACGATACCTTTCGGCAATTTTGCCAAATGTTATTGTTGTTCGTTAACGGCCGATTCAAGGCATTGTGATACTCATTATTAATGTCATTGTCGATAGCCGGTTCGCGGTATCGATGTATCGATTGTTGTTATTATAGATGTCAATTCAAGATATCGTTGAGATCATTGTTATTCCTGTTCGGATTGTCATTAAAACTGTACAGGCCGATTTAAGGCATTGGCTTACTCATTTCTCATCTTCGTCGTCAGAATCGATTAAAGGTGCCGAGGCATCCTTCATATCATTGTTATCGAATTGCCGTTCTCAGGTAAATCGAAATGTTCAATCATTCACTAAATCATTTTTATCGATGGACCTTTCTAAGGCAATCGAAGTATTCACTCATTCATCGTATCATTGTTGTCGATTGACCGTTTTAGGCAATCGAGGTATTAAATCATCCGCTGCATCATTGTTGTCGGTTGGCCGTTCTAAGGCAATCGAGGTGTTAATTTGGGACTGTCAAGGACGGTGTCTATCCGTGTGTTACTATCATCGTGTTGGCCGACTCAAGGCAGCACACTATCATTCATTGTGATACGGCTTCGTGCCGTGGCTTCGGCCCTAATTGTGATACGGCTGGATGCCGTGGCTTCGGCCCTAATTGTGATACGGCTGGATGCCGTGGCTTCGGCCCTAATTGTGATACGGCTGGATGCCGTGGCTTCGGCCCTCATTGTGATACGGCTTCGTGCCGTGGCCGCCCTCATTATTCTGCCACTTTGTTTGACTTCAGGTGTTTGTAATATTTGTTAATTTCCGCGGAACGGCTTTCAAGCCTTTATTATGGTGCTGGTAATTTTATCGGGGCCTTCGGGCATTGTGATTCATAATTAATTCAGTTCTGGTTTGGTTCATGTCGTTTAATTCATTGTGGTATTCTGTGATTATAATTCGCCGTTGGGCATTTATGTTCTAACCTGTCGAACAGGTATTAATAGTATGCCGTGGGCATAGTATTTCACGAATGCTCGATTCTTACCTTGGTTTGTGAGCATCTCGTATTATTATCATCATTGTACCGTTTCATTCTGCCTTTGGATGCATATCATGTTATACATGTATTTGATGTTCATTATCTGGATGACTGACCCCGTGGGGGCGGAACATGTTTTCATGTTTTAGGTGCTTGCGAGGAGAGAGTTGAGACACAGAGGCATGATGTTGGCAACGAGGCATTCGAGCGATACTAGTCCGAGTTGTTCATTGTTGGTCAGTCAGTTGGAGTGTACTCCGGCATCGTCAGTTGTTGTCATGTTATATTACCCGAACAGATGTTCGTGGAGGTTGTTGTATTTCATTTTGGCCATGTAGGCCACTTTTGTCGTTAAAATTCCTTATCGGAATATTGTGTCGGATATCATGGTAAGGACTATGATTTTCCCTTGTTGTGTTAATTAATGTATTTTTAGTCATGTTCGCCTGGTGGATCTCCTGGCATGGGGTCCACGGCACTGTAATAACCCAATAGGATTTGGGGGTGTTACATAGCGCACGCTAGCTCTGAGCCGTAGCGCACGCTAAGAGTATCAGTCAGGTCAGAACCAGTATTCGGACTGCTCTCTGGACTGGCGGATTAACGCACGCTAGGAGTTTGTTAGCGCGCGCTATCCATGTATAGTAGCGCACGCTAACATCCGTCCGTAGCGCACGCTACCGGGCTGGTCAGCAGAGGCAGTGAAGTTGCCAGGTTTTATGGACTATCGGATAGCGTACGCTAGGCTTCGACTAGCGCACGCTAAAGCTATAGCATAACGCACGCTAAGCATTGGCAGTAGCGCACGTTAAGTATTGAGCTGGCGAGTCGGTAAGTTACGGACTCCGATCTTTGGATGCCATATTTTGGGCTAGCGCACGCTAGGGGCAAATGATTAGCGCACGCTAACGAGACCGACAGAAGCCACTGGACTATCCGGTGACTTCGCTAGCGCACGCTAATGAAGAAGGCGTAGCGTGCGCTAGACTGGACATACATAAATATGGCAGTTGACTTTATTTTCGTCATTTCTCACCTTCTTCACTCCTTTTCGACGGGAATCACTCGGGAGAGGCGATCTTAGGCGTTTGGAAGCGATCTTCCTTCTAACAACAATATATTTGCTTGGAGAACAAGGATTTCTCAACATCTAATTCCTCCTAACGTCCGAATCAAGGTAAAAATCCTTAGAACCCTACCTTTTGGGAATTTTGGGGTTTTTCGTAGATTTGTCCGATTTACCCGTGTTGAAGCTTGAGAACCTTGAGATTATGATGTATCTATACCGTGTGTATACTTTTCCTACGATTTTATGGTTTATATTGTGCCGTTTTCGGACTTGTGAGATTTAGGACGATTTTCCAACCTTTAGTTGATTATCCGTATATCTTTATGAATCGTAGACGGGTTTGGGGAGTTCCTTCGTGTAGTTTGAATATGGATGATTGATTATCATACTCCTTGCGAATCATTTAGGTGCCGGAAGCGCGTTCTTGGACCTACCGAACTCATACCCTTCCTCCGTTCAATTTTCTCGATGTCTCAAAGGCAAGTATACATTTATGATTGTGCGTTCTCGACTTTGAAAGTAAGAGGAATTGATGGTATGATATGAACGAACCGTTTTACGGCATTCATAGATATATTGATGGCATATTATGAACGAACCGTTTTTACGGCATTCATATATGTATTATTGGCATGTAACGAACGAACCGTTTTGACGGCATTCCTACATGTAACGGCGTATGATCTGAACGAACCGTTTCTACGGCATTCACGTACGTCATGAGATTTTAGTCATTCCGGAATACTAGTCTTAAATTGATGAATTGACGGATTACATTTACTTTATTGTCGAGGAGTATTGTGTTTCATACTTGATATACTTGCACTAGCTATTCGACGGCTAACCCCTTTATGGGGGAAATACGTTTCATGTATTTCAGGTTCCAGGAGATCGGACAGGCAGGTACCGGGTCGGCATGAAGATGGTGGGCAAGTGTGATACTGTGTTGGTCTTCCAATTATGTTTTGAGTTTTCCATTCAGTGTTGTTGTACTGGATTGATTATTGAATACTCGAGTATTGTTTTCCTCTTTCCTTGAAGTTCCGGCCTGTGTTTGCCGAAGTATTGATTTGTGATGTAACGTCTGTGAATACATTGGTTATGTTTTGGGATACCTTTGTATCGTCTTTCTCCCCATTATATGTAGACCTTCTCGGTCAAGTTTTATAGTTCCGCGTATGTTTAGCCTTGTGTGTCCCACGGCGGGGCTCACGGCGCTGTAATATACCCTGAATAACTTGGGGTGTTACAGAATATGGTATCAGAGCTTAGGTCTATGGATACCTAGGCTGTCGGTCTTTTGGGTCGAATGAGTCGTCAATTTTCCACAGTATCACTACTCTGCCATCATCACAGTGCGACCGGTACTTGTAAGACCTCTTACTCTTCTGATGTTTCCTTATTCATTATGCTTCATCTATGGATGTTCTTGCGAATCGATCACCTTAATGACGTGTGTTTGAATTGTGCTTACGTACCTTGTGTGTTCTTCAGTATGTCAGCTGGTAGGGGCCGTGGCCGTGGTCGTGTGTTTGAATATTCATACAACCATATTTTGGGAATTCTGGGGGGTTTCTTAGATTTGTCCACTTAATCCGTTTTGAAGCTTGGAATCCGTTTGGGGGGGAGGGATTCTTAGATTTGTCCACTTAATCCGTGTATTGTTCGGATTTGAGAGGGTTTGGATTATTTCCAACCTCTGTTTTTATATCCTTGAACTACTATGAATCGTAAGCAGGGTTTCGGGAATTCCTTCTTGTGAATTAAGTATTGATTTTTTATTATGATATTCCTCACGAGTCGTTTACTAGAAGTGCATTCTTGAACCAAATGAGCTTGATTACCATTTCCCTTCGACTTAAGTATGTCTCATAGGTAAGTATATATTTATGATGGTATGTTCTTGACCCTGAAAATGAAGTGTATGTGTTGTGCGTGAGTATATCTTCACTCCAAGATGGGACGACGGGTCCTCTGAGGATTCTGCTGCCTTTCGTGTGGGCAATAAATATCTTTTGGGTTAACCACTCCAGGATAGTCCGACGGGACCTCTGAGGGTTTGTTGCTTAGAGTGTGATCCCTAGTTAATCAAACATATCCTTGAACCGTGATACAATATGACATTTAGATATTTCGGAATACTAGTCTTGGATTTTAGCAAATGATTAAATGCTTACTTTATTGTTCAAGAGATATTGTTTCATAAACGATATACTTGCACTAGCTATTCCATGGCTAACCCTATTCGGGGAAAATAGGTATTATGCATTTCATGTACTGGGTATCCAGACGAGCGAATAATGGGTCAGTATAAAGATGATGGACAAGAGTGATACTGTGTATTCGTATGTCCTTATTGTTGATTGTAACACCCCCAAAATCATCCAGGATATTACAGCGCCGTGGGCCCCGCGCCGAAACCCACCAGGCTAAAAACCGTTTACAAAACCATTTCAAAAACGTTCAAAGACGCCAAAAAGGCCGATGATGGTAATATTTCAAAAACTCACAAAACCATTTATAAAATACCAAATACCGTCATAAAATACTATTTGAAAATACGAGACGAAATGCCAAATCTCGACAGTTCAAAATGTACGTTAAACCACCACTTAAATGTACCGATAAAATAATTTGGGAAAAAGAGTTTGACGAAAATAAGCCAAGTTCGTAAAATGCCAAAAAGGCCATTTGAAATACACACGAGTTGGTAAAAATACCAAAGAGACATTTTGAAATATACACACGCAACGGATAAAATGCAGTTCAAAAACAATTGCAGCGGAATAAAACAACCAGAAAAGAAATACTCGATATTCAAAAACATGCCACAACCAGTATCACTCGGGAAGCTCACCCCTTCACGACCGCTACTAGCTCGATCTCCGTGTACCTAAAAATAAAGCCCACGACGGGGTCAGCCACAATACTCAATAATGATATCGATCACATCAACATAAATAATTACATACCAATGTAATAATATAGTAAGAATACTACCAAAGTAATCTTACCGTCATACCTTACCAATCCATAACAATCTGTAACAGATTAATCCTTACCATAATCCACATTTCGCATTCTCAAATGGCGAAATGAACTCAACCATATCCAATTGTATTGTATTCAAACAATATCAAAAATCCTCAAAACATCATCATAACTCATAATCATGAAATAAATCACCCGTGCCAAATCATGTCCATCGGATTACACAATCAAATCTCAACCTGGATAAACCAATAACATACAACACATCTGTAGATCAACTACCACAAAACAATGAATACAAATCCCGAAACAACGACGTACAACCCGAATGCTCGTACGATCAATAACACTGATCAACCAATACATCAACTGAGAATATCATCGACATTATAACTCCAATACGACCAATAAAGGATCACGATAACCGAGAATACCATCAAAAAGGTAAATACCGAACACGATCAACGAAGGATCAACAATAACCGAGAATACCATCAACAAGGTAAACTCCAAATGATCAACAAAGGACCAACAATAATCGAGAATACCATCAACAAGGCAAACTCCAAATGATCAACAAAGGACCAACAATAACTGAGAATACCATCAACAAGGTAAACTCCAAACGATCAACAATAAAGGATCTCAAAGAAATGACACCAACTATCGAATATACCCCTCGGGCGTATGAACAACCAGTCGTAAACCGTCGAACATACCCAACCATAAATGGAGGATGAACGACCAAACAACATGGCTCAAAGATGGAAGTCATAGTATGCTCGATCTGGAAATGTGTCCATGCACAAGCCACCCCGGGTATCGATCAAATACACGTGTGGTCTTGTACCTACTTAGCCTCACGAACTACGTATCATGTGCACGGTTCAATGTGGAAATATGAACACATAACCATATTGTGCCTAGCTAGAAATCCTACACAATAACCAATCGGCACACAGATATGACTCCAGATATGTCACGATGCAACATGACAACGAAACTCAAAGAAACACATATCCAATAAGGATCAAACACTCACCGAAGTGAACAACAATAGACTGACAATGAAAAGTCGACACGACCAATCAATATTGAAAACAACAATCCTGGGATCACAAACCCCAAAGGATAATCCATACGATCAACAATCTCAAACAACAGTTCTGGGATCAACATCCCTCAATGAGACGATCAACACAACCATTAATACCAACAATAGTCCTGGGATCAACATCCCTCAACGAACAACCAATACGAATCTCAATATACGAAGCCTCAACATACAACATATACAACAACTCAACATAATAATTGTCTCATAACTGAACAATACATAAATTACCTCAAAGCCGAAGACAACATCCTTTCCACGAACAACATCCCTGAACGAATACACAGTTATACGAATAATCTCAAATAAGGTACCATCCATTCAATACCAATAAACCTTTATCCCGATACTTATGTCATCACGATAACTATCCTCGATATCCGATATTCTAAATCCTTGACCAAAGATAACTCACGTCTTCCTTGAACACAATTAAATCATATACCTTACGATTTAATACAACCAGAGCACGATATACAAACCGTTATTCCGACAACTTACATTTCTAACAACATTGCTATACGAATTATAAATGAAATGAAAATGAAACCATTCATCAAATATTATAAACTGAACAAGTATAAACTTACCTTGGTACCTATACCACGAAGCCATTACCAATATCCATTGCCTTTGTCTACGATCTCCTCAGCCCTGACCAAAAGCAATCTACGAACTCTTCGACCTCAACCGCAACACAACGGTCATAATCCACGATCAAACACCTCAACCTATTGAAATAGTCAATTAACAACAATCCGATAACAATCAATAACCGACATAGTGTTAGGAATACTTGTTAGATTTTGATGATGTCATTATTGTAATTCAAATGTTTATTACTTGGCAAAAATATAAGGAAGAACCAAACGAGTATCTTCCATAGGCCAAATTATGTTAAGTTAAATACTTGGCAAAATGTAAAGAAGAACCAAATGAGTATCTTCTATAGGCCAAATAAGTTAGGCTCAAATCGGCTAAGTACAAAGGTACAGATAAGTACATCAGAGAAGTACAGCCGAGTCAAGTCAGAGAAGTTCTGGTCAACAAAAATCCATCAGAGATGTTTGACCAGACTGCAGTCAAGCGATCAGCAGACTAAGTCATCTAAAGTCTGACCATCAGACAAGTCAAAATTCATCAAGTCAGAAGACTCTAGACAAGTCATCTGATCAGGCAAGTCTAAACAGTCATCAGAGAAGTCATCGACAGAGAAGTCCAAACTGCAGAGAACTTGACTGTACATCAGCCAACTTGACTTATAAGAGATCAGCCAAGTACTCCAAAGTCCACGTCAGCATGCGTTGAATAGTCAAATATTACGGAAAGTCACATGCAAGCGTGAAGAGACAAATTAGAGAGATTCCCGCAAGGATATGAATTTAATAATTCATCCAGACCTACCACTGAAGACTTTAATCTTATTATATTCAAAAGATGCGGTGCCTCACTTGCAAATTCTTCACAACGGTCGAAAGATGGATTAAAATAAAGGGAATCCAGCCTTGCAACGTTCAGAAAAATAAAAAAAGAAGTCTATTTCTCCAACGGACGGATTTCTTACAAGATTTGCAACGGCTATGAAGAATGCTCAAGAATCAACACTTATATATATATCCGAAGATTTGAAGATGATCAGTACGATGCGAGCAAAACTCTCAAGCGATCAAAGTTATCAAAGCAATCAAAGCAATCACATATCATCGTGAAAAGGGCAATACTCGAAGTTCTTATTTGAAGAAAGCTCTTAGTTGGAGAAGACAAACACTCTTGTCTTAAAACCTGAGTTCGGGGTACTTTACTGGTTGAAGTTACGAGACTGATAGGCATCCGAGGATTTGAAGAATCAAGTGGTGCTAGGCAGTCAAAGAGGAGTTGCAACGACGTGATTTACACTGGTTGGAAGTTGTTGTAGCTAAGTAATAGAATCACTGTAATATTTATCACTGGTTGAGAATTATAGTGGATTCATCTCCAACTGGTTTGGAGAAAGTGGATTAGTAGAGGATTACCCCACCTCTGAGACCACTATAAATTGCCTGTGTGTTTTACTGTTTTCAGCATCATGCTTAACTGTTGCATTCATTCATTACTGTTCCATTGCTTAGTCTTGATTTCGTCATCAGCTGATTTTCGCATATTTATCAGCTGAGAAACTTACTCTTCGTGAGAAAGAGTTTAAGAGTTTCAATAAGTCTATTCACCCCATAGACTTATTCCTGGACGACTTGTGACATACACATAGCCAACCAAGCGACTCAACGGCTCAACAATACCCCGATCATAAACAAAACCGAACAATGCAACTCAAACAAATACGATCAATAAACCCAATAGTTCCAAAATATCCCGATTAAACACAAATCCGAACAACCAAATCAATCGATCATGAATTCAAAACCATAACACAATTCATAATCCGATAATCATATCAATAATCAATTTAACCAAGTCTAAGCATTACCGATTCCATATTCATCTTAAATATGATTACAAGTTTCCTCCTTATAGAATCATAATAAAAACTAATTACCGATTATCATCATCAATCCGGACGATCCGATTAATTCAACATTATAGATAATCATATTCCAAGAGTTTCAAATATTTCCATTATCCGAATTGAACACTTGTTCAATACGTATGAATTCTCAAACTCAAAAGTGAATCATAATCTTATCAAACCCGGAACCACATTCGTATTCCTATATGAATATTGTAGCAAAAACACATAACTTAGTTCTAAATATGAATATTCCATATTCATATCCAAAACACCAACATCACTTAAACATGTTCATCAATTCATATAATCCAAGAATTCCTTAAGAACACAACTTATTCCGAAATCACATTTAAAATCCTCAAACGACATAATCCGATGTGTTGTAACATCTAAACAATCTTCATTCATAATTCGAGGTGTATATAATCATGTTCTTCAACATATACTTCTCATAACATCATGAATCGCAACAAACTACCAAGAACATCGAGAATGCTACGATTCCATAATAATAACAACATAATCAAGACATTTGATCATCAATTCATTATCTTCATTTAACAAAATTCCCGTAAATATCAAGAATCATCACAACAATATCAATTCAATCACCATTCATACGAAAACGTGTAGAATTTCCCAAGTTCTACTCATTGAGGTATTTTATCGGACACCTTGAGGGCATAGTCCAATTTAATCGATTATCGAAGAAATACTCAAATTTGTTCCACAAAACTTCAAGGGTAATGTATGATTCCAAGAATACAACAAAGTTCCATCAATAATTTGAGATAAAACGAGTCAAATCGGCCAAAACATCAAGAAACCTCAAGAATCTCCAAAACCAAGAGTTTAGGTGTTCTTACCTTCGATCCGGGCAGAAGATGATGTTAGACATGAATCCAACTTCCAAAAAATGTTGCTCCATGATGTCTCCAACCAAAACCATCGATCTCTGATGAAAAATAGCGAAAGGAATGAAGAAAATGCAAAAATGCCCAAGTCATCCGTGTCCCGGCCTTAAATAGGCCGAGACCTGCCGGTTCCTTACGTACGTAACCGGCAGCTTCCTTACGTAAGTAGTCGGCCCTTGAAAACAATCTGCCCAGTTTGGTCGGCATCCTTACGTACGTAACCGGCAGCTTCCTTACGTACGTGATCGGCCCTTACGGCCGTAAACGGCCACAACCTTACGACCGTTATCGGCCAATCCTAGCCCCCAGCGAGTCACTGCTGACCGTGATCGGCCATCCCTACGAGTCACTGCCGACCATGCTCGGCCACTACAGGTCCTCTCAGCCACGACTCGGCCAGCTGCCCCGTAACGTACGTAACACTTAATCCGTTGCATACGTAATACGTACGTTGACTTGATACAGTATTATACTCGTATTACGTACGTAATACATCATGTATAGCGTACGTAAATCCATCCATTGACTCACTTGTCCACATCTGCGCCGAAAGACGCCGACCACGGGCCCCACTATCCGATCACAACTCGGTCCTGTTTGATTCCTCTTGTTACGTACGTAATGCCTTATATATAACGTACGTAAAGCGTATAATTTAGCATACGTAAGTTCTTAAACTTAGCGTACGTTAAGGGATCTATACTTAGCCAAAATCCAACTGTTCCTGTCCGACGTCTCGACATACTGGATACGAACATACGGCATACTGAATACACATATACTCAACCCAAAAATATTCTCATACGATATACCTGATATCCAAATCAGTTCAACCTGATACAATAAATCCTCAATATAACTGTCAATCAAAACGTCAATTACACAAGTATAACTATCTCGGTCCTCAATTTATTTTATCCATACTGTATAGATACCAAACTATACAGTATATCTCAGATAAAATAACGCGAAAAATTTATACTGAAAATCTGGGTATTACATTGATATCGTTCATTTGTGATGTCGTACTTTGGATAGTTTCTCAGATGTTTTGTTCATGTCAGGTATTTCATTTTGTGGGTTGAATCGCCGTTGACTCTTGTTAGTTGATTTTGAATGTTATCATGGATGTTATTTTCTATTGTCTCTCTCGTTGGGTATGTTTAGACCTTGTCCATCGAATTTTATGGATATGCATGTGTATAGCCTTCTGGTCCCAAGGTGGGGCTCACAGTGTTGTACCCTTAATATCAAGGGGGTGTTACAATAAGATACAAATCTTGATTTATATGAATTCCCACGGTGCAAAATTTTCACCCGACAAGGTTATGTATTTCTCAATTTTATGCTTCGTTCACCATTGGATCAGTCTCAAATTCGATTTGGGTATTCAAGACATCTTGATCTATAATCTGAATGATGGAAATCGGATTTGAAGGTATTTCGGTACTGACTTTAAGCGAATTATGTCTCGATATATTTTTGGTTGTTTCTCTCAATTCGTTAAGAGCTTTCGTGCTGATAACATATTATAAACTCGAGAGAAAATAAGAATTAAGGGAAGAGAATGGAATGTATCTCATCATGAAGGTTAGGTCTTTATTTATAAGTACATATCTAGGTTTCATGGGAAATATTAGTCATTTACTACATACATGATTTACTTACTGTAATTTGTATTTTTTAGAGAAAACAAAAAAAGAATGAATAGTGAATGGAAAATAAACGAGTTTATGTATATTTTATGATGCAACTACCATGCTACATGCGTTAAATTCGAAACCTCATAGATTATTAAGTTTCAAAGTGAGTAAATTGGATTTTACTTCTGGACCTTTATGAGATTTCTGTAGCAATTCATAGGAGGTGAGGTTCAAACACGCTACAAGAGGTACTTGTAACACTCTAAATTATTGCAGTTGTAATCTTCCACAATAAGTTATCAGTCTAAAATACATAACATTGAAGACCATAACTGACCGACAAGGCAATAAAAAATCAACATAAAATAAGTATAAAATAAGTGAGTACTCCTGTAAATACCAACAGACTTGAGAATAAATACCTACTCAAGTACATTTATTATACACCAATCAAAGTTAAACTCGAAAGACTGGAGACTCATTTGTCATCTAATATCGTTCTAGAGTACTATCACTCTTGTGATGCTCCAGTAACTGCTCCTCAAATAACATGTACCTGAACACATGAAAGGTGTCCGCCCTCCAAAGGGGGTTATCCTGATTTTCACAAGTACCACAAGAATTAAAAAGATGCCAGAGTATATAAGGAGATGCAACCAAATTCAAACCAGGTAATGCAAACATAATTGATAATCATATGGGTCTACGAACCTAAAACAATCATTCAAAAAAATATCATGCGCATTCCTAAATATTCAATATGTGCTTTCTCCAAAATGGGATGTTGGAAAAAACACGATGTTGTGTCAAGATTTATTCACCTCGACAGGCGATCGACTATAAGGCCGAGCGACCGAGTTCACATCCAATCAAACTATGACGGACTCGCATAACCGAAGATACCAGACCACCTTCGGGCATCTAGCGATCGACTCCCAAGGCGATCGATCGCCCTTTGGTACCTAGCAATCGACTCTGGTGCCCGTCTAAGGACGACCGTCCTACGCCCCGAACAGAAACCATCGCCCGTCAAAGTCCACGAAGACTGAGTCTCAAAGCAGCTCCCATGTGCAGATCCCAGATCGTTGACCACAGCCTGGCACCACCTTATCACCTACCGACAAGCCCGCCGAAAGGTACAAGGTGGGGCCGCCCGTGACAGCGACTCGGGCGCATGCAGGCTTCTCATTGGACCGCGCAGCCGGCTGCCAGCAACTCCTGTGGACTTTAGAGGGACCAACCCATGTGCTAAAAGACGATCGCCCGCTTATTATAATACAGCAAAGGTGATCGCCCAACATGTCCCAGTCCTATAAATAGAGAATATTCAGCAACTGGAAAAAGGTTGGCAATTCATTGCAATCGGTTCACGAATTCTTCATTCAGTTCACAAATTCTCCACCAAGTTCAGAGAAGACACTTAAATACGTACATACTTTCAAGCTCTTGGCTTCCTTCCCCGAATCTACCTCAGGATTTCTCTCTCAGTACCTCTCAATCAGAAGACGGTCGGCAGAGGCAAGGAGTCTCCACAGTGCAGATTCGAAGAGATTCACAGGCCCAAGAGCTCAAACCTTCAACAGCTACACATCGTGAGAGACTGTTGATTTCTCACGGTTGTTACAGCTCATCAACGTTGTTACAAGAACTCACAGAGCATCACATCTGGTTCTTCTGGCAATCTACACGCTCACTAGCTAAGATAACTAGAATCATTACACTCATTGTAATAGTATTCTAACATTAATACTTGTATCCCCGAATATTCGTATTAATAATATCTCGCAAGAGCATTCAAGCCCTGGACTAACAACCTCGGCAAATCTTGTGTTATTTATTTTCTCACGAAAGTGTTCTCGCATTTGTTTGTTACTCGATCATTCCAGCAATACTATCTCCGGATAATATTTTGGATAACAACAATTGGCGCTAGAGGAAGGGCGGGCGTCGAACCTTCGACCTTGTGAACCTTCATTTTTATTCCTACCGTCCCGAAGAACACTCACTGTTCTCGGGGCTTATACTTGAAGTGACACTCACTGCACTTCAAAGAAAACCTTCAGAATCATGGCATCCACCTCTGCACCGAAGAGAGCCACTCTCCAAACTTCCGAACACCAAGTCCCGGCTCAATCCGAGCCCCAGCCGACGGCAGAGGGAAGTCGCAGGAATGCGAGACTCTCAATCTCGCATCTGAGGGGTGGTCCCAGCCTCTCACTCGATCAAATCCAAACTGCGGAGCAGATCGAGGAGGCTATGGCCATCCTAAAGGAGCGACGGAGAGCATGCGCAACTCCCGCTATTACTCCTTCGGCCATCCTCCGCGTGGGCAAACGGAAATTCAAGGGGCTACTGGGCGAGCGATCGTCAGAAAGCCCCAAGTCGCAAGAAAAGGCCCTCGCTAGATTGGACGGTTCCGTGTCCAGTCGCCTGGGGAGCGATCCATCATGGCGACCGGGGCAATCTGGCCCCAATCACGATACGACGGATTCCGAGTCCGTCACCAGGAGTTCGGCCTACCCAACTCCCAGCCGAAGGCAGATCAGCCTCTTGGCCCCCATTCCGAACCCCAGGGGGTCAGTACTAGATCGCCTCGGCTCCCGCTCTGATCGCCTAGCCGCGAGCAGCCAGGCCACGATGATGGCCGCTATGCAACGCCAGCTCGACGAGATGAAAGCACTCTTGGACACTGGGGCAAGCACCGGTAGAAAGATCATCGGGCCGACCGAGCCACTCGCGGCCCACATCGAGCTCGCCCCCATACAACCAAGGATCGCTCCTCCCAAAACACCTCTATATGAGGGGAGATCGGACCCCGAAACCCATCTAAGTAAGTTCCGGATCTACATGACCGAGTGTGGGGCATCAGATGTAACTAAATGCCAAATCTTCCCGTTAACGTTGGGCGAGATGGCCCATAGGTGGTACCGCTACCACCACGATCGATTATCTCCTTGGAGAAAATGGCGAACGACTTTACGTCGTACTTCACCGCCAAGATCGCCAGACCAGAAGCCCCCCACCGCATGATGAAAATCAGGCAGGGGGAAAGCGAATCCGACGCAGATTACATCGACCGAGTAGATGAAATCGTCCTCACCGGTGAGCCCATCAGCGACGAGCTCGCTCTCTATTCAGTCCTGGGGGGATTCTACGGTCACTCACCCATGTTCAGACACTTTACCAAGGACATCCCCCCAACTTACGCGATCTTCCGTGCCAAGGCTGCCGACTTTCTGGCCAGGCAGAAGCTGCTCACCCTCCGCCTAGGTGAGGAAACGCCACCTCCTGTCCGAAAGACGGCGATCGCCAAAACCAAAAAGGCGGTCGCCAAGCCACCCGGAGATCGCAAGACCTTCGAGGACATGGAAGCCCATCTCATCCATATGTTCAACCGAACTCCGGCCCGCATTTACTACGCCGTCAAAGGGTGCGAACCGCTGAACAAGCCAAAGGCAATAAGGGACCACGGTCACCTGGACCACAATCAATATTGTGCCTACCATAAGAGTCCCGACCACAGCACCAACCAATGCCACGACCTCCTCAAACAACTCTGGAAATTGTTCGAGGAAGGCAAATTAGACAGCTTATTGGTTTAGCCGGAGCCCCTCCAATCTCCCAACACGGTCACCCGAGTCGTACGCGAACAGGCTGGAAAGCTCATACGAGCCGACCCCTCGACGTTGTTACAAGAACTCATAAAGCATCACATCCGGTTCTTCCGGCAATCTACACGCTCACTAGCTATGATAACTAGAATCATTACACTCATTGTAATAGTATTCTAACAATAATACTTGTATCCCCAAATATTCGTATTAATAATATCTCGCGAGAGCATTCAAGCCCGGGACTAACAACCCCGGCAAATCTTGTGTTATTTATTTTCTCACGGAAGTGTTCTCGCATTTGTTTGTTACTCGATCATTCCAGCAATACTATCTCCGGATAATATTTTGGGTAACAACACACGACTAACGTCACAATGAGAAATGAGGAAACCCTCGTTTGACAACTTCCCACTCTTCAATTATAACTTTGTGGTTACCGACGAGTAGAGCAAATCAATTACAACTCGATAATCAATACAAATGATATCTGAAAAACAATAAACACGAGACATAATATTTTAGCGTGGAAAACCCCTCAAGATGAGAATAAAAACCACGGGACCGAAGCCGCTTAAATCCACTATCACCAATACACAATAAATGATTCGTCCCTAATACAAACTAGGGGTATACACCAATAATCTTCAAATACTTGGTAATAAACAAACTTCAAGTATTTGGAAAACACAATAACAACAAGATCGAGAAAAGAAAACACCGTAAACATCTTACACAAAAAGCTAACGAAATGCCCGAACTTCCGGACTCAAAATCTCGATCTACTCCGATGAAAAGATTTGCCCAATAGCTACCAAGCTTTTGTCAAAATATCACGACGATCCGACTGATAAATCTCCGGGAAATTGAAGAAATGTATTTCTCTCTCTTGTTTCTCTCTCTATCTCTCTTGTTGCTCTTCTCAAAAGTGTAGGTGATGATAATGAAGAAGTCCCGCAGAAAAACTGCATAAAAAGAAACCCATTTGCATAGTTGACCCGTGTGCCGCGGCACACACACACACACACAAAATTTGCCTAGGATTGTCGCGCGGGGGACTAGCAGGAGGGTGACACGGCCCAGAGTACAGGCTCGGCAGCGCCTGTTGGAGGATTTACGGGGGCCGCGGCCCTAAGTGCAAAAACTGGGCACCTCTATTTTAAAGTGCAACGTCGTGGCCCGGAGGGTTTGTACCGCGGTCCAGAGTCCAGTCGACTCCGAAAATGCCTATATTTCGGAAATTAATCCTACAAATCTCCTCCTTTCCGGAATATAGGAAGAGTTCGCCATCCCGACGATTGAACAACACACTTTCACCTTTTTTCTACTCAACGGCTTGGTTAACATATCGAAACCATTATCAACAGTATGAACTTTATCAAGTTTAAACAAACCATCCTCCAATGCATCAAGGATCCAATGGTACCTCACATCGATATGCTTTGTTCTCTTGTGAACAGTCGCATTCTTAGCCAAATGAATCGCACTTTGACTATCACAAAAAATCACGTAATGTCGTTGTTAGAAGCCCAGCTCTCGTAAAAACATTTTCAACCATAAGAGCTCTTTACTCGCTTCCACCGCCTCAATATAATCGGCCTCCGTTGTAGATAAGGCAACGCACTTTTGCTGTAATATCCGCAATTTTGATTTCCAGTAATTTTTTTCGGTAGAAGTCCATTTTGACGACTCGCTTGTGACCATCTCGTCATTCTGAGAATAATTAATTCTGTACTTTTTGGCATCCGAGTTCGTTTCGGTGTTGTTTGGTTGAGTTCCGTGCTTCTTAGCGACTTTTCCGCATTTGAGTTCGATTCTTGCGAATCTCGTTTGAAACTGCTGTTTCGAGTTTCCTATAAGTCCGTTTAACTTTGTTAGACGTGTTGTGAACTTCGGTTTGGTTATTCGATCACGTATTGTGATTTTCGGGCGTTTTGGGCCATTTTGTAATTTACCCAAAGTTGTGGGTATCCGCATTCGTATTTGTTGTCTTGATCCTTTTCATGGTCGCGTGTGATTAATTGTTGCATGGTATTTCATTTCGGGTCGATGATGTTGTCCGCAAGCATTTCATCGTGTTCGTTCCGTGCGTTTTCGAAAACCGAATCGTCGGGTCATGACGGCTGGGCACTGGCCGGACGGGTACGGCAGGCACTGTCGGGAGTGCTGGGCACTGGCCGGGCAGATGCGGAAGGAACTGGTGTAGCGCACGCTACTGCCGACAGACTGCGCAATCTAGCTCGGCAGGACTAGCGCACATTAATAGGCCGGCCAGCGCACGCTATCGGGCTGGGCAGAGAGGTTCCTGGAGTTCTGGACTCGGGGAGGATCGGCAGGCAGTGCACGCTACTGTCGGTCGTGGCGGTCGCTAACCGTCATGTGTAGCGCACGCTGTCGGTCGACTAGCGCACGTTACCTGGCCGAGCAGTTTAGTCCAGAGGGTTCTGGACAGGTCGGCTAGCGCGCGCTAGCGTCCGCGCGGCCTGCGCTTCTCCGGGGTCGGGCAGCGTGTCTTGGTCGGCGAGTTAGGTCAACGGTGCCGGGTCATGCGGGCACCGACCAGGGTGCAGGCGTCTTGGCCGACGCTAGGCGCGCCGAGATAAATATGGTGACGATCATATTTTCACCCGTTTTTCATTTCTATCTTCTCCTTTCCGCGACTGGAGGCTTGGTGATCAAGGAGACATGTTGTAGAGCAACTAATCCATGAAGTCCTAGAGCTTATATCATTGATTAATCATCCTATAACATCCTTTGATCCAGCGAATCAAGGTTAGATTTCCTAGAACCCTATCTTTGGGAAATTTTGGGGTTTTTGGGTTTTTGTCCGATTCGTTCCGTATTGTTGATTAATCCATGATGGGTATGATTAATCTTAATATTATTCATGTGTTTAACATCATTTAATCCATTGTTCTTCGTCGAATCAAGGTATATTTCTTGATTTCCTTCGAGTTGACTTTTTGGGGGATTTGTTCTTGATTTCGTTTTCCATCCATTTTTGATGAACCGATTGTTGTAAAATGATGTTTTTAAACATATCCTATGGATTGAATATCCATATTTCGGTTGGGAATTCTATTTTCATGTTTTTGTCGGGTCGATTCGTGTTCTTGGCCGTTTTGGGGGAAACCCTTGAACTTTCATCGTTTGTTACTTGAATTCAGCGGCTTTGGGTCTTACTTTGGAATACATTTTCGTTGTTATTGTTTTCGTTCGTAGTTTATTGTTGCGGGTTGCCATTCAGTGGAGTCGGCGGGTTCGTAGTCGGTCCGAGTCTCCTCACTTCGGTCGATTCTCCGCGTTGTGATTATTCGAGGCAAGTATCTTTCCCATACATTTCATTTTTCGTAGGCATAATTGTTGGTAAATGATTTTATGTAAAATCCGGATGTTTAGTGAATGTTAAAAAGTATTAGTATGTTCTCGATAAATATTGTCTTTCAACGATTGTATGTGATGTGCCTCCGGGTAGGTGATGTGCATCTCCGGGATCCATACTTGCTAGTATGGGTCGGGCGTGACCGTAGGGTTATCCATCGGGTATGTCTTGCGGGGACTCCGAGGTTCAGGGCTCGCTAGCCCAATGCCGGGGATAGCTTGTGTGGTTATCCATCGGGTATGTCTTGCGGGGACTCCGAGGTTCGTGGCTTGTTAGCGCGATGCCGGGATAACTTATGGTTGTGATTTGGTTACGAATGTACCTGTGCTTGTGGTCACGTGACTGTTGTTACGGTGACATGTGATTCGGTATGGTTTTCCCTCTGGGTTATTCACTCAGGTATGTTCTACGGGAGCATCAGAGGTCCGTGGCATGCTAGCACGGGACGCGAATAATTTGTGGAAACATGTTGTTATGATATGATCGGGTCTTGAACCCCGTGCTTGTGATCGGGATAGTATGATTGGGTCGTGGACCCCGGGTATTGTTATCGTAATAGTGCTTTTGGAAAAATGACTTTTAGGCTGTGTCCCTAAACGTTTTCAAAACTCACGAGATCGTAAAATGTTTTTACAAGATGCATATCGGGTTTACGCCTATCTTTCGATTTAACCGTTTTGATCAACTGATTTACCTCGGGAAGTATGTTTATGATTTCTAAGTCTTTGGAGTATGATATGTATGGCTTGTCTTCGTATTTTATACTTGCACTAGCAAAACAGTGGAGTTTTGCTAACCACCGAGTATTCGGGGGGTGGATGTCTGTCTTTGCATTCACGTTTTGGGGAGCATAACACAGGGTCGGCATGAAGGGTGATGAAGGATGATCGATACTAATCACACGAGGATCCGTATGATGTCATTGGTTTAGTTGTATTTTATTTCCGCTGTAATATTCTTTCCCGTTGTACGGGAGTTTGTTGTATTCGACCCCTGCGTGGGCATGTAATGTGTTTGAGTTGTATGTATTTATTGAAAGACCAAATCGGTCTACTGAGTCATTTTAGCCTTAAAGGCATTGTTGAGATGTTCTATGTTGTTACCAGCCTGGTAGATCCTTGAGGAAAGGTTCTACGGCGTGTAATATCCCTGAGCGGATTGGGGGTGTTACATAAATGGTATCAGAGCTTAGGTTGTGGAAACCTAGGCTGTCGGGTTTAGTGGTGTCTGTTGAGTTTTTGTCTCGTCAGATTTTGTCTGACTGAGTCATGTCGTGACGCGTCGTCTGAGTTTGTTGGTCGTGATTAGTATCCTGGGGCGATCATCATCTTCGTGCGACCTGTGGATGTAAGTCTCCCTCCTTTGTGTTGTGCCTCGTGTGGCACGAGTTACTGGCATGATTATGTGTTAAGTGATGGAATCCTTATGCAGATTCTTGGTTTCGTGATGCGTTTGTGTGACTCTCATATTTCGTTTATATGAGGAGTGTTGTCGCTATTTATGTCGTTTTGACTGTGATATTTGACTGTTTGTTTTCCGGTAAAAGACATGTGCTGTCTTGATTTTGAGCGAGTTGATACGTGTGTTGTGGTGTATGTAAGTGAATATTGTTAAATGTGAGTTTTTAGGCATTCTATCCTAATAGATTTTCGAAAACCTTGAGTATCTTAGAAAATAAATTTCGAGACGTACCTTTAAAATGAATTATTTTCTCGCGATACTTTCAAAGTGCTTTCTAGTGCCGCAATATATTTCAAATTATTCCAATTAGGGACCAAAATATTTTGAGATATTTTCAATTATTTAGAAATTCTTTGCTTAGACCCGAGGGTCGAATATTTCCGAAAGTTTTTCACTAAAAGAAGAGTGTCCTCATTTTTGTTCAACGCAAGATGGTTTTCAAAGTCTCGACAATGATGTTTGTTCCACTTTTTGTAAAGTGATACTCTAGATCAACTAGTATTTCCAAATTTTTTTTTCAAAAGGTGGTTTTCGTTTTAAAACCTATCTTCTTGTGTGAGGCCCGGGAACGTATGTACGATGTTAGCATTGCCGTTAGTGGTGGTGTGAGCATGGAGTCGTTCACCACATAGTTGTTGTATTAGCCCTCTGTGAGAAGTGTAATGTTGATATTGAATGTTGTCGCTTTGTGATGATTTGTGTGTTATCGCACCCGTGCGAGCTGTTGGAACTTGATTTTGTATGATTGTGTACATACGTGGTTGTTTCGTGATGTTTAGTAACCATATGTTGGATATCATTCGGACCGCTGAGGTCGCCGAACGATACCGTCGTTGCTGGGGTGTTTGTATGTGTGTTGCTTTACGATGGTAATCGTTGTAAGTGTTGCGTGTTATGATTTCCTATTGTGCTGAGTGGTTGCTTATTCAGTATGCCGAGGGGCAGAGGTCGTGGTCGTGGCGACCGGGTGCGTGATCGGGATCATGCTGCTGGTGATGATATCGTTGTCGGTGTTGCTACTATCTTACAACAGGTAGCTAGACGGATGACTCAGGCAGTTCAGCGCATTACAGATGTGACCCAGAACACTGGTGCAAATCAGTGGCTTCGGGAGGTAATTCGTATGAATCCCCCTCGATTCGCCGGTGTTGCGGATGCGTTGGGCTGGGATGGTTGGCTTTTCCAGTTGGGAAATATATTCGAGGCTGTCGATTGTCCTGAAGAACGGAAGGTACCTGTTGCGCAGTACCTTCTTGACAAAGATGCCACTAATTGGTGGGAAGCTGTTAAGCCTCGTGATCGTGATGTCACGTGGGCGGAGTTCTAGGCATTTATCGAAGCTGAGTTCTGTCCGAAACCGATTAGAGAGCAGAGGATTCACGAATTTTATTTGGCAGAACCGCAAGATATTTCAGTGTCACAGGCTATCATCTACTATAGCAAACAACTCAGTTATGTGCGAGATCGGGTGAGAACCGAGGAAGAGAAGATCTTTCACTTTGACAGACGGATGAATCCAGAGATTCGCGTGTATATGTCGGGACTCACTTGCACTTCATTGAGGGACTATCAAGATCGAGCCTTAGCCCGTGAACTAGCCTCGTTATCGTCGGAGCGTGTGCCCGAGTCGAAGAAGCAGAAGAAGTCCGATGACCTTGTGGACAGTGCAGGAGTTGGTGTTTCTAGTTTGCAGCGTCGTAGTCTTTCCACTGTGAAGCTCCATCGCTCAATGCGCGGGGTTGAGAGTTCCAAGTCGTCTGCTTTGACTCCTGGTAAAGCCAGAAGGTGTTTTAACTGCAATGTGTCGGGACATGTTCGTGCACATTGTCCTTCTCCGCCAGTAACGTGTTACAAGTGCGGGCTTGAGGGACACCGGGTTTAGTTTTGCGAGTTGGTCACCGAGCCTTCCGAGGCATGGACTTGAGCACTGATATCAGGACCGACTCCGAGGAGTCCCTGAGGGGCGTGGTCTATCAGTTGTATGTTATGCTATTTCCTTACCCGGTTGTTTCGAATTTCGGAGATTAAGTTCTTTTATTCGAAGTGGATCGTTTTGTGTTTATTTTCTGTTTTCTCGACTGTGCACGGTGCTTAGTGTTTTGTGATTGTTCGGATAATTGACTTGATTGTATTATCTGTTTGATGATGCTTGTCACTTGTTGATTTTATTATGTTTCTACCGGTGACGTTGTGTTGGTCGTCGTGGAGCGCGTTTTCACGCCGTATATTCCTTTGCGTTGCTTGTAACGTTTCGCCGATGGGCGAAAGTTACGCATTTCTTGTGTATCTCATTGAGTGCTTCCTGGTGGGATGTTGCTCCTCCCTACTTATTTTAAGTTTCGGGACGAAACTTCTTTTAAGGAGGGTAGTATGTAATATCCGCAATTTTGATTTCCGGTAATTTTTCTTTTTCGGCAGGAGTCTATTTTGACGACTCGCTTGTGACTATTTCGTAATTCTGAGAATGATTAATTCTGCACTTTTTGGCATCCGAGTTCGTTTCGGTGTTGTTTTGTTGAGTTCCGTGCTTCTTAGCGACTCTTCCGCATTTGAGTTCGATTCTTGCGAATCTCGTTCGAAACTGCTGTTTCGAGTTTCCTGTAAGTCCGTTTAACTTTGTTAGATGTGTTGTGAACTTCGGTTTGGTTATTCGATCACGTATTATGATTTTCGGGCGTTTTGGTCCATTTTGTAATTTACCCAAAGTTGTGGGTATCCGCATTCGTATTTGTTGTCTTGACCATTTTCATGGTCGTGTATGATTAATTATTGCATGGTATTTCATGTCTGGTCGATGATGTTGTCCACAAGCATTTCGTCGTGTTCGTTCCGTGCATTTTCGGAAACCAAATCGTCGGGTCAGGGCGGTTGGGCACTGGCCAGACGGGTGCGGCAGGCACTGTCGGGAGTGCTGGGCACTGGCCGAGCAGACGCGGCAGGAACCGGCGTAGCACGCGCTACTGCCGGCAGACTGCGCACGCTAGATCGGCAGTACTAGCGCACGTTAATAGGCCGACCAGCGCACGCTATCGGGCTGGGCAGAGAGGTTCCTAGAGTTCTGGACTCAGGGAGGATCGGCAGGTAGTGCACGCTACTGTCGGTCGTGGCGCGCGCTAACCGTCATGTGTAGCGCACGCTGTCAGCCGACTAGCGCACATTACCTGGCCGAGCAGTTTAGTCCATAGGGTTCTGGACAAGTCGGCTAGCGCGCGCTAGCATCCGCGTAGCGCACGCTATCGGGGTCGGGCAGGCAGGTCCTGGTCGGCAGGTTGGGTCAACAGTGTCGGGTCCTGCGGGCCCCGGCCGAGGGCCTGGGCGATACTGGCCGATAGCACATGCTACTGCCGGAAGGCTAGCGCACGCTAGGCCGCGCCAGTATAAATATGACTGAGCAGTCATATTTTCACCCATTTTTCATTTCTGTCTTCTCCTTTCCGCGGCTGGAGGCTTGGTGATCAAGGAGACATGTTGTCAAGCAACTAATCCATGAAGTCCTAGAGCTTATATCATTGATTAATCATCCTATAACATCTTTTGATCCAGCGAATCAAGGTTAGATTTCCTAGAACCCTATATTTGGGACATTTTGGGGTTTTCGGGTTTTTGTCCGATTCGTTCCGTATTGTTGATTAATACACGATGAGTATGATTAATCTTAATATTATTCATGTGTTTAACATCATTTCATACATTGTTCTTCATCGAATCAAGGTATATTTCTTGATTTCCTCCGAGTTGACTTTTTGGGGGATTTGTTCTTGATTTCGTTTTCCATCCGTCTTTGATGAACCGATTGTTGTAAAATGATGTTTTTAAACATATCCTATGGATTGAATATCCATATTTCGGTTGGGAATTCCATTTTCATGTTTTTTTCGGGTTGATTCGTGTTCTTGGCCGTTATGGGGGAAACCCTTGAACTTTCATCGTTTGTTACCTGAATTCAGCAGCTTTGGGTCATACTTTGGAATTCATTTTCGTTGTTATTGTTGTTGTTCGTAGTTTATTGTTGCGGGTTGTCGTTCGGCGGAGTGGGCGGGTTCGTAGTCAGTCCGAGTCTCCTCACTTCGGCCGATTCTCCGCGTTGTGATTAATTGAGGCAAGTATCTTGCCCATACATTTCATGTTTCGAAGGCATAATTGTTGGTAAATGATTTTGATGTAAAATCCGGATGTTTAATGAATGTTTAAAAGTATCGGTATGTTCTCGATAAATGTTGTCTTTCAACGATAACTCGGATGCTTCGTGAATAAGTGTGTTTTTGGCCTATGTGTGTTAACTCCATTGGTTGAAAGACTTCTGATCACATTTAGTGAATGTAATAAACCGTAATCATTTACCGAGGATAACGTGTTGTTATGTGTGCTTGGTCGGCGAATATGTGATGGGTGATATTGGTTGTTACTCATTTGAAAGGAAGTTGTGATGCTTAATGTTGCTTGGCTTGATAGTTGATTATTGTTGTGTGCTTGTTGTATGTGATGTGCCTCCGGGTAGGATCGTTGAATCTCTGGGATCCATACTTGCTAGTATGGGTCGGGCGTGACCGTAGGGTTATCCATCGGGTATGTCTTGCGGGGACTCCGAGGTTCGGGGCTTGCTAGCCCGATGCCGGGGATAACTTGTGTGGTTATCCATCGGGTATGTCTTGCGGGGACTCCGAGGTTCGTGGCTTGTTAGCGCGATGCGAGGATAACTTATGGTTGTGATTTGGTTGCGAATGTACCTGTGCTTGTGGTCACGTGACTGTTGTTACGGTGACATGTGATTCGGTATGGTTTTGCCTGTGGGTTATTCACTCGGGTATGTTCTACGGGAGCATCTGAGGTCCGTGGCTTGCTAGTACGGGATGTGAATAATCTGTGGAAACATGTTGTTATGATATGATCGGGTCTTGAACCCCGTGCTTGTGATCGGGATAGTATGATTGGGTCGTGGACCCTGGGTATTGTTATCATAATAGTGCTTTTGGAAAAATGACTTTTAGGTTGTGCCCTAAACATTTTCAAAACTCCCGAGATCGTAAAATGTTTTTACAAGATGCATATCGGGTTTACGCCTATCTTTCGATTTAACCGTTTTGATCAACTGATTACCTCGGGAAGTATGTTTATGATTTATAAGTCTTTGGAGTATGATATGTATGGCTTGTCTTCGTATTTTATACTTGCACTAGCAAAAAAGTGGAGTTTTGCTAACCCCCGAGTATTCGGGGGGTGAATGTCTGTCTTTGCATTCAGGTTTTGGGGAGCATAACACAGGGTCGGCATGAAGGGTGATGAAATATGATCGTACTAATCACACGAGGATCCGTATAATGTCATTGGTTTAGTTGTATTTTATTTCCGCTGTAGTATTCTTTCCCATTGTACGAGAGTGTGTTGTATTTGACCCCTGCGTGGGCATGTAATGTGTTTGAGTTGTATGTATTTATTGAAAGACCAAATCGGTCTACTGAGTCATTTTAGCCTTAAAGGCATTGTTGAGATGTTCGATGTTGTTACCAGCCTCATAGATCCTTGAGGAAAAGTTCTACGGCGTGTAATATCCCTGAGCGGATTGGGGGTGTTACATTTGCAATCTTGACTGCCATGACACGGCTCCCCCTGCAAATGTCATCAAATAACCGGAAGTGGATTTTCGATTATCTTCGATACCGGCCATATCCGAATCGGAATATCCAATGAGCATTGCTTTTCCATTTCCAAATGTAATCCCCAATTTGGAAGTACCCCGTAAATATCTAAATATCCATTTTACGGCTTCCCAATGCTTCTTTCCCGGATTCGATAGAAACCGGCTCACCACTCTCACGGCATGAGCAATGTCGGGCCTTGTACATACCATAGCGTACATCAAACTCCCGAGCGCCGAGGCATAAGGAATTTTATCCATATCCTCAATCTCCTCCTTCGTAGTAGGGCAATCCTTGCTCGTCAATTTAAAATTGTTAGTAAGAGGTGAACTAACAACTATAGCTTTGTCCATGTTGAACCGTTTAAGCACCTTCTCGATATATTGCTCTTGTGACATGTGTAATTTCCGAGCTGCTCTATCCCGAGTAATTATTATCCCAAGAATTTGTTTAGCCACCCCCAAGTCTTTCATGGAAAAAGACTTGTTTAATTCTTCATTCAAGTTGGCAATCCTCTCGGCATTCTTGCCAACGATCAACATGTCGTCCACATAAAGAAATAAGATGATAAAATCATCATCTCCAAATTTCTTGAAAAATACGCAATGGTCGAGAGTCGTCTTCCGGTAGCCTTGCTCCCCCATAACTGACTCATACTTCTTATACCATTGCCGTGGTGCTTTCTTCAACCCGTATAAACTCTTTCGGAGTTTACAAACATAATCCTCTTTCTCTTTGACCTCAAATCCTTACGGTTGCTTCATATAAATTTCTTTGTCAAGGTCTCCATGAGGAAATGCCATCTTGACATCCATTTGCTCAACCTCAAGATCAAGGCTAGCCGCAATACCAAGGACTAAACGAATCGATCCTATCTTCACAACCGGAGAAAAAAATTCGTCAAAATCAATGCCCTTCTTTTGGCTAAATCCCTTCACTACGAGTCTAGCTTTGTATAGGGGCAACGAAGTATGCTCCTCCGACTGTACTCTATACACCCATTTATTCCTCAAAGCTCTCTTGCCTTTCGGCAACTTCACCAACTCGTACGTGTTATTCTCATGTAAGGAACTCATCTCGTCTTGCATGGCATCCATCCACTCTTTCTTCTTTTCATCCTCCATAGCCTCCGCAAAATATTCGGGCTCTCCCTTGTCGGTGAGTAAGACATACTCATCGGCCAAATAACGAGTGGAGGGATGACGGTCCCTCGTCGACCGCCTATGTGGAACAAAAGATCGCATGTTCATCACGGGTAGCTCGGGATGAGCTCCATCGATGTCATCTTGTCTCAACTCATCGTTGTCACCGTCATCATGTTGTTCATCATTTTGGACATCCTCTCCACCGGGTGTTTCAACATGTTGTGGAGGAACGGGGTCCAAATCAATAAGATCATAGTCATGTTGTGGAGCCGACTCTCCATTCTCAACATCCTTCATCGTTTGGTCTTCAACAAAAACAATATCTCTAGACCGAACAAGCCCCTTAGTAATAGGGTCATACAATCTATACCCAAACTCATCAAGCCCGTAACCAATAAAAATACATGGCTTCATCTTGGAATCAAGCTTTGATCTCTCATCATTCGGAATGTGTACAAAAGCTTTACATCCGAAAACCCTTAAGTGGTGGTATGAGATGTCTTTACCGCTCCACACTTTATCCGGAACATCAAACTCCAAAGGAACACACGGCGTCAAATTAATTACATGAACCGATGTGTTCAAAGCTTCTCCCCAAAATGACTTTGGCAATCCGGCATGTGAGAGCAAACATCGAGCTCTCTCGACCAAAGTCCGGTTCATTCTCTCTGCCAATCCATTGAGTTGCGGAGTCTTCGGGGGCGTCTTTTGATGTCGGATCCCTTGCTCTCGGCAATATTCATCAAAGGGCCCGATGTATTCTCCGCCATTGTCCGTCCGAATACACTTTAGCTTCTTCCCGGTATCTCTTTCCACCGAGGCATGAAATTGTTTAAAGATATCTAACACTTGATCTTTGGTCTTAAAGGTGTATGCCCACACCTTCCTCGAGTGATCGTCGATGAATGTGACAAAGTATCGTCAACCACCGAGCGTCCTATTCTTCATAACGTCCTAGTCTTCATAGGACCACATACATCGGAATGAACAAGATCAAGAACATTTTCCTTCCGTGAAGGAGTATGACTCTTAAAGGTGACTCTCCTTTGCTTCCGGGCTAGACAATGAGAGCATCTTTGAAGGTGTACCTTGTGAACCCCAGATAACGCCTCCTTCTTCGACAATAGCGCCATCCCTTTCTCGCTCATGTGACCGAGCCTCTTATGCCATAGCTCGGCCATGTCATTATTGTCGATTGTGTTCATGGAATTAATCGTGACCTTTCGAAGTGTCACGTACAATTTCCCTTCATTTTCTCCTCTCCCGACAATCAAGGAACCTCGACTGAGTTTCCACACTCCCTTGCCAAAACCACTATGATAACCATCATCATCGAGTAAACCAACGGACATAACATTGAGCCTCATATCCATAACATGTTTTACATTCCGTAAAACAAGTTCTACACCGGTGTCGAATTTCAAATGAACATCTCCCACTCCAACAATTTTGGATAACCCATCGTTACCCATCTTGACTATACCAAAGTCACCCGGAGTATAAGAGGAATAAAAATCTCTACGTGATGTAACATGACACGTAGCTCCACTATCGACCACCCAAATCGAATCATCTCTCGCAAGGTTCACCATATCATAGTCGCAACATACAAAAAATTCGTCACTAGTAGTATTTACTTCAGCTTTATCATTACTACCGCTCTCCTTCTTTTATGGATTCTCTCGGCCTTGGCGATTCTCCTTCTTTAATTATCGACAAAATTTCTTCGTATGCCGTTTCTTACCACAATGGTAACATTCGATATTGGCATACTTTCCCCGGGAATTACTCCTTTGTGGCCCTCTATTACTCGGGCCTCTACTTTGACCTCTCCCCCGTCTTTCGGTAACTAGAACATCCGACTGTGACGAAGATCTCTGTGCTTTTCTTCGGACCTCCTCGTTCAACATGTTCCCTTTAGCTAGTTCCATCGAAATTACACCATCGGGGACCGAGTTAGACAACGGCGTACGGAACGTCTCCCAAGTGTCCGACAATGTGCCTAACAACCACAAAGCTTGCACCTCCTCTTTGAATTTAATTCCCATTCCAGCAAGTTGATTAATTATGCCTTGGAATGCATTCAAGTGATCCGACAGAGGAGTCCCGTCTCGATATTTCAAATTCATCATTTGTTTAATGAGGAATAACTTATTATTCCCCGTCTTCCGAGCATACAATTGCTCGAGCTTGTGCCATAATTCTCGAGCGTCCTTATCTCCACTAATATGGTTCAAAACATTTTCATCAACCCATTGTCGAATATATCCGCAAACTTGGCGATGCAAAATAGTACTCCACCTCGGACTTGCCTTCCGGTTTATCTTTGCTAAAAAACGGTAAATAATAATCCTTCACATATAGAAGGTCTTCCATCTTCCCCTTCCATACGTGGTAGTTCGAACCATTGAAGTTGACCATTCTACTCGTGTTGGCTTCCATCTTACAATTGAGATACTAAACAACCAAGAAACAACAAATCCCATGGCTCGGATACCACTTTTTTGGGAAAAACACGACTAACATCACAACGAGAAATGCGGAAACCCTCGTTTGACAACTTACCACTCTTCAATTGTAACTTTGTGGTTACCGACGAGTAGAGCAAATCAATTACAACTCAATAATCAATACAAATGATATCCGAAAAACAATAAACACGAGACACAGTATTTTAGCGTGGAAAACCCCTCAAGACGAAAGTAAAAACCACGGGACCGAAGCCGCTTAAATCCACTATCACCAATACACAATAAACGATTCGTCCCTAATACAAACTAGGGGTATACACCAATAATCTTCAAATACTTGGTAATAAACAAACTTCAAGTATTTGGAATACACAATAACAACAAGATCGAGAAAAGAAAACACCATAAATATCTTATACAAAAAGCTAACGAAATGCCCGAACTTCCGGACTCAAAATCTCGATCTACTCCGATGAAAAGATTTGCCCAATAGCTACCAAGCTTTTGTCAAAATATCACGACGATCCGACTGATAAATCTCCAGGAAATTGAAGAAATGTATTTCTCTCTCTTGTTTCTATCTCTATCTCTCTTGTTGCTCTTCTCAAAAGTGTAGGTGATGATAATGAAGAAGTCCCGCAGAAAAACTGCATAAAAGAAACCCATTTGCATAGTTGACCCGTGTGCCGCGGCCCGGGCAAAGTGTGCCGCGGCACACACACACAAAATCTGCCTAGGATTGTCGTGGGGGGCCGCGACCTAGTATGAGAGCGCCGCGACCCAGAGTATAGGCTCGGCAGCGCCTGTTCGAGGATTTACGGGGGCCGCGGCCCTAAGTGCAAAAACTGGGCACCTCTATTTTAAAGTGTAACGTCGCGGCCCGGAGGGTTTGTGCCGCGGCCAAGAATCCAATCGACTCTAAAAATACCTATAATTTGGAAATTACTCCTACACGAGAAATAAAGGCATTAAACATCTGTGGATGTCCAGAAACGGACACTTGAGAGCTCATCAGGACCTCCCAAGCCATGAAACACGTGTTCACTAATACATTTCCAATCATGTAGTTCGAAATTATCAACAAATATCATTATAAGAATATTTTTTAAAGAAATTAAGAAAAAGACTGCTATAGTTATTGATATAAGTGGGAATCAATTTTTTAATACCAAATCATAAAATTGATAAGTTTTATATCACCATTCATAAAACTATAAGTTTTTAGTACCATTTTGATTAAAATGACTAAAATGTCCTCTCTTTTGTTGTAATGTTGACTTTTCTCTTTTTTTTTATGATTTTAATTTAAACTACTTTTTTTCTCTTTTTTGTTTTTTACTTTCCTCATCTGCTCCGATCGATATTAATGTCCAACAACCAAAATTTAACTACAACATATACATCAAAATAACACAACCATTTTTCACAAACTGTCTCTCAAAAATATTATAAAAATCACAAGATTATTCGAAAAGAAAAGTTGACGTTCAAATAGGACCTCATTTGTCGTGCTTCTGGGTTCATAAAGAAGGTATGCATCAGTATTTGACCGCTGGAATTTTTTTTTCCGACCAGTTCTTACGTACACGATCGCTGCACACGATGGGAAGCCACCGTGTGCGACGATCGTGTCGAACGACCTTGACATCGTTCGCACAACTAACGTATTCACGATCGTTTAACACGATCATCTACAATCGTGTGGAGCGATCATGTTCATGGCCAGAAACGTGCACACGATCGATGCACACGGTATCATACGACCGTGTGCATCGGTCGTGTCTAAGGCAGACGGTTTTATAATATTGTTCGCTCAGTTTTCTAAATAGTTATTCATCTTTTTGTAATCAGATGTCGTGGCAGCGTATTTTGATACATCACGGTGGTCATTGGGAGCGATCGACATATGTAGATAGGGACTCCTTTTTTGTCTACATCGACACGAGCAAAGTGTAACACCCCCAGAATACATCCGGAAATGTTACACGCCGTAGGCCCTTCTTACAAGGATCTACAAGGCTAAACTCTATTAGACTACAAAATGATTGACCGACCGGGGTCAATCTAAATACAACGCAGACCGACAAGGTCATTAAACAATTCGGAAACAAATGAACTTTACATCTCAATGACAAAAATAAACTTGAACACAGAAAAGAACGACAACTCAATTTAATAAATGAAAACTACACCCATGCAAGGGTGAATACTCGAACGACAGAGTAATACCGACCAAAATGAAACAAAAGAAAAGACTCTAACTCTGGTGTGATTAGTATCATTGTCCTCCATCTCCTTCCCAGCCAATCCCGTGACTGCTCCCGAGCTGCCAAAACCTGAGCGCATAACAGGCACCCACCCCCCGAAACTCGGGGGTTAGCAAATTGGAATTTTGCTAGTGCAAGTACAATACACAAGATATACGAATAATAATAACACAAAACTCAATAGTCGTGAAACCTTAACACGAACCACACACTCAAATGGTCAACACAGAATAGTATTACATACACAAGGTGAAAGATAATCACATTTTCATATTCTCCGTACAGAACATAACACCAATAAAACTTTAAATGAGCCCAAGGAGTCAGAGAAATCCCTTTTTATAAAAGGAAAAGTATTTTGATAAGAAAGTTCGAAAACATTAATATTGACTCGGGCCATCTAGGGGTTTTGAAAATCAAATGGAAATACTTTGAAAATACTTCAAAAACTCTCGGGTCCTTGACCCAACATGTGGAAAACAATTTGCAAGAAAACTATCACAACGTTATTGGTCCTCGACCCAAATGATAAAGCGATATCACAAGTGAATCATTACAACATCTCGGGGGTTCTCGGCCCAATCAAATAATATCATCACGAGATCAAATCTCAACATCTCACGGGGTCCTCGACCCAATACACGAATAATCAACACAAGATAATCAAAGGCACAGCCTCTCATTCGACAAATCCTGCTCAAGACCCCTGATTAATTAACCCTCGGAGATCTCGTCAAATATCCTTGGTTAATTAACCCTGATACCAACATTTAAAACAAATTGGAACGAACTCCAGAAACACAATCTGTGGTCTACATGAAGACCAACATTCAAAGCAAGTTGCAAAGATTTAAATTTCGAAAATCATTTGATAACGGGGTCTTAGCTATCACTCAAATATCCGTTACCAATAAGCCTGCCAGGCGCCTCCCTTGCACACCTGTGTACCGGCGTTCACTCCACTATATTGGCCGCCCATTGCACATGTCACCGCGCCGGCGTTCACTCCCACAGGAGCCGCCCCTTGCTCGCGCATTAAGTAACACCGGTGTTCACCAATCATATGGAGCCGCTCATTGCAGCGTACAACAGGCCGGAGTGCACGCCCCGCCCTCAGAGGTACCCGGATATGACGTCTCTCATAACAAGTATTCACATTATTACAAATACCAAGCACACAGTCAGCCGTTGCAACGATTATCAAATCAATTCATCAATCCACATAATTTATTCGCCGGTACGCAACTACGCAAAATAAACAATAACTCGCACGTTATTCATCAAGACTTAGCACATTAGGCCTTCAACACTATCAATTAATACTACATAATTATCCACACATATCTATATATATATAATGTAAATACAGATATTCATAACATGATTCATACACTTCAAAGAACAATGATTTCACGTAATTATAATTCGTATATCAAGGTACTTGCCTTGGTAATCTATCGCGAATACTCCGGAAATACGGTTGATTGGAACAATCGAACTCCAACGAAACGACGATCGGAGAGGCTCAACCTTTGGATTATCGTAGGAAATTTGTCCTTAATATCCTATCATAAAATAAACAACCAATCACACAAGGAAAAGCATAAAAAGATGGCCGAACCCTAGCTGTTCTCTTCGTAACGTCGTTACACACATACGTAACGTGCGTTACGCCCGCACGTTAGCGCACGTAAGCTACAAGGATTAGCGCACGCTAAGCATGCATTAGACGATTCTTCTCGATTGATCGCCTTGCACGAGGTATAACGTACGTAATGCATATAGCTTAACGTACGTTATATTCACACATATCTCACTCATGTGAATCAGAATAACCCTATGGTGTTGATGTCTACGAATTCCCGGTTAATCCTCCCATCATAAGACTCACTCCAAATATTGATTATAGATCCTCAAAGGTAGTTCGGAAAATCAGGTTGTTACCAACATTAAGTCTATGATCATAATGGAAACACCATACAATATGGTTTATTAATCTCAGAATTTTACCTTACTTGATTATCATAACAAGAGTCGGACTATAACGTTCTTAACTCGGGTAACTAAAGCATGAACATTCCAACTTTCAAAAACATGGTGTTCGGATAAAAATCATCTATGGAGCTTAATAATCCCGGTGGTATGTTCATAACATCCTTAAGAACACGAATTCAAGGTTGAGGTAGCATTAACATACCTTAATATGAAAGAAACGCAGAGACAAGAGGTAGCATCCAACTTCGATTGCTTGAATGTCAATCCAAGATGTTTCGTAACTTAAATGATCGAGTCTACGTGTTCTATATGTGTTTTAGAGGGCTGGAGACCCTCTAGAAATGGAGGAAAACGAATTACAAGTGAAAGGGACGAAGAGAAATGAAATGGGGTGTCGTCCATATATATAATATCTTGAGATTTACGTACGTTAGCCTTAGCCATTTACGTACGTAATCGACTTAGCGCACGCTACCCTTCGATCTTAGCGTACGCTATCGTTCACTGATAGCTTACTGTCTCGTTCTGTACTAGCTTACGTACGTTATTCCCTATGGATTACGTACGTAAGCTACACACATTAGCGTACGCTAGTTACAAACCTTAGCGTACGTTAACACCCGTTGACCCTAAAACTGTCCAGGTTCATCCGCGGGAATCTTTCCGAGCCCCACCACCAGCCGTCCATGTGCTAGCCAGCATGTTCAATAATTGACCTCCTTACGTACGCTACGTCTAGCTCGTAGCGTACGCTATTTCCAGTTCGTAACGTACGTTACGCTTACCTGTTAGCGTGCGTTACGACGTAGTTGCATGTGAAGGATTAAAGGTTGATATTATCATGCATGAAGATATGAATACGGAAACGGTCGTACTTCGATTATTGATAGCACCATTTCAGGTAATACAGGGTTCAAATACAGATGAAAATACCCAATAATTTATCCGGATATTACATACTATCCCTCTTAAAAGAAGTTTCGTCCCGAAACTTAAAGTAGAGTGGTGGAACAACCAAGAAAAAGTAACTACTTGCTCAGCCCCAAAACATCATGAGCGATGCGCGAATACAAGGTTCTAAAAAAAAATACAATGATTAGACCTAGGAAGTATCAGGCACGTCAATTGAGGCGATAAATTACACGTGAACATGAGAAGTTAGAGTGGAGAAGTAAAAGCTCACAGAATTAAAAAAATTCATAAACGGCTCAGACGTACTAAAATCGCGTGTCGAGCTCGACCCACCATATTCAAGTTCATAACACATAGAAATATTAACTGCACGAGTGGGAACAAATAGTTTCGAACAAAATTTTGCAAAGATTAAGTTCAGATGTGAATAGACCATAATAATTCACGGAGTCTAACAAATCGGTTCTGAATTTCGTTTGACTGACGGTAGGTTCAGTAGAACAAGGTAGTTTAAAATTGTCAAGTGGGTCACAGATGAATCATCAACAATGAGAGTCTCCCAACACCGAACATACTAAGAAGAGTATGGGTATTACGTTCCCCCATACTAAGAAGACATGTCAGCCCCAAAACTGAAAACAGCAGGAGTTGGAAACGAAAAGCAATTAAAATGAAAAACAATCAAAGTCACGATTGTTGGAAACAGCAACGACTAGAACACGGCACAAAATCTTCATTCGCCTATGATAGGCTCTTCAGCAGAAGACATAAGGTTTCGGGACATTCTCCGACCACTTGCTCTGCTCACCGACAGAGTAGCATTCTTTGCCAATTCAGAAATTATCTCACAATGTTTCTCCCGATGGCCTTCACACCCGCACCGATGACAAGTCAAGAGTGGTGAGGGACAGTTTACATGGATGTGTCCCGTACGGTTGCAGTTGAAGCACACTCTCTTCTTACCGGGAGTCACCGATCTTTGGTTGGGGATTCCCAATGCTCATTCTCGACCGCGAAGACGACGCATTCGAACGACGTGGGGGTTTGAGAACCTTAGTCTCGTCACCGCCCAAAAATTTTCCAGATGTCCTTGGTCTCTTTTCTCCGCTCGTTGGCTCGGTCACTGAGGAGGTTTCATAGGTTATCGTATGATCTTGATATTCCTTCACCGTAACATGAATCGTTGTCGTACGAACCACCTCACCGCTTCCGCTTCCTATATCACGTCTACGTCCGCCAAGGCTCGTCATGCTAATGCAGATAGTACCGTTTATTGTTATCACATAGTCGGTTGTACGGTATACCACAATTATCAACATAGGTTTAATTAGCATCCTTAGAATAACGGTAATATCATAAAGCACGAAATTTTCGGAAATCAACTTCCAGTTCTTCGTCTAGGACGATCATTATGTGTATGCTTTAAAAAAATTTGAAACAAAAGCCGAGTCACGTTGTGCTCAGAACTTGTAAATACTGTTCTTTGTTTTGGAAGATGAAGTTTATACAATGACTCTAAAAATTTATTTTCGAGTAATGCCTACAAGGAAATTGAAAATCGAATTGTAACTAATTTCAAAAGTGTTGAGTCCCAAATACCACAATTTTGAAAATCCTTCCTCTTCTACCAAAATGTTTATTCGAAAGAACTTTTCACCAAAATACGTGATCATTCGACACGACTACATTAAATCATGAGGTTTACAATGTTAGGAAAATTTTAAAACACTACTTTGAAATGTTCGTAATTTGGCCCGGAAATATTACATGCCGAATTCATGCCGGAACCTACCAGGCTAAATACCATTAAAAATCATTTCAAAATATGCCAAACAGCCGATGACGGTAACATTTTCCAAAACTTACAAAATCATTTGTAAAATATTAAATACCGTTAAAATGTGCAAGACTAAAAATGCCAAAATGTCAAGAGTCATTTCAAAATACTCACGCAATGGATAAAATTAACACTCAAAGATTTATCCTACTAAAATGCGAATCCGATAAATATGTTCGACTACCGAAGTATACTACATAACCATTCTCACTCGAACCGTATTAGCAGGTGATATCGTAAAAGAATATAATCTCTAACAAGTTCAAACCCTAGGTTCACGTTAAGCACAATATAATCAAATAAGTATATAAGGGGACTTACGATTCGGGAGGATTATCATCACGGATTGCTTGAAGATGATGTTGGAACCACGATACTAATCCCAACGCTGACCCGCGCGACTTACACAAGACATGGACTTGACCCAACGCCCAAGCTTTTTCGCAAACCTAAGCTCCGATACCATCTTTGTACCACCCCAGAATACATCCCAACATGTTACACGCCGTAGGCCCTTCTTACAAGGATCTACAAGGCTAAACTCTATTAGACTACAAAATGATTGACCGAAGGGTCAATCTAAATACAACGCAGACCGACAAGGTCATTAAACAATTCGGAAACAAATGAACTTTACATCTCAATGACAAAAATAAACTTGAACACGAGAAAGAACGACAACTCAATTTAATAAATGAAAACTACACCCATGCAAGGGTGAATACTCGAACGACAGAGTAATACCGACCAAAATGAAACAAAAGAAAAGACTCTAACTCTGGTGTGATTAGTATCATTGTCCTCCATCTCCTTCCCAGCCAATCCCGTGACTGCTCCCGAGCTGCCAAAACCTGAGCGCATAACAGGCACCCACCCCCCGAAACTCGGGGGTTAGCAAATTGAAATTTTGCTAGTGCAAGTACACAATACACAAGATATACGAATAATAATAACACAAAACTCAATAGTCGTGAAACCTTAACACGAACCACACACTCAAATGGTCAACACAGAATAGTATTACATACACAAGGTGAAAGATAATCACATTTTCATATTCTCCGTACAGAACATACCACCAATAAAACTTTAAATGAGCCCAAGGAGTCAGAGAAATCCCTTTTTATAAAAGGAAAAGTATTTTGATAAGAAAGTTCGAGAACATTAATATTGACTCGGGCCATCTAGGGGTTTTGAAAATCAAATGGAAATACTTTCGAAAATACTTCAAAAACTCTCGGGTCCTTGACCCAACATGTGGAAAACAATTTGCAAGAAAACTATCACAACGTTATTCGGGGTCCTCGACCCAAATGATAAAGCAGTATCACAAGTGAATCATTACAACATCTCACGGGGTTCTCGGCCCAATCCAAATAATATCATCACGAGATCAAATCTCAACATCTCACGGGGTCCTCGACCCAATACACAGAATAATCAACACAGTACAATCAAAGGCACAGCCTCTCATTTGACAAATCCTGCTCAAGACCCCTGATTAATTAACCCTCGGAGATCTCGTCAAATATTCTTGGTTAATTAACCCTGATACCAACATTTAAAACAAATTGGAACGAACTCCAGAAACACAATCTGTGGTCTACATCAAGACCAACATTCAAAGCAAGTTGCAAAGATTTAAATTTCAAAAATCATTTGATAACGGGGTCTTAGCTATCACTCAAATATCCGTTACCAATAAGCCTGCCAGGCGCCTCCCTTGCACACCTGTGTACCGGCGTTCACTCCACTATATTGGCCGCCCATTGCACATGTCACCGCGCCGGCGTTCACTCCCACAGGAGCCGCCCCTTGCTCGCGTATTAAGTAACACCGGTGTTCACCAATCATATGGAGCCGCTCATTGCAGCGTACAACAGGCCGGAGTGCACGCCCCGCCCTCAGAGGTACCCGGATATGACGTCTCTCATAACAAGTATTCACATTATTACAAATACCAAGCACACACTCAGCAGTTGCAACGATTATCAAATCAATTCATCAATCCACATAATTTATTCGCCGGTACGCAACTACGCAAAATAAACAATAACTCGCACGTTATTCATCAAGACTTAGCACATTAGGCCTTCAACACTATCAATTAATACTACATAATTATCCACACATATCTATATATATATAATGTAAATACAGATATTCATAACATGATTCATACACTTCAGCAACAATAATTTCACGTAATTATAATTCGTATATCAAGGTACTTGCCTTGGTAATCTCTCGCGAATACTCCGGAAATACAGTTGATTGGAACAATCCAGAACTCCAACGAAAACGACGATCGGAGAGGCTCAACACTGGATTATCGTAGGAAATTCGTCCTTAATATCCTATCATAAAATAAACAACCAATCACACAAGGAAAAGCATAAAAAGATGGCCGAACCCTAACTGTTCTCTTCGTAACGTACGTTACACACATACGTAACGTACGTTACGTCTGCACGTTAGCGCACGTAAGCTACAAGGATTAGCGCACGCTAAGCATGCATTGGACAGTTCTTCTCAGTTCAGACGACTGCCTTACCTGAGGGTATAACGTACGTAATGCATAGAGCTTAACGTACGTTATATTCACACATATCTCACTCATGTGAATCAGAATAACCCTATGGTGTTGATGTCTACGAATTCCCGGTTAATCCTCCCATCATAAGACTCACTCCAAATATTGATTATAGATCCTCAAAGGTAGTTCGAAAAATCTGGGGTTGTTACCAACATTAAGTCTATGATCATAATGGAAACACCATACAATATGGTTTATTAATCTCAGAATTTTACCTTACTTGATTATCATAACAAGAGTCGGACTATAACGTTCTTAACTCGGGTAACTAAAGCATGAACATTCCAACTTCCAAAAACATGGTGTTCGGATAAAAATCATCTATGGAGCTTAATAATCCCGGTGGTATGTTCATAACATCCTTAAGAACACGAATTCAAGGTTGAGGTAGCATTAACATACCTTAATATGAAAGAAACGCAGAGACAAGAGGTAGCATCCAACTTCGATTGCTTGAATGTCAATCCAAGATGTTTCGTAACTTAAATGATCGAGTCTACGTGTTCTATATGTGTTTTTGTGTGGTGGAGACCCTATAGAAATGGAGGAAAACGATTTACAAGTGAAAGGGACGAAGAGTAATGAATTGGGGTTTCGTCCTTATATATAATATCTTGAGATTTACGTCGTTAGCCTTAGCCATTTAAATGCGTAATCGACTTAGCGCACGCTACCCTTCGATCTTAGCGTACGCTATCGTTCCGATAGCTTCGTCTCGTTCAGACTAGCTTACGTCGTTATTCCCTATGGATTACGTCGTAAGCTACACATTAGCGTCGCTAGTTACAAACCTTAGCGTCGTTAACACCCGTTGACCCTAAAGCTGTCGGGTTCATCCGCGGGAATCTTCCGAGCCCCACCACCGGTAGTCCATGTGCTAGCCAAAGATGTTCAATAATTGACCTCCTTACGTGCGCTACGTCTGGCTCGTAGCGTCGCTATTTCCGATTAAGTAGCGTCGTTACGCTTACCATAGCGTGCGTTACGACGTAGTTGCATGTGAAGGATTAAAGGTTGATATTATCATGCATGAAGATATGAATACGGAAACGGTCGTACTTCGATTATTGATAGCACCATTTCAGGTAATACAGGGTTCAAATACAGATGAAAATACCCAATAATTTATCCGGATATTACACAAAGTTAGTCGTGCAAACCTCATGGGGGTTATGAGAGAGGGTTTGGGTGGTCCAAATGAGTCAGATTACAAATTATGGTACTTTACACACATGGCCAAGGGAAACAAAGTAAAAGTCCTATTACGGGGCGATACCGAGATACTTCGATTACTAGTAGAATACAAGGAGGATCCTGAGGTCTATGTTGAGAACGGCAGCTCCTCCACTCCCGAGGTTAATATGGGATATAGCAGCTCAAGAGTAGAGCCCGACAACATAAATTATGACATGCCTTCCAAAGATTATCAATATGAGGAAGATGAGGAAGACGATGAAGATGAGGAGGTGCATACATTCGAAGATGAAGATTGTTGTAAAGACTTGCTTGAGTCACTATCTGCGGAATTTCTTGCTTGGGTTCGCCAACCGGCCCAAATGGATAGGATTATGAGTCGTCGGAACTTCTCATCCGACCATCAATCTGCGAGTGAGCATGAGCATCTACAATCAATGCATAACTGGATCATTCCATTTCCGGACCCCGGTAGTGCCGGGACTTTGGGTTGGGTCGAGCAGCCTCCACCGGTTACCGGTCAGCTAGAGGTGGGGTCCACCTTTCGTTCCAAGGCAGAGTTGAGGATAACTGTAGGAATGTATCATTTGGAAAACATGCAACAGTGTATCACTAATCTGTAACACCCCCAATCCGCTCGAGGATATTACACGCCGTAGAACCTTTCCTCAAGGATCTACCAGGCTGGTAACAACATAGAACATCTCAACAATGCCTTTAAGGCTAAAATGACTCAGTAGACCGATTTAGTCTTTCAAGAATTACATACAACTCAAATACATTACATGCCCACGCAGGGGTCGAATACAACACACTCCCATACAACGGGAAAGAATACTACAGCGGAAACAAAATATAACTAAACCAATGACATCATACGGATCCTCGTGTGATTAGTATCGTTCATCTTTCATCATCCTTCGTGCCGACCCTGCGTTATGCTCCCAAACCTGCATGCAAAAACAGACATACACCCCCCGAATACTCGGGGGTTAGCAAAACTCCACTGTTTTGCTAGTGCAAGAACAAAGTGCAAATACGAGCCATACAATTCACATTCCACGAATAACAATAGCCAGGAATCCTCAAAGATACAAACGTAACGAAAAGTACTTCCCGAGGCAAGAGTTTGGGTAAACATTCCAAAACCGAAAGGTCACAAATAAAGGGAAACAATTTATAAAACAGTTTAAAATGCCATCGAGAGTTTTAATAGAAAATAATTTAGGATTACCGAATCCTTCTTTTTTCCAAAATCAACAGGGGTCCCAGCCCAAAGGTTTTGTTTTCACAAATGAAACCAACAACAATACACAAGGTTAAAACTCACGTCACGCGTCCTCGACGGACATAAAACATACACACGCACCCGTGAAGTTTCACTCGTGAATCCAGGGTGAAACCATTGGACTCCCTCTGTGGCCCCGTCGAACCCTCCCGAGGTGAGCAAACACATTCACAAAACATACACACGCACTCGTGAAGTTCTACTCGTGAATCCAGGGCTATACCATTGGACTCCCTCCGTGGCCCCGTCGAACCCTCCCGAGGTGAGCCAACACATTCACAAAACATAAGCAACCGCACTCGTGAATTCAGGGCTATACCATTGGGCTCCCTCCGTGATCCCGTCGGACCCTTCCAAGGTGAGCGAAATACATTCACACAAATCATAAGCAACCGCATTCGTGAATCCAGGGCTATACCATTGGACTCCCTCCGTGATCCCGTCGGACCCTCCCGAGGTGAGCGAAATACATTCACACAAATCATAAGCAACCGCACTCGTGAATCCAGGGCTATACCATTGGACTCTCTCCGTGATCCCGTCGGACCCTCCCGAGGTGAGCGAAATACATACACACAATTAACACGTCACAACAAGGATATTCATACAATCCACCCAAAGGCAACAAACACAAAGCACAACATAATCGTCAAATCACAACGCACCGAAATGAGATAATATATGCATATACATTATCAAAGCACAACAACAACACCAAACATATCCAAAGGATTCACATAGTCACTTACCACCCACACAATTTACAAAACACACGCGTCTGAAAGTGAGCCTTTAACGAGGCTAAGCCGAGTCTTTTGAAAGTTCATTTCAAACGATCAAACAAACATATAGAGACGATCACTAATTAGCATATCCACAAAACAAGAATTGTATGGACAAGGTACTTGCCTCGAATAACCACAACACGGAGAATCGACCGAAGTAGGTTGGCACGGACCGACTACGAACTCGCTGATTCCGCCGAACGCCAACTCGCGATAATAAACTACGAAGGACAATAACAACAATGAAAATGAATTCCATAGCACGACTTAAAGCCGTTGAATTCAAAGAACGAATGACGAAAGTTCAAGTGTTTCCCCCAAAACGGCCAAGAACACGATTCGTCCCGTCAAAACACGAAAACGGAATTCCAAATCGAAAGATGGATATACAATCTATAGGATATGTTTAACAACATCATTTAACAACAATCGATCCATCAAAAACGGATGGAAAACGAGATCAAGAACAAATCCCCCAAAAAGTCGATTCGAAGGAAATCAAGAAATATACCTTGATTCGACGAAGAATAATGGATTAAATGATGTTAAACACAAGAATACTACTAAGATTAATCATACCCATCATGGATTAATCAATAATACAGAACGAATCAGACAAAAATACAAAACCCCAAAATTTCTCAAAATAGGGTTCTAGGAAATCTCACCTTGATTCGCTGGATCAAAGGATGATATAGGATGATCAATCAATGATATGAACTCAAGAACTTCGTGGATTTGTTGTTCAACAACATGGCTTCAAGATACCCAAGGCTCCAGCAGCGGAAGAGAAAGAGAGAAATGGGAAAAATGACCGAAACTGGACTGCTCTGTCACATTTATACTGGTGCAGCCTAGCGTGCGCTAGGTTGCCGAGCTAGCGTGCGCTATCGGCCCGGGCCGCAATCCAGAACCTCACTGCCCTATTGTCTCGGCCAGGTAGCGTGCGCAGCCTTCCGTCCGTAGCGTGCGTTACATGCCGGTCGTAGCGTGCGCAGTGCCCGACAGTAGCATGCGCTACCTGCCGATCCATCCGAGTCCAGAACCCCACTGCCCTACTGCCTCGGCCGACTAGCGCGCGCAGCCAACCGGCCGTAGCGTGCGCTACCTTCCGGCCGTGGCGCGCGCTACCTTCCATCCGTAGCGTGCGCTACGCCGGTTCCTGCCGCACCCGTCCGGCCAGTGCCCGCAACCGTCCGACCAGGACCCACAACCGTCCGGCCAGTGCCCGACCACCAGGACTCGACGACTCGATTATCCAAAATCGCACGGAACGAACATGACAAAACGCTCGTGGGCAACATCATCGACCCAAAATGAAATATCATGCAACAATTAATCACACGCGACCATGAAACGGGTCAAGACAACAAATACGAATGCGGATACCCACAACTTTGGGTAAATTATAAAATAGCCCAAAACGCACGAAAATCACAATACGTGATCGAATAACCAAACCGAAGTTCATAACACGTCTAACAAAGTTAAACAGACTTACGGGAAACTCGAAACAGTAGTTTCGAACGGGATTCGCAAGAATAGAACTCAAGTGCGGAAAAACCGCTCAAAAACACGGAACTCAATAAAACGATACCGAAACGAACTCGAATGATAAAAAGTGCAGAATTAATCATTCTCGGAATGACAAAACGGTCATGAGCAAGTCCTCAAAACGGACTTTCGCTGAAAAAAAAGAAATCATCGGAAATCGAAATTACAGGTATTACACACTACCCTCCTTAAAAGAAGTTTCGTCCCGAAACTTAAAACAAGTAGGGAGAAGCAATATCCCGCCAGGAAAAGTCAACGAGATACACAAGAAACGCGTAACTTACGCCCATCGGTGAAACGTTACAAGCAACGCAAAGGAATATACGGCGTGAAAACACGCTCCACGAGGACTAACACAACGCCACCGGTAGAGACATAATAAAATCATCAAGTGACAAGCGTCATCATACAGATAATACAATCGAGTCGATTATCCGAACAATCACAAAACACAACGAACGAAAATAAATATGATTGACCAACCTAACGGTACATCAATCAAAACGCGAGCCAATCGCTGAACAAATACGGAATTCCACCGCCCAAGGGTTGGAAGATCGAAAACAAGACTAATTTCCCGAACTTAAGGGAATTACGATAGAGCCTGAACGTTCAACAATCACGAAACGAGATCAACAAAAACCGAACAATCAAACGATCGAGATAACAAAAATCGAACAATCATGTTCGAATCACGAAGAACAATAAAATTCAAACAACAACTCCCAGGTTCACGTCTCGACTCGAGACAATATATGATCCGGTGAAAACAACAAGATGTGCATTCACATAAGATCCACAGGAAAGGGAATAGCAATTAAAAAGCCACAACGACAAACGAGTTATTCTAAAACAATACCACACTTGTTCGATCAACATAAACAAGGGACAGGACAAGCTCAGAAAATGTCAACGAACACGAGCAAGTCGATAGACTTGAGGAAGAGAAAATGCAGAAGTCCAAAATAATACGGGTATTACATTCGACCTCTTATAAAAGAAGGTCGTCCCCGCAACTCCCAATAACGGAACAAGGCAACAACACAAAAGCAGTCAACGGAAACATTTCCCATGGGCCTCTTAGAGCCGATCCTGATATCTGTACTGAAGTTCGCGCCCCGAAAGACTCGGAACCCAACTCGCAAAACTGGATCCTGTGTCTCTCGGGTCCATACTTGAGACACGTTACCGATGAGAAAGATAATTGGTACGTGCATGCCCCCGGCACACCACGGTTGAAACACCTCGGCTCGGTATACCGAATATACAACTGCTAGGTACAATGGAATATAACGTCGCAAAACAACAAACTGGAGATGCCAACTTGGCATAACAAATCAGCACATACTAAAATCACAACAACCACGGCATCGTTCGATGATTACAAAGGCCCAAACGATACCCAACATATAATTACTAAACATCACGAAACAAGCACGTATGTACACAATCATACACACCTTCTCCGACCACAAGCAGGAAATGATGGGTTTTAAAAACGAAAACCACCTTTTGAAAACAATTTGGAAACACCGGTAGATCTTGAGTATCACTTTACAAAAAGTAGTACAAACACCCTTATCGAGACTTTGAAAACCATCTTGCGTTTGAACAAAATGAGGACACTTTTCTTTTAGTGAAAAACTTTCAGAAATATTCGACCCTTGGGTCTAAGCAACTACATTTGAAAAGATCTCAAAATATTTTTGGTCCTCAACTGGAAAATTTTTGAAATGTATTGCGGCATTAGAAAGCACCTTGAAAACACCGCAAGAAAATAATTCGTTTTAAAAGTACGTCTCGAAATTTAATTTTCTAAGATACTCAAGGTTTTCAAAAATTCAATAGGCCAGAATGCCCAAAACTCACAAAAATTCTTTATCAAACCGTCATAAAACATTCAAGGCCAAAATGCCAAAACTCGATTTAGGGAATCGGTTTTACGAATTAGAACTCAGTTTGCAAAATACTGAAAGTCATTTTTATTAAAGGACTCACGCAGTGGATAAAATACAGTTCGTAAATACATTAGTAGCGACACCGCCCCTCATACAAATAAAAGATGAGAGTCAAATACCCACACATCACGCAATCAAAATCCACAAAAGGATTCAATCACTTATCGAATAATCATACAAGTAACTCGCATCAGACGAGGCACAAACACAAAGAAGGGAGACTTACATCCACAGGTTGCACGAAGATGATGATCGCCCCACGATACTAATCACGACTAACAAACTCAGACGACGCGTCGCGACACGACTTAGTCAGACAAAATCCAACGAGACAAAACTCAACAGACACCACTTACCCGACAACCTAGGTTTCCACAACCTAAGCTCTGATACCATTTCTGTAACACCCCCAATCCGCTCAAGGATATTACACGCCGTAGAACCTTTCCTCAAGGATCTACCAGGCTGGTAACAATATAGAACATCTCAACAATGCCTTTAAGGCTAAAATGACTCAGTAGACCGATTTTGTCTTTCAATAAATACATACAACTCAAATACATTACATGCCCACGCAGGGGTCGAATACAACACACTCCCGTATAACGGGAAAGAATACTACAGCAGAAATAAAATACAACTAAACCAATGACATCATACGGATCCTCGTGTGATTAGTATCATTCATCTTTCATCATCCTTCGTGCCGACCTTGTGTTATGCTCCCAAACCTGAATGCAAAAACAGACATCCACCCCCCGAATACTCGGGGGTTAGCAAAACTCCATTGTTTTGCTAGTGCAAGAACAAAGTGCAAATACGAGCCATACAATTCATATTCCACGAATAACAATAGCCAGGAATCCTCAAAGATCCAAACGTAACGAAAAGTACTTCCCGAGGCAAGAGTTTGGGTAAACATTCCAAAATCGAAAGGTCACAAATAAAGGGAAACAATTTATAAAACAGTTTAAAATGCCATCGAGAGTTTTAATAGAAAACAATTTATGATTACAGAATCCTTCTTTTTCCTAAATTAACAGGGGTCACAGCCCAAATATTTTGTTTTCACAAATGAAACCAACAACAATACACAAGGTTAAAACTCACGTCACGCGTCCTCGACGGACATAAAACATACACACGCACCCATGAAGTTTCACTCGTGAATCCAGGGCGAAACCATTGGACTCCCTCCGTGGCCCCGTCGAACCCTCCCGAGGTGAGCAAACACATTCACAAAACATACACACTCACTCATGAAGTTCCACTCGTGAATCTAGGGCTATACCATTGGACTCCCTCCGTGGCCCCGTCGAACCCTCCCGAGGTGAGCCAACACATTCACAAAACATAAGCAACCGCACTCGTGAATCCAGGGCTATACCATTGGGCTCCCTCCGTGATCCCGTCGGACCCTCCCAAGGTGAGCGAAATACATTCACACAAATCATAAGCAACCGCATTCGTGAATCCAAGGCTATACCATTGGACTCCCTCCGTGATCCCGTCGGACCCTCCCGAGGTGAGCGAAATACATTCACACAAATCATAAGCAACCGCACTCGTGAATCCAGGGCTATACCATTGGACTCTCTCCGTGATCCCGTCGGACCCTCCCGAGGTGAGCGAAATACATACACACAATTAACACGTCACAACAAGGATATTCATACAATCCACCCAAAGGCAACAAACATAAAGCACGACATAATCGTCAAATCACAACGCACCAAAATGAGATAATATATGCATATACATTATCAAAGCACAACAACAACACCAAATATATCCAAAGGATTCGCATAGTCACTTACCACCCACACAATTTACAAAACACACGCGTCTGAAAGTGAGCCTTTAACGAGGCTAAGCCGAGTCTTTTGAAAGTTCATTTCAAACGATCAAACAAACATATAGATACGATCACTAATTATCATATCCACAAAACAAGAATTGTATGGACAAGGTACTTGCCTCGAATAACCACAACACGTAGAATCGACCGAAGTAGGTTGGCACGGACCGACTACGAACTCGCCGATTCCGCCGAACGCCAAATCGCGATAATAAACTACGAAGGACAATAACAACAATGAATATGAATTCCATAGCATGACTTAAAGCCGTTGAATTCAAAGAACGAATGACGAAAGTTCAAGTGTTTCCCCCAAAACGGCCAAGAACACGATTCGTCCCATCAAAACATGAAAATGAAATTCCAAATCTAAATATGGATATATAATCCATAGGATATGTTTAACAACATCATTTAACAACAATCGATCCATCAAAAACGGATGGAAAACGAGATCAAGAACAAATCCCCCAAAAAGTCGATTAGAAGGAAATCAAGAAATATACCTTGATTCGATGAAGAACAATGGATTAAATGATGTTAAACACAAGAATACTACTAAGATTAATCATACCCATCATGGATTAATCAATAATACGGAACGAATCGGACAAAAACGCAAAAACCCCAAAATTTCTCAAAATAGGGTTCTAGGAAATCTCACCTTGATTCGCTGGATCAAAGGATGATATAGGATGATCAATCAATAATATGAACTCAAGAACTTCGTGGATTTGTTGTTCAACAGCATGGGTTCAAGATACCCAAGGCTCCAGCCGTGGAAGAGAAAGAGAGAAATGGGAAAAATGACCGAAACTGGACTGCTCTGTCACATTTATACTGGTGCAGCCTAGCGTGCGTTAGGCTGCCAAGCTAGTGTGCGCTATCGGCCCGGGCCGCAATCCAGAACCTCACTGCCCTACTGTCAGCCTTACGTCCGTAGCGCGTGCTACCTGCCGGTCGTAGCGTGCGCAGTGCCCGACAGTAGCGTGCGCTACCTGCCGATCCACCCAAGTCCAGAACCCCACTGCCCTACTGCCTCGGCCGACTAGCGCGTGTAGCCAACCGTCCATAACGTGCGCTACCTTCCGTCCGTAGCGTGCGCTGCACCGGTTCCTGCCGCACCCGTTCGGCCAGTGCCCGCAACCGTCCGACCAAGACCCACAACCGTCCGTCCAGGACCCGCAACCGTTCGGCCAGGACCCGCAACCGTCCGGCCAGTGCCCGACCACCAGGACTCGACGACTCGATTATCCGAAATCGCACGGAACGAACACGACAAAATGCTCATGGGCAACATCATCGACCCGAAATGAAATATCATGCAACAATTAATCACACGCGACCATGAAAAGGGTTAAGACAACAAATACGAATGCGGATACCCACAACTTTGGGTAAATTATAAAATGGCCCAAAACGCCCGAAAATCACGATACGTGATCGAAAAACCAAACCGATGTTCATAACACGTCTAACAAAGTTAAACGGACTTACGGAAAACTCGAAATAGCAGTTTCGAACGAGATTCGCAAGAATCGAACTCAAGTGCGGAAAAACCGCTCAAAAACACAGAACTCAATAAAACAATACCGAAACGAACTCGGATGACAAAAAGTGCAGATTTAATCATTCTCGGAATGACTAAACGGTCATGAGAGAGTCGTCAAAATGGACTTTCGCCGAAAAAAAAGAAATTATCGGAAATCGAAATTACGGGTATTACATGATCGTTCTGCCGATAAACGTATAGTGTTTGTCTGTAAGAGTGGGCGAAAAAATTGTCAGTTTAGGTTGTTTTCTATTGAGGGTGTAACTATTTGGAGAATTACTAAGTTGACCTTGGAGCACAGCTGTCACCCTGATTTGAACCGTGTTGCCGCACGATCGGTCACTTATGAGGTTGCTGCCCATTATTTTGCTAAAAGATTTACCGGTGAGGGGGTCACTTTGAGGCCAAAGGAGATTATTGCAGAGATGTGTAGGGAGTACGACATTGACATGCTATACAGTTTTGCTCTTCGGACGAGGAATATAGCGATAGAGAATACATATGGCGGCTTTGATGAGTCGTATCAGAGGCTCCCATCTTATCTGCATTTGTTAAAACAGCATAATCCAGGGACAATTTATGATTTGCAGACGACTCGTGAGGCAGTGTTTTGCCACATGTTCGTTGCGCTCGGACAAAGTATTAGGGCATTTGATACGTGCCTTCGACCGGTGATTATAGTTGATGGGACCCACCTGAAGGGAAGGAATAAATGAACTCTATTTGCGGCCGTCACATTTGACGGGAACAAGCAAGTGTTTCCTCTTGCAGTTGGTCTCGGTCCGATAGAGAACGACGAGTCATGGACTTATTTTCTGTATAACCTGCGCAGATGCTACAATCCGATGGAAGGTTTACTGATTGTGAGTGACCAACATAAGAGCATTTAGAATGCTGTTCAAGCCGTCTATCCGAATGCATTCCACGAGTTGTGCTATCACCATCTTGCAAAAAATCTGACCTCCTACAGTGCGCATGCTATAGGACTCTTTAGAACTGCTGCCTACACACATCGTGAAGAAGTTTTTGAAAACTACATTTCGAAACTACATATTGAAAGCCCTAATGGGGCTCACATGCGCCTTTCTAAAATTGGGCCAGAGAGGTGGGCTAGGTCGAAGTGTCCGGTACGATGCTATAACTTCTTGACAAATACGGATAAGTTCATCATCTGTATGAAATATCTCATATACTAATGAATTACACGAAATGACAAATACGAGTTTGTATAAGAAGTTGTATAGTAATTAATGTTTGAACAAGCAATTTTAGAATCACAAAACATCCTTCTAGATAACACAATAAATCAAATTGGCAAAAATACCAAAAGTTCATATGCACATGATGGTGCACACGGCCGTGCCCACGATGGGGCACACGGTCGTGTGCACAAGAACATCAATAATTTTCACCAATTTCTCAAATGACTCGTCAATTTAGGTGTTGTTACTTATATATTAACAAGTATTTGTTAACGATACACTTATTTAAAAAGTTATTGATTGAATTAACATAATATATTGCATATCATGTGTAGTATATATGTTCTCAATGTATTAGTTAGTACGGATAAGTTCATCATCTGTATGAAATATCTCATATACTAATGAATTACACGAAATGACAAATACGAGTTTGTATAAGAAGTTATTTAGTAATTAATGTTTGAACAAGCAATTTTAGAATCACAAAACATCCTTCTAGATAACACAATAAATCAAATTGGCAAAAATACCAAAAGTTCATGGGCACACGATGGTGCACACGGTCGTGCCCACGATGGGGCACACGGTCGTTTGCACAAGAACATCAACAATTTTCCCCAATTTCTCAAATGACTCGTCAATTTAGGTGTTGTTACTTATATATTAACAAGTATTTGTTAACGATACACTTATTTAAAAAGTTATTGATTGAATTAACATAATATATTGCATATCATGTGTAGTATATATGTTCTCAATGTATTAGTTCGTACGGATAAGTTCATCATCTGTATGAAATATCTCATATACTAATGAATTACACGAAATGACAAATACGAGTTTGTATAAGAAGTTATATAGTAATTAATGTTTGAACAAGGAATTTTAGAATCACAAAACATCCTTCTAGATAACACAATAAATCAAATTGGCAAAAATACCAAAAGTTCATGTGCACACGATAGTGCACACGGCCGTGCCCACGATGGGGCACACAGTCCTGTGAACACGATGGTGCACAGGGCCGTGCCCATGATGGTGCGCACGGTCGTGCCCACGATGGGACATACGGTCGTGTGCACACGGTCATGGCAGCCATCGTGGGCACACGACAGCAGCAATCCATGACCGTGGGCACGTTGCACACAATCGTAACACACGATGGCCACGATCGTGTGCAGCCATCGTGTGCAACACAGAGCCAAAACTGTCCAACGACAACATAAAGATTTAACAACACAACACATTAATCTTGCCAAAACTGTCTAACGACAACATAAATATATAACAACACGACACATTAATCTTGCCACAACACAACACACCATAAATCATATTACATGTCTAACGACAACATAAATATTTTAGCCGCTAAACCATATCGATATTTCTTAATATATTTCTCATTAAGTTCCTTGATTTGGTGCCTTCCTGCTGGGTTTGCAGAGACGAGTCGATCCAAGTACATGCATGCGAAGGGGCCACAACTGTGATTGTCGTTTTGTATGAACTGTAGCTCTTATGGCATAATTTTGAAACTCATCTCCGTATCATACTTCTTCTTCGATTGGTTGTTCAGCCAGTACCCGGATTGAGCTAGCACACGAGGCATCAGACGAGTAATAGGTCGCAGTTGGTTGAATCGGTATCGATCATCTTGGTGTTGGTGTGACAAGGAATCGTACAACTCCACGGTCCATGTTATGATGTCAATCTTGATAGTCACCCAGTGGCTCTGGTCGAGGTAACAAATGGCAATGATCTGTTGAAACAAAATATGTAATCTTATAAGATCATCACATCAAACATAACGAATCATTTATAAATAAAAATTTCAAACTTACCTTGTTGCAATTTGACTATGGAACCGCATGTGGTGTATCAAGACCTGTCATGTAGTCCCCGATGCATTTAGGAATTTTCCAATCCCTGTAAACCGGCTTCCCTGTCACCTTGATACCAAGTGGATCATCTTGATGGAGTCTTGCAAACTCGTTGGCCATAACTAACTACAAAAAGCCAAACCTCAAAATAAAAAAAAAAATCCACATCACACTAATGATATACAAGCGAGTAAGTTATAGAACTTACGTAAAATTGGGAGCCGGCAAGTACAGTTCCAACTCTACCGACACCAACACTACAGACTCCCCTCCAAAGCCTCTCTCGAGTCGCAAGCACATAACAATCTATCACCTCGGTATCAAAGTCTTCACGGCTAGACTCGATCCGGTCAAATAACGCCTGGGTGAGAGCATGCCCAGTCTCCAAACACTGGACAATATCATCATGTGGCTGCTCCCTCCTAAAGTGTAGGTACAACTTCTTCAGAGCTTCGCTATCTCTTGGAGGCGCCACCACAAAAGGCTCCTGAAGAATAGCAAATGGTCGACTCACTCGCGCTGGAAGACTACGCTCACCCAACTGCTGCATCCCGGCGGTCTCACCATCTTCATCACCCTCAGCATCCCTCTCACAACTATAACGATCAGAGTGCTGTACAACTGGTTGCTCGATCTCAAAAACTGGCTGCTCGATCTGAAATGGAGGATGCTGCTAAGGACCACCACCTTCACATTGAAACATCGAACTATAATGATGCTCGTCCTGAAACCAGTCGAACATCGTCCCATACTGCTGAAACGGCGCGTCAAATAGCTGATACTGATGCTCATAATCAAGGGGTTGCTCAGTCCGCTCAAAAGAATGATGACTCTGAGAATGATGACGTCTTTGGATCTCGGAATGGTGATCGTCTTTGGACCTCAGAATCGTGACTAAGCTGACCCTGAGAATGGTGACTAGGCTGACGCTGAGAATGATGACTAGGCTGACGCTGAGAATGGTGACTGTGGGCTGCACCAGAGACTGAGTGATGTGGAGGGTCAGGAATCCTCCGTTGGGCGCTGCTAACAGATGCAGAATGACGAGGCCTATCGGGAAACCTATCATGGCTCCCAGCTGAGTAGTGCGTCGGGATACTAGAACGTCTATGCGTAGGTCCGAAGAAATCCACGATCCCAGAAAGCACCCGGCGAGAAACTCGAGCAATAAATCATGTCTCCGACTCGTCGTACAAGATCGCCTTCAAACGGCGATCGAAGTACTCATCCCTGCTCGCGTCCTGGGTGTGGTCCGGACAAGGAAGTCCGTGGACACAACACACCCTCTCTGGCAGCCTCTCCCGATCCGATGTCTCTGCACCATCTACTCGTGGGGTACTCTGTCGGTGTCGCTTCGACACTTTGTGTGCCGACTCATATGTAATCAATTTCCCAGCAGCCTTCTTCAACCTATCCATAACTTTTTTTCTCGGGATCGGCGCAGGCTCATCCTCCTTGTTCTTCACAGCTATTCTTATAGGCTTAATGAACTTAACGTCATATGGCAAGCCATTCTCAAAACTCAGGTAGTAGTACTCAGCCTCATCCTCCTCTAGATGCGGTAAAGAGGGAAGTACTTTGTGCTGCAAAAGTAATCATTAAAGCATACCATTAGATGGGCAATCACATAACGTTGAAGAGATGAGTGAAGTCAGGAGAAAATACGTTTACAAATTTATGTACCTTATCGTCGAAGAAAGGAGTGAAATCACAGAACATCTTCCTCGTAGTCCACATCAAACACCGGGGGACTTAGACAAATTTATCTCGAATACCACACAATGCTCCCAATGAAGGAATCATCTCATACGACCATATCTGTAAAGCCCAAACAGGACCATAGAAGTGATAGTCCTTATGCTCTTGTCCCTCCTTCATGGAAACGCTGTCTATGTAGTAAGATAAAACCCCAAAGGCATAAGAACCCCAAGGAAACATATCCCACTGCTCGAAATCCTCAACTAATGTCCATGCACATGTCTCGACCATCATGTCGTCACGACATAGGATAAAGTAGTAGTATATAAGTAAATTGTCAACCTTCACATAATCTCTTATGTCTCTACCAAAATCTCGAGCATTGAACCTCTTTCGCAGAACACTAACCTTAATATTTTTGCCATGGAGTATCCTGTGGAAAATACCGTCAGACTGAAGGAGATGGTCGTCCTGTGGATAGAAGGTAGAGTTTCCAAAATGCAGTCTAGAGATCATGGCAAAATCACGGGCCGTAAAATGAATGGTCCTCCCGCAAACCTAGAACCACGACTCATCCGGGGGGATTTGATCACCCTCCAATTGACGGGCAATCAAGTGATGTAGGGCAGTATTTGAACTCCCATTTCTCCTAACTTTAATCAAACGCCCCAAGACCCCCGGTCAAGCTCTCGATAGCTCAATCACCAACTGCGGAATTACGGCCCATACTTCTTAGTGTCTCAATGATCTCTTTAAATACCGTCTCCCGTATGTAAAGATTCACTTGACGTGTAACAAAGCGCAATGTAGGTCTCTTCCATATGCAACCAGTCTGAAATATAGACATACAAATCATAACAATATGATAGAATGCTTAAGAGAACGAAAAAAAATCTGCCTTGCACACGATGGCATGCACACAATCGATGCCCATCGTCTGAAGACCATCGTGTGCAACACGACGGGCATCGATCGTGTGCATGCCATCGTGTGCAAGGCAGAAGACTTTGATCTTCTTGCCCACGACGGCACACACGATCGACGACCGTCGTGTGTAAACCATCGTGCCCACGAAAGACCATCGTGCACACGATGGTGTCATCTTCTTCAGCACCATCGTGAGACGATGAACAACCGTTGTGGCACGATCGTGTGTGAATGAAAATACACTAACCGGCGGCTCATTGACGAATTCCTCTTCAGATGGAGTGTCACTAGCGTGTGAGGAACTTCTGGCATCTTCAGATTCTCTGTGGTAGTCGGAGTTCGACATTTTCTGGCCGGCGAAAGGGTCACGACGGGAGACTTTTTTTGCAGAGAGATACAACGGAGAGTTTTTTTGCAGAGAGAAATATTGAGTTGTGGGATCGTTTAGATTATTGTTATTTGCTTTTAATAGTTTTCTTTTTTTTATGTTTTTTATCTTTTAGTGGTAGACTTTAAGGGTAATAAAGTCTTTTAACACATTTTGGTGTCAAAAACTTATAATTTTATGAATCAGGATATATAACTTATTACTTTTATGATTTGGTACTAAAAAGAAGAGATCCCTTGATATAATATCTAAAAATAAATAAATAGATAAAATTTCAACCCCTGAAACCCGCCGACAGGACCTCTGTCTCCTTTTTTTTCCTTTGATGCCCGCGCATCCTTTTTTTCTTTAGATTCAATCATCACAGTATTCACATGTTCTATCCATATAACCAATTGAGCACTATAATTTGATTCATCAATAAAAGTCCTAATTTCCAAGTGCTCATAAAAAAGACTTACTCATAATTTTATTTTATTCTTTCACCTTTTTTACATATCAAAATTTTGAGAAAATTATGAAAATCGGCACTCTTCCGAGCTCATCAATCATGTAAACAATTTTAGTGACTCTTGAGCTCCATTGAAAGTTATGATAACTCTCAACTCTTCAGAGTTATGAAGCAAATATTATGTTTCACAAACTCTTGAGAGTTTTCATGAAGAATATGACCTCGGATAACTCTTCATAAGTTAAAAGAATATTCGATCTTTAGTATCAAAATAATAAAGAGCCTAATGTATCAACGATAGTGACAACATAAAGCAAGAATTAGTAGAACCAACACGAACCACAATCACCATGCCGAATGAATTAAATAAAATCTAGATATCGATTTAAGTAATATATGACGATCGAGCCAACAAAACCAATGAAAAAAACAGAAGTACCGTGTCATATATCTAATCGAGTTATCAATATATAGAAGGAATCATCATAATCAAATAACTAAAATTCAACTACATTTTTACATGCAGTCATATAAGGCTCCTTTTATAGACTTCACTCGAGTCATCATATCTCGTAAATTTGGATTACACGAATCCATAAGGATTTGCAAATTCATTTTCCAGACATTCAAATTGGCTGCTTCAGGCGGTTTAAATTCTTCAATAATTTTGATAATGATATCAACATTAAGTACACCATCTAGACATGCGATCACATGTCCATCATAAAATCATATTTTTCCCCAATCAAAATCAATTTTCGGTTAAAATAAAACTTTCTGCAACGATGGTACTTGAATAATATCCATGACGTCATTCTGAAATATAATTTTACACAAATATATCCATTTGTACTCATAGGATCATATGGAACTTTACACTAGTGAAACGTGGCTTACGCTTCCTAAATATTCATGATACTTAAAATCCACCTTAATTAAACATTTCAAGTGGGTTGGCGGATCAACTTTTGTTCTCATTCCTGTCAAAGGAAGATTCAAGATCCTCAATTTCTTTCGTACTTGCAAGCGCTACGCTTCGAATTCATTGATGTTTTTTTTTTCGATTCCATCTTTTTCAATCATGACACAATTTAGCAGGAATATTTACTTAACATGTCTATCAAGTATGAAAATTTCTTTAGGAACTCGTTCGTTATCCACAATCAAAAAAAAATTCTATACTTCTGCTTTCTCATTCTTTTCATCATCTTGAATATAGGTCCTTTTAAGTGGATTTTTCATTTAGTTCATAGTAACATTTTACACGAAGCAGCGACAGCGGGCAACAAGCTGCGCCGCTAGCCCTTTTGAATAACAAAACTAAGTCTTTTAAAAACTACATTCAGAGACCTTGGGGTCGTAACATTGCCATGCATAACCCGTTGGACTCTTTTGAGCAGCTCCACAGCCTTAGGTGCAAGGAAGCCAAATGTATCAAATGCAAAAGGTATAAACACGTGTTGGTTATCAAGGCACGCTTTCTCGTGTTTGGTTACTTTACATGAAGCGGCTTTCAAAGCGGCTGAATCGCGTAAAATCATGATTCCCCAATCCCACAAGTGGAGAAACCCCGTTAGATCTACACAAGCATATTCAAGTGGGCTGGGATTTGATTAAGAAAGAAGCACCTGTGAATTTCTTGACTGACCCGATGGAAGGAAGATCGACACTTAGACCAGCTGACATTTTGGTCTTTGGATGGATAGAGGAAACATGCTTGTGTAGATCCTTTTCTTTTATGAGAATATTAATTTCTGAAACTGGAAGATCTCTCACGCATCTAGCATGTTATATTATTTATTTGGAGCATGAACAGCTGGAATATGTAATTCAAATATATACCTTATGGCAAGAGAATGTATATGATAATCGAGATTCATTTATTTGTAAGCATTCGTTATTGTGAACTTCAGGTTCACATTTATTCATATGAGGATCAAGATCGATAACAACTATGCATTCAAATGGAATCATTTTTCCAGTTCCTTACTTTCCCCCCTCATGTTGGATAGTTTATTTACCGCGAAGTTAAGCAAATGTTTGCCACATACCCAATATGTTAGTTTAAACCTCTTTAGAGGAACCATCTTTATTCTCTATGATAGAGAAATAATATTAAGTACCTAAATAGATGGGAAAATTTGGTTCTGACCAAATAAATCAATCGAGTAATGATAATTCGTTGGCTTGACGCTACCAAGTGCTCTCGCATGCAAAACGCAAGTCGGCCAAGCGGAATTTAGATTTCATAAGTTCCTCATAATCAGTTGTGGGCATATATCAAAATAAATAACTAGATCATTTTGCTTTCAATGCCATACAATAACTTTAAACAATTGAAATCCAAATCACCACTATTTTTAGACGAATTCTCTTAATCCAAAGTTGGGCTCTCAATCAATCAATCAATTGAGTTGTAATCTTATAAAATATGGGTTGAGTTGATAATAAACTCACACAATATTATTTCGTTGGTGGATCAAGTTAAAACCTTAATGTATCAAAAGTATCAACATGAGTAATGCACGAGCTTATATATATATATATATAGTGTAATTTTATTTTCAGAACCCTGTTAAGTGCGAGAACTGCGAGAACCACCTTTTGTACTCCTAATAATACATAATGTACATCGTCATCGATGCATCAACCTCTTGATCACAACCTCTACTATATAGTAGGGGTTATAGATATAATAGGGGTTATCGTGATAAATTTATTATATTTAATAAAAAAATTCAAAAATAATATAAAAATTGTATTTTACTATAATACCCTTTGAATTAAAAATATTTTTAATATTTAAAAAATCTCATTGGGCAAGGAGTTACCAGCGATTCGCATGACTTAGAGAGTTACGAAAATAAAGCCTCTATATATATATATATATATATATATATCACCTTACAAGATGAACAAACACTCGAGTTTAACCGCCAATATGATTATCTCATAATGAATTTTTCATGAAGAACATATACATTCATTATATTGAAGAAACTTCTGATTCTTTATTAATTCTCAACTGTTGGTACTTAAAAAGAAGTCTCTTTTAATCATTTTGCCTTGAGCAAGTAGCACATCAAAACTCACATGATTTCAATAATCTTTCTCACCAACTTTAACAACAACAATTATCTTTCAATCAATTTGCCTTAAGCAAGTAGCAAAAGAAATCTATCATGATTTCAATAGTCTTTCTCATCATTCTTGATGGGAAATGTGATCAGTCATGCCAAATATAACATATTAGTAAACTTCTAGTCTAGTTTACTATAACACAGCCTTCAATCATTTTTATGGGAAATATCAAATTAATATCATACCCAATTATTCTTCTCTAGTCATATGATCATTTGTAATCTACTACTTCTAGTAATAATATAGGTCATCACCATGATCATCATACTAATTAAACAATTTCGACCTCGTCGTCATCCAATGTAATCGCAATCATGGATGTGGCTATAAATTTAAGCTACCAATACAATATTATCACATTCACTTCAGAGAATGGATCAAAATTAAAAAAAAATGTAAAATTCACTTCAAAGAATATATCAAAACTTAAACGATCAATTGTCCTATTCTCTTCGAGGAATGGATCAAACAAATACACTTCACAAAATGGACAATAACCTATTAGATGAGCCTAAAGCATATATAATCATTCACTTCTGGAAATAAAATCATTACACTTGATATGATTATAAAAATTAATCCTTTTTATGGCTTAAAAAAGCATATATATGCTTATAATTATTCCAAGCATAAAAGAGATGCTAATTTTAATTTAGGTGATTCTATCACCAATCTTGATGATCAATTCATTGATAAGAATGCATCATAACAGATTTCACCTTATGGGTAAATAAGAATATAAATCTTGAAGGTTTTATTTGTAAATATGATATTTAATAATTCTAGCTTCGGGGTGAACAAAAGATTTCATTCTCTATTATTTTCATCATCAACTAGATGCAAAATTCCACCGTCATGATGGATAAAAGTCAACATAGAAATATTTTGTATCAAAACTGGTCATGATATTAAATTTCAGTTAAGAAAAACTCGTAAAACAAGTACATAATGACTGACCATCTATAATTTCACTACTAAAAAAATACCTACAATAGCTTCACAAAAATGTGAAGCTAAAAAAGTTGAATGTGAATCTTTTGTGCTTTAACTTCACATATGGGACACTAATATGTGAAGCTAAAGCACAAAAGTTAAAGAAGCTTTAGCTTCAATGTTTGACCGGTGAAGCTAAAGAATTAAAATTTAGCGTCAACAATAGTATTGCCACCGGGCCGTGAACCGCCGGTTCCGAGCCCGAATCGGCGGTTCCGGTTCACTAAAAGAGGTGAACCGGAACCGGCCCGGGTATTATGTAGAAGGGCCGGTTCCCGGGCCCGGAACCGCCGGTTCTGGTCCGGGCCGAAAATCGGCGGTTCCCGGTTTGAACCGGCGGTTCCGTTATTTTTTTTTTGTATTTTTTATGTAATTTATAATATTTGTAATATTGTTTATATCTTCTTTTTTTCTAAATTAAATGATTTGTGTTGAAATTTCTAAATTTTGTAATTTACATGTGTTGAAATTTTAAAATTACTTAAGTTAATTTAATAAAAATAAATTAAGTTATTAAAGAATTTAGAAATTTAAAAATTCTTTATGTTGTGTATTTTTATGTAATTTATAGTAACTTGTAATATTTTTATGACTTCTTTTTTTGAGATTAATTTACTTGTGTTGAAAATTTGAAATATTGAAAACTTGAAATGCAATAAAGTAAAAATAGTTCTAAAACATTTACAATCAAAATAATGAATAAAAATTGATATCTTCATTGATTTCTATGATTCTATCTATGTACAAAAGAAATGTTACAATGATACAATCTTTAAAATTGAATAAGTAAACTAACTAATACTAAATTCACTATATAAAAGAAATGTTACAATTATGATACAATCTTTAAAATTGAATAAGCAAACTAACTAATTACAATGTCAATGATACAATATTTTTTTACAAGGGGAAAAATAATAAATAAATAAATAAAGGGCTTGAGCTCAATTTTAATATTTAATCCGTCTCAACTAACTTGAAATATTTTTTTTTTTGAAATAAAATTTTGAAATGTTTTTTTTTAATAAAAATTTCAAAATTTGAATTTTGAATTTTAGCGGAAAAACGCCGGTTCGGGCAGAAAACCGCCGGTTCGGGCGAAAACCGCCGGTTCACGGGCACAGAAACTTTTGACCCGAAACCGGCCCGTGCAGCACAGCAGTTCCGGTTCTGGAACCGGCCCGGCGGTCCGGACCGGAACCGCCGGTTCCTGTTAAAATGTGGCAACACTAGTCAACAATGTGAAGGTAAAGCGAATGTAAAACAATTACCCAACTACATTAGCTTCACATAGGTGAAGCTAAAGCCAGTGGAGGGAATATTATTTTTTAAGCTTTAGTGTCACATGTGTGACGCTAATAAGTCCAGCAATTTAAATATTATATCTTTAGCGTCACATGTGTGACGCCAAAGAAAGTCCTGAAATTTTAAATATTATATCTTTAGTGTCACATGTGTGACGTCAAAGAAAGTCCAGCAATTTTAATTATTATATCTTTGGCTTCAGATGTGTGACGCCAAAGAAACTCCAGCAATTTTAATTATTATATCTTTGGCGTCAGATATGTGACGCCAAAGAAATCCATCAATTATAAATAATATATCTTTAGCGTGACATACGTAACGCTAAAGATATTCGTTTAAAATTAAAAAAAATAAAATTAGCCAGAACGAATTTCTGGCTAATTTCAGGTGTGTGTGTGTGTGTGTCTATATATATATATAATCATAAATATTTTTTAAATATATTTTTTGTTATAATTAGAGAATATGCCAAAAGCTACACTTCTAATTATTATTAAAAAATAATTATATTATACTAAAAAGATATTTCAATAATAGTAATATTGTAATTCACTTATACTTAAATAAATAAAAATCCTGCAAAAGAAAGAAAAAAACAAAAATATTAATAAGTTAGTAGAAACAAAAAATAATATAAGTATAATTATTAACAAAATTGAAAATAATTTAGAAATTACGTTGAAGATTGAGAGGTGAAAGTTGAAGAAATGAGATGAAATGTGGATTAGAATTTTGGAATGAAGAAAGGTTTGTAGTGATGTTGTATTTATAGTATATTTTTGAAACACAATAGCTTCAAATATGTGAAGCTAAAGTATTTCACTAAATTTGAATTTCCCCGCGGCCACGCCAAAAATTTCAAACCTCCACCAATTTTTTTTAAAATATTCGTATTGGCGTCACATATGTGACGCCTTTAGTAAGATAAAACATTAGCTTCACATATGTGAAGCTAAAACATGTCAACCACTGTAACACCCCAAACTAGACGAATATTACAATGTCGTGGACCCCCGATTGGGACCCACTAGGCGAATGAGAATTAATGAATTAAGTAATATAATTGTAGTACCAAACCACATTATATCATTAATTACTCCGATGAGGAGTTTCATTACAACACACCTAAGATCATACAGAACACATGAAGATAAAATATACACTACTGAATAAAATGAGTATTCAAACGGAAGTCTGCAGCAGAAATATAATGAAGTAAACACGAATGACTGAAAAGGACTGGGGCCCCCTACTAGTATCACTGGGACTCCTCGCCGTCAACGTTCTCTTCCCGTGCCTTAGCCTTGCCATGACCTGAAAACAACATCCCCAACGAATCAATTACATAGAACAACAATCCTCAAGAGTTGAACAATATACAACAATCACATAAATGAATTAATGAATTAAGTTGAATGATGAGCATCAATGTACGCCCGAATGAAATGCGTAAGAGCACAAGTAGCCGAGTGTCCGGAGTCCCGCATATACACCCGCTATTGGCCTAATTAGTCTCACGGTCCAATGTGTCCGGAGTCCCGCGTATACACATTACCATGCGCACTGTCCAATGTGTCCGAGTCCCGCATATACACATGACCATAGTGTGCCCGACTAAAATTCCACACATGTGCCAACCGGCCATGCACTATAATTCCGGAAGATCACCAGAACAAGAATGACCAAGGTGAGGAGTAATGAATAGAATCCGATAAGGATCAAGAACGACTCACCAAGATGAAATAATGACACAACGTGTGATAGCTTCAATGAAATGATTTGTAAATCGTTACTTGTGAGTTACATGATGAGTTGATATACAAGTCTCGACATGAGCGATATATTATGAGTGAATTACATGTATGAATGAACAACAACATAAGGAATGAATATCCTTTTAACCGAGTAAGAATTTACTTACACAATACCGGTGTTGAAATGTCCTTCCTCGAGCGTCCTACAAAGAGATGTCGATCGCTCGAACAACCTTAACACAATTACCAATAATCCGCTCAATATACATATCAAGCATGAATTACGTCTAACTCAAAGATCGATACAACAATATCTAAACTCATTGAGGCATTCAAACAACCACTTAGCGAACATCAACCCTTGATTATAACCAAAACCCAAATATATCGAAACCAACTCCAAAAATGAGTAGTTCAACCCAACAAAACACCTTCAATGATATCAATATTTCAATAGAAACCACAACTCAAAGTTACGACAACTATAATCGAAAACCCCCAAAAATAACCAAAGTCAACATCAAGGGTTCTTGATTAATTCTCCAAATGTTCATAAAATCCGAAAAACATATCAATAAATCCATAGGAATACATTTATCCAAGCTAGATAATCCATATCTAACATATTCCAATATAAATCCGAGCTTACACGAAGAGATTGGAAGGAAAATACTCAAAATCCGAAATTCTAGATCCAAGAGATCATTACCTTGATTTCATGTGTCGGAGAGGATGAAATGATGATAAATACAAATGATAAGCTTGAAGATGATGATATATGAGTGCAGCTCGAAAACACGAAAACATTTCTCCAAATCGCCCAAAATCGCCCGGAATCGAAGTGAGAAGTGAAAATGATGAATCAGAGCCGGACTGTCTTATAGTAATTCCAGTTTAGCGCACGCTAAGCCCTGATATTTAGTGTGCGTTAACGGAAATTCTGGGTAGTCCAGTACCCTCTGTCCGAAACGGTAGCATGCGCTACGTACCTTTTGTAGCGTGCGCTACAACCATATACTTAGTGTGCGTTAACCTTGTGTTAGCGCGCGCTAACTGAATATCTGATGCTCAGTAACTGAAGTCCAGAACCTCTTGTCCTCTGACCTACTCGCGATAGCGCGCGCTAAATCCAATAATCAGCGTGCGCTACTGCCCCATTAGCGTACGCTAAAATCCACTCATAGAGTGCGCTAGGAATTATTCCAAAATCAGTCCAGTACCCACTGGACTCTGCTTGATCGGCCTTAGCGCGCGCTACATTGACTGCATAGCGGGCGCTATCCAAACTTACTAGCGTGCGCTGCTTACCATTCATAGCGTGCACTACTCCAACTCGACTGCAGTCCCGTGCCTTCTGGACTGCAAGCCTGAACCACATTAGCGTGCGCTAATACTGAGAGGTAGCGTGTGCTACCCGTACTCAATTAGCGCACACTAAAGAGAGTACGTAGCATGCGCTACTCCTCACACACAGCCCAATATGAAGATGACAATGATGATGACCACGGTTCGATCCTCCAACAAGGTAAAATGAATGGTCCTCCCGCAAACCTAGAACCACGACTCATCCGGGGGGATTTGATCACCCTCCAATTGACGGGCAATCAAGTGATGTAGGGCAGTATTTGAACTCCCATTTCTCCTAACTTTAATCAAACGCCCCAAGACCCCCGGTCAAGCTCTCGATAGCTCAATCACCAACTGCGGAATTACGGCCCATACTTCTTAGTGTCTCAATGATCTCTTTAAATACCGTCTCCCGTATGTAAAGATTCACTTGACGTGTAACAAAGCGCAATGTAGGTCTCTTCCATATGCAACCAGTCTGAAATATAGACATACAAATCATAACAATATGATAGAATGCTTAAGAGAACGAAAAAAAATCTGCCTTGCACACGATGGCATGCACACAATCGATGCCCATCGTCTGAAGACCATCGTGTGCAACACGACGGGCATCGATCGTGTGCATGCCATCGTGTGCAAGGCGTAAGACTTTGATCTTCTTGCCCACGACGGCACACACGATCGGCGACCGTCGTGTGTAAACCATCGTGCCCACGAAAGACCATCGTGCACACGATGGTGTCATCTTCTTGACACCATCGTGAGACGATGAACAACCGTTGTGGCACGATCGTGTGTGAATGAAAATACACTAACCGCGGCTCATTGACGAATTCCTCTTCGGATGGAGTGTCACTAGCGTGTGAGGAACTTCGGCATCTTCGATTCTCTGTGGTAGTCGGAGTTCGACATTTTCTGGCCGTGAAAGGGTCACGACGGGAGACTTTTTTTGCAGAGAGATACAACGGAGAGTTTTTTTGCAGAGAGAAATATTGAGTTGTGGGATCGTTTAGATTATTGTTATTTGCTTTTAATAGTTTTCTTTTTTTTATGTTTTTTATCTTTTAGTGGTAGACTTTAAGGGTAATAAAGTCTTTTAACACATTTTGGTGTCAAAAACTTATAATTTTATGAATCAGGATATATAACTTATTACTTTTATGATTTGGTACTAAAAAGAAGAGATCCCTTGATATAATATCTAAAAATAAATAAATAGATAAAATTTCAACCCCTGAAACCCGCCGACAGGACCTCTGTCTCCTTTTTTTTCCTTTGATGCCCGCGCATCCTTTTTTTCTTTAGATTCAATCATCACAGTATTCACATGTTCTATCCATATAACCAATTGAGCACTATAATTTGATTCATCAATAAAAGTCCTAATTTCCAAGTGCTCATAAAAAAGACTTACTCATAATTTTATTTTATTCTTTCACCTTTGTTCCATCTCAAAATTTTGAGAAAATTATGAAAATCGACAGCTCTTCCAGAGCTCATCAATCATGTAAACAATTTTAGTGACTCTTCAGGAGCTCCATTGAAAGTTATGATAACTCTCAACTCTTCAGGAGTTATGAAGCAAATATTATGTTTCACAAACTCTTCGAGAGTTTTCATGAAGAATATGACCTCAGATAACTCTTCATAAGTTAAAAGAATATTCAGATCTTTAGTATCAAAAATAATAAAGAGCCTAATGTATCAACGATAGTGACAACATAAAGCAAGAATTAGTAGAACCAACACCAGAACCACAATCACCATGCCGAATGAATTAAATAAAATCTAGATATCGATTTAAGTAATATATGACGATCGAGCCAACAAAACCAATGAAAAAAACAGAAGTACCGTGTCATATATCTAATCGAGTTATCAATATATAGAAGGAATCATCATAATCAAATAACTAAAATTCAACTACATTTTTACATGCAGTCATATAAGGCTCCTTTTATAGACTTCACTCGAGTCATCATATCTCGTAAATTTGGATTACCTGAATCCATAAGGATTTGCAAATTCATTTTTCAGACATTCAAATTGGCTGCTTCAGGCGGTTTAAATTCTTCAATAATTTTGATAATGATATCAACATTAAGTACACCATCTAGACATGCGATCACATGTCCATCATAAAATCATATTTTTCCCCAATCAAAATCAATTTTCGGTTAAAATAAAACTTTCTGCAACGATGGTACTTGAATAATATCCATGACGTCATTCTGAAATATAATTTTACACAAATATATCCATTTGTACTCATAGGATCATATGGAACTTTACACTAGTGAAACGTGGCTTACGCTTCCTAAATATTCATGATACTTAAAATCCACCTTAATTAAACATTTCAAGTGGGTTGGCGGATCAACTTCTTGTTCTCATTCCTGTCAAAGGAAGATTCAAGATCCTCAATTTCTTTCGTACTTGCAAGCGCTACGCTTCGAATTCATTGATGTTTTTTTTTTCGATTCCATCTTTTTCAATCATGACACAATTTAGCAGGAATATTTACTTAACATGTCTATCAAGTATGAAAATTTCTTTAGGAACTCGTTCGTTATCCACAATCAAAAAAAAATTCTATACTTCTGCTTTCTCATTCTTTTCATCATCTTGAATATAGGTCCTTTTAAGTGGATTTTTCATTTAGTTCATAGTAACATTTTACACTGAAACGACAGGCAAGCGGGCAACAAGCTGCGCCGCTAGCCCTTTTTGAATAACAAAACTAAGTCTTTTAAAAACTACATTCAGAGACCTTGGGGTCGTAACATTGCCATGCATAACCCGTTGGACTCTTTTGAGCAGCTCCACAGCCTTAGGTGCAAGGAAGCCAAATGTATCAAATGCAAAAGGTATAAACACGTGTTGGTTATCAAGGCACGCTTTCTCGTGTTTGGTTACTTTACATGAAGCGGCTTTCAAAGCAGCCTGAACTGCCGTAAAATCATGATTCCCCAATCCCACAAGTGGAGAAACCCCCGTTAGATCTACACAAGCATATTCAGGCGGGCTGGGATTTCAGTTAAGAAAGAAGCACCTGTGAATTTCTTGACTGACCCGATGGAAGGAAGATCGACACTTAGACCAGCTGACATTTTGGTCTTTGGATGGATAGAGGAAACATGCTTGTGTAGATCCTTTTCTTTTATGAGAATATTAATTTCTGAAACCGGAAGATCTCTCACGCATCTAGCATGTTATATTATTTATTTGGAGCATGAACAGCTGGAATATGTAATTCAAATATATACCTTATGGCAAGAGAATGTATATGATAATCGAGATTCATTTATTTGTAAGCATTCGTTATTGTGAACTTCAGGTTCACATTTATTCATATGAGGATCAAGATCGATAACAACTATGCATTCAAATGGAATCATTTTTCCAGTTCCTTACTTTCCCCCCTCATGTTGGATAGTTTATTTACCGCGAAGTTAAGCAAATGTTTGCCACATACCCAATATGTTAGTTTAAACCTCTTTAGAGGAACCATCTTTATTCTCTATGATAGAGAAATAATATTAAGTACCTAAATAGATGGGAAAATTTGGTTCTGACCAAATAAATCAATCGAGTAATGATAATTCGTTGGCTTGACGCTACCAAGTGCTCTCGCATGCAAAACGCAAGTCGGCCAAGCGGAATTTAGATTTCATAAGTTCCTCATAATCAGTTGTGGGCATATATCAAAATAAATAACTAGATCATTTTGCTTTCAATGCCATACAATAACTTTAAACAATTGAAATCCAAATCACCACTATTTTTAGACGAATTCTCTTAATCCAAAGTTGGGCTCTCAATCAATCAATCAATTGAGTTGTAATCTTATAAAATATGGGTTGAGTTGATAATAAACTCACACAATATTATTTCGTTGGTGGATCAAGTTAAAACCTTAATGTATCAAAAGTATCAACATGAGTAATGCACGAGCTTATATATATATATATAGTGTAATTTTATTTTCAGAACCCTGTTAAGTGCGAAGCTGAAACCACTCAGACTCTAATAATACATAATGTACATCATGTCATGCATACAACCCCTATCGATCACAACCCCTACTATATAGTAGGGGTTATAGATATAATAGGGGTTATCGTGATAAATTTATTATATTTAATAAAAAAATTCAAAATAATATAAAAATTGTATTTTACTATAATACCCTTTGAATTAAAAATATTTTTAATATTTAAAAAATCTCATTGGCTTAAAGGAGTTACTCAGATTCTCACTTAAGAGAGTTACGAAAATAAAGCTCCTATATATATATATATATATATATATATATATATATATATCACCTTACAAGATGAACAAACACTCGAGTTTAACCGCCAATATGATTATCTCATAATGAATTTTTCATGAAGAACATATACATTCATTATATTGAAGAAACTTCTGATTCTTTATTAATTCTCAACTGTTGGTACTTAAAAAGAAGTCTCTTTTAATCATTTTGCCTTGAGCAAGTAGCACATCAAAACTCACATGATTTCAATAATCTTTCTCACCAACTTTAACAACAACAATTATCTTTCAATCAATTTGCCTTAAGCAAGTAGCAAAAGAAATCTATCATGATTTCAATAGTCTTTCTCATCATTCTTGATGGGAAATGTGATCAGTCATGCCAAATATAACATATTAGTAAACTTCTAGTCTAGTTTACTATAACACAGCCTTCAATCATTTTTATGGGAAATATCAAATTAATATCATACCCAATTATTCTTCTCTAGTCATATGATCATTTGTAATCTACTACTTCTAGTAATAATATAGGTCATCACCATGATCATCATACTAATTAAACAATTTCGACCTCGTCGTCATCCAATGTAATCGCAATCATGGATGTGGCTATAAATTTAAGCTACCAATACAATATTATCACATTCACTTCAGAGAATGGATCAAAATTAAAAAAAAATGTAAAATTCACTTCAAAGAATATATCAAAACTTAAACGATCAATTGTCCTATTCTCTTCGAGGAATGGATCAAACAAATACACTTCACAAAATGGACAATAACCTATTAGATGAGCCTAAAGCATATATAATCATTCACTTCTGGAAATAAAATCATTACACTTGATATGATTATAAAAATTAATCCTTTTTATGGCTTAAAAAAGCATATATATGCTTATAATTATTCCAAGCATAAAAGAGATGCTAATTTTAATTTAGGTGATTCTATCACCAATCTTGATGATCAATTCATTGATAAGAATGCATCATAACAGATTTCACCTTATGGGTAAATAAGAATATAAATCTTGAAGGTTTTATTTGTAAATATGATATTTAATAATTCTAGCTTCGGGGTGAACAAAAGATTTCATTCTCTATTATTTTCATCATCAACTAGATGCAAAATTCCACCGTCATGATGGATAAAAGTCAACATAGAAATATTTTGTATCAAAACTGGTCATGATATTAAATTTCAGTTAAGAAAAACTCGTAAAACAAGTACATAATGACTGACCATCTATAATTTCACTACTAAAAAAATACCTACAATAGCTTCACAAAAATGTGAAGCTAAAAAAGTTGAATGTGAATCTTTTGTGCTTTAACTTCACATATGGGACACTAATATGTAAAGACAAAAGCTTAAAAAGCTTTAAACGATGTTTGCCAGTGGTAAAGAATTAAAATTTAGCGTCAACAATAGTATTGCCACCGGGCCGTGAACCGCGGTTCCGAGCCCGAATCGGCGGTTCCGGTTCACTAAAAGAGGTGAACCGGAACCGGCCCGGTATTATGTAGAAGGGCGGTTCGGGCCCGAACCGCCGGATTCGTCCGGGCCGAAAATCGGCGGTTCCCGGTTTGAACCGGCGGTTCCGTTATTTTTTTTTTGTATTTTTTATGTAATTTATAATATTTGTAATATTGTTTATATCTTCTTTTTTTCTAAATTAAATGATTTGTGTTGAAATTTCTAAATTTTGTAATTTACATGTGTTGAAATTTTAAAATTACTTAAGTTAATTTAATAAAAATAAATTAAGTTATTAAATAATTTAGAAATTTAAAAATTCTTTATGTTGTGTATTTTTTATGTAATTTATAGTAACTTGTAATATTTTTTATGACTTCTTTTTTTTGAGATTAATTTACTTGTGTTGAAAATTTGAAATATTGAAAACTTGAAATGCAATAAAGTAAAAATAGTTCTAAAACATTTACAATCAAAATAATGAATAAAAATTGATATCTTCATTGATTTCTATGATTCTATCTATGTACAAAAGAAATGTTACAATGATACAATCTTTAAAATTGAATAAGTAAACTAACTAATACTAAATTCACTATATAAAAGAAATGTTACAATTATGATACAATCTTTAAAATTGAATAAGCAAACTAACTAATTACAATGTCAATGATACAATATTTTTTTACAAGGGGAAAAATAATAAATAAATAAATAAAGGGCTTGAGCTCAATTTTAATATTTAATCCGTCTCAACTAACAAGAAAAATTTTTTTTTTTGAAATAAAATTTTGAAATGTTTTTTTTTAATAAAAATTTCAAAATTTTAATTTTGAATTTTAGCGGAAAAACGCAGGTTCGGCGAAAAACGCCGGTTCGCGAAACCGCGGTTCACGGCACGAAACTTTTGACCAAATCGCCGTGCAAAGACAGCCTGTTACGAACCGCCCGTGACGGCGGAACCGCCGGTTCCTGTTAAAATGTGGCAACACTAGTCAACAATGTGAAGGTAAAGCGAATGTAAAACAATTACCCAACTACATTAGCTTCACATAGGTGAAGCTAAAGCCAGTGGAGGGAATATTATTTTTTAAGCTTTAGTGTCACATGTGTGACGCTAATAAGTCCAGCAATTTAAATATTATATCTTTAGCGTCACATGTGTGACGCCAAAGAAAGTCCTGAAATTTTAAATATTATATCTTTAGTGTCACATGTGTGACGTCAAAGAAAGTCCAGCAATTTTAATTATTATATCTTTGGCTTCAGATGTGTGACGCCAAAGAAACTCCAGCAATTTTAATTATTATATCTTTGGCGTCAGATATGTGACGCCAAAGAAATCCATCAATTATAAATAATATATCTTTAGCGTGACATACGTAACGCTAAAGATATTCGTTTAAAATTAAAAAAAATAAAATTAGCCAGAACGAATTTCTGGCTAATTTCAGGTGTGTGTGTGTGTGTGTCTATATATATATATAATCATAAATATTTTTTAAATATATTTTTGTTATAATTAGAGAATATGCCAAAAGCTACACTTCTAATTATTATTAAAAATAATTATATTATACTAAAAGATATTTCAATAATAGTAATATTGTAATTCACTTATACTTAAATAAATAAAAATCCCAAAAGAAAGAAAAAACAAAAATATTAATAAGTTAGTAGAAACAAAAAATAATATAAGTATAATTATTAACAAAATTGAAAATAATTTAGAAATTACGTTGAAGATTGAGAGGTGAAAGTTGAAGAAATGAGATGAAATGTGGATTAGAATTTTGGAATGAAGAAAGGTTTGTAGTGATGTTGTATTTATAGTATATTTTGAAACACAATAGCTTCAAATATGTGAAGCTAAAGTATTTCACTAAATTTGAATTTCACGGCCACGCCAAAAATTTCAAACCTCCACCAATTTTTTAAAATATTCGTATTGGCGTCACATATGTGACGCCTTTAGTAAGATAAAACATTAGCTTCACATATGTGAAGCTAAAACATGTCAACCACTGTAACACCCCAAACTAGACGAATATTACAATGTCGTGGACCCCCGATTGGGACCCACTAGGCGAATGAGAATTAATGAATTAAGTAATATAATTGTAGTACCAAACCACATTATATCATTAATTACTCCGATGAGGAGTTTCATTACAACACACCTAAGATCATACAGAACACATGAAGATAAAATATACACTACTGAATAAAATGAGTATTCAAACGGAAGTCTGCAGCAGAAATATAATGAAGTAAACACGAATGACTGAAAAGGACTGGGGCCCCCTACTAGTATCACTGGGACTCCTCGCCGTCAACGTTCTCTTCCCGTGCCTTAGCCTTGCCATGACCTGAAAACAACATCCCCCAACGGGGTCAATTACATAGAACAACAATCCTCAAGAGTTGAACAATATACAACAATCACATAAATGAATTAATGAATTAAGTTGAATGATGAGCATCAATGTACGCCCGAATGAAATGCGTAAGAGCACAAGTAGCCGAGTGTCCGGAGTCCCGCATATACACCCGCTATTGGCCTAATTAGTCTCACGGTCCAATGTGTCCGGAGTCCCGCGTATACACATTACCATGCGCACTGTCCAATGTGTCCGGAGTCCCGCATATACACATGACCATAGTGTGCCCGACTAAAATTCCACACATGTGCCAACCGGCCATGCACTATAATTCCGGAAGATCACCAGAACAAGAATGACCAAGGTGAGGAGTAATGAATAGAATCCGATAAGGATCAAGAACGACTCACCAAGATGAAATAATGACACAACGTGTGATAGCTTCAATGAAATGATTTGTAACCGTCGTTACTTGTGAGTTACATGATGAGTTGATATACAAGTCTCGACATGAACGATATATTATGAGTGAATTACATGTATGAATGAACAACAACATAAGGAATGAATATCCTTTTAACCGAGTAAGAATTTACTTACACAATACCGGTGTTGAAATGTCCTTCCTCGAACGTCCTACAAAGAGATGTCGATCGCTCGAACAACCTTAACACAATTACCAATAATCCGCTCAATATACATATCAAGCATGAATTACGTCTAACTCAAAGATCGATACAACAATATCTAAACTCATTGAGGCATTCAAACAACCACTTAGCGAACATCAACCCTTGATTATAACCAAAACCCAAATATATCGAAACCAACTCCAAAAATGAGTAGTTCAACCCAACAAAACACCTTCAATGATATCAATATTTCAATAGAAACCACAACTCAAAGTTACGACAACTATAATCGAAAACCCCCAAAAATAACCAAAGTCAACATCAAGGGTTCTTGATTAATTCTCCAAATGTTCATAAAATCCGAAAAACATATCAATAAATCCATAGGAATACATTTATCCAAGCTAGATAATCCATATCTAACATATTCCAATATAAATCCGAGCTTACACGAAGAGATTGGAAGGAAAATACTCAAAATCCGAAATTCTAGATCCAAGAGATCATTACCTTGATTTCATGTGTCGGAGAGGATGAAATGATGATAAATACAAATGATAAGCTTGAAGATGATGATATATGAGTGCAACTCGAAAACACGAAAACATTTCTCCAAATCGCCCAAAATCGCCCGGAATCGAAGTGAGAAGTGAAAATGATGAATCAGAGCCGGACTGTCTTATAGTAATTCCAGTTTAGCGCACGCTAAGCCCTGATATTTAGTGTGCGTTAACGGAAATTCTGGGTAGTCCAGTACCCTCTGTCCGAAACGGTAGCATGCGCTACGTACCTTTTGTAGCGTGCGCTACAACCATATACTTAGTGTGCGTTAACCTTGTGTTAGCGCGCGCTAACTGAATATCTGATGCTCAGTAACTGAAGTCCAGAACCTCTTGTCCTCTGACCTACTCGCGATAGCGCGCGCTAAATCCAATAATCAGCGTGCGCTACTGCCCCATTAGCGTACGCTAAAATCCACTCATAGAGTGCGCTAGGAATTATTCCAAAATCAGTCCAGTACCCACTGGACTCTGCTTGATCGGCCTTAGCGCGCGCTACATTGACTGCATAGCGGGCGCTATCCAAACTTACTAGCGTGCGCTGCTTACCATTCATAGCGTGCACTACTCCAACTCGACTGCAGTCCCGTGCCTTCTGGACTGCAAGCCTGAACCACATTAGCGTGCGCTAATACTGAGAGGTAGCGTGTGCTACCCGTACTCAATTAGCGCACACTAAAGAGAGTACGTAGCATGCGCTACTCCTCACACACAGCCCAATATGAAGATGACAATGATGATGACCACGGTTCGATCCTCCAACAAGGTAGGACGATGAATAATAACTGATGTACGATACAATTACTCTGATCGGTGAATACAATGAATGAATATGAACGATGAATGATCATTAATGAGTGAATAATTACTGAGTGACAATTACTGAATGATAATTACTGAATGATAATGGCAGAATTACAACCGGGTATTACATACACCCCCCTTAAAAGTGTTTCGTCCCCGAAACTAAGGGTCAAACAACTCGGGATAACTCTCCCGCATACTATCCTCGGTTTCCCAAGTAGCCTCTTCGACTTCGTGTCTAGACCACTACATTTTAACCAAAGGAATTGTCTTGTTCCTCAACTATTTGATTCGCCGCTCTAAGACTCGTAGGAGACGCTCCTTATACGAATGACCGTCCGCGATCTCGATCTCGTCGAACTGAAGTATGTGACTCGGGTCGGCAACATACTTCCGCAACTGAGAGATGTGAAACACATTATGAATTTGGCTCAACGCCGGAGGTATGGCCAATCAATAAGCTAGCTCGCCTACTCGATCCAAAATCTCAAACTGTCCAATGAATCTTGTACTCAACTTTCCCCTCTTCCCAAAATGGAAGATATCTCGACTTGGGGATATATTGATCAAAACATGGTTACCCGCCTCGAACTCTAATGGTCGACGACGGTTATCTGCGTATCATTTTTGTCGACTCTGAGCGGTTAATAAACGACTCCTGATCAAAGCTACATTCTCACGGGCGACTATAAGCATATCAGGCTCGGTGCCGATTGATTCTGATAAGTCATCCCAACATAAAGGTGATCGGCAATGACGACCGTACAAGGCCTCGTAAGGTGCCATCTTAATCGAAGCATGCCAACTATTATTGTACGTGAACTCAATCAACGGTAGTTGGACTTTTCAATCATCTTTACAATCGAGGACACATGCTCTCAACATGTCCTCCAATGTCTGAATAGTCCTCTCTGATTGTCCGTCGGACTGAGGATGAAAAGTTGTGCTGAGATTAAGCTGAGTTCCCATAGCACGATGAACTGATTTCCAAAAATGTGACACGAATCGCCCGTCAAGATCAGAAACGATACTCTTAGGAGTACCATGTAATCTCACTATCTCTTTGATAAACAACTGGGCAAGTCTCTCGGGACCCCATGTATCCTTAATCTCAAGGAAATGGGCTGACTTAGTTAGACGATCCACAATCACCCAAATTCTATTCATGCCACGATGACTCGTCGGCAAACTCGTGATGAAGTCCATTGAAATATCTTCCCACTTCCACTCTGGAATAGGGAGAGGTTTCAGCATACCCGCCGGTCGCTGATGTTCTATCTTGACTTGCTGACAGGTTAAACATCTCGAAACAAATTCCGCGACTTCTCGCTTCGTATTACTCCACCAGTAATTTTGTTTCATGTCTTTGTACATCTTGCTAGACCCTGGATGAATGGAATAACGGGTAGCATGAGCTTCTCTCAAAATCGAGTTTTTCAACTCGTCGTTCGCCGGTACGCATAACTGATTCTTAAATCGCAAAAGTCCATCCTCGTGGACCACAAATCCAGGGGCTTTTCGCTGAGTCACATCATCTCGAATGCGTAACAAAAATATGTCTGAACCCTGATTCTCCCTGATCGCCTCCTCAAGTGGCGATGAAATCTCTAACGTACAAAGTTGCCCTTGTAGTCGCTGTAACCAGACCTCGATCTCGGGCCTCAGAAATTTCTGCTGAAGTTCCTTCTGAACTGTTAATCGAGCAAGTATCTGCTCCTGAACGGACTTACGACTCAAGGCGTTGGCGACAACATTCGCCTTGCCCCGGTGGTAAAGTATCTCAATATCATAATCTTTGATTAGTTCCAACCACCGCCTCTGTCGCATATTTAACTCTTTCTGAGTAAATATATATTTCAAACTCTTATGATCGATGAATATCTGACAGGTAACTCCATAAAGGTAATGACGCCAAATCTTCAATGCGAACACCACGACTGCTAGCTCCAGATCGTGGGTCGGATAATTAACCTCGTAAGGTCTCAATTGCCGTGAAGCATAAGCAATAACTTTTTTATTCTGCATTAGTACACATCCGAGACCCTGTCCGGACGCATCACTATAAACCACAAATCCTTCCGTCCCTTGCGGTAAGGAAAGGACAGGTGCTGAAATTAATCGGCTCTTGAGTTCCTTAAAACTCTGCTGACACGCGTTGGACCACTTGTATTTCTTATCCTTCCGTAAAAGGTTCGTCATGGGTTAAGCAATTTTAGAAAATCCTTCCACAAATCGCCGATAGTAACCAGCTAATCCGAGGAAACTTCGGATTTCCTTAACATTCTTCGGAGGTTGCCAATCTCAGATCGCCTCCGTCTTCTGAGGGTCGACACAAACTCCGTCTGATGAAATTACATGTTCGAGAAATGTCACTTCGGATATCCAGAACTCACATTTGGAAAACTTTCCATAAAGTTGCTCTCGTCTCAACACGTCGAGCACCTGATGAAGGTGAAACTCGTGCTCCTCCCGGTCACGAGAATAAATTAGAATGTCATCAATAAAGACAACCACGAACTGATCCAAATAGTCGATGAAAACCCGATTTATTAACTCCATGAATACCGCAGGTTCATTAGTTAATCCAAACGACATTACCACAAACTCATAATGACCATAGCGTGTACGAAACGCCGTTCTAGCGACATCCGACTATCGGGTTCGCAGCTGATGATACCCAGACCTTAAATCGATCTTGGAAAATACTGAAGCTCCCTGAAGTTGATCCAAAAGATCATCGATACGGGGTAGAGGATATTTATTCTTGATCGTCACCTGGTTCAATTTCCGGTAATCAATACACAAGCAAAACGAACCATCCTTCTTCTTGACAAATAACACCGGTGCTCCCCATGGAGACGCACTCGGTCGAATATAACCCTCTCGGTCAAATCCTCTAATTGATTCTTCAACTCCTGTATCTCGATCGGGACCATCCGGTACGGTGCCTTCGATATTGGGGACGTACCAGGCTCCAACTCAATCGTGAATTCCACATCTCTCTGTGGAGGCAAACCAGGTAACTCGTCTGGAAATAAATCGGCATATTCTCTCACTACAGGAATATCCGTCAAAATTACTGATGGTTTCTCGGTCTTGGTCATATAGCACCAATAACCGACACACCCCTGATTGAGTAATTTCACTGCTTTCATCAAGTTGATGACTCTACCGGAACAGCTGGGATTACCTCCCTGAAAAACACATTTGACTCCATTGTCTGAAATGATAGTGACCATACGCTTACGGACACTAATGATGGCATCGTGACGATCCATCCAATCAATACCCAAGATGACGTCGTCTCTCAGTAAATCTACCACGATTAGGTTTGCTAACAAATCACGGCCATGAAGCTGAATCGGACAATCCTTAATCTCACGAGTCCCGATAATTCTTCTACCATCAGGTAGACCAATGACATAAGGATCACAACTAGTAGCACTACCCAGACGTAGTCTACTCAAACATGACTCGGAAATGAATGAATGCGATGCACCAATATCAAAAAGGGCACACACAAGTTGAGATAAAATTTCGAGTGTACCTAAGATCATTCGGGCTTCCGGATCATCAGCTCTCTTCATCTCATAAATTCGGGGCTTGCCAGCCCCGGAACCGGATGCTCCCGTCTGATAGCAGGGGGCTCCACCTTTGTTAGCTCCCGTCATCTTAAATGACGCGGACTGAGTAGCCTGATTCGGAACCGCTGACTGTTTCGGGGCCTGAGATGACGCCGGAGTAGGGTTGGAGTCCCTTCAGCAAAAATAGTCCTTATGCCCCGCCATTCCACAGTTATTGCACGCGACGTCTTGTCTCAAACACTTCGTGCTGTAATGACCCTGTTCTCTACAGTTGAAACAGGTAATGGCCGAACTGGCCGCTCGTGACTGAGATTCCGCGGGTCTGGGCGCCATAGGAGGTCGCTCAGTGAAAGTAGAGCCCGCTCGAGGCTTCTTGAAAGTTGCCTGACTGCCTTCAGACTGATTCCGATTCTTTGACTTCTTGCTAGCAGATGAAGGTTGTTGCTTAGCAACCTCCTTAGCAGTAAGCTCATAAGTAAGAGCTTTCTCGATGAATTCGGCCAGAGTGGTGCAATTGTGATTAAGCAACTGCATCCGCATACGAGGTTTCAACCTCTTGCTGAAATACTTGGTCTTGTCTGCCTCGGAGTGAATAATAGATGAGGCGAAAGGAAGAAGCTCCTGAAATTTTTCGGCGATGGCGAGAACATCATCGTCCGCTGAGAGGTCGGGAGTGAGCAATTCTGATAACTTGGCCTCTCTGAGTGGGGCCGGATAATACCTCTCCATCATGAGGGTCTTGAATTGATCCCAAGTACAAGATCCGTCGGTAGGCTTCAACGATAACCACCATGAATGAGCGCTCTTACCCAGATAGTAAGCCGCGACTGAAACTTTGTGCCCTTTGAGACACTCCACCATGGCAAACAACTTCTCGAAATGCTCGAGCCAGTGAACAATATCCGCCGGCTCAGATGAGCCCTCAAAAGTAGGTGGTCTTTGGTGAGAGATTTCGCCAATAATACTGCTCACACCCCTCTCCTGCCCTTGAGGTGGCGCCGGAGGAGCCTGTTGATTCTGAGTAGTTGAGTTCTGCATCGTCTCCATGAGGCGTGCCATTTGAGTCATCTGGGCCATCATGCCCTGCATAAAAGCGAGTGGGTCAACTCGAACACCCTCTGAATGAGCTGTGTCCCAGGTACGACTCCCTGACAGTGAATGATCATTTCCAGGAGAATGAGTGGCGGCGTCGCTTCTCGATGAATTAGCATTATTCCTCGCGTTCGCACGTGTATTCACACGAGTTCTCGGGGTTCGGCCCGCACCGCAGCCTCTTCCCCCGTGGTCTCTGCCAGCTCTTTCGATACTGAAGTGGGAAAGTCACAAGATGATTATATATCTCGCATGAATATCACATTATGATTACGTTACGAAATGATGAAAATGAGCACACGCGCTCAAACACAATGATTACATGAATGATCAACTGAAGTGACGTGATTATCTGATGAAATTCTTGAAATGATTATCTTGAACAAGTTAACAAGATTAATGATACGATCCTCAATGTCAACAACTGAACAGTGAAATGAACTGAATGATTAATGAGTTAACATGATCGACATGATCACAAATGAAAATGATGAATGAGGATTGTTGACTATTGAATGATGAACGAGTGATTCTTATTGCCAGGAATTATACCATGGAATCAGAAATCTTACTGTTCTTTGGTCTGAGGGGCTCGGCTCTTGCACGGGTCACACGTGACGCGAAAGTCCAATGATACTAGTCTTATGAATGATGATTTCAATGAGACATGACTCGGAAGGTAGTATTCAAAACCACGCTCCGATACCAACTATGTAACACCCCAAACTAAGCGAATATTACAGTGCCGTGGACCCCCGACTGGGACCCACTAGGCGAATGAGAATTAATGAATTAAGTAATATAATTGTAGTACCGAACCACATTATATCATTAATTACTTCTATGAGGAGTTTCATTACAACACACCCACGATCATACAGAACACATGTATATTTTATATGAAGATAAAATATACAACACTGAATAAAATGAGTATTCAAACGGAAGTCCGCAGCAGAAATATAATGAAGTAAACACGAATGACTGAAAAGGACTGGGGCCTCCTACTAGTATCACTGGGACTCCTCGCCGTCAACATTCTCTTCCCGTGCCTTAGCCTTGCCATGACCTGAAAACAACATCCGCCAACGGGGTCAGTTACACAGAACAACAATCCTCAAGAGTTGAACAATATACAACAATCACACAAATGAATTAATGAATTAATTTGAATGATGAGCATCAATGTACGCCCGAATGAAATGCGTAAGAGCACAAGTAGTCGAGTGTCCGGAGTCCCGCATATACACCCGCTATTGGCCTAATTAGTCTCACGACCCAATGTCTCCGGAGTCCCGCATATACACATTACCATGCGCACAATCCAATGTGTCCGGAGTCCCGCATATACACATGACCATAGTGTGCCCGACTAAAATTCCACACATGTGCCAACCGGCCATGCACTATAATTCCGGAAGATCACCAGAACAAGAATGACCAAGGTGAGGAGTAATGAATAGAATCCGATAAGGATCAAGAACGACTCACCGAGATGAAATAATGACACAACGTGTGATAGCTTCAATGAAATGATTTGTAACCATCGTTACTTGTGAGTTACATGATGAGTTGATAAATACAAGTCTCGACATGAACGATATATTATGAGTGAATTACATATATGAATGAACAACAACGTAAGGAATGAATATCCTTTTAACCGAGTAAGAATTTAGTTACACAATACCGGTGTTGAAATGTCCTTCCTCAAACGTCCTACAAAGAGATGTCGGTCGCTCGAACAACCTTGAATAACACAATTACCAACAATCCGCTCAATATACGTATCAAGCATGAATTACGTCTAACTCAAAGGTCGATACAACAATATCCAAACTCATTGAGGCATTCAAACAACCACTTAGCGAACATCAACTCTTGATTATAACCAAAACCCAAATATATCGAAACCAACTCCAAAAATGAGTAGTTCAACACAAAACAACACCTTCAATGATATCAATATTCCAATAGAAACCACAACTCGAAGTTACGACAACTATAATCGGAAACCCCCCAAAATAACCAAAGTCAACATCAAGGGTTCTTGATTAATTCTCCAAATGTTCATCAAATCCGAAAAACATATCAATAAATCCATAGGAATACATTTATCCAAGGTAGATAATCCATATCTAACATATTCCAACATAAATCCGAGCTTACACGAAGAGATCGGAAGGAAAATACTCAAAATCCGAAATTCTAGATCCAAGAGATCATTACCTTGATTTGATGTTTTGGAGAGGATGAAATGATGATAAATCCAAATGATAAGCTTGAAGATGATGATGGATGAGTGCAGCTCGAAAAGATTTCTCCGAATCATCCAAAATCGCCCGGAATCGAAGTGAGAAGTGAAAATGATGAATCTGAGCCGGACTGTCCTATTTATAGTAATTCCAGTTTAGCGCACGCTAAGCCCTGATATTTAGCGTGCTTTAACGGGAATTCTGGGAAGTCCACTACCCTCTGTCCGAAATGGTAGCGTGTGCTACATACCTTTTGTAGCGTGCGCTACAACCATATACTTAGCGTGCGTTAACCTTGTGTTAGCGCGTGCTAACTGAATATCTGATGCTCAGTAACTGAAGTCCAGAACCTCCTGTCCTCTGACCTGCTCGCGATAGCGCGCGCTACATCCAATAATCAGCGTGCGCTGCTGCCCCATTAGCATACGCTAAAATCCACTCATAGCATGCGCTAGGAATTATTCCAAAATCAGTCCAGTACCCAATGGACTCTGCCTGATTGGCATTAGCACGTGCTACACTGACTGCATAGCGGGCGCTATCCAAACTTACTCACGTGCGCTACTTACCATTCGTAGCGTGCGCTACTCCAACTTGACTGCAGTCTAGTGCCTTCTGGACTGCAGGCCTGAACCACATTAGCGTGCGCTAATACTGAGAGGTAGCGTGCGCTACCCGTACTCAATTAGCGTGCGCTAAAGAGAGTACGTAGCGTGCGCTACTCCTCACACACAGCCCACTATGAAGATGACAATGATGATAACCATGGTTCGATCCTCCAACCAGGTAGGACGACGAATAATAACTGATGTACGATGCAATTACTCTGATCGGTAAATACAATGAATGAATATGAACGATGAATGATCATTAATGAGTGAATAATTACTGAGTGACAATTACTGAATGATAATTACTGAATGATAATGACTGAATTACAACCGGGTATTACAACCACAATATCCACGTGCGCCACCTACCGCTTCCGAAATTATTCTAATATTATTCTTTAGCTTCACATATGTGAATCCAATAGCTGATTGAGTACATTATATAACTCAGTTTGACAGATGAACGCGATATATACATTTTTTTTTTTTCTGAAACCAACTAAATTATACAAATATATATATCTTTTTTTTTTGGAATTTATTTTTCGGAATATATATTCAAGGATATATTGAGCATTCTCAAGAAATCTTCGTCGATATTATAAGGTATGTAGAAACAGTTGAAATTTAATTATACTTATATTTCTTGTTGTTAATACGAAATATAATTTAGTTGTAGTTTTATATTAAATGAAAATTTAGTTGATAATTTAGTTGAAAATTTAGTTGATAATTTAGTTGTAAAATTTAGTTGATAATTTATCTTAAGCCCTTTCATTAAATTATACAAGTTTTTTGTTATCGATACTGAACCAGATAGAATCAATCTACATAGAATTATTGAGAAAATAATATTCAGTAAAAATAAGTATCTTTAATTAATTTTACTAAATAAATATATGTTCTTTTCAATAAAAGCCAGCTTTATTCACTAAAGTAGCGACTTTATAAAATATTAGTAATTCATTAATATTCTTACCAATACATATATTTGCTAATTAATTCTACTGATCTAGTTATAGTTTTATATTAAATGAAATTTAGTTGATAATTTAGTTGAAAATTTAGTTGATAATTTTGTTGTAAAATTTAGTTGATAATTTATCTTAAGCCCTTTCATTAAATTATACAAGTTTTTTGTTATCGATACCGAACCCGATAGAATCGAGCCACATAGAATTATTGAGAAAATAATATTCGGTAGAAATAAGTATCTGTAATTAATTTTACTAAATAAATATATGTTCTTTTAATTACTCATCAGTTGTATTCACTAAAGTAGCGAATTTATAAAATATTAGTGATTCATTAATATTCTTATCAAAACATATATTTGCTAATTAATTCAACTGATCACTAACGAAATTTGGTTGGACTTGGTGTAATAAAATATTCCGAATTTATAAAAGCAAATATATCTAAGTGTCTTTTACTGAAATACTAATTCTATGTTTTAGTTGATCATAGATTATTTGGAATGCAATGAAAATATTTTATATTTTGTAGTTATTTATTTTGTATGCAGTGAAAAAATGTCAACTTTTAGAGAATGGATGTACGAAAAACGTCGTGGTCTCGACGGTATGATTACTAGAGAATTTATTGATGGTGTTAATATGTTTCTGGATTTTGGATTCGCTCGTGTAGTAGTTGGTAGTAAGATATTATGCCCGTGCAAAAAGTGTAAGAATTGGCGTGAACTGTTGGGATTCGGTGCCTAAAACGAAGGCCCAGCGGAAGCGGTAAAACGAAAATTAATTCGATCCGAATCCCTACGAGGATCGATCGAGCTACGTATATACGAATATCAAAAATGAAATACAAGAGATACGAGAAACATACCCTCGTAGTCCGTCGATTAAATGGATAACCTTCTCTTGAGCTATTCCCCAAGCTTTGCTTGATCTCTACGAATCTATTCCGCTCCAAGCCCTTGAACGATCCAACGCCGAAAGCACCGCGTCTTTACTTGTCACGCGTCGGAGAAATGACCGGAACGACAATCACCTTGCTATCCTCCGAGGATACGGCTATAGCTAAGTGATGAAACTTTCAATATGAAATTATAACACTCTAAGTGTATAACTCACAATCTCTCTTTTATTTCTCAATTTTTCTCCAAGAAAAAATCAAGAACTTGATGAATAGAGAAGAAGATGATGAAGTAGACTTCTCTCTCTCTTTCCTCTCTCTTATTCACGTAGGAATCAATGTGTCATGAATGAAAGATGTCTTCATCCCTCTTATTCAACTTCTCCCACATGTTACAACTCATGCATGTGGGAATCTAACCCCACCTCCACTATTATCATTCATTAAAGAATGAATACATAAGTCCAAAAGGAAGGTGGCTAGAAATGGGGGGGGGCATGGAGAAACGGATGAGTTCGGTTCGTTTCGGACTCCCGAGAGTCCAAACAGATAAACTCCAATTCCGTCCCGATGTATTTATATAGTTTAATTAATCCAATTAATTTTATCATATCAAATACATTACAACATAATTAATTTCTCCAAGAAATAATTATATCCATGAATTAAATTAATCACCCAGTGATATATTTAATTCATTAGGCCGTAAATCAATTTATCCAATAAATCAATTTAGACATCTAATGTCCCAAATTTAGATATCCAATATCTAATACACATAATGAGAGAATTAGCTTGATTCATTCCGTCGTCAATCCTAATGCGTGACTCGGTAGGTCCGTCTCAGTCAGCAATGGGAGGAACCAAAGAGTAGTAGCACCACCTAGCCAGCCTGGCGGCCTACACTATACCCCAACTGAGAACGAATGATTGGGATCATTCAAGAACCATTCTGTCGTGAATACCAGTATACGTATAAACCCTTCTTTCAAATGTACCGATCAAGTTATAGGGTCACGGTCAGTCAAACCCTATCTGTACTTGACGCTATGCATGCGTTAATGCAAATCGAGATCATCGAGCTGTCGTGTATCTAATACAACTAGCTCCAATGCTTTGGCCAAAGACTTATGATCTCATCTGCCAATAACCGCATAGGACATATAACCCGCTCACTAACGGGAGAAATAATTCTATCTTGGTATTCAGTAGGACCTACTACTTACCCGTCAAGATGCACGTCGAGGTTGACCCCCGCCTTCCGGTTTACATGGTCGAACTACACTAATGAAAATCTTGACGTCACAAGTACATCCTTACTAAATCCTCAAGTTGAAGGTTCACGAATACCTATCACAACCTTTCGATTCCGTCATTGACTGTCCCGGAGTGAAATCCGTGTGACGAATCGAGGGTGAGTCGGTTCGAGTATACTAATCCAATTAGCATACCTATAACGTGTGCTCCCACTAACCATTATTTTTCGACAGGCACTCTCCATGTCAAAGAACACGTCATACAAGTCTTCACATAAACTTAACGCCCAGTCAAGTTTCATCGACTTGCGAACGATTAAGTATTTGAGCTATAACCTTTCCAAAGGCCGACCCCTTATCCAATAAGGAGTGGAACATTTTGCTCTCAAATACCGGAATAGTTTCTATATGTTTATTTACGAGTTAGGAATGCCAAGAACTACCAAGAAATAAAGAAACATTCATTTGCCTTATATAAATGGTTTACATAATTACAAGTACAATGCCCTCACTCAACAACCTCTGAGTGGCATTCGAGGGCATACTCCTAACAATCTCCCACTTGCACTCAATGCCACACACTATGGTATCTAATACCCATGTTCTCCAAATGACGCTCCAAGCTAGTCCGAGAAAGTGGCTTGGTCGGTGGATCGGCGACGTTGTCGGCCGAGTCTACTCAGGCGGACAATGTATCCCTTGCGAACAAATTTCTCTTACAAGATGATACTTCCTCTCAATATGTTTGGTCTTTGTTGTGAAACCTCGGCTCCTTGGCTCGCGCTGACTCCGTCGTTGTCGCAGATGCAGTAGACAGTAATTTCAAAGACATGGTATCACTTGAAGTTCTCCCAGAAACTTCTTAATCCAGAACCCTTCCTTGGAAGCCTCCGAGGCTGCTTGATACTGAGCCTGACAGGTGGAATCAGCAGTCGCGCTTTGCTTGACACTACACCAAGATACTGCTCCTCCATTAAGAGTAAATATATAGCCAGAAGTGGACATCGAGTCGTCCTTCAGTCCTTGGAAGTCCGAATCAGTGAATCCCACCACATCCAATTCTCCACCGCCATACATAAGAACCATATCTCTAGTCCTTCTTAAGTACTTGAGAACGTTCTTTACAGCAGTCCAATGTTCCCTACCTGGGTTTGCCTGAAACCTACTCACCACGCTTACAGCATGCGCGATGTCAGGTCTTGTACACAACATAGCATACATAAGGCTACCCACGGTCGAAGCATATGGTATATTACTCATTTCCTTTCGTTGTTCCTCATTTTGAGGACACATCTTCAAGGTGAGTTTTATTCCATGTCGCATCGGTAGGAACCCTCTTTTAGAATCATCCATCTTAAATCGCTTTAAGATTTTATCTATATAGAGGGCTTGGGAAAGACCTATTGTTCTCTTCGCTCCATCCCGGTAGAGTCGAATACCAAGAATATAGGTAGCTTCTCCCAAGTCTTTCATGGAGAAATTACTCGAAAGCCAAGCTTTCACAGAACTGAGCATTCCCACATCATTTCCTATTAGTAGAATGTCATCTACATATAGTACTAAGAATGCGATCTTGCGCCCACTAACCCTCTTGTATACACAAGGTTCCTCTTCATTTTGCACGAAGTCAAACTCTTTGATCGCCTCATCAAAACGAAGGTTCCAACTACGCGACGCTTGCTTCAGTCCATAAATGGAACGCTGAAGCTTGCACACCTTCTGAATATCGACTTCGGACACAAAGCCTTTAGGCTGCTCCATATAGATTTCCTCCTCGAGGAATCCATTAAGGAAATCCGTCTTTACATCCATTTGCCATATCTCATAATCGTGGTAGGCAGCTATAGCAAGCATCATGCGAATAAACTTGATCATGGCTACGGGCGAGAAGGTATCGTGGTAATCGATCCCTTCCTTCTGGGTATAACCCTTTGCCACAAGCCTGGCCTTATAGGCATCAACCTTGCCATCACCATCAGTCTTTCTCTTGTAGATCCACTTGTTCCCAATAGGCACTATGCCCTTGGGGCGGTCTACTAGAGTCCAGACCTGATTGACATGCATCGAGTCTATCTCAGCTTCCATAGCTTCACGCCATTTCGCGGAGTCTACATCCACCATCGCTTGGTCATAGGTCGTTGGATCGGTCTCTTGGATATCACTTGGAACCTCATGGAGACCCAGCTCCTCCAAGTGCACAAGCCAATAGCTCTCAGGTAAATGAGACACCCTACTAGACCTACGAGGTGGTTGTACTTGTGTTTCAGAAAGTTGAGTTCCAGTTTCTTGCACAGGTGTCTCCCGAGGAGTTTCATTGTATTCTTCTAAAGAAATACTTCTACCTGCTCCGCCTTCCTGAATGAACTCATCTTCCAGGAAGTGTGCTTGTAAAGCAACAACGATCCTTCGATCTTCGGGCATGTAGAATAGATATCCCATCGTCCCAGACGGGAATCCAATGAAACGTCCCTTCGCAGACCTAGCTTCCAACTTTTCCACCTTAGTCTTCTTGACATAGGCGGGACATCCCCAAATCCTAATATGATTAAGACTTGGTTTCCTTCCCTCCCACATCTCATGTGGAGTTTTAGGAATAGATTTGGAAGGACGTTTGTTCAAGATGTAAGCGGCAGTCAGGAGTGCATACCCCTACAGGTAAATCGGCAAGTCAGTATAGCCCATCATGGAACGGACCATGTTCAACAAGGTCCGGTTCCTTCTTTCTGACACACCATTTAACTGAGGAGTACCTGGAGGTGTTAGTTGTGAAACTATTCCATGTTCCTTAAGGAACTCGTCAAACTCCATACTCATATACTCGCCACCTCGGTCCGATCGAAGTGCTTTGATATGATTACCAGTTTGCTTCTCGACTAGGGCCTTGAATTCCTGGAATTTCTCAAAGGCCTCGGATTTATGTTTCATTAAGTATACATAACCATACCTAGTATGATCATCTCTAAACGTAATAAAATATTGATATCCGTCACGTGCTGCTTCCAAAGCACCACAAACGTCAGTATGGATTAATCCCAGTTTATCAGCGGCTCTTTCAAAAGTCCCTGTGAAGGGGGACTTAGTCATTTTGCCTTTAAGGCAAGATTCACAAGTAGGAAAGGGATCTGATCCTAATGGACCCATAAGTCCATCTTTTTCCATCTTGTAAACCTTGGTCTGACCAACATGACCAAGTCTAAGATGCCATTTCAAAACTTGATTGGTTTCATCCCTACCACGTTTTCTAGTCATAGTATTCACAACTACTTTGTTGCTGAGATTTAGATGATACAATCCATTCAACAATGTAGCAGTACCCACTAGTTTATTTCTAAAATAAATTTTGCAGGAACCATCACCAATGAAAAATGAAAAGCCTTTTCGGTCCATGACCGGAATGGATACAATGTTTTTGTGCCCCTTAGGCAAAACAAGTACATCTTCTAAAGTCAAAACAAAGCCGGATTCTAAACCCAAAATAAGTGATCCTATGTCGGTCGCCTCGACACTATGCCCGCTTCCGACTGTGATCATAACTTCTCCAGCTCCAAGCTTTCTACTTTGTTCCAGATCCTGATTCACGGTACAAATATGAGAACTAGCACCAGAATCAAGTATCCAGGAAGTAGAAAATACAGTAGCAGAACAATTTGTTTCCAAAACTAAAAGTTCTGTACCTGAAGTGCCATGAAGAATCGGACAATCTCTAGCCCAGTGGCCCAGCTCACCGCACTTGAGACAAACATCCTTCTTCTTCTTGTTCTTTAGAACCATCGGGGCCTTGCCCTTTCCCTTAAGGTCCTTAGCTTGTGGTCCGGTTCGCTTCTTAGTCTTTTTCTTCTTATTCTTAGACTTCCGAAGTCCAGAATAAATCACAAGAGCAGACTCCTTCATTCGCAGAGTCTTCATCTGAGACTGAGCGGTCACAAGTTTGTTCATTAGTCCAGCTAAATTACATGCAATCTCATTGCAGTTGAAGTTCATAACAAACTGTGAGAAGGAATCAGGGAGAGATTGTAGGATAAGGTCGGTTTGGAGAGAAGTATCCATTTTAAAATCAAGAGCCTCCAATCTCTCGATCATGGATATCATTTTGAGGACGTGTTCCCCAACCTTCTCACCTTCCTTCATCCTTGCACCGAACAGTTGCTTGGATATCTCATATCTAGCGATTCACTGTGCTCACCATAAAGCTCGGTTAAGTGAGATAGAATCTGCCTAGCAGAAGTCATTTTCTCATGAGCTCTCTGAAGCTCATTAGACATGGAAGCCATCATATAAGCACGGACTTTCACGTCATCCTTAACCCACTTTTCGTGGTTTTCAATCTCTTCCTGATTGGCTCGGGTCCGCACATGAGGCGCCGGAATGTCCGTCTCCAAGACGTATCCCAGTGCCTCTATACTGAGGACACTCATCAGATTGCGGAGCCAATCCACAAAGTTAGGTCCCATTAAGGTGTTCTTTTCGAGTAGAATTGTGAGTGGATTCATTGTCATATTGAGATTTGTCTGCATTAAGTATAACAGATTAATTAGTGACTTGTTATATTATGATCTGAGTATAGAATTAAGGTCTTTTCTATTCTTGTTACCCAGCTCCCACTATTTTTATCGGAATAACACACTCCCATGTGATATCCGGAAGTATCGTCACTCTACTTCAGAGTGCTGATCGAGTTCTTTATAAATCTTAATAGAGGGGAACCGATCAGGTTTCTAGTCTATTAATTTTCATAAAGTGGTGTCCAACACCAACCCATCTAATGGATGATTCGATCTTCTTTTTCCCCTTGTTCACTCCCCTCAACCTATACGGTTTCTATGGTTCGCGAACAAATTAAGTTTATACCATCGACGCAAATCAGTTTCACAATTGAATCTTATCCGGCAACCTATCAGGTTTCTAGGGATAAAATTTGCTCCAACCGAAGGCATCCAATGCGCTCCCGGTAATTTATCCGTCCTCCCCAAACGACTACCCCGATAACTCGGAAGCATAGCACATCCGGTTTGGATTTCAATTTCCCGAAAACTCGATGGAGGGAAGGAAAACCTTGAAACCTTATAAACTTAATTATTTATTGTGGGAGAATTATCGCGATTAACGTTACACTTTGCACATTAATCATTTAAGTGCGTTTGTGGCATTCATACAACATGAAACAACCATTCACAACCTAGTTGCTACCAACATGTGGTTCATGGACTGCCTTAGAAAACAAAAACTCCGTAATCTAATTACAAGTCTTCATCTTGAATCTTCGTCTTCTCGAAATGGATCTTCCTCCGGTCTTCGTCATTACATATAAATTTTACATCGAAAATTGCATCCTAGATACAAACATTTCTAGTAAAATAAATAGGCTCAAAACGGCCTTTACAACCCAATCGAATAAAACGAACGATTCAAAACTAAGTCCACGAACCACATCCCCATTCAAAAGCATTCATCCAATAAATACTATATAAATGAAAAGCATAGAGATACATTGATCCAATCAACAATACGGACCGATCAAATCGATTCACACAATCGGTAATATGATATCATTCAAAATAATTCGGTAGACCATAAATATTCCAATTAATCAAATTTCCCTTATAAAATGAAATACCATAAATCATTTTAATCATATTACATCCAATTTAACATGTGGGAGATTAATTTTCAAGAATACACGAAAAAATCGAGCCGGGGCAAAAAAGGGCTGCCTGGCCGAGTCACCCTCAGCAGCTTTCCGGCAGACTGGCCTGGCATGGTCGAGTCACGCTCGACAGCTGCCGGCCAGGCACGGCCCGTGTCTCCTGACACGGTCGGGTCTGCCTGGCAGTGGCCTGGGGACTGCCTGACATGGACCGTGTCACCAGACACGGCCGAGTCACCCTGGCAGCTTCCTGCCCTTTGTCCGAAAAGTCGTCCGACGACGATTCGGAGCTAGATTTTCGACCGGATATCCAATATCTATATTTTTAGACTTTCATATCTTCAATATAAATCATATTTCCCAGAAATTTAAGATTTATATTTAGACATACACTTACGAAAAATACAATTATTACGAACGAAAAACATATACCACGATTATGACTAAAATGATTCCAAATCATTCACCATCTAATCAAGCATTCCAAATACTAATATCGTATATACGATCGCAAGACCTACGCTCTGATACCACTGTTGGAATTCGGTGCCTAAAACGAAGGCCCAGCGGAAGCGGTAAAACGAAAATTAATTCGATCTGAATCCCTACGAGGATCGATCGAGCTACGTATATACGAATATCAAAAATGAAATACAAGAGATACGAGAAACATACCCTCGTAGTCCGTTGATTAAATGGATAACCTTCTCTTGAGCTATTCCCCATGCTTTGCTTGATCTCTACGAATCTATTCCGCTCCAAGCCCTTGAACGATCCAACACCGAAAGCACCGTGTCTCTACTTGTCACGCGCCGGAGAAATGACCGGAACTACAATCACCTTTCTATCCTCCGAGGATACGGCTAGAGCTAAGTGATGAAGCTTTCAATATGAAATTATAACACTCTAAGTGTATAACTCACAATCTCTCTTTTATTTCTCAATTTTTCTCCAAGAAAAAATCAAGAACTTGATGAATAGAGAAGAAGATGATGAAGTAGACTTCTCTCTATCTTTCCTCTCTCTTATTCACGTAGGAATCAATGTGTCATGAATGAAAGATGTCTTCATCCCTCTTATTCAACTTCTCCCACATGTTACAACTCATGCATGTGGGAATCTAACCCCACCTCCACTATTATCATTCATTAAAGAATGAATACATAAGTCCAAAAGAAAGGTGGCTAGAAATAGGGGGCATGTAGAAACGGATGAGTTCGGTTCGTTTCGGACTCCCGAGAGTCCAAACAGATAAACTCCAATTCCGCCCCGATGTATTTGTACAGTTTAATTAATCCAATTAATTTTATCATATCAAATACATTACAACATAATTAATTTCTCCAAAAAATAATTATATCCATGAATTAAATTAGTCACCCAGTGATATATTTAATTCATTAGGCCGTAAATCAATTTATCCAATAAATCAATTTAGACATCTAATGTCCCAAATTTAGATATCCAATATCTAATACACATAATGAGAGAATTAGCTTGATTCATTCCGTCGTCAATCCTAATGCGCGACTTGGTAGGTCCGTCTCAGTCAGCAATGGGAGGAACCAAAGAGTAGTAGCACCACCTAGCCAGCCTGGCGGCCTACACTGTACCCCAACTGAGAACGAATGATTGGGATCATTCAAGAACCATTCTGTCGTGAATACCAGTATACGTATAAACCCTTCTTTCAAATGTCCCGATCAAGTTATAGGGTCACGGTCAGTCAAACCCTATATGTACTTGACGCTATGCATGCGTTAATGTAAATCGAGATCATCGAGCTGTCGTGATCTAATACAACTAGCTCCAATGCTTTGGCCAAATACTTATGATCTCATCTGCCAATAACCGCATAGGACATATAACCCGCTCACTAACGGGAGAAAGAATTCTATCTTGGTATTCAGTAGGACCTGCTACTTGCCCGTCAAGATGCACGTCGAGGTTGACCCCCGCCTTCCGGTTTACAGGGTCGAACTACTCTAATGAAAATCTTGACGTCACAAGCACATCCTTACTAAATCCTCAAGTCGAAGGTTCACGAATACCTATCACAACCTTTCGATTCCGTCATTGACTATCCCGGAGTGAAATCCGTGTGACGAATCGAGGGTGAGTCGGTTCGAGTATACTAATCCGATTAGCATAGCTATAACGTGTGCTCCCACTAACCATTAGTGTTCGACAGACACTCTCCATGTCAAAGAACACGTCATACAAGTCTTCACATAAACTTAACGCCCAGTCAAGTTTCATCGACTTGCGAACGATTAAGTATTTGAGCTCTAACCTTTCCGGTGCCGACCCCCTTATCCAATAAGGAGTGGAACGTTTTGCTCTCAAATACCCGGACTAGTTTCTATATGTTTATTTACGAGTTAGGAATGCCAGTAACTACCAGTAAATAAAGAAACATTCATTTGCCTTATATAAATGGTTTACATAATTACAAGTACAATGCCCTCACTCAACGACCTCTGAGTGGCATTCGAGGGCATACTCCTAACATGAACGTGATCGCAATACAGTCATGCAACATTTATATCAGTGTGGATTTGCACCGGATTATCGTGTTTGGGTATGCCATGGTGAAGATTATCAAAATCGCGGGATCAATGATTACAATATAGGAGAATCATCTTTTACACCTCCAGAAAATTATTTTACATCACAATGAGATATGGTCATGGATAGTTTTCCTCAATTTTGCAATTACACTGATAATGAGCCGGCAGAGCCAAATCGTGAAGCAAACTTATTTTATGATCTGTTGGAGTATGCTGATCGGCCTTTGTATGAGTTGCATAATAAGTCGTCGTTGCAGTGGGATACGGAGGTAATGAATTTCAAGACAACGTATAATGCCTCACAAAAAGCAATGGATTATTTCATTAAAAGCAACAAAGGCATGGCACCGGAGCAATATCAGAGCCAAATCCCCAATAATTATTCCGAAGTAAAAAACATCATGTCGAAACTTGGTCTCCGAGTGATCAAGTATGATGTTTGTAGCAACAATTGTTTTCTGTACTATGGGGAAGGTGAGATTTTGAAATTTTGTCCTAGTTGTGCAGCGCCACAGTACAAGGAAGGGAAATCGAGTGCACAAAAGAAATTATGGTATTTTCCAATCACTGATAGATTGAAGCGGCTGTTTGTGTCGCGCAAAACTTCTGAACACATGACATGGCACACAAAGTGCCATGATGAGTCCGAAAGAGTAATTCATCCTACCGGCGCTGAAGCTTGGCGACACTTTAATCGTACGCATCCTTTGTTCGCTGTAGATCCTCGAAATGTCAGGCTCAGTCTTTGTACTGATGGTTTTAATCCATTTTGAGGAACAAGTGCCCAGTACTCTTGTTGGCCGGTCTTCATAACGCCATATAATTTACCACCAACTTTATGCATGCGTCAGGAGTTTATTTTCTTAAGTCTTATTATATATGGCCCTAAAGGACCGAGGATAAACATAGATGTGATGCTCCGACCCTTGATCGATGAGCTAAAAAGTTTGTGGACAGATGGTGCTACAACATGGGACTGTGTAAGGTAGGAAAATTTCTCGATGTGTGCGGCTCTGATGTGGACGATTAATGACTTTTCAGCCTATGGTATGTTGTCGGGATGGAGCACACATGGAAAGTTAGCATGCCCTTATTGCATGGAAAGTACTTCTACTTTTCATTTAAAGAACGGAGGGAAACCATCATGGTTCGACTGTCATAGATGTTTTCTCCCACTGCGGCACCCTTACAGAAAAAACAAACGTGATTTTTACAAAGGTCATGAAGAAAGCTCATTTTTTACGGAACGTCGAGGGCTAGCAGAAATGAAAATTATTGCTGATCGTATTCCTGATGTAACCTTTGGTGTGAATTATGAAGGTATTGAAGGGTTTGGATAAAAGCATAATTGGACAAAGAGAAGCATATTTTGGGAGCTCCCTTACTGGTCTACCTTACTGATTCATCATAATTTAGACGTCATGCACTGTGAAAAGAATTTCTTTGATAATATACTTAACACAGTCATGGACATTCCCCAAAAAATTAAGGACAACCTGAAAGCGAGACGCGACTTGCCATTGTACACAACAAGAGATGGGTTGTTTGTACCCGAGGGAACAAATAGAAAGCCGAAAGCAACATATACTCTCACCACAGAACAAAAACATGCAATATGCTAGTGGCTTAAAGAGCTAAAATTTCCAGACGGGCATGTTTCGAATATATCAAACTCTGTGAATCTCGATACTAATAGAATAAATGGTATGAAGAGCCATAACTGCCATGTTTTTATGCAACGATTGCTACCAATTACCTTGAAATATTTTTTACCGAAGCCAATTTGGGAAGCATTAACGGAGGTGAGCAACTATTTCAGAGCATTGTGCACGAGTGAGATTAAAGCGTCTGATATGAGAAACTTAGCCAAGACTGTCATAGTGACTATGTGCAAGTTGGAGCAGATATTCCCTCCAGCATTCTTCGACTCAATGGAACATATGCTCGTTCATCTGCCATACGAGGCCCTTGTCAGGGGACCGGTCTTCTATCGATGGATGTACCCATTCGAGAGGTACTATTCTTATCTTTCTATTAATATATGCATTATGTTGTGTATGTATTTATAAATTAAGTATTTCGTATGATACAGGATGATGTTTATTCTAAAAGGCATGGTGAGTAATAAAGCGAAGGTTGAGGGATCCATATGTGAGGCCTATTTACTAACTGAGATCAAAAAATTTTGTTCCTTCTACTTCGACAAAGAAATCAACACAACGACGACACGACTAAAAAGGAACGAGGTTCTATTTGCCCCTAAATTTGAAGGACAACTGTCAATCTTAACACCAAAAGGTCGAGTAATGGGGAAAAGTAAGGGGCGACGCATGCTAAAGTTGAGTGGAATATGGCAATCCTATATATTCTTACGAACTGTGAAGAAGCAGAACCATATCTATGGTACGATTATTATTTTGATATTCCATATTTTTACATGTAACCATGTATTTACATATTATGTATTTCAGTGCATTTGAGAATCAACTACAGAGTAATATCTCCACTAGAGACTTGGAGTTCGCACGAGTTAATCACTTAGTTCCATGGTTTGAAAGATTGGTTGCGACCACGGAATTAAAGGACTCTCAACTTGTTGCATTGTTTAGAGGTGATCGATTAGTGAAGATGTACAAAGGTTATGTGGTGAATGGATTCAAATTTCATACTGAATTTCACGGAAAAAATAAAAAGACTATGAATAGTGGATTATGTATTACAAGTGCAAACATTTCCGGAGATTTGTCTAAGTACTACGGGATGCTACCATATCATCCAGATTTTAAAACCACTCCCCAATCTCCACCATATCATCTAAATTATTAATTAAGGATTTGTTCTCCACCATTTCAAGGACATATTGAACCGCTTCAAAAGGTATTTATCTTATTGATTTCATATTTGTTTCTTAAAATTGTTTCGAATTGGTTTCGTGAAATTTTTAGAATTTGATTTCGAATTTATTCACATTTACAGTATGATGTATGTATTGAAGTGTGTTTGAATTTTTAGAACATGCTGTATGTTTATTTACAGCATATCTGTATGTATGTTTAGAACATGCTGTATGTTTATTTTCAGTATGTTTATTTATTCTCCATATCTGTTATGTATTTATTCACCTTCGTGTGCAGTATGATTAAAGTATTTATGCAGTATGTTTGAAGTATGTACTATTTCAAAAGTTGGTTTTGCAGTATATATGTGTTTAATCAAAAGTTGGTGTTCATGGACTGATTTTGGTGTTCGATTTTATTGGACTTTGCATTTTAGATGTCGAGACGTAGTACCGACCAGCGTGCTGATGTTCCTTCTCATACCAGGGCACCTCGCCGGATGAGTATTAGTTCGAGCCCCTCGTCTTCTCGTAGTATACCTGAGTCTTCGTCGTCACATAGGAGTGGGCCTGTCATACGACCAGAGATAGAAGATCTGACCCGACATATACCCTTTGGGCAGCAGCTACAACAACAGCATTTGCATACCGACTCGGAACTCCAGCATTGGCGTCCGTTTAGTGATGCCAAATTTACAAGATACATGATTTATGGTTCGTTGTTATCTCATGGGAGCCAGCATATTCCATTTATTGGTGGAGGCAATCCTTCTAATGTACATATTGACAGTCCAGAGGCGTCACAGCAGCACACACTGATTGGCCATGGACCATATGCGGGGATGTCAAGGACCGTGTCACACGATCAGCCACCATTGCTGTAACACCCCCAATCCATTCAGGGATATTACACGCCGTAGACACCTTTCCACAAGGAGCTACCAGGCGGGAGACTACAAATCAAAACCCACATGCGGTCAACTTGACCAAAAATATAATACCATAGACCGATTACGTCTCTCAAAACACAGCATAACCGTACATATGATGAAACTAAAATACAACTCGATCACATAGTACATAAAATGTCCATCCCCTCAAGGATGACAAGAACTCAAACCGACAGATCACTGACAGACAACAGACTACAACTGTGACTAGTATCGCTGCTTTGCATCATCCTCCGAGCCAATCCTATGGTTGCTCACTCTCCAGTCAGAACACCTGGAATAAATAACAAAATCCCCAACGAGGGGTTAGCGATGGAATCGCTAGCAAGTAACCAAGCTATACAATTATACATCACGAATACAACCGTTATGAAAATAACATTTCGACAAGGTAGTAACACGATCCCCGTGTCTAAAGTCTTTTGAAAATTTATTCCTTTAAAACAAACCATGGGATTGCTCCAGAAATCACTGTAAGAGATTATTTAGAGACTTCGGGGGTCTCAGTGTAAAATCCTGAAATATGAATGTTTTTCCTTTCCAAAAGGTTTTATTTCAAAATCATACAAATGATTTTATTCTCAACTCAAACCTCAAGACCAATACCATATTCACCAATATAATCGGGATTCAAGATTCAAACATAAACAATTCAGAGATATCAAATCAACACTCAAAACGTCTCCGTGGCCCCGAAGGGTCCCACCCGGATTAGCTCATCAAAAATAAACTCAAACACACCCATAAGTTATCTTGACATCGCACTCGCAAGTGATGATTCTTGGAGCCCTCTCCAGACCTACCCGATTAGATAACCTTATGGTCAAATCGTAACATCTGGCCGTACTCGCAAGCACGCGCCTCCGGAGGCCTCGCTGGACCCTACCCGGATAACATCATTCAAGTACGCTCATAAGTTATCATGACATCGCACTCGCAAGTGCCGATTCTCGGAGCCCTCCCCAGACCTACCCGGATTGATAACCTTATGGTCACAACGTATAATATCCGCAATTTCGATTTCCGATAATATCTTTTTTTGGCGGAAGTCCGTTTTGACGACTCGCTCATGACCGTATCATCATTTTGAAAATGATTAATTCTGCACTTTTTGTCATCCGAGTTCGTTTCGGTATAGCTTTGTTGAGTTCCGTGTTCTTAAGCGGCTTTTCCGCACTTGAGTTCGATTCTTGCGAATCTCATTCGAAACTGCTGTTTCGAGTTTTCTGTAAGTCTGTTTAACTTTGTTAGACGTGTTGTGAACTTCGGTTTGGTTATTCGATCACGTATTGTGATTTTCGGGCATTCTGGGCTATTTTATAATTTACCCAAAGTTGTGGGTATCCGCATTCGTATTTGTTGTCTTGACTCTTTTCATGATCGCGTGTGATTAATTGTTGCATGGTATTTCATTTCCGGTCGATGATGTTGTCCGCGAGCATTTCATCGTGTTCGTTCCGTGCGTTTTCGGAAACCAAATCGTCGGGTCAGGGCGGCTGGGCACTGGCCGGACAGGTGCGGAAGGCGCTGTTGGGAGTGCTGGGCATTGGCCGGACATACGCGGCAGGAACCGGCATAGTGCGCGCTACTGCCGGCAGACTGCGCACGCTAGCTCGGCAGGACTAGCGCACGTTAATAGGCCGGCCAGCGCACGCTATCGGGCTGGGCAGAGAGGTTCCTGGAGTTCTGGACTCGGGGAGGATCGACAGGTAGCGCACGCTACTGTCGGTCGTGGCGCGCGCTAACCGTCATGTGTAGCGCACGTTGTCGGCCGACTAGCGCACGTTACCTGGCCGAGCAGTTTAGTCCAGAGGGTTCTGGACAGGTCGGCTAGCGCGCGCTAGCGTCCGCGCAGCGCACGCTATCGGGGTCGGGCAGGCAGGTCCTGGTCGGCAGTGTCGTCAACATTTCCGGTCATGTGGCCCCGGCGAGGGTCTCGCGATATCAGCCGATAGCGCACGCCATCGCCGGAAGGCTAGCGCACGCTAGGTCACAAGATAAATATGACTGAGCAGTCATATTTTCACCTGTTTTTCATTTCTATCTTCTCCTTTCCGCGGCTGGAGGCTTGGTGATCAAGGAGACATGTTGTCAAGCAACTAATCCACGAAGTCCTAGAGCTTATATCAATGATTAATCATTCTATAATATCCTTTGATCCAATGAATCAAGGTTAGATTTCCTAGAACCCTATCTTTGGGAAATTTTGGGGTTTTCGGGTTTTTGTCCGATTCGTTCCGTATTGTTGATTAATCCATGATGGGTATGATTAATCTTAATATTATTCATGTGTTTAACATCATTTAATCCATTGTTCTTCATCAAATCAAGGTATATTTCTTGATTTCCTTCGAGTTGACTTTTTGGGGGATTTGTTCTTGCTTTCGTTTTCCATCCGTTTTTGATGAACCGATTGTTGTAAAATGATGTTTTTAAACATATCCTATGGATTGAATATCCATATTTCGGTTGGTAATTCCATTTTCATGTTTTGTCGGGTCGATTCGTGTTCTTGGTCATTTTGGGGGAAACCCTTGAACTTTCATCGTTTGTTACTTGAATTCAGCGGCTTTGGGGTCGTACTTTGGAATTCATTTTCGTTGTTATTGTTGTCGTTCATAGTTTATTGTTGCGAGTTGTCTTTTGGCGGAGTCGGCAGGTTCGTAGTCGGTCTGAGTCTCCTCACTTCGGTCGATTCTCCACGTTGTGATTACTCGAGGCAAGTATCTTGCCCATACATTTCATGTTTCGTAGGCATAATTGTTGGTAATTTTATGTAAAATCCGTATGTTTAATGAATGTTAAAAAGTATCGGTATGTTCTCGATAAATGTTGTCTTTCAACGATAACTCGGATGCTTCGCGAATAAGTGTGTTTTTGGCCTATGTGTGTTAACTCCATTGGTTGAAAGACTTATGATCACATTTAGTGAATGTAATAAACCGTAATCATTTACCGAGGATAACGTGTTGTTATGTGTTCTTGTTCGGTGCATATGTGATGGGTGATATTGGTTGTTACTCCTTTGAAAGGAAGTTGTGATGCTTAATGTTGCTTGGCTTGATAGTTGATTATTGTTGTGTGCTTGTTGTATGTGATGTGCCTCCGGGTAGGATCGTTGAATCTCCGGGATCCATACATGCTAGTATGGGTCGGGCGTGACTGTAGGGTTATCCATCGGGTATGTCTTGCGGGGACTCCGAGGTTCGGGGCTTGCTAGCCCGATGCCGGGGATAACTTGTGTGGTTATCCATCGGGTATGTCTTGCGGGGACTCTGAGGTTCGTGGCTTGTTAGCGCGATGCCGGGATAACTTATGGTTGTGATTTGGTTATGAATGTATATGAGCTTGTGGTCACGTGACTGTTGTTACGGTGACATGTGATTTGGTATGGTTTCCTATTGGGTTATTCACTCGGGTATGTTCTGTGGGAGCATCTGAGGTTCGTGGCTTGTTAGCACGGGACGCGAATAATCCTTAGGAATGTGTGTTTGATGATTTGGGTCATAGACCCTATGGTTTATGGTTTGGGTCGTGGACCCCAGGTATTGTTACCGTAATTGTGCTTTTGAAAAAAATGACTTTTGGGCTGTGTCCCTAAACGTTTTCAAAACTCCCGAGATCGTAAAATGTTTTTACAAGATGCATCTCGAGTTTACCCCTATCTTTCGATTTAACCGTGTTGATCAAGTGATTTACCTTGGGAAGTATGTTTATGATTTCTAAGTCTTTGGAGTATGATATGTATGGCTTGTCTTCGTATTTTATACATGTACTAGCAAAACAGTGGAGTTTTGCTAACCCCCGAGTATTCGGGGGGTGGATGTCTGTATTTGCATTCAGGTTTTTGGGATCATAACACAGGGTCGGCATGAAGGGTGATGAAAGATGATCGATACTAATCACACAATTATCCGTATGATGTCTTTAGTTTAGTTGTATTTTATTTCCGCTGCAGTATACTTTCCCGTTGTACGGGAGTGTGTTCTATTCGACCCCTGCGTGGGCATGTAATGTGTTTGAGTTGTATGTATTTATTGAAAGACCAAATCGGTCTACTGAGTTATTTTAGCCTTAAAGGCATTGTTGAGATGTTCGATGTTGTTACCAGCCTGGTAGATCCTTGAGGAAAGGTTCTACGGCGTGTAATATCCCCGAGCGGATTGGGGGTGTTACATAAATGGTATCAGAGCTTAGGTTGTGGAAACCTAGGTTGTTGGGTCAAGTTGTGTCTATTGAGTTTTGTCTCGTCGGATTTTGTCTGACGGAGTCGTGTCGCGACGCGTCGTCTGAGTTGGTTGGTCGTGATTAGTATCGTGAGGCGATCATCATCTTCGTGCGACCTATGGATGTAAGTCTCCCTTCTTTGTGTTGTGCCTCGTGTGACACGAGTTACTAGTATGATTATGTATTAAGTGACGGAGTCTGTATGCATATTCTTGGTTTCGTGATGCGTTTATGTGACTCTCATATTTCGTTTATATGAGGAGTGTTGTCGTTATTTATGTCCCTTTGAATATGATATTCGACTGTTTGTTTCCGGTAAAAGACATGTGTTGTCTTGGTTTTTGAGCGAGTTGATGAGTGTATTGTGATGTATGTAAGTGAATGTTGTTACATGTGAGTTTTTTGGCATTCTAGCCTAATAGATTTTCGAAAAACTTGAGTATCTTAGAAAATAAATTTCGAGACGTACTTTTAAAATTAATTATTTTCTCGCGATACTTTCGAGGTGCCTTCCAATGCCACAATATGTTTCAAAATTATTCCAGTTGAGGACCAAAATATTTTGAGATATTTTCATTTATTTAGAAATGCTTTGCTTAGACCCGAGGGTCGAATGTTTCTGAAAGTTTTTCACTAAAAGGAAAGTGTCCTCGTTTTATCAAACGCATGATGGTTTTCAAAGTCTCGACAATGATGTTTGTTCAATTTTTAGTAATGTGATACTCAAGATCAACTGGTGTTTCAAATTGTTTTCAAAAGATGGTTTTCGTTTTTAAAACCCATCATTTCCTGCTTGTGGTCGGAGAAGGTGTGTATGATGTTGGTATTGTCGTTAGGGTGTTAGCCCTCCGAATTGTGATTGAATTGGTGGCGTGAGCGTTGAGTCGTTCGCCACGCATTTGTTATGTTAGCCCTCTGTGAGAGGTGTGATGTTGATCTTCAATGTTGTCGTTTCGTGGTGATTTGTGTGCTATCGCACCCGTGTGAGCGGTTAGGACTTGAGTTTGTATGATTGTGTACATACGTGGTTGTTTCGTGATGTTTAGTAATTATATGCTGGTTATCGTTCGGGCCGTTGTAATCGTCGAACGATGCCGTGGTTGTTGTGATTTTAGTATGTGTTGATATGTTATGCTAAGTTGGCATCTCCGGTTTGTTGTTTTGTGATGTTATGTTCCATTGTATCTAGCATTTGTATATTTGGTATGCCGAGCCGAGGTGTTTCAACCGTGGTGTGCTGGGGGCATGCACGTACCAATTGTTCTTCTCGTCAGTAACGCATTTCAAGTGTGGACCCGGGAGACACATGATCCAGTTTTGCGAGTTGGTTTCCGAGTCTTTCGGGGCACGAACTTTAGTGCAGATATCAGGATCGGATCTAAGAGGCCCATGGAAAATGTTTCGGTCAGCTGCTTTTGTGTTGTTGCCTTGTTTCTGTTATTGTGAGTTGCGTGGACGACCTTTTTTTATAAGAGGTCGAATGTAATACCCGTATTATTTTTGGACTTCTGCATTTCCTCTTTCTCAAGTCTATTGACTCGCTCGTGTTCGTTGATACTTTCTGAACTTGTTCTGTATTTCGGTTTCATCGTTCAAACGAGCCGTGTTCTTGTTTTGGGTCGATCTGGTTATCGCTGTGACTTTTTAGAGTTCGGTTCGATTCTTGTGAACCTTGTTCGTAAGTAACATCTTTTGGTTCTACTAGTTCTTTTGATGTCTTGAGTTGAAGTGTGAACTTCGGAGTCATTGTTTGGTCGTTGTCATTCGATCATTGTTGTTTGATCGTTGTTATTCGATCATTGTTGTTCGATCGCTGTTGTTTGATCATTGTTACTCGATCATTGATTTTTGATCGTTGTTGTTCGATCATTGTTATTTGATCGTTATTGCTCGATCATTGTTTTTCGATCGTTGTTGTTCGATCGTTGTTGTTCCATCATTGTTATTTGATTGTTGTTGTCCGATCATTGTTATTTGATCGTTGTTATTCGATCGTTGTTGTTCGGTCGTTGTTGTTCGATCGGGGTTGTCTGACTGTTGTTGCCTGATCTCGTACCGCGAAGAATTGTCGTTCACTGTTAGTCACCGCTTCGAGTGTGGCTGTGGGGTCACTGAGCCGTGCATTGCGAGACGGTAGCTGAGAGATTTGGGGATTGAGGCTGCGTCTCTGCTCCGAAAGGGCACAAAGATGCCTAGTATGCTTTTTGAGGATTTCTGCATAGTCCGAATTGTTTGTGATTGTCCTTGTGGATCGTTTTGTGTTTATTTTCTGTTTTCTCGACTGTGCGTGTTCCTTGTAACAGTTGCTTTGTGTTTTGCGATAGTTCGGATAATCGACTTGATTGTATTATCTGTTTGATGACGCTTGTCACTTGTTGGTTTTATTATGTCTCTACCGGTGGCGTTGTGTTGGTCGTCGTGGAGCGTGTTTTTACATCGTATATTCCTTTGTGTTGCTTGTAACTTTTCACCGTTGGGCGTAAGTTACGCGTTTCTTGTGTATCTCGTTGAGTTTTCCTGGCAGGATATTGCTTCTCCCTACTTGTTTTAAGTTTCGGGACGAAACTTCTTTTAAGGGGGGTAGTATGTAATATTCGCAATTTCGACTTCCGATAATATCTTTTTTTTTCGGCAGAAGTCCGTTTTGATGACTCGCTCATGACCTTATCGTCATTTTGAAAATGATTAATTCTGCACTTTTTGTCATCCGAGTTCGTTTCGGTATAGTTTTGTTGAGTTCCGTGTTCTTAAGCGGCTTTTCCGCACTTGAGTTCTATTCTTGCGAATCTCGTTCGAAACTGCTGTTTCGAGTTTTCTGTAAGTCTGTTTAACTTTGTTAGACGTGTTGTGAACTTCGGTTGGGTTATTCGATCACGTATTGTGATTTTCGGGCGTTCTGGGCTATTTTATAATTTACCCAAAATTGTGGGTATCCGCATTCGTATTTGTTGTCTTGACCCTTTTCATGGTCGCGTGTGATTAATTGTTGCATGGTATTTCATTTCAGGTCGATGATGTTGTCCGCGAGCATTTCGTCGTGTTCGTTCCGTGCATTTTCGGAAACTGAATCGTCGGGTCAAGGCGGCTGGGCACTGGCCGGATGGGTGCGGCAGGCACTGTCAGGAGTGCTGGGCATTGGCCGGACAGATGCGGCAGGAACCGGCGTAGCGCGCGCTACTGCCGGCAGACTGCACACGCTAGCTCGGCAGGACTAGCGCACGTTAATAGGCCGTCCAGCGCACGCTATCGGGCTGGGCAGAGAGGTTCCTGGAGTTCTGGACTCGGGGAGGATCGGCAGGTAGCGCACGCTACTGTCGGTCGTGGCGCGCGCTAACCGTCATGTGTAGCGCACGTTGTCGGCCGACTAGCGCACGTTACCTGGCCGAGCAGTTTAGTCCAGAGGGTTCTGGACAGGTTGGCTAGCGCGCGCTAGCGTCCGCGCAGCGCACGCTATCGGGGTCGGGCAGGCAGGTCCTGGTCGGCAGGTTGAGTCAACAGTGCCGGGTCATGCGGGCCCCGGCCGAGGGTCTGGGCGATACTGGCCGATAGCGCACGCTACTACCGGAAGGCTAGCGCACACTAGGCCGCGCCAGTATAAATATGACTGAGCGGTCATATTTTCAGCAGTTTTTCATTTCTACCTTCTACTTTTCGCGGCTGGAGGCTTGGTGATCAAGGAGATATGTTGTCAAGCAACTAATCCACGAAGTCCTAGAGCTTAAATCATTGATTAATCATCCTATAACATCCTTTGATCCAGCGAATCAAGGTTAGATTTCCTAGAACTCTATCTTTGGGAAATTTTGGGGTTTTCGGGTTTTTGTCCGATTCGTTCCGTATTGTTGATTAATACATGATGGGTATGATTAATCTTAATATTATTCATGTGTTTAACATCATTTAATCCATTGTTCTTCGTCGAATCAAGGTATATTTCTTGATTTCCTTCGAGTTGACTTTTTGGGGAATTTATTCTTGATTTTGTTTTCCATCCGTTTTTGATGAACCGATTGTAGTAAAATGATGTTTTTAAACATATCCTATGGATTGAATATCCATATTTCAGTTGGGAATTCCATTTTCATGTTTTGTCGGGTCGATTCGTGTTCTTGGCCGTTTTGGGGGAAACCCTTGAACTTTCATCGTTTGTTACTTGAATTTAGCGGCTTTGGGGTCGTACTTTGGAATTCATTTTCGTTGTTATTGTTGTCGTTCGTAGTTTATTGTTGCAGGTTGTCGTTCGGAGGAGTCGGCGGGTTCGTAGTCGGTTCGAGTCTCCTCACTTCGGTCGATTCTTCGCATTGTGATTATTCGAGGCAAGTATCTTGCCCATACATTTCATGTTTCATAGGCATAATTGTTGGTAAATGATTTTATGTAAAATTCGGATGTTTAATGAATGTTAAAAAGTATCTGTATGTTCTCGATAAATGTTGTCTTTCAACGATAACTCGGATGCTTCGCGAATAAGTGTGTTTTTGGCCTATGCGTGTTAACTCCGTTGGTTGAAAGACTTATGATCACATTTAGTGAATGTAATAAACCGTAATCATTTACCGAGGATAACGTGTTGTTATGTGTGCTTGTTCGGTGAATATGTGACGGGTGATATTAGTTGTTACTCCTTTGAAAGGAAGTTGTGATGCTTAATGTTGCTTGGCTTGATAGTTGATTATTGTTGTGTGCTTGTTGTATGTGATGTGCCTCCGGGTAGGATCGTTGAATCTCCGGGATCCATACTTGCTAGTATGGGTCGGGCGTGACTGTAGGTTATCCATCGGGTATGTATTGCGGGGACTCCGAGGTTCGGGGCTTGCTAGCCCGATGCTGGGGATAACTTCTGTGGTTATCCATCGGGTATGTCTTGCGGGGACTCCGAGGTTCGTGGCTTGGTAGCGCGATGCGGGGATAACTTATAGTTGTGATTTGGTTATGAATATATCTGTGCTTGTGGTCACGTGACTTTTGTTACGGTGACATGTGATTTGGTATGGTTTCCTATTGGGTTATTCACTCGGGTATGTTCTGCGGGAGCATCTGAGGTTCGTGGCTTGTTAGCACGGGACACGAATAATCCTTAGGAATGTGTGTTTATTTGGGTCGTAGACCCTGTGGTTTATGGTTTGGGTCGTGGACCCCGGGTATTGTTATCGTAATTTTGATTTTGGAAAAAAAATGACTTTTGGGTTGTGTCCTTAAATGTTTTCAAAACTCCCGAGATCGTAAAATATTTTTACAAGATGCATATCGGGTTTACCCCTATCTTTCGATTTAACTGTTTTGATCAAGTGATTTACCTTGGGAAGTATGTTTATGATTTCTAAGTCTTTGGAGTATGATATGTATGGCTTGTCTTTGTATTTTATACTTGCACTAGCAAAATAGTGGAGTTTTGCTAACCCCCGAGTATTCGGGGGGTGGATGTCTGTATTTGCATTCAGGTTTTTAGGAGCATAACACAGGGTCGGCACGAAGGGTGATGAAAGATGATCGATACTAATCACACGAGGATCCGTATGATGTCTTTGGTTTAGTTGTATTTTATTTCCACTGCGGTATTCTTTCCCGTTGTACTGGAGTGTGTTGTATTCGACCCCTGCGTGGGCATGTAATGTGTTTGAGTTGTATGTATTTATTGAAAGACCAAATCGGTCTACTGAGTCATTTTAGCCTTAAAGGAATTGTTGAGATGTTCGATGTTGTTACCAGTCTGGTAGATCCTTGAGGAAAGGTTCTACGGAGTGTAATATCCCTGAGCGGATTAGGGGTGTTACACAACGTACGTGTGGCCGTACTCGCAAGCACGCGCCTCCGGAGGCCTCGATGGGACCCTTACCCGGATAACATCTCAACTCTCTACTATACACAATAACAAAGGTATAATATTCACCACAACCGCAACCACGTAACACATAGGTTAACGAATCATAACTTCAACAAGGGCACAACATTTACATCACACCAACATTCAGGAAAAAGGCCAACGAGCAAATAATACAAGTATTATGCGATTCCACAATTCTTCGGTTAACTACTCATTTCTAGTATTTATTTTAAGCACAAAATAACATGAAGAGGTAGTTATCATTCTTCTTGAAACTCAAGTTTACGTTCGTAATTACCTTCATAAATCACATCTTCATTTAAAAGTAAGTTACGGTTAAATATACCGTCACTAACGAGTCCACGTTAAATTCACTACACATCAAATTCTCAAAGTATAAAGAATATAGACGAGATACTCGCCTCAAGTCCAACGCACGCGGAGAAACGGGGAAGATCGACTTAATAACCGCTACCGAACACTCCGAAGAATACGGTTCAACCGGGAAGCTCAGACCCCGAAGAAGACAACGAACGGGAGGGTTCCGACTCGAGTTCTTCACAAGGATTTTGTCCCTAAGTCATATCAATAATAACTCAACAATCGTACGATGAATAATAATCGCATAACGCCCGAATCCCCCTATAAGACCTTCTATCGGACACCTTCAAGGCGTCGATTAAGAACTCGACCAAAACAACGAATCTATACAATCCAACCATGGGATAACAATGGAAATGATAGAATACATCTAAATAATCATCAATCCATCACAAATCTAAGTTATTGCGGTTAAATCGGACAAAACCAAACAAAACCCCCAATTTTCCCAAACTAGGATTTCTAAGAAATCTGATCTGATTCGCTCGATCAAAGGATGTTATAGGATAGATAATCGATGATATGAACTCTAGAATTTCATGGATTTATTTCGTGATAACATGTCTCCACGCACACCCAACCTCCAGCTGCGGAAGGGAAGAAACGAGTGAGAAAATGGGTGTAAAACCCGTCTGCTAAGCCTTATATAGGCAGCCTGCCGGCCGCCTTACGTACGTAATCGGCCATGGCTTACGGTCATAACCGGCCATGGCCGAGCCAACTGCCCAGAACTGCCGGCACTGTTACGTACGTGACCGGCCATGGCTTACGTACGTAACAGGCCTTACGGCCGTTGTAATACCCACGATTTTCGGTCCGGTTATTTTGGATTTTTTTCGGATATTTCCCGATTGTCGAGTTCCGGTATTATTTTCTCGACAACTGATTTTGGCGTTTAAGACCGTAGGTGATGATTTGTTATCCGTTGTTTTCATTTCGGACCGATGATGTTGTCCCCGAGTATTTTGTCGTGTTCGTTCCGTGCGATTTTGGAAAATTGAGTCGTCGAATCATGGTGGTCGGACACTGGCCGGACGGTTGGGGACGGTGGCCGGACGGCTGCAGGCACTGGCCGGACGAGTGCAGGCACTGGCCGGGCGGTTGCGACAGGAACCGGCGTAGCGCACGCTACGGCCGGAAAGTAGCGCACGCTACGGCCAGGAGGCAGCGCACACTATGGCCGGTTGGCTGCGCGAGCTAGTCGGCCGAGGCAGTAGGCGAAAAGGTTCGATCGGGAGATCGGCAGTAGCGCACGCTATCGCCGGACATCGCAGACGCTTCGGCCGGCCGCAGAGCGCACGCTACGGTCGGAAGGCTGCGCACGCTACCTGACCGAGCCAGGAAGTCTCTGGATTGTGGCTGGGCCGACAGCGCACGTGTTCAGCGCATGATGGCGGGCCCGGCCGAACATTCTCGACCATGACCGCCCACTAGCGCACGCTAGCTCTGCAGTCTAGCGCACGCTAGCTTTGCAGTCTAGCGCACGCTAGGCTGCACCAGTATAAATATGACCGAGCAGTCCTGTTTGCACTCATTTTTCATTTCCTTCCTTTCGTGTACGCCGCTGGAGTCTTGGAGGTGACGAAGGCATGTTGTTATAAAACTAATCCATGAAGTTTGGGAGCTGATAACATCGATTAATCACTCCATAACATCCTTCAATCCAACGAATCAAGGTTAGTTTTTCTAAAATCCTAATTTTGGGAAAAATTGGGGATTTTGTTGATTTCGTCCGTTTGATTCGTTATAACTTAGAATAGTGAGGGATTGATGATTATTAAGTTGTTTTATATCGAATTCCTTGTTGATCCATGGTTCGATTGTTAAAGATTCTTCGTTTTGTTGAGTTCCTAATCGGTGCCTTGAAGGTGTCCGGTGAAAATTCTTAGAGGGGGGGTTTTGGCGTTCTACGATTATTCTTCACCGTACGATCATTGATTATTAACGGTATTATGTTAGGGTCAGGTTCCGTGCAAAGAACTCGAGTCGGAACCCTTCCGTTCACGGTTTTCCGATCGGTATGTTACCGTCGTTTCCGCCGGAGATTTGTGGGCGTTCGAGGTTTCCCGATTGAGCCATGTTCGTCGGAGTGTCCGGTATCGAATATCGAGGCAAGTATCTTGCCCATACATTACGTATTTTGTGAATATGATGATTGAAAATTGACGATACGTGTTAAACAAATTGTTTACAACCATTTTTCTAAAGAATCGTTATAACTATAATCATGGTTTTATTTAAAGAGGATTCTTGTGTTCGGGAATTAATGTGCTTAATTGACTATGCGTATTGGTGTCGAGTATAGGATCACATTATTTTTGAGTGATGCCATTATGTGTGATTTTGTTGTTGGTAAGTTAAAGTTTAACTATTTTGTAAGATTTTGTGTGGAGTCATGCGGATGTGTGTGAATGTGTGAACTTGTGTGATATTGGTTGTGTCGATTGGTGCTGTTTAGATGGTGTGTTTCTTTGTGGATAGTATTAATTTTGGGTCGTGAGTATGTGTTGGATAATATGGCCATTTTAGCAAAATACCTCGACTATATATATTGTGATTGACTCTTGAGGATTGTGGTTTTGAAAATGTGAATTGATGAGAGTTGTAAGGTTTTTCTCGGGTACTCTCACTCGGGGATTGACTCGACGGGGTCACACGGGGACCTGGTGGCTTAGCGGCTGGACCGGGTCGCGAGGGTTACTTCGAGTGGGCATTCTCACCCGGGGATTGCTCGACGGGGCACACAGGGACTTGGTGGCCTTACGGCAGGACCGGAGGGCTGGACCGGGTCACGAGAATTGCCAGAGTGTTTGTACTTTTGATTAATTGTGATATGTCCGGAGTATCATAATGCTTGTTGCTCGGAGTCGAGAGACATTATATATCGAGTCTTGGTGTTTGGCTAAAATGGCATAAAAATATTGTGTTATGTGTAATGTGTCGATGGAAGTGAATTGAAGTGAATGAACGGGTCGTGGACCATGTGTTGGTGAACGAAATGGTTGGGTCGTGGACCCTGTGTTTTGTGACTGGAATGAATTGGGTTGTGAACCCCGTGTTTTGTTAATCGGATTTGCATTTTCGGAAAATGAATATTGGGGGCGGTGACCCTAAGTGGCTTTTGGAGAATTAAGAACTTTACTATCGCAAATGTTTTCGAAAACTCCCGAGATTTGAAAATGTTTTCAAAATGCTTTCTTGTTTTGGTTTCTACTTTCAAGACTTGAACTATTTTAATTATCAAATATCTCGGGAAAACTTTTGTTGTATTCTCGGAATGTGTTTTGTATGGCTCGTATTTGCACTTTATACTTGTACTAGCAAAACAGTGGAGTTTTGCTAACACCCGAGTATTCGGGGGTGGATGTCTGTTTTTGCATCCAGGTACATGCAGGTTTGGGAGCAAAACACAGGATCGGCGCGAAGGATGATGGAAGGCAAATGATACTAATCACATGAAGGCCAGTTTTGGGTGCAGTTAGTCGAGTATGTGTATGGTCTTTTCCGATGTCGTACTTTTTATTTATGAGCGTATTTTACCCTTGCATGGGTATTAGTCGAGAGAGAAATGTGTATTTTTGACTTGTATGTTAGTGAAGAAAAACCAAGTTGGTCTACGGATTTGGTATTTTATCATGTCGGTATGTAATTTATTGTGTGATTTTGATGTCTAGCCTGGTGGATCCTCACGGAGAGGGTCTGCGGCATGTAATATTCCCGGTTTGATTCTGGGGGTGTTACATTTATGGTATCGGAGCCTTGGTTGCGGAAACCTAGGCTGTCGGGTCCAGTCGGGTATTGTTGTGTCTTGTTCTGTCAGATTGTGTCTGTCTAAGTCGTGTCGCGACGCATTGTCTGTGATGTTGGCCGTGATTAGTATCGAGGTGCAGCCATCATCTTCGTGCGACCTGTGGATGTAAGTCTCCCTACTATATTGTGCCTTGTGATATACGAGCTTGTATGATTTTGTGTTATGATGTGGAGTTTAAAGGTGATTTGTGATTATGTGGCCTATGTTGTTTGGTCCTCGTATGATGCTAGGATAAAAGTGGTACCAACGTATATGTATATATACACACATCCTGATATAAGTCGTTTTTACAAGAATAATGGCCTTGGTGTGGTTACGCAAAGAAAAATTCATCAATGTGATATTTTAAAACTTTATATGTTTTTGGGGAGTCACATATATTTTGTTTTAAAACATCCTCCAAAGGGAGGAAAAAGTTGATTTTTGTATAATGACCTGAGGGCCGAAATTTTTTTTAGAATTCAAACTACCGATATTTTATTTTCATCTTGTATTATAAGTTTTCAAAACACGATTTTTGAACTCAAGTGAAGTCTACAAAATATAGACAAGACGTGACTCTCGTTTTCAATTTATCGGTTTTATGACTGTTAGTCGACAAATACGTGATGATGTTCTTGTTGTTCGGGCAGTGTTGCTAGTTTTAAATTAAAACTATGATGTGAATGCTGGGTCGTTCGATTTGTGTGCATTGAGATAGCTCTCTTTAATAAGAGGTGAGATTTCGGTTTTTGAATAACAATTGTCTTTTGATGGTTTCTCATGAAGTGTCGAATCAATGGCTTTGAGACTCGAACGTGTTGTTGTTTATTTGTGACCATTGATTATAGTAATGTCGTATATATGTTCGTAATCACGTGCTGAATTTGAGCTGTTAGCGCACGCTAAGTACAAGGCTAGCGCGCGCTAATGTGGCATGAGTAGCGCACGCTAATGTTGTTGTAACGCGCGCTAATGCAGCATGAATAGCGCACGCTAAATAATTGTTGTAGCATGCGTTAGTTAGCTGGGACAGAGGATGTGAAACCGCATTTTAGCCGTTAGGTCTAACTTTCTACAGTCAGTCGTCTGTGACTGTATTCTATGTGCGTTGTCTAGTGATGACAACCGTTTTATGTGGACGAGTGTTGTGACCTTTCATTCGCGCTAAGTGATAATTGATTTTGTTCGGTGAGTTGATAAATTATGTCTGCTGTGTGTGTGTGTTCGAAATGTTTTCCTGAAACTTTCATAAGTTTGTGCAAGTTGCGGAAATCAATTTTTTGAAACTAATTTGACGTTGCGATTAAGCCGGCGGCTTTGTATGAACTTTGGAAATTGTTTGAAATTTGCGAGCCGGCCTAGGATTCTCAAATAAAACCTCGACGGTATTGAAAGAGTTGTTTTAAAATACCTTGAACATTTTGTAAAATGTTACCGTCGTTGATTCTTGTGTAGTGTTGGGAGAATTTTCATAAATGACTTTAACGTACTATTGTATTTTCGAATAATTCGAGTACATGATTTTCAAAAATCTTTCACATCATAAAATAATTTTTTTTTAAAAACCAATACGATTTCTTTTTCAAAAATATATAGTGAAAGATGAAAAATCTTACTCGATGTAAAGTTCAAACTCGGATTTGGAAATGTTAGAGTATGTAGGAATGGTTTGATGATCTTGCATGGTTAACTTGTTGGTTGTTAACGGTGATGGTGATGAGTAAAGGCATGACGATTTTGATAACGCCGGTTACAAGGAAATATTATTTTGGCAAATGATTTCCAATGAGACGGTTAGAGTATGTTGATTACAAGTTTTGATGAAATAACCCGAGGTACCAAAAGTACTTTTAAAGTTTATTTTGAATAACATACAAATCCAATGATTTTCAAAAGATTTTCTTTAAAGGGATACCTCGTGGATTTTCTTTCCGAGTTGTTATTGGTTACCTTATGTGATATGTCATGCTAAGTTGGTACTTTAGCATATTTGTTTTTGCGAAGTGGTGCAATCGTATTGAGTGAGAATCCTCTTAGTATGCCGAGGGACAGCGGACGCGACCGTGACCGGTGATAGATTGGTTATGGAGACTAGATGCGGGACCAAGAGGATATGGCCGGGAAGGTTGATATTCAAACACTTCGTTTCGTTGTTTAGGTTTCGGGGACGAAACCTCTTTTAAAGGTGATATGATGTAATGCCCGCATTTTTTTTCTTCTTCTCATTTTCGTTTCGTTCGACCGTATTGAGGCGATTGTGTTCGCTAACGCTTCTGACCTTGTGTTGTTTCTCTCATTTGTCATTCGAGCGAGTTCTGATATTGTTTCAAATCGATGTGTATATCGTTGTGACCTTTCTAAGTTCGGATCGATTTCTTGTGAACCGTGTTCGGAATTAACACCTAGTGATTCCTACGAGTTTATTGATGTCTTGATTTGAGGTGTGAACGTCACAGTTGATCGTTGTTGTTCGATCATTGCTATTCGTTCGTCGTTGTACAATCAATTTTTTTTTATCTCGAAATCGTAATTTGATTTTTGTATTGCTCGGTTTTATCAAACGCAAAGATTCATGCTCGTTGCTTTTCGTAAGCATTCTTGCGTATTGAATCAGATCGTAGTGGCTTTATACTGCATGGAGTTCTGGTGTGTTATCGAGAGTCGCCTTGCTTTTGTTTTAAATTTCGGGACGAAATTTATTTTTAGGGGGGTAGAATGTAATACCCACGATTTTCGTTCCGGTTATTTTGGATTTTTTTCGGATATTTCCCGGTTGTCGAGTTCCGGTATTATTTTCTCGACAACTGATTTTGGCGTTTAAGACCGTAGGTGATGATTTGTTATCCGTTGTTTTCATTTCCGACCGATGATGTTGTCCCCGAGTATTTTGTCGTGTTCGTTCCGTGCGATTTCGGAAAATCGAGTCGTCGAATCATGGTGGTCGGACACTGGCCGGACGGTTGGGGACGGTGGCCGGACGGCCGCAGTAATCGGGCCGGACGAGTGCGTGCAATCGGTCGGGCGGTTGACAGAACCGGTGTAGCGACGCTACGGCCGGAAAGTAGCGCATGCTACGGCCGAGAGGCGCGCACGCTATGGCCGCGCGCTAGCGGCCTGGACGAGGCGTAAGGGCGTAAAGATTCTCGATCGGGAGATCGGCAGTAGCGCACGCTATCGCCGGACATCAGCACGCTTCGGCCGGCCAGAGCGCACGCCTGATCGGAAAGGCCGCGACGCTACCTAGCCGAGCCAGAAGTCTGGATTGTGGTGGGCCGACAGCCGCACGTGTTCGGCCGCATGATGGCGGGCCCGTCCCGAACATTCTCGACCATGACCGCCGCTAGCGCACGCTAGCTCTGCAGCCTAGCGCACGCTAGGCCGCACTGAGATAAATATGACCGAGCAGTCCTGTTTGCACTCATTTTTCATTTCCTTCCTTTCGTGTACGCCGCTGGAGTCTTGGAGGTGACGAAGGCATGTTGTTATACAACTAATCCACGAAGTTTGGGAGCTGATAACAGCGATTAATGACTCCATAACATCCTTCAATCCAGCGAATCAAGGTTAGTTTTTCTAAAATCCTAGTTTTGGGAAAAATTGGGGATTTTCTTGATTTCGTCCGTTTGATTCGTTATAACTTAGAATAGTGAGGGATTGATGATTATTAAGTTGTTTTATATCGAATTCCTTGTTGATCCATGGTTCGATTGTTAAAGATTCTTCGTTTTGTTGAGTTCCTAATCGGTGCCTTCAAGGTGTCCGGTGAAAATCCTTAGGGGGGGTTTGGGCGTTCTACGATTATTCTTCATCGTACGATCGTTGATTATTGACGGTATTATGTTAGGGTCAGGTTCCGTGCGAAGAACTCGAGTCGGAACCCTTCCGTTCGTGGTTTTCCAATCGGTATGTTACCGTCGTTTCCGCCGGAGAGTTGTGGGCGTTCGAGGTTTCCCGATTGAGCCATGTTCGTCGGAGTGTGCGGTATCGAATATCGAGGCAAGTATCTTGCCCATACATTACGTATTTTGTGAATATGATGATTGAAAATTGACGATACGTGTTAAACAAATTGTTTACAACCATTTTTCTAAAGAATCGTTATAACTATAATCATGGTTTTATTTAAAGAGGATTCTTGTGTTCGGGAATTAATGTGCTTAATTGACTATGCGTATTGTTGTCGAGTATAGGATCACATTATTTTCGAGTGATGTCATTATGTGTGATTTTGTTGTTGGTAAGTTAAAGTTTAACTATTTTGTAAGATTTTGTGTGGAGTCATGCGGATGTGTGTGAATGTGTGAACTTGTGTGATATTGGTTGTGTCGATTGGTGCTGTTTAGATGGTGTGTTTCTTTGTGGATAGTATTAATTTTGGGTCGTGAGTATGTGTTGGATAATATGGCCATTTTAGCAAAATACCTCGATTATATATATTGTGATTGACTCTTGAGGATTGTGGTTTTGAAAATGTGAATTGATGAGAGTTGTAGGGTTTTTCTCGGGTACGCTCACTCGGGGATTGACTCGACGGGGTCACACGGGGACCTGGTGGCTTAGCGGCTGGACCGGGTCGCGAGGGTTACTTCGAGTGGGCATTCTCACCTGGGGATTGCTCGACGGGGCACACAGGGACTTGGTGGCCTTACAGCGGGACCGGAGGGCTGGACCGGGTCGCGAGAATTGCCAGAGTGTTTGTACTGTTGATTAATTGTGATATGTCCGGAGTATCACAATGCTTGTTGCTCGGAGTCGAGAGACATTATATATCGAGTCTTGGTGTTTGGCTAAAATGGCATAAAAATAATGTGTTATATGTAATGTGTCGATCGAAGTGAATTGAAGTGAATGAACGGGTCGTGGACCCTGTGTTGGTGATCGAAATGGTTGGTTCGTGGACCCTGTGTTTTGTGACTGGAATGAATTGGGTTGTGAACCCCGTGTTTTGTTAATCGGATTTGCATTTTCGGAAAATGAATATTGGGGGCGGTGACCCTAAGTGGCTTTTAGAGAATTAAGAACTTTACTATCGCAAATGTTTTCGAAAACTCCCGAGATTTGAAAATGTTTTCAAAATGCTTTCTTGTTTTGGTTTCTACTTTCAAGACTTGAACTATTTTAATTATCAAATATCTCGGGAAGACTTTTGTTGTATTCTCGGAATGTGTTTTGTATGGCTCGTATTTGCACTTTATACTTGTACTAGCAAAACAGTGGAGTTTTGCTAACCCCCGAGTATTCGGGGGTGGATGTCTGTTTTTGCATCCGAGTACATGCAGGTTTGGGAGCAAAACACAGGATCGACGCGAAGGATGATGGAAGGCAAATGATACTAATCACATGAAGGCCAGTTTTGGGTGCAGTTAGTCGAGTATGTGTATGGTATTTTCCGCTGTCGTACTTTTTATTTATGAGCATATTGTTGTGCGGCGATTATTACGCCTCGATAGGCGATCGGCATCACAATCATAGAAGCCAACCTTGGGAGACATACTCTGGACAAACGCCTAGAGTTCGGCATATTACGGCGACCGTCTTTTGGTACCCAGCGATCGTCTTTTGATATCTGACGATCGTCTTTAATGAGCGAACCAGAGGCGATCGTCTCGTGCCACGTATGGATCCAGCATCCGTCAAAGTTGTCGAAGACCGAATCTCGGACGGTGTTCCACGTGCGGATCTTCAAAGGATACCGACAGATAGGACCTTTGACCCCAGCCTGTCACCTACCACACCTACCGACAAGGCCGCCGAAAGGTACAAAGTGGGTCCTCCCCGGACAGCGACTCAAGATGCGTGCTGGCTTCCCATTGGCTCGCCCAGCTGGCCACCAGCAGCGACCTCGGACCTCAAGGGAACAGGCCCACGTGACGGGACGATCGGTCATCTTATTTTAATATAGAAAACGGCGGTCACCCGCGATCGCCTGAGGAGTCTTAACTACCTTGTCCCCTATAAATAGAGAACTCACTGCAATGGCCAAAGAGAGGCGAATTTACTACGAATTCAGTGCAAAATACACACAAAAGAGAGAATCAAATACTCTTTTGGCAACCACTTATACATTCATAGTGATATTCATACACATTCATCATATATCCCAAGCAAGAACTCACAGATTTATCTATCTGGTTCTTCCAGCAATCTACGCGCTCTAAAGCCTAGATAACTGGAAGTCTTTACACTCCTTGTAATAGATTCTAACATTAATATTTGTACTCGACAGTATATTTATTAATAACATCTCGCGAGAGCATTCAAGCCCGGGATTAACAACCCCGGCAAATCTTGTGTTATCTATTTTCTCACGGAAGTGCTCTCGCATTTGTTTGTTACTCGATCATTCCAGCAATACTATCTCCGGATAATATTTTGGGTAACAACAATTGGCGCTAGAAGGAGGGCGATCTAAACCTTCATTTTTATTCCTACCGTCTCGAAGAACACTCACTGTTCTCCGGACATATACTTGAAGAAACACTCACTGTTCTTCAATAGAAAAGCCTTCAGAAAAATGGCGTCCGCTACGACTTCCAAGAGAGCCACCCTAAGATCTGCCGGAAATCTCATTCCGGCCCGGACCGAATCCCAGCGCACGGCGGAAGGCGACCGTGGCGACGCTAGGCTCTCACTCCCGCCCCCGAGGGACGGTTTTAGCCTGTCACTCGATCGGGCCTGCATCACGGATGATTGAGGAGGCTATAGCCATCCTCGAGGAGCGACGGAAGGCCAATGGCTCGCCCACCATCACTCCGTCCACCGTCCGCCGGCAAGCAAACTAAGCTCAAGGGGATCTATGTTGAGAAATCGACAAAGCCCCGAGCCACAGGAGAAGGCTCGTAAGGTGGGACGATTCCGTCTTGACCGCCTGGGAGCGATCCCTCATGGCGACCCGGCACTCGAGCCCCAGGGAGACATCGGTATCCGAATCCTTTACCAGAGTTCGGCATATCCGACTCCCAGAGACGAGCCTCGCCGCCAAGAAAGGAACCCACCGGCGGTAGATCGTCATTCACTACGGGGCTAGGGATCGGTACACGATCGCCTTGGTTCGCGCTACGAGAGCCAATCGGGCCAAAGCGATGGCCGCCATGCAACGCCAGCTCGACGAGATGAAGGCGCTCCTGGAAAATGGGGCAGGCGCCAGGAGATCGATCATTGGATCAAGCGAACCACTAATGACTCAGATCGAGCTCGCCCCAGTCCAACCAACGATCAATCCCCCACAAACACCTCTATATGAGGGGAGATCGGATCCGGAAACCCACTTGAGCAAATTCCGGATCTACATGACTGGATGCGGAGCATCAGATGCGATGAAGTGTCGAATGTTCTCGTTAACTCTGGGCGACCTCGCCCACAGGTGGTACATCTCACTACCACCTCGCTCAATAAATAGCTTTGAGAAGCTGGCGAACGACTTCACGTCGTACTTCGCCGCAAAAGTCGCTCGCCCTGAAGGCCCCCACTGCATGATGAAAATCAAGCAGGGGAAGGACGAGTCAGACGAAGATTACATCCACCGAGTAGACGAGATAGTCCTCACCGGCGAGCCCATCAGCGACGAGCTCTCTCTCAACTCAGTCATGAGCGGATTCCACGGACGCTCGCCCATGTTCAGGCACCTCACAAAGGATATCCCCCCGACCTACTCGGTCTTCCGCGGCAAAGCCGCTGGTTTCCTGGCCAGGCAGAGGATGCTCTCACTCTGCTTAGACGAGGGACCGTCCGAAGAAGGAAAGGCACCATCCCATGTCCAGAAGAAGGCGGTCGCCAATCCCAGAAAGGCGGTCGCCAAACCGCCTGGCGAGTTCAAAGCCTTCGAGGATGTAGAGGTCCACCTCCTCCACAACCTCAACTTATCTCCGGCCCACATATTCAACGCAATCAAGGGTCGCGAGTGGCTTTCCAAACCGAAGCCGATAAGGGACCACGGTCATCTAGACCGTAGCAAATTCTGTGCCTATCATAAGAGTCCCGGCCACAACACCAGCCAATGCCGAGACCTCCTCAGACAGCTCTGGCGACTGTTTGAGGAAGGCAAAGTGGACAATTTGATCACCAAGCCAGAACCGAGGACGGAGAGAGCCGGAGGGCGCGAGCGCCGACCAAACGAAAGAACTCCTCCCAATCCGGTCGCCAGAATCGAGCATGATCCAGAATACTCTGATGAGTTGATCCATCCGATCAACCCGGGCGGTCGGATCAACATGCTTCAAGCAGGAGATGGAAACCTCGGGGGCCTTTCCCTGATTTCCACCATGTCAAACAGGAAGCGAAAGGCCGAGCTGAGGGCGTTCGCCGGGGTCCATACCGTGGTACCTCCGGAGCCGACCATCTCTAAAGACGCACTCATCACCTTCTCCAACAAGGACAGGGAGGGAGTGCAATGTCCCAAAGAGGATGCACTAGTGATCTCCGCTTGTATCCTTGGGAAGACGCTCGATCGCGTGCTGGTCGACAATGGGAGTTTCTGCAACATCATATTCAAATCTGCCCTAGACCAACTCGGCAACTTAATCAAATTCATCAAGCCTTTCGAAACCGTGCTCCAAGGGTTCGGCGATAACACAGTCCAAGCCTACGGGAGGATCAAGCTCTCCGTCGAGCTACTATGCTTTTATGATCCCAAGGTTAGGATTACTAGGAACCTAAGTTTTGTAATCATAGATAGGCCCACCATCTATAATGGGTTCCTAGGTCGCCCCTTTTTAGAAACCTTTGAGGCGGTCGCCTCATCTTTCTTTTACTGTATCAAATTCCCCACTGCCGATGGGACGGTCGGTACTGCAAAAGGAGATCAGCTAATGGCAAAAAGATGTTTGAATTACTCCTATGTTGTTACTTCTTTCAATACTTCCCATACTATATGTAACATTGAAGCGATCGACGATCAACCCATGAATATCGACGAGCCGAACACATCGTACCAACCCGACTCAGGGGACGCCATCTCTCATCAATTGACGGACGACATCGAGCCAAGGATCGGTTTCGAGCCAAGTCTCGACATCGATCCAAGGACCGAGTCCGGAGATCGCACCAAACGAGAGGCGACCGTCCCTGTCGAAGAGTTGGAAAGCATTACGATGGATCCAGTTCATCCAGAACGAGAAGTACAGATCGGCGCAAGCATCGACCACGAATTTAAGGGAGATCTGATCAACTTGCTACGTAGGAACATCGGAGTCTTTGCCTGGTCGCATCAAGATATGGTTGGCATAAGTCCCGAACACGCTTGCCATTATCTAAAGATCGACCGAGCAATGAAGCCTGTTCACCAGAAGCGTAGGAAGTTCGGACCCGAGAAATACGCAGCGCTCGACATAGAAGTCCAGAAGTTACTCAACAACAAATTGATTGGAGTAGCCACAGACGAACCACAGTGGGTCGCCAACGCGGTGCTCGTCAAAAAGCCAACTGGCTCCTGGAGGTTATGCATTGACTTCACCGACCTCAACGCGGCATGTCCAAAAGATCACTTCCCGATGCCTCACATTGATCACTTGGTCGATAGTACGGCAGGTTGCGAAATGATGTCATTTATGGATGCCTTCGCTGGGTATCATCAAATCCCAATGGCGGAGGAAGACATAAAACACACATCTTTCCACACGGAAAAAGACATATACTTTTGGGTCCGAATGCCGTTCGGCTTGAAAAACGCAGGGGCGACCTACCAGCGATTAGTCAACAGAATGTTCGCTAATTAGATCGGCAAGACCATGGAGGTCTACATTGACGATATTGTAGTCAAAAGCCTCAAGAAGGAAGATCACCTCAACGATCTCGCCGAGACGTTCGCCATCCTTGAGAAGTTTAACATGAAGCTGAACCCCAAGAAATGCAACTTCGGGGTGGGCTCCGGGAAGTTCCTGGGGCACATAGTGAGCCAAAGGGGGATCGAGGCGAACCCCACCAAGGTACAGGCGATCCTTGACATGCAGGAACCGCGAAACATCAAGCAGGTGCAACGCCTCACAGGTTGTCTAGCCGCCCTCAACCGTTTCATATCACGGCTCGGCGATAAAAGCAAGCCTTTCTTCGCAACCATCAAGAACAAGAAGTTCGCATGGACGAAGGAAAGCCAGATAGCGTTCGCCAAGATAAAGGAATATCTATCTAACCCCCAGATCCTGGCAAAGCAGATCCCCGGTGAAAAATTATTCCTTTACCTAGCAGCCTCGGAGGTCGCGCTGAGTGCCGTTCTGGTGCGAGCAGAGGGACAAGCCCACTTGCCGATCTACTATGTTAGCCAGGCGCTCCACGACGCTGAGACACGCTATACACCATTGGAGAAGATCGCCTATGCCCTTGTCATGAGTGTTCGTAAGCTGAGGGCTTACTTCTTCGATCACCAAGTGGAAGTCCTAACAACTCTACCTCTAAGGCAAGTCCTACACCGGCCGGACACTAATGGGCGACTCCTCAAGTGGTCGCTGGAGATCGCCCAATACGGTATCACATACGCTCCTCGCACGGCGATCAAGGGCCAAGCTCTGGCGGACTTCGTGGTGGAATTAACTTTCCCTCACAGTCCGACCCAGATCGGCCGACCCACCTGGAAATTATATGTGGATGGCTCGGCGACCAATTCGCGAGCAGGGGCAGGGATTGTCCTCATCAGCCCCGACGGACAAAGTTTCACAAATGTTGTGCGTTTCGGTTTTCGTGCGACCAACAATGAAGCCGAATACGAAGCCTTGGTAGGCGGGCTCTATCTAGCCCTCGCCCTAGATGTTCGTCGCCTCCATATCTTCATGGACTCCCTTTTAGTCGTGAACCAAGTTAAAGGGGAATATGAGGCACGCGGCGAACAGATGGTCAAATACCAAGAGCTGGTCACCGAAATGTGCACAAAATTTGAAGAAGTACTAATCGAACAAGTTCCGAGAGAACACAACTCCCAGACCGATGCTCTTTCCAAGCTAGCATCATCGGATGGGGCAGCCGACTTCTCCAATATCCAAATCACAAAGTCAGCAAGGCCAGCGATCGACAGAAGCCTGGTTACCACGGTCGCCATCGCCGAGGAGAACTGGATGACTCCGTTCATCAAATACTTAAAGGCCAGGCGGTCCCTGACGACCGTGTTAAAGCTCGCCAACTCCGGCCGTGCGACCAGATATACCCTATTGGACGACCGGCTTTACAAGCGAGCCTTCACCTTCCCATCCTCAAGTGTATTACAGGAGGAAGGTCGGCTGCTTTAGCTGAGATCCATGACGGGATTTGTGGAAACCATGCGGGCGGGCGAGCCCTCATCCATAAGACAACCAGACAAGGGTTTTTCTGGCCATCACTTCGGAAAGATGCGATCGCCTATGCCAGATCGTGTCATAGGTGTCAGATAATGGGCCCCAACATTAAACTATCCCCCGAACAGCTCACCTCCATGTATAGTCCTTGGCCATTTGCGCAATGGGGCATCGACCTTATAGGTCCCTTGCCGACGGCTCAGTGGGGTAAGTTCGCCATCGTAGGGGTCGACTATTTCACCAAATGGGCTGAGGCCGAACCGCTCAACAAGATCGGCCAAGAGCAAGTGATCAAGTTTATATGGAGAAACGTCATATGCCGATTCGGTCTGCCCCAGGCCATCATATCCGACAACGGAAAATAGTTCGACGGCCTAGATGTCATGCAATTCTGTGAAAAGTGGGGAATCAAAAGGTTATTCTCAGCGCCCTATCACCCTCAGACGAACGGGCAGGTAGAGGCAGTGAATAAGATACTCAAACACACGATTAAAGCGCGACTCGAATCCAGGCAAGAACGGGCGAGCGAGCTCCCAGACGTTTTGTGGTCCTACCGAACGACGACCCGTAATTCAACCGGCGAAACCCCATTCGCCCTTGCCTTCGGAACAGAAGCGGTGATTCCTTCAGAGATCACCGTCCTCAGCCATCAAACCGAACAGGAGATGACGACCGACAACGATGTGGCCCGACGAATCGACCTAGACATGCTCGAAGAACGACGACTGACCTCTTCAGAGTATCCAGATGGCTAACTAAAGGAGTCTACGAACTGGAACATCCTGACGGTACTCCGGATCATTACCCCTGGAACGCCGTACATCTGAAAAAATACTACCAGTGATAATTTTGTATTCAATTTCAATGATGTACAAGGAATATAATGAGATTTTTTCCTATCCCATCTATTCTGGCGATCGCCCCACCAGGCATATCGCATACCGCCGACGATCGTTGATCACGACGATCCTAGGTAAAATCAATGCTGCCATGGTCCTGGAGGTCGATGGAACCGACAGCTTCGTCCATGCAAGGTTCCTTTGGGCTGAGATCGCCCGCCCTTCGTTTAAATACGAGGTCGGCGTAGCCGAAGGACCCTCCAAAATAATCAGTAGACACGATCGCACGTCCTCAAGGTATATCATCTAACATGGTGAACCCGGACAATGCGACGTGCCACTACCCCCATCTCAATGTACACCGTCGAGGGTCGCCATCTTCATGGCGGGCCGAGGTGGAAGCAGAGCTGACAAGCCGCGGACGTGGAGTCGAATAAGCCGACGACACTCCGCGCAAGGACTCCTCCAGACCAAGATCGCCCGCCTTTCGTTTTAACACAAGGCAGGCGTAGCCTAACGGAGGACCCCCACAAAAAGTGAGTCGCGGGATACATAATATCCCTCGCACATAAAGACACGAATGGGGAGGTCGGTCAATCGAACACCCCAACCGTACATGATTCTTCAGAATCGGCAAAACTGAAGATAGCTCGCCAGACAAACTAGTTTTTGTTTCCTTACTTACAATATGTAAACAAAAACAAGGGGGCAGAGATGGGTCGAGCTAATCCCAAATACGATCGAACAAAAAGGAACCACGCACGATCGGCTTCGCTCAAGCACATGCAGGATGATCGGAGTCCTTCGACGAAAATTACAAGTAAGAATTCCGATTCAAAACATATCAATGCTTTCAACACTCAGACGATCGGTCGGATGAACAAAACGTCGAAAGCAATCATACATGTACTTGTAAAAATTGCACGCAAACATTCCAAGGCGATCGTATATAAAGAGACAGTATGAAAAAAGGAACATTTTATTCATAACGCAAGTTTCATACATTACGGGGCCCGAAGGCATTACAAAAGGAAAACAAAAAAGTACAAGTTACAGAGGAAAACAAAAATGTCTCTCAAGGCCCCGTCGGCTGGTCATCGCCCTCAGGTTGCGGATCGGCTTGTGCCCCCCCATCGGCCTCGGGATGAATGAGTTTACCAGTATACCAACTCAAGTCGATCCCGAAGTCGACAAAGTCAAGGATCGGAAAGGAGAACTCTGGATGCAGAGGATGCTCGAGGGCATAGGATTTGAAGCTCTCCATCAGGGGACCAATCTCGATCCCTGCCTTTTTAGTGGCTCGAACAGCGTCAGCATAGGCCAAGTAATAAGCGAATTCGCCGACGAGCGCAACGTTGAGGTAGGGATCGACCTCGATCGCCTTCAGCTGCCCCTTCAAATCCGCGGCCGTCTTCTCATCCTCCGCCAGCTCGACCACCTTGGCGGCATTCTCACCCTTGGCCTTCTCCAGCTCCATCTTCGCCGCCTCCAGCTCACCACTGAGCCGATCCACCATCGCCTTCAGCCCGGCCGCCTCCTCCTGCGAAGCCGCGTACTTCTGGTGGGTTTCCTTCTCCTTATCACGGGACCGGTCGGCGGCCTCCTTAGAGCGTCTCAGCTCCTGCTTCAATCGGTCGACGTCCAGTTTAGCCCTTTTGGCCGTCTCCTCATACTCCTTCTCCATAGACTGGATCCGGTTGGCAAACTCAATATTTTTGTTCCGGGCGGCCTCGAGGTCACTATGGAGACGAGCAGTGGAGGGTCGCCCCTCAAAATCCCTAGCGGCTTGGACGGCCATCGTCGCCGTCTGGAGAGCCAGGGCAAGGGTCGCCTGCATGGCATCTCCAGATCGACGACGAGCGATCGCATCAAGATCGGTCGTCCAGGCCTTGGGCAGAGAGGTGATAGCCTGCTGGATGTAAGTGGGAACGTCGAGAGATGTTTGCGGAGCCTTGCTCGACAAAAAGTCCAGCACCATAGGAGCAACGTCCGGGTCGGCAAGACGAACCCTGCACCACAAACCAGAGAAACCAAGGAGTTAGCCTATACCTTGCCCAGAATGCCTAACTCAGAAAATTTTGATCCTTTCTTACCTGTTGACCAGCTCGGGATCGCGTCCAAAATAAGGCTTGCCCCAAGAGGTTTCCGCCTCGGCGATCGCCACCTTCTTCATCGAGCCGCCAGATGACCGGGAGCCGGGGACCGAAGGCCTAGGGCCTGATCGCTCCATCATCGGGATGGAAGAGATAGGTGCCGCAGCAACCGGAGGCTCAAGAATGGATACATACGCCTCAGAAATCGACGGGGACTCCTCCGACCTCCGCCTCTTGCGGCTGAAGCTGTTCCTCTCCCTGAACCACCGGCTCGGCGACTGGCACCTCGGCAGGCCTCGTCACCGGAGCAGGGCGAGACGTCGTCGCATGAACGCGACCAGTCTGCTTACCCAAGTGAAGGCGATCGATGAGTCCAGGGTTTGACATGGCGATCTCTGGCGGTGGTTCGGCAAATCGGGGAAAATGAACCTCTGTCAAAGAAGAGATACAAACAAGTTAGACAAAATGATACGACCTCCTAGAGACGATCGTCAAGCAAGGAAGCACCACTTAAGCTCATACCTGGAACTTTCAAGTGACGGAGGAAGCAGAACAATCGAGCCCCCAACCGATGAGCTTCGGTACCAAGCGAGCGAACGTCAATAAAGGAGTTCGGCAAGGCACGGATCCGCTCCCAAATGATCAAGAAATCGAATGGAAGGTCGTCGATCGCTGGAACGAGAGGTCCTGCAAAAAGAAAACAAAATTAGATCAGTCCAAGACAAGCTCAATCAAGGGGAGAGTTAAAATCCTTACTCGGATTCCTCTCCCGGAAAGTGGTGGGGATCTCCAACTCCTCATTCGGCCTGTCACTCGATGCCGATCGCCACGCCCCGCCGACCCAGAACCATTTAGCCAGGTCACCCCTGGTCTTATTCAGCACACCGAGGACCACTCTCCAGATTCGGCCTTGGATATGATTGCCGCCGATCGACCCTTTCTGCGCGGCCAGTTTAAACAGATAATTCATCTCCAGCGCAGTGAGGAGGCGGAACAACCGGTGACCGCCAAACAGTGTCAACGTGCAGATGATCTGTAGCCAAGCATTCGGCGTCAGTTGAAGAGGCGCCAAATTCCAGGCGATCAGAAAGTAGGAGACGGCGAATAGCAGAGGAAATCGCAGACCGGCCTCCATAATCATCTCGCTGACGGCAACCATATCCTCGGGCGGTTGGTCGGCACGTTCATTCTCCGAGGGCACGTGCAAGGAAACGTCAGAGGGGATATGATATTTGGCCCTCCAATGGCTCAGGTCTTTCATGGTCGTCGTACTCCGGATCTTTCCGAGAGTCCACGGAGACGGGACGGCGGCCTGAAAAACCGTCCGCTTCACATGTTCGTAAGGGTGAGCGGCGGAGTAGGCTTCGAAGTCGAATTCCGGACAGGGTCCGGCGATCGCTTCCATCATCTTAGCAAAAGCCACATAGGCAGGGCCGAATCTACTCTCTCGTTCCCAGGCCGCTCGCACCAAATCATCCTCATCCACCGGCGAGCCCCCCTGCTCCGCCGTCGCCGCCGTCCTCGCCACTTCGGCCTCGTTGAAAAGTTCTTCGAGTTCTGCAGGTGCAATCCCCGCACGAATAGCTTCAACGGTCGTCTCCATATCCACTCCAACGGGAATCTCCTCCCGTTCAGGCGACGTTGCGGCAGCGGAAGAGCTTCCGGTATCGAAGGTTCTGGATCCTCCCGACATATTAGAAAGTAAAGGGAGAGAGAAGATTAATTTTTCTTACCTAGAGAAAAGAAGGAGATCGGCACAAGAAGCTCCAGAAATTTTTGCAGAATTTCGGCTATGGATGCAAGGACGCGTAAAAAGTGAAGGAGAAGAAGCCCTGGCCCTTTTATAGATGGAGATGAGGGTCTAAATGCAAATAGAAGAAATCTCGAGGGCTGGATCGCAACCGTCACGTGGGGACGCATTAAATGCTGCCCTCGAATCCCGCGTACGCGTCTTTTCGAGGGCATGCCAGCCGACAAGTCCGACAAACCGTCGGACTCCCCCAACAGCGGCGCGACGCATGTCCCTGCCACTTTTGGAAAGCCCGCCTTCATTTCCCGCTGCTCCCGGCGTGAAAGGATATCGTCCAGATTTGAATTCAGATCGGCTGATCGGCTAAACATTGGCGATCGCCAACAGTGCCACCTCACCCCGTGTTTCCAACATCGAGGCGAGCTAGGGACAATTGTTGTGCGGCGATTATTACGCCTCGATAGGCGATCGGCATCACAATCAGAGAAGCCAACCTTGGGAGACATACTCTGGACAAACGCCTAGAGTTCGGCATATTACGGCGACCGTCTTTTGGTACCCAACGATCGTCTTTTGATATCTGACGATCGTCTTTAATGAGCGAACCAGAGGCGATCGTCTCGTTCCACGTATGGATCCAGCATCCGTCAAAGTCGTCGAAGACCGAATCTCGGACGGTGGCCCACGTGCGTGTTGGGATTCGGTGCCTAAAACGAAGGCCCAGCGGAAGCGGTAAAATGAAAATTAATTCGATCCGAATCCCTACGAGGATCGATCGAGCTACGTATATACGAATATATAAACGAAAAGCAAGAGTCGTAATAAACTAACCCTCGAAGTCCGTTGATTAAATGGTAACCTTCTCTTGAGCTATTCTCCAAGCTCTTGAACGATCCAACGCCGAAAGTACCGCGTCTCTACTTGCCACGCGCCGGAGAAACGACCGGAACGACGATCACCTTGCTATCCTCCGAGGATACGGCTAGAGCTAAGTGATGAAGCTTCCAATATGAGATTATCACACTCTAAGTGTATAACTCACAACTCTCATTTATTTCTTGATTTTTCTCCGGGAATCACCAAGAACAAGTTGAAGAAGAAGATGAAGATAAGTGTTTGAACTCAAAGTCTCACTTTCTCTCTCTCTCAATGTATCTCACGTTGGAAAGGCTTGGAAAATTACAAGTGAGAGATGTCTTCATCTTCATTTATTCAACTCTCCACATGCACATCTCATAATTATGAGAATCAAAGCCCCACTACCTCAATGATCAAGCATTAAAGAATGGAACATGGGTCCATATGAAAGTGGGTGGAAGTGTGGGGTTTGGCCCATGTAGAAATCGGACAAGTTCGGTTCGTTTCGGACTCCATGAGTCCAAACAGATAAACTCCGATTCCGTATCGATGTATTTATATCGATTAATTAATCTAATTAATTAAACATATAAAATACATTATAACATAATTAATTTCTCCAAGGAAATAATTATATCCATGAATTAAATTAATCACCCATGATATATTTAATTCATTAGGCGTAAATCAATTTATCGATAAATCGATTTAGACATCTAATGTCCTAAATTTAGATATCGATATCTAATATTCATAATGAGAGAATTAGCTTGATTCATTCCGTCGTCAATCCTAATGCGCGACTCGGTAGGTCCGTCTCGATCGGCAATGGGAGGAACCAAAGAGTAGTAGCACCACCTAGCGGCTGGTGGCCTACACTGTACCATCGAGAACGAATGATTGGGATCATTCAAGAACCATTCTGTCGTGAATACCGATATACGTATAAACCCTTCTTTCAAATATCCCGATCAAGTTATAGGGTCACGGTCGGTCAAACCCTATCGTACTTGACGCTATGCATGCGTTAATGCAAATCGAGATCATCGAGCTCTCGTGTATCTAATACGACTAGCTCCAATGCTTTGGCCAAAGACTTATGATCTCATCGCCAATAACCGCATAGGACATATAACCCGTTTCACTAACGGGAGAAAGAATTCTATCTTGGTATTCGGTAGGACTGCTACTTGCCGTCAAGATGCACGTCGAGGTTGACCCCGCCTTAGGTTTACAGGTCGAACTACTCTAATGAAAATCTTGACGTCACAAGCACATCCCTACTAAATCCTCAAGTCGAAGGTTCACGAATACCTATCACAACCTTTCGATTCCGTCATTGATCGTCCGGAGTGAAATCAGGTGTGACGAATCGAGGTGAGTCGGTTGAGTATACTAATCTAATTAGCATACTTATAACGTGTGCTCCCACTAACCATTAGTGTTCGGGCACTCTCCATGTCAAAGAACACGTCATACAAGTCTTTACATAAACTTAACGCCCGGTCAAGTTTCATCGACTTGCGACGATTAAGTATTTGAGCTATAAACCTTTCCGGTGCGACCCCTTATCGATAAGAAGTGGAACGTTTTGCTCTCAAATACACGGACTAGTTTCTATATATTTATTTACGAGTTAGGAATGCCAATAACTACCGGTAAATAAAGAAACATTCATTTGCCTTATATAAATGGTTTACATAATTACAAGTACTGATGCCCTCACTCAACAACCTCTGAGTGGCATTCGAGGGCATACTCCTAACAATCTCCCACTTGCACTCAATGCCACACACTATGGTATCTAATACCCATGTTCTCTAGATGACGCTCCAAGCTAGTCGAGAAAGTGGCTTAGTCGGTGGATCGGCGACGTTGTCGGCCGAGTCTACTCGTGCGGCCTGATGTATCCCTTGCGAACAAATTCTCTTACGAGATGATACTTCCTCTCAATATGTTTGGTCTTTGTTGTGAAACCTCGACTCCTTGGCACGTGCTACTGGCTCAGTCGTTGTCGCGATGCTGGTAGACAGGCGGACTCGGCACATGGTATCATTTGAAGTTCTCCTAGAAACTTCTTAATCCGAACCCTTCCTTGGAAGCCTCAGAAGGCTTGATACTCGGCTGACAGTGGAATCGTGATCGCGCTTTGCTTGGCACTACGCCAAGATCTGCTCCTCCATTAAGAGTAAATATGTAGCAGTGGACATCGAGTCGTCCTTCGGTCCTTGGATGTCCGAATCGGTGAATCCCACCACATCCAAATCTCCACCGCCATACATAAGAACCATATCTCTCGTTCTTCTCAAGTACTTGAGAAGCGTTCTTCTGACGATCGATGTTCCCTACAGGTTTGCAAACCTACTCACCACGCTTACATGCGCGATGTCGAGTCTTGTACACAACATAGCATACATAAGGCTACCCACGGCCGAAGCATATGGTATATTACTCATTTCCTTGCGTTGTTCCTCACTTTGAGGACACATCTTCAAGGTGAGTTTTATTCCATGTTGCATCGGTAGGAACCCTCTTTTAGAATCATCCATCTTAAATCGCTTTAAGATCTTATCTATATAGAGGGCTTGGGAAAGTCATATTGTTCTCTTTTCTCTATCCCGGGAGAGCCGAATACCAAGAATATAGGTTGCTTCTCCCAAGTCTTTCATGGAGAAATTACTCGAAAGCCAAGCTTTCACAGAACTGAGCATTCCTACATCATTTCCTATTAGTAGAATGTCATCTACATATAGTACTAAGAATGCGATCTTGCTCCCACTAACTTTCTTATATACACAAGGTTCCTCTTCATTTTGCACGAAGTCAAACTCTTTGACCGCCTCGTCAAAACGAAGGTTCCAACTCTGTGACGCTTGTTTGATCCATAAATGGAGCTGAAGCTTGCACACTTTACGAATATCGACTTGGACACAAAGCCTTTAAGTGCTCCATATAGATTTCCTCCTCGAGGAATCCATTAAGGAAAGCCGTCTTTCGTCCATTTGCCATATCTCATAATCGTGGTAGGCGGCTATAGCAAGCATCATGCGAATAGACTTGATCATGGCTACGGGCGAGAAGGTATCGTGTGTCGATCCCTTCCTTCAGGTATAACCCTTTGCCACAAGCTTTGGCCTTATAGGCGTCAACCTTGCCATCACCATCTGTCTTTCTCTTGTAGATCCACTTGTTCCCAATAGGCACTATGCCCTTGGGGCGGTCTACTAGAGTCCAGGACTGATTGACATGCAACGAGTCTATCTCGGCTTCCATAGCTTCACGCCATTTCGCGAGTCTACATCCACCATCGCTTGGTCATAGGTCGTCGGGTCGGTCTCTTGGCTATCACTTGGAACCTCATGGAGACCCGGTTCCTCCAAGTGCACAAGCCCATACCTCTCGAGTAAATGAGACACCCTACTAGACCTACGAGGTGGTTGTACTTGTGTTTGAAAGTTCGGTTCAGTTTCTTGCCTGAGTGTCTCTCGAGGAGTTTCATTGTATTCTTCTAAAGAAATACTTCTACCTCCGCCTTCTGAATGAACTCATCTTCCGGGAAGTGTGCTTGTAAAGCAACAATGATCCTTCGATCTTCGGGCATGTAGAATAGATATCCCATCGTCCCAGGACGGGAATCGATGAAACGTCCCTTCGCAGACCTAGCTTCCAACTTTTCCACCTTAGTCTTCTTGACATAAGCGGGACATCCCCAAATCTAATATGATTAAGACTTGGTTTCCTTCCTTCCCACATCTCATGTGGAGTTTTAGGAAACGGATTTGGAAGGACATCTGTTTAAGATATACGCGGCGATCAGTGCATACCCCTACGAGTAAATCGGCAAGTCGGTATAGCCCGGCATGGAACGGACCATGTTCAGCGAGGTCCGGTTCCTTCTTTCTGACACACCATTTAACTGAGGAGTACCTGGAGGTGTTAGTTGTGAAACTATTCCATGTTCCTTAAGGAACTCGTCAAACTCCGTACTCATATACTCCCCACCTCGGTCCGACCGAAGTGCTTTGATATGATTACCAGTTTGTTTCTCGACTAGGGCCTTGAATTCCTGGAATTTCTCAAAGGCCTCGGATTTATGTTTCATTAAGTATACATAACCATACCTAGTATGATCATCTGTAAACATAATGAAATATTGATATCCATCACGTGCTGCTTCCAAAGCACCACATACATCGGTATGGATTAATCCCAGTTTATCAGCGGCTCTTTGAAATGTCCCTGTGAAGGGGGACTTAGTCATTTTGCCTTTAAGGCAAGATTCACAAGTAGGAAAGGGATCCGATCCCAATGGACCCATAAGTCCATCTTTTTCCATCTTGTAAACCTTGGTCTGACCAACATGACCAAGTCTAAGATGCCATTTCAAAACTTGATTGGTTTCATCCCTACCGCGTTTTCTAGTTATAGTATTCACAACTACTTTGTTGCTGAGATTTAGATGATACAATCCATTCAACAATGTAGCAGTACCCACTAGTTTATTTCTAAAATAAATTTTGCAGGAACCATCACCAATGAAAAATGAAAAGCCTTTTCGGTCCATGACCGGAATGGATACAATGTTTTTGTGCCCCTTGGGCAAAACAAGTACATCTTCTAAAGTCAAAACAAAGCCGGATTCTAAACCCAAAAGAAGTGATCCTATGTCGGTCGCCTCGACACTATGCCCGCTTATTGTGATCATAACTTCTCGGCTCAAGCTTCCTACTTTGTTCAGATCTGATTCACGGTACAAATATGAGAACTAGCACCGAATCCGGTATCCGGGAAGTAGAAAATACGATGGCAGAACAATTTGTTTCCAAAACTAAAAGTTACATGCACGAAGTGCCATGAAGAATCGGACAGTCTCTAGCCCGGTGGCCCGGCTCACCGCACTTGAGACAAGTATCCTTCTTCTTCTTGTTCTTTGGAACCATCGAGGCCTTGCCCTTTCCCTTAAGGTCCTTAGCTTGTGGTCCATCGCTTCTTGGTCTTTTTCTTCTTATTCTTAGACTTAGAAGTCGAGAAGAATTCACAAGTGCGAGACTCCTTCATCCGGGGTCTTCATCGAGGCGAGCGGTCACCGGTTGTTCATTAGCCCGGCTAAGTTACATGCAATCTCATTGCGATTGAAGTTCATAACAAAGCGAGAAGGAATCGGGGAGAGGCGTAGGATAAGGTCGGTTTGGAGATAAGTATCCATTTTAAAATCAAGAGCCTCCAATCTCTCGATCATGGATATCATTTTGAGGACGTGTTCCCAACCTTCTCACCTTCCTTCATCCTTGCACCGACGATTTGCTTGGATATCTCATATCTAGCGATTCTGCTGTGCTCACCATAAAGCTCGGTTAAGTGAGATAGAATGCCTAGCGAAGTCATTTTCTCATGAGCTCTCTGAAGCTCATTAGACATGGAAGCCATCATATAAGCACGGACTTTCACGTCATCCTTAACCCACTTTTCGTGGTTTTCAATCTCTTCTGATTGGCTCGAGTCCGCATAGGAGGCGCCGAATGTCCGTCTCAAGGCGTATCCCAGTGCCTCTATACCGAGGACAATCATCGGTGCGGAGCCAATCCACAAAGTTAGGTCCCATTAAGGTGTTCTTTTCGAGTAGAATTGCGAGTGGATTCATTGTCATATTGAGATTTGTATGCATTAAGTATAGCAGTTAATTAGTGACTCATTATATTATGTTACGAGTATAGAATTAAGGTCTTTTCTATTCTTGTTACCCGGCTCCCACTATTTTTATCGGAATAACACACTCCCATGTGAAAATCGGAAGTATCGTCGCTCTACTTCATAGTGGTGATCGAGTTCTTTATAAATCTTAATAGAGGGCAACCGAATGTGTTTCTAGTCTATTAATTTTCATAAAGTGGTGTCCAACGGAACCCATCTAATGGATAATTCGATCTTCTTTTTCCCCTTGTTCACTCCCCTCAACCTATACGGTTTCTATGGTTCGTGAACAAGTTAAGTTTATACCATCGACGCAAATCAGTTTCACAATTGAATCTTATCCGGCAACCTATCAGGTTTCTAGGGATAAAATTTGCTCCAACCGAAGGCATCGATGCGCTCCCGGTAATTTATCCGTCCTCCCGAGCGACTACCCCGATAACTCGGAAGCATAGCACATCCGGTTTGGATTTCAATTTCCGAAAACTTCGATGGAGGGAAGGAAAACCTTGAAACCTTATAAACTTAATATTTTGTTGTGGGAGAATTTTCGCGATTAACGTTACACTTTGCACATTAATCGTTTAAGCGCGTTTGTGGCATTCATACAATATGAAACAACCATTCACAACCTAGTTGCTACCAACATGTGGTTCATTGGCCGTTCTGAAAACAAAAATTAGTAATCTAATTACAAGTCTTCGTCTTGAATCTTCGTCTTCTCGAAATGGATCTTCCTCCGGTCTTCGTCATTACATATAAATTTTACATTGAAAATTGCATCCTAGATACAAATTTTTCTAGTAAAATAAATATGCTCAAAAGCGGCCTTTACAACCCAATCGAATAAAAGCGAGCGATTCAAAAACTAAGTCCACGAACCACATCCCCATTCAAAAGCATTCAATCAATAAATACTAAAAATGGAAAGCGTAGAGATACATTGATCCAATCAACAATACAAACCGATCCAATCGATTCACACAATCGGTAATATGATAACGTTCAAAATAATTGATTGACTATAAATATTCCAATTAATCAAATTTCCCTTATAAAATGAAAAACCATAAATCAATTTAATCATAATAAAACCAATATAACATGAGGGAGATTAATTTTCAAGAATACACGAAAAATCGAGCCGGGCGAAATTGGCCTGCCATGGCCGAGTCACTGCCGGCAGCATGCCAGCAGACATGCCTGGCATGGCCGATCATGATCGGCAGCTGCCGGCCGGCTGCCCAGCAGCCCTGTGCCGCGGCCCCTGGAGACTGTGCCGCGGCCCACAGTACAGTGGCTGCCCAGGCCGGCTGCACCAGCCCTGGGCCGCGGCTCCCGACTTCCGGACGCCTCCCGGACCGTCCAACGGCATTTCGGGACTAGTTTTTCGACCGGATATCCAATATCTATATTCTCCAACATTCATATCTTCAATATAAATCATTTTCCAAGAAATTAAGATTTATATTTAGACATAAACTTACGAAAAATATAATTACAACGAACGTAAAAATATATACCACGATTATGACTAAAATGATTCCATATCATTCACCATCTAATCGAGCATTCCAAATGCTAATATCGTATATACGATCGCAAGACCTACGCTCCGATACCACTTTGTTGGGATTCGGTGCCTAAAGCGAAGGCCAGTGAGCGGTAAGCGAAAATTAATTCGATCGAATCCCTACGCGGATCGATCGAGCTACGTATATACGAATATATAAAGCGAAAAGCAAGAGTCGTAAGAAACTAACCCTCGAAGTCCGTTGATTAAATGGTAACCTTCTCTTGAGCTATTCTCCAAGCTCTTGAGCGATCACGCCGAAAGTACCGCGTCTCTACTTGCCACGCGCCGGAGAAACGACCGGGCAGCGATCACCTTGCTATCCTCCGAGGATACGGCTAGAGCTAAGTGATGAAGCTTCCAATATGAGATTATCACACTCTAAGTGTATAACTCACAACTCTCATTTATTTCTTGATTTTCTCCAGGAATCACCAAGAACAAGTTGAAGAAGAAGATGAAGATAAGTGTTTGAACTCAAAGTCTCACTTTCTCTCTCTCTCAATGTATCTCACGTTGGAAAGGCTTGGAAAATTACAAGTGAGAGATGTCTTCATCTTCATTTATTGACTCTCCACATGCACATCTCATAATTATGAGAATCAAAGCCCCACTACCTCAATGATCAAGCATTAAAGAATGGAACATGGGTCCATATGAAAGTGGGTGGAAGTGTGGGGTTTGGCCCATGTAGAAATCGGACAAGTTCGGTTCGTTTCGGACTCATGAGTCCAAACAGATAAACTCCGATTCCGTATCGATGTATTTATATCGATTAATTAATCTAATTAATTAAACATATAAAATACATTATAACATAATTAATTTCTCCAAGAAATAATTATATCCATGAATTAAATTAATCACCCGGTGATATATTTAATTCATTAGCCGTAAATCAATTTATCCGATAAATCGATTTAGACATCTAATGTCCTAAATTTAGATATCGATATCTAATATTCATAATGAGAGAATTAGCTTGATTCATTCCGTCGTTAATCTAATGCGCGACTCGGTAGGTCCGTCTCGATCGGCAATGGGAGGAACCAAGAGTAGTAGCACCACCTAGCCGGCTGGTGGCCTACACTGCATCGATCGAGAACGAATGATTGGGATCATTCAAGAACCATTCTGCGTGAATACCGGTATACGTATAAACCCTTCTTTCAAATATCCCGATCAAGTTATAGGGTCACGGTCGGTCAAACCCTATACATGCTTGACGCTATGCATGCGTTAATGCAAATCGAGATCATCGAGCTCTCGTGTATCTAATACGACTAGCTCCAATGCTTTGTCCAAAGACTTATGATCTCATCGCGATAACCGCATAGGACATATAACCCGTTTCACTAACGGAGAAAGAATTCTATCTTGGTATTCGGAGGACTGCTACTTGCCGTCAAGATGCACGTCGAGGTTGACCCCCGCCTTAGGTTTACGTGGTCGAACTACTCTAATGAAAATCTTGACGTCACAAGCACATCCTACTAAATCCTCAAGTCGAAGGTTCACGAATACCTATCACAACCTTTCGATTCCGTCATTGGTATCCGGAGTGAAATCCGTGTGACGAATCGAGGGTGAGTCGGTTCGAGTATACTAATCTAATTAGCATACCTATAACGTGTGCTCCCACTAACCATTAGTGTTCGACAGGCACTCTCCATGTCAAAGAACACGTCATACAAGTCTTTACATAAACTTAACGCCCAGTCAAGTTTCATCGATTTCTGACGATTAAGTATTTGAGCTATAAACCTTTCCGGTGCCGACCCCTTATCGATAAGAAGTGGAACGTTTTGCTCTCAAATACACGGACTAGTTTCTATATATTTATTTACGAGTTAGGAATGCCAATAACTACCAGTAAATAAAGAAACATTCATTTGCCTTATATAAATGGTTTACATAATTACAAGTACAATGCCCTCACTCAACAACCTCTGAGTGGCATTCGAGGGCATACTCCTAACAGTGCGGATCTTCAAAGGATACCGACAGATAGGACCTTTGACCCCAGCCTGTTACCTACCACACCTACCGACAAGGCCGCCGAAAGGTACAAAGTGGGTCCTCCCCGGACAGCGACTCAAGACGCGTGCTGGCTTCCCATTGGCTCGCCCAGCTGGCCACCAGCAGCAACCTCGGACCTCAAGGGAACAGGCCCACGTGACGGGACGATCGGCCATCTTATTTTAATATAGAAAACGGCGGTCACCCGCGATCGCCTGAGGAGTCCCAACTACCTTGTCCCCTATAAATAGAGAACTCACTGCAATGGCCAAAGAGAGGCGAATTTACTACGAATTCAGTGCAAAATACACACAAAAGAGAGAATCAAATACTCTTTTGGCAACCACTTATACATTCATAGTGATATTCATACACATTCATCATATATCCCAAGCAAGAACTCACAGATTTATCTATCTGGTTCTTAGGCAATCTCTGGCTCTAAAGCCTAGATAACTAGAAGTCTTTACACTCCTTGTAATAGATTCTAACATTAATATTTGTACTCGACAGTATATTTATTAATAACATCTCGCGAGAGCATTCAAGCCCGGGATTAACAACCCCGGCAAATCTTGTGTTATCTATTTTCTCACGAAAGTGTTCTCCCATTTGTTTGTTACTCGATCATTCCAGCAATACTATCTCCGGATAATATTTTGGGTAACAACACGTATTTTACCCTTGCATGGGTATTAGTCGAGAGAGAAATGTGTATTTTTGACTTGTATGTTAGTGACGAAAAACCAAGTTGGTCTACGGATTTGGTATTTTATCATGTCGGTATGTAATTTATTGTGTGGTTTTGATGTCTAGCCTGGTGGATCCTCACGGAGAGGGTCTGCGGCGTGTAATATTCCCGGTTTGATTAAGGGGTGTTACGGCCCGTAGCTTCCGAGACCCTTACGGCGTAATGGCGGCAGTGTGGCACAGCCCCAAGATGCCGGCCATGAGTGGTGTGGCCAACTCAGCCGCCAGAACCCGAAACCCGAACCTGAATATGAATCGAATATATGGTTACGAAGTACTCGCAAAGACGAATCCAAGCGCTAAGAGAACACATGATTCGGACTACCGGAAGGCTCGAAATTCGACAATGGAAAGTAATTACCCCAAACTTTGAGAAATTACGAAAATGGCCCAAAACGTCCGAAATATACGATACACGATCGAAACACCAAGACAAAGCTCACAACATGAATAATAATATTAAATGAACTTACAATAAACTCGAAACAACAGTTTCAGACGAGATTCGCAAGAATCGAACTCAAGTGCGGAAAAGCCGCTTAAGAACACGGAACTCAACAAAACGATACCGAAACGAACTCGGATGACCAAACACGAAGAACAAAATATTATCAAAATGTCAAAATGGTCGCAAGTGAGTTTTGGAAAATAGAAAAATGCCAAAAACGAAAAATTACCGAAAAAAAAAATCACGGGTATTATAATTGCAGCCACCTACTACTGATCCCCCATCAGGTGGTCCATTAGTGCATCACATTTCTATTCCAGAGGAGCCGATGGAGTTTGAGTACGACAAGGATCAAGAGGTTTTAGCACAGCCACCAGGGAGAGGTCCGATTAAGATCTCCAAGGCAAAAGAGAAGTATGATGATCGAAAACTAATTCGTCCTTTGCCAAAAATAGTTGGCTTTAGTTTAAAGAAGTTCGAGACCGATATAGTCGGCTTACTTAAGAGGTACTACTCCGGTAAAGAGAATTGGGTCCAGGTCTCTCGATGTACGAGGGAAGAGTTGTGGCGGGAATTTGGGGTATATTATTATAGTTGCTATTTAATTACAATATATGGAAATTATTTTATGGTAAAACTGCATTCATTTTACTCAAACTGTTATGTTCTGTTGCTGTGCCAAAAATGTTTGATTGTTTTTCGATTTTCTGACAGTTGTTAATATATATGTCCAGATGCGTTATAGGTGGGAAAAATCGAGTGAGGAGAAAATTGGGTGGTATTGGGACAGATATAGCCACGGACGGTTTATTGATATGCTTACGCACGCTAAAAATAAAGCATATCAAAAACCAGTCGGTCAGCGGGAGAAGTGGTTGAAGGAAAAAGAGTTCAAGATCTTGTGGAAGCGTTGGGAGACCGAAGAGAAGAAGAATGAGGCCTTTCAGAAATCTAAAAACAGGGGCACTCTTTACGATGAGAGTACCAATGTGATTACTCAAAAAGGCACCGGGTACATATACTGGAGGCAGTATGAGCATGTAAGATCATGCCCATTCCATGGTACGTATAAATTCTGTCAACGTTTTATTATATAATATATGTTGTCTTCAATTATGTGTCATCATCAATATTGTTAATGTTTTATGTTAACACATAGGCGAGTGATGCTGCATCGGAGATGTACCAAAGACCGGCATGTGAGAGGGGGAGACCAGCAGAGGACCCAGTGTTTAATCCTTTGGCCTTTATGAAGACTCACATCACCAATGTGAAAGAAATGGAAAAACATCAAAAGAAGAAAAATAAAATTGGTGAGGGCAGCAGAGAGGCTCAACCGGAGGAGGGAGAAGCTGAGTCAGGAGTCATTACTACCAAATGGATAGATGCCTGAAGTGCAGAACAATACGTAAGTTTAGCTTTATATTTGTTCACTTGTATTTCGATTACGTCCCTAATTTGTAAACTGTGTATCTTGTTCACTTTTTGTGTAAATATTACTTGGAACAGGACCAATACTATAAGCTAGCTGAGGCATTGCATTTCCTAAACCCCCCTTTGGAAGATGAATTTTACCCGAATTTGTGGGCTCAGGCGGGTGGCGGAGTTAGACAGGGTGGAAGGGTGAGGGGAATTTCAAAGGGGATCATCATAAATGAAGTCATCAACCAACCCACAAGTCGTCGTTTTATTGACTCACGAGCATCATTACGACATGTCGAGGTCGATCGGTCTTTGGAGGATACCATCGAGGCACTAAAAAAAGATAACGAGGAGATGAAGAAGGATAGAGAGGAGATGAAGAAGTCGAGAGAGAAGATGGAGTCGAAATTTTCAAAGATGAGTAAACTCATATTGAGATTACTCAAAGGAAAGAAGAAGGTAGATTCCTCATCATCTCGGGGGAACGGTGAGGATGATGACTCTGACGACTTTGATTAGGATGAGTTGATGCGATCATTATCTGCCGAGTAGCATGTTAGGTTTATGTTTTGATGATCATATTTGTTATATTTTGCGTATATTTTGATTTTGATATGTATAAAATGTTATTGTTGCATGGTGTTTAATATGTTGCTTTGTTGGTTCGGTTACAATGTTGTTTATTGTTGTGTTGGTTTATTGGTTCGGTTGATTGTGTGTTGTGTTTATTATTCATATGCTTTTTTTTGTGATGTATTGATTATGATGGTGTATTGATGGTTACAATGTTGTTTGTTGTTTGTTGATGTATTGATGGTGTATTGTTTATGATGGTTTGGTTACAATGTTATTTGCTGTATATTACAATATTGTTTATGATGGTATATTGAAACATTCCAGTTGTTTTGCTGTTTTGTTCACTGCTTGTCTGCCTCTCTTGCTGTTGCTGTTCGGTTGTTGTTGCTGTCAAAAAAAAAAAAAGGAACAGGGTATTAGCTTCACATATGTGACGCTGATAGACAGTTAAGGCGTCACATATGTGACGCCATTGTTAATAAATAAAAAAAGGCGTAAAGGCGTCACATATGTGATGCCAATACATATTAAAAGAAAAGTGAACCAAAAAACATAGCTTAGTGGCCGGCGCGGGATTCGAACCCGCGCCAATGTGATGCATGGTGTGGCATGTTGCCACTGAGCTATGTTTTCATTCATTGTTTATAGAACATAAATATAATATGTACTTACTAAGTAAAATATTTTCCTTTATTTGTTATTTGAATTAATTAAATATCCTAAATAAGAAAAAGTTTGCCATTAATTTATCCAATATATTTCATTTAATTATTTATTATATTACAGTTGCTTAATAATGAATATTATTAAATATAAATTTAACAGTATTATTTATTATATTTTCGTAGATTAATAATGAATGTTTTTTATCCTTATACTATATTTCATACTTATATTTAATTTATCTTTCAAATTAAATCAATATCCAAAATATTTAAGCATAAATAAATATAATATAATTTAAGTTCTTAATGTTAAGAAATTTCTTACACTATAATTATTAAATATAATTTAATATTTATTATTTATAGTATTTAATATTTAAACCAATACAAATTTGTACACTTAAAATGGATTTAAGGAAAAATATTTTTTTTAAAAAAAATCGACTATCACAAATTGGCGTCAGATATGTGACGCTAAAACGTTATTCTTTGGCGTCACATATGTGACACCGTTTAAAGAAAAATATTTTTTTAAAAAAAATAATTTTCACATATTGGTGTCACATGTGTGACGCTAAAGAATAAAGCTTTAGCGTCACATATGTGACGCTAATATTTGGAATAAAAAAAAAACTTTGCAGAACGGCATCACATGTGACGCCTTTGTTTAAAAGTAGTTGATTGTTTTAACCTAATTTTAAGGCGTCACATATGTGACGCTTTTGTTTACTTTTTTATCGCTTTTATTTCTTTAGCTTCACTTTTTCGGGTGAAGCTAAAGCCACCTTTTTTAGTAGTGTTTTCTCATGAATCTCAGTAATATAACCCAGTTCTAGTGGTACTGTAATTTGCATTTCATAGATCGACAGGATCTCGACTCCTTTGTTTAGTATCAGTATACATCCACTTGGTTTGGTTTGGTTTCAATTGGATCTCAACACATTCTTGAGTTTCTCATCAATATACATCGGAACGAGAATTTCAAGGATATTAGTGTCTTCCATGCAATTCTCGATGCAATTTTCATTTTGGATCATTCGGAAACAGCCTCTCTGTGTTAAGACAGGGGTAAGGCTGCGTACATCCGATCTCCCCTTACCCCACTTTTTGCGGGAACCGTTGAGGCATTGGGGTAATATTGTTGTTGTTGTGTTCCGAACCAGTTTATGTAAGTATTATATTTTATCAATAAATAATCCACTTATGGTGGTGCTAAAACTTTTATTTAAAAGATCGGTTGGATTTATGATATACTAATAGTATCTTTACGACCTATTTACATAAATATTGGATCTTGATATCTTTTTGAGAAACATAAAGTATTAATGGCGCCTTCAAGACACTTTCTACATAAAACTTTCAAGATCCAAAATCATAAGATACAAATCCTGATTTATAAGAATTCCCGGGGTGCAAATTTTTCACCCGACAAGGCTCTGTATTTCTCGATTTTATGCTTCGTTCACCATTGGATCGGTTCCAAATTTGGGTATTCCAAATACGTTGATCCATAATTTGAATGATGGAGATCGAATTTGAAGGTACTCTGGTACTGATTTTAAGCGAATTATGTCATATATATTTTTGGTGGGTTCTCTCAACTCGCTAAAAGCTTTCGTGCTGATAAAGTGTTAAAAACTTGAGAGAAACGGAGAATTAAGGGAAGAGAATTAAATTGAGTATTCATTATGAAGGCCATAGACCTCTATTTATAAGTACAAATCTATGATTTCAAGGGGAATATTGATTATTTACTAAATACATGATTTAGTTACAATAGTTCGTACTTTTAAGAAAACAAAAAAAGGAAGAGTGAATGGAAAATAATTATATTTTACGATGCAACTACCATGCGACATGCCATGAAATTCAATACCGCCTCGATTATTTAGTTTCAAATTAGGATTTTATATCTGAACCTTTACGAGATCTTCTATAGCAATGCAGAGGATGTAAGATTCAAACACGCCAGAAGAAGTACTTATAACGTCTCAAATTACTACGATCGTAACCTTCCACAATGATTTATCAGTCAAAATGACTACAGTCGTAACCTTCCACGATGATTTATTAGTCTAAAGTACATAACATGAAGACCATAACTGACCGACAAGACAATAAAAAACCAACACAAAATAATTATAAAAATAAGTATGTACAAGCACAACTGAATCAAATGAGAAAAGGCTTTTCGATCGTTCCAACGGACTTGAGAATAAATTCACACTCAAATACATCTATTATACACCGATCACAATTAAACTCGAAAGACTCGAGACTCATTGGACATTTAATATCGTTATGGAGTACTCTCACTCTTGTATTGCTCTTGTAACTGCTCCTCAAATAACATATACTTGTACACATGACAGGTGTCTGTCCTCGGAAGGAGTTAGTCTGAAATTTTAATACAAGTAGCACAATCAAAAAGATACCACAGTACATAGGAAAAATGCAACCAAATTCGAACCAGATAATGCAAACACAATTGATAATAATATGGGTCTATGAACCCAAAACAATCATTCACAATAATGTCATACGCATCCCTAAATACTCAATACATGCTCTCCAAAATGAAAAATAAAGGCATCAAGGGGTTGTTTACTTGTGGAAAATTTTTCCACTTTTCTTCTCCAAAATTTTCTATAATTTTTAAGTTTTCAATTTCTAAGAAAATTGTTGAAAACTAGGAAAACGTGTTCCAAATATGCAAACAGAATTTATCAGTTTTCTACCTTTTTAGTTTCATAAATTATATACATACTTTTTACATTAACATATAACTCATTATTATACATTACATTTTAATATACCTCTATAAATCTACTCATGTACTATATATATATATATATATATACTCAAAAGATGGTCTTTTTCATCTAAAAATGAATCTGACTATATTCATATATCCCTCCACAGTTCAGTAGACATAGTTGTTCGCCACTGATTATTTGTTGTTCTTGACTCTCAAAAAATAGTTCTGTAGTATCCTCTCAAAAAATTATATACATACTTTTTACATTAACATATAATTAATTATTATACATTACATTTTAATATTTTATAATCATGTTTATACACTATTTATTCCTCTTATTATTTTTAAGTGATCACTAGTTCATAAAGTTTAGATTATGAAATATAGGAACAAGATTTTTATTTTTTATTAATTTAAAATAATCACATGAACACAGTAAAATGATAATTAACAAATAAATAATATTTATACTATTTGATGTTTTATTTTGTTTGTTAGATTTTTTTATCATTTAAAAATACTAATTATGTAACTTATTCATAACTACAAGTATGGCTCATAGATTTAAAAAAATATTAAAATATGTGTATTTGTTGAGGTTCGATTGTTCGAAGATTGTCTAGCTTGTTTGTAGCATAACTCTAGCGTGTTTTCTAATTTTCTAAATCTAGAAAATAAGTTAGGACTGTTTTCTATAATTTTCTAAAGTCCAGTTTGGAAAACCGTGTTTTCTAGTTTTCTAGTTTTTTTTTAGAAAATATCTAATTTGAATATGTATTCATTTTTTTTTATTTTCTTAAAAAAAATTCTAAAAAAACTGGTAAAATAAACAGGCCTGGAGATTCGTGGATGCCCAAAAACGGACACTCGAGGGCTCATCAGAACCTCCCAAGCGAAGAAACACGTGTTCATGAATACATTTCCAATCGTATTATTAAAAATTATCAAAAAATAACATTATAAGAATATTTTTAAAAGAAATTAAGAAAAAAAAGACTGCTATAGTTATTCATATAATATCTAAAAAAAATAGTTACAATAACCCCCCCCCCCCCCCCCGGCGACACCCGCCGATAGGATCCCTCCCTCTTTTTTTCCCTTTGCTGCCCTTGCAGCCTTCTTTTTTCTTTCTCTTTTATTTTTGTTGTTGTTTAATTTTTGTTTTAGTTCGATATACTTAATAGTAATAGTCTTTTTTTTCACTTTGTTATTATTAAAATTAATAGTTTTTTGTTTCCTATATATTATTTTAAATAAGTTAATAGAAATAAGATAAACGAAGATCATAATATAAAAGTATTAACAAATACAAATTTTACAAAAAATTATACTAGATACAAACACTATTTAATTACATTAATTGTCCATCAAATCAGACCATGCTTGTATCCTCCATATAAATCAGCCCATCCCTTACAATCTCCAGTTACATTATTCCATCATGGTGATAGGATAGGTGATACATGATATTCAAGTTCAAAAATGCTTGAACAAAATGATTATCGTCAACCAATGTAAACGTTATATGTTGACATTGGTGAACTGGAATTGGAGCAGATCTAAATGTCAAGTGTGTAAAAAAGTTACTACATCAATAAATATATGCACAACATTGAATTGTGTTTCAATAACAACCACCACATAATATCCATCCAACTCCATTATGGTGCCAGACGTTCAAAGAAATTTAGTGTATACCCCATATTGTTGACAATACCTCGTTCAAGAAAAATATGATCGTAAAATTTCTTGTTTTGTTCAACCTCAAAGTAAAAGTCTATGTGAACCTTCTTCCGAAGTATAGACTTGTGCAGCTATTTCGCTATATCTACAATTACCATCTCCAAAAATGTCAATTGTGTGGCTAATGTGACTCTTCTGAATATATGGATCGAAGTTTCGCTGGCTGTTAGTCGGTTCAAAGCAATAACGCATCATTCGACTAGGTCAACCTTCATTTTTTATGTTGTAGAGGGACCTTGATATGTGAATTAGATGGATCTATCATGTCTACCTAGACGTACCTGGGTTTTCAGGCCCGCCGGTTTTGGCCCGGAACCGACCCAAAGTCAACGGTTTTAGCCCGGGCCCGCCGGTCAACGGGCCCGAATCGGACCGGGACCAAAAAGTTCGGGCTGGGCTAGGGTCGGGGGAATTGGGACCGAGGACCGACGGTTAGGGACCGCCGGTCCTAAAAGGCCGGTCGGTTCGCATCGGCCCAAGGACGGAGGCAGGACCAAGCGGCCTAACGGAAAATCGAGAAAAAATAGCGGCATCCGATGATCGCCGCCATGCCAACGGCTCTATCAGAAAATAGTCGTTGGCAGCATACTTCCACCCCCCCCCCAAACTTCCCCATTAATCCCCTCTTTCCCCTACCATCTGTTGCGATATTTCGTTAAACGCAAGTGCACGTTATCGTAGACAAGTAATAAAGTGATGAGTGAGTATCGTTCCCACGAGGACTGAATCACTAAGTACCGATTTATATGTATTCTAATTTTATTTGAACAGTCGAAATTTGGGTTGCAAGTAATGACTAAAGAAAATCAATAATAAACAGAAAAACGATCGCTCGAAGAAAGAAAATCAAATGATGAAAAAGTCTAGGATTGTGAATCCACCTAGGTTTATCCGAATTTACTCTCGATTATCTGAAGTTAATGATTTCCCCAATTTATTGAAGGCGAAGATTGCTAAAATACTCTATCGCCTCTCCCGAGGTCAATAGATTTTTCTAAAGGCGAATAATGCACTCTATCCCTAGGTGAATTAATTCGACAATAGGCAAAAAGCACAAAATCCTCAAAAGGCCACGTAGTTCCTATGAGTATATTCCTATCTCACAAGATAAAACGGTTCTCACCAATAGTTCCTCACCAACTCTCCTCTCCCGATTCGAGTTGCGTAATTAAAACAATCCAATTATTGGCCAGACAATTGAAAGCATTAAAATCGATTGGGAAAACTCAACAGAAAAAGGGAATTATATAGATAATCAAAAGCAAATCCGTCAAAACTTTGGTTTCATCAAAATCCTAGAACAGGGTTTTAGGCTGACATGCTAAAAGATAAAAATACAGAATTAATGAATGAAAGCATTGAAATCAAACGCAGATGAAGACTCGGATTCCTCCGTTCTTCTGGCTTCCGCCCTCTGCTCTTGGTGTCTTCTGCTCTTGTCTTGATTCCTCTCCTCTGCGGTCCTCTGATTCCAAGATGATCTCCTTATGACCTTAAACCCTTATTTATAACTTCCCAGCAGCCTCCAAAACGCGTCCGTGTGATTAGGTCGAGAACCGACTTCAAAACGGCCCAAACCCGCGCGGAGCACACCAAAACCGCCCCGTGGGCCGCGGCTCACGGGGCACAGCGGGATGCTTGGGCGCTGTTTATTTCTTTTGGGCCGCAGCTCACTATATCTGTGCCGCGGCTCAGAGTACAGTTTACTCGGGGGGTCGCTGGTCACCTGCGTGTGCCGCGGCCCGCTTACCTTGTGCCGCGGCCCCAGGCCAAAATTCGCCGTTTTCGTCCGTTTTTCATCGTTTCGGCTTTCGGACTCCAATTTCCTGCAAAACATAAAATAATAGGGCATTACAAGCTCATTTATGCAGATTTAATCACAAAAAGAATACAAAATAATGATAAATAAGCGTATAAAAATACACCTAACAAATACCCCCAAACTTGAGCCTTTGCTTGTCCTCAAGTAAAAATAATCAATTTCAACAAAAGAATATCATGAATAATCGTGCAACTCATAGTGCTCAACCTAATCAATACTATCCTGAAAATCTCAAAGAATAGTACAAGTATCGTAATAGTGAGTCACATCCAGGACACTGATTCCACAAAGTAACCAACTTCAGTCCTAATCAATCGTTCATGAAGAAAATCAAGATCAAAGATTAACAAGCGTGAGTTTAACCGACCGTCAATATGAAGGGTTAAAAATAAACAAGCTAACTCGCCCAGTTCCACAGTCTAGTGGCCAAAATTTCAAGAGTTTCAGCATCAAATACAACCCTCGGACAGTATTTCCTTATATACGATTAATAAATTGATTCGAGTTGACCACTAGGTTCGGATCTCGGGACGTTTCATCGGGATAATCCTAGGGTGGAATTCCATTCTCATGTGTTGGGGAACCGTTTGACGTAAAAGACACTCATGGGGCACATGGATGCTTCTAGTTACTAAGTTCCCCTCCATAGCGGAGAAACAACTCAAATAGCTATTCCCGCATGTCCGATTCAAGGTCGCTGTTTTACGCGAGAGTAAACAACGGGTCACGCGAATACCCCCGGTTACTAGGCTCTCCATAATCGGCACATGCGAAATCTCTAAACCACTAGTCTAATCCGGGTTGTCATTTTACGCGAGAGTAAATAACGGGTCACGCGAATACCCCCGGTTACTAGACTTCCCATCATAGAACAAATAATATCACGACTTTTTAGGAAAAACTGTCCGACTCTAAACTCAAATTAAGTGCCAACACGACTTATGTTACTGGACGACTAGCTATTGGGAGAATTGTAACCAAATGTATAGGCGGCGATTTGAAAACACGTATGTCTCCTTTCTTATCTGCTAAGATTTCTACAAAAACGAAAAAATTTCGGACCTAGAAGACCTAACAGAAACAGATATCGCTGACTACAACTTAACTAAAACTCAACCGTTTCTTCAAAGAGAAATTAGTATCGTAACATCAGTTTTACACAAAAAGAAGCACGAAAAATTCACGAATGCAATTAAAAACACGACAAGCAAGGCTATCAACAAAAATATAACTAAAAATAACAAAAGTGCAAACGAATAAGTACAGCAATAAATGTAGCAACAAAAAGTAAATCCCCCCCAAACTTAGGACGTACATTGACCTCAATGGACAAAATATAATATGCAATAATAGAAGAAGGTCAAGTACTCCCCTACAGTCTGCTCACGAACTGGTGCCGGCATCGTCCGGCAAGGAGGGTGGTGTGGCTGGCCGAACAGGTGGAATGAATGGCCCGTCCGGGTGCATAATGTGGGCCGTCCATGCAGCAAGGTGCTCCTAGTGGTAGGCATCCCTCGCTGCCAAGCGCCTCGTCTCACGCCGGTTGGCCCGGCGGGCCTGCTCTCTCATCTCATCTCGGACAGCAGCAATGATGCTCTCCCTCTCCGTCCGCCTCTCCTCCCTCAGTGCAGCCAAAAGGCGCTCTCTCTCTCTCCTCATCTCCTCTCTCTCTCTCCTCATCTCCTCTCTCAACCCGTCGAACATCGCCTGCAAGTGCTCTCTGTCGGGCGGCGGGCTGGACTCCATCTGCCCCTGCGTCAGAAGAAGAGGCTCGGGGGACTGCTCGTGTGCCTCATCAAGTAGAAATCCTCGCCCCCGAGCATGTGTTGGTGCTCCTTCCCACTGATCGAAGTGAGAAATGATGCGATGGTCGATCGGGCCCTGGGGTGCTAACATCGGCTCGTCATCCGACCAAGTCATGCCTGACTGGCGGCAAAGAGCACAAATAAGAGAGGGGTGCTTCAGCCCCGTCTTGGCCCCTCCCTGAATACACTGGAAGATATATCGGACCAGGAGAGGAGCCACATCGAATCGCAGCCCGGAGGTGATAGCATATAATGTACGGGCTCGAGAGAGAAAAACAGATCGGATCTGTGAGGTGGGATCTATACGTGCGCAGATGAAGTACAACTAGGCTCGCCCGAACCGACTGAGGCGCGAACTCTTAAAGTAGAAGGTGGAAGAAGCCGGGGCGCGCCTCTCCCAGTTGGAGTCGGGGTGTGTAAGAGTCTCGAGCAGAGCCTCCTTCGTGAGGCTACCCATAACTCGCGTATAAGCCGTCTCATCAACCACAGGCAGCTCAAATAACCTCCGAATAGCAGCTATTGAAAAATCCACCGTAATGCCTCGAACTACGACCTGAGTCCGAGTATCTAACTGCTGTATCATCTGCCCCACCCGAATATACTTCAACAGAGCGCTCGCATAAAACTCTTGTACGATGGAGATCACCGCCGGCTCAGGAGGTGCAGCGAAACGGGCCCACCCCATCTCGTCGATCATGGTCAGAAGCTCCCCGTCCTGGGGGGCTGGGGTGAATCCCCTCTCCGGGATTAGAGGTCCAGGGCGGATCTTTTCATTAAAGATTTTATAAATCTCCGGGTCGGAGAATTGGTGCGCTTCCAGCTCGGCTCGGCTCTGAGACGTTTCCCCTCGAGTGGGGGACGATTGCGTCCTAGCCCTTTTGCTAATCTTTTTGGTTCTAGCCATAGCGAGTCCTGAAAAGATAAACACCGGAGTTTACTTACTTAAGCAATAATGAGAATAAGATTACTCGGCTAAGGATATCCAAACATGAATCAAGAATTTAACGAGCTAGCACCGCTGTGAGAGAAAAATAAAATTTGAGCTTTAACGTTTAAAATTGTCGTAAAGGTTGGGGTCGCTGTAAATCCAGAAACGAGTTCGTTGCACATAGATTCAAAATATTGACTTAACAAAGAAAATTTTTCATTCAAGCATTTCATCAAACACCTTGTGTGCATGAATTCTAATGAAGAACAACAATTGTAATAGCTTGATTTAATTCCCAAAAGCAACATCCTCAATCGATCCTCATGACAAACTACATAAAAAACAATAACAACTCATTCATAATCGAAAGATAATCATCCATGATCAATCAACGTCTTCATATTCCCAACTCAAATTTTTTGGATAGGATTTTGAAAAAGAAAAACTAATAACTTAATCAATCATCAAATGAAGAACAACATCTCCTTTTGCAATTCATGAAGCAATTCATACAAGAGATTGAGAATTACCTTGAGTAGATTTGAAGAATGCAAAAAGACGAAGGGGAGAAGGGTACCGGCCGATTGCTGTGCAAAGGAAGAGGAGGAGAAGTTACCTGGATGTCGGCCGAATGCGTGTTATAAGGCTACCTGGGCTGTTCAAATTCCGAACGGGGGCCGCGGCATAGCTTAAGTGAGCCGCGGCCCAGAGTACAGTTAGCCTGGGTGTGTATGCTATGTCGACATGTGCTGCGGCTCAGAATGCGGGTGCCGCGGCTCAGAGTGTTGATGCGCCGCGGCTTACTTGGTTTGTGCCGCGGCACAGAGTACAGCGTCCTGGGCTCATCATTTGGCAATTGGTGTGCCGCGGCTCAGCAGCAACGTGCCGCGGCTCAGTGAGGTTGTGTCGCGGCTCATAGTACAAGAAGTTTAGCCTACTGGTTCGATTTGTGTGTGCCGCAGCTCAGGCATAAATTTTTCCCCTGGGACTTTTTCTGCACAGAATTTTCAAAGGAACACGTCAAGAACGAGAGGGATAAGCAAATCAAAGAAAAAATGATGAAAAATAAATATTCAAAAATGCAAGAAAATACTGAAATACAAAAATCTACTACTAAAACTCGGGTTGCCTCCCGAGAAGCGCTAAGTTTATAGTCTTCAGCCGGACCTATTGAAAAGTTAGTTCGCTTTTTGCAAACTCCATTTGAACTCCGCCCCGTCCATCGAACCGTTAATGTGTGTTTTAAAATTTTGACCATTGGTCCTTAACGATCCGATTTTCGGTTTGGACACCCAATGTTGTTTGCGAAAAGGTTTTGATGAAAACAACTTTCCGAAGCATCTATTTTTCACATGATTTGGCACCTGTTTGACTTCCGGTTTATTTTCCTTTTTCACGAACGAACTTATGACAGCATCAGGATTTTTTATTGGTGGATGCACGGTTGAATATGACAGCATGTCCACATGCTTGAGATATGCGACTCGTTCTACATTTTTCTTAGAAGTCGGACCATCTGAAACGGATTCTGAGTTTTTCGACCGATGATTCGGTGTCTGTCTTTCGCAACGGTATCCACACTTTCAATTTGCGAGCTCTTCTCAACACCCCGTGAACATGGAAAAAATTTAAACACTTGGAACGTGACATGCTCGTCTTGAACCCTTAGAGTTAGTTCGCCTTTTTCACGTCTATAAGAGTTCGGCCGGTCGCTAAGAATGGTCTTCCCAAAATAATTGGGATGTCTTGATCCTCCTCCATGTCGAGCACAATGAAGTCGGCCGGAAATATGAATTTATCAACCTTTACTAAAACGTCCTCTATCACTCCCCTCGGATACTTGATAGATCGATCTGCTAATTGCAAGGAGATTGTCGTCGTTTTTGCCTCCCCAATTCCTAGCTTCTTAAAGATAGACAGAGGCATGAGATTAATACTAGCGCCGAGATCGCACAACGCCCTATGAAAGGTTAGATTTCCTATGGTGCATGGTATGTTGAAGCTTCCTGGATCCTTCAATTTTGGCGGAAGCTTTTTCTGAAGAATCGTGCTGCACTACTCCGTCAATGCGACTGTTTCAAACTCCTCGAGCTTTCTTTTATTTGATAAGATCTCCTTCATGAACTTGACATAGCTCGGCATTTGCTCCAACGCATCAGCAAATGGAATATTTATATGAAGCTTCTTGAAAACGTCGAGAAACTTGGAGAATTGCTTGTCCACTTTTTTCTGTTGTAGTCGTTGCGGAAACGGGACGGGTGGTACATATGCCGTCGGATTATCCGGAAATAATTTCGAGGGTCTAGCCAATAGTGATTCCTCATTCGCTGAAATTTTCTTCTCCTCATCCTCACTTCTCTTATTGTTCTGCCCGGGCAGCTCACCCAATTCTTTCCCACTTCGCAACCCAATGGCATTGACACTCTCTCTGGGATTTGTTTCGGTCGTACTTGGCAAGGTACCTTCTGGGTGGGCTGTTAATACATTAGCAATCTGGCCCAGTTGGACTTCCAAGTTGCGTATAGAAGCGGAATGGTTCTGCAAGGTCACCTCCGTACGGGCCATGAAATGACTTGTGCTTGTTGAAAATTTCGCCATTACTTCTTCTAGAGAGATTTTTGGAGCGGAAAGAGGCTGCTGTTGGTGTTGAGCAAACTGAGGCTGGTTCGAGCTTTATCCGTTCCTCCATGAGAAGTTAGGATGATTACGCCATCCCGGATTATACGTGTTGGAGTACGGATTATTTTGTCGATTCCCGTTTCCTACGAACTGAGCTTGTTCAATTGGGGGCTGCTCGAAAGGGTTTCCGACTTGGCACTCTGCGCTAGGGTGAGATCCGTTACACCAATTACAAGATTCAATGGTAACGGGGGAAGGAGCATGCGAAAATGCCTGAAGTTGCTGAGTTAATGCTGCGACTTGGGCCGACAATGTAGAGATCAGATCATTATTCGAGATTTCCATAATTTGCTTCGGGATTACTCGTTCAGAAGGCCACTGATACGCATTTGCGGCCATAGCTTCCAACAAAGAGTGTGCTTCAGCCATCGTTTTTCCCATCAAGGCTCCTCCAGCGGCTGCATCCACAAGAGTGCGTGTAGAAGCACTCAATCCGTTGTAAAATGTTTGAATTTGTAGCCAGTCCGGAAGGTCGTGGTGTGGGCATCTCCGTAACAAATCTTTCTACCGCTCCCACGCCTCGTGAAGCGATTCCATATCATATTGACCAAAAGTAGTGATCTCGTTCTTCAGTCTCGCCGTCTTGGTGGGAAGAATTTAGCAAGGAAGGCTTGCGCTAATTCCACCCATGTCGTGATAGAGCCCGGCGGTAATTTAACCAAAATTTTGCTTTATCCCTCAAAGAAAAAGGGAAAATCCGTAAACGGATAGCATCATCGGTGACACCATTGTTCTTGAAGGTGTCACAAATCTCGAGAAATGACGCAATGTGTGCGTTGGGTCATCGTTTGGCAATCCACAGAACTGGCTCGCTTGCACCATCTGAATAATTGCAGGCTTGATTTCAAAATTGTTCGCCTGGATGGTGGGACGCCGAATCCCCGAAAAGTTCGCATTGATTTGCGGCATAGCATAATCGCGGAGTGCTAATGCCGGTTGAGCCTGCTGCACGAGATTATCTCCTCCGTGATTTTCGATATTATCGGCCATAGTGACTTTCGCTGGTAACTCTCGTTTCTCCTTTTTGTTTCTCCGAAGAGTGCGCTCGAGTTCGGTATCCAAAGGTAGTAGGCCTTCGTTACCGAATTTTATCATGCACTACCCGCAAAATCCTGAAAGGAAAAACAAATAAATAAATAAAATTACACAAAAATAATAAAAATGTTCAAACTAAGACTAGAAATACTGAAATCGATATTAGTAGAAAAATCAGTCCCCGGCAACGGCGCCAAAAACTTGTTGCGATATTTCGTTAAACGCAAGTGCACGATATTTATGTATTCTAATTTTATTTGAACAGTCGAAACTTGGGTTGCAATTAATGACTAAAGAAAATCAATAATAAACAGAAAAACGATCACTCGAAGAAAGAAAATCAAATGATGAAAAAGTCTAGGATTGTGAATCCACCTAGGTTTATCCGAATTTACTCTCGATTATCTGAAGTTAATGATTTCCCCAATTTATTGAAGGCGAAGATTGCTAAAATACTCTATCGCCTCTCCCGAGGTCAATAGATTTTTCTAAAGGCGAATAACGCACTCTATCCCTAGGTGAATTAATTCGACAATAGGCAAAAAGCACAAAATCCTCAAAAGGCCACGTAGTTCCTATGAGTATCTCACAAGATAAAACGGTTCTCACCAATAGTTCCTCACCAACTCTCCTCTCCCGATTCAAGTTGCGTAATTAAAATAATCCAATTATTGGCCAGACAATTGAAAGCATTAAAATCGATTGGGAAAACTCAACAGAAAAAGGGAATTATATAGATAATCAAAAGCAAATCCGTCAAAACTTTGGTTTCATCAAAATCCTAGAACAGGGTTTTAGCCTGACATGCTAAAAGATAAAAATACAGAATTAATGAATGAAAGCATTGAAATCAAATGTAGATGAAGACTCGGATTCCTCCGTTCTTCTGGCTTCCGCCCTCTGCTCTTGGTGTCTTCTGCTCTTGTCTTGATTCCTCTCCTCTGCGGTCCTCTGATTCCAAGATGATCTCCTTATGACCTTAAACCCTTATTTATAACTTCCCAGCAGCCTCTAAAACGCGTCCGTGTGATTAGGTCGAGAACTGGATTCAAAACGGCCCAAACCCGCGCGGAGCACACCAAAACCGCCCCGTGGGCCGCGGCTCACGGGGCACAGCGGGATGCCTGGGCGCTGTTTATTTCTTCTGGGCCGCGGCTCACTATATTTGTGCCACGGCTCAGAGTACAGTTTACTCGGGGGGTCGCTGGTCACCTGCGTGTGCCGCGGCCCGCTTGCCTTGTGTCGCGGCCCCAGGCCAAAATTCGCCGTTTTCGTTCGTTTTTCATCGTTTCGGCTTTCGGACTCCAATTTCCTGCAAAACATAAAATAATAGGGCATTACAAGCTCATTTATGCAGATTTAATCACAAAAAAGAATACAAAATAATGATAAATAAGCGTATAAAAATACGCCTAACACCATCCCCACTATAAATACTACATCTTCCTAACTCGAAATTCACCAATAATCACACTCTAATTCTCTCTCAAATTTCAATCTCTACTCTCTCTACACTCTATACTCTCTCCATGTCTAGACAAGTCGCCGAACGAATTCAAACCGAAGAAGATGCCCGATTTGAAGAGATGGTTCATACGATGGAGAGCACGAGATACGAATTTCGTGGCTCAACAAATGATGATGAAGAGGACGAAGAGCACGAGGAAGACAAACAAAACCAACCTCCTCCTCCGCCAACAAGTAAGCCTAAGCCTCTCAAGTCCGAAATCTTCGTTAAACATTTTAAAAGAGAATTAGCTCTTATCAACGAAGGAGAACCTCCTCTATCCGATGGTCGAAGGAGATTCATTGCTTATTGCAACTATTGCACAAAGCACTACAAATGGATCGAGAAGGGAGGCTACGGAACACTACAAAGACACATGGAGGGGTTTCATCCGTTCGAGTACGGAATATCTACTTCTCAAACGCAAATTCGAGGTACTAGTTCAACTTCGGCGACGGGTATGTCTTCTTCCGCTTTATTTAAATTTGACAAAAATCGATATGAAGATGCTTGTGCTAGATATTGTGCCATGGAAAAACAACCTTTTAATTATGCGGATATAATAACGTATAAAGCTTCTTATAAAGATGGTTTGGGGCCCAATGTTAGCAAGGTAGCTAGAAATCAAATGCTTAAGAGAATTAGGAGACAATGCTTGGACAAAAAACAAGATTTGATGAAATATTTAGTTCGTTTGTCGCAAAAAGTTTCTATTTGTGCCGATGTTTGGACCGATGCTTATAATAAAAATAGTTAGATGGGAATTACTTGTCATTGGATTGATGCAAAATGGATTATGCAAAAACGTTTGATTGCCTTTAGGGAGTTTGAAGAGCCTCACACGGCTCAAAATATTACTTTAATTATTATTACGGTTTTGAATGAGCATTGTTTGGTTAACAAGGTATTTTTCGTTGGTTTTGATAATGCATCGGCGAACACCGCTAGTATTCCGGAACTTGTTGAAGCATGTGCACCATCATTTGAAGGAAAATATTTTCATTCTAGATGCATTTGTCATATTTTAAATTTATGTGTTCAAGATGCGCTTAGTATTTTTCAAGATTCCGTTGTTCTTATTAAAAATGCCGTTAAGTATTTGCACAAATCAAAACCTTTGGGGAAAAAATGGCAAAAAATATTGTCGTGCAAAGGGTATTGTTTATACTTGTTTCAAATTAGATGTATCTCATCGTTGGAACTCTACTTATGAGATGATTAATAGTACACTAGAGTATAAGAGTTATTTATGCGATTTTTTTAGAAAAGAGTTCTCAAGCATGCAATTAGTTCTTAATGAGAGTCATTGGGATTCATGTATGGATTTGTATCATTTGTTAAAGGTTTTTCATAATGCTACTAAACAATTATCGGGTGTTTATTATTGTACTTCCGTTAAAGTGTTGGAACATTGCATGTATATTGCCTTGTCTTTTAAGAGTTATTTTAGTAAGCCAAACATGCAAGGTGTGATTTATTTTATGGTTCAAAAATGGCTCAAGTATTTTAGGGAGATTCCTATGGTTTTCTTGCTTGCTAAGTGCTTAGATCCTAAATGGAAGTATGATGGTGTTTGTCAAATGCTTGGTATTTATTATGATGCTTTTGCTCAAATAGACTTGAGTGATGTTGTAATTGATGGTGAAGGAGTCTTCTTTGATCTTCCTTCCGTGCCGCAAATCAAGATAGATCTAGATAGGAGTTTGAGAGCTCTTTTTCAAGAATATAGATTAAAACATGGTAGTGATTTTCCTTCTTCTACAATGCCTTCTTCTATGATGCCTTCATGTGATTTTCCTTTTGAGATGAATGAAAGTGATCCTTTAGTTCAACAAATGCATGGAATGATGCAAAATAGAAGCAATGAACTTCCAATGGGGCAAGGTAATAGTGAATTAGATATGTTCTTGCAAAATCGTTTTGTATTTGGTGTTGAAGATAGTGGTCCATCGATCGATGTGTTGAAGTGGTGGTCGAAGAGAGAGGAGTACAAAATACTCTCCATCATTGCAAAGGAGTTATTTGCCGTCCCGACATCCACCGTTTCCTTAGAACAAGCCTTTAGCATCGGAGGACTTATGCTAGATCAAAGAAGATCAAGGATGAAGCCGGCGAACATTGAAGCTACTGTTGGGATTCGGTGCCTAAAACGAAGGCCCAGCGGAAGCGGTAAAACGAAAATTAATTCGATCCGAATCCCTACGAGGATCGATCGAGCTACGAATATACGAATATAAAATAAACAAAGGAAGATTCGAAATCATACCCTTGTCGTTCGTTGATTATATGGAGTTCCTTCTCTTGAGCTATTCCCCAAATGATCCAAAGTGCTCCAAGCCCTTGGATGATCCAACGCCGAAAAAACCACGTCTCTACTTGTCACGCGCCGTAGAAACGAACGAGATGACAACACTCGATTAACCTCTAAGGTTATGGCTAGAATCAAGTGATGAAGCTTTGATTATAACACTCCAAGTGTTTTAATATTTAATCTCTCAATTTAATCTCTTGATATTTTCTCCAAGAATATATCTCAAGAACAATGAATAAAATGTGAAGACTTGAAGAAAACATTTTCTTCGCTCTTTACTGAACACAAAACGTACAGCAGCATCAAAAAGAGTGTCCCAAGTCTTCATTTTTATTCTACCAACCAAACACATCAAATCCCCTTTATAATATAATAAGAGATAACATATCTCTTAAAGTCATTTGTCTTCCATTATAAAATGGAGACAAAGACCAAGAAGGGTTAGGTGAAAGGGGAGGAGGGGGCAGCCATCTAGAAGGGGAATATGAGTTTGGTCCGTTTCGGACTCTCGTGAGTCCAAACAGATAAACTCTGATTCCGTTCCGATGTATTTATATTAATTAATTAATCTATTTAATTAATCATATCAAATACATAACAATATAATTAATTTCTCCAAGAAATAATTATATTTATGACTTAAATTAATCACCCAGTAATTTATTTAATTCATTTGGCCGTAAATTAATTTATCCAATAAATCAATTTAGACATCTAATGTCCCAATTAATTAGATATCCAATATCTAATATTCATAATGAGAGAATAAGCTCGATTCATTCTGTCGTCAATCCTATTGTGCGACTCGGTAGGTTCGTCTCAGTCAGCAATGGGAGGAACCAAAGAGTAGTAGCACCACCTAGCCAACCTGGCGGCCTACACTGTACCCCAACTGAGAACGAATGATTGGGATCATTCAAGAACCATTCTGTCGTGAATACTAGTAGACGTATAAACCCTTCTTTCAAATGTCCCAATCAAGTTATAAGGTCACGGTCAGTCAAACCCTATCTGTTACTTGACGCTATGCATGCATTAATGCAAATCGAGATCATCGAGCTCTCGTGTATCCAATACAACTAGCTCTAATGCTTTGGTGTATCCAATACAACCATTAGTGTTCGACGGGTACTCTCCATGTCAAAGAACACGTCTAAACTTAACGCCCAGTCAAGTTTCATCGACTTGCGAACGATTAAGTATTTGAGCTATAAACCTTTCCAATACCGACCCCTTATCCAATAAGGAGTGGAACACTTTTGCTCTCAAATACATGGACTAGTTTCTATACGTATATTTACGAGTTAGGAATGCCAGTAACTACCAGTAAATAAAGAAACATCCATTACCTTATATTAGCGATTTACATAATAACAAGTACAATGCCCTCACTCAACATCCTTTGAGTGGCATTCGAGGGCATACTCCCAACAATCTACCACTTGCACTCAATGCCACACACTACGGTATCTAATACCCATGTTCTCCAGATGACGCTCTAAGCTAATCTGAGAAAGTGGCTTGGTCAGTGGATCAGCGACGTAGTCGGCTGACTCTACTCTATACAACACAATGTATCTCTTTGCGAACAAATTCTCTTACGAGATGATACTCTCTCAATATGTTTGGTATTTTTGTGCAACCTCGGCTCCTAGGCCTGTGCTACCGCTATGGCAGCACAGCACAAGGTGTCACGAGAAGTTTACCTAGTAACTTCTTAACCCTTCATACTCAGCCTAACTGGTGGAATCAGTAGTCGCACTATACTTGGCACTATTCCAAGATACTGCTCCTCCATTAAGAGTAAATATAACCAGAAGTAGACATAGAATCGTCTTTCTGTCCTTGGAAGTCCAATACAGTGAATCCCATCACATTCAGTTCTCCACCGCCATATATAAGAACCAGATCTCTAGTCCTTCTAAAGTACTTGAGAACGTTCTTTATGGCGGTCTAATGTTCCCGAACTGGGTTAGCCCGAAACTTACTTACCACGCTCCCAGCATGCGCAATGTCAGGTCTCGTACACAATAAAGTATATATTAGGTTACCCATTTCCGAAGCATATGGTGTATTACTCATTTCCTTTCATTGTTCCTCACTATGAGGACACATCTTCAAGGTGAGTTTTATTCCATGTCGCAACGATAAAAACCCTCTTTTAGAATGATCTATCTTAAATCGCTTTAAGATTTTATCTTTATAGAGGGATTGGGAAAAAACTTATCATTCTCTTCGATCTATCCCATTAGAGTCGAATCCCAAGAATATAGGTTTCTTCTCCCAAGTCTTTCATGGAGAAATTACTCGAAATCCAATCTTTCACATAACTGAGCATTCCCACATCATTTCCTATTAGTAGAATGTCATCTACACATAGTACTAAGAATGCGATCTAGCTCCCACTAACCCTCTTATATACATAAGGTTCCTCTTCGTTTTGCATGAAGTCAAACTCTTTGACTGCCTCATCAAAACGAAGGTCCCAACTACATGAAGACTGCTACAGTCTATTTTATGGAGTCTACATCCACCATTGCTAGGTCATTTAGTCGCGGGTCTGTCTCTTGTTTATCACCTGGAACCTCGTAGAAACCCAGTTCCTCCAAGTGCATAAAAATATACCTCTCAGGTAATTGAGACACCCTACTATACCTACGAGGTGGTTGTACTTGTGTTACAGAAGGTTCGGTTCCAATTTCTTGCACAGATGTTTCCCGAGGAGTTTCATTGTATTCTTCTAAAGAAATACTTCTACCTGCTCCGCCTTCCTGAATGAACTCATCTTCCAGGAATTGTGCTTGTAAAGCAACAACGATCTTTCGATCTTCAGGCATGTAGAATAGATATCCCATCGTCCCAGGCGGGAATCCAATGAAACGTCCCTTCGCGGACCTAGCTTCCAACTTCTCCACCTTAGTCTTCTTAACATAAGCGGGACATCCCCAAATCCTAATGTGATTAAGACTTAGTTTCCTACCCTCCCACATCTCATATGGAGTTTTTAGGAACGTATTTGGAAGGACATCTGTTCAATATGTAAGCGGCAGTTAGGAGTGCATACCCCTACAGGCAAATCGGTAAGTCAGTATAGCCAGCATGGAACGGACCATGTACAACAAAGTCCGGTTCCTTCTTTCTGACACACCATTTAACTGAGGAGTACCTGGAGGTGTTAGTTGTGAAACTATTCCATGTTCCTTAAGGAACTCGTCAAACTCCGTACTCATATACTCGCCACCTCGGTCCGACTGAAGTGCTTTGATATGATTACCAGTTTGTTTCTCGACTAGGGCCTTGAATTCCTGGAATCTCTCAAAGGCCTCGGATTTATGTTTCATTAAGTATACATAACCAGACCTAGTATGATCATCTGTAAACGTAATGAAATATTGATATCCGTCACATGCTGCTTCCAAAGCACCACAAACGTCGGTATGGATTAATCTCAGTTTATCAGTGGCTCTTTCAAAAGTCCATGTGAAGGGAGACTTAGTCATTTTTCCTTTAAGGCAAGATTCACAAGTAGGAAAAAAGGATCCGACCCCAATGGCCCCATAAGTCCATCTTTTTCCATTTTGTAAACCTTGGTCTGACCAACATGACCAAGTCTAAGATGCCATTTCAAAATTTGATTGGTTTCATCCCTACCACGTTTTCTAGTCATAGTATTCACAACTACTTTGTTGCTGAGATTTAGATGATACAATCCATTTAACAATGTAGCAGTACCCACTAGTTTATTTCTGAAATAAATTTTGTAGGAACCATCACCAATGAAAAATGAAAAGCCTTTTTGGTCCATGACCGGAATGGATACAATGTTTTTGTGACCCTTGGGCAAAACAAGTACATCTTCTAAAGTCAAAACAAAGCCGGATTCTAAACACAAAAGAAGTGATCCCATGTCGGTCGCCTCGACACTATGCCCGCTTTCGACTGTGATCATAACTTTTCCAGCTCCAAGCTTTCTACTTTGTTCCAGATCCTGATTCACGGTACAAATATGAGAACTAGCACCAGAATCCAGTATCCAGGAAGTAGAAAATACAGTAGCAGAACAATTTGTTTCCAAAACTAAAAGTTTTGTACCTGATGTGCCATGAAGAATCGGACAGTCTCTAGCCCAGTGGCCCATCTCACCGCACTTGAGACAAGCATCCTTCTTCTTCTTGTTCTTCGGAACCATTGGGGCCTTGCCCTTACCCTTAAGGTCCTTAACTTGTGGTCCAGTTTGCTTCTTGGTCTTTTTCTTCTTATTAGACCTCCGAGGTCCAGAAGAAATCACAAGAGCAGACTCCTTCATCCGCGGAGTCTTCATCTGAGACTGAGCAGTCACAAGTTTGTTCATTAGCCCAGCTAAATTACATGCAATCTCATTGCAGTTAAAGTTCATAACAAACTGTGAGAAGGAATCAGGAAGAGATTGTAGGATAAGGTCGGTTTGGAGAGAAGTATCCATGTTAAAATCAAGAGCCTCCAATATCTCGATCATGGATATCATTTTGAGGACGTGTTCCCTAACCTTCTCACCTTCCTTCATCCTTGCACCGAACAGTTGCTTGGATATCTCATATCTAGCTGTTCTGCTGTGCTCACCATAAAGCTCGATTAAGTGAGATAGAATCTGCCTAGAAGAAGTCATTTTCTCATGAGCTCTCTGAAACTCATTAGACATAGAATCCATCATATATGCACGGACTTTTACGCCATCCTTAACCCACTTTTCGTGGTTATCGATCTCTTCCTGATTGGCTCTGGTCCGCACAGGAGGCGCCGGAATGTCCGTCTCCAAGACGTATCCCAGTGCCTCTATACTGAGGACAATCATCAGATTGCGGAGCCAGTCCACAAAGTTAGGTCCAATCAAGGTTTTCTTTTCGAGTAGAATTGTGAGTGGATTCATTGTCATATTGAGAGTTATGTCTGCATTTAAGTATGACAGATTAATTAGTGACTCGTTATATTATGATCTGAGTATAGAATTAAGGTCTTTTCTATTCTTGTTACCCAGCTTCCACTATTTTTATCGGAACAACACACTCCCATGTGAAATCCGGAAGTATCGTCGCTCTACTTCATAGTGGTGATCGAGTTCTTTATAAATTTTAATAGAGGGCAACCGAACAGGTTTCTAGTCTATTAATTTTCATAAAGTGGTGTCCAACACCAACCCATCTAATGGATGATTCGATCTTCTTTTTCCCCTTGTTCACTCCCCTCAACCTATACGGTTTCTATGGTTCGTGAACAAGTTAAGTTTATGTCATCGACGCAAATCAGTTTCACAATTGAATCTTATTCGGCAACCTATCAAGTTTCTAGAGATAAAATTTGCTCCAACTGAAGGCATCCAATGCGCTTCCGGTAATTTATCCGTCCTCCCCGAACGACTACCCCGATAACTCGGAAGCATAGCACATCCAGATTGGATTTCAATTTCCCGAGGGAAGGAAAACCTTGAAACCTTATAAACTTAATAATTTGTTGTGGGAGAATTTTCGCGATTAACGTTACACTTTGCACATTAATCATTTTAGCACGTTTGTTGCATTCATATAATATGAAACAACCATTCACAACCTAGTTGCTACCAACATGTGGTTCATGGACCGTTCCTAGAAAACAAAAACTTTGTAATCTAATTACATGTCTTCGTCTTGAATCTTCGTCTTCTCGAAACGGATCTTCCTCCTGTCTTCGTCATTACATATAAATTTTACATTGAAAAATTGCATCCTAGATACAAATATCTCTAGTAAAATAAATAGGCTCAAAACGGTTTTTACAACCCAATTGAATAAAACGAACAATTCAAACTAAGCCCATGAACCACATCCCCATTCAAAAGCATTCATCCAATAAATACTCAATAAATGGATAGCGAGAAGATTACATATGATCCAATCAATAATAACAATAAATAGAATTGATCCAATCAATTCAACAATAATCGATAATTTAATTTTCGTCCGTAGTGTACTCTAAAATATTTTCTTTGAGTTTTCCCTCATCAAAAATTCCAAATTAATGATTTTAATACAGGAAAATTCAATAATCGAAAATATACTGGAAAACGAGACCTAGTGCCCGACACTGAAACCGCCCGAAGACTGTGCACCACGCCCGGCGGCTACAGGCCATGCTCGGCTCCAGACAGGAAAGGGGGCCCGACCATGCCCGGACACGCCCGGCAGGATACAGCACGTACCCGGCCGGTTACAGCAAGTGCTCGCCAGGATACAGCAAGCGCTCGGCCGGATCCAGCGAGCACTCAGATGGATATAGCAACGCGCTCGGCAGGATACAGCAAGCGCTCGGCCGGATCCAGCGAGCACTTACCGATACAAGAACACGCCTCGGCACTATTGCGTAATACACAAAGCGTTGGCCGGATCCAATGAGCACTCGGCTCGTCTGACAGAACGCTCGCATCGCTTAGAATACAAGCATCCAATGGATCCAATGAGCACTCGGCTCGACACAAGAACGCGCCGGCACCGCTGTCGGCGAGATACAAGAAGCGTCCGCCACGGCCGGACGTGCTCGGCCATACTCGGCAGCTCTATGGAAAATCGTCCAACGATTGGATACAGCTCGTTTTTGGGCAAATTTCTAAAATCCTGTTATTCCTGATCTGAATATTATTAATATAAATCATATTTCCAAGAAAAAACTGATTTATACAATAACATAAAATCACGGAAAAATGACACTACGACGAACAATAAAATATCTACGATTATCAAAGTGATTCTAAATCACAAAATAAGCATTCCAAATGCTAAATATCGTATATATGATCGCAAGACCTCGCTTCGATACCACTGTTGGGATTCGGTGCCTAAAACGAAGGCCCAGCGGAATCGGTAAAACGAAAATTAATTCGATCCGAATCCCTACGAGGATCGATCGAGCTACGCATATACGAATATAAAATAAACAAAGGAAGATTCGAAATCATACCATTGTCGTCCGTTGATTATATGGAGTTCCTTCTCTTGAGCTATTCCCGAAACGATCCAAAGTGCTCCAAGCCCTTGGATGACCCAACGCCGAAAAACCGCGTCTCTACTTGTCACGCACCGGAGAAACGAACGAAATGACAACACTCGACTAACCTCTAAGGTTAAGGCTAGAATCAAGTGATGAAGCTTTGATTATAACACTTTAAGTGTTTTAATATTTAATCTCTTGATATTTTCTCCAAGAATATATCTCAAGAACAATGAATAAAATGTGAAGACTTGAAGAAAACTTTTTCTTCTCTCTTTACTGGACACAAAACGTACAGCAGCATCAAAGAGAGTGTCCCAAGTCTTCATTTTTATTCTACCAACCCAACACATCAAATCCCTTTTATAATATAATAAGAGATACCATATCTCTTAAACTTATTTGTCTTCCATTATAAAATGGAGACAAAGACCAAGAGGGGTTAGGTGAAAGGGGGGGCAGCCATCTAGAAGGGGAATATGAGTTTGGTCCATTTCGGACTCTCGTGAGTCCAAACAGATAAAGTCTGATTCTGTTCCGATGTATTTATATTAATTAATTAATCTAATTAATTAATCATATCAAATACATAAAAACATAATTAATTTCTCCAAGAAATAATTATATTTATGACTTAAATTAATCACCCAGTAATTTATTTAATTCATTTGGCCGTAAAATAATTTATCCAATAAATCAATTTAGACATCTAATGTCCCAATTAATTAGATATCCAATATCTAATATTCATAATGAGAGAATAAGCTCGATTCATTCCGTCGTCAATCCTATTGTGCGACTCGGTAGGTTCGTCTCAGTCAACAATAGGAGGAACCAAAGAGTAGTAGCACCACCTAGCCAGTCTGGCGGCCTACACTGTACCCCAACTGAGAACGAATGATTGGGATCATTCAAGAACCATTCTGTCGTGAATACTAGTATACGTATAAACCCTTTTTTCAAATGTCCCAATCAAGTTATAAGGTCACGGTCAGTCAAACCCTATCTGTTACTTGACGCTATGCATGCGTTAATGCAAATCGAGATCATCGAGCTCTCGTGTATCCAATACAACTAGCTCTAATGCTTTGGCCAAAGACTTATGATCTCATCTGCCAATAACCGCATAGGACATTTTATCCGCTCACTAACGGGAGAAAGAATTCTATCTTGGTATTCAGTAGGACCTGCTACTTGCCCGTCAAGATGCATGTCGAGGTTGACCCCCGCCTCCCGGTTTACAGGGTCGAACTACTCTACTGAAAATCTTGACGTCACAAGCACATCCCTACTAAATCCTCAAGTCGAAGGTTCACGAATACCTATCACAACCTTTCGATTCCGTCATTGACTGTCCCGGAGTGAAATCCGTGTGACGAATCGAGGGTGAGTCGGTTCGAGTATACTAATCCAATTAGCATACCTATAACATGTGCTCCCACTAACCATTAGTGTTCGACAGGCACTCTCCATGTCAAAGAACACGTCATACAAGTCTTCACATAAACTTAACGCCCAGTCAAGTTTCATCGACTTACAAACGATTAAGTATTTGAGCTATAAACCTTTTTAGTGCTGACCCCCTTATCCAATAAGGAGTGGAACGCTTTTGCTCTCAAATACATGGACTAGTTTCTATACGTATATTTACGAGTTAGAAATACCAGTAACTACCAGTAAATAAAGAAACATTCATTGCCTTATATTAGTGATTTACATAATAACAAGTACAATGCCCTCACTCAACATCCTCTGAGTGGCATTCGAGGGCATACTCCCAATAGCTACCATGTTGCTTGATGATTGGTGTAGGGCCGACCTTAGAGCTCAAGAACCGGAATGGGACGATGCAAATGAGAGCGAAGATGAAGCCTTCACCGAGACGGATCGATCGGATGTGGAGTAGAGAGCTCAAGTCCTTTATTATTATTATTTTTTCATTTCAAGAATTCAAGTGTAAAACTCCTAAAATTGTGCTTAACTTATTTGTTGTAATTTTCCTCATTCTTAATGCAAAATTATTGTGTCCTTCTCCTTATTCATTTTTCAAAAATTTAATGAGTTTTTAAATATTTAGAAAAAAAATCAAAACAAAATCAAAACATTAAGAATTATCATTTTCTATTCATAAAAGTAATAAATATACAAGAATAAAATAAAAATAATAATAATAAAAGTTACAAAAAAAATATAAAATGGGCAGCCCGGCCCGGGACCGGTGGTTTTAGCCCGGCCCTGGACCGGCGGGTTTCTAGCCCGGCACGGGTGGTCGGGCTAGTCTACGGTCCGGGCTCGGTCCTGTGTTTTGGGGACCGAGGAATGCTACCTGGTTGATCCTGCCAGTACGTCTAAGGGCCGAGTCCAGTAGTCACCCTATTTGAACTGGCGAGCTGGCTGCTTGTGAGTAACTTCCAAGGGCCGAGTCCAGTAGTCACCCTCTAAAGAAACACACAAGAAAGTTTTCCAGCAGTGTCGAGAACAAGATTCCGGCGACTTGCTCCGGTGGGTAGTGTGGGCGAGCGGCATTCTCTAACGTGGGCGTTCGATAACCAACCTGGTAGTCGGGCGATCATGGTGCGGGTGTTGCTTGCTTGTGCAAACATCGCAGTAGAGAAGCTAGATTTTGTATTTGAGATGCTGTCCGTGAGTTGGTTGGTTCGGTCGAGCGGTCACCTCCACCGCTCGTGGGCTTTTTCTGGCATTGTCTCGAACGGGAGTTTCGTAAGCTGTTTAGGTGGGCAGTCTCAGTGAGCGACGTACCGGTACGTGAGCGTTTGATAACCTATTAGGTCGTCGGACGAGCATGGTGAGGCGGTCGCTTGTTGGGGCAAAACACCGTAGTGTGCTGCCATGTTCTGCGATTAGATGCATGTTAGGAAATTGCCCGGTGGGTTCGGTAAAGCGGTTCCCCATCGCTTGTGGGCAATTCCTAGTAATTATTCGACCGAGATTTCGCTTAGCCGCGGTGGGTAGCTGAGGGAGCGACGCACTGCACGTGAGTGTTCGATAACCTAGGTGGTCGGGCAAGCACGGTGAGGCGGTCGTTTCTTTGGGCAGAACATTGTAGTGGAGAGCTATGTTCTTTGAGTTGATGCGTTGCTAGTGAAATGCTCTGTCGGTTCGGTAGTCCGGTCCCTTTTTGCTCGTGGGCTTTTTTGGCAATGTTGCGAATAAGATTTCAGTGAGCTACTTTGGTGGGTAGCCTTTGCAAATGACGTACCGGTACGTGGGCGTTCGAAAACCTAATTGGTGGTCGGGCGAGCATGGTGAGGCGGTCGTTTGTTTGGGTAAGACATCGGAGTGGAGTGCTATGTTCTTGAGTCGAAGCATTGCTCTTGAAATGCTCCGTCAGTTCGGTAGTGCGGTCCCTTTTTGCTCGTGGACTTTTTTTGTCAATGTTGCGAACAAGATTTCAGTGAGCTACTTTGGTGGGTAGCCTTTGCAAATGACGTACCGGTACGTGGGCGTTCGATAACCTAATTGGTGGTTGGGCGAGCATGGTGAGGCGGTCGTTTGTTTGTGTAAGACATCGGAGTGGAGTGCTATGTTCTTGAGTCGAAGCATTGCTCTTGAAATGCTCGGTCGGTTGATTGGTCCCTTGTCCCTAATATTTAAAGGTGGCGTGTTCCTATCGGATGGTTGGTGTTGCTTCAGTGAAATAAATAAATGCTACGTACCGGTATCATGAATCATGTTCTGACAAGCACGGTGACCTTTTATCTAATAAATACATCCCACCACCAATTCTAGGCGGTCGTTTCTTCAGGCTACAATGTTCTGCCCAAAGACCGAGGTTCCCCATCGCTTGGGTAGCCTTTGCAAATGAGCTATGTCTACCATTTTTACCTAACATATGGCCTCTCATTTTCGGATCCATCCCATCTGACATTGTGCTTAACAATGTCATTTGGGAGATGAACTATCCTCATTTTACAAGTCCGGGCTCATAGATAGTTCAATTTGATAAGAAAAATCATGAAATATATATAAAAGTACCTAAAAATACAATTGAGAGTAAAAATATATTTAAAATAATAATCTAAAATATAAATGTGTTTTAAAAAATGTATTTACATCAAGTTGGAATGAGATATAATAAAAAGTTGTATTTCTATAAGTTGAGGGATGAAAATTGAAAATGTAGTGGATGGATAAGGCAGAGATTGTAAAAATATATTTAGAATAGTAATTTAAAATATAAAGATATTTTTTCTAAACTTTTAAAATTTCATTTATATCAAAATGGGAAGGAAATATGATACAAACTGTAGTTTTACAAATTAAAAGAGTAAAAAATCAAAAATATAAATGGAGAGATAAAGTAGATATTTCAATCTTATTTTGTACAATTCATTTAATCTGGCGTGTTCTAGTAATTTTGTTATTGTTATTTTGGGTTCCTGGTGCCTTCCTATTATCAAAAAACTTGTGTTTAACTGTGATTATTTAAATTTGGGCTTTCTTATTAGAAATATTAAAAAAGAAAAGAAATTGCATCAAGGGACCGTAGGCAAAGGGGAACCGGTTGGTGGAGAAGCAGAGTTAGGGCTTGTTTACTTTTTACTTAATCAGCTTAATGCTTAATCAGTTTAATCGATCATTTATATTTTGCTGTTTACTTTCTACTTAATGATCTTAATAATGTCTTTTTCATTAAGCAACTTTTGGGGTGTCCTTACCATTAAGACAGAAATTCTTCCCCAATATACCAAAATTACCCTCTTTAATAATAAAAGAATTGAGTATATATAGTATAAATTATCATATAATCTTAATTATAATTGAGTATATATAGTATAAATTTAAAATATATTAATATTATACATTTAAAATTCATAAAATATAAGCTATTTATTGATAAAAAATTAATATAACTATATATATTAAAATATAACTTATTATTTAAAATATAACTCATTATTTTTATATATTAAAATATAACTTATTATTGTAATTTCATGTTGTTGGGTATCGGGTCGTACAATGGCTACAGACAGGATCGATAATATAAGCGGATTAACGAATATAACTATTACAATTATATTCAACGGGAAAGGGATTAAGGATTACAGGCCAACTAATGAACCTATAAACACAATATAATTATTGAAATAAACCCCAAGAACAAGCTGACCCCAAAAAGAATTCGATCGTCCAGAACCAATCTGTAAATCACAAAGATTCGTTTAAATTAGCCGAGATAACGATAATACCGATCGAAATACACCAAGTAATTAAGGCAACAAGAATGCAGTATATATATATTATATATATATATATAAAAAAAATGGATATATATATATATATATACTATATATGTATATGGTATAATATGAAACTGCATTATATATATATAGATATATATATATATATATAACAAATATATATAATAATATATATATAGATAAATACGAAACTGCAGTATATATATAGATATATATATATATATAACAAATATATATAATATATATATAGATAAATACCAAAAAACTGTAGTATATATAGATATATATAACATATATATATATATAATACGGAAAAAACGGAGGAAAAATAAGGGACAAGAAACCCCCTTTGTGAAAGAGATCTTTAGGCTCAGATCTTCCGAACCCTTTGCAATTTGACACCAAGAATGTTCGATTCCACGAAGGACGAACGCTGATCCACCGCCGGCCGGCACACAGCCCCAGTAGCACCTTTCCTAACCCAGAAAACCTCAGAAATCTCAGGACACAAACCCGATCTCCCTCAAAGATATCACACCACAGATATCACTCTCGATTTCACTCGGATTCTCAAGGCACAAAAAGTTTTTCTCTTCTCGGTGTGTGAAACTCCCTTCCTCAGTGAAGTCTTAAATACCCACAAGGATGGAATCGGTCACGGGATTCCAAAGACATATTCAAGAGCTCACGGGGGAGAGGAGGTAGTGAGAATCGAGCAAAAACGCGGCGAGGTGGAGTTTGACCGAGGTAGGTGAACTCACGGGAGAGGAGAGAAAAAAAGAGAGACGGGTGAGAGTGGAGGCGCAGGAGAAATGAGGGAGTAGGGTTAGGGTTAGGTATTTATAAGGGGAGTCGGACTGTCCAGATCAAGAGTAGAAATTAAGTCTGGATCGGACGGCTCCAATTAAAGGGCTGCCAAGGGCTGGGCCAGCACTTTAAGTGATATGGGCTGAAGGGAGGAGATATAGTTTGGGCCTGGTTGGGCCAAAATACTAACATTTCTCCACCTTTTTGGTCCAACCAGTCAAATTGCATTTTCGGGTTTCGGAGAAGACTCATCATCGCCTATCTCCGGGGTTACCTGCACATACACAAAGTAAATAAGGTAAAAGAATTCACAAAGAAGACTAACTCACAAAGAGATCCCCTAAAGAACACAAAGTTCAAAAATTTATTCGACCGAATCAAAATTCAGTCTTTTTAAACAAGATTTAAATTTCTCGACGGGTAAACACTTAGTACCCATATCTGAAGGATTAAATTGGGAGGGTATTTTTTCAAGATATATTATACGTTTGGCAACAACATCTCGTATGAAATGAAAACGAACATCAATATGTTTAGTTCTATCATGAAAAACTGGATTCTTGCACAGTTGAATACCGGATTGACTATCCGAAAAAACTTCGACTTTATCATTTAGAAAACCGATTTCTGATAATAGTCCTTTTAACCATATAGCTTCTTTTAATGCTTCTGTTATAGCAACATACTCAGATTCTGTAGCAGATAAAGCAATTATAGGTTGTAATTGAGACTTCCAACTGATCGGTGTGCCACACAAAGTAAACACATATGAAGTAGTAGACTTACGGTTATCACGATTAGCAGCATAATTAGAATCCACGTATCCAACCAATTTTACACCTTGCTGGTGTCGAGAAAATTTAAGACCATACCTGGTTGAGCCCTTCAAGTACCTTAAGAGCCATTTGACGGGTTGCCAATGGTAAACCCCTTCTTTCTGGGTGAAACCCTTAGCAACGAGTCTAGCTTTGAATCTGACCGACTCATTTTCTTCCTTAACTTTGAAAAGCCATTTATAGTCAACCACCGAATAGTTGGGCGGTCGGGGCACAAGAGCCCAAGTTTCATTTGAGTGCAATGAAGTCATTTCTTCATTCATTGCAAAAAGCCACTGTTTTGAGTGTTCAGATTTCAAAGCTTCATCATATGTTTTGGGTTCACAATTATCAATAGATTCAAACATATTGAATGCATATGATGCCATATGATAATCATTCAAGTGAGAAGGTCTTCTAATTTCTCTCCTAGGCCTATCTCGAGCAAGTTGATAATCATGCAAATTATTTTCAAGAACTTCTTCTGTTTCATCATGCACATCAGCATTATTATGATTATCAAGATTCGTTTCTGTTTGCACATTATCCATATTATCTAAAGAAATGTGCAGCTCCACCTCATTTGGAGCAGGGGGGTTTTCCGGATCCGGTAAAAGGCAAGGAAATTCATTTTCGTTGAAAACAATATCTCGACTAATAATGGTTTTGAAACTGGGTTGGCCTTTCATCCAAACCCTATAGCCTTTTACCCCTTCTGGGTATCCCAGAAACACACATCTCACAGAACGAGGCTCAAGCTTATCATTTTTCTGATGCACATAAGCAGAGCAGCCAAATACACGAAGATTAGAAAAATCAATAGATCGACCAGACCAAACACATTCAGGGTAATTACCATTCATCGGCACAGAGGGAGATCTATTTATCAAATAAGCAGCAGTAAGTAAAGCCTCACCCCAGAACTTTTTCGAGAGCCCAGACATAGCCAACATACTTCTGACCCTTTCTAGCAAGGTTCTATTCATGCGTTCAGCCACCCCATTCTGTTGGGGTGAATAAGGGACAGACTTATGTCTCTGAATACCAGATTGAGCACAAAGCTCATCAAACATTTGATTGCAAAACTCAAGGCCATTGTCGGTCCTTAAGATTTTAATTTTCTTCCCAGTTTGATTTTCAATCAACGTTTTCCAATTTTTGAATTTCTCAAATACATCAGATTTGTTTTTCAGAAGGAACACAAAGACCTTACGGGAATAATCACCAATCACAGATAGAAAATATCTATTTCCACCGTGTGTGGGTTCACTGGATGCCCCCCACACATCAGCATGCAAATAATGCAAAGTGTCATAAGTAGTAGGAGTTCTAGGGGGATGGGGATTTGGAAACTTAACACGATGTTGTTTACCTACCACACAAGAGTCGCAAAACGGCACAGAGGACAATTTATCTTTCCCAAACACCCCTTGTTTTTGCAAAATTTCCAGACCCTTATCACTGATGTGGCCTAGACGTTTATGCCACAGATCTGCTGAGTCACCTTGGACAGCATTCACAAAAGAATCATATTTTGCAGTTTTCACATAGAGGTTATTCCGTTTTATTGCTTTGAAAACACACAAGTTTCCTTTAAAGATTTTCATAATCCCATTACCCCACTTGCCTTCATACCCCTCATCATCAAGGGTACCACAAGAAATAAGATTGTGACACAAATCAGGAACATGCCTCACGTTCTTTAAAGTTAACAAATAACCAGAGTCACATCTTATCTGAATATCTCCTAAACCATGAACTTGACACTTTTTCTCATTAGTCATAGAGACAGACTAATTTGTCACTTCTCTATATTCAGAAAATAGCCTTTTGAAAGGCGACATATGAAACGTACAAGCGGAATCAACAAGCCACTCAGTCTCACACAAAGTGAGAGTATGCACAGTATTAGCTTGTTCACAAATTTCAGAAACCATGAAAACTTCATCTTCACGGCCATTTTCAGCCACAAGGTTGACATTATCGTTTTGATAATTTTCTTAGGTTTAGTGCACTCATGAATGTAATGACCAGATTCACCATAATTATAGCACTTACGATTCTTAGGTCGAGACTTTGACCTACTCTTCCATTTGCCCTTCTTCTTTTCAGAAAAATTACTCTGTAGATTTTGACTTGATGAAGGTTTCAATTTTCGAAAGCGGTTTTGAGGCCTTCCCCTCACAAAATTAACCTCACCTAGAGATTTATTCCCCTTATTGTTTTTCAAATCCAATTCTTTACTTTTCAAACCCTTTATAACAGTATCAAGAGTTACTTTATCTCTGCCGTACTTAATAGCAGACTTAACATCACTGTAAGAATCAGGGATGGCATTTAAAAGAACAATAGGGGTGTATTCATCAATATTTTTATCACCGATTTGTTTGATATCCTGGATTAATTTTGTAAAAGTGTCCAGGTTATCATTTATATCCTTTGAAATATCAAGTTTGAACCGGAAAAATTTTTCAAGTAAAAACAGTTTGTTAGGCAAGGAAGTTTCAGTATAAGTCTCTTCCAATTTTTCCCCATAAAGCCTGAGCTGTATCATGTTTACCAATTTTCCGAATTACAGAATCGGATAGATTTAGGATAATTGATGAATACGCAAACTCATCTGCCTCGGCCTTTTTATCGGCAGCAGTGTTGTCAGAAAAATATTGATCAATTGCTTTGAAAACTTTTTGTGGAATTAGAATGCTCTTCATTTTTTGTTGCCAAATTTGAAAATCTCCTTTACCATCAAAAGGTGCAATGTTAAAGACAGAGAAAGAACCCATTGAAACACACAATATAAGGTAATCACAAAGACAACCGCAAATCACACGGAAAAAGAAGCACACAGCTGATGAGAATCAAAATTCAGGGACTCGATTTGATTTTTGAGATTAAAACTCATTTAAATTAAAACCGGGATCCTCAAGCTCTTGACAAAGATCCGAGGGACACTTTCGGTCCTGGCAGCGCAAGATTAGTGTTGTTTTGGATTTTAAGGTTTTAATTTGTTTGAGTTTTAATTTAAAAGGAAACAAGAGTCGCCCGAAAACTGAATCCAACCAGATAACACAGAAATAGGCCGCGGCAAGCAAACCGATAATACACAGTTTATAAGAACAGCAGTTGACAATAGAACCGAAGCTAGCAACAATAATAAAAGAGAGGTTCAAGCCGATATACCTGAGCGGAAACCCGAATGGGTTATTCCGTATCACCACGAAGCCAAAGAACCCGACACCCGACGAAACGGTCTCCGATACCACTGTTGGGTATCGGGTCGTACAATGGCTACAGACAGGATCGATAATACAAGCGGATTAACGAATATAACTATTACAATTATATTCAACGGGAAAGAGATTAAGGATTGCAGGCCAACTAATGAACCTATAAACACAATATAATTATTGAAATAAACCCCAAGAACAAGCTGACCCCAAAAAGAATTCGATCGTCCAGAACCAATCTGTAAATCACAAAGATTCGTTTAAGTTAGCCGAGATAACGATAATACCGATCGAAATACACCAAGTAATTAAGGCAACTAGAATGCAGTATATATATTATATATATAACATATATATATATATATTATATGTATATGGTATAATATGAAACTGCAGTATATATAGAGAAATATATATAACAAATATATATATAGATAAATACGAAATTGCAGTATATATATATATATATATATAACAAATATATATAATATATATATAGATAAATACCAAAAAACTGCCGTATATATATAACACACACACACACACGCACATATATATATATAATACGGAAAAAACAGAGGAAAAATAAGGGACAAGAAGCCCCCTTTGTGAAAGAGATCTTTAGGCTTAGATCTTCCGAAACCTTTGCAATTTGACACCAAGAATGTTCGATTCCATGAAGGACGAACGCCGATCCACCGCCGGCCGGCACACAGCCCCGGTAGCACATTTCCTAACCCAGAAAACCTCAGAAACCTCAGGACACAAACCCGATCTCCCTCAAAGATATCACACCACAGATATCACTCTCGATTTCACTCGGATTCTCAAGGCACAAAACGTTTTTCTCTTCTCGGTGTGTGAAACTCCCTTCCCCACTGAAGTCTTAAATACCCATAAGGATGGAATCGATCACGGGATTCCAAAGGCATATTCAAGAGCTCACGGGGGATAGGAGGTAGTGAGAATCGGGAGCAAAAACGCGGCGGGGTGGAGTTTGACCGAGGTAGGTGAACTCACGGGAGAGGAGAGAAAAAAAGAGAGACGGGTGAGAGTGGAGGCGCAGGAGAAATGAGGGTGTAGGGTTAGGGTTAGGTATTTATAAGGGGAGTCGGACGGTCCAGATCAAGAGTAGAAATTAAGTCTGGATCAGACGGCTCCAATTAAAGAACTGCCAAGGGCTGGGCCAGCACTTTAAGTGATATGGGCCGAAAAGAGATATAGTTTGAACCTAGTTGGGCCAAAATACTAGTAGCACTTTCCAATAAAATTTTTGTAATCACTTTCCAATAAAAACTAGTAGCACAATGACAATTTTAGAAATCACTCCCTAAATTTTTTTTTTTCCCCCTTTCTTATGGAAGAATATAATTTTTACCTTCATTAACTGCTTGGTGTTTTTGTGTCGCGTGTCATGAAGAAAGGATATTGTAAATCGGCTATTATGACTTAGATGGATGGTACATCACGTATGAATGAATATGCATAATTTTTTTCTCAAACTTCTTTTAGGTTTTAGAATTTGTCTTCAACTTTTCACAGTTTAACGGTTCAAATCCAGGTTTTTGGGTTTATTTGAAACTAGTTTTTAGTTTTCTTCATTTCAATTATTAGGGTTTAATTTTAAATATTTTTCATTTTTTGTTGGTCATTTCCAGTTTCTAGGGTTTTCTTAATATTTTTTAATTTTTTTAGAGTTCATATAAAAAAAAAATTAAAATATGACATGTGCATATATGACGCAACATGCGCTCCGGTGAAAGATATAACAATCCTTGTGAATCCTACTTAAGCCTAAAACGAATTCTTCTCAATCTCTCAAAAACTCCACTAACAAAGTCATGATCATAAAAACTAACAGGAAGTTGAAGTTCCCACAATCCTGTCAGAGACGACACATTGCCAAAACGAATGCATTGCGAAATAGTAGGCACATGATAATGCATATCAGTCCTAACTATGTTCTCCAATTTGCATTTCCATTATACAATGTTAGGACAAAATATGAACGGGTAGTCATTATAACAAACACACAGGTTGCCCTTTACGGAAGTTTCTCATTAGGGTTTTGAGACATGAAAAAAATTGGTTATCAATTTCTCGCTTCCTGGTTGTTAAGCCTCTTCGTTAATTTTAGGTCTAGTGATCCTCAATCTTCTTTAGACCTTTCATATCCGTTGTTTCCACCCTGCAAGACAGAAGAACCTTAACAATAACATTCATCCTACTAAATTGTTAAATGCATCAAATTTAGCCTCCTCATAACATAAAAAGAAATTTGTATGTTTCTTCGAATCCTTAATGTGTATGTAGAAAAAGTATGGACTCATGGAACAACGAATGGCGGAAAGATAGGAACGAAGGCAGCTCTTCATAAGAACGATAATGATACATTGCCAAACACATGAAGAATAAGACTCCTTGGTTTCTAATTTAGTGCACATATTTTCCAATTGAGATCATAAGTTCATTGGTTTCTAATTCAGTGCACATATTAGATTGCTGAGGCAATCTAATACTAAACTTCCGTAAGAAATGATTCCAATACACACTGAAAATAAAATGGATATTCTGTAACAAACCATTACCCACTATATCGTAAATGCTGAAGCTAGCATGAGCTCTGAACAGTACAATTATATTTAGATCTTCTTACAATCTCCCAAGCTAAAGGATTATATCACTCCATTACTTTTACTTCGATCAGCAGCATACTGGCCCTACTTTATTTGACTTACCAAGCATGACACTCGTATCTAATAGCAAAGTTCCTTTATTGACAAGCCGGAATCATATTATAGGACTAACTAACAAATAAATGTACAAATATATTCCCAGATCTGTTTCACATTTGAATCATGTAAAATTATTGCATGTATGTATGAATAGATTTGTGGGATTCATACGCCGGCATCAATATTTGGCAATAACGTTCAGATGAATAATCTAAATACGGCACTATGTATCTGTTGCATTATTTGCAACTACCGTCTGCCAATGTACAGAATTTATTGTATTAATTGACACCTGCAGTATTTGCAACTACTGTTTGTTGTTTCCTTGTCAGTCATGTCTATATACAGAGGAGCAGCTCAAAATGAATGAAAACCTCCAGATAGGATTCACTCTAGTTTCTCGTTACATTCATTTATCTTCTTTCGTACAACAAGCATAGCTGTATCTAAGCATAGTATAATCTGAAATTACCTCCAGGAGGATCATCTGTATGAAAATAATTCTTGTTCCAATTTATATTGAACATAGAATGATTTAGTAATGCAACAAAAATCTTGGCCATTCACTTTGAAAGAGAAATTAGTCTAGGGGTCAATTTGTTCAGTTGCTTCCACAGAGAGCTTGACTATGTGGTGATGGGGGACTTGACGTGATGAAGGATCGAGATTGTAGATGAGCAGCCTAAAGAGAGAAACAGTACAGCAGACAACGGCAGAGAAACTGGCTTCCAGTACTCAACTGTGTTTTCGAGTCTAAGTTTTATAGAAATGTGAAGAGATGCAAACTCTGACTTTATTTTGGATTCCTTGCAATATGCATTAACTGCAATTGTGGATCTATACAAGGCAATTTCCAAACTCTCGACGGAGACTAGACCAACTGTCGCACCTACAAATTCAGCAATAAGGCAAAGTCGGCAACCAAGTCGAGGCAGCTTCGTTTATTGATTCATCCACTATATGCACACTTCTGATTCCTCAGCAATAGTAAATAGATATTCTCTGGTGGTCCAGTGATTTTGGTATTATAATGTTGTTACTTTTCCACATAAACATTAGCATTATCATTGGACAAATAATCCTAATCCCCCCGCCGCCAAAAAAAAAAATATTCCAATCAATAACTTGTACGCATAGTCCAACTCAACAAGTGTTTCATCTAACACCAGCTCATGCGCTATCGCGCGCCTCAGCTGCAAAACGCGATTTAGCACGCCCAGAATAGCGTCTGGACCAAATAGCGCCGAGGATTTGCGGACGTTGCACATTTTTTCATGATAGCGCGCTATAGCGTGCGTTTTTCAAACTATTTTCCGGATAACCAACGGTAATCGGGTGAAAGAAGAAGAAGAATGTAGAAGAGAGATATGAAGCCCCTCAATAGCTCGTAAAAAAGATATCTGAAACCTAGCAGTCACCTTGTCATGTAAGTGGCGGAAGAACGGCTAGATTAAACTTAAAATGGAAGAACCAATAAGCGAAGAAGAACGAAGGAGAAGAACGATGGAGAATGAGAGAAGAAAGAAGGGAGGAGAGAGGCGGCGCAAAAGAACTAAAGATGATACGCGATATAAAATATTTACAAAATTTATTATTGTAAAACCCTTTTTATGTCTTATTAATAATTTACTTATAAATAGTAAATATATAATACACAAATACTAGTAACTGTTTGTAATTTAATATATCGTTGAGTATAATATTAATTTCTTCATATTTTAATTATTACGCTATTGGAGTCCCGAATAGCTTATGCTATTTGCGCTATGCGCTACCGGAACCAAAACGCTATTGCCCATGCTATCGCTATTTAAAACAATGAATCCAACACATATCCAAACACTGTATTATATATCTTCTTGGACTTAAAATTACAAAAGACAAATAGTAATGCTACTTATTTGTATAGACCTTAGAAGCAGGAAACACCTAGATGCCGTCTGCTCCAGACTGGGAAACGCAATTCCGCGTTTCCATCGCCGAAGACATCCGAAAACGTGCTGCCAAGGGTTGGCGGCAGCGGTTGACAAAATGAGTTTGCTCCTTTGTGAAGGGCTCGACGATTTTCTCTGGAGATAATGTGCCTCTTAAAGGCGGCGACGCGGCGGCCATATTAGTGAATTGTGTGGTTAAGGAATGTGTTCCATCGTTCTCGTCCGCCTTGCTTTTCTTGGTAAGATCCATCGATGCAATTTAAGTTGTTGAAAAAACCCTAGGAGAGAGTGACATACCGTTGAAGTTTATTCATAATAGAAAACCCTACAGAAAAGATTACTATGCTGAGTAACACGCTTCAGTTTCGTTCCTCACCGCCTTATAACATCTACTACGATTATGCTGACAAAGGCTAGTATCTGACTGGGGGTAATTGTTGTGTTTGCATGTTTAAGGTGAGTCACAATGTAGACCATGTTCTGTATTGGCAATTATTATGTGACACCATTACTAAGAGAAAAAATGGGTAGATTTATATAGTACACTGGAGGGTGTTTTGTCTACATTTGAAATATGATAACAGTTCCGCAGACAACTAATGGCAGCCAATCCGTGGAGCAAATCATATATTAACACATGTATGGCACATTGATATACCCATATTTCCAGGGGGTAGAGAGCGTTTAAAACTAAACAAACATATTGACAAAACAAATTTCATTTGTATCAGAATCAGTTACCCTTATAGGTAAGTAACATATTAAGTAACAAATCTCGAGATCATCAAACTGGCTGTTGATGTTGATATTGACAAAATTAAGGAGTTGGGACATGAATAAGTGGAAAGGTAGAAGGAAAGACCAATGAGAAACTTACGTTGTACCATTGAGAACAATCTTTTGAACTTTTGTGATTTCAGAACCAGATTGATTGTCCTCGATGAATATGGTCAAGCTGGTTCACAAAAGGTGTGCATGTTAAACTAGAACAATTTAGTTAATGGATAATCGCACTAGGACAAAAACCACACCTGCGGACATTTTGAAACTTGACATATTTCACGATCACTGGTTTCCCCTAAATAAATTCAGCATGTTGAGCATGTTTATTCAATATTACAGGATAGTTACAACTAGAGAAGTGGGGCCATGAAAATGCTACTGTGTACCTTAAGGTTATGCTCAGATAAAACAGCTGTATCACTTGGAGGAAAGTCATTGACATCACTGTGTAATTACTATAATCAGCAACAATGGTCTGAAGAAATAGTGAAACTTTAATCTGCATAAAAAGTTAAATCTCCACATTACCTGAATCCCATATTGGCCCTGTTAGCAAAAAGCTTCACAGTTTTTGGGCCTGTAAAGTTGAAGATTATTTTCAAACATCGGATGAAAACTTTGTCCACAGTTGATTATAGGTCCAAACACAAACTTCTGTAAATTATTAAGAATAAATGAGTGGAAGTGCAGCCATCAAATGGAACAGGAGAGAGGAACAAATTCAAATGAAATCAAAAGAAAAGACGACATTTATCCAGTTGCTAAGGAAGCGACGAGAGTACTAATTAGAGAACTTGTTGACAAATATGTCATCATTTTTCTATTATTCATACTGATATTTCAGGTCCCTCGAAAGTAAAAAAAAATGTCAGGCTCAAGATTGTTTATCTTTTAAGAAACTTAAAAGAATTTCATGCCATGATAGATAAGATACACAATTTCATACAATAATTCAAGTTCTTTGGACTAATACACTGAATATTTCAACATTTCTTTAACTCCTTACGATCTTGGGGAAAACAAATCCACCAAACTTCCAAGTTAAACAGTACAGAATGAAATGGGGTTGCAGAAAGAAAAAGATCAACATCTTTTAGAAGTTGCCAGATCAATCCAAATAACTTTTAGGAAGAAGCAATTCGTACGGCTTCATATTTAATTATGCCTTATCATGTTTTAAAGTTCAAAACCCTCAAATGATATTCTAAAAGGTTCATCACCTTCGGATCATTTCATCTTTACCTCAAAAAATCTTTGGCTGCATACGTTTTGTTAATACTCATCAATTTAACCAGCCAAAACTAACACCAAGATCAACTAAATGTAGATTTGTGGGAGATTCTTCACATGAAAAATGATATAAATGTTATCCTCCTATTACAAAAAGGTATTTATGCTTCAGTTAACTAATGTTACATCCATGGTTATCACTGTGGCTCCTTGGCGGCTCAGCCAGCACGCTAGGAGGCTTCAGCTCGTCTCAAGTTAAGCAAGGTGGCCAAATCATCGGTTAGGCGTGTTAGGCGAGGCCTGGACGCCATATCCGACCCTTTAGAAAAAATTGAGCTTACAAGGGAGGGAGGGAGAGAGAGAGAGAGAGAGAGAGAGAGAGAGAGAGAGAGTCCTCCAAAATAAGCTCACAAATTTCACACCTCTGTCAGAAACTATACTCACCAGAAATCATGTATTCTCACTACCTCGCTAAAGAAGATCGAGGAAACACGCTGCATTATCAATTTTGCTGCAAGGAATGAAAAGAGTCATCTTACTGATACAATACACTACAACAGAAACTGAATCATGACCCTTATGTGTCGTAGGCAATCCTAACACGAAATCCATACTAAGATCTACCCAATGATCATGGAGAACTGGAAGAGGAGCTTTCTACCCTTACGTCTGACAAGTATGATGCTTTGCAACTAAACGAGCAACATCCATCTTCAGGCTAGGCCAAAAGAATGTATCCTCAACAATAGCAATGGTCTTATCTCGACCAAAGTGACCAACTAGCCCTCCCGCGTGTAACCCCATCACTATATAATCTCTCAGCGATGTGTCTTGAATGCACGAAGGGGTATCCCGAAAGAGGTATCCATCATGAAGACAATACTCCCTCGAGGGTGGGGAACTATGATCCTGTAAAGTAGCATAGATTTCTCCGAAATCTTGACATGTAGGGTAATCCGGAATCATATGTGTAAAGCCTACTACCTTTAAACTCAAAGTGTTAATTATTAAAGATAAGAGTTACCTTACTTAGTGCATCAGCGGCTTTGTTCTCGGTACCTTTGCCATGTCTAAGTACAAAGGTATATTCCTGACCAAACTCAAACCACTTAGCGTGCCGATGACTCAATTTCTTCTGGGAGTTAATGTACTGAAGCGCTTAGTGGTCGGTATAAAGAACAAACTCCTCAAGTGACAGGTAATGTCGCCATACCTAAGCGCCTCAGCATAAACTTCCTATCATAAGTGGAATATTTCCTTTGGCCTCGTTAAGCTTTTCACCAAGGAAAGTTATGGGATGGCCCTCCTGACATAGCACTCCACATATACCTACACGTGAAGCATCACATGCCGTACCAAAATCTAGTAATACAAGGGCTGGAGCATGTATCAACCTATCCTTTATATCCACAAAGTCTCTCGCGGCAGACTTAGACCACACAAACTCCATTTTCTTCATACTATCGGTAATAAGAGCCATAATGGTACTGAAGGCTCTAATGAACCTCTTATAGAATGTAGCTAATCTATAGAAACTACGAACCTCATTGGTAGTAGAAGGTTGACGCCACTCTCGAATAGCATTTACTTCTTTGGGTCAGCAGAAACCCATCCTTAGAGACAACAAATCCAAGGAATATCACAGAGTCTTGCACGAAAGAGCACCACTTCACATACAGATTCTCATGCAAGAAAAGTGCTAGACCTAACGCAATGAAATAAGTGCTCCTCGCGCATCTATAGATGAGAATAGCGTCAAAGTATACTACAACAAATCTGCCAATAAATGGACGAAGTACCTGGTTCATGACCCTCATAAATGTACTAGGTGCATTGGATAGTACAAAAGGTAGGACTAACCACTCATAAAAAAGTCCATCTTCTATCTTAAAGGCTTATTATTCCACTCATCTCCAAATCGGATGCGTATCTGATAATATCCACTCCGTAAGTATATCTTATTGAAGTAATGAGCTCCAGCAATCATATCTAGCATGTCACTGAGTCTAGGAATGGGAAACCTATACTTGACAATGATTGTGTTGATAGCTCAACTGTTACAAACACATCCTCAAACTCCCATCAGCCTTAGGTGTAAACAAGGTTAGCACATAGGCTAAGACACCTTATCACAAATCCCTTACTCAACAACTCCTCTACCTGTCGTCAACATCTCAATCTGCTCAGTTGGATTCATCCTATAGTCAATGTTAAAGAAAACGCCCAAGGATTGAGGTGAGGCGAGGCGCGGAAGAAACGCCTCGAGGCATTGTAAATCTGCTTAAATTTGATGCAAACGTCTCGCGTGACTGAGACGCTCCGGAGCGGGGCATTGTCTGCTTAAGTTTGAGGTAAACGCCTCGCATGACTGAGGCGCAAGAGGCGCTGCGTACTTGAACTGCGATGTTCCTTCTTTATTTTAATAATACGAGCCAGTTTAATAAAACCAACCCTCAGCCCTGTTTTTAGATAATACGGCCCAGTTTAATAAAACCTAACCCTCAGCAACAAAAAACAAACTATCTGCCACCCTCAGCAACTCACGACGAACCTCAGTGGACTATCGGCAAATCTCGGCAACCGCGCATCAAAGCTGAAGAATCCAAAGCGGCAACTCACGATAAGCTTATTTCATCGCTCTTTACACTCAGATTTTTCTTTTATTTTTCAGTTTCTTTCTTGTTTTTTCTTTTTTTAAACAAGAAGTTTATTCTATTTGACTGACTATGTTTTTTTTAATTTGTAGTGATTTGTGTTTCCTCTCATCTTTGTTTTTGCTTAGATTTTTCTGTCTTTTTTTTTCAGTTGCTCATAATTTACTGAATATTGTTTTCAATTGTAGTGATTTGTGCTTTATGGTTACTCGAAGGATCCTACTTGGAAGTATTGTACTGAAGTGTTGGAAGGAATGGATGACAAGCTGTACAAGTATGTAAGTTGCAACTTTTGCATGAAACTTATTGGGGGTAATTAGAATGAAAAATCACCTCACGGGCAATCGTAAAGGGGTATCCCCGTGTGTTAAAGTGCCGGATGAAGTGAAAACAGAAATCATAGAGTATTAACAAAATTTTGAATAAACTAAAATGGATACAGAGAGAAATAGAGAAGAAATAATTGAAAGTGGAGCATACTATCAATCTCATAAACCATCTTTAGGAGCTTCAAGTACGGGGAGTTAGGTGTCGAATAGATAGATTTGTTGTGGATTTGGGAGGTGATGGTGACGGTTATACACGTATTCAAAACCGGGAAACGAGAAGGAAGCTATTAATAAGGTGAAGTTGGATATCGATAGATGTTTCTTTGAGAATGGCACTCCTTTTAACGTCGTGAGTAGGGGTGTGCATTCGGATCGATCCGATCCGAATCCGGATTGATCCGAAATTTCGGACCACTTTTTGCTCAATCCGAAATCCGAACCGATCGTTCGGATCGGATTCGGATCAATCTGAATCCGGATCGGATTTTTCGGATTTGATCCGAAGAATCCGAAAATTTTAAAAACTAATAAAAATAATAAAAATCCTACTCCATAAATAATAAAAAATTTCTATTTTTTTTATATATTTCGGATCGATCGGATTAATCCGAAAATCCGCGGATTTAATCCGATCCGGTCCGAAATTTTTTATGGCGTTTTACCTGAAAATAATAAAAATTTTCTTTTTTCATATATTTCGGATCGATCGGATTAATCCAAAAATCCGCGGATTTAATCCGATCCGATCCAAAATTTTTGGATCTGTAAAATCCTAATCCGAAATTCGATCCGAAAACATCGGATCGGATTGGTTCGGATCGGATTTTTGGATTTTCGGTTCGGTTTTTCAGATTCGGTTTTTCTGCACACCCCTAGTCATGAGTAGTCCGTCGTTTATTAATATGTGTCATTCTGATGTAAAATCAAATGTTCGAATAGATTATGAACTTTCTGGATAGATTTTAGAAGGCTAGAATAATAAGGCTCTGTTCTTTTGGACTGAATGAATCTAAATCGAATCAACCGAATCAATAGATTCGAATCAATCGAACGGACTCGAATCAATTGAATCGAATCAAATGAAATGAAATATATATTAAAGGTAAATAATAATAATAATAATAATGGTAAATAATAATAATAATAGTAATCAACAACAACAACGATACTAATATTATTAGTAATAATAACAATAATAATAATTAGGATTAATAATAATAAGAAGAAGAAGAAGAAGAAGAATCAACTAAATCGAATCAATCGAATGGACTCGAATCGAATCGAATCAATGGACTCGAATCGAATCGAATCGAATCAATGGTCCTGAATCGAATCGAATCAAAATCAAAAATAAGTCCAAAAGAACAGGGCCTAACTCCCATAAAGAATATTAACTAGAACAAGAACATGAACTTGGATCAGCAAAGACTTTGCTGTCCAGAACTCACAAAACAAAACAGAAATAAGAACCCACTACTCTATCTCTAAAGGAAATGAATCCACCAAGATTAAAGGGAAAGGGAACACTTCACACTACCAAGATCAAAGATCTAGCAAGGAAATGAAGATTTTGAAGAAAATAGAAGGTAAACTCTCTCAATTTTGTATTAATCAGTCCTGCCCCTTACAATGGAGAACCTCTCAATATATATAGTGTTTTAAACTTTTACATATACCGTATCCAGACCAAAAGCTGATCTGTTTTTTTCTTTTCCATTCGAAAGTCGCTTCGGTTCAGTCTGGAAATAAATAAACAACAGCTGGAGATGTAAGGATTTGAAGAAAATAGAGGGTAAACTCTCTCAATTTTGTATTAATCAGCTCTGTCCCTTACAATGGAGAACCTCTCAATATATAGAGTTTTATACCTTTGCCCCTAGAAAAAAAGATAATCAACAGCTGGAAATAAATAATTAACAGCTGGAAATGTAAGAGTTTGCTTCTCTAGTACAAAAAAAGTCAACCAATAAGAAAAACAAATATGATCTGCACCAGCTGGAACCACTTACTACACCACACCATTTGTCTTTTTCTGAAAAGCTAATTTTAGTCTTTTCTTACCCAAATCTAGTAGGAGCAAATACTCTGGGAGCAAATCAGACTTGATTTGGTTGTATTTAAGCTTCACGTCTAGGTCAAAATTACTCCCAAAAGATTAACAAAACACACGCAATATGCATGTGGATGTAATTAATATATTGAAAGCATTTAATGATAGAAAAGACTTTAGGCAGCCTTTGGAGCAAGGTGAATCCTTTCTTGTAATTAGGATCACTGTATAAACTTCTAATGTATAATAAAGAAGGTAAGACCATCATGGCTTAGTTTGAATTCATTAGAATTTCTTGATCAACAGTTGGTGGTTTGTTGCCTTCGGGTACACCCGTATCATCCTCCCCCTCTAAATTGGGACTTGTCCTCAAGTCATCAAGATAATCATCTTCAAAGTATGTCATTAGATCTCCAACATTAAAGGTACTTGAAGTAGAGACATCTCCCGGAAGTTCCACCTTGTAAGAACTATCACCAAAACGTTCCAACACCTTAAAAGGACCCTCGGCTCTTCACATCAGCTTGTTCTTCCTTTTGGGGGGGAATCTTTCTTTTCTTAAGTGAACCCAAACTAAATCACCAGGTGCAAATGAGGCTGCTTGCGATTCTTGTTTGCTTTAGCCTTATACATCTCATTTGTCTTCTCAATTTTGGTTTTGACTTGTTCATGCAGCCTCTTGATCTCTCTTTCCCTTAGTTTCAGCTTCAACACTTGCCTTAGGTTCAATAGAGAGAGGAATAAGATCAATAGGTGGAGAGGGTTTACACCATAACAAATTTCAAATGGACTTTTGCTGGTTGAGTAATTTGGAGCTCGGTTGAATGCAAACTCAGCATGAGGAAGTTTGAGATCACAATCTTTCAAAGTCTTCTTGATCAACGTTCTTAGGAGCATCCCAACGGTCCTATTAGTCTGCCCATCAGTTTGTGGGTGGTGGAAGTGCTAAATAGGAGCCTTGTGCCTAAGAGCTTCCATAAAGTCTTCCAATAGTAGCTCAAGAACTTTGTATCTCGATCCGATACAACAGTTCTTGGAATCCCATGAGGACGTACTATCTCTTTGAAGAAGAGGGCTGCTATGATGGATGCATCATTAGTCTTGGTGCATGGTATGAAATGTGCCATTTCTGAGAAACGGTCAACAACTACCATGATAGAATCTTTCCCCTTTGAGTTCTTGGTAATGTTATAATGGAATCCATGCTTAAATCTTCCCAAGGCTGATTTGGAGTAAGAAGAGGAGTGTATAAACCTTTGTGGAATGTAGACTTGGCTTGATGACATGTAGAACAACGAGTAATAAGAGCTTGAACATCTTTTTATCATACAAGCCAATAGAAGTGCTCATTCAAGATCACCAAAGTCTTAGTATTACCGAAGTGTCCCGCCAAACCACCACCATGAGCTTCTCTAATCAACAAGTCCCGAATAGAGCCTTTGGGAATGCACAAGTTGCCATTTTTGAAAAGAAACCCATCTTGAACAATATAAGGCAATTTAGATATATTTGGAGAAGAACACATAATAGGAGCAAAATCAGGGTCAACTTCATATAACTCCTTGATAAACGAGAATCCAAGGACTCTAGCTTCCAAAATAGACAATATAGAGACTTCATAGATAGAGCATCCGCCACCACATTTGAGGAACCAGCCTTGTGTTTAGATACAAAGGAGTACATTTGTAGAAATTCCACCCACTTTGCATGCCTCGGGTTGAGCTTATGCTGGCCATTAATGTAGTTGAGAGCCTCATGATCAGAAAATAGAACAAATTGCCTCGGTTTGAGGCAATGAGACCAATGATTGATAGCACGCACTATCGCATAGAACTCTTTATCATAAATGATGTAATTAAGCTTGGATCTATTGAGTTTCTCACTAAAATAGGCTACTGGACGCTTTTCTTGAATGAGGACAGCCCCAATACCGACACCACTTGATTTCTTTTTAGTAAGGAATGTTTGGAGGAAAAGTTTAAGTAATTGCAAGGTGATACCCGGTGAGAGTGCTGCAACGCAGCATAGGGTTGTGGTGTTTGACTTTCGAGGTAAGAGGCAATTAAGAAAGAGAAGACCACAAGTTAACCCTCGAATTAAGTGGTGGAAGCTCCAAGGGGAGAGTCGACATACTTTTGTGGCTAAGATTGCTGATAGTGGTACTTGGTCTGATTGCACGGAGATGGATATAGATTCGATGTGGAACTTGTTGGAGCATAACATAAAGGAAGTTGCAAAAGAAGTCCTAGGAGAATCTAAAGGAAACAGACCATCAAGTAAGGACACATCTTGGTGGAATGATGAAGTTAAGCAAGCGATAAAGACCAAACGTGAATGTTATAAGGTACTGGGTAAATGCTCGAGCGATGAGAATTATGAGAAGTACAAGAAAGCTCGAACAGAAGCTAAAAAGGCAGTGCGACATGCCCGATCAAAGGTCAATCAAGAATTATATGCAAGATTAGATACAAAAGAAGGGGAAAAAGACATCTATAAACTTGCTCGAATGAGAGAAGAAGATGCGAGATATTGAAAAAGTTAAATGTGTGAAAAATAACGACCAAAAAGTTTTGATTCAAGATAAAGAGATAAAAGAGAGATGGAGGTCATACTTTGATACCCTATTCAATGGCCATCAAGAACAAGATATTGGAAATTTAAGCATCCCCTCAAGTATGGTTAACCGAGAGTTTAAGAGGAGGATTCAAAAGGGTGAAGTGACAATGGCATTAAAGAAGATGGGGTCAAAGAAAGCAGAAGGACCACATGGTATACCTATTGAAGTTTGGAGGTGTTTGGGGGAGAAAGAGATCGAATGGGTAACTATGCTTTTCAATAAGATTTGGAGAAGCAATAAGATGTCATCAGCATGGAGGAAAAGTATTCTCATCCCTTTGTATAAGAACAAAGGTGATGTTCAAGATTGTTCTAATTATCGCGGAATTAAACTAATGAGTCATACCATGAAATTGTGGGAACGAGTGATTGAACAAAGGATCAGGAAATATGTGAAGATAACAGAAAATCAGTTTGGATTTATGCCTGGAAGATCGACCATGGAAGCAATTTATCTTATCCGGCAGTTGATGGAACATTATCGAGATAAAAAGAAAGATCTATATATGGTTTTTATTGATTTAGAGAAGACATATGATAAAATACCAAGAGAAGTACTATGGTGGGCCTTAGCAAAGAAGGGTGTATCGCGGAAATATATTGACATTATAAAGGACATGTATGAGGGAGCTAGTACAAGTGTACGTACTAATGTTGGGAGGACAGATTCCCTATTACGATTACGATTGGGGTGCATCAAGGATCTGCTCTTAGTCCTTTTCTCTTTGCCATAGTCATGGACAAATTGACAAGAGAAATTCAAAATGACGTTCCGTGGTGTATGATGTTCGCAGATGATATTGTGTTGATTGATGAAATGAAGGTTGGAGTGCAACAGAAATTGGAACTTTGGAGGGATACTTTGGAAGCTCGAGGCTTTAGGCTGAGCAGAAGTAAGACTGAATATATGGAGTGTAGGTTTAGCGAAAACAGTCATAGAGAGGCGGGGATGATCACATTTGATGGGAAAGTTGTTCATGGATCCACTTTCTTTCGGTATCTTAGATCTATTATCCAAAAGGATGGAGAGCTAGATGGCGATGTGGCTCACAGAATAAAGGCAGGGTGGTTGAAGTGGAAGAGTGCCACAGGGGTTTTATGTGATCCTGACATGCCTCATAGATTAAAGGGTAATTTTTACCGCACGGCAATTAGGCCTGCACTGTTATATGGCACCGAGTGTTGGGCTGTAAAACAGTGTCACGTTCAAAAGATGAATGTGGCGGAGATGCGTATGCTACGATGGATGTGTGGTCATACAAAAAAGGATCAGCTCAGAAATGAGGTGATTAGAGAGAATGTAAGAGTTGCGTCTATAGAAGACAAGATGATGGAGAATCGATTAAGATGGTTTGGTCATGTGAGAGGAAGACATGTTGATGCCCCAGTAAGGAGGCTAGAAAGTTGGGGAACAAGTAATATTGTGAAAGGTAGAGGAAGACCCAAGAAAACTTGGATAAAAATGATTGAAAATGATATGCGGTTTCTTGGAATTGGAGAAAGTATGGCGATGGAGAGGCAAATGTGGCGGGAAAGAATACGGATGGTGGATGGAATCTAATTCCTTTTTTTATTCCTATTTTGGGACTAAGGCTTAGATGTTGTATTCCTATTTTCTTTTATTTCATGTTATCTTTTAATTTATTTTTCAGGATTTTTCTTTTTTCTTTTTTTTTTTTTTGCTTTTTTCTCTACTTTTTTCCCTATTTTTTCTTTTTATGTTATTTATGTAACGATCATTGACGGTTTCAAAGTTTGATTCATGTTAGCCTATCCCAAATCATTTTGGGACTAAGACTTAGATGTTGTTGTTGTATTCAAAAGCTTTTTGGGCGAGAAATTTTTTATGAACCTTCTATAAAAAGTAGCTAAGCCATGAAAACTTCGTACCTCCGTGATGGAAGAGTGAGTGGGCCATGATTTAATTGCTTCCACCTTGGAAGGATCCATAGATATTCCTTCTTTAGAAACCACATAACCAAGAAACACAACATTAGGCACCATGAAATCACATTTCTCCAACTTGCCATAGGGTTTGTGCTTACTTAACAGCTCAAACACCTTTCTCAAATGATCAAGATGCTCTTCTTGGGACTTTGAGTAAACAAGGATGTTATCAAAGTAGACCACAACAAATCTCCCAATAAGAGGTCTTAGGACTTCATTCATCAACCTCGTGAAAGTACTTGGAGCATTAGACAAACCAAATGGCATAACAAGCCATTCAAAGAGACCTCCCTTGATTTTAAAGGTTGTTTTCCACTCATCTTCATCCTTCATTCTGATTTGATGGTACCCACTATGAAGATCGATCTTGAAAAACACACAAGAACCATGTAATTCATCCAACATATCATCCAATCTAGGAATATGATACCTATATTTGATGGTAATGTTGTTAATGGCTCTACTATCAACACGCATGCGCATAGAACCATCCTTTTTAGGCACCAAAAGGGCTGGAACAAAACAAGGGCTCATGCTAGCTCACATAGCCCTTGGCAATCAGCTCATCTACTTGTTTTTGTAATTCATTAGCTTCATTAGGGGAGCATCTATATGCTCCCTTGTTGGGAAGAATTGACCCTAGAAACAGGTCAATTTGATGTTCTATTCCCCTAATTGGAGGTAAACCGGGTGGTAATTCATTAGGGAATACATCAACAAACTCGATAATAAAGGTTTCACAAAGATATGCACTTTATCACACTCTTTTGCTTCATCATGTTCAAGGATCAGCGAAGCAAGAATATTAGCACCATTATTTAATTCTTTTTCAACTTCAGTTTGATTCATGAACAAAGCCCTCTCACTCTTTGTCTTCGTTTCAACTGTAGACACTTCATTCGGCTTTAAAGGAGTGTTGTTACCCAAAATATTATCCGGAGATGATATTGCTGAAATGGTCGAGTAACAAATAAATGCGAGAGCACGTCCGTGGGGAAAGTAAATAACACAAGATTTGCCGGGGTTGTTAGTCCCGGGCTTGAATGCTCTCACGAGATATTATTAATACAAATACTTTGGAGTACAAATATTAATGTTATAGTACAATTACAATGAGTGTAAAGACCCTAGTTATCTTAGCTATCGAGCGTGAAGATTGCCGGAAGAACCAGATATGATGCTCTGTGAGTTCTTGTAACAACGATGGTGTACTGTGACGACTGTGAGAAATCGACAGTCTCTCACAGTGTGTATTAGCTGAATGTCTGAGCTCCTGGACCTGCGAGTCTCTTCGAATCTGAATTGTAGGGAGTTCTTGCCTCTGCCGACCATCTTTTGGTTAAGAGATATTGAGAGAGAAATCCTAAGATAGATTCAAGAGAGAAAGCCCGAGTGGAGAGATTTTCTGAGTGTTTGCCAACCATTCGTGAACATATTTTCCAACCTTTCTCCGGTTGCTGGAGGTTCTCTATTTATAGGACTGGGAGTTGCTGGGCGATCGCCTCTGCTGTATTATAATAAGCGGGCGATCGTCTTTAGCACATGGGTTGGTCTCCTTAAAGTCCGCAGAAGTTGCTGGCTGCCAGAAGTACGAACCAATGAGAGGCCAGCACGCGTCTATGTCGCTGTCTCGAGAGGCCCTACTTAGGACCTTTCGGCGGGTCTGTCGGTAGGTGAGGCCGTCCTTGTCACTGACAGCTGCTGATGGGCTGGAGTCAACGATCCATGTTCTGCGGCGCCTTTCGCGGATCTGCACATGGGTCCTTGCTTTGTGATCCAGTCTTTGTAGACTTTGACGGACGATGGCCTTGTCCGTGGCACAGGACGGTCGTCCTTGGTCGGGCACCAGAGTTGATCGCTGGGTGCCAAAAGGCGATCGCCTTGGGAGTCGATCGCTAGATAATCGAAGGTAAACTGCTACCTTCGATTTGGCAAGTTTGTCGTAGCTCATTTGGTCGTGAACTCGGTCGCTCGGCCCTTATACCGATCGCCGTCGAGGCGTACAAATCGCTGCACAACAATTGCCCCCCCAGCTCGCTCCGATGTTGGAGACGTGGGGTGAGGTGGTTCTACTGGCGATCGCTTAACTTTGACGAGTGACTCAGCATTTTACGGGACGGACGATCGTCTTTGAGCGGATTGGTTTCGAATTTGGACGACCCGGTCGGTCGCTGAAATGAGCGGGAAATGACAGCGGTCGTGGAAAAGACTCCGAGGCACGTGTCGGGTTCCTGTTGGGGGAGACCGATGGTTAGTTAAGACTCCTCGTCTGGCGTGTCCTTGAAATGACGTGTACGCGGGTTTCAAGGGCGGCATTAATTGCGACGGTTGCACTTCAGCCCCTGAGATTCTCCTTATTTGCACGGAAGCCCCCGCCTTCTCCTATAAAAAGGGGCTGGGTTACAGTGTTAAGAACCTTATGCGATTTCATCGGAGAAAAAGATAGCCGGAAATTTTTCTGAAGCCTTTGCCTGCCGATCGTAGATCGATTCAACCCTTCGGTAAGAAACACTCCTTTTCTCCTCTTCTTTTTTTCGAGAATGTTTGGAGTATCTTCATCGTCTGGAATGGACATCGCCTTTGCCGCCGGGACTTTGACTGTCCGGGGAGGATCCTCCGCAGAATTCTATTTGGAGACGGCCGCCGAGGCTATCCGCGCCGGTATTAATCTCACGAAAGTCGAGGCATTATTCAACGAGGCCGACGCTGCCAGGGAGGCGGCGGCTGAGCAGAAACGTTTGCTGATGGAGAAGGATCTGGCGGTGAGGGCGTACTGGGAGCAGCATAGTGCTTTTGGCTAAGCCTATTTGGCCTTCGCAGAAATCATGGAGAGGTTGGCCGGTCCGAGTCCCAAGTTCGACTATCGGGAGTACTCGATCGCCCATCCCTATCAATCCGCGAAGCGGTCGCTGTTTCGGGCCGCGCAGCGCTCTCAGTGGTCCCTCGGCCAGATTAGGAGCTCGGCGACCAGGAAGGACCTGCCCGTCTGGAGGGCAAGGCACCATATCCCTTCAGATGTGGATCTTTTCGCGCCGGCCGAGAACGAGCGAGCCGACCAACCCCCGGAGGGTATGGTCGCCGTGAATGAGGCAATAATGGAGGCCGGACTGCGGTTTCCTCTGTCGTTTGCTGAGTTTTGTCACTTGCGTAGGAGATGTGCTAACTCTTCTGTTCTTGATGCAGGATCCGCCGCACTAACCCAGCTTGCTCGCCGCTGGTATTGGATTTTCTCGGGAGCCGATCTCCTCGCGAGGCCTGTGACGTCCCGCAATACGTCACCCGGCCGCCGCTTTCGCCAAGGCCCGACGACCGACTTGGATGCGATCGCCCGCCAACGATCCGGGGACATGATGCAGACTGCCTTCGCTCTCTCCCTCCAGGCGGCGACGATGGCTGCCCAAGCTGTGAAGGAATTCGAAGGGCGTCCTTTTACTTCCCGTCTTCAGGCGGAGCTCGAGGCTGCTCGGAAAGAGAACTCCGAGTTTGCCGACAGGATCGTGGCTATGGAGAAGGATTTCTTGGACGCGGCAAAGCGGGCAAGTCAAGACCTTGAGCTGGCGAGACAGGATTCTGAGCGAGCCCGGGCGATGGTCGACCGTCTTCGGGACCAGATGATAGAGGCCGTCGCTTGTGACGCGCCGCTCGAGGAGGCCGATCACCGGTGATCAAGCCGCTCGGCTGACAAGCGAGCTGGCGTCGTCGAGGGGAGAGACGGCTGCTAAGGAGTCCGAGCTTCAGGGTGCGCAACAGGCAGTTGCGGAGTTGAAAGGAAAGCTGGAGGCGACCGAGGCCGATCCCTTTCTCAACGTGGAGTTCGTCAGCGAGTTTGCCTATTACATGGCGTTCGCTGACTCGCTCCGCGCCGCTAAGAAAGGAGCGCTGGAGGTCGGCCCTCTGGCTGAAAACTTCAAGGCATACGCGCTGGAGCATCCTCTTCATCCTGCCTTCTCCGTGCCGATCTTGGACCTCTCGGAAATCAGCGTAGACCTGAGCTGGTACCCGACTCTCGAAAATCTTGTTCATCCAAATACCCCGGAGGACGGGGAGGCAACTCCGGAAGCCGGCATGGGATCGCGGGCCGATCCAGTGGTCGAAGGTGAAGGCCAGGCAAGGGCAGCCTGAGGGTCTACGTCCTTTTTTGTTTTTGTTTTTGCCTTGTAATTATTGTAGCTTGTTGTACTTTAGCCTTCAGGCGACCATGTTTGTACTTTGATATTCCAAGTAATGAAATAAAAGTTTGCTTCTTCGATTTATTGCTTGAATGATTGCTTTTCTGAGTCTTTGCATGATTTTATACAAATGTGTGAGGAGAGATTGTTGCGTGTATAGCTCCAAGTGAATTGATAAACTCATATTGATAATTTTACAACAAAATCGATCGCTGCACATACATCTGAAAAATGCCGATCTCCGTATGTAATTGAATAGGGAGGATCGTCGTATATGTAGCTCCGCCCTTCCCCCTTGTTTTTGTTTCCTTAGTGAAAGTAAGGGGGCGAAAATAAATCGTTGAGTGAGCGGTCTTCAATTTTGCAGATTCCTCGAGGAAGGCCGTCCATCTCGGTCTAGAGGAACCGTGCACGATCGTGGAGTTCGATGGAACCGACCTCCACGACCATGTCTTGTGCGCGAGCGACATTCCATCTGATGGCTAAGTTCTCGCGACCCACTTAATTGTGAGGGTCCTCCGTAGGCTGCGCCCGCCTCGTATTTAAACGAAGGGCGTGCGGTCTTGGTCTCGAGGATTCCTTGCGCGGGGCGTCGTCGGATTAATCGACTCCACGACCGCGGCTTGTTAACACTTTTCTACCTCGGACCGCCAAGTTAGATGGCGATCCTCGACGGTATACGTTGTGACGGGGGGAGGGACGCGTCGCATTGTCCGGATCCATCAAGTTAGGTGATAGATCTTTGAGGGCGGGCGAACGTGTCCACAGATCTGTTTTGGAGGGCCCTTTGGCTACGCCCGCCTCGTATTTAAACGAAGGGCGAGCGATCGCGGCCCAAAGGGACCTTGCACGGGCACAGAGAATGGTTCCATCGTCCTCCACGACCATGTCGACACTCTTCTACCTCGGACCATCATGTCAGATGACAATCCTCGACGGTATACGTTGTGTAAGGGAAAGCGATCGCTTGCTTAGGTTCTTCATGTTGATGACGAACTTTAGAGGGCGAGCGAGTCATCTTCTGATTTGCTTTTGGAGGGTCCTTCGGCTACACCCGCCTCGTATCTAAACGAAGGGCGAGCGATCGAGGCCCAAAGGAACCTTGCATGGACGGATCGTCGGTTTCATCGATTTTCGCGACCATGGCGACACTTTTCTACCTCGGACCATCATATGTCAAATGACAATCCTCGACGGTATACGTTGTGCTAGGGGAGGCGATTGCTGCCTAGGTCCATCATGTTGATGACGAACTTTAGAGGGCGAGCGAGTCATCCTCTTTTTCGAAGCGTTTGCTCAGGCAGTAGCCTTTGGTTTGAAGGGGCGGGAATCGGGGAGAGACTTCCGAAGTTCCCTCCTTTTGATTGAAGCATATGGATCCGGTCGCCGAGGTTGATCGAGGGGTCGGCTCGTATGAGCTTTCTGGCCAGTTCGCGTTCGACTCTGGCGACCGTATTGGGAGATCAATGGGGCTTCGGCTAAGCCAATAGACTGTCCAACTTGCCCTCCTCGAACAATCTCCAGAGTTGTCTGAGGAGGTCGCGGCATTGGTTGGTGTTGTGACCGGGACTCTTGTGGTAAGCACAATATTGATTGTGGCCCAGATGACCGTGGTCCCTTATTGCATTTGGCTTGTTTAGCGGTTCGCGCCCCTTGATGGCGTAAAAAATGTGGGCCGGAGTTCGGTTGAACTTGTGGAGGAGATGGGTTTTCACATCCTCGAAGGCCTTGAGATCGTCGGGTGGCTTGGCGACCGCCTTTTTGGTTTTGGCGATCGTCGTCTTTCGGACAGGAGGCGGCGTTCCCTCGCCTCGGCGGAGGGTGAGCAGCCTCTGCCTGGCCAGAAAGTCGGCAGCCTTAGCGCGGAAAATCGCGTAGGTTGAGGGATGTCCTTTGTGAGATGTCTAAACATAGGTGAATGTCCATATAATCCCCCCCGGACCGAATAGAGAGCGAGCTCGTCGCTGATGGGCTCGCCGGTGAGGACTATTTCATCCACCCGGTCGATGTAATCTGCGTCGGATTCGTCTTCCCCCTGCCTGATTTTCATCATGCGATGGGGGCCTTCTAGTCTGGCGACCTTGGCGGCGAAGTATGACGTGTAGTCACTCGCTAGTTTCTCAAAGGAGATGATCGATCGCGGTGGTAGTGAGACGTACCACCTATGGGCCAGTTCGCCCCATGTTAACGGGAATAATCGGCATTTGGTCACGTCTGATGCTCCACACCCGGCCATGTAAATCCGAAACTTGCTTAGGTGGGTCTCGGGGTCCGATCTCCCATCATATAGAGGTGTTTTGGGAGGAGCGATCCTCGGTTGCACGGGGGCAAGCTCGATGTGGACCGCGAGTGGCTCAGTCGGTCCGATGATCTTTCTACTGGCGCTTGCCCCAGTATCTAAGAGCGCTTTCATCTCGTCGAGCTGACGCTGCATAGCGGCCATCGCCGCGGCCTGGCTGCTCGCGGCAAGGCGCTCGGAGCGGGAGCCGAGGCGATCAAGTACTGACCCCCTGGCTCCGCTGTCGATGATTTCCTTGCCGCATGGCTCGATTCTTTGGCGGATGGGGGCCAGACGACTGACCTGTAATTGGTTCGGAGTTGGGTAGGCCGAACTCCTGGTGACTGATTCGGATTCCGTCGTCTCGTGGATGGGACCAGAATGCCCCGGTCGCCATGATGGATCGCCTCCTAAACGGCTGAAGTCGGAACCGTCCCGCCTTGCGAGAGCCTTTTCGCGCGAATCGGGACTTTCTGACGATTGCTCGGCCAGTAGCCCCTTGAACTTCCGTTTGCCCGCGCGGCAGATGGCCGAGGGGGTTATAGCGGGCGCTGCGCATGCTCTCTGTCGCTCCCTTAGGATGGCCATAGCCTCCTCGATCTGTTCCGCGGTTTGGAACTGGTCGAGCGAAAGGCTGGGGCCGACCCTCAGGTGCGGGATCGAGAGTCTCACGTCGCCGCGGCTACCCTCTGCCATCGGCTGGGGCTCGGATCGAGCCGGAATATGATGTCCGGTGGTTCGGAGAGTGGCTCTCTTTAATGGGGTGGTAGACGTCATTATTCTGAAGACTTTTCTTTGAAGAACAGTGAGTGTTTCTTCAAGTATATGCCCCGGAGAACAGTGAGTGTTCTTCGGGACGGTAGGAATGAAAATGAAGGTTAAGAGGGGCCTTTCTCTAGCGCCAATTGTTGTTACCCAAAATATTATCCGGAGATGATATTGCTGGAATGGTCGAGTAACAAACAAATGCGAGAGCACGTCCGTGGGGAAAGTAAATAACACAAGATTTGTCGGGGTTGTTAGTCCCGGGCTTGAATGCTCTCGCGAGATATTATTAATACAAATACTTTAGAGTACAAATATTAATGTTATAGTACAATTACAATGAGTGTGAAGACCCTAGTTATCTTAGCTATTGAGCGTGAAGATTGCCGGAAGAACCAGATATGATGCTCTGTGAGTTCTTGTAACAACGATGGTGTGCTGTGACGACTATGAGAAATCGACGGTCTCTCACAGTGTGTATTAGCTGAATGTCTGAGCTCCTGGACTTGCGAGTCTCTTCGAATCTGAATTGTAGGGAGTTCTTACCTCTGCCGACCGTCTTTTGGTTAAGAGGTACTGAGAGAGAAATCCTAAGATAGATTCAAGAGAGAGAGCCCGAGTAGAGAGATTTTCTGAATGTTTGCCAACCTTTCGTGAACGTATTTTCCAACCTTTCTCCGGTTGCTGGAGGTTCTCTATTTATAGGACTGGGAGTTGCTGGGCGATCGCCTCTGTTGTATTATAATAAGCGGGCGATCGTCTTTAGCACATGGGTTGGTCTCCTTAAAGTCCGCAGAAGTTGCTGGCTGCCAGAAGTGCGAACCAAAGAGAGGCCAGCACGCGTCTATGTCGCTGTCTCGGGAGGCCCTACTTAGGACCTTTCGGCGGGTCTGTCGGTAGGTGAGGCTGTCCTTCTCACTGACACCTGCTGATGGGCTGGAGTCAACGATCCATGTTCTGCGGCGCCTTTCGCGGATCTGCACATGGGTCCTTGCTTTGTGATCCAGTCTTTGTAGACTTTGACGAACGATGGCCTTGTCCGTGGCACAGGACGGTCGTCCTTGGTCGGGCACAAGAGTCGATCGCTGGGTGCCAAAAGGCGATCGCCTTGGGAGTCGATCGCTAGATAATCGAAGGTGGACTGCTACCTTCGATTTGGCAAGTTTGTCGTAGCTCATTTGGTCGTGAACTCGGTCGCTCGGCCCTTATACCGATCGCCGTCGAGGCGTACAAATCGCCGCACAACAAGGAGTAAGTGTGATTTTCTTGCCTTTTACATAAAGTGAGTATGTGTTTTAAGTGCCCATTATGATAGACATTTTTTATCAAATAACCAAGATCTACCTAAGAGCAAATGGCAAGCATCCATGGGAACAACATCACATGTAATCTCATCATGATAAACCGTACCCATGGAAATAAGGAATAATTACTTGGCGAGTAACCTTTACCTCATTTCCTTGGCTAAGCCATTGGAGTTCGTATGGATGTGGATGCTTTGTTGTGGAGAGCCCAAGTTTTTCCACTATATAAGTTGAGGCTGCATTTGCACAACTTCTTCCATCAATTATCAAGCTACGCACCTTGCCTTTTATGGTGCATTGGATGAAAAATGTTCTCCCTTTGAGCTTTATCTTTAGGAGCTTCTACCGTATAGCTCTCCTAATCACCAACATGTCACCACAATCAGCTGCTACCATCTCCTCTTCATTAGACTCATCATAGGTAAGCTCTTCTTCCTCTTCGGTTTCAACATCTTCTTGCATTTCTTCAAATTCTTTCAATGTAAGAGCTCTTTGGTTGGGACATTGAGCTTGGAAATGACCAAAACCATGACATTTGAAACATTTCTTCCCCTTAGGATCCTTAGACCCTTCACCGATCTTTTCCTTTCCTTTAAGAGACTTGGAAGCAGATTCGGCTTCCTTAAAAGTGGAGTTCTTCAAAGGAAAGGTAGGCTTAGAATAGGGCTTGTAAGGAGCCTTCTTCTTAGCTTGTTTCTCCACCTTTATAGCCATCTTGCAAGCATCTTCAAACGTCCATAGGGGCTGCAACTCAACCTTTTCAGCAATAGTGGAATTTAGATCCCTGATAAACCTTGTATTGGTGTGTTCTTCTCTCACATTAGTACGAATTTTGAGTTGTTCAAACTCTCTTACGTAGTCCATAACCTCTTTAGATCTCTGCTTTTGGATGTAAAGTTCTTGCTTATAAGCATGAGGAACAAACCCTCTGTTCATGCATTCTTTGAGCTTGGACGTCTTGATCTTCTTCTTCCCTTCTAGCTGCATCTCATGCTTCATATTATCATACGACAAAGAAGCATACATACTTCTTAAACTTGATCACAGCTACCCTTAGGGCTTTCTTCTCATCATAGCCTTTAACTTCTATGATTGTATCCATGGTTTCAACCCACTCAAGATAGTCATCATGGTTTGAGGAACCTTCAAGATCTGGTGGATCAATTTTGATATCTCTTAAATCATCTCTTTGCTTCCCATTACGTCTCCTTCTTGGTGAGAAAACATCAGAATCACTTGAGGATCTGTTGCTGTCATTAGAGTCTTCACTTAAGTCATGGTTCTCTCCATTACCACCTTCCCTTCTATTTCTTCTTGCTCCCCCTTCCTCCAACATTTGAAGAACCCTACCCACTTGCTCTTGGAGAGCCTCAATTTGCCTATATCGATGTTCATTCTGAGCTTCTTCAAGAGTTCGATTTCTGGGTATTGCCATTTTCAAAGTACCAATTTGCTTAGAAATACAGAAATAAAGGTCAAACAGGGCAGAACTCAGAGGGCTCGGAAATGAATGAACGTAGCGCTCTGATACCAAAATTTGATGTGAAATCAAATGTCTGGACAGATTATGAACTTTCTGGACAGATTTTAGAAGGCTAGAATAATAACTCCCATGAAGAATATTAACTAGAACAAGAACATGAACTTGGATCAGCAAAGACTTTGATGAGGAACACTTTACACCACCAAGATCAAAGATCTATAAAGGAAATGAAGATTTTGAAGAAAATAGAGGGTAAACTCTCTCAATTTTGTATTAATCAGCTCTGACCTTTACAATGGAGAACCACTCAATATATAGAGAGAGTTTTACACCTTTACCCCTAGGGAAAAAAAAACAGCAGCTGGAAATGTAAGGATTTGCTTCTCTAGTACAAATAAAGTCAACCAATAAGAAAAACAAATCTGATCTCCACCAGCTGGAACCACTTACTACACCACACCATTTGTCTTTTTCTGAAAAGCTGGTTTTGCTGGTAAAAGCAAATATTCTAGGAGCAAATCAAACTTGATTTGGTTGAATTTAAGCTTCACTTCCACGTCAAAATTACTCCCAAAAGATCAATAAAACACACGCAATATGCATGTGCATGTAATTAATTTATTGAAAGCATTTAATGATAGAAAAAACTTTAGGCCATCTTTTGGAGCAAGGTGACCTAATAAACTTCCAAAGTATGATAAAGAATGTAAGACCATCATGGCATGGTTTGAATTCATTAGAATTTCTTGATCAACAGTTGGTGGTTTGTTGCCTTCGGGTACACCCGTATCACATTCCCTTAGGAACTTTAGTTGTTCTTAAACCACCTATATCTTATAATCTTAGCATGTGGATATTAGACGAAGAAGTAAAGACCACACAAGCTATTGTCGATGAAGTAAGAAAAAATTCAAACAAGGGTATCGATATTATGAGATAGGTGGAAGGATACAAGAGGGAGACGATTAATAAATTTTATTGTTAACAACTTCATGGCAGTGTTTTCTTGATATCTGCTGTTAAAGATGCGAAAATAATATGTGAACTTCTTGATAAGGTTGTGATGGAGGTTCGAGAGGATATTGTAATTCAAGTGGTGACTGATAATGCCGCGAATTATAAGGCGGTCAGAGACTTACTAATGGCGACTTTGGTGGACACCGTATGCCGCCCATTGCATAGATTTGATGCTTGAGGAAATTGGAGACTTGCCACAACATAAAAGTGCATTAACAAAACCGAAGAAGGTATAATTTCATAGTATATTAGTTTTGTTATAATAATCTTATTTACACTGAGTTCCAACTATTTTTCAAATATTTGTAGGTGTCTAATTTTATATATAATCACGGATAGGTGTTGGCATTAATGTGGAAGTATGCTAATAGAGAGCTTGTTCGCCCTGCGGCCATGAGATTTGTTGCGGCTTATTTGACATTAGAAAGTATGTATATTTCAAGAGAATCTTTGGAGCAAATGTTCACCTCTCCAGAATGGGGCATGGAATGTTGGGCTAAGAATCTAGAAGGGGAAAAAATGAAAAACATCATTTGAGCGGGACAAAAACTTCTAGGGGAGCTTGACTTATGCAATCAAGTCGACGAAGCCTCTGGTTGGTGTATTGAGAATGGTCGACTAAGAAAAAATGCATGGGATGTATATGGTGCCATAGATAAAGCAAAGGAAGAAATAGCCAAAAACTTAGGTGGTGAAGGAGGAGCTTATAAAGAGATTTGAAGTATTATTGATGCCAAGTGGGGCTTTCAGATGCATCCAACTTGCATGTGGCTGCTTACTTTCTTATCCCTACTGTCAGTATGATGACGACTTCTTGACATATCCTGAAGTAAAGGTTCGCCCTTTAACTTGTACGACAAAATTTTATCCAGACCCACGAGTTCAAGAAAAAATTGATCTACAAATGGATGCTTTTCGGCGTACAAAAGATTATTGGGGTTTGAAGCAGCAAAAAGTACATGTAAAAAGTGCAGTCCTCGTACTTCCCTTGATATAGTAGTTGTTTACTTTACTAAATGTTGACATTTTCTTTCTGGTTGTTGCTTAGTTTCCTTGGTTGATTGGTGGCTTCAATATGGAGACGAAACACGGGAATCTAAAGGCTTCACGGTTAAGATTTTCATCCTCACATGTTCATTGTCAGCTTGTGAGCGTAACTGGAGTACCTTTAATCAAGTAGTTGTTGATCTCTTACTTGGATTTTATATTGATTTACTAGGTAATGGGTACAAATGAATTTGTTAATTGGTCAATAATGTTATTTAATTGTAAATATAAATTTAGATACATACGAAGAAAAGACTAAAGTGAAGGTGGTTGAAGAAAGCGTCACTTAAGGAGGATGACGATCCACTACTTGATCATTTGCCATCCGATGATGAATGGATTGTTGACGAAGATGCATAGTGGATCATGGGGTTGTCTATCAATCTTGATGATACGATGGGTGTTGATGTTGGAGATGATGTGGATGATAATGAAGTAAAGATGGTGATTTTTAGCGTGGCTACAGCCGTGGGAGTGTGCGTAGACGTGGACGTGTTCGTTGCCGTGTCCGTGCACGTGGACAGAAGAGAAAGATAGTCGTATTAGCTTAGTGTCGAAACTTGCTACTTATATAGTACTTTATGTACATTTTTTATGAATGCTTGACACTTCTCATGTCTTAATGTCAGAAAAAGGAAAGGAATGTACTTTTTGATGAGGAGTTTGATGAGGATGATTACAATGAAGAGGAAGATCTACATTTTACTAATGATGTGATTCGAAATGACAATGATGATGATGACGACGATAGAGATTCAGACCACTGAATACGGATGACCCTTTATTCACTTGATCCGCTAGCAAAATAAAAATATTATTATTATTGTCTTATTGATGTAGTAACTTTGTTATTTCTTGACTGATAACTTTATTTTGTTATGTGGCAACTTTGTTATTTTTGTGTGATGACCATCGATTTTTATGTTGATGTACTGACGTTATTTTGAGAGATGATCTTAGTTTATTATTGTATTTGTGACTTTTTGGTTTTTCTAGTAATTTCCGTGGATATTATGATACTTATGTGAGACTTTTAGGGTTTTTTTAAAAATCGAGGCTTACGCTTCAAGGCTTACGCCTCGCCTCGTCCGGGCAAAACGCCTCAAACTCACCTCGCACCTTTAAAACATTACCTATAGTGTGGTAGGTTAGGTCAAGAAAATCCAAGGACAGTCTATAGCGTGTTGGATATCTCTAAGAGGTGGCAATCCCTTGGGTAGTTCATTCGGCATGATATCTACAAGTTTGTCAAGAATTTGTTGAACATCACTAGGAATCTCACCACCCCTCCTACCAGCATTGTCTCTCACCTCTCTCGCGACTAGCATATACACAACCTTTTACTCTAAAGCACATCTCTCAAATTCTTTTCTCTTTAATATGTGGAGATATTTAGTTGGTTGTGTAGGCATACTGTTCACTTTTACTTCGCCCTTAGGGGCCTCACGGGGCCTTTTAGGAAGTAATGTGATCTTCTCCCCCATTATGCACAAACATATACTCCCTCCGTCCACAATCAATGTTCCCTTTTTGCCATTTTGGTATGTCCACAAAAAATGTTCCCTTTCTATTTTTAAACACTAACCCACAATACAATTTACTAAAATATCCTTATAATTTTTATATATTTACACATTTTACCAGGCTGACCCATATATTAATTTATTTAACCAACTTAATTAATATTAAATTACTTTTAATGTGGGACCCAAACTCCACTCACATCACACGCATCTAACATTTCTTAAAACACGAACTCAAAAAGTTGGGGAACATTGATTGTGGACGGAGGGAGTAAGTGTTTTGCCTCCCGTAGTTGGTCAAATTGTGATCACAAAACCAAGTAGGAAGAAATTCTCCGCTGGGAGGTCTTTCAACTGGTATTCATGCTCTAGTGCAACCTGAAAAATGCCATCTATGATGTTGATCCGAGTGTTCACCACATGTCGTTTGAGCTCGGGTCGTAGACCATTTTATATTTGATAATGCCCATACGAGTATTCTCTTTAAACTCGCACCTACGAATCAACTCCCTAATATACTCAGCAACTAACATACTCCCCTGGTTCAAATCAACGAACTGCTCCATCAACCTATCTGTATGCCCTAAGGGTAAGTAATATCTAGTTAGACGCATCTCATCTCAGCACAATGCCTTATAGGTGGTTGTCTCATGCGCTCAAAATGCAGCTCCACACTACTCCCAAAAGATGTCAGCTTGTTCCACAAGCTTCATCTCGGCAAATCTCACCCCATGCTCATCTGTTATCCTATGTCAATCAAAATATTAATCTACACTGTATAACTAATCAAAAGAACATCGAGATCAAATCACCCATCAAGCTCTAGAGCATCAACCTTAATCTTCATCACATCATCCTCTGTTCGTACCTACCATGATTCCTATAATTATGATAGTCCTCCTCCCAGCGTCTCTTTTTTAATCTTAAGAAGCCCAGAGACTCTCAGCTTTCCCGGCGACAACTATTTTGACAAGATTGGGGTTTTATTTAAAGTACAACTCTTTTCAATAAATAAGTAATCATTCAACATAAATCAAATTATTATCTTTTAATAAAGATGTATAAAGTACTAACTAAAAGTATTTAATATATAATTATATATACTGATTTATACATATGTTGTGTATTTATTGTCTTAGTTATTACTTTATAAATTAGTTACTTAAATATTTCTTTTACTTTTTATCGATTTTGTTTTTTCCATTAGTATTGAATATCCATTAAACTTATAGGTTGTTGCTCTCTTTTTTTCTCAAAAAAAATATAACATAAAAAGAAGTCGGTTATTAAATGGTATTTAATATTTTGAAAATTAACAAATGATGATTACATATCTATAATTCTGGCAGAGAATGCAATTGACTTTATTAATGAAAAAGTAACCCAATTTGTACTTTATTTGTGATGTTTATTAAAGAAATAAAATAAACAATTCTCAATACTATGATGTTCAGTAACCTGATTTAAACTTTTTGCTCTTTTAGTAATTCCAGTAAATATTATAATATTTTTGTGAGATTTTTATGATTTTAATCGAGGCTTACGCTTCTATGCGCTTCGAGGCTTACGCCTTGCATCGTCCGGCAATAACGTCTCAGACTCGTTTCGCCTTAGCATTGGGTTCTCTCTCCCCTCTTCCTCCACCACATCCTCCCCTCTGCCTGGGATTGACTACTTTAAAGTTCTGACGTCTATTACGTGGTGAGACAAAGTCCCCTTCAATGTGTGGTTGTTGAACATTTGGGTTCCTAGCATTGTTCCCGACCTCTAAGGTTCGACTCTAACAATGAGATTATAAAATTTAGTATTCATGGTTGCTGTCACGTCTTGTATACTCTATAACAACTGAGCCATGGTCGGCTCAAGAGGTGGATCTAGTGGGGTGTTATTTTGTGTGATGCGCGCAATAACCATGATGAATGAGTGAACAACTGAGATAAAATAGAAATTTAATTTAAAACAACTGAATTATATTCGGTTACTAATGTTATCACTAGTCTCAATATAATGACAAGTAATATGCAACTACCAACTAGTATGGATTAATATGCAGTTAAAGAAAACAAGATCACACGAACTTTCAAGAAAATTAAATACTAAATTACGAATTAAAAATTCTAAAATATGAATATTAAATCCTGAAAATTAAATGCAAAGATTTTTTTATTATTATTTTCTGATTTTTTATCTCCTTTTTTTTGGGACCAAACTGACTAGTGAAATATATTAGAATGAGACTTGAAAAATCTGAACAAAGTTGATCTATATTCGAAATGGAACAGGAACAAAAAGAGGAAGTTAAAAGGTGTTGTTGGTTAACTTTGATAATAAATGCAAAGTGGCAATAATCACATGGTTCGGGCATGTGAGACGGAGGCCTATTGATGCACAGATGCGGAGGCTTGAAGAATGGGAGCACATAGGCCGGTGAGGGGTAGAGGAAGACCGTAACAAACATGGATAAGAGTGATTGAGAATGATATGAGGTTTCTTGGCATTGGAGAAGTTATGGCGTTGGATAGGACGATGTGGAAGGAGAGAATTCTGGTGGTTGATTATATTTAAATACTACTTTTTATTTCGTACTAAACTTTTCACCTTTCACTTTTGCCTTTACATATGACTTTTCTATTGGAGACGACTTGACGTTTTCAGAGAACGATTCATGTGTTAGCCGACTCCAAAGCATTTTGGGACTAAGGCTCTGATGTTGTTGTTGTTGTTGTAGGCAATAATCACAGCTGACTACACCAAACACAAGTCTGGAAACCACTTGAGGGGCAGAAAGGTAATATAGGCTGTCTACTTAAATTTAAGGTTACCTCCTTGTTTATCAAAACGCGCAGCAAGCAGCCCTCGATGTTCAGAGAGAGACGGTCAAATATTATTTGCTGGTACCCGGAACTGGTGGACATCGGTGGAAATGGGTGGGTCGCATTTTTTAGGATTAATTTGTGGTGGCAGCTAGGGTGTGAAATTAGGGTTTTGATAGTGTTCAGCGGACCGAATCTATGATTTACTGGAGATGAACAGTAACACGTGAACAGTGATTTTGGCGATGAATAGTAACTCGAGAATTTTCAGGATTGTCTCTGATGCCAATTGATTTAGGACAGCAATAAAAGTAACTCTTGCAGTGTTTTCAGTTGCGTTGCGCAGGCACGTCGCGTTCTTGTACGGAATTGCGTAGTGAAATAGCATAACGCATGTGATTTGAACATGACATTCTTTAAATAATAAAATAAAATAATATTCCAATGTAAGAACAATAGGTAAATAACCAAAGAGAATAGCCATGAAATAATTTCAAATAAAAAAAAAACTAGAATTCTAATGCATGAGAGATAGAGCGAGAGATGCAGCAGGAAAACAGAGAAGAGAGTCCCGATAAAAGAATGCTGATGCCCGTTCAGTTCGTGTGAGAGATAGAGATAGAGATGCAAACTTTTTGGCCCGGTGAAAAAAATCCTGCACCAGAGAAGTTCCGTTTTTCACTCGTTTAAGTTCGGTATTTGGTCAATCAAAGGTCTTCTGCAATGCGCCATTGTAACTTAAGTGCAAGCCTTCGTGCAATACCGCAAATCGCACGATCAATTGCGCGTTTCGTTGCCACGTAGACAGCTGGCGTGCGCAAAACAAGTACGAAAGTAACTGGCCATGCGCTATGTGGCGTTTTCAATTTTTTTGCGCAAACAACCGCAACTAAAAGCACTGCTCTTGGGTGACTGAATCGCAACTCAACCACTACCTCAAGATTACTCCAACCGCATAAGGAATCAAGCTCAATTAATTAATACTGGTACAAAATTAGTTTATTACAATCAAGTTTATATATTAATCAAGCCTGAAATAATTCTAAAATTACAAGAGGTAAAGATAGACTGAATAAAACTCGAATAGGCTACACCCAAAAAAAGTGGGCTAAATAAATAAAACCCCTGTGAGACTACAGCGCAACATAAAATAAATAAAGTTCAAACCAAAATAATTTAAATACACGAATTTAATATAGCGGGAAAGACCCTTATCATTATACCAGGCTGTGGTGATTTGCCGTTATCCATAATATTGGGTAAGAAAGATATGATCTATCTTATGTAGGTACTTCCAGAGTTTGGAGGATAATGAGGTCAAAATCTTTTCCGTAATTTCTTGCAGATAACTGCTTTTGTACAATGATTGGAAAATGTGAAGATGCAAATATGTACATAGTTTGTTAATGTATCTAAACACAAGCCAATATTAGTTTTTATTTCTAAAGGTCACAAACTTTGTCACAAGTTGAGAGTTATAAATTGTCATGTTCAGGATAACACAAGCTATGATGGGAAGATATCCCCCTTTAAGAATAGACTTGGTTGGATAGCTCCATTCATGAAACACAATACCAATCAATGGTCAATGCCAGTGACTCTTCCATCAACAGAAGGAATTGAATTATTGATGCTAGTAATTGACATAGGATTTCATCTAACTAGCGAATTTTGTTTCCTTCTTTTTTTGTTTTTTTTTTTTCGGTGCATAACTGCATATATCATGGCGGTGTTCTATATATTCAGGACACAGAAAAATATAAATTGCTCATTCTCTGAAGTTTTCCTCCCATAGAGGTTTCTACAATAACTCATGTATCTGCTTCCTGTATTCCACCTCACCCACTTGTGCTATTTATATGAAAGGGAGAATAAGAAAGACAACGGAAGGGGAAAACGTGTTGGAATAGCAGAAGCAATTAACCATCACCACACATGAGAGAAGTTCCACTTTAGTTTCACATCAGCAGAATACCAGCAAAATAAATATTTATATCAGAATAACAAGCAATAACAGGAAAATAAGTGAATAAACTAAGTACAATTACACTAGTAGCTTTGAATGAGTTTAAAGGCTATGAATAAAATAGTTACCTTCTTCTGGTCCTTTGATTGCAATAGAATGGAGTTTAATAAATTGTTTAAAAGGAATATAAATCAACAGCTGCGCATCCGCATCGCTTTCCAAATATAAACCCTCGTCTTCTCTGTAATCCTGATTTGAAAAAGAGAACATAATTTAGAGATGCAAAAAGTATCAAATCGACAAAGATCACCATGTTCTACCACCTTTACACCCAAGTCGAATGCCAACAAGCAACCATAACCAATACACTACACACAACACAGAAGAATTGCAAACAACATTAACAGTAACTGTGATGCGAAAGGCGAAAAATGGGCTAACAAGAAATGTAGGACAATCTTGTAAAGGAATTTAAGCAAAAAACTGACATGATTTTGTTGGCATTTCAAAGTAAATGTGAAGAATAAAAGCAGAACTTGTAAGCTGAAAGAAATTGAAGGAAAACGAGGGTGAATAAAGTAGGTTCCACAAGTTCGAAACCGCATCAACACCCTTCATAGGATTAAACATCTATCAAATAACAAGAAACACAAAGCTCCTAATTCCCTACTAGATCTGAATTTTAAAGCTCAATGCCCTTAATCCCAAAAAAAAACTGAACAAACTACAATCAACAATTACATGTATTATCCCTAGGGCGACTCTGTTCAACACTGCCATTGCATTAATATGACTTTTAGAAAGGAAACTAGTATTTCAATCAAATCGGACGAAGCTTAGAAACAGAATACAATCCAAATCTACCAAAAACTGAAGCCGTTTGAAACAGTAAATCCCCTTTCAGTTACAGAATTCGGCTCCTAATAATCTTAGGTAAATCCTTGAGCCACATAGCTTGATTACTTGTTAAAGCAGTACAGAAGTCTAAAATACGGTTCCTCCAAAAGGGAAGTGAAAGAATTTAAAAACATGAAGGTAAACACAAAAGGACCCTAATTCCTATACAGGAATCGCGTACGCAATTCACCTGTTTGAGAGCATTCGGAAGAGAGTGGCTACCGCTTTGATTCAAACATTCCACACCTGACCAGTCCACGAAGTCCAGCAAATCAACCTGTATTTACCAGAATGCTTAATCACAGACATAAACTGTGTCTGTATATAGTATGTAAGAAAACAAACAGAAAATAAAGGAGCAGAGTGGAGAACTATGTATACAACGTGGCTTCTTGGGATAGCAGAGGCTGATTCGCCAGACATGGCTGCAGACGATGAATTTCGTTTAGTGTGTGTGTGTGTGTGTGTGTGAGAGAGGGAGAGAAGGCACTTAAATGGAATCCCTAATCCGTCGAAAAATTCACTGACATTCGACGTGACGAGTAAAAATTTTATCACAAAGGCCAGGATTTTCTATCTCGGACGTGATATTTTTCTACTCGGATTTAAAATGGATATATGTATATAAATTTTAAATTGTTGTAAATTGGAGAGAAAAAGAAAATTTAGAGGAGAGAGATGAGAATAGTGTATTTTTTGGGCGGGTCAAAGATCTTTATTTATAAGTACATGTATAAAATTTTTTTGAATATATTAGTCATTCATTATTAAGTATACTATTTAGAACACTATGTTGTTGTTGTCAAAAAAACACTCTCCTTTTAATGATATTTAATACAATATTGTGTCATTAAAACTTTACCAGTAATACTCGATGGGACAAAACTCGATCGATGGGAAAAATGTACGTCTACTCCCCTTGAAGTCGATCATACTAGATCTTTGAGTTGACGCATTCAGATCTTGTGTACCAGTCTTTTGAATGTTGATGTCGGTACCGCCTATGTGAATAGGTCCGCCACATTATCACTTGAGTGAATCTGTTGAATATTGCCATCTTTTTGAAGATCATGCATATTAAACAAGCTTGGGGGAAATATTGTAACACCCCCAGATCCGACCGGGAATATTACAGCGTCGTGGGCCCCGAGATGGAACCCACAAGGCTAAAAGACATTTTCGCAAACAATTTACACACGCCTAAGAGGCGAACGACGGTACTGTCTTTAAAAACATTCGAAGACTTAATAAAATCCGTTTATTAAACACGTCGTAAAAATCTCATTTGAAACTACAAGGCCCGAAATGCCAAAAGTCAACAGTTTAAAAACATACGTTAAGCTATCGCTTACACATACCGACAAAATAGTTTAGAAAAAACATTTCCAAAGTAACTTAAGTTACCAGATACCAAAAGGCCATTTAAAAATACTCACGCAGCGGAAAAGACAAACAATTAAAAATACTCTAGTAGCGGAATACAACAACTGATCAGGAAACTCAATACACAAATACATGTCATAGCCAGTATCCTCCGAGAAGCTCATCTCTCCACGACCGCTATAAGCTTGATATTCCAAGAACCTAAAAAGAAAGCCCACGACAGGGTCAGCCATAATATCTAACAATGATAACCATCACATCACGTCAATAATTACATACCAATGAGATACTAAGTAAGAATATTACCGATATAATCTTACTGCCATAACTTTACGAAAATCCACGATTCGTATCCTTAACAATACAATAAGCTAATACCGAAATATCTGTACTATATCTCAACAAAGCCCAAGGTTCTCAAAACATTATCATAACTCACTATTATTAAATTCACTAACTCTGTCCAACCCAATCCATCGGGTAACGTCATCACATCTCAACACGATAATCGATTGTCCATCAAAGACAAATACCAAAGGAAATACGGAACATACCTCAAGATATGAAATGCCATGACGAAATCACGTTAGTCTAATCCAAGATCAGATCAACACAATATACGAACACGGTCCTAACACAAGACCTACAAATGCATACTCATATGACAACGTCAATATGCTCACATCAATAACAACAATGTATACTTATGGCAAACCCATAATATACATATACACAACAACAACACTTGGTAATCCAACGATCCAGCACACACAGCTATAGATTCCCATGATGATCCCGTCGGACCAACGCATGGTGGAAATATGTAGCGACCACTTTTCTAAAATAATAATTCTTCTAATTTTAAGAAGAATAAATAAAAAATTTGCAGCGGAAATACATTTTCGAAAGACAAATTTAATAATCGCAAGTAATATTCTCAAGTCATCGTTAAAACAAAACATACTTTGACGTGAAAATAAACAAATCGAACAATTGCTCATAAAATATAGTTTGAGAGAAATAACATTAAATAAATAAACATCTAATCATAAGCTTAATCATCTCACTCTCAATCGCATGCCACATCGAGCTCCTCAACCTGGAAATGGTTAAATAGTGGGGTGAGCTTCCAACTCGCTCAGTGTGGAGAGTACGCAATATGTCTACGTTAATTACTAAATATATTAGCAAGTATAAACAATATGACTGATAAATTCTGAAGCCCATCGGCTAGCCCGAAGGCTTTATGCACATTTAAGTGCTTCTGACTGATTGCACATTTAAGTGCTTCTGACTGATAGCACATTTAAGTGCTTCTGACTGATTTCACGTGCACATACGAGATAATATATAAAGCAATTAAAATAAACAAAAGCGTAATAAATCTCCACACCTGGATAAAATTGCAGTTCTGAACTTGAAAGATGCTTGGCTCGACAATTTTAGGCCCGTAAGTTCTTGTTATTATCTACAAATAATAATAATGGTTATCACTATTATTATAATTTATAAATATATAATAACTGGGAATAAAATACGAGGCATAAATTAAAATTGAATTATTAATATTAATGAATACAATCAATATTTTAATGACTTGGATTTATAATTATTGAAAAGCTTATTGAAGTAAACGTGAAGGAACTAAATATTCAAGGACTGAAATTGAAAGAGTTATAAGGCTTATTGGGGTTAATCCGTAAGAATTAACTACCTGGGGACTGAAATTGAAGGAATTATAAATAGACTGGGATTAAATTGAAAGGTTATGGAGACTGTGGGCTCAATTGAAAAAAATTAGAAAACTTAGGGGTGGAAATGAATTTAACCAAAGATGCAAAAGTCCCTTTTCATCGTTGAAAATTCCAGATCTAAACTCTCTTCACTCTCTCTCAAACTCTCGGTTCTTACTCCATCCTCCAAACACAAAAAAAAAAGATAAAAGTAAAACCTGCAGATGAATTCACTCAACAAGACGAATTGGAGCACACAAAGAAAAGGCGAGCAAACACACACACAGAACCAGGAAATGGAGGTGCGGGGCTGTGCGGTTTGGGGCTCCGGCAGTTCGTGCGGCTAGGACGATGGTGGTGGCAGCTACAACTAAGCGGCGGGTGTGCCGGATTTACGCTTAGTTCCCGAGTTTAACTTAACGAGAGAAAAGAAGGGAAATGGATGGAAATAACAAGAAAAAAAATTTGGTATTCCTGAGTTTTTTAATAAAAAGAAACGGAAAGAAATGGAAGGAAAACTTGCCCTCCTAACTTTCCTTCCGATTTGGAAGGATTTGGAGAGAAAAGAACAAAATAGTTAATTTTCCTTTCACTTCCTTCCAACTCGAGAACACAAAATTTAATTTTCTTTCACTTTCCTTTCTCTTCGTTTCTCTCCTAAATTTCTTTTCCTTTCTTTTCTTTCCTTTACTAAAACTCAGGAACTAAGCGTTAGGCTCCGAACGGATGTTCTGATTTATCAGATTCCAAAATCGAGGGTTCAGAGTCGGGCTTAATATTTGGTTTTGGATTCTCGGCCATGAATATGATTCGGACTGAAACATAGGTTTGGATATCATAATGGATTGCTCGACAGATTTCAAGCTGAAGCTGAGGTGATTGAGATGGTGAAAGGGAACTTGATGGTTATCAGTACTCGGTGGGGTTCTTTTCCGATCTGGAGAGGGTTTGATTCGACGGCCGGTTTCGAGGTCGTCGATTTCTAGTTTGAAAGGTATGATGGGTTTTGATTTGTGATTGGGATATCTAGGTTGGCTTCGGGTTTCTGGATTCGATTTGAAAATTGGACGATGAACATGAATATTGCTGCCGGTTTTCTGTAAATTGTAGGGGATGGACGAGAACTGTATTTTTTGTTTATTTTTTACGATTGGTGATTGATAAGGATGGTGCCGTAGAAGTCATGGATGAAAAAAAAATTAGAACAAAAAAAAACGATTTACCTTTGAAGCAAAAGAATTGTGCAGCTGGTTTGATTCGTTTGAAGAACATAAATTTCAAACGAATGCAGAATTACGACTGGAACGACAAAGCAGGAGGAGTGTTTTCAGTATATTGGCTGCAGTATAGATACAATATTTATACTGTGGATATTAGGTTTAGGGTATAATTTATGGGTTTAGGAGAATTCCAATTGGGCTAGGGAAAAGGGTTTGGGCCATAAGAATATAAAGATAAAGTGGTCCAAAATAATTAGGCTAAATTAAATAATAATATCAACATTACTACTACTAATAATACTAGGGATAATAATAATAGTAATAATAATAATAATAACTAAATAAAATTATTATTATTTGACTTGAAAAGAATCTTTTGGTAATAATTAATATTATTTAAAATTTGACTCGGGCCGATAAATGACGAGCTGAAACAATGAAATTAAATGAGAAATGAAACGAACGAATCACATGACTTGTCATGAATAATAATGGCATAAATGAATTTTCATGATCATGATAATGAAATGAATTAGATGATAAACTTATTCGGGCATTAATTTAAGAATATTAAACATGTTTTCTATAATTCACAATAAATGTATATGCGAAATATGGGCGTTACAACCTACCCTCCTTTAACAAATTTTCGTCCTCGAAAATTAAGTTACGTACCTTGAAAAATGAATGTTGGATACTTAGAACGGATCTCCTCTTCACGTTCCCAAGTTGCCTCATTTGGTCCATGACGACTCCATTGAACTTTCACCAATTTAACCTCTTTATTTCGTAACTTATGTACCTTACGCTCCAAAACAGCTGTAGGTACCTCCTCATAAGTCAAGTCCTTGGCTACATGCAACTCTTTGAAATTGCATATGTGATCGGGATCATGTATGTACTTTCTTAGCATGGAGACGTGAAAGACATTGTGCACTCCCGATAATTCCAACGGTAATGCCAAACTGATACGAATCGGTCAACATCATCAAATACAAATTACCAATTCTCGCGCGCACGACGATTTCGTAGCAGTTTTAGTATTTTGCCCATAACTTTCTCGTCCGAAATCCGATTCAGGTGATTCAAGTGGCCATGGAAAGCTAAGAAAGAGAGCTACAAATCTTATGAAGACCATAGGACCAAATTCGGACCCATTGTATCTCGGAAATGACAAAACCGACAGCATCATATTTGGTCCAAGATAATGAAGATATTCTTTCCTTCCCCACCTCACTAAAAAACGATCCAAGCTTGAGATTTGATGAAGACTTTCATCAAATGTCTTCTTCATGTCATCTTCCATCAAGTCACCATCACCTAATAAAACCAAGGTTCATCATATTTTCCTTCCCTCACAAGATCGGCCATATCATGCTTGAAAGGGACATATCTTGACTTCATATCTTGACAAGATAATGAAGTTATCTTCTCCTTCCCCACCATGTACACAAACGGCCGAAAATGAAGATGGAGTGAAGACTTTCTTCTTCATGTCATTATCCCTCATTTCATTATCACCCATGTAATTCCAAGGAGGAGGATATCACAATCTACACCAAATCCTCCTAAGTGTGATCGGCGAATTGATGCATGGAGGAATGATATTTTGTTCTACTTCATGTCACCATCAAAGACCAAGATTGCTTCATCATGTCACCATCAAGACCAAGATTGCTTCATGTCTCTTTCACCTAATAACACCAAGATACTTGATATCTCACCTTTGATTTTCTAGAAATGTTAGTGCTAGGAAGTTTCCTTTTCTCGTTTTGTTGTATTTTCTTTCGGTTGGAAACTACTATATATAGTAGTGCTCGTTGTAGTTGTAAAAAATCTTGAATCTTGAAGTTTAATAAACCTTGTATTTCTTTGAAATATACGTTGAACGAGTTCAACAAAACTTTAGTTATTGTTTCGACGCGTCTCGAGATTTTAACTTGATCAATTCTCAATAGGTCTTGAGGAGAGATTACTTTTATCGAGTTATAGGTCTAGTTCGATAAAACACATCCAAATCCGTATACACTACTACTTCACGACCGAAATCCATTTAAGTTCGGTCACCACCTTGTAATTTTGAGTGATACTTTGATACTTATCAAGACATAATAATCTTCCGTTATATTTCATGCGCATTACGTACGTAATTCGTATCATCTTCTTGTTCGATATTTTTTATTGTTATATCCGATATTATTCACATACAAAATACATCCGAAAAACTCCATATTCGTAAAAGCCTTCCGCTATCATACACTTACATATACTCCGACCGATACGTATCCACCTCTCCCCGGATAATTCGTATCATAAGTGGTATCGGAGCCCAAGGTCATCTCCTTGGGCGATTTATTCAACGAATTTTTTTTGTTGAGATCAAAGCAGTCGGAAGAAAACAAAGTTTCCCGTGGATTCGACCGTTGGATCATTACGAAATTTTGACAAAGGTAAGCCAACTTCTTGAACTACAGTCTGAACGGTGGAGATCATATTCTTTGATCATCTTCTTGGTTCATTCTTCACGGATTTCTTGGAAAATTTTCTGTCCGATCTCTTGTCAAGAACTATCTCTTGATTCTTGTTATGGATTTCTCCGAGCTCGATTTCTTGATGACACTCCGTGACGCACTAAACGGCTTACCGGAGCAACGTATGCAAGAAAGACGCAGAGACGATGCCAACAATATTGATTTCTTGGCCCAATTCCGCAAAGATACCTGAATTTCACGGAGATAGTAATCCAAATGCGTGCATAGATTGGCTTCGTGCTTGTGAGGAGCACTCGGACTTCAAGGCCGCCCGATCAACCGCCGCTTCGTTGGTGGCAAGGCGCCTCCGCGGTAGCGCCGCCGTCTGGTGGCAAAATCAACAGCCCGTTCACAACAACGTAAGCCTAAAATCCAAGATTGGCTTAAATTCAAAAATATTTCAATCGAAGGTTCAAATCCCCATCTTACCACCAATCCTTCGACGCCCCACCACCGGCTTCGATCTAAGGTCTTCCTCCATCAAGGAATTCCAGCAGAATCTTTTTTCGATGAAGACAATGTCCCTACGGTCATTTTCAATGAAGTAGACGAGACAGAGTTTTCAACGGAGCAATTCAACGAAGAAAGTGAGTTGAGCCGTGTATCCCTAGTTGACGAACCCGGATCTTGCTACTTTGATCATGGGCCATTGGTTGTGTTGGCCAAATTGACCAAAATGGACCAAATTATTTTAATGGTGAGGAGCCTTTTTGTGTCATGGAAATTGGGTCGGGTTATGATGGACCGCCAATATTTGATACAGAGTCGGATGACAAAGAGGACCCCATGATTGATCTCGAGCTTCCCATTTTTGAAGAATCTCCTGCGGCATTTTTTGATGACAAAGAAGACGATGGTTGGAGTCGAGCTGCCCTATCGGAGCAAAGTGGGTCGTATGACTTTGTTGCGGTACGAAACGAGCCTAGTGGATTAATTTTTGATGAGACATTATTGGAGGAGCCGAATAATTTTGAAACGGAGAGTTGGTCAGATTGCGACGGACCGCCAACATTTGATAAGGAACCATTGATGAAGAGGACTCGCAATAAATTCTGTATTGGCCATTTTCGATGGTGAATCCGATATGGAATTATCGGTGTTTCCACTCGGAGGAGGAACCCGATGTGGAGTTAACCGTGTGTCCCATTTCGATATCCACTCATGTCATGATATCGGTATTACAGCGGAGTAATTATTATTATTTTATTAATAATGATAGTTATTTTGTTGGTGATTCTCGAGGGGGCCCCACTACCTATCGTCTCAAGATTTTGGGTCATGTACGTCTCATGACATCTTCGAGATCAAATACTTAGAGGCTTTAGTTAATTATCTTGGTGACGAAGGGAGTTCGGAATTGAGGACAATTCCTTTAAAGAGAGAGGGTATGATACGAATCGGTCAACATCATCAAATACAAATTACCAATTCTCGCGCGCACGACGATTTCGTAGCAGATTTTAGTATTTTGCCCATAACTTTCGTCCGAAATCCGATTCAGGTGATTCAAGTGGCCATGGAAAGCTAAGAAAGAGAGCTACAAATCTTATGAAGACCATAGGACCAAATTCGGACCCATTGTATCTCGGAAATGACAAAACCGACAGCATCATATTTGGTCCAAGATAATGAAGATATTCTTTCCTTCCCCACCTCACTAAAAAACGATCCAAGCTTGAGATTTGATGAAGACTTTAATCAAATGTCTTCTTCATGTCATCTTCCATCAAGTCACCATCACCTAATAAAACCAAGGTTCATCATATTTTCCTTCCCTCACAAGATCGGCCATATCATGCTTGAAAGGGACATATCTTGACTTCATATCTTGACAAGATAATGAAGTTATCTTCTCCTTCCCCACCATGTACACAAACGGCCAAAAATGAAGATGGAGTGAAGACTTTCTTCTTCATGTCATTATCCCTCATTTCATTATCACCCATGTAATTCCAAGGAGGAGGATATCACAATCTACACCAAATCCTCCTAAGTGTGATCGTCAGAATTGATGCATGGAGGAATGATATTTTGTTCTACTTCATGTCACCATCAAAGACCAAGATTGCTTCATCATGTCACCATCAAGACCAAGATTGCTTCATGTCTCTTTCACCTAATAACACCAAGATACTTGATATCTCACCTTTGATTTTAGTAGAAATGTTAGTGCTAGGAAGTTTCCTTTTCTCGTTTTGTTGTATTTTCTTTCGGTTGGAAACTACTATATATAGTAGTGCTCGTTGTAGTTGTAAAAAATCTTGAATCTTGAAGTTTAATAAACCTTGTATTTCTTTGAAATATACGTTGAACGAGTTCAACAAAACTTTAGTTATTGTTTCGACGCGTCTCGAGATTTTAACTTGATCAATTCTCAATAGGTCTTGAGGAGAGATTACTTTTATCGAGTTATAGGTCTAGTTCGATAAAACACATCCAAATCCGTATACACTACTACTTCACGACCGAAATCCATTTAAGTTCGGTCACCACCTTGTAATTTTGAGTGATACTTTGATACTTATCAAGACATAATAATCTTCCGTTATATTTCATGCGCATTACGTACGTAATTCGTATCATCTTCTTGTTCGATATTTTTTATTGTTATATCCGATATTATTCACATACAAAATACATCCGAAAAACTCCATATTCGTAAAAGCCTTCCGCTATCATACACTTACATATACTCCGACCGATACGTATCCACCTCTCCCCGGATAATTCGTATCACAAACTATAAGCAAGATCACCAACACGACCCAAAATCTCAAAAGGTCCTATATAACGAGACTGTAACTTTCCCTTTTTACCGAATCGTATTACTCCTTTCATTGGCGCTACCTTCAAGAATACCTTTTCTAGCATAAGACTTCTGCCGATCCTGGGCAGTCTTAATTCTACTTCTGATTCCGGCTATCTTCTCTACAATCTGCTCGATCAATTTTAGACCCAAAATCTTTCCTTCTCCAACCTCATTCCAATAAAGGGGCGATCGACATTTCCTTCCGTACAGAGCCTCATACGGGGCCATTTGTATAGTTGCTTGGTAACTTTTGTTATAAGCAAACTCTACTAATGGCAAAATATTTTCCCAATTCTCACCAGTATCAAGAATACACGCCCTCAATAAATCCTCAAGTGTCTTGATGTTCCGTTCAGATTGACCATCGGTTTGCGGATGATATGCAGTACTGAAATTTAACTTAGTGCCCAACGCACTCTGAAGACTCTTCCAAAATCTCGACGTAAATCGCGGATCTCTATCCGAGACGATCGTCACTGGAACACCATGTAACCTCACAATCTCCCGAATATAAATCTTCGCATATTGTTCCATACTATAAGTCATCCTCACAGGTAGAAAATGAGATGACTTCGTCAAACGATCTACTATCACCCAGATAGCATCATTCTTTCTCACGGTTCGTGGCAGACCAACCACGAAATCCATTGTGATATGCTCCCATTTCCATTCTGGGATTTCCAACGGTTGAAGTAAACCTTCTGTCCATTGGTGTTCTGCCTTCACCTGTTGACATATCATACACCTCTACACAAATACACCAATGTCCCGTTTCATTCCTCTCCACCAAAAGAACTTCTTCAAGTCATGGCACATCTTTGTACCTCCCGGGTGAGCGGATTATGGTGCATTGTGAGCTTCTTCAAGAATATGCTTCCTAAAGGATGGATCCTTAGGAACACATAACCTCCCATCATAAGTCAAAACATCGTCTGCGGCAACGATAAACTTCTCAATACTTCCATCTTGTGCTCGATCTTTCATCTTGCACAAGAACTTATCACGAGGTTGAGCCTCCTTAATCTTATCCCTCAAGTTTGGTTGCAAGACCAAAGATGATAGGATTATTTTCGAACTCTTTGAAGACTCGACTACCTCAATCCTCAACTCGGAGAACTCATTTATCAAACTCTCCTGATCGGTCAAGCAAGCTAACTCGCCTCTAGTCTTCCGACTCAAGGCATCAGCTACCACATTAGCCTTACCCGGATGGTAATGGATGGTACAATCATAGTCCTTCACCAATTCTAACCATCTCATTTGCCTCATATTAAGATCCTTTTGTGTGAAAATATACTTCAGACTTTTATGGTCTGTGTATATCTCGCACTTCCCTCCGTAGAGATAGTGACGCCAAATCTTCAGCGCATGTACTACAGTATCCAACTCCAGATCATGCGTTGGATAGTTCAACTCATGTGGTTTAAGCTGTCTCGATGCATAGGCTACTACTTTACCATGTTGCAACAAAACACAACCCAAACTCTGCTTTGAGGCATCATTGTAAATAACAAAGTCTTCTGTTGGATCAGGAATCGTTAATACTGGTGCCGAGTTAGTCTCCTTTTCAACTCTTGAAAACTTTCCTCGCACCTCTCACTCTATTCAAACCTCACGCCCTTCCTTGTTAATTAGGTCATAGGAGTGGCGATTTTAGAAAATCCTTCGATAAAACTTCTATAATAGCCAGTTAGGCCCAGAAAGCTGCAAACTTCACTCGCATTCTTGGGTACTCCCCAACTACTCACTGCTACAGCCCTGTCGGGATCCACCTCAATTCCTTTTGAAGTCACCACATGTCCAAGGAATCCAACTCTGTTCAACCAAAACTCACATTTCTTGAACTTGGCGTACAACTTCTCCTTGCGAACTGTCTCCAATGTAATCCTCAAATGCTCTTGGTGTTGTTCATTGTCCTTAGAATACACCAAGATGTCATCTATGAAGACGATCACAAATTTATCCAAGTAAGGTTGGAACACCCTGTTCATCAAATCCATAAAGATTTTCGGTGCATTACTCAGACCAAATGGCATCACTACAAATTCAAAATGCCCATAACGGGTCCTGAAAACCGTCTTAGGAATATCACACTCCCTAATCTTCAGTTGATGGTACCCCGACCTCAAATCGATCTTAGAAAAAGTTCTGGCTCCCCTAAACTGATTGAATAGATCCTCGATTCTCAGTAGTGGGAACTTGTTCTTCACCGTGAGTCGATTCAACTCTCTGTAATCTATACACATCCGAAGTGACTCATCCTTCTTTCTTACAAACAGCACTGGTGCACCCCATGGTGACACACTAGGACGAACAAAACCGAGCTCCAGCAGCTCTTGAATTTGGACCATCAATTCTTGAAGTTCCCTCGGAGCCATCCTATATGGGGCTTTCGATGTTGTGGCCACCCCCGGACCAAATCAATACTAAACTCCACTTGGAAATACATCCAAAAACTCCCGTACTATAGGTACGTCTGTAGAGGACATCTCATTAGTAAGAGTGTCGACCAAACTCACCAAGTAACCCTAACATTGCTCCTTCCATAGACTTTTTAGTGCTTTCATAACACTGGTTACTCTGTGTACTGTCCTACTCTTAGTACCATAAAAGGTGATCGACTCGCCTTCAGAACACCTCAATGTCACATTCTTCTCACGGCATCTTATATCGGCATCATGTTTATTGAGCCAGTCCATACCAAGGATCACGTCAAAGTACATCGAGCTAATCAAATATAGGTTAGCGTCAAATTCTCTACCTCCTATCTCAATATTTTCGTCAACCATTGTATTAGTGAGGATCGTATTTCCTGATGGCAAGCTAACCTCAAGAGACTCAACGGTTCTAACGCTTCTATGACCAATGCCATGATAAAACTTTGCAGACATAAAAGTATGTGTGGCACCAGTGTCAAATAAAGCGAAAGCAGGCACATTAGAGATCATAAGCATACCTGACACCGTGCCGGGATTCTCATCTGCATCCTTTTGGGTCAAAGAATAAATGCGAGCTTTTCCTCCAGAACCTTGACCTTTAGCCCTTTGGAGATGACAATTCAAAGATGAATGCCCTGGCTCCTTGCATCTATAGCAGACAACTTTTACATACAAACACTCTCCGCCATGATTCTTACCACACTTTGGGCACGCAGGCCTAGTGATCGACGCACTCGGTCCAGATTTCTCATCTACCTTCTTCTGCTTATTGGAAGCCACCGACTTCAATTGACTATCATTCCAACCTCTATATCCATCTTTTCTCGGTAATGTTGTGGGTAGTACCATTCCATCACTAGTCCTTTGAACCGATCCAAGTTAATGCAGCACGCTCGGCTGCCGTCCTCAAACGCCAATAGCTTATCCACCAGCGTCCAGCATCCTCTACCATTTGATACTGGGTGCAAAGAATCTTTGCGCATCAGTGCACCCAATGAGCTCAAACAGCGCCCGAGCGACATGAACCATTCGTCAACAAAAGCTGGTCCTTCTCGACCGTTAAATGTTGGTGGGGTGAAACGCCGGAACTGTTGCCCAACTTGTGCTTGAGTAGGAGCTGGCACGTTATTGTTGTGGTTATTATGACCTCTATCACCACCACCACCAGCACCAAGGTTGTCATTCTGACCACCGAGATTATATGCACCTCGGTTAGCTGGGCGTCCACGTCCACGAGTTGCCATTATCCTAAGGCATACCACATGCAATGATCATTCAGTACTTACCCAACGAGAGGGAGAAATGAAATGAGGATTTACATTGCATCTATAGGTTGAGAACCATAGACTTCTAGCAATGATGATTTACGCATGTCACACATATACTTATGAATTTATAAGAAAACAATTTCATGCCCAAATACTTTATCATAAAATTCTTATGCACAAAATAAACCGAAGATGCATCTTTAATGCATGAATCATGGTTGATCTGGGAAACTGCATTTATCAAATAATGAATAATCATAAATTAATGTACCTTGGAGTCGACATGGAGTGGCAGAGGTGGATGATCATAATTGCTAAAAATATTTGACTATTTGCGAAAATGAAATTTCAGTTTTGAAAAAGACCATTCTAACGAGTCTACAGAATCGTAGACCCGCTCTGATACCACTTATGTAGAAACCACTTTTCTAGAAAATAATTCTTCCAATTTAAAGAAGAATAAATAAAATTTTTGCAGCGGAAATACATTTCAAAAGACGAACTTAAAAATCGCGAGTAATATTCTCGAGTCATCGTTAAAACCAAACATACTTTGACGTGAAAATAAAACAAATCGAACAATGATTCATAAAGCGTAGTTTGAGAGAAATAACATTAATTAAATAAACGTCTAATCATAAGCTTAATCATGCCACTCTCAATCGCGTGCCACATCGAGCTCCTCAACCTGAAAGGGGTAAATAGTGGGGTGAGCTTCCAACTCGCTCAGTGTGGAGAGTACGCAATATGTCTACGTTAATTACTAAATATATTAGCAAGTATAAACAACATGACTGGTAAATTCTGAAGCCCGTCGGCTAGCCCGAAGGCTCTATGCACAATTAAGTGCTTCTGACTGATTTGCACATTTAAGTGCTTCTGCATAAAGCCTTCGGGCTAGCCGACGGGCTTCAGAATTTACCAGTCATGTTGTTTATACTTGCTAATATATTTAGTAATTAACGTAGACATATTGCGTACTCTCCACACTGAGCGAGTTGGAAGCTCACCCCACTATTTACCCCTTTCAGGTTGAGGAGCTCGATGTGGCACGTGATTGAGAGTGGCATGATTAAGCTTATGATTAGACGTTTATTTAATTAATGTTATTTCTCTCAAACTACGCTTTATGAACCATTGTTCGATTTGTTTTATTTCCACATCAAAGTATGTTTGGTTTTAACGATGACTCGAGAATATTACTTGCGATTTTTAAGTTCGTCTTTTGAAATGTATTTCCGCTGCAAAAAATTTATTTATTCTTCTTTAAATTAGAAGAATTATTTTCTAGAAAAGTGGTTGCTACAAAATACATGTCCCACGATCCAGCGCACAAAGCTATAGATATCCCATGTTGATCCCGTCGGACCAACGCATGGTGGACATATGACAACTAGGGGTGTTCAAAACTACCCGACCCGGTTGACCCTGCCCAATTACCCGACTACCCAGGAAATTTTTACCGGGTAATTTTTCTAATTACCCGGATTTAGCGGGCCGGGTACCCGACCCGCTAATTATGTGAGTTACTGAGCCGGGTAATGGGCCGGCCAAATAAAATTAGCGGGTACCCGCCGACCCGATAACTTTTTTTTACTTTTTTTATTTTTTTATTTTCTCACTACATACTTTATTTTAACCATTTTAAAAATTATGTATAGAATTAGTATGTATTTATTTACCTTTTAATAATATTAACATTATAATACCTATGTAAAATTTGGTCCATATTATTATGCTCTAATTTTTTTTCCTTTTCATGAATTAATTTTTTTTATAATTTAAATCTTATTAACTATTTTAAATTATGACATCAAAATTACAAAAATGAGTATGTATTAATATAATATAGTAGTCTAATTTCAAAGTGAATAGATTAAATATTTCATATAGTATCTTAATATGTTAGAACCAATGATAATAAAATGAATGTTAAAATTATTGTAAATAATTTTCTTACTTTTAATTTAATTTTTTTTTGTAGAAATCAATCGAGCAAATAAATTAAATTAAAGTTAAATTTTCTTAATATTCGATTTAATCATAACGCATGACTTCAAAATTAGAATCAATTCTTGCTAATTTAAAGTTAAACATTTTTGTTGAACTAAAAGTTATATATATATATATATATAATTAAAATTAATCCGGGTACCCGGGTACCCGGGTGACCCGACCCAGAAATCCGGGTACCCGGTTTTTATGGGCCGGGCCATGGGCCGCCTAAATAGGTACCCAGAGTTCCAGGTACCTGAAAAAGCGGGCACCCGGAAAGCCGGGTACCCGCTTATGAACACCCCTAATGACAACAATCCACAACTGCACAAAACAACAGTACACAATGCACGACAATAACAATGCACAAATGCATGACAACAACAATACACAAATGTATCACAACATGATCGACACAAATGATAAAAATGATTAGAGTACTTGCCCCGAATCCTTTGTGTAATACCCGTAATTTCGATTTCCGGTAATTTCTTTTTTTCGGCGAAAGTCCGTTTTGATGACTCACTCATGACCGTTTCGTCATTTCGAGAATGATTAATTCTGAACTTTTTGTCATCCGAGTTCGTTTCGGTATCGTTTTGTTGAGTTCCGTGTTCTTAAGCGGTTTTTCCGTACTTGAGTTCGATTCTTGCGAATCTCTAAATCAAGCTGTTTCGAGTTTCTCATAAGTTCATTTAATGTTATTATTCATGTTGCGAGCTTCGCTTGGTGTTTCGATCATGTATCGTGTATTTTGACGTTTCGGGCCATTTTCGTAATTTCCCAAAGTTTGGGGTAATTACTTTCCGTTGTCGAATTTCGAGCCTTCTGTGGTCGGAATCGTGTGTTCTCTTAGTGTTTGGATTCGTCTTTGCGAGTACTTTCAGAACCGTATCTTCGATTCGTATTCGTGTTCGGGTTTTGGGGTCGTCGGCCGCCGAGTTGGCCCCGACCGAGTCATGGCCGGCAATGCCTGGGGCCAGATCGCCGAGTTACGGCCGCAGAGGATCGGCATTACGCACGTAAGGCCGGTTACGTACGTAAGCCTTGGCCGGTTACGTACATAACGCCGCCGGCATTTCTAAAGTGAGTCGGCCATGGCCGATACGACGTAAGCTACGGCTTACGTCGTAAGGCGGCCGGCAGGCTGCCTATTTAAGGCCCTGCAGACGGGTTTTTCATCATTTTCCTCACCCGTTTTCTTCCCTTCCGCGGCTGGATGTGCCTTTATCATGGTGCCATGTTGTTGTACAATTAATCCATGAAGTCTTGGAGTTCATATCATCAATCATCCATCCTATTGTTGGGATTCCGAAAATAAAACGAAATACGCAGCGGAAATAAATACGAATCCCAAACAGGATCGATCAAGTAACGTATATACGAAAAATAAATAAATACAAAGATAAAGGTTCATACCCTTGAAGCCTTTGAAATAATTCTTCGTAAATTGATGATGATCACGAACCCTGTCCCGAACACGAAATCCCTTCGTTCCAAGCACCGAAAGTTCGAAGCCTCTACTTCACACGCGTCGGAAGTTGCCCGGAAAAATCTACAACACTCCGTTCTATGAAGAACACGGCTAGGAAGTGTTGTAGGAATTTATATATCACTTTTTCTTAACTTTTATATCACCTCCAAGATGAAAAATAGAAAAGAAAAAATTTCTCCTCCCTTCCTCACAAAGAAAACTCACGGCAGGAAGAACTCCTCTACTAGGAATATAAGTTGTGTCTTTTTCATCTCATCATGTGTATATTTATATTATATCTCATATAATAATTATATATCATGTTATAATTATTTTGAGAATAAGAATCTCTACAAATAATTAAAACATGACAACACACATGAAAGGTGGTCATGTGAGGGGGGCGGCCTACTAGGAAGATTCCCAGAAAACGAGCCGAGCCATTCGGCTCATGTACCGGACGTTCGTCAAACGACTCCCTTAAATACACTCCGTTTAATTATCAATGTATTTATATTAATTAATTAATCTAATTAATTAATTAATTATATCAAATACAAATATGTTTCTCTAAGAAATATAATTTATGAATTAAATTAATTACCCGGTAACTTAATTTTAATTCATAAGACCGCTATTTGATTTATCCAATAAATCATAATTAGATATCCAATATCTAATATTAATAGAGAGATAATAAATTCACATTTATCCGTCAATGCTCCAAATGCGCGACTCCGTAGGTCCGTCTCAGCCGGCATTGGGAGGAACCAATGAGTGCGGGCAGCACTTAGCCACTTAGCGGGCCGCATCAGAACTCCGATCGAGAACGAATGAAGGGATCATTCTAGAACCATTATGTCATGGATACTATATACGTATAGACCCTTCATCAGATGTCCCGGTCAAGTCTTCGGGTCACGGTAAAGTCAAACCCTACTGTTTGACTAAACTCTATACATGTGTTAATGCAAATCAAGACCAACTGATCAATAGTGTATCTAATACTACTATATCAGAATGCTTTGGCCAAAGACTTATGATCTTATTTGCCATTAACCGTATAGGACATTCGCCTGCTCATTAACAGGAGATAGAATCCTTTCTTGGCGTACGGAAAGATCGCTACCTGCCCGTATAGTCCGCACTTCGAGATCGACTCAAGAATTAAGCAAATGAGTCTAACTACTCTAATGACAAACTAAACGTCACAGGCACATCTTCTACTGAACCCTCAAGTCAAAGGTCCACGTATACTATCACAACCTTTCGATTCGTCATCGACTCTCCGAGAGTGAATACCGTGTGACTGAATCGAGTATGAGTCGTGTTCGAGTATATTGGTCCCACCAATATACTTATAACTATGCTATCAAGACATGCACATGTCCTAGCATTAGTTATACAAGTCTTATTAAAAACTTAATGCCCATTTAAGTTTATTGACTTGCGAAGGATTTACGTAAATAAACTTTAAACACTTCCAGTGCATTTTCTCTTATCCCATAACGAGAATGGAATGTTCGATTTATTTACATGGACTTCACTTCAATGTTTACCAAGTCAAGAATGCAATTGAAATACAATAAACAGTGAATGAATCGAATTGCCTTTTTATTATTTATTATTCCATAATTACAAGTACAATGCCCATACTCTCTCATCCTCTGAGTGGCATTCGAGGGTATATTCCTAACAATCTCCCACTTGCACTCAATGCCAAATATCATGGTATCCAATACCCATGTTCTTTAGATGTCTTTCCAAGACAGCCTGAGATAATGGCTTAGTCAGCGGGTCAGAGACATTGTCTTCTGAGTCTACTCTTTGCAATGAAACATATCCTTTTTCCACCATCTTTCGAACGATGTGGCACTTTCTCTCTATATGCTTGGTTTTGTGGTGAGCCCTCGGCTCCTTAGCTTGAGCGACAGCTCCATCATTATCACAGAATAGTGATATAGGCAACTCCACATTAGGGACCACTTGAAGTTCTTGTATAAACTTCTGCATCCAAAATGCTTCTTTGCTAGCCTCTGAGGCAGCTTGATACTCTGCTTGGCAGGTGGAATCTGCAGTAGCGGTTTGCTTCGAGCTTCTCCGAGATACTGCTCCTCCATTGAGAGTAAACAAATACCCAGATGTTGACTTAGAGTCGTCATTGTCTCCTTGAAAATCAGAATCGGTGAATCCAATCACCTTCAGTTCTCCACCACCATAAGTAAGAACTAAATCTCTAGTTCTTCTTAAGTACTTAAGAATGTTCTTTACGGCAGTCCAATGTTCCCTTCCCGGGTTTGCTTGAAATCGACTTACCATACTCACGGCGTAGGCTAAGTCTGGTCTCGTACACAACATAGCGTACATGAGGCTACCCACTGCCGAGGCATAGGGTACCTTACTCATCTCTCTCTTGTCTCCCTCACTTTGAGGACACATTTTCGTGGTGAGATGAATTCCATGTCGCATGGGAAGGAACCCTCTTTTAGATTCATCCATCTTGAATCTTCTCAGGATTTTATCGATATAAAAGGGCTTGGGAAAGTCCTATCATTCTTCGCGGTCTATCTCTGTAAAGACGGATCCCTAGAATATAGGAAGCTTCTCCCAAGTCTTTCATGGAGAACGTTTTGGAAAGCCAAGCTTTCACGGGCTTTGAGCATTGCTATGTTATTTCCTATAAGTAGAATATCATCTACATATAGTACTAAGAACGCAATGTTGCTCCCACTGACCTTTTTGTAAACACACGGTTCCTCCTCATTTTGTACGAAGTCAAAGTCCTTGATCGCTTCACAAATCGAAGGTTCCAACTCCGAGAAGCTTGCTTGCACCATAAATGGCTCGTTGCATCTTACACACTTTATGAATATTATCTTTGGACACAAAACCCTTAGTCGTTCCATATAGATTTCCTCCTCGAGGTATCCATTTAGAAAAGCCGTTTTGACGTCCATTTGCCATATTTCATAATCATAATAGGCAGCAATGGAAAGCATCATGCGAATCGACTTTATCATAGCTACGGGCGAGAAGGTATCATGATAATCGATTCCTTCCCTTTGGGTATAACCCTTTGCCACAAGCCTGGCCTTATAGGCATCAACCTTGCCATCCCCATCAGTCTTTCTCTTATAGATCCATTTATTTCCAATAGTCCTCATGCCAGTTGGAAGATCTACTAGAGTCCAGACTGATTGGTATGCATCGAGTCTATCTCGGCTTTCATTGCTTCTTGCCATTTATCGAGTCTACATCCACTATCGCTTGGTCATAGGTGACAGGTCGTTTTCATGCTATCAGGTGTGTCGTGGAGACCCAGTTCCTCGACATGTGTATAGCCATACCTCTCAGGTAAGTGAGATACCCTATCAGACCTTCGAAGTAGAGGTTGTGTTACAATAGGTTCGGTTCTTGATCCCTGATCAGATGTCTCCTTAGGAGTTTCATTATGCTCTTCCAAAGAGATATTTCTACCCGAGCCACCTTCCTGAATGAATTCATCCTCAAGGAAGTGTACTTGTAATGCCACAACGACCCTATGGTCTTCTGGCATGTAGAATAGATAACCCATTGAGTCCTCTGGGTATCCTATGAAACGTCCTTTTATGGACCTCGCTTCCAGTTTGTCCACCTTAGCCTTTTTGACATAGGCTGGACATCCCCAAATCCTTATGTGATTAAGGCTTTGTTTCTTACCCTTCCACATCTCATGCGGAGTGATAGGAACAGATTTGGAAGGACATCTATTAAGGATATAGGCAGCAGTTAGTAAGGCATACCCCCACAGGTAAATAGGTAAATCAGTGTAATTTAACATGGAGCGAACCATGTCCAACAAAGTCCGATTTCTCCTTTCTGAAACACCATTTAACTGTGGGGTTCCTGGAGGCGTGAATTGTGAAACTATTCCATGTTCCTTAAGGAACTCATCAAACTTAGTGCTCATATATTCGCCACCTCGGTCCGACTGAAGTGCTTTGATATGACATCCAGTTTGTTTTTCAACTAGGGCCTTAAATTCTTTGAATTTAGCAAAGGCTTCGGATTTATGTTTCATTAAGTACACAATCCCATACCTAGTATGATCATCTGTGAACATTATGAAATATTGATATCCGTCTCGGGCTACTTCTAAAGCACCACAAACATCGGTATGCACCAATCCAAGTTTATCGGCAGCCCTTTCAAAAGTCCCTGTGAAGGAGAACTTAGTCATTTTGCCTCTAAGGCAAGATTCACAAGTTGGATAGGGTTCTACACCCAATGGACTTAAAAGTCCATCTTTCTCCATTTTCTGAACCTTGGTCTTACCAACATGTAGACCTGGCAATTCGTTCGTGTCGTGTATTTTCGTGTCGTGTACTTTCGTGTTTCGTGTACCAAAAGTCCAAACCCATACACGACACTAAATGAATTCGTGTCATGTCGTGTCGTGTACTGCGCAAATTCGTGTCGTCTCGTGTCGTGTTTTCGTGTCAGGCACATAATATAAAATAAATATTAAAATATTATAAAAGATAATAATTTTAATATTATAATATTATTTTTATAGGTTTTAGTAGACGAAATGAAACGAATAACAATGAAAACACGAATGTTTACACGAAATTTATGAAAGTTCACATTATATTTTCAAATTTTAAAGTTTAGTATAAACAGAATACATAAAATATATATTTCTATTAAATTAAATATAAAATATTATATATTTATTTATTTATTTCGTGTACCTCGTGTCGTGTCGTGTACCCAAAGGGTAAACACAAAACCGACACTAAATCTCGGTCGTGTACTTTCGTGTTCGTGTATTTTCGTGTCGTGTACTCAAAATGCAAATCCAAACACTAAATTTTCGTGTCGTGTTTTCGTGTCGTGTGATAAATTGTCGGGTCTACCAACATGACCAAGTCTAAGGTGCCATTTAAGAGCTTGATTAGTATCTTGCCTACCACGTTTCCTAGTTATAGTGTTCACTGCTGTTTTATTTTGCATGTTCAGATGATATAAACCATTCAACAATGTAGCTGTTCCAACCAATTTATTTCGAAAATAAATTTTACAACTGCCATTTCCAATGAAGAAACAAAATCCTTTCCGGTCCAAGACTGGAATGGATACAATATTTTTATGCCCCTTGGGCAAAACAAGTACTTCATCTAATGTCAAAATAAAACCGGATTCTAAACCCAGAAGGATTGATCCAATATCGGTTGCCTCGACACTTTGTCCGCTTCCAACAGTGATCATTATTTCCCGAGCTTCAAGTTTTCTACTTGCTCCAGATCCCGATTCATAGTACAAATGTGAGAAGTGGCACCGAATCCGTAATCCATGAAGCGTAATATACGAGCGGAACAATTAGTTTCAAAAACAAAAAGTTCCGCACTGATGCGCCATTAATCTTGGGACAAGTCCTTCGCCAAAGGGCTCACCACCGCATTCAAGGCATTTGTCCAGGTTTTGACCGCCTACCTTTTGAACCTTTCGGCCTTGCCCTTTCCTTTTGCACCACTTTCTTGGGTTTGTATCGCTCGTAGGTCTTTTTCTTCTTGTTCTTGGACCTCCTAGGCCCGTAAGAAATCACAAGAGCAGACTCTCTGCTTAGTCTTCATGTTAGACTGCGCCGTCACCGCTTTATGCATTAGCCCGGCTAATGTGCATGTAATTTCATTACTTTAAATTCATTACAAATCGCGTGAAAGAGTCCTGAGAGATTGAAGGATGAGATCAATTTGAAGGGATAAATCCATATTAAAGTTGAGCACCTCGAGCCTCTCAATCATAGAGATCATCTTGAGGACGTGGTCTCCCACTTTCTCCCCTTCTTTCATCCTAAGACCGAACAACCGCTTCAATATCTCATATCTAGCACCCTACCGTGCTCTCCATAAAGTTCGGTCAAGTGTGCGAGAATCTGCCTAGCAGAAGTCATTTTCTCGTGCGCTCTCTGCAACTCATTAGTCATTGAGCCCATCATAAAGCCACGGACTAGCACGTCATCCTTGACCCATTTTTCATGGACGTCTATGTCTTCCCGATTACCTAGTCCGGATTGGAGTCGGTGGAATGTCCGCCTCCAAGACGTATCCCGAGACTCCATACCGAGTACAATCATCGATTCCGCAACCACCAACAAAGTTAGGGCCGCTTAGGAGATTCTTTTCAAGTAGTATTGCAAGTGGGTTTTTAGCCATTTTAGAGAGATTCAATTTCGTTTTTCTCGTAAAGATTTAGACAAGATTAAATTAGTGACTTGTTTAATTATGACCGAGTATAGAACTTAAGGGCTTGTATAATTCTTGTCTCGGCTCCCACTAATTTTATTGGAATTATACACTCCCATGTTATAATCCGGAAATCATGGTTAGATCGACTTCTTAGTGGTGATCAAGTTCTTTACAAAATTTAACAGACGCAACCTATCAGGTTTCTTGCCAATTAATTTCTGTAAAGTGGTTTCTAACACCAACCCATCTAACGGATGATTTGATCTTCTTTTACCCCTAGTCTTCATGCCCTCAACCTATCAGGTTTCTTGGCAATCCAGACTATCTAAGTTGTTGACCATCAACGCTCATCGGTTTGACTATGAATCTCACCCCGCAACCTATCGTGTTTCTAGGCGAAATTTATCACCAACCGAAGGCATCTAATGCACTCAAGAATTTGTCAACCTCTACCAAATGTACTACCCCGATAACTCGGAAGCATAGCACACCAGCTCGGGTATCAATTTTCTACGAGTTTGATGGAGGGTAGGAAATCTCGTAACCTTTTTCAAACTTAGTCTGTTTGTAGCCTGAGAATTTCGCGATTAGTGTTACACTTTGCACATTAATTCAATTATACGCGCTTGTTGGTTTGTCAATCATTCAAAATGAAAATGTAAAAACAAGAACCTAGTTACTACCAACATATAGCTCATGGACCTAATTCCTAAGTACTGGGCCAAGCGAATGACCCAATAAAAAAACAGTCTTCGATTCTTCGTCTTCTCGGTCGGTTGTCTTCGGTCTTCTTCATACCCAAAATAATAATTACATCATTGAAAAATTGCATCCTATACAAGTTTTTCTAGTAAATATAAATAGGCTCAAAACGGCCTTTACAACCCAATCGAATCGAACAAATCAATAAACTAAGTCCACGAGCTATATCACCATCACATAATGATTCCATACAACATGTAATGGCAACGAAATTAAACAATTAATCTTAATATAAATTAATCTAATTAATCTATAAATTAATCTATTCAATTTCTACTATATTAATCCAATTAATATAAAGTGGCATTAAAATTAAATAATCAATTAATATATTAATCCAATCAATATAAAATTAATCTATTCAATTTTAATGGTATTAATCCAATTAATACTAATAATCATCATTTTAATTCGTTCGAAGTAATCCGGCAAAAATAATATTCTCGTTTAATTTATTTCTCTTAACACAAAAATATTCCAAATATTAATTTAGTCAAATTAAAATCCAATATAAATTTTGGGAAATAATTACAACGAAATATAAACTTAAACGAGTCCCTGATAATCCGTTTTAGGCCCAAAGACGCTGCCCGATTCAAAATCGGGCCAAAACCCCGAGGATCGCCTGGCCGAGCCATGCTTGGCACTGCCGAGTCCCGACGGCAGTATCGGCCGCTTCTCTCGCAATGCGGCCGAGACATGGCCGAGCATGCTCGCAACCTCGGGCAGCGGCCCAGTGCAAAGGCCGCCAGCACCACTGCCGGCAGCCCCGTTTCTTCGTTTTTCGGTCCGTTTCCAAAAACGTGATGCTACAACGAACAATTTAAAATCTACGATTATTCCAAACATGATTCTAAATCATAATCATCATCCAAAAGCATTTAAAATGCACAAATAATCGTATATACGAAAACATTGACCTCTCTCCGATACCACTGTTGGGATTCCGAAAATAAAACGAAATACGCAGCGGAAATAAATACGAATCCCAAACAGGATCGATCAAGTAACGTATATACGAAAAATAAATAAATACAAAGATAAAGGTTCATACCCTTGAAGCCTTTGAAATAATTCTTCGTAAATTGATGATGATCACGAACCCTGTCCCGAACACGAAATCCCTTCGTTCCAAGCACCGAAAGTTCGAAGCCTCTACTTCACACGCGTCGGAAGTTGCCCGAAAAATCTACAACACTCCGTTCTATGAAGAACACGGCTAGGAAGTGTTGTAGGAATTTATATATCACTTTTTCTTAACTTTTATATCACCTCCAAGATGAAAAATAGAAAAGAAAAAATTTCTCCTCCCTTCCTCACAAAGAAAACTCACGGCAGGAAGAACTCCTCTACTAGGAATATAAGTTGTGTCTTTTTCATCTCATCATGTGTATATTTATATTATATCTCATATAATAATTATATATCATGTTATAATTATTTTGAGAATAAGAATCTCTACAAATAATTAAAACATGACAACACACATGCAAGGTGGTCATGTGAGGGGGGCGGCCTACTAGGAAGATTCCTAGAAAACGAGCCGAGCTATTCGGCTCATGTACCGGACGTTTGTCAAACGACTCCGTTAAATACACTCCGTTTAATTATCAATGTATTTATATTAATTAATTAATCTAATTAATTAATTATATCAAATACAAATATATTTCTCTAAGAAATATAATTTATGAATTAAATTATTTACCCGGTAACTTAATTTTAATTCATAAGACCGCTATTTGATTTATCCAATAAATCATAATTAGATATCCAATATCTAATATTAATAGAGAGATAATAAATTCACATTTATCCGTCAATGCTCCTAATGCGCGACTCCGTAGGTCCATCTTAGCCGGCATTGGGAGGAACCAATGAGTGCGGGCAGCACTTAGCCAGCCTAGCGGGCCGCACTGTAAACCCCGACTGAGAACGAATGAAGGGATCATTCTAGAACCATTATGTCGTGAATACTATATACGTATAGACCCTTCATCAGATGTCCCGGTCAAGTCTTCGGGTCACGGTAAAGTCAAACCCTACTGTTTGACTAAACTCTATATATGTGTTAATGCAAATCAAGACCAACTGATCAATAGTGTATCTAATACTACTATATCAGAATGCTTTGGCCAAAGACTTATGATCTTATTTGCCATTAACCGTATAGGACATTTGCCTGCTCACTAACAGGAGATAGAATCCTTTCTTGGCCTACAGTAAAGACTGCTACCTGCCCGTATAGTCCGCACTTTGAGGTCGACTCAGCAATTAAGCAAATGAGTCTAACTACTCTAATGACAAACTAAACGTCACAGGCACATCTTCTACTGAACCCTCAAGTCAAAGGTCCACGTATACTATCACAACCTTTCGATTCGTCATCGACTCTCCGAGAGTGAATACCGTGTGACTGAATCGAGTATGAGTCGTGTTCGAGTATACTGGTCCCACCAATATACTTATAACTATGCTATTAAGACATGCACATGTCCTAGCATTAGTTATACAAGTCTTATTAAAAACTTAATGTCCATTTAAGTTTATTGACTTGCGAACGATTTACGTAAATAAACTTTAAACACTTCCAGTGCATTTTCTCTTATCCCATAACGAGAATGGAATGTTCGATTTATTTACATGGACTTCACTTTAATGTTTACCAAGTCAAGAATGCAATTGAAATACAATAAACAGTGAATGAATCGAATTGCCTTTTTATTATTTATTATTCCATAATTACAAGTACAATTCCCATACTCTCTCATCCCCTTAGTGGCATTCGAGGGTATATTCCTAACACCTATAACATCCTCCGATCTACCGAATCAGGTCAGATTTCCTGGAAATCTAGTTTTGGAGAATTTGGGTGTTTTGGTTGTTTTCATCCGTTCAATCCGATTTAACTAAGGATTATGATGGATTGATGATTATTTAGATGTATTATATCATTTCCCTTGTTATTCCATGGTTGGATCGTATCGATTCGTTATTTGGGTCGAGTTCTTGATCGACGCCTTGAAGGTGTCCGGTAAAATGTCTTAGAGGGGTTTTCGGGCGTTCTACGATTATTCTTCCTCGTATGATCGATGATTTATTGATTATATTGTTGTTAGGGTCGAGTTTCTTGTGAAGAAACCGTGTTGAACCCTTCCGTTCGTTGTCGTCTTCCTTTTCGTTAGCATCGGGCGTTCCGAAGCTTCCTGGTTGAGCCGTATCCGTTCGTGGTTCCGTGCTCGTGGTATCGAGGCAAGTACCTTGTCCATACAATTATTGTTTTGTGGATATGATAATTAGTGATCGCCTAAATGTGGTTGTTTGGTCGTTTAAATTGAACTTTCAAAAGATTTGGTTAGCCTTGTTAAAGGCCCTCTTTCAAAACCGTGTGTGTTTTGTGATTGGTGTGTCTCGTGAACGAGTATGTGAATCTTATGGATATGTTTGGTGTTGATGTTGCGCTTGATAATGCGTGTGTGCATATATTATCTCTTTTCGGTGCGTTGTGGTTTGACGTGGTGTTTTGCTAAGTGTTTGATGCTTCTTGGTGAATTGTTTGGATATCCTTGGTGTGATATGTTATTTGTGCATGATTGCTTCGCTCACCGTGGGTTGGTTCGACGGGGCCACGGCGGGAATCCAATGGTAGAGCCCTGGATTCACGAGTGGTGAATGTATTTTACTCACTGTGGGTTGGTTCGACGGGGCCACGGCGGGAGTCCAATGGTAGAGCCCTGGATTCACGAGTAAAAACTTCACATGTTGGTGTATATTTAGTGAATGTATTTTACTCACCGTGGGTTGGTTCGACGGGGCCACGGCAGGAGTCCAATGGTAGAGCCCTGGATTCACGAGTAAAAACTTCACAGGTTGGTGTATATTTAGTGAATATATTTTACTCACCGTGGGTTGGTTCGACGGGGCCACGGCGGGAGTCCAATGGTAGAGCCCTGGATTCACGAGTAAAACTTCACGAGTTGATATTGATTTTTATGTCCGTCGAGGACACGTGACGTGGGTTTTAACCCTGTGAATTATTGTCGGTTTTCTAATTGCGAAAATAAAACCTTTGGGCTGTGACCCCTGTTGATTTTGGAAAGTAGGATTTGATAATCCTAAATTATTTTTCTATTAAAACTCTTGATGGCATTCTAAACTGTTTTATAAATTATTTCCATTAATTTGGGATATTTCGGTTTTGGAATATTTTTCTCAAACTCTTGCCTCGGGAAGTACTTTTCGTTTCATCTGGATCTTTGAGGATTCCTGGTTATTGTTATTCGTGGAATGTGAATTGTATGGCTCGTATTTGCACTTTGTTCTTGCACTAGCAAAACAGTGGAGTTTTGCTAACCCCGAGTATTCGGGGGGTGGATGTCTGTTTTTGCATTCAGGTTTGGGAGCATAACACAGGGTCGGCACGAAGGATGATGAAAGATGAACGATACTAATCACACGAGGATCCGTATGACGTCATTGGTTTAGTTATAGTTTATTTTCCGCTGCAGTATTCTTTCCCGTTGTACGGGAGTGTGTTGTATTCGACCCCTGCGTGGGCAAGTATTGTAATCGAGTTGTATGTTTTTATTGAAAGGCCAAATCGGTCTACTGAGTCTTTTTAGCCTTAAAGGCATTGTCGAGTTGTTCTTTTGTTGTTACCAGCCTGGTAGATCCTTGAGGAAAGGTTCTACGGCGTTTAATATCCTTGAGCGGATTGGGGGTGTTACATAAATGGTATCGGAGCTTAGGTTGTGGAAACCTAGGCTATCGGGTCAAGTCATGTTGTTCGAGTCTTGTTTCGTTGGATTTTATCTGACTGAGTCGTGTCGCGATGCGTCGTCTGAGATTTTTGGTCGTGATTAGTATCGTGGGCGATCATCATCTTCGTGCGACCTGTGGATGTAAGTCTCCCTTCTTTGTGTTGTGCCTCGTGTGACACGAGCTATTTTTATGATTATTTGTTAAGTGACGGAATCCTCTTATGGATTTTGATTTCTTGATATGCGGTTATTTGACCCTCATATTTCGTTCATATGAGGAGTAGTGTTGCTGGATTGTGTATGTTTGACTTTATTTCTTTTATCCGCTGCGTGAGTTCATTTGTAATGGCTTTCGGTATTTTACCGACTGAGTTTTATTTCGAAAACCGATTCCCTTAACCGAGTTTTTGGCATTATGGCCTTGATCATTTTGTCGAAATTCTTATGACGGTATTTAGTATTTTGTAAATGGCTTTTGTAAGTTTTTGAAATATTACCGTCATCAACCCTTTTGACGTTTTTGTAAATGGTTTTTAGCCTGGTGGGTTCCGGCGAGAGACCCAGGGCGCTATAATGTTCCGTGTAATTACCTGAAATTTTTGGGCATTCTAGCCCATTGAATTATTTTCGAAAACCTTGAGTATCTTAGAAATAAATTTCGAGACGTACGTTTAAAATGAATTGTTTTCTCGTGGTACTTCCAAGGTGCCACAATATGTTTCGAAATTCTTCTACCTCGAGGGCCCAAAATGTTTTGAGATATTTTCAATGTTTTATAAACACTTTTACTTAGACCCGAGGGTCGAATATTCTGAAAGTTTTTCACCAAGAGAAGGTGTCCTCATTTTTGTTCAAACGCAAAAGGATTTTCAAAGTCTCGAAAATGATGTTTGTTCAATTTTTTGTAAAATGATACTCAAGATCAACTGTTGTTTCCAAACTGTTTTCAAAAGGTGGTTTTCGTTCTTAAAAAAAAAACCTATCATTCCTGTTTGCGGACCGGAAATGCATGTATGATTTTCGAACTTTCGTTACGGTGTTAATCCCGATTTGTGATCGAATTGGTGGCATGAACGTTGAGGCGTTGCCACGTATTTGTAGTACTAGCCCTCTGTGAGAGGTGTGAATTGGTATTTACTGTTTGTCGCATCGTGGTGATTTGCTTGTTGTCGCACGAGTGTGAGATGTTAAAGATTGGGTTTGTACGTTTGTGTACATGTGTGATTGTTTTATAATGTTTGTAATTATGTGCTGGTTATTGTTCGGGCCGTTGAGGTCGCCGAACGATACCGTCGTTGTTGTAGTGTTTGTGTGTGTATTACTTTACGATGGTAATCGTTGTATATGATATGTGTTATGACTCTTTGTTGTGCTCAGTTGGCATCGCCGTTATGTTGTTTTGCGACGTTATGCCCCATGGTATCTAGCATTTGTATTTTCGGTATGCCGAGCCGAGGCGTTTCAACCGTGATGTGCCAGGGCACGCACATGTAAATTGTCCTTCTCGTCGGTAACACATTTCAAGTGTAGACTCGAGGGATACCGAATTCAATTTTGCGAATTGGCTACCGGGACTTTCGGAGTTCGCGTTTCAGCACAGTTATCAGAATCGGCTCTGAGAGGCCCATGGGAGATTTTTCTATCGGTTGCTTTTTGTGTTGTTACCTCGTTTCCGTTGTTGTGAGTTTCGGGGACGACACTTCTTTTAGAAGAGGTCGAATATAATACCCGTATTATTTTTGGACTTCTGCATTTCCTCTTTCTCAGGTCTATCGACTCACTCGTGTTCGTTGATACTTTCTGAACTTGTTATGTATTTCGGTTTCATCGTTCGGACGAGCTGTGATCTTGTTTTGGGTCAATCTGGTTATCGCTGTGACTTTTCCGAGTTCGGTTCGATTCTTGTGAACCTTGTTCGGATGTATCATCTTTTGGTTCTACTAGTTCTTTTATTCGAAGTGGATCGGATTTTGAACTTCTGTATTTTCGATTCTGTCGACTCGTTTATGTTCGTTAACATTTTCTGAGCTTGCCCTATCCCTTGCTTTTATTGATCGAACGAGTGTGGTATTTCGAAATTACTCGTTTGTCGTTGTGACTTTTCAATTGCTATTCCCTTTCCTGTGGATCTTATGTGAATCACATCTTGTTGTTTTCACCGGATCATATATTGTCTCGAGCCGAGACGTGAACCTGGGAGTTGTTGTTTAAATTTTATTGTTCTTCGTGATTCGAACATGATCGTTCGATTTTTGTTGTCTCGACCGTTGTGGTTCGATCGTTTGATTGTTCGGTTTTTGTTGATCTCGTTTCGTGATTATTGAGCGTTCAGACTCCTTCCTAACTTCCTTAAGTTCGGGAAATTAGTATCATTTTCGATCTTCCAACCCTTGGGCGGTGGAATTCTGTATTTGTTCAGCGATTGGCTCGCGTGTTGGTTGATGTACCGTTAGGTTGGTCAATCGTGTTAATTTTCGTTCGTTGTGTTGTGCGATTGTTCGGATAATCGACTCGATTGTATTATCTGTTTGATGACGCTTGTCACTTATTGATTTTATCATGTCTCTACCGGTGGCGTTGTGTTAGTCGTCGTGGAGCGTGTTTTCACGCCTTATATTCCTTTGTGTTGCTTGTAACATTTCGCCGATGGGCGTAAGTTACGCGTTTCTTGTGTACCTCGTTGAGTTTTCCTGGCGGGATATTACTTCTCCCTATTTGTTTTAAGTTTCGGGACGAAACTTCTTTTAAGGAGGGTAGTGTGTAATACCCGTAATTTCGATTTCCGGTAATTTATTTTTTCGGCGAAAGTACGTTTTGATGACTCACTCATGACCGTTTCGTCATTTCGAGAATGATTAATTCTGAACTTTTTGTCATCCGAGTTCGTTTCGGTATCGTTTTGTTGAGTTCCGTGTTCTTAAGCGGTTTTTCCGTACTTGAGTTCGATTCTTGCGAATCTCGTCCGAAACTGTTGTTTCGAGTTTCTCATAAGTTCATTTAATGTTATTATTCATGTTGCGAGCTTCGGCTTGGTGTTTCGATCATGTATCGTGTATTTCGGACGTTTTGGGCCATTTTCGTAATTTCCCAAAGTTTGGGGTAATTACTTTCCGTTGTCGAATTTCGAGCCTTCGGGTGGTCGGAATCGTGTGTTCTCTTAGTGTTCGGATTTGTCTTTGCGAGTACTTCGTAATCGTATCTTCGATTCGTATTCAGGTTCGGGTTTCGGGGTCGTTCGGGCCGTCGGAGTTGGCCCCGGCCGAGTCATGGCCGATGCAGGGCCTGTGCCGATCGACCGAGTTACGGCCAGAGGACGGGCCGTTACATGCACGTAAGGCCGGTTACGTACGTAAGCCCTGGCCGGTTACGTACGTAACGCTGCCGGCATTTCTAGGCAGTGAGTCGGCCATGGCCGGTTACGTACGTAAGCCATGGCCGGTTACGTACGTGAGGGGCGGCCGGCAGGCAGCCTATTTAAGGCCCTGCAGACGGGTTTTTCATCATTTTCCTCACCCGTTTTCTTCCCTTCCGCGGCTGGATGTGCCTTTATCATGGTGCCATGTTGTTGTACAATTAATCCATGAAGTCTTGGAGTTCATATCATCAATCATCCATCCTATAACATCCTCCGATCTACCGAATCAGGTCAGATTTCTTGGAAATCTAGTTTTGGGGAATTTGGGTGTTTTGGTTGTTTTCATCCGTTCAATCCGATTTAACTAAGGATTATGATGGATTGATTATTATTTAGATGTATTATATCATTTCCCTTGTTATTCCATGGTTGGATTGTATCGATTCGTTATTTGGGTCGAGTTCTTGATCGACGCCTTGAAGGTGTCCGGTAAAATATCTTAGAGGGGTTTTCGGGCGTTCTACGACTATTCTTCCTCGTATGATCGATGATTTATTGATTATATTGTTGTTAGGGTCGAGTTTCTTGTGAAGAAATCGTGTTGAACCCTTCCATTCGTTGTCGTCTTCCTTTTCGTTAGCATCGGGCGTTCCGAAGCTTCCCGGTTGAGCCGTGTCCGTTCGTGGTTCCGTGCTCGTGGTATCGAGGAAAGTACCTTGTCTATACAATTCTTGTTTTGTGGATATGATAATTAGTGATCGTCTAAATGTGGTTGTTTGGTCGTTTAAATTGAACTTTCAAAAGATTTGGTTAGCCTTGTTAAAGGCTCTCTCTCAAAACCGTGTGTGTTTTGTGATTGGTGTGTCTCGTGAACGAGTATGTGAATCTTATGGATATGTTTTGTGTTGATGTTGCGCTTGATAATGCGTGTGTGCATATATTATCTCTTTTCGGTGCGTTGTGGTTTGACGTGGTATTTTGCTAAGTGTTTGATGCTTCTTAGTGAATTGTTTGGATATCCTTGGTGTGATATGTTATTTGTCCATGATTGCTTTGCTCACCGCGGGTTGGTTCGACGGGGCCACGGCGGGAATCCAATAGTAGAGCCCTGGATTCACGAGTGGTGAATGTATTTTACTCACCGTGGGTTGGTTCGACGGGGCCACGGCGGGAGTCCAATGGTAGAGCCCTCGATTCATGAGTAAAAACTTCACAGGTTGGTGCATATTTAGTGAATGTATTTTACTCACCGTGGGTTGGTTCGACGGGGCCACGGCGGGAGTCCAATGGTAGAGCCCTGGATTCACGAGTAAAAACTTCACAGGTTGGTGTATATTTAGTGAATGTATTTTACTCACCGTGGGTTGGTTCGACGGGGCCACGACGGGAGTCCAATGGTAGAGCCCTGGATTCACGAGTAAAAATTCACGAGTTGATATTGATTTTTATGTCCTTCGAGGACACGTGACGTGGGTTTTAACCCTGTGAATTATTGTCGGTTTTCTAATTGCGAAAATAAAACCTTTGGGCTGTGACCCCTGTTGATTTTGGAAAGTAGGATTTGATAATCCTAAATTGTTTTTCTATTAAAACTCTTGATGGCATTCTAAACTGTTTTATAAATTATTTCCATTAATTTATGATCTTTCGGTTTTGGAATGTTTTTCTCAAACTCTTGCCTCGGGAAGTACTTTTCATTTCATCTGGATCTTTGAGGATTCCTGGTTATTGTTATTCGTGGAATGTGAATTGTATGGCTCGTATTTGCACTTTGTGTAACACCCCCAGAATACGTCCGGAAATGTTACACGCCGTAGGCCCTTCTCACAAGGATCTACCAGGCTAAACTCCACTAGACTACACAATGATTGACCGACCGAGGTCAATCTAAATACAACGCAGACCGACAAGGTCATTAAACAATTCAGAAACTAATGAATTTTACATCTCAATGAGAAAAATAAACTTTCACACAAAAGGGGATGACGACTCCATTCAATAAATGAAAACTACACCCGTGCAAGGGTGAATACTTAACCAAATGGGAAAAATACCGACCAAGATGAAACAAAAGAAAAGACTCGACTGTGTGATTAGCATCGTTGTCCTCCATCTCCTTCCAAGCCAATCCCGTGGATCGCTCCCGAGCCGCCAAAACTCGAGCGCATAATGCACCCACCCCGAAAACTCGAGGGTTAGCAACCGGAATTTTGCTAGTGCAAGTACATAATGTTCAAGATATACGAATAATAACAACACAAAACTCAACATGCCAAGCCTTAACACAAACCATACATTCCCATAGTCAACACAAGATAGCACTCGCATACACAAGGTGAGAAATAATCACATAGTCATATTCTCTTTATGGAACATAACACCAATTAAACTTTAAACGAGCCCAAGGAGTCAAAAGATTTAGTTGAAAATCCATTTTAATAAAGGGGAAAGTATTTTGATAAGATAGTTTGAAAACATTATTAATGGCTCGGGCCGTCTTGGGGTTTATAAAATTGAATGGGAATACCTTAAGAAATTAATTTCAAAAGCTCTCGGGTCCTTGACCCAACATAAGGAAAACAATTACACGAAAACCATGTCAATGTTACTTGGGATCCTTGACCCAATTTATAGAACACTGTCACAAACGAAATCATTACAACATCTCACAAGGTTCTCAATCCAATCCAAATAACATCATCACGAGAACCAACATCTCAACATTTCACAGGGTCCTCGACCCAATACACAGAATAGCACCACAATACAATCAACGGCACAATCTCTCATTCGACATATCCTGCTCAAGACCCCCGATTAATTAACCCTGAGATTTCACAAACCTCCTTGGTTAATTAACCCCGATACCAACGCTTTAAAACAAAGTTGAAACAAACTTTCAAAAACACGAATCGCGGTCTATATCAAAGTCAAACATTTAAAAGTGAGTTGAAAGAATTTGAGATATGAACATCGTTCGCAGAACGGTCTTAGCTATCACTCAAATACCCGTAACCAATAAGCCCGCCAGCGCCTCCCTTGCGCACTGTACCGGCGTTCACTCCACTATGTTGGCCGCTCCTTGAACATGTCACCGCGCCGACGATCACTCCCGCAAGAGCCGCCTGCGCGCGCATTAGGTAACACCGGCGTTCACCACCCATATGGAGCCGCACATTGCGGATACACTGTGCCGGAGTGCACGCCCGCCTCGAGGTTCCGGATACGACGTTTCTCACAACAAGTATCCACATTATTTCGTACATCAAGCACACAGACAAACGTCACAACAATTATCAACTCAGTACATCAAAGCACACAATTTCTCCCCCAGTCCATAACCATACAAATAAACAATAACACGCACGTTGTCAATCAAAACTCAATCACAATAAGCCTTCAAGCATAACCAACCAACACCGCACATATCGCTATATTGCGACTCAACCGAATATATATATATATATATATATATATAAGTATAGTTCATCCATCAATCCAAGTTGAGTACGTCAACTATCATCGATATTAATCACACGACATAGGTATGTGTATATCTATATACATACATACTTATATATATATATATACACGTATAACCTTATACATACATATATTTAGTATATAAATATATATAATTCACACACTTCGGCAACAATGATTTCACATAGTTATAATTCGTATATAAAGGTACTTGCCTCAAATCCAAAGCACGCGAAGCGACGAAAAAGCTTGACCGGCAACCCTCAAATCTTCCAACTAGGTCGAAATCACAAGAACAATATAATTACTACGAATTCGATCACAAGAGGGATGGAAAACATACGAAATTCCCAACAAGAATTCGTAGAAACAAAAGATCGAACACTTGGGGTTCAATACTTCCCCAAGAACAACAAGAACATAATCCGGACCCGAATACGGTAAGAAATACGAATCAAATCATAGGAAGAGAATCGATATAACCGATTGATGATATACAACAACAAGAATCAAGAAGAACAACCCGAAACTCGAAGATTCTAGAAATATAAAGGAAGGGTTTACAAGATGTTTACCTCGAATCGAAGGTGAAGAACACGGATTAAGGATGTTAAACAACACCAAGAACTCAAGGAAGATGTAAATTTGGAGTTACAAGACCCCAAAATCACCTTCCAATCACCTACGAGTCGCCCAGCCACGGAAAGACGAAGTGTAGGTGAAGAAATGACGAATTCGGTCAACTCCTGGGTATATAAACCCAGGCCGTGTTACGTACGTTAGCCATAGGCAGCTAACGTACGTTAGCTTGTTAACGTACGTAAGACTCCCATGCTTACGTACGTAACGAAAATCGCAATTCTCTGCACTATTTTACAAAGGCCGTTACGCACGTAATCGAGACATGCATTACGTACGTAAGGTGCCTATTTGGGGAGTACAGCAGCTAGCACAAGAAGGCAAGAAAGGAACCGAAAAAAAATCAATATGCAATGGTGAACAACTCCCGATGGTACGAACGTAAAGGATTCGAGGCGACGAACTTAAGTGTTGAAGGAAAACCTATTCCCGACTACCCGAAGGTTCGGAATACGATAATGTAGTGATCACCCCCAAACTTTGGGAAATTACGAAACGGCCCAAAACGTCCGTAAATCACAATATGACATCAAGCAACCGAACCGAAACTCACAACACGTATAACAAAGCCCAACGGACTTATAGAAAACATGAAACCGTAGTTTCAAACCATTATCACATGAAATGAATCAAATAGCGGAAAAGTCGCCAAGACACGGATTCGGGTAAAAAATTCTAACAACTCGAATGACCAAACACGCAGAATCGAAACATTATCAAAATGTCAAAACGCTCATAAGTGAGCTTCGAAACCGTAAAGATGCCAAACGAAAAAGTACCGAAGAGAAAATCACGGGTATTACATTCTACTCCTTAAAAGAAGTTTCGTCCGAAACTTAAAATAGAGAGCGATGGAACAATAGTTTCAAACAAAATTTGCAAGAATCAAATTCGGATGTGAAAAGGCCACAAGAATCCACGAGATTTAGCAAAACAAATTTCAAATTCGTTCGGAGGACTAGGCTAAGTAAAACAAGGTGGTTTAAAATCGTCGAGGATCACAATTGAATTACCAACAATGAAAGGTCACACAATACCGAAAATATCAAGAAAAGTACGGTAATACATTCCCACATACTAAAAAGATATTACGACCCGGAACTTAGAACAACAAGAGTTGGAAACGTAAAGCAATGAAACGAAATACGATCGAAGTCACGATTGTTTGAAACAAAGAATGATTAAGACATAGTACAAAATCTTCATTCTCCCATGCTAGGATCTTCAAGGAGACATAGGGTTTCGGACACTTCCCGATCACTAGCTCTGCTCTCTCTCGTGGCGGCATTCTTTGCCAATTCGAAACCTGTCTCACAGTGTTTCTCCCGATGACCTTCACACCCACACCGGTAACAAGTCAAGAGTGGAGAGGGACAATTTGCACGAACATGTCCTCGATTCTGATTGAAACATCTTCTCTTCTTACCGCGAGTCACCGATGCTGGTTTGGGATTTCCAGCGTTCACTCCCGACCGCGAAGATGACGCTTTCGAACGACGTGAGGGCTTGGGAGCCTTAGTCTCTTCACCGCCCAGAAATTTTCCCGATATCCTCGGTCTCTTTGCTTTGCTCGTGGGCTCGATCACTGAGGAGATTTCATAGGATATCGTTTGATCTCGATACTACTTCACTGTAACATGGATAGTTGTCGTACGAACCACCTTTTCGTTTCCACTTCCGTCATCACACTTACGTCCGCCAAGGCTCGACATACTAATACAGATAGTACCATTCAGCATTATCAAATAATCGATACAAGATACCACACTTATCAACACAAGGTTTAGTTAACATCTATAGAATAACGGTAATATCGTAAAGCATAAAGTTTTATGAAGTTAACTCCGGTCCTTCGACTAGGATGATCATTATATATATATATATATGTGCTTAATTAAAACAAATTTTTGAAAAAGAGAGCGAGTCACGTTACGTCCAAAGCTTGTAAATATTGTCCTTTATTTGGAAGAGGGAGTTTATACAGCGACTTTAAAAATTATTTTCAAGCAATGCATAAAAGAAAATTGAAAGTTGAATCGTAACTAATTTGAAATATTTCAAGTGTTGAGTTCCAAATACCACAATTTGAACATCTTTCGACTTCTACCAAAATGTCTAATCGAAAGGATTTTTCGCCGAAATACGTGACCATTTGACATGACTACATTAAATCATGGGTTTTCACAATATTATAAAATTTAGTAGCACCGCTTTAAAATGTTCGTGCCATTACAGCACCGTGAGCCCCACACCGGAACACACCAGGCTGAAAACTATTTTTAAAACGTTCAAAATGCCAAAAGGCCGATGACGGTAGTATTTTCAAGTAATCACAAAAGTCATTTATAAAATATCAAATACCGTTATAAGAATACCGTCAAAACATGCAAGACAAAATGCCAAAACTCGGTTTAGGGAATCGGTTTTACGAAATAAAATTCAGTTTGCAAGATACCAATAGCCATTTCAAAATACTCACGCAACGGATAAAATTAACACTCAATGATTTATTGTAATAAAATGTAGACATTGGTAAGTACACTCGACTTCCTAAGCATAATACATAACCATTCTCAATCGGACCGAATACGCATGTTACATCCTAAAACAATAATATCACCAACAAGTTACAATCTCTAGTTCACATTAAACACATTATCACAATATAATCAAATACATATATAAAGGGACTTACGATCGGAAGACTTACCATCACGGATTGCCTGAAGATGATGTCGGAACCACGATTCTAATCACAACTCTGACGCGCGCGACTTACACAGGACATGGACTTGACCCAACGGCCTAGGTTTTTCGCAAACCTAAGCTCCGATACCATAATTGTAACACTCCCAGAATACGTCCGGAAATGTTACACGCCGTAGGCCCTTCTCACAAGGATCTACCAGGCTAAATTCCACTAGACTACACAATGATTGACCGACCGGGGTCAATCTAAATACAACGCAGACCGACAAAGTCATTAAACAATTCAGAAACTAATGAATTTTACATCTCAATGAGAAAAATAAACTTTCACACAAAAGGGGATGACGACTCCATTCAATAAATGAAAACTACACCCGTGCAAGGGTGAATACTTAACCAAATGGGAAAAATACCGACCAAGATGAATCAAAAGAAAAGACTCGACTCGTGTGATTAGCATCGTTGTCCTCCATCTCCTTCCAAGCCAATCTCGTGATCGCTCCCGAGCCGCCAAAACTGAGCGCATAACAGCACCCACCCCGAAAACTCGGGGTTAGCAACCGGAATTTTGCTAGTGCAAGTACATAATGTTCAAGATATACGAATAATAACAACACAAAACTCAACACCCAAGCCTTAACACAAACCATACATTCCCATAGTCAACACAAGATAGCACTCGCATACACAAGGTGAGAAATAATCACATAGTCATATTCTCTTTATGGAACATAACACCAATTAAACTTTAAACGAGCCCAAGGAGTCAAAAGATTTAGTTGAAAATCCATTTTAATAAAGGGGAAAGTATTTTGATAAGATAGTTTGAAAACATTATTAATGACTCGGTCCGTCTTGGGGTTTATAAAATTGAATGGGAATACTTTAAGAAATTAATTTCAAAGCTCTCGGTCCTTGACCCAACATAAGGAAAACAATTACACGAAAACCATGTCAATGTTACTTGGGATCCTTGACCCAATTTATAGAACACTGTCACAAACGAAATCATTACAACATCTCACAAGGTTCTCAACCCAATCCAAATAACATTATCACGAGAACCAACATCTCAACATTTCACAGGGTCCTCGACCCAATACACAGAATAGCACCACAATATAATCAACGGCACAATCTCTCATTCGACATATCCTGCTCAAGACCCCCGATTAATTAACCCTCGGAGATTTCGTCAAACCTCCTTGGTTAATTAACCCTGATACCAACGCTTTAAAAACAGGTTGAAACAAACTTTCAAAAACACGAATCGCGGTCTATATCAGGTCAAACATTTAAAAGTGAGTTGAAAGAATTTGAGATATGAACATCGTTCGTGAACGGGTCTTAGCTATCACTCAAATACCCGTAACCAATAAGCTCGCCAGCGCCTCCCTTGCGCACTGTGTACCGGCGTTCACTCCACTATGTTGGCCGCTCCTTGAACATGTCACCGCGCCGACGATCACTCCCGCAAGAGCCGCCTGCGCGCGCATTAGGTAACACCGGCGTTCACCACCCATATGGAGCCGCACATTGCAAGATACACCGTGCCGGAGTGCACGCCCGCCTCGAGGTTCCGGATACGACGTTTCTCACAACAAGTATCCACATTATTTCAGACATCAAGCACACAGACAAACGTCACAACAATTATCAACTCAGTACATCAAATCACACAATTTCTCCCCCAGTCCATAACCATACAAATAAACAATAACACGCACGTTGTCAATCAAAACTCAATCACAATAAGCCTTCAAGCATAACCAACCAACACCGCACATATATCGCTATATTGCGACTCAACCGAATATATATATATATATATATATATATATATATATATATATATATATATACGTATAACCTTATACATACATATATTTAGTATATAAATATATATAATTCACACACTTCGGCAACAATGATTTCACATAGTTATAATTCGTATATAAAGGTACTTGCCTCAAATCAAAGCACGCGGTTTACGAAAAGCTTGACCGGCAACCCTCGAATCTTCCAACTAGGTCGAAATCACAAGAACAATATAATTACTACGAAGTCGATCACAAGAGGGATGGAAAACATACGAAATTCCCAACAAGAATTCGTAGAAACAAAAGATCGAACACTTGGGGTTCAATACTTCCCCAAGAACAACAAGAACATAATCCGGACCCGAATACGGTAAGAAATACGAATCAAATCATAGGAAGAGAATCGATATAACCGATTGATGATATACAACAACAAGAATCAAGAAGAACAACCCGAAACTCGAAGATTTCAGAAATATAAAGGAAGGGTTTACAAGATGTTTACCTCGAATCGAAGGTGAAGAACACGGATTAAGGATGTTAAACAACACCAAGAACTCAAGGAAGATGTAAACTTGGAGTTACAAGACCCCAAAATCACCTTCCAATCACCTACGAGTCGCCACGGAAGACGAAGTGTAGGTGAAGAAATGACGACCGGTCAACTCCTCGGGTATATAAACCCGTGCCGTGTTACGACGTTAGCCATGGCGGCTAACGACGTTAGCTTGTTAACGTCGTAAGACTCCCATGCTTACGCACGTAATCATCGCATTCTGCACTATTTTACAAAGGCCGTTACGTACATAACTGAGACATGCATTACGTACGTAAGGTGCCTACTTGGGGAGTACAGGCAGCTAGCACAAGAAGGCAAGAAAGGAACCGAAAAAAAAATCAATATGCAATGGTGAACAACTCCCGATGGTACGAACGTAAAGGATTCGAGGCGACGAACTTAAGTGTTGAAGGAAAACCTATTCCCGACTACCCGAAGGTTCGAAATACGATAACAGAAGTGATCACCCCCAAACTTTGGGAAATTACGAAACGGCCCAAAACGTCCGTAAATCACAATATGACATCAAGCAACCGAACCGAAACTCACAACACGTATAACAAAGCTCAACGGACTTATAGAAAACATGAAACAGTAGTTTCGAACCATTATCACATGAAATGAATCAAATAGCGGGAAAAGTCGCTCAAGACACGGATTCGGGTAAAACAGCCCCGGAACAACTCGAATGACCAAACACGCAGAACGAAACATTATCAAAATGTCAAAATGCTCGCAAGTGAGCTTCTGGAAACCAGAAAGATGCCAGAAACGAAAAAGTACCGAAAGAGAAAATCACGGGTATTACACTTTGTTCTTGCACTAGCAAAACAGTGGAGTTTTGCTAACCTCGAGTATTCGGGGGGTGGATGTATGTTTTTGCATTCAGGTTTGGGAGCATAACACAGGGTCGGCACGAAGGATGATGAAAGATGAACGATACTAATCACACGAGGATCCGTATGACGTCATTGGTTTAGTTATAGTTTATTTTCCGCTGCAGTATTCTTTCCCGTTGTACGGGAGTGTGTTGTATTCGACCCCTGCGTGGGCAAGTATTGTAATCGAGTTGTATGTTTTTATTGAAAGGCCAAATCGGCCTACTGAGTCTTTTTAGCCTTAAAGGCATTGTCGAGTTGTTCGTTTGCTGTTACCAGCCTGGTAGATCCTTGAGGAAAGGTTCTACGGCGTGTAATATCCCTGAGCGGATTGGGGTGTTACACTTTGAGAGCAATCTCGATATCTAAACCTTCACGAACCATTATTCTCAATACTCGACGGTCCAAAATATCACGGATTGCAGATAATTCATATCTTCGTCTTTATCACAATGTATCCTTGATACCCAAGTATACCAATAAGAAATGTAAATCATATACATTATGATTTAACTCCCAAAAATCGGAAAACCACATAAAATTCAAATCTCCAGAGTTCACAATTATAATCATCGCTATACGAATTATAAACGAATGAAACTGAAACCATTCATTAAATATTATAAATTGTGCAAGTAATAACTTGCCTCGATACCAATAAAGTTGTTACCAATTCCTTGTCGTCATCTACGAACTCCTCAGCCCCGACCAAAGCGATCGGAAATATAGATATACAATCCATAGAACATGATCAATAACAATGTTTAACACCAATCGTTTACCAAAACCGGATTGAAATCGAAATCAAGAACAATACCCTCAAAAAGTCAACATTAGGGAAATCAAGAAAATACCTCGATCCGACGAAGAACAACAAATTAGATGATATTATAATCACATAGGACTCTCCAAAACACCTTGGATGGAGCAAAAATAATCCAAGAACTCAAACCGTAATCCCCCTCGTATCAATCGTCACAGAAGGAAGAAGAAATGAAATAAAATGAGGAGAAATGCATGCTGTCTAGTTTATATACTGGACAGCTTAGCGTGCGATAATCACACAGGTTAGCATGCGCTATCGAAGCAACATCACATCACGTTCTGCCCAACAGTACAGTTAGCGTGTGTTAATCACAAATCTTAGCATGCACTAACGAGTTCTAATTCCAGTTCAGTAGCTTCTGGACAGTTTTTGCATCTCCAGTTAGCGTGCGCTAACAAGCATAGTACCGTGCGCTAACTCTGCACCAGTAGCGCGCGCTATGAGGCAATGTAGCATGCGCTACACCTACTGCACAGGCAGTAGGATCACACCAAAAACTCAACACAACAACGATACTCCTTAATGGAATGACAATCACACAATATGTGATAAAACACTAACGTACAACACCAACAATCCGATTCGAAAACAAACACATGACAAAGCAAGACACATGATCATATAGACACAAACATCATGCAATCCACTTAAAGTGACAAAAATTCAAGGCAACCAGAAATGAAAATCTCGGGTATTACATTCTACCACACGAAAAATAAGTTTCATCCTGAAACTTAAAACAAGAGCATCACAGTACCACATAACAAAACACAAATGTTCAAACATCAGATATCAAACATACTCGTGGCCCCGTGATCTTATGTCACGTGTTTCCATAGGTTCAAGAAGCCACACGAAATTAGTCAAACCAAAACATCAGTCACCAATCACCAAACATTAAACATCAAAATTAGATCTCCGCATGAGATACAATCCACAATACAAAACACAAAATACTATCCCTGGGCACCACTGGACCCTCCAGGAGTAGGAGCCGAACCCTGGTCCCCAAACATCTTAGCAACAGTCTCGCAATGCACCCCTTGGTGTGTAATACCCGGTTGAATTTCATTCATTTTTATTCAATATTAATCAGTCAGTAATTATCATTCAGTAACTTCACTCATTATTAATCACTCATCATTCATGATTCATTCATTGCGTTCACTGTTGGTATGTTGTAATCGTATATCAGTTACCGATCGTCATTTCATCTCCGTTTATAGATCGAGACGGGAATATTATCATTTTCATCGGGATTGGTAGTCTTGTACTGGGAGTATCATTTTTGGCATGTGTTGGACCTGTTCACTTTCACATTCGTATGATATGTCGGATCATTCATCATTCGTAGCGAGGAATCGGAGTTGTCGGATTTTCATCTTGTCCAGCAATGAGTTACGGCCGTAAGAATGGTAGGTTACGGCCGTAACAGGTGTTCTTTGGTTTCAGGCCATTTTGGACGAACAGGACTTACGGCCGTAAGGTTGCGGCATACGGCCGTAAGTTGAGCAGGTACGGCCGTAAGGCTTGGCCGGATACGGCTGTACGAGTCGAGCAGGGTGTCCGGGTGTTATTGGCCGAAGGGCGAGTTACGGCCGTAAGAGGGGCAGGATACGGCCGTAAGGAGTGTTCCTGTTTTTCAGGATATGTCGGACTAGAGGGACTTACGTCCGTAAGGGTTGTGGCATACGACCGTAAGACGAGGAAGGTACGGCCGTAAGGCTTGGCCGGTTACGGCCATACGTTACAGGCAGGGTACCTGGTCATTTTCGACGAAGGGGGCTTACGCCCGTAAGTTTGGCCGAATACGGCCGTATCATCCGAGTTACGCCCGTAAGGTGTGCGGGTACGGCCGTAAGGATGTCGGCAGATGTTTTAGACGAGGGCGAGTTACGCCCGTAAGTCAGGGCGGATATGGCCGTAAGGCTGTCGGCAGGTTTGTGGATGAAGCCGAGTTACGACCGTACGAGTTGGCCGGTTACGGCCGTAAGGCCGTTGACCTGGGATGTTACGGCCGTATGAAGGCCGAGTTACGGCCGTAACTTCCGACAGTATATAAGGATCCGGCTGGGACTTTTTCTTCATTTTCACCCTTTTCTTCCATCTTGTCCGAGAGAGAGAGCTTGAGGGAGGGATTTTCCTTCATCAATCACTGGAGTACTTGATTTTCTTCATCTTCATTCGTTTGGGAAGCTTGGACACTCGATTTAACTCGTGTTCATCGGATCGAAGTGGTTGGATCTTCAAGAGGTAATTTCTTCAACATCTTGGATTTCGAATTCGTATTGGAATATGATGTTTTGGACGTTATAATCATGTTATATGGAAGGATATGTATATGATTATGAGTTTGTATAGAGATTCATTGGATTATTGAGGGATTATTCAAGAACACTTTGAATATCGAGTTAGATTTGGGAGTTTTCGATTAATTGTTGTTATAATCACGTATTTGGATATTCATAACGGATTCTTGATCGTATTGAAAATATTTTGTTGGTTTGAAACACTTCTTGGGGATTTGGTGTTGGTATTATTGAGGTTTGGTTGTAATCAATCGAAGTTGGCCACAAGGTGTTCGATATTATGCCCCAATGAACTTGGTTTAATCGTATCGATGTTTTGAGTTCGTTATATTCGTGTTTGATTCGTATATTGAATGGATTGTTGGTAATTGTATTTATTCAAGGTTGTTCGAGCGACCGATATATCAATTAGGACGTTATTCGTGGAAGGATAATTGTCACCGGTGTTGAGTAAGTTAATTCTTACTCGGTTAATAGGATATTCATTCCTTTTGTTGTTGATCTTTCATAATCATAACTCATTCATCATTGTATTAATCATATTGAGACTTGTAATTGTCGAATAATCACTTCATTAACGAGGAATGGCGGTTCCAATCATTTCATTGAAACTATCAATCACTTCATTATCATTTCACCTCGGTGAGTCATTCTTGACTTTGTCAGATTATTATTATTCATTGATATTCATTATGGTCATTCTCGTTCATATGACCTTCTGAGTTCATATTGCGTGGCCGGGTGCGGATGTGTGGAATTTTTAGTCAGGCACGTGATGGCCATGTATTGGGAGTGATACATTGGACTGTGCACACGGTAACAGATTACCTCCGTGAGACTAATTAGGTACAAGGACGGGTGCGTCCGGTCATTCGTCTTGTACACTTGCACAGAACACTACGGGCGTACTATGATACTCCTCTTCAGCGTAATTCATAACTAGGGATATTTCATAACTTCAGTTAAATCATGATTGTGTATTTTTCAACCCTTGAAGATTGTTGTTTCAGATAATCGACTCCCGGCCGGGATTTTGTTTTTCAGGTCATGGCAAGGCAAAAGCACGGGAATAGCATGCTGACGTCGAGGAGTCCCAGTGATACTAGTAGGGGCCCCGATCTTCCAGTTATTCATGTTGTTGTCCTTTAATTTCCGCTGCAGACTTTCATTTGGATACTCTGTTTCATTCAGTGTTGTGTATTTTATCTTCATATAAAATATACCAGTATTCGGTATTGTCCTGGTGTGTTGTACTTAAACTCCTCATCGGAGTATTTGGTAATATAATGTGGTTCGGTACTACAATTATATTATTTAATTCATCATTTTCATTCGCCTGGTGGGTCCTAGTCGGGGATTCACGGCACTGTAATATCCGCCTAGTTTGGGGTGTTACAGAGTTAGTATCGGAGCGTGTTTTTGAATACTACCTTCCGAGTCATGTCTCATTTGAAATCATCGTCATCAGACTAGTATCATTGGACTTTCGCGTCACGTGTGACCTGTGCAAATGCCGAGCCAATCGCATCAAAGAACTGTAAGATTTCTAACGCCATGGTATAATTTCTGGCAATAGTCATTCATTCATCATTCATCAATTAACAATCCTCAAACATCATCATTCATTGTGATTCGGACGATCATGTTAACTCATTAATCACTTAATTCATTTCATTACTCAGTTAATGATCGTGACGATCATGTTAACTCATTAATTACTCAATTCATTTCATTACTCGGTTGTCGATCCGATGATCATATTATTAATCTTGTTAAGTTGTTCAAGATAATCATTTCAAGAATTTCATCAGATAATCATGTCACTTCAGTAAATCATTCATATAATCGCTAAGTTAGAGCATGTATACTCATTTTCATCATCTCATGACATAATCATAACGTGATAATCATGCGGGAATTATAATCATTATGCGACCTTCCTACTTCAGTATGGGGAGAGCTGTCAGGGGATGCACGGGGAAAGGCCGCGGTGCGGGCCGAAACCTGGGAAATAATCACTCGCTGTCGGGAAATCGTACCCAGGACTCGGCTCGATCAGAAGATGTTCGGGTTGATCCACTCACTTTTATGCAGGCCATGATGACCCATGTGTAATTGCTCAAGTATCATTGCGCCACTCTGGCCGGATTAATCGAGAGAACTCTCCCGTATGAGCCAGCTGCTAAGGAAATTGCTGAACAACAACCTTCATCTGTCAGCAAGAAATCAACGAAGCGTGATCAATCCGAAGGTGGTCTGTCAACCTTCAAGAAGCCTCGTGTGAGTCCTATCGTTTCTGAGCGACCTCCTATGGTGCTTAATCATGCGGGATCTCAGTCCCGAGCGGCCATTTCGGCTATCACCTGCTTCAACTGTGGAGTGCCGGGTCATTACAGCACTAAGTGTCTGAAACCATCTATCACGTGCCATAATTGTGGGAATTTTGGGCATAAGGCCCGAAAGGACTCCAAGTCGGCTCCGGCAGCATCTCGTGCCCAAGCAATTAGCGATTGAGAATCGGACTGCTCTGTCATCGTCGTTTAAGACAATGGAAGCAAATAAAGTTGAAGCTCATATTTATCATACGGGAGCGTCCGGTTCGGGGGCCGGCAAGTCCCGGATTCATGTGATGGAGAGGATCGACGATCCGGTGGCCCGAATGATCTCAGGTATACTCGTAATTTTAGTTCAACCTGTGTGTACCTTTTGATACTGGTACACCGCTTTCATTCATTTTCGAATCATGTTTGAATAGACTTATTTTGGGATAGTCCTATTACTTGTGGACCTCATACCATCGGTCTACCTGGCGATGGAAGAATTTTGGGAAATCATACCGAGGTAAGCTTAATGACCGCGATTGGTTGGTGGACCTAATTGTGGTGAATTTATCTGAGGATGATGTAATATTGGGTATTAGTTGGATGGATCATTATGATACTAACCTTAGTGCTGTAAGCGTTTGGTCACTATCATTCCGTTGTTTGTTGTCGAATGTGTGCTTCAGGGAAGTAATCCCGTTGTTCCAGAAGAATTATTATTATGGAAGCAGAGAAATTCCTCAATCGAGTTGTTCAATCATTCATTGTATCATTTTCATCGATTGGCCATTCTAAGGCGTTCGAGTTGTTCAATCATTCATTGTATCATTTTCATCGATTGGCCGTTCTAAGGCGATCGAGTTGTTCAATCATTCATTGTATCATTTTCATCGATTGGCCGTTTTAAGGCAATCGAGTTGTTCAATCATTCATAGTATCATTTTCATCGATTGGCCGTTTTAAGGCAATCGAGTCGTTCAATCATTCATTGTATCATTTTCATCGGTTGACCGTTCTAGGGCAATCGAAATGTTCAATCATTCGTGGTATCATTGTCATCGATTGATGATGTATTTCCGCATTTGTTATCTGGTTGCCTTCACATAGAGTTGTGGAATTCAGGAGTGAGTTGGAGCCCGGTACGTCCACGTTATCGAAGGCACCATATCGGATGGCCCCGACCGAAATGCAGGAGTTGAAGATTCAACTTGAGGAATAGTTCGAGTAAGGTTATCTCCGACCGAGTGCGTCCCCACGAGGAGCACCAGTGTGATCTGTCAAGGAGAAGGATGGCTCGTCTTGTGTGTGTATTAACTATCAGGAGTTGAACAGGGTGATGATCAAGATTTGTATCCTCTACCCCGTATTGTTGATCTCTTAGATCAACTTCAGGGAGCTTCAATATTTTCCAAGATTGACTTAAGATCTGGATATCATCAGTTGCGAATTCAAGAGTCTGGTATCGCAAGGACGGCGTTTCGTACACGCTATGGTCATTATGAGTTCGTAGTTATGCCGTTCGGGCTAACTAATGCACCTGCGGTATTCATGGAGTTAATGAATTGGGTTTTCATCGACTTTTTGGATCAGTTTGTTGTTGTCTTCATCGATGACATTTTGATTTTATTCTCGTGATTGAGGGGAACACGAAGTATATCTTCATCAGGTTCTCGACGTGTTAAGACGCGAGCAACTTTATGGAAAAATTTCTCAATGTGAGTTACGGATGTCCGGTGACTCTTATCGGGCATGTAATTTCATCGCAGAGTTCGTGTCGACCTCGTAAGATGGAGGCTATCCGAGATTGGCAACCTCCGAAAGATGTTAAGGAACCAAGTTTCCTCGGATTAGTGGTTAATTATCCGACCCACGCACTGGATCTAGCGGTAGTGGTTTTCGCGTTGGAAATTTGGCGTCGTTCCCTTTATGGCGTCACCTGTCAGATCTTCACTGATCACAAGAATTGAAGTATATATTTACTCAGAAGGAGTTAAATATGCGACAAAGACGGTGGTTGGAACTAATCAAAGATTATGATATCGAGATCCTTCACCACCCGGCAAGACGAATGTTGTCCGACGCCTTGAGTCGTAAGTCCGTTCATGGGCGATGCTTGATCGTTTATCGATTCGAAGGAGCTTCAGCAGAATTCCTTAGACCCGAGATCGAGGTCCTTCAATGAGTTCGGGACAACTTTGTATGTTAGAGATTTCATCATCACTTGAGGAGGAAATCAGGGAGAATCAGGGTTCAGAACCAGCATTGTTGCGCATCCGTGAGGACATGGCTCTGGGGAAAGCCCCTGGATTCATGGTCCACGAGGATGGACTTTTGAGATTTAATAATCGGTTGTGCGTACCGGCAAATGATGAGTTGAAAAACTCGATTTTGAGAGAAGCTCATGCTACCCCTTATTCTGTTCATCCGGGGTCTAGCAAGATGTAAAGGACTTGAAACAAAATTACTGGTGGAGTTATATGAAATGAGAAGTCGCGGAATTTGTTTCGAGATGCTTAACTCACAACAAGTCAAGTTTGAACATCAGCATCGGCGGGTATGCTGAAACCGCTCCCTATTCCAGAATGGAAGTGGGAAGACATTTCTATGGATTTCATCATGAGTTTGCCGACGATTCGTCGTGGCATGAATACGATCTGGGTGATCGTGGACCGCTTATCTAAATTAGCTCATTTCCTTGAGATCAAAGATACATGGGGTCCCGAGAGACTTGCCCATTGCTCATCAAAGAGATAGTGAGACCGCACGGTACTCCTAAGAGTATCGTTTCCGATCGTGACGACGGTTTGTGTCTCATTTTAGGAAATCAGTCCATAGTGCTATGGGAACTCAGCTTAATCTCAGTACCGCTTTTCATCCTCAGTCCGACGGACAATCTGAGAGAACCATTCAGACATTAGAGGACATGTTGAGGGCATGCGTCCTCGATTGGAAGGATGATTGGGAAGCCCAACTACCATTGATCGAGTTCACGTATAATAATAGTTGGCATGCTTCGATTAAGATGGCACCTTACGAGGTCTTGTGCGGTCGTCGTTGTCGACCTCCTTTGTGTTGGGACGACTTATCAGAATCAATCGGCATGGAGCCCGATATACTTATAGCCACGGTGAGAAGGTAGCCTTGATCGGGAGTCGTCTGTTGACTGCTCAGAGTCGACAGAAATCATATGCAGATAATCGTCATCGACCACTAGAGTTCGAGACGGGTGACCACGTTTTGGTCAAGGTGTCCCCGAGTCGAAGTATTTTCCGTTTCGGAAGCGGGGAAAGTTGAGTCCGAGATTCATTAGACCGTTTGAGATTTTGGAGCGAGTAGGCGAGCTAGCTTATCGTTTGGCTTTACCTACGACGTTAAGCCGAATTCATAATGTGTTTCACGTCTATCAGTTGCGGAAGTATGTTGCCGACCCGAGTCACATACTTCAGTTCGACGAAATCGAGATCGCGGATGATCATTTATACGAGGAACGACCTGTACGAGTTTAAGAGCGGCGAATCAAACACATGAGGATCAAGACGAACCCTTTGGTCAAGATGCGGTGGTCTTGACACGGAGTCGAAGAGGCCACTTGAGAAACCGAAGAGAGTATGGGAGAGTTATCCCGAGTTGTTGACACTTAGTTTCGGAGACGAAACTTTTTTTAAGGGGGGGAGTATGTAATACCCGGTTGAATTTCATTCATTTTTATTCAATATTAATCAGTCAGTAATTATCATTCAGTAACTTCACTCATTATTAATCACTCATCATTCATGATTCATTCATTGCGTTCACTGTTGGTATGTTGTAATCGTATATCAGTTACCGATCGTCATTTCATCTCCGTTTATAGATCGAGACGAGAATATTATCATTTTCATCGGGATTGGTAGTCTTGTACTGGGAGTATCATTTTTGGCATGTGTTGGACCTGTTCACTTTCACATTCGTATGATATGTCGGATCATTCATCAGTCGTAGCGAGGAATCGCAGTTGTCGAATTTTCATCTTGTCCAACAATGAGTTACGGCCGTAAGAATGGTAGGTTACGGCCGTAACAGGTGTTCTTTGGTTTCCGGCCATTTTGGACGAACGGGACTTACGGCCATAAGGTTGCGGCATACGGCCGTAAGTTGAGCAGGTACGGCCGTAAGGCTTGGCCGGATACGGCCGTATGAGTCGAGCAGGGTGTCCGGGTGTTATTGGCCGAAGGGCGAGTTACGGCCGTAAGAGGGGCAGGATACGACCGTAAGGAGTGTTCGTGTTTTTCAGGATGTGTCAGACTAGAGGGACTTATGGCCATAAGGGTTGCGGCATACGGCCGTAAGACGGGGAAGGTACGGCCGTAAGGCTTGGCTGGTTACGGCCGTACGTTACAGGCAGGGTACCTGGTCATTTTCGACGAAGGGGGCTTACGCCCGTAAGTTTGGCCGGATACGGCCGTATCATCCGAGTTACGCCCGTAAGGTGTGCGGGTACGGCCGTAAGGATGTCGGCAGATGTTTTAGACGAGGGCGAGTTACGCCCGTAAGTCAGGGCGGATATGGCCGTAAGGCTGTCGGCAGGTTTGTGGATGAAGCCGAGTTACGACCGTACGAGTTGGCCGGTTACGGCCGTAAGGCCGTTTACCTGGGATGTTACGGCCGTATGAAGGCTGAGTTACGGCCGTAACTTCCGGCAGTATATAAGGATCCGGCCGGGACTTTTTCTTCATTTTCACCCTTTTCTTCCATCTTGTCCGAGAGAGAGAGCTTGAGGGAGGGATTTTCCTTCATCAATCACTCGAGTACTTGATTTTCTTCATCTTCATTCGTTTGGGAAGCTTGGACACTCGATTTAACTCGTGTTCATCGGATCGAAGTGGTTGGATCTTCAAGAGGTAATTTCTTCAACATCTTGGATTTCGAATTCGTATTGGAATATGATGTTTTGGACGTTGTAATCATGTTATATGGAAGGATATGTATATGATTATGAGTTTTTATAGAGATTCATTGGATTATTGAGGGATTATTCAAGAACACTTTGAATATCGAGTTGGATTTGGGAGTTTTCGATTAATTGTTGTTATAATCACGTATTTGGATATTCATAACGGATTCTTGATCGTATTGAAAATATTTTGTTGGTTTGAAACACTTCTTGGGGATTTGGTGTTGGTATTATTGAGGTTTGGTTGTAATCAATCGAAGTTGGCCACAAGGTGTTCGATATTATGCCCCAATGAACTTGGTTTAATCGTATCGACGTTTTGAGTTCGTTATATTCGTGTTTGATTCGTATATTGAATGGATTATTGGTAATTGTATTTATTCAAGGTTGTTCGGCGACCGATATATCAATTAGGGCGTTGTTCATGGAAGGATAATTGTCACCTGTTGAGTAAGTAAATTCTTACTCGGTTAATAGGATATTCATTCCTTTTGTTGTTGATCTTTCATAATCATAACTCATTCATCATTGTATTAATCATATTGAGACTTGTAATTGTCGAATAATCACTTCATTAACGAGGAACGGTTCCAATCATTTCATTTAAACTATCAATCACTTCATTATCATTTCACCTCGGTGAGTCATTCTTGACTTTTTCAGATTATTATTATTCATTGATATTCATTATGGTCATTCTCGTTCATATGACCTTCGAGTTCATATTGCGCGGCCGGGTGCGGATGTGTGGAATTTTTAGTCGTGCACGTGTTGGCCATGTATTGGGAGTGATACATTGATCGTGCACACGGTAACAGATTACCTCCGTGAGACTAATTAGGTACAAGGACGGGTGCGTCCGGTCATTCGTCTTGTACACTTGCACAGAACACTACGGGCGTACTATGATACTCCTCTTCAGCGTAATTCATAACTAGGGATATTTCATAACTTCAGTTAAATCATGATTGTGTATTTTTCAACCCTTGAAGATTGTTGTTCTCAGATAATCGACTTTACCGGGATTTTGTTTTTCAGGTCATGGCAAGGCAAAAGCACGGGAATAGCATGCTGACGTCGAGGAGTCCCAGTGATACTAGTAGGGGCCCTGATCTTCCAGTTTTTCATGTTGTTGTCCTTTAATTTCTGCTGCAGACTTTCATTTGGATACTCCGTTTCATTCAGTGTTGTGTATTTTATCTTCATATAAAATATACCAGTATTCGGTATTGTCCTGGTGTGTTGTACTTAAACTCCTCATCGGAGTATTTGGTAATATAATGTGGTTCGGTACTACAATTATATTATTTAATTCATCATTTTCATTCGCCTGGTGGGTCCTAGTCGGGGATTCACGGCACTGTAATATCCGCCTAGTTTGGGGTGTTACAGAGTTAGTATCGGAGCGTGTTTTTGAATACTACCTTCCGAGTCATGTCTCATTTGAAATCATCGTCATCAGACTAGTATCATTGGACTTTCGCGTCACGTGTGACCTGTGCAAATGCCGAGCCAATCAGACCGAAAGAACTGTAAGATTTCTAACGCCATGGTATAATTTCTGGCAATAGTCATTCATTCATCATTCATCAATTAACAATCCTCAAACATCATCATTCATTGTGATTCGGACGATCATGTTAACTCATTAATCACTTAATTCATTTCATTACTCAGTTAATGATCAGGACGATCATGTTAACTCATTAATTACTCAATTCATTTCATTACTCAGTTGTCGATCTGGATGATCATATTATTAATCTTGTTAAGTTGTTCAAGATAATCATTTCAAGAATTTCATCAGATAATCATGTCACTTCAGTAAATCATTCATATAATCGCTAAGTTAGAGCATGTATACTCATTTTCATCATCTCATGACATAATCATAACGTGATAATCATGCGGGAATTATAATCATTATGCGACCTTCCTACTTCAGTATGGGGAGAGCTGTCAGGGGATGCACGGGGAAAGGCCGCGGTGCGGGCCGAAACCTGGGAAATAATCACTCGCTGTCGGGAAATCGTACCCAGGACTCGGCTCGATCAGAAGATGTTCGGGTTGATCCACTCACTTTTATGCAGGCCATGATGACCCATGTGTAATTGCTCAAGTATCATTGCGCCACTCTGGCCGGATTAATCGAGAGAACTCTCCCGTATGAGCCAGCTGCTAAGGAAATTGCTGAACAACAACCTTCATCTGTCAGCAAGAAATCAACGAAGCGTGATCAATCCGAAGGTGGTCTGTCAACCTTCAAGAAGCCTCGTGTGAGTCCTATCGTTTCTGAGCGACCTCCTATGGTGCTTAATCATGCGGGATCTCAGTCCCGAGCGGCCATTTCGGCTATCACCTGCTTCAACTGTGGAGTGCCGGGTCATTACAGCACTAAGTGTCTGAAACCATCTATCACGTGCCATAATTGTGGGAATTTTGGGCATAAGGCCCGTTTTTGCCGAAAGGACTCCAAGTCGGCTCCGGCAGCATCTCAGGCCCCGAAGCAATTAGCGATTCAGAATCGGACTGCTCTGTCATCGTCGTTTAAGACAATGGAAGCAAATAAAGTTGAAGCTCATATTTATCATACGGGAGCGTCCGGTTCGGGGGCCGGCAAGTCCCGGATTCATGTGATGGAGAGGATCGACGATCCGGTGGCCCGAATGATCTCAGGTATACTCGTAATTTTAGTTCAACCTGTGTGTACCTTTTGATACTGGTACACCGCTTTCATTCATTTTCGAATCATGTTTGAATAGACTTATTTTGGGATAGTCCTATTACTTGTGGACCTCATACCATCGGTCTACCTGGCGATGGAAGAATTTTGGGAAATCATACCGAGGTAAGCTTAATGACCGCGATTGGTTGGTGGACCTAATTGTGGTGAATTTATCTGAGGATGATGTAATATTGGGTATTAGTTGGATGGATCATTATGATACTAACCTTAGTGCTGTAAGCGTTTGGTCACTATCATTCCGTTGTTTGTTGTCGAATGTGTGCTTCAGGGAAGTAATCCCGTTGTTCCAGAAGAATTATTATTATGGAAGCAGAGAAATTCCTCAATCGAGTTGTTCAATCATTCATTGTATCATTTTCATCGATTGGCCATTCTAAGGCGTCGAGTTGTTCAATCATTCATTGTATCATTTTCATCGATCGCCGTTCTAAGGCGATCGAGTTGTTCAATCATTCATTGTATCATTTTCATCGATTGGCGTTTAAGGCAATCGAGTTGTTCAATCATTCATAGTATCATTTTCATCGATTGGCGCTTTAAGGCAATCGAGTCGCTCAATCATTCATTGTATCATTTTCATCGGTTGGCCGTTCTAGGGCAATCGAAATGTTCAATCATTCGTGGTATCATTGTCATCGATTGATGATGTATTTCCGCATTGAGTTATCCGGTTGCCTTCACATAGAGTTGTGGAATTCGGAGTGAGTTGGAGCCCAGACGTCCACGTTATCGAAGGCACCATATCGGATGGCCCCGACCGAAATGCGGAGTTGAAGATTCAACTTGAGGAATAGTTCGAGTAAGGTTATCTCCGACCGAAAGTGCCCCCACGAGGAGCACCAGCAGGATCTGTCAAGGAGAAGGATGGCTCGTCTTGTGTGTGTATTAACTATCAGGAGTTGAACAGGGTGATGATCAAGATTTGTATCCTCTACCCCGTATTGTTGATCTCTTAGATCAACTTCAGGGAGCTTCAATATTTTCCAAGATTGACTTAAGATCTGGATATCATCAGTTGCGAATTCAAGAGTCTGGTATCGCAAGGACGGCGTTTCGTACACGCTATGGTCATTATGAGTTCGTAGTTATGCCGTTCGGGCTAACTAATGCACCTGCGGTATTCATGGAGTTAATGAATTGGGTTTTCATCGACTTTTTGGATCAGTTTGTTGTTGTCTTCATCGATGACATTTTGATTTTATTCTCGTGATTGAGGGGAACACGAAGTATATCTTCATCAGGTTCTCGACGTGTTAAGACGCGAGCAACTTTATGGAAAAATTTCTCAATGTGAGTTCTGGATGTCCGAAGTGACTCTTATCGGGCATGTAATTTCATCAGACAGAGTTCGTGTCGACCCTCAGAAGATGGAGGCTATCCGAGATTGGCAACCTCCGAAAGATGTTAAGGAAATCCGAAGTTTCCTCGGATTAGCTGGTTAATTATCCGACCCACGACCTGGATCTAGCAGCCGTGGTTTTCGCGTTGGAAATTTGGCGTCGTTCCCTTTATGGCGTCACCTGTCAGATCTTCACTGATCACAAGAATTGAAGTATATATTTACTCAGAAGGAGTTAAATATGCGACAAAGACGGTGGTTGGAACTAATCAAAGATTATGATATCGAGATCCTTCACCACCCGGGCAAGACGAATGTTGTCGCTGACGCCTTGAGTCGTAAGTCCGTTCATGGGCAGATGCTTGATCGTTTATCAGTTCAGAAGGAGCTTCAGCAGGAATTCCTTAGACCCGAGATCGAGGTCCAGCTTCAGCGAGTTCAGGGACAGCTTTGTATGTTAGAGATTTCATCATCACTTGAGGAGGAAATCAGGGAGAATCAGGGTTCAGAACCAGCATTGTTGCGCATCCGTGAGGACATGGCTCTGGGGAAAGCCCCTGGATTCGTGGTCCACGAGGATGGACTTTTGAGATTTAATAATCGGTTGTGCGTACCGGCAAATGATGAGTTGAAAAACTCGATTTTGAGAGAAGCTCATGCTACCCCTTATTCTGTTCATCCGGGGTCTAGCAAGATGTAAAGGACTTGAAACAAAATTACTGGTGGAGTTATATGAAATGAGAAGTCGCGGAATTTGTTTCGAGATGCTTAACCTGTCAACAAGTCAAGTTTGAACATCAGCGACCGGCGGGTATGCTGAAACCGCTCCCTATTCCAGAATGGAAGTGGGAAGACATTTCTATGGATTTCATCATGAGTTTGCCGACGATTCGTCGTGGCATGAATACGATCTGGGTGATCGTGGACCGCTTATCTAAATTAGCTCATTTCCTTGAGATCAAAGATACATGGGGTCCCGAGAGACTTGCCCAGCTGTTCATCAAAGAGATAGTGAGACTGCACGGTACTCCTAAGAGTATCGTTTCCGATCGTGACGGACGGTTTGTGTCTCATTTTTGGAAATCACCCATCGTGCTATGGGAACTCGGCTTAATCTCGCACTGCTTTTCATCCTCGGTCAGACGGACAACTGAGAGAACCATTCAGACATTAGAGGACATGTTGAGGGCATGCGTCCTCGATTGGAAGGATGATTGGGAAGCCCAACTACCATTGATCGAGTTCACGTATAATAATAGTTGGCATGCTTCGATTAAGATGGCACCTTACGAGGTCTTGTACGGTCGTCGTTGTCGACCTCCTTTGTGTTGGGACGACTTATCAGAATCAATCGGCATGGAGCCCGATATACTTATAGCCACGGTGAGAAGGTAGCCTTGATCGGGAGTCGTCTGTTGACTGCTCAGAGTCGACAGAAATCATATGCAGATAATCGTCATCGACCACTAGAGTTCGAGACGGGTGACCACGTTTTGGTCAAGGTGTCCCCGAGTCGAAGTATTTTCCATTTCGGAAAGCGGGGAAAGTTGAGTCCGAGATTCATTAGACCGTTTGAGATTTTGGAGCGAGTAGGCGAGCTAGCTTATCGTTTGGCTTTACCTACGACGTTAAGCCGAATTCATAATGTGTTTCACGTCTATCAGTTGCGGAAGTATGTTGCCGACCCGAGTCACATACTTCAGTTCGACGAAATCGAGATCGCGGATGATCATTTATACGAGGAACGTCCTGTACGAGTTTTAGAGCGGCGAATCAAACAGTTGAGGATCAAGACGATCCCTTTGGTCAAGATGCAGTGGTCTTGACACGGAGTCGAAGAGGCCACTTGAGAAACCGAAGAGAGTATGCGGGAGAGTTATCCCGAGTTGTTGACACTTAGTTTCGGAGACGAAACTTTTTTTAAGGGGGGGAGTATGTAATACCCGGTTGAATTTCATTCATTTTTATTCAATATTAATCAGTCAGTAATTATCATTCAGTAACTTCACTCATTATTAATCACTCATCATTCATGATTCATTCATTGCGTTCACTGTTGGTATGTTGTAATCGTATATCAGTTACCGATCGTCATTTCATCTCCGTTTATAGATCGAGACGAGAATATTATCATTTTCATCGGGATTGGTAGTCTTGTACTGGGAGTATCATTTTTGGCATGTGTTGGACCTGTTCACTTTCACATTCGTATGATATGTCGGATCATTCATCAGTCGTAGCGAGGAATCGCAGTTGTCGAATTTTCATCTTGTCCAACAATGAGTTACGGCCGTAAGAATGGTAGGTTACGGCCGTAACAGGTGTTCTTTGGTTTCCGGCCATTTTGGACGAACGGGACTTACGGCCATAAGGTTGCGGCATACGGCCGTAAGTTGAGCAGGTACGGCCGTAAGGCTTGGCCGGATACGGCCGTATGAGTCGAGCAGGGTGTCCGGGTGTTATTGGCCGAAGGGCGAGTTACGGCCGTAAGAGGGGCAGGATACGACCGTAAGGAGTGTTCGTGTTTTTCAGGATGTGTCAGACTAGAGGGACTTATGGCCATAAGGGTTGCGGCATACGGCCGTAAGACGGGGAAGGTACGGCCGTAAGGCTTGGCTGGTTACGGCCGTACGTTACAGGCAGGGTACCTGGTCATTTTCGACGAAGGGGGCTTACGCCCATAAGTTTGGCCGGATACGGCCGTATCATCCGAGTTACGCCCGTAAGGTGTGCGGGTACGGCCGTAAGGATGTCGGCAGATGTTTTAGACGAGGGCGAGTTACGCCCGTAAGTCAGGGCGGATATGGCCGTAAGGTCAGCGAGTTTGTGGATGAAGCCGAGTTACGACTGCATTTAGTTGGCGTTACGGCCGTAAGGCCGTTTACAGGATGTTACGGCCAGATGAAGGCCGAGTTACGGCCAGAATCTCCGGCAGATATAAGGATCCTAGGGACTTTTTCTTCATTTTCACCCTTTTCTTCCATCTTGTCCAGAGAGAGAGCTTGAGGGAGGGATTTTCCTTCATCAATCACTCGAGTACTTGATTTTCTTCATCTTCATTCGTTTGGGAAGCTTGGACACTCGATTTAACTCGTGTTCATCGGATCGAAGTGGTTGGATCTTCAAGAGGTAATTTCTTCAACATCTTGGATTTCAATTCGTATTGGAATATGATGTTTTGGACGTTGTAATCATGTTATATGGAAGGATATGTATATGATTATGAGTTTTTATAGAGATTCATTGGATTATTGAGGATTATTCAAGAACACTTTGAATATCGAGTTGGATTTGGGAGTTTTCGATTAATTGTTGTTATAATCACGTATTTGGATATTCATAACGGATTCTTGATCGTATTGAAAATATTTTGTTGGTTTGAAACACTTCTTGGGGATTTGGTGTTGGTATTATTGAGGTTTGGTTGTAATCAATCGAAGTTGGCCACAAGGTGTTCGATATTATGCCCCAATGAACTTGGTTTAATCGTATCGACGTTTTGAGTTCGTTATATTCGTGTTTGATTCGTATATTGAATGGATTATTGGTAATTGTATTTATTCAAGGTTGTTCGAGCGACCGATATATCAATTAGGACGTTGTTCATGGAAGGATAATTGTCACCGGTGTTGAGTAAGTAAATTCTTACTCGGTTAATAGGATATTCATTCCTTTTGTTGTTGATCTTTCATAATCATAACTCATTCATCATTGTATTAATCATATTGAGACTTGTAATTGTCGAATAATCACTTCATTAACGAGGAACGGCGGTTCCAATCATTTCATTTAAACTATCAATCACTTCATTATCATTTCACCTCGGTGAGTCATTCTTGACTTTTTCAGATTATTATTATTCATTGATATTCATTATGGTCATTCTCGTTCATATGACCTTCTGAGTTCATATTGCGCGGCCGGGTGCGGATGTGTGGAATTTTTAGTCAGGCACGTGATGGCCATGTATTGGGAGTGATACATTGGACTGTGCACACGGTAACAGATTACCTCCGTGAGACTAATTAGGTACAAGGACGGGTGCGTCCGGTCATTCGTCTTGTACACTTGCACAGAACACTACGGGCGTACTATGATACTCCTCTTCAGCGTAATTCATAACTAGGGATATTTCATAACTTCAGTTAAATCATGATTGTGTATTTTTCAACCCTTGAAGATTGTTGTTTCAGATAATCGACCCGGCCGGGATTTTGTTTTTCGTGTCATGGCAAGGCAAAAGCACGGGAATAGCATGTTGACGTCGAGAGTCCCAGATACTAGTAGGGGCCCTGATCTTCCAGTTTTTCATGTTGTTGTCCTTTAATTTCTGCTGCAGACTTTCATTTGGATACTCCGTTTCATTCAGTGTTGTGTATTTTATCTTCATATAAAATATACCAGTATTCGGTATTGTCCTGGTGTGTTGTACTTAAACTCCTCATCGGAGTATTTGGTAATATAATGTGGTTCGGTACTACAATTATATTATTTAATTCATCATTTTCATTCGCCTGGTGGGTCCTAGTCGGGGATTCACGGCACTGTAATATCCGCCTAGTTTGGGGTGTTACAGAGTTAGTATCGGAGCGTGTTTTTGAATACTACCTTCCGAGTCATGTCTCATTTGAAATCATCGTCATCAGACTAGTATCATTGGACTTTCGCGTCACTTGAGACATGTGCAAATGACGAGCCAATCAGAACTAAAGAACTGTAAGATTTCTAACGCCATGGTATAATTTCTGGCAATAGTCATTCATTCATCATTCATCAATTAACAATCCTCAAACATCATCATTCATTGTGATTCGGACGATCATGTTAACTCATTAATCACTTAATTCATTTCATTACTCAGTTAATGATCAGGACGATCATGTTAACTCATTAATTACTCAATTCATTTCATTACTCAGTTGTCGATCTGGATGATCATATTATTAATCTTGTTAAGTTGTTCAAGATAATCATTTCAAGAATTTCATCAGATAATCATGTCACTTCAGTAAATCATTCATATAATCGCTAAGTTAGAGCATGTATACTCATTTTCATCATCTCATGACATAATCATAACGTGATAATCATGCGGGAATTATAATCATTATGCGACCTTCCTACTTCAGTATGGGGAGAGCTGTCAGGGGATGCACGGGGAAAGGCCGCGGTGCGGGCCGAAACCTGGGAAATAATCACTCGCTGTCGGGAAATCGTACCCAGGACTCGGCTCTATCAGAAGATGTTCGGGTTGATCCACTCACTTTTATGCAGGCCATGATGACCCATGTGTAATTGCTCAAGTATCATTGCGCCACTCTGGCCGGATTAATCGAGAGAACTCTCCCGTATGAGCCAGCTGCTAAGGAAATTGCTGAACAACAACCTTCATCTGTCAGCAAGAAATCAACGAAGCGTGATCAATCCGAAGGTGGTCTGTCAACCTTCAAGAAGCCTCGTGTGAGTCCTATCGTTTCTGAGCGACCTCCTATGGTGCTTAATCATGCGGGATCTCAGTCCCGAGCGGCCATTTCGGCTATCACCTGCTTCAACTGTGGAGTGCCGGGTCATTACAGCACTAAGTGTCTGAAACCATCTATCACGTGCCATAATTGTGGGAATTTTGGGCATAAGGCCCGTTTTTGCCGAAAGGACTCCAAGTCGGCTCCGGCGGCATCTCGAGCCCCGAAGCAATTAGCGATTCGAATCGGATCGCTTCACATCGCTGCTTAAGACAATGGAAGCAAATAAAGTTGAAGCTCATATTTATCATACGGGAGCGTCCGGTTCGGGGGCCGGCAAGTCCCGGATTCATGTGATGGAGAGGATCGACGATCCGGTGGCCCGAATGATCTCAGGTATACTCGTAATTTTAGTTCAACCTGTGTGTACCTTTTGATACTGGTACACCGCTTTCATTCATTTTCGAATCATGTTTGAATAGACTTATTTTGGGATAGTCCTATTACTTGTGGACCTCATACCATCGGTCTACCTGGCGATGGAAGAATTTTGGGAAATCATACCGAGGTAAGCTTAATGACCGCGATTGGTTGGTGGACCTAATTGTGGTGAATTTATCTGAGGATGATGTAATATTGGGTATTAGTTGGATGGATCATTATGATACTAACCTTAGTGCTGTAAGCGTTTGGTCACTATCATTCCGTTGTTTGTTGTCGAATGTGTGCTTCAGGGAAGTAATCCCGTTGTTCCAGAAGAATTATTATTATGGAAGCAGAGAAATTCCTCAATCGAGTTGTTCAATCATTCATTGTATCATTTTCATCGATTGGCCATTCTAAGGCGTTCGAGTTGTTCAATCATTCATTGTATCATTTTCATCGATTGGCCGTTCTAAGGCGATCGAGTTGTTCAATCATTCATTGTATCATTTTCATCGATTGGCCGTTTTAAGGCAATCGAGTTGTTCAATCATTCATAGTATCATTTTCATCGATTGGCCGTTTTAAGGCAATCGAGTCGTTCAATCATTCATTGTATAATTTTCATCGGTTGACCGTTCTAGGGCAATCGAAATGTTCAATCATTCGTGGTATCATTGTCATCGATTGATGATGTATTTCCAGACGAGTTATCTGGTTGCCTTCACATAGAGTTGTGGAATTCAGGAGTGAGTTGGAGCCCGGTACGTCCACGTTATCGAAGGCACCATATCGGATGGCCCCGACCGAAATGCAGGAGTTGAAGATTCAACTTGAGGAATAGTTCGAGTAAGGTTATCTCCGACCGAGTGCGTCCCCACGAGGAGCACCAGTGTGATCTGTCAAGGAGAAGGATGGCTCGTCTTGTGTGTGTATTAACTATCAGGAGTTGAACAGGGTGATGATCAAGATTTGTATCCTCTACCCCGTATTGTTGATCTCTTAGATCAACTTCAGGGAGCTTCAATATTTTCCAAGATTGACTTAAGATCTGGATATCATCAGTTGCGAATTCAAGAGTCAGGTATCGCAAGGACGGCGTTTCGTACACGCTATGGTCATTATGAGTTCGTAGTTATGCCGTTCGGGCTAACTAATGCACCTGCGGTATTCATGGAGTTAATGAATTGGGTTTTCATCGACTTTTTGGATCAGTTTGTTGTTGTCTTCATCGATGACATTTTGATTTTATTCTCGTGATTGAGGGGAACACGAAGTATATCTTCATCAGGTTCTCGACGTGTTAAGACGCGAGCAACTTTATGGAAAAATTTCTCAATGTGAGTTACGGATGTCCGAAGTGACTCTTATCGGGCATGTAATTTCATCAGACAGAGTTCGTGTCGACCCTCAGAAGATGGAGGCTATCCGAGATTGGCAACCTCCGAAAGATGTTAAGGAAATCCGAAGTTTCCTCGGATTAGCTGGTTAATTATCCGACCCACGACCTGTATCTAGCAGACGTGGTTTTCGCGTTGGAAATTTGGCGTCGTTCCCTTTATGGCGTCACCTGTCAGATCTTCACTGATCACAAGAATTGAAGTATATATTTACTCAGAAGGAGTTAAATATGCGACAAAGACGGTGGTTGGAACTAATCAAAGATTATGATATCGAGATCCTTCACCACCCGGGCAAGACGAATGTTGTCGCTGACGCCTTGAGTCGTAAGTCCGTTCATGGGCAGATGCTTGATCGTTTATCAGTTCAGAAGGAGCTTCAGCAGGAATTCCTTAGACCCGAGATCGAGGTCCAGCTTCAGCGAGTTCAGGGACAGCTTTGTATGTTAGAGATTTCATCATCACTTGAGGAGGAAATCAGGGAGAATCAGGGTTCAGAACCAGCATTGTTGCGCATCCGTGAGGACATGGCTCTGGGGAAAGCCCCTGGATTCGTGGTCCACGAGGATGGACTTTTGAGATTTAATAATCGGTTGTGCGTACCGGCAAATGATGAGTTGAAAAACTCGATTTTGAGAGAAGCTCATGCTACCCCTTATTCTGTTCATCCGGGGTCTAGCAAGATGTAAAGGACTTGAAACAAAATTACTGGTGGAGTTATATGAAATGAGAAGTCGCGGAATTTGTTTCGAGATGCTTAACCTGTCAACAAGTCAAGTTTGAACATCAGCGACCGGCGGGTATGCTGAAACCGCTCCCTATTCCAGAATGGAAGTGGGAAGACATTTCTATGGATTTCATCATGAGTTTGCCGACGATTCGTCGTGGCATGAATACGATCTGGGTGATCGTGGACCGCTTATCTAAATTAGCTCATTTCCTTGAGATCAAAGATACATGGGGTCCCGAGAGACTTGCCCAGCTGTTCATCAAAGAGATAGTGAGACTGCACGGTACTCCTAAGAGTATCGTTTCCGATCGTGACGGACGGTTTGTGTCTCATTTTTGGAAATCAGTCCATCGTGCTATGGGAACTCAGCTTAATCTCAGTACCGCTTTTCATCCTCAGTCCGACGGACAATCTGAGAGAACCATTCAGACATTAGAGGACATGTTGAGGGCATGCGTCCTCGATTGGAAGGATGATTGGGAAGCCCAACTACCATTGATCGAGTTCACGTATAATAATAGTTGGCATGCTTCGATTAAGATGGCACCTTACGAGGTCTTGTACGGTCGTCGTTGTCGACCTCCTTTGTGTTGGGACGACTTATCAGAATCAATCGGCATGGAGCCCGATATACTTATAGCCACGGTGAGAAGGTAGCCTTGATCGGGAGTCGTCTGTTGACTGCTCAGAGTCGACAGAAATCATATGCAGATAATCGTCATCGACCACTAGAGTTCGAGACGGGTGACCACGTTTTGGTCAAGGTGTCCCCGAGTCGAAGTATTTTCCGTTTCGGAAAGCGGGGAAAGTTGAGTCCGAGATTCATTAGACCGTTTGAGATTTTGGAGCGAGTAGGCGAGCTAGCTTATCGTTTGGCTTTACCTACGACGTTAAGCCGAATTCATAATGTGTTTCACGTCTATCAGTTGCGGAAGTATGTTGCCGACCCGAGTCACATACTTCAGTTCGACGAAATCGAGATCGCGGATGATCATTTATACGAGGAACGTCCTGTACGAGTTTTAGAGCGGCGAATCAAATAGTTGAGGATCAAGACGATCCCTTTGGTCAAGATGCAGTGGTCTTGACACGGAGTCGAAGAGGCCACTTGAGAAACCGAAGAGAGTATGCGGGAGAGTTATCCCGAGTTGTTGACACTTAGTTTCGGAGACGAAACTTTTTTTAAGGGGGGGAGTATGTAATACCCGGTTGAATTTCATTCATTTTTATTCAATATTAATCAGTCAGTAATTATCATTCAGTAACTTCACTCATTATTAATCACTCATCATTCATGATTCATTCATTCATTGCGTTCACTGTTGGTATGTTGTAATCGTATATCAGTTACCGATCGTCATTTCATCTCCGTTTATAGATCGAGACGAGAATATTATCATTTTCATCGGGATTGGTAGTCTTGTACTGGGAGTATCATTTTTGGCATGTGTTGGACCTGTTCACTTTCACATTCGTATGATATGTCGGATCATTCATCAGTCGTAGCGAGGAATCGCAGTTGTCGAATTTTCATCTTGTCCAACAATGAGTTACGGCCGTAAGAATGGTAGGTTACGGCCGTAACAGGTGTTCTTTGGTTTCCGGCCATTTTGGACGAACGGGACTTACGGCCATAAGGTTGCGGCATACGGCCGTAAGTTGAGCAGGTACGGCCGTAAGGCTTGGCCGGATACGGCCGTATGAGTCGAGCAGGGTGTCCGGGTGTTATTGGCCGAAGGGCGAGTTACGGCCGTAAGAGGGGCAGGATACGACCGTAAGGAGTGTTCGTGTTTTTCAGGATGTGTCAGACTAGAGGGACTTATAGCCATAAGGGTTGCGGCATACGGCCGTAAGACGGGGAAGGTACGGCCGTAAGGCTTGGCTGGTTACGGCCGTACGTTACAGGCAGGGTACCTGGTCATTTTCGACGAAGGGGGCTTACGCCCGTAAGTTTGGCCGGATACGGCCGTATCATCCGAGTTACGCCCGTAAGGTGTGCGGGTACGGCCGTAAGGATGTCGGCAGATGTTTTAGACGAGGCAGTTACGCCCGTAAGTCGTAGCGGATATGGCCGTAAGGCCGGGCAGTTTGTGGATGAAGCCGAGTTACGACTGCATCGAGTTGGCGATTACGGCCGTAAGGCCGTTACAGGATGTTACGGCCGTATGAAGGCCGAGTTACGGCCGTAACTTCCGGCAGATATAAGGATCCTAGGGACTTTTTCTTCATTTTCACCCTTTTCTTCCATCTTGTCCGAGAGAGAGAGCTTGAGGGAGGGATTTTCCTTCATCAATCACTCGAGTACTTGATTTTCTTCATCTTCATTCGTTTGGGAAGCTTGGACACTCGATTTAACTCGTGTTCATCGGATCGAAGTGGTTGGATCTTCAAGAGGTAATTTCTTCAACATCTTGGATTTCGAATTCGTATTGGAATATGATGTTTTGGACGTTGTAATCATGTTATATGGAAGGATATGTATATGATTATGAGTTTTTATAGAGATTCATTGGATTATTGAGGGATTATTCAAGAACACTTTGAATATCGAGTTGGATTTGGGAGTTTTCGATTAATTGTTGTTATAATCACGTATTTGGATATTCATAACGGATTCTTGATCGTATTGAAAATATTTTGTTGGTTTGAAACACTTCTTGGGGATTTGGTGTTGGTATTATTGAGGTTTGGTTGTAATCAATCGAAGTTGGCCACAAGGTGTTCGATATTATGCCCCAATGAACTTGGTTTAATCGTATCGACGTTTTGAGTTCGTTATATTCGTGTTTGATTCGTATATTGAATGGATTATTGGTAATTGTATTTATTCAAGGTTGTTCGAGCGACCGATATATCAATTAGGACGTTGTTCATGGAAGGATAATTGTCACCGGTGTTGAGTAAGTAAATTCTTACTCGGTTAATAGGATATTCATTCCTTTTGTTGTTGATCTTTCATAATCATAACTCATTCATCATTGTATTAATCATATTGAGACTTGTAATTGTCGAATAATCACTTCATTAACGAGGAACGGCGGTTCCAATCATTTCATTTAAACTATCAATCACTTCATTATCATTTCACCTCGGTGAGTCATTCTTGACTTTTTCAGATTATTATTATTCATTGATATTCATTATGGTCATTCTCGTTCATATGACCTTCTGAGTTCATATTGCGCGGCCGGGTGCGGATGTGTGGAATTTTTAGTCAGGCACGTGATGGCCATGTATTGGGAGTGATACATTGGACTGTGCACACGGTAACAGATTACCTCCGTGAGACTAATTAGGTACAAGGACGGGTGCGTCCGGTCATTCGTCTTGTACACTTGCACAGAACACTACGGGCGTACTATGATACTCCTCTTCAGCGTAATTCATAACTAGGGATATTTCATAACTTCAGTTAAATCATGATTGTGTATTTTTCAACCCTTGAAGATTGTTGTTCTGTATAACTGACCCCGGCTGGGGATTTTGTTTTTCAGGTCATGGCAAGGCAAAAGCACGGGAATAGCATGCTGACGTCGAGGAGTCCCAGTGATACTAGTAGGGGCCCTGATCTTCCAGTTTTTCATGTTGTTGTCCTTTAATTTCTGCTGCAGACTTTCATTTGGATACTCCGTTTCATTCAGTGTTGTGTATTTTATCTTCATATAAAATATACCAGTATTCGGTATTGTCCTGGTGTGTTGTACTTAAACTCCTCATCGGAGTATTTGGTAATATAATGTGGTTCGGTACTACAATTATATTATTTAATTCATCATTTTCATTCGCCTGGTGGGTCCTAGTCGGGGATTCACGGCACTGTAATATCCGCCTAGTTTGGGTTGTTACATGGTGTCCCACTTGACCACACTTGAAATAGTTCACCCGTGGCAAGCGGAAATTCTGCCATACACAGCCCACACGACTGCAGTTGAAATACATTTACACACTGCTCACCTTACTAACGATAGGGGTAGGATTGTTGGACTGACCAACCGAACGGGGAGTCTTCCCAAAAGAACGATACGGAACAATATGCTCATGGAACTCACTTCTCTGACCCCTCGAGAAGCTACCTATGATCTTCTGTTTCCTACTTTCTGGTCCAAATTCCGTCACAAAAATAGCCATCTCGATGGCTAAAGCTCGATCCTGATACTCTTTCAGAGTAGTACACACGAGGGGAGCTATACTCTAACATATACGGGGTTTCATACGCATGTCAAAGTAACGAATCTTGTCCGCTTCACTTCTCACTTACGAACATAGCACAATTGCTGAATATAATCGACTATCGCCTAGGATGTCGACTCATCCTGAGGCATAGCCAAGAAAAACTCGACAATCTTGCGCTCTCATACAGGAAATGGCCAATACTCTGCCTCCATGGGAGTCTTAAATTCAGTCCAAGGGGATGTACGGTCTGTAGGCGCTACGTCCTCCCACTAATCCACAGCTTCCTTATCCAAAAGGTACTGAGCAATGGGTACCCTCCTCTCATCCGGACAAGCTACAACGTCGAATGTTCTTCCCAACTGGAAGAGCCAGTTCTCTCAACCTAATGAATCAAAGGAACCTGCAAAACGAGGTGGATGCATTCTCATCACGTCTCGCAACCACTTACTAGTTGAGTTATCCCCATCTGGGAGATCATTCTGGTTCACTGCTTGACTCATCTGTGCTAGCTGGGCTGCCACCTGTTGAAGGATGGTGGCAGTGCCAACACTAACATTATCCCCAGCTGGTTGTCCCTGATCATGCGACTGGTCCTCCAGACCATCTACACTGGACCGCCTGGCGCTCGTCAATAAACGAGTCACCCTATCACGCTCCTGATTACGTCTATGACCGTGACCACAACCTCGACCTATCTGCATACTGAACATGCAATTGTTCAATAAAATAAAACACAATATCGCAAAACAATATAACAAAATGCTAATTCAGCATAACACATCAACATAGGGCAACAATTAGTAACACGACAAAAATATCCATTCCGGATAATTACACGAATACAAGAACTACAATTGCAATATCTGGAACTTACTGTCATAACCAACGAATACATGACCATATCAACAAAAGACTTATTACCAATACCGATACAAACACGGCCGTAACAACTACACATCATTGTAGTCAACTATTGATAACATTCCTTTTAAACTCCACGAGGTATTCATTTAAATAATATCATTTGAAAATCTTTGAATTTGTATATTTTTCCTCAAGAAAATTTGAAAATACTTTTGATACTTCGAGCTGTTTTACCAAAACCATGAATCATAAGTCTTACCCATCTCACTTTGAAAACATTTGTAAAACAACATTCTGAAATATCAATTTCTTTAGAAACAAAATCATCAAGATAACCACATTATCACACCACACCATCACAAATAGCAACACACAGGGTAACAACATGTCACCACGTAACATTATCACAATTAACAACACACAAGCTAATCCACGACCATGCTCCCTTGGCATCGACCCCCAGAGGTTTCACTGAACCATAATCGGCTGGACAAACCATTCATACTCGCACTAAACATTCCCACAGATCAACAATCGCATCCGAATAACATCATACAAGTTACAAAGTAGAACCAAACCATACAATACAACACATCTTAATGCGCGCTAAGCTTACAGTTAGCGTGCGTTGACTATAACATTCTGCCTGTCCAATCTAGTTAGCATGCGCTAATTAGTACGTTAGCGTGCACTAACTGACCCAATTCAGAAAACTTTCATCTTTCACCACTTTCAAAAGCAGAATCACATTTTGATTTGAAATACAAAAAATTTATGATGTGAATGATTTTAAAAAAAATAGTTTACTCAAGTTATTTGAGAATAACACCGATACGCGAAGATCATTTTCAAAATCCTTTGAAACACGACAAAAAATCAATGATGGTAACATTTTAACAGTTATCCATAATATTTCAAAACACGTTTTTCAAATACCGTCGTAAGGTTTAATTTGAAATTACAAGGCCAGTTCACCAAAAATCTAAACAAACTTCCAAAATCCACATCAAATCGCCTTTTGACCGCACCGTCAAAACATTTTCAAAAGTGAAATTTTCCATAACCTACTCAAGTCTTGGAACTTTCCAGAAAATCATTTCTAAACACACACGCAACGGGTATAATTACAACAATGATCCGAAATCAATCGATTTCCAAACACATGCCCACCCGCAATACAAAAATCACAAATTCAACAAACACAATCAATGCATACCGAATTCAAACACACGTCAAAACCATTTGTCTGAGTTTCTTAACAAACTTGATCGTCGATACACTTTCTGGAACATCATCAATGTTCAAGGTTTCATAATACACTACACCACTCAGTGTCCAATCCCTCAATATATCCAGCTTATTATACACGTAATATACCACAAGCATCAATTACGGATTCCATTTCACAACACACATATAACAAAGTCATGAATCACAGATATCACACATAAAAGAGGAGACTTACATCCACAGGTCACACGAAGATGATGGTCGCCCACGATACTAATCTCTAATTGTCATACGACTACTTGAACGATGGAACAAAATATAACTCGACTCGACCCGACAGCTTTGGTTTCCCCAACCTAGGCTCTGATACCATAAATTTAACACCCCCAGAAATCATCCAGGAATATCACACGCCGTAGACCCTTCTCACAGGGATCTATCAGGATAAACACTACAAAACAACCAACTATTCGACCGTCTGGGGTCAAACAAGATAACAACACATACCAAAAAGGTTACACAACTAAATCAAACTAAAATAAGTTCCTTACAACACATACCCATGCAAGGGTCCAATTACTAAATGATATAACACAGTGGAAAACTGAAAATACTACAATAATACAACGACATCAGACTGAACTCTATTTCTCTTGATTAATATCGCAGCCCATCATCTTCTGTGCCGATCCTGTGACTGCTCCCACGAACCAAGCATACCTGAAATGCATGAAACACATTTCCCCCATTTAAGGGGTTAGCAAATCGAATTTGCCAGTACAAGTATCATAACCATATTAAATTTAGCAAGCAAACAACAATCACAAATCAGATAAAAACAACCATCTAATAATTATTCCCGAGAGGTTTTGGTGTTTAGAAAGCAAAGCACTCAAAGCATTTGAAATTAGAATCATCATCTCGGGAATTTAAGAAATACAAAGCCTTTAGGACATCGGGTCCTAAGTTTTAAGAATTATTTCAAAATGTTGGGTCTTAACCCAAATCTCATTTCAAATCAAAATAGTTTTACAATACAAAACCATTTCCACAAATCACTTGAGTCTCAGCCCAATCATTCCATTTTTGTAAAACTTTACTTTCAAAAATTTTGTTCATCAAAACATGTCGACTCCGTGATCTACTGCCACAAGTCATCGTAGGTTCATTAACACACACGGTCTTAACTAAATAAAACAATCACAAAATCAATCTCGACTCCGTGATCCACTGTCACGAGTCACAGTAGGTTCAAAAACCCACACGGTCTTAACCAAACACAACATTCACATATCAATCTTGACTCCGTGATCCACTATCACGAGTAGGTTTAACAACCCACACTGTCTTTACGAAACCCAACATCACAAAATCAGTCCCGACTCCGCGATCCACTGTCACGAGTCACTGTATGCCCCATTGAACCCACACGGTTGGACGTACTGTGCCCTGACCCATCTTCTGTCAGGTGTCATCGTAGGCCTCGTCAGACCCCCACGATTGGACCACAACACTACATACTAAGTTTCGATCCTGTGGTCCACTGCCATGAATCCTCGTAGGTCCTGTCGATCCCACATGAGTGAACTTAGCATTGACACACAACATTCACATTCACATTACTTCAACATTAGACATGGTCAATCAATCACAATGATCACCAAAACATTACACATCCAACACACATAACACAATCTCAAGAATCCAACCATCGTCATCAACGACACACAACCAAGTTATCTCATAATCAATACACAACACGGTATGCAACCATATATAAAACCAATACAACACAATTATCATAATCCAACACAGTTCCATAACATTACCCATACCAAAATAACACGAACATCGCCAAGCATTCATAACAAGTAATTCATAAGCAATTCGTATGGGCTATGTTTACGAAGATAAACCAGTCATCAAAACCCAACACGTAATCTCTATTTGCAGGATACAAATCGTATAAGCAAGATACTTGCCTCGAAAATCAACACGCGAATGCCTCGACGAACACAGTTGGACCAAAGTGCCTCGAGACCTACAACCTATGTAAGAAACAATGATAACACGATCACTACGAGCATAAAGACCAATAATAATGGAAATAAAAACCAACAACCGAAGGGAAACTCATTGAAATATTTAATCGACCATTAAATATTCACGGTTCCTCAAGAACCCTAAAACCATCAACTGGGTTGAACGAACCGAAAATATGGATATACAATCCATAAAACATGATGAATAACAACATTTAACACAATTGATTTACCAAAATCGGATTGAAATCAGAATCAAGAAAAAAAACCCTCAAAAAGTCAACATTAGGGAAATCAAGAAAATACCTCGATTCCGACAAAGAACAACGGATTAGATGATGTTATAATCACCTAGTACTCTCCAAAACACCTTGGTGGAGCAAAAATCGGCCAAGAACACAAACCCTAATCCCCCTCGTCTCAATCATCGTGGAAGGAAGAAGAAATGAAATAAAATAAGGAGCAACGCCTGCTGTCTAGTTTATATACTGTACAGCTTAGCGTGCGCTAATCACACATATTAGCGTGTGCTATCGAAGCAACATCACCGCATATTCTACCCAATAATACAATTAGCATGTGCTAATCACAAACCTTAGCGTGCACTAACGAGTTCTAATTCCAGTCTAATAGCTTCAGGGCAGTTTCTGCATTCCAGTTAGCATGGGCTTACAAGCATAGTAGCGTGCGCTAACTCTGTCCCAGTATCGCGCGCTATGAGGCAATGTAGCATGCGCTACATCTACTGCACAGGCAGTAGGATCGCACCAAAAACTCAACACAACAACGATACTCCCAACAGAATGACAATCACGCAACATGCGATGAAACAGTAATGTACAACACCAACAATCCGAGTCGCAAACAAACACATGACAAAGCACGAATAGACACAAACATCATGCAATCCACTTAAAGTGATAAAAATTCAAGGCAACCGGAAATAAAAATCTCGGGTATTATAGCAAATCTGTCAATTGGCTAAGATAATAGGGAGCCAACATCAAAAGGGGCAATTTCCGAGCAACACCGAGAAGAATCCAAGAGCACAGTGCAATGCCATTTTCTCATGTAGTGGAATGAAGAGCTACAAGAATCGGAGAATGAGGACGAAGATGCGACCATGTGGTCTAATAAAGCTGATTTGATAGTTCCATTAATGAGGTGAAGGATCGGTCTGATATTGAGCATGTCGAGGAGAAGAAAAATTTTGAGGTTTCTTGCAAGCCATGGCGTCAAAGAAAAAAGAATTGGAGCGCCTACCCCAAAAGCTTAAGGATCCAGGGAGTTTTTCAGTTCATTGCTCTATTTTGGGTTGTTCATTAAATTATGTATTATGTGATCATGGTTCAAGTGTCAATATATTACCTTTATCTATTTTCAGTACGCTCGGATTAGGAGAGTTGAGGCCATCTCTAGTGAACTTACAATTCATAGATCGATCTTTGGCTTACCCAAGGGAAATTGTGGAGGATGTATTTTTGAAGATTGATATGTTCACTTTCCTCCTTGATTTCATAGTGCTTGATGATGATGGAAAGAAATATGGTCTAGTAATACTTGGATGTCTGTTTTTAGCCACTGCGCGAGTATTAATTGATTTGGATCGAGGAGAATTGACGATTAGGACGCATGGTGAAAATGTCGTATTTTTGATGACCCATCGATTTGATAGATTGATAAATGGAGAACCTCCCGATAAAATTGTATGTAAGCTGGATTGCAAGATCTCGTCGAATGATCCGGGCTAAATGATACAGGCGTCTGGCTGAAGACGTTAAACTTAGTGCAGAATGGTTGAGAGGCCAGAATGGTTGAGAGGCTCTGTATGGTTGAGTGCAGAATGAAATTTGGTTGTTTGGTAACTGTTCTGAATGGTAACAAATTACCATTTTACCCTTCTGTATAAAAGTAGCAATTAAAAATCTCATTTTCCCCCTCATTGCGTACCAAAACCTCTCCTTTTTATAAATAAAAACCCTATTTTTTATAAATAATTATGTATAATATTTTTAAATTTACTTCATTTAAAATAATAATAATTATAATTATTATTATTATGTATAATATTTTTAAATTTAATTCATTTAAAATAACAATAATTATTATGAATACTATTTTTTAATTTAATTCATTTAAAATAATATAATAATTATGTATAATATTTTTTGAGTTAAATTCATTTAAAAAATAATAATAATAATTCTGAAGAATAATTTTTAATTTAAGAGGCGGGGTAAATCTGGAAATTGTTTGCCTTTGAATGGTTGAGAGAGGGTATGGATGCTTAATGGTTCAGATCTCTTTGTAACCATTAAGAGGTAATTTTTTTCACAAATGGTTGCCTTTGAAATGATTCAGATGAGGCCTTAATGGTTACATTAAGAGCTAAACAAACGGCCCCTTCGTGCTAGTTGGGAGGCAACCCAATGAGTTTTAATTTTACATTGGATTTTGTTAGAATTTTTTTGGACTTAAATTATTATTTATTTTTATGGTTTGCATTTCTTTCATAATTTTTCATTTGCCTGGTAGCACCAGTGCTGCACGATCATGAAGTACGAGCAAATGCTCGTGCGCTACTGGTCACACATGACCACATGCCCAAGCAGATGATCATTCGCATTGCTCGTGCGTTACTGATATGCATTAAGAGAACAGAAGGTTACGCACGACCAAACGCACGAGAATATGACCGTTCCGCCATGCTCGTGCGTCACTGGTCAGCTTATAAGCATCAGACGAGTTTTCATGAACCCATTAAAAAAATCTCTCCCCCCAAAAAAACACAGAAACCGTTCCTTCTCTTCTCTCAAGTCGATTCCCGTAGCAAATTCCACTGTTTGAACTAAAAATTATCCTGAGAAACATCAATCCTGCATCGACTTGGACATTTTCATGAATTTCTCAAGTAAGATTTTTTCATGTTTTCTAGTTAGGGTTCTAACTTTAGGACTTTCTAGAATTTTGTTGATTGTTTGTGAGTACTTGCTTGGATTGATGTAATTATTTGATATGTGGATGTTGAGAGTACATGAGATATGATAAATTGAGAATTGGTGCATTTGGTGTGATATTTGATTGGGGACTTTTGTCAAACACTTGCATGCGGGTTTATTATAAGATGTTTGATTTAATTGTTGATTGATTTGTGTTGAATGATGATATAGAAGTCATTCTAAATTGCTTTGATATGGGATGATGATCGATTAATGGACCTATAGTTTTTAAGTTTATTTTTTTGTAACATTCTTAACCTTTATTGTCTTGAAAACATCTTATGGGGGAATTTGTAGATTTGCAGGTTATTATCTCTGGACAACATGTCTACGGTTGTATCTAGAAAATCAAAGAGCAATGAGGGACGGCTCGTAAAAGCTAAGGCTTTAGGGCTTAGTCTGCGAACCCAGTCGGCAAAGAATCGGTTCACGAAATTATCTACAAGAAAAGTAATGCCAACTCGATACTCCGATGATGAGTGCACAGAAGTACTTGGAATTCATGATGATATTTGGCAATTGTTCGGAAATCTGGGATGGATGGAATTTATGCAGAGACATTGGGATACATATCATGGTCTTACGTTGGAGTTCCTTAGCATCCTTGAGATTGAATGGACCTCAGCGGTCGCAGCCACTTCCATCACCTTCCGGTTAGGTGGCTGTCTGAGATGTTTGACACCAACCCAGATAGAAGAACATGTTTACGGAGTTGATAGGAGAATAGCATACACCTCCTACGAGGGATACTCGCAAGCAAACTTTTGGAGGTACCTTACTCATGAAGGTAGCGGATATGAGGCATATTCGGCAAAGGCATCATTGATACGCAATCCAATATTTAGATACTTTCCAAAGGTGCTCGCTAGAACTATATTCACTGTAGGCGAGACTGGAGTGGTCAGATCAAGAGAGTTGGGAGTTATTTGGGCAGCTTCGGCACGGTAGAGCGTGCAAGTTGGCCGTCTATTTATCGGCATGCTAGAAACATGGCATTGGTTGATGCAGGAGCCATTTGCATTGGAGGGATGATTACCCCTTTCGTTATCCACTTTGGTGTTGACATCCACAGTCTTACTCCCTTTGTCGGATCAAGATTGCTAAACAAGATGGCATTGATATCGATGAGGATGATATGGATGAAATAAAATCAAATTTGGTTCACTGAGCCACCTCAACTAGAAGGCGACCCTAAATAATGTTTCCCTTTACTGAACACAACTCTCACCGAGCTAAGTTGGCCGGAGAACTAGGGATTGGATACCATGGCTCACGAGAACCTCATGGTTCGTGAAAATGTGTTGTAGCCCCAGCGAGACAGGGATCCAGAGCTGATGAAGAGGAAGAGGAAGAAGATATTGAGAGGAGAGATACTGGTTATGAATCTGGTGATCGGCCGGAGACATATATACAAGGTTCCCGATGCAGTCGTAGAGACGATGGATCATATGCCGAGACTTCTAGGCAGGGAAAAGATGACCTTAGCTTGGTCGCGAGAATGACGGTGTTGGAGAATGAGTTTCATACATTTCGAGCAGATACGACGGGATGGGATGAGGAGATGATGAGGAGAAGGATGATGTATGAGTGGCACATCTCCCAAAAGCACTTCCCAGCCTGTTCGGATCAGCCACCACCCTCCTAGAGACGTTTTGTACATATTTCTAACTCATAATTCTCTATTCTACTCCTTTTGCATTGATAATCATGTTTAAGTTTGGGGGTGGAGTTTGTAGCTTGAAGGTTAGAAAATAAGTAGTATCTTGCATTGGTATGTAGATTGCATTTTAGAATTTATATTTTTAATTTGAAACTTTTTATTATTTTAGCACGTTTATAGTTTTCATTCATTGGGTTCTGATTAGTATAGCTCGGAAGCTAGTTGGCGATCTTGTGAGTTGACCGAGGGCAAGTTGATGATTGTAATGATTGGTTGACATTGATTGAGGATTTATGAATCTTGTTGAGGATTGAAGATAATATTTTTTGTTAGTGGAATCAATTGAATCACTTTTGCTGTTCACTTTGACTCAACTTGTGACCTTTTGAGCCTTTTGTTCAATTCATTTGGAATTGTTCTAGTTGTGTTAATTCATGAGTGTCATTCATTATGTGTTGTCTTTATAACTTGCATTGGGTATCATAATCTAGGCCGCTCATGTAGGTGATTCGTGAAAATAATTTTAGGCATTTCTTTGTTAGCCTTTTCAGCCTTTAGCTTACCAAAAGTCATAAATCTTCCCTAATCAGCCCAATTTGAGCTTATGCCTATTTCTTTGGAGCCTCATTGTAAGCCACGCCGTTTATTTTGATCCTTGTCCCATGCTTGAGCATTTATGATTGTACTTTAGCAAGGATATATTTGATTCGTGGTGACGTGGGTGGATTGTATTATTATGATATGGATGACGAGCTGGAAATTATCGAGTAGCAAGAGTTGAAAAGAAGTTGTTTTGAGCTGTACTTTTCTAATTTTCGTGGAGACGTAACTCATTGGTCATCTTAAATTTAAATATATTTGAACAAAGTGTTGTTGCCTATAACATGAAGGGTCATACCGGGTATGCCCGGATAATTTGCACGGATGATTGGACAGTTAAAAAACAATGGTTGTTTGAGCAATGATAACAAAGAGGCTTTTGTTTGTGGTCTTATTGATGAAAAGGGAAATAAATAGAGAAGCTGGGTAATTATAGCTTCTAGTGCTTAGAGTTTCATAAGGTGATTTAATTGCTAGGTAAAATATAATTGCTAAAGCCGAGTCACTTTATCCATATTTTCCTACCTTGTCCAAAGAGCCTACATTACAACCATTGTGAAGTCCTTTATGATTCACGAATCGCATGCATTCTTTAGCGGTAGAGATTTTAGACGATATGCAAGCTTATGGTAGTCACACATACTTGAATTGATTCGAGCGCATACACATCCTTACTTTGAGAGCAGAGTGTTTACTCCATACATAATTATTTGGTGATGTTCTGATGAACAGCATAGTGTAGGAGATTGAAGAAACTTGCTAGAGATGTAGACGAGTCATGAAACTTGAGGATTGAATTACTTGATCTTGTCATTTTTGAGAATATCATGACTTATTTACCTAGTTGCACTTACTTGTGTTTCTTTGAGGATTAAGGTGCATTGATCGAAAATAATCAATGGTTTAAGTTTGGGAGTTTGTTCGCATGTGATTTTGCAGTAGTTTTAGGCAATATTTTACGGCATGTTAGAGAGTATTTGTGTAAAAATCATGTGCTACTACGTTGGTTATTATTATTTTTGAATTGTATTACTCTTTGCTCTTTCTGCAACTTTCAGCACTTTAAACTCGAGCTAAAGTAGTACCAAACCCAAGTCACACGATCATCATGCACGAGAAGGAAAATAGACAAAAAACAAGCCCCATTGATATCAGCTGCGCACGAGCATAAGCAACCAGCTCGTGCCCTTTGCTCGTGTGTAATATTCGAGAAACTAGAAGAATAAAGACGCATGAGTGGTGCTCATGCGTGTTGCTCGTGTACGGCAAACATAACATGACCGTGGTTCTCACCGTGTCGCTAAGCAGCCAAATTTACACTTTCTGGGATAGTACAACACAGTCCGTGTCATTTGACACGGCCGAGTCACTTTTCGGTGCTAAACTCCTTGATTGACGTTTAACACGGTTTTGAACCCAAAAAGCCTACTTTGGCATATATTTTAAGGCTTGAACTGGACTTGGAAAGAGGGGGTTAACACAAAATTGAGAGAAATCAAGGGGAAGAGGAGGAGATTTGGGAGAAAGGAAAAGAAGAACACCAACTTCAAGAATAATAACACCACTTCAATCTTGAATCAAGATCACTCAAGAAAACATCCGGGTTTTATCTTCTTCCTATCTTTTAATTGTTTTTTTGTTTTATTTGATTTGAACATGTTGGACATCATGATGATTGATCTTTCTTTTATCACCATGTCCGGCTAAATTTGTTAGATTCCGGACATGGGAGTACGTTGAATTGCTATGTTTTTGAAGGGTTGATGATTATTTACATATCTATTGTGTTAACCTTTTTAAATACTTGGTTATAGTTCATGTTAGAACACTTGATCAATATTTGTACATGTTTAACTTAATTGCTCATAATTCGAGAGAAGAGGGCGTTAAAAGGTTTCAAGTATTTAACATAATTAATGATGATTTGTGATCTTATAAACATTTTGGAGTTAGATAATCTATAATAGATGGAGACATCATTATAGGTTGTGTAATCTACGTTTTAATGCATCTCGAGAGGGACTTTAAGATATTATTGTGATTATCATTTTGGGAAGACACATAGAACTCTATTGAAATCAATTCCGATTAAACCTAGCGATCGATGGAAACCTAGCCTTGGAAACTACCTTTTAAAACTCTTAAATCTCATTGATTCAATTAGTACAACTCATTTAATTTAGTATCACTATTTTTACTTTTTTGACAACTATTCATCAAATTATAATTCGTCTATATAAAATTGGAATCGCTACAATCTAGTAATTAATACAATAGAAGGAATTAGTCTATGTAGAATACGACCTTGCTCGCGACTTTCTACATCTACTCCGTACACTTGCGGGTAGTAAAATATTTAGCAAACAGTAAGGTGACTACCCACAGGAGCACCTATTATGCATGTGTTATTTTATGAAAATAGTAGCCTTATTATTTTATATCTCTATATAGCAATAAAATTTTTACCAAATCAAGACCAGTCATATGCTAACTTTGTTCATTGTGCTTTAATGGAATCAACCACTCTTAATGGAGAGAGAAATTTGAGTTCACATTAGAGTTAATGGAAATAGATACTTGTCTTCAGAAACCCAAACCAGAAGCAATTACTGCAATGAGCACCCCAACTCAAATATCTCTCCATGAAGCCGGGAGAGATCTAACATACTATGCTTATTGTTCTTATGATGGATTATTGCAACCAACATCAAAACCTCCCTACCTAAAGCTGAAAGTGCAGTTGAGTACTTTAAAAATGTAAATAAAGATTTAAGACTGCATATTAATCCCTCGCTGGGAAATTAATGGCAAAATTTACCACCATGAGGTTCACTCTATGCACGAGCATGTCCTCGAGATGACCAACATCGCAGCCAAACTTAAGAATTTAGGAATGATGATAGATGATTTTTTTATTGTCTAATTTATCGTAAATAGTTTACCTTCTCAGTGTGGACCATTCTAGATTCATAGCAACACTGGCAGAATAGTGTAGCTGAAAGGCGAAATCATACTTATATAGAGATGGTTAGATCAAAGTTGTGTTATGCAAATATACCTATATCATTATGCATGGATGCCCTACGCACAACTGTTTATATATTAAAATGGGTTCCCAATAAGGGAGTTCAAAAGACTCATTTTGAAAGGTGCAAAGGTTGGAAACCTAGTTTAAAACATCTCAAAGTTTCGGGATGCCCGCTGGCTAAAGCTAGGATTCACAATCCTCATGAAAAGAAACTGGAATCTAGAACAATTAGTTGTTACTTTATTGGTTACCCAGAGAAGTCCAAAGGATATAAGTTTTACTTCCCTAACCATAGTATGAGAATTGTTGAAATCGGTAATGCTAGATTCCATGAGAATGGCAGAATCAGTGGGAGTCATAAATTTCAAAACGTAATCATTAAGGAAATAAAGGTAAATATCCGTAGTCCCTTTATTCCGAAAGATATTTAGACAACTCTAGTTGTTGAACCACTTCATAATCAGGAGATCTTAATTAATGATCAACCATATAATGATATTGTCATGAATAAAAAATTTGAAGCACCACAAGAAACAACATAAGAATATCTACTATAGATAGGAGACCTTTGACGATTATTTGTAGTGATGATTATGCTCCTCATCAAGTAAAATCTGACCAAGGGAAAATTAAAGATCTGGTTACTTATTCACAAGCCATTAAGGATGTTAATTCTGATAAGTGGATCATGAAAAATAAATTGAAATCTATGGATGAAAATCAAGTTTGGGATGTAGTTCAATTGCCTCCAGGACACAAAGCAGTTGGTTATAAGTGGATCTTTAGGACCAAATGTGACTGTATGGCAAAATTGGATGACAGAGCCAGATTTGTTGCTAAAGGTTTTACTCCAAAAGAAGGACCTGATTATACTGAGACTTCCTATCCTATGTCCAGAAAGATTTCTCTTAGAATTATCATGGCTTTAGTCACTCATTATGAACTTGAGTTGCATCAAGTGGATGTGAAAACAGCCTTTCTTAGTGGAGACTTTCAATAAGAAGTCTACGTACGTCAACCTGAAGGCTTCATAATTGAAGGCCAGGAAGACATGGTCTACAAACTTAAGAAATCACTATAAGGACTGAATCAAGCCCCGAGGCAATAGTACTTAAAGTTTGTTCAAATCATTACAAACTTCGATTTGAAAGAAAACATAATTGACCTTTGCACATGTCTCACAATTAGTGGGAGTAAGTTCATATTTTTGGTTCTTGGCCAGTAGCAATCTTGGTTTAATACATAATCTAAAACTTATTTCTCTTATAACTTTGAAATGAAAGATATAGGTGAGGCTTCATATGTGATGGGATTATAAATATAAAGTGATAGGTCACTTGGTAATTTAGGTTTGTCTCAGAAATCATTTCGATAAAGTTTTTGAAAGATTTGGCATGATGATATGTTCTTTTAGTCCTGTACCACTGCGGAATGGAGACAGACTTGATCTTACGCAGTGTCCATAGAACGAGTTAAAATGGAAAGAAATGGCTCAATATCCTTATGTATCTCTTGTGGGAAGTTTGATATAAATGCAGTTCTGTACAAGACCTGACATTAGTCATGTTGTTGGTATGTTGGGCAGATTTCAAAGTAAGCCAGGAATCACTCATTGGAAAGCTGCAAAGGATGTACTGGGATATCTAAAGGGAATAAGGAACTTCATGATTACATATAGAAAATGAGAACACCTACATGTGACTTTATTCTAGTTCATATTTTGCAGGATGTTCTGACACCAGACACTGCATTCTTTGCTATGTTTATCTATTATGTGGAGGTGCACTATCATGGAAAAGCCACAAATCAGAGTTGCTTTACAGGTCTACCATGGAGGATGAGTATGTGGCATGTTATGAGGCTTCCATTCAAGGAGCATGGTTGTGTAATTTCATCTATGAGTTTGTACTTCTGAGTTCTATCTCTAAGCCCATAACTTTTCACTGTGATACTGAAGCTGCAACCTTTTTCTCCAAACACGAAAGGATATCTAGGGGCTCAAAACACATGGATCTTAAATATCTATCACTGAAGTAATATGTTAGATTAAATAAATTTGTCATTGAGCATATACAAACAGATCTCATGGTTATAGAAATCTTTACGAAAAGACTACCTCCAAAGACCTTTCAAGGAGTTACTCGTAGTATCGATCTTGAAGATAATTCTTAGTTATTATTTCTGCACCTGGTTTGACATTTATTGAGCTCTTTTAAGAAACTCTACATTTGCTGTAAAAATAATTTTTAGTTTTCATTGTGTACACTCTTATGATTGGATGAATAACAACAGAAACAGTCTATCAATATAGACATTATGAAACCATTATGTAACACTCCTATGTGGTCTAACTACGATAGTTGTTAATGTAGTTTTTTTTGAAAAAAGATAGTTGTTAATGTAGTGGTACATGAAAGTAATCATGTTGTAGAATGATATGTGCATTCTATTACTCTTATTGACTATTGAATTAGTCAAGACACTTATGATATCCGACTAAAGAAGTGTTTAGCATATAATGCACGCATTATGACCCTTAAATAAAAATATTAATGGATTTTACTATCGACCAAGTGGGAGACTATAAGAAGAATTACGTACCATAATATGTCTTTATCTAAAGGTGGACGTATAGCAAATCGGTTTTCATGGGATATGCTATTTACACCCATTCAGATTTAATTAAGAGTATTTCTAAATAACTCAACCATGATGGATGGTTGACATTAATTCAAATCAAACCTAATTAGAATTCCGGTCCTCTCTTCACCTATATGTTAGAGTTTTCCTATCATAAACCCTAACCTGAATGAAATACAAGACTTACGAATTTAGGCAAGGATAGAGGAATGGAAACATTATTCTCTAAGTTTCCCATCTCTAATCCTTGTCAAGACCGTTTAGCAACGAGCAACAATCAGAAACTCAAGATCAAGATTGGAAAGCAGCCTATTACGGATGATAAGAGGTACTTTCAACCACCTTAAATTTAATCTTATTTCGTGAGCATCATGTTGTTCCAAGATCTTAGGGTTTACATAAATGATTATTTAATACTTTATCCATGTAAACACGTTTTAACATATTTTCAATATAAGAAGATTGATGAACAAATAGTCTTCCATGGACATGTTCAATTTGAAAACCCAAACATAACTTTGTTTTTCCTAAACCTTTCATCTTAAATTCACTTTTCATGTACTTAGGAGTTTTATTGAGCTCTTCCAAAGTCCAAATTAAATTTAAATCATCAACATAAACGGCCATAATTACAAATCCATTGTCTGTCTTCTTTATAAAAATGCAAGAGCAAAACAATATTATTTGTATATCCTTCTTTCAACAAATATTCACTAAGTTTATTGAGCCACATTCGTCCAGATTCTTTTAGCCCTTATAACGATCTTTGCAGCTTAATTGAGAACATGCCTCTGGAATATGAATTACTTGCTGCTGGTATTTAAATTCTTCAGGGGTTTTCATGTATATGTCACTATCAAGTGAACCATATATATATGCTTAGTTATACATCCTTGAGGCCCATCGAGCCTTTTTGACGCTACCAGACTGATCAAAAATCTAAAAGTAATCATGTCCATTACTGGAGAGTACGTTTCTTCATAATTAATTCATAGTCTCTGAGAGAAACCTTATGCAATGGGTCTTACTTTGTACCTTGTAATTTCATGTTCATTTTTCTTTCTATCAAAGAACCATTTGTATCCTACCACGATAATATTTTTTGGAGTTTGAACTACAAGCCCAAACACCTTTCGTTTTTCCAATGAATTTAATTTAGCCCTTGTAACACCCCCAAGTTATTCAGAGTATATTACAGCGCCGTGAGACCCTCTGTGGGACCCACAAGTCTATACATACGCGGAACCATGAACTGTGACCGATGAGGTCGAAATATAACTCCAATAGAAGGCAATAGAAATGGCACCAAGGTAATAATGAATTCAATAGGAGTACAATAAGCCGGGAATTAAAACCCAATGCAACACAGGCCAAAGCTTCAAAAGCATCTGAAAACACTACACGAGTGATCAAGACCATTCCAAGTACAATAATACCGAATGGATAAAGTACAAAATACAACAGCGACAAGACACAGCATCACTCTTGCCCATCATCTTCGTGCCGACCCAGTGCACGCCTTTACCTGCTCTTAGATCCTGAAATACATGAAAGTTATTTTCCCCAAAAGGGGTTAGCTGTCAAATAGCTAGTACAAGTATATCGAATGTGAAACACAATACTCATCGACGATAAAGTAAATTTAATCATCATTTCATCAAACTCAAGACCAATATTCCGGAATAACTAAATCTCATAACATCTCATTCCAATACATACGTGATTAACCATGGAACCACACCAAAGGCAACAGAACCCTCTGAGGCCCCGTTGGACCCTCCCAGAGTGGTTAACCCAAAATATTCATGGAACCGCACCAAAGGCAATGGAACCCTCTGAGGACCCATCGGTCCGTCCCAGAGTAAATATAAACAATTACAAAATTCAAATACCTCACTTTCAAAGTCGAGAACGTACAATCATAAACATATACTTGCCTTTGAGACATTAGAACCGAAGTAAAAACAGTGTTCAAGCTCAAGAGGTCCAAGAACGCATTTCCGGGCCTAAACAATTCGTAAGGAAATATAATAATCAATCATCAATACTCTATTCTCAAGGAAGACTCTCGAAACCCCCCTTTTATGATTCATAAATCTTCAAAGTATTCACATAGAGGTTGGAAATCATCAAAACCCTCTCCATTTCAAGTAATACACACAATCATTTGTATAATCGTAAGGAAAACGTGGCTACGTGGTAGATACGTCATAATCTCAAGGATTTCAAGCTTCAAAATGGATAAATCGGATGGATCTAAGAAAAATCCCCGAAAATTCCCCAAACCAGGATTCTAAGGAATTTACCTTTATCCGGATAAAAAAATGGATTAGATGTTGTAAAATCCTTGTTATCCAGCTAAAGATAGTGATGGATGATGAACAGTTGTTCCAAATCCCCTCAGGATCATCTCTATGGTGTGTCCTCCTCGGAAATGTGGAAAATGAGAAGAAAATGACGAAGAAGGTGGCTGACCCAGTTTATATACTGGGCCTAATTAGCATGCGCTAATTTTGAAGTATAGCGCGTGCTAACGAGGTCACCCGGTAGTCCAGTAGCCTCATACCTGCGTCGATAGCATGCGCTACACTGGCACTAGCGCGCGCTACGCTATACCTATAGCGTGCGCTACCTGCTAGTCCAGAGAGTAGAAACCCCTACTGCCACTGCCAAACCTGAGTAGTTAGCGTGCGCTACATCCGATGCTAGCGCATGCTACCAAGCATGAATAACGTGCGTTAGCTCATGCCTAGCATGCGCTAACTGCTAGTCTAGAGGGTAGAACTCAGCTACTGCCTCTGCCAAGCCCGGACCATTAGCGTTCTCTACAAACGAAGCTAGCGCGCGCTACTCAACAGAAATAGCATGCGTTAGCTTACACCTAGCGTACGCTATCTGCCTTACACAAAACATCGCCGCAAAAGTCCAATCAATACGAACATGCCCCGAAAGGTACGTAGCTCTAAGATTAACAACAACAACAACATCTCCATAAGTGCTTACAAGAGCGACAAAAGTGCAAGAATGTCAAAGCCAACAATTCAATAAAAAGCACGGGTATTACATTCTCCCCATCTAAAAAGAAGTTTCGTCCCCAAAATTAAGAAATAAAAAGTTCGGGGGTATCCCGATCGCATCTTCTCTTCCGTCTCCCAAGTCGCTTCCTCGACTCCGTGTCTTGACCATTGCACCTTAACCAACAGAATGGTTTTGTGCCGAAGCTGCTTCTCACGACGTTCAAGGATATTCACCGGTCTCTCTGGAAAGGTAACATCCTCGGCTACATCAATCTCACTATAGTCGATAACATGACTTGGATCTGGCACGCACTTTCTCAACTGAGAAACATGAAAAATGCTATGGACATGACTCAAAGCTGGAGGCAACGCCAAGCGATAAGCTAAATCTCCAACCCTGTCCAAAATTTCAAACGGTCCGATATACCTCGGACTAAGTTTCCCCTTTTTCCCGAAATGGAAAACTCCTTTGGTCGACGATACCTTGAGTAGAACATGGTCTCCAACTTCGAATTCCAAAGGTACACGACGAGTATCGGCATAAGATTTCTGACGGCTCTGGTCAGTCAACAACCGGTCTCGGATAATAAAAATCTGCTCCTTGGCTTCCATCAACATATCTGGTTCTGTTCCGACATAATGGCGATCTACACCGTCTACTATAAAGTGCCTCAAATGGTGCCATTTTGATCGACGCATGCCAACCATTTTCATCGACGTATGCATAGCATACGTAACACTCGAGGTTGACTCGCCTGTCCACATCCGCGCCGAAAGCTGCCGACACCGGGCCCCACCTACCGACCACAGCTCGGACAAGTCTGATTCCCTTCTTAACATACATTGTTTACACAACTTAACGCACGTTAAGCTTACTTAGTTACGTACATAAGCTCCATTATTTAACGCACGTAATGACTTTCATCCTTAGCCATTTTTGCTCCTGTCTGCCATCTCAATATACTGAATACGTACACGCGACATACTAAATACATATACTCGTTCCGATAACATTCTCATACGATACATCTGATGCACGATATTCTTAAATACAACTGTCGACCAAGGACGACAATTGTATAAATACTCATACAGTATATCCGACATCGAAAAACATATCAAGCATGTAATATCCTCGAATTAAAAATAACCTCGATAGATATACTGGCACGACTGTCACAATTCCCAAAATTATTTATCCATACTGTATCGGTCCCACTCTGTACAGTACAACTCAGATAAAATAATGCGAAAAAATCGTAGCAAAATTCTAGGATATTACATATCTTCCCACTTAAATAAGTTTCGTCCTCGAAACTTAAAATCCTGTCATAATCAATATCTCAATCCAGAAATATCTCAAAATCATGTCACCATGCTCAAATAATCATCATCAAAACCAAATAACTGAAAGAACATACTTATAGGTCCGTGAAGTCGATGATCTTCCGTGATACTAGCATACGACTCCCATATAAAATCTCAGCACAATACCAACACACACCAATATAACAAATAGCAATTTGAAAATATCTCAAAAATTTTGGAACCTCCAAAAATCGGTTTGACTCGAAAGTCAGAAAATTATTTTCAAAAGTCACGCTACTACCGCACCGGTAGAGCCACATAACACACATGCCTGGCTTTTACGAAATCCAAGCTCCGATACCATCTTCTGTAACACCCCCAAAGCCAACCGGGAATATTACAGCACCGTGGGCCCCACATTGGAACCCACAAGGCTAAAATCATTTTCGTAAACATTTTCAAACACGCCAACGAGGCAAAGACGGTAATGTTTTAAATACCCAAGTGTTTGCAAAACATAGTTCCCAAATACTGTCATAAAATACCATTTGAAAACACAAGGCGAAGACGTCAAAAGGGCATTTAGAAAGTATACATGAGTTGGAGAAAATACTAAAGGCCATTATAAAATTACACACGCAGCAGATAGAGACATGATTAAATACATTTTCAGCGGAATTATAAAACCAGAAAGAATACTCGAAACCCAATAACCATGCCATAGACAGTATATCCGGAAAGCTCATCCCTTCACGTCTGCTACTAGCTCATTCTCCGAGTACCTAAAAGATAAAGCCCACGACGGGGTCAGCCATAATACTCAACAATGATAACGATCACATCAACATATACAATTACATATCAATGTAATTACAAGGTAAGAATATTTCCAGTGTAACCTTACCGTAGTAACCTTACCAATGGTGATAATGCATATCAACTCAACCCTTACCTCAATCCACACTTCGCCTCCTCAAGTGACAATGAATTCTAAAATAACCATCTGTACTGTATACAAATGATACCGAGATTCTCAAGGCATAAGTATATCTCAATATGGAATAATACATCCCTGTACAACTCTGTCCGCTAAACTGCACAATTGAATTCCAATTTTGATAAAACCAATATCACACGATACATCTGACATCAACTGTCCCGAAACAATGGCAAGTCCCGGATATCAATACAAAGTATGAATGCTCACACAATCAATAATGATAAACAACCAATGCATCAGAATGAGACTATCAATGATATGATAACTCCACACAAGATCGACAAAGGATCAACCACGAACGAGAATACCATGATGTGGTACAAGATCAATAAAAGATCAGCGACCGAGAATACCAACGATACGGTAAACTCTAACAAGATCAATAAAGGATCAACAACCGAGAATACCAATGATACGGTAACCTCCAATAAGATCAATAAGGGATAAAAAACCGAGAATGCCAACGATACAGTAAACTCCAACAAGATCAATAAAGGATCAACAATCGAGGATACCAACAATACGGTAACCTCCAACAAGATCAATACGGGATCAACAATCGAGAATGCCAACGATACAGTAAACTCCAACAAGATCAATAAAGGATCAACAACCGAGAATACCAATGATACGATAAACTCCAACAAGATCAATAAAGGATCAACAACCGAGGATTCCAACAATACGGTAAACTCCAACAAGATCGATAAAGGATCTACAACGTCCGAGAATACCAACGATAAGTCAAACCCCAAATGGAATCAATAAGGATCAATAACAAACGAGATTACTAACGATACAGTAAACTCCAAACAAGATTAATAAAGATCAATAACAAGCGAGTTGACCAACGATAGGGTGAACTCCAAACGAGATCAGTAGGGAATCAATGACAAACGAGATTACCAACGATATGGTTACTCCAAACGAGATCAGTAGGGAACTAATAACAAATGAGATTGCCAACGTTATTGTAAAAACCCTGAGATATTCAAGGTATATTACAGTGCCGTGGGCCCCTACATGGGACCCACCAGGCTAGACACGAAATACCACAGTAAAATCACACGTCACCCAACTAAAAATCAAATAACACGCCCGGTACAACCGGCGGAATAATCAACATCGACAACCATAAATAACTTCAATGAATACAAATCACAATTCGAAGAGAAAAGCCCAAGTACTCGCGAGTACAATTCTATAAGTTTAGAAAGTGGGCAACAACCATATTGAATGGAATAATGGAAATAAAAGAACTCAAATGCACATGTCAACGACCCTGGCCAGCATCCTCGTACTGTCCCAGCGCCCGCTCGTCCAGCTGATCATAACCTAAAATCCATAATAAGAATTTCCCCAAAACGGGTCCCTAGAGGGGTTAGCAATTATGCTAGTACAAGTGATCAAGGCAAACCATTCACTTACTCATTTCATAGTACAATGCACCAAATCATTTCAAAATCAAAAACTAAACATGTCTTTTCCGGAAACAAAAAGTCAATCAAATTTGCCTAGGACCGAGACGAAGCCACAAATCCCACTCGAGGCCTCTAAGGACCCTCCCGAGCTGGCCATATCATAAAACAAATCACACACAGGCATCGCCTAGGACCGGGATGAAGCCACAAATCCCACTCGAGGCCTCTAAGGACCCTCCCGAGCTGGCTAGCGAAACAAACTCGTGAATCCAGAGTGAAGTCATAGATTCCCTCGAGGCCCCGTCGGACCCTCCCGAGGTGAGCAAAGCACACACAATATACATTACCATTTCATGTTAAGCATAAAGGTTTCCAAAAATACTTGCCTTGAATAATTGACGACACAACAAACGGAAAGGAAAATCACCGACGAACGCTAGGAACCAACGGAACCGAACCTAACGATTCGAAGAATACAATCACAACCATTTATAAACGAATACGGAATTAAAATACTCCCGAAAACCCGCCTATGATTCATGTGTATTCGTACAAAACAACAACGAGGGCGGATCGCAACCAAACCTTCTCGATTACACATAAACCACGAAATACACCATGAATACGTAGGGAAACCAAGAATACCAACAAGATTAATCATATTCATCATGAATTAATCAACAACACGGAACGAATTGGACAATAAAATCGAAAATCCCCAATTTGCCCAAAAGTAGGGTTCTAGAAGATTTACCTTGATTCAAGAGGTAGCACATGATTAAATGATGATAACTTGGTGTTAGAGACTCAAAATCTTGGATGGATGATGATATACGACCCAAACTTCAGCCTCCAAATCGCCTAAATCGCCTAACCCTCGGAGAAGAAGAAGAGGGGATGAAAAATGATGCTGAAAACGCGACTGTCCCCTTAAATACCTCAGAGACGCACGACCACCACGCACGACCAAGTGCTCGTGCGTCTGGTCGTGCGCCAGGCTACTGCCCAACTTCTGTCCTCACGCACGAGCATAGCGCACGAGCATATGCTCGTGTGTCCTGCTTGTGCATCCCTGGGAGTTACTTCCGAGCATTGGTTGCGCACGAGCAGCGTGCACGACCAATTGTTCGGGTGCTTGGTCGTGTGCTAGGCCACTGCCCAGCTTCTGACCAACATGCACGAGCAACGCGCACGAGCACCAGCTCGTGCTTCCTGCTCGTGCGTCTCTGGAGTCCTCTGCCAAGCATTCGGCTGCACACGAGCGCCACGCACAATCGACAACTCTTGTGGCCTGCTCGAGTGCAAGAACCAAAGGCTAACATCTAGCCCGACACGACTCCGAAAACATCCAGAACGTAACCAACTCAAAAGGGAAAGACATCAAGAGTTCATGACGCTCTCTAAGAGATAATACGACAACATAATACAATACGCCATCGAATCACCAAGGAAAAGCTCACAACGTCCATAAGGACATAAGATGGACTTGCGGCAACCCCGAAACGGCGGTTCCAAACAATAAATTACGAGAATCGGATGGCAAAAAGTCCAGTATCAACTATTCTCGAAATATCAACACGGTTACAAGCGAGTTGCTAAAAACGAAAATACACCAAAAATGAGAATATCGGGAAAAAGAAAAATGCGGATATTACAGTTATGGTAACTCCAAACAGGATCAATAAAGGGTCAACGGGGACAGATACATGAGAGAATAAAATCGTCAACCATATACAAATCACATATACGGGATCTCGAAGACAAACCCGACTATTGAAAAGATCCGATTATACATGGACTGTGAACGACCAATCAATAAGACTCAAGATGGACGTCACGATATGCCAGATCTGTACATTTGTCCGTGTACAAGACAATCACGGGTATTGATCAGATACACGTCTGGTCTCGTACCTAATCAGCCTCACGAAGTACGTCTCATGTGCACGGTTCAATATGAGGACGAGACCAACATACGCTACACGTGCCCGCCCTGAAAACCCTACAAATGAACGATCAGAATGGATCTGACTCCAGATATGCCACGATACAACATGACAACAAATCTCGAAGAAACGCATATCCAACAAGGATCCGAAGAATTTCCAAGTGAGCAACGATAATTCGATCATGAAAGACCGACACGACCACAACGTCGTATTTCCATCAGACAACAGTTCACAACATGCTCAACAATGCATATAATATTAGCACATAAACCCCAAGGCCGCAGCCAAGGGTCACAGAAGCATCTCACAGGAATACTCTGGAACGTGGGTGCCCAATTTGGGTCTTATCCCCCAACACATTACATGCAATCACAAAATACCCCAAGGTCGCAACCAAGGGTCACGAAAGTATTCACACAGGAATACCCCGGAACATGGGTGCCATTTAGGTCTTATCCCCCAACACATCGTCCCAACAGATTACAGCTCAAAGAAAGAGCACATCATAAAATGTAACAAACAATAATACACATTCACCACATGAAGCATCAACACACACAGGCAATAATGCAACAAGATGATTGTCATAATTTAGCAATATTAATTACCTCAAGCTGGGGACGCTAACCTTTCCACGACCAACATCCCTGAACGAATACACAGTTATCCGAATAATCCAAAATGAAGTACAATCCATTACTAATACCAACCCACCATCTCGAGTTCAATATCGGCATGATAACTAGCCTTGATATCTAACTACTCGTACAATAGTCCAAATATAATTCACATCTCCGTTTCCACTAGACATCTTTAAAATCATATACATTATGATTTATTTAAGCATAATATGCATACCCTCATCCCGACAATTCATATTCCATAATACCATTGCTATATGAATCATAAATGAAATGAAATCGAAACCATTTATTAAACATTATGAACTGAGCAAGCATAACTTGCCTCGATACCGATATGACAAAGCCGTTACCAATCCTTCCGTCTTCATCTACAAGCTCCTCAGCCCCAACCAAGGCGATCCATGCATTCTCCAATCTCGACCGCAGCACAACGGTTAATCATCAATGATCACTTAACGCAACCTAATGCAACAATCAATTAACGATACATTCGATAACAATCAACAGACCAATCAAACTCAACGGTTCAACGATATCTCGATCATAAATAAAACCAAACCATTACAATTCAAACAATATGAATATATGCTGCAATTTGATATTCGATCAATCCTAACAAGTTTCTCGACATTCCAAATCCCGACTTAAATCTTACTAACGGATTAACACGGCTCATCCTTGTAAATTCATAGAAATTCAATTACCGGTTTTCATCACAAATAACCATATACCGAAATTAACCATAATCTTTTGAATTTCCATAAAATCACGACATATATAACTCAAGAGTTCTTCAAGAACATGAATTAATCCATAATCATGTTTGTAGCCAACAAAACGACGTAATCCGATGGGTTTTATCATCTAAACCATCATCTAATTCATAATCCAAGGCATACATCATTTTGTTCCTCAATATACAATTCATACAACCTCAGGAATCACAACAACAACACCATAACCATCATTATACAAAGAAGAACATCAACAACAATACCAAAATCCGAATCAAAGAGAGGATTATCCAACATACCTCTTAGAAGATGAAATACACAAGTAACCACTTCAAGAATCATCAATATCTCCATATGTCAAGCTCCAATCCCATGTTTCCAAGCTCGTAATCGACTTAGAAGGACTGAAAGACTCCATCTTTGAGTGTTTGAAGGTGAAAACGAAGTGGAGTTCTGAAGAAAATGAAATGACGGGCATCCACTTTTATAAACTTCCAGCTCATTACGTACGTAACCTTCCAAAATTAACATATGTAACAGGCTTTACGTACGTGATCTATCCCAGATAGCGTACATAATGCCATCCCAGAGGCAATTGACTCATTTTGTTCAAAGCCTTACGTACGTAATCCTTTCTCTGTAGCATACGTAATACGTACCTTGACTTGCTACAGTAACATACTCGTATTACGTACGTAATACACCATGCATAGCGTACGTAATGCTCGAGGTTGACTCACCTATCCACATCCGCGTCGAAAGCTGCCGACACCGGGCCCCACCTACCGACCACAGCTCGGACCCGTCCGATTTCCTTCTTAACATACGTTGTGTACACAACTTAACGTACGTTAAGCTTACTTAGTTACGTACGTAAGCTATATTATTTAACATACGTAATGACTTTCATCCTTAGCCATTTTTGCTCCTATCTGCCGTCTCAATATACTGAATACGTACACGCGACATACTGAATACATATACTCGTCCTGGTAACATTCTCATACGATACATATGATCCACGATATCCTTAATTACAACTGTCGACCACGTACGACAATTGTACAAATACTCATACAGTATATCCGACATCGAAAAACATATCAAGCATGTAATATCCTAGAATTAAAAATAACATCGAAAGATATACTGGCACGACTGTCATAGTTCCCAAAATTATTTATCCATACTATATCGGTCCCACTCTGTACAGTACAACTAAGATAAAATAATGCGAACAAATCGTAGCGAAATTCTAGGATATTACAGTATACTCATTAGCAACTAGAATCGAAGAGAAATCGACTCCATTTCCTTTCGACTTCAAAGCATAACAACAATAGCCCGATACTCAATAGCAACCTGTATTCAAGAGTTTTATGGTCTTCATAGCGCTGATAAGCAACTTAGGTTGACCCAATTTACGTCCCATGAATGAGTACTCAGAACCCTCTTTAGTCATCATAGTGATGACCTTAGTGCGGTAATTCATAATTGCTTGGTGACTCTCAAGCCAGTCTTCACCTAGGATCAAATCCTCACCCTCGATATAAACTACAATCAAATTCGATAACCAATCAATACCTGCTATGCGCATCGAAAAATCTCTAATCTCCTGATTCCTCACGATTCTATCCCCACTAGGTAGTTTCACAATAAAAGGATCGCAAGCAGTCATACAATTTATATTCAAACGGCATACACAATCCAAGGAGATGAAAGAATGTGTAGAACCAAAATAAAAAGTACCCGAACCGGATGAGATAGAATATTAATGGTACCTGAGGCCACCGCCGCATCGGGTTTATCTGCTCGACGCATCTCATAAACTTGTGGGTGTGCCAAACCGACGCTAGAATCTCCCTCTCTAGCGGTCTAACTCCTTCCCCGACCTCTGCCATAACTCTGCTGTGACTGGCTAACTGATTGCCGCTGAATCACATTCTGATCTCTATGTGTTGGGACAGAAGCCCAAGTATCCAAAGTCTGATCTTGCTCGGGGCAATAAACTTCCCTGTGTCCCATTTGACTACAAGTGTGACATTTCAGAGGTGGGAAGTTGCACTCCAGATTGATGTGGTCTGGATGACCATAATAAAAACAGGTCACCGGGCGAGTTGTGGTGCCCAAAGTAGAATAACAACCCTTCTTCCCTCTAAAAGAACGCGAAGACTGCCCGATAAGATGGTTAGCAGACTGAGGTCTCTGAAAGCTATCGCCCTTAGAACCAGAAAAATTACCGATGGTCTTTTGCTTCTTCGACTCGTCTGGGGTGTCCTTGTGGGGATACAACATGTCATATGCCAAAGCCCTATCCTGGTATTCTTTTAGAGTGGTGCAAGCAAGTTCAGCCATATAATACCGTAAATCCATATTCATCTGCATGTCGAAGTGGCGGATCTTGTCATGCTCATCACGTACCTGCTTCTTCACATGAATCAGCTGTTGGTTGTATTCCACTATCGCCTGTGAGACTGGGATGTTTTGCAGCTTAGCTTCGAAAAAGGACCGGATCCTGCTTTCTTGCAATGGCCAAGGACAAAACTCGGCCTCTAGCAGATCCTTAAATTCGTCCCATGTAGCAGCCTGATCTTGCAGCTTAATGGCTTTCCACTAAGTCGCGGCTTCCTTAGTAAGGAAGTACTGAGTAATCGGTACCTTCCTTATTTCCGGAGAGTCAACCGCTTCAAACACTTTCTCCAGTTCAAATAGCCAACTCTCCCAACCCGCTGGGTTGGTAGCACCGCTGAACTGCGGAGGATGCATACAGACCACATTTTGGAGTAAAACATCCACTGCCGAATTAGGGTTATTCGATTGAACAGCTTGCGCCAGGATAATCATCTGATTTTCCAATTGTTGAAGAACATTCGTAGCCCCAACATCTGCATTATTTCCCTAACCAGTCGACTGGTCGTGCTGACTCTCGATATCGGGATGCACTGAGTGAGATAAACTAGGGGTAGTCGACCCCGCAACAGAACTGAGGGAAGTGGTCGCGCCACGTCCTCGCCCACGTCCACGACCACGGCCTCATTCTCGACCCCTGTCAGCAGATATTCTGAAGGATACACAAAATATATAAGTACAATTCAAATCGCCCATCATCGAGGTGACCGATTCTTAAGAATACCAAATCAACAGTGGAGCGATTAGGAAAATACAAGAAGAGTAAGAGGACTTACTACTACCGGTCGCACCGAGATGATGGCAATATAGTGATACTGTACTCGGATGATAACTCAATTTCGACCCAAAATGACCGACAACCTAGGTATCCATAAACCTAAGCTCTGATACCATAATATCTAACACCCCCAAGTTATTCAGGATATATTACAGCACCGTGAGACCCTCTGTGGGACCCACAAGGCTATACATACGTGGAACCATGAACTACGACCGATGAGGTCTAAATATAACTCCAATAGAAGGCAATAGAACTGACACCAAGGTAATAATCAATTCGACAGGAGTACAATATGTCGGGAATTAAAACCCAAGGCAACACGGGCCAAAACTTCAAAAGCATCTGAAAACACAATACAAGTGATCAAGACCATTCCGAGTACAACAATACCGAATGGATAAAGTACAAAATACAACAGCAACAAGACACATCATCACTCTTGGCCATAATCTTTGTGCCGACCCGGTACATGCCTTTCCCTGCTCCTGGATCCTGAAATACATGAAAGGTATTTCCCCCAAAAGGGGTTACCCATCGAATAGCTAGTTCAAGTATATCGAATGTGAAACACAATACTCCTCGACGATAAAGTAAATGTAATCATCATTTCATCAAACTCAAGACTAGTATTCGGGAATAACTAAATCTCATAATATCTCATTCCAATACATACGTGATTAACCATGGAACCGCACCGAAGGCAACGGAACCCTTTGAGGCCCCATCGGACCATCCTAGAGTGGTTAACCCAAAATATTCGTGGAACCGCACCAAAGGCAACAGAACCCACTGAGGACCATCGGTCTGTCCCAGAGTAAATATAAACAATTACACAATTCATATACCTCACTTTCAAAGTAGAGAACGTACAATCATAAACATATACTTGCCTTTGAGACATTAGAACCGAAGTGAAAATGGTGTTCAAAGTAGAGAGATCCAAGAATGCACTTCCGGGCCTAAACGATCCATAAGGAAATACGATAATCAATCATCAATACTGAATTCTCAAGGAAGACTACCGAAACCCCCCTTTTACGATTCATAAATCTTCAAAGTATTCACATAGAGGTTGGAAATCATCCAAACCCTCTCCACTTCAAGTAATACACACAATCATTCGTATAATCGTAAGGGAAATGTGGGTATGGGTAGATACATCATAATATCAAGGATTTCAAGCTTCAAAACAGATAAATAGAATAGATCTAAGAAAAATCCCCAAAAATTCCCCAAACTAGGGTTCTAAGGAATTTACCTTGATTCGGAGAGAAAAAATGGATTAGATGTTGTAAAATCCTTGTTATCCATCTAAAGATGGTGATGGATGATGAAAAGTTGTTCCAAATTGCTTCAGGATCGTCTATATGGTGTGTCCTCATCGGAAATATGGAAAATGTGAAGAAAATGACGAAGAAGGCGGCTGACCTAGTTTATATACTGGGCCTAATTAGCCTGCACTAATTCTGAAGTATAGCGCGCGCTAAGGAGGTCACCCGGTAGTCCAGTAGCCTCTGGCCTACGTCGATAGCGTGCTCTACACTGGAATTAGCGCGCGCTATACAATACCTATAGCGTTCGCTAGCTCACGCCTAACGTGCACTATGTGAGAGTCCAGACAGCAGAAACCCCTACTGCCACTGCCAAACCCGAGTAGTTAGCGTGCGCTACATCTGATGCTAGTGCCCGTTTCCAAGCACAAATTTCGTGCGTTAGCTCACGCCTAGCATGTGCTAACTGCTAGACCAGAGGACAGAACTCAGCTACTGCCTCTGCCAAGCCCGGACCATTAGCGTGCGCTATAAACGAAGCTAGCGCACTACTCAACAGAAATAACATGCGTTAGCTTATGCCTAGCGTACGCTATCTGCCTTACTCAAAACATCGCCGCAAAAGTCCAATAAATACGAACATGCCCCAAAAGGTATGAAGCTCTAAGATTAACAACAACAACAACAACAACATCTCCATAAGTTCTTACAAGAGCGACAAAAGTGCAAGAACGTCAAAGCCAACAATTCAATAAAAAGCACGGGTATTACATTCTCCCCCTCTAAAAAGAAGTTTCATCCCGAAACTTAAGAAATAAAAAGTTCGGGGTATCCCGATCGCATCTTGTATTCCGTCTCCCAAGTTGCTTCCTCGACTCCACATTTTGGCCATTGCACCTTAACCAACGAAATGGTTTTGTGCCGAAGCTTCTTCTCACGATGTTCAAGGATCTTCACCGGTTTCTCTGGAATGGTAACATCTTCGGATACATCAATCTCACTATAATCGATAACATGGCTTGGATCTGGCACATACTTTCTCAACTGAGAAACATGAAAAACGCTATGGACATGACTCAAATCTGGAGGCAACGCCAAGCGATAAGCTAAATCTCCAACCCTGTCCAAAATATCAAACGGTCCGATATACCTCGGACTAAGTTTCCCATTTTCCTAAAATGGAAAACTCCTTTGATCGACGATACCTTGAGTAGAACATGGTCTCCAACTTCGAATTCCAATGATCGACGACGAGTATCGGCATAAGATTTCTGACGGCTCTGGGCAGTCAACAACCGGTCTAGGATAATAGAAATATTCTCCTTGGCTTCCATCAACATATCTGGTTCCATTCCGACTAACTCTGAAGCCTTATCCCAACATAATGGCGATCTACACCGTCTACCATAAAGTGCCTCAAATAGTGCCATTTTGATCGACGCATGCCAACTATTATTATAGGCAAACTCAATCAATGGCAAATGAAGTTCCCAATCATTACTATAGTATAGTGCACAAGCCCGCAACATATCCTCTAAAGTCTGCTCAGTCTGACCGTCTGACTGAGGGTGAAAAGATGTGCTCAATCTCAGCTCGATGCCCAAGGCCTGATGGACTGCTTGCCAAAAATGCGACACAAAACGACCATCCCGATCAGAAACAATAGTTTTAAGGGCACCATGTAATCTCACAATCTCATCTATAAAGGTTCGGGCTAATCTCTCCGGTCCCCAAGTATCCTTAATACCAAAAAAGTGTGCAGACTTGGTTAATTGATCAACTATTACCCAGATCATATTCATTCCGGATCTAGACCTCGGCATCCCCGTGAAGAAATCCATGGATATATCTCCCCACTTCCACTCGGGAATGGGAAGCAGCTTCAACAACCCCACCGATATTTGATGCTCGATCTTGACTTGTTGACACGTCAAACATCGCAATACGAACACCGTGACATCTTTCTTCATATTATTCCACCAATAATTGCGCTTCAAGTTTTTGTACATTTTACTCGTCCCTGGATGGATTGAGTAAGGCGTAGCATGGGCTTCTCGAAGAATTCTCTGCCTCAACCCCAGATTATTCAGGACACTAAGCCTGCCTTGAAATCTCAAAATGTTGTCTTCATGAATCATAAAGCCAGGGGCTTTTACTTTAATTACGTCTTCCTTCAATTATGAAATCATTGGGTCACTCCACTATTTCCCTTTGATGTCGTCAACCAAGGACGAAGTAGTTTCGAGGGTGCACAACTGTCCCTACACTCCTTGAAGCCAAACTTCTGTACCTTGCTCGATCAATTCCTGACGAATCTTCGTCTGGGGTGTAAGAACCTCGAGCATATGAAGTGATGCGGATTTGCGGATCAAAGCGTCCGCGACGAAATTGGCCTTCCCTGGATGGTAAAGAATTTACAAATCATAATCCTTGATCAATTCCAACCAACGTTGTTGCCTCATATTCAACTCTTTCTGACAGAAGATGTACTTCAAGCTCTTGTGATCGGTATAAATCTGACACAAAGAGCCGTACAAATAATGCCGCCAAATCTTAAGTGCGAAGACAATTGCGGCAAATTCTAAATTGTGTAGGATAGTTCATCTCATATGGCTTCAATTGCCTTGATGCAAAGGCCATCGTCTCATTGTGCTGCATGATCTTCCGGCTTAATGGCTTCCACCAAGTCGCGGCTTCCTTAGTAAGGAAGTACTGAGCAATCGGTACCTTTCTTATTTCTGGAGAGGCAACCGCTTCAAACACTTTCTCCAGTTCAAATAGCCAACTCTCCCAACCCGCTTGGTTGGTAGCACCGCTGAACTGCGGAGGATGCATACAAACCACATTTTGGAGTAAAACATCCACTACCGGATTAGGGTTATTCGATTGAATAGTTTGCGCCAGGATAATCATCTGATTTGCCAATTGTTGAAGAACATTCGTAGCCCCAACATCTGCATTATTTCCCTAACCAGTCGACTGGTCGTGCTAACTCTCGGTATCGAGATGTACTGAGTGAGATAAACTAAGGGTAGTCGACCCCGCAACAGAACTGAGGGAAGTGGCCGCGCCACGTCCACGGCCTCATCCTCGACCCTGTCAGCAGACATTCTGAAGGAGACACAAAATACATAAGTATAATTCAAATCGCCCTTCATCTAGGTGACCGATTCTTAAGAATACAAAATCAATAGTGGAGCGATTAGGAAAATACAAGAAGAGTAAGAGGACTTACTAGTACCGGTCGTACCGAGATGATGGCAATATAGTAATACTGTACTCAGACGATAACTCAATTTCGACCCAAAATGACCGACAACCTAGGTATCCATAAACCTAAGCACTGATACCATAATTTGTAACACCCCCAAGTTATTCAGGGCATATTACAGCACCGTGAGACCCTCTGTGGGACCCACAAGGCTATACATACACGGAACCATGAACTACGACCGATGAGGTCTAAATATAACTCCAATAGAAGGCAATAGAACTGACACCAAGGTAATAATCAATTCGACAGGAGTACAATATGTCGGGAATTAAAACCCAAGGCAACACGGGCCAAAACATCAAAAGCATCTGAAAACACAACACAAGTGATCAAGACCATTCCGAGTACAACAATACCGAATGGATAAAGTACAAAATACAACAGCAACAAGACACATCATCACTCTTGGCCATAATCTTTGTGCCGACCCGGTACATGCCTTTCCCTGCTCCTGGATCCTGAAATACATAAAAGGTATTTCCCCCAAAAGGGGTTACCCATCGAATAGCTAGTTCAAGTATATCGAATGTGAAACACAATACTCCTCAACGATAAAGTAAATGTAATCATCATTTCATCAAACTCAAGACTAGTATTCAGGAATAACTAAATCTCATAATATCTCATTCCAATACATACATGATTAACCATGGAACCGCACCAAAGGCAACGGAACCCTCTGAGGCCCCGTCGGACCATCCTAGAGTGGTTAACCCAAAATATTCGTGGAACTGCACCAAAGGCAACAGAACCCTCTGAGGACCCATCGGTCTGTCCCCGAGTAAATATAAACAATTACACAATTCATATACCTCACTTTCAAAGTAGAGAACGTACAATCATAAACATATACTTGCCTTTGAGACATTAGAACCGAAGTGAAAATGCTGTTCAAGCTAGAGAGATCCAAGAATGCACTTCCGGGCCTAAACGATCCATAAGGAAATACGATAATCAATCATCAATACTGAATTCTCAAGGAAGACTACCGAAACCCCCCTTTTAAGATTCATAAATCTTCAAAGTATTCACATAGAGGTTGGAAATCATCCAAACCCTCTCCACTTCAAGTAATACACACAATCATTCGTATAATCATAATGGAAATGTGGGTATGGGGTCGATACATCATAATATCAAGGATTTCAAGCTTCAAAACAGATAAATAGGATAGATATAAGAAAAATCCCAAAAAATTCCCCAAACTAGGGTTCTAAGGAATTTACCTTGATTCGGAGAGAAGAAATTGATTAGATGTTGTAAAATCCTTGTTATCCAGCTAAAGATGGTGATGGATGATGAAAAGTTGTTCCAAATTGCTTTAGGATCGTCTCTATGGCGTGTCCTCGTCGGAAATATGGAAAATGCGAAGAAAATGACGAAGAAGGCGGCTGACCCAGTTTATATACTGGGCCTAATTAGCCTGCACTAATTCTGAAGTATAGCGCGCGCTAAGGAGGTCACCCGGTAGTCCAGTAGCCTCTGACCTACGTCGATAGCGTGCGCTACACTGGCACTAGCGCGCGCTATGCAATACCTATAGCGTGCGCTAGCTCATGCCTAACGTGCGCTATGTGAGAGTCCAGAGCGCAGAAACCCCTACTGCCACTGCCAAACCCGAGTAGTTAACGTGCGCTACATCCGATGCTAGCGTGCGTTACTAAGCACGAATAGCGTGTGTTAGCTCACGCCTAGCGTGTGCTAACTGCTAGTCCAGAGGGCAGAACTCAGCTATTGCCTCTGCCAAGCCCGGACCATTAGCGTGCGCTACAAAAGAAGCTAGCGCACTACTCAACAGAAATAACATGCGTTAGCTTATGCCTAGCGTACGCTATCTGCCTTACTCAAAACATCGCCGCAAAAGTCTAATCAATACGAACATGCCCCGAAAGGTATGAAGCTCTAAGATTAACAACAACAACAACAACATCTCCATAAGTGCTTACAAGAGCGACAAAAGTGCAAGAACGTCAAAGCCAACAATTCAATAAAAAGCACGGGTATTACATTCTCCCCCCTTAAAAAGAAATTTCGTCCTGAAACTTAAGAAATAAAAAGTTCGGGGTATCCCGATCGCAGCTTCTCTTCCGTCTCCCAAGTTGCTTCCTCGACTCCATGTCTTGACCATTGCACCTTAACCAACGAAATGGTTTTGTGCCGAAGCTGGTTCTCACGATGTTCAAGGATCTTCACCGGTTTCTCTGGAATGGTAACATCTTCGGCTACATCAATCTCACTATAGTCGATAACATGGCTTGGATCTGTCACATACTTTCTCAACTGAGAAACATGAAAAACGCTATGGACATGACTCAAATCTGGAGGCAACGCCAAGCGATAAGCTAAATCTCTAACCCTGTCCAAAATATCAAACGGTCCGATATACCTCGGACTAAGTTCCCCTTTTCCCAAAACGGAAAAATCCTTTGATCGACGATACCTTGAGTAGAACATGGTCTCCAACTTCGAATTCCAATGGTCGACGACGAGTATCGGCATAAGATTTCTGACGGCTCTGGGCAGTCAACAACTGGTCTCGGATAATAGAAATCTTCCCCTTGGCTTCCATCAACATATCCGGTTCCATTCCGACTAACTCTGAAGCCTTATCCCAACATAATGGCGATCTACACCGTCTACCATAAAGTGCCTCAAATAGTGCCATTTTGATCAACGCATGCCAACTATTATTATAGGCAAACTCGATCAACGGCAAATGAAGTTCCCAATCATTACTATAGTATAGGGCACAAGCCCGCAACATATCCTCTAAAGTCTGGATTGTCTGCTCAGTCTGACCGTCTGACTGAGGGTGAAAGGAATCGGGGAATTTTTTTTATACTTCAATCTTATTCAAACTAATGTTAATTATTTTCTTTTCCCCTATAAGTTTGAGAAGTTTGTGCTTATTGTCATACGGTGATGGTTATCGAGAGTGAAACTCCTTGAATACGGGGAAAAAATGTGTTGATCTTTCACTTGAATCTAATACCTACGAGATCACACTCATTGGATTGGAGACATCAAACCGCAATGAGACAAGGCATGATCCTTCGGGATAGTGAATCTACTGATGGGCTGAAAATACTCAATTGTACTTAGGCTCGTATATTTTATTTGAATGAGAGTAATCTATTTTACAAACCATACTATTACTGTCTTTCTCAAAAAGACAGTTAAAATGTAAACTCGAAATCTTTTTAGTAAAATCAAGTATGGCATCTTCAGAAAGAAATTGAATTTTACAATTTTGATCCAAATGTTCTTATGAAAGTCAGTACATTTAATTTTGGATTTTGGATTCAGATGCGTGACGTAAAGATTTCATGCAAAATAAATCCTTCTACAACTTGATTTTGACTATATGTATACTGTAATAGTCTTTGAAAACAGCGGAAGCTGAGAAATGGCTCTGTTTTGAGAATATGTCGGTATTTTTTGATGATAACCAAAAAAATTACACTTTTCAAATCTGATGCTTTCAGGTTTGATGGAAAATTGACCTCTGTGCTAGAAACTCCTCGAAGAGAGTATGTACGTATAGAAGTAATATATGATTATAAATAAGTTTTTAAAAGATAAATATACAATCCCATGTACTGGGAGTAAGAGTGCAGCATACGCAGTGTGTAAGAGAGTCATAAGAATGGTCAGGCACGAATTATTTATGAGTGACATTGTTAATGTGTAGTGGCCAAAAGAATGAGTTCGTAATTAGAATTTTGTGGTTTGGCGGTTCCAATCTAGATGCAACGTATTGGAATTCCAACCCGTTGAGTATGAGTTTTATTTCATGCTTTAACTGTCTTCTATCAATTGCCTTGCGTGTGTAACACATTTCTTTCTTTGCACTTGATTGGAATCTTTAACCCGGGATTGGATTTCATTATTGTACCACCCATTCTTTATTTGTCTTATCGTGCATCGAGTTTAAACTCGATGGCATATTTTCTCATGAGCCCCTCATTATGGGTATGTCAGGTAGTGATAGGACTGTTGGGAATCGTGAGATTCATAATTTCCCTATTCGTATTGGAGACCGTTATTGGTTCTCGAACCTGATCATTTGATATGCATGGTGAGGACCTGATCATCAGCGAAGATTGGTCTTCGTCTCGGGTGTAAGAACCTCGAGCATATGAAGTGATGCGGATTTGCAGATCAAAGCGTCCGCGACGACATTGGCCTTCCCCGGATGGTAAAGAATTTACAAATCATAATCCGTGATCAATTGCAACCAACGTTGTTGCCTCATATTCAACTCTTTCTGACAGAAAATGTACTTCAAGCTCTTGTGATCGGTATAGATCCGACACAAAGAGCCGTACAAATAATGCCGCCAAATCTTAAGTGCGAAGACAATTGCGGCCAATTCTAAATCGTGTAGGATAGTTCATCTCATATGGCTTCAACTGCCTTGATGCAAAGGCCATCGTCTTATTATGCTGCATAAGCACACATCCAAGCCCTTGTCCTAAAGCGTCACTATAAACTGCAAATCCTTCACTTCCCTGTTGTAAAGATAGAATTGGCACTGAGGTCAAACACCTCTTCAGCTCATCGAAGCTATGCTGCCTCTCAGCAGTCCAAGCAAACTTTTATGTCTTCTGAAGTAATTGCATAAGCGACCGAGTGATTTTCGAGAACCCCTCGACAAACCGACGATAATCCCTAGCAACACCCAAAAGGCTACGAACTTCCTTGATATTATTAGGCGGTGCCCAATCTAGCACTGTCTCAATCCTCTGCGGGTCTACACGAACCCCTTCGGCCGAAACCATATGGCCGAGAAACACAACTTCCTTCAACCAGAATTGACATTTTGAGAATTTCGCATAATGATGCTCGTCTCTCAAAACGTCTAGTATCAAACGTAAGTGTCGGGCATGCTCCTCCTCATCTCGAGAATAAATCAAGATATCGTCAATAAAGACGACCACACATTTGTCAAGGTACTCGATGAATATCTTGTTCATCCACTGCATGAATACTGCGAGTGCGTTAGTCAGTCCAAAAGGCATGACCACAAACTCATAATGTCCGACCTTATCCAGATAGCGGTTTTCGGAATGTCGGACTCTTGAGAGATAAGCATATCAAAGCAAAAATGACGAAAAACATAGGCTCTAAAATGAAAATCTACAACTAATATTCGGGTTGCCTCCCGAGAAGCGCTAAGTTTATAGTCTTCAGCCGGACTTTTCTAGCATTCATCCGGCGGTGGATAAGATGACGCTCGTCTTCTGCGCGTCTATTGGATTACCGAAGTAGGCCTTCAACCGCTGCCCATTAACTTTAAATCTTCGGTCATCTTTTTGTACTACTGCTCCGTGTGGAAATACTTGAACTACTGTAAACGGTCCCGACCATCGTGAACGCAATTTCCCAGGGAATAACCTTAAGCGAGAATTAAACAACAACACCTCTTGACCCGGGACGAACTCTCGCTGTGTGATGTGCTTATCATGCAAAATCTTTTTCCACTCCTTATAAAGCTTCGCATTTTCGTACGCATCGTGGCGAATTTCCTCCACCTCATTTAGCTGCAAACAGCGCTTTTCACCAGCAGATTTAAGATCAAAATTTAATTTCTTTATCGCCCAGTAAGCACGATGTTCCATCTCTATGGGCAAATGACAACTTTTCCCATAAACCAATCTGTAAGGCGACATCCCGATAGGTGTTTTATACGCAGTACGGTACGCCCAAAGTGCATAATCGAGTTTAAAAGACCAATCTTTTCGAGACGAGCTGACTATTTTTTCTAAGATCCACTTTAGCTCTCGATTCGATATCTCGACTTGACCGCTCGTCTGGGGATGGTAGGTTGTAGCAACACGATGAGTGACTCCGTACTTTCTCAAGACCACATCAAGGAATTTGTTGTCGAAGTGTGAACCACCATCACTGATAATAGCACGTGGAGTCCCAAAACGCGTGAAAATATATTTTTTTATAAATTTGATTACGACATTGGATCCATTCGTTGGTAGTGCCACCGCTTCGACCCACTTTGAGACGTAGTCCACTACTACCAAAATATAGAGATTCTTATTTAAAGGCGGGAATGGACCCATGAAGTCGATCCCCCATACGTCGAACAATTCAACCTCAAGTATGGTGTTCAACGGAATTTCATGTCGTTTTGAGATGTTTCCCGTCCGTTGACACCAATCACACATGGACACAAAGGAGTGAGCATCTTTGAATAATGACATCCAATAGAGCCCCGATTGTAAGACCTTTGCCGCTGTTCTATTTCCACTAAAATGTCCACCGTAGGGTGATGCATGACAATGATTCAGCACACTGTGAATTTCCTCATCCGGAACACATCTGCGAATGATTTGATCAGGGCATCTTTTGAACAGAAAAGGATCGTCCCACAAATAATAGTTAGCGTCTGAAATCAACTTCTTCTTTTGATGGCGCGAGAGGTCATTTGGAATTGTTTTGCTCGCCAAATAGTTCACTAGATCAGCATACCAAGGCACGTGTTGCGAACCCAACTTGTAGAGCTGTTCGTCGGGAAAGGTTTCCATGATTTGTGGATGACTTTTTCCCTTCTCAAGGGGACTCTCTAACCGTGAAAGGTGATCGGCAATAACATTCTCAGTCCCCTTTTTGTCACGGATTTCCAAGTTGAATTCTTGGAGAAGAAGCACCCACCTTATCAGCCTTGGTTTAGCATCCTTTTTTTCCAGAAGGTATTTTATCGTCGAATGGTCAGTCCACACTACAACTTTCGTCCCTAATAAATACGCCCGGAATTTGTCAAAAGCAAAGATCACCGCCAACAATTCTTTTTCCGTTGTGGCATAATTTATTTGGGCGTCGTCAAGTGTTCGGCTTGCATAGTACACGATGTGGAACACTTTCCCTCGTCTCTGTCCCAAAACAGCCCCAATGGCAAAATCACTAGCATCACACATTAACTCGAACGGAAGGTCCCAGTCTGGAGCGACTATTACTGGGGCGGTGCTTAAAGCTTTCTTCAATAAATCAAAACTTTCTTTACACGACTCGTCAAAATTAAACGGAATATCCTTCATGAGCAGATTGCACAACGGCTTCGTGATTTTCGAGAAATCCTTAATAAACTGGCGGTAAAAACCGACGTGTCCCAAAAAAAAACTCCTTATGCCTTTTACCGAGGTAGGCAGAGGCATCTTCTCGATTGTTTCAATTTTGGCCCGGTCGACTTCAATTCCATGGGAGGATATTCGGTGACCAAGTACAATGCCCTCCTGGACCATAAAATGGCACTTCTCCCAGTTCAAAACCATATTTGTTTCTTCGCATCTTTTCAGGACTTTCTGCAAATTCTGCAAACACAAATCGAATGAATCACCGAAAACAGAAAAATTAACCATAAAGATTTCAATGCAATGCTCTACCATGTCAGAAAAAAATAGCCATCATACATCGTTGAAAAGTGGCCGGCACATTACATAAACCAAAAGGCATGCGCCTATAAGCGAAAATTGCATAAGGACATGTAAACGTCGTCTTTTCTTGGTCTTCTGGGGCTATATAAATCTGATTATACCCAGAATAACCATCAAGAAAGCAATAGAAATCATGTCCGGCTAATCTATCTAACATTTGATCAATAAAAGGTAAAGGGAAATGGTCTTTTCTAGTGGCTTTATTTAGTTTTCTATAATCTATGCACATACGCCACCCCGTGACAATCCTAGTGGGAATTAATTCATTATTATCATTTTGAATAACCGTTATCCCACCTTTCTTTGACACAACTTGGACCGGACTTACCCACTTGCTATCAGAAATAGGAAAGATCATACCTGCATCGAGGAGTTTTAAAACCTCGACTTTTACCACCTCTTTCATATTTGGATTTAAACGGCGCTGATGCTCCACAGATGGTTTGTAGTCTTCCTCCATCAAAATTTTGTGCATGCAAATGGACGGGCTGATTCCCTTAATATCCGCAATAGACCATCCAAGGGCAGATTTGTACTCCCTCAGAATCCTCAATAATTTATCCTCTTGATCCCCCGCTAAAGTGGCCGAAAGAATGACTGGCAAGGAATCGTCGGGTCCTAAAAATGCATATTTTAAATGAGTCGGCAGCTGCTTGAGCTCCAGTTTTGGAGGTTTCACGATTGATGGGACGGGTCGAGACGGTGAACTTCCGAGCTCCTCACATGGTCGACGAGTGAAAATTGGTGGGGAAGCATCCATGTGTCGTACATAGGCTACATGCTCTGAATTTAATTCGGAAGCAGACCCAATTAAAATGGACTCCAGTGGATCGGATGGATAATTCTCTCGAAAGGCTCTACTTACACACGAGTTAATGATGTTAACTTGGAAATAATTTTCAGCGTCACTATGATATTTTAAGGATCGAAAAATATTAAACGTTACTTGCTCCTCTTGAACTCGTAGAGTAAGCTTCCCTTTTTCCACATCGATCAAAGTTCGGCCGGTTGCCAAAAATGGTCTTCCCAAGATAATTGGGATGTCGTGGTCCTCCTCCATATCGAGCATAATGAAATCGGCCGTAAAGATGAATTTACCAACCTTGACTAAGACATCCTCTATTACTCCCCTCGGATATTTGATCGATCTATCGGCTAATTGCAAAGAGACCGTCGTCGGCATGGCTTCCCCAATATCCAGCTTCTTAAAAATAGAAAGGGGCATAAGGTTTATGCTGGCTCCGAGATCACATAAAGCTCTTTCAAAGGACGAATTCCCAATGATGCATGGAATAGTAAAGCTTCCGGGATCCCTCAATTTAGGTGGGAGCTTCTTCTGTAGAATAGCACTGCACTCCTCCGTCAATGCTACTGTCTCATACTCTTAGAGCTTTCTTTTTTTTGATAATATTTCTTTCACGAACTTCACATAACTCGGCATTTGTTCCAAGGCATCGGTAAATGGAATGTTGATATGCAGTTTCTTGAAGACGTCAAGAAACTTGGAGAATTGCTTGTCCAATTTTTGCTTTTGCAGACGTTGTGGGAATGGAATTTGAGGAGTGGGATGAGTAGTCGATACTGCCTTTGGCTTGGGCACCTCGTCCTTTTCTTTCTCACTTTGGTCGATTTTGTCCTTGTTATTGGTAGGCTGCACTTTCAACTCCTTTCCACTTTGTAGCTCGATTGCTTGCACATTTTCCTTGGGGTTCATTTCGGTTGTGCTAGGTAATACACCTTGAGGTCCAGAGGACAATAGACTTGCAATCTGCCCCATTTGTACTTCCAAGTTTCGGATGGAGGCGGAATGATTTTGTAAGGTAGTCTCAGTGCGGGTCATGAATTGGCTCGTATTAGCTGCCAATTGAGCAAGAGCATCTTCCAAGGATACATTTGGTGGTTGAGGGGGCTGCTGTGGGGGCTGCGCTAATTGAGCTTGTGGAGGTTTTAAAGCATGCCCGTTCTTCCACGAAAAATTTGGGTGATTTCGCCACCCTTTATTGTATGTGTTGGAATATGGATTGTTCTGCCGATTTGCGTTCCCCACAAACTGAGCCTGTTCCATCGGATGTTGCTCGAAAGGATTTCCAACTTGGCACTCTGCGCTAGGATGAGATCCGTTGCACCAATTACATGATTCCGTGATGATGGTGGTAGGAGCATGTGAAAAAGCTTAAAGTTGCTGAGTCAACGCTGCGACTTGTGCTGATAGTGTAGATATTGGATCATTATTGGAGATTTCCATTACTCGTTTCGGGATCGCTCGTTCGGAAGGCCACTGATAAGCATTTGCAGCCATCGCCTCCAATAGAGAATGAGCTTCTGCCATCGTCTTTCCCATTAACGCTCCTCCAGCGGCTGCATCAACAAGAGTGCGTGTAGAAGCACTCAATCCGTTATAAAAGGTTTGAATTTGCAGCCAATCCGGTAGACGATGGTGTGGGCATCTCCGTAATAAATCCTTGTATCGCTCCCAAGCTTCATGAAGCGACTCCATATCAAATTGCCCGAAGGTGGTTATCTCGTTCCTAAGTCTCGCTGTCTTTGATGGTGGAAAGAACTTAGCCAGTAAGGCTTGCGCTAATTCCACCCAAGTCGTGATAGAGCCCGGCGGTAAAGAATTCAACCAAAATTTGGCTTTGTCCCTTAGAGAGAAAGGGAAAAGCCGCAGACGGATAGCATCATCGGTAACACCGTTATTCTTGAAGGTGTCACAAATCTCGAGAAATGAAGCGATGTGTGTGTTGGGGTCATCGTTCGCCAGTCCACAAAATTGGCTTGCTTGCACCATCTAAATAATAGCTCGCTTAATCTCGAAGTTGTTTGCTTGGATGGTTGGACGATGGATCCCCGAAAAGTTTGCAGTTATTTGTGGCATTGCGTAATCACGGAGTGCTAATGCCGATTGAGCTTGCTGAATAGGGTTGTCTACTCCGTGATTTTCCATGTTATCGGCCATGGTGCTTGTTGTCGGTAGCTCACGTTTCTCCTTCTTGCTTTTCCGAAGAGTGCGCTCGAGTTCAGTATCCAAAGGTAGTAAGCCTTCGTTACCGAATTTTCTCATGCACTAACCAGAAATTCCTGAAAGGAAAAACAAATAAATAAAATTACACAAAAATAAAATAATGTTCAAATTAAGACTAGAATTACTTAAATCGATATTAGTAAAATAATCAGTCCCCGGCAACGGCGCCAAAAACTTGTTGCGAAATTTGGTGAACGCAAGTGCACGTTATCGTAATCAAGTAATAAAGTGATAAGTAAGATATCGTTCCCACGAGGACTGACTTACTAACTACCAATTTATGCGTATTCTAATTTTATTTGAACTATCAAAATTTTGATGCAAGTAATAATTAAAGAAAATTAATAAAGAATAAACAGTAAAAACGATTATTTGAAGAAAGAAAATTAAATAAGGAATTAATCTAGGATTGTGAATCCACCTCGGTTTATCCGAATTTCTCTCGATTATATGAATTTAATGATTTCCCAATTTATTGAAAGTGAAGGTTGCTAAAATACTCTACCGCCTCTCCCGAGGTCAATAGATTTTTCTAAGGCGAATAACACACTCTATTCCTAGGTGAATTAATTAGACAATAGGCAAAAAGCACGGAATCTTCAGACAGGCCACGTAATTCCTATGAGTATATTCCTATCTTACAAGATAAAACGGTTCTCACCAATTTTTCCTACCAACTCTCCTCTCCCGATTCGAGTTGTGTAATCAAAACAATTCAATTATAGGCCACACAATTGAAAGCATTAAGAACAATTGGGGAAAACTCAATAGAAAAGGGGATTATATTTATAATGTAAAATCGAAAGTTAATTCATCAAAACCTCGGTTTCATCAAAATCCTAGAATAGGTTTCTAGCCTGACATGCTAGAAAATAAAAATACAGAAAGAATTAAAGAAAGCATAAAAATCAAACGCAGTCGAAGAACTCGGATTCCTCCGTTCTCTAGCTTCCGCTCTCTGCTCCTTGGTGTTTTTCTTCTTCTCTTTGATTCCTCGATGATCTGATTCTCCAGACTTTTAATCTCTATTTATAACCCTCCTTCGTCTCCAAAATGCGTCCGGGAATTAGGTTGAGAACAGGCTCCAAAAACGGCCCAGAAACTTGGCAAACACATCAAAACCGCCTCGCGGGCCGCGGCTCAGTAAGTGTGCGCCGCGGCCCCTAACCTTCAGCGCCTATACCTGGGCGCTATATTTTCTTCATGGGCCGCGGCTCAGCTTAAACGTGCCGCAGCCCCCGGTACAGTGTGCTCGGTGCCTCTGTGTGCCGTGCGTGTGCCGCGGCTCGCTTTCCCTGTGCCACGGCTCCTGGCCAAAAATTGTCATTTTCGCCCGTTTTTCGTCGTTTAGGCTTCCGGACTCCAATTTCCTTCAAAACATATAAGAATAGTGCATTAAAATCTCATTTATGCAGATTTAGACATAAAATGGATATAAAATAATGATAAATAAACGCATAAAAGTATGCCTAACAGCACACGACCAAGCACCCGAACAATTGGTCGTGCATGCTGCTCGTGTGCAACCAATGCTCGGAAGTAACTCCCAGGGACGCACGTGCAGGACACACGAGCATATGCTCGTGCGCTGTGCTCATGCATGAGGACAGAAGTCGTGTGTGGTGGTCGTGCATCTCTGAGGTATTTAAGGGGACAGTCGTGTTTTCAGCGTCATTTTTCATCCCCTCTTCTTTTTCTCCGAGGGTTAGGCGATTTGGAGGCTGAAGTTTGGGTCGTGTATCATCATCTATCCAAGATTTTGAGTCTCTAACACCAAGTTATCATCATTTAATCATCTTGTACCTCTTGAATCAAGGTAGATCTTCTAGAAGCCTACTTTTGGGCAAATTGGGGGTTTTTGATTTTATTGTCCGATTCATTCCGTGTTGTTGATTAATTCATGATGAATATGATTAATCTTGTTGGTATTCTTGGTTTACCTACGGATTCATGGTGTATTTCGTGGTTTTTGTGTAATCGAGAGGGTTTGGTTGCGATCCACCCTCGTTGTTTTGTACGAATACACATGAATCGTAGGCGGGTTTTCGGAAGTATTTCAATTCCATATTCATTTAAAAAATGGTTGTGATTGTATTCTTCGAATCGTTAGTTTCGGTTCCGTTGGTTCCTAGCATTCGTCGGTGATTTTCCTTTCCATTCGTTGCGTCGTCAATTATTCAAGGCAAGTATTTTTGGAAACCTTTATGCTTAACATGAAATGGTAATGTATATTGTGTGTGCTTTGCTCACCTCGGGAGGGTCCGATGGGGCCTCGAGGGAATCTATGACTTCACTCTGGATTCACAAGTTTGTTTCGCTAACCAGCTCGGGAGGGTCCTTAGAGGCCTCGAGTGGGATTTGTGGCTTCGTCACGGTCCTAGGCGATGCCTGTGCGTGATTTGTTTTATGATATGGCCAGCTCAGGAGGGTCCTTAGAGGCCTCGAGTGGGATTTGTGGCTTCGTCCCGGTCCTAGGAAAATTTGATTGACTGTTTGTTTCTGGAAAAGACATGTCTCGTTTTTTATTTTGAAATGATTTGGTGCATTGTACTATGAAATGTGTAAGCGAATGGTTTGCCTTGATTACTTGTACTAGCGTAATTGCTAACCCCTCTGGGGACCCATTTTGGGGAAATTCTTGCTATGGATTTCAGGTTATGATCAGCTGGACGAGCGTGCGCTGGGACAGTACGAGGATACTGGCCAGGGTCGTTGACATGTGCATTTGAGTCCTTTTATTTTCGTTGTTCCATTCGATATGGTTGTTGCCCACTTTCTAAACTTATAGAATTGTACTCGCGAGTACTTGGGCTTTTCTCTTCGAATTGTGATTTGTATTCATTGAAGTTATTTATGGTTGTCGACGTTGATTATTCCGCCGGTTGTACCGGGCGTGTTATTTGATTTTTAGTTGGGTGACGTGTGATTTTACTGTGGTATTTCGTGTCTAGCCTGGTGGGTCCCATGTAGGGGCCCACGGCACTGTAATATACCTTGAATATCTCAGTGGTGTTAGAGAAAATGGTATCGGGGCCCTAGGTTTATGGATACCTAGGCTTGTCGATTATTTGGGTCTAGTTGAGTTTTGTTTTGCACATGGTCACACCGTTGCCATCATCTCGGTACTTCCAGTACTCGTAAGTTTTCCTTACTCGATTCTTTTCGTACCGTATTTCCGTTTCTTAAATGGTGATTGTTTTCCTCTATAAATTATCATCGGGTTGCTTTTTGCCACCTTTTAACACCAGTATGGATGCTCGAAGAGGCCGTGGTCGTGATCGTGGTCATGGATGCGGCCGGGGACGTGGGGCGGCCACGTCACATTCTTCGGAAGCCGGCAGCACCGTTGACCGACATAGCCATACTTCCTCTCAATATGGCGCTGACCTTGGTGTTGCGGTTGTTATGCAACAAATGATGAACCAAATGGCGGCGATAGCTCAGGCGGTTCAGAACCCGAATCCAACCCACGCTAATCGGGACGGAGCTAACCGTTGGCTTGAGAATGTCATCAAGATGCATCCTCCTCAGTTTACGGGAGCCTCGGACCCGATTGGATGGGAAGGGTGGATCAAGGATATATCCAAAGTCTTCGTTGCCACCAACTATCCCGAGGACCGCGAGGTCCCTATTGCCCAGTATTTCCTTACTGGGGACGCTACTGATTGGTGGAAGGCCATTGGGCCTAAGGATCACGTTGCGTCATGGGCAAAATTCAAGGACCTGATGGAGACTGAGTATTGCCCGTGGCCGGTTAGACGGGCTCGAGTCCATGCCTTCTATGATGCTCAACCGCGGGATGTTCCTGTTCCTCAAGCTATTGCGGATTTCAACAAGGAGTTGGGCTACGTAAAGACCCAAGTTGTTGAGGAGAGCGACAAAATTTTTCACTTTTCCAGATGGATGAAACTGTTAATTCGGGACTATATGTATGGGCTCATCTGTACTACTTTGAAGGATTATCAGAGTCGAGCTCTTGCCTATGATATGTCTGTGACGGCCAGTATAGTGGTTCGGGAGAGTAAGAAACAGAAATCCGCTAGAAATTCGGGTCACAAGGGTGGAGGCCAGTAGAAATCTCAGTCTGCAAATATTCCTGGGGGTGGTTCGGCTCATTTCTCTGGAGGCTATTGAGGTACTGCCAGTGCCTCCGTTCGGGATGCCAGATGCTTTAACTGTGGCAAGTCGGGCCATCAGAACCGGGAGTGTCCACATTTTCTTTTATTAGCTCGGTACCTTCGCACATCACAGCAAGGGTATCCCAAATCTCTTTGGCATTTTTGCAATTTTTAATCTTGACCATTGTTGATTTGTCAAGGGTTTGGTATAGCACATCTCTCGTGTGGTTGTCTAGGTTGGCCAGCTTTGTTTCTTCTGGGGTTAGCTCCGTCCTCTTCTTTGGGATCTTTTCTGGCTTCCCAGCTGCAATCTCCTCAGGAGTGTTGTCCTTCTTGAATATGAACGGGCCATCCTCTATGATACACCACATGTCGTCATGGATTGAAGATAAGTGTGACTGCACCCTTATCTTCCAAAGATCATACTCGTCAACTGAAAACACAGGTAATCTAGAATGCATGTGTTGCATGTGTTCCATAAGAGTTTAAAAAATATATATCCTTGATATATGGATCCGGTTCGTGAAATAAATGACCAACCGCTCTGATACCACTTGTAGGTCACAAGTCGTCCAGGAATAAGTCTAGAGGGGGGGTGAATAGATTTATTGAAACTCTTAAACTCTTTTTCATGAAGAGTGAGTTTCTCAGCTGATAGATATGCGGAAATCAGCTGATGACAAAATCAAGACTAAGCAATGGAACAGTAATGTATGAATGCAACAGTTAAGTATGATGCTGAAAACAATAAAACACGCAGGCAATTTATAGTGGTCTCAGAGGTGGGGTAATCCTCTACTAATCCACTTTCTCCAAACCAGTTGGAGATGAATCCACTATAATTCTCAACCAGTGATAAATATTACAGTGATTCTACTACTTAGCTACAATAACTTCCAACCAGTGGAAATTACGTCGTTGCAACTCCTCTTTGACTGCCTAGCACCACTTGATTCTTCAAATCCTCGGATGCCTATCAGTCTCGCAACTTCAACCAGTGAAGTACCCCGAACTAAGGTTTTAAGACAAGAGTGTTTGTCTTCTCCAACTAAGAGCTTTCTTCAAATAATAACTTCAAGTACTGCTCTTTTCACGATGCTATATGATTGCTTTGATAACTTTGATCGCTTGAGAGTTTTGTTCACATCGTACTGCTCATCTTCAAATATTCGGATATATATAAGTGTCGATCCTTGAGCATTCTTCATAACCATTGCAAAACTTGTAACAAATCCGTCTGTTGGAGAAATAGACTTCTTTGTTTATTTTTCTGAACGTTGCAAGGCTGGATTCCCATATTTTAATCCATCTTTCGACCGTTGTGAAGACTTTGCATGTGAGGCGCCACATCTTTTGAATATAATAAGATTAAAGTCTTCAGTGGTAGGTCTGGATGAATTATTTAATTCATATCCTTGCGGGAATCTCTCCAATTTGTCTCTTCATGCTTGCATGTGACTTTCCGTAAATATTGACTATTCAACGCATGCTGATGTGGACTTGGAGTACTTGGCTGATCTCTTATAAGTCAAGTTGGCTGATGTCCAGTCATCTTCTCTGCAGTTTGGACTTCTCTGTCGAGGACTTCTAGGATGACTGATGAGACTCTCCTGATCAGATGACTTTGTCTGGATTCTTTTGTCTTGATGAATTTTGACTTGTCTGATGGTCAGACTTCAGATGACTTAGTCTGCTGATCACTTGACTGCAGTCTGGTCAAACATCTCTGATGAATTTTTGTTGACCAGAACTTCTCTGAATTGACTCGGCTGTACTTCTCTGATGTGCTTATATGTACCTTTGTACTTAGCCGATTTGAGCCTAACTTATTCGGCCTATAGAAGATACTCATTTGGTTCTTCTTTTCATTTTTCCAAGTATTTAACTTAACACAGATACGGCCTATGGAAGATACTCATTTGGTTCTTCCTTACATTTTTGCCAAGTAATAAACATTTGAATTACAATAATGACATCATCAAAATCTAACAAGTATTCCTAATAGTTTTCTATTAATTTTGTGTTATTGAATGAATCATATTTCATTCAAGGTTGTTCGAGTACTTGTGATCATTGGAAGACTCCGTTCGTCGTTTCGTGGAAGGACGTTGATCGTGGAAGGACTTTCTCGCCTTCGGTTTGAGGCAAGTTTTATACTTGTACTGGTCAATGAGATTAATGTTATCATTTATGTGTATGAATGTGTTGTATCATTTCGAGACATAGTCTCTTCGTGATTTGTTGATATATGGGGATTGTTTGATGCAATACTCTTCGAAAACTATGCTAGATGTTATTGTTATTCGTTAACGGCCTGTTTAAGGCACTGCAACTCTTGTTGTTATTGTTGTTGTCGATAGCCGGTCCGCGGTATCGATGTACCGATTATTATTGTTGATGTTGATGTCAGTCTAAGACATCGTTTGGATTGTTGTTATCAAATTGGTATTGTTGCTATTGTATTGGCCGATTGAAGGCATTTGACATTTCCGATTATCATCTCTGTTTTCGGTGGTCGGTTTAAGGCACCGGGACATCTATTCTAATTGAATCATTGTTATCTATTGGTCGTTCTAAGACAATCGACGTACTGAATTGGGATTATCGAAGATAATTCCCATCTGTTGTGTTGTTGTTATCGATTGGCCATTCTAAGGTAATCGACGTATTGAATTGGGATTATCGAAGATAATTCCCATCCGTTGTGTTGTTGTTATCGATTGGTTGTTCTAAGACAATCGACTTATTGAATTGGGATTATCGAAAATAATTCCCATCCGTTGTGTTGTTGTTATCGATTGGCCATTCTAAGGTAATCGACATATTGAATTAGGATTATCGAAGATAATTCCCATCCGTTGTGTTGTTGTTATCGATGGGCCATTCTAAGGCAATAAAGGTATTGAATTGGGATTATCAAAGACAATTCCCATCCGTTGTATCATTGTTTATCGATTGATCGTTCTAAGGTAATTGACGTATTGAATTGGGATTATCAAAGATGATTTTCATCCGTTGAGGCGTCGTTATTGATTTACCGTTCTAAGGTAATCGATGTATTGAATTGGGACTGTCGAAGACATTTCCCATTTGTTGAGTCATCATCATCGATTTACCGTTCTAAGGTAATTGAGGTGTTGAATTGGGACTGTCAATGATAGTTTCCATCCGTTGAGTTGTTGTGATCGATTGGCCATTCCAAGGCAGTCGAGGTATTTGAATTGGGACCGCCGAGGATGGTGCCCATACGTGAGTTATTGTTGTTGTGTTGGCCGACTCAAGGCAGCACACTATTATTCTTGTGAATTTGGTAATCTTGGGATCGTTGCTATTGTGATTAATTGTGTTTTGGAGGCTAGTCTCGGCTAGTGCTTGATGGGTAAGTTTGGGGCTTGAACATTCGCGGTTGGTTTCTCAACACCTACAGTTCAGTAGGTCACGGTCATGTTGACGATCTCATTATGGGTAAGCTTGGGGCTTGAACCTTCGCGGTTGGTTTCCCAACGCCTACAGTTCAGTAGGTCACGACCATGTTGATGATCTCATTATGGGTAAGCTTGGGGCTTGAACCTTCTCGGTTGGTTTCCCAACACCTAAAGTTCAGTAGGTCACGGTCACTGGGTGATCTCATTATGGGCAAGTCTGGGGCTTGAACCTTCGCGGTTGGTTTCCCAGCACCTGCAATTCAGTAGGTCACGGTCATTGGATGGCCTCATTGTGATAAGGCTTCATGCTGTGGCTTCGGCCCTCATTGTGATACGGCTTCATGCTGTGGCTTCGGCCCTCATTGTGATACAGCTTCGTGCCGTGGCTTCGGCCCTCAGATGATACAGCTTCGGGCTATTTGGCTTCGGGTCATTATGATGATCGACAGCTTCGGCATAGTGGTTTTTCAGACCATCGTGATATTGTGGGAGGGAAAGACGTCAGGGAAATCACTAACGACTAGAATCAATGAAAGCTCGACTCCACCATTCTCCACCTTCAAGGCATAGCACCAATAACCAGTACAACCCTTTCGCAGGAGTCTCATTTCCTTTAAGGCATTAATAACGAACTTCTGGTTTCTCTTTCGCCCCGCGAAAGAGTGCTCGGTGCTGTCCTCGGCTAGCATGATGATGATCCTCGTGCAATAGTTCATGATTGCACCATGCCGCTCGAGCCAATCATCCCCGAGAATCAAATCCTCACCCTCAATACCCACAACAATAAGATTAGAGAGCCAAGCCCTCTTACAAATAAACACAGAACAGTCTTGGGCCTCTCGATCGCCAATGATTCTATCAGTGCTAGGAAGTTTAATGCTGAAAGGCTCGCAAGGCGATAAACAGTCAAGAATCACACGGCACACACACTACAGAGAAACTGAATGAATGCGTAGCACCCGAATCAAAAAGCACACTGACAGGATGGGAATGGATGTGAACGGTACCTGTCCCCACAGTAGCCGCTGGATCATCGGCCCTCCTCATCTCATAGATACGTGGAGGGGCGGAGCCGACACTGGAAGCTCCCCCTCTAGTGGGCTGACCCCGACCTCTACCTCGACTGGTACTCGGTGGAGACTACGGAGCAAACGAGCCCTGGTTTACACTCGGCTCTCTAGGTGCTGGAAAAGAAGCCTGAGCACCGAGAAGCTGGCCTACCCGCTCACAAAAGAAAGCCTTGTGGCCCGACTGACCACAAGTATGACAAGTCAAAGACGGGGGTGTTACAATTTTGGTTATTAATATTAATATTATTATTATTATTATTATTATTATTATTATTATTATTCGACAGATGTTGAATATTATGTTGTGGTACTTATACTAGCATCGCGGCACACTCGTGTGGCACTTATCGGCCAAACTTTCTGTACTTTGTGCCGCGGCACATGCCGGCAGGGCCGCGGCACACTGCCGATCACTGGGCGCATATTTTTGGCCCTGTGCCGCGGCACACTTTGGCTGAGCCGCGGCACACAGGGCAGTCAACCCTATAATTGTGTTTTCCTGAGCGTATTCACCTCATTTCATCCTTTTTTTCACCTTCTTACGGGAGAGAGAGCTTGAGGGGAGAACTTTTGTTCATCTATCAATTGAGTGTTGGAATTTCCTCATTTTCATTCGGTTGTGAAGCTCGGATCATCGATCTATCGCGTTTTCTTCGGATCTAAGTGTTTGAATCTTCAAAGGTAATCTTCATCAAACCTCTTGGATTTTCAATTTGTGTTGAGATATGATGTTTTGGATGTTAAGATCATGTTGTATGAAGTGATATACGCATGATTATGGATATGTTCGATTATTCATTGGATTATTGAAGGATTATTCAAGAACACTTTGAATATTGAGTTGGATTTAGGGGTTTTCGATTAATCGTTGTTATAATCACGAATTTGTATATTCATATTGGATTATTGATCGTATTGAAGATGTTTTGTTGGTTTTAAACACTTCTTGGGGATTGGATGTTGGTATTTTTGAGGTTTGGTTATGAACAATCGAAGTTGGCCACAAAGTGTTCGATATAATGCCCCAATGAACATAGTTTAGTCGTATCGACATTTTGAGTTCGTTATATTCATGTTTGATTCGTATATTGAACGGATTGTTGGTAATTGTATTTATTCAAGGTTGTTCGAGCGACCGATATCTCAATTAGGACGTTGTTCGTGGAAGGATAATTGTCACCGGTGTTGTGTAAGTTAATTCTTACTCGGTTAAAAGGATTTCATTCCTTTTGTTGTTGATCATTGATAATCATAACTCATTCATCATTGTATTAATCATATTGAGACTTGTAAATGTCGAAGAATCACTTCATTAACGAGGAACGGCGGTTCCAATCATTTCATTGAAACTATCAATCACTTCATTATTACTTTCATCTCGGTGAGTCATTCTTGACTTTGTCGGATTATTATTATTCATTGATATTCATTGTGGTCATTCTCGTTCATATGACCTTCTGGGTTCATATTGCGTGGTCGGGTGCGGATGTGTGGAATTTTTAGTCGGGCACGTGATGGCCATGTATTGGGAGTGATACATTGGGCAGTGCACACGGTAAAGATTAACTCCGTGAGACTAATTAGGTACAAGGACGGGTGTGACCGGTCAACCGTCTTGTACACTTGCACAGAACACTACGGGCGTACTATGATACTCCTCTTCAGCGTAATTCATAACTAAGGATATTTCATAACTTCAGTTAAATCATGATTGTGTATTTTCAACCCTTGAGGATTGTTGTTCTGTGTAACTGACCCCGTAAGGGGATATTGTTTTTCAGGTCACGGCAAGGCAAAAGCACGGGAAGAGCATGTTGACGACGAGGAGTCCCAGTGATACTAGTAGGGGGCCCCAGTCATTCCGTTTGTTTCAGTCATTTCAGTCATTTCAGTCATTTCCGTCATTTGTATTTTTCCGCTACAAATTCCGTTTGAGATGTTTATTTATTCAGGGTGGTGTATTTTATCTTCATATAAAATATACTAGTATTCGGTATTGTCCTGGTGTGTTGTACTTAAACTCCTCATTGGAGTATTTGGTAAATAATGTGGTTCGGTACTACAATTATGTTATTTAATTCATCATTTTCATTCGCCTGGTGGGTCCCAGTCGGGGATTCACGGCACTGTAATATCCGCCTAGTTTGGGGTGTTACAAATCATCCGTTGTATCATTGTTATCGATTGGCCGTTCTAAGGCAATCGAGGTGCTCAATCATTCGTTGGATCATTATTATCGATTGGCCACTCTAAGGCAATCAAAATGTTCAATCATTCATGGGATCATTGTTATCGGTTGGCCACTCTAAGGCATCTGAGGTATTGAATCATCCGCTGCAACATTGTTATCGATTGACCATTCTAAGGTAATCGAGGTATTGAATTGGGACCGCCGAGGTCGGTGCCCATCCGGGAGTCATTGTTGTCGTGTTGGATGACTCAAGGCAGCACACTATCACTTCTGTGAATTCGGTAATCTTTGGATCGTTGACGTTTGTGATTAATTGTGTCTTGGAAGCTAGTCTCGGCTAGTGATCATTACGGGTAAGTTTGGGGCTTGAACCTTCGCGGTTGGGTTTCCAACATCTACAATTCAGTAGGTCACGGCCATTGGATGGTCTCATTGTGATACGGCTTCGTGCCATGGCTTCGGCCCTTATTGTGATACGGCTTCGTGCCGTGGCTTCGGCCCTTATTGTGATACGGCTTCGTGCCGTGGCTTCGGCCCTTATTATGATACGGCTTCGTGCCGTGGCTTCGGCCCTTATTGTGATACGGCATCATGCCATGGCTTCGGCCCTTATTTGTGATACTACTTCGTGCCGTGGCTTCGGCACTCATTTATACAGCTTCGGGTTGTTTTGGTGTCAGGTGATTGTTATAATTAACAGCTTCAGCTGAGTGACTTTCAGGCCTTTGTGATGTCTTGGTAATTTCATTGGAGCCTTCGGGCATTGTGATTCATAATTCATTCAGTTCTGATTTAATTCATATTCGTATAATTCATTGTGGTGTTCAATAATTATGATTCGCCGTTGGGCATTTACGTTCTAACCTGTCGAACAGGTATTAATAGTATGCTGTGGGCATAGTATTTCACGAATGCTCGGTTCTTACCTTGGTTTGTGAGCATCTCGTATTATTATTATCATTGTACCGTTTCATTCCGCCTTTGGATGCATATCATGTTATACATGTATTTGATGTTCATTATCTGGATGACTGACCCCATGGGGGCGGAACATGTTTTCATGTTTTAGGTGCTTGCGAGGACAGAGTTGAGACACAGGGGCATGATGATGGCGACGAGGCATTCGAGCGATACTAGTCCGAGTTGTTCATGTTGGTCAGTCATTTGGAGTGTTCTCCAGTTTTTCAGTCATTGTCATTATGTATTACCCGAGCAAAGCTCGTGGGTGTGGTTGTATTTTCAGTTTTGGCCATGTAGGCCCACTTTTGTCGTTGAAATTCCCAATCAGAATATTGTGTCGGATATCATAGTAGGGACTGTGATCTCCCTTGTTAGCTAATTTGATGTAATTTAGTCATGTTCGCCTGGTGGATCTCCTGGCGTGGGGTCCAGGCACTGTAATGACCCAATAGGATTTGGGGGTGTTACATGTACAAATTCTTTTGTGGTCGGTAGAAGCAAACAAAAAAAAGCTCTCAATATTACCATCTGGAAATGTATTATATATTTATAAAAGCGATTGAGGCAGATATGTCATGAACTTAAACTTTAATGACCCAAAGATCTCTATGCTTTGGATACATGGAGCTATTATGGATTATCCAAGGAAAACCATTTCGATTATCGCAATTGATGAGACCGAACATGTATTCATGGGGGCGGAAGCCATGTTATTCCAAGAAGGTTATACGGGCCATGAAAGTGATGAAATTGTTGAGACGAGGATGTATTGGATATTGGTGTTACGCGATGAAACATGAGGATGGAGGAATTCAGCTATTGACTATTCCAGTCGAGAATGAGTCCTGAGATGTATTCTCCAACGACCTATTGGGATTACGACCACAGCGTGATTTGGAGTTCACCATCGAGCAAGAACTTAATGCAGCACCAGTGTCGTAGGCACCGTATCGTAGGGCACCATCAGAAATGCTCGAGTTGCAAAAACAGCTGGGCGAGCTTCTTGACAAAGGGTACATACGACCAAGCGCATCTCCATAGGGCGCACTAGTAGTTTTTCTCCAAAAGAAGGGTGATTCATTGCGAGTATGTATTGATTCATTTCGGTGATCCACACACAAACAATTTGCACAAGCCGGATTGCTAGATCCTTAAGAATAATGTTGATAAACAGTACAACGAATAATTACTTGCTAGAAGGATTCACTACGCCATAGATGGCCTATCGCCACCTCATGGGCATGGTGTTGCCTTCTCAGGTGTTGCAGTAGCTATGAAATTTTTGCCCTATCGCAACCTTATAACCTTGGTGTTACCGTAGACATAAATTTGTGTTGATGTAGCTATAAATAGGTGTTACACACTGTAACACTATGCCTGTGTTGCCTTAGACTATTAATAAATAAAAAGATAAATTTCTTTGAAAATAAAAATTATACTTTACGACTAATTAAAATTTAATAAAACCAAAAAAGATATTTTATATAAAATATGTATCCATTAAATAAATACTATATTTATTTTTTTTCAAAATTTCTTACAAATTATAATTTTATTAAAAAATTAAAAAAATAATATGTAAAAATTTATTAAAACAAAAAAAGATATTTTATGAAAATATGTCTTCATTAAATAAATACTATTTTTTTCAAAATTTTCTTACAGTATGTAATTTTATTAAAAAATAAAAAATAATATATGACAATTAATAAATTTTGAATGAAATTATTAAAATTGTACATAAAACTGATACCTAAAGTGTTTGAAAATTTACTAAAAATCTTTTGCATCGAATGGTTTTTAGTAGTCGATACATAATGTTATATGTATCAAACAGTTATAGGTGTGATGCGTAATGTGCTAATTTTTTTAATATTTCGTGATCGTTGAGTATCACATATATTAATAATATTTGATGTTGAAATCTTGTACATCACAGTTTTACTGATGTGTGATGCATATGTACACAGACATTAATTTTATGCGATTATACAGTATACACAGATACAGACTCTTATCTCTCAATCGCCCCTCATCTATATCGCCTAAACCCTACCTTTATACTTTGCCATCTCCGGCGAACCAAACCTTTTACGAATATCTTCTTTGTGAATGAGGACGGTGAGGAGGTTCGTGGAGGATTTTGGATCTGCCGATGGAGAGACGAAAAGGCTCATTGAATCAGTGATTGGGCATATGTATTCGCCAGATCTGAAGTCGGGTTGGGGATCCATGTTGTTCAGGAGGTTAAGCTTTTGGCGAAGAAGCAAGATCGGGAGTGTTTCGATTCCGCCATCGATGAGCTTGTTCAGCTTGGCATGCAGAGGTAGTTTTCAAGATTTTACGATTCTTTTCTTGTTGTTCTTCCTTCAGATTATCTGTTATTATGGTTTTAATTTTCTTGATTTACTGAATATATATATATATATATATATATATATATATATATATATACACTGTGTTTTGGAGGGCCGTTTGGATTCATGAAAAATGAGCTATTTTAGAAATAAGTTCAGGATTTAGGATCTTTGAATATTTTTATGAAGGAGTAATTTTTAACACAACTTCTTACTAAAAATATGAAATATGAACATATCCATAGATGGATTTATATTTTCTGCTGTTCTTCTGGAAAATAATCCCTGTTATTTCTTTTGATATTTTAATACATAATTAGTCACTGCTGAATAAGATTTCTCCTGGATTCCTTCTGCTGAATTTCTATACGATGCAATGAAATGTACGATCAATTATGACACAAAACCTAAACTCTAGAATCTGGAACGGAATGTATATGCCTTTTAATATTTTTCTTTTGGCTTATTAAGAAGTGGTCATTAATATCTACAGGGTGTATATCCGTATATAGATGTTTCTTTTTTTTTTTTGAATCTTGGTTTTGTGGTTGATTATTGAAGAGAAATGACTGCTGAGTCTATATACAAAGAAAGATGTATAGCTGTGGATGATGGCCCGAGTTGGGCCAAGTACATGTCAGTAATTACTAAAACTAAAACACAGCTCTATAACTTGTTTTATATAACTTGTTTTTATGCAATTGTAGAGCCGTTCACTTGTGTCATATAACCTATGTGTAGAGCTGGAGTTGGTGTGAGCAATAACCGACTCATGGACTCGCCGAATCAATAGAAGGAATGAACTAAGCTCGCTCATCTCATAGGCGAGCCAAGCAAAAGCCGAGAGTCGATTCAGTAAAAATACTAAATCGTGTTCGGCTCGCCTGATAAAATACGAGCCAAATCATTTTTTTCTATTTTAAAATGAAGATTGATTTTTTACAAACTACCCTGTATTGGGTTGGGTTTGTTGGTTTGATGTTTTTTTTTCTTTTTTTCCGAACAACTCTAATAAACATATTAAAGTAATAAACAACGCATATTTTAATTATCCATATTTATCTTAATTAATGACGTATGTTCTAGAAAATGAAACATGTGAGTGGGAATGTCGAACATTAAATCTAACCTATCAGAATACATGCAGAGAGTCGGAGTGAAGTACCTGACAAGTTCCAAACGACTGTCTGCATATTTTCGTTTAATATATATATTTTTTATATATTTCTTATTTAAGTTGTACTTGTGACCATTGGGCGAAAACTAAATTAACCGCCGACGGTTGATTGAGTTATATTGGTCCATGTAATTAGAACATTCTTCCCTCTTCTCCTGGGACAAAGTCAAGTCTGAACTCTGAACAGATCTCTCACATGTCAGGTTGAAGATTTTACTATTCAGATTTACAGTAGATTTGGCTGCTTTGTAAATAGTTTTAGATGTTTGCTATAGTGGCAGTGATTACATCAATGGAATGTGAGTCGTTTTGTTTCTCTGTTTCATTTTCTCATGGTTGCTTTGTTCCTTATTTTTTAAGATTCAAATGAAAATGAAAAATATACTGTTATGCTTTGAGAGAATGAATCGTTCAATAGTGAGTTTTTTTTATGATGATTGATGCGAGATATTGTTTGTTTGGAATGATGTTGCATTTCATTTATATAGGTTTGACATTATCTACCTTGACAATGAGATTCGTGTGGCGAAAGATATTTGGGGAGACTATCTAGTTGTTGATCGTGCTCGTTATTCTTGGACAGAATGAAGGTAGAAAATCAGTTTTCTTCGGTCTAAATCTTTTGTTTTTAGCTTATGTAAAGTTTCCAAGTATGCTTAGTTTGAAGTTAGTTTTATAGTAACCTTTATATGATTCTTCTTTTTCTCTTTTGCATCCGGTGACCTTTGAGGACAAGGCATACATGTGTTAGAGTATACAATTTACAATTAGTAGGAGTGGATTATATGATACAAACACGGTTGTGCTACCAAGAGAGTTAGGAACGGTTGGAACCGTCATGGACCCCACTGGTCCTATCACACGTGCACGTGCTAGGAAGTTGAGAGAACAAACGAGTGAAATATTGAGAACGAGTGACACTAGCACCACCTCACAAAATAAACTTAATGCACGTTCCTCACCTGTTACCTTATTATCTGTTATTAACTCTTATGAAGACAACTCGGTTCCTACTCAAGAGGTTTGCTGTATGACCTCGATCAAATCCTCTCTTGAAGACCGTCACACTGAGGCTGCTTGGAGTACACTGAATAAACACCCTGAACCTAGAAGAATTCACGTCCAAAGAAAAGAAGAAGACAAGCTTGTCCTTAAGCTGCCCGAATTAGAAGTGGAAATCATGTCTAAGTTTAGTGACTGTGCAACGGTGGATCTACTTGAGATTCAAGAAGGCCCGACAGTAGTTCAAATCCTAAGCCCAGATATAGCTTTGCTTGGGGCAGCCCAGATATAGCTAAAAATATAAAGCTTGAGGGCGGACCCCAGATATTGCCTAAATAATGGCATGAGGGCGTCTTGGTCGTATTTCCTGAAAATGAGAGTTAAATCATAAAAACTCGAAAAGAGAAATACTCTATAAAAAAGGATGAACAACCGAAGGTCGACTTGATGATTAAGGAAAATCCATCCTAGCTTGGAAATTAGACTTAGGCATGAGGAAGCTTCAAGGAAGGTGATGTTGGTGTTGTCTTGGAGAAGGGAACTTCACCATGTGGAAGTTTCAAAGTGAACGTGAGAAATTGTGAAGACCAAGACCTTTTTTCAAGATTCCTTTATTTACTTTATAGTTAAGTTGTGTTAGTTTATTCCCTTTTAATCAAGTCCATGTGAAGCAGCCCTGCATTGTCTTAAAAAGTAGGGACACTTGATTTTATTTCCTTAGTTTAATATGTCAGGGATAATATAGTTTGTTTTGTACTCTCCTATAAAAGGAGACCTTTAGGTACCGAGGGAATCAACCTTTTTTTTGAAGTCAAAAACATATTTCAGCTTTATTCTAGAAACAGAGCTGTTGCTCGACTTTTCTTGAGTATTATTCTTATAATTCTCACTTCTACATTCTTACAATTTTAGTTCATAAAATTGTTAAGTCTTAATCATAGAAACTTGAGTTCTTAGAATAGTTCCAAACGTTTCTCTAGAACAGGATTCTAAGGGGATTATAGTGATTAATTCTAAGGGTTTGAAGTGCCCTCATTATTTCTGTATCCATTGTTGCTATACCGAAATATCGTACCGACGTGAAGTCCATTGTTACTATAACGGAGTACTGTCCAAATATTGCTGTACCAACGTACGATCGACTCTCACTGTATCGAAGTGCCGCTGCATCGGGTCTTCTTGTATTGAAGAGTCAGATCGAAGTGCGCCGCATCGAAGTCTTCGTATTGAAGAGCTGTATCAAATCTTGTTGTATTGAAGAGTCAGCATGTGAAGTGCAATCTTGACCATTATTGTTATTTGCTGTTTGCTTCCGCTTCACGCAACCACGATTCACAATAGTTCCTGTATTGGTAACACTGTTGGGAATCGATAGACATCATTATGTATCGGAGAATCGTTTTGTCGTTCCTTTCTTATCGTTATTCTCATATATCTATATATATATAAATAATTTTGTGATTCGCATTGGAGTTAAGTTGTTGTGTTTTAAGTAAGCTACTCGATACTTGCTTACTGTTTCGAACCACTTAGCACCATGATGACAGGATCAAGAAACTCGAAGGATGGAGAAACTCCAGCCCTTAGACGAGCTGGGAAGGATCCCGTAGATGAGGAAGAGGTCTTAAGCGACGACCCAATTACTAATAAAATCCAAAGCTTCCGTGATGTGCAATTCCAACTCGAAGGCCTAACATCCTACATACGAAGGATGGAAAACATGATGTTGGAAATGAGGGAAGAGCTGAAATCCCATAGAACATCACCAACTCCCGAACCTACTATTAGAAACAGGGAGAATCGAGAGAGAGAACCCACAATGGGAGGAAGGGATTCACGGTATAGAGGTAGAGAAATGGGTAGAGTTAGGGCAGCCCCTCCACCACCCGAATACTATCTGGAAGATGAATATGACGAGAACTTTGAGGATGACAGACAGCCTAGGATCGACCAAGAACCTAGAGAACAACGAGTAAGGGTAGATGATAACTTAGTAGTGTTAAGTTCTCCATACCATCTTTTGAAGGCAAATCTGATCCCGAAACTTATTTTGAATGGGTTAGGAAGGTCGAGGGATAATTTGAGTGTCGAAATTTTTCAGATCTTAAGAAGGTTAAGATATCCACTGTAGAGTTCACTGGGTATGCTCTTGTATGGTGGGATCATGTAGTTCAACTTAGGCATCGACGTGGGGAAAGACCCATAGATACATGGGAAGAACTGAAGCGAGTGATGAAGGAAAGATTTGTTCCTAGCTATTACATGAGGGACCTTAGGTATAGTCTCCAAACTTTAAGGCAAGGGACTAAGTCAGTAGACGATTACTATAAGGAAATGGAAACAGGACTGATTAGGTGTCGTATAGAGGAGGACCACGATAGTACCATGACTAGGTTCTTAGCCGGACTTAATGTTGAAATTAGGGACCAATTGGAGCTCATGACTATGCATGACTTAGAAGAAATGGTGCACACGGCTAGGAAAATAGAAACCCAAGTTCGGAGGCGTCAAACTAGGAAGAACCCCACTCCTAGTATCCCATGGAAATCGAGACAGCCCACTAACCATAAAGAATACCCAAAACCGTCGGTCATTAGGGTCCAGACAGCCCCTAATCCGCCAACTAAGTCCCAACCTTCATCAAGTTTCAAACCTCAACCTAGGACACATGAGATACGATGCTATAAGTGTCAAGGTATAGGTCACATAGCCCCAAACTGCCCAAACAAGCGAGTTGTAGTCATTAAGTCAGGGGAAATAGCGACTGACAGTAAGGGAGAAGAAGAGATTAAGGATGAGGATAGTGGATAAGAGATAGAAGAATGTAATGAAGAAATCTTAGAAGGGAAGATTAATGTAGTGCTTAGAATGTCCTTGTCAGCTAAGGTAGTAGAAGATGAGGATAGCCAGAGGGAGAACTTGTTTCAGTGTAGGTGCTACATTAAGGGAAACCTCTGTAGTATGATCATAGATGGGGGTAGTTGTGTCAATGTCGTTAGTACAGCCTTGGTGCAGAAACTAGAGCTTAAAACCGAAAGACACCCTAAACTATATAAATTGATGTAGATGAATAATGCTGGGGAACTGAAAGTAGTGAGTAGATGCACCGTTCCCTTTAAAATAGGTAGATATGAGGACGAAGTAGTTTGCGACGTTGCCCCTATACATGCCACCCAGATCCTTTTAGGAAGGCCATGGCAGTACGACCGCAAAGTTACTCATGATGGTTTTTCGAACAAGTATTCCTTCATTTTTGGAAAGAAGAAATTTAACCTATCACCTATGACCCCTAAGCAAATCCTTGAAGATCAGAGGATATTAGAACAAGCACTGAGAGAAAGCAAAAAAAAGGAGAAGGAAAAGAAAACAGACACGGCGATCCCTAAAGGGATAAAAACCGTCGCCCTTTGGAGGGCTAGTGAAGTTAAACGGGCCTTGCTCGCAAAACGGCCTGTGGTTCTATTACTATTTCGTGATGTATTGCTTAATATTCCATCAATTCCTGATACTACTGACCCATTGATTGTCTCTTTACTGCAGGAGTTTGAAGACGTGTTTCCTGAGGAGACCCCACCCGGGTTGCCGCCCGTTCGAGGCATCGAGCACTGTATCGACTTTGTTCTAGGATCCTCAATACCAAACCATCCTGCATACCGAAGTAACCCCGAAGAGACTAAAGAGATGCAAAGGCAAGTGGATGAACTACTAGCAAAGGGACATGTGAGAGAGAGTATGAGTCCTTGTGCAGTCTCGGTATTGCTAGTACCAAAGAAAGATGGCTCGTGGAGGATGTGCGTAGACTGCCGTGCAATAAACAACATTATGGTGAAGTATCGACATCCCATCCCTAGACTTGACGACATGTTAGATGAATTATATGGTTCCACAATGTTTTCAAAAATTGATTTAAGAAGTGGGTACCATCAGATTCGAATGAAAGAGGGAGACGAGTGGAAAACGGCGTTTAAAACTAAACATGGTTTGTATGAGTGGTTAGTTATGCCATTTGGGCTCACTAACGCACCAAGTACATTTATGAGGGTAATGAATCATGTTCTACGTGCTTTCATTGGGAAATTTGTTGTTGTATACTTCGATGACATCCTAATATATAGCAAAAGTTTGAATGAACATATCAAGCATTTGAAACAGGTGTTGCTTGTGCTTAGAAAGGAACACTTGTTTGCTAACATTCAAAAATGCAACTTTGGCACCGAGAAATTGGCTTTCCTTGGTTTCGTTGTTAGTTCCCAGGGGATACAGGTCGATGAAGAGAAAGTGAGGGCAATTAGAGAATGGGACAGCCCCAAAAATGTGAGCGAAGTCCGAAGCTTCCACGGCTTGGCAAGCTTCTATCGCCGGTTTGTACCCAACTTTAGTACTATAGCCGCCCCTTTGACCGAGGTAATCAAGAAGAATGTTGGATTCAAGTGGGAACATGAACAAGAGACGGCCTTCAAGGCCTTGAAAGAAAAACTGATGAACGCTCCACTACTAGCCCTGCCGGATTTTGCTAAGTCTTTTGAGATCGAGTGTGATGCATCCGGAACAGGTATAGGAGCTGTTTTGATGCAAGAAGGTAGGCCGATTGCCTACTTCAGTGAGAAGTTGGGAGGAGCTTCGCTGAACTATCCAACTTACGACAAGGAACTATATGCCTTGGTTCGAGCACTCGAAACTTGGCAACATTACTTATGGCCCAAAGAGTTCGTGATACACACTGATCACGAGTCCTTGAAGCATCTGAAGGGGCAACAAAAGTCGAATAGAAGGCATGCTCGATGGATGGAATTCATAGAGACGTTCCCATATGTAATCAAGTACAAACAGGGAAAAGAGAACGTCATTGCTGATGCTCTATCTCGCAGGTATACCTTCCTGACTGCTTTAGATTCGAAAATACTTGGTTTTGAATTGATTAAAAATCTGTACGAGAAAGACATTGATTATGGCAAAATTTTCATTACTTGTGAGAAGTCTGGAGTCGATAAGTACTATAAGAGTGATGGTTTTATGTTTAGAGAAAATAAGTTATGCATACCTACTAGCTCTATACGTGAGCTATTGTTACTCGAATCACATGGGGGAGGGTTGATGGGTCATTTTGGCATTGATAAAACCTTGTCTGTTTTGCAAGAACATTTCTACTGGCCGGGTAAGAAACGAGATGTCATTCGCATTTGTGGTCACTGTATCGATTGTAAAATGGCTAAGAGTCGAGTTCAACCCCACTGTTTGTACACCCCACTCCCCATTCCTACTACTCCTTAGACTGATATATCGATGGATTTCGTGCTGGGATTGCCTAGAAACTGGTATGGGAGGGATTCTATATTTGTTGTGGTTGATAGGTTTTCAAAAATGGCACATTTCATAGCTTGCCACAAAACTGATGATGCATCTCACGTGGCTAATCTTTTCTTTAGAGAGATCGTTCGTTTACATGGAATGCCTAGGACTATAGTTTCTGATCGTGATGCTAAATTCCTAAGTTATTTTTGGAAAACCTTATGGGCTAAATTAGGCACAAAGCTTCTATTTTCTACCACTTGTCACCCACAAACTGATGGGCAAACCGAAGTAGTAAATAGAACTCTTTCTACTTTGTTAAGGGTTATAATAAAAACAAACATTAAAACTTGGGAAGAATGTTTGCCAGATGTTGAGTTTGCTTATAATCGAACAGTACATTATGCTTCTCAATTTTCTCCTTTTGAGATTGTTTATGGATTTAACCCTTTGACCCCACTTGATCTTGTACCTTTGCCTGTGACTGAAAGAATTAGTACAGATGGGAAGAAGAAAGCCGAGCTAGTTAAACAAATCCATGAGAAAGCAAGAGCTAACATTGAAAGGCGTACTAAGCAGTATGTTGAGCACACCAACCGAGGGAGAAAGGAAGTGGTCTTCGAACCTGGAGACTGGGTGTGGATACATATGAGGAAGGAAAGGTTTCCTGTACAAAGGAGATCAAAGTTGCTACCACGAGGAGACGGTCCTTTCATGATCTTGGAGAGGATAAATAATAATGCTTATAAACTAGAGTTACCAGGAGAATACAATGTATCTGCTACTTTTAATGTTTCTGATTTGTCTTTGTTTGAAGCAGGTGACCTTGCGGATCTGAGGACAGATCCTTCTCAAGAGGGAGGGGATGATACAAACACGGTTGTGCTACCAAGAGAGTTAGGAACAGTTGGAACCGTCATGGACCCCACTGGTCCTATCACACGTGCACGTGCTAGAAAGTTGAGAGAACAAACGAGTGAAATGTTGAGAACGAGTGACACTAGCACCACCTCACAAAATAAACTTAATGCACGTTTCTCACCTGTTACCTTATTATCTGTTATTAACTCTTATGAAGACAACTCGGTTCCTACTCAAGAGGTTTGCTGTATGACCTCGATCAAATCCTATCTTGAAGACCCTCACACTGAGGCTGCTTGGAGTACACTGAATAAAGACCCTGAACCTGTAACACCCCCGATATATTCAGGAATATTACAGCGCCATAAATCCTTTACATAAGGATTTACAAGGCTGAAGAATTGAACAGACATTAAACGGTACTAACGAATGGAAATAACGGAATTAAGATACAACAGTTCTGACCAAATACTGAAAATACAATTGTTCAACAGAAACTTAATAATACATCACCAAATTCAAATTCATCATAAATGACTTCGTACTCGAGTACTTATTGAAATAACCAATAAACAACAGACAAATGAACCCGGCCGAAACATCACTCTGCACCCTCGTCGTCATGCAGCTCCAGTGGTTGTTTTCCCATTCTTCTGGATCCTGAACATAAACAAAGTGTTCACCCCCGAAGGGGTTAGCACAACGATGCTAGTACAAGTACCACAACATATTATCCAACGCCGCACGCAGAATAACAATAACGTAAATGATAAAATGTCAAACGAGTCTTCTCCTGCGATAAACTCATACATAACATACACAACTGATAATCACAACATGATATCATAACATACACATGGTAATTCCGACGATCCAGCATTCACTGCCTAGAACCCACGATGATCCCGTCAGACCAACCCGTGGTGGAAAAACCCGTCCGATGATCCAGCGCACGCTAGCATAGATCCCCCGATGATCCCGTCGGACCAACACGAGTTGGACATACAACAACGACATACATGCATGACAATATGTATAACATCAATACGTAAAACAAACAAGGTACTTGTCTCGATTCGAAGACAAGAACAATACTTCCACAAAATGAACACTTGAAGGTCGCCCCCCTTAATCAATCACGTAACAAGCTCGAACCTTAACAAAAGAAATAATATAGAATTTATCTTACGTCATACGAATGTCTAACAATTCGATTTATGGCCAAAAGATCATAAAATGTAATATGTCTGAACTTCTTAGCGCACGCTAAGTACTCTGTGCAGCGTGCGTTAAGTCTGATTGATAGCGCACACAAACAACAAAGCATAGCGTACGCTAACTATGCATGGTCAATACTTCACTGATCAGCTGACTGACTCGTCTGATGGCCTAGCGTACGTTACATACCAAACGTAGCGTACGTTAACTGATGCTCGATAGCGCACGTTAATTTACATAGCTTAGCGTGCGCTAACTGTGCATGGCAGTTCACTACTGGGCAGAAGACTGTTCTCATCATGATCAGTCTTCTCATCATGATCAATACAATGAAATCTTCCGTGATAATTCATGTTACCTCTATGAATATCATGTTCATACGATTATGAATGATCTTACGGATAACAACAATTTCGGATTCAAGAATATGTTTACTATTATAAAACCATATTCCATTTCGACTACAAATCTTCATACGACAATTCGAAAGGCTTAACGGTTGATATCGACACCTTTATATCAATCAAAATTATCATACTGTAGTTGTTTAACATTCCATCTATACTAGATAAATCCTTCCATGATCAATCCCTTAGATTCATCTAACAATAATGATGTTAAAGTCAAGTCCATGATTGCTATGAAGTCATCTACTAGATTTGGATTACCAATGATAGAAGCTTCCTCTACTTGTTCATTGTAATAAGATTCGAATCATGATGTTCATAATCAAGGTACTTGAGGCATAACCATCTCTATATTCCAAACATGATGCATGTTGAATAATTCACTAACGAAAATTAATATCTCGTTAACATGATCATCTAATTCTTTAGAATCCAACTCTAAGTCTGGAGATAGGTTGACATACCTTAATATGACGAAAATCACTGAACCGTAAGGTAGAATCCGACTCTGGTTGGTTGTATGCCACTCCAAGGTGCTACTCCACTTCGATGATCACTCACAAGTAATATCCAATATTCAAGGATCAAGAAGATGTTTTCTAAGTGTGTTAGAAGGGAAATTCTTGCTCTCTGGTCTCTCAAGAATGAAGTATAGACGAAGGAAATGGAAATAAAAATGGAGTGCTGGCCCATATATAAACTTTCTGCACAAAGCAGATTAGCGCACGCTACTAAGCATTCCTTAGCGCGCTCTAATAAGAGTTGACTTCAAAAGCATCCGAGGTTCGTCGCGGGAATCTTATCCGAACCCATGTCACTTTGGCGCATGTGCTAGCCGACTCAATAATTGAGTACTTAGCGCACGCAACTCCTACATACGTAGCGTGCGCTAGTAGTAGCTCGATAGCGCGCGTTAAGCTACATTCTTAGCGTGCGCTATCACGAGTTTGCATGAGAAATTTTGCATGTTGTTATACTTATGTATAAAGATATCAATGTAAGAAATATCATACTCCAATCATCAAGATCACAATTCCGAATAATACAGGGTTCGAATACATGTAAAGTACACAGTAATAAATCCGGATATTACATACTCTCCTACTAAAAAGGAGTTTCGTCCCGAAACTCAAGACGAAAATAACTCGGGATATCTGGACTTCATGCCATCTTCTGTTTCCCATGTGGCTTTTTCCACTCCATGGCATGACCATTGAACTTTGACCAAAACAATGGGTTTGTTTCTTAACTGCTTAACTCAACTCTCGAGTATCTTGACCGGTCTTTCTTCAAACGTCCCATCTTGAGCGACTTCGATCTCGCCGAAATCAATGACATGACTAAGATCTGGTATATACCTCCGTAACTGGGATACGTGGAACACGTTATGAACATGGCACAATGACGGCGGCAATGCCAATCTGTATGCCAACTCTCCAACTCTCTCAAGGATGTCAAATGGTCCGATATATCTTGGACTCAGCATTCCTTTCCTTTCGAAATGAAAGATTCCCCGAGTAGGAGAAACCTTTAAAAGTACGTGGTCTCCCGTACTGAATTCCAAAGGGCGACGTCGTACATCTGCATAAGATTTCTGGCGACTCTGGGCGGTCAACAGCCTTTCACGAATCAAGGCTATCTTCTCTCGAGTCTGTACGATCAACTCTAGTTCTGTCCCGATTAGGTCTGATGAATCATCCCAACATAGGGGCGATTTACATCTCCTCCTGTATAATGCCTCAAATGGTGCCATCTTAATGGAAGCATGCCAACTATTGTTGTAGGTAAATTCAATCAACGGTAGATGAATTTCCCAATCGTTTGACCAATCTAAGGCACAGACCCTTAGCATGTCTTCCACCGTTTGAATAGTCCTCTCGGATTGTCCGTCAGTCTGTGGGTGATAAGCTGTGCTGAAGTTCAATTCGGTCCCCAAGGCCTTATGAACTGCTTTCCAAAAGTGCGACACAAAACGGCCGTCTCGATCAGAAACAATGGTTTTCGGCATACCATGCAATCGAACTATCTCCGAAATAAATACTCGTGCCAACCTCTATGGTCTCCACGTATCCTTAATGCCTAGAAAATGAGCTGATTTGGTTAAACGATCAACTATCACCCAAATCATGTTCATTCCTGTCCTGGTTCTCGGCACACTAGTGATAAAGTCCATCGATATGTCCTCCCACTTCCATTCGGGAATAGGGAGTGGCTTCAAAATTCCGGCAGGCCGTTGATGCTCGATCTTAACCTGCTGACAAGTCAAGCATTTCGAAACATAGTCCGCTACATCTTTCTTCATGTTGCCCTACCAGAAATTCTGCTTCAAGTCCTTATACATCTTACTGGTGCGTGGGTGGATAGAATAGGGCGAACTGTGAGTTTCTTTCATAATCGTGAACATCGACATCGGGAACGCAGAGTCGGTTCTGGAATCTCAAAACTCCATTATCATGAATTATGAATCTGGGGGCCTTTCCATTGATCACTTCATCACGTAACTGAATCATCAGAGGATCATCTGCCTGTCTAGATTTGATTTCTTCGGTTAATGATGAAGTTATTTCCATCACGCACAGTTGTCCTTGGACTCTTTATAACCACACTTCAATTCCTTCTCGAATCATCTCTCATTGAAGGCTAAGTTGGGAGGTCAGAGTCTCCAGCATCTGAATAGAAACAGGCTTACGGGTGAGTGCATCGGCCACTACATTCGCTTTGCCTGGATGATACAAAATCTCCAAGTCATAGTCCTTAATCAGTTCTAACCATCTTCTTTGCCGCATGTTCAATTCTTTCTGACTGAAGATGTATTTGAGACTCTTGTGATCCGTAAAGATCTGACAGTGAGTCCCGTACAGATAATGCCTCCAGATCTTCAAAGCAAAAACTACTGCTGCTAGCTCCAAATCATGTGTTGGGTAATTCACTTCATAAGGTTTTAGCTGTCGCGACGCATAAGCAATCACCTTGTCATTCTGCATCAATACGCACCCGAGTCCTTGGTTTGAAGAATCACTGTAAACTATAAATCCTCCAGTTCCCTGTGGAAGTGATAGAATCGGTGTCGTCGTCAATCTCTTCTTTAATTCATCAAAACTAGTCTGACACGACTCGTTCCACTCAAACTTTTGAGTTTTCTGCAGGAGTCGAGTAAGTGGGCGGGAAATTTTAGAAAACCCTTCCACGAATCGACGATAATACCCAGCAAGTCCTAAGAAGCTTCGGACTTCTTTCACGTTCTTTGGAGGTTTCCAATCCATAATTGCTTCGATTTTCTGAGGGTCAACTCGGACTCCTTTAGCTGATACCATATGGCCGAGGAACATTACTTCCTTCAGCCAAAATTCACACTTAGAGAGTTTGGCGTACAATTGCTCGTTTCTCAAAACTTCCAATACAATCCGCAAATGCTGAGCATGCTCTTCCGGGCTCTTAGAATACACTAGAATGTCATCAATGAACACGACCACAAATTTATCCAAATATTCGATGAACACTCGGTTCATCAATTGCATGAATACAGCAGGTGCGTTAGTGAGACCAAACGGCATCACTACAAACTCATAATGTCCGTAGCGAGTTCTGAACACTGATTTCGGAACATCAGATTCCTTAATCCTCAGCTGATGATACCCTGATCTCAAATCGATTTTAGAAAATACTGTTGCCCCTTGCAACTGGTCAAACAGATCATCAATCCGTGGCAACGGATACTTGTTCTTAATCGTCATCTTGTTCAGCTCTCGATAGTCAATACACAGTCGAAGCGATCCATCTTTTTTTCGGACAAAAAGTACTGGCGCTCCCCGGCAACGCTGATGAATATAGCCTTTGTCCAAGAACTCCTCCAGCTTTTCGGTTCGTACATCTCAAGAGGTGACATACGATACGGCGCCTTGAAATTGGTGTAGCTCTGTATCGAACAAAACGCTAAGCCGGCCGGGAAAAGATCGGGCCGATTACCTAATGCGGCAAAGACATCCACGATTGTCCTCCTCATCTCTTACAAACGCGGGGGAACAGATCCGGCACTCGATGTCCCCTTTCGGTCCCATTGTCCTCTTCCTCGTCCGCGGCCAAAATTCTGAGGCATCTGAACACTTTGCTGCGTCTGTTGGATACTGGCTTACTTCTGGACTGGCTGTGGTGTACGGGATCTAAAACACTTTGCATCTTATTCACAGAACACCACACGATGTCCCTCTCGACCACAATCAAAACAAGTCACGGCAGGTAGGAGGCAATTCCGTCGATAGTGCCCCGTTTGGGCGCAGTTAAAGCATTTCCTGGTAACATCAGTCATGGTTGATGTTGCTCCAAAGTTCTTTCCGCTCCTAACTGGGTGCGGAGGTTTCTTGAAAGAATGGAAAGGTGACTGGGCCTTGCGGGGCCCGCTGCTCTTGTGCTCTGTAAAAGTGCGAGAGACTTTCTGCTTATTGGATTCCGAAAATTTTTCCATAGCTGCTTCCTTGATCTCATACGCCAACGCCTTATCCTGGTATTGACGGAGTGTGGTACATTCAAAATCGGACACGTACCTCTGGATTTCTGGTTTCATCCTCATATCAAAATGGATCATCATTTCTACATTACGACCGGATGTCGAAAAATGCCATTCTTTGGTTAAACGTCTTAATTGCAGGATCGCACATTCGAAGGCTGAGCGGAGAAAACCTCCCGAACCTTAGCTTCCCCCACAGGACGAGGGCAGTACTGAGCTTCCATCATCAATTTAAACTCTGTCCAATCAGCATCATGGTCTACAGGCCGGATGGCTTCCCACCATTCGGACGCTTCCCCTATCAGAAAGTATTGAGCGATAGAGGCTCTCCGGTCGTCTGGGCAGTTAATTCTGGCAAAGATTTTCTCCGTTTCTTCAACCAATGATCCCAGGTGGGAGTCTCAGAAATACCGTCGAATTTGGGTGGTTGCATCTTCGCCACCTCTTGCAGCCACCGGTCACCTCGATTCCCCATGTCTGGGATCCCTTGATGTCTCTCTCCCTGCTGTAGTCCCACCGCCACTTGCATCCGGTCCACGACTGGGGCGAACTAAGTCATATGGTTCACCACTTGACGAAGCATCTCTGGTACAGCAGGTTCTGGTTCGTTATTAATATATTGTTGCGACTCGCCTGAGCTATGACTGGCCTGATTAGAAGGCAACGCTTCCCTTTCAGCATTTCTTCGTCCGCGTCCACGACCACGACCACGTCCACGTCCGCCTCTCAACATACTGTAAGCATAAATACTCAATATACAGGAAACAACATCGTTCTAATATTCGAGTATAAAGAGACACAACATGTAAAGAACGAGATAGAGTTTAGGAACCTACAACCACCGTTCGCATGAAGACGTAGGCAGTGCAGTGATGTCATTCACGGCCGGTTACCTCAAAAGATGTAAATGACCCCTATTTTAACCCAATGTCTAAGATATCCATAATATTAGTTCCGATACCATATTCTGTAACACCCCCGATATATTCAGGAATATTAGAGCGCCGTAAATCCTTTACATAAGGATTTACAAGGCTGAAGAATTGAACAGACATTAAAAGGTACTAACGAATGGAAATAACGGAATTAAGATACAACAGTTCTGACCAAATACTGAAAATACAATTGTTCAACAGAAACTTAATAATACATCACCAAATTCAAATTCATCATAAATGACTTCGTACTCGAGTACTTATTGAAATAACCAATAAACAACAGACAAATGAACCCGGCTGAAACATCACTCTGCACCCTCGTCGTCATGCAGCTCCAGTGGTTGTTTTCCCGTTCTCCTGGATCCTGAACATAAACAAAATGTTCACCTCCGAAGGGGTTAGCACAACGATGCTAGTACAAGTACCACAACATATTATCCAATGCCGCACGCAGAATAACAATAACGTAAATGATAAAATGTCAAACGAGTCTTCTCCTGCGAGAAACTCATACATAACATACACAACTGATAATCAAAACATGATATCATAACATACACATGTTAATTCCGACGATCCATCATTCACTGCCTAGAACCCACGATGATCCCGTCAGACCAACCCGTGGTGGAAAAACCCGTCCGATGATCCAGCGCATGCTAGCATAGATCCCCCGATGATCCCGTCGGACCAACACGAGGTGGACATACAACAATGACATACATGCATGACAATATGTATAACATCAATACGTAAAACAAACAAGGTACTAGCCTCGATTCGAAGACAAGAACAATACTTCCACAAAACGAACACTTGAAGGTCGCCCCCCTTAATCAATCAGGTAACAAGCTCGAACCTTAACAAAAGAAATAATATAGAATTTATCTCACGTCGTACGAATGTCTAACAATTCGATTTATGGCCAAAAGCTCATAAAATGTAATCTGTCTGAACTTCTTAGCGCACGCTAACTACTCTGTGTAGCGTGCGTTAAGTCTGCTTGATAGCGCACGCAAACAACAAAGCATAGCGTACGCTAACTATGTATGGTCAGTACTTCACTGATCAGCTGACTGACTCGTCTGATGGCCTAGTGTACGTTACGTACCAAACATAGCGTACGTTAACTGATGCTCGATAGCTCACGTTAATTTACATAGCTTAGCGTGCGCTAACTGTGCATGGTAGTTCACTACTGGACAGAAGACTGTTCTCATCATGATCAAAACAATGAAATCTTCCGTGATAATTCATGTTACCTCCATGAATATCATGTTCATACGATTATGAATGATCTTACGGATAACAACAATTTCGGATTCAAGAATATGTTTACTATTATAAAACCATATTCCATTTCGACTACAAATCTTCATACGACAATTCGAAAGGCTTAACGGTTGATATCGACACCTTTATATCAATCAAAATTATCATACTGTAGTTGTTTAACATTCCATCTATACTAGATAAATCCTTCCATGATCAATCCCTTAGATTCATCTAACAATAATGATGTTAAAGTCAAGTCCATGATTGCTACGAAGTCATCTACTAGATTTGGATTACCAATGAAAGAAGCTTCCTCTACTTGTTCATTGTAATAAGATTCGAATCATGATGTTCATAATCAAGGTACTTGAGGCATAACCATCTCTATATTCCAAACATGATGCATGTTGAATAATTCACTAATGAAAATCAATATCTCGTTAACATGATCATCTAATTCTTTAGAATCCAACTCTAAGTCTAGAGATAGGTTGACATACCTTAATATGACGAAAATCACTGAACCGTAAGGTAGAATCCGACTCCGGTTGGTTGTATGCCACTCCAAGGTGCTACTCCACTTCAATGATCACTCACAAATAATATCTAATATGCAAGGATCGAGAAGATGTTTTCTAAGTGTGTTAGAAGGGAAATTATTGCTCTCTGGTGTCTCAAGAATGAAGTATATATGAAGGAAATGGAAATAAAAATGGAGTGCTGGCCCATATATAAACTTTCTGCACAAAGAAGATTAGCGCACGCTACTAAGCATTCCTTAGCGTGCGCTAATAAGAGTTGACTTCAAAACTGTCCAGGTTCGTCCGCGGGAATCTTATCCGGACCCATGTCCCGGATGGCAAATGTGCTAGCCGCCCAGCTCAATAATTGAGTACTTAGCGCACGCAACTCCTACATACGTAGCGTGCGCTAGTAGTAACTCGATAGCGCGCGTTAAGCTACATTCTTATCGTGCGCTATCACGAGTTTGCATGAGAAATTTTGCATGTTGTTATACTTATGTATAAAGATATCAATGTAAGAAATATCGTACTCTAATCATCAAGATCATAATTCTGAATAATACAGGGTTCGAATACAGGTAAAGTACACAGTAATAAATCCGGATATTACAGAACCTAGAAGAATTCACGTCCAAAGAAAAGAAGAAGACAAGCTTGTCCTTAAGCTGCTCGAATTAGAAGTGGAAATCATGTCTAAGTTTAGTGACTGTGCAACGGTGGATCTACTTGAGATTCAAGAAGGCCCGACAGTTGTTCAAATCCTAAGCCCAGATAGCTTTGCTTGAGGGCAGCCCAGATATAGCTAAAAACAGAAAGCTTGAGGGCGGACCCCAGATATTGCCTAAATAATGGCATGAGGGCGTCTTGGTCGTATTTCCTGAAAATGTGAGTTAAATCATAAAAACTCGAAAAGAGAAATACTCTATAAAAAAGGATGAACAACCGAAGGTCGACTTGATGATTAAGGAAAATCCATCCTAGCTTGGAAATTAGACTTAGGCATGAGGAAGCTTCAAGTAAGGTGATGTTGGTGTTTTCTTGGAGAAGGGAACTTCAGCATGTGGAAGTTTCAAAGTGAACGTGAGAAATTGTGAAGACCAAGACCTTTTTTCAAGATTCCTTTATTTACTTTATAGTTAAGTTGTGTTAGTTTATTCCCTTTTAATCCAGTCCATGTGAAGCAGCCCTGTATTGTCTTAAAAAGTAGGGACACTTGATTTCATTTCCTTAGTTTAATATGTCAGGGATAATATATTTTGTTTTGTACTCTCCTATAAAAGGAGACCTTTAGGTACCGAGGGAATCAACCTTTTTTTTGAAGTCAAAAACATATTTCAGCTTTATGCTAGAATCAGAGCTGTTGCTCGACTTTTCTTGAGTATTATTCTTATAATTCTCACTTCTACATTCTAATAATTTTAGTTCATAAAATTGTTAAGTCTTAATCATAGAAACTTGAGTTCTTAGAATAGTTCCAAACGTTTCTTTAGAACAGGATTCTAAGGGGATTATAGTGATTAATTCTAAGGGTTTGAAGTGCCCTCATTATTTCCGTATCCATTGTTGCTATACCGAAATACCGTACCGACGTGAAGTCCATTGTTACTATAACGGAGTACTGTCCAAATATTGCTGTACCAACGTACGATCGACTCTCACTGTATCGAAGTGCCGCTGCATCGAAGTGCTGCTGTATTGAAGAGCTGTATCGAAGTACTATTGTATTGAAGAGCTATATCGAAGTGCCGCTGCATCGAAGTGCTGCTGTATTGAAGAGCTGTATCGAAGTACTGCTGTATTGAAGAGCTGTAGCGAAGTGCCGCTGTACCGAAGTACTGACCATTATTGTTATTTGCTGTTTGCTTCCGCTTCACGCAACCACGATTCACAACAGTTCCTGTATTGGTAACACTGTTGGGAATCGACCGGCATCATTATATACTTATCTTTTATGTAAGAGTAAAATATTTTGTGTTTCCTTTTGCTGATAGTAGAATCACTTCTCTGCAAGGTTGTTTGGTTAATTTGAATATTGAAAATTTGAAAAAGTTCATTTTGGCATGTACGTGTTTTGTAGAACAATATGAAGAATTGAGCTTCAACATCCTTCTCCTCCAAGGATATGGACAAACTTGTTGATTCCATCAATACATTGTCGTTACATTCAATGAATGGATGTCAGCAATTTGAGATGTTGTAATGTTGTTTCCTTTGCCTATAGTGAAACGAACACTGATCTTTGTTTGACCAGTAGGGTCATGTTCATTTAGAAAAACACTTCTGTGGTGTCTGGTTTATATTCAGTAATTCACATTGTGTCTTTACACTTGATTCAGGACATGGCAGGGTCAATGAAGAAATGGATGCCAAGGTGAATCAAGGTCGGCAACTGGCGACATGGATTCTGAAAAAAGTAGGTGAAGCCAACCCTGAATTGAAAATTGATATTGGTGCAACACTTTCTGGTGATACACGAGAAGATGGCACTCCAATTGCGCGAGAAGATGGCACTCCAATTACGCAAGAATATGACACTCTAGTTACAGGATACCATAGCTCTTAGATGTCATCCATTTGTTCTTCTCTTTTGAACAATTTTCCATTTGTCTATTTGGTTGATGTAATGGATTGGTTGATGTTTTTGGTGGATTGATGTACTTGTTGGTTTAACTATAGCTAGGTTAATGATGCAGAATTGTTTTTTATGGGAAATGAAATATTTAAATGCTATATTGTTATTCTATTCATTTGAGGTGTTGCAATAAGTAGTTAGTGTGTTGAAATTGGTTAATATTTTTCAATACACATTGGGTTGCAGTTGTTATCATCTGGTGTTTCATTAACTACGTTTCCACAATATGGGCCCACAGGTGGCCTCACAGGTGTGCCCCACACAATCTGGTATCTATTTTATTAAATTATAACGTCTATTGCAACACAGATAAAATGTTGCAATAGGGTGCCAAGTATGTTGGATTTCCCTTTCATCATTTCACTACTAAGCAAAATAGGCCATCTATAGGCACTTGCTCGAACTGTACACATTCAAAGAGGGGGCAAGCAAGGATGCTTTAATTCTTTTTGAATTCTGCCCTTGAACGAGAATTTCACTCCACAAGAGGCCCTTGTCGACTTCTTTAACGAAAAGCGGGACATGCTAGACAAACAGAAGGGGTGGAACTAATTATGAATAGAGCGGATAAGCCGACCGTAACAACTCCTTGTCGAAAACTCTTTATTTATACTAAGTAATTCATACAGTTAAAACTCTAGTATTTGATTAGTTACCCCTTAACTTATTAAATGATTCGATATATATAATATTTTATATTATATATTACTTATTATTTAATAGTGTAATAAATATAATATCCAATATTATATTTATCTTTTCCTGTTGATATAATTAAATAATATAATATATAATATCCTATACTATACATTACTCATTATTTAATTTCTTTAATAAATATCTAATATTATATATTAATTATTCTTGTTTGTCTTTAATTGTCGTATGTGTAACCCCAAAGGCTTATATTATGTTGGCATTTATTTAATACCTTATTAAATGATAAATCATAAGCGGTATTATGTTCAAATACTTTCTCGATCTTAAGTATACTGAAATGACCACTCATTTAAACATGGTCATGCATTTCTGTCAATCCTACTTATCAATGGGACAAGCAGATATCTCTCTCCCTAAAGAGAGGGATAAATCCTCATCTTGATTATTTATTGCCCTCGACGTGACTCTCATTAATCCCGATCGCTAACCATTATGATCACTTGAGTCTCCACTCTACGTAATTGGACTAGGGACATATAAATAATCATATTATTCATAAATAACTATTATTCGACTATTATAATATTAAAACATGCACACATTATAATAATCAACGAGAAATAAACGATATCAAATAGCTTAATTCAAATGTGACAATTACAAATCTAGGCACATCGAACGTCCTAGGGAACTATTCCCAACAATCTCCCACTTGCACTAGGACCATTTATTCATGACTTTTAGTCCTATCGATCTAGCAGGCTCTTCATGCTTTCTTTGTGAGAGAGACTTGGTAAGTGGATCAACAAGATTCTCTTCCGTTGCTTCTTTGCATATTGTACTATTTGCTCGTCTAACGATCTCTCTGAGGAGGAGATATTTCCTGAGTATATGTTTGGGATTATGATGGGACCTAGGCTCTTTAGCTTGTGCAATAGCACCATTATTGTCACAATAAAGGCTTGTGGGACCCTGGATGGTTGGTACCACCCCTAATTCAGTAACAAACATCTTGAACCATACGGCTTCCTTAGCTGCATCCACTGTTGCCAGGTACTCAATTTCTATTACAGAATCAGCAATCGTGCTTTGCTTGGAACTCTTCCAACTCACAGTACCTCCATTAAATACAAATACATAACCAGTTGGCGATTTAAGTCTCTATCGGTTCCGAAACTTGCATAAGCGTAACCATTTACAGTTAGCTGTCTCTCACACCTCCATAAATTAGGAACCCATCCTTAGTTCTTCTTAAGTAGTTTAGGGTGGTCTTCACTGCTTTCTAGTGACTTTCACCTGGATTTGATTTTTATAGACTTGTCATGCTAAGGGCAAACGATACATTTCGTCGAGTGTAAATCATGGCATACATGATCGATCCAACAGACGAAGCATATGGAATCTTGCTCATGCAGGCTCGCTCATCAGGAGTCGAAGGACTTTGAGTCGTACTCAGATGAATGCCATGTGATAATGGCAGGAGTCCTCTCTTGGAGTCCTGCATATTGAACCTCTTCAATATTTTGCTAATTTAGATACTCTGACTCAGAACAATCATCCTCTTTGATCTATCTCTATAGATTTTTATCCCAATAATATAAGAAACTTCTCCTAAGTCTTTCATGGAAAAACAACTTCCCAACCAAGTCTTGACTGTCTGCAAGGTGGGTATGTCAGTTTCAATGAGTAATATGTCATCTACATATAAGACTAGGAAGACAACTATGCTCCCACTAACCTTCTCCTACACACATGGTTCATCTTCATTTTGAAAGAACCCAAACTCTTTGACAGTTTCATCAAAATGAAGGTTCCAGCTCCGAGAAGCCTGCTTCAACCCATAAATGGATCTTTGAAGCTTGCAAACCTTTTCTGAATTTTCTGGATGAAGAAAACCCTCATGTTGTGTCATATACCATCCTCGAGTAAGTTTCCATTAAGAAATGCTGTTTTGACATCCATTTGCCATATGTCATAATCATAGTATGCCGCAATAGCAAATAAAATTCTAATTGATTTAAGCATGGCTACTGGCGAAAAGGTCTCTTCATAGAAAATACCATGAGTATGTATATAACCTTTTACAACTAGTCTAGCTTTATTGGCTTGAAGATCGTCATCTATTCTTTCTTCTTTTCGAAGACCCATTTACACCTAGTGGTTTTAACACCCTTAGGTGGATCTATCAAGTTCCAAACTTGATTATCGAACATGGATTGCATCTATGACTTCATGGCCTCAAGCCATTCCTCAGACTCTGGTCCTGAAGCAGCTTTTGTATAGGTACTAGGCTCATCATCTGTAAGCAATATGTCATCATCCTCTGTTATGAGATACCCATATCTCTCAGGTTCATGTCGCATCCTATTAAATATGCGAGGAAATGTGTACTTTGAACTGGCTCCTCAACTAATTGTTGAGCCTGTCTGTTTCCACCAGCAAAACAATGTCTTCTTGTGGTTCACGAGTTTTCTAGAGAATTACTTTACTCCCACTGTCTCTTGTGGAAATAAATTCCCTTTCTAAGAAGACAGCATTTCGAGCAACAAACACTTTGTTCTCTGTGGGTTTATAGAAGTAGTATACTTTAGTTTCCTTAGGATATCCCATAAATAAACGTCTTTCATATCTAGCCACCAATTTGTCAAACACTTGGCATCTTACGAATGCCTTGTAACCCCAGATCTTTAGAAAAGAAAAGTTTGGTCTCTTACCAGTCCATTTCACAAATGGTGTTTTTCGACTGCTTTAGATGGAACACGGTTAAAGGTGAATGCTGCTGCTTCTAAAGCGTAGCCTAAAAATGATAATGGAAGCTCCATTCGAACCATATATAATAAAGTTTGATTCCTCCTTTCAGACACACTGTTATGTTGAGGTGTTCTAGGAGGATTAGGTTGTGAAACAGTTCCACAACTCCTAAGATGATCATCGAACTCTTGGCTCAAGTATTGCCACATCGATCCGATCGAAGGGCTATAATTATCTTGCCAAGTTGATTCTATACTTCACTCTGGAATATTTGAACATTTCGAAAGATTCATATTTATGCTTCATAAGAGAAACATATCCATACCGACTAAAATCATCGGTAAAAGTGATGAAGTATTGGTACCCGCCTCTAGCATGAGTGATAAGAGGTCCGCATACAACAGTATGTACTAGGCCTAATAGATCACTAGCCCTCTCTCCATGACCGGTGAAAGGAGTCTTCGTCATCTTGCCTAATAAATAAGATTTGTATGTGTCATATGACTCAGTCAAAGGAGTCTAAAAGTCCATCGTGATGTAGTTTACAAATGCATTACAATGCTGTAAGTCGGATTAGAATCATTGAGCTTAGGTTTCTTGGTTGCAATGTTCTAGACTTCCAAAGTGTTGGGCTCATCATGATCAATAATTTAAAGGCCAGTATATAACTTTACAGTACCATAAAGCAAGTCATCAAAGAAAATACGTATACCTTTATTCATAATAAGAAAACGGTAACCTTCACAATCTATTGTAGAAAGTGAAATAAAATTCCTTTTCATAGCAGGAACATAATAAAAAATTTTAAAAACTAAAAATGCCCATTGGGTAAAATTAGATCATAAGTTCCAACGGCTAGTGCACCAACTCTTGCTCCATTGCCGACTCTTAGATCCACCTCCCCTTTCTTCAGCTCTCTACTGCTTCTCAACCCCTGCACATTTGTACTGTGTGAGATTCACATCCAGTATCCAATACCCAGGAGTTAGAAGTAGATAAGTTAACTTCTGTTGGCCACAGAGTATATAGTAAGCAGTTTAGAAAGGGGATATACAATAAGCTGTATATTTTTCGAAGTTATTTACATAGCGGAAGACTAATATTGAGTTGCTGTAAATACGCCAACTAGGTATTCTCCAGTTTGCTTGATGTGTACAGGGTTTTTACAATGTATACTTTAAATAACATGTATAAATGGAAACAGGAAGGACGTAATATAAAATGCACATATATATGGTTCTCGGTAAACCCCTCTACGTCCATTGGTCCTCCATACAGGAGTAAATTGTTTATTAAAATAACTATGTACACAACTACATGACTTTAACTAAACCTCTCTGTATCGTTCACACAGATTAATATAGTGACAACAACTTTGGCCATTCACACAGATTGGCTTTAGCGCTTTCAACTTGCTTCTTATTACACAGATCGAAGCTTCATCTTCAACACTATTCCTCCCACACAGGTTAGAACTAGCAAGGGTTTAGTCCAAAGGGCTAAGGTTGATCTCAATGGTAAAGATGGTAGAGCAAGTTCAAACAGCAGCTGCATGTTTTGACGAGTGATTGTTGTATGTAGTGCTGTTTGCATTGAGGACTGTATATTTTTTCGCTTTGATAATGTTGTGTGCTCAGAAAATATATTGGTTCTTTCTTAGCTTGATATTCTGATTGTCAGAGCTAATTGTCAGATGTAATGCGCGAGATGATTGAGTTTTTGTGTCTGATGTCCTCTGCTTGGGGCTATTTATAACCATGGAAATAGATTCGTTATAAATGTAGCCATTGGCCGGTTGGTGAGATTTAGACAGTTCTAATTGGCGGCAGGAGAATGATTGAATTAAAGGTGATTCTCATTTAATGCTTCAGACATTCTCTTACTTTACATTAAATGCTCTTCAGCGCGTCCAGAATGTTGTCTCTTTCGGCCACATTAAATGTTGTCCTATGAGCATTAAATGCTGCTTTAACCGTGAATGCTTTATAAATAAACAAAGTTATTTCACAACAGTTTAAAGCTATTCTTCAGTCTTGTTGAATGTGTTTTAATTTTCCTAAGTAAAACTCCTACAGTAATATTGTTGTATCCAACTCTCTTCAACTCTGTTGTATAATGATGTAGGCACTGTAGGATCAGACTCTGTAGAACGATCTCTTGTTGTATGGATATTCTGTACGGAGTTTCCTAACAACTTCCATACTGAGCGAATTGCGGACTCTGAAGACTTCTTGATGTATGATGGCGATTATCAAAACAGGCTGTATTTATCCCAACAACTTCTGTAACAAATATACATATGATAGTCTCACTACCCTTGGTACGCTCTAGCTCTTCCAAGTAAACCTTGCAATTTCTCTTGCAGTGTCCTGGTTTATGGGAAATTTCCATCTTTGGGAACTTTTGCATTGAAAATTGGCTTAGTTGGGTCTTTAGTTTTGGCAACTTTTGCTTTACCTTTACCCTTGCCTTTATTCTTGAAGAACTTCCCTTTGTTGACCATCAGCACGTGGCTTGGTTGTTATGAATACTTGTTAGATTTTGATGATGTCATCCCTGTACTTGTGATTTATTCAAATGTATACTCTAAGTATGGCAGAAGAACCAAATGAGTATCTTCTATGAGCCATTGATGTAGGCTAAGATTGATCTGAAGTTAATTAGTTAAAAATTAGCTAAGTATAGAACCGACGATGTATCAGATAAGTTATCAGGCGACCTTTTTATCCGGCGAGTTTTGGTCAACAGAAATATCAGAGAGGTTTGACAAAAACACTATAGCAGCCGAAGAGCACACGAGTTATCATCACGCGAGAAAAGTTTAGCTGAGTCTTGCTCAACTTAAACAGATCAGAGAAGGTTGATCAGAGACAAGTTATCATCAGACAACCTATTATCAGAGGTGTTCAGGTCAACATAGTTTATCATAGAAGTTTGACCGCATACGACTTATTATTAGAGAAGGTCTGGTCGACACAAAACATCAGTTGGGTTTGATCACAGATGAGATATCATCAGACGAGTTGTTCAGGCAACATTCGGTCAAAGTAAAACATCAGTTGTAGGTTGGCTATAGACAAGTTCTTTATCAGATAAGGTTTTCGGTCAAACAGAACATCATATGAGGTTGACCAAACTTATTCTGCAGCCAAGTTTTGAAGAAGCCTAGTCCACGTCAGCAAATCTTCTAAAAGTCAACAATAATGGAAAGACATGCGGACGTAAATTTAAGGAGACAAAGCAAATGATTCCCGGAAAGTTAGAAATAAAATATTACTTAAGATCCACGCCAGAAAGACTTATGAATATACAAATCAAGAAAAGCGGTGCAATGGGAGGATTCTTCAAACAGACGGATTTGAAGAAAGGCAATCAAGTCGTGCAAAGAGATAAAAGAATAAACAAAGAAGTCAACTCTCTAATGGACATATTTGTTACAAGATGCAATGGCTATGAAGAAGCTCAAGATTCGTACTATAAATATCTGAAGAGCAGAATGAGCAAAGTACGATGCGAACAACATTTTACAAGCAATTAAAGCAAACAAAGCAATAAAAGTAAACAATAACATCGTGAAGAGCACAACTTAACAGTCATATTCTAAGAAGCTCTTAAGTTGGAGAAGACAAAAACTCTTGTCTTAAAAGTTTGAGTACGAGGTACTTCTGCGAATGAGGTTTCAGAAGTTTCACGACTGATAAGGCATCCACGGGTTCTTGATTGGAAGGTGATAGATAGCTTGCAGGTTGTTGAGGCATCCACGGGTTTTTAATCCGGAGGTGTTAGGCAGTCAAGGGAGTTGCAACGACCACGGGGTTCCACTGGTTGGAAGTTGTTGTAGCTGGTTTGAATCATTATAACATTTATCACTGGTTGAGAGTTATAGTGAATGTTAGGGTTGTATATATCAAAGCATATTACCTAATTTCCCGGTCTTTATCTATGAAAATATTTATTTCATTTTATCACATATTTTACACATTTATTCACGCTATGGTTATGCAAATGTTGTCTAAATTATTTTATATTGTAGATAATGTGGTGTGTCGAGTCATACAAAAGATAACATTATCGGTCCCTTATATAGTAATAATTAGTTCACAACCTATATAACATTAGACCGTTATATGAAAGGTTGTAGTATATGCTTGAGATTGGTTAATCTTGACCATTAGCATATATTAGCGTATTCGGTATACGTTGAAAAGGATCGAGGTGAGACAGATTATTGTGTATTGACTATAAGAAAAACGTACATCTCTGACAATTATTATTTCTTAATTCTAGTGATTAATATTTAATTATATATTTAATATTTATTGCTTTGATTTATCAGGGGTGAGAGCCAAAATGATTGACTCAATATGCTCGATATTTTGGGCAATATTATATTTATATGATAATTAATATTATAGCTAGAAATCGTGTCCTAACCAGTCGGGTTGATCATGTCCCTTGAGGCACTCGAAAGGATTATTATATTAAACCCTGCAGGTGCAATTAATTTTTCGATATAATAAAAAAGCTCGAGTGGTATACTCGTGTATAACATATTAATTACTTAAAAGCTATCAGTAGCTTAAATTAATTAATGGACATGTGATATCTTAAACACGAGAAATAATTAATTCAAAAGTGTGCTCAATTTCGTAATTTAGAATTTTGGTAGGAAGTGCAATATCAACCTTTTAGTGGACTAAGTTGATATTAATAGATTCATTATATTGGGAAGAGTCCTAATATTGGTAAGATGAAATATATTGGGAGTCCTTACCTTATCCTCCTTGAGGTCCCTAGAGTAGCCCAAAACACCTATAAATAGGACATGATGAGGGCCGATTTTTTTCACTCTTCTTGGCACAAAAATTTTCGATTTTTTCTCTAATTTTGTGTTTAATTGTGGATCTTGACTTGTGTCTTGGATTTCACAATTTAGCTAAAATAATATTTTTCTAAATACACAAATATTCAAGAAACATAGAGAGAACATTTGTAAGGTAATTTTTGGAAGAAAAAGTGGTTCGGCCGATCCATATTACAGTCCAAGCAGTCCGGTAGATTCTTGCCCACACGAGATCCGGACATAGGCGGGATATATTCTAGAAGATCTTGAGGTAGAAATACAAGAAGATCAATGAGGAGTACGAGGAGGAGTTCGATCGACCCTAAGGGATTTTTCTACCACTTCGCTTCAAAGGTACGAATTACCAATTCTACTGCGTAAATACGTATATTTAAATTGTTAAATTGGTCTGTTTAATTAATTAATTGACAAGCCTAAATAGATCCGCAATTTTGTTGGTTAGTTTATAAAATCAAATTTATTCCATTCATCAATCTCGCTTCCGCTGCGTTTTATATTCCAACAATTGGTATCAGAGACGATCTTTAGGTTCTGTTCAATTTAATTAATTTTGTGATTAATTTTCTAGCAATTTAATATATTCATTTGGTATGATGTTTGGAATATTTTGCTAGAAATTGTCATGCATGTAAATATGGTCCAATTATCAATGCTATGTGATATTTTTATTTATTTACATGTTTTTGGTAATTTGGCCCGATTTTTGAGGCATGTATAACTTTTTCCCATGAGAAAATCCATCGGTAGAATAGGATTTATTTTTCCGTGTAATTTTTGTTGTAGATTCGATGTATTTTATTTGGTGTAAAATTGTAATCGAATTAGAATACACAAAGTACAAAAGGAAAAGGAGTCCAATGTGCCAGAGGAATTCTAAACGAAAAGGGAGTCCCGGACGACGACAAGGACACACGGCCGACCGCCCGGAACCGAAGAGTCGCGGGTCTGGCCTGTCGCGGGTCGGATCAGCCAAGGGTAGGATGCCGGGCCGTGGGTCGGGTCGGGCAGCGGGTCGGACTTGTCCGGGTAGGTTCGTTCGGTGTATGGTCCTATTCGTTTATCCGCCGTTCATTGCGTCCATTGGAGCACAATTATTTAATTTGGAAATTTCTTATGCAATTAATTTTGCATGGAAGAAAGTTTCTAAATTTGGCAATTTTTGTGCCCCAACCGGGAGGAGGTGACGAGATGCTTGAAGTAGTGGGAGCAAAACAGCCAAGAATTTTCTCGTTAATGAAAACGAGGAATAAAAGCCATGATAATTAGATTTAATTATCCAATTTTAATTATTTATTGGTTTTACTGTTTTGATGTATGACATGTATGGATGTATGCGTGATATGTTTCTTGCATGTTAGGACGAGAAAATTAAAAACATTATTTTTTCAAAATAACTAAGTGATTTTAATAATTGACTTTTCAAAATCAAGTTGGCCTACATAATTGGTTTAAATTGTGAAATAATTAGCATGCGCGTTGACATTAGAGTCTTCTTCATATCGGATGTGCTGATTATTAGCTTACTAGTATTAAACTTCAATCAGATAACAAAAAGGTGAATGTTATTTTTTATGATAGGACCTATCCATCTGTAGGGCTATTATCATTAAATAATATTCTAAGGTTTGTTAAATTATGGTGTTCACTTAGGTGTATTAATTAATAAGCTCCCCATCGGAGGGGCTGTTTGTTTACCTCTTAATGGTTGCTTTAAGAGGTAACCTCTGAATCGTTAAGAGGTAATTCTTGTTTGGCGAAAAAAGTGTCTGCCTCTTAATGGTTCCAAAACCCTCTGAATAGTTTTGTATCGTGGCCCTCCCTTATCAATCAAGAGTCCTAATTTCATTTCGAACAATTTAAAAACAATTGTATTTCATTTTGCATTATATTATAAAAGCCTCTTAATCATTCTGACCACTTAATCATTCTGCACCAAACCATTCAGCAACTGCCAAACAGCCCCGGAGTCTATGTTAATTTAATACATGGCCAAGAGGAACCAACTATTAATTTTACTTGTGAAAACGCATCTTGACTGGATAGCAAAATTAATGACATTAAAATCTACTTGAAAAATGTGTATGTAAACGTCCACACTAACGTGGCTTGCATGTGCGGTTTTTTCGAGGTGTTGGTTGACTGCATATTGTGTTTTAAGGTTTTTCAATATATTTTGCGTCGAATTTGTAACACCCGATTGTAAATTCATTTATTATCATTCAGTAATTGTCACTCATTCATGATCATTCATAATTCCTTTCCATTCGACTGCATTTCATCGTGTTTGGTAGTTTTGTATTGGAAGTACCGTTTATTGCGTGTTACTGGACTTAATCATACTCATGCAAGTTATGTATGTCGACTCATTCATCATTCGTAACGAGAAGGCGTAATTGTTGCATTATTGCTCTAGCAGAGAGTTACGGCCGTAACTAATGTTACATTACGGCCGTAACATGCGTTCATTGGTTTAAGGACGTTTTCGACGAAGCCAACTTACGGCCGTAAGTTTTGCAGGATACGGACGTAAGAATTGATCCTTGTGTTATGGGTGTTGTCGAAGAAGTGTTGTTACGCCCGTAAAGGTCGAAGTGTTACGGCCGTAAGGCCGAGAGGCTACTTACAGCCGTAAGGGAGTTTTGTTATGGCCGTAAGTCGAGAAGGTTGGACGGTATGGTTTTTGACGAGGCGACGTTACGCCCGTAAGGGGGTTTTGTTACGGCTGTAAGGCCATGGACCTTGGAATGTGTAACACCCCCAGATCGAACCGGGAATATTACACGCCGCAGACCCTCTCCGTGAGGATCCACCAGGCTAGACATCAAAACAACACATTACATTCCATACCGAAGAATCAAAATAACAAACCAATAGACCGATTTGGTCTTTCGACACTGACTTACAAATAAAAATACATAAACTCATCCAGACTCATACCCACACAAGGGTAAAATAATTACCACCACAAACAATAAGACAGCGGAAAAGACAATACAATGGACTCCGACTAACTGAACCCAAAACTGGCCTTCCTGTGATTAGTATCATTCGTCTTTCATCATCCCTCGTACCGATCCTGTCTTGCTCCCGAAAACCTGCGTGTACCTGGACACAATACAGATATCCACCCCCCGATTACTCGGGGGTTAGCAAAACTCCACTGTTTCGCTAGTGCAAGTATAAAGTGCAAATGCGAGCCATACACAACACATTCTGAGAATATAACGAAAGACTTCCCGAGATATATTCAGTTAAAAATAGTTCAAGTCTTGAAAGCAGAAACAAAGCAAGTAAGTATTTTGAAAACATTTCCAAATCTCGGGAGTTTTGAAAACATCAGAAATTGAAAAGTTCTTAATTCCTCGAAAGCCATTTAGGGTCACCGCCCCAAAGTTCATTTTCCAAACTACAAATCCGTTTAACAAAACACGGGGTCCACGACCCAACCATTCAGGTCACAAAACACAGGGTCCACGACCCGATCATCCATTTCAATTCACTTACAAGGACACATTACACATAACACATTATTCCTATGCCATTCTAGCCAAGCACCAAGACTCGATATATAATGTCTCTCGACCCCGAGCACAAAGCATTGTGATACTCCGGACAATATCACAATTAACGAAAACATCAACGTCATCCTCAAGATGAAAACCACAACTGGTAACCCGCGGCCGTACCCCTTAGTATCGACCCCCAGACATCCCGTCGGACACTCCGGGTGGAAAACCACTTCCGCGGCCGTACCCCTTAGTATCGACCCCCAGACATCCTGTCGGACACTCCGGGTGGAAGTTCATCCACACACGCACCCAAGTCCACTTCCGTGGCCGTACCCCTTAGTATCGACCCCCAGACATCCCGTCGGACACTTCGGGTGGAAGGAACAACACACACACACGTTCCAAAATCATAGTTGCAAACCACAAGCCTCGAAGGTCAATCACAGTATATATAGTCGAGGTACCTTACTAGAATGGCCAGTTCATCCAACATATACTCACGACCAAGTAACGATACGATTCATGCTAGAATTTCAACGATGCAGCTAGTACCAATAACATAGCAACGAGGGAAAATACCTATCCAACCACGCCGAATGACACAATGAGACAGGATCATCAATAGGCATACGTTCCATACATATCTCAAGGAAAGGTTAAGCTATAAATCCACAACGTCATAATCACACAAAACGATACCCCACACATACTTAGACAAGCATATTTAACAACGAAATCATACGAGTCATCTTTTAAGGAAGTATTGAAAAGCATATCAATTCCTTTGAAAGTTAATTATAGGCATTCATAAATCACGTATCGTAAATTACCAACTAATATATCCACAAAACACGTAATGTATGGGCAAGATACTTGCCTCGATAATCGACACCAGACACTCCTACAATCACGGCTCAGTCGGGACACCTCAAACACCTACGATTCCCCGGCGAAGGAAAAGAATACACCCACGATCGAGAAGCTTGAAGAAAACGACGAACGGAAGGGTTTCCGACTCGAGTTCTTCACAAGAATTCGACCCTAACAACATATAATCAATAAATCATCGATCATACGAGGAAGAATAATCGTAGAACGCCCGAAAACCCCTCTATGACATTTTACCGGACACCTTCAAGGCGTCGATCAAGAACTCGACCAAAACAACGAATCGATACGATCCAACTATGGAATAACAAGGGAAACGATACAATACATCTAAATAATCATCAATCCATCACAATCCTAAGTTGAATCGGATTAAACGGACGAAAGCGAACAAAATACCCAAAATCCCCAAAATTAGATTTCTAGAAAATCTGACCTGATTCGGTAGATCGGAGGATGTTATAGGATGGATGATTGATGATATGAACTCCAAGACTTCATGGATAGATTTTCCAACATTTTTCCATGATTCTTACACCTCAAGCCGCGGAAGACAAGGAGGAGAATGAGAAAAATGGATGAAAAACACGCTGCCAGGTCTTAAATAGCCGATCATTGCCGAGTTACGTGACGTAATCGCCAAGGCTTACGTGCGTAACCGAGTCATCGCCCCAAATCTGCCTGCTACGTATGTAACCGGCCGTGGCCTTACGACGTAACCGCCTTACGTGCGTAATCGCCGAGCACTACCGGCCAGAACTCGCCAAGTTACCTGCCCGAACGACGGCCCGAACGACCCCGAAACCCGAACCTGAATATGAATCGAAGATACGGTTACGAATTACTCGCAAAGACGAACTCGATCACTAAGAGAACACACGATTCCGACCACCCGAAGGCTCGAAATTCGACAACGGAAGGTAATTACCCCAAACTTTGGGAAATTACGAAAATGGCCCAAAACGTCCGAAAATCACGATACGTGATCGAATAACCAAACTGAAGTTCATAACACGTCTAACAAAGTTAAACGGACTTACGGGAAACTCGAAACAGTAATTTCGAATGAGATTCACGAGAATCGAACTCGAGTGCGGAAAAGTCGTTAAAAAGCACAGAACTCAACAAAACGGCACCGAAACGAACTCGGATGTCAAAAAGTGTAGAATTAATCATTCTCAGAATGACGAAATGGTCATGAGCGAGTCATCGAAATGGACCTCCGCCGAAAAATGAAAATTACCAGAAATCCGAAATTGCGGATATTACATTCTACCCTCCTTAAAAGAATTTTCGTCCCGAAACTTAAAACAAGTAGGGAGGAGCAATATCCCGCCAGGAAAACTCAACGAGATACACAAGAAACGCGTAACTTATGCCCAACGACAAAATGTTACAAGCAGTGCAAAGGAATATACGGCGTGAAAACACGCTCCACGACGACCAACACAACGCCACTGGTAGAGACATAATAAAACCAACAAGTGATAAGCGTCATAAACGGATAATACAATCGAGTCGATTATCTGAACAATCACGAAACACAACGAACAAAAATAAACACGATTGACCAACCCAATGGTTCATCAATCAAAACGCGAGCCAAAGGCTGAACAAATACGGAATTCCACTGCCCAAGGGTTGGAAGATCGAAAACGAGACTAATTTCCCGAACTTAAGGGAATTACGAAGGATTCTGAACGTTCAACAATCACGAAACGAGATCAACAAAACCGAACAATCAATGATCGAACCACAACGATCGAGACAACAAAAATCGAATAATCATGTTCGGATCACGAAGAACAATAAGGTTCAACCGACAACTTCAAGGTTCACATCTCGACTCGAGACAATATATGATCCGGTGAAAACAACAGGATGTGCATTCATATAAGATCCATATGAAGGGGAATAGCAATTGAAAAATCACAACGATAAACGAGTTATTCCGAAACAATACCACACTCGTTCGATCAACAAAAGCAAGGGATATGGAAAGTTCAGAAAATGTTAACGAGCATAACGAGTCGACAGAGTCGAAAACACAGGAGTTCCAGATCCGATCCACTTCGAATAAAAGAACTAATAGAACCAAATGATGTCACTTCCGAACAAGGTTCACAAGAATCGAACCGAACTCGAAAAAGTCACAGCGATAACCAGATCGACCCACATCAAGATCACAGTTCGTTCAGACGATGAAACCGAAATACAGAACAAGTTCATAAAGTATCAACGAACACGAGCGAGTTGATAGACTAGAGAAAGAGGATATGCAGAAGTCCAAAAACAACACGGGTATTACATTCGACCTCTTATAAAACAAATGTCGTCCCCACAACTCACAACAACGGAAACAAGGTAACAACGCGAAAAGCAACCGACAGAAAAATCTCCCATGGGCCTCTTAGAGCCGATCCTGATATCTGTGGTGAAGTTCGGGCCCCGAAAGACTCGGAACTCAACTCGCAAAACTGGATCCTGTGACGAGAAAGATAATTGGTACATGCATGCCCCCGGCACACCACGGTTGAAACACCTCGGCTCGGCATACCGAAAATACAACTGCTAGGTACAATGGAATATAACGTCGCAAAACAACAAACCGGAGATGCCAATTTGGCATAACATATCAACACATACTAAAATCACAACGACCATGGCATTGTTCGACGATTACAACAGCCCGAACGATAGCCCGCACACAATCACAAACCTCATGAAACAATCACACATGCACACAAACGTACAAACCCCAGCTTCAACAACTCACACTCATGCGACAACACACAAATCACCACGAGGCGACAAATAGTAAATACCAGTTCACACCTCCCACAGAGGGCTAGTACAACAAATGCGTGGCAACGCCTCGACGTTCATGCCACCAATTCGATCATACTCGGGAGCAAACATCATAACGACAAAGCAAACATCATACATACATTCCCAAACGCAAACGGGAGTTGATAGGTTTTAAAAACGAAAACCTCATTTTGAAAATAATTTAGAAGAATACCGGTTGATCTTGAGTATCACCTTTCAAAAAGTACAAACGTGAAACATCGTTATCGAGACTTTGGAAAACCATTTCGCATTCGATAAAAATGAGGAAACTTTCTCTTAGTGAAAACTTTCAGAATATTCGACCCTCGGGTCTAAGTAAAAGTGTTTATAAAACATTGAAAATATCTCAAAACATTTTGGTCCTCGAGGTAGAAGAATTTTGAAACATATTGTGGCACCTTAGAAGTACCACGAGAAAACAATTCATTTTAAACGTACGTCTCGAAATTTATTTTCTAAGATACTCAAGGTTTTCGAAAATAATTCAATGGGCTAGAATGCCCAAAAATTTCAGGTAAATACACGGAACAATACAGTGCCGTGGGTCCCGCGCCGGAACCCACCAGGATAAAAACCATTTAAAAAAAAAACGCCAAAAAGGTCAATGACGGTAATATTTCAAAACTCACTAAAGCCATTTACAAAATACTAAATACCGTCATAAAAAATTTCGCCAAAACGATCAAGGCCAAAATGCCAAAAACTCGGTTAAGGGAATCGGTTTTCGAAATAAAGCTCAGTCGGTAAAATACCGAAAGCCATTACAAAAGAACTCACGCAGCGGATAAAAGAAATACAATCCAGCAACACTACTCCTCACATGAACGAAATATGAGAGTCAAATAATCACATATCAAGAAATCAAAATCCATAAGAGGATTCCGTCACTTAACAAATAATCATAAAAATAGCTCGTGTCACACGAGGCACAACACAAAGAAGGGAGACTTACATCCACAGGTCGCACGAAGATGATGATCGCCCCACGATACTAATCACGACCAACAAACTCAGACGACGCGTCGCGACACGACTCAGTCAGACAAAATCTGACAATACAAGACTCAACAACACATAACTCGACCCGACAGCCTAGGTTTCCTCAACCTAAGCTCTGATACCATAAATGTAACACCCCCAGATCGAACCGGGAATATTACACGCCGCAGACCCTCTCCGTGAGGATCCACCAGTCTAGACATCAAAACAACACATTACATTCCATATCGACGAATCAAAATAACGAACCAATAGACCGATTTGGTCTTTCGACACTGACTTGCAAATAAAAATACATAAACTCATCCAGACTCATACCCACGCAAGGGTAAAATAATTACCACCACAAACAATAAGACAGCGGAAAAGACAATACAATGGACTCCGACTAACTGAACCCAAAACTGGCCTTCGTGTGATTAGTATCATTCGTCTTTCATCATCCATCGTACCGATCCTGTCTTGCTCCCGAAAACCTGCGTGTACCGGGACACAATACAGATATCCACCCCCCGATTACTCGGGGGTTAGCAAAACTCCACTGTTTCGCTAGTGCAAGTATAAAGTGCAAATACGAGCCATACACAACACATTCCGAGAATATAACGAAAGACTTCCCGAGATATATTCAGTTAAAAATAGTTCAAGTCTTGAAAGCAGAAACGAAGCAAGTAAGCATTTTGAAAACATTTCCAAATCTCGGGAGTTTTGAAAACATCAGAAATTGAAAAGTTCTTAATTCCTCGAAAGCCATTTAGGGTCACAGCTCCAAAGTTCATTTTCCAAAATACAAATCCGTTTAACAAAACACGGGGTCCACGACCCAACCATTCAGGTCACAAAACACAGGGTCCACGACCCGATCATCCATTTCAATTCACTTACAAGGACATATTACACATAACACATTATTCCTATGCCATTCTAGCCAAGCACCAAGACTCGATATATAATGACTCTCGACCCCGAGCACAAAGCATTGTGATACTCCGGACAATATCACAATTAATAAAACATCAACGTCATCCTCAAGATGAAAACCACAACTCGTAACCCGCGGCCGTACCCCTTGGTATCGACCCCCAGACATCCCGTCGGACACTCCGGGTGGGAAACCACTTCCGCGGCCGTACCCCTTAGTATCGACCCCCAGACATCCCGTCAGACACTCCGGGTGGAAGTTCATCCACACACGCACCCAAGTCCACTTCCGTGGCTGTACCCCTTAGTATCGACCCCCAGACATCCCGTCAGACACTCCGGGTGGAAGGAACAACACACACACACACGTTCCAAAATCACAGTTGCAAACCACAAGCCTCGAAGGTCAATCACAGTATATATAGTCGAGGTACCTTACTAGAATGGCCAGTTCATCCAACATATACTCACGACCAAGTAACGATACGATTCATGTTAGAATTTCAACGATGCAGCTAGTACCAATAACATAGCAACGAGGGAAAATACCTATCCAACCACGCCGAACGACACAATAAGACAGGATCATCAATAGGCATACGTTCCATACATATCTCAAGGAAAGGTTAAGCTATAAATCCACAACGTCATAATCACACAAAATGATACCCCAGACATACTTAGACAAGCATATTTAACAACGAAATCATACGAGTCATCTTTTAAGGAAGTATTGAAAAGCATATCAATTCCTTTGAAAGTTAATTATAGGCATTCATAAATCACGTATCGTAAATTACCAACTAATATATCCACAAAACACGTAATGTATGGGAAAGATACTTGCCTCGATAATCGATACCGGACACTCCTACAATCACGGCTCAGTCGGGACACCTCGAACACCTACGATTCCCCGGCGAAGGAAAAGAATACACCCACGATCGAAAAGCTTGAAGAAAACGACGAACGGAAGGGTTCCGACTCGAGTTCTTCACAAGAATTCGACCCTAACAACATATAATCAATAAATCATCGATCATACGAGGAAGAATAATCGTAGAACGCCCGAAAACCCCTCTATGACATTTTACCGGACACCTTCAAGGCGTCGATCAAGAACTCGACCAAAACAACGAATCGATACGATCCAACCATGGAATAACAAGGGAAACGATACAATACATCTAAATAATCATCAATCCATCACAATCCTAAGTTAAATCAGATTAAACGGATGAAAACGAACAAAATACCCAAAATCCCCAAAATTAGATTTCTAGAAAATCTGACCTGATTCGGTAGATCGGAGGATGTTATAGGATGGATGATTGATGATATGAACTCCAAGACTTCATGGATAGATTGTCCAACAACATTTTTCATGATTCTTACACCTCAAGCCACGGAAGACAAGGAGGAGAATGAGAAAAATGGATGAAAAACACGCTGCCAGGTCTTAAATAGGCTGACTGCCGGCCGAGTTACGTACGTAACCGGCCAAAGCTTACGTACGTAACCGAGTCACTGCCCCAAATCTTCCGGTCTGTTACGTACGTAACCGGCCAGGGCCTTACGTATGTAACCGGCCTTACGTACGTAACTGCCGAGCACTACCGGCCGTAACTCGGCCAGTGCCGGCCTGGGCCCGAACGACCCCGAAACCCGAACCTGAATATGAATCGAAGATACGGTTACGAAGTACTCGCAAAGACGAACTCGAGCACTAAGAGAACACACGATTCCGACCACCCGAAGGCTCGAAATTCGACAACGAAAGGTAATTACCCCAAACTTTGGGAAATTACGAAAATGGCCCAAAACGTCCGAAAATCACGATACGTGATCGAATAACCAAACCGAAGTTCACAAAACGTCTAACAAAGTTAAACGGACTTACGGGAAACTCGAAACAGTAATTTCGAACGAGATTCACGAGAATCGAACTCGAGTGCGGAAAAGTCGTTAAAAAGCACGTAACTCAACAAAACGGCACCGAAATGAACTCGGATGTCAAAAAGTGTAGAATTAATCATTCTCAGAATGACGAAACGGTCATGAGCGAGTCCTCGAAACGGACCTCCGCCAAAAAATGAAAATTACCGGAAATCCGAAATTGCGGATATTATAGAATGTTACGGCCGTAAGGTGGCAGAGTTACGGCCGTAACTCTGCACATTATTTAAGGATATAGACGGCACTCTTGTGCTCATTTCTTCATTTCCTCATTTGAGTCCGAGAGAGAGATTCTTGGGAGAGAATTTTTCATCATCAAACACTTGTGTGTTCTTGTTCTAACCATCTACTTTCGATTGTGGAGCTTGGATAGGCGATTAACATGAGTTCGACGGATCGAAGAGTTTGGATCTTCAAAGGTAATTTCTCCAAAACCTTAGATTTCGATTTTGAGATGGAGTATAATGTTTTGGATGCTATAATCGTGATCTATGAAGGGATATACATATGATTATGAGTTTTTATGATTTATCTTAGATTATTGGAGAATTATTCAAGAATACTTTGGATGTTGGTTTTGGAATTGGGGGTTTCGATTCGATGTTATCGAAATTTCGGATTCTGTATCCCTATTGGATTATTGATGGTATTGATGATGTTTTATTGGATTGAATCACTCATTTGGGGCGTGGTATCGATATAATTGAGATTGGTTGTAAACAATTGAAGATTGTTTACAACGTGTTTGTCAAAATTCCCCAATGACTTCGGGTTTGTTGTATCGACTTTTTGAGTTCGTTATGATCATAATTGATACGTTTATTAAGCGAGTTGTTGGTAATTGTGTTATTCAAGGTTGTTCGAGTAACCGATAATTCCATTAAGGATGTTTGTTCAGGGAAGGGACTTTTCATCACCGGTATTGAGGCAAGTAAATTCTTGCTTTGTTAAAAGGATAATCATTCATTTCGTTGTTGTTCATTCATACATATAATTCATTCACAGTATATCAGTAATGTTGAGGCTTGTAATTATCAAACTAATCGTTTAATTCACGAGGAACGATGGTTCCAATCATTTCATTTGAGTTGTCACTCATTGCGTTATTAATTCACAACGGTAAGTCATTCTTGACCCTTGTCGGACTTTTATTCATTATCATTCATTGTGGTCGCTTTTGTTCTTGTGACCTTCTGGGATCGTATTGCGTTCTGGGTGGTATACGTGTGGAAATATTAGTCGGGCACACTATGGTCATGTGTATATGTGGATTTTCAGACACATTGGACTGTGCACACGGTAACGTGCCTCCGTGAGACTAATTAGGCCAAGTGCATGTGTATATGCGGATTTCCGGACACTCGGATACTTGTGCACTTGCACGTCCCACCTTGGGCGTACTATGATGCCCCTCTTTCAACCCTCATTTCATAACTAAGACATGTGATTATTGTATCTGTTCAACTCTTGAGGATTGTTGTTTTGTGTAACTAACCCCGTTGGGGATGTGTTTTTAGGTCATGGCAAGGCAAAGGCACGGGAAGAGAATGTTGACGGAGAGGAGTCCCAGTGATACTAGTAGGGGGCCCCAGTCCTTTCAGTTATTCATGTTTTCTTCATATGTATTTTCCGCTGCAGTTTCCGTTTGGATTTTCATTTTACTCAGTGTTGTATATTTCATCTTCATATGAAATATATATGTATTCTGTATACCTGGGTGTATTGATCATGAAACTCCTCATCGGAGTAATTGGTAATATAATGTGGTTCGGTACTACAATTATATTATTTAGATCATTATTTTTCATTAGCCTGGTGGGTCCCAGTTGGGGGTCCACGACACTGTAATAGCCGTCTAGTTTGGGGTTTACAGAATTATGTGATGAATGGTATTTTTAATTTTATTCTCAGATGTCTTTCAATCCACTAGCTGTTATTCTCGAAGAAAATAAACTTGATGGCACTAACTTTACCGACTGGAAAAGAAATCTTGACATTGTCCTAACTACCGAGGGGCATAAATTTGTGTTAACTGAGGAACGCCCTCTTGAATAAGAACCGGATGCCACTCCTAGAGAGTTGGATGAATTCCGAAAATGGAAGAAGTTTGATGAGATGGCTCGCTATTACATTTTGGCTTCACTGACAAATGTATTGCAGCATCAGCATCGGACGATGGGCTCAGCCGCGGAGATGATGAAAAATCTCACCGAGATGTTTGGTCATCAGAACCGGGCGGCTAGGAAAAATGCAACGAGGGCATTGATGAAAACCTAAATATCTGAAGGAATTCCAGTAAGGGATCATGTTCTGAAAATGATGTCTCATTTGAACAAACTGATCATACTCGGGGTACTATCGGTGCGGATTCGCAGGTCGATATTATCTTGGGGAGCTTACCAAGAAGCTTTGAGCAGTTCTGCCTTAACTACAATATAAATCGTAGGACATACACTTCTGACAGAGCTTCAATCTGTTGAAGGTCTCTTCAAACAAGGTTATCATCAAATTCTTGCGGCAACTAGTGCTAGTTCTTCAAAACCCAAATGGGGAAAGAAGTAAAAGCAGGTTGGTCAGAAGCAAGTGGCAACCTTCAAAGCTAATGGAAAGGCTCCCCAGTCCAAGGCTCCTCAGTCCGAGACAAATAAAAAGCTTAAGGGCAAATGCTATAAGTGCGGTCTAAAGGGGCATTTCAAGAGTGACTGTCCTAACAAAGGTACGTCTCATGCACTAGTAGTCAAAACATGTTTGGCTGTCTGTTCTATCACTTCGTCGATAGTAGATTCGGGCTCCACTGATCATGTTTGTTATGACTCGCAGGGGTTCCAAGTAACCAAAGTACTTAGTGCGGATGAGATTACTATTAGCTGGGTCGACTATTCCAGGCTGAAGGCTGTTATTACAGTGGGAGTCGTGCAGTTAAAAGTTAATAATAGGATTCTAGTTCTAAATAATATATTATTAGTACCTGATTTTAGAATGAATTTAATTCCAGTTTCTAAATTGCGTTGTGATGGATATTCAGTTTCTTTTGGAGATAATGCAATTATTAAAAAAATGGTGAATATGTTTGCACGAGTACTTATAATGAAGGACTTTATATCATTAATGCTGCACCAACTCCCTTGCATAATTATAAATCGCTTAATTCTTTGACTAATCCTAATAAAAGAAAAGAACCTTCAAGCATAAATCAATCATATTTGTGGCATTTACAATTGGGTCATATTAACCTTAGAAGAATTCAAAGATTGGTAAGCAATGGCCCATTGGATTCACTCCAAGTTGAGTCATTTCCAATCTGTGAATCCTGTTTGGAAGGGAAAATGACTATAAGAGCTTTCCAAAGCAAAGGAAATCGTGCACAAAAAGTATTGGAATTGGTACACACCAATGTATGTGGTCCAATGAACATCCAGGCTAAGGGTGGTTTTGAATACTTCATCACATTTATAGATGATTATTCGAGATATGGATACATCTATTTGATGTGACGTAAGTCTGAATCTTTTGATAAATACAAAAAATTCAAAGCTGAAATGGAGAAGCATCATGGACAGAGTATCAAGTCACTACGATCTGATCGTGGTGGCGAATATCTTAGTGGAGAGTTTTTGGATTTCTTGGCACATGAGGGGATTACTTCCCAGCTCACTATGCCTGGTACACCACCACAAAATGGTGTTGCTGAACGAAGGAATCGTACTTTATTAGAGATGGTTAGGTCAATGATGAGTTATTCTGATTTGCCTATTTCGTTTTGGGGATACGCCTTAGAAATAGTAGCATACATTCTAAACTTGGTGCCTTCGAAACCAGTTCCAAAAACACCCACAGAACTATGGAATGGGCGCAAACCCAGTCTGGGACATGTTCGGATTTCGGGTTCACCAGCACACATGCTGAATAAGAAAGCTGATAAGTTGTCATCTCGTACAGAAGTACGAGTGTTTATAGGATATCAGGAGGGAACGGAGGGTGGCTTATTCTACAGTCCTAAAGATCAGAAGGTCATTGTTAGCACCAATGCCCGGTTCTTAGAGGAGGACTATGTAATAAGCCACAAGCCTAGGAGTGAGGTCATTCCAGAGGAACTTAGGTGTGAGATTTCGACAATACCAATTGTACAAACACCTAGTGTACCACGTATTGACACTATTGTGGATACGCAAACCAAGGACACGCCTCATCATAGTGGGAGGGTTGTTCATCAACCTGATCATTTCATTGGCGTGGGAGCGTCTTTGGACCACTCCCCAGACCAGGATGAAACAGATCCATCTACGTATAGGCAGGCAGTTCAAGACAAGGATGCTGAATTCTGGCAAACATCAATGGAAACTGAAATGGGATCTATGGATTCTAATCAAGTGTGGGAGCTAGTAGAGCTACCCAATGGGGTAAAACCCATTAGAAGTAAGTGGGTCTACAAGCGTAAGAGAGGATCGAAAGGGAAGGTTGAAACCTTCAAAGCAAGACTTGATGCGAAAGATTACACTCAGAAGGAGGTAATCGACTACGATGAAACCTTTTCGCCGGTATCCATGCTTAAATCGATCCGGATTCTCTTAGCTATAGCTGCACATTTGGATATGGAGATTTGGCAGATGGATGTCAAGACTGCGTTCTTGAACGGTAGTCTTGATAAGGAAATCTATATGCGCCAACCTGAGGGATTCATTGCTGAAGGAGAGGAGCACTTAGTGTGCAAGCTTAAGAGAGCCATTTATGGTCTTAAGCAAGCATCAAGGTCTTGGAACATGCGATTTGATGAGATCATTCAATCATATGGTTTTGAATAGTGTCCTAGTGAGGTTTGTGTATACAAAAAGTGTGATGGAAACATGCTAGTGTTTCTTGTACTGTACGTAGATGATATACTTCTAATTGGAAACAATATGAAGGTATTATCAGACGTAAGCGTATGACTGTCTGAGCACTTCGATATGAAGGATTTGGGAGAAGTCGGGCACATCCTTCGAGATTGCAAGAAAAGGATGTTGTGCTTATCTCAAACATCATATATCGATATGGTGCTAAAGCGGTTTAGTATGTAGAATTCCAAGAAAGATTTCTTACCTTACAGACATGGAATTCAACTATCTAAGGCTATGTGTCCTAGGACATAGAATGAGGTAGATGACATGAAGCTGGTACCTTATGCTTCGGCAGTGAGAAGCCTCATGTATGTTATGCTTTGCACTAGGCTTAATATATCTCATGCTGTAGGCGTGGTGGCGAGATATCAGTCGAACCCAGGACCGGGACATTAGATTGCTTTCAAGCATATACTCAAGTACCTGAGAAGGACTAGGGCACATATGCTTATATATCAATCGGATACACTTTGTCATTTAGGTTACACTGACTCAAATTTCACTTCGGACAAAGAAAAGTCGAAATCAACTTCCGGATATGTTTTCACTTTGGGAGGTGGAGCCATCAGTTGGAGGAGTGTGAAGCAGAAATGCATAGCGGACTCTACCATGGAAGCCGAATATGTAGCAGCCTTAGAGGCAACTAAAGAGGCGGTATGGCTCAAGTACTTCCTAAAGAATTTGGGTGTGGTTCCTAATTTGCCTAGGAGTATTACACTTTATTATGATAATACTGGTGCTGTTGCAAATTCGAAGGAAACACAGGCCCACAAAGTAAGCAAACATATCAAGCGCAAGTATCATCTGATTTGAGATTTTGTGAAGAGAGAAAAGATTATTGTCTCCAAGATAGCATCTGAAGACAACCTAGCTGATCTTTTCACGAAAGGGTTGCCCTCAAAGTCATTTGAAGGGCATGTGGAAGGAATGAGGTTATGATGTATGGCAGCATTGCTTTGAGTATAAGCGGGAGATACATAGACATAGTCTAGATAGTATACTTCAAAAGCATGCTTTGAGTATAAGTGGGAGATTGTTAGGGTTGTATACATCAAAGCATACTTTATGCTTGTATTACCTAATTTCCCGGTCTTTATCTATGAGAATATTTATTTCATTTTATCACATGTTTTGCACATTTATTCACGCTATGGTTATGCAAATGTTGTCTAAATTACTTTATATTGTAGATAATGTGGTGTGTTGAGTCACACAGAAGATCACATTATCGGTCCCTTATATAGTAATAATTAGTTCACAACCTATATAACATTAGACTGTTATGTGAAAAGTTGTAGTATATGCTTGAGATTGGTTGGTCTTGACCATTAGCATATATTAGCATATTCGGTATACGTTGAACAGGATCGAGGTGAGATAGATTCTTCTGTACTTATTATAATAAGAACGTACATCTCGGACAATTATAATTTCTTAATTCTAGTGATTAATATTTAATTATATATATTTAATATTTATTGCTTTGATTTATGGGTAAGAGCCAAAATGACTGACTCAATATGCTCGATATTTTGGGCAATATTATTATTTATATGATAATTAATATTATAGCTAGAAATCATGTCCCGACCATTCGGGTTGATCATGTCCCTTGAGGCACTCGAAAGGATTATTATATTAAACTCTGCTGGTGGAATTAATTTTCAATATAATAATAAAGCTCGAGTAGTATACTCATGTATAACATATTAATTAATTAATTAAAGTTGTCAGTAGTTTAAATTAATTAATGGACATGTGATATCTTAAACACGAGAAATAATTAATCGAAAAGGAAGCCCAATTTCGTAATTTGGGATTTTGGTAGGAAGTGCAATATCAACCTTTTAGTGGACTAAGTTGATATTAATGGACTCATTATATTAGGAAGAGTCCTAATATTGGTAAGATAAAATCTATTGGGAGTCCTTACCTTATCCTCCTTAAGGTCCCTAGAGTATGCAAAAACACCTATAAATAGGACTTGATGGTGGGCTGATTTTTTTCACTTTTCTTGGCACAAAAATTTTCGATTTTTTTATCTAATTTTGTATTTAATTGTGGATATTGACTTGTGTCGTGGATTCCACAATTTAGCTAACACAATATTTTTCTAAATACACAAATATTCAAGAAAAATAGAGAGAAAATTTGTAAGGTATTTTTTGGAAGAAAAAGTGGTTCAGTCGATCCATATTACAGTCCAAGCAGTCCGGTAGATTGTTGCCCACATGAGATCCGGACATAGGCGGAATATACTCTAGAAGATCTTGAGGTAGAAATACAAGAAGATCAAAGAGGAGTACGAGGAGGAGTTTGATCGACCCAAAAGGGATTTTTATACCACTTCACTTCAAAGGTACCAATTACCAATTCTACTGCATAAATACGTATATTTAAATTGTTAAATTAGTCTGTTTAATTAATTAATTGACAAGTCTAAATAGATCCGCAATTTTGTTGATTAGTTTATAAAACCAAATTTATTCCATTCATCAATCTCGCTTCCGCTACGTTTTATATTCTAACAATGAAATCATCTCCAATTGGTTTGGAGAAAAGTGGACTAGTAGAGGATTACCCTACCTCTGAAACCACTATAAGTGCTTGCGTGTTTTACTACATTCATCATACTTATCTTCTACATTCATATTAACTGTTCCATATAATAGTTAACTGTCTTCCGCACATCTTAGTTTTACAGTTGACATAAGTCACCTGCAGACAGCATTAGTCACCTGCAGACAACATTAATCACCTACATTATTATCAGTTGTGATTCCGCATAATCATCTATAGATAAGTTTTTAGTTGCACATTTTATCAGCTGATTAAACTCACCTGAGATTCAGGAAAAGAGTTGAATAAGTCTATTCACCCCCCTAAACTTATTCCTTACGACTTGTGACCTACAAGTAGTATCGGAACGGTTGGTTCAAGTTTACAGAACCAGATCCATATACTTGAGCATATATATTTTTAAATCTCTCATTTAGAATGGAACACATGAAGCATATGCACTCTAGGTTACCTGTATTTTCTGTTGATGAATATGACCTATGGAAAATAAGAATGCAGGCACATCTTTCATCTATCCACGACGACATTGTTGGGATTCGGTGCCTAAAACGAAGGCCCAGTGGAAGCGGTAAAACAAAAATTAATTCGATCCGAATCCCTACGAGGATCGATCAAGCTATGTATATACGAATATAAAAATAAACAAAGGAAGATTCAAAATCATACCCTCGTAGTCCATTGATTGTATGGTGTTCTTCTCTTGAGCTATTTGTTGCTGCTCGAAATATTTATCCGAAGATGAAATACTGCTGGATAGACGGACAACAAACAAATTTGCGGGAGCACTTCCGAGAGAATATGAATAAACACAAGATTTGCCGGGTTTGTTAGGCCCGGGCTTGAATGCTCTCTCGAGATGTTATTAATACAAATATTCGTGGATACAAGTATTAATGTGAGAATCTAAGTACAATGAGTGTAAAAAGATCCTCTTAATCCAGCTCTTGAGCGAAGCTTGGTGTTCTTCGTCCCTGTCGATCGTCTTCTGTATGAGAGAGGCCGAGAGAAGAAAGAACCGAGAGATAGATGTTGCCAAGAGTAGGAGAAAGCCAAGTTGTGTGTGAAATCCCGTGGGTGTTGAAGTTCTGAAGCCCAGAGAGTAAAAATTCCGTCCTTTGACAAGTGCTGGCAGCCTTCTATTTATAGGGGCTGAGGAGCCTTGTTTCCTGGCGGGCGATCGCCTTTCGGCCATTATAATAATGGGGCGATCGTCATCATGTCACATGGGCCATCCGCCTAAAGTCCAAGTCTTTGGCGGCAACCACTGTCTTGATCGATGAGGAGCGATGCGTCCGAGTTCTTGTCACATGCGGTCTCCGACACCTTTTCGGCACTGCCGCTGGTGGGAATATGCTGTCAGGCTGTGGTCAATGATCCGTGAAAAGCAGATCTTGTCTCGGCTATGCACATGGGTTTTGTCCTGGGCTTCGGCCTTTGCCGACGGGATGAACATCGACTGTGATTGGCATGAGGCGGTCGGCAATGGTCGGTCACCAGGGGTCGGCATCGGTCGGTCACCAAGGGTCGGTCGACAAGTGTCGAGCGATGATCGTGTGCTGGTCGGCCACCAGGAGTCGATCGCCAAGTACCGAGAGACGATCGTCTTAGATGTCGATCGCTCGGCACCGGTACTTTTCCTGGGACCTTCGGTCGGCAGATCTATCTTGGCTGCCGGGCTAAGGCTAGGTCGCCTGGTCGCTGGTCGGCAGTTTTGCCTCGGCTGCTCGGCAATAGCTAGGTCGCCCGATCTCCGAGGCGATCGCCGGTCGGAGAGTATAATTCTCGACACAACAATTGCCCCCCAGCTTGCTCCGATGTTGAAGACATGGGGCGAGGTGGTTCTTGCTGGCGATCGTGTAGGATGAAGATAGGCGATCCGTTGAGCTGACTCTGGATTCGGACTTTGGGTGATCATGGTCGATTGGCTAGCTACCTTTCGGTCTTGAACCTGCAAAAAACAACATTGGCCGATCCCTCGTAGAAACTTGATTGTTTCGCCGCTGAGGAACCATGCACAGTCACGGAGTTCGATGGACTGACTCCATGACCGTGTCTTGTGCGCGAAGACATTGAGTGTCTCGTGACTCATTTTATTGTGAGGGTCCTCTGTTAGGCTGCGCCTCGCCTCGTATTTAAACGAAGGGCGTGCGGTCTTGGTCTAGAGGAGTCCTTGCGCGGGGCAGCGTCGGATGATTCAACTCCATGCCCGCGGCTTTGTTAGCTCTGCTTCCACCTCGGCCCGCCATGGAGATGGCGAACCTCGACGGTGTACGTTGAGACGGGGTAGTGGCATGTGTCGCATTGTCCGGGTCCGCCATGTTAAATGATGAACCTTTGAGGGCAGGCGATCGTGTCCACTGATTAATTTTGGAGGGCCCTCAGACTACGCCGACCTCGTATTTAAACGAAGGGCGGGCGATCTTGGCCCGAAGGGACCTTGCATGGCCGAAGCAGCCGGTTCCATCGACTACCAGGACCATGGCTGTAAGTTGCGCGGTGGAGGCGATCTCGTGCCTTAGTCCATCATGTTAGATGGTGAACTGTCGATGGCGAACGAGTCCTCCAGGTTTTGGTGATGTTGCTTGATAATGGCGATCGGGCCGGAAGACTGGCGATCGTCGCTCGACTGCCGATCGGGTTATTCATTGGTTGATACCGGCGATCGGGCGGGAGATGGTCGTTCGGGCGCCGATCGCGCTGCTTATAGGCTAAGGAGAAACCTTTGCCTGGCCAGAAAGTCTGCGGCCTTAGCTCGGAAGATCGCGTAGGTCGAGGGTTGGTCCTTCGTAAGATGCCTGAACATAGGCGAAAGACCATGGAATCCTCCTAGGACCGTGTAGAGGGCGATCTCATCACTTATGGGTTTGCCATTGAGGATGATCTCGTCTACCCGATCGATGTAGTCCGAGTCGGACTCTTCTTCCCCTTGTTTGATTCGCAGCATGCAATGGGGACCTTCTGGCCGGGCGACCCTGGTGGCGATGTACGCTGTGAAGACGTTCGCCAGCTGGTTAAAGGAGCCGATGGACCAAGGCGGCAATGAGGCGTACCACCTGTAGGCGAGGTCGTCCAGCATTAGAGGGAACATTCGGCACCTGGTCGCGTCTGATGCCCCACACCCGGTCATGTAGATGTTGAACTTGCTCAGGTGTGTTTCGGGGTCCGATCTCCCCTAGTACAAAGGTGTTTGCGGGGGAGCGATCTTGTGCTTCACGGGGGCGAGCTCGATGTGGACCGCGAGCGGCTCGCTCGGCTCGGCGATCGTCTTCTTGGCGCCTGCCCTGGATTCCAGGAGCGCCTTCATGTCGTCGAGCTGGCGTTGCATCGCGGCCATCACCGTGGCTCGGTCGCTCGCGGATCGGCTTTGGGAGCGGGAGCCGAGGCGATCATGTACCGATCTCCTGACTCTGCTGCTGCCGACCTCGGCTATTTGGCGAGGGAGATCCAGACGGCTGGGCTGCCTTCTGGGAGTCGGATAGGCCGAGCTCCTGGTGACGGACTCAAACTCCGTCGTCTCGTGGCTGGGGCCGGACTGCCCCGGTCGCCAAGATGGGTCGCTGCCGAGGCGATCGAAAACAGAGTTGCCCCGGCTGGCGAGCGCCTCTCCTTGCGGACTAGAGCCTCCTGGCGATCGCTCGACCAGTAACGCCTTGAACTTCCGCTTGGTCTTCCGGCGGATGGCCGAGGGGGTGATAGCGGGAGGTGCGTCGAGAGCACTCCGTCGCTCCTGTAGGACGGCCATGGCCTCGTCGATCTGTTCCGTGGTTCGGAACTGATCGAGCGAGAGGCTTGGGCCACCGCCCAGGGGCGGGATCGAGCATCTCGGACCGCAGCGGCTACCCTCCGCCATCGGCTGTGGCTCAGACTGAGACGGAACGAGGCGTCTGGCGGGCTGACCTGTGGCTTTCTTCGACGCGGAGGCGGAAGACATGATTTCTGAAAGATTTCTTTGAAGCGCAGTGAGTGTCACTTCAAGAATATGCCCCAAGAACAGTGAGTGTTCTTCGAGATGGTAAGAATAAAAATTTGAGGGTTAGATCCCCTTCTTCTAGCGCCAATTGTTGCTGCCCCAAATATTTATCCGAAGATGAAATACTGCTGGAATGGACGGACAACAAACAAATTTGCGGGAGCACTTCCGAGAGAATATGAATAAACACAAGATTTGCCGGGTTTGTTAGGCCCGGGCTTGAATGCTCTCGCGAGAAGTTATTAATACAAATATTCGTGGATACAAGTATTAATGTGAGAATTTAAGTACAATGAGTGTAAAAAGATCCTGTTAATCCAGCTCTTGAGCGAAGCTTGGTGTTCTTCGTCCCTGCCGATCGTCTTCTGTATGAGAGAGGCCGAGAGAAGAAAGAACCGAGAGATAGTTGTTGCCAAGAGTAGGAGAAAGCCAAGTTGTGCGTGAAATCCCGTGGGTGTTGAAGTTCTGAAGCCTAGAGAGTAAAAATTCCGTCCTTTGACAAGTGTTGGCAGCCTTCTATTTATAGGGGCTGAGGAGCCTTTTTTCCTGGCGGGCGATCGCCTTTCGGCCATTATAATAATGGGGCGATCGTCTTCAGGTCACATGGGCCATCCGCCTAAAGTCCAAGGCTGCTGCTGGCAGCCAGCTGTGCGGTCCAATGAGGAGCCAGCACGCGTCCGGAGTCACTGTCACATGCGGTCCTACTAACACCTTTCGGCGGGCCTGTCGGATGGTGGGAAGATGCTGACAGGCTGTGGTCAACGATCCGTGAAAAGCGGATCTTGTCTCGGCTATGCACATGGGTTTTGTCCTGGGCTTTGGCCTTTGCCGACTGGATGACCATCGGCTGTGATTGGCATGAGGCGTTCGGTAATGGTCGGTCACCAGGGGTCGGCATCGGTCGGTCACCAAGGATCGGTCGACAAGTGCCGAGCGATGATCATGTGCTGGTCGGCCACCAGGAGTCGATCGCCAAGTACCGAGAGACAATCGTCTTAGATGTCGATCGCTCGGCACCAGGACTTGTCCTGGGACCTTCGGTCGGCAGATCTATCTTGGCTGCCGGGCTAAGGCTGGGTCGCCTGGTCGCTGTTCGGCAATTCTGCCTCGGCTGCTCGGCAATGGCTAGGTCGCCCGATCTCCGAGGCGATCGTCGGTCGGAGAGTATAATTCTCGACACAACACTATTCCCCAAGCTACGATCCAAAGTGCTCCAAGCCCTTGGACGATCTAATGCCGAAAATACCGCGTCACTACTTGGCACGCGCCGCAGAAATGAACGGGATTACTATCACCTTGCTATCCTCCAAGAATACGGCTAGAGCTTGATGACGAAGCCTTTGATTATAACACTATAAGTGTATAATTTATTTCTCTCAATTATTCCTCATAATATTTCTAAAAGAAAATATAATAAAGATGAAGAATACTTTGAAGACAAAGAAACTATTCCTGCTCTCTCTCACCAAAACTCACGTATGTTGCCTGGGTGTGGTAAGTGAGAGTTGGTCTTCCTTTTATTCTTCAATCAATCACATGAAATCACCTTTAAAATATAAAATGGAGATTCCATGTCCCCTAAGACAAAACACTTCATGATATTAAATCATGAAGTCTTCCACCACATTAGGTGGAAGAGAAAGGGGGGCGGCCATCTAGAAGGGTAGGAGGAGTTCGGTCCGTTTCGGACTCCCGCAAGTCCAAATAGATAAACTCCGATTCCATTCTGATGTATTTATATCAATTAATTAATCCAATTAATTAATCATATCAAATACATAATAACATAATTAATTTCTCCAAGAAATAATTATATTCATGAATTAAATTAATCACCCAGTAATTTATTTAATTCATTAGGCCGTAAATTAATTTATCCAATTAATCAATTTAGACATCCAATGTCCCAATTAATTATATATCCAATATCTAATATTCATAATGAGAGAATAAGCTCGATTCATTCCGTCGTCAATCCTATTGTGCGACTCGGTAGGTCCGTCTCAGTCAACAATGGGAGGAACCAAAGAGTAGTAGCACCACCTAGCCAAATTTAGCGGCCTACACTGCACTTAACCGAGAACGAATGATTGGGATCATTCAAGAACAATTCTGTCGTGAATACCAGTATACGTATAAACCCTTGTTTCAAATGTCCTGATCAAGATATAGGGTCACGGTCAGTCAAACTCTATATGTACTTGACGCTATGCATGCGTTAATGCAAATCGAGATCATCGAGCTCTCGTGTATCTAATACAACTAGCTCCAATGCTTTGGCCAAAGACTTATGATCTCATCTGCCAATAACCACATAGGACATATAACCCGCTCACTAACGGGGGAAAGAATTCTATCTTGGTATTCAGTAGGACCTGCTACTTGCCCGGCAAGATGCACGTCGAGGTTAACCCCCATCTCCCGGTTTACAGGGTCAAACTACTCTAATGAAAATCTTGACGTCACAAGCACATCCCTACTAAATCCTCAATTCGAAGGATCACGAATACCTATCAAAACTTTTTGATTCCGTCATTGACTGTCCTGAAGTGAAATCCGTGCGATGAATCGAATGTGAGTCGGTTCGAGTATACTAATCCAATTAATATACCTATAACGTGTGCTCCCACTAACCATTAGCATTGAACAGGCACTCTCCATGTCAAAGAACACGTTATACAAGTCTTCACATAAACTTAACGCCCAGTCAAGTTTCATCGACTTGCAAACGATTTAAGTATTTGAGCTATAAACCTTTCCAGTGCCGACCCCCTTATCCAATAAGGAGTGGAACGTTTTGCTCTCAAATACACGGACTAGTTTCTATATGTATATTTATGAGTTAGGAATGCCAGTAACTACCAGTAAATAAAGAAACATCCATTGCCTTATATTAATGATTTACATAATTACAAGTTCAATGCCCTCACTCAACATCCTCTGAGTGGCATTCGAGGGCATACTCCTAACAATCTCCCACTTGCACTCAATACCACACACTATGGTATCTAATACCCATGTTCTCTAGATGACGCTCCAGGCTAGTCTGAGAAAGTGGCTTGGTCAGTGGATCAGCGACGTTGTCGGCCGAGTCTACTCTGTGCAGCACAATGTATCTCTTGCGAACAAATTCTCTTACGAGATGATACTTCCTCTCAATATGTTTGGTGCTGTTGTGAAACCTCAGATCCTTGGCCTATGCTACAGCTCTGTCGTTGTCGCAGTACAACAGAACAAGAAGCTCAACACATGGTATCACTTGAAGTTCTCCCAGAAACTTCTTAATCCAGAACCCTTCCTTGGAAGCCTCCCAGGCTGCTTGATACTCAGCCTGACAGGTGGAATCAGCAGTCGCGCTTTGCTTGGCGCTATGCCATGATACTGCTCCTCCATTAAGAGTAAATATGTGTCTAGAAGTAGACATTGAATCGTCCTTCAGTCCTTGGAAGTCCGAATCAGTGAATCCCACCACATCCATTTCTCCACTGCCATACATAAGAACCATATATCTAGTCCTTCTCAAGTACTTGATAACGTTATTTATGGCAGTCCAATGTTCCCTACCTAGGTTTGCCTGAAACCTACTCACCACGCTTACAGCATGCACAATGTCAGGTCTCGTACACAACATAGCATACATAAGGCTACCCACGGCCGAAGCATATGGTATATTACTCATTTCCCTTCGTTGTTCCTCACTTTGAGGACACATCTTCAAGGAGAGTTTTATTCCATGCCGCATCGGAAGGAACCCTCTTTTAGAATCATCCATTTTAAATCGCTTTAAGATCTTATCTATATAGAGGGCTTGGGAAAGACCTATTGTTCTCTTCGCTCTATTCCGGTAGAGCCGAATACCAAGAATAAAGGTTGCTTCTCCCAATTCATTCATGGAGAAATTACTCGAAAGCCAAGCTTTCACAGAACTGAGCATTCCCACATCATTTCCTATTAGTAGAATGTCATCTACATATAGTACTAAGAATGCGATCTTGCTCCCACTAACCCTATTGTATACACAAGGTTTCTCTTCATTTTGCATGAAGTCAAACTCTTTGATCGCTTCGTTAAAACAAAGGTCCCAACTACATGAAGATTGCTACAGTCTATTTCATGGAGTCTACATCCACCATTGCTAGGTCATTGGGTGCGGGTCGGTCTCTTGTTTATCACCTGGAACCTCGTGGAAACCCAGTTCCTCCAATTGCATAAAACTATACCTCTCAGGTAATTGAGACAACCTACTAGACCTACGAGGTGGTTGTACTTGTGTTGCAGAAGGTCTGGTTCCAATTTCTTGCACAAGTGTCTCCTGAGGAGTTTCATTGTATTCTTCCAAAGAAATATTTCTACCTGCTCCGCCTTCCTAAATTAACTCTTCTTCCAGGAAGTGTGCTTGTAAAGCAACAAGGATCTTTCGATCTTCGGGCATGTAGAATAGATAACCCCTCGTCCCAGACGGGAATCCTATGAAACTTCCCTTTGCGGACCTTGCTTCCAACTTTTCCACCTTATTCTTCTTGACATATATAGGCGGGACATCCACAAATCCTAATATGATTAAGACTTGGTTTCCTGCCCTTCCACATCTCATGTGGAGTTTTAGGAACGGATTTGGAAGGACATCTGTTCAAGATGTAAGTGGCAGTCAAGAGTGCATACCCCTACAGGAAAATTGGTAGGTCAGTATAGCCCAGCATGGAATGGACCATGTTCAACAAGGTCCGGTTCCTTCTTTCTGACACACCATTTAACTGAGGAGTACCTGGAGGTGTTAGTTGTGAAACTATTCCATGTTCCTTAAGGAACTCGTCAAACTCCGTACTCATATAATCGCCACCTCGGTCCGACCGAAGTGCTTTGATATGATTACCAGTTTGTTTCTCGACTAGGGACTTGAATTCCTGGAATCTCTCAAAGGCCTCGGATTTATGTTTCATTAAGTATACATAACCATACCAATTACGATCGTCTGTAAACGTAATGAAATATTGATATCCGTCACGTGTTGCTTCCAAAGCACCACATACGTCGGTATGGATTAATCCCGATTTATCAGTGGCTCTTTCAAAACTCCTTGTGAATGGGGACTTAGTCATTTTGCCTTTAAGGCAAGATTCACAAGTAGGAAAGGGATTCGATCCCAATGGACCCATAAGTCCATCTTTTTCCATTTTGTAAACCTTGGTCTGACCAACATGACCAACTCTAAGATGCCATTTCAAAACTTGACTGGTTTCATCCCTACCACGTTTTCTAGTCATAGTATTCACAACTACTTTGTTACTGAGATTTAGATGATACAATCCGTTTAACAATGTAGCACTACCCACTAGTTTATTTCAGAAATAAATTTTGCAGGAACCATCACCAAATAAAAATGAAAAGCCTTTTTGGTCGATGACCGGAATGGATACAATGTTTTTGTGCCCCTTGGGCAAAACAAGTACATCTTCTAAAGTCAAAACAAAACCGGATTCTAAACCCAAAAGAAGTGATCCAATACCGGTCGCCTCGACACTATGCCTGCTTTCAACTGTGATCTCCAGCTCCAAGCTTCCTACTTTGCTCCAGATCCTGATTCACGGTACAAATATCAGAACTAGGACCAGAATCCAGTATCCAGGAAGTAGAAAATATAGTTGCAGAACAATTTGTTTCCAAAACTAAAAGTTCTGTACCTGAAGTGCCATGAAGAATAGGACACTCTCTAGCCCAGTGGCCCAGCTCACCGTGAGACAAGCGTCTTTCTTCTTCTTGTTCTTCGGAACCGTTGGGGCCTTGCCCTTGCCCTTGAAGTCCTTGACATGTGGTCCAGTCCACTTCTTTGTCTTTTTATTATTGTTCTTAGACCTCCGAGGTCCTGAAGAAATCACAAGAGCAGACTCCTTCATCCACGGATTCTTCATCTAAGACTGAGGGGTCACAAGTTTGTTCATTAGCCCAACTAAATTACATGCAATCTCATTGCAGTTGAAGTTCATAACAAACTGTGAAAAGGAATCAGGGAGAGACTGTAGGATAAGGTCGGTTTGGAGAGAAGTATCCATTTTAAAATCAAGGGCCTCCAATATCTCGATCATGGATATCATTTTGAGGACATGTTCCCCAACCTTATCACCTTCCTTCATCCTTGCACCGAACAGTTGCTTGGATATCTCATATCTAGCAGTTCTGCTGTGCTCACCATAAAGTTCGGTTAAGTGAGATAGAATCTGCCTAGCATAAGTCATTTTCTCATGAGCTCTCTGAAGCTCATTTCACATAGAAGCCATCATGTAAGCACGAACTTTTATGTCATCCTTAACCCACTTTTCGTGGTTTTCCATATCTTCCTGATTGGCTCTGGTCCGCACAGGAGGCGCCGGAATGTCCGTCTCCAAGACGTATCCCAGTACCTCTATACTGAGGACAATCATCAGATTGCGGAGCCAGTCCACAAAGTTAGGTCCAATCAGGGTGTTCTTCTCGAGTAAAATTGCAAGTGGATTCATTGTCATATTGAGAGTTATGTCTGCATTAAGTACAACATATTAATTAGTGACTTGTTTAATTATGATATGAGTATATAATTAAGGTATTATCTATTATTGTTACCCATCTCCCACTATTTTTATCGAAATAACACACTCCCATGTGAAATCCGGAAGTATTGTCGCTCTACTTCATAGTGGTGATCGAGTTCTTTATAAATCTTAATAGAGGGCAACCGAACAGGTTTCTAGTCTATTAATTTTCATAAAGTGGTGTCCAAAACCAACCCATCTAATGGATGATTCGATATTCTTTTTCCCCTTATTCACTCCCCTCAACCTATACGGTTTTTATGGTTCGTGAACAAGTTAAGTTTATACCATCGACGCAAATCAGTTTCACAATTAAATCTTATCCGTTAACCTATCAGGTTTCTAGGGATAAAATTTGCTCCAACCTAAGGCATCCAATGCCCTCCTGGTAATTTATCCGTCCTCCCCGAACGACTACCCCGATAACTCGGAAGCATAGCACATCCAGTTTGGATTTCAATTTCCTGAAAGCTCGATGGAGGGAAGGAAAACCTTAAAACCTTATAAACTTAATAATTTGTTGTGGGAGAATTGTCACGATTAATGTTACACTTTGCACATTCATTCATTTAAGCGCGTTTGAGGTATTCATACAATATGAAACAACCACTCACAACCTAGTTGCTACCAACATGTGGTTCATGGACCGTTCCTAGAAAACAAAAACTCCGTAATCTAATTACAAGTATTCGCCTTGAATCTTCATCTTCTCGGAATGGATCTTCCTCCGGTCTTCATCATTACATATAAATTTTACATTGAAAAATTGCATCCTAGATACAAATATTTCTAGTAAAATAAATAGGCTCAAAACGGCCTTTACAAACCAAACGAATAAAACGAACGATTCAAAACTAAGTCCATGAACCACATCCCCATTCAAAAGCATTCATCCAATAAATACTAAATAAATGGATAGCGAGAATATTACATTGATCTAATCAATATATATAATGAACAATAAATAGAATTGATCCAATCAATTCAATAATAATCGACAATTTAATTTTCGTCCGTAGTAAACCCTTAAAATATTTTCTTTGATTTTCCCTCATCAAAAATTCCAAATTAATGATTTTAACACTGGAAAATTCAAAAATCGAAAATATACTGAAAAACGACCCAGACTCCACTGAAATCGCCAATCAAGACCAGCACCTGCTAGCGGCTACAGGACACGCTCGGCCGCCTACAGGACGCCCTCGGCTCCCTACAGGACGTCCTTGGCCGCTGTTAGCAAGCACTCGGCCGGATACAGAAAGCACTCGGCCGGATATAGCAAGCACTTGGTCGGATACAACAAGCACTCGACCGGATACAGCAAGCGCTCGGCCGGATACAGCAAGCACTCGGCTGGATACAGCAACGCACTCGGCCGCATAAAGCAACGCACTCGGCCGCATACAACAACGCGCTTGGCCGCAGTCAGGACACGCCCGATAGAATACAACAAGCACCCGGCTGCTGTCCGGACGTGCTCGGCCACTGCTCGGCACCTGTATGATAAATCATCCAACGATTGCATATAGCTCATTTTCGGGCAGATTTCTAAAATCCTGTTATTCCTGATCTATATATTATTAATATAAATAATATTTCCAAGAAAAACCTGATTTATACCATAACATAAAATCACGGAAAAACGACACTACGGCGAACAATAAAAATATCTACGATTATCAAAGTTATTCTAAATCACAAAATAAGCATTCCAAATGCTAAATATCGTATATATGATCGCAAGACCTCGCTCCGATACCACTGTTGGGATTCGGTGCCTAAAACGAAGGCCCAGCAGAAGTGGTAAAATGAAAATTAATTCGATCCAAATCCCTACGAGGATCGATCAAGCTACGTATGTACGAATATAAAAATAAACAAAGGAAGATTCGAAATCATACCCTCGTAGTCCGTTGATTGTATGGTGTTCTTCTATTGAGCTATTCCCCAAGCTACGATCCTAAGTGCTCCAAGCCCTTGGATGATCCAATGCCGAAAATACTGCGTCTCTACTTGCCACATGCCAGAGAAACGAATGGGATGACTATCACCTTACTATCCTCCAAGGATACGGCTCGAGCTTGATTATGAAGCCTTTGATTATAACACTCTAAGTGTATAATTTATTTCTCTCAATTATTCCTCACAATATTTCTCAAAGAAAATATAATGAAGATGAAGAATACTTTGAAGACAAAGAAAACTCTTCCTGCTCTCTCTCACCAAAACTCACGTATGTTGCCTGGGTGTGGTAAGTGAGAGTTGGTCTTCCTTTTATTCTTCAATCAATCACATAAAATCACCTTTACAATATAAAAGGGAGATTCCATGTCCTCTAAGACAAAACACTTCATGATATTAAATCAGGAAGTCTTCCACCACATTAGGTGGAAGACAAAGGGGGGGGGGGCATCTAGAAGGGTAGGAGGAGTTCGGTCAGTTTCGGACTCCCGTGAGTCCAAACAGATAAACTCCGATTCCGTTGTGATGTATTTATATCAATTAATTAATCTAGTTAATTAATCATATCAAATATATAATAACATAATTAATTTCTCCAAGAAATAATTATATTCATGAATTAAATTAATCACACAGTATTGTTACCCAAAATATTATTCGGAATGATTTGCTGGATATGGCTAGGGGTGAGTAACAAACAAAATGCAAGAGCACGTCCGATGGAATGAAAATAACACAAGATTTGCCGGGGTTGTTAGTCCCGGGCTTGAATGCTCTCACGAGATATTATTAATAAGAATACTGCTTTGGAGTACAAATATAAATTCTAGAGTACGATTACAATGAGTGTAATGACCTTATTTATCTATCTCGTGAGTGCTGATGATTGCCGGAAGAACCAGAGTTAATGCTCTGTGACTTCTTGTTACAAAGATAAATTGCTGTGTAGAATTCTGCGTAGGATTCAACTGTGTGAATTTTGCTGTCAGATCACTATGTCCCCTTCTGTCTATTGGAGGTCTCCTATTTATAGAAGAGGAGGTTGTTGGGATGTCTTAATCCCAAACGGGCGATTTCCTTTCTTGCATTAAATTAAATGGGCGATCGTCTCAGCACGTGGGTCGGTTTCTTAAAAAGTCCGCAACTTCTGCTGGTAGCCAGATGTGCGAACCAATGGAAAGACAACATGTGCCTCATGTCGCAGTCTGGGGAGGTCCCACCTAGTACCTTTCGGTGGGTCTGTCGGTAGGTGAGAGACTGTACTTGTCACCCACAACTGGTTATGGGCTGGAGTCAAAAAGCCTTTTCCTGCGGCGCTGTTTGCGGGTCCGCACGTGGGCCTGCATCCCGATATCGGTGTTCGTAGACTTGACAGATGTTTAGCTTTACACATGGCATAAGGTAGTCGTCCTTGGTCAGGCCCTAGAGTCGATCGCTAGGTGCCAAGAGACGATCGCCCTGGATATCGATCGCTTGGTACTTGACCTTGATCTGGAACCCTCGTTTGATTAGTCTGCCTTGGTTCATCTAACGCTGGATTTGTCACTCGGCCCTTATGCCGATCGCCGACGAGGCGTATAAATCGCCGCACAACGATTACCCCCCCCCCAACTCGCTCTGCCGTCAAAGACGTGGGGTGAGGTGTTTCCACTGGCGATCGTTTAAAATAATGACGAGTGACTCATCGAGCGGACTTTGATTTTGAATTTGGACGACCTACTCGATCGCTGAAAAGAGCGGCTTTTGAGACTATTTATTTAGTGAAATGGAACGAAAATAAATCGTTTAGCGAGCGATCTTTGGTTTAGTTCTTGCGATCTTCAATTTTGCAGATTCCTTGAGGAAGGCCGACCATCTCGGCCTAGAGGAACCATGCACGGTCGCGGAGTTTGATGGAACCGACCTCCGCGACCATGTCTTGTGCGAGAGCGACATTCCACCTGTAGGTCTGTCTAGCGAATCACTTTATTGTGAGGGTCCTCCGGAGGCTACGTTCTGCCTCGCAATGTAGCGATGAAGCGGACGATCTCAGCCTGGAGGAGTCCTTGCATGGGGGCGCCGTCGGATTATTTGACTCCGCGACCGTTTCTGGTTAGCACTTTTCTGCCTGGGACTAATATGTTAGATGACGGACCTTTTAGGGCATACGTTGTGATGGGGGCGGGACGCGTCGTATTGTCCGGGTCCAACATGTTAGATGATGGATCCTTGAGGGCGGGCGAGCGTGTCTTCATATTTGTTTTGGAGGGTCCTTCGGCTACGCCCACCTCGTATTTAAACGAAGGGCGAGCGATCTCTGCTCAAAGGAACCTTGCATGGACGGGTTGTCGGTTCCATCGACCTCCAGAACCATGTCTGCACTTTTCTACCTCGAATCGTCATGTTAGATGGTGGTCCTCGATGGTATACATTGTGTTGGGGGAGGCGATTGATTGCCTGGGTCCATCATGTTAGATGACGAACTTTAGAGGGCGAGCAAGTCATCCTCTTTTTAGAGGCGTTGTACAGGCAGTAGCCTTTGGTTTGACATGGTGGAAACTGGGGAAAGACCTCCGAAGTTTCCACCTCTTGATTCAAGCATATAGATCTGGCCGCCGAGGTTGATCGAGGGGATTGACTCGTACGAATCCTGTAGCTCATCGCATTTGATTCTGGCGATCCGATTAGGAGACTGACGGTCGTCGTTCTATAGTCGATCGCGGCCCTCGGTCCTTTCTGCCCGGGGCTCCGGCTAAGTAATTAAACTGTCCATCTTGCCCTCCTCGAACAATCTCCAGTGTTGTCTGAGGAGGTCGCGACATTGGTTGGTGTTGTGGCCGGGACTCTTGTGGTAGTTGTTGCGGTCCAGATGGTCGTTGTCCCTTATCACTTTTGGCTTGTTTATCCATTCGCGCCCCTTGATGGCGTAAAAAATGTGGGCCGTAGAAAGATTGAGGTTGTGGAGGAGATGGGCTTTTACATCCTCGAAGGCCTTGAAATCACCGTGTGGCTTGGGGATCGCCTTTTTAGACTTGGCGATCGCCGTCTTTGGGATGGGAGACGGCGTCTTCCTCTCCCCGGTTGCCCCCTCGCCTAGGCGAAGGGTGATCAGCCTCTGTCTGGCCAAAAAATTGGCAGCCTTGGCGCGGAAGATCGCATAGGTTGGGGGGATGTCCTTCGTAAGGTGCCTGAACATGGGCGAAAGACCATCGAATCCCCCTAGGACTGAGTAGAGGGCGATCTCGTCGCTTATGGGCTCGCCGATGAGGATTAATTCATCCACCCGGTCGATGGAATCTACATCGGACTCGTCTTTCCCTTTCCTGATCTTCAGCATGTGGTGGGGACCTTCTGGTCGAGCGACCTTCGCGGCGAAGTACGATATGAAGCCGCTCGCCAGTTTTTCAAAACAGTTGATTGAGCGCGGTGGCAAAGAGATGTACCACCTATGGGCCAGATTGCCCAATGTTAATGGGAACATTTGGCATTTCATCACGTCCGACACCCCACATCCGGTCATGTAGATCCGAAACTTGCTTAAGTGAGTCTCGGTGTCCGATCTCCCCTCAACAGAGGTGTTTGAGGAGGAGCGATCTTTGGTTGCATGGGGGCAAGCTCGATCTGGACCGCGAGTGGCTCACTTTGTCCGGCGACCTTTCTCTTGGCGCCTGCCCCAGTTTCTAGGAGCGCTTTCATATAGTCGAGTTGGTGCTGTATTGCAGCCATCGCTGTTGCCTGGCTGCTCGCGGTTTGGCTCTCGGAGTAGGAGCTGAGGCGATCATGTACTGATCTACTGGCTCCGCGGTAGGTGATGAGGTCTTTACCGCCGAGCTCGATTTTTCGGCGAGGGGGAGCCAAATGGCTAACCTATCTTTTGGGAGTCGGGTATGCCGAACTCATGGTGATGGATTCGGACTCCGACGTCTCATGGCTGGAGCCAGAATGCCCCGGTCGCCATTAAGGATCACTTCCTAGGCAGCTGAAGACGGAACTGTCCCGCGTTGCGAGGGCCTTTTCTTGAGACTCGGGGCTTTCTGATGATTTATCGACATATAACACCTTGAGCTTCCGTTTGCCCGCACGGCGGATTGCTGATTGAGTAATAGTGGGCATGTCGCATGGTCTCCGTCGCTCCCTTAGGATGGCCATGGCCTCCTCGATCTGTTCCGCGGTTTGGAATTAATCGAGTGAGGGCTGGGGCCGTCCCTAGGGGGCGGTAGTGAGAGTCTAGCGTCGTCGCGGCTGCCTTCCGTCGTAGGTTGGGACTCGGTTTGGGACGGAATAAGACATCCGGAGGATCGTAAAGTGGCTTTCTTCGAGGTGGTGGCAGACGTCATTATTTCGAGGGTTTTCTTTGAAGAACAGTGAGTGTTTGTTCAAGTATATGTTCCGGAGAATAGTGAGTGTTCTTCGAAATGGTCGGAGAGAAAATAAGGGTTCAGCCCCTTCTTCTAGCGCCAATTGTTGTTACCCAAAATATTATTCGGAATGATTTGCTGGATATGACTACGGGTGAGTAACAAACAAAATACAAGAGCACGTCCAATGGAATGAAAATAGCACAGGATTTGCTGGGGTTGTTAGTCCCGGGCTTGAATGCTCTCGCGAGATATTATTAATAAGAATACTGCTTTGGAGTACAAATATTAATGTTAGAGTACGATTACAATGAGTGTAATGACCCTAGTTATCTAGATCTTGAGTGCTGATGATTGCCGGAAGAACCAGAGTTAATGCTCTGTGAGTTCTTGTTACAAAGATAAATTGCTGTGTAGAATTTTGTCTAGGATTCAACTGTGTGAATTTTGCTGTCAGATCAATGTGTCCCCTTCTGTCTGTTGGAGGTCTCGTATTTATAGAAGAGGAGGTTGTTGGGATGTCTTAATCCCAAACGAACGATAGCCTTTCTTGCATTAAATTAAATGGGCAATCGTCTCAGCAAGTGGGTCGGTTTCCTTAAAGTCCGCATCTGCTGTTAGAAGCCAGATGTGCGAACTAATGGAAAGACAACACGTGCCTCATGTCACAGTCTGGGGAGGTCCCACCTAGGACCTTTCGGCGGGTCTGTCGGTAGGTGAGAGACTGTCCTTGTCACCCACAGCTGGTTATGGGCTGGAGTCAAAAAGCCTTTTCCTGTGGCACTGTTTGCGGGTCTGCACGTGGGCCTTCATCCCGAGATTCGGTCCTCGTAGACTTGACGGATGTTTGGCTTTACACGTGGCATAAGGCGGTTGTCCTTGGTCAGGCCCTAGAGTCTGTCGCTAGGTGCCAAGAGATGATCGCCCTGGATGTCGATCGCTCGGTACTTGACCTTGATCTGGAACCCTCGTTTGATTAGTCTGTCTTGGTTCATCTGACGCTGGCTTGGTCACTCGGCCCTTATGCCGATCGCCGTCGAGGCGTATAAATCACCGCACAACACCCAGTAATTTATTTAATTCATTAGGCCGTAAATTAATTTATCCAATAAATCAAGTTAGACATCCAATGTCCCAATTAATTAGATATCCAATATCTAATATTCATAATGAGAGAATAAGCTCGATTCATTCCGTCGTCAATCCTATTGCGTGACTCGGTAGGTCCGTCTTAGTCAGCAATGGAAGGAACCAAAGAATAATAGCACCAGCTAGCCAGCCTGGCGGCCTACACTGTACCCCAACTGAGAACGAATGATTGGGATCATTCAAGAACCATTCTGTCATGAATACCAGTATATGTATAAACCCTTCTTTCAAATGTCCCGATCAAGATATAGGGTCACGGTCAGTCAAACCCTATCTGTACTTGACGCTATGCATGCGTTAATGCAAATCGAGATCATCGAGCTCTCATGTATCCAATACAACTAGCTCCAATGCTTTGGCCAAAGACTTATGATCTCATCTGCCAATAACCGCATAGGACATATAACCCGCTCACTAACGGGAGAAAGAAATCTATCTTGGTATTCAGTAGGACCTGCTACTTTCCTGGCAAGATGCACGTCGAGGTTGACCCCCACCTCCTAGTTTACAGGGTCGAACTACTCTAATGAAAATCTTGATGTCACAAGCACATCCCTACTAAATCCGCAAGTAGAAGGTTCACGAATACCTATAACAACCTTTCGATTCCGTCATTGACTGTCCCAGAGTGAAATCCTTGCGACGAATCGAGGGTGAGTCGGTTCGAGTATACTAATCCAATTAACATACCTATAATGTCTGCACCCACTAACCATTAGCGTTGAACAGGTACTCTCCATGTCAAAGAACATGTTATACAAGTCTTCACATAAACTTAACGCCCAGTTAAGTTTCATCGACATGCAAATGATTTAAGTATTTGAGCTATAAACCTTTCCAGTGCCGACTCCCTTATCCAATAAGGAGTGGAACGTTTTGCTCTGAAATACACGGATTAGTTTCTATATGTATATTTACGAGTTAGGAATGCCAGTAACTACCAGATGTAAGAAACAGATGCAACAACTAAAAGGTTGCAATTTGTGAACCCTCAGTACAAAAAGCTTTGGTGGGAAGCTGGGAAACGTTATGTGAAACTTCATTTGTCAACAAAGGCTTTAAAGACAATAGAGAAGAATAGACTTCATGCTCTTGCTAAGAAGGCTGTAATTGATCTCCGCAAATAATAGAATGATAAGTCGCTACAATTTTCCTGCTCAGGATGAGTTGGTTTGTACAATAAGTGTTGTTTTTCATGAATTTGTTTTGATCTTACTATCTATGGATTCCGTAAACTTGTAATCAGATTGCCATTCTAATAGTTACATATATCTGATGTTTAAATAAACACAAATGTATGTGTGTGTGTGTGTGTGTGTGTGTGTGTGTATATATATATATATATATATAGGGGGGCTTTATTTTCAGAACTCTCTTAAGTGCGAAAACTGCGAGAACTCCTCTAAACTAATGATATTTTTTTAAATATTAAAAAATATTTTTAATTCAAAGGGTATTATAGTAAAATATAATTTTTATATTATTTTTGAATTTTTTTTATTAAATATAATAGCCCCTACTGATGATAACCCCTACTATATCTATAACCCCTACTATATAGTAGGGGTTATGATCAGTAGGGGTTGTAGGCATTGACATGATGTACATTATGTATTATTAGGAGTACAAAAGGTGGTTCTCGCAGTTCTCGCACTTAACAGGGTTCTGAAAATAAAGGTACACTATATATATATATATATACTGTTTAGGTCACAATTGGATTTATTATGCTAAATTAAGGGTTATCCTCACAATGTACTGAATTTGTCACTAGTGTATTTGTATGAACTTTCTTATTGTGAGAAGTCTAATCATTAAAATTTGATGTATTAATTTGGATTGTCGAGTCTGAACCAGCAATATTTGATCGTGTATGTTTGTCCAAATGAATGGCTGTACTCGGCTTTTAATGGAGACACGAGTCTTCAGATGTAGATTCATGTTTTTTTCTTAGTTGATTGATCAATGATGGTGTTCCGACTCTATATAATTTACTGAGTCAATGAAATTAATTTAAGCTTCTGAAAATGAAATATCAATCAGTAAGTGTACTTACGTTTTAGGTTCTGATTTTTGCTTCTTTTTTTTCAATCAGTGAATAACACAATGTTAGTGTTTTTATCAAAAACATACAACAGAATAGTTCACTGCCTTTTCAGTAAGTTGTATGTTGTATTTGATGTCTTACTTTATATGTTATCCTTTCAGAGTTTTCAAATACAGTGTAGAGGAAGTTGATTTGAAATAGTAGGCTGCTCCGATAGTGTGTATTGTGTGCCGTAGTGCGCTATTGTTTAAATAGCGTATGCTGCTATTCTTTTGAATCGGTCATTCTTTATTGCATTCTACATACTTTATCTGGGCTGAAGCGATTATCTACGAATTTAAGTGAATTCGTGATTTCAATTGGAAAAGCTGCTTATAGGCTTTCAACACTTCAAAACTCAATCTTTTTTGCAGGTAATCCGTGGCATCAACATGGGTAGCAACTGCGGTTATCACATGTTAGTGGCCTTACCTCTCTATATGACATTTTGGATCCTTTTGAAATTATGAGGGTTTTTTGTATTATTCTCTACATTGTGTCCACAGATTTGCCTTTGTGTTATAGGGCACTAATATGTAATGGATCTATGTATGTTATGAGGACTTGTGTTCCAGTAATGTGGAAAGAGAATTAGAATCATAAGTCAAGTTGCACCCATTTATAATGCATCTGTCAGAGACTCAGCAGTGTCATGATGTTTTCATTGCCTTTGTTGACTATGTACTTTGATATGTGCAGTGTTTATTCAGGGACTGTAGCAGGAGCTTGGGAAGCTTTTTTTAACGACACACCGACTGTTTCTCTCCCTTACGACTGGTAAGTACACCTACTATAGTTCTTTTTGAAATTTTGATAATGGCAAGGTTTTGCTTAAACAGACTTCTTTTGATATAAAATGCATTACAATAAGGATTTCCTATTTCGTTATCATTTGACTCTCATACTTTTAGCACCCATCACTTTTAGCACCCATCACATATTGATGTGCCCACAAATGTCACAAATCACATGGTATTATTAGATTTTCATTGCCAATATATTCACTATCGACTCGAAGATCTCAACAGTATCTCACAACTGATGGCTGAATATTGATGCCTTGAACAGTTCATGAATGTGTTGTCCACAACTGTTTTCTGAATATTGATGTGCCCACAAATATCATTTTTCTGAGTATTTTCAATCGCTTAAGTGATTCCCAACTTTTGGCTGAAAGAAAAGTGGTTCTTAGTGTTTTCAAATGCCGCATGGTTGCTAACGGCGCACAGAGCGCAAGTGGCAACACGAAGCGAAGCTTCAGGGATATAGAGAGTTGTTGGCTCTAGAGAGCTGTTAGCTATAGAGAGCTGTTGGCTATGTGGTTTCTTTTATTCCCAATGGGTTGGTTCGATGTTTTTTTACATGTGTTAATTTCAGCATTACAATGTGAAACGAAATGATTTTAGAATAGAGCTTTTGATTTTTGTTACCTTGTTATCATAATAAGTAGTGCCTACTTTAATGATATTAATGATGATAGATTGGATCGAGCAAGATATTAATTATGATTTTTCATTTTTGTTTTTTTCCTTTGTGATTATTCTGCAGTTCATTGCTGGATGTGGCAAGTTTTTGAAGGGACTGCAGGGCAGATGTACCAATCAGAAGTTTGGTAGTGTTCGCAATTAGAAGCTAAAGCATGAATGAAAAAGTTGCAAGAGACTGTTTGGTGAATATGTTGTATAAGTGCTTTTCTTGTGTATAAGTTGTATACGTGCTTTATTTCCGGATTTTTTTTACGTGCTAATTTTGAGCATTACATTGTGGTTTTTATGTCTTGTAAAAATTAATTGGAGTGTTGTGTGAATATTTTGAGAAATATGTTTGGATTGTATTATGAATTTATTATGAAAAATAATTAGATTACATTCAGAGAAAAATGGGGTTTTACTATTTTTTTGTATTTTTTTCAACAATTTGTGACTTCTAAAAACAGTCATAAGACAATCATGAAAAATGATATTTGTCACTGTCCATGGAACTCACGAAAGTTGAAATTTGTGACTGCTAATGACTGTCACAAAGGATGAAATTTGTGACTGCTACTGACAGTCATAAATGATATTTGTGACTGCCATAGAAAGTGGCATTGTAAAGTCATATAAATGAGGTTTTGTCACTATTTTGTGACTGTTTTTGACAGTCACAAAAAAACTTGTGACTGGTGATTTTATGACAGTCATTTGTGACTGTTTTTGCCATTTGTGACAGTTTTTGACAGTCACAAAATCGTGATTCTGGTGTAGTGATAGGCGGGACATCCACAAATCCTAATATGATTAAGACTTGGTTTCCTGCCCTTCCACATCTCATGTGAAGTTTTAGGAATGGATTTGGAAGGACTGTTCAAGATGTAAGCGGCAGTCAGGAGTGTATACCCCTATAGGAAAATTGGTAGGTCAGTATAGCCCAGCATGGAATGGACCATGTTCAACATGGTCCAGTTCCTTCTTTCTGACACACCATTTAAATGAGGAGTACCTGGAGGTGTTAGTTGTGAAACTATTCCATGTTCCTTAAGGAACTCGTCAAACTCCGTACTCATATACTCGCCACCTCAGTCCGACCGAAGTGCTTTGATATGATTACCAGTTTGTTTCTCGACTAGGGCCTTGAATTCCTAGAATCTCGCAAAGGCCTCGGATTTATGATTCATTAAGTATACATAACCATACCTAGTATCATCGTCTGTAAACATAATGAAATATTGATATCCGTCACGTGCTGCTTCCAAAGCACCACATACGTCAGTATGGATTAATCCCAGTTTATTAGTGGCTCTTTCAAAAGTCCCTGTGAATGGGGACTTAGTCATTTTGCCTTTAAGGCGAGATTCACAAGTAAGAAAGGGAATCGATCCCAATGGACCCATAAGTCCATCTTTTTCCATTTTGCAAACCTTGGTCTGACCAACATGACCAAGTCTAAGATGCCATTTCAAAACTTGATTGGTTTTATCCCTATCACGTTTTCTAGTCATAGTATTCACAACTACTTTGTTACTGAGATTTAGATGATACAATCCGTTTAACAATGTAACACTACCCACTAGTTTATTTCAGAAATAAATTTTGCAGGAACCATCACCAAATAAAAATGAAAAGCCTTTTTGGTCCATGACCAAAATGGATACAATGTTTTTGTGCCCCTTGGGCAAAATAAGTACATCTTCTAAAGTCAAAACAAAACCAGATTCTAAACCCAAAAGAAATGTCGGTCGCCTCGACACTATGCCTGCTTTCGACTGTGATCATAACTTCTCCATCTCCAAGCTTCCTAATCTGTTCCAGATCCTGATTCACGGTACAAATATGAGAACTAGGACCAGAATCCAGTATCCAGGAAGTAGAAAATACAGTAGCAGAACAGTTTGTTTCCAAAACTAAAAGTTCTGTACCTGGAGTGCCATGAAGAATAGGACACTCTCTAGCCCAGTGGCCCAGCTCACCGCACTTGAGACAAGCGTCTTTCTTCTTCTTGTTCTTCAGAACCGTTGGGGCCTTGCCCTTTCCCTTGAAGTCCTTGACATGTGGTCCAGTCCGCTTCTTGGTCTTTTTCTTCTTCTTCTTAGACCTCCGAGGTCCTGAAGAAATCACAAGAGTAGACTCTTTCATCCGAGGAGTCTTCATCCGAGACTGAGCAGTCACAAGTTTGTTCATTCTGTAACACCCCCATGATTTACGGAGATATTACAGCGCCGTAGATCCTTTTTGGAGAACCTACCAGGCTTAGACCCAAATAAAACACATTAAATACGACAAGCATAATTGTTCATACATTCAAAACCAACTTCAATTTCAACATGACATACATCACCATACCAAACAACATATCATCCCGAGGAATCATAACCAACATGACCGTTCACCACGGGAATACAACAACATCATTAACCATTAATAATGACATGACATACAACACCATACAAGACCCGGCGAGTACAAAACCAAAACACGACTTTGACCATGACCATACGACCACCAACTCAAAATGATGTACGATATCAATGCCGCCCACCAAGCTCATGTCCGTGCCGTGCTAGTCCTCCCACTGGACACATGCACACGAATACACAAAGTATATCCACCCCGGAAGGGGTCGGCAAGAAGAAGCAAGTACAATGATTCTAGAATATGTACAACAAGTGAATAATCAACAAAAACCACAGAAAATCATAGTGCCATCACAGATATTCCGGAATACCACATCACAATCATCATCACAAAACAGCCTCCCGAGCTATACTGGCCCTGTACCTCTCAAGCAAGATACACACCCCAGAGACACCTCATCAGGCCCTCCCTGGTGTATAGCCCAACCGAGTGATCCGTAGGGATACGCAGCCTACCGGACCCCAGGGGACCCTCACTGGTTTTACTCGGCTCACACACACTCGATCAACAATTGGCACAAATTCCATTTTTACATATTCACACGAAGTACATTAAACACAATCAAAGTACTTGCCTCAATTTGAACGACACGAGAAACGGCGAATGGGTGAATGTACGGTCCGAATTTCCTTCAACGATTCGATCCTAACACATCGAAATATCGATTCAAAACACAACACCACGGAAATGGAAAGATTCACCCTAAGTTCTACCCTTAGGGACATTTATTCGAATATTACGAAGGAAACGTAGCTCGAACCCAAACTATGAAAGGTAACTTAGGGTTAAATCCGTGAATCTTGGAGAAAAATGAAGGATTATTATTACAACATCACAATCTAGCACAAATCGGAGCTAGGATAGATTAGAATCAAAGATCTCGACAAAAACCCCAAAATATGAAGAACTAGGGTTCCAACGGTTTTACCTTGATTTGGATGGTGAAAGTTGATAAGATGTTGATAACTTGGTGTTAGGAGCCCAAAATTATCGTTGGATGAAGAAATCCGACCAAAAATCTGCACTCTCCAATGGTCAAGTATGCCCAGCCGCCGAAGAGAAGAGGAAGAGGTGAAAAATGACATTTCTAGAACCTACCCCCCATATATATACTGGGAGGTATTAGCGCACGCTACGGCTACAGGCTTAGCGTGCGCTAACGAGCCGAGGCGGTGCCTTGCTGAAGAAAAAGCGATCAGAACTTTCGCCGGACTCGTAGCGTCTGGCCCGAACTATGTGTTAGCGTGCGCTATCGATTGCTACTAGCGCGCGCTAACTCCATACAGTAGCGTGTGCTACCTGCAAGTACCTGCAGTCCAGAAACGTTTCTGTCCTCACTGACCTGTCATCCTAGCGCACGCTATCAAACAAGTAACGTGCGCTAGTACACCGAAATAGCGTACGTTAGTCCGTCCATAGCGTACGCTAACGCCTCATTCCAGAGTCCAGAAAGCTTACTGTCCAGCGGGCCTAACGCACGCTATTGCACAAGAGTAGCATGCGCTACTCGAGCCTGGTTAGCGTGCGCTAGACATACAGTCTTAGCGTGCGCTAACTGCTATTTTCCAATTTAAATTCACAAGAAGTCCGGCTAAAACGAGCACAATCCGAGAATCATAGAACCCAACAATAATCAGCTATCAATATGCCAAGGTCAATCATCAATATATACGGTCCAAATAACCACAATACAACAAAATACATCCAGAATAACACTCATAAAATACACGGGTATTACACCCTTACCCCCTAAAAAGAAGTTTCGTCCCGAAACTTAAGATACAAAAAGTTCGGGGTATCGGGCACGCATACTCTCCTCGGTCTCCCACGTGGCCTCCTCAATTCCATGCTTAGACCATTGGACCTTTACTAACGGAATCACTTTCCATCGCAATTGTTTCACTCGTCTCTCTAGTATGGTTACCGGTTGTTCTTCATACGTAACATCATCACTAACCTCAATCTCTTGATAATCAATAACATGGCTGGGATCGGGAACATACTTACGCAGTTGTGAAACATGAAACACATTATGAACATGACTAAGCGTCGGAGGTAATGCTAGTCGATAAGCTACATCGCTTACCTTGTCCAGGATCTCGAAGGGGCCAATATATCGAGGACTAAGCTTCCCCTTCTTACCAAACCGAAGAACTCCAGGAGTCGGCGATACTTTCAACAACACATGGTCTCCCGCCTGGAACTCTAACGGTCGACGACGAACGTCGGCATATGACTTTTGTCGACTCTGAGCAGTCAACAACCTCTGCCGAATAATTGTGACTTTTTCCCGTGTTTGAACCACCAAGTCCGGTTCTACTCCAAGTAACTCGTACGGCTTGTCCCAACAGATTGGCGATCTACACCATCTTCCATATAATGCTTCAAACGGAGCCATCCCAATCGAACTATGCCAACTGTTATTGTATGCAAATTCAATCAATGGTAAATGAGTCTCCCAATCTTCGTTCCAATCCAACGCACAAGCCCTCAACATGTCTTCTAGCGTTTGGATCGTCCTCTCCGACTGTCCGTCCGTCTGGGGATGATAAGCGGTGCTGAAATTCAATTTAGTACCGAGTGCTCGATGTACTGCTTGCCAGAAATGCGACACAAAACGCCCATCGCGATCAGACACTATACTCTTTGGGGTACCATGGAGTCTCACAATCTCCGCAATGAATAACCGAGCTAACCTCTCCGGTCCCCAAATATCTCTAATTCCCAGAAAGTGTGCGGATTTGGTTAGCCGATCAACAATTACCCAAATCATATTCACTCCAGTTCGCGTCTTTGGCATTCCCACAATAAAATCCATCGCTATATCTTCCCACTTCCATTCCGGAATTGGTAGCGGTTGCAATTTACCCGCAGGTCTCTGATTCTCCGCTTTAATCCGCTGACAAGTCAAGCATTTTGACACGAATTCCGTTACATCTTTCTTCATGTTCGGCCACCAAAAATTTTTCTTCAAGTCCTTATACATTTTACTCATACCCGGATGAATCGAGTACGGAGTAGAATGTTCTTCATTCAAAATTACCTGTTTGAGATCATCCCGATTAGGTACACAAGTTCTACCTCGAAATCGAAGAACTCCGTCTTCATCGATTAAGAACCCAGGAGCTTTTCCTCTAACACTGTCTTCCCGAAGCTGCACAATTGAGAGATCATCTAACTGCTTGAACTTAATATCTTCCATTACGGAGGAAGTAATCTCAAGGAAACGCAACTGTCCTTGAGTTCTGTGAGGCCAAACTTCAATTTCCATATCAATCAACTCTCGTCTAAGCTTCGGTTGAATGGTAAGTAGTTCCAACTTCTGCAAAGACGATCGACTTGCGGCTTAACGCATCGGCAACGACGTTCGCTTTACTGGATGGTAAAGAATGTCAAGATCATAATCTTTAAGCGGTTCCAACCATCGCTACCGCGCATATTTAGCTCCTTCTGCGTAAATATGTACTTCAAGCTCTTATGATCCGTATACACTCGACAAGAAGAACCATACAAGTAATGCCTCCAAATTTTCAATGCAAACACCACAGCGGCTAACTCAAGATCATGAGTAGGATAATTCATCTCGTATGGCTTTAATTGTCGAGACGCATAAGCCACTACTCTCTCATTTTGCATCAATACACAACCCAATCCTTGTTTAGAAGCATCACTATAAATAACGAAACCTTCTGTTCCTTGTGGTTAGGATAGGATCGGAGACGTAGTCAACCGCTTTTTCAACTCATCAAAACTCTTCTGACACTCATCACTCCATTCAAATTTCTTTGTCTTCTGCAATAATAGGGTGAGCGGTCGAGCAACTTTCGAGAATCCTTCAACAAATCGACGATAATAGTCTGCTAATCCTAGAAAACTCCGAACTTCCTTAACATTCCGTGGAGGCTCCCAAGCTAAGACTGCTTCAACCTTTTGAGGGTCTACTCGAATACCATCAATTTGAGATGATGTGTCCTTAAAAGAAACTTCTCTAAGCCAGAACTCGCACTTAGAAAATTTAGCATAAAGCTTATCAGCCCTCAAAATACTCAACGCGATTCTCAAGTGTTCGGCATGCTCCGTCTCACTTTTGGAATAGATTAATATATCGTCGATAAACACCACTACAAATTTATCGAGATATTTGATAAAAGTTTTGTTCATAAGCTGCATAAAGGCCGCCGGAGCATTTGTTAAACCGAATGGCATAACTACGAATTCGTAATGCCCATACCCCGTTCGAAATGCTGACCTGGGGATATCCGAATCTCGAATTCGTAGTTGGTAATATCCTGACCTCAAATCAATCTTGGAGAAAACCGTAGCCCCTTGTAATTGGTCAAATAGATCATCGATTCTTGGCAACGGATACTTATTCTTAATAGTGAGTTTATTCAACTCACGATAGTCAATACATAACCGTAAGGACCCATCTTTCTTTCGTACAAACAATACCGGTGCACCCCACGGAGACACACTAGGTCAAATATAACCTTTGTCCAACAATTCACCCAATTGTTTCTTCAATTCTAGCATTTCCGATGGGGCCATTCTGTACGGTGCCTTGGATATTGGCGCCGCATTGGGCTCTAATTCGATGACGAACTCCACTTCACGATGCGGTGGCAATCCCGGCAAATCATCCGGAAATACGTCTGGAAATTCATTCACAACTGGAACAGAGGATAACTGTACCCCGCCAACTTCCGACTTCAACGCGTAACACCAATAACTGGTACAACCTTGTCGCAATAACTTCATCGCTTTCATGGCTCGAATAATCTTCCCAGAAGTACCAGGTTTTTGCCCTTCAAAAACGTGTTCAGTACCATCCGGCGCGACTATCGAAATTATCTTCCGACGATAATCTACTATCGCTCCATGCCGATTTAACCAATCATCACCGAGGATTAAATCCTCTCCCATCATATCGATCACAATCAAATCGGATGACCAATCTCTACTGCCAATGGTTACAGGACAATTGGCGATTTCTTGATCCCCAACTATCCTTTCCCCACTTGGCAACCCAACAATAAAAGGTTCACATGTAGAGAGACCGTCTAGGCCCAAACGATTCACACAAGACAATGATATAAAAGAATGAGTAGCTCCAGAATCAAACAATACATCTACCGGGTGCATCGAAATATAAACAATACAGCGTAGTGGCGGTCCTACGTCATCGATCGCTTCATCTCATACAATCGGGGTGGGGCTGATCCAATGCTAGGTGCATCCTTATGCTCGGTTTTACCTCTGCCCTTTGCCGCGTCCGACACTCGGAGTTGGCTGACCATGCTTGTGCCGGCCAGTAGTAGAGACTGCTTAGAAAAGATTTTGCCATCGACTCACAATATAATGCGCGATGACCACCTTCCCACACTTAAAACAATCAATGGGGCGAAGTACAACGAGAACCGACATGTCCCGGATTTTCACAATTAAAACAAACTCTCGGCACTCCTCCACTAGGTTGAGGGAACCAAGAAGATTGCACGTAAGATTGAGGCCTACGCGATCCACCGCCTCGGAAACTACCGAGAAAATTTTGGTTTCTTCGAACTCAAGCTGAGGCAGGCCGACACCATCTCATAAGCAAGTGCTCTATCCTGATATTCTCTCAAAGTAGTACACCCAAGGCCCGCCATATACTTTCGGACCTCCGGTTTCATCCTTGCATCGAAATGAAGTATTTTGTCTATCTCATCCTTAACTCGATCTTGGACATACACTAACTGCTTGTTGTATGTCTTGATTGCTTCAAATAGGAACATCTTCGGGTTGGGCTCAAGAACTCACCGACTCTTGCTAAGCTGCACTGGACAATATTGAGCTTCCATCAATTCTTTAAATTCTTCCCAAGTGACATCACGGTCCTTGGGCTTAACATTCGCCACCATCAAGCGTCATCAACCGTCCGATATTGATAAATCGGGACTCTCTTGGCTTCATGACAACCAATACCGTCAAAGATCTTCTCCACATCAACTAACCAATGATCCCAATTGTTCGCATCACCTAACCATCGAATGCAGGAGGGTTCATCTTCATAACTTCTTGAAGCCATCGATCCTCAACCGTCCTGCCAGTATTAATATTCTGCACCACTTGTGCCAGTTGGTGCACTTGTGTTACAACTTGTTGAAGAACGTTAGGCACTTCGGCCTCCGAGCCTCCATCTGAACCTCCCGAAGGGATCGGGTCCGGCCTAGTCGCAGAACGAGATGCCGATTCTGAAACGGACCTCTCGGACTCGGACACTACTACTCTGCCACGGCCTCGACCACGACCGCGTTGACGGATAGCTCTACCTCTCGGCATACTGAAGAATAAGAATGATTCAACAAGGAAACGATTACAATAATAGATTGCACAATATTATGGTAATTATTTCCGAAGGAAAGAAACAACCAACATCCGAAGAGTCTTCCAGCACAAGCAACACGAGGTGGTAGCATGCCAATGATATCGTAGACAACAACTGACTCAATTTAATAGACCCAAAACACCGACAGCCTAGGTATCCATAAACCTAGGCTCTGATACCATATTCTGTAACACCCCCATGATTTACGGAGATATTACAGCGCCGTAGATCCTTTTTGGAGAACCTACCAGGCTTAGACCCAAATAAAACACATTAAATACGACAAGCATAATTGTTCATACATTCAAAACCAACTTCAATTTCAACATGACATACATCACCATACCAAACAACATATCATCCCGAGGAATCATAACCAACATGACCGTTCACCACGGGAATACAACAACATCATTAACCATTAATAATGACATGACATACAACACTGGACAGTACCCGCACGAGTACAAAACCAAAACACGACTTTGACCATGACCATACGACCACCAACTCAAAATGATGTACGATATCAATGCTGCCCACCAAGCTCATGTCCGTCCTGTGCTAGTCCTCCCACTGGACCTGTACCTGAATACACAAAAGTATATCCACCCTGAGGGGCCAAGAAGCCGGTGCAAGTACAATGATTCTAGAATATGTACAACAAGTGAATAATCAACAAAAACCACAGAAAATCGTAGTGCCATCACAGATATTCCGGAATACCACATCACAATCATCATCACAAAACAGCCTCCCGAGCTATACTTGCCCTGTACCTCTCAAGCAAGATACACACCCCAGAGACACCTCGTCAGGCCCTCCCTGGTGTATAGCCCAACCGAGTGATCCGTAGGGATACGCAGCCTCAGGACCCTGGGGACCCTCACCGGTTTTACTCGGCTCACACACACTCGATCAACAATTACAAATTCCATTTTTACATATTCACACGAAGTACATTAAACACAATCAAAGTACTTGCCTCAATTTGAGCGACACGGCGAACGGGTGAATGTACGGTCCGAATTTCCTTCAACGATTCGATCCTAACACATCGAAATATCGAATCAAAACACAACACCACGGAAATGGAAAGATTCACCCTAAGTTCTACCCTTAGGGACATTTATTCGAATATTACGAAGGAAACGTAGCTCGAACCCAAACTATGAAAGGTAACTTAGGGTTAAATCCGTGAATCTTGGAGAAAAATGAAGGATTATGATTACAACATCACAATCTAGCACAAATCGGAGCTAGGATAGATTAGAATCAAAGATCTCGACAAAAACCCCAAAATATGAAGAACTAGGGTTCCAACGGTTTTACCTTGATTTGGATGGTGAAAGTTGATAAGATGTTGATAACTTGGTGTTAGGAGCCCAAAATTATCGTTGGATGAAGAAATCCGACCAAAAATCTGCACTCTCCAATGGTCAAGTATGCCCACTACCAAGAGAAGAGGAAGAGGTGAAAATTACATTTCTATAACCTACCCCCATATATATCTTGGGAGGTATTAGCGCACGCTACGGCTACGAGCTTAGCGTGCGCTAACGAGCGAGGCGGTGCATCTGAAGAAAAAGCGATCAGAACTTTCTGCCAGACTCCGGTAGCGTACGCTGAACTATCTGTTAGCGTGCGCTATCGATTGCTACTAGCGCGCGCTAACTCCATACAGTAGCGTGCGCTACCTGCAAGTACCTGCAGTCCAGAAACGTTTCTATCCTCAGTGACCTGTCATCCTAGCGCACGCTATCATACAAGTAACGTGCGCTAGTACACCGAAATAGCGTACGTTAGTCCGTCCATAGCGTACGCTAACGCCTCATTCCAGAGTTCAGAAAGCTTACTGTCCAGCGGGCCTAACGCACGCTATTGCACAAGAGTAGCGTGCGCTACTCGAGCCTGGTTAGCGTGCGCTAGACATACAGTCTTAGCGTGCGCTAACTGCTATTTTCCAATTTAAATTCACAAGAAGTCCGGCTAAAACAAGCACAATCCGAGAATCATAGAACCCAACAATAATCAGCCATCAATATGCCAAGGTCAATCATCAATATATACGGTCCAAATAACCACAATACCACAAAATACATCCAAAATAACACTCATAAAATACACGGGTATTACACATTCGCCCAACTAAATTACATGCAATCTCATTGCAGTTGAAGTTCATAAGAAACTGTGAGAAGGAATCAGGGAGAGACTGTAGGATAAGGTCGGTTTGGAGAGAAGTATCCATTTTAAAATCAAGGGCCTCCAATCTCTCGATCATGGATATTATTTTGAGGACATGTTCCCCAACCTTCTCACCTCCCTTCATCCTTGCACCGAATAGTTGCTTAGATATCTCATATCTAGCAGTTCTGTTGTGCTCACCATAAAGTTTGGTTAAGTGAGATAGAATCTGCCTAGCAGAAGTCATTTTCTCATGAGCTCTCTGAAGCTCATTTGACATAGAAGCCATCATGTAAGCACGGACTTTTATGTCGTCCTTAACCCACTTTTCGTGGTTTTCGATCGTTTCCTGATTAGCTCTGGTCCACACAGGAGGCGCCGGAATGTCCGTCTCCAAGACGTATCCCAGTGCCTCTATACTGAGGACAATCATCAGATTGTGGAGCCATTCCACAAAGTTAGGTCCAATCAAGGTGTTCTTCTCGAGTAAAATTGCGAGTGGATTCATTGTCATATTGAGAGTTATCTCTGCATTAAGTACGACAGATTAATTAGTGACTTGTTTAATTATGATCCGAGTATAGAATTAAGGTCTTATCTATTCTTGTTACCCAGCTCCCACTATTTTTATCGGAATAACACACTCCCATGTGAAATCCGAAAGTATTGTCGCTCTACTTCATAGTGGTGATCGAGTTCTTTATAAATCTTAATAGAGGGCAACCGAACAGGTTTCTAGTCTATTAATTCTCATAAAGTGGTGTCCAACACTAACCAATCTAATGGATGATTCGATATTCTTTTTCCCCTTATTCACTCCCCTCAACCTATACGGTTTCTATGGTTCGTGAACAAGTTAAGTTTATACCAGCGACGCAAATCAGTTTCACAATTGAATCTTATCCGGCAACCTATCAGGTTTCTAGGGATAAAATTTGCTCCAACCGAAGGCATCCAATGCGCTCCTGGTAATTTATCTGTCCTCCCCGAACGACTACCCCAATAACTCGGAAGCATAGCACATCCTGTTTGGATTTTAATTTCCCGAAAGCTCGATGGAGGGGAGGAAAACCTTGAAACCTTATAAACTTAATAATTTGTTGGGGGAGAATTATCGCGATTAATGTTAAACTTTGCACATTAATTCATTTAAGCGCGTTTGAGGCATTCATACAATATAAAACAACCATTCACAACCTAGTTGCTACCGACATGTGGTTCATGAACCGTTCCTAGAAAACAAAAACTTTGTAATCTAATTACAAGTATTCGCCTTGAATCTTCGTCTTCTCGGAACGGATCTTCCTCCGATCTTCATCATTACATATAAATTTTACATTGAAAAATTGCATCCTAGATATAAATGTTTCTAGTAAAATAAATAGGCTCAAAACGGCCTTCACAACCCAATCGAATAAAACGAATGATTCATAACTAAGTCCATGAACCACATCCCCATTCAAAAGCATTCATCCAATAAATAATAAATAAATGGATAGCGAGAAGATTACATTGATCTAATCAATATATATAATCAACAATAAATAGAATTGATCCAATCAATTCAACAATAATCGACAATTTAATTTTCGTCCGTAGTAAACCCTTAAAATATTTTCTTTGAATTTTCCCTCATCAAAAATTCCAAATTAATGATTTTAACACTGTAAAATTCAATAATCGAAAATATACTGAAAAACGAGACCAGTACCCGACAGCCTGGAAACTGTCAATCAGCACCAGGCCCCCTGCTAGGCAGCCTACAGGACATGCTCGGCCGCCTACAGGAGGCCCTCGGCTCCCTACAGGACGCGCTCGACTGTTGTCAGCAAGCGCTAGGCCGGATACAACAAGCACTCGGGTGGATACAGCAAGCACTCGGCCGGATACAGCAAGCACTTGGCCGGATACAGCAAGCGCTCGACCGGATACAGCAACGCACTCGGCCGCATACAGGAACGCACTCGGCCGCATACAAAGAACGCGGCCGCATACAACGCTCGGCCGCTCGGCGCGATCGAGACACGCCGACAAGCAAGCACCGGCCGCTGTCGGACGTCTTTCGGCTCTTTCGGCATTGTATGATAAATCGTCCAACGATTGCATACAACCCGTTTTCAGGCAGATTTCTAAAATCCTGTTATTCCAAATCTATATATTATTAAAATTAATCATATTTCCAAGAAAAACTTGATTTATACCTTAACATAAAATCACGGAAAAACGACACTACAACGAACAATAAAAATATCTACGATTATCAAAGTTATTCTAAATCACAAAACAAGCATTCCAAATGCTAAATATCGTATATATGATCGCAAGACCTCACTCCGATACCACTGTTGAGATTCGGTGCCTAAAATGAAGGCCCAGCAGAAGTGGTCAAATGAAAATTAATTCGATCTGAATCCCTACGAGGATCGATCAAGCTACGTATATACTAATATAAAAATAAACAAAGGAAGATTCGAAATCATACCCTCGTAGTCCGTTGATTGTATGGTGTTCTTCTCTTGAGCTATTCCCCAAGCTACGATCCAAAGTGCTCCAACCCCTTGGATGATCCAATGCCGAAAATACCGCGTCTCTACTTGCCACGTGCCGGAGAAACGAATGGGATGACTATTACCTTGCTATCCTCCAAGGATACGGCTAGAGCTTGATGATGAAGCCTTTGATCATAACACTATAAGTGTATAATTTATTTCTCTCAATTATTCCTCCCAATATTTCTCAAAGAAAATATAATGAAGATGAAGAATACTTTGAAGACAAAGAAAACTCTTCCTGCTCTCTCTCACCAAAACTCACGTATGATGCTTGGGTGTGGTAAGTGAGAGTTAGTCTTCCTTTTATTCTTCAATCAATCACATGAAATCACCTTTACAATATAAAAGGGAGATTCCATGTCCCCTAAGACAAAACACTTCATGATATTAAATCATGAAGTCTTCCACCACATTAGGTGGAAGACAAAGGGGGGGGGGCATCTAGAAGGGTAGGAGGAGTTCGGTCCGTTTCGGACTCCCGCGAGTCCAAACAGATAAACTCTAATTCCGTTCTGATGTATTTATATCAATTAATTAATCTAATTAATTAATCATATCAAATACATCATAACATAATTAATTTCTCCAAGAAATAATTATATTCATGAATTAAATTAATCACACAGTATTGTTACCCAAAATATTATTCGGAATGATTTGCTGGATATGGCTACGGGTGAGTAACAAACAAAATGCAAGAGCACGTCCGATGGAATGAAAATAACACAAAATTTGCCGGGGTTGTTAGTCTCGGGCTTGAATGCTCTCGCGAGATATTATTAATAAGAAAACTGCTCTGGAGTACAAATATAAATGTTAGAGTACGATTACAATTAGTGTAATGACCCTATTTATCTAGCTCTTGAGTGATGATGATTGTCGGAAGAACCAGAGTTAATGCTCTGTGAGTTCTTGTTACAAAGATAAATTATTGTGTATAATTCTGCGTAGTATTCAACTGTGTGAATTTTGCTGTCAGACCACTGTGTCCCCTTCTGTCTGTTGGAGGTCTCCTATTTATAGAAGAGGAGGTTGTTGGGATGTCTTAATCCCAAACGGGCAATTGCCTTTCTTGCATTAAATTAAATGGACGATCGTCTCACCACGTGGGTCGGTTTCCTTAAAGTCCGCAGTTGCTGCTGGTAGCCAGATGTGCGAACCAATGGAAAGACAATATGTGCCTCATGTCGCAGTTTGTGGAGGTCCCACCTAGTACCTTTCGGCGGGTCTGTCGGTAGGTGAGAGACTGTCCTTGTCACCCACAGCTGGTTATGGGGTGGAGTCAAAAAGCCTTTTCCTGCGGCACTGTTTGCGGGTACACACGTGGGCCTTCATCCCGAGATTCGGTCTTCGTAGACTTGACGGATGTTTGGCTTTACACGTGGCATAAGGCGGTCGTCCTTGGTCAGGCCCTAGAGTCGATTGCTAGGTGCCAAGAGACGATCGCCCTGGATATCGATCGCTTGGTACTTGACCTTGATCTGGAACCCTCGTTTGATTAGTCTGCCTTGGTTCATCTAACTCTGGCTTGGTCGCTCGGCCCTTATGCCGATCGCCGTCGAGGCGTATAAATCGCCGCAAAACGATTGCCCCCCCAGCTCGATCTGCCGTAAAAGACGTGGGGTGAGGTGGTTCCACTGGCGATCGTTTAAAATAATGACGAGCGACTCATCGAGCGGACTTTGATTTTAAATTTGGATGACCTACTCGATCGCTGAAAAGAGCGGCTTTTGAGACTGTTTATTTAGTGAAAGGGAACGAAAATAAATCGTTTAGTGAGCGATCTTTGGTTTATTTCTTGCGATCTTAAATTTTGCAGATTCCTCGAGGAAGGCCAACCATCTCAGCCTAGAGGAAACGTGCACAGTCGCGGAGTTTGATGGAACCAACCTCCGCGACCATGTCTTGTGCGCGAGCGACATTCCACCTGTAGGTATGTCTTGCGACTCACTTTATTGTGAGGGTCCTCCGGAGCTACGTTCTGCCTCGGAGTCCTTGCATGGGGGCGCCGTCGGATTATTCGACTCTGTGACCGTGTCTGGTTAGCACTTTTCTGCTTGGCACCGACATGTTAGATAACGGACCTTTGAGGGCATACGTTGTGACGGGGGCGGGACGCTTCGTATTGTCTGGGTCCACCATGTTAGGTGATGGATCATTGAGGGCGGGCGAGCGTGTCCTCAGATTTGTTTTGGAGGGTCCTTGGGCTACGCCCGCCTCGTATTCAAACGAAGGGCGAGCGATCTCTGCCCAAAGGAACCTTGCATGTACGGGCTATCGGTTCCATGGACCTCCATAACCATGTCTGCACTTTTCGACCTCGGATCGTCATGTTAGATGGTGGTCCTCGATGGTATACGTTGTGTTGGGGGAGGCGATTGCTTGCCTGGGTCCATCATGTTAGATGACGAACTTTAGAGGGCGAGCGAGTCATCCTCTTTTTTGGAGGTGTTGCACAGGTAGTAGCCTTTGGTTTGACATGGTGGAAACTGGGGAAAGACCTACGAAGTTTCCACCTCTTGATTGAAGCATATAGATCTGGCCGCCGAGGTTGATCGGGGGGATTGACTCGTACGAATCCTCTAGCTCGTCGCATTTGATTCTGGCGATCGGATTGGGAGATTGACGGTCGTCGTTCTATCGCCGATCGCGGCCCTCGGTCCTTTCTGCCCGGGGCTCTGGCTAAGTAACTAAACTATCCAGCTTGCCCTCCTAGAACAATCTCCAGTGTTGTCTGAGTAGGTCGCGGCATTGGTTGGTGTTGTGGCCGGGACTCTTGTGGTAAGCACAAATTTTGTCGCGGTCCAGATGGTCGTTGTCCCTTATCGCTTTTGGCGTGCTTAGCCGTTCGCGCCCCTTGATGGCGTAAAAAATGTGGGTCGGAGATAGATTGAGGTTGTGGAGGAGATGGGCTTCCACATCCTTGAAGGCCTTGAAATCACCGTGTGGGTTGGCGATCGCCTTTTTGGACTTGGCGATCGCCGTCTTTGGGATGGGAGATGGCGTCTTCCTCTCCCCGGTTGCCCCTTCGCCTAGGCGAAGGGTGAGCAGCCTCTGTCTGGCCAGAAAATTGGCAGCCTTGGCGCGGAAGATCATGTAGGTTGGGGGGATGTCCTTCGTAAGGTGCTTGAACATGGGCGAAAGACCATCGAATCCCCCTAGGACTGAGTAGAGGGCGATCTCGTCGCTTATGGGCTCGCCGATGAGGATTAATTCATCCACCTGGTCGATGTAATCTTTGTCGGACTCGTCTTTCCCCTTCCTGATATTCAGCATGCGGTGGGGACCTACTGGTTGAGCGACCTTAGCGGCGAAGTACGACGTGAAGCCGCTCGCCAGTTTTTCAAAACAGTTGATTGAGCGCGGTGGCAATGAGATGTACCACTTATGGGCCAGATTGCCCAATGTTAATGGGAATATTCGTCATTTCATCGCGTCTGACGCCCCGCATCCGGTCATATAGATCCGAAACTTGCTTAAGTGAGTCTCGGGGTCCGATCTCCCCTCATACAGAGGTGTTTGAGGAGGAGCGATCTTTGGTTGCACGGGGGCAAGCGGGGAGCGATCTTTGGTTGCACGGGAGCGATCTTTGGTTGCTCAATTGGTCTGACAACCTTTCTCTTGGCGCCTGCCCCAGTTTATAGGAGCGCTTTCATATCGTCGAGTTGTCACTGCATTGCAGCCATCGCCGTTACCTGGCTGCTCGCGGTTTGGCTCTCAGAGCAGGAGCCGAGGCGATCATGTACTGATCTCCTGGCTCCGCGGTAGGTGATGAGGTCTTTGCCGTCAAGCTTAATTTTTCGGCGAGGGGGAGCCAGATGGCTGACCTATTTTTTGGGAGTCGGGTATGCCGAACTCCTGGTGATGGATTCGGACTCCGACGTCTCATGGATGGGGCCATAATGCCCCGATCGCCATGAAGGATCACTTCCTAGGCAGTTGATTACGGAACTGTCCCGCCTTGCGAGCGCCTTTTCTTGCGACTCGGGGCTTTCTGATGATTTCTCGACATATAACCCCTTGAGCTTTCGTTTGACCGCACGGCGGATTGCTGATGGAGTAATAGTGGGTGTGTCGCATGCTCTCCGTCGCTCCCTTAGGATGGACATGGCCTCCTCGATCTATTCCGTAGTTTGGAATTAATCGAGTGAGAGGCTGGGGCCGTCCCTCGGGGGCGGGAGTGAGAGTCTAGCGTCGCAGCGGTGCCTTCCGCCATAGGTTGGGACTCAGTTTGGGCCGGAATAAGACGTCTGGCGGATCGTAAAGTGGCTCTCTTCGAGGTGGTGGCAGACGTCACTATTTCGAGGGTTTTCTTTGAAGAACAGTGAGTGTTTCTTCAAGTATATGTTCTGGAGAACAGTGAGTGTTCTTCGAAACGGTTGGAGAGAAAATAAGGGTTCAGCCCCTTCTTCTAGCGCTAATTGTTGTTACCCAAAATATTATTCGGAATGATTTGCTGGATATGACTATGGGTGAGTAACAAACAAAATGCAAGAGCACGTCCGATGGAATGAAAATAACACAGGATTTGCCAGGGTTGTTAGTCCCGGGCTTGAATGCTCTTGCGAGATATTATTAATAAGAATACTGCTTTGGAGTACATATATTAATGTTAGAGTACGATTTAAATGAGTGTAATGACCCTAGTTATCTAGCTCTTGAGTGCTGATTATTGCCGGAAGAACCAGAGTTAATGCTCTATGAGTTCTTGTTACAACGATAAATTGCTGTGTAGAATTCTGTCTAGGATTCAACTGTGTGAATTTTGCTGTCAGATCACTGTGTCCCCTTCTGTCTGTTGGAGGTCTCGTATTTATAGAAGAGGAGGTTGTTGGGATGTCTTAATCCTAAACGAGCGATAGCCTTTCTTGCATTAAATTAAATGGGCGATTGTCTCAACACGTGGGTCGGTTTCCTTAAAGTCCGCAGCTGCTGTTGGCAGCCAGATGTGTGAACCAATGGAAAGACAACACGTGCCTTATGTCGCAGTCTGGGGAAGTCCCACCTAGGACCTTTCGGCGGGTCTGTCGGTAGGTGAGAGACTGTCCTTGTCACCCACGGCTGGTTATGGGCTGGAGTCAAAAAGCCTTTTCTTGTGGCGCTGTTTGCGGTTCCACACGTGGGCCTTCATCCCGAGATTCGATCTTCGTAGACTTGACGGATGTTTGGCTTTACACGTGGCATATGTAATATCCGCATTTTTCTTTCCCTTGTATTTTCATTTTCGGTGTATTTCTCGGTCGTAGTGACCCTCTTGTATCTTTCAGTGTATCTTTTCAGTCATCTGTTGATCTGATTCTCTTTATTATTGTACGGAACCGCCGTTTCGGGGTTGCCGTGGATCCATTCTACGTTACGATACATTTTGAGATGTTCCTTTTGATGTTTCGTTCATATTCCGGTGTTTTGGACTGTTTATATTTCGTATCTAGCGCACGCTATCTTTTCTGCATAGCGCACGCTAGAGGTCCTTTAGTAGCGCACGCTATGACTGCTTCGTAGCGCGTGCTGGAGAGCAAGCCCTGGGAGTGGCAGTGCTGATTCCAGCCCTCTGGACTGGCGGATTAGTGTACGCTACGTAGTCTAGCGCACGCTAATGTCGGGGGCTAGCACACGCTGAGATGCCCAGTAGCATGCGCTAGCGTGAATGTCCAGTACTGGACAGTTTGCTACTGGACTTGACTGATGCCCAAGTAGCGCACGCTATTGGGCAATAGCGCGCGCTACTGATACAGTTTAGCGCACGCTACATTTGGTCGATAGCGCGCACTAACCGGATCAGGTGTCTTGTGCTTATACGGACTCGGTGATGTCCAGCGGCGCCGCGCTATTGGTCGATAGCGTGCGCTACCGAGAGGTTATTAGCGCACGCTACGTTTCGAGTAGCGCACGCTAATGGCCAGAAATCTGGCTACTGGACTGGAGTTTTGTTCTGTTAGCGGACACTAACTTTGAGGATTAGCGCGCACTAATGCTCCCTGGCTATATAAACCAGGGAGTTGACCGAGATGTACGCATTTTCTCATTTCTTCCTCCTCTCCGCGGCTAAGGCGATTCCGGGCGATTTTCTTGGCGATTTATTCCTCCAATCATCTCATCCCACATCTTCCTTGAGTTCTTGGTGTATTATAACAACATCAACACGAATCTTTCATCCTAATCCAAGGTAAATCTCTTAGAACCCTACTTTTGAATAAATTGGGGGTTTTGGGATTTTCGTCCGACTCATCTCGTTTTGTTGGTTAATTCATGATAAGTATTATTAATCTTGTTGATATCATTAGTTTTCCTACGGGTTCATGGTATATTTTCATGGTTTTGCGAAATCGAGAGGGTTTGGTTGTGGTCTGCCCTCGTTGTTATTTTTGTACGAATATACATAAATCGTAGGCGGGGTTTCAGGTGTATTCCATTTCCGTATTCGTCTAGAGTTGGTTGTGATTATGTTCTTCGAATCGTGAGGTTCGGTTCCGTTGATTCTTAGCGTTCGTCGGCAATTTTCCTTTCTGTTCGTCGCGTCATCAATTATTCAAGGCACGTATTTTTGGAAACCTCTATGCTTAACGTGAAATGGTAATATATATTGTGTGTGATTTGCTCACCCCGGGAGGGTCCGACGGGGCCTCGGGGGAATCTATGACTTCACTCTGGATTCATGAGTTTGTTTAGCTAGCCAGCCCAGGAGGGTCCTTAGAGGCCTCGGGTGGGATTTGTGGCTTCGTCCCTATCCTAGGCGATGCATGTGCGTGATTTGTTTTATGATATGGCCAGCCCGGGAGGGTCCTTAGAGGCCTCGAGTGGGATTTGTGTCTTCGTCCCGGTCCTAGGCAAATTTGATTGTGACTGTTTGTTTCCGGAAAATACATGTCTAGCTTTGGTTTTCGAATGTTTTGGTGCATTGTACTATGAAATGTGTAAGCGATTGGTTTGCCTTGATTACTTGTACTAGCGTAATTGCTAACCCCTTTGGGGACCCATTTTGGGGAAATTCTTGTTATGAATTTCAGGTTATGTTCTTCCGGACGAGCGGGCGCTGGGACAGTATGAGGATGTCGGCCAGGGTCGTTGACATGTGCATTTGGGTCCTCTTATTTCTTTTGTCTACTTCGATTTGGTTGTTTCCCACATTTATAAACTTATAGATTGTACTCGCGAGTACTTAGGTTTTTCATTTCGAACTTCATTTTGTATTAGCTCAAATTTCTACATTGTCGGTTGATGTTTATTACGCCGGTTGCTCCGGGCGTATCTTTATATGTTGTATTATCTAAATGTGTGTCCTCGCTAACCGAGATGGTTAGTCGAGTGGTGTTTTCTTGTCGTAGCCTGGTGGGTCCCATGTAGGGGTCCACGGTGCTGTAATATACTCCGAATATCTCGGGGTGTTACAGAAAATGGTATCGGAGCTCTAGGTTTATGGATACCTAAGCTAGTCGGTTATTTGGGTCTAGTTGTGTTTTGTTTTGCACATTGTCACACCGCTGTCGGCATCTCAGTACTTCCAGTGCTCGTAAGTTTTCCTTACTCGATTCTTTACTTCCTCTGTACCGTATTTCAGTTTCTTAAACTGTGGTTATTCTCCCTCTTTTACTTATCATCGAGTTGCTTTTTGCCACCTCTTAACACCAGCATGGATGCTGGAAGGGGCCGTGGTCATGGCCGTGGACGCGGTCGGGGATGTGGGGCAGCCGGTGGGGCGGCCACGTCGCATTCTTTGGGAGCCGGCAGTACCGGTGACCGTCACAGTCATGCTTCTTCTCAGGAGCGCGCCGACCTTGGTATTGTGGCCGTTATGCAGCAAATGGTAAACCAAATGGCGGCTATAGCTCAAGTGGTTCAGAACCCCGATCAGGCCCATGCTAATCGGGGCGGAGTAGACCGTTGGCTCCAAGATGTCATCAAGATGCATCCTCCTCAGTTTTCGGGAGCATCAGACCCGATCGGCTGGGAGGGGTGGATCAAGGAGATATCTAAAGTCTTCATTTCCACCAACTGTCCCGAGGACCGTAAGGTCCCTATTGCCCAGTACTTTCTCACTGGGGACACTACGGATTGGTGGGAGGCCGTTGGGCCCAAAGACCATGTTGCTTCGTGGGCCGAATTTCCGGAATTGATGGAGACCGAATATTGCCCGTGGCCGGTCAGACAGGCTCGATTCCATGCTTTCTATGATGCTCAACCACGGGATATTCCCGTATCTCAAGCTATTGCCGATTTTAACAAGGAGTTGGGCTATGTGAAGACCCAAGTTGTCGAAGAGAACGACAAAATTTTCCACTTTTCCAGGCGGATGAAGCTGTCAATTCGGGACTATATGTCTGGGCTCGTCTGCACTACTTTGAAGGATTATCAGAGTAGGGCCCTTGCTTATGATATGTAGGTGATGGCTAGTGATGTGGCTCGTGAGAGCAAGAAGCATAAGTCGGTCGGAAATTTTTCTGGTCCCAAGAGTGGAGGCCAACAGAAATCCTAGGCTGCAAATATTTCTACGGGCGGTTCGGCTCGTTTCTCTAGGAGCTTTCGAGGTGTCGCCGGAACCTCCGTTCGTGAACCCACATGCTTTAACTGTGGCCAGCAGGGCTATATGAACCGGCAGTGTTCTCGTCCGAAGTTGACTTGTCATACTTGTGGTCAGTCGGGCCACAAGGCCCTCTTTTGTGATCAGGTCAGACAGTTTCGCGAGTCCCGTGATTCTTTTCCAGCACTTAGAGAGCCGAGTGTGAACCAGGGCTCGTTTGCTCCGCAGCCTCCGCCGAGTGCCGGTCGAGGTAGAGGTCGGGGTCAGCCCGCTAGAGGAGGAGCTTCCAGTGTCGGCTCTGCCCAGCCGCGTATCTATGAGATGAGGAGGGCCGATGATCCAGTAGCCACTGTGGCGACAGGTACCATTCATATCCATTCTCATCCTGTCAGTGTGCTTTTTGATTCGGGTGCTACGCATTTATTCATTTCTCTAGAGTGTGTACGCCGTTTGAGTCTCGACTGCTTGTCACCTTGCGATCCTTTCATCGTTAAACTTCCTAGCGGTGATAGAATTGTCGGTGATCGAGAGGTCCAGGACTGTTCTCTATTTATTTGTGAGAGGGCTTGGCTCTCTAATCTTATTGTCGTGAGTATCGAGGGTGAGGATTTGATTATCGGGGATGATTGGATCGAGCGGCATGGCGCAATCATGAACTACCGCACGAGAATCATCACTATGCTAGCCGAGGATGGCACCGAGCACTCTTTCGCGGGACGACAGAGGGGAAACCAGAAGTTCGTTATTAACGCCTTGAAGGCGATGAAACTTCTGCGAAAAGGGTGTACTGGTTATTGGTGTTATGCCTTGAAGGCGGAGGATGGTGGAGTCGAGCTTTCGTCGATTCCAGTCGTTAGTGAGTTTCCTGATGTATTTCCTGACGAGTTGTTGGGATTGCCACCAGATCGTGAGGTTGAGTTCGCTATAGAGTTAGAGCCGGGCGCGGCTCCGATTTCGAAGGCGCCGTATCGCATAGCACCTTCAGAGATGGCCGAGTTGAAGAAGCAGTTGAGTGAGCTTCTTGAGTCGGGGTATGTTAGGCCGAGCGCCTCGCCTTGGGGCGCACTGGTCCTGTTTGTGCGAAAGAAGGATGGTTCACTGCGTTTGTGTATCGACTATCGCGAACTAAACAAGGTGACCATCAAGAACAAGTATCCTTTGCCGAGAATTGATGACTTGTTCGATCAGTTGTAGGGAGCTGCGGTATTCTCGAAGATTGATTTGAGATCGGGGTACTATCAGCTCCGGGTGAGAGAGTTCGATGTGCCGAAAACAGCTTTTTGGACGAGATACGGACATTATGAGTTCGTAGTTATGCCTTTCGGGTTAACTAATGTGCCGGGGGTGTTCATGCAATTGATGAACAAAGTCTTTATCGAGTATTTGGATAAGTGTGTCGTCGTCTTCATTGACGATATTCTTATTTATTCGAGGAACGAGGAAGAGCATGCCCATCATTTACGGGTAGAGTTAAACATTTTGAGGACCGAGCAACTATATGCGAAGTTTTCGAAATGTGAGTTCTGGCTGAAGGAAGTGATGTTTCTAGGTCACGTGATTTCAGCCGAGGGGGTTAGTGTGGATCCGCAGAAGATTGAGGCAGTGTTGGATTGGGCACCGCCCAAGAATGTGAAGGAGATCCGTAGTTTCTTGGGTTTGGCTGGCTACTATCGTAGGTTCGTCGAGGGTTTCTCGAAACTAGCTCGGCCACTTACCCAGTTGCTCCAGAACTCCGAGAAGTTCGTCTGGAATGACAAGAGATAGTCGAGTTTTGAGGAGCTGAAGAGACGTTTGACTTCAGCCCCGAATTTGGCGTTGCCATGTGGCAACGAGGGTTTTGCCGTTTATAGCGATGCTTCGGGTCAGGGTCTTGGGTGCGTATTGATGCAGCACGGCAAGACCATTGCCTATGCGTCGAGACAGTTGAGGCCGTATGAGCTGAACTACCCTACTCATGATTTGGAGTTAGCGGCAGTTTTTTTTGCGCTCAAGATTTGGCGTCACTACCTTTTCGGCTCTGCATGTCAGATTTTTACCGATCATAAAAGTCTGAAATACATATTTACTTAGCGGGAATTGAATATGAGGCAGAGGAGGTGGTTAGAGCTGATTAAGGATTATGACCTCGAAATCCTTTATCATCCGGGCAAGGCGAACATCGTGGCCAATGCCTTGAGTCGGAAACTGGTTGCGTTATGAACGCTTGAGATCCTTACATCTCGGTCTGAGATTCGTCGGGCTTTGATCGAGTTAGATGTTGAGGTTTTGTTGCCTGGAGCTGTCGGGCAACTGTGTGCTTTAGAGATTTCGTCGTCTTTGATCGATGAAATTAAGCTGAAGCAGTTGGAGGATCCGATGATTACTCAAATCGGAGAGAACGTTCTTAAAGGAAAGTCTCTTGGGTTTGTGATTTACGAGGATGGTATTTTGAGATTCCAAAGTCGGCTTTGTGTACCGAACGACTCAGAGTTGAGACAGAGTATATTGCGTGAGGCCCATGCTACACCTTATTCCATTCATCCTGGTTCGAGTAAGATGTACAAGGACCTGAGAAGAAATTTCTGGTGGAATGATATGAAGGAGGAGGTCGTGCAATTTGTAGCGAGATGTTTGACTTGTCAGCAGGTCAAAATCGAGCATCATCGAACGGATGGGTTATTGTAGTCACTTCCCATTCCAGAATGGAAATGGGAAGATATATCGATGGATTTCATTACGAGTTTGCCGAGATCGAGGTCGGGCATGAATATGGTATGGGTGATTGTTGATCGTCTGACCAAGTCGGCACAATTTCTGGGCATCAAGGACACTTGGGGCCCAGAGAAGTTAGCTCGTGTGTTTATCGCGCAGATTGTGAGGCTTCACGGTACTCCGAAGTCTATTGTTTCGGATCGTGATGGCCGTTTTGTATCGCACTTTTGGCAGGCGGTGCATAAGGCATTGGGTACTCGTTTGCATTTGAGTACCTCTTTTCATCCCCAGTCAGATGGACAGTCGGAACGCACTATCCAGATGTTCGAGGATATGTTGCGTGCATGTGCTCTCGATTGGAGCAGTAACTAGGAGGAGCATTTGCCATTGATTGAATTCACATACAACAATAGTTGGCATGCGTCGATTCGGATGGCACCGTATGAGGCACTTTATGGGCGGCAATGTCGATCACCGATTTGTTGGAATGAGGCGTCTGATTTGGTCGGAACCGAGACGGATATCGCTTTAGAGACGAGGCGGAAGATAGAATTAATTCGGGAACGGATGTTGACTGCCCAGAGTCGACAGAAGTCATAAGCCGATGTTCGTCGTCGACCTTTGGAATTCAAGGTGGGATACCTCATTTTGCTAAAGGTGTCACCGACGAGAGGAGTTTTCCATTTCGGGAAAAAGGGGAAGTTGAGTCCAAGATTTATTGGGCCCTTCGAGATTCTCGAGCGAGTCGGTGGGTTGGCATACCGTTTGGCGTTACCCCCGGCCTTGAGTCATGTTCATAGCGTTTTTCATGTTTCCCAGTTGAGGAAATATGTTCCAGATCCTAGTCACGTCATTAATTATGGTGAGATTGATGTCGCCGAGGACATTACTTTTGAGGAGCGTCCCTTGAAGATTTTGGAACATCGCGAGAAACGACTGAGGCATAAGACCATCCCTTTGGTCAAAGTGCAGTACTCGAGACATGGTGTCGAGGAGGCAACTTGGGAAACCGAGGATAGCATGCGTGCTAAGTACCCTGAGTTGTTTGTTTCTTAAGTTTCGGGACGAAACTTATTTTTAGAGGGGTAGAATGTAATATCCGCATTTTTCTTTCCCTTGTATTTTCATTTTCGGTGTATTTCTCGGTCGTAGTGACCCTCGTGTATCTTTCAGTGTATCTTTTCAGTCATCTGTTGATCTGATTCTCGTTATTGTTGTACGAAACCGCCGTTTCGGGGTTGCCGTGGATCTATTCTACGTTGCGATACGTTTTGAGATGTTCCGTTTGATGTTTCGTTCATATTATGGTGTTTTGGACCATTTATATTTCGTATATGGCGCACGGTATCTTTTCTACATAGCACACGCTAGAGGTCCTTTAGTAGCGCACGCTACGACTGCTTCGTAGCGCGCGCTGGAGAGCAAGCCCTGGGAGTGGCAGTGCTGATTCCAGCCCTCTGGACTGGCGGATTAGCGTACGCTACGTAGTCTAGCGCATGCTAATGTCGGGGGATAGCGCACGCTGAGATGCCCGTAGCGTGCGCTAGCATGAATGTCCAGTACTGGACAGTTTGCTACTCGACTCGACTGATGCCCAGGTAGCGCACGCTATTGGTCGATAGCACGCGCTACCGATACACTTTAGCGCACGCTACGTTTGGTCGATAGCGCGCGCTAACAGGATCAGGTGTGTACTGACAGTTGCTTCTTGACTCGGCTGATGTCCAGGTAGCGCACGCTATTGGTCGATAGCGTGCGCTACCGAGAGGTTATTAGCGCACGCTACGTTTCAAGTAGCGCACGCTAATGGCCAGAAATCTGGCTACTGGACTGGAGTTTTGTTCTGTTAGCGCACACTAACTTTGAGGATTAGCGCGCGCTAACACTCCCTCGCTATATAAACCAGGGAGTTGACCGAGATGTACGCATTTTCTCATTTCTTCCTCCTCTCCACGGCTAAGGCGATTTCGGGCGATTTTCTTGGCGCTTTCTTCCTCCAATCATCTCATCCCACATCTTTCTTGAGTTCTTGGTGTATTATAACAACATCAACACGAATCTTTCATCCTAATCCAAGGTAAATCTCTTAGAACCCTACTTTTGAATAAATTGGGGGTTTTGGGATTTTCGTCCGATTCATCTCGTTTTGTCGGTTAATTCATTATGAGTATGATTAATCTTGTTGATATCATTAGTTTTCCTACGGATTCATGGTATATTTTCATGGTTTTGTGAAATCGAGAGGGTTTGGTTCTGGTCCGCCCTCGTTGTTATTTTTGTACGAATATACATGAATCGTAGGCGGGGTTTCGGTATTATTCCATTTCCGTATTCGTCTAGAGTTGGTTGTGATTATGTTCTTCGAATCGTTAGGTTCGGTTCTGTTGATTCTTAGCGTTCGTCGGCGATTTTCCTTTCCGTTCGTCGCGTCATCAATTATTCAAGGCAAGTATTTTTGGAAACCTCTATGCTTAACGTGAAATGGTAATGTATATTGTGTGTGATTTGCTCACCCCGGGAGGGTCCGACGGGGCCTCGGGGGAATCTATGACTTCACTCTGGATTCACGAGTTTGTTTAGCTAGCCAGCCCGGGAGGGTCCTTAGAGGCCTCGGGTGGGATTTGTGGCTTCGTCCCTATCCTAGGCGATGCATGTGCGTGATTTGTTTTATAATATGGCCAGCCCGGAAGGGTCCTTAGAGGCCTCGGGTGGGATTTGTGGCTTCGTCCCAGTCCTAGGCAAATTTGATTGTGACTGTTTGTTTCCGGAAAAGACATGTCTAGCTTTGGTTTTCGAATGTTTTGGTGCATTGTACTATGAAATGTGTAAGCGATTGGTTTGCCGTGATTACTTGTACTAGCGTAATTGCTAACCCCTTTGGGGACCTGTTTTGGGGAAATTCTTGTTATGGATTTCAGGTTATGTTCTTCCGAACGAGCGAGCGCTGGGACAGTATGAGGATGTCGGCCAGGGTCATTGACATGTGCATTTGGGTCCTCTTATTTCTTTTGTCTACTTCGATTTGGTTGTTTCCCACATTTATAAACTTATAGATTGTACTCGCGAGTACTTAGGTTTTTCATTTCGAACTTCGTTTTGTATTAGCTCAAATTGCTACATTGTCGGTTGATGTTTATTACGCTGGTTGCTCCGGGCGTATCTTTATATGTTGTATTATCTAAATATGTGTCCTCACTAACCGAGTTGGTTAGTCGAGTAGTGTTTTCTTGTCGTAGCCTTGTGGTTCCCATGTAGGGGTCCACGGTGCTGTAATATACTCCGAATATCTCGGGGTGTTACATCATAAGGCGGTCGTCCTTGGTCAGGCCCTAGAGTAAATCGCTAGGTGCCAAGAGACGATCGCCCTGGATGTCGATCGCTCGGTACTTGACCTTGATCTGGAACCCTCGTTTGATTAGTCTGTCTTGGTTCATCTGACGCTGGCTTGGTCACTCAACCCTTATGCCGATCGCCGTCGAGGCGTATAAATCGCCGCACAACACCCAGTAATTTAATTAATTCATTAGGCCATAAATTAATTTATCCAATAAATCAATTTAGACATCCATTGTCCCAATTAATTAGATATCCAATATCTAATATTCATAATGAGAGAATAAGCTCGATTCATTCCGTCGTCAATCCTATTGTGCAACTCGGTAGGTCCATCTCATTCAGCAATGGGAGGAACCAAATAATAGTAGCACCACCTAGCCAGCCTGGCGGCCTACACTGTACCCCAACTGAGAACGAATGATTGGGATCATCTAAGAACCATTCTGTCGTGAATACCAGTATATGTATAAACCCTTCTTTCAAATGTCGCGAGCAAGATATAGGGTCACGGTCAGTCAAACCCTATATGTACTTGACGCTATGCATGCGTTAATGCAAATCGAGATCATCGAGCTCTCGTGTATCCAATATAACTAGCTCCAATACTTTGGCCAAAGACTTATGATCTCATCTGCCAATAACCGCATAGGACATATAACCCGCTCACTAACGGGATAAAGAATTCTATCTTGGTATTCAGTAGGACCTACTACTTGCCCAGCAAGATGCACGTCGAGGTTAACCCCCGCCTCCCAGTTTACAGGGTCGAACTACTCTAATGAAAATCTTGATGTCACAAGCACATCCCTACTAAATCCGCAAGTCGAAGGTTCATGAATACCTATCACAACCTTTCGATTCCGTCATTGACTGTCCCGGAGTGAAATCCGTGCGACGAATCATGGGTGAGTTGGCTCGTGTATACTAATCCAATTAACATACCTATAACGTCTGCACCCACTAACCATTAGCGTTGAATAGGCACTCTCCATGTCAAAGAACATGTTATACAAGTCTTCACATAAACTTAACGCCCAGTCAAGTTTCATCGACTTGCAAATGATTTTAGTATTTGAACTATAAACCTTTCCAGTGCCGACCCCCTTATCCAATAAGGAGTGGAACGTTTTGCTCTGAAATACACGAACTAGTTTCTATATGTATATTTACAAGTTAGGAATGCCAGTAACTACCAGTAAATAAAGAAACATCTATTGCCTTATATTAATGATTTACATAATTACAAGTTCAATGCCCTCACTCAACATCCTATGAGTAGCATTCTATGGCATACTCCTAACAGACCTGTGGTGTGTCATAGAAGATGGTCCCATCATCTTCCTAAAATACAACACACCTGAAGAAATTGTAGATGGGAAGCTAGAGAAGATTCCCAAGAAGAGAATAGGAATGTCATCTAAAGAGAGGAAGCTGGACAACCTAGACAACTGGGCCAGAGATGTTTTATACCAGACCCTTGATAAAGCCACCATGGTAAAGGTTAATAACTGCAAGAATGCAAAAGAAATCTAGGACACATTGGGAGTAATGTGTGAAGGAACCGAGCTAACTAAGGAGAACAAGTTGTCAATAGCCACCCAGAAGTTTGACAACTTCAAAGTGAATAATGGAGAAACCATTGACCAGGTGGATGGAAGATTCACCGAGATAATAAATGAAATTAATTCTCATGGAAAAACATATGGTAACAGGGAGATGGCCCTGAAAGTTCTAAGGTGTCTTAACCCCGAATGGAGCATGAAAGCCATAGCCATGAGGTAATCAAAAGAGCTTAACAAAATAAAGATCCAGGAGTTATTCTCTAACCTGAAGGCATATGAGTTTGAGCTGCCCTGCTCATCATCAACTGAACCAGCTGAGAAAGGACTAGCATTTGCAGCTAAGTCCCCTGCAAAGAACCAGTCTGAAGTTAAACCTCTAAATCTAGAAAGTTAAACCTCTAAATCTTCTAGATTTTGAGGAAGAAATGTCATTCATCATGCAAAGATTCAGCAACTTCAGGAAAAACTACTCCAAGTACAAGAAAAATTACAAAGACAATCCAAGGAGGAATCAAAAAGCTGGAAACTAGAAGGTAGAATACTACAATTGCCACAAAACAGGACATATCCAATTTTACTGTCCTGAACTCAAAAAGGATGAAAGTAAGAAGGACATGGGCAAGGAAGAAGACAAGAGAAAAGCTCCCATAGGGGAAGATCAGATTGAGAAAGAGTAAAATCAAGTGGTGGATTTTTCTATAATGATGACGATGACTACAACTGCCTGATGGCCAATCTAGCTGATAAAGAGGTAACCTCCAAACCTCAAACTACAGAAGGTTTCGGCTCTGACATGTCTAAAGATATGAATCTTCACGAATCTATAAATCAGTTACTAAAAGATTTTGAAACCTTAAAATTAGCTCACCTAACTGTTGCAGCTGAGAATGCACAGTTGGAGAATGAGAAAGTCCAGCTGAAAAATGATTTTGAAAAACTCGGCCAAGAGTCAGAAAGATTTAAAAACATTATATCTTAGTTTGAAAAACAATTTGAAAATATTTTGAAACACTTAGGTGAAAATGCTACAGCTGAAGTTCATAAGCTGACTGTTTTAAACAGTGAAAAGTCAGCTGCACTTGCTCATTGTTAGGAGTATGCCCTCGAATGCCAGTCAGGGGATGTTAGAGTGAGGGCATTGTACTTGTTATTATGAATTCATTATCTAAAGGCAATTGTATGTTTCTTTATTTACTGGTAGTCACTGGCATTCATGACTCGTAAATATATATATAGAAACTAGTCTGTGTATTTGAGAGCAAAACATTCAACTCCTTATTGGATAAGGGGATCGGAACTGGAAAGGTTTATGGCTCAAATACTTAATCGTTCGCAAGTCGATAAAACTTGACTGGGCATTAAGTTTATATGAAGACATGTATGACGTGTTCTTTGACTTGGAGAGTGCCTGTCGAACACTAATGGTTAGTGGGATCATACGTTATAGGTATGCAGATGGGATTAGTATACTCGGACCGACTCACCCTCGATTCGTCACACGGATTTCACTCTGGGACAGTCAATGGCAGAATCGAAAGGTTGTTATAGGTATTCCTGAACCTTTGACTTGAGGATTTAGTAGGGATGTACTTGTGACGTTAAGATTTTCATTATAGTAGTTCGACCCAAAAAACCAGAAGGTGGGGGTCAACCTCGACGTGCGTCTTGACGGGCAAGTAGCAGGTTCTACTAAATACCAAGATAACATTCTTTCTCAGGTTAGTGAACGGGATATATGTCCTATGCGGTTATTGGTAGATGAGATCATAAGTCTTTGGCTAAAGCATTGGAGCTAGTTGTATCAGATACATAGCGTCAAGTACAGATAGGATATGACTGACAGTGACACTATAATTTGATCGAGATATTTGAAAGAAGGGTTTATATGTATACCGGTATTCACGACAGAAAGGTTTTGGAATGCTCCCCATCATTCGTTCTCAGTTAAGGTACAATGTAGGCCGCGAGGCTGGCTAGGTGGTGATACTACTTTTGGTTCCTCCCATTGCTAACTGAGATGGACCTACCGAGTCGCGCAATAGGATTGCCGACAGAATGAATCGAGCTTATTCTCTCTTTATTAATATTAGATATTGGATATCTAATATTTTGTACATTGGTTGTCTAATTAATTTTGGGACATTAGATGTCTAAATTAATTTATTGGATAAATTAATTATGGCCTAATGAATTAAATATAATACTGGGTGATTAATTTAATTCATGAATATAATTATTTTTTGGAGAAATTAATTATATTATTTTGTATTTGATATGATAAATTAATTGGATTAATTAATTGATATAAATACATCGGAACGGAATGGAGTTTATCTGTTTGGACTCTCGGTAGTCCGAAACAAACTAAACTCATTCCGGATCTTCTTGAGGCCGCCCCCACCTTCCTCCCACCTTCCTTGGTCTTTGTCTCCATCTTAATTGGTGGAAGATCAAGGAATTTTATGGGAGTGGTTGGTATTATTATTTTTTTTGAAAAATAATAATAAAGTTAGAAGAATAAATAAAGGAGAAGACTTGGTGCATTCTTCTCACGGCAATTTGCAAGAGAACAAGAGAGAAAAGTTTCTCCAAAGTATTTTCATTCTTCATTACTCTTGAGATTTTCTTGGAGAAAAATTAAGAGAAATAATGAGAGAAATTATTTGATAAATATACTTGGAGTGTATTAATCAAATTAAATAGCTTCATCATCCAATTCTAGCCGTAATCTTGGAGGTTAATTGGGTGGTTGTCGTTCCTATCGTTTCTCTGGCCCGTGGCAAGTAGAGACGCGGTGTTTTCGACATTGGATCAACCTAAATCTTGTTGCGGATTGGATTTCCAAGGGACGTCATATTTTCAATATTTAATCAACGGAGTACGAGGGTATGATTTCGAATCCTACTTTTATTTTTATTTATTTATTCAAATATACGTAGCTTGATCGATCCTCTTAATGGATTCAAATCGAATTAGATTTTTTATTGCTTCCGCCGCGCCTTCGTTTTAGGCACCGAATCCCAACAGTGGTATCAGAGAGTAGGTCTTGCGATCGTATATACAATATTTAGCATTTGGAATGCTTGATTAAATGTTTAGTGATTTGGAATCACGACCGTTTTGTAACACCCCCGAGATATTCGAAATATATTACAGCATCGTGGACCCCTACATGGGACCCACCAGGCTAAAACAAGAAAACACCACTCGACTAACCACCTCAGTTAGCGAGGACACACATTTAAATAATACAACATATAATAATACGCCCGGAGCAACTGGCGTAATAAACATTAACCGACAACATAGCAACTTTAGTTAAAACAGAACGAAGTTCGGAGTGAAAAGCCTAAGTACTCGCGAGTACAATCTATAAGTTTATAAATGTGGGAAACAACCATATCGAACGGCGCAAGAGAAATAAGAAGACTCGAATGAACATGTCAACGACCCTGGCCAACATCCTCGTACTGTCCCAGCGCCCGCTCGTCCGGCAGAACATAACCTCAAATACATAACAAGAATTTCCCCAAAACGGGTCCCAAAAGGGGTTAGCAATTACGCTAGTACAAGTAATCAAGGCAAACCATTCGCTTACACGTTTCATAGTACAATGCACCAAATCATTTCAAAACCAAAACCAGACATGTCTTTTCCAGAAACAAACAGTCAATCACATTTGCCTAGGACAGGGACGAAGCCACAAATCCCACTCGAGGTCTCTAAGGACCCTCCCGAGCTGGCTAGCTAAACAAACTCATGAATCCAGGGCTAATACCATTGGATTCCCTCCGTGGTCCCGTCAGACCCTCCCGAGGTGAGCAAATCACACACAATATACATTACCATTTCACGTTAAGCATAAAGGTTTCCAAAAATACTTGCCTTAAATAATTGACGACGCAACGAACGGAAAGGAAAAGCACCGACGAACGCTAGGAATCAATGGAAACGAACCTAACGATTCGAAGAACATAATCACAACCAACTCTAAATGAATATAGAAATGGAATACACCCGAAAACCCGCCTACGGTTCATGTATATTCGTATAAAAACAACAACAAGGGCGGACCACAACCAAACCCTCTCGAATACGCAACAACCACGAAATATACCATGAATCCATTGGGAAAACAAGAATACTAACAAGATTAATCATATTCAACATGAATTAATCAACCACACGGAACGAATCGAAGAAAAACCCGAAAACCCCCAATTTACCCAAAAGTAGGGTTCTTAGAAGATTTACCTTGGATTAGGATGAAAGATTCGTGTTGATGTTGTTATTATACACCAAGAACTCAAAGAAGATGATGGTTGAGATGATTGGAGGAAGAAATCGCCAAGAAATCGCCCAAAATTGCCAAATCCGTGGGGGAAGGAGATGAAATGAGAAATAGATCCGTCAAAAGTCAACTCCTGGGTATTTATAGCCACACGGCTTAGCGTACGCTAATGGCTAAGTGTTAGCGTGCGCTACCCAGTTATATTACAGTCCAGAACTCACTATCCTGGACCGTTAGCGTGTGCTACTACTATCTAGCATGTGCTAACAACGACTCGGTAGCGCGCGCTATCGAGCTATAGCGTGCGCTACTTGGGCACCTGAACAAGTCCAGAACAAACTACCCAGTACTGGACAGTCGCGTTAGCGCACGCTAACGGATACCTTGTGTGCGCTAGCCTTCAACAAATAACATGCGCTAGACAACGTAGCGTGCGCTAAACCATTAGTCCAGAGGACTGGGATCAGAAATAGGTTCACTGCCACTCCCAGGGTTCAGCTTGCTAGCGCGCGCTACGAAGCAAACGTAGCATGCGCTATGCATAAAGATTAGCGCGCCCTAGGCACGGAATATTAACGAAACATCAAATGGAACATCTCAAAACGCATAATAACATAGAATGGATCCACGGCAATCCCGAAACGGCAGTTCCGAACGAGAATTATGAGAATCAGATCAATAAGCGACGGAAGTACCAATAAACGTCGAACTGGATGATAAAAAGTCTCGAAACAAATATTCTCAAAAATTAATACGGTTACACGAGGGTCACTAAAAACGAGAAATACACCGAAAAGTGAAAATACTGGGAAAAGAAAATGCGGATATTGCATTCTACCCCTCTAGAAATAAGTTTCGTCCCGAAACTTAAGAAACAAACAATTAGGGGTACCTAGCACGCATGATATCCTCGGTTTCCCAAGTTGCCTCCTCGACACCATGTCTCGACCACTGCAACTTGACCAAAGGGATGGTCTTATGCCTCAGTCGCTTCTCACGATGCTCCAAAATCTTCAAAGGCCGCTCCTCAAAAGTAATATCCTCGGCGACATCAATCTCACCATAATCGATGATGTGACTAGGATCCGGGACATATTTCCTCAGCTGGGAAACATGAAAAATGCTATAAACATGACTCAGGGCCGGGGGTAACGCCAAACGGTATGCCAGCCCACCGACTCGCTCGAGAATCTCAAAGGGTCCAATAAATCTCGAACTCAACTTCCCCTTTTTCCCGAAGTAGAAAACTCCTCTCGTCGGCGATACCTTTAGCAAAACGTGGTCTCCCACCTCGAATTCCGAAGGTCAACGACGGACATCGGCATATGACTTCTGTCGACTCTGAGCAGTCAACATCCATTCCCGAATCAATTCCACCTTCCGCCTCATCTCTAAAGAGATATCTGGCTCGGTCCCGACCAAATCGGATGCCTCATTCTAACAAATCGGTGATCGACAACGCCTCCCATAAAGCGCCTCATACGGTGCCATCCAAATCAACGCGTGCCAACTATTGTTGTACGTGAATTCGATCAATGGCAAATGATCCTCCCAGTCACTGCTCCAATCGAGAGCACAAGCACGCAACATATCTTCGAACGTCTGGATAGTGAGTTCCGACTGTCCATCTGACTGAGGATGGAAAGAGGTACTCAAACGTAAACGAGTACCCAATGCCTTAAGCACCGCCTGCCAAAAGTGCGATACAAAACGGCCATCACGATCCGAAACAATAGACTTCGGAGTACCGTGAAGCCTCACAATCTGCACGATAAACACACGAGCCAACTTTTCCGGGCCCCAAGTGTCCTTGATGCCCAGAAAATGTGCCGACTTGGTCAGACGATCAACAATCACCCAGACCATATTCATGCCCAACCTCGATCTCAGCAAACTCGTAATGAAATCCATCGATATATCTTCTCATTTCCATTTTGGAATGGGAAGTGACTGCAATAACCCGTCCGGTTGCTGATGTTCAATTTTGACCTGCTGACAAGTCAAACATCTCGCTACAAACTATGCGACCTCCTCCTTCATATCTTTCCACCAAAAATTCCTTCTCAGGTCCTTGTACATCTTACTCGAACCAGGATGAACGAAGTAAGGTGTAGCATGGGCCTCGCGCAAAATACTCTGTCTCAACTCTAAGTCGTTCGGTACACAAAGCCGACTCTGGAATCTCAAAACACCATCCTCGTGAATCACAAACCCAGGAGACTTTCCCTTAATAACATTCTCTCGGATTTGAGTAATCATCGGATCCTCCAACTGCTTTAGCTTAATTTCATCGATCAGAGACGACGAAATCTCTAAAGCACAAAGTTGCCCGACAGCTCCAGGCAACAAAACCTCAACATCCAACTCGATCAAAACCCGCTGAAGCTCAGATTGAGACGTAAGGATCTCAAGCATTCGCAACGCACCCGGTTTCCGACTCAAGGCGTCGGCCACAACGTTCGCCTTGCCCGGATGATAAAGGATTTCGAGGTCATAATCCTTAATCAACTCTAACCACCTCCTCTGCCTCATATTCAACTCTCACTGAGTAAATATGTATTTCAGACTTTTATGATCGGTAAAAATATGACATGCAGAGCTGAAAAGAGAGTGACGCCAAATCTTGAGCGCAAAAACAACTGCCGCTAACTCCAAATCATGAGTAGGGTAGTTAAGCTCATACGGCCTCAACTGTCTCGACGCATATGCAATGGTCTTGCCGTGCTGCATCAATACGCACCCAAGACCCTGACCCGAAGCATCACTATAAACAGCAAAATCCCCGTTGCCACACGGCAATGCTAAAATCGGGGGTGAAGTCAAACGCCTCTTCAGCTCTTCAAAACTCGACTGCCTCTCGTCATTCCAGACGAACTTCTCGGACTTCTGGAGCAACTGTGTAAGTGGCCGAACCAGTTTCGAGAAACCCTCGATGAACCTACGGTAGTAGCCGACCAAACCCAAGAAACTATGGATCTCCTTCACATTCTTGGGTGGTGCCCAATCCAACACTGCCTCAATCTTATGCGGATCCACACGAACCCCCTCGGCTGAAATCACGTGACCTAGAAACATCACTTCCTTCAGCCAGAACTCACATTTCGAGAACTTCGCATAGAGTTGCTCGGTCTTCAAAATGTCTAACACTACTCGCAAATGATGGGCATGCTCTTCCTCGTTCCTTGAATAAATAAGAATATCGTCAATAAAGATGACGACATACTTATCCAAATACTAGATAAAGACTTTGTTCATCAGCTGCATGAACACCGCCGGTGCATTAGTTAACCCGAAAGGCATAGCTACAAACTCATAATGTCCGTATCTCGTCCGAAAAGCTGTTTTTGGCACATCGGACTCCCTCACCCGGAGCTGATAATACCCCGATCTCAAATCAATCTTCAAGAATACCGCAGCTCCCTGCAACTGATCGAACAAGTCATCCAACCTCGGCAAAGGATGCTTGTTCTTGATGGTCACTGTTGGGAAAACAAGAACCCTGTATCGAAACAGCCGGGACATTCAATCCCTGTATCGAATAGTATTGATAAGAGGTTTTGACATATATGACAATCCGCATACAGTAAAGGAAACTGTATCGAAGTGTTGAGGCGTCAACCTGTATCAAAAGACCTGTCTCGAATCCAGCATATAGTGGAACTCTTCAGTACAGCAAAGAAGTCTTATAAAAGACCAAGTATGGAAACTGTCTCGAATCACCAATATAGTTATCTTCCATACAGCTCACAATAAGACAAAGAAGGAATCTTCAAAATTCAAGTCCCGTTGAATAAAGAAGTATTTAAATACTCAAGGATAAAGTATTTAAATACTGTCAGTCAACAGATCTTCAAATCCCGCTAAATCCGGATCATGCTTTTAATCCCGTTGGAACGGAATATTGCTCAACGGATACATCTCAACGGATATATTTTCCAGAAGACTATATATATCTCATGAAGGCATTGAAGATCAGTTACCAAAACCGAAATCATTCAAAGCTATCAAAGTTATCATCAGAGCAAAATATATATCTAAGCTTACTGCAACTCAGATAAAAGAGATATACAGTGCTCATCATCTTGAACAACACTTCATCAGCTCGAAGCTCAAAAAGTCAAAGTTGTTGTTCACACTCTGTTCTATACTTTGAACAAACCCAGATCAGCCCTGTGTGGACTGAGAAAGACGAAGCTTCAAAACTCTGTGTGAAGAAGCCAGTCAAGCTTTAGCTCAAACCAATCTGTGTGAACGGTTGAAGCTAAGATCTTTATATCAATCTGTGTGAACGATATATTGATTGTATAACTGTTATAATTACGTAGTTGTGTATGTAGTAATTATAATAAACGTTTTACTCCTGTGTGGAGGACCAGTGGACGTAGAGGGGTTTCCTCGAACCACTTTAATTACTGTGTTATTTACCTTCAGCTTTTACTGTTTTAATTACTGTGATTAATTAAGTATACACTGCACATTTAGTTGCTGTATCCACAACAACCTACTGTATCTAAGACTTCCGCTACGCACTCAGATTTAAAATCAATACAGCTTGTTGTTTAAACTATTTCCCAAGGTGTATCTAGTATACTTAGTGGCCAACAAGTGGTATCGGAGCGGTTGATTCTAAAAAGAATCAGTCGTATCTTTAACTGAATCAGATCCAAAATCACTTAATTTTCAAAATAGTCTCTTTCATTTCTTTACTTTCACTCACATGGATACTTCTATGATCAACAAAGTGCCTATGTTCTGTATTAACGAATTTGATGATTGGAGAATTAGGATGGAGGCTCATCTTGCAGCAATGCACGAAGAGATAATTTTTATGATACAGGATGGCCCTATCAAGGTCATGAAGGTAAACACGGCCGCAAGGATTGAAGGCCAAGCCCATGCTGAGATGCTCGAGAAGGAACGCGAGCAATGGACAACAGATGAAAGAAAGCGAGCCAATCTCGACAATGTGGCTAAGAACGCGTTGTTTGTCACTCTTGACAAAGGCACGTTCTCGAAGGTAAAGAGCTGCAAAATAGCCAAAGAAATCTAGGATAAACTCAAGTTGATTTGTGAGGGAACTGAGCTCTCAAAAGAAAACAAGATTTGAAAACTGACTCAGCAATTTGAGTCTTTCGAAATGAAACCAACTAAGACACTTGAGGAACTTGACCTTAGATTCACTGGTATTGTTGGTGAACTTGAAGCGTTGGGCAAAATTTATACTCAAAAGGAGAAGAATTTAAAAATTTTCAGATCTCTCCCAACCCGATGGGACATTAAGACAACAGCTATGCGTGTGTCTTGCAATCTTAATGAAATAACTACTTTTGATCTCTTCTCTGGCCTCAAAGCATTTGAGTATGATATTGACAGAAGAGAGAAAGCTGAAGAATCTCCTTTAAAGGTCACAGCACTAGCCGCTGTATCGAGCCATCGACACAGCATGCCCAGCTCGTCGAAGCCTAGTCACAAGAATGCTGACAGTGACGACGACATCCCGTCTCAAGATGAAATGGCGCTTCTCATGCACAAATTCAAAAAGTTCATCAAGCATACTCCCTACAGGCCCAAACCTGTCCAAAAGGTAAGTACCAAAACTTCATCCGGTAATTCTAACTTGTGCTATAACTGCAGGAAACCAGGGCATTATGCAAATAAATGTCCTCATCCCAAAGTTCAAAAGTTGCCGGAGGCCGAGCAACAAGAGAGAGATGAAAGAAGACGTGCTTGTAAAAACAAGCTCAAGGCCCTGATTGGAGAATCAAAAGCCTCCCCCACACCATCCAAATCAAAAGAATGTCTTCAGGTGGTCACTGAAAGTGATTCATCTGACGATGAGTTCGATGATAAAGCATATATGTGCTTTATGGCCAAAGACATTCCAGAAGGCGAAGACAGCGATGATGAGGTAAACTCAACCTCATCTATTCCATTAAATGCATCTCATACTTTTGAAAACATGATGAATGAATTTAAAAACATTCAAAAGGCCCATGAGACATTGAAAAACGAGAATATACAGCTCCAACTGTCTAACCTAGAGCTGAAAGATGAAAATGACTTGCTGAAGATAAATTATGAAAATATGTCTCTTGACTTTGAAACCAGCAAAGTCGATTTTGAAAAACTCATGGAGAGCAATCATCAACTTGCTCGTGAACTAAGTGAGGTTAAAACTCACAACGAGAGCAAGACAAATGATTTGGTTCTACTTCAAGACAAAGTCACAACTCTCGAAAAGCGAGAAATTGAACTTGAGACCACTTTGAAATCGTTTGAGAAATCGTCCAAAAGAATGGAAGAAATTCTGAGCACTGGGCAAAATGCTCATGATAACAGTGGCTTAGGATACAACTCATGTTTAAACAAAGGGGAAACTAGTACAGTGTTCGTCAAGAGTGTGGAACACATTCCATAATCGAAAGATACCCCTAGTCCCGTGAAGGAACCTGCTGTACCGAAAAAATCGAAGGCTGCTATTCCGCCCCCGCAATCCTATTCCAGACAGCGGAATCATAAGCCGTTCCAACCCGTGAGGCGCACTCAACAGCATGCTCCCCGAGCATATCAACAGCGCCAACAGCAGTTCAGAAGGAAGGCTGTATCCAACTACCAAAGGCCCGCACGACAGTACTATCAGTACAGCATGCCTAGGTATTGGATACAGGAGCCCCGTTATTCCTCGATACAGCATATGCCCGCTCAGTATCAACAACAGCATTGGGAATCCAACTGGAGACCCAGAAGGCAAGCTGTTAGGCCAAAGAAAATGGCTCCACCTCCAAGACGGCACTCGTACTGGATTAATAATAATAACCCTGAATTTTTCATGCATAATAATTATCATGGTTATAGTGACTACGGATATGCCCCTCGTAGATATGGCAACACTGTACCGAGTATGACCTACAGTAAACCAATTGCTGCCAGGAAAACTTGGGTACCTAGAGGAACTAACATACATGGACCCAAAAATTAAAGGGGACCTAAATCTACTTAATTTCTTTGTTACAGGACATTCTAGAGGAGGATACCTGGTACTTTGATAGTGGATGCTCTCGGCACATGACCGGAGATAGAAGAAAGCTATCAGATTTTGTATAAGGTCGATGTCCAAAAGTTCATTTCGGTGATAAATCTAAAGGAAGAACAAGAGGGAAAGGAAACCTACTTGTCGGAAAATTCAAAGTCACTGATGTTGCATATGTTGAAGGCTTACAGTACAATCTACTTAGTATAAGCTAGTTCTGTGATAAACAGTTCTCGGTGAAGTTCTATATAGATCGCTGTAGAGTCAAGAACATCCAGACCAAAGAAGTTGTGCTTACAGGAAGCAGATCAGGTAACATGTATATTGTTGACTGGAAGCCTATGAGCTCCTCAATTCCATGCTTTGTTGCCAAAGGCACTGCAGATCTTAGCTGGTTATGGCACAAGAGGATGTCTCACATCAACTTCAAGACGATCAACAAGCTCTCAAGATAGGGAATAGTTAGAGGTTTGCCAAATGTGTCATTCAAAAAGGACAGCGTCTACGGACCATGTCAGAAAGGCAAGCAAATCAAGTCAACCCTGAAGAGCAAATCCTACCTTTCAACCCAAAGAATGTTGGAAATGCTACATATGGATCTCTACGGTCCTGTAGACCCAGTAAGTTTGGGAGGTAAGAAATACTGCATGGTTGTTGTTGATAATTATTCCAGGTATGCTTGGACAATTTTCCTTAGCAAGAAGAAGGAAACAACATCAAAGCTGCCCGAGCTCCTGAGAAAGTTGCAAAATGAAAAGGCATTGAGTATCGTGTGCATTCGTTCCGACAGAGGTACAGAATTTACTAACCGCTTTATAGAGCAATACTATTCGGAGAATGGAATACAGCACGAATACTCAGCTGCCCGTACACCTCAACAAAATGGTGTTGCCGAGCGAAAGAATAGGATGCTGAAAGAAGCTACAAGGACAATGATTGCCGCAAGCAAGTTGCCACATCGTTTCTGGGGTGAAGCAACCAATACAGCATGCTACACTCAAAACCGCTGTATCATCAACAAACACCACAACAAAACAGCATATGAGGTATGGAACAACAAAACTCCGTTAGTTTCATATTTCCACATTTTTGGATGCAGGTGTTATGTGTTGAATAATGGGAAGGATCAACTTAGAACCTTTGATGAGAAATCAGATGAAGGAATATTTGTAGGATACTCCTCCGTCAGCAAAGCTTACAGAATTTTCAATAAAAGGAAGCTGACGATCGAGGAATCAGTTCATGTAGTGTTCGACGAACCTCACCATGACCCTACAGGAGTAGATGATATTACTCAGGACATCCAACATCTCTCTATCTTGGATCCTCCAACTCCCATAGAACCTGTCGTTGATTTAGAAATCAACCCCGCAGCGGTAAGAGTCGACGTGGATGAAGCCGACGCTGCACAAGCTGAAGCTGTATCTACCGAAACTCTCGATACAGTACGGGACCCTGAATTAGAACCCGACCGAAGATGGTTGAGAGATCACCCGCAAGAGCTGATCATTGGAAACATAAATGCTGGTGTTTCTACTCGTAGAAGAATACAGAGTACACAAGGAAATGTACTTTGTGCACAAGAAGAACTTGATATGGAGATATCACAGTTTCCTGAATGGAAATCTCAATCCGAGCTTAGAAGACTCAATATGTGCACTATTGTTGTATTCTTAGCCCAGTCCGAACCTGTTTCGACCATAGACAGTCTTAACAATTCTCATTGGATAAAATCTATAGAAGAAGAGCTTAACGGTTTCGAAAGAAACAATGTATGGTGTCTTGTACCCAGACCTACACATCAATCGGTTATAGGAACCAAATGGGTATTTCGAAACAAGAAGGATCGAAATGGACTTATTATAAGGAATAAATCCAGACTAGTCGCACAAGGTTATAGTCAGGAAGAAGGCATAGACTATGATGAAACCTTCACCCCTGTAGCCAGACTAGAAGCCATTAGGATATTTTTAGCCTTTGCCGCCCATAAGAGCTTTATTGTATATCAAATGGACGTCAAGAGTGCATTCCTGAATGGAGACCTTGATGAAGAAGTTTATGTTGAACAACCACTAGGATTTGCCAACACAGATGGTATCGATCTAGTATACAGGCTAAGGAAAGCGCTGTATGGACTTAAACAAGCCCCTAGAGCCTGGTACAAAACCCTGTCCCAGTATCTAACCAACAACGAATTTGAGAAAGGTGCTGTGGACAAGACCTTGTTCAAAATACATGAAGGTGATGACCTTCTTATGGTGCAAATATATGTGGATGATATAATTTTTGGTTCAACTAACCTTGCTTTGTGTCAAAGGTTCTCTCATCTCATGCAAAGTAAATTTGAAATGAGTATGATGGGGGAACTTAGTTACTTCCTAGGTTTGCAGGTAAAGCAGTTGCCTACAGGTATCTTCATCAACCAGGAAAAATACAGCAAGGAGCTTCTCAACAAATTTGGAATGAACACTTCCAAATCATCGCCAACCCCCATGAGCACTTCCGTGCAAATTAGTGCTGATGAAGCCGGAAAGCCGTTTGACCAATCACTCTACAGGAAGGTCATTGGTTCGCTCCTATACCTAACGGCTAGCAGGCCCGATATCCAGTTTGCTGTTGGAGTGTGTGTGAGATATCAAGTAGCACCTAAGGAATCACACTTCAATACAGCTAAACGAATCCTGAAGTACATTAAAGGAACAGTCGATGCAGGACTATGGTATCCTAAAGAAGGCGGATTCGATTTAGTTGGATACAGCGACTCGGATCTCGGAGGCTTCAAGCTAGATAGGAAGAGTACAAGTGGAACTTGTCACTTTCTTGGACCTAGACTCGTTTCTTGGTTCAGTAAGAATCAATTGGTTAACTCTCTTTTCACGGCTGAATCAGAGTACTATGCTGCTGGTAGTTGTTGTATGCAGATCCTTTGGATGCAGCAACAGTTGTCAGATTATGGAATCGATGCAAGAGAGACTCCAATCATGTGTGATAGCACGAGTGCAATTTCAATCACGCACAATCCTATCCTGCACTCGCGCACTAAGCATATCAACATGAAGCATCATTTTATAAGGAATCACGTCGAGAACAAGGATGTTCGCCTTGAAAAAGTTCATACAGACATTCAGCTGGCCGACATCTTCACCAAGCCTCTCGACACAGCCAGATTCAACTTGCTTAGACAAGAATTGGGAATGCTACAGCCCGACTCCCTGTAAGTAATTTACTGTTTTTACTCAACAATTAAGGGGGAATGCTGTAAGACCCAAGAATACAGTATCCAACGTTAATTATCTGTACACTCAGAGACTTCAATACAGCACTGTAGTGAACAAAGTGATATGAATTATCCTACAGCTGAAGTGTGCAAAAATTAAGGGGGAATACTGTAGGACCCATGAATACAGCATTAATCCAAAAGTTGCTGTATGGAATTTAAAACCTATATGTACCTTTTTAAGGAGGAACGCTGTATCGACGCGGACACAGCACATACTATAGGATTTCAATTCAGTATATATATATATATTATATTATTTCATTTTAAAATGATTTTTGTCCACGTGCCCTATTTAAGTCAAACGTCATTTGCATTAAATGCCTTACGCGACATCTGGACAACTGAATCTCAAAAGCCGCGATGTTTTAAATTGTTTATTGTTTTTAAAACCGCCATTTCAGGCATTTAGGGTGACACAAATGTCAGAAGTGGGACCCATTTATATTTTAAGCATATTAATAGATTAGTGTACCAGTTACACTTAGTCCATCTTAACCGTCGATTTCAAAAACCGCTTCCCATACCTTAAATTCTGACCATTCGTACTCTGCAAAACCCTACTTCGTTGCCCAATATAAAAGGACTAATACTGCCATTAGAGACTCTTTACGCTTTCTGCAAAAATTAAGAGTTCTCAAGCAAAAACAGCCTACACAGTTTTCTGCATTTTACTGCATATTTCGTGTATTCTCTTTCACATTTTCTTGAACAATCATCAATGGCTGGATAAACATCTTCGCCCGCACTCAAGAAAACCGCAAACATCATCGATGGATGGATCTTCTCACGATCTGTCATCATCGAACGCATTCTCTCTGAGACAAATCATGTTGAACCCATGGAGTACATCGTCACTCGTCTCCGTCAACAAGGCTTCTACCGCCTTGGAAGCCAAACCACTGACAAGTACGATGTTCATCTGGTTGAGGAATTTTACCTCAACGCCGCCGTACGATTTCTGCCGCTGGCCCAAGGAGGTCACGTTGCTGACATAACCACTATCATTCAAGGAGTTGAGATTTGTGTTGATAGCGATCTGCTCCAGAATATCTACAGGCTACCTGCTGATGGCCTGACAATGGATCAACTTGAGGGTCTCAAGAGCTGATAACTAAATTTTATGGGTTGTTCACCGGCTCAACTGTTGTTGACATGGTTCAAACCACCTGTCACAAAAAGAATTTTTGTCTGCCTTATGTATATTTGCATGATTTCTGCTGCAGGATCATTGAGAATCGAACTGGTGCGTTCGAAATGTGTACTAATCTGAGGTTCATGATGATGGTGGCAATTCTAACCTGTGAAAAGGTCAACTGGTGCCACATAATCCTGAAGCGCTTGCAAGAGGAAGTATGCAAGCCTTCCACCCAGAAGAAGTCATTTGGTTTAATCTTAAACCATATTTTGACGAAATGCGGACTGTCGCAATCCGTTGATGCAAAGAAGAACAACTCCAGGATACCTAGGAGGCGTCAAGCCTACTGCGTATAACGAGAGCACCATGGTCTGCAACCACCCAAAAACCCAATATATGCAAGTTTCTGCAGATCCAAGAGATGTGTCTTTGAAGTCCCAGGACATGGAGTCTTCAAAGAAGAGGAAAAGATCTCACAGCAAGAAACCCATTGCTGGTGAGAAGCTGAAGAAGAAACTTAGGAGGCTTTCTAAAGCTAAATCCACCAAGCCCTCCGAAGAAGTTTCCACCGTGGCTCAACCCACTGAAGAACAACCCCAGGGCCCAACCCCTGTGGAAGAGGTGTCCACTATTGTATCGACAATAGATCCTGAGCCTTTGGCGGCTAGGACGGATGATGGTACATCTGCCAACGAAAAAGACTCTAGCGAGTCGGCTGCCCCTACAGAGCCAAATGCTACTTTTCCTCTGTGGGATCCCACACCCGTACAGGATCAATCTTCCTTCGGGGCACCATCCCCTGTAAGGAATCCCACTTTGATACAGGATCCCATACTTGTAGAGGAATCCCTCGCTACAGCGTACCCAGACGTTGTACGCAGTCCCTCCCCTGACACCATTATTCACAAAACCCTTATCTCTGTTCAGATCAACCATGCTTACGAAAGATTTCTGAAATAGAAATGCTACAGGCTAGCTCCGTATGAAACATTATACAACTGGAGCGAATGGAGCCAAGAAGAAAGATTTGTATCAGAAGTGACGGACTCAATGGAAATTGAGGCCCTGATCCAATGGGACAATCCCTTCTGTAAAGAACTGATTGAAAGCCATCTTCTGCAGAAATCTGATGCAAGGAGGAAAGGTAAAGATAAGTCAGAGGACTCTCCCCCAAATCCAAAAGACGACGATCACAATGACTCAGACGATGACGACGAAGCTTTACAAGCTGGTCTGAGGATGAGTCGTGAAGAGGCTCAAGACAGAGACGCCTCTCCACCAAAGGATGACGAAGGGCCGTCAACTCGAAGCAAGCCCCCTTCGCCACAGCAAGAGAAAATTCCCGACGAGGAGGAATCAATCCATCAAGTCGAGGAAGTAGAAGCAGTTTTGGAAAAGGCACCCGAGCCTGCCGCCGCTCAAGAAGAAGTAGTTGTCACTGAGAGACAACAGGAGGATTCAGTCCCTCCTGTATCCATGTCTACCGACGAAACTTCACAACAGGAGGACACACAACCCCCTGCCGCCGAACCAGAACAAGCTGCTCCCGCCCCTTCAACCATGGAATCCGAGGACGGTAATATACCTGAGGATGTCCAACTCAAGTTACGCCCAACCGTAAATCTGAGGAGGTTGAACTGCTCTGAAGACTTTGCTCAACCAGATTCTCCGATTTCTGCTGCTAGGAAAGAGCGCCTGCGTGCTCTTGGTCTTCAAACTGTATTCATCCAGGATGCAGTGAATGCTCTGTCTTCAGTTGAAAAAGCATTGAATTGGATGCATACTTCTGCCGTGGAAGGGATGACCACTCTACAACATGAAGTTTCTCGAGTAGTCGAGGCCTTCATTATTTTGCCAGAAGTATTTAAACAAGCACTGAAAATCATGGAAGACAAGCAAGAGCAACTCCTGAAGGAAGAGGCAACCAAAACGCGCATTGCTAAAGCCAAGACTGCATGTGCTATGATTGAAAACAGTTTTCAATTGCGCGCCCACGACAAATGTATCAAGGACATGTCGCTGACACTTTCCTCCCTTGTAAAAAGAATGACTAACATCGAGACGAAACAGGATGCTGCATTAGAGATCCTAGGACGTCTTGATGACACCAAAAAGGGGGAAGAGGCAAGAGAAGCTGCTAGGAGAATCAGGTTACAACATGAAAGGGAATTGGAGGCCGCTCAAGACAACATCACTGCTGAGTTAAACAAGCTAGCCCCTCCCTCCCAGAGTTTTAAGATTTCAGGCTCCCGACCTGAATTTCATGATCCAAATGTCCCGTGGCAAACTCTAATCCAGAGACCTTCTGAAATTCGTCTGCCGACCAACCGCCATCCTACTGCCGATGAGGTGAAGCAATGGAGGAAGAACGAACTGATTAGATACTTTGTTAAACTCATCAGGGAATCCGCCATCTTCAAGAGCTATAAGACATTAGCGGAGGCCGCAGATAAATTCACGAAGATGCTAGAAGATGGAAAACTCCCTCTCCAGCTAGATATGAAAAGCAAGCACAGAAGAGGAGATCGGATCACCCATCCAGAAGACTGGATTCTTGCCTTTGATAGATCCTATGATGGAAGAGCTATATACCAGGATCGAGGCAACGATTCCCTATAGAACTGGTGGCGTGGTACCGAGAATGATCCAGGGAGAAAACCATGGAGACATGCGGATCACTATCGGAGCTGAAATCCTTATATATATATATTTGTTTAGATATTTGTAATTTTTCTTTCGAAACAGAAAATCATGTACTCTAATTGTTGATATTCAATAAAAGTGTTTGTTTGTCTTGAAAGATTACAACTCGTAATCTACTGTGTTGATGTATGATTACTTAAATTGTTTGATAACAATCTCAAGTATAGGAAACTTGATTGAAAATTAAGCTGTACGAACTTGTCTACGAACAATTCATAATTTCAGTTGTAAGCTTAGAACACATTGTAAGATTGTGCCTGCGCGCCAATCATAAGCTTAATTTGTAAAAACTCTTAGCTGTATCGAACTCGCCTGCGAGTAGTTCATTAATTAGACTAAGTTGCTGAAAGACAAGCCTTTTGACAAAAGACCAAGAAATATGCCAGAAGTCATCAAAGAAGATTATTTCATGAAGAAGGTTTTGGCATCATCTAGAAGACTTGAAAGTTAGAAAGTTAAAAGTCTTGGCAAATTGTCAAAAAGGGGGAAATTGTTGGGAAAACAAGAACCCTGTATCGAAACAGTCGGGACATTCAATCCCTGTATCGAATAGTATTGATAAGAGGTTTTGACATATATGCCAATCTGCATACAGTAAAGGAAATTGTATCGAAGTGTTGAGGCATCAACCTGTATCAAAAGACCTGTCTCGAATCCAGCATATAGTGGAACTCTTCAGTACAGCAAAGAAGTCTTATAAAAGACCAAGTATGGAAACTGTCTCGAATCACCAATACAGTTATCTTCCATACAGCTCACAACAGGACAAAGAAGGAATCTTCAGAAGTCAAGTCCCGTTGAATAAAAAAGTATTTAAATACTCAAGGATAAAGTATTTAATTACTGTCAGTCAACAGATCTTCAAATCCCGCTAAATCCGGATCGTGCTTTTAATCCCGTTGGAACGGAATCTTGCTCAACGGATACATCTCAACGGATATATTTTCCAGAAGACTATATATATCTCATGAAGGCATTGAAGATCAGTTACCAAAACCGAAATCATTCAAAGCTATCAAAGTTATCACCAGAGCAAAATATATCTCCAAGCTTACTGCAACTCAGATAAAAGAGATATACAGTGCTCATCATCTTGAACAACACTTCATCAGCTCGAAGCTCAAAAAGTCAAAGCTGTTGTTCACACTCTGTTCTATAATTTGAACAAACCCAGATCAGCCCTGTGTGGACTGAGAAAGACGAAGCTTCAAAACTCTGTGTGAAGAAGCCAGTCAAGCTTTAGCTCAAACCAATCTGTGTGAACGGTTGAAGCTAAGATCTTTATATCAATCTGTGTGAACAATATATTGATTGTATAACTGTTATAATTACGTAGTTGTGTACGTAGTAATTATAATAAACGTTTTACTCCTGTGTGGAGGACCAGTGGACGTAGAGGGGTTTACCTCGAACCACTTTAATTACTGTGTTATTTACCTTCAGCTTTTACTGTTTTAATTACTGTGATTAATTAAGTATACACTCCACATTTAGTTGCTGTATCCACAGCAACCTATTGTATCTAATACTTCCGCTACGCACTCAGATTTAGAATCAATACAGCTTGTTGTTTAAACTATTTCCCAAGCTGTATCCAGTATACTTAGTGGCCAACAGTCACCTTGTTTAGTTCGCGGTAGTCGATACACAAACGCAGTGAACCATCCTTCTTCCGTACAAACAGGACCGGTGCGCCCCAAGGCAAAGCGCTCAGTCGAACATACCCTGACTCAAGAAGCTCACTCAACTGCTTCTTCAACTTGGCCATCTCTGAAGGTGCCATGCGATACGGCGCCTTCGAAACCGGAGCCGCGCCCGGCTCTAACTCTATAAAAAACTCGACCTCATGATCTGGTGGCAATCCCGGTAACTCGTTAGAAAATACATCAGGAAACTCACTAACGACTGGAATCGACGAAAGCTCGGATCCACCATCCTCCGCCTTTAAGGCATATCACCAATAACCGGTACACCCCTTTCGCAAGAGTCTCATCGCCTTCAAGGCGTTAATAACGAACTTCTGGTACCCCCTCTTTCGCCCCGCGAAAGAGTGCTCGGTGCCGTCCTCGACTAACATAGTGATGATTCTCGTGCAGTATTTCATAATTGCACCATGCCGCTCGAGCCAATCATCCCCGAGAATCAAATCCTCACCCTCAATATTAACGACAATAAGATTAGAGAGCCAAGCCCTCTCACAAATAAATACAGAACAGTCTCGGACCTCTCGATCGCCAACGATCCTATCACCGCTAGGAAGTTTAACGATGAAAGACTCGCAAGGCGACAAATAGTCGAGACTCAAATGGCACACACACTCCAGCGATATGAACGAATGTGTAGCACTAGAATCGAAAAGCACACTGACAGGATGAGAATGGATATGAACGGTACCTATCGCCACAGTGGCCGCTGGATCATCAGCCCTTCTCATCTCGTATATATGCGGCTGGGCAGAGCCGACACTGGAAGCTCCTCCTCTAGTGGGCTGACCCCGACCTCTACCTCGGCTTGCACTCGGCGGAGACTGCAGAGCAAACGAGCCCTGGTCCACACTCGGCTCTCTAGGTGCTGGAAAAGAATCACGGGTCTTGCGAATCTGTCTGACTTGTTCACAAAAGAGAGCCTTGTGGCCCGACTGACCACAAGTATGACAAGTCAACTTCTGACGAGGACACTGCCGGTTCCTATGGCCCGACTGGCCACAGTTAAAGCATGTGGGATCACGAACGGAGGTTCTGGCAGCACCTCGAGAACTCCCAAAAAAATAAGCTGAACCGCCCGCAGGAACATTTGCAGGCTGAGGTTTCTGCTGGCCTCCACCCTTGGGACCAGAAAAATTTCCAAAAGACTTCTGCTTCTTGCTCTCACGAGCCGCTTCACTAGCCGTCACCGACATATCGTACGCAAGAGCCCTACTCTGATAATCCTTCAAAGTTGTGCAGACGAGCCCAGGCATATAGTCCCGAATTGACAGTTTCATCCGCCTGGAAAAGTGAAAAATTTTGTCGTTCTCCTCGATAACTTGGGTCTTCACATAGCCCAACTCCTTGTTGAAATCGGCAATAGCTTGAGAGACAGGAATGTCCCACGGTTGAGCATCATAGAAGGCATGGACTCGAGCCTGTCTAACCGGCCATGGGAAATACTCGGTCTCCATTAGGTCCTTGAACTCCACCCATGAAGCAACGTGGTCCTTAGGCCCAACAGCTTCCCACCAGTCAGTAGCATCCCCAGTGAGAAAGTACTGGGCAATAGGGACCTTACGGTCCTCGGGACAGTTGGTGGCAACGAAGACTTTAGATATCTCCTTAATCCACCCTTCCTAGCCAATCGGGTTTGATGCTCCCAAAAACTGAGGAGGATGCATCTTCATGACATCTTGAAGCCAACGGTCTGCTCTGCCCCGATTAGCATGGGCCGGATTCGGGTTCTGAACCACCTGAGCTATAGGTGCCATCTGGTTCACCATTTGCTGCATGACAGCCGCAATACCAAGGTCGGTGCCATATTGAGAAGAAGCATGGATATGACGGTCACCAGTACTGCCGTCTCCCGAAGAATGCAACGTTGCCGCCCCACCGACTACCCCACGTCCCCGGTCGCGTCCACGGCCACGACCACGACCACGGCCCCTTCTAGCATCCATGTTGGTGTTAAGAGGTGGCAAAAAGCAACTCGATGATAAGTAAAAGAGGGAAAATAACCACAGTTCAAGAAACGGAAATACGGTATGAGAAAACAAAGAGTCGGGTAAGGAAAACTTACGAACAGTGGAAGTGCTGAGATGCTGGCAGCGGTGTGACAATGTGCAAGACAAAACAAAACTAGACCCAAAAAACCGACAAGCTTAGGTATCCATAAACCTAGGGCCGATACCATTTTCTGTAACACCCCCGAGATATTCGAAGTATATTACAGCGCTGTGGACCCCTACATGGGACCCACTAGGCTAAAACAAGAAAACACCACTCGACTAACCACCTCAGTTAGCGAGGACACACATTTAAATAATACAACATATAATAATACGCCCGGAGCAACCGGTGTAATAAACGTTAACCGAAAACATAGCAACTTTAGTTAATACAGAACGAAGTTCGGAGTGAAAAGCCTAAGTGCTCACGAGAACAATCTATAAGTTTATAAATGTGCGAAACAACCATATCGAAAGGGGCAAGAGAAATAAGAAGACTCGAATGCACATGTCAACGACCCTGGCCAACATCCTCGTACTGTCCCAGCGCCTGCTCGTCCGGTAGAACATAACCTGAATTCCATAACAAGAATTTCCCCAAAACGGGTCCACAAAGGGGTTAGCAATTACGCTAGTACAAGTAATCAAGGCAAACCATTCGCTTACACGTTTCATAGTACAATGCACCAACTCATTTCAAAACCAAAACCAGACATGTCTTTTCCGGAAACAAACAGTCAATCACATTTGCCTAGGATCGGGACGAAGCCATAAATCTCACTCGAGGCCTCTAAGGACCCTCCCGAACTGGACATATCATAAAACAAATCACGCACATGCATCGCCTAAGACCGAGACGAAGCCACAAATCCCACTCGAGGCCTCTAAGGACCCTCCCGAGCTGGCTAGCTAAACAAACTCATGAATCCAGGGCTAATACCATTGGATTCCCTCCGTGACCCCGTCGGACCCTCTCGAGGTGAGCAAATCACACACAATATACATTACCATTTCACGTTAAGCATAAAGGTTTCCAAAAATACTTGCCTTGAATAATTGACGACGCAACGAACGGAAAGGAAAAGCACCGACGAACGCTAGGAATCAATGGAACCGAACCTAACGATTCGAAGAACATAATCACAACCAACTCTAAACGAATACGGAAATGGAATACACCGGAAAACCCGCCTACGGTTCATGTATATTCGTATAAAAACAACAATGAGGGCGGACCACAACCAAACCCTCTTGAATATCCAACAACCACGAAATATACCATGAATCCGTAGGGAAAACAAGAATACTAACAAGATTAATCATATTCAACATGAATTGATCAACCACACGGAACGAATCGAAGAAAAACCCGAAAACCCCCAATTTACCCTAAAATAGGGTTCTTAGAAGATTTACCGTGGATTAGGATGAAAGATTCGTGTTGATGTTGTTATTATACACCAAGAACTCAAAGAAGATGATGGTTGAGATGATTGGAGGAAGAAATCGCCCAAAATCGCCAAATACGTGGGGGAAGGAGATGAAATGAGAAATAGATCCGTCCAAAGTCAACTCTTGGGTATTTGTAGCCACACGGCTTAGCGTGCGCTAACGGCTAAGTGTTAGCGTGCGCTACCCAGTTATATTACAGTCCAGAACTCACTGTCCTGGACCGTTAGCGTGCGCTACTACTATCTAGAGTGTGCTAACAACGACTCGGTAGTGCGCGCTATCGAGCTATAGCCTGCGCTACCTGGGCACCTGAACGAGTCCAAAACAAACTACCCAGTACTGGACAGTCGCGTTAGCGCGCGGTAACGGATACCTAGCGCGCGCTAGCCTTCGACAAATAACATGCGCTAGACAACGTAGCGTGCGCTAAACCATTAGTCCAGAGGACTGGGATCAGAAATAGGTTCACTGCCACTCCTAGGGTTCAGCTCGCTAGCGCGCGCTACGAAGCAAACGTAGCGTGCGCTACTAAGGAATCCCCAGTGTGCGCTATGCATAAAGATTAGCATGCGCTAGGCACGGAATATTAACGAAACATCAAACGGAACATCTCAAAATGCATAATAACATAGAATGGATCCACGGCAACCCCGAAACGGCGGTTCGAACGACAATTACGAGAATCAGATCAATAAGCGACGGAAGAATCAATAAACGTAGAACTGGATGATAAAAAGTCTTGAAACAAATATTCTCAAAAATTAATACGGTTACACGGGGGTCGCTAAAAACGAAAAATACACCGAAAAGTGAAAATACCGGGAAAAGAAAATGCGGATATTACACGTTTAATTCTTTATTTTAATTGTTCGTCGAAAATTTAATTTTTCATATTTTATGTTACTATATATAAATCTGGTTTTATTTAATAAAACTAATTTATATGGGTGATCTTAAAATTAGAAAAATATTATTTTTAGATTCGGGACGAAAAGACGAGCCGGAAAAATGGCCGAGAGATTGGAGACCGCATTTAGAGATTGAAGGCTCTTTATTTTAAGATGGATACTTCTCTTCAGACCGACCTTATCCTACAGTCTCTTCCTGATTCCTTCTCACAGTTTGTTATGAATTTCAACTGCAATGAGATTGCTTGCAATTTAGCAGGGTTGATGAACAAACTTGTAACCGCTCAGTCTCAGATGAAGGCTCCACGGGTGAAGGAGTCTGCCGTTGTGATTTCTTCTGGACCTCGGAGGTCTAAGAATAAGAAGAAAAAGAACAAGAAGCAGATAGGCCCACAAATCAAGGATATTAAGGGTAAGGGCAAGGCCCCAATGGTTCCTAAGAGCAAGAAGAAGGATGCATGTCTCAAATGCGGTGAGCTGCACCACTGAGCTAGAGATTGTCTGATTCTTCATGGCGCTTCAAAACTTTTAGTTTTGGAAAAAAATTATTCTGCTACTGTATTTTCAACTTCTTGGATACTGGATTCAGATGCTAGTTCTCACATTTGTACCGTGAATCAGGATCTGGAACAAAGTAAGAAGCTTGGAGCTGGGGAAGTGATTATTACTGTCGGAAGTGGGCATAGTGTCGAAGCAACTGACATAGGATCACTTCTTTTTGATTTGGAATCCGGCTTTGTTTTAACTTTAGATTATGTACTTTTTTTCCAAAGGGGCATAAAAACATTGTATTCATTACGGTCATGGATCATAAAGGCTTTTAATTTTTTATTGGTGATGGTTCCTATAAAATTTTTTTAGAAATAAACTAGTAGGCACTGCTACATTATTAAATGGACTGTATCATCAAAACCTAAGTAACAAAGTCGTTGTGAATACTATGACTAGGAAGCGTGGTAGGGATAAAACTAATCAAGTTTTGAAATGGCATCTTAGACTTGGTCATGTTGGTCAGACCAAGGTTTACAAAATGGAAAAAGATGGACTTATGGGTCCATTACGAAAGGATCCCTTTCCAACTTGTGAATCTTGCCTTAAAGGCAAAATGACTAAGTCCCCCTTCACAGGGACTTTTGAAAGAGCCTCTGATAAACTAGGATTAGTTCATACTGACTTATGAGGTGCTTTGGAAGCAGCACGTGACAGATATCAGTATTTCATTATCTTTACAAATGATCATACTAGGTATGGTTATGTATACTTAATGAAACATAAATTCGAGGCCTTTGAGAAATTCCAGGAATTTAAGGCCCTAGTCGAAAAACAAACGGTAATCATACAAAGCACTTTGGTCGGACCGAGGTGGCGAGTATATGAGTACAGAGTTTGACAAGTTCCTAAAGGAGCATAGCATAGTATCAAAACTTACACCTCCATGAACTCCTCAGTTAAATGGTGTGTCAGAAAGGAGGAACCGAACCTTGTTGAACATGGTCCGTTCTATACTTAGCTATACTGACTTACTAATTTACCTGTGGGGGTATGCACTCCTCACTGATGCTTATATCTTGAACAGATGTCCGTCCTAGTCCGTTCCTAAAACTCCACATGAGATGTGGGAGGGTAGGAAACCAAGTCTTAATCACATTAGGATTTGGAGATGTCCCGCCTATGTCAAGAAGACTAAGGTGGAAAAGTTGGAAGCGAGGTCCGTGAAGGGACGTTTCATTGGATTCCCATATCTGACGATGGTTATCTATTCTACATGCCCGAAGATCGAAAGATCATTGTTGCTTTGCAAGCACACTTCCTGGAAGATGAGTTCATTCAGGAAGACGGAGCAGGTAGAATTATTTCTTTGGAAGAATACAATGAAACTCCTCGGGAGATACCTGTACAAGAAATTGGAACCGAACCTTCTGAAACACAAGTACAACCACCTCGTAGGTCTAGTAAGGTATCTCATTTACTTGAGAGGTATGGTCTTGTGCACTTGGAGGAGCTGGGTCTCCATGAGGTTCCCGGTGATAGCCAAGAGACCGACCCAATGACCTATGACCAAGCGATGGTGGATTTAGACTCCGCGAAATGGTGTGAATCTATGGAAGCTCAGATAGACTCGATGCATGTCAATCAGGTCTAGACTCTAATAGACCGCCCCAAGGGCATAGTGCCTATTGGGATTAAGTGAATCTACAAGAGAAAGACTGATGAGGATGGCAAAGTTGACACCTATAAGGCCAGGCTTGTGGCAAAGGATTATACCTAGAAAGAAGGGATCGATTACCACGACACCTTTTCGCTTGTAGCTATGATCAAGCCTATTCGAATGATCCTTGCTATAGCTGCCTACCATGATTATGAGATATGGCAGATAGACGTAAAGATGGCTTTTCTTAATGGATTCCTCGAAGAGAAATCTATATGGAGCAGCCTAAAGGCTTTGTGTCTGAGGTCTATATTCATAAGGTATGCAAGCTTCAGCATTCCATTTATGGACTGAAGCAAGCTTCGCGTAGTTGGAACCTTCATTTTGACGAGGCAGTCAAAGAGTTTGACTTCGTGCAAAATGAAGAGGAACCTTGTGTATACAAGAGGGTTAGTGGGAGCAAGATCACATTCTTAGTACTATATGTAGATGACATTCTACTAAAAATGATGTGGGAATGCTCAGTTCTGTGAAAGCTTGGCTTTCGAGTAGTTTTTCCATGAAAGACTTGGGAGAAGCAACCTATATTCTTGGTATTCGGCTCTACTGGGATAGAGTGAAGAGAATGATAGGTCTTTCCCAAGCCCTCTATATAGATAAAATCTTAAAGCTATTTAAGATGGATAATTCTAAAAGAGGGTTCATACCGATGCGACATGGAATAAAACTCTCCTCGAAGATGTATCCTCAAAGTGAGGAACAATGAAAGGAAATGAGTAATATACCATATGCTTCGGCCGTGGGTAGCCTTATGTATGCAATGTTGTGTACGAGACCTGACATTGTGCATGCTATGAGCGTGGTAAGTATGTTTCAGGCAAACCCAGGTAGGGAACATTGGACTGCTGTAAAGAATGTTCTCAAGTACGTAAGAAGGACTAGAGATCTGGTTCTTATGTATGGTGGTGGAGAACTTAATGTGATGGGCTTCACTGATTCAGACTTCCAAGGACAGAAAGATGATTCAATATCTACTTCTGGCTATATATTTACTCTTAATGGAGGAGCAGTATCTTGGCATAGCACTAAGCAAAGCGCGACTGCTGATTCCACCAGTCAGGCTGAGTATCAAGCAGCCTCAGAGGCTTCTAAGGAAGGGTTCTGTATTTTGAAGTTTTTGGGAGAACTTCAAGTAATTCCATGTGCTGAGCTGCCTGTTCCGCTTTTCTGCGACAACGACGGAGCTTTAGCGCAGGCCAAGGAGCCAAGGTTTCACAACAGTAACAAACACATTGAGAGGAAGTATCATCTCGTGAGAGAATTTATTTGCAAGGTATATATTGTGCTGTATAGAGTAGACTCAGTCGACAACGTCGCTGATCCACTGACCAAGCCACTTTCTCAGATTAACTTGGAGCGTCATTTGGAGAACATGGGTATGAGATACCATAGTGTGTGTCATTGAGTGCAAGTGGGAGATTGTTAGGAGTATGCCCTCAAATGTCACTCAGGGGATGTTACAGTGAGGGCATTGTACTTGTTATTATGTAATTCATTATCTAAAGGCAATTGTATGTTTGTTTATTTACTGGTAGTCACTGGCATTCCTGACTCGTAAATATATATATATAGAAACTAGTATGTGTCTTTGAGAGCAAAACATTCCACTCCTTATTGGATAAGGGGATCGGTGCTGAAAGGTTTATGGCTCAAATACTTAATCGTTCGCAAGTCGATGAAACTTGGTTGGGCGTTAAGTTTATGAGACTTGTTGATGTGTTATTTGACTTAGAGAGTGCCTGTCAAACACTAATGGTTAGTGGGAGCACACGTTATAGGTATACTGATGAGATTAATATACTCGAACCGACTCACCCTCGATTTGTCACACGAATTTCCCTCTGGGACAGTCAAATGACGGAATCGAAAGGTTGTGATAGGTATTCGTGAACCTTTGACTTGAGGATTTAGTAGGGATGTTCTTGTGATGTTAAGATTTTCATTAGAGTAGTTCGACCCAGAAAACCGAAAGATGGGGGTCAACCGCGACGTGCGTCTTGACGGGCAAGTAGCAGGTTCTACTAAATACCAAAATAGGATTCTTTCTCCCGTTAGTGAACGGGTTATATGTCCTATGGTGTTATTGGCAGATGAGATCATAAGTCTTTGGCCAAGCATTGGAGCTAGTTGTATTGGATACACGAGAGCTCGATGATCTCGATTTGCATTAACTCATGCATAGCATCAAGTATAGATAGGGTTTGACTGACCGTGACCCTATAACTTGATCTGGACATTTGAAAGAAGGGTTTATACGTATACCGGTATTCACGACAGAAAGGTTTTGGAATGATCCCCATCATTCGTTCTCAGTTAAGGTACAGTGTAGGCCGCCAGGCTGGCTAGGTGGTGCTACTACTCTTTGGTTCCGTCCATTGCTAACTGAGACGGACCTACCGATTCGCGCAATAGGATTGATGATGGAATGAATCGAGCTTTTTCTCTCTTTATTAATATTAGATATTGGATATCTAATTTTTTGGACATTAGTTGTCTAATTAATTTTGGGACATTGGATGTCTAAATTAATTTATTGGATAAATTAATTTACGGCCTAATAAATTAAATATAATACTGGGTGAATAATTTAATTCGTGAATATAATTTTTTCTTGGAGAAATTAATTATATTATTTTGGATTTGATATGATTAATTAATTGATATAAATACATCGGAACAGAATGAAGTTTATCTGTTTGGACTCTCGGGAGTCCGAAACGAACCAAACTCATTCCGGATCTTCTAGAGGCTGCCCCCACCTTCCTCCCACCTTCCTTGGTCTTCGTCTCCACCTTAATTGGTGGAAGACCAAGGAATTTTGTGGGAGTGGTTGGTATAATTATTTTTTTTTTTGGAAAAAGATAATAAAGTTTGAAGAATAAATAAATTAGAAGACTTACTCTCTTACTTGGTGCATTCTTCTCACGGCAATCTGCAAGAGAACAAGAGAGAGAAAAGTTTCTCCAAAGCATTTTCATTCGTCATTACTCTTGAGATTTTCTTGGAGAAAAATTAAGAGAAATATTGAGATAAATTATTTGATAAATATACTTGGAGTGTATTAATCAAATTAAATAGCTTCATCATCCAATTCTAGCCGTAACCTTGGAGGTTAGTTGCTGGTTGTCGTTCCGAGCATTTCTCCGGCGCGTGGCAAGTAGAGATGCAGTGTTTTCGGCATTGGATCAACCTAAAGCTTGTTGCGGATTCGATTCACAAGGGACATCATATTTTCACCATTTAATCAACGGACTACGAGGGTATGATTTCAAATCCTACTCTTGTTTTCATTTATTTATTTGTATATACGTAGCTTGATCGATCATCTTAAGGGATTCGGATCAAATTAGATTCGTTTATTGCTTCCACTGCACCTTTGTTTTAGGCACCGAATCCCAACACTCATATCAAAACTGAGCTCTCTAAGTTGAAACAGCTAAATAGTACACAAGCTAAAGAGATAACATCTCTAAAAGCATCTATAACTCTTGATGGTTTGTGTATGAACAAGAGGCCACTTTATTCAAAATCAAGCCTTAGATATGACCCCAACACTCCCTCTAGTTAAAAAACCACTTTTATCAAGGGAGAAACTTATTTCTAGACTGCTGAGCCTATAAAACCCGTATTTCAAAATAGGCAGCAGCCCAGTCAAAAGTTTAGACAGCAGCCAAGATTTACAAGGCAGCCACCTAGACAGGAGACTAAGCAATGGCCAAGGCAGAAGCAGCAGTCAAAACATTATGCTAATCATTACCAAAGACTCCCCAAAACAGATTTCATAATGGGAGAGGTAAACGGAAACCTCAAGATTATCCAAATTTTCAATATGACCAGGTGTGGAGACCCCCAAGATTTAATAAATGGTCTCAGCCAAGATTTAAGAATGGCCCACACCACAAATATTATGAGGCATATCCAGTATACAATCCTAACCAGGGGTATAGACCTAGACAGCACACACCTTATAGAGGTAATCAACATAATTTTTATAACCCAAGGAGAAACCAATTCTCCAGGAACCTACTAACCCCAAAGGACCCACATAAATTTGGGTACCTAAATCTCTGCTTGTCTGATTGCAGAAAAGGTTGAAGGACTACTACCGTGTCACCTCAAGTTCAACAGAAGGAGGTGAAGAATGGTTTGTAGATTCTGAATGCTCAAGGCACATGACAGGGAACAAGAATATTCTGTCAGAATATGTGAAAGAAAGAGATCCAGATGTATCATTTGGAGATAGCTCAAGATGACAAACCAAAGGTGATAGGAAGCTACTCAGAGGGAACATAATCATTACTAAAGTCGGTATGTCAAAGGGCTTAAATACAATCTTCTAAATATAAGCCAATTATGTGATGAGAACAATCTAGTAGTCTTCACAAGATGGAAATGCATGGTGATTAATATCCTGACTGGAGAAGTGAAGATACAAGGATTTAGAATAAGAGATGTCTATCTAATAGACTGGAAATTAGGAGCACCAAACACTTGTTTCTTATAAAAAACAATTACTGAAAATGGATGGCTCTGACACAAGAGATTATGTCACCTGAATTTCAAAGCCATCAACAAGATAAGTTCTCAAAAGCTGGTCAGAGGAGTTCCAGCAGAAGCATTGAGGAAGGAGAGTATCTATGATGCTTGCCAAAAGGAAAAGCAAACCAGAGCAACCTTCAAACCAGTTCAGCCTACCACTCCCACCACTAGAATCCTAGATCTACTTCATATGGATCTCTTTGGTCCTATCAAACCAAGGACATTGAGTGGAAGTAAGCATGCCTTAGTAGTAGTAGATGACTACTCAAGATTTACATGTGTTGTTTTTCTCTATAAAAAGAGTTAAACATTAACAAAGCTACTTGAACTGCTGAGGAAGATTCAGAATGAGAAATCCCTCTCAATTATAAAGATCAGATCAGACAGAGGTGGAGAATTTCTAAACAAGGCAATCACTGAATATAATGATCAAAATAGAATCCAGCATGAAGTCTCTGCTGCAAGAACACCACAACAAAATGGTGTTGCTGAAAGAAGAAACATAACCTTGAAGGAAGCATCCAGGTCAATGATTGTTGAAGCTGACCTGCCAAAGAGGTTCTGGGCTGAAGCTGTCAACACAGCATGCCACACTCAGAACAGGAGTATGATAGTAGGGAGACATGGCAAAACTCCTTATGAGATTTGTGTTAGGAATATGCCCTCGAATGCCACTCAGGGGATGAGAGAGTAGGGGCATTGTAATTGTAATTATGGAATAAATAATAAAAAGGCAATTCGATTCATTCACTGTTTATTGTATTTCAATTGCATTCTTGACTTGGTAAACATTGAAGTGAAGTCTATGTAAATAAATTGAACATTCCATTCTCGTTATGGGAAAATTTACTGGAAGTGTTTAAAGTTTATTTACGTAAATCGTTCGCAAGTCAATAAACTTAAATGGGCATTAAGTTTTAATAAGACTTGTATAACTGATGCTAGGACGTGTGCACGTCTTGATAGCATAGTTATAAGTATATTGGTGGGACCAGTATACTCGAACACGACTCATACTCAATTTAGTCACACAGTATTCACTCTCGGAGAGTCGATGACGAATTGAAAGGTTGTGATAGTATACGTGGACCTTTGACTTGAGGGTTCAGTAGAAGATGTGCCTATGACGTTTGGTTTGTCATTGGAGTAGTTAGACTCATTTGCTTAATTGCTGAGTCGACCTCGAAGTGCGGACTATACAGGCAGGTAGCAGTCTTTACTGTACGCCAAGAAAGGATTCTATCTCCTGTTAGTGAGCAGGAGTATGTCCTATACGGTTAATGGCAAATAAGATCATGAGTCTTTGGCCAACACATTCTGATATAGTCGTATTAGATACACTATTAATCAGTAGGTCGTGATTTGCATTAACACATGTATAGAGTCTAGTCAATAGTAGGGTTTGACTTTACCGTGACCCGAAGACTTGACCGGGACATTTGATAAAGGGTTTATACGTATATGGTATTCACGACATAATGGTTCTTGAATGATCCCTTCATTCGATCTCAGTCGGGGTTTACAGTGCGGCCCGTTAGGCTGGCTAAGTGCTGGCCGCACTCATTGGTTCCTCCCAATGCCGGCTGTTGTGTCGAGAATTATAGGCCTCGACCGGCGATCGCCTCAGAGACCGGGCGACCTAGCCATAGCCGAGTAGCCAAGGCAGAACTGCCGACCGAAGGTACCAGGACAAGTCCCGGTGCCGAGCGATCGACATCTAAGACGATCGTCTCTCGGTACTTGGCGATCGACTCCTGGTGGCCGACCAGCCGATGACCGCTTTATGCCATGCGAAGCCGATGATCATCCAGTCGGCAAAGGCCGTAGCTCATCACAGACCCACGTGTAGTTCCGAGACAAGATCCTCATTTCATGTATCGTTGACCACAGCCTGTCAGCATCCTTCCACCAACCGACAGGCCCGCCGAAAGGTGTCCGTGGGACTGGCCGTGACAGCAACTCCGGACGCGTGCTGGCTCCTCATTGGACTGCACAGCTGGCTGCCAGCAGCAGCCTTGGACTTTAGGCAGACAACCCATGTGACTTAAAGACGATCGCCCCATTATTATATTGGACGAAAGGCGATCGCCCGCCAGGAAACAAGGCATCTCAGCCCCTATAAATAAAAGGCTGCATGCACTTGGAAAACTCTCTGATTCTCGCTGCTTCCAAACAAGCACAACACAACTCGGCTTTCTCAGCTCTTGGCAATAGCTATCTCTCGGTTCTTTCTTCTCTCTCAGCCTCTCTCACACAGAAGACGATCGGCAGAGAGCAAGAACACCAAGGCTTCGCTCAAGAGTTAGATAAATAGGATCTTTTACACTCATTGTAATTAGATTCTTACATTAATACTTGTATCCACGAATATTTATATTAATAACATCTCGCGAGAGCATTCAAGCCCGGGCCTAACAAACCCGGCAAATGTTGTGTTATTCACACCCCCACGGAAGTGCTCTCGCAACTTTTTTTGTTGTCCGTCCATTCCAGCAATATTTACCTTCGGATAATATTTCGGGCAACAACAATTGGCGCTAGAAGAAGGGGCATCTACCCCTCATTTTTATTCCTACCATCTCGAAGAACACTCACTGTTCTCCAGGACATATACCTGAAGAAACACTCACTGTTCTTCAGAGAAAAGCTTTCAGAATCATGACTTCTGCCTCCTCGTCGAAGAAAGCCGCTGGCCAGTCCGCCAGACGCCTCGTTCCGTCTCAGTCCGAGCCACAGCCGATGGCGGAGGGTAGCCGCCGCGGTCCGAGACGATCGATCCCTCCCCTGAGGGACGGCCCAAGCCTCTCGCTCGATCAGTTCCAAACCACGGAACAGATCGATGAGGCCATGGCCATCCTACAGGAGCGACGGAGTGCTCTCGACGCGCCGCCCACTATAACCCCCTCGGCCATCCGCCGCGTGAGCAAACAGAAGTTCAAGGGGCTACTGGCCGAGCGATCGCCAGGAGGCCCCCATTCGCAAGAAGAGGCGCCCGCAAGCCGGGGCACCTCTGTTTTCAGCCGCCTAGGCAGCGACCCATCTTGGCGACCAGGCGGTCGGCCCGGCCACGAGGCAGCCAGGCCGAATCCGTCACCAGGAGTTCGGCGTATCCAACTCCCAGAAGGCCGACCAGCCGTCCGGCTCCCCCTCGCCAAAGAGACAAGGTCGGCAGCAGCGGAGTCAGGAGATCGGTACACGATGGGCTCGGCTCCCGCTCCAAAAGTCGATCCACGAGCGACCAAGCTGCAGCGATGGCCGCGATGCAACGCCAGCTCGACGACATGAAGGCGCTCCTGGAATCTGGGGCAGGCGCCAAGAGCAAGATCGCCGGGCCGAGCGAGCCGCTCGCGGTCCACATCGAGCTCACCCCCGTACAGCATAAGATCGCTCCTCCGCAAACACCTTTGTACGAAGGGAGATCAGACCCCGGAACTCACCTGAGCAAGTTCAACATCTACATGACCGGGTGTGGGGCATCAGACGCGACCAGGTGCCGAATGTTCCCACTGACGCTGGACGACCTTGCCCACATGTGGTACACCTCATTGCCACCTCGATCCATTGGCTCCTTTAACCAACTGGCGAGCGACTTCACAGCGTACTTCGCCACCAGGGTCACGCGGCCAGAAGGTCCCCATCGCATGATGCAGATCTGGCAAGGGGAAGAAGAGTCTGACTCGAATTACATCAGCCGGGTAGACGAGATCATCCTCAACGGCGAGCCCATAAGCGATGAGATCGCCCTCTACGCGGTCCTAGGGGGATTCCATGGTCTTTCGCCTATGTTCAGGCATCTTACGAAGGACCATCCCCCGACCTACGCGATCTTCCGCGCTAAAGCCGCAGACTTTCTGTCCAAGCAAAGGTTTCTTCTTAGCCTATGAGCAGCGCGATCGGCGCCCGAACGGCGATCTCCAGTCTTCCAGCCCAATCGCCAACATCATCAAAACCGGAGGACTCATTCGCCATTTACAGTTCATCATCTAACATGGTGGACTACGGCACGAGATCGCTTCCACCGCACAACGTACACCGACGAAGGTCGGCATCTTACATGACGATCCGAGGTGGAAGAGTGCATCCATGGTCCTGGTAGTCGATGGAACCGACTTCTTAGGCCATTCAAGGTCCCTTTGGGCCAAGATCACCCGCCCTTCGTTTAAATACGAGGCCAGCGTAGTCTGAGGGCCCTCCAAAACTAATCAGTGGACATGATCGCTCGCCCTCAAAGGTTCATCATCTAACATGATGGACCCGGACAATGCGATGCGTCACTACCCCTGTCTCAACGTACACCGTCGAGGTTCGCCATCTTCATGGCGGGCCGAGGTGGAAGCAGAGCTAACAAGCCGCGGAAGTGGAGTTGATTAATCCGACGACGCCCCGCGCAAGGACTCCTCTAGACCAACACCGCACGCCCTTCGTTTAAATACGAGGTGAGGCGAAGCCTAACAGAGGACCCTCACAAGAAAATGAGTCACGAGACAGTCAATGTCGTTCGCGCATAAGACACGGTCATGGAGTCGGTCCATCGAACTCCGCGACTGTGCACGGTTCCTCAGCGACGAAATAATCAAGTTTCTACGAGGGATCGGCCAATATTGTTTTTGCAGGTACAAGACCGAAGATAGCTAGCCAATCGACCAGATCGCCCAAGTCCGAAACAAAAGTCCGCTCAACGGGTCGCCCGTCTTCATCCTACACGAGCGCCAGCAAGAACCACCTCGCCCCATGTCTTCAACGTCGGAGCAAGCTGGGGGGCAATTTTTGTGTCGAGAATTATATGCCTCGACCGGCGATCGCCTCAGAGACCGGGCGACCTAGCCATAGCCAAGCAGCCAAGGCAGAACTGCCGACCGAAGGTCCCAGGACAAGTCCCGGTTCCGAGCGATCTGTTAGGAGTATGCCCTCGAATGCCACTCAGAGGTTGTTGAGTGAGGGCATTGTACTTGTAATTATGTAAACCATTTATATAAGGCAAATGAATGTTTCTTTATTTACTGGTAGTTACTAGCATTCCTAACTCGTAAATAATTAGTGGCTACCCTTCCGCTGGGCCTTCGTTTTAGGCACCGAATCCCAACACGATCGACATCTAAGACGATCGTCTCTCAGTACGTGGCGATCAATTCCTGGTGGCCGACTAGCCGATGACCGCTTTATGCCATGCGAAGCCGATGATCATCCAGTCGGCAAAGGCCGTAGCTCGGCACAGACCCACGTGCAGTTCCGAGACAAGATCCGCATTTCATGGATCGTTGACCATAGCCTGTCAACATCCTTCCACCAACCGATAGTCCCGCCGAAAGGTGTCCGTGGGACCGCCCGTGACAGCAACTCCGGACGCGTGCTGGCTCCTCATTGGACCGCACAGCTGGGTGTCGGCAGCATCCTTGGACTTTAGGCAGATAGCACATGTGACTTAAAGACGATCGCTCTATTATTATATTGGACGAAAGGCGACCGCCCGCCAGGAAACAAGGCATCTCAGCCCCTATAAATAGAAGGCTGCCTGCACTTGGAAAACTCTTTGATTCTCGCTGCTTCCCAACAAGCACAACACAACTCGGCTTTCTCAGCTCTTGGCAATAGCTATCTCTCGGTTCTTTCTTCTCTCTCAGCCTCTTTCACACATAAGACGATCAGCAGAGAGCAAGAACACCAAGGCTTCGCTCAAGAGTTAGATAAATAGGATCTTTTACACTCATTGTAATTAGATTTTTACATTAATACTTGTATCCACGAATATTTGTATTAATAACATCTCGCGAGAGAATTCAAGTCCGGGCCTAACAAACACGGCAAATCTTGTGTTATTCACACCCCCACGGAAGTGCTCTCGCAACTTTGTTTGTTGTCCGCCATTCCAGCAATATTTACCTTCGGATAATATTTCGGGCAACAACACCGGCTAAGACGGACCTACGAAGTCGCGCATCAGGAGAGTTGACGGATAAATGTGAATTTATTATCTCTCTATTAATATTAGATATTGGATATCTAATTTTGATTTATTGGGTAAATCAAATAGCGGTCTTATGAATTAAAATTAAGTTACCGGGTAATTAATTTAATTCATAAATTATATTTCTTAGACAAATATATTTGTATTTGATATAATTAATTAATTAGATTAATTAATTAATATAAATACATTAATGATTAAACTGAGTGTATCTAACGGAGTCGTTTGACGAACGTCCGGTACACGAGCCGAGTGGCTCGGCTCGTTTCTAAGAAATTTCCTACATGGGCCACCCTTCCCCACATAACATGGAGTGATTTCCATGCATGTGTTGTGTTTTGTTGTCTTGTGTAATGATTATATTGAGATTCTTTCTCAAATAATTATTACATGATTAGTTGTTATATATGTATACATATGACAACCAACTAATGTATGAAAAACAAGACTTTGTGAAAAACACACACACACACACACACACACTAACCTGCTCCAGCCGTGAGTTTTAGTGAGGAGGGAGAGAAAAGTTTTCCTTCTTCATTTTGTTCATCTTTGAGGTGAAAAGAAGTAAGAAAAATTAAGAGAGAAAAAATTCCTACAACACTTCCTAGCCGTGTTCTTCATAGAAAGGAGTCTTGTAGATTTTTTTGGGTAACTTCAGTTGCGTGTGTATTGTGCGGCAATTAATACGCCTCAATGGCGATCGGCCTAAACGATCAGAGAGCCAACCATAGAAGACATACTCTGGGCAGGCGCCCAGCGATCGGCACATACGGCGATCGTCTTTTGATACGCAGCGATCGTCTTTTGATATCTGGCGATCGTCTTTGATGACCGAACCAGAGACGATCATCTCGTGCCACGTATGGATCCAACATACGTCAAAGTCGTCGAAGACCGAATCTTGGACGGTGGCCCACGAACAGATCCACAAAGGGCGCCGACAGATAGGACCTTTGACCCCAGCCTGTGACCTACCTCACCTACCGACAGGGCCGCCGAAAGGTACAAAGTGGGTCCTCCCCGGACAGCGACCCAGGACACGTGATGGCTTCCCATTGGCTCGCACAGCTGGCCACCAGCAGCAGCCCCAGACTTTAAGGGAACAGCCCCACGTGATGGGACGATCGGCCATCTTATTATAATATAGAAAACGGCGGTCGCCCGTGATCGCCGGAGAGGACCCAGCAACCTTGTCTCCTATAAATAAGAGACAAACAAACAGCGACCAAGAGACACGATTATTACCGTAAATACAGTGCAAAATACATACAGAAAGAGAATAAAAGACTCATCTGGCAATCACTTATACATTCATAGTGATATTCATATACACTTATCATACATCCCAAGCAAGAACCCATAGATCTACATATCTGGTTCTTCCGGCAATCTACATGCTCTACAACTTAGATAACTAGAAGTATTTACACTCATTGTAATAGATTCTAACATTAATATTTGTACTCGACAGTATATTTATTAATAACATCTCGCGAGAGCATTCAAGCCCAGGATTAACAACCCCGACAAATCTTGTGTTATCTATTTTCTCACGGAAGTGTTCTCGCATTTGTTTGTTACTCGATCATTCCAGCAATACTATCTTCGGATAATATTTTGGGTAACAACAATTGGCGCTAGAGGAAGGGGCATCTAAACCTTTATTTTTATTCCTACCGTCTCGAAGGACACTCACTGTTCTCCGGACATATACTTGAAGAAACACTCACTGTTCTTCAACATAAAAGCCTTCAGAAAAATGAGGTCTGCTACGACTTCCAAGAGAGCCACCCTAAGATCCGCCGGAAATCTCATTCCGGCCTAGACCGAATCCCAGCCCATGGCGGAAGGCGACCGTGGCGACGCTAGGCTCTCACTCCCGCCCCCGAGGGATGGTTCTAGCCTCTCACTCGATAAGTTCCAGACTGCGGAACAGATTGAGGAGGCTATAGCCATCCTCAGGGAGCGACGGAGGGCCTACGACTTGCCCACCATCACTCCATCGGCCATCCGTCGGGCATGCAAGCGGAAGCTTAAGGGGATCTATGTTGAGAAATCGACAGAAAGCCCCGAGCCGCAGAAGAAGGCTCTCGTAAGGCGGGACGATTCCGTTTTCAGCCGCCTAGGGAGCGATCCCTCATGGCGACCCGGGCACTCAGGCCCCATCCGGGAGACATCGGAGTCCGAATCCTTTACCAGGAGTTCGGCATATCCGACTCCCAGGAGACAAGCCGGTCAGCGAGCCCCCGCTCGCCCAAGAAATGAACCCACTAGTAGGGAACTCGCCATTCACCACGGGGCCAGGGGATCAGTACACGATCGCCTTGGCTCACGCTCTGGGAGCCAATCGGCGAGCAGTCAGGCGACGGCGATGGCCGCCATGCAGCGCCAGCTCGACGAGATGAAGGCGCTCTTGGAGAATGGGGCAGGTGCCAGGAGATTGATCGTTGGGCCAAGTCAAACACTCGCGGTTCAGATCGAGCTCTCCCCAGTTCAACCAAAGATCGCTCCCCCACAAACACCTCTATATGAGGGGAGATCGGATCCGAAGACCCACTTGAGCAAATTCCGGATCTACATGACCGGATGCGGAGCATTAGATGCTACGAAGTGTCTAATGTTCCCGTTAACTCTGGGCGACCTCGCCCACAGGTGGTACATATCATTACCACCTCGCTCAATCAATTGCTTTGAGAAGCTGGCGAATGACTTCACGTCGTACTTCGCCGCCAAAGTCGCTCGCCCTGAAGGCCCCCACCGCATGATGAAAATCAGGCAGGGGAAGGACGAATCAGATGAGGATTACATCGACCGGGTAGATGAGATAGTCCTCACCGGCGAGCCCATTAGCGACGAGCTCGCTCTCTACTCAGTCCTGGGGGGATTCTGCGGGCACTCACCCATGTTCAGGCACCTCACCAAGGACATCCCCCCGACCTACTCGGTATTCCACGTCAGAGCTGTCGACTTCTTGGCCAGGCAGATGATGCTCTCCCTCCGCTTAGGCGAGGGACCGTCCGGAGAAGGAAAGGCGACATCCCATATCCAGAAGAAGGCGGTCGCCAAGCCCAGAAAGGCGGTCGCCAAGCCGCTTGGCGAGTTCAAAGCCTTCGAGGATGTAGAAGTCCACCTTCTCCACAACCTAAACTTATCTCCGGCCCACATCTTCAACGCAATCAAGGGGCGCGAGTGGCTTTCCAAACAAAAGCCGATAAGGGACCACGGTCATCTAGACCGCAGCAAATTCTGTGCATACCACAAGAGTCCCGGCCACAACACCAGCCAATGCCGCGACCTCCTCAGACAACTCTGGCGACTGTTTGAGGAAGGCAAACTGGAAAACTTGGTCACCAAGCCAGAACCTAGGGCGGAAAGGACCGGAGGACGCGAGCGCCGACAAAACGAAAGAACTCCTCCCAAGCCGGTCGCCAGAATCGAGCATGAGCCGGAATACTCTGATGAGTCAATCCCTCCGATCAACCCTGGCGGTCAGATCAACATGCTTCAAGAAGGAGATGGGAACCTCGGGGGCCTTTCCCTGGTTTCCACCATGTCAAACAGGAAGCGAAAGGCCGAGCTGAGGGCGTTCGCCGGGGTCCATGTCGTGGTACCTCCGGAGCTGACCATTTCTAAAGATGCGCTCATCGCCTTCTCCAACAAGGACAGGGAGGGAGTACAATGCCCCAAAGAGGATGCACTGGTAATATCTGCTTGTATCCTTGGGAAGATGGTCGATCGCGTGCTGGTCGACAATGGAAGTTTCTGCAACATCATATTCAAATCCGCCCTGGACCAGCTCAGCAACTTGACCAAATTCATCAAGCCGTTCGACACCGTGCTCCAGGGGTTCGGCGACAACACAGTCCAAGCCTACGGAAGGATCAAGCTCTCTGTCGAGCTAATATGCTTTTACAATCCCAAGGTTAGGATTACTAGAAACCTAAATTTTGTAATCATAGATAGGCCCAGCATCTATAATGGGTTCCTAGGTCGCCCCTTTCTGGAAACCTTTGAGGCGGTCGCCTCTTCTTTCTTTTACTGTATCAAATTCCCCACTGCCGATGGGACGGTCGGTACTGTAAAAGGAGATCAGTTAATGGCAAAAAGATGTTTGAATTACTCCTATGTCGTTACTTCTTTCAATACTTCCCATGCTATGTGTAACATTGAAACGATCGATGATCAACCCATGGAGATCGACGAGCCAAGCACATCGTACCAACCCGACTCAGAGAACGCCATCTCGGTTCGATTAACGGACGACATCGAGCCAAGGATCGGTTTCGAGCCAAGTCTCAACATCGATCCAAGGATCGAGTCCAGAAATCGTTCCAAGCGAGAGGCGACTGCCCCTGTCGAAGAGTTGGAGAGTATAACGATAGATCCAGCTCATCCGGAATGGGAAGTACAGATCGGCGCAAGCATCAACCGCGAATTAAAAGGGGATCTGATCAATTTGCTACGTGAGAACATCGGAGTCTTTGCCTGGTCGCATCAAGATATGGTTGGCATAAGTCCTGAGCACGCTTGCCACTATCTGAAGATCGACCCGGCAATGAAGCCTGTTCACCAAAAACGTAGGAAATTCGGTCCCGAGAAATACGCGGCGCTCGACATAGAAGTCCAAAAGTTACTCAACAACAAATTAATCGGGGTAGCTACAGACGAACCACAATGGGTCGCCAACGCAGTACTCGTCAAAAGCCAACTGGTTCCTGGAGGTTATGCATCGACTTCACCGACCTCAACGCGGCATGTCCAAAAGATCACTTTCCGATGCCTCACATTGATCACTTGGTCGATAGTACAGCAGGTTGCGATATGATGTCATTTATGGATACCTTCGCTGGATATCATAAAATCCCAATGGCGGAGAAAGACATAAAACACACATCTTTCCACACGGAAAAAGACATATACTTTTGGGTCTGAATGCTATTCGGCTTGAAAAACGCAGGGGCAACCTACCAGCGACTAGTCAACAGAGTGTTCGCCAATCAGATCGGCAAGACCATGGAGGTCTACATTGACGACATCGTGGTCAAAAGCCTCAAGAAGGAAGACCACCTCAATGATATCGCCGAGACGTTCGCCATCCTCGAGAAGTTCAACATGAAACTGAACCCCAAGAAATACAACTTTGGGGTGGGCTCCGGAAAATTCCTAGGGCACATCGTGAGCCAAAGGGGGATCGAGGCGAACCCTACCAAGATTGAGGCAATCCTTGACATGCAAGAGCCACGGAACGTCAAGCAGGTGCAACGCCTCACAGGTTATCTAGCCGCCCTCAACCGTTTCATATCCCGGCTCAGCGATAAAAGTAAGCCATTCTTCGTGACCATAAAGAACAAGAAGTTCGCATGGACGAAAGAGAGTCAGGTAGCGTTTGCCAAAATAAAGGAATATCTATCTAACCCCCGGGTCCTGGCAAAGCCGATCCCCAGTGAAAAACTATTCCTTTACCTGGCGGCCTCGGAGGTCGCACTGAGTGCCGTTTTGGTGCGAGCGGAGGGACAAGTCCACTTGCCGATCTACTATGTTAGTCAAGCGCTACATGACGCTGAAACACGTTATACACCATTGGAGAAGATCGCCTACGCCCTTGTCATGAGTGTTCGTAAGCTAAGGGCTTATTTCTTCGAACATCAAGTGGAAGTCCTGACAACTCTACCTCTAAGGCAAGTTCTACACCGACCAGACACCAACGGGCGACTCCTCAAGTGGTCACTGGAGATCGCCCAATACGGTATCACATACGCTCCGCGCACGGTGATCAAAGGCCAAGCTCTGGCGGACTTCATGGTGGAACTAACATTCCCTCACAGTCCAACCCAGATCGGCAGACAAGCCTGGAAGTTATATGTGGATGGCTCGGCGACCAATTCGAGAGCAGGGGCAGGGATTGTCCTCATCAGTCCCGACGGACAAAGTTTCACTAATGCTGTGCGTTTCAGTTTTTGTCCGACCAACAATGAAGCCGAATACAAAGCCTTGGTAGGCGGGATCGATCTAGCCCTCGCCCTGGATGTTCGTCGCCTCCACATCTTCATGGACTCCCTCTTGGTCGTGAACCAAGTCAGGGGAAAATATGAGGCGCGCGGCGAACAATTGGTCAAATACCAAGAGCTGGTCGCCAAAATGTGCATGAAATTTGAACAAGTGCTAATCGAACAGGTCTCGAGAGAGCACAACTACCAGGCCGATGCCCTATCCAAGCTAGCGTCATCAGATGGGGCAGCCGATTTCTCTAATATCCAAATTACAAAGTCAGCAAGGCCGGCGATCGACAGAAGCCTGGTTACCACGATTGCGGCTGCCGAGGAGAACTGGATGACTCTGTTCATCAAATTCTTAAAGGACGGAACGGTCCCTGATGACCTTGTTAAAGCTCGCCAACTCCAGCTCAGTGCGACCAGATATACCCTATTGGACGACCGGCTTTACAAGCGAGCTTTCAGCCTTCCCCTCCTCAAGTGTATTACACCGGAGGAAGGTCGGCTCGTCTTAGCCGAAATCCATGATGGGATCTGCAGAAACCATGCTGGCGGACGAGCTCTCATCCATAAAACAACCAGGTAAGGTTTTTTCTGGCCATCACTTCAGAAGGATGCGATCGCCTATGCCAGATCTTGTCATAGGTGTCAAGTAATGGGACCAAACATTAAACTCTCCCCCGAGCAGCTCACCTCCATGTACAGCCCTTGGCCATTCGCGCAATGGGGCATCGACCTAATAGGTCCCTTGCCGACGGCTCCAGGAGGCTGTAAGTTCGCCATCGTAGGGGTCGACTATTTCACCAAATGGGCTGAGGCCGAACCGCTAAACAAGATCGGCCAAGATCAAGTGATCAAGTTTATCTGGAGAAACATCATATGCTGATTCGGTCTGCCCCAGGCCATCATCTCCGACAACGAAAAGCAGTTCGACGGCTTAGAAGTCATGCAATTCTGTGAGAAGTGGGGAATCAAAAGGTTGTTCTCGGCTCCCTATTACCCTCAGACGAACGTGCAAGTGGAGGCCGTGAACAAGATCCTCAAACACACAATTAAAGCGCGACTTGAATCCAGGCAAGGACGATGGGCGAGCGAGCTCCCAGACATTTTGTGGTCTTATCGAACGACAACCCGTAATTCAACCGGCGAAACCTCATTCGCCCTCGCCTTCGGAACAGAAGGGGTGATTCCCACGGAGATCGCCGTCCTCAGCCATCGAACCGAACAAGAGATGACGACCGACAATGATGTAGCTCGACGGATCGACCTCGACATGCTCGAAGAAGGACGACTGACCTCAGAAATGAAGAACACAATCCACAAAAGGCGATCCGAGAAGTTCTTCAATTCAAAGGTCAAGGAAAGACAATTTCAAGTCGGCAATCTCGTCCTCAAAAAGGTCCAGGCCCACGCAGGTGTCTTCGGTCCGGACTGGGAAGGCCCCTTCAGGATATCTAGATGGCTAACTAAGGGAGCCTACGAACTTGAACACCCTGATGGTACTCTGGACCAATATCCCTGGAACGCCGTACATCTGAAGAAATACTACCAGTGAGAACTTTGTATTCAGTTTCAGCTGCCCAATGTACAAGGAATATAATGTGATTTTTCCTATCCCATCTACTCTGGCGATCGCCCCACCAGGCACGTCATATACCATCAAGGGTCGTCGTTCGAATATGGCGATCCGAGATAGAAAAAATGCAGCCATGGTCCTGGAGGTCGATGGAACCGACATCTTCGCCCATGCAAGGTTCCTTTGGGCTGAGATCGCCCGCCCTACGTTTAAATACGAGGCCGGCGTAGCCAAAGGACCCTCCAAAATAATTTGTGGACACGTTCGCACGCCCTCAAAGTACGTCATCTAACATGATGTACTCGGACAAGGCGACGCGTCCCTACCCCGTCACAACGTATACCGTCGAGGGTCGACATCCAACATCCTGACCCGAGGAAGAAAAGTGCTTACAAAGCCGCGGACGTGGAGTCGAATAAACCGACGACGCCCCGTGCAAGGACTCCTCCAGACCAAGATCGCCCACCTTTCGTTTAAATACAAGGCGGGCGCATCCTAACGGAGGACGCTCACAATAAAGTGAGTCGCGGGATAGGCAATGTCCCTCGCACACAAAGACACGGTTGGGGAGGTCGGTCCATCGAACTCCGCGACCGTGCATGATTCCTCAAAATCGGCAAACTGAGGATAGCTCACCAAACATACTATTTTTGCTCCCTTACTTACAATAACTAAACAAAAACAAGGGGCAAAGAAGGGGAGCTAGTCCTAAACGCGATCGAAAGGAAGGAACCGTACCCGATCGGCTTCGCTCAAACACACGCAGGACGATCGACAAAATTTACAAGTAAGAATTTCCAAACATGTCAATACATTCAAACATTCAGACAATCGGTCGGATAAACAAGACTTTGGAAGCAATCATACAAATACTTGTAAAAATTCGCACACAAACATTCAAAGGCGATCATACATGAAAAGAGTCAAGTGCGAAAAAGGAATATTCATAACAAAGATTTCGTACATTACAAAGCCCGAAGGCAATACAAAGAGAAAGCAAAAATTACAAGTGAAAGAAAACAAGAAACGCTCAGGGCCCCGCCGGCTGGTCTTCACCCTCAGGTGGCGGATCGACACGAGCTCCCCTATCGGCCTCAGGATAAATGAGTTTGTCCGGGAAAGGATACCAACTCAAGTCGATCCCCAAGTCGACGAGGTCAAGGAACGGCAGGGAAAACTCCGGGTGCAAAGGGTGCTTAAGCGCATAGACCTTGAAGCTCTCCATCAAAGGACCGACCTCGATCCCTACCTTCTTGGCGGCTCTGATAGCATCGGAATAGGCCACGTAATAGGCGAACTCGCCGACGAGAGCCACATTGAGGTAGGGATCGGTCTCGATCGCCTTCAGCTGCCCTTTCAACTCCACGGTCGCCTTCTCAGCTTCCGCCAGCTCGACCACCTTTGCGGCGTTTTCCCCTTTGGCCTTCTCCAGCTCTCTTTTCGCCGCCTCCAGCTCGCTGCTGAGCCGATCCACCGTCGCCTTCAGCCCGGCCGCCTCCTCCTGCGAAGCAGTATACTTCCAACGAGATTCTTTCTCCTGGTCACGGAACCAATCGGCCGCTTCCTTGGAGCGGCTTAGCTCTTGCTTCAGTCGGTCGACGTCTTATTTGGCTCGTTTGGCCGTCTCTATGTACTCCTTCTCCATAGACTGGATCCGGTTGGCGTATTCAATATTTGTGTTCCGAGCGGCCTCGAGGTCGCTATGAAGGCGAGCAGTGGAGGGTCGCCCCTCAAAATCCCTAGCAGCTTGGATGGACATCGTCGCCGTCTGGAGAGCCAGGGCGATGGTCGCCTGCATGGTATCTCCAGATCGCCGACGAGCGATCGCATCGAGATCGATCGTCCAAGCCTTGGGCAGTGAGGTGATGGCCTTCTGGACGTAAGTAGGGATGTCGAGGGACTTTTGCGGAGCCTTACTCGACAAGAAATCCAGCACCATAGGAGCGACGTCCGGATCAGTAAGACGGACCCTGCAGCACAAACAAAAGAGACCAAGGAGTTAGCCTATACCTTACTCAAAATGCCTAACTCGGAAAGTTCAATCCAACCTTACCTGTTGACCAGCTCGGGATCGCGGCCAAAATAGGGCTTGCCCCGAGGAGTTTCAGCCTCGGCGATCGCCACCTTTTTTGAAAAGCCGCCCGATGACCTGGAGTCGGACGCCGAGGGCCTAGAGACTGACCCCTACACCATCGGAACGGCGGAGATAGGAGCCGAGGCAACCGGAGGCTCCAGAATAGACACGTCCGCCTCAGAAGTCGACGGGGACTACTCCGACCTCCGCCTCTTGCGGCACTAGAGTTCCTCTTCTTGAATTTCCGGTTCGGCAACCGGCGCCACAGTGGGCCTCACCACCGGAACAGGGCGAGACGTCGTCGCAGGAACATGACCAGTCTTCTTACCCTGGCGAAGGCGATCGATAAGTCCTGGGTTATACATGGCGATCTCTGGTGGTGGCTCGACAAAAAGGGGAAAGTGAATCTCTGTTAAAGAAGAAGTACAAACAAGTTAGACAACTACCTAGACGTTACGACCTCCTGGAGACGATCGTCAAGCAAGGAAGAAGAAATAAAATTTATACCTGGAACTCTCAGATGACGTGGGAAGCGAAATAATCGAGCCCCCAACCGGTGAACTTCGTGACCGAGTGAGCGAACGTCTATGAAGGAATCCGGCAAGGCACGAATCCGCTCCCAAACGATCAAGAAATCGAAAGGGAGATCGCCGATCGCTGGAACAAGAGGTCCTGCAAAAAGGAAACGAAATTAGATCAGTCCAAGACAAGTCCGATCAAAGGGAGAGTTAAAACCCTTACTCGGATTCCTCTCCCGAAAATTGGTGGGAATCTCTAACTCCTCCTCCAGCCTGTCACTCGATGCCGATCGCCACGCTCCGCCGACCCAGCACCACTTTGCCAGGTCGCCCCGGGTCTTGTTCGGCACACCAAGGACCACTCTTCCCATTCGACCCCGAATGTGATTGCCGCCGATCGACCCTTTCTGCACAGCCAGCTTGAAGAGATAGTTCATCTCCATCGCAGAAAAAAGCCGGAACAACCGGTGACCGCCGAAGAGTGTCAAAGTGCAGATGACCTGTAGCGAGGCGTTCAGCGTCAGCTGGAGCGGCGCCAAATTCTAGGCGACCAATAAGTAGGAGACGGCGAACGGCAAAGGGAATCGCAAACCGGCCTCCATAATCCTCTCACTAACGGCGACCAGACCCTCGGGAGGTTGATCGGCACGTTCATTCTCGGAGGGCACGTGCAGTGACACATCAGAGGGAATATGATATTTGGCCCTCCAGCGGGTCAAGTCTTTCCGAGTCGCCGAAATCCGGATCTGACCAAGAGTCCATTGAGACGAGTCGGCAGCCCGAAACACCCTCCGCTTCACATGTTCGTAGGGATGAGTGGCGGAGTAAGCTTCGAAATCAAACTCTGGACAGGGCCCGGCAATCTCCTCCATAAGCTTAGCGAAAACCATATAAGCGGGGACGAAGACGCTATCCTTTTCCCAAGACAACCGCATCAGTTCGTCTTCTTCCACCAGCGATCCCCCTCGCCCCGCTGTCGCCGCAGATCTCGCCGCTTCGGCCTCATTGAAAAGCTCCTCAAGCTCTGCGGCTGAAATCCCCGCACGAATAGCCTCAACGGTCGTTTCCATAGGGATTCCCATGGGAATTTCCTCCCGGTCCGGCGAAGCCGCGGCGACGGAAGTGCTTCTGGTCTCGAAGGTCTTAGATCCTCCCGACATATTCTTAAAAAGTAAAGGGAGAAAGAAGATTGGTTTTCTTACCTAAAGAAAGGAAAACGATCGGCACAACAAGCTTCGGAAATTTCTTCAGAGTTTCAGCAAAAAGGCAAGGACGCGTGAAGAGTAACAATGGAGTAACCCTAGCCCCTTTTATAGGCGGGAGCAGGGGTCTCCGTGCAAATAGGCGAAATTCCGAGGGCTGGAGTGCAACCGTCAGTGGGGGGACACATTAAATGCAGCCCTCGAATCCCACGTACGCGTCTTTTCGAGGGCACGCCAGGCGACAAGTCTGACAGACCGTCGGACTCCCCCAATGGTAGCGCGACGCGTGTCTTTGCAATGTTTCGAGAACCCGCCTTCATTTCCCGCTGCTCCCAGCATAAAAAGAGATCGTCCAAATTTGAAATCAGATCGCCTGATCGTCTAAACATTGGCAATCGCCAACAGTACCACCTCACCCCGTGTTTTCAACATCGAAGCGAGCTGGGGGGCAATTGTTGTGCGGCGATCAATACGCCTCAATGGCGATCGGCCTAAACGATCAGAGAGCCAACCATAGAAGACATACTCTGGGCAGGCGCCCAGTGATCAGCACATACGGCGATCGTCTTTTGATACGCAGCGATCGTCTTTTGATATCTGGCGATCGTCTTTGATGACCGAACCAGAGACGATCGTCTCGTGCCACGTATGGATCCAACATCTGTCAAAGTCGTCGAACACCGAATCTTGGACGGTGGCCCACGAGCAGATCCACAAAGGGCGCCGACAGATAGGACCTTTGACCCCAGCCTGTCACCTACCTCACCTACCGACAGGGCCGCTCTCACGGAAGTGTTCTCGCATTTGTTTGTTACTCGATCATTCCAGCAATACTATCTTCGGATAATATTTTGGGTAACAACAGTGTGAAGTAGAGGCTTCGAAGTTTTGGTGCTTGGAATGAAGGGATTTCGTGTTCGGGACGAGATCGTGATCATCGTCTACATTTTACGAAGATTTATTTCAAAGGCTTCAAGGGTATGATCTTTTATCTTGATATTTAATTTTTTTTTCGTATATACGATACTTGATCGATCCTGTTTGGGATTCGTATTTTTTCTGCTGCGTATTTCGTTTTCTTTTCGGAATCCCAACAATGGTTTCAGAGCGAGGTCAATGTTTCCGTATATACGATTAATTGTGCATTTTGAATGCTTTTGGATGATGATTATGATTTAGAATCATGTTTGGAATACTCTTAGATTTTAAATTGTTCGTTGTAGCATCATGTTTTTGGAAACGGGCCGAAAACCGAAGAAACGTGGCTGCCGGTAGTGGTGCTGGCAGCACTGCCTGGACTGCCTGCCCAGGTTGCCGAGCATCCTCGGCCATGCTCGGCCATGTCTCGGCCGAAGCTGCCGAGAGGCACCGATGCCTGCCGATCAGGACTCGGCCAGGCTGCCAAGCATGGCTCGGCCAGGCAGCCCTCGGGTTTTTGGCCCGATTTTGAATCGGGCTGCGGGCTGGGCCTAAAACCGGATTGTCCGGGACTCCGTTTTAAGTTTATATTTCGTTGTAATTATTTCCCAAAATTTAAATTGGATTTTAATTTGACCGAATTAATATTTGGATTATTTTTAGTTAAGGGAAATAAATTAAACAAAATATTATTTTGGCCGGATTACTTCGAACGAATTTAAATGACGATGATTAGTATTAATTGGATTAATACCATTAAAATTGAATAGATTAATTTTATATTTATTGGATTAATATATTAATTAATTATTTAATTTTAATGCAACTTTATATTAATTGGATTAATATAGTACAAATTGAATAAATTTGTAACACTCCCTAACCTAGCAGCTGAGCCGCAAAGGGGTCCGTGCTACTAAGTTGGGGAGTCTCACTCTTTTGAACTTTGAAAACCAACAAAATAATGCAAACCGGTATTATTTATTCAAAACATTACACAACCTTAAGTTTAATACATAACAAAACCATAACAGAGTGATCTTATTAAAAACAAAACATAGTCTTCCAGCATAGGGGCGAAATAGCTTGGAATGGCATATGGACAAGTCTCCGGCTGTCTGTAATACCCGTAATTTCGATTTCCGGTAATTTCTTTTTTTTCTGCGGAAGTCCATTTTGACGACTTGCTCATGACCGTTTCATCATTCTAAGAATGATTAATTCTACACTTTTTGACATCCGAGTTCGTTTCGGTGCCGTTTTGTTGAGTTCCGTGCTTTTTAGCGATTTTTCCACACTTGAGTTCGATTCTTTCGAATCTCGTCCGAAACTGTTGTTTCGACTTTATCGTAAGTTCATTTAATGTTATTATTCATGTTGCAAGCTTCGACTTGGTGTTTCGATCATGTATCGTGTATTTCGGACGTTTTGGGCCATTTTCATAATTTCCCAAAGTTTGGGGTAATTAGTTTTCGTTGTTGAATTTCGAGCCTTCGGGTGGTCGGAATCGTGTGTTCTCTTAGTGCTCGAATTCGTATTTGCGAGTACTTTGTAACCGTATCTTCGATTCGTATTCAGGTTCCGGTTTCGGGGTCGTTCGGGCCATCGGAGTTGGCCCCGGCCGAGTCATGGCCGGCGATGCAGGCCTGTGCCAAGATCGCCGAGTTACGTCTGATAGCGCTCGCGATACGACGTAATGCCGGTTACGTACGTAAGGATGCCGGCATTTTTGGGCAGCGTCTCAGCCATGGCCGGTTACGTACGTAAGCCCTTGGCCGGTTACGTACGTAAGGCGGCCGACAGTCAGCCTATTTAAGGCCAGCAGACATTTTCTTCAGCCATTTCTCACTCGTTTTTCTTCTCTTCCGTGGCTGGAGGTGTGTTGATCATGGAGAGATGTTGTTGGACAATAAATCCATGAAGTCTTGGTGTTCATATCATCAATCATCAATCCTATAACATCCTCCGATCTACCGAATCAAGGTTAGATTTCTAGAAATCTAGTTTTGGGGAAATTGGGTATTTTGGTTGATTTCGTCCGTTTAATCCGTTTTAACTTAGGATTGTTATGGATTGATGATTATTTAGATGTATTATATCATTTCCCTTGTTATTCCATGGTTGGATCTTATCGATTCGTTATTTGGGTCGAGTTCTTGACCGACGCCTTGAAGGTGTCCGGTAAAATGTCTTAGAGGGGTTTTCGGGCGTTCTACGATTATTCTTCCTCGCATGATCGATGATTTATTGATTATATGTTGTTAGGGTCTATTTTCTTGCGAAGAAACCGAGTTGAACCCTTCCGTTCGTCGTCGTCTTCCGTTTCGATAGCATCGGGCGTTTCGAAGCTTTCCGGTTGAGCCGTGTTTGTCGGGATACTTGCGTGCCGATTTCGAGGCAAGTAACTTGTCCATACATTTCTTGTTTGTGGATATGATGATTGGTGATCGTCTTGGTATGTTTGTTTGTTTGTTTGAAATGAGTTTTCAAAAGATTCGGCTAACCTCGTTAAAGGCTCACTTTCAAACGCGTGTGTTTTGTAAATTGTGTGGGTTGTAAGTGACTATGTGAATCCTATGGATATGTTTGGTGTTGATGATGTACTTGGTATTTGCGTGTGGACGTATATTATTTCATTTCGGTGCATTGTGGTTTGACGTGGTGTTTTGCTAAGTGTTTGATGCTCTGGTGAATTGTTTGGATATCCTTGGTGTGATATGTTATTTGTGCATGATTTCTTCGCTCACCGTGGGTTGGTTCAACGGGGCCACGACGGGAATTCCATGTTGGGATTCGGTGCCTAAATCAAAGGCCCAGCGAAGCGGTAAAACGAAAATCAATTCGATCCGAATCCCTACGAGGATCGATCGAGCTACGCATATACGGATATAAAATAAACAAAGGAAGATTCGAAATCATACCCTTGTCGTCCGTTGATTATATGGATTTCCTTCTCTTGAGCTATTCCCCAAACGATCCAAAATGCTCCAAGCCCTTGGATGATCCAACGCCGAAAAAACCGCGTCTCTACTTATCACGCGTCGGAGAAACGAACGGAATGACAATACTGGATTAACCTCTAAGGCTACGGCTAGAATCAAGTGATGAAACTTTAATTATAACACTCTAAGTGTTTAAATATATATCTCTCAATATTATCTCTTGATGTTTCTCTAAGAACAAATCAAGAAGGAAAAAGGAAGAAAAGTGAAGACTATAAAAAGCAACTCTTTTTCTCTCACTACCTCTAGCTATTCACGTATGGAATGGGGTTAGGAATAGGGAGCAAGTCTTCCTTTTATTCTTCCAACCTTATCTCCTCAAATCACATTTACCATATAATAAGAGATACCATATCTCTTAAAGTCATTTGTCTTCCATTATAAAATGGAGACAAAGAACAAGAGGGGTTAGGTGAAAGGGGGTGGCAGCCATCTAGAAGGGGAATATGAGTTTGGTCCGTTTCGGACTCCCGTGAGTCCAAACAGATAAACTTTGATTCCGTTCCGATGTATTTATATTAATTAATTAATCCAATTAATTAATCATATTAAATACATAACAACATAATTAATTTCTCCAAGAAATAATTATTATGAATTAAATTAATCACCCAGTAATTTATTTAATTCATTTGGCCGTAAATTAATTTATCCAATAAATCAATTTAGACATCCAATGTCCCAATTAATTATATATCCAATATCTAATATTCATAATGAGAGAATAAGCTCGATTCATTCCGTCGTCAATCCTATTGCGCGACTCGGTAGGTTCGTCTCAGTCAGCAATGGGAGGAACCAAAGAGTAGTAGCACCACCTAGCCGGCTGGCGGCTACACTGCTGTACCCCAACTGAGAACGAATGATTGGGATCATTCAAGAACCATTCTGTCGTGAATACCAGTATACGTTTAAACCCTTCTTTCAAATGTCCCGATCAAGTTATAGGGTCACGGTCAGTCAAACCCTAACTGTACTTGACGCTATGCATGCGTTAATGCAAATCGAGATCATCGAGCTCTCGTTTATCCAATACAACTAGCTCCAATGCTTTGGCCAAAGACTTATGATCTCATCTGCCAATAACCGCATAGGACAATTAACCCGCTCACTAATGGGAGAAAGAATTCTATCTTGGTATTTAGTAGGACCTGCTACTTGCCCATCAAGATGCACGTCGAGGTTGACTCCCGCCTCCCGGTTTATAGGGTCGAACTACTCTAATGAAAATATTGACGTCACAAGCACATCCCTACTAAATCCTCAAGTCGAAGGTTCACGAATACCTATCACAACCTTTCGATTCCGTCATTGGCTGTCCCAGAGTGAAATCCGTGTGACGAATCGAGGGTGAGTCAGTTCGAGTATACTAATCCAATTAGCATACCTATAACATATGTTCCCACTAACCATTAGCGTTCGACAGGCACTCTCCATGTCAAAGAACACGTCATACAAGTCTTCACATAAACTTAATTCCCAGTCAAGTTTCATCGACTTGCGAACGATTAAGTATTTGAGCTATAAACCTTTCCAGTGCCGACCTCCTTATCCAATAAGGAGTGGAACGTTTTGCTCTCAAATACATAGACTAGTTTCTATATGTATATTTACGAGTTAGGAACGCCAGTAACTACCAGTAAATAAAGAAACATTCATCGCCTTATATAAATGATTTACATAATTTACAAGTACAATACCCTCACTCAACATCCTCTGAGTGGCATTCGAGGGCATATTTCTAACATTCCAATGGGTTGCGCCCTTTATTCACGAGTGGTGAATGTATTTTACTCACCTCGGGGGGTCCGACGGGATCACGAAGGGAATTCCAATGGGTTGAGTCCGGGATTCATGAGTAAAAAACTTCACAGGTTGGTGTATGTTTAGTGAATGTATTTTACTCACCTCGGGGGGTCCGACGGGATCACGGAGGGAATTCCAATGGGTTGAGTCTTGGATTCACGAGTAAAAAACTTCACAGGTTGGTGTATGTTTAGTGAATTTATTTTACTCACCTCGGGGGTCCGACGGGATCACGGAGGGAATTCCAATGGGTTGAGTCCGGGATTCACGAGTAAAAACTTCACAGGTTGGTGTATATTTAGTGAATGTATTTTACTCACCGTGGGTTGGTTCGACGGGGCCACGACGGGATTTCCAATGGGTTGAGTCCGGGAATCACGAGTAAAAACTTCACGAGTTTGTATTGATTTTATGTCCGTCGAGGACACGTGACTTGGGTTTTGGCCCTGCGAATTGTTGTCGGTTTTCTATTTGTGAAAACAAAACCTTTGGGCTGTGACCCCTGTTGATTTTGGAAAGATAAGGATTTGATAATCCTAAATTGTTTTCTATTAAAACTCTCGATGGCATTTTAAACTGTTTCATAAATTATTTCCCTTTAATTGTGGTCTTTCGGTTTTGGAATGTTTTACCCAAACTCTTGCCTCGGGAAGTACTTTTCGTTACTTTTGGATTTTTGAGGATTCCTGGTTATTGTTATTCGTGGAATGTGAATTATATGGCTCGTATTTGCACTTTGTTCTTGCACTAGCAAAACAGTGGAGTTTTGCTAACCCCCGAGTATTCGGGGGGTGGATGTCTGTTTTTTGCATTCCGGTTTGGGAGCATAACACTGGGTCGGCACGAAGGATGATGAAAGATGAACAATACTAATCACACGAGGATCCGTATGAGGTCATTGGTTTAGTTATAGTTTATTTTCCGATGCAGTGTTCTTTCCCGTTGTACGGGAGTGCTTGTATTGGACCCCTACGTGGGTATATAATGAGTTTGAGTTGTATGTATTTATTGAAAGACCAAATCGGTCTACTGAGTCATTTTAGACTTAAAGGCATTTTTGAGATGTTCTATGTTGTTATCATCCTGGTAGATCCTTGAGGAAAGGTTCTACGGCGTGTAATATCCTTGAGCGGATTGGGGGTGTTACACTGTCAACAGTGAAGAAGATAGTCAACTCCTAAACATGAGCATCATCACCTGTATCATAAGAATCTAATGAGCTAATGGCTCAGTAAGATGAGACTTCTGTAATAGCAAAATATCACATAGCCCATTTATCAACGAATAACTACTATATATATATAGTCATGTTCTTATAAAATCCTTTCTTCTGGTACCCTTGAAGTGTGATACTCGACTGATAGTGATAGGCCATGGTTTTCAGAACCTGTTCATATAATTGGCCAATAAAAGATGTATACGGGGGTTCCCATACTGGTTTTTTAACCAATGGTATTAGCCGTATTCAACCTTTTTCATTCAGTGTGGGTTTCCTTGACCGACTTTCAGCCGCAAGTATTTGCCACCATGTGTTGGGTCCACCGGTCCCCCGCGTCCCGTGCCTACCCACCATCAATCAAGTACCATACTTCCTGTTCTTAAACATTCTTTTATATACACATGCTATGCATGATCATTCAATAACAGTCACATATGAAAATATCAATCAATATATGATCCTTATGATACAGCAAGGAAAAGCATCATCTTACCTCAAGTCTTGTGCCTGTTGATGTGAAAAGATCAGTTTCTATAGATGGATGTGCTAAAATCCTTGAAGAAAAATTTGAAATCTCTTTGGGGACTTTTATCAAACACCTTGGAAAACTGTCAGATTTAAGCTTCCTGTTTGATCGTCCTTTTTCTGGCTTTTATATTTTTTGGAAGGGAAATATGTTACGAGCGTTTTAAAGTAGAGGTCCACAGATTCAAAATGATATATGATATGTACAAAAACACGTACGGGAACATGTATAAATAAGGGCTCAAAGTCGGTTGAAAATCAACATTAGCCGGACAGATGGAAGCCTTATCCGGACAGCTGGCCGAGAAGCTTCTGTCGGTCGTGACCAACCTTATCCGGACAGCTAGCCGAGAAGCTTCTGTCGGTCGTGACCGACCTTATCCGGACAGCTGGACAGCCTTATCCGGATAGTGGCCGAGAAGCTTCTATCGGTCGTGACCGACCTTATCCGGACAGCTGGACAGCCTTATCCGGATAGTGGCCGAGAAGCTTCTGTCGGCCATGACCGGCAGTTGTCAATCGGCGTGTCCGGCGGTGACCGGCAAATATCCGTCAACTCGGCTCAGCCGGTTCGACCCCTTCCCTATGTCCAAATTCGATTTTCCGACCTGTTACAAACTCATCTGAGTTAAATCTTCGATATGCTTGGAACGGATTTTCGATAATGTTAAAATAATAATTTAATATTATTTTTGCAGTATAAGTGTTCTGTAATGAAAAGTTTATCGTATCAATTCGTCGAAAATTTTCGAAATTACTTTCATAAATCCTAAAATAATCCTTATAATTTATTTTGAAATCTTTTCTTTTTAAATCCTTCATTTTATGTTGGAAACATATCGGTCCAAGTATTGGACAACTTGTAAATATCGTAATCCATGATCATTAGCAAAATAAATAGCATTTAATTAAGTCTTTGAATTTTCAAGGGTATTAAAATTATTATTTTATAATCGTTTAGCACATCGATCTCCTTACTGAGAAACTGAGCTCCTCACTGCAACAAAACATCTCTCAATGACTTTTATCATGTTAGATGAGATAATTAACATGTCGTATAAAACGTAATGCGAATGGACATAGCAGTCATTCATGCTCCTGAAACGTCTACTTGTATGCCATGCTTTCATAATGCATATTATCTAAATGCATTTAGGTATTAAATGGTTATTGGCTTAGGGGATAATCGGGCATTACAGTCCTCCCCTCCTTATAAAATTTCGTCCTCGAAATTGACATACCGAACAGTTCTGGATATTTGATTTGCATTTCCTCCTCTCTTTCCCATGTAGCCTCTTCAACAGCATGATTCCTCCACAAAATCTTTACCAAATGAATTTCCTTGTTCCTTGGTTTCTTTATTTTCTTATCAAGAACCTGTATCGGCTTCTCTTCATAGGACAAATCTGGGGATAATTCCAACGGCTCATAATTTAACACATGTTAGGGCTTGGAAATGTACTTGTTTAACATAGACACATGGAAGATGTTGTGTACACCAGATAGCGAAGGAGGTAAGGCTACTCTCTAATCTCTATCACCAACTCTCTCAAGGATTTCAAATGGGACAACATATCTCGGGCTAAGTTTTCCTTTCTTTCCAAATCTCATTATGCTTTTCATTGGGGATACCCTCAAGAAGACATGGTCTCCAACTGCGAATTCCAAATCTCTTCTTCGATTATCTGCATAACTCTTCTGTCTACTTTTTGCAATTTTCATTCGTTCTCTTATCTTTTCTACCACCATAGCAGTCTGATGTATCATTTTCGGGCCCAGTAGGCTTCTTTCTCCAACTTCATCCCAGTGTACGGGAGATCTACATTTTCTCCCATACAGTGCTTCATAAGGTGCCATCCTAATTGTAGATTGGTAACTGTTATTGTAGGTGAACCCTACTAATGGAAGCTTTGTATCCCAATTGCCCTTGAAATCTAGTATGCATGCTCTCAACATACCTTCGAGTATTTGAATAACTCTTTCTGACTGCCCATCGCTTTGTGGATGAAATGCGGTGCTGAAAGCAAGCTTCGTACCCATTGCATTATGTAAACTTTTCCAAAATGCAGATGTGAATTTAGGGTCCCTGTCAGATACTATAGATATTGGCACCCCATGTAGCCAGACTATCTCTTTAATATATTCCTGAGCATATCGATCCATATTATATGTGGATTTTACTGGGAGGAAATGAGCAGACTTGGTCAATCTATCAACAATCACCCATATGGAATTATGCCCACTTTGAGTCCTTGGTAGCCCAAGCACAAAATCCATTGTAATGTGTTCCCATTTCCATTCCGGAATTAGTAAAGGCTTCAATAATCCTGCTGGTCTCTGATGTTCAGTTTTGATCCGCTGGCAAGTTAGACATTCTGCCACGAATTTTGCAATATCTCTCTTCATGTTAGGCCACCAATAATGTTGTTGCAAGTCTTTATACATTTTTGTGCTACCTGGATGTATTGAATAAGGACTGGAATGAGCTTCCTTCAGAATGTCTCCTATGATGGTTGCATCGGTTGGCACGCACAGTCTTCCTTTATATCGTAATATTTTATCACTAGAGACTTAGAAGTTTGGTAATTTACCTTCATCAACTTTTTCCCTCAATTTGCCAATGTACTGATCCGTCTTTTGGGTTTCTTTGATTATATCTTGAAGTTCAGGTTTCAATATGAGTGCTGATAAGAACAAATCTTCCTTTTGGGCACAATTTCCAGTTCTAATTTTTGCAAGTCTAATAATAATGGCTTCTGTGTGATTACAAAGGAAGACATAGACTTTCTACTTAATGCGTCTGCAACCACATTTGCCTTACCAGGATGATAATTGATCTCACAATCATAGTCTTTCACCAATTCTAACCATCTCCGTTGTCGCATATTCAGCTCCTTCTGTGTGAAAAAGTACTTCAAACTCTTATGGTCTGTATAGATTTCGCACTTTTCACCATATAGGTAATGCCTCCAAATTTTTAGTGCAAAGACAACAGAGGCCAGTTCTAGATCATGTGTTAGATAATTCTTCTCATACTCTTTTAATTGCCTGGAGGCATAGGCTATTACCTTTCCATGTTGCATTAATACAGCACCCAAACCATTCTTAGAAGCATCAGTGTAAACTACAAAGCCACCTATTCCCACGGGAGTGGTAAGGACAGGAGCCGTAGTAAATCTACGCTTCAATTCCTGGAAACTCCCCTCGCAAGCATCAGTCCAAACAAACTTTCTATTCTTCCTTGTTAACAATGTTAATGGGGTTGCAATCTTCGAGAACCCTTGTACAAATCGTCGGTAGTAGCCGGCTAGTCCTAAGAAACTTCGAACCTCTGATACATTCATTGGTGTTGGCCAATTACTCACCGCCTCTATCTTGTTTGGATCAACTGAAATGCCATCCTTGGATACCACATGCCCTAAAAATACCACTTGTTCTATCCAGAATTCATATTTCTTGAATTTAGCATACAACTGTTTTTCTTTGAGAATTTGAAGCACAATTCTGAGGTGTCCTTTATGCTCATCTCTATCATGTGAATAAATAAGGATGCCATCACTAAACACCACCACAAATTTATCAAGGAACTCTTCGAATACCCGGTTCATCAGATCCATAAATGCTGCTGGAGCATTTGTCAAACCAAAAGGCATCACTAAAAATTCATAGTGACCATATCGTGTTCTAAATGCTGTCTTTTGGATATCTTCTTCTTTGACTTTCAGTTGATGATATCCGGAAAGGAAATCAATCTTTGAGAATACTGATGCTCCTTGCAACTGATCAAATAAATCATCTATCCTTGGAAGAGGATATTTGTTCTTGATGGTCACCTTATTCAGTTCCCTATAGTCAATGCATAAACGCAACGAGCCATCTTTCTTTTTCACAAATAAGACAGGCGCTCCCCAAGGTGAACAACTAGGACGAATGAATCCCTTATCAAGTAATTCTTGTAGCTGAGTTTTTAATTCTTTCAATTCTGCTGGTGCCATTCTGTATGGGGTTTTAGAAATAGGGGTAGTTCCTAGCATTACATCGATTGCAAACTCAATTTCCCGATCTGGGGACAACCCTGGTAGAACATCTGGGAACACCTCAGGAAATTCTCTAACCACATCTACATCTTCAGGCTTCAATTTCATTTGAAGGGAGGTGTCCAAAACATTAGCCAAATAGCCAGCACACCCCTTATTTAACATCTTCCTAGCTTTCAGTGCAGTTATAATTGGAAAAGAGCACGAATATGAATTACCTTTAAAAATAAACCCTCCTCCATTTACTGGTTGAAAGGCCACAATCTTCTTATTACAATCAACATTTGCACAATATTTAGCTAGTCAGTCCATACCAAGGATAACATCAAAATTAGATATTGGTAGGACAACAAGGTTGGCGTAGAGTATCCTCCCGCCAATTCGAACTGTACAGGCCCTCAAAATTTGGTCAGAATCCATATTTTCTCCAAACGGAGCAGCCACATTATAACCAACTTTCAAGAGTTCTGGTTTAATGCCCGATTTTCTCATAAATGCATAAGATGCAAATGAATGTGTAGATCCTGGATCAATCAATGTAAGTGCATGAATCCCTGAGATCAGAATGGTACCTGATACTACGGAAGCATCTGCATCATTTTCTTCTCGAGTCATTGCAAAGACCCTCCCCTGAACTTTATTCTCTGTGTTTGGGCAATCTCTCGCCATATGTCCGGGCTTCTTGCATCTGAAACAATTATTGGACCCAACAAAACATTCTCCAAAGTGATTTTTCCCACATTTAGTACACTTGGGCTTCTCAGTTGTATTTGGAGCATCTCTCGCTGTAGGATGCTTCTGATTGGCTTTGCCTGGTTTTTGCTCCGATTTCTCCCAATGTGCTGAATTTTTTGAAGCAAATGCTTGCCTCTTCTGTTGATAAGACTTTTGTATCTCCTTTTCGTCAGCTTCTGCGAGCAGTGCTTTGTCAACTATTTCTATGAACTCAGTTGATGTAGACATCCTCACATCTCTTCTAATTTTAGGTCGGAGGCCTCTTAGGAAATGATCCACCTTCTTAGCATTATCCCTAGCAATATAGGGAACATACCTACAACCTTCTTCAAATTTCCGAATATATTCGCAAACAGTCATATCCCCTTGTTTCAACTCCAAAAACTCTTTGACCTTGAGAGACCGTGTATCCCTGGTGAAGTATTTATCATAGAATATTACTTTAAATCTCTCCCACGTCAACCCTTCCAAGTTGACTGCAAGTTTGGCTCCTTCCCACCAAGTTCTGGCATCCTTTTTGAGTTGAAAGATCGCACAAAGTATCTTCTCAGCATCGTCGATGTGCATGTAGTCAAAGATAACATCAAGTTATTTGACCCATTCTTCCACAACCATAGGATCAGCCCCACCATGAAAATCAGGAGGTTCCATTTTCCTAAATTTTTCATACACTGCTGGTCCATTATTGTTTCTTGGTGGAGGTTGTCGGTTTTGTTCTTCGTTTCTTTGTTGCATGTTCAGCAATTGTTGCATTTGTTCACCATACATCCTTGTCTGTTGTTGCATCTGTTAGGAATATGCCCTCAAATGCCACTCAGAGGATGAGAGAGTGAGAGCAATTGTATTGTAATTATGAATATTTAATAAGGCAGTTATTATTTCTATATTATTGTATATCACTGGCATTGTGATTTAGTATATAGAATAATAGTCCTTGCATTTGAGAGCGAACTTTCTACTCCATATGGAGATAAGTAGATATGCACTAGAAGTGTTTACAGCTCGAATGCTTAACTAGTTCGCAAGTCGATAAAACTTAATTGGGCAGTAAGTTTAGACAAGACTTGTATAACGTGTACTTTGACATGTAGAGTACAAGTTTTCACTAACAGTTAGTGGGAGCACACGTTATAGGTATGCTAATGGGATTAGTATACTCGAACACGACTCACCTCGATTCGGTGACATGGATATAACTCAGGGATTGTCAATGACTGGATCGAAAGGTTGTGATAGGTATACGTGGACCTTTGACTTGAGGTTTCAGTAGGAGATGTGCTTGTGACATTAAGTTAGTCATTAGAGTAGTTCGATCCAATCGCCGGATGGTGTGGTCAACCTCGAAATGCAACTTAGTGGGCAAGTAGCAGTCTCTACTGAATACCAAGATAGAATTCTTTCTCCTGTTAGTGAGCAGGTAAATGTCCTATGCGGTTAATGGCAAATGAGATCATAAGTCTTTGGCCAAAGCAGTTAGAGCTAGTTGTATTTGATACACGAGAGCTCGATGATCTCGATTTGTATTAACAAATGCATAGAGTCAAGATACAATAGGGTTTGACTTTACCGTGACCCTAATACTTGACCGACATATGATTGAAGGGTTTATACATATACGGTATTCACGACATAGTGGTTTTGGAATGATCCTATCATTCGTTCTTAGTTAGGTTACGGTGTGGGCCACGAGACTGGCTAAGTGGTGCTAACACTCATTGGATCCTCCCAATGCTAACTAAGACGAACCTACAGAGTCACGGCACAGGAATTGACGACGGATTATATTTAACTTATTCTCTCTTGGTTAATATTGGACATTGGATGCCTAATTCAATTTATTGGATAAATTAAATCGGTCTCGTGAATTAAATAAATTACTGGGTAATTAATTTATTCATATTATTTCTTAGAGAATTTATTTTTAATATAATTAATTAATTGGATTAATTAATTGTATTAATATTGAGACGTACCAAGGTTTATCTATCGGATTAGATACACGAGGGTCCGTTTCACGGACCAAAACGGACCAACACCTAAAATCTCATCATAGCCGCCCCACTCACTTCATCATGGTGATGAATTATCTATTTTGTCTTTAGAAGACATTTTATATTATGTGGGGTTTTAATTAATTTATTTAATGAATTAATTATATCTTAATGATTGAGATGATGAGTGTGTTATGCTTGTATTTATATATACATAGTTTCCACCTCCATCAAGATGATATAGAGCTGCCGTGAGTTGGTGTAAATGAAAGAGAGAAAGTTTTCTAACTTTATACATTTTGAGTTCTAAGTGTATTTTGAGAGAAAACAATTTTTATAAAATACTTAGAGTATTTATAAAAATATATATAAGTTAATTTTATCAATTTCTAGCCGTATACTTAGAGTATAAATTTTTAGAAATATTTTCCGGTCATCTTCCGACGCGTGATACGTAGAGGCACGGTGTTTTCGGTGCTTGGGAATTTCCAAAAGCTTGTTCGATTGGATTTGTGCTCGTACTCGGAATCAAGAAGATATTATCAAAGGTCTACGAGGGTATGAATTCTTAATTTATCTTCGTACATTTATATTCGTTTATACGATGCTTGATCGATCCGGTTTTGGGGTTTGGTTTTTATCCGGTTTGACCGGTTTATTTCCGCTGCGTAACTCGTTTTTAATCACCCAATCCCATCAGTGGTATCGGAGCATTTGGAATGCTTGATTTTTTTTTATGATTTAGAATCATAATCGTTTTAATTGTTGATGTTTAATTGTTCATCTAAAAATTATTTTTCATGATTTTATGTTACAATATAAATCTATTTTTCTTTTGAAAAACTGATTTAATTGTGTTATATAAAAATTAGAAAAATATTATTTTTGGATTCGGGACGAAAAAATGAGCCGAAAATTGTTTGACCTTCAATTAAATTTGGGCTGGGTCAATGGGCTGGGCTGGGCCGGGCTGGCCGGCTGGTCAATGGGTTTCAATTTCGCTGCCACGGGCTTGGCCCGCCTTGTGTTTTCCGACTCCGTTTTTATATTTCGTTCGGTAAATTAATTTTCCGCAAATTAAATTGGATTTAATTTGACTAAAATATAATTATGGTAATTTATTTTAAGGGAATTAATTTAATGAAATATTTATTTTGTCTGGAACAAATTAAAATTAACGGTTAAGTGAATTAATTGGATTAATTCTAATTGTTGGATTATTTCTTGTTGATTAGATCAATTTTAGATTAATCATTATTGCCATTTATTTTAATGTAATTGTTGCATTAATTTTGAATGGGGATGTAGTTCATGGACCTAGTTTTGAATCGTTTGTTTTGTTCGATTGGGTTGTAAAGGCCGTTTTGAGCCTATTTATTTTACTAGAAAATTTGTATAGGATGCAATTTTTCAAATGTAAAATTTATTTGTAATGACGAAAACCGGAGGAAGATCCGCTCGAGAAGACGAAGATTCAAGACCGAAGACATGTAATTAGATTACGATGTTTTTGTTCTAGGAACGGTCCATGAACTGCATGTTGTTAGTTTTAGGTTGTGTATGTTTTCATATTGTATGACAAACAAATAAACCGACAAACCGCGCTTATAAACAGATTAATGTGCAAAGTGTAACATATAATCGCATTAATACTCCCACTTACAAACACTAAGTTATAAAGGTTACGAGGTTTCCTACCCTCCGTCAAACTCATGGAAAATTGAAATCTAAACCGGAATATTATTCTTCCGAGTATGTCGGGGTAATATTTTTGGGGAAAGTTGATAAATTCCTAGAGTGCATTAGATGCCTTTGGTTGTGACAAATCAAACCCCTATAAACCGTATGGGTTGCCGGGTAAGATTCAATTGTCAGACTAATAGGAGTTGACGGTTTAAACTTAGATAGTTCAGCGAGCCATAGAAACCGAATGGGTTGAGGGCAAGTGAACTAGGGGTAAAAGAAGATCGAATCATCCATTAGATGGGTTGGTGTTAGACACCACTTTATAAAGAATAATAGAATATAAACCGTATGGGTTGCCCTCTATTAAACTTTGTAAAGAAATCGATCACCACTATGAAGTCACCCAAGACTTCCGGATTTAACATGGGAGTGTGTAAATGCCGATATAATAGTGGGAGCCGAGTTATGAATAAAGAAAGTCCTTAAATTCTTTACTCGGATCATAATTAAATAATTACTAACGAATCTTAAATTATTCTCTGCAGTTAACAAAACTCTCAATATGACAATGAACCCACTCGTTATACTACTTGAAAAGAACGTCCTGACTGGTCCGAACTATGTGGACTGGCTTCGGAACTTGAGGATTGTCCTAACTATGGAAATGCTGGGATACGTCTTGGAGGCGGACATCCCAGCGGCTCCTGCAAGAACCCGAGCCAATCAGGAAGATGTCGATGCCCATGAGAAATGGGTAAAAGACGACATAAGAGTGCGAGGGTACATGTTAGGCTCAATGACCAATGAGCTTTAACGTGCCCATGAAAAGATGACGTCTTCAAGAGCCATCTTATCTCACCTGGCTGAGCTCTATGGAAAGCATAGCCGAACTGCTAGATATGAGATATCGAAGCAATTATTCGGCGCCAGGATGAAGGAAGGAGAGAGGGTTGGGGACCATGTCCTCAAGATGATCTCGATGATTGAGAGATTGGAAGCTCTTGATTTTCAGATGCATGCATCTCTCCAAACTGACCTTATCCTGCAGTCACTTCCTGACTCCTTTTCACAATTTGTCATGAACTTCAACTGCAATGAGATTGCATGTAACTTAGTGGCTAATGAACAACCGACGACCGCCTGTCTCGATGAAGACAAAGGGAAAGGAAGTCGCACTTGTGATTTCTTCTGGGACTCGGAAGTCCAAGAATAAGAAGAAAAAGAACAAGAAGCAGTTAGGTCCAATAGCCAAGATCGACAAGGGAAAGGGCAAGGCCCCAATGGTTCAAAAGAGCAAGGGGGCCAAGAAAATGGATGTATGCCTCAACTGCGGTGAGCTGGGCCACTGGAAGAGGTACTGTCCAAAGCTTGACCGTAATGCGCCTTCAGGTACGGAACTACTTGTTTTAGAAACAAATTGTTCTGTAACTGTATATTCTACTTCTTGGATACTTGATTCCGGTGCGAGTTCTCACATTTGTACAATGAATCAGGATCTGGAACGAAGTAGGAAGTTGGATTCAGGGGAGGTGATGGTCACCATCGGAAGTGGGCATAGTGTCGAGGCTTCTGATATCGGATCCCTTATGTTGGATTTAGAATCTGGTTTTATTCTTACTTTAGATGATGTACTTGTTTTGCCCAAGGGGCACAAGAATATTGTATCCATTCCGGTCATGGACCGAAAGGGATTTCACTTCTTTATTGGAGATGGGTCCTGTCGTATTTATTTCAGAAATAAATTGGTTGGTATTGCTACATTATTAAATGGTTTATACCATTTAAATCTAAAGAATAAAACAATTGTGAACACTATAACTAGGAAGCGTGGTAGGGATGAAACGAACCAAGCACTTAAGTGGCATCTTAGACTTGGTCATATTGGTCAGACCAAGGTTCATAAAATGGAGAAAGATGGGCTTACGGGTCCATTGGGATCAGATCCCTATCCAACTTGTGAATCTTGCCTTCAAGGCAAAATGACTAAGTTACCCTTCGCAGGGACTTTTGAAAGAGTCCGAAAACTTGGATTGATCCATACCGATGTCTGTGGCCCTTTTGAAATGGCACGGGATGGCTTTCAGTATTTCATTACATTCACTGATGACCATACCAGATATGGATTCGTGTACTTAATGAAACATAAGTCTGAAGCTTTTGATAAATTCAAGGAATTTAAAGCCCTAGTTGAAAATCAAACAGGTAACCGTGTTAAGACTCTTCGGTCAGACCGAGGTGGTGAGTACATGAGTACTGAATTTGATGAGTTCTTAAAAGAACTAGGAATAGTATCACAATTGACTCCTCCAGCTACTCTACAATTAAATGGTGTATCAGAAAGAAGGAACCGAACCTTGTTGGACATGGTTCGCTCCATGCTTAACTATACTGATCTACCGATTTATCTGTGGGGTTACGCGCTCCTTACTGCTGTGCATATCTTGAACAGATGTCCTTCCAAATCCATTCCTAAGACTCCACATGAGATGTGGAGAGGTAGGAAACCAAGTCTTAATCACATTAGGATTTGGGGATGCCCTGCTTATGTCAAGAAGACTAAAGTAGAGAAATTGGAAGCTAGGTCTGTGAAAGGTCGTTTCATAGGATATCCAGGGGATTCCATGGGATATATATTCTACATGCATGAAGATCATAGGATCATCGTTGCTATACAAGCACACTTCCTGGAAGATCAGTTTATTCAGGAAGGAGGGGCAGGTAGAAATATTTCTTTGGAAGAAATAAAAGAAACACCAAATGAGACACCTATGCAAGATATTAGAACCCAACCTTTTGAAATACAAACACAACCTCGCAAGTCTAGTAGAATTTCTCAATTACCTGAGAGGTATGGCTATATGCATCAAGAAGAACTGGGTGTCCATGAGATGACAGAAAGTAGTCAAGAGAATGATCCTTCTACATACGACCAAGCTATGATAGATGTTGACTCCACCAAGTGGCAAGAAGCTATGGAAGCTGAGATAGACTCAATGCATGCTAATCAGGTCTGGACTTTAGTAGATCATCCTAAAGGCATAGTGCCTATTGGAAATAAATGGATCTATAAAAGAAAGACTGATGGAGATGGCAATGTTGATACCTATAAGGCCAGGCTTGTGGCAAAGGGTTATTCCCAAAGAGAAGGAATCGATTACTTCGAGACCTTCTCGCCTGTAGCTATGATTAAGTCTATTCGCATGATGCTTGCCATAGAAGCCCACTTAGATTATGAAATATGGCAAATGAATGTGAAAACGGCATTCCTAAATGGATTCCTCGAGGAGGAGATTTACATGGAACAGCCTAAGGGATTCATATCTCAAACCAATATTCATAAAGTATGCAAACTTCAGCGTGCCATTTATGGACTGAAGCAAGCTTCACGGAGTTGGAATCTTCGTTTTAATGAGACAGTCAAAGAGTTTGATTTTGTCCAAAACGAAGAGAAGCCCTGTATTTACAAGAAGGTTAGTGAGAGCAAAATTGCGTTCTTAATACTATATGTAGATGACATTCTACTTATAGGAAACGACGTAGGAATGCTCAGTTCTGTGAAAGCTTGGCTTTCTAAAGAGTTCTCAATGAAAGACTTAGGAGAAGCTACCTATATTCTGGGTATTCGTCTCTACCGGGATAGAGCGAAAAGAATGTTAGGTCTTTCCCAAGCCCTCTACATAGAAAAGATCCTGAAGCGATTTAGGATGGAAGATTCTAAAAGAGGGTTTCTACCTATGCAACATGGTGCAAAACTTTCCTTAGAGATGTGTCCTCAAAGTGAGGAAGATAGAAAGGAAATGAGCAAGGTACCTTATGCTTCGGCAGTAGGTAGCCTTATGTATGCAATGATTTGTACTAGACCGGACATTGCATATGCTGTGAGCGTAGTAAGTCGGTTTCAGTCAAATCCAGGGCAGGAACATTGGACTGCTGTAAAGAACATTCTTAAGTACCTAAGGAGGACTAAAGACTTGGCTCTTACATACGGCGGTGGAGAACTAAGAGTGATGGGTTATACAGACTCAGATTTTTCGGGGGACATGGATGCTCAGATGTCCACATCAGGGTATATCTTCACTCTGAATGGTGGGGCAGTTTCTTGGAGAAGTGCCAAGCAAAGTTCGACTGCTATCTCTACATGTCAAGCCGAATATCAGGCAGCCACGGAGGCTGCTAAAGAAGCTTTTTGGATTAAGAAGTTCACTGAGGAACTTCAAGTGGTTCCTAATGCGGAGAAGCCCGTGACACTGTTTTGTGACAACGACGGAGCTGTTGCACAGGCTAAGGAGCCTAGGGCTCACCACAACACCAAACATATTGCGAGAAAATATCATTTTGTTAGAGAAATGGTTCGAGATGGGAATGTTATACTGCAGAGAGTAGACACAGCAAATAACGTTGCTGATCCGCTTACCAAGCCACTATCTCAGAAGGTCTTAGAAAGACATCTGGAGAGTATGGGTATTAGATACCATAGTTTGTGGCATTGAGTGCAAGTGGGAGATTGTTAGGAATATGCCCTCAAATGCCACTCAGAGGATGAGAGAGTGAGAGCAATTGTATTGTAATTATGAATATTTAATAAGGCAGTTATTATTTCTATATTATTGTATATCACTGGCATTGTGATTTAGTATATAGAATAATAGTCCTTGCATTTAAGAGCGAACTTTCTACTCCATATGGAGATAAGGATATATGCACTAGAAGTGTTTACAGCTCGAATGCTTAACTAGTTCGCAAGTCGATAAAACTTAATTGGGCAGTAAGTTTAGACAAGACTTGTATAACGTGTACTTTGACATGTAGAGTACAAGTTTTCACTAACAGTTAGTGGGAGCACACGTTATAGGTATGCTAATGGGATTAGTATACTCGAACACGACTCACCTCGATTCGGTCAAATGGATATCACTCAGGGATTGTCAATGACTGGATCGAAAGGTTGTGATAGGTATACGTGGACCTTTGACTTGAGGTTTCAGTAGGAGATGTGCTTGTGACATTAAGTTAATCATTAGATTAGTTCGATCCAATCGCCGGATGGTGTGGTCAACCTCGAAATGCAACTTAGTGGGCAAGTAGCAGTCTCTACTGAATACCAAGATAAAATTCTTTCTCCTGTTAGTGAGCAGGTAAATGTCCTATGCGGTTAATGGCAAATGAGATCATAAGTCTTTGGCCAAAGCAGTTAGAGCTAGTTGTATTTGATACACGAGAGCTCGATGATCTCGATTTGTATTAACAAATGCATAGAGTCAAGATACTATAGGGTTTGACTTTACCGTGACCCTAATACTTGACCGGGACATATGATTGAAGGGTTTATACATATACGGTATTCACGACATAGTGGTTTTTGAATGATCCTATCATTCGTTCTTAGTTAGGTTACGGTGTGGGACACGAGACTGGCTAAGTGGTGCTAACACTCATTGGATCCTCCCAATGCTAACTAAGACGAACCTACAGAGTCACGGCACAGGAATTGACGACGGATTATATTTAACTTATTCTCTCTAGGTTAATATTGGACATTGGATGCCTAATTCAATTTATTGGATAAATTAAATCGGTCTCGTGAATTAAATAAATTACTGGGTAATTAATTTATTCATATTATTTCTTAGAGAATTTATTTTTAATATAATTAATTAATTGTATTAATATTGAGACGTACCAAGGTTTATCTATCGGATTAGATACACGAGGGTCCGTTTCACGGACCAAAACGGACCAACACCTAAAATCTCATCATAGCTGCCCCACTCACTTCATCATGGTGATGAATTATCTATTTTGTCTTTAGAAGACATTTTATATTATGTGGGGTTTTAATTAATTTATTTAATGAATTAATTATATCTTAATGATTGAGATGATGAGTGTGTTATGCTTATATTTATATATACATAGTTTCCACCTCCATCAAGATGATATAGAGCTGCCGTGAGTTGGTGTAAATGAAAGAGAGAAAGTTTTCTAACTTTATACATTTTGAGTTCTAAGTGTATTTTGAGAGAAAACAATTTTTATAAAATACTTAGAGTATTTATAAAAATATATATAAGTTAATTCTATCAATTTCTAGCCGTATACTTAGAGTATAAATTGATAGAAATATTTTCCGGTCATCTTCCGACGCGTGATACGTAGAGGCACGGTGTTTTCGGTGCTTGGGAATTTCCAAAAGCTTGTTCGATTGGATTTGTGCTCGTACTCGGAATCAAGAAGATATTATCAAAGGTCTACGAGGGTATGAATTCTTAATTTATCTTCGTACATTTATATTCGTTTATACGATGCTTGATCGATCCGGTTTTGGGGTTTGGTTTTTATCCGGTTTGACCGGTTTATTTCCGCTGCGTAACTCGTTTTTAATCACCCAATCCCATCAGCATCAGCTCAGCCAAATTCTCAAGAAGGTTATGGTTTGGATTTGGATCATCTCTTGCCTTTCTTTTTGGTCCCATCACATCCGTTGTACTGCCCAATCTCACCCATTCATAAGCCAATAACGATCACATAATAATGATGATGACAACTAATATATTGTAATCTATTAAACACAATACTTAATAGATAAAAGTTGACCATATCCTTCAGTCGAGAATGTCCATATGCCATCTTCTGTCTGCAGGAAAGATCTAAACCTTCGCTCTGATACCACAAATGTAACACCCCCTAACCTAGCAGCTGAACCGCAAAGGGGTCCGTGCTACTAAGTTGGGGAGTCTCACGCTTTTGAACTTTGAAAACTGTAACGCTCGGTTTCTTTTTTTTTTCGGTACGTTAATTATTTTCATGGTATTTAATTATTTTAAATGATGGGTTTAATTAATTAGCCAAGTTAGATTAAAATACAAGTTTTGGGCTAAGTTAATTAAAAGATTTAATTATATTGGGCTAGTAAGAAATGAGTTTTGAGCCTAGCCCATTAGTGTAGTCATTAGGCTTTATCCTAAAATGACTTATAAAAATATCACAAACCCTAACTCCCTCCTCTCTTCCTCATTTCGGCCGATCCCATCTCCCATCTCTCTCTCATTTTTCTCTTCCAAACCCACAATCATCTTCTCCTTCATTTCCTTGTTGGTGTAACAAGCTTAGGTAAGATCTTTTAAGGTATTCTAATCTTTTCTTTTGATTTATATTCAATTAATTGTTTTAAGTGTTGATTATCATCTAGAAATTTCATCACCATCTCCTATACATGGTGTATGATGAGCCTAGATGATCATATTATGTAAAAGATCTATATGATTCATAAAAATCATCAAGTTGTAACTTGTGTGATTTAAAGAAGATAGATCTTATGGTTTTAACCAATGTTGTTATTGTTATAAGTTGTATGTTATCATCATCTCTAGATTATATCTACACCTTATACATGGTGTATGATGGATCTAGATGATTATATAAAATACAAGGTCTAAATGAACCATGGAAATCACCAAGTTTTATTTAGGTGATAAAATGTGATAGATCTTGTGAATGGTTATAATTCTTGTTAATTATTATTTTGATTCTCAACATATCCATATCCATATGTTTAGATCTAAGTATACAACTTTATAGCATCTTCTAAGATGTGTATATAAATGTTTGTGTATTTGAAAGATCAAGGAACCCTTAAGAAAGGGGAAAATTATGAGTTTAAGTGGTTTGTCATATATTATGTTGATTTGATTCTTTTCCTTGTGACTAAATGAAATGCCAATGACCCCTAGCCCTTTTAGTGCCACCATGTTCATAGGGGACTGAATTTGGGTGATAAACACATCTAGGAATGTGTTTCAAAAGGGAGAGGAATGGATTGGTTAAAAAGATTAAGGGTTGGCTACGATTCTGTTTCCATCAGATTTGTAGTCATCTTACAAAAAAATCATAACTTGAATTCTATAACTCAAACGGATCTCAAACCTATGCCAAAAGTTTACAAATTGTGTTGGGTAACTTTCTTATGAAGGTCACTCTCACTAATTAGGACTTTATCCATGGGCAAGAACGGCACCTTTGCTGGTAGGTCTGATCCGGGTCTGATCTGATAGGTCAACTTGTTTTATTCGTTTCTAGGGCTTGGGAAATGATCTAATGGGATTCCAAGTTCCCACATGTGTGTTATGACCTAAAGTTGTGATCTGGAGTTTATGGGATGTTATCTCCAAGTATTTCTTGGTCATATTGAGTTCACACTCCAGATCAGTTTTCTGTCATCAGCTTTTAAGGGTTTTGTAATTAGTCATGTTGTGAATTTCGTATCTAGAGTTTGGGAAACCCTTTTTGGTCGATTCCAACTCTGAGACTTTGGTATTTATGTCTATTATCTCTGTGATTTTTAGTTTGGACAATGTCTACCCACAAGTTGGGTAGAATTGGCCAACACTACTGATTCCTATGATTTGGGACTGCACTGCGATGTCTTTTTAAAAGCATCATAATAAATTCATATTTTGGAGTTAGAGTGAGTTCTTTACTGTTTTAAATAGGGGAAAGACTCTAGTTTCTTAGAAAAATTTAATATTGATATATTAATACTTAGGAAAATTAAGTAAATCCATCTTTAACGGCGGGTCTGTTTTTAGACCTTGCTGTCCAGATTTTTGTTTAAGTCTTTAAGCTTCATCTTTGGGTATATCCTAACTCCTAGTTTATAATAGGTGAAGTTTTGGCATTTGCTCAAGTGTGGTAGCCAATTTTGATTTAGCAATCTCCCTTAAGTATTCAAGGTGAGTTCTCTCACTCCATTGTCTCAATATTTATGATTGCTAGGTTAGCACGTGAGTGTTAAATTATTATTATGGTATGATAATGTGGATGCATGCTTAAATTGTTAATCATACATGTGCACTGTATGTTTATTGTTGAGGGGATCATAGCAATTATCCGGCTTTTGTCCGGTGCGCGTGGTTAGGTATAATTACTCCAATACCCTCCGGGATGTGAGGTGAGGGTAAGATTAACCCAATACTCTTCGGTTTGTGAGATGCGGGTAACCTACTAGCCCTCCTTATAAGCCTTGATTTGTTCTTGGCTTATGTTTAAATGTTATAACTGTATATTTTTAATCTAGGTCTAGTGATTGTGGATATTGGTATAATGTTGTGTTTGAATTCACTAAGCTTTGTGCTTACGGTTTACTTAACATTTTTCAGGTTTTACGATTAAGGAGGCTAGGGACTGACGGGAGCATTCGTGACACACTGCTATTTATTTTACGTCAATGAACATTTTTAGTACTTCCGCTTTTGACATTTCTATATTAGAAAGTTTTACTGATGTTGTTTTCTTTAGAAGTTTGATAACTTGATTGCCATTATTGGCTTATTAAATTAAATAAATGAAGTTCCTTTATGAATTGGTGTCAAACTTTATATTATTTCGGTAAAAAAAAAAAAAAAAAATAAATAAATTTTGGGTGTTACAAGTTGGTATCAGAGCTTTTCATTTGAGTGAACTAGGCCTTCTTAGGGATGTCTAGACTCAAATTTAAAACATTTTATTTCTCTTGTACAAAGTTTATTAAAAACTAGCGATGAAGATGTCACTTGCGCCTGGCCACCACCAAGTAAGTTGTATTTACTAATTGAGTTTAAATTTTATTACTTATCAAACACAATAGTATGCTCCATTTATGACATATCTCAAAGACTAGCCTAGGAGGATAATTATATGCCTTTAGTGCTACTATCTACCATGTGAGAATTTAGGCCTTTTAGATCTACCATGAGTGTGAATTAAGCATTACGGCTAGGAGCAAGTCAAATTTTGAAACTAGACTCAAACCGAAATTGGAACTTCTATATTGAATAATAGAAGGGCCCCTATTATTCAATATATTGGAGCCGGTTTTGGGGACGGGGCAAGGTTGAAAAGTTTTCAGCAAGCTGAGTGTTTTCGATCTCTTAGACATGCATAGGTTGAATCGTTTTTTTTCTTATCAATTTTAGATGGCTCCGCCTGCTCGCCTCAATGCAATTCAAATAGCTCAAGTTAGGGAACTCGTTGCTGAGGAGTTCAATAATGCTTTTAACGAGATCATTCCGACTGTCACGGCTAACATCATTGATCAAGTTCGTGCTCTGCTAGATGAGCGTATGGCAGATGCACCTCCGCCTGGGGGGGGGGGGTGTAACACCCCCAAGACATTCAGGGCATATTACAGTGCCGTGGACCCCACACTGTGGAACCCACCAGGCGAACATACCGACAAGACATTTGACAACGACAAACTATCATTAATAAAACGACAATTAAAATAAAAGATTACCAACCGACAATTAAAATCTGACGTCAAATCCATTTCCCAAAATGGGAACACAACATTAACAATTTCAAACAGGAAGTACTCGAGTACTTAAACCAACTTTATAATACATAAATCTCAAAACCAGACATCAATAGTAACCGACTGACATGACATCGAAAATCAAACACTGGACAATTTCATGCCTGCCCATCATCCTCATACGGCCCGAGCGCTCGCTTGTCCCCACGATCAATACCTGAAATACAAAAAGTATTTCCCCCATTTAAGGGGTTAGCGACAACTGCTAGTGCAAGTACAATCCATTTGAACTAGATTCTAATCAGATGAATATATGCGCCAAAAAGTCATTTTAGAAAACATTTTATATTCCGGAATATTTATGGTGTACACACAAAACACATTATCTCCAACAAATCATAATTCAAAGTTAACCGTTGGCACGAGACTCACGGCCACCGTACCCCGCAGAGCCCCGTCGGACATCCCTGGGTGGCTAACCACAGTTCGTGATACGCACACACACGGCAATACGTATCCCTAGAGGCCCCGTCGGACCGTCCCTAGGTGAACATACACATATCTCCCCACAACAACCACATATAGCCATAATTCAAATACTAGAACATGTAAACAAATGTAAAGTACTTGCCTTTGAGACATTCTTGAAGAAACGGAGATGAAACACGACTACGAACGGTCCGGGTGGAAAGCGACGGTTCCTAAACGAAGGATCAATATAGTTCAGTCCCAACGGACAACAATATTCTACTGGAATACACCCATAACCCCGGTTACAACATACGACAATAGACGGTCAATTGATACGGGCGAGGGTTTACGCAAAATCTCCCCGTATCGATAATTCACGGATTAAAATCAAGGAATTTGGATTTGGAATCATTCAACAATCACAAACGGTGAAGAATATCATAACATACTGGAATAATTCGGTTCCAATTAGCAAAACCCTTAAAAACCCCAAATTTGACGAGTTAGGGTTCTAGGCGAAATTACCTTGATTTCGGATGATGGATGACGATTATACTGATGATAATATGTTAGCACAACTCTACGGTGATGGAATGTGAATAGAACGCCGATCGAATCGATGAAAATCGCCTCGAGGTCGCACGTCAAGAAACGAAGGGAAAAGAATGAAATCACGCTTCAAAATCGCTACTGGCTTATATAATTGTGAAGTTAGCGACGCTAATCGCCATATGTAGCGTGCGCTAACGGGGGCGATACCCATGGCTATCGCCACATTCGTTAGCGTACGCTAACAATAAGGGTTAGCGACGCTAATCGCTTCTTGATAGCGCACGCAAGGCAACAGGGGTAGCGTGCGCTACCTACACAAGATCGATCGCGATGTCATATCGCCAGCAAGTAGCCGCCGAGGGTACGATACACGATACACACGACGAGACCGTAATCCAGAACATGAACACGAAGCATACAAGACGACGGAGCTAAGTGCTGAAAGAAAATACAATTCCGACTACCGAAGGGTCCGTAATGCGACAACGAAAACGAGATTCCCTAAACTATTAGAAATTACAAAAATGGCCCAAGTGCCCGAAAATCACGAAACGACGCTGATTTACGAACCGAAAGTCTCCACAAGACCAACTCAACCATACGAACTTGTACAAACCCAGAAATAACGAAACGAACGAGTTTTACAAGAATCGAACGCTCATACGGCAAAACATGTCATAAAACGAAATTACGTGAAAACATCACCAAAACTCATCCCATGGAAAAACTCCAAGAACAAAATAGATTCGAAATATCGAAACGGTTACAAGCGAGTCGATAAAAATAGACATACACCAAAAATGGAAATCGCTAAAAATGGGAAAATTACGGATATTACATTCTCCCCTCTAAAATAAAGTTTCGTCCCGAAACTTAAGAATCAAAAAGCTCGGGGTATCTCGAACGCATATCCTCCTCTAACTCCCACGTCGCTTCTTCTACTCCGTGCCTCGACCATTGCACTTTAACCAAAGGAATGGTTTTGTGCCTTAACCGCTTATCACGACGCTCCAAAATTCTAACGGTCTCTCTTCAAACGTAACATCCTTCTCAATCTCCACGCCCCCAAAGTCGATAATGTGGGACGGGTCCTAACGCATTTCCTCAATCGGGGAAACGTGAAATACGCTATGTACATGACTAAGCGACGGAGGTAAGGCCAAACGGTACGCTAACTCACCGACTCTCTCCAATACCTCGAAAGGTCCAATATATCTCGGCTGAGTTTCCCCTTCTTCCCGAATCGGAAAACTCCTTTCGTCGGAGATACTCTCAACGTAACGTGATCCCCCACCTCAAACTCCAAAGGTCTACGCCTAACATCTCGCATAAGACTTTGTCGACTGGGCGCCCAACATCCTCTTTCTAATCAATTCGACTTTCTCCCTCGTCTCCAATACCGTGATCCGGCTCTGCCAACCAAATCGGACGGCTCATCCCAACATATCGGTGATCGGCAACGCCGGCCATAAAGTGCCTCATATGGTGCCATCTTAATCGACGCGTGCGGCTATTATTATAAGTAAACTCAATCAAGGCCAAATGATCCTCCCGCATTACTCCAATCTAACGCACACGCGCAACAAATCCTCGAACGCCCGAATGGTACGTTCGGACCGCCATCGGCCAGGGATGGAACGAAGTGCTCAAACGTAGCCGAGTCCCCAATGCCTTATGCACGCCCGCCAAAATGCGATACAAATCGGCCATCTCTCGTCTGAAATAATGGTCCTCGGCGTACTCGAAGCCTCACTATCTCGAGTGATAAAATACGAGCCAACTTTTCCGACCCCAAGTATCCTTGATGCCCAGAAAATGTGCCGACTTAGTCGGTCGGTCTACAATTACCCATACCATATTCATACTAGTCTTCGTCCTCGGTAAACTCGTGACAAAATCCATAGAGATGTCCTCCCACTTCCATTCCGAACGGAAGTGGTTTCAATAATCCTACGGCCGATGCTCAATCTTGACTTGTCGACAAGTCAAACACTTAGCTACAAACCGAACTACCTCCTTCTTCATATCGCTCCACCAAATTCTTCCTCGATCTTTATACATCTTACTCGAGCCGGATGGATCGAGTATGGTGACGCATGAGCCTCTCGCATAATGCTCTCGTCTCGCCTCCGAGTCGTCGAACACACAACCGACCTCGGAATCTCAACACGCCGTCCTCATGAATAACGAATCCCGGGCTTTCCCTTTCCTACACTCTCTCGAAGTCAATAAACATCGGATCCTCTAACTGTCCCGACTTAATGTCCTCGACTGAGAGATGAAGAAATCTCAAGAGTACGCAATCGCCTGAACTCTCTGGGCAAGACAATCTCAATGCTCAATCTCATAAACTCTCGCGAAGTCCCGATCGGGCCGTGAGTAACTCAAGCACCGAAGCGATACGATTTCCGGCTCAAGGCATCTGCTACCACATTAGCCTTGCCGGATGATAGAGGATCTCAAGATCGTAATCCTTAATCGGTTCCAACCATCTCCTCTGTCTCATATTAAGCTCCTTCGCGTGAAGATGTACTTGTGCTCTTGTGATCGGTGAAAATCGACGACGAGCCATACAAGTAATGACGCCTTGATTTTCAACGCAAACACAACTGCGGCCAACTCAAGATCGTGCGTAGGGTAATTCAATTCATACGGTTTCAACTGACGGGAAGCATAGGCAATCGTCCTCCCGTGCTGCATAAGTACGCATCCGAGCTTTTGGCCCGAAGCATCACTATAAACAGAGAAACCATCATTACCACTCGGTAAAGCCAACACGGGAGCGGTCGTCAACCGCTTCTTCAACTCCTCAAAACTATTCTGCCTCTCATCGGTCCACACAAACTTCTCTCGACTTCAGAATAATCGAGCCGAGGTCGAGCAAGTTTAGAGAACCCCTCGACGAACCTACGGTAATACCCGGCTAATCCCAGAAAACTACGGACCTCTTTCACGTTCTTGGGCGGCGCCCAATCCAACACTGCCTCTACCTTATGTGGGTCCACACGAACACCCTCGGCCGAGATCACATGACCGAGAAACATAACTTCCCGTAACCAAAACTCGCACTTTGAGAACTTCGCAAAAAGATGCTGAGTTCTCAAAATATCTAACACGATATGCAAATGACGGGCGTGCTCCTCCTCGCTCCTCGAGTAAATCAGGATGTCATCAATAAAAACGACTACACATTTATCGAGGTACTCGATAAAGACTTTGTTCATAAGCTGCATGAACACGGCTGGTGCGTTGGTTAGCCCAAAAGGCATAACCACAAACTCATAGTGACCGTATCTCGTCCGAAAGGCCGTCTTCGGAATATCGGTATCCTTCACTCGGAGCTGATAATACCCCGATCTCAAATCAATCTTCGAAAACACAGTTGCCCCTTGCAACTGATCAAACAAATCATCAATCCTTGGTAGCCGATACTTGTTTTTGATGGTCACTTTGTTCAACTCTCGGTAGTCGATGCACAAACGAAGTGACCCATCCTTCTTCTTTACAAATAGGACCGGTGCGCCCCAAGGCGAAGCGCTCGGTCGAATATATCCCATGTCCAAAGAACTCTCCCAATCAAGCTTTCTTCAACTCAAGCATCTCGGCAGGCGCCATACGGTATGGCGTCTTAGAGATAGGTGCTGCACCCGGCTCTAAATCGACGGTAAACTCAACCTCTCGGCCCGGCGGCAAACCCGGCAACTCATCTGGAAAAACGTCAGGATACTCACATACTACCGGAATAGACGAGAGCTCGACTCCCCCTTCTTCCGATCTCAAAGCGTAACACCAATAGCCCGTGCAACCTCCCCGAAGAAGTCTCACCGCCCTCAAAGCACTGATCAGAAATCTCTGACTACCCCGCTTACGCCCCACAAAAGAATGCTCGGTACCATCAGAGGCTAACATCGTAACAGTCCTCGTTCTATAATTCATGATCGCCCCATGACGGTCCAGCCAATCCTCACCCAGAATCAAATCCTCATCTCTAATATCTATCGCAATCAGATTAGAAAGCCAATCCCTCCCCGCGATACTCACAGAAAAATCTCTAATCTCACGGTCCCCCACGATGCTATCCCCGCTAGGAAGTTTAACAACAAAAGGCTCACAAGCAACAAGGCAATCAACATGCATTTACGCACGCAATCCATAGATATAAAAGAATGCGTAGCACCAGAATCGAACAATACGGAAACAGGATGGTCAATGATGTGGACGGTACCTGTAGCCACCGTCGCGTCGGGATCTCCGGCTCGCCTCATCTCATACACACGGGGCGGAACATACCCCGCACTAGAAGCTCCCCCTCTAGAAGGCTGACCACGACCTCGACCTCTACCAAAACTCTGCTGCGGCTGAGGAACTGTCGGTGCCTGATTCACACTCGGCTCTCCTGCTGCTGGAGCAGATATCTGAGTAACTGGAGCCCGAGCTGCATCCGAACAAAACTTAGCACGGTGACCCATACGGCCACAAGCAAGGCACTGAATCGGAGGCCTATCACACTCACTCATCATGTGGCCCGGACGACTGCAGTTGAAGCATGTAGGACCACGAACGGAACCAGCAGGAGACCTAGAACCGTTCCTCGACCAACCGATGGCGGCCCGACCCCGAAGGCTCGCGAACCGACCGAGCCTTCGGATACCCTCCCGACTTGCCTCCCGAAACCGACTGAGGTCTTCTCGCTTCTTTCCTTCACCGCCTCTCGCAGTAAAACGACATCTCGTAAGCCATTGCTTTATTCGATAATCTTTCAAAGTCGTGCACCCTGCACTGGACATGTAGTGGCGCACCCTCGGCTTCATCCGCATATCAAAGTGGCGGATCTTATCTAGCTCATCTCGGACTTGGTTTCTCACGTAATGCACTTGATTGTAGTCCTTGATAGCTTGAGAAATAGGAACATCTTGGGGCTTAGCCTCAAAGAAGGCTCGGATCCTCCCTCTTTCACTAGCCAAGGACAATATTCATCTTCCATCGATCTCGAAACTCGCCCACGTAGTCGCCGGTCACGCGGTTTCACCGCTTGCCACCACGCCGCCGCCTCCTTGGCGAGGAAGTACCGAGCAATGGGTACTTTCCTCTCCTCGGAGCTTAGCACCTCAAACACTTTCTCCAACTCGAATAACCAATTCTCCCAACCGGAAGGGTCAAGCACCATCAAGCTGCGGAGGACGATACGAATCACGTCCCCGAAGTAGCTTATCATTACGGCTCCAGAGGCGGAACCGGGTTGGCATTAGCATGGCCGACTGTAACGGCTGAGTCGGTGGCGTCATCCGGTTCGCTACTTGCCGTAATATGTTGGCCACTCCAACATTCTCATGAGCATTACGAGCTAGCAGTGCCGGTCTCGCCGACCTCCGAACTAGGGGGAACACTGCTCGACAAAGAGGGCATCGCCGAATCGGTTCCCGAGTGATCGGACATGGCCGCCACCGGCCGCGCCACGCCCCTACCGCGTCCGCGACCGCGGCCCGCGTCCTCTACCGGCAGGAATTCAAGAAGCAACGTGTAAGTACAATTCAAATGCAAAACGCAAAAGATACTAAGACAGGAATAGAACAGAACGGTGAAACGAGTCAAGTTAGGAAACTTACGAGCACCGGCGTACTAAGATGATGGCATAGCAGTGATACTGTCCCAAAAACGACACTTAACTAGACCCAAATGACCGACAGCCTAGGTATCCATAAACCTAAGCTCGATACCATTCTCGTAACACCCCAAGACATTCGTGGCATATTACAGTGCCGTGGACCCCACACTGTGGAATCCACTGTGCGAACATACCGACAAGACATTTGACAACGACAAACTATCATTAATAAAACGACAATTAAAATAAAAGATTACCAACCGACAATTAAAATCTGACGTCAAATCCATTTCCCAAAATGGGAACACAACATTAACAATTTCAAACAGGAAGTACTCGAGTACTTAAACCAACTTTATAATACATAAATCTCAAAACCAGACATCAATAGTAACCGACCGACATGACATCGAAAATCAAACACTGGACAATTTCATGCCCGCCATCATCCTCATACGGCCCGAGCGCCGCTTGTCCCCACGATCAATACCTGAAATACAAAAGTATTTCCCCATTTAAGGGGTTAGCGACAATCGCTAGTGCAAGTACAATCCATTTGAACTAGATTCTAATCGGATGAATATATGCGCCAAAAAGTCATTTTAGAAAACATTTTATATTCCGAATATTTATGGTGTACACACAAAACACATTATCTCCAACAAATCATAATTCAAAGTTAACTGCTGGCACGAGACTCACGGCCACCGTACCCCGCAGAGCCCCGTCGGACATCCACAGGTGGCTAACCACGATTCGTGATACGCACACACACGGCAATACGTATCCCTAGAGGCCCGTCGGACCGTCCCTAGGTGAACATACACATATCTCCCCACAACAACCACATATAGCCATAATTCAAATACTAGAACATGTAAACAAATGTAAAGTACTTGCCTTTGAGACATTCTTGAAGAAACGGAGATGAAACACGACTACGAACGGTCCGGTGGAAAGCGACGGTTCCTAAACGAAGGATCAATATAGTTCAGTCCCAACGGACAACAATATTCTCTGGAATACACCCATAACCCCGGTTACAACATACGACAATAGACGGTCAATTGATACGGCGAGAGTTTACGCAAAATCTCCCGTATCGATAATTCACGATTAAAATCAAGGAATTTGGATTTGGAATCATTCAACAATCACAAACGGTGAAGAATATCATAACATACTGGAATAATTCGGTTCCAATTAGCAAAACCCGAAAAACCCCCAAATTTGACGAGTTAGGGTTCTAGACGAAATTACCTTGATTTCGGATGATGGATGACGATTATACGATGATAATATGTTAGCACAACTCTACGGTGATGGAATGTGAATAGAACGCCGATCGAATCGATGAAAATCGCCCGAGGTCGCACGTCAAGAAACGAAGGGAAAAGAATGAAATCGCCGCTCAAAATCGCCTACCGGGCTTATATAGTGTGAAGTTAGCGCACGCTAATCGCCATATGTAGCGTGCGCTAACGGGGCGCGGCGATACCGATGGCTATCGCACATTCGTTAGCGTACGCTAACAATAAGGGTTAGCGACGCTAATCGTTCTTCGATAGCGCACGCAAGGCAACAGGGGTAGCGTGCGCTACCTACACAAAGATCGATCTGCCGATGTCATATCGCAGAAGTCAGCCGCCGAGGGTACGATACACGATACAATAATGCGAGACCGTAATCCAGAACATGAACACGAAGCATACAAGACGACGGAGCTAAGTGCTGAAAGAAAAATACAATTCCGACTACCGAAGGGTCCGTAATGCGACAACGAAAACGAGATTCCCTAAACTATTAGGAAATTACAAAAATGGCCCAAGTGCCCGAAAATCACGAAACGACGTCGGATTTACGAACCGAAAGTCTCCACAAGACCAACTCAACCATACGAACTTGTACAAACCCAGAAATAACGAAAACGAACGAGTTTTACAGGAATCGAACGTTCATACGGCAAAACATGTCATAAAACGAAATTACGTGAAAACATCACCAAAACTCATCCCAGTGGAAAAACTCCAAGAACAAAATAGATTCGAAATATCGAAACGGTTACAAGCGAGTCGATAAAAATAGACATACACCAAAAATGGAAACTGCTAAAAATGGGAAAATTACGGATATTACAGGGGGGGCTCCTGATCCTCCTGTTCGTGATTTAATGTACTACTACGAGAAGTTCGGCAAGTGCAGCCCACCTCATTGGGATGGGGAGGACGATCCAGTGGCAGCTAAACACTGGTTATCTGACGTGGAGGGCGCCTTTATGACTATAGGGTGCCTGACTACTTAGAGTGTTGGTAGCAAAGAACCACCGAGGAAGCGGGGTAAGACATGGTGGAACACCACCACGGGAAGAATGACGGAAGAAGTCAAGGGCGATTACTTGGGCCCGCTTTGTGGAGTGGTTCGAGGCACGGTATGTGCCTAGGTGGAGCAACAAAGAATGATGCAGGAGTTCATGGCGTTACAATGCACCACCGAGTCTCAAGTAGTGATCTGAACGCCAAGTTCATGGAGATGCTTTCTTCTGTCCTACTTTTTTGGAGATGAAGCATGGCTTGTTAGTCGGTACATCTCGATTTTACGTACCGACATCCGGGAATTTGTGAGCATGCAAGACTTTACGACCTTGGGTGCGATCATGGGGGCATTGAAGAGAGAGATTGAGCCGCAAACTCAATCTAAGAGGAAACTGAGAGCACTTTTTCTAAAACTTCTAATGAGGCTCATAAGAAGACAAAGTTCGGGATAAACCAAGATATGAATACAAGCCATCTGCGAAGGTGATCGACCCCATTGGTGTGTTATAACCGTAAGAAGGAAGGGCATCACCGGAAGAATTGCAAGGCTCCAAAAGCCATTACAGCCTTCCAAGTTACTATCATGGCAAATGGTACCACTTGTTACAATTGCCAAGAGAAGGGGCACAAGAAACTCGATTGCCCAAAGTCAAGAAGTATGGGAATGCAAATCCCAATACCGCTTCGACCTCTAACGGACCAACTATGTTGACACGAGGACGTGTCCACTACTACGAGGGAAGAGCTCGCGAAGCCTGCGATCAGAAAGGTAAACATCTCTTCCTTATCTTTCATTTTATGCTATGCCATAGAGTAATTGTTTTATTTCTTAAATATTATGAATCGTGCACTTATCTGTTAGATTCTCACCCCGCATTTGTTATGTTTGATTCTCGCGCTACTCACTCCTTCGTGTCACGCACGTTCATAAATCGTTTGGGGCGTGGTGTCGGAAACTAGCACGCCCCATGGTTATCGAAGTTGCCGACAATCGAACTATCTTCATATCGATGTTTATCGGGGTTGTACCCTTGAATTTTCGGGAGTAGAATTCCCATTGATCTTATCCCTATTGCTATGAGGGAACTTTGCGTTATTGTGGGTATGGATTGGCTCGATGCATTCGATGCGAGAAATTCTTTGTCGCAAGAGACAAGTTCGTGTTCAAAACCCTAGGGGTGGAGAACTTATTATTCAAGGAGATATTCCCCATTTGGATATTGCTTCTTGTACCTGCTATTGCACTCGATAATGTTCCAGATTGTTTCCGACTTTGGTGACGTCTTTCCCGAGGAACTCCGGGTTTGCCACCTATTAGGCAAGTGGAGTTTCGCATTGATTTAGTACTGGCGCTGCCGATCGCCAAATCTCCTTATCGCTTGGCGCCATCCGAGATGAAAGAGCTTCAAGATCGATTACAGGAGCTTAGTGATAAGGGGTTTATACGGCCAAGTTTCTCGCCGTGGGTGCTCCTATACTTTTCGCGAAAAGAAGGACGGTTCTCAAAGAATGTGCATAAATTATCTGAGTTGAATAAACTCACGATAAAGAACCGTTATCCTTTACCTCGTATCGACGATCTTTTCGACCAACTCCAAGGAGCGTCTTGGTTTTCCAAGATTGATTTGCGTTCGGTTATCATCGGATGCGAGTTCGTGGATCGTGACATTGAGAAAACGGCGTTTCAACCCGATACGGACACTTTGAATTTGTGGTGATGCCTTTCGGACTCACTAATGCACCCGCCGCTTTTATGGATCTTATGAATCGGGTGTGTGGTCCGATGCTCGACCGCTCGGTCATTGTGTTTATTGACGATATTTTGGTCTATTCTAAGACTAGGGAGGAGCATGAAAGGCACATTCGGGAACTTCTAGAGACACTACGGAGAGAACGGCTTTATGCTAAATTTTCTAAGTGTGAATTTTGGTTAGAAGAGGTTCAATTCTTGGGCCACGTGGTGAACAAGGAAGGTATCAAGGTCGATCCAGCCAAGATTGATGCGGTTAAGAAATGGGAAGCTCCTAAATCGCCTTCTGAGATTCGTAGTTTCTTAGGTTTGGCCGGTTACTATCGTAGGTTTATTGAAAATTTCTCAAAGATTGCTCTACCTCTTACGCTATTGACCAAGAAGTCGGAAAAATTTGTTTGGGGTCCTAACAACGGTTTGCATTTGAAGATCTTAAGACGCGGTTGTGTAATGCCCGGTTTTGACCTTACCGGAAGGAGTGGAAGACATGGTAGTGTATCGCGACGCATCCCTCCCGGGTTTTGGTGCCGTGTTGATGCAACGGGTAAGGTGATAGCTTATGAGTCTCGCCACTAAAACCTCACGAAAGGAACTACCCCACTCATGACACGGAGTTAGGAGCCGTTGTTTTTGCTCTCAAGATATGGAGGCACTACCTTTACGGGTTAAGTGTATCATTTACACCGACCATAAAAGTTTGAAGTACCTTTTCGATCAGCGGGATTTGAATATGAGGCGAGTTAGATGGTTAGATGTGGTGAAAGATTACGATCCGTGAGATTCACTACCACCCCTAAAGCTAATGTGGTAGCCGACGCACTCGGGCCAGAACTAACTGGCCGAACCGATTCGAGCTAAATGTCTTCGGATGACTATGGAGACATCATTATTGGGTATGATTCGAGATGCTCAAGATGTGGCGACTCAAGAGGGGAACCCAAATCGTGAAAGGATTGTGAATGAGTTACCTAAGATGGAGCGAGATGGGCGTGGATTACTAACTCGTTATGGTAGGGTTTGGGTTCCATTTCTCGGTGGGAACCGGAAAACTCTTATGGAAGAAGCTCACAGTCCAAGTTTTCTATTCATCCGGTGCTACAAAAATGTACCGAGATCTTCGTGAGGGTTATTGGTGGCACGGGATGAAGAATGATGTGGCCCGATATGTAGAAGAATGCCTAACATGCCGGAAGGTCAAAGCCGAACACCAGAAACCTCATGGGAAGTTGCAACCTTTGGAGATTCCTGAGTGGAAATGGGAGCACTTAACCATGGACTTTATTACAAAACTTCCTAAGACTGCAAGGGGAGCGGATACGATATGGGTAGTTGTGGATCGATTGACGAAGAGTGCTCATTTCCTGGCCATCAAGGAAAGTTCTTCAGCTGAAAAATTGGCCGAGATTTTTGTTCGGGAGATAGTTTCATTGCACGGGGTGCCCGTATCTATTGTCTCGATCGAGATACTCGATTCACCTCTCGATTTTGGCATAAATTCCAAGAAGAATTGGGTACCCGATTGCATTTCAGTACTGCGTTCCATCCGCAAACTGATGGGCAGAGTGAGCGGACGATACAGACTTTGGAGGACATGCTTCGGGCATGTGCAATTGATTTTGGAGGCAGTTGGGATGATCATCTTCATTTAGCCGAGTTTTCATATAACAACAGTTATCATTCTAGCATCGACATGCCCCCGTATGAAGCACTGTATGGTAGGAAGTGTAGAACCCGGTGTGTTGGGGTGAGGTTGGACAGAGGGTGCTCGGTAGCACCGATATTGTTTTGCAGACCACGGAGAAAATCAAAATGATCAGGGATCATTTGGTCACCGCTAGGAGTCGTCAGAAGAGTTATGCAGATAAGCGGCGCTCCGATCTTGAGTTTCAGGTTGGGGATCATGTGTTATTAAAGGTCTCCCCTTGGAAGGGTGTGATTAGGTTCCGCAAGCGTGGAAAGCTTGGACCTCGGTTCATTGGACCTTATAAGATCATAGCTCGCGTTGGTAAGGTAGCGTACCGGTTGGAGCTGCCTGACGAGCTTAGTTTGATTCATAACACCTTCCACGTGTCTCAGTTGAGGAAGTGCATTGTTGACGATACCGCCGTGGTACCTCTGGAAGACATCCAAATTGACGAACGGCTCAACTATGTTGAGAAACCTATCGCGGTTGTTGATCGAAAGTCAAAGACCCTTCGGAGCGGTAAGACTGTTTATTCTGTTAAGGTTCAGTGGCAGCATAGGAAGGGATCTGAGTGTACATGGGAACCTGAAGACGAGATGAGGGCACATTATCCCGAGTTATTCAGAGGGACTGACTTCGAGGCCGAAGTCCCTTCTTAGTAGGGGAGAGTTGTAACGCTCGGTTTCTTTTTTTTTTCGGTACGTTAATTATTTTTATGGTATAAAATAATTAATCATACAAAAAAATAAAAATGTAAACATACTATCTCAATGAATAAAAATTCATTTATCGATAAACGAATAATATATTCAATCATCGATAAGTAAATAACCTCACTAAACGAATATTTTGTTCTAGTTCCAAGAGTATTCGTTTATCGAGGTTTTACTGTATTTGTATCTTGTAGTATAAACAACATCCCATAGCTCGGTCTTGTTAAGGCTGGAGAATTCAATTCAGCACCATATCTATTAATAGTCAGGCACTACATGACGCCAAGTTCTATTATACTCTTGTGAATAAATTGGTGTATGTTTCAATCATGTCGTCTAGAAAGTTATGACCACACATTTGTTGGGATTCCGAAAATAAAACGAAATACGCAGCGGAAATAAAAACGAATCCCAAACAGGATCGATCAAGTAACGTATATACGAAAAATAAATACGAAGATAAAGATCCATACCCTTGAAGCCTTTGAAATAATTCTTCGTAAAATTGTAGACAATGATCACGATCCCGTCCCGAACACGAAATACCTTCGTTCCAAGCACCGAAAATTCGAAGCCTCTACTTCACACGCGTCGGAAGTTGCCCGGAAAAATCTACAACACTCCGTTCTATGAAGAACACGGCTAGGAAGTATTGTAGGAATTTTTTCTCTCTTAATTTTTCTTACTTCTTTTCACCTCAAAGATGAACAAAATGAAGAAGGAAAATTTTTCTCTCTCCACACTTAAAAACTCACGGCAGCAGCTTTCCAATGAATGAGTATATATGGAAGTAGTTATCTCATCTCATCATTTATAATGTAATGATATATATTATAAAGGAATAATTATTCCTTTACAACTATCATTCACAATTATGTGGGAATCTCAACTCTAAGTGAGTTCCCACACACATGCAAGATCATGCCATGCCATGAGGAGTGGGTGGCCACAAGGAAGTTTCCTAGAAAACGAGCCGACCCACTCGGCTCGTGTACCGGACGTTCGTCAAACAACTCCGTTAAATACACTCCTTTTAATCATCAATGTATTTATATTAATTAATTAATCTAATTAATTAATTATATCAAATACAAATATATATTTCTCTAAGAAATATAATTTATGAATTAAATTAATTACCCGGTAACTTAATTTAAATTCATAAGACCGATATTTCATTTATCCAATAAATCATAATTAGATATCCAAATCTAATATTAATAGAGAGATAATAAACTCACATTTATCCATCAACGCTCCTGATGCGCGACTCCGTAGGTCCGTCTCAGCCGGCAATGGGAGGAACCAATGAGTGCGGGCAGCACTTAGCCAGCCTAGCGGGCCGCACTGTAAACCCCGACTGAGAACGAATGAAGGGATCATTCTAGAACCATTATGTCGTGAATACTATATACGTATAGACCCTTCATCGATGTCCCGGTCAAGTCTTCGGTCACGGTAAAGTCAAACCTCATCATGACTAAACTCTATACATGTGTTAATGCAAATCAAGACCAACTGATCAATAGTGTATCTAATACTACTATATCGTAATGCTTCGCCAAAGACTTATGATCTTATTTGCCATTAACCGTATAGGACATTCGCTTTGCTCACTAACAGAGATAGAATCCTTTCTTGGCGTACAAGAAGATCGCTACCTGCCCGTATAGTCCGCACTTCGAGGTCGACTCAGCAATTAAGCAAATGAGTCTAACTACTCTAATGACAAACTAAACGTCACAGGCACATCTTCTACTGAACCCTCAAGTCAAAGGTCCACATATACTATAACAACCTTGCGATTCGTCATCGACTCTCCGAGAGTGAATACCGTGTGACTGAATCGAGTATGAGTCTAGTTCGAGTATACGGTCCCACCAATATACTTATAACTATGCTATCAAGACATGCACATGTCCTAGCATTAGTTATACAAATCTTATTAAAAAACTTAATGCCCATTTAAGTTTATTGACTTGCGAACGATTTACGTAAATAAACTTTAAACACTTCCAGTGCATTTTCTCTTATCCCATAACGAGAATGGAATGTTCAGTTTATTTACATGGACTTCACTTCAATGTTTACCAAGTCAAGAATGCAATTGAAATACAATAAGCAGTGAATGAATCGAATTGCCTTTTTTTATTATTTATTCCATAATTACAAGTACAATGCCCCTACTCTCTCATCCCCTGAGTGGCATTCGAGGGCATATTCCTAACAATCTCCCACTTGCACTTAATGCCACACATCATGATATCCAATACCCATGTTTTTCAGATGTCTTTCCAAGACGGCCTGAGATAATGGCTTAGTCGTGAGTCGAGGCATTGTCTTCTGAGTCTACTCTTTCCAATGAAACATATCCTTTTTCCACCATCTCTCGAACGATGTGGTACTTTCTCTCTATATGCTTGGTGTTGTGGTGAGCCCTCGACTCATTGGCTTGGGCGACAGCTCCATCATTATCACAGAATAGTGATATAGGCAACTCTGCGTTAGGCACCACTTGAAGTTCTTGTATAAACTTCTGCATCCAAAATGCTTCTTTGCTAGCCTCTGAGGCAGCTTGATACTCTGCTGGCAGTGGAATCTGCAGAGCGGTTTGCTTGGAGCTTCTCCAAGATACTGCTCCTCCATTGAGAGTAAACAAATACCCAGATGTCGACTTAGAGTCGTCATTGTCTCCTTGAAAATCTGAATCGGAGTATCCAATCACCTTCAGTTCTCCACCACCATAAGTAAGAACTAAATCTCTAGTTCTTCTTAAGTACTTAAGAATGTTCTTTACGGCGACCCAATGTTCCCTTCCCGGTTTGCTTGAAATCAACTTACCATACTCACAGCGTAGGCTAAGTCTCGGTCTCGTACACAACATAGCGTACATGAGGCTACCCATCGCGAGGCATAGGGTACCTTACTCATCTCTCTCTTGTCTTCCTCACTTTGAGGACACATTTTCGTGGTGAGATGAATTCCATGTCGCATGGGAAGGAACCCTCTTTAGATTCATCCATCTTGAATCTTCTCAGATTTTATCGATATAAAGGGCTTGGGAAAGTCCTATCATTCTTCGCGGTCTATCTCTCGTAAAGACGGATCCCTAGAATATAGGAAGCTTCTCCCAAGTCTTTCATGGAGAACGCTTTAGAAAGCCAAGCTTTCACGGTCGAGCATTGCTATGTTATTTCCTATAAGTAGAATATCATCTACATATAGTACTAAGAACACAATGTTGCTCCCACTGACCTTTTTGTAAACACACGGTTCCTCCTCATTTCGTACAAAGTCAAAGTCCTTGACTGCTTCGTCAAATCGAAGGTTCCAACTCCGAGAAGCTTGCTTCAGACCATAAATGGCTCGTTGCAGCTTACACACTTTATGAATATTATCTTTGGACACAAAACCCTTAGGCTGTTCCATATAGATTTCCTCCTCGAGGTATCCATTTAGAAAAGTCGTTTTGACGTCCATTTGCCATATTTCATAATCATAATAGGCAGCAATGGCAAGCATCATACGAATCGACTTTATCATAGCTATGGGTGATAAGGTATCATGATAATCGATTCCTTTCCTTTGGGTATAACCCTTTGCCACAAGCCTGGCCTTATAGGCATCAACCTTGCCATCCCCATCAGTCTTTTTCTTATAGATCCATTTATTTCCAATAGTCCTCATGCCACTTGGAAGATCTACTAGAGTCTAGACCTGATTGGTATGCATCGAGTCTATCTCAGCTTCCATTGCTTCTTGCCATTTATCGGAGTCTACATCCACTATCGCTTGGTCATAGGTGACAGGGTCATTTTCACTGCTATCAGGTGTGTCGTGGAGACCCAGTTCCTCGACATGTGTATAGCCATACCTCTCAGGTAAGTGAGATACCCTATCAGACCTTCGAAGTGGAGGTTGTGTTACAATAGGTTCGGTTCTTGATCCCTGATCAGATGTCTCCTTAGGAGTTTCATTATGCTCTTCCAAAGAGATATTTCTACCCGAGCCACCTTCCTGAATGAATTCATCCTCAAGGAAGTGCGCTTGTAATGCCACAACGACCCTATGGTCTTCTGGCATGTAGAATAGATAACCCATCGAGTCCTCTGGGTATCCTATGAAACGTCCTTTTATGGACCTCGCTTCCAGTTTGTCCACCTTAGCCTTTTTGACATAGGCTGGACATCCCCAAATCCTTATGTGATTAAGGCTTGGTTTCTTACCCTTCCACACCTCATGTGGAGTGATAGGAACAGATTTGGAAGGACATCTATTTAGGATATAGGCAGCGGTTAGTAAGGCATATCCCCCCAGGTAAATAGGTAAATCAGTGTAATTTAACATGGAGCGAACCATGTCCAACAAAGTCCGATTTCTCCTTTCTGAAACACCATTTAACTGTGGGGTTCCTGGAGGCGTGAATTGTGAAACTATTCCATGTTCCTTGAGGAACTCATCAAACTCAGTGCTCATATATTCGCCACCTCGGTCCGACCGAAGTGCTTTGATATGACATCCAGTTTGTTTTTCAACTAGGGCCTTAAATTCTTTGAATTTAGCAAAGGCTTCAGATTTATGTTTCATTAAGTACACAATCCCATACCTAGTATGATCATCTGTGAACGTTATGAAATATTGATATCCGTCTCGGGCTACTTCTAAAGCACCACAAACATCGGTATGCACCAATCCAAGTTTATCGGCAGCCCTTTCAAAAGTCCCTGTGAAGGGGAACTTAGTCATTTTGCCTCTAAGGCAAGATTCACAAGTTGGATAGGGTTCTACACCCAATGGACTTAAAAGTCCATATTTTTCCATTTTCTGAACCTTGGTCTGACCAACATGACCAAGTCTATGGTGCCATTTAAGAGCTTGATTAGTATCTTGCCTACCACGTTTCCTAGTTATAGTGTTCACTGCTTTATTTTGCATGTTCGGATGATATAAACCATTCAACAATGTAGTTGTTCCAACCAATTTATTTCGAAAATAAATTTTACAATCGCCATTGCCAATGAAAAAACAAAATCCTTTCCGGTCCAAGACTGGAATGGATACAATGTTTTTATGCCCCTTGGGCAAAACAAGTACTTCATCTAATGTCAAAATAAAACCAGATTCTAAACCCAGAAGGATTGATCCAATATCGGTTGCCTCGACACTTTGTCCGCTTCCAACAGTGATCATTATTTCCCGAGATTCAAGTTTTCTACTTGCCCAGATCCCGATTCATAGTACAAATGTGAGAAGTGGCACTGAATCCAGAATCCATGAAGCGTAATATACAGAGCGGAACAATTAGTTTCAAAAACAAAAACTTCCGTACTGATGCGCCATTAATCTTGGGACAAGTCCTTCGCCAAAGGGCCCACCACCGCATTCAAGGCATTTGTCCGTAGGTTTTGGACCGCCTACCTTTTGAACCTTTCTGCCTTGCCCTTTCCCTTTGCACCCCTTTCTTGGGTTTGTACCGCTCGTAGGTCTTTTTCTTCTTGTTCTTGGACCTCTTAGGCCCGTAAGAAATCACAAGAGCAAATTTCTCTCGGTTTAGTCTTCATGTTAGACTGCGCCGTCACCAGTTTATTCATTAGCCCAGCTAATGTGCATGTAATTTCATTATAGTTGAAATTCATTACAAACTGCGTGAAAGAGTCAGGTAGAGATTGAAGGATGAGATCAATTTGAAGGGATAAATCCATATTAAAGTTGAGCACCTCATGACTCAGATATGACCTAAATAAAATCAATTAGCACGATTCCGATGAAATGCAGGTCACAGGAGGATTCTTTATCTCAAAACAAAATTCAAACAGATTCAAAAAAGAAGTAAAGTATTAGTGTCACTTATAGTGCAGGTCGCATGAGACGGTAGCAGCACGGTGATACCCTCCGACTGGAACGAAAACTACGACACGACACGATAATACCCAATAACTATAGCCTAGGTATCTATATACCTAAGCTCCGATACCATATTTTGTAACAACCCCGTCCCGGGCCAGGACTGCCACAACGTTGTGAATCTATTTCAAGGATTCGCAAGGCAGAAACCTGCAAGCACAATAATACATCGACTGACCAGTTCGCATTATAAAACCCCATAAGTAAATTAACTGGCAAGGTCTTTCAACCACACGTTTACCACTAAAAGACTACACCATAATAAAACAACTAGACAACACTTATTTTAAAATATAGACCACAAAATATGATTCAACACAGTCCACATGCGTGCATAACAAATAAATGGCAACAAAATACCATACTCATGAGTAATCAAACAAAACTAAGACAAAAACAACTAGATAAATAACTGGGATATCCAGAGGCAGTATCACTGATGCTCTTCGTCTTCGTACTCTCCCTGCACCTGCTCACCATGGAATTTCGTACTTGAATACACAAATAATGTATCCACCCCCGAAGGGGTCAGCAAATAGCCGGTATAAGTACATTGATAACATGAATATGTATAACGTGCAGAAAATATAAAAAATAACAATGGTCCATTCATATCACGTCATTATTCCAGAACAATACATATATCATCAAACAATAAAAACCACATTGTTATACTACTATTACTCAACTTCATACACTGGAGCCCTCGTCAGGGCAATCCCCAGTTGGATAACCCATCGAGTGATACGCTGGCTCAACATAACGTACCCCAGAGCCCTCATCAGGGTAATCCCCGACTTTACCCGGCCCACACAGTTCGAACCATCATTTTTAATTTACAAAGTCAGCACTTTTCAGAAAGTTTGTCAAATCAATTTCATTTCTTTTCAAAGAACATCATAGTATAACATCAAATGCAAGATAATACATAAAGCATGATCAAGGTACTTGCCTGGTAATTTTAGATATAGGAACTTTCAGTCAAGATGTGAATAAGATTCTGAACCCTGGGAATCAAAACCTAGAATGAGCAATATGGTATAATCAATGTTAGGTCTAGATATTCTCATCAAAAATATCGAACTACCCAATTAAAGCTCATTGGGGCATTTCATCGGACACATGGTGGGCATTGGTGAATAGGATGATTCAAGTGAAATATATGATTTCCGTTCCGCTAGAAACGATAAGAATAATCCCAGGATACTCGATATACAATTAATTTTAAGTTCTAAACAACAACTAATCAATGATCTTGAAGAACAAGATCAGGATTCAGGCTAGTTTTACCTTCGATCTGGTGAAAACTACTGAAATCGATTGCAGCAGACTTGATAACTTGATTCCCGGATGTTGACTACGTATTTAAACTGCTCGAAACCAGGCCGGAATGGAATCCTGAAGTGAGGGATGAATCCCTTTGTTCTTGAAGGCTGAATTTCAATGAAAATGACTGAAAATTCACTATTATTCTTAAAAAACTCACAAGGTCGGTTATAAGGGCAAAGTGGTAATTTGGACGTGACAGACTGATATTCTTGTCTTATTTCTATCGTAACTCGCTCATCCGAACTTTGATTGACTCTCCATTTTAAACATTAAAGAGATAACTCAATCCTTTACAATCCTGTAAAATTTCATAATTTTTTTAGTTTCTGACCATTTTTGGTGATTTTTCAAAGTTGACCTTTGTACGTATTAGTCCCAAATAAAAGAACGGGTTATATTCTCATCACAATTTCGACATCTTTTTGTATCTCAAGTAGTCCAAGATCAAATTGTGTCTCAAATGTGCATATATTTGTTATACCTACATAATTCTTAGAGCATTACCCGATGACTAATAAAATACTATGTTGATCTCAACAATATTTGTATGATAGTTTATGAAAGTATAAAACTACACATGTATAAGGTACAGGACATCACAAAAGGAACCCTACTGTAACACCCCCAAAACCATCCGGGATATTACAGCGCCGTGGGTCCCGCGCCGGAACCCACCAGGCTAAAAACCATTTCAAAAACAATTTTAAAAACGTTTAAAAATGCCAAAAGGCCAATGACGGTAATATTTTAGATATTCAAATATTTTCAAAAGCATAGTTTTCAAATACCGTCATAAAATACCATTTCAAAATACAAGGCGAAGTGCCAATTCTCGACAGTTCAAAATGTACGTTAAGCTACCACTTAAATGTACCGATAAAATAATTTGGGAAAAAGAGTTTGACGAAAATAACCCAAGTTCGTAAAACGCCCAAAAGGCCATTTTAAAATACACACACGAGTTGGTAAAAATACCAAAGATCCATTTTGAAATATACACACGCAGCGGATAAAGATACCGAAAAAGCCATTTTGAAATATACACACGCAGCGTATAATAACACAGTTCAAAATACACATTTGCAGTGGAAATGAATAACCAGAAAAGAAATACTCGATACTCCAAAACATGCCACCGCCAGTATCACATCGGGAAGCTCATCCCTTCACCACCACTACTAGCTCGATCTCTGAGTACCTAAAAATAAAGCCCACGGCGGGGTCAGCCACAATACTCAACAATGATATCGATCACATCAACATAAATAATTACATACCAATGTAATAATGCAGTAAGAGTAATACCAATGTAATCTTACCGACATAACCTTACCAATCCATAACAATCCAATCCAAATCGATCCTTACCATAATTCACATTTCGCATTCTCAAATGACGAAATGAACTCAACATCAATTATACCGTATTGTATTCCAAAAATACCAACAATCCTCAAAACATCATCATAACTCATAAGTGTGGAAATAATCCAATCTGTGCCAAATCCTGTCCGTCGGATTACACAATCAAATCTCAACCTGTATAAACCAATAATACACAGCATATATGTAGATCAACTACCACATGATAATGATAACAAATCCCGAACATCGACGTACAGTCCGAATGCTTATACGATCAATAACAATGATGAACCAATACCTCAACCGAGAATATCATCGACATGATAACTCCAATACGACCAATAAAGGATCACGATAATTGAGAATACCATCAACAAGGTAAATCTCAAACGCAATCAATGAAGGATCAACAATAACCGAGAATACCATCAACAAGGTAAACTCCAAATGATCAACAAAGGACCAACAATAACCGAGAATACCATCAACAAGGTAAATTCCAAACGATCAACAATAATGGATCTCAAGAAAATAACCTGGACTGTCGAAACATACCCCACGGGCGTATGAACAACCAGTCGCAAACCGTCGAACATACCTAACCATGAATGGAGGATGAACGACCAAACAATATGGCTCAAAGATGGAAATCATAGTACGCCCGATCCGGAAATGTGTCCGTGCACAAGCCACCCCGGGTATTGATCACATACACGTGTGGTCTTGTACCTAATTAGCCTCACGAACTACGTCTCGTGTACACGGTTCAATGTGGAAATATCAACACATAACCATCATGTGCCCGTCTAAAAATCCTACACAATAACCAATCGGCACGCAGATATGACTCCAGATATGTCACGATGCAATATGACAACAAAACTCAAAGAAACACATATCCAATAAGGATTAAAAGACTCACCGAAGTGAACAACAACAGACTGACAATGAAAAGTCGACACGACCAATCAATATCCAAAACATCAATCCTGGGATCATCATCCCCAAATGAATGACCAATATGATCTACGATCTCAATACAACAGTCCTGGGATCAACATCCCTCAACGAATAACCGATACGAAACTCATTACACGAAACATCAACATATACAACAACTCAACATACTAATTATCCACATGACTGAACAAATACTTAGATTACCTCAAAGCCGAGGACCATATCCATCAACATCCCCCAATGAGACGATCAACACCACCATTAATACCAACAATAGTCCTGGGATCAACATCCCTCAACGAACAACCAATACGAATCTCAATATACGAAGCCTCAACGTACAACATATACAACAACTCAACATAATAATTATCTCATAACTGAACAATACATAAATTACCTCAAAGCCGAAGACAACATCCTTTCCACGGACAACATTCCTGAACGAATACACCGTTATACAAATAATCTCAAATAAAGTATCATCCATTCAATATCAAAAACCTTTATCCCGATACTTATGTCATCAAGATAACTATCCTCGATATCCGATATTCTATATCCTTGACCAAAGATAACTCACATCTTCCCTGAACACAATTAAATCATATACCTTATGATTTATTACAACCAGAGTACGATATACAAACCATTATCCCGAAAACTTACATTTCTAACAACATTGCTATACGGATTATAAATGAAATGAAAACGAAACCATTCATTAAATATTATAAACTGAACAAGTAGAAACTTGCCTCGATACCGATACCACGAATCCGTTACCAAAATCCATTGCCTTAGTCTACGAGCTCCTCAGCCCCGACCAAATTCAATCTACGAACTCTTCAACTTCAACCGCAACACAATGGTCATAATCCACGATCAAAACATCACAACCTGTTGCAATAACCGATTAACACACATTCGATAAAAATCAATAATCGACATAGCCAACCAACAAACTCAACGGTTCAACGAAACCTCGATCATAAACATAAAACCAACTAATCCAACTCAACAAATACGAACTCATATCCACAATAAAATTCGTAACTCGATGATCACAAATAACAATCAATAACGATCAACAAACACAACAGTTCTGCAATATCCCGATTAAAAAGATATCCAAACAAGCCGAACCAATCAAACACGAACTCAAAACCACAACACGATTCCACAATCCGAAAGTCATATCAACAATCAATTTAAACCAACAAGGGTCTATCATTACCGATTCCAAATTCAATCTTAAATACGGATACAAGTTTCCTCCTTGTAATTTCATAATAAAACCAATTACCGATTATCATCATCAATCCGGACGATCCGATTAATTCAACATTATAGATAATCATACTCCAAGAGTTTCAAATATTTCCATTATCGAATGGAACACTTGTTCAATAAGTATGAATTTCCAAATTCAAACATGAATAATAATTCTCATCAAACTCGAAATCATATTCGTATTCCTATACGAATATTGTTCCAAAACACATAACTTAGTTCTAGATATGAATATTCCATATTCATATCCATATCCAAAACACCAACATCACTTAAACATATTCATCAATTCATATAATCCAAGAGTTCCTTAAGAACACAACTTATTCCGAAATCACATTCAAAATCTCTAAACGACATAATCTGATGTGTTCTAACATCTAAACAGTCCTTATTCACAATTCAAGGTGTATATAATCATGTCCTTCAACATATACTTCTCATAACATCATGATTCGCAATAAACCACCAAGAACATCGATAATACCACGATTCCATAATCATAACAACATAATCGAATCATTTGATCTCCAATTCATTATCTTCCTTTAACAAAATTCCCATAATTACCAAGAATCATCACAACAATATCATTTCAACCATCATTCATACGAAAACGTGTAGAATTTTCCAAGTTCTACTCATTGAGACATTTTATCGAACACTTTGAAGACATAGTCCAATTCAATCGATTATTCAAAGAAATACTCAAATTCTTTCCACAAAACTTCAAGAGTATTGAATTATTACGAGCATACAATCAAGTTCTATCAATAATCTGAATCAAAACGAAGCAAATCGGCCAAAACACCAAGAAACCTCAAGAACGTCCAAAAACCAAAAGTTTAGGTGTTCTTACCTTCGATTCGGGTGGAAGATGATGTTAATCCATGATTCCAACTACCAAACATGTTGCTAGATAATGATCTTACTCAAATCCATCCACTTTTGCTGAAGGAATCGCGAGAAAACGAAGAAAAATGAAAAATGCCCAAGATGACTCGGTCCAGGCCTTATATAGGCCGAGACCTGCCGGCACGTTACGTACGTAACCGGCGGTTCCTTACGTACGTAGCCGGCCGTGGCCTACCCCACTGCCCAGTTCGTTCGGCACCCTTACGTACGTAACCGGCAGCTGGCTTACGTACGTAACTGGCCCTTACGGTCGTAACCGACCACTGCCTTACGTACGTAATCGGCCAGTCCTAGCCATCCCTGCGAGTCACTGCCGACCGTGATCGGCCATCCATGCGAGTCACTGCCGACCATGCTCGGCCATCCCTACGAGTCACTGCCGACCATGCTCGGCCACAACAGGTCCTCTCGGCCACGACTCGGCCAGCCGCCCCGTAACGTACGTAACACTTATTCCGTTGCGTACGTAATACGTACGTTGACTTGCTACAGTATTATACTCATATTACGTACGTAATACACCCTGTATAACGTACGTAACTCCATCCGTTGACTCACCTGTCCACATCTGCGCCGAAAGACGCCGACCACGGGCCCCATTGTCCGATTCCTCTTGTTACGTACGTTATGTATACTATATAACATACGTAAGCTAACACATTTTACGTACGTAAGCTCCAAGGCTTAACATACGTAATGGCGTTTATACTTAGCCAAAAATCCAACTATTCCTGCCCGACGTCTCGACGTACAAAATACAAACATACGGCATACTGAATACACATACTGAATCCAAAAATATTCTCATACGGTATACCTGATATCCAAATCAGTTCAACCTGATACAACATATCCTTAATATATCTGTCAATCAAAAACGATAATCACACCAGTATAACTGTCTTGGTTCTCAATTTATTTTATCCATACTGTATAGATACCAAACTATACAGTATATCTCAGATAAAATAACGCGAAAAATTTATACTGAAAATCCGGGTATTACACCTACTTGTAGGAAAATTCAAAGTCACCGATGTAGCATATGTACAAGGACTACAATACAACTTTTTAAGTGTTAGCCAATTCTTTGACAAATAGATTAAATTCTTTGAAGGACGTAAAGACCAAGCAAATTGTCCCTACAAGAAGGCGGTCAGGTAACATGTACGTTGCTGATTGGAAACCTAATAGTGTTGTAATTCCTTTTTTATTGCCAAATACACTGCAGATCAAAGCTGGCTATGGCATAAAAACACGTCTCATATAAACTTCAAAACCATCAAAAATTCGGACAAACAGGGAATGATCAGAGGCTTGCCATATATCTCATTTCATAAGAACAGTGTCTGTGAATCTTGTCAGAAAGGCAATCAAGTCAAGACCTCTCTGAAGAGAAAATCATATCTCTCAACCTACAGGGTCCTGGATTTACTTCATATGAACTTATATGGACTTGTAGATCCTGTGAGCTAGGAGGTAAGAAATACTGTCTTGTTATTGTTGATGATTTCTCCAGGTACTCATGGACCGTATTCTTGGGAAAGAAGAAGGAGAAAATCACCAAGCTGCTGGAACACCTGAAGAAGCTACAAAATGAGAAAGGGTTTAACATAACATCAATTCCGTCCAACAGAGGCACATAATTTACAAACTGCTTCATAGAGCGATACTCTGCGGACAATGACATAAATCATGAATATTCAGCAGTCCGGACCCCACAACAGAATAGTGTTGCCGAGCAAAAGAACAGAACGCTGAAGGAGGCAACTAGAACAACGATTGCTGCAAGCAAGTTGCCACGACAATTCTGGGGAGAAGCAACAAATACAGTGTGATATGCAAAACCAGAACAAAACCTCATACGAGGTATGGGACAATAAATCTCCTATTCTTGCATATTTTCACATTTTTTGCTGTAGGTCTTACATTCTTAACGACGGGTAGGATCATGTCAAGACCTTTAACGAGAAGTCTTGTGAGGGAATATTTTTCGAATACTCCTATGTCAGCAAGGCTTTTATGATTTCAATAAAAAAACTTACTATACAGAAGTCAGTCCATGTTGTTTTTGGTGACCCTGATCCAACAAGAGTAGAAAACCTAACCCAAGGAGTCCTTAAGCCTTGAGGAAATTCCAATACCTCAGGAAGATCCTGTCATCTCACTGGAATGAAACCCCATAGCTGAAAGTAAAGATGATGTAATAGAAGTTGATGTTGCGTAAGCTGAAGATAAACCTACAGAACAACAGTACACAACTAGGAATGGGGATTTAGAACCCGACAGGAGGTGGTTAAGAGATCACCCACAGGAGTTAGTAATCGGTGATATTGCTGTTGGTGTCTCAACTACAAGAAGAGTATAAAGTACACAAGGAACTGTAGTATGTGCACAGGAGGAAATAGAGTCACGACCTGAAACATCCCAATTTCTTGTATGGAAGTCTAATTCCGAACTTCGTAGACTCGTCATGTGCATATTAGTTGTATTCTTATCATAGTCCAAACCTATCGCGACTAATGAATCTCTCAATAATTCTCATTGGATTACATCTATGGAGGAAGAGCTTAATGATTTTGAAGCGAAAAATGTTTGGTTCTTAGTTTGATGGGTTTTACGTGTATTTAATAAAATAAATATGAGCATGACGCAGCGAAAAAATTTAACGAAAAATTCAGATGAGGATCTTCATGTAGTAATTTAAATGATTTATAAAGAGTTCGTCGAATTACCTTAATTCGAAGAACATATATGAACCCGGACTAGAAGCTGATTAAAATTTCTTTCTCTTTCGGTGATCCACATATGAACAACTGGTACAAACCGGATTGCTAGATCCTTAAGAATAATGTTGATAAACAAGACAATGTATAACTCCTTGCTAGAAGGATTTGTAATGTTGATTAAAATCAACTAAGGGAAGAAAACGAAGATGGCCGAAATGGGATTCCCAGACTAAAATATGGTTCGGCCAATTGTGCAAGGGGAGGGCCAATTTCTTTATGTCACATTTAGGGTTATGTGATTTTTCTTATGACAACTCCTTGTCCAAGACCCTTTATTTATACTAAGTAAACCCTAGGGTCAAAATCTAGTATTTGCTTAGTTTCCCTTTAATTTATTAAATCATACAATACATATAATATCTTATATTATATATTACTTATCATTTAATCCTAATAAATATAATATCCAATATTGTATTTATTTTTACCAGTTGATATATTGAAATAATATAATATATAATATCCTATATTATATATTACTCATTATTTAATTTATTATAATATCCAATATTATATCTGTTAATTATTCTTGCTTGTCTTTAGTTGTCGTATGTGTGACCCAAAAGGTTTATATTATTTTATTCTGTCGTCCATCCTAATGTGCGACTCGGTAGGTCCATCTCAGTTAGCAATGGGGGAACCAAAGAGTGATAGCACCACCTAGCCAGTCCCGCAACCTACACTGTAACCTAACTGAGAACGAATGATTGTGATCATTCAAAAACCTTTCTGTCGTGAATACCAATATACGTGTAAACCCTTCATTCAAATGTCCCGATCAAGTTATAGGGTCACGGATAGTCAAACCCTATCTGCACTTGACGCTATGCATGAGTTATTGCAAAATGAGATCATTGAGCTCTCATGTATCCAATACAACTAGGTCCAATGCTTTGGCCAAAGACATATGATCTTATTTGCCAATAACCGCATAAGACATATGCATGTTCACTTATAAGAGAAAGAATCCTATATTGTTATTCAGTAGGACCTGTTACATGCCCGCCAAGACGCACATCGAGGTTGACCTCCACCTTCCAGTTTTCTGGGTCGAACTACTCTAATGAAAATCTTAACATCACAAGCACATCCCAAATAATCCTCATGTCGAATGTTCACGAATACCTATCACAACCTTAAGATTCTGCTCGTAGTGAAATGTAACACCCCCAAGTTATTCAGGGAATATTACAGCGCTGTAAGCCCCGCCGTGGGGCCCACAAGGCTAAACATATGCGGAACTGTAAATTTTGACCGAGAAGGTCTACACACAATGGAGTGAAAAATAATACAAAGGGTATTCAAAACATAACCAATGTATTCAAAGACATCACAACACAAATTAATACCTCGACAAACACAGGCCGGAACATCAAGGAAAATAGAAAACAATACTCGAGTATTCAATAACCAATCCAGTACAACCACACTGAATGGAAAACTCAAAACATAACTGGAAGAAAGACACAGTATCACACTTGCCCACCATCTTCATGCCGACCCGATACCTGCCTGTCCGCTCTCCTGGAACCTGAAATACATAAAACGTATTTCCCCCATAAATGGGTTAGCCATCGAATAGCTAGTGCAAGTATATCAAATATGAAACACAATACTCCTCGACAATAAAGTAAAAGTAACCGTCAATTCATCAATTCAAGACTAGTATTCCGGAATAACTAAATCTCATAGAATCACATCAAGACGTATATGAATGCCGTAGAAACGGTTCGTTCATATCATCCATCAATACATGTATGAATGTCGTAGAAACGGTTCGTTCATATCATGCCATCAATGTATCTATGAATGCCGTAGAAACGGTTCGTTCATATCATGCCATCAATATATCTATGAATGCCGTAGAAACGGTTCGTTCATATCATACCATCAATATTTCTTACTTTCAAAGTCGAGAACGTACAATCGTAAATATATACTTGCCTTTGAGACATCGAGAAATCGAACGGAGGAAGGGTACGAGTTCGGTAGGTCCAAGAATGCGCTTCCGGCACCTAAACGGTTCGCAAGGAATATGATAATTAATTATCCATACTCAAATTACACGAAGAAACTCCCGAAACTCGTCTACGATTCATGAAAATACACGGGTAAACAACTAAAGGTTGGAAAATCGCCCAAACTCCCACAAGTCCGAAAACGGCACAATCAAATCCGTAAAATCGTAGGAAAAGCATGCATACGGTATTGATACATCATAATATCAAGGTTTTCAAGCTTCAAATCGGATAAATCGGAAGAATCTATGAAAGACCCCAAAATCCAACACAATATTCAAAGTGTTCTTGAATAATCTTTCAATAATCCGATGAATAATCAAACATGCCCATAATCATGTGTATATCACTTCATACACCATGATTTTAACATCCAATACATCATTACCCAATACAAAATCGAAAACCAAGATGTTGAAGAAATTACCTCTTGAATATCCAAGCTCTATGATCCGAGGAATACGCGTTAGATCGACTATCCGGGCTTCCCAACCGAAAGAAAATGGTAAAAATCCAACACACAAGTGATAGATGGTGAGAAGCTCCTCCCCTCAAGCTCTCTCTCTCGCAGGTAGAAGAAGAAAATGGAGAAATGAGCTGCATCTCGCTCAAAAAAGCATAATTATGCAGTTGACCGCATTGTGTGCCGCGGCTCTGCCAAAGTGTGCCGTGGCACAGGCCCAAAATCGCTCCTGTGGCTCGGCAGCCGCGTGCCGCGGCCAGGCAGCGCCGCGGCACCGGGTACAGACGGTTTTTGGCCGAAGATGCAACACGAGTGTGCCGCGGCCCGGACAGGTGTGCCGCGGCAGTGACTCGGCAGTATGCCGCGGCCCTACCGGCATGTGCCGCGGCACTGGGTACAGTCTGCTCGGCCAGGTCTAGAAAATGTGTGTGCCGCGGCGCACACTCCTTGTGCCGCGGCCCACACCCCCCTCGGGTCCTAAAATGATGTAAAACGACCCGAGAAGAGAATAAAAGCAATAGGACTCAATATATGGGAAACAATAACATGAAATGGAAGTACGGGAACCCCAAAACGGTGGTTCCAAGCAACGATTACAAGGGTTCGCCCAACAAAACACAATTCGCACAATGAAGAGATTTGAAATGACATGAATTTCAACCGGGTATTACATTCTCCCCCTCTAAAAAGAAGTTTCGTCCCGAAACTTAAGAAATAAATAGTTCGGGGTATTCCACCCGCATCTTCTCTTCCGTCTCCCAAGTCGCCTCCTTGACTCCATGTCTCGACCATTCCACTTTAACCAGTGGAATGGCCTTATGCCGAAGTTGTTTCTCGCGACGCTCAAGGATCTTCACGGGTTTCTCTGGAAAGGTAATATCCTCGGCTACGTCAATCTCACTGTAGTCGATAATGTGGCTTGGATCCGGTACGTACTTTCTCAACTGAGACACATGAAAAACACTGTGGACGTGACTCAAAGCTGGAGGCAATGCCAAGCGATAAGCTAAATCTCCAACTCTGTCCAAAATCTCGAAGGGTCCGATATACCTCAGACTAAGTTTCCCCTTTTTCCCGAAGCGGAAAACTCCTCTAGTCGGCGACACCTTGAGCAAGACATGATCTCCCACCTCAAATTCCAAGGGTCGACGATGAGTATCGGCATAAGATTTCTGACGACTCTGGGCAGCCAGCAATCGGTCCCGGATAATAACAATCTTTTCCTTAGTCTCCATCAACATATCCGGCTCCGTCCCAACTAGCTCAGAAGCCTCGTCCCAACATAATGGCAACCTACATCGCCTACCATAGAGTGCCTCGAAGGTTGCCATTTTGATCGACGCATGCCAACTATTATTGTAAGCAAACTCGATCAACGGTAAGTGAAGCTCCCAATCATTACTCCAATCCAAGGCACAAGCCCGTAACATATCTTCCAACGTCTGGATCGTCCTCTCTGTCTGACCGTCCGACTGAGGATGAAAGGAAGTGCTCAATCTCAACTCCGTACCCAGAGCCTGATGAACGGCCTGCCAAAAATGCGATACGAAACGACCGTCTCGATCAGAAACAATGGTCTTGGGGGCACCGTGTAACCTCACGATCTCGGCAATAAAAATTCGAGCTAGTCTATCCGGTCCCCAAGTATCCTTAATACCCAAGAAGTGTGAAGACTTGGTCAACCGATCGACAATTACCCAAATCATATTCATTCCGGCCCGAGTTCTCGGCATGCCAGTGATGAAATCCATCGAGATGTCTTCACACTTCCACTCGGTAATGAGAAGTGGTTTCAACAATCCCGCTGGTCGTTGATGTTCGATCTTGACTTGTTGACACGTCAAGCACCGTAGTACAAACTCCATAACATCCTTCTTCATGTTATTCCACCAAAAATTGCGCTTGAAATCTTTGTACATCTTACTCGTCCCAGGGTGGATTGAGTAAGGTGTAGCATGAGCTTCTCGGAAAATTCTTTGCCTCAACTCTAAATCGTTCGGAACACAAAGCCTGCCCTGAAATCTCAGAATACTGTCCTCGTGAACCATAAAGCCAGGAGCTTTTCCTTTAATTACATCTTCCTTCAGTTGAGAAATCATCGGGTCACTCCACTGCTTCCCTTTGATGTCATCAACCAAGGACGAAGTAATTTCGAGAGTACACAGCTGTCCCTGTACTCGCTGAAGCCAAACTTCTATCCCTTGCTCAATTAAATCCTGACGAATTTTTGTCTGCGATGTAAGAACCTCGAGCATTTGAAGAGATGCCGATTTGTGGCTCAAAGCATCCGCAACGACGTTGGATTTTCCGGGGTGGTAAAGAATTTCCAGATCATAATCCTTTATCAACTCTAACCAACGTCTCTGTCTCATATTCAGCTCCTTCGGACTGAAAATGTACTTTAGGCTCTTGTGATCGGTATAAATCCGGCACGGTGAACCATACAAATAATGCCGCCAAATCTTGAGTGCAAAGACAATTGTGGCCAAATGTAAATCGTGAGTGGGATAATTCATCTCATAAGGCTTTAATTGTCGTGACGCAAAGGCTATCGTCTTATCATACTGCATAAGTACACAGCCCAGGCATTGACCCGAAGCGTCACTATAGACTGCAAAGCCCTCGCTACCATGTGGTAAAGTTAAAATTGGCGCTGAAGTCAAACGTCTCTTCAATTCATCGAAGCTCTGTTGTCTCTCATCCGTCCAAATAAACTTTTCGGTCTTCTGGAGTAATTTCGTAAGCGGCCGAGCGAGTTTCGAGAACCCTTCGACAAACGGACGGTAATACCCAGCAAGGCCCAAAAAGCTACGAACTTCCTTAACATTTTTAGGCGATGCCCAATCTAGCACTGCCTCAATCTTCTGCGGGTCTACACGAACCCCTTCGGCCGAAATCACATGGCCCAGAAACATAACTTCTTCCAACCAAAACTCACATTTCGAGAATTTTGCATAGAGGTGCTCGATTCTCAAAATGTCTAAAACCAAACGCAAGTGTTGGGCATGTTCCTCCTTATCTCGAGAATAGATCAAGATGTCGTCAATAAAGACGACTACTCACCTGTCGAGGTGCTCGATGAATATTTTATTCATTAATTGCATGAATACTGCCGGCGCATTAGTCAACCCAAAAGGCATAACAACAAATTCATAATGTCCATATCTCATCCGAAACACCGTCCTCGGAACGTCGGACTCCCTCACCCTGAGTTGATAATACCCGGATCTTAAATCAATCTTCGAGAAAACTGCAGCCCCTTGCAATTGATCAAATAAATCGTCTATACGGGGCAAGGGATATTTGTTCTTGATGGTTACTTTGTTCAGCTCACGGTAGTCGATGCACAAACGTAGTGAACCATCTTTCTTCCTTACGAAAAGAATAGGCGCGCCCCAAGGCGAAGCGCTCGGTCTGATGTATCCTTTTTCCAGAAGTTCTCCCAATTGAGTCTTCAATTCCTGCATCTCGGAAGGTGCCATCCGATAGGGTGCTTTAGAAATCGGAGCCGCATCTGGCTCTAAGTCCACGGTAAAATCTATCTCTCGATCTGGCGGTAATCCCAGGAGGTCATCCGGAAAAACATCGGGATACTCATTAACAACCGGAATCGAAGAGAGATTGACTTCATTTCCTTCCGTTTTCAAAGCATAACACCAATAGCCCGTACAACCTTTATTCAAAAGTTTTACGGCCTTCATGGCACTGATAAGTAACTTGGATTGACCCGACTTACGTCCCAAAAATGAGTACTCAGATCCGTCTTTAGTCATCATGGTTATAACCTTGGTACGGTAATTCAAAATCGCTTGGTGACTACCAAGCCAATCCTCGCCGAGGATCACGTCCTCGCCTTCCATATCAACTACAATCAGATTCGATAACCATTCCATACCGGATATAATCACCGGAAAATCTCTAATCTCCCGGTTCCCAACAATCCTATCCCCGCTAGGTAGTTTCACGATGAAAGGATCGCAAGCAGTCAAACAAGTTATATTCAAACGGCGTACACACTCCAAAGAAATAAAAGAATGTGTAGCACCCGTATCGAAAAGTACACGGACTGGATAAGATAAAATATGGATGGTACCTGAAGCCACCGCCGCGTCGGGTTCGTCTGTTCGACGTATCTCATAAACCCGAGGTTGTACCGAACCGACGCTAGAATTTCCCCCTACAGCATTCTGACCCCGGCCCCGGCCCCTGCCAAAATTCTGTTGAGGTTGACCAAAAGATTGTCGTTGATTCATACTTTGATCAAGTGGTGCTGGGGCAGAAGCCCGAGTGTCCAAGGTCTGGTTCGGCTCGGAACAATAAACCGCTCTATGCCCCATCTGTCCGCACGTATAACACTTCAATGGTGGGAAGTTGCATTCCGAATTAAAGTGGCCTGGACGGCCACAATTATAGCAAGTCACCGTGCGATTCGTGGTACTCGGAGTGGGACGGTAGCCCCTCTTTCCTTTATTAGAATGTGACGACTGTCCGGCAAAACGGTTAGTCATCTGTGACTTCTGAAAGTTGCCACCCTTAGAGCCAGAAAAATTTCCCGCGACCTTCTGCTTCTTCGGTTCTTCAATGGTATCGTTGTCGGGGCTCAACATATCATGGACTAACGCTCTGTCCTGATACTCTTTCAGTGTGGTACAAGCAAATCCGGCTATGTACCGCCGTAAGTCCAAATTCATCCGCATATCAAAATAACAGATCTTATCACGCTTGTTACGCACTTGATCCTTCACATAGATCAATTGGTGGTTGTACTCCACGATCGCCTGCGAAACGGGAATATCTTGTGGTCTAGCCTTGAAAAAGGCTTGGATTCGGCCCTCTCGCACCGGCCAAGGACAAAACTCGGCCTCCAAGAGCTCCTTAAAGTCATCCCACGTGGCAATACGATCCTGTGGCTTGATGACCTTCCACCATGTGGCGGCCTCCTTAGTGAGGAAATACTGGGCAATCGGTACTTTCCTCGCTTCGGGGCAATCAACCGCCTCGAAAATCTTCTCCAATTCCGCTAGCCAATCTTCCCAGCCTAACGGGTCTGTGGCACCGCCAAACTGTGGAGGGTGCATACGGATTACATTCTGAAGCAAGGGATCCGTGTTTGGGTTTGGGTTATTCAGCTGAACAGTTTGGGCTAAAATGGTCATATGAGTAGCCAATTGTTGAAGTGCATTCGCCACTCCAACGTACGCGTTGTTCCCCTGACCGTTTGACTGGTCGTGCTGACTCTCGGTGTCAGGATGCACCGAGTTCGACAAATTGGGGTTGGTCGACCCCGCAACTGAACTAATGGAAACGGCCGCGCCACGACCTCTTCCTCGTCCACGGCCACGGCCCCTACCAGCTGACATACTGAAGAACACACAAGGTACGTAAGCACAATTCAATCGCACGTCATTAAGGTGATCGATTCTCAAGAATACCAATAAAAGAAGCATAATGAATAAGGAAACATCAGAAGAGTAAGAGGTCTTACAAGTACCGGTCGCACTGTGATGATGGCAGAGTAGTGATACTGTGGACAAATGTTGACTCATTCGACCCAAAAGACCGACAGCCTAGGTATCCATAAACCTAAGCTCTGATACCATATTCTGTAACACCCCCAAGTTATTCAGGGAATATTACAGCGCTGTAAGCCCCGCCGTGGGGCCCACAAGGCTAAACATATGCGGAACTGTAAATTTGGACTGAGAAGGTCTACACACAATGGAGTGAAAAATAATACAAAGGGTATTCGAAACATAACCAATGTATTCAAATACGTCACAACACAAATCAATACCTCGGCAAACACAGGCCGGAACATCAAGGAAAATAGAAAACAATACTCGAGTATTCAATAACCAATCCACTACAACCACACTGAATGGAAAACTCAAAACATAACTGGAAGAAAGAAACAATATCACACCTGCCCACCATCTTCATGCCGACCCGATACCTGCCTGTCCGCTCTCCTGGAACCTGAAATACATAAAACGTATTTCCCCCATAAAGGGGTTAGCCATCGAATAGCTAGTGCAAGTATATCAAATATGAAACACAATACTCCTCGACAATAAAGTAAAAGTAACCGTCAATTCATCAATTCAAGATTAGTATTCCGGAATAACTAAATCTCATAGCATCACATCAAGACGTATATGAATGCCGTAGAAACGGTTCGTTCATATCATCCGTCAATACATGTATGAATTCCGTAGAAATGGTTCGTTCATATCATGCCATCAATGTATATATGAATGCCGTAGAAATGGTTCGTTCATATCATGCCATCAATATATCTATGAATGCTGTAGAAATGGTTCGTTCATATCATACCATCAATATTTCTTACTTTCAAAGTCGAGAACGTACAATCGTAAATATATACTTGCCTTTGAGACATAGAGAAATCGAACGGAGGAAGGGTACGAGTTCGGTAGGTCCAAGAACGCGCTTCCGGCACCGAAACGGTTCGCAAGGAATATGATAATTAATTATCCATACTCAAATTACACGAAGAAACTCCCGAAACTCGTCTACGATTCATGAAAATACACGGGTAAACAACTAAAGGTTGGAAAATCGCCCAAACTCCCACAAGTCCGAAAACGGCACAATCAAGTCCGTAAAATCGTAGGAAAATCATGCATAAGGTATTGATACAACAGAATCTCAAGGTTTTCAAGCTTCAAATCGGATAAATCAGACGAATCTACGAAAAACCCCAAAATCCAACACAATATTCAAAGTGTTCTTGAATAATCTTTCAATAATCCGATGAATAATCAAACATGCCCATAATCATGTGTATATCACTTCATACACCATGATTTTAACATCCAATACATCATTACCCAATACAAAATCGAAAACCAAGATGTTGAAGAAATTACCTCTTGAATATCCAAGCTCTATGATCCGAGGAATACGCATTAGATCGACTATCCGGGCTTCCCAATCGAAAGAAAATGGTAAAAATCCAACACACAAGTGATAGATGGTGAGAAGATCCTCCCCTCAAGCTCTCTCTCTCGCAGGTAGAAGAAGAAAATGGAGAAATGAGCTGCATCTCGCTCAAAAAAGCATAATTATGGAGTTGACCGCATTGTGTCGCGGCTCACCAAGTGTGCCGCGCATGTGCCCAAAATCAGCCTCCTGTGGCTCTAGCGGTGTCTGGCCGCGTGCGCCGCGGCACCGGGTACAGACGGTTTTTGGCCGAAGATGCAACACAAGTGTGCTGCGGCCCGGACAGGTGTGCCGCGGCAGTGACTCGATAGTGTGCCGCGGCCCTACCGGCATGTGCCGCGGCACCGGGTACAGTCTGCTCGGCTAGGTCTAGAAAATGTGTGTGCCGCGGCGCACACTCCTTGTTCCGCGGCCCACACCCCCCTCGGGTCCTAAAATGATGTAAAACGACCCGGGAAGACAATAAAATCAATAGGACTCAATATCTGGGAAACAATAACACGAAATGGAAGTACGGGAACCCCAAAATGGTGGTTCCAAGCAACGATTACAAGGGTTCGCCCAACAAAACACAATTCGCACAATGAAGAGATTTGAAATGACATGAATTTCAACCGGGTATTACATGAAATCCGTGTGATGAATCGAGGGTGAGTCGGTTCGAGTATACTAATCTCAACAGCATACCTATAATGTGTGCTCCCACTAACAATTAGTAATCGACAGGCACTCTCAAAGTCAAAGAACACGTCATACAAGTCTTCGCATAAACTTAACGCCCAGTCAGGTTTCATTGACTTGTGAACAATTAAGTATTTGATCCACAAACCTTTCTAGTGCCGATCCCCTTATCCAATACGGAGTGGAATGTTTTGATCTCAAATACACCGACTAGTTTCTATATATATATTTATGAGTCAGGAATGCCAGTGACTAACAGTAAATGAAGAAACATACAATTTCCTTTTGATAATATTTTACATAATAACAAGTATAATGCCCTCACTCAACATCCTCTGAGTGACATTCGAGGGCATACTCCTAAAAATCTTGATAGGGTTGGTTTTCCATTTTCTAATGAGCCCTCCATGGATGTGATCCTAAACTCATTACCTGATAGCTTCAGTTATTTCATTATGAACTACAATACGAATGAGATGGAAAATTTAATTACTGAGTTGCATGGGATGCTTAAAATGGCTTAGCAGAATATTAAGAAAAAACCAAGCCACGTGCTGATGGTCAGTGTTGTGTCACGATTTATTCATCCCGACAGGCGATCGACTATAAGGCCGAGCGACCAAGTCAACTCCAGCCAAACTATGGCTAGCTCGCCAAGTCGAAGATATCAAACCACCATCAGTTACCTAGCGATCGACTCCCAAGGCGATCGCCCTTTGGCAGCTGGCGATCTACTCTAGTGACCGGCTAAGGGCAATCTACCTACGCCCCGAGCAGAGACGATCGCCCGTCAAAGACGTCAAGGACTGGATCTCAGAACAGCACCCACGTGCAGATCCACAAAAGGCGCTGACTGAAGATCTTCACTGACAGACAAGATCTTTTGACCACAGCCTGTCACCTACCTCACCTACCAGCATGCGCGCCGAAAGTTGTCAGTGGGACCACCCGTGACAGCAACTCAGGACGCGTGTAAGCTCCCCATTGGACCGCATAGTTGACTGCCAGCAACTCCTGCAGACTTTGAGGGGACAGGCCCATGTGCTAAAAGACGATCGCCCGATTATTATAATGCAGAAAAGGCGATCGCCCAGCGTATCCAAGCCCTATAAATAGAGAACCTCCTCCTACTGGAAAAAGGTTCCCAATTCACTTAACCTATGGTTCCGAATTCATTCTGACTTACGCTCAGAATTCATTCTCTCACATTCCAATACATTCACGGAAATACTGAAGAACATACATATCATCAAGCTCCCGGCTACCTCACCGGAATCCATCTCAGGACTTCTCTCTCCAAATCTCTCGTCCAGAAGATGATCGGCAGAAGCAGCAAGTCTCCACTAGACAGATTCCAAAGGATTCATAAGCCCCGGAGCCCTAGCATCCAGCTAAATACTCACCGTGAGAGACGGTCGATCTCTCACCGCCGCGACTGTTCATCTCCTTTGTTACAAGAACTCACAGAGCATCAAATCTGGTTCTTCCGGCAATCTACACGCTCACTAGCTAAGATAACAAGAATCTTTACACTCATTGTAATTGTATTCTTACATTAGTACTTGTATCCCCGAATATTGGTATTAATAATATCTCGCGAGAGCATTCAAGCCCGGGACTAACAACCCCGGCAAATCTTGTGTTATTTATCTTTCTCACGGAAGTGCTCTTGCATTTGTTTGCTATCCCATCCATTCCAGCAATATCTATCTCCGGATAATATTTTGGGTAGCAACAATTGGCGCTAGAGGAAGGGGCATCTAACCCTCACATTTTTATTCCTACCGTCCCGAAGAACACTCACTGTTCTCGGGGCATATACTTGAAGTGACACTCACTGCACTTCAAAGAAAACCTTCAGAATCATGACATCCACCGGTACATCGAAGAAAGCTGCTCTCCGAACCGCCGGACACCATTTCCTGGCCACCGAACCCACTGACGATGGGGAAGCCGCAGCAACGCGAGACTCTCGATCCCGCATCCGAGAGATGGCCCCAACCTCTCACTCGATCAGTTCCAAACCGAGGAACAGATCGAGGAGGCTATGGCCATCCTGGAGGAGCGACGGAGAGCATGCGCATCGCCCGCGATAACTCCCTCGATCATCCGCCGCATGGGAAAACGGAAATTCAACGGGCTACTGAACGAGCGATCGTCAAAAAGCCCCAATTCACGAGGAAAGGCTCTCATACGACCGGACGGATCCATATTCGATCGCTTGGGGCGCGACCCGTCCTGGCGACCGGGGCATTCTGTTTCCAATCTTGACAAGACGGAATCCGAATCCGTCACAGGACTTCGGCCTACCCGCCTCACAGCCGAACGCAGCGCCCATCTCGACTCCCGCCCGATCGCTGTGGATCGCATCAGACGCCTGCCTCGCTCCGAGCGCCGAGCCGCTAGCGGTCAGGCCACGGCGATGGCCGCCATACAACGCTAGCTCGACGAGATGAAAGCACTCTTGGACACTGGGGCAAGCACCAGCAAAAAGATCACCGGGCCGACCGAGCCACTCGCGGTCCACATCGAGCTTGCCCCCATACAACCAACGATCGCTCCTCCCAAAACACCTCTGTATGAGGGGAGATCGGACCCCGAAACCCACCTGAGTAAATTCCGAATTTACATGACTGGGTGTGGGGCATCTGATGCTACCAAGTGCCGGATTTTCCCGTTGACATTGGGCGAGCTGGCCCATAGGTGGTACGTCTCACTACCACCACGATCAATCACCTCTTTTAAGAAACTGGCGAATGACTTCACGTCATACTTCGCCAGCAAGGTCGCCAGTCCAGAAGGCCCCCACCGCATGATAAAAATCAAGCAGGGGAAGGACGAAACCGACGCAGATTACATTGACCGGGTAGATGAAATCATCCTCACCGGCGAACCCGTCAGTGATGAGCTCGCTCTCCATTCGGTCATGGGGGGATTCCACGGTCACTCTCCCATGTTTAGACATCTCTCCAAGGATATTCCCCCAACTTACGTGATCTTCCGCGCTAAAGCTGCCAACTTTCTGGCCAGGCAAAGGCTACTCACCCTCCGCTTAGGCGAGGAAACGCCACCTCTTGTCCAGAAGATAGCGATCGCCAAAGCAAAGAAGACGATCGCCAAGACACCCGGAGATCTGAAGGCTTTCGAGGACATGGAAGCCCATCTCCTCCATATGTTCAACAGAACTCCGGCACATATTTTCTATGCCATCAAGGGGCACGAAGAGCTCAAAAAGCTAAAGGCGATAAGGGACCACGGTCACCTGGACAACAATCAATATTGTGCCTACCATAAGAGTCCCGGCCACAGCACCAACAAATGCCGCGACCTCCTCAAACAGCTCTGGAGATTGTTCGAGGAGAGCAAGTTGGACAGCTTATTGGTTTAGCCGAAGCCCCTACCAATCTCTATGGACGATCGTCCGAGTCGAACACAAAACAGGCTGGAAAGTTCATATGAGCCGAGCCCTGGATCAACCTCGGCGACCGTCGCTACATGCTTCAATCAAGAGAAGGAGACCTCGGAAGTCTCCTCGATCTCCCTCCTCATTTAAAGAAACCGGAGGACTCGATCGCCATCTACAGTTCACCGTCTGACATGATGGACTAAGGCACGAGATCGCCTCCCCCGCACAACGTACACCGTCGAAGGTCGGCATCTACATGACGATCCAAGGTGGAAGAGTGCAGCCATGGTCCTGGTGGTCGATGGAACCGACTGCTTAGGCCATGCAAGGTCCCTTTAGGCCAATATCGCCCGCCCTTCGTTTAAATACGAGGCCGACGTAGTCTGAGGGCCCTCCAAAATAAATCAGTGGACACGATCGCTCGCCCTCAAAGGTTCATCATCTACCATGGTGAACCCGGACAATGCGACGTGCCACAACCCCCGTCTCAACGTACACCGTCGAGGTCGGCCATCTCCATGGCTGGCCGAGGTGGAAGCAGAGCTAACAAGCCGCGGGCGCGGAGTTGATTCATCTGATGCTGCCCCGCGCAAGGACTCCTCTAGACCGAGACCGCACGCCCTTCGTTTAAATACGAGGCGAGGCGCAGCCTAACAGAGGACCCTCATAATAAAGTGAGTCACGAGACACTCAATGTCTTCGCGCATCAAGACATGATCAAGGAGTCGGTCCATCGAACTCCGCGATCGTGCACGGTTCCTCAAGATGGACGACCGTCCCCGAGGTTTCGACAAAGTTGAAGTCCGCTCACTCAAGGAATTATTTTCATCCCCTTACTTCCACTAAGTGAATAAAAACAAGGGGCAATAAGAGTGCGGACTACCTACACGACGATCGTCGCTATTCAACCACATACGGAGATCGTCATTTTTTCAGATGTAGTGCAGCGATCGAATTTGTTGTAAAAAGTTGTCTTTATGAGTTTATCAATTCATTTGGAACTACCCTCGCAACGATCTCTCCTCACACATTTGTACAAAGTCAAACAAAGACTCAAAAATAACCATTCATTCAAGTAATCGAAGATAATCAGTTCATTGCTTGAGAAGATCAAAAGTACATGGTCGCCCGAAGGCCTATGTTCTACAAAAGAAAACTACAAAACTACAAGGAAATAAGCTAAGAACGTCAAAAATGAAGCGCCTCAGGCCCCTGCCTGGCCTTCGCCATCAGCATTCGGCGCGGTCCCCTCATCTTCCGGAGCGTTGGGATGAGCAAGATTGGCTGGAGACAGATACCAGCTCAAATCCACGCCGATGTCCGCAAGATCCAGGATCGGCAAGGAGAAAGCTGAATGGAGAGGATGCTCCAACGCATACGCCTTGAAGTTATCGGCAAGAGGCCCGACCTCCAAACCTCCCTTCTTAGCCGCTCGGATCGAGTCGGCGAACGCCAAATAATAGGCGAACTCGCTGACATACTCCAAGTTTTGGAAGGGATCGGCCTTGGTCGCCTCAACCTCTCCTTTCACTCCGCCATCGCTGTTGCGACCCACGGAGCTTGGCCTCCTTGCAGCAATCTTTTCCTCGCTCCGTCACCAATCGGTCAGCCGAGCGATCGTCACCTTCTGGCGATCGGCCTCCTCTTCAGCAACGTTCCGCGCCTGGACGGCATTCTGCATCTGGTCCCGAAATCGGTCAACCGCCATACAATATTTCTCAGTCTCCTTCTTCTCCAGCTCAAGCTCATGGCTCGCCCGCTTGGCCGCCTCTAGAGAGTCCTTCTCCATTGCCGCGATCTTGTCAGCAAACTCGGCGTTCTCTTTCCGAGCCGCCTCGAGATCCTCCTGCAGGCGAATAGTGGAGGGCCGCCCCTCAAACTCCTGAGCAGCCTGGACAGCCATGGTCGCCGTCTGAAGAGAAAGGGCGAGAACAGCGTGCATCGAACTCCCCGATTGCTGTCGAGCGATCGCATCCAGATCAGTCGTCCATGACTTCGGCAGAGCAGAAGCAGCCTTGCTAACGTATGGAGGAATGTCGCAGGAATGGCGAGGAGATCGGCTCGCTAGGAAATCCACGACCATCGGCGGACAAGACGGATCTGCGCAACGGATCCTGCATCAAAACAACTAAGTTAATACAGCTCCTATGCAGATGCAATTTTCAACACAAAAATGCTATCTACCTCTCAGCCTTCTCGGGATACCGACCGAAAAACGGTTTCCCTCGAGGGGTCTCAGCATCCGCGATCGCCATCTCCCGCATAAAAACCGCAGAGGGCGGCTCGCTCTCCGGAGCAACAATGGTGATCGGAGGCGCGGCGATCGGCACTTCATCGCCCGGGGCAGGAACCGAAGTTTCTTCCGGCCTCGGCCTCTTGTGATTCGCCCGAAGCCCCTCCTCCGGAATTTCCTCCTCAACCACGACCGGCTCCACGCGAGGCTCCGGCTCCACGCGAGGCTCCGCCTCCGGAACTATAGGCAATGCAACGGGAGGGGCCCGAGTCGACCTCTTATGGCGAAGACGGCCTAGGACTCCTGGGTTCGACATAGCGATCTCCATCGGAGGCTCCAAAAAGCGAGGAAAGCGAACCTCTGCAGTTAAAGACGATCGATCAACAATCAGATACGGTCCTCAAATAAGGCGATCGCCTAGTAAGTGAAGGTCGCAGGAACTCATACCTGGCACCGCAACCAGCGACTCTCCTTGTTGATCCGAGTGGCGTCAAGGTCGTCGTCCGACAAGCTCCTTATCCGCTCCCAAACAACGAGAAAGTCGAAAGGCAGCTCCTCGATCGCCGGAATGTGAAAACCTGCAAAACCGAAATCAAATTAGATCAGTCCAAAACGCATCCAAATGAAGGGAGAGTCTAAACCCTTACCGGGATTCCTCTCCCGAAATTCAGTGGGGATCTCCAGCTCGCCCGTAGGATTGTCGCTCGCCGAAGCTCTCCACTTTCCGGCGACCCAGAACCACTTCGTCTGATCGCCCCGCATCTTATTCGGGACTCCAAGAATCACCCGACCAGATCGGCCTTGAATATGGTAACCGCCGACCAACCCTTTATGAGCCGTCAGTTTAAACAAATGATTCATCTCCAACGGCGATGGGAGGCGGTACAGGCGGTGACCGCCGAAAAGGGTGAGGGTGCAGATAATTTGGAGCCAGGCGTTCGGCGTCAGCTGAAGTGGCGCCACATTCCAAGCGGCCAACAGATGGGAGACCGCAAAGGATAGAGGGAAGCGCAGCCCGGCCTCCATAACGGCCTCACTCACTGCGACCATACCCATCGGAGGCTGGTCGGCTCGTTCATTCTCCACCGGCGCGAACATGTCCACATCTGAAGGAACATGGAATCTTGTCCTCCAGACGGCCAGATCTCTCCTGGTCGCCGAGCTCAGATTTGGCCGAGCGACCACAACGATGGCCGCGGCACGATATCGCGACCGCTTGGGAAGCACATAGGGGTAGGCGACCGAGTATCCCGGAAATCGAATCTCGGAGTAGACCGCCAACCTCTCCATTATCTCAAATAAAGCCCTATAGCCCGACCGAAAACGCCGTGTTGCTCCCGAAGCCCCGATCGCGATCTCTCTCGATCTGCGATCGTCTCTCTTCAAGCCGACTCCTTAGCAACATCGGCCTCATCAATAAAGCCTCGACTTCAGCAGGTCGATTCCGCCCGAATAGCTTCACCGCCTCTGTGGAAGACGGAAGAAGTTTCTCCCCGGACAGTCGATGTCCCGGCGGCAGAACTGGTTCCCGCTCCAAATGATGATGAGGTTCCGGCCATTCTCAGAAACAGAAAAGAAGAAAAGGATTTTTCTTACCCTAAAGTGAAATCGAACGACGATCGGCACTAAGATCTTCAGAAAATTCGACAGCAAGTCCTTCCTTCTCCAATAAGCACGCGTGAGTGAAACTGCAGCACCACCCCCCTTTTTATAGGACAAGGCAGGGACCGGTTTGCAATAAGAGAAAACCTCAGGGGTCGGATCTCAAACGACGCACTAATTGACCCCCTCGAGAGCCGCGTATGCGTCTTTTCAAGGACGCGTCAGCCGAGGAGTCATTAATGACCGTTGGCGTCCTCCAATAGAAGCCCGACACGTGCGCGGAGACTTTTCCACGCCTATTGTTTTTTCCCGCAGTCGGCTAAGCAACTGTGTCGTCCGAACCCAGTATATCACCAAAGACGATCGCGCCTCGATTAAACACGAAGTCGCTCGTCAAAAGTTCAGCGATCGCCAAGAGCCACCTCACCCCATGTTTCCAACGTATGAGCGAGCTGGGGGGCAATTGTTGTGTCACGATTTATTCATCCCGACAGGCGATCGACTATAAGGCCGAGCGACCAAGTCAACTCCAGCCAAACTATGGCTAGCTCGCCAAGTCGAAGATATCAAACCACCATGAGTTACCTAGCGATCGACTCCCAAGGCGATCGCCCTTTGGCAGCTGGCGATCTACTCTAGTGACCGGCTAAGGGCAATCGACCTATGCCCCGAGCAGAGACGATCGCCCGTCAAAGACGTCAAGGACTGGATCTCAGAACAGCACCCACGTGCAGATCCACAAAAGGCGCTGACCGAAGATCTTCGCTGACAGACAAGATCTTTTGACCACAGCCTGTCACCTACCTCACCTACCAGCATGCGCGCCGAAAGTTGTCAGTGGGACCACCCGTGACAGCAACTCAGGATGCGTGTAAGCTCCCCATTGGACCGCATAGTTGACTGCCAGCAACTCCTGCAGACTTTGAGGGGACAGGCCCATGTGCTAAAAGACGATCGCCCGATTATGATAATGCATAAAAGGCGATCGCCCGGCGTATCCAAGCCCTATAAATAGAGAACCTCCTCCTACTGGAAAAAGGTTCCCAATTCACTTAACCTACGGTTCCGAATTCATTCTGACTTACGCTCAGAATTCATTCTCTCACATTCCAATACATTCACGGAAATACTGAAGAACATACATATCATCAAGCTCCCGGCTACCTCATCGGAATCCATCTCAGGACTTCTCTCTCCAAATCTCTCGTCCAGAAGACGATCGGCAGAAGCAGCAAGTCTCCACTAGACAGATTCCAAAGGATTCATAAGCCCCGGAGCCCAAGCATCCAGCTAAATACTCGCCGTGAGAGACGGTCGATCTCTCACCGCCGCGACTGTTCATCTCCTTTGTTACAAGAACTCACAGAGCATCAAATCTGGTTCTTCCGGCAATCTACACGCTCACTAGCTAAGATAACAAGAATCTTTACACTCATTGTAATTGTATTCTTACATTAGTACTTGTATCCCCGAATATTGGTATTAATAATATCTCGCGAGAGCATTCAAGCCCGGGACTAACAACCCCGGCAAATCTTGTGTTATTTATCTTTCTCACGGAAGTGCTCTTGCATTTGTTTGCTATCCCATCCATTCCAGCAATATCTATCTCCGGATAATATTTTGGGTAGCAACAGTCAGCAAATTGAAGTCCTTCAAAAATAAAGGTAAGGGTAAAGGTAAAGCAAAAGTTACCAAGCCAGAGACCCAACTAATCCAGTTTTCGAGGTTAAAGCTCCCAAAGATGGAAATTGCCATCATTGCAATAAACCAGGAAACTAGAAAAGAAATTGCAAGGTTTACTTGGAAGAGCTAAAGCGTACCGATGGTAGTGAGACTGACACAGGTATATTTGTTATAGAAGTTAACTTATCTATTTCTAACTCCTAGGTATTGGATACTGGATGTGGATCTCACATTTGTACAAATGCGTAGGGTTTGAGAAGCAGTAGAGAACTGAAGAAAGTGGAAGTGGATATAAGAGTCAGTAGTTGAGCAAGAGTTGTTGCACTAGCCGTTTGAACTTATGATCTAGTTTTACCCAATGGTCTTTTGTTAATTTTGAAAATTTTCTATTATGTTCATTCTATGAATAGGAATATTATTTCAGTTTATGTTATTTATATTTTCTTTGATGACTTTCTTTATAGTACTGCAAAGTTTCATACTAGCCTTTACAGTATTGATCTAGATGAGTCCAACACTTTGGATGTCTATAACACTGTAACCAAGAAACCTAAGCTCAATGATTCTAATCCGACTTACTTATGGCACTGTCGACTTGGTCATATAAACGAGAAATGCATTTCTAAACTCCATAATGATAGACTTTTAGACTCTTTTAACTATGAGTCATGTGGGACATGCGAATCTTGTTTATTGGGAAAGATAACGAAGAACCCTTTCACCGGTTATGGAGAAAGGGCTACTGATCTATTAAGCCTAGTACATACTGGTGTATGTGGACCTCTTAGCACTCATGCCAGAGGCGGATACAACTACTTCATCACTTTTACCGATGATTTTAGCCGGTATGGATATGTTTATCTTATGAAGCATAAACATGAATCTTTTGAATTGTTCAAAACATTCCAGAATGAAGTACAAAATCAAATTGGAAAGACAATTAAAGCCCTTTGGTCGAATCGAGGTGGCGAATACTTGAACCACGAATTCGATGATCATCTTATGAGTTGTGGAATTATTGCACAACTTACTCCTCCTGGAACACCTCAGCATAAAAAAAGTGTCCGAGAGGAGGAATCAAACTTTATTAGATATGGTTCGATCCATGATGAGTCGAACGGAGTTTCCATTATCATTTTGGGGTCCACGCCTTAGAAACAACAGCATTCACCCTTAACCATGTTCCATCTAAAGCAGTTGAAACGACACCATTTGAGAAATTGACTGGTAAGAGACCAAACATGTCTTTTCTAAAGATCTGGGGTTGCGAAGTGTTTGTAAGGCGACAAGTGTTTGATAAACTGGCGGCCAGATCTGAAAGATATTTATTTGTGGGATATCCTTATGAAACTAAAGGATACAACTTTTATAAGCCCACGGAGAACAAAGTGTTTGTTGCTCGAAATGTTGTCTTCGTGGAAAAGGAATATATTTACAAAAGAGACAGTGGGAGAAAGGTAAGTCTCGAGGAAACTCGAGAACCACAAAAAGACATTGATCACTAATGGAAACTGAACAAGCTCAAAAATTAGTTAAAGATCCAGTTCAAAGTACACAAGTCCCTCGCAGATCTGATAGGATGCGACATGAACCTGAGAGATATGGGTATCTCGTAACAGAGGATGATGACTCATCACTCATAGATGATGAGCCTAGTACCTATAGAGAAGTTGCTTTAGGATTAGAGTCCGAGGAATGGCTAGAATCCATGAAGTTAGAGATGCAGTCCATGTACGACAATCAAGTTTGGAACTTGATAGATCCACCTGAGGGTGTTAAAACCATTAGGTGCAAATGGGTCTTCAAAAAGAAGAAAGACATGGACGCTAATATGCAAGCCTATAAAGCTAGGCTAGTGGCATAAGGTCATAGACAGATTCATGGTGCTGACTATGATGAGTCTTTTTCGCCAGTAGTCATGCTTAAGTCAATTAGAATTTTATTTGCCATTGTCGCATACTATGATTATGAAATAAGGCAAATGGATGTCTAACCAATGTTTCTTAATGAAAACTTACTCAAGGATGTGTACATGGCACAACCTGGGGGTTTTGTTCATCCAGAAAATTCTAAAAAGGTTTACATGCTTCAAAGATCAATTTATGGGTTGAAGCAAGCTTCTCGGAGCTAGAATCTTCGTTTTTATGAAACTGTCAAAGAGTTTGGGTTTATTCAAAATGAAGATGAACCATGTGTGTACAAAAAGGTTAGTGGGAGCATAGTTGTTTTCCTAGTCTTATATGTAGATGACATATTACTCATTGAAAATGACATACCCACCTTGCAGACAGTCAAGACTTGGTTGGGAAGTTGTTTCTCAATGAAAGACTTAGGAGAAGATGCTTACATTCTTGGGATAAAAATATATACAGATAGATCAAAGAGAATGATTGGTTTGAGTCAAAGTACCTACATTAACAAAATATTGAAGAGGTTTAATATGCAGGACTACAAGAGAGGACTCGTGCCAATGTCACATGGCATTCATCTGAGTACGACTCAGAGTCCTTAGACTCCTGACGAGTGAGCCCGCATCAGCAAGATTCCATATGCTTCGGCCATTGGATCGATCATGATTTGTACTCGACCAGATGTATCTTTTGCTGTTAGCATGACAAGTCGATACCAATCAAATGCAGGTGAAAGTCACTAGACAACTGTGAAAACTATCTTAAAGTACTCAAGAAGAACTAAGGATGCGTTCCTAATTTATGTAGGTGTGGAAATGAGCTAGCTGTAAATGGTTACGCCGATGCAAGTTTTGAAACCAACAGAGATTATTTTAAATCACAAATTGGTTATCTGTTTGTATTGAATGTAGGTGTTGTGAGTTGCAAGAGTTCCAAGCAAAGCACAGTTGTTGATTCTGTAACAGAATATGAGTACTTGGCAGCATTGGTTGCAGCTAAGGAAGCCGTATGGATCAAGAAGTTCATTACTGAACTAGGAGTGGTACCGATCATACAGGGTCCCATAAGACTTTATTGTGACAATAATAGGGCTATTGCATAACCTAAAGAGCCTAGGTCCCATCATAATTCTGTTAGGAATACTTGTTAGATTTTGATGATGTCATTAATATAAAATCAAATGTTTATTACTTGGCAAAAATGTAAGGAAGAACCAAATGAGTATCTTCCATAGGCCAAATATGTTAAGTATAAAAATTGGCAAAATGTAAAGAAGAACCAAATGAGTATCTTCTGTAGGCCAAAAATTAGTTATGCTAAAATCAGCTAAGTACTAAGTACAGCTAAGTTCATCAGAGAGGATCAGTCGAGTCGAGTCAGAGTAGTCCTGGTCAACATAATTTATCAGAGAAGTTTGACCAGACTGCAGCCAAGGTACCTCAGGGAAGTCACCTGATCAGATAAGTCACAAACAGTGAACAGCAGAGAGGTCCAGACTGCAGAGATGTTAGCTGCTCATCAGCCTAGTCGAAGTCAGCCAAGTACTCCAAGTCCACGTCAGCATGCGTTGAAAAGTCAAGTATTACAGAAAGTCACATGCAACGTGAAGAGACAAATTGGAGTGATTCCCGCTAGAGATATGAATTAAAAAAGCTATCCAGACCCACCTTGAAGACTTTAATAGTTTTATATCCAAAAGATTCGGCAGAGTCTTCACAACGGTCGGAAGATAGAATAAAATAATGGGAATCCAAATTTTGCAACGCTCGTAAAGATTAAACAAAGAAGTCTCCCTCCAACGGACGGATTTGTTCAAAAGATTTGCAACGGCTACAAGGAAAAAGCTCAGAGATCGTGACCTATATATATCCGAAGATTTGAAACTGAGCAAACACCGGTGCGAACATACTTTAAAGCAATCAAAGCATTCAAGCAATCAAAAAGCAATCTATAGCATCGTGAAAAGAGCAGTTCTAAAAGTTCATACTTAAAGAAGCTCTTAGTTGGAGAAGACAAAAACTCTTGTCTATAATCCTGAGTTCGGGTACTTCATCAAGTTGAAGTAGAGACGTAAAGGCATCCGAGGATCGAGGATCAAGAGGTGCAAGATACCAAGTGTGGTACAACGGCACGGATTTCCACCGGTTGGAAGTCTTGTAGTTTTGTGTGAATCACTTTAATATTTATCAACAAGTTGAGAATTATAGTGAATTCATCTCCAACTGGTTTGGAGAAAAGTGGATTAGTAGAGGATTACCCCACCTCGAGACCACTATAATTGCCTACGTTTTATCGCTTTATTGCATCATACTTTAATCACGCATTCATTGTTAAGTGTTTCATTAGTTGCTTTCTATTCGTCATCACCGACTTCCGCATATATTAAAGAACAAACGACTCCAAGTCATTTGTTTACCTATCACCAAGAAACTCACTCTACGTGAAAAAGAGTTTAAGAGTTTCTACAAGTCTATTCACCCCCCCTCTAGACTTGTACCTGGACGACTTGTGACCTACAAGTGGTATCAGAGAGGTTGGTTCATTTATTTCACGAACCAGATCTATATCAGAGATATATATCTTTACTCTCACTTTACAATGGAACACATGCACTCTAGACTCCCTGTGTTTTCAGTTGACGAGTATGATCTGTGGAAGATAAGGATGCAGGCACACTTATCTTCGATTCATGACGACATGTGGTGCATCATAGAGGATGGTCCATTCATCTTCGAGAAGGACAACACAACAGAGGAGATCGCAGCAGGGAAGCCAGAGAAGATTCCTAAGAAGAGGACGGAGCTGACTCCCGAAGATAGAAAACTGGCCAATCTTGATAACCGGGCCAGAGATGTATTATATCAGACTCTTGACAAATCCACCATGGTCAAGATCAAGAACTGCAAGAATGCCAAGAAAATCTGGGACACATTAGCTTTAATGTGTGAGGGAACGGAGCTAATCAAAGAAAATAAATTGTCAATCGCTATTCAAAAGTTTGACAATTTCAAAATGAAGAACAGCGAATCCATAGATCAAGTGGACACAAGGTTCACTGAGATTATTAATGAGATCAACTCCCTGGGCAAAACCTATGGCAACAGGGAAATGGCACTGAAGGTTCTCAGATCTCTCAACCCTGAATGGCGCATGAAGGCCGTGGCCATGAGAGAGTCCAAGGATCTGAATAAGATAAAAATTCAAGAGTTGTTCTCTGATCTGAAGGCTTATGAGTTCGAGCTTCCAAGTTCATCCTCAACTGAGCCTGCAGAGAAGGGAATCGCATTTGCAGCCGAGTCCCCTACCAAGAGTTTATCTGATGTGAAACCTCCAAATCCACTAGATTTTGAGGAAGAAATGGCGTTTATAATGCAAAGGTTCATCATCTTTAGAAAGAACTACTCCAAATACAAGAAAAATTATAAGGAGAATCCAAGAAGGAACCAGAAGGCTGGAAGCTGCAAAGTAGAATGCTACAATTGTCACAAGATCGGACACATCCAAATGGACTGTCCTGAGCTCAAGAAGGAGGTGGGCAGAAAAGAAGATAGAAGAAAGCCCCTCATCGGAGAAGACCAGGAGCATGTCGAATCAAGCAGCGAATTCTTTTCTGATGAAGATGAAGAGTATGACTGCCTGATGGCGAACCTAGCTTATGAAGAGGTAACTTCTAAACCCACCAGCTCAAATAATAGCTCAGCCATGTCACAAGATATGGATCTGCACGAATCGGTAAATCAGTTATTTAAAGATTTCGAAACACTCAAATCTGCACACCAAACTGTATCAGCAGAGAAGACTCAGCTGCAAGATGAGAATAGGCAGCTGAAAAATGATTTCGAAAAACTCAGCCTAGATTTGAATAAGGTTGAGATAACTACAGCTGACTTTAAAAACCAGGCTGATATTAATACAGCTGAGATAAACAGACTAACCATTTTACTTAAAGAAAAATCAGCTGCACTTGCTCATGCCAAAACTGAGTTAACTAAGCTGACACAGGTAAATAAAACTCAGGCGCAGAACATAACCTCTCTGAAGGCGTCTTCAACCCTGGAAGAATTGTGTACCAACAAAAGGCCACTATATTCCAAATCAGGCCTTGGATATGATCCTCACACTCCCTCTAGTTCTAAAAGAAAATTTATCAAGGGAGAAACAATTGTCTCGACTGTTGAGCATACATATAAACCGATATTTAAAAACAGGCAACAGCCAAGTCACATGTCTAGGCTGCAGTCAGGTTACACAAGGGAGCCACCTAGACAGGCGACTAGGCGTGCTTGACGACGGCATAACAACATGCCCACTATTACCAACAACTCCCTAAAAACAGATTTCATAATGGGAGGGGCAGATGGAAACCTCAAGGTTATCCTAATTACCAAAATGAACAAGTGTGGAGACCACAAAGATTTAATAAATGGTCTCAGCCTAGATTTAGAAATGGCCCACACTATCAACATTTTGAGGAATATCCGGTATACAATATAAACAGGAGATTCAGACCTCGACCTTACACACCTTATGAGGGTTATAATAATAATAACAACTTTTACAATCCAAGGAGAAATCAATTCTCCAGGAAACCAGCTAACCCCAAAGGACCCACACAGATTTGGGTACTTAAATCTCTGCTTGTCTGATCGCAGAAAAGGTGGAAGGACTACAACCACATCTCCACAAGCTCAAATTTTGGAGGTGAAGAATGGTTTGTAGATTCTGGATGCTCGAGGCATATGACCGGGAACAAGAAGATGCTGTCCAAATACACCAAAGAAAGAGGTCCCGATGTAACCTTTGGAGATAGCTCTAGAGGACAAACAAAAGGCTTTGGAGAGTTGCACCGAGGAAATATTGTGATATCCAAAGTTCATTATGTCAAAGGACTCAAGTACAACCTCCTGAGCATAAGCCAGTTCTGTGACGAGAAGAACCTAGTAGCCTTCACCATCTGGAAATGCATGGTGATAGACATCTTTTCTAGAGAAGTAAAGCTACAAGGTTTCAGAAGGAGAGATGTATACATGATTGATTGGAACACAAGAACACCTAGCTCCTGTTTTCTATCCAAGACAGTAGCTGAGAACGGATGGCTGTGGCACAAAATACTATGTCACCTGAACTTCAAAGCCATCAATAAGATCAGTTCTCAGAAGCTGGTCAGAGGACTTCCAAATGAAGCATTCAAGAAGGAAGCGCTTTGTGATGCATGTCAGAAAGGAAAACAGACCAGAGCATCGTTCAAGCCAGTTCAGCCTACAACTCTCACAACAAGGATCTTAGATCTACTCCATATGGATCTATTTAGTCCTATCAATCCAAGGACACTGAGCGGCCGAAAGCATGCACTTGTAATAGTAGATGATTATTCAAGGTACACTTGGATTATCTTCCTATATAAGAAAAGTGAAACCTTGACCAAGTTACCTGAGCTGCTGAGAAGGATCCAGAATGAGAAATCCCTATCCATCATCAAGATCAGATTAGATAGAGGAGGAGAGTTTCTCAACAAGGCGATAACTGATTACAGCGATCAGAATGGGATCCAACATGAGCTCTCTGCGGCAGGGGCCTTGTGAGAATGGTGTTCTTTGAAAGAAGAAACAGAACCCTGAAGGAAGCAGCAAGGTCCATGATTGCATAAGCAGACCTGCCCAAAAGGTTCTGGGATGAAGCTGTCAACACAGCCTGTCACACCCAGAAAAGGAGTATGATAGTAGGGAGACATGGCAAAACTCCCTATGAGGTTTGGAATAATCGAACTCCTACTGTTGCTTACTTTCATGTTTTTGGTTGTAAGTGTTTCATCCACAACAATGGTAAAACACAACTAAATGCCTTTGATGCTAAAACTGATGACGGTCTCTTTATGGGATATTCACAAAGAAGCAAGGCATATAGAGTTTTTAATAAAAGAACCTTAGTTGTGGAGGAAACACCCTATGTTGTTTTTGATGAATCTACCGTTGAGTACAGGAAACAAGTTGAGCTAATTGAGAACAAGCTCAAGTCAGCGACCCTTGAAGAAGTCATTGTACATGACACTGGAATGGTGGACTCACCTGATGACCCAACTGCAGCTGCTGAAGACCCAACTGCAGATCAGACAGGATCACCAAACCTATCTGATCCGGTTGCCGCTGATGAAGACCCAGCTGTAGTTGACAAAGACTCATCTGCAGACCAGAACCAACCTGCAGATGACAAGACGGTAGCTGATCCAGTTGCAGACCAGAACCCAGCTGATGCAGAAATCCACCAGAGCAATCCAACAGGGGGAACAAACCCAGAAGAGGACGACATCCCCAAGTGGCTCAAGGATCACCCAATCCAGAAAATTATCGGAAAGTTGACTGATGGAGTTAAGACAAGACAGTCAACCCTACCAGCAGGAATGGCTATGTTCTCATGTTTTATGTCACAAATTGAACCCAAAACAACAGAACAAGCCTTGGAAGATTATTCATGGATCAATGCCATGCAAGAGGAATTGGAGCAGATGGAAAGAAACAAAGTTTGGGAAGTAACAGACAGACCTGATCACAAGAAGGTTATTGGCACCAAATGGGTGTACAAAAACAAGAGTGATGAAGACGGAGTTGTTGTTAGGAATAAGGCCAGACTTGTAGCAAAAGGATATGCACAGTGTGAAGGAATAGATTTTGATGAAACCTATGCACCTGTTGCAAGATTAGAGGCCATCAGACTATTCCTCGCATATGCTGCATTTAAGGACTTTGAAGTATATCAGATGGATGTAAAGAGTGCTTTTCTAAATGGAATTCTAGAAGAAGAAGTCTATGTAGAGCAACCCCCAGGTTTTGTCAAAGGAGACAAAGTCTATAAGCTGTTAAAAGCTCTCTATGGACTTAAGCAAGCACCTAGAGCGTGGTATGAAACATTGTCTGTGTTTCTTGAGAAAAATGGATTTTGCAAAGGAAAGGTGGACAAGACCCTATTCAGAGTAGAGCACGAAGGCCACATATTAATAGTCCAGATATATGTGGATGACATCATATTCAGATCAACCAATCCAGAGCTATGCGAGAAATTCTCCAATCTCATGCAAGGAGAATTTGAGATGAGTATGATGGGAAAGCTTAACTTCTTTCTCGGACTACAAGTTAAGCAGATGGAAAAAGGAATTTTCATCAACCAAGCAAAGTATACCAGAGACCTTATCAAGAGATATGGAATGGAATTAGCCAAGCCAGCAAGAATTCCTATGAGCACAAGTACTCACCTGGATGCAGACGAGGCAGGCATATCAGTGGACTCAACCCACTACAGAGGACTCATTGGATCTCTTCTGTACCTCACTGCAAGCAGTCCAGACATATCCTATGCCGTAGGAGTTTGTGCACGGTTCCAGTCCAAGCCAAAGCAATCACACCTAGATGCATCCAAGAGGATAATAAAATACCTTAAGTCTACAATCAATGTTGGACTATGGTATCCCAAGGATGATAATTTCGAGCTGTCAGTATACTCAGATGCGGATTTCGCAGGATGCAAAATCAACAGGAAGAGCACTAGTGGAACGTGTCAATTCCTGGGAACCAGACTGATATCCTGGTTTAGCAAGAAGTAGGTTTCTAACTCTATCTCCACTACAGAGTCAGAATACCTAGCTGCAGGTAGCTGTTGTGTGCAGATTCTATGGATCAGACAACAGTTAAGGGATTATAATATTATTGCCAACGAAGTTCCAATCCGGTGTGACAATAATAGTGCTATTGCAATAACCAACAATCCGGTTTTGCATTCAAGGACGAAGCACATTGATGTTAAGCACCATTTCATTAGAGACCATGTGCTTAACAAAAGGGTTAGAGTTGAAAGAGTCAGCACAGACTATCAGATAGCTGACATCTTTACCAAACCCTTGCCAGAAGAAAGGTTTTTGGAGCTAAGCAGAGATCTTGGATTACTAGATTGGGAATCTAGTACTGAAGCAAGCTAAAGCATTTCAGACGAAGGACGGACCCAGCTGAAGAATCAGACCCTAACTGATGCAGGCAAGAAGACGAAGGACGGACAAAGCAACCTAGCTGATCAGAATACCAGGCGAGAAGTCAACTCACCTGATGCAGAGCGGTCAACAGTCAACAAATCAGACCAGCTAAGTTTTCTAAACTGACCTCTAAATATTTAATTATTATCTGCCATATTTATAATATTATTATATTAATTTTGGTTAACAAATGGAATTTAAATATATATTTTTCTAAGCCAAGTGGCAATTTTAATACACGCGTCAATCGCTTATTAAATCGACCTCCACGGTGGCCAATCAGAATCAACCGTCAAATTTTAAAATGGACCACCGATTCAAATTTGAAATTCAAAAGAATATCAAAAGGCGTACCACCGTTTCAAATATATATTAAATTAATCCATGTGTCTTTTCATCTTCTTTATAAGGAAAGAAAACCAGTTACTTTACCTTTTACGCTTACCAGAAACCCTAGATTTTTCAGAGCAAAAATTCCTTGAACACCAAATACACTAAAATCTTTTATTTGCAGAAATGGCATCCTACTTCGAAGGAGTAAACCTGAAGGCGGTCAAGGACCAGATCATTTTCTCGCTGGTCGTCGACTTTGAAGGCTTATTGGAAGCTAATCTGGAGGATTACGACATGTTTAATCTGAATCGCGCAATGAAGTTCAATGGGATCTACCCATTTCTAGACATCAACCCTCAACATCTGTACAAGGAGGATGTTATCTCGTTCTATCGCGAAGCTTGTTTGATTCAAGACGGAATTCAGAGCACAGTTGGCGGAATACCAGTCGACATATCTCGAGAGACGATCCGAACTGTCTTCGGTATGAAGCATCGCGGTTTAGCGGTCGAAGCTCTCAAGCAATCCGCCGCCGAAACCTGGAAGAAGATTATGGTGGAGAATATCCCGGAAAAACTGAAATTCACTGCCAAGAGGAGTGAACTCAAAAAGATTTACCGTTTTGCGTTGGACATAACCAACAAAATAATCATGGGGATGGCCGACAGTTATGATCAACTGTCGTCGTCGAAGTTTATGGTGCTGGGAGCACTGATTCAGGAAGAAGAAGTTGACTGGGCAGATTACGTATTCAGGCAACTCGTTCAAGAGGTCAACAAAGCCGAATGGCTTGTTGATGAGAAGAGATTCAAAACAAAGCTGGCGTTTGGAATGCAGCTAAGTTGGTTTTTGGAAAAGACTGGTGTGGCGAAGGGAAGCACTGACCCCTTCCACCCCAACAAAAGACTTGGTCATTTGGACCAAGAGACGCTGAGAAAATTAGGAGGCACTGGGAGAGCAGCTCAGATGTTGAAGGAGCTGCCGGACACAAGGACATATCCGAGATATTATTCATCAGGAGAGTCGGACCGACCTGCAGCCGACATACCAACTGCAGTCGAGTCAGACACCGAGTCCGACGACACTCCCATAGCAGTCAGATTTAAGAGAAGGGGACCAGCCCCTGAAGGACCTTCTATTCTGCAGTCGTCACCAGAACCCTCTCCCAAGAGGCCAAGGAAACTGCAATTTAGTGAGGAAGAGCAGTCTGAACATCTTCCCAGCCCCTCAGCCAGATCACCAACTCATCCTGAAGACCAGCCTGCCCCAGGCACCCACGAGACTCGAATTGTGGCTGTACTCACCCCCCAGCCTACATCTCCGAGGAAGAAGAAGCAGGTCTAATAATCTCAATTCCTGAAGCTAATTATACCTTTAACCTGCTAGAAAACAATACTTTCAACCTATCAATTGAACAACTACATCTTGTTAAGCCACAAGCATTAAAACACTCTTTTGTCAATATTTTTGAAGAGTGGAAGTTTTTCAAAACTCTGACATTTACAAATCTTCAAACTTACATTGAAAACAGTGGTTGGGAATATCCCCAAGCCACAGAGGAGGTACTGATTCACTTTTGTAAAGAATCAGACTTAGTGTTGATCCTCCAGGATAATTGGTTCATGTCTCATTTTAAAACCAACATGGACCAATTCATCCATTCCATAATGCTTAGCATTTTTTATGGTTCTTTTGGAGAAGAGGAGGATAAGGAAGTTGAAAAGGAAATTAGAATTGAGGAGGTAGATGGAGAAGAAAAAGAAGTTGTTAATTTGGATGATGAAGAAGAAGAAGAAGAGCAGGAAGAGAGAAGAACAGAAGAAAACACTCTAGTTGAAAAACAGTCAGAAGAAATTGAGAAAACAGAAGAGTTGGCTGATGAAGAAGAAGAAGAAGGAGAAGAGGTAGAACAAGAAAAAGATGGAGAAAAGGAGGATGATGATGAAAAGGAGAATGATGATGAAGGAGAAAAAGAGGAGAAGGATGATGACAACAACAATGATGATGATAATGATGATGATGATGGAGGAGATGAAGGAGCTGAAAAAGAAAATGAAAAAGAAAAGGATGAGGAGGAAGAAAAGGAAAATATTGAAGAAAAGGCAGAAGATGAGAAGGAGGAGGATCAGGAGAAAGAGGAAGAAGAAGAAAAAGAGCCGGAGCCAGATCAAACACAAGAGGCTGCAGATAGGACTGTGGTACCTGCCCAGTACACCAGCCTAGACGCAGAGTTAGCTGAAGACTCCAGATCAGGGACCCCAGAGAAGACCCCATCTGGAGTACCAGCTGCAGATAGAAGCTTGCAGTCCAGTGGTTCTTTTGCAGAAGGCTCAGGAGAGCACTCTCCATCAGTTCAGATATCACCTGCCATGACTGAGCTGATCAGGCAGATAGTCAAAGATACAATTGGAGAGCTGCTGGCATCTCAGGTCACTCCTGACCTTCAATCAATCAATCCAAATATCGACACTTTGCTGCAGAGAGAGATTCCTCACTCCTGACCTTCAATCAATCAATCCAAATATCGACACTTTGCTGCAGAGAGAGATTCCTCAGCCCCCTCCCCCTACCAACAACAGAATGCCATTTGGCATGTTTGATTGGATGAGCAGAATGGAGCAGCAATTAACTACCCTAGTTGATGCTGGCAAAAAGGGGGAAGAGAGAATGCATGGGGAAGGAAGTAATCAAGGAGAGATAAGGGCAGAGATAAGAACAAAGAAGAGGCAAGATGTTCTTCAAATTGAAGGACCATCAAGTCTGAAGAGGAAGGGAGGAGCAGATCCAGATGAACAGGCTGACCAGCCTGAAGGCAAGAAAAGGAGGACTAGAGGAGGTTTTGGGCCTACTCTAGAATGGGAAGGAAAGGAGCTGTGGTATGTTGAGGATTTTATACCATATGAAGCTCTGCCCATGTGGGGATCTACAAAGAAGAAATTCATCAGAGACTACTACATCTGGGAAATACTCCAGGATGATAATCTCTCCCCACAGCAGATCTTCATCAATTTCATGGAAACAACTCATCCAAAACTCTGGGCTATTCTGAAGAAGCATGCTAAGGATCAAAATGCTTATCCTATGATCCCCTCATTCAGAGCAGAGGAAGCGCCGACCCGTCTGGACAATGAGCTTAATGAGCTAGAGCTTCAAAGTGAACTAAGGAAGCTATGTGAAGAGCACAAATTCTCTTCAAAAGAAGACCAAGACTTTGCTGCTCTAGTTGTAAGAAGGAAATACGGTCTTGCTCCAGTCAAGATAAGACCAATTGGAGCTAAACCCTCCAGACCTGCCAAACAGCCTATTCGCAGAGGCAGAGGAAGAGGCAGATGCCTTTATTTCTTTGTACTTGTAATTTTATTTCTGTACCTGTAAAAACTTTCATGTAAATTTCAATCATAACCAAGTCAGAAAGTTTTATAACAGTCTTTTGAATGACAATTTTCAGTTGTCTCAATATTAGACTGATTTCAGTTTGTGTCTTGCACTTAAGTACAAACTTGATCATTTGATTACTTGCTTAAAGTTTTGCCATCATCAAAATAGGGGGAATTTGTTAGGAATACTTGTTAGATTTTGATGATGTCATTAATATAAAATCAAATGTTTATTACTTGGCAAAAATGTAAGGAAGAACCAAATGAGTATCTTCCATAGGCTAAATATGTTAAGTATAAAAATTGGCAAAATGTAAAGAAGAACCAAATGAGTATCTTCTGTAGGCCAAAAATTAGTTAGGCTAAAATCGGCTAAGTACTAAGTACAGCTAAGTTCATCAGAGTGGATCAGTCGAGTCGAGTCAGAGTAGTCCTGGTCAACATAATTTATCAGATAAGTTTGACCAGATTGCAGCCAAGGTACCTCAGGGAAGTCACCTGATCAGATAAGTCACAAACAGTGAACAGCAGAGAGGTCCAGACTGCAGAGATGTTAGCTGCTCATCAGCCTAGTCGAAGTCAGCCAAGTACTCCAAGTCCACGTCAGCATGCGTTGAAAAGTCAAGTATTACGGAAAGTCACATGCAACGTGAAGAGACAAATTGGAGTGATTCCCGCTAGAGATATGAATTAAAAAAGCTATCCAGACCCACCTTGAAGACTTTAATAGTTTTATATCCAAAAGATTCGGCAGAGTCTTCACAACGGTCGGAAGATAGAATAAAATAATGGGAATCCAGCCTTGCAACGTTCAGAAAGATTAAACAAAGAAGTCTCCCTCCAACGGACGGATTTGTTCAAAAGATTTGCAACGGCTACAAGGAAAAACCTCAGAGATCGTGATATATATCCGAAGATTTGAAACTGAGCAAACACCGGTGTGAACATACTTTCAAGCGATCAAAGCATTCAAGCAATCAAAAAGCAATCTATAGCATCGTGAAAAGAGCAGTTCTAAAAGTTCATACTTAAAGAAGCTCTTAGTTGGAGAAGACAAAAACTCTTGTCTATAATCCTGAGTTCGGGGTACTTCACTGGTTGAAGTTAGAGACTGTAAAGGCATCCGAGGATCGAGGATCAAGAGTTGCAAGGCAGTCAAGTGTGGTACAACGGCACAGATTTCCACTGGTTGGAAGCTGTTGTAGTTTTGTGTGAATCACTGTAATATTTATCACTGGTTGAGAATTATAGTGAATTCATCTCCAACTGGTTTGGAGAAAAGTGGATTAGTAGACGATTACCCCACCTCTGAGACCACTATAATCGCCTGCATTCTTTACTGTTTTATTGCATCATACTTTAACTGCTGCATTCATTGTTAAGTGTTTCATTAGTTTCTTTCTATTTGTCATCAGCTGACTTCCGCATATATTAAAGAACAAACGACTCCAAGTCATTTGTTTACCTATCAGCTGAAGAAACTCACTCTACGTGAAAAAGAGTTTAAGAGTTTCTACAAGTCTATTCACCCCCCCTCTAGACTTGTACCTGGACGACTTGTGACCTACAAATTCCAAACATATACTCTAAAAAAAAAACCTAGTCAGGGAGATCGTCAGACGATGACATATTACAATATGCAAAGTAGCAATGGAAGAGAATGTTTTTGATCCACTTATATTTGATTTCTTCGATTAACCACGAAGTTAATTCCATCACACACAGTTTCCCTTGGACTCGTTGCAACCATACTTCAATTCCTTCAAGAATAAACTCTCATTGAATGCTGGACTGGGACGTGAGCATTTCCAGCATTCTAATAGAAATGGGTTTGCAGCTCAGTGCATCAACCACTACATTCAGTTTGCCTGGATTATAAAGAATCTCCAAATCATAGTCCTTAATCAATTCCGGCCATCTCCTCACCTGCATGTTCAACTCCTTCTGACTGAAGATATATTTAAGACTCTTGTGATCTGTGAAGATCTGACAGTGAGTTCCGTACAGATAGTGTCTCCATATCTTCAAGGTGAAAACAACAGCTACCAACTCCAAATCATGAGTTGGATAATTTACTTCATATGGTTTCAACTGCCGTGAAGCGTAGGCGGTCACCTTCTCATTCTGCATCAGTACACACCAGAGAACTTGGTTTGAAGCATCACTGTAAACTATGAATACTTCAGTTCCTTGTGGTAGTGCTAAAATTGGTGCCATTGTCAATCTCTTCTTCAATTAATCAAAACTGGCCTGGCACATATCGTTCCATTCAAACTTTTGGGTTTTCTGCAGCAATCGAGTAAGTGGACGGGTAATTTTGGAAAACCCTTCCACGAACCGACAATAATACCCAGCAAGTCCTAAGAAACTTCTGACTTCCTTCACGTTCTTAGGAGACTACCTTTCCAAAATTACCTCGACTTTTTGGGGATCTACTCGGACCCCTTCCACTGATACCACGTGACCAAGGAACATCACTTCCTTTAGATAGAATTCACACTTGGAAAGTTTGGCATATAACTGCTCGCTACTCAATAGGTTCAAAATAATCCGTAAGTGCTGCGCATGTTCTTCCGAACTCTTGGAATAAACCAAAATATCATCGATGAACACAACTACGAACTTGTCCAAATACTCTATGAACAATCTATTCGTTAACTGCATAAACACAACAGGTGCATTAGTGAGACCAAACGACATCACCACACAAACTCATAGTGTCTACAGCGAGTTCTGAATGCTAATTTCGGAACATCTGATTTTTTAATCCTCAATTGATATATCCCGATCTCAAATCAATATTCAAAAATATTGTTGCTCCTTGCAACTAGTCGAACAAATCTTCAATCTGTGGCAACGGGTACTTATTCTTGATCATCATGTTATTCAGCTCTTGATAGTCGATGCAGGATCGAAGAGATCCATCTTTATTTCGAACAAAAGGAACTAGTGCACCCCAGGGCGAAACACTTGGCTGAATATAACCTTTGTTTAGTAACTCTTCCATTTGCTTCTTCAATTCATACATCTCAGTAGGTGCCATACGATACGACGCCTTAGAAATCAGTGTAGCTCCTGGTTCTAGCTCGATTGTAAACTCTACATCTCATCGTGGAGGTAGTCCAGGTAATTCGTCGGGGAACATGTCCAAAAATTCATTTACAACGGGAATGGATGAAAGCTCTATGCTTCCTTCCTCTTTTTTCATCGCATAACACCAGTACCCGGTACATCCCTGCTTTAGTAATTTGACAGCCTTCATAGCTTTGATCACTTTTTTTGAGATTCCTGGTCTCCATCCCTCGAATAATAACTCGAACCATATTCGGCTATAATCGAGATATTCCTCTTCCGGTAGTTTACAATAGTTCCATATCGGTTAATCCAATCGTCTCCAAGAATCAGATCATCTCCTTGTATCCCTACCACAACCAGATTAGAGGGCCACTCTTTGCCTCCAATTGATACAGGAAAATCTCTAGTTTCTACGATCCCCACAATTCTTTCCCTACTCGGTAAACCCACAATATAAGGCTCACATTCATGAAAACAAGAAATGTTCAAGCGATTAACACAAGACAATGATATAAATGAATGTGTAGCTCCTGTATCAAACAAAACACTAAAACAAGTCCTGTGAAGAGCCCGTAGTCGTCTTGCATATCGGTTCCAAGACTGGTGTCGTACCATCGACACTTAAACAAGTAAATTGTCATGCCTTCCCCGTAAATTAGTTCTACCACTTCCAAAAGAACACCGTAATATCCACCATCTATCATAACCCCAGAATTTTGACATCTTCTTTTTTGGTCTCTCTCAAGGCATACGAATGTGACACCGTTGACTTTGGCCATCGAATAAATTCTTGACATAACCGGCTTCATAGAAAGAAGCATAAGTTCACGTGACCAGTTAGGGTGTCCGTCATCTTGTATGTGTGTCATCTGTCGTAAATAAACTTTTTATGTAAAAAAATATATTAAGTCCAAAATGCAATAGCAACTGAATGTATACGTACCCATTCTCCAAAATAGTCGGCAAAAGTGTCATTGTGGAATCTAGTGTCACCTCGCACCATATCGCATGAGAAGTGGATGTCTTTCCAGTACTGAACTTCTGGACAATTGAGCAATATCCACCAATGTGCAATTCGTGACTCGTACGGGTCTAATAGTCTTCCTGGCAACCTCCCATTAACGTCAACCTCAGTGGATATGATAGAAAGATTGAATTGTATTTTATCTGCTGGAATAGAGCGGGAAGGGGGCTCGAAGGTGCCCAAATACAACTTCATATGCGTAATACACTCCGACGCAAGGTAAGATTCTGCAATGCATCCTTCTGGTGCAGACTTATTGGCCACGGAGTCTTTGTAATCATCGAGTTGCCTGTAATATTGTCATTGTGTTAAAAATCATACTTAATTTGACAATATATATATATATCATACAAAATTATGTTACCTTTCAATCGGGTACATCCACGTGTAGTGCACTGGACCAGTGACCAATAACTGCTTGGGAAGGTGGATCATGAGGTGAGGCATGAGGTCAAAAAAGTTTGGAGGAAATATTCGCTCAAACTTTCACAAGATATAGATGATCTCATCTTGCATTTTACGCAAATCAGATCTCTTGACTTCTCTCGTACATAATTTCTGGAAAAATCTTGACAATGCAACACACGGCTCGACCACCTGTTTTGGTAAGTACGGTCGAATAAATACCGGAAATAGGCGTTGAAGTAGGATATGACAATCATGACTCTTCAAACCAGTTAACTTGTTCTCCCTAAAATTAACAAATCTTCCTACATTTCCAGCATACCCGGTAGGATACCTAGCAGTCTTTATCTAGCAAAATATCTCAGTTCTCTACTCGGCAGTGATGGTGTAAGATGCCTTAGGCATTTTTTGTTTTCCCTTGACAGTTTTCAACCACAAATGTTTTCTTATGCTCATTTCTTCCAATCCTTTGCGTGCTTTTGGCCCGTCTTTGGTCTTTCCATCCCAACCTAAGGTTGTCCCAACCACACTTTCGCAAACATTCTTTTCAATGTGCATGACATCCAAGAAGTTCCTTATCAGTAACTTCGACCAGTAAGGCAATTCCCATAATATACTTTTGTGCGACCAATACTTATACCTGTCGGGCCTTTCAGGGGTTGCTGCAATCACATCAGGATGGTTCCTAAGCTGACCAAAATCATACTCATTAAGAATTGATAGTATTTCATCACCTGTCCACTGTCGTGGTGGCTCGCCCATTTCTACAGTGCCATCAAATGCTGCAGCATCCATACGCCACTCATGTTCCCTCTCAAGCCATATTCAATGACGCATTCGGATAACTTTCCTACAGTGGTACCTAGCAAAATCTGCATTCAAACACACTGGACAACCTCTATATCCACTAATAACAGATCCAGACAGCATTCCATATGCAGAAAAATCACCAATAGTGCCGATACACATGGCGTGCAAGTAGAACGTCTCGGACGAATAACTGTCGTATGTGGGATGACCTTGCTCCCACAACAATTTCAGCTCCTCTATCAAAGGTCTCATATACACATCCCGGATATCCCGGCCCCGGGACTAACAAGGTCAACATATTATACTCCTTCCACATACACATCCACGGAGGAAGATTGTAAGGAATCACTACAACAGGCCATATGGTATATGAAAGACTCATGTTACCAAAAGGGTTGAAACCATCAGATGCAATCCCGAGCCTCACATTTCGGATTTCTGAAGAAAAATTCGGATACTCCCTATCTATATGCTTCCATGCTTCTCCATCTGAAGGGTGTATCATAGTATCCCTGTCATTAGTGCGCGGCTCGGCATGCCATCTCATTGCTTTTGCCGTGTGAGGAGACATAAAAAGTCGTTCCAACCTGTCCTTCAGTGGAAAATACCAAAGTACCTTCACCGGTTTCTCTTTTCCAGAAGGAGTGATCTTATATCTCTCTATATCACAAACAAGACATCTCGTGAGGTCTTCATTAGGATGCCCCCAGAATAGAACACAATCATACATGCAGACGTGGATCTTAATGTAGGAAAGACCAAGATCTTTCAAAATTCGTCTCATTTTTTAATATGTATTAGGAAGATGATGACCCTGTGGAAGCATATTACTCGTAAACTCCAAGTAATCATCTACAGACTTGATGGATGATTTGTTTTCCACCTTTAATCTCATCGTTTCCATGACACAATCAAGAACAGTCATGTTACACTGCAGGTATAGAGTGCATTGGAGTTGAATTAGCTTATTGTACCTGTCAAGCCCAGCAGTATTGCAAGGCAACGGTCTACGGGGTCGTGGCATTTGCTCAGTTGGTACAAACGTCTCGGAAAAACCAAACACATCATCAATAAACCTCCTCTTCGGATCGGTGAACCCGTCGTTACCACTAAATTGTCCGTGATCATACGGAATAACAGAATTCGGTGCTTCACCGTGGTATATCCAACATGTATATTTACTCCAAAAACCATTCTTCTTTAGGTGTTCCCAGACCTCATCAAATGGAAAACGAAACATATCACCGCGACATCTACATTTATTACATGTACAGTAGTGCAACATATTACCACTGTCGTGCTCTTTTACAAATCTCATAAACTGCTTCATCCCATCCATTACACTTGGATCCCATTTTCGTAACCCAATCCAACTCTTGTCCATCCTGAAAATGTATACATTTTCCAATATTAATCCAACTAACTAATATTGTTCAAATTATAAATGAAATCACAACAAACAATTAATCATAATGATTATCATCATAAAACTTAATCGTTTTACATAAAAGCTATCGAATGTAACATGAATAATACAAAGTTTCAAATCACAATAAAAATACAATAAAATACATACCTTAATCGAAATGGTGATTATAACAACCTAGAAACCTTCGTCACTCCATTAGCACAACTCAAAGTAGCAACTCACAAGCTTTTTTCTAAATAACCGAGAATCGGGAATAGAAATGTGCTCTTTAGCGGGGAGAGGGACAAGATTGGGTTGGTGTTCCCTAACTATAAATAATTTTCACTTGGAGGTTTAGCCGACGACCTAGATCTAGGTCGTCGGCTAAACTATTACAATATTATTTTTTTTTCTGAAGGACTTTAGCCAACGACCTCAATCTAGGTCGTCGGCTAAAGTATATTATTTTTTTTCCAGAAAAAATGTTTAGCCGACGACCTCGATCTAGGTCGTCGGCTAAACCATTACAATATTATTTTTTTCGAAGGACTTTGTGACGACATAGATCTAGGTCGTCGGCTAAAGTATATTATTTTTTCGTAAAAGCTGTTTAGCCGCCGACCTCGATCTAGGTCGGCTAAACCATTACAATATTATTTTTTTGGAGGGAGGTGTTTAGCCGACGACCTAGATCTATGTCGTCGGCTAAAGTATACTATTTTTTTAAAAAGTGTTTAGCCACGACCTCGATCTAGGTCGCCGGCTAAACCATTACAATATTATTTTTATTCGAAGGAGTTTAGCCCACCTAGATCTAGGTCGTCGGCTAAAGTATATTAATTTTTTTCTTTTTAAAAAAGTGTTTAGCCGACGACCTAGATCTAGGTCGTCGGCTAAACTATTACAATATTATTTTTTATCTGAAGGAGTTTAGCCGACGACCTAGATCTAGGTCGTCAGCTAAAGTATATTATTTTTTTTTCGGTCGGCCAAACGTTATCTCGGTCATCGGCTAAACCTCTTTAATATAGCCGACGACTATTTCGACATTTAGCCGACGATCTCCGCCAAGTCGTCGGCTAAAATACTTTAGCCGACGGCAAACTGAGTCGTCGGCTAAAGTTCGAAGTTTAGCCGACGACACTTTATAGTCGTTGGCCGTTTTTTTTCAGGTCGTCGGCTAAAGTACTTTTTTTTGTAGTGTCAGCTATCATCTTCCTTGAGTTTTTGGTGTAGATTAACAACATCAAATCGGGTTCTTCTCCGTCGATCTGAGGTATAATCTCTAGAACCCTATTTTTTTGGGGGAATTGAGGGTGTTCATGATTTTGTCCGATTAGCTCCTAATTGTTCTTTGATTCTCAATGTATATGATTAATTTTCACCGTATTCATGTTTTCCCTACGAATTCATGGTAAATTTTAGTACGTTTGTGAAATCGAGAGGGTTTTGTTGCGATCCGCCCTTGTAGTGACTTTGTATGAATTTTCATAATTCATAGGCGGGGTTTCCGGGCGTATTTCAGTTCTCATTCTAGTCTTATGGTTGTTGATAATTTTTTTACGGATTGTTTAGGTTTGGAATAGTCAGGTTCCTTCAATTGTGGTCATTTTCCATATCGGAACATTCCATCATGTCTCAAAGGCAAGTAATTCTTATGAAGCTTATATTCTTAAATGTGAAAAGTACTATATATGAGTGTGAGAGTTTGTATGTCCACTCTGGGAGGGTCCGACGGGGCCTCGAAGGGATCCACGTTTGGTTGGGTCCACCAACATTGGGGTTACCCACTTCGGGAGGGTCCGACGGGGCCTTAGAGGGATCTACGCAAGGTTGGGTTCATGGTTAATCATGAGGAATTTTATGATTGTGGCATATTTTTGATTTTGTACTTCCGAAAATTATTATCTTGGCTTTTGAAATTATTGATGCATGTACTTTGAATTGTTAGATGTAAGGATTCATATGTATTATTTGCATTAGCTATCCCACGGCTAACCCCATTAAAGAGAAATATGTTTCATGTATTTCTGGTACGAAGAATGCGGGTGGGCAAATACCGAGGCAGTATGATGGTGACGGCTAGACGTGATATTGTGATGAATCATGTCATTTTCTTCGAGTCCTATCTTTTGAGATTATTTTTGTCATGAGTTGTTAGTTGGTACTCTAGTACTATAGGAGTTGTTTTTCATCTCGCTGATTTTGCTGGAACATTGTTGTCCATTGTGGTTTTAAGTATTGTCATTAGAGTTTCATCGATCGGTCTGATTGATTGATGGTGGTTTTGTTGTTGTTATAAAATTTTTGAAGTTCTGAAATGTATTGTATATGAATTTGGACTTGTGGGAGAATGAGTCATGTCCTAAGCCACGTTTATCGTGGGCATGCTACCCAGTGCTTAGAATTTCTTCCATCCTTCTTGAAGATTTTTCAAATGATTTCAGGATGGTCTCAAGTTCTCTTTCTCGTTTCTCGAGAATTAGTACTTAGCTTCCAATAAAGCATAATCATTTGTCTTGTAAATATTATGAGATTTTACCTCATTTAAGGCTCTTGCAAGTTTATGATTGCTTTCCATGAGTTTTTCTTGAGAAATTTTGCTGTTTTCACAGTATAAAGACATGTTTTCGTAATTATTCTTCAGCAAATCATTTTCATCTTTCAGCTCTAGGTTTAAAATGGCGAGCTTTTTATTTTCCTATTTGAGCATCTCATGGACTTTTTGAATGGTTTTAAACACATTCATGATATTTTCAAACGTAAGTGATGCATTCGTAAGAATAGTTGAGGTTGAGCTTACCTCATCATCACTGTCATTATCATATTCTTCTTCTTCTTCTTTGGCCGTGAAGCACATATATGCTTTATCCTCTATCTCATCGTCAGAGGAGTCACTGTCAGTGATAGCATGTAGGCACTCCTCGGTCTTGTTTGATGCGGGCAAGGCTTCTAATTCACCAATCTAGGCCTTGAGCTTGTTTCTCCAGGGATGCCTCTCCTCATCCTTTTCCTGTTGCTACGCTTTAGGCAACTTTTGCACTTTTGGATGAGAACACTTATTCGCATAATGTCCTGGATTTTTGCAATTGTAATATAGGTTAGAATCTGCGGATGAAGGGGATTCAGAATTTACCCTATTGAATGGCTTGGGCCTGTATGAGGCATTTCCAGATTGTTTGGTGATCTTCTTGAATTTGTGCATGAGCAGGGCGATCTCATCTTGCGACATCATGTCATCGTCACTATCTACTGCCATGCATGCCGATTTGGATGTGCTGGGTGCAGAACTATGTCTCCTGTCAGATACAACAGCCAGTACTGTAGTCATGGCAGGTGACTATTAGGATTTCACTCTCCTGTGTATATCATACTCAAATGACTTTAGGTCAGAAAAGAGATCAAAAGTGGAAATATCATTTAAGTTAGAGACACACGCATAACTGTGGTTTTTATGTCCCATCGAGCAGGGAGTGATCTAAATATTTTCAATTTTTCCCTTTTGGGTATAGACTTTACCTAATTCTTCGAGTTCACTAACAATGCCTGTAAATCCGAGGTCAAGCTCCTCAAGCATTTCTGAAGATGCATCGCAAATAAGCTTGAGTTTTCTATTGAGAGCTCAGTTCCCTCGCAAATAAGCTTGAGTTTCTCACAAATTTATTTGGCTGTCTTACAGTTTTTTACCTTAGAGAATATGCCTTTGTCAAGGGTGACAAACAGCGCATTATTTACATCATTGTCCAGGTTCGTAGGCTTGCAATCGTCCATCGTCCATTATTCACGCTCCTTCTCGAGCATCTCCGAATAAGGTTGCCCATCGGTCCTCATGGCGGTATTGAACTTCATTATCTTGATTGGTCCTTCCTAGGTGACAAAGTTCATCTCATCATGCATCTCTGCAAGATAAGCTTCCATCCTAATTCTCCAGTCATGAAATTTGTTAATGGAAAGCATAAGGACTTTATTGATCATGAAGGTGTCATTTATAAAAGTAAGATAAATGATGTAGATATGAAAATAAAGTTATCAAAAGGTCGTGATTTTTGTGGATCTGTTTCATATAAAAATCAACTGATTCTTTTCAGAATCAACCACTCTGATTCCTCTTATTAGCCACTAAGTATATAGTAAACAGCATAGAATGGGGGGGGTGAATAAGCTGTATCTTTTTCAAAGTTATTTGCATTGCGGAAGACTGATATTAAGTTGCTATCAATACCGAACTAAGTATTCTCCGGTTTGCTTGGTGCGTACATGGTTTTTGAAATATGTATACTTAAATCACAGGCAGATATGAAAACAGGAAATGATAGAATGTAAGTGGTCCTCCACACAGGACTAATATGTTTTATTGAAATCACGGCGTACACAACTATGTGACTTTAACTAAAACCGGTCGTTGTATCATTCACACAGACTGATACAACCGATAATAGCTTGGGTCGTTCACACAGGTTAGATTGGCTCTTTTGACTTGTTTCTTCTCACACAAATCAAAGATTCGTCTTCAATGTTATTTTCCCCACACATTTCGGAACTAGCAAAGGCTTAGTCCACACAGGGCTAAGTTGATCTCAACGTAAGGTTTGGGTAGAAAAAGATCAAACAACAACTATATGCTTTGATGAGCATTAGCTGTAAGGTGTGCTGTTCGTGTTGAGGACTCTGTATATTTCTTCTCTTGATGATGTTGTATGCTCAAGGAAATATACTGCTCTTTTGTTATCTTGATATTCAGATTGTCAGAGCTAATGCCTCAGATATATTTCGTGAGATAATGTACAAAGTGAGCAATGTCCTCTTACTTGGGGCTATTTATAATGTTGAAAATAGATCCGTTATAAAGGTAGCCATTGGTCGGTTGGTGAGGTTGAGGCTGCTCTGATTGGCGGTTTCAGAATATTTGAATTAAAGGCGATATGCGTTTAATGTTTCAGACATTCTTTTTTACTAGCATTAAATGCCCTTCAGACTGTTCAGATTGTAGTCTCTTCGGCCGCATTAAATGTTGTCCTATAAGCATTAAATGCTACTTTTGACCTGAATACTTTGTGAATAAAAAATCTTTCTTTCACAATGATTTAAAGTTTTTCTTTAGTCCTGTTGGATATGTATTTTATTTTTCCTAAGCAAAACACCTGCAACATGTTTGATGTATCCAACTTCTTCATCTCTTGCTGTATAATGATGAAAACGCTGTAGGAACGGACTTCTGACTATATTGGAAGATCTTTGTTATATGGACAGGCTATATGAAGTTTCCTAAGAGCTTCCATACTTATACCGAAATGCTGACTTTGAAAACTATGCTGTATGGGGTAATTATTGAAACAAAGGGCTGATATTTTTCCCAACAGGCATAAATTATTGCTATATTATTGTATATCATTGGAATCATGATTTGGTATATAGAATAATTATCTTTACATTTGAGAGCAAATATTCCACTCCTTATAATATGAGGAGATAGGCACTGGAAGTGTTTAGGGCTCGAATACTAAACTAGTTCGAAAGTCGATAAAACTTAACTGAGTATTAATTTTAGAGTTAGTGGGAGTATATATTATAGGTATATGCTAATGGGATTAGTATACTCGGACTCGAACTCACCTTGATTCGGTCACATAGATTTCACTCCAGGATAGTCAATGATTGAATCGAAAGGTTGTGATAGGTATACGTGAACCTTTGACTTCAGGATTTAGTAGTGTAATATCTGCATTTTTTTCTATTTTTAGTAATTTCCATTTTCGTGCATTTATTGTTTTCAGCGAATCGCTTTTAACAGTCTTGACATTTTGAGAATGTCGAATTCTGCATGCTTCGTCATTCGGGGGTGTTTCAGAATTATTTTACTCAATTTCGTTTTTATTAGCAATTTTTCTGCTTTTTGGTTCGTTTGGCGTGGTCATTATTCTAAGCTACTGTTTTGTGTTTCCCACAAGTTCGTTTAACATTGAAAGATGTGTTGTGTGCTTCAGTCTGGTTGTTCGACCTCGTATCGTGATTTTCGAATGCTTTGGGCCGTTTTATAATTTCTTAAAAATTTAGGGTAATTACTTTCATTGTCTTATGCCGAACCTTCCTATTTCCTTATAGCGCTTAAGTTCGTCGTCTCGAACACTTCATAAGCGTGTCTTCATATTTCATCCATCGTCGCGTTTCGACTCAGTGATATTCTTTCCCAATGTAATCAGCTCTCAGCAGTTCTGAACTATATTAGGCTTATGTACGTTACCAGTAAGGAAAAAAATACGTTACGTGTATCTTATTTACATACGTTAGACTTCAGTAGCATACGTTAAAGCCTTCAAAGAATCGGGCAGAGACTTCTGACAAACCATTACGTACGTAACAAGCAGGGTGTTACATATGCTAAGTGTATAACGTACGTTAAGTTCTCCTAGCTACGTACATTATAGAATGCCAGCATATATACCTGTGTCAGTGTTTTCTCTGCAGGTTTCATCTATTTCTTTTCCTTTACGTGACCGAATGACAATTGGCTTTGGGGCAATTTTAGTTCTTCAATCTTTCACACTACCAAAAATCATACTTTAGCCGAGGACCTTAAGTGGTCGGCTAAACCCCAAAGTCATCGGCAAATCATGCCAGCCGTCGGCTAAAAAACCGTCGGCCGATATTCGTCGGCCAAGGTTTAGTCGACGACTTTTATGCAGTCGTCCGCTGAAGTTTTAAAATTAGACGACCACCACTACAAGGTCGTCGGCTAAACCTGTTGGGAAAAAAAAAAGTTTAGACGACGACCGTAACGAGACGGTCGGCGAAAATCGTTTTTTAAAAAAAAATATATAGTTTAGCCGACGACCGTCTTATAAGACTTTTGGGTTTCAGGTAGGGATTCACGGTGCTGTGACATACCTTGAATATCTTGGGGGTGTTACAGATTATAGTATCAGAGCTTAGGTTTATGAATACCTAGGCTGTTGCTCTTTTGGGACTAGTTGCGTTGTTTTGTAAGCACGGTATCAATGCACTGCCATCGTCTTAGTACGACCAGTACTCATAAGTTCTCTTATCCTTTTTATCGTCTTTACTGTCTTGTATTTTGACTTCATAACATGGGAAACTGGTCACCATGATGATTATACTCTGAACTATGCTTATATATTTTTTTCTCATTTCCATTCTTTAGAATGTCGGCTGGTAGAGGATGCGGACGCGGTCGGAGGCGTGGTGCAGCCATGTCTCTCAGTTCGGATGCTGGTTCGACTACTCCTACCTTGTCGAATTTAGTTCATCCCAGTACCGATTGTCATCAGGACTAGTCGGCTAGTCAGGGAAAGTATGCAGGGAATAATGTAGATGTAGGTGTTGCCACCATATTGCAGCAAGTCGCGGACCAGATGGCTCTCTTAACCCAGGCGGTTCAACTCAACAACCCATCTCCTATGGCTGAAACCAGGGCGGAAAAATGGTTATAAGATGTGATCCGAATGCGCCTTTCCCAGTTTGTTGGTGCTACGGACCCAGCTGGTTGGGAAAACTGGATTATATGAACAAGATTTTTGTGGCAGTGAATTGTCCAAAGGCACATAAGCTGTCAATTGCTCAATACTTTCTTACGAGAGGGTGCTAGCTGGTGGCAGGCAATAGAACCGCAAGACCATGCGGTTACTTGGGACGAGTTTCAAGAATTGATGGAGGCAGAATATTGCCCATGGCCAGTTCAAGAGGCCAGAAACTGAGCTTTCTTCGAGGCTAAACCCTAGGACGTTCCCGTATCTCAAGAAATAATCGAGTACAATCACCAGCTCAACCATGTGAAGGGTCAAGTGAGAGAGGAAAGAGATAAAATCCGACACTTTGACATGTGGATGAAGCCAAAGTTCAACATTACATGGCAGGATCTACTTGCGCCACATTGAAAGAGTATCAGGGCAAAGCATTAGCCTATGATATGTCCTTCGCGGATATAGATACGACAACTGAACGTAAAAAAAAGAAGACCTCCGGTAACTGTTCTGGCGGTAAGAGCAACAACCAACAGAGGTCTCAGTCGTAAAACTACTCATCTAGAAAGTCTTTTTGTATGTCCAGAGGCAATCGGAATTTCAGAACCGGCCTTATTATTGCTAATTGTGTCGTGACGTGTTTCAACTGCGGCCAGCAGGGCTATATCAGCTGTGATTGCAGCCTACCTCCTTTTAAATGTTATAGTTGCGGCCAAGCAGGCCACAAAGACACATTTGGTACTGAGGGAGAAAAAACACTTGGGGCTCAGGCATCTGCCCTTAAACCTGGAGAACGAAGTGTTAATCAGAAGCCATCAGCAGGTCAGTCGTTTCAGAGTCTCGGTCATGGGAGAGGAAGGGGTCAGTCCGTTAGCGGGGGAACCTCCTGTGCTGGTTCAGCTCAACCCCACATTTATGAGATGAGAAGATCTGATGATCCAGAGGCTACAGTAGCTACAGGTTCCGTTTATGTTCTCTCTCATCCAGTTACAGTACTTTGCGATTCCGATGCTTCTCATTCATTAATCTCTTTGGATTGTGTGCATCGATTGAGTATTGATATGCTTGCCTACTTGTGAACCTTTGGTGGTTAATTGCCTAGCGAGAATAGAATTGTGGGGGATAGGGAGGTTAGAGACTGTGTGGTGATAATTGCAGATAGAATGTGGCTTTCAAATTTGATCATCGTGGATATCATCAATGAGGATTTGATCCTTGGTGATGACTGGCTTGATAGACCTGGGGCAGTAATGAATTATCGCACGAGGGTTATATCGATGTTGGCTTAGGATGGTACCTAGAATTTATTTGCGGGACAAAAAAGAAGGGGTCAGAAACTTATAATCAGCGCCATGAAGTAGGAGAAACTCATTAAGGAAGCTTGTGTGGGTTACTGGTGTTACGCTGTGAGAGCAGAGGATGGGAGAGTTGAAATTCGTGAGTTCAAATTCTCTTGATTCCTGTGATGAAAGAGTTTTTAGATGTCTTTCCAGATGATTTGTCGGGACTACCACCGGAACATGAGATCGAGTTCACAGTTAATTTAGAACCAAGTGTGGCCCCAATTTTTGAGGTGCCGGATCGCATGGCACCTTCGGAAATGCAGGAGATGAAGATTCAGTTGGGGGAATTGTTGGAGAAGGGATACATTAGACCTAGCGCCTCACCTTGGGGTGCGCCAGTCTTGTTCATGAGGAAGAAAGATGGTTCACTGTGTTTATGTATCGATTATCGGGAACTGAACATAGTGACCATTAAGAATAAATATCCCTTTCCTCGCATCGCTTATTTGTTTGACCATTTATATGAAGATACGGTATTCTCGAAGTTTAACTTGGGATCTGGATACTACCAGCTCCGGGTGAAGGAGTCCGACATTCCAAAGACTGCTTTTCGGATGAGGTACGTGCATTATGAGTTTAGGTTATGCCATTCGGGCTAACCAATGCGTCAGTAGTACTTATGCAGCTGATGAATAAGATATTTATCGAGCACCTTGGTAAATGTATAGTCGTCTTTATCGATGACATCTTAGTATATTCTCGTGATGATGAAGAGCACGCTCAACATTTAAGATTGGTGTTGGAAATTTTGAAGGCCCAACGTCTTTATGGGAAGTTCTTGAAATGTGAATTTTGGTTGAAGGAAGTTATGTTTTTCGGTCATGTAATTTAGGCTGAAGGTGTTCATGTAGATACCTAGAAGATCGAGGCATTGTTAGATTGGGCACCGCCTAAGAACGTGAAGGAAGTTAGTAGCTTTTTGGGTATTGTTGGGTACTATCGATGGTTCGTCGAGGGGTTCTCCAAACTAGATCGATCGCTTACATAATTACTTGAGAAGTCCGAAAAGTTCGAATGTAATGACGAGAGACAATAGAGTTTCGAGGAGCTGAAAAGGCGTCTGACTACGGTGCCGACTCAACGCGTCCGCCACAACATTAGCTTTTCTCGGATGGTAAAGAATCTCCAAATCGTAATCCTTTATCAATTCTATCCAACGATGCTATCTCATATTCAATTCCTTCTCGCTGAAAATGTAAACTCTTATGGTTGATATAAATCCAGCATGAAGAACCATATAAATAGTGGCGCCAAATCTTTAGTGCAAACACAACTGCAGCCAAATCCAGGTCGTGAGTAGGATAATTTATTTTATATGGTTTCAACTGTCGCGACACAAAAGCTATAGTCCTCTCATGTTGCATGAGAACGCACTAGGTGGTGCTAACACTCTTTGGTCCCTCACATTACTAACTGAGACGAACCTATAGAGTCGCACATAAAGGATAGACGACATATTAAATTGAGCGTATTCTCTCTTAGTGTATATTGGATAATAGATGTCTTATTTGATTCATTGGATAAATTAATACAGTCTAGTGAATAAAATTTAATTAAATAAATTATTGATTAATTATTTTTTATTTATTAAATATTATTTCCTAGAGAAATAATTATAATATTATTTAATATAATTAATTGATTAGATTAATTAATTATACGAATACATTAAAACGGACCGAGTTGTTCTAATGGACTATATACACGAAGGAACGAAATAAGAAATTGGTGGACTTGCCACCAAGCTTCCTTGGCCGCCCGCCTCCCCTCAACCCCACATGATTAATCAGGTTTTGTCTTGCAAAATCATGCAAGAGATCATGTGATATATTAGTTTATACATGGTGTATATACAAATAAAAAGGCTTATTACATGTGAAGTGGAGTGAAGTGTTTTGATGATATAAAAATAATATCATCGTCAACCATTCTTTAGGTATTCGGTCATGAGTTGCAAAGGGGAGAGAGAGAGAGTATTTCTCAAAGGTTTAAACTCAGGCTTAAGAGTATTCCTGAAAGACAGATACTGATAATACACTTATAGTGTGTAAAATAGTATAGAAAGCTTTCTATCTACTTCTTGCCGTGTTCTACGAGAACAAAAAGATAGAAATCTAATCCGGATATTTTTCCGACGCGTGATACGTAGAGGTACGGTATTTTCGGTGATCGGAATTTTGTGAAAGCTTCGATCGTGTTCATCAATATATAATAAAAGGTCTTCAAAGATATGATTTCTAAATTTATACTTTGTATTATTTTATTCGTATATATGATGCTTGATCAATCTCGTTAGCGTGCGGTAATGTCCTATTAACGCATGCCAACGAGATCAGTCAGAACGTTCTGGAACTGAACAGAATGTTCAGGAAATTCTAGACTAAAGCAATTAGCGCACGCTAACATACATATTAGTGCATGCTAACGGGACCGAGCAGAAACTATTGGACTGCATTTTTTGCCCGTTAGCGCATGCTATATATGCCTCTAGCGCGCGCTAATTAAGATCGGTATATATAGGATTTCAGCACTTAACTTTCGTCATTTCCACCCTTCTTCGTCTCATGGCGATCCATGGTGTCTTGAGATGTATAGTACAAATTCTGATCGAATATTATCATCTATCAACATTCTAGAGTTCCTAACACGGATTTAACAATATTTCAACATCTTTCATCATTCTAATCGAGGTAAAATTGTTAGAACCATAGCTTTTGGGGATTTTGGGGTTTTGTTGAGATTTCATCTTTTTAGTCCGTTTTAGCCTAGAATTGTATTAGATTATGATTATATAATCTTAAACCCTCGTTTTCCTTGATGTTTTGTGGATTGAATTCCGTGATTTCCACTGCTAGATGATTATGATCGATTATGCCCTTGTGGTGTCCGATGAATCGTTCCAAAGGGTAGAACTTAGGGTGATTCTTTATGTTCCAGTAGTATTGTAGTTGATTAAGTATCATTATGTGCTAGGAACGAAACTTTGTAGTGAGTTCGGACCAAAGCCCTTTCCGTTCACCATTTCTTCACATCATATTAACAAAGGCAAGTACATATATTACGTTATGTTATGTATTATGTGAATTCGACATGAGTGATGTTTTATGAAAAATATAAGTGTGTGTTGTTGTTCATCCACCTGGGGATGGTTAGACGGGACCTATGGGATCCGATGCTAATGGGCACGGCCGCGGAAGTGGTTTCCCACCTGGGGCCGGTTCGGTAGGACCGCTGGAGGTTGATGCTAATGGGCACAGCTGCGGTTTATCAAGTATGGTTTGTCGTGATGATGATATGTGATGATATGTTTTTTAATGATTATGTTTTGGATGAAAGTTGATATTCCAGAATATTATTTTACATATGTTTCAAAATTAGAAAGTGATGTTGGATTATAATTGTATATAATATAGTGTAATTATGTACTTGCAGTAGCCATTCAAATGATAACCCCTTAAATGGGGGGAATGTGTTTCATGCATTTCAGGTATTGGACGATATGAGGAGCCAGCACGGGAAGCACATACAAAGTATGGTCAAGCATGATGTTATGAGGTTCGAGTCTTGGGTGTTTATTTTAGTATGTTATTGTAGTCTGTTGGAGTCAGTTCAAGAGATGTTTTTCTATTCGTAAGTTATTTGTGGAAGTCCCCTGCGTGGGCAATGGATTTATATTAGATTCCGTCTTACTGTGTTCAAGTTAAAATGTTGTGTTCGATGTCACGGCCTAACTTACGTGATTATATATTATGTGTATATGTGGTGTGCGTGGTTGTGTGTATTGGTTAGCCTGGTATACCTAGTGAAAGGTTCTACATGCGTGTAATGACCCTGATGTGTATTGGGGTGTTACATTTATAATATCAAATCTTAGGTTGTGAATAACTAGGCTGTCAGTCAATTTGGGTCTGTCAGTTGAGTAGTAAGAGTCAGTTGTTGAACCTAACATAATCGTGCTACCATCTCTCCGTGCGATCCGTGGCTGTAAGTCTCCTCAATCCATTATGCTTTGGTAGTATTTTTCTGTGTGAATTAGAACCGTGAGTTGGGGTACCAACGATGTAAATTGACAACTGTGACTGATCTTGTCTCATTTCATTTCTTATTCTTTAGTATGTTGAGAGGTCGTGGTAGACCAGCTCGGGTATGCGGTAGAGGTCGTGGTCGTGGTGCTGCTAACGAGGGAATTGCACTTTCCCAGACCGCCACCAATTCGGCATTGCATATGGTGTCGAATACCTTTGAGTTCTGACGGATATCAGGTTAGCCAGGGCCAACTGCCAGATAATAATGGTGACACTGGAGCTACCGCCATTCTCCAACATTTGGTAGCTCAACTGGCTCAAATTGCTCAGGGTGGACATCGGAATCCACCTTCGACCATGGAGGACGAGGCTAGCAAATGGATCCAGAAGGTGATGAAGATGCATCCCCCTCGTTTTGCTGGTTCTACTGATTCATTGGGTTGGGAAAATTGGCTCTTCCAGTTACGATGAACTTTTGATGTCGTGGCTTGTCCGGACGACATGAGGTTACCTATTGCTCAATACCTCCTGGATAAGAAAGCCGCAGATTGGTGGGAGGCAGTGGCGCCCAGAGATCGTGTAACAACTTGGAGTAAGTTTAAGACTGCTATGTAGGCAGAATATTGTCCGCCGCTGGTTCGGGAGCGCAGGATCATCGAGTTCTTTATAGATACACCTTAGGATATATTGATATCTCAGGCCATTATCAACTATAACCAACAATTGAGTTATGTGAAATATCAAGTGAGAACTGAGGCGGATAAGCAGGGCTGGCAATTCGTGTGTGTCGTGTGGTTATCGAGTCGACACGATAACGACACAACACGATAAGACCAAACATGAACATGTCCCGTTAAGTATATGCTCGACACGAACATGACACGAAAGGTTGAAACACAAACACGACACAGACAAGATATTTTTCGTGTTGACACAACACGATAACGACACGAAATTTTTCTGCCATAACGGCTAACTTAGCGTGCGTTATCTGCCATAGCGTATGCTAACTAACTTTGATAGCATATTCTATCCTATTTCCATAAGATACTGCCTTACTTTGCTCAACGACTTATGTACACAAAGCCCATACAATAGCGTATGTTAACTCTCCATTGACTCACTTGTCTGCTCTTTCTCCGAAAATGCCTGGTCCCACCTGCCGAAACCAAACCACAAAGCCAGGATTCCCTTTGACTAATCTACAATTAGCATTTGTTAAGACTTATGCTTTGCATGCACTAAATGTTGTTGACTCAAGCATGCACATGCACGCTGAAAGTTTCCGACCATGGGACCCCTGATCATACGTACGTTATCCATACCATTTAAAGTATGTAAGGGTTGTAAATTAGCGTGTGCTATGTCCTTAAACTTGCATACTTTAATCAGGCTATACTTAGCCAATTCTATCTGTTCCTGTCCGTCGTCTCGATATGCTGTATATGCATACATGACATACTGAATAGATATACTCGTTCCAATAATATTCTCATACGATACACCTGACCTAAAAAGTAGGATAACCTTGATACATGATATCCTCAAATTCAGTTGTCGAGCAAGTACGGCAATTATACCACTACAGTTGTCTCAGTCCTTCAATTATTATATTCATACTGTACAGATTCCACACTGTGCAATATAATTGGGATAATAAAACATTAAACAAACATAATAGAAATTCGGGATATTACATTCTACTCCACTTAAAATAAATTTCGGCTTCGAAACTTGTAATCCTGTCATATACAACAGCTCAACAAAGATTTCCAAGATCATCAGCAGACACACAATCATCACCACAATCAAATTACAAAACATTATACTTACATGTGCGTGAAGTCGATGATCTCCCTATACTAGCATACGACTCCATTTTCAAATCCTCAACACAGATACAAACCCAACTGACACAATCCTCGACAAATACAATAAAATGCCAATACCACAACTACGGCAATTTCTAAAAAAATATCACAGAATTTTGGTAATTCCAAGAACAATTAACTCAAAAGTCAAGAAATCACTTTACTAGAAGCCACGCTACTACCGCACCAATTGAGCCACATAACACATGCCTGAGTTTCACAAAACCCATCATCTGCATCGCATCATATTTCTCTTATCTGATCAACCAACCGAATATCCCTAGATAATCCAAACCACCTTGCTGAAATTTGAATCTCTTTTCATCGTACTATATTGATGTGTTATCCAGCCTGTGAGTCTTACTCAGAATTTCACCATGATATGCATTATGCAATAAATTTGTACGTATACCAATCATATTTTTGAAACGGCTTTGAAATCATATAATATTGTCAATAAAGACCTATTTTGGAGAGTTCTTTCAAGAATTTCAAAACTCAAAACACACACACACATATATATATAAGACTACAAAATAAATCAATTTTGGAAAAGTTAAACTGGCTCACTTATGTCAAGTACTCGATGACAATTCTTTTCAAATACACTCAATTAAATAAAATTAAATCATGCAAATGATTGACTACATCCATACTCCTACATACCGATTCTCCTCCTCACAAATTGTACTGACATTCGATCGGAAATCACATGATAGAATCCTAAACTTATTGTATAGACTTCGATAAAATCGCCCTTTCCAACAGATGACTCGCTATATGGATCATTATTCCGTTCTGGATTACCTCAACTATGCCATGATAAAACATGTTTTAAAGACACAACTATTTCTCAAAATAAGTTTAAGAAAATATATTTCGCAATAGCGAGCAAAATACTTTATTTAAAATATATTGTATCATGCATCCTAAAATGTTCAAAAACAACATAATCATCAAAACAACATAACCACGTTCAATTGATGTTACTTTGTTCATGATCATCAAAACAACATAACCCAATGTGTTCTAACATCTAAACCACCATCTTAACTCATAATCCAACAAATATCAACATATCATTATTTTTCTCAACATTAATTCCATGAGACACCAATAATATTAACAATACTTCCATAGTCTATCATCATACGAAGTAGACAACAACAACAACATCAAGAACCCAAAAATGACGAGAGAGATTAACCAACATATCCCTTGAAGATAAACAACATAATTCAAAACCACAAAAACCATCAATAATCGTAAATCAAAGAGCTAAGCATCTCCATATCATAATCATACATATAAACTCATATATATGATGATTATCAACTTAGGAACACCAATATCCAATCCAAAATGAAATCCAAACGGAAGAGTAATTACCTCTTTGAAGAAATGGATTGAATAATAAGGTTGAATCCGTTCCCAATCACTTCCAAGCTCAATATTATTAAAGACGATCAATTCCACAAACAGGCAAGTATTTGGAACCTCAAAACCTCCTCCAAGAACTCTTTGTATCGAATGAAGGGAAGGAATTTCCGCAATGAACAATAATTCTCAATTGCAATTATATATACTGCAATTACTAGCGTGCCCTAATGACTGACTTAGCGTGCGTTATCTGCCATAACATATGCAAACTGACTTTGATAGCATATTCTATCCTATTTCCATAAGATACTGCCTTACTCTGGAAAATGAGTTACGTACGTAAAGCCCATGCAATAGCATACATTAACTCTCTTTTGACTCACTTGTCTGCACTCGCGCCGAAAGTGCATGGTCCCACCTGCTGAAAGTAAACCACAAAGTCGGGATTCCCTTTGACTAATCTACAATTAGCATATGTTAAGCCCTATGCTTAGCATGTGCTAAATGCCTTTGACTCAAGCATGCATATGCACGCCTAAAGATTCCGACCACGGGACTCATGATCTTATGTACGTTATCCATACCAATTAACGTACGTAAGGCTTATAAATTAACATTTGCTATTTCTTCAAACTAGCGTATGTTAATCAGGCTATACTTGGCCAATTCCAACTGTTCCTGTTTGTCGTCTCGACATACTATATACGTATACATGACATAGTGAATACATATAGTTCCAATAATATGCTCATATGATACACCTAACCTCAAAAGTACGATAACCTTTATACATGATATCCTCAAATGCAGTTGTCGATCAAGTGCAACACTTATACGAATACAGCTGTCTTAGTCCTTTAATTATTATATCCATACTATATAGATTCCACACTGTGCAATATAACTCAGATAAAATAACATTAAACAACCATAGTAGAAGTTCAGGATATTATAGCCATTCACATTGGGTCTTTCAATTTCTCATTTTTGACTCCATTAGTTAGGTTCTTAATGGTTTGTTGGATAGGATGATCCTTTAGTCATTTGGGAGTTTCATCTTCATCTTCTGCTTTTGGTTGAAGATCATCATTGTTTATTTCCCCTGATGTCTTCATCAGAGGGTTTTTTATATTCTTCTGTGCTTTAGCTGGGTCTTGTTCAGCAATTATGTCTGGTTCAGCTGTGTCCGCATCAGCTCCATCTGGTACAATTGTGTTTGGTTCAACTGTGTCTGGATCAGTTGCGACTGGAGATCCTGGCTGATCTGCAGTTGGGTCTTCATCAGTTGAGTCTATCATCCCTTTGTCTTTGACAATGATTTCTTCTATATAGGTGGCTTTGAGCTTTTTCTCAATTTGTTCCACCTGTTTCCAGTGCTTAGCTATAGATTCATCAAAGAAAACATGAGGTGTTTCTTCCACAACTAATGTTTTATGTTAAAGACTTTGTATCCCTTGATTATATGAGAGTATCCCATAAAGAAACCATCATCGGTTTTTTCATTAAGGTATTCAGTTAGGCTTTGCCATTGTTATGGATAAAACACTTACAACCAGAAATATGAAAATATGCAACAATTGGTAATCTTCCACTCCAATCCTCATAAGGAGTTTTACAGTGTCTCCCTACTCCCTACTATCATACTTCTGTTTTGTGTATGACATGGTGTGTTCATAGCTTCAACCCAAAACCTTTTGGGAAAAGTCAGTTTCAGCAATCGTAGTCCTGCCTGCTTCCATTATGGCTTTGTTTCTTCTTCAGCTATGCTATGTTGTTGTTGTTGTGATCTTGCAACTGAACTTCATGTTGAATTCCATTCTGATCATGGCATTTAGTGATGGCTTTGTTGAGAAATTCTCCACTTTTCTCAATTTGAATTCTCATAATAAGCTCAGGCAGCTTGGTTAGTGTTTCCCTCTTCTTGTAGCGGAAAACTATCCAAGTGTATCTTAAGTAGTTATCTACAACTACTAAGGCATGCTTTATTACACTCAAAGTCCTTGGATTGATAGCTCCAAAGAGATCCATGTATAGCAGTTCTAGTACCCTGCTGGTTAGAGTGGTAGGTTGAACTGACTTGAAAGAATCTCTGATCTGCTTTCCCTTTTGGCATGCATCACATGTGGTCTATTTCTTGAATATTCCTTCTAGAAGACCCCTGACAAGTTTTTGTGAGCTTATCTTATTGAGAGCTTTGAAATTTAGATGACTTAGTTCCTTGTGCCACAGCTATCCACTTCAAGCTACTATCTTTGATATAAAACATGCATTGGGTACAACTCTTTTCCAGTCCATCACATAGACATTTCTTCTCTTGTATACTTGTAGCTTCACTTCTTTAGTTAAGAGATCAATCACAATACGTTTCCATTTGGTGAAGACTACTAAATTGTTCTCATCACAAAACTGGCTTATGCGTAATATATTATATTTTAGTCATTTTACATATTGCACCTTTGTAATGATAATATTTCCTCTGTGAAGCTTTCCATATCCTTTGGTCACTTGAGCTATCTCTAAAGGTTACATTTGGTGCTCTTTCCTTGGTATAATAGTTTTATATAATCTGTTAGGAGTATGCCCTCGAATCCCACTCAAAGGATGTTAGAGTGAGGGTATTATACTTGTTATTATGTAAATTATTATCAGAAGGCAATTGTATGTTTCTTTATTTGCTGGTAGTCACTGGCATTCCTAACTCGTAAATATATATATTGAAACTAGTCCATGCATTTGAGATCAAACATTCCACTCCTTATCAGATAAGGGGATCAGCATTGGAAAGGTTTATGGATCAAATACTTAATCTTTCATAAGTTTTTTGAAACTTGACTGGGCGTTAAGTTTATGTGATGACTTGTCTGACATGTCCTTTGACTTGGAGAGTGGTTGTCGTCACTAATGGTTAGTGGGAGCACATATTATTGGTATGCTAATGAGATTAGTATACTCGAACCGACTCACCCTCGATTCGTCTTACGGATTTCACTCTGGGACAGTCGATGACGGAATCGAAAGATTGTGATAGGTATTAATGAACCTTTGACTTGAGGATTTAGTAGGGATGTGCTTGTGACGTTAATATTTTCACTAGAGAAGTTCGACCCATAAAATCGGGAGGTGGGGGTCAACCTCGAGGTGCATCTTGACGGATAAGTAGCAGGTTCTACTAAGTACCAAGACGGGATTCTTTCTCCTATAAGTGAACAGGTATATGTCCTATGCGGTCATTGGCAGATGAGACCATAAGTCTTTGGCCAAATTATTAGAGCTAGTTGTATTAGATACACGAGATCTTAATGATATCGATTTGCATTCACTCATGCATAGAGTCAAGTACAGATAGGGTTTGACCGACCGTGACCCTATAACTTGATCGGGACATTTGAGAGAAGGGTTTATACGTATACTGGTATTCACGGCGGAAAGGTTTTGGAATGATCCCCATCATTCATTCTCAGTTAGGTTATAGTGTAGGCCACTGGACTGGCTAGGTGGTCTTATCACTCTTTGGTTCCTCCCTTGCTAATTGAGACGGACCTACCGAGTGACGCAATAGGATAGATGACTGGGTAATTAATTTCATTCACATATATAATTATTTCTTAGAGAAATTAGTTATGTTACTTTGTATTTGATATAATTAATTAATTGGATTAATTAATTGATATAAATACATCTGACTGGACCCTCGAGAGTTCAAAACGAACAAAACTCTCCAGTATGCTACTAGATGGCCGCCCCCCACTCATATTTTTTTCTTGGCCTTTCATTCCCCCATATATGGTGGAAGACCAAAGAAAATAAAGGAATATTTCTTTTCATTTTAATAATGAGGAATCAACTATTGAGGGAAGACTTGAAAAAGTTGAATGATGAAAAGAAAAACCTCTCCTCACTCATATTTGGTTATGAGCCATGAGTTTCAAAGAGTAAGAGGAGAGAGTTCTATTTTATACTCTTCATCTTATTTCTAAGAGAAATATTAAGAGAGAAAAATACACTTATACACTTAGATTGTTATAAACAAAATTGGTAAGCTCCAACCACCTTGTTCTAGCCGTAATAAGGTGGGTGTTATTCCGGTCATTTTTCCAGTGCGTGGCAAGTAGAGACGCGGTACTTTCGGCATTATATTTCAAGAGCTATTGTGGATTGGATTCATAGTGGACATCGCCAACATCATCATTCAATCAAAGAACTACAAGTGTATAATTTCAAATCTTACTTTTGTTTGCTTTATATTCATATATATGTTGCTTGATCGATCCTCTTAAGGGATTCATATCATTTAGTTTTCGAATATTGCTTCTGCTGCACCTTCATTTTAGGCAACGAATCCTAATAGTGGTATCGGAGCGAGGTCTTGCGATCGTATATACGATATTTAGCATTTGGAATACTTGATTGAATGATTTATGATTTGAAATCATTAATGTTATAATCTATTAGGAGCGCCCTCGAATGCCACTCAAAGGATGTTAGAGTGAGGGCATTGTACTTGTTGTTATGTAAATTATTATCAGAAGGCAATTGAATATTTCTTTGTTTACTGGTAGTCATTGGCATTCCTGACGTGTAAATATATATATATATATATATAAACTAATCCATGTATTTGAGAGAAAAACATTCCACTCCTTATTGGATAAAGGGATCGGCACTGGAAAGGTTTATGGCTCAAATACTTAATCGTTCGCAAGTCGATGAAACTTGAATGGGCGTTAAGTTTATGTGAAGACTTCTATGACGTGTTCTTTGACTTGGAGAGTGACTGTCGATCACTAGTGGTTAGTGGGAGCACACGTCATAGGTATGCTAATGAGATTAGTATACTCGCACCGACTCACGCTCGATTCGTCACACAGATTTCACTATGGGACAGCCAATTACGGAATCGAAAGGTTGTGATAGGTATTCGTGAACCTTAGACTTGAGGATTTAGTAGAGATGTGCTGGTGATGTTAATATTTTCATTAGAGTAGTTCGACCCATAAAATCGGAAGGTGGGGGTCAATCTCGACGTGCATCTTGACGGGCAAGTAGCAGGTTCTTCTAAATACAAAGATAAGATTCTTTCTCCTATAAGTGAACAGGTATATGTCCTATGCAGTTATTGGTAAATGATATCATAAGTCTTTGGCCAAAGCATTGGAGCTAGTTGTATTAGATACACGAGAGATCAGTGATCTCGATTTTCATTAACTCATGCATAGCGTCAAGTACAGATAGAGTTTGACTAACCATAACCATATAACTTGATCGGGACATTTGAAAGAAGGGTTTATACGTATACTGGTATTCACGACAGAAAGGTTTTTGGAATGATCCCAATCATTCGTTCTCAGTTAGGTTACAGTGTAGGCCGCGGGACTCGCTAGGTGGTTCTATATCACTCTTTGGTTCTTCTCATTACTAACTAAGACAGACCTCCCGAGTCACGCATTAGGATAGACGTTGGAATAAGTCAATCTTATTCTCTCTTTATAAATATTAGATATTGGATATCTAATTTATTGGACATTGGATGTCTAATTAATTTTGGGTCATTGGATGTATAAATTAATTTATTGGATAATTACTGGTGATTACTTTAATTCATGAATATAATTATTTCTTGGAGAAATTAGTTATATTATTTTGTGTTTGATATAATTAATTAATTGGATTAATTAATTGATTTAAATATATTGTAACGTATGGAGTTTATCTGATTGGACACACGAGTCCGAAACGAACCAAACTCGTCCGTTGCTTCTAGATGGCCACACCCTTTGATTTTTATTTAGTGGTATTTAATGTAATACCCAGGGGTATTTTTTTTGTTTTACTTTTGTGTTGTACGTATTCATTTGGAATTATACAGAGCTAGTGCATTTGACTGATACAATGTATATTGTTTTGGGATATATCGGAATCAAAACATTTATGCTTGTCGTCGGTATTGTATTCGCCTTTTAGATGTTGCTTGGGGAGTTTGGATTTTTGGATGTGTACTAGCCATAGCGAACGTTATATGTCCAATATTATGTACGCTACATATGGTGTGTTACGTACGTTAAACTATGCTGGTTATGTATGTAACACAGGGTATCATACCAGATCTATCTTTCGGCGTGTGGGACAGGGCTAGGCTGTATTCCCGTGGTTCGATTGGGACAGGCAAGTCAATGCACATTACGTATGCTATACCTTGTGGTTAATGTACGTAATGTTGAGCCTGGTTTAACGTACGTAATGGATACCCCGTTTTGAGGCAGCGAGTTTTGGACTACGTAGCGTACGCTACGTAGAGGTGATAGCGTACGTTATATGCATAACGTACGTTAAGTGGGTTTTATAGCGGCCATAGTGCGTTGTGCAGATTATAAAGACATGTTTCGTCTTTCATTTCTTCACGACCCATTTTCGATTTCTCTCTCTAGAAATCATCCCTCTGCGTTCCTTAGTGATTTCCAACCCCTTCCAACTTGTCTTAGAGCTTCCTAACTTAGATTAGAGTTGGGAGCTTGAAGATTGGAGTGGATTCTTGAAGGTTTGAGGTTGTTCTTCACTCTGAAGAGGTATGTTGTCTAATCTTCTGTTTAACTCGAGACTATGATGATGTTGTGGTCGATTAGTTCATGTATTGATGGGTTGTTAGAGGATAGTATGATTCTTTATAGTTTTTATGAACTTATGATGAAGAGCATGATGATATGGCTTGAGTTTGATTGTGTTCTTGATGTTTAAGAATACTTGGAGATTATAATCATGTCTAGGAAGAGTTACGTTAAGATTGTTAGTTATGTAGATGATTATCATAATCTTAAAATGGTTAAGTTAATCTTGTTGATTAATCCGAAATTCTTGATGAATTGGTGGATGATTATTGTTTAGACATCATGTTAATAGAGTTGATGATGTTCTTGAGGTGATAATGATGATATTGGTGATATTATCATTTTGGGATGATTAATATGATTTTGTTCTTAATAATTCTTGTTGAATTGTTTTCACAAGTTGAGGACTATGATGTTCGTTTGTGTGGCTTGATCGATTCGTGTTTGAAATGGAGTTGGTTATTATATTGTTTTTGATCGATATTGTGTTATTGAATGAATTATATTCATTCGAGGTTGTTAGAGTGCTTGTGATCATCGGAGGACGCCGTTCGTCATTCGTTGGAGGATTCGTCACCTTCGATTTGAGGCAAGTTTTATACTTGTACTAGTCAATGAGATTAATGTTATCATATATGTGTATGAATGTGTTATATCATTTCGAGATGTAGTCTCTTCATGATTTTCGTTGATACAAGGAAATAGTTTGATACGATACCCTTCGACAGTTATACCAATTGTTATTATTGTTCGTTAATGGACGGTTTAAGACATTGAGACTCTTGTTGTTATTGTTGTTTTCGATAGCCAGTTTGCGGTATCGATGAATTGATTGTTATTGTTGATATTGATGTTCGATTAAGACATCTATAGGAATGTTGCTACTGATATTGGTGTTTTGCCATTGATGTTGTATCGGCCGATTGAAGGCATTGACATATTCGATTATCATCTTCGTTGTCGGTAACTTATTAAAGGTGTCGAGACATCTGTTGTGTCATTGTTATCGATTGGCCGTTCTAAGATAATCGAGGTATTGAATTGGGATTGTCGAGGACACTTCCCATCCGTGGTATTGTTGTTATCGATTAGCCATTCTAAGGCAATCGAGGTATTGGATTAGGATTGTCGAGGACACTTCCCATCTGTGGTATCATTGTTATCGATTAGTCGTTCTAAGATAATCGAAGTATTGAATTGGGACTATCGAGGATAGTTCCCATCCGATGAGTCGTTGTTATAGATTGGTCGTTCTAAGACAATCGAAGTATTGAATTGGGACTGTCGAGGATAGTTCCCATCTGTTGAGTCGTTATCGATTGGTCGTTCTAAGACAATCGAGGTATTGAATTGGGACCACCGAGGACGGTGCCCATCCATGAATTATTATTGTCGTGTTGGCCGACTAAAGGCAACATACTATCATTCATGTGAATTCGGCAATCTTGGGATCATTTCCATTTGTGATTGATTGTTTTTGGAGGCTAGTCTTGGATAGTGCTCAATGGGTAAGTTTGGGGCTTGAACCTTCGCGGTTGATTTCCCAACACCTACAGTTCAATAGGTCACGGTCACTGGGTGATCTCATTATGGGTAAGTCTGGGGCTTGAACTTGTCGCAGTTGGTTTCCCAGCACCTGCAATTCAGCAGGTCACGGTTATTGGATGACCTCATTGTGATACAACTTTGTGCTGTGGCTCGGCCCTCATTATAATACAACTTCATGTTGTGGCTTCGGCCCTCATTATGATACAGCTTCGTGTTGTGGCTTCGGCCCTCATTGTGATACAACTCCATGCTGTGGCTTCGGCCCTCATTGTGATACAGCTTTGTGCTGTGGCTTCGGCCCTCATTGTGATACAACTTCGTGTTGTGTGGCTTCGTCTCCTTATGTTATACAGCTTCGGGCTGTTTGGCTTCAGGCCATTGTGATGACATTTAGCTTCGGCTGAGTGGCTTTCAGGCCATTGTGACATTTTGCAGCTTCGGCTGAGGGCTTTTAGGCTATGTGTGATGTATTAGTGTTTTCGTTGGAGCCTTCGGGCATTGTCGTTGGTATCTATTTCAGCTCATTGTGATACGACTTCATTCCGTGGCTTCGACCCTCATGTGATACAGCTTCGGGTTGTTTGGCTTCAGGCCATTGTGATGATTGGCAGCTTCGGCTGAGTGGCTTTCAGGCCATCGTGATATTTTGGCAGCTTCGGCTGAGTGGCTTTCAGGCTATCGTGATATTTTGGCAGCTTCGGCTGAGTGGCTTTCAGGCCATTGTGATATTTTACAGCTTCGGCTGAGGGCTTTCAGGTCATTGTGATGTTTTGGTATTTCTGTTGGAGCCTTCGGGCATTGTGATTCGTATCTATTTCAGCTCTGGTCTGGTTTACCTTCGGGTAATTCATTGTTGTATTCTATATTGATGACTCGCCGTTGGGCACTTGTGTTCTAACCTGTTGAGCAGGTACTGATCGTATGCCGTGGGCATAGTGTTTCACGAATGCATATCATGTTGTACATGTATTTGATATTCATTATCTGATTGACTGACCCCATGGGGGCGGAACACGTTTTCATGTTTTAGGTGCTTGCGAGGAGAGAGTTGAGACACAGGGGCATGAAGATGGCGACAAGGCATTCGAGCAATACTAGTCCCGAGTTGTTTCGGTGTTCATGTTGGACAGTCAGTTTGGAGTGTTCTCCAACTTGTCAGTTGTTGTCATTTTGTATTATTAGATCAAGGCTCGTGGATGTTGTATTTTTATTTTTTGCCATGTAGGCCCATCATTGTCATTGAAATTCCACATCAAAATATTGAGTCGGATATCATAGTAGGGACTATGATTTTCCTTGTTTGTCAGTTGATGTATTTTAGTCATGTTCGCCTGGTGGATTTCCTGTTGTGGGGTCCACGGCACTGTAGTAACCCAATGGGATTTTGGGGGTGTTACATTTAATTTCGACCTTCTTATATGGTGGAAGACCAAAGAAAATCAATAAAGTGATTTTTCATTTTATTAATGAAGAATCAAATAATGTGGGGGACATGAGATGATTTGGTGATAATAAAAGAAGACTTATCTCCTCCATCCCATATGCTTTGAGCCGTGAGTTTAGGAGAGAAGACAAGGGTGAACTATTTCTTTTTGTTTTCATCATCATTATCAATCTCATCTTCAAAAATTTGAGAGAGAAGAATGTTTATAACACTTTGAGTGCTTAAGAAAATCAAGAGAGATAATTAATAAGTGCACTTGGAGTGTATCAATTAGTTTCTATAGCTCCAACCACCTTGTTCTAGCCGTATCCTTGGAGGATAATGAGGTGGGTGTTGTTCCGGTTGACTTCCAGCGCATGGCAAGTAGAGGCACGGTGTTTTCGGTGCTCGGGATATCTAAAGCTTGACGAATCGGATCCGTGGCGGAGATCACCAAAAGCTTGACGAATTGGATTTGTGGAGGAGATCACAAACTACAACTATTTAGTTAAAGGACTACAAGGGTATGATTTCAAATCTCTCTTATTTAGTTTTATATATTCGTACATACGTAGCATGATCGATCCTCTTAGGGATTCGGATAGAATTCGATTCGTATATTGCTTCCACTGCGCGTTCGTTTTAGGCACCGAATCCCAATAGTGTATCAGAGCGAGGTCTTGCGATCCTATATACGATATTTAGCATTTGGAATGCTTGATTAAATGGTTAATGATTTGGAATCAGTTATTGTTATAATCGTAGTATTTGTTCAATTGTTCATTGTTTTTCGTAAATCTATATCTAAATATAAATATTTATTTTCTTGGAAATATGATTTATGTCAAAGATATAAAAGTCGAAAAATCTAGATATTGGATATCCGGTCGAAAAGCAAGCCCCGAATTGCCATTGGACGGCCCGGGAAATGGACCGAAAGAGGCTTCTGTGTGGTCTGGCACTGATGGATCGCGATATGGACTCTTGGGATCGCGATCTAGCCCTTCTTCTGGCCCAGCCGTACGGCCCGGACAACAGGGACCGCGGTCCAAATTGTTCGGGTCGCGGTCCAGGCCCCTCCCGGACCTGTTTCGGGCTTGTTTTCTCCGTGTATTCCCGAAAATTAATCTCCCATTTTTAAATTGGATTTAATATGATTAAAATTATATATGGTATTTCATTTTATGAGGAAAAATTGATTAATTAGAACACTCATGATTGACCGAATTACTTTGAACGATTTCACATTACCGATTGTGTGAATCGATTGGATCAATTCTATTTAATGGTTAATTTTATATTTTGGTTGGATCAATATATTTAATATATAATCCATTTGTTTAGTACTTATTGGCTGAATGCTTGTGAATGGGGATGTAGTTCATGGACCTAGTTTTGAATCGTTCGATTTTATTCGATTGGGTCGTAATGGCCGTATTTAGCCTATTTATTTTACTAGAAAAATTTGCATAGGATGCAATTTTTTAATGTAAAATTTATATGTAATGACGAAGACCAGAGGAAGATCCGTTCGAGAAGACGAAGATTCAAGACCGAAGACATGTGAATGTTTTATTCATATGGTATTAATGTCACAAACGCGCTTAAATGAATTAATGTGCAAAGTGTAACATTAATCGCGAAAATTCTCCCACGACAAAATATTAAGCTTAAATGGTTTCAAGGTTTTCCTTTCCTCCATCGAGCTTTTGAAAAATTGAAATCCAAACCGGACATGCGATGCTTCCGAGTTATCGTGGCAGTCGTTCGGGGAGGATTAATAAATTACCGAGAGTGCATTGGATGCCTTAGGTTGGAGCAAATTTTATCCCTAGAAACCTGTTCGGTTGTCGTATAAGATTCAATTGTGACGCTGATCAGTGTCGATGGTATAAACTTAACTTGTTCATGAACTATAGAAACCATATAAGTTGAGGGGAGTGAACAAAGGCAAAAAGAAGGTCGAATCATCCATTAGATGGGTTGGTGTTGGACACCACTTTATGAAAATTAATAGACCAGAAACCTGTTTGGTTGTCCTCTATGAAAATTTATAAAGAACTCGATCACCACTATATAGTAAAGAGAACAAAATACTTCCGGATTTCACATGGGAGTGTGTTATTCCGATAAAATAGTGGGAGCTGGGTTAAAAGAATATAAAAGTCCTTAATTCTAAATTCAGACCATAATTGAATGAGTCCCTAACCAATCTAGTGTACTTTATGCAGACATAAAACTCTCATCAAATGACTATGAACCCACTCACTACACTACTCGAAAAGAACACCTTAATTGGGACTAACATTGTGGACTGGCTCCGCAACCTGATGATAGTCCTCAGTATGGAGGCACTGGGATACGTCTTGGAGGCAGACATTTCAGCGGCTCCGGTGTGGACCAAACCCAATTAGGAAGATGTTGATAACCACAAAAAGTGGATTAAGGATGACATTAGAATTCGTGGCTATATAATGGCCTCTATGTCTAATGAGCTTCAGAGAGCTCATGAGAAAATGACTTCTGCTAGGCAGATTTTATCTCACTTAACAGAGCTTTATGGTGAGCACAGTCGAACTGCTAGATATGAGATATCTAAAGAGCTTTTCGGTGCTAGGATGAAGGAAGGTGAGAAATTCGGGGACCATGTCCTCAAAATGATCTCTATGATCGAGTGATCGGAGGCTCTTGATTTTAGGATGCATGCTTCTCTATAAACCGACCTTATCCTGCAATCTCTTCCTGATTCCTTCTCATAGTTTGTTATGAACTTCGACTGCAATAAGATTGCTTGCAATTTATCAGGGTTGATGAACAAACTTGTAACCGCTGAGTCTCAGATGAAGACTCCGCGAGTGAAGGAGTTTGCCCTTACGATTTCTTCTGGATCTCCGAGGTCCAAGAATAAGAAGAATAAGACCAAGAAGCAGGCGGGCCCACAAAACAAGGACTTTAAGGGTAAGGTCAGGGCCCCAATGGTTCCCAAGAGCTAGTAGGAGAATACGGACACTTGTCTCAAATGCGGTGAGCTGGGACACTGGGCAAGAGACTGTCCGATCCTTCATGGAGCTTCAGGTACGAAACTTTTAGTGTTGGAAGCCTATTGTTCTGCTACGTACTTTCTACTTCTTGGATACTGGATTCAGGTGCTAGTTCTCATATTTGTACCATGAATCAGGATCTAGAATGAACTAGAAATCTTGGAGTTGGGGAAGTGATGATTACTGTCGGGAGCGGGCATAGTGTCATAGCAACTGATATAGGATCACTTCTTTTAGATTTTGAATCCATCTTTGTTTTAACTTTAGATGATGTATTAACGTTACCCAAGGGGCATAAGAACATTGTATCCATTCTGGTCATGGACAGAAAGGCTTTTTGTTTTTCTTCAGTGATGGTTCCTACAAAATTTATTTTCGAAATAAACTAGTAGGCACTGCTACATTGTTAAATCGATTGTGTCATCTAAACTTAAACAACAAAGTCGTTGTGAATACTATGACTAGAAAGCATGGTAGGGATGAAACTAATCAAGTGAGTTCGGTCGAAAAAAAACTAGTAATCATATCAAAGCACTTCGGTCGGACCGAGGTGGCGAGTATATAAGCACTGAGTTTGACGAGTTCCTTAAGGAGCACAGAATAGTGTCACAACTTACACCTCCAGGGACTCCTTGGTTAAATGGTGTGTCGGAAAGAAGGAACCGAACCTTGTTGGACATGGTTCATTCCATGCTTAGCTACACTGACTTACCAATTTACATGTGGGGTTATGCGCTCCTGACTGCTGCTTACATCTTGAACAGATGTCCTTCTAAGTCCATCCTTAAAACTCCGCATGAGATGTGGGAAGGCAGGAAACCAAGTCTTAATCATATTAGGATTTGGGGATGTCCCGCCTATGTCAAGAAGACTGAGGCGGAGAAGTTGGAAGCTAGGTCCTTCAAGGGACATTTCATTGGGTTTCCATCTAGGACGATGGGTTATATATTGTACATGCCCGAAGATCGAAAGATCATTATTTATTTGCAAGCACACTTCCTGGAAGATGAGTTCATTCAGGAAGGTGGAGCAGGTAGAAGTATTTCTTTTGAAGAATACAATGAAACTTCTCAGGAGACACCTGTACAATAATTTGGAACCAAACCTTCTGAAACACAAGTACAACCACCTCATAGGTCTAGTAGGGTGTCTCAATTACCTGAGAGGTATGGTTTTATGTGCGTGGAGGAACTGGGTCTCCATGAGGTTCCAGTTGATAACCAAGAGACCGACCCGCAACCTATGACCTAGCAATGGTGGATGTAGACTCTGTGACATGGACTGTATAAGGCTTCACGTAGTTGGGACCTTCGTTTTGACGAGGCAGTCAAAGAGTTTGACTTTGTTTAAAATAAAGATGAACCTTGTGTATACAAGAGGGTTAGTGGGAGTAAGATCGCATTCTTACTACTATATGTAGATGGCATTCTACTAATAGGAAACGATGTGGGAATGCTCAGTTATGTGAAAGCTTGGATTTTGAGTAGGTTCTCCATGAAAGACGTGGGAGAAGAAACCTATATTCTTGGGATTCGACTCTACTGGGATAGAGCGAAGAGAATGACAGGTCTTTCCCAAGCCCTCTATATACATAATATCTCAAAGCAATTTAAGATGGATGATTCTAAAAGAGGGTTCCTACCGATGCAATATGGAATAAAACTCACCCCGATGATGTGTCTTCAAAGTGAGGAACAACGAAAGGAAATGAGTAATATACCATATGCTTCGGCCGTGGGTAGCCTTATGTATGCCATGTTATGTACGAGACCTGACATTACGCATGCTGGGAGCTTGGTAAGTAGTTTTCAGGCAAACCTAGGTAGGGGACACTGGAACGCCGTAAAGAATGTTCTCAAGTAATTTAGAAGGACTAGAAATCTAGTTCTTATATATGGTGGTGGAGAACTGAATGTGATGGGCTTCACTGATTCAGACTTCCATGGACAGAAAGATAACTCTATATCTACTTCTGGCTACATTTTACTCTTACTGAGATGCAGTATCTTGGCATAGTGCCAAGCATAGCGCGACTGCTGATTCCACCCATTAGGCTGAGTATCAAGCGGCCTCGGAGGCCTCCAAAGCAATGATTTTGGACTAAGAAGTTACTGGGTTAACTTCAAGTGACACCATGTGATGCGCTGCCTGCTTTCGTTTTTATACGATAATTATGGAGCGATAGCACAGGCCTAGGAGCCGAGGTTTCACAATGGTACAAAACACAATGAGAGTAAGTGTCATCTTGTGAGAGAATTTGTTTGCAAATGATACATTGTGCTGCATAGAGTAGACTCTATAGACAACATCACTGATCCACTAACCAAGCCACTTTCTCAGATTAGCTTGGAGCGTCATCTAGATAACATAGGTATTAGACACCATAGTGTGTGGCATTGAGTGCAAGTGGGAGATTGTTAGGAGTATGCCCTCGAATGCCACTCAGAGGACGTTATAGTGAGGGTATTGTACTTGTTATATAAATTATTATTTGAAGGCAATTGAATGTTTCTTTGTTTATTGGTAGTCATTGGCATTCCTGACTTGTAAATATATATATATATAGAAACTATTCCATGTATTTGAGAGCAAAATATTCCACTCATTATTGGATAAGGGGATCGGCAATGGAAAGGTTTATGGCTCAAATACTTAATCGTTCGCAAGTCGATGAAACTTGACTGGGTGTTAAGTTTATGTGAAGACTTGTATGACGTGTTCTTTGACTTGGAGAGTACCAGGAAGCTAATTGGCTCACTCCTGTACCTAACGGATAAGAGGCCCAATATCCAGTTTGTTGTAGGAGTGTGTGCTCGGTATCAAGTAGCACCTAAGGAGTCACAATTCACGACAGCCAAACGAATCCTTAAGTACGTCAAAGGAATAGTTGATGTAGGATTGTGGTATCCTAAGAAAGGGGGATTAAATTTGGTTGGCTACAACGACTCGGATATCGGAGGTTGTAAGTTGGATAGGAAGAGTACAAGTAGTACTTGTCACTTTGTTGGACCTAGACTTGTGTCATGGTTCAATAACAAGCAATTAGCCAACTCTCTCTATAACTGAGTCGGAATACTATGCCACTGGAAGTTGTTGTATGCAACTTCTCTGGATGCAACAATAGTTATCAGATTATGGAATCAGCACCAGAGAAACACCGATCATGTGAGATAGCACGAGTGCAATTGCAATAACGCACAATCTTGTATTGCACTCGCGAAGTAAGCATATTGATATGAAGCATCACTTCATCAGGAATCATGTTGAGAATAAGGATGTTCGGATCGAGAAGGTTCATACAGACATCCAGTTAGCCGACATCTTTACAAAACTTCTCAGCACAACCAGATTCTCTATGCTTCGACAAGAATTGGGAATGCTACTCCCTGACTCCCTATAAGTTTTTACGCTTTTACTCATCAATTGAGGGGGAATGCTGTAATACCCAAGAATACAATATCCACCGTTAAATAAGTGTACACTCAGAACAAGCCAAATCTTACTGTAATAAAAAGGTACAAAACCTTCATACAGTAGACGTTTGCATTAATTAAGGGGGAATACAGCACGACCTATGAATACAATATTAATCCAAACATTGCTGTAAGAATTGAATCCTGTATGTACATTTTAAGGGGGAACACTGTATTATTCGCAGATACAACACATGCACTGTGGGACGTCAAGTAACATTATATTAATATTCTATTCATACTGAAAACGTTTTTAGTCGACGTGCCCTGTTTTAAAATTCAAACGTTTCATTCTTTAATGCTTTAAACGACATCTGGACTTTATTACCTCAAACGCCGCGATGTAAATGATTTCAAAACCGCTGTTTCATGCAATAAGGGAAGACAAACTATTAGAAGTGGGATCGGTTATCATTTAAAAAATAGATGGATAAGACGTACAAGTGACTCGACGGTTTCCATCCCTTAAATCTGACCGTTCACTATATGTAACCATAATCTTCCCTGCACACTATAAAAGAACTGTATCTTGCTCCTTTTGACTCTTTATGCTTTCTGCAATATTAAACGAGTCAAGATCAAACAGCCTACAAACTTTCTGCAAATTTACTGCATTCTTTCTTTTTTTTTCTACATCTTTTTCTGCAAATCAAATGGAAACTTCACAGACTTCATCTATGTCCCTGAAGAAGAAGAAGAAGGAATCAATCATTGACAGGCGAATCTTCACGAGATCTGTCATCATGGATATAGTTAACATTGAAATTTATGACGCTGAGGAAATGGAACTGGTTGTTTCCAGAATCAGGCAACAAGGCTTGTACCGCCTTGGAAGTTAGCACACTGAGCTCTACGATGAGCGTATTGTTGAAGAGTTCCATCTTGATGCCTCTATCAGGTTCTTTTCTCTGAAAAGATGAGGAGATATTTCTGACATCACTGCTACTGCTCGTGGAATTGAGATTTCTGTGAACCATGAACTATTGGAAAGCTTATTCAGGCTACCATCTGATGGCCTGAAAATGGAGGAACTTGAGACCTTCGGGTCGGAAGAACTGTTAACAGTCTATTGGGGACTGTTCACAGATAACAGTTTGGATAAGAACATCCACCCGCCATTCCACAAGAAGAGATTTTGCCTACCATGCGTTTATCTCCATAATTTTTGTTGCCGAGTTATTGAGAACTAGACTGGAGCGTTACAAATGTGCACGAACCTTCGCTTTCAGATAATGGTAGCCATCATGTCCGGCGAAAGGGTGAATTGGTGCCAAATTGTTTTAAAAAGGATACAGGAAGAGGCCGCCAAGCCGGCAACTCAGAAGAAATCCTTCGGCCTCATCCTCAATTACATTCTCACTCACTATGGTGTGCCTCAGTCTCGTAGTGCCAAGAAGATTAGCCCAGGAAAATTTATCGGTGGGAGCAAGCCCACTGTCTACAACAAAGACGGATTGATCTATAGCAGGCCGTATCACAGGCTTATTCCCATTTCTGATGACCCCAGGGATGTTACTATCAAGGTTGTGCATGAAGAGAAGAATAGAAAGAGAAGTATCTCTGACAGTAGGTCACCACATGCTGCAGAGAAGAAGAAGAAGAAGAAGAAGAAGAAGCTAAAAAAATATTGTAAGGCTAAGGCTACAGTGGCTACAACGGTCACTGTAGATGTCCCAATAGTTCAACCCGCTGTACAAATCCCAAAGGGCGCAACCCCTTCGGAAGAAATAGTTGCTGCACAAACAGCAGATCCCGAGCTAGTGGCGGCTAGGATGGATGAACAATTATTTGCCAAATTAGAGGTCTCTGGCGAGTCGGCTGCCCCCACGGAGCTAAAGGCCACCTCTACTGTAAGGGAACCCACACACATACAGGATCCCTCTCCCATCAGGGTATCATCCCCTGTTAGGGATCCCTCTCCCATCAGGGTACCATTCCCTATTAGGGATCCCTCTCCAATACAGGCTCCCATACCTATTGCGGATCCCATCCATACAATAGACCCAAATACTATAAGGAGTCCATCCCCATCAGTTATAATCAATGAAACTCTTCTCGAGGTGAAAATTAAACAAGCATACGAGCGCTTTGTAACTTGGAAATCATACAGGGTCGCACCGTACGACGTCCTGTACAACTCGAAAGAGTGGAAGGAGGAAGAACATTTTGTTCTGGAGGTCACGGACACCCAGAATATCGAAGTCTTGATTCCATGGGAGAATCAATTCCGTGAGCTGATTTTAAATTACTACCTGGAAAAAGAGAAGGCTCGATTGAAAGGGAAGTCTCAGTCCGATGATAAATCTCCTTCTGACAGCTACAAGTCCGACCCCGAATCAGATGCTGATGATGATGCTCTACAGGCCGGTCTAAGGATCAGCCGCAAAGACGCAAAGAAAAGAGAAATAGCTCGTATGCAAGACCATCGGGGTCAGGGGACTGACATCAGTTCCCTATCCCTCAAAATGATGCTGATCAATACATACAAGAGGATTCAGTCCCTTTTGTACAACAAACCGTTCCTGAACAGATAGCCCAACCTATCTCAGATCATGAAGAAGAAGCACGCGCCATCCGACAAGAGGAATCAGTCCCTCTTCCAGAGCAGGCAGAAGCTGTGAGTCGGCAGGAGGATTAAGTCCCTCTTGTACTTCCAATTACTGATGATCATGCTGCACAATCTTCTGCAGTACCTGCTTCTGAAGCCCCCGCTCCCGAAGCACTTGCTACGGAGACTAAACAAACAGCACCATCTACTGTTCCAACTCAAGATGCCCCTACATTTCCCATCTCTGTTAGCTCCAAATATGGTTCCGATGACGGTTTCCAGCTAGATGACAGACCACGACGCCCTCGTCACAATGTAGTTCTCTGTCAACTCAATAAACCAGGGGATATAAAAATCGCGCACCCTATCTCCCCGCGCATCGAGGCCCAAATCGAGAAACTCCATGTAATCGGCCGACAAGAAGAGACAGATTCTGAGAAGTCTAAATTCCCTATATGGAAATCCCTAGCCGAGATTAGAAGACTCGCTATGTGCACCCTGATGTATTCATAGCCCATTCCGAACCTGTTTCGACCAATGAAACTCTGAACAGTTCTCACTGGATCACTTCGATGGAAAAATAACTTAATGGTTTCGAACAGAACAATGTTTGGTACCTAGTTCCCAGACCAACACATCAATCAGTCATAGGAACCAAATGGTTATTCAAAAACAAAAAGGACGAGAATGTACTAGTAATCAGGAACAAATCTATACTAGTAGTCCAAGGATACATGTAGGAAGAAGAAATTGATTATGATGAAACCTTTGCTCCCGTAGCTCGACGAGAAGCCATTGGGAATCCTATCATTCACCACTCAAAAGAACTTTATTGTATATCAAATGGATGTTAAGAGCGTATTCCTGAATAGAGACCTAGCCGAAGAAGTCTATGTTGAACAACCCCGAGGATTGGTCAACACTGAAGGCGGGGACATTGTATACAGACTAAGTAAAGCACTATATGGACTCAAGCACCTAGAGCATGGTATGAAACCTTGTCACTGTATCTGATCAACAATGGATTTTAGAAAGGTGCAGTAGATAAAACCCTCTTTCAAATAGAGGAAAGTGACGATCTACTTATGGTTCAAATATATGTCGATGATATCATATTTGGTTCAACTTATGTCAAAGGTTCTCTCATCTCATGCAAAGTAAATTTGAAATGAATATGACAGGAGAACTTAGTTATTTTCTAGGATTGCAGGTGAAGCAACTCCCTATAGGTATATTTATCAACCAAGAGAAGTACAACAAGGAGCTGCTCAACGAATTTGGGATGAACAACTCCAAATCATCGTCCACTCCCATGAGCACTTCCACACAGATAAGTTCTGACGAAGATGGAAATCCGGTTGATCAATCACTCTACAGGAAGCTAATAGGCTCACTCCTATACCTAACAGCCAGCATGCCTGATATCCAGTTTGTTGTAGGAGTGTGTGCTCAGTACCAGGTAGCACCTAAAGAGTCACACTTCACCATAGCCAAACGAATCTTTAAGTACGTGAAAGTAATGATTGATGTAGGATTATGGTATCCTAAGGAAGGAGAATTCAATTTGGTAGGCTACAACGACTCGGATCTTGGAGGCTATAAGTTGGATAGGAAGAGTACAAGCGGCACTTGTCACTTCCTTGGACCAAGACTTGTTTGATGGTTTGGTAAGAAGTAATTGGCCAACTCGACTTCTACAGCTGAGTCAGAATATTATGCTGATGGAAGTTGTTGTATGCAGATTCTTTGGATGCAACAACAGTTATAAGATTATGGGATCCATGCCTGAGACACACCGATCATGTTCGATAGCACTAAGCATATTGATATAAAGCATCATTTCATCATGAATCATGTTAAGGATAAAAATGTTCGGATCGAGAAGATTTATATAGACATCTAATTAGCCGACATCTTTACAAAACCTCTCAGCACCACCATATTTTATATGCTTCGCCAAGAATTGGGAATGCTACAGCCAGACTCTCTGTAATTTTTTACATTTTACTCATCAATTGAGGGGTATGTGTAAGACCCATGAATACAGTATCCACTTTAATTAATTGTACACTCAGAACTCCAAGTTGTATCTTTATTGTAGGAAGAATAAAACATATAACCTTCCTACAAATGACGTGTGCATTAACAAAGCAGGAATACAGTATGACCCAAGAATACCGTCCACATCCTTGATCATCCTGTTTCCGTATTGTTCGATTCTGGTGCTACGCATTCTTTTATATCTATGGATTGTGTGCGTCGTCTGCATATTGATTGCTTGGTTGCGTGTGAACCATTTGTTGTTAAACTGCCTAGTGGGGATAGCATCGTGGGAGATCGTGAGATTAGAAATTTTTCTGTGAGTATCGCGGGGAGGGATTGGCCTTCTAATCTGATTGCGGTAGATATTAGAGATGAGGATTTGATTCTAGGTGAGGCTTGGCTGGACCGTCATGGGGCGATCATGAATTATAGATCGAGGACTGTGTCGATGTTAGCCTCTGACGGTACCGAGCATTATTTTGTGGGGTGTAAGCGGAGTAGCCAGAGATTACTGATCAGCGCCTTGAGGGCGGTGAGACTTCTTCTAGGAGGTTGCACGGGCTATTGGTGTTACGCTTTGAGATCGGAAGAAGAGGGAGTCGAGCTCTCGTCTATTCCAGTAGTGTGTGAGTATCCTGATGTTTTTCCAGACGAGTTGTCGGGTTTGCCGCCGGATCGAGAAGTTGAGTTTACCGTCGATTTAGAGCCGGGGGCAGCCCCGATTTCTAAGACGCCATACCGTATGGCGCCTGCCGAGATGCTTGAATTGAAGAAACAGTTGGGAGAGTTGCTAGACATGGGGTATATTCGACCGAGTGCTTCATCTTGGGGCGCACCGGTCCTGTTTGTGAAGAAGAAGGATGGGTCACTTCGTTTGTGTATCGACTACCGAGAGTTGAACAAAGTGACCATCAAAAACAAGTATCCGCTCCCGAGGATTGATGATTTGTTTGATCAGTTGCAAGGGGCAACTGTATTTTCGAAGATTGATTTGAGATCGGGGTATTATCAGCTCCGAGTGAAGGATACCGACATTCCGAAGACGGCCTTTCGGACGAGATACGATCACTACGAGTTTGTGGTTATGCCTTTTGGGCTAACCAACGCACCAGCCGTGTTCATGCAGCTTATGAACAAAGTCTTTATCGAGTACCTCGATAAGTGTGTAGTCTTTTTTATCGACGACATCCTGATTTACTCGAGGAGCGAGGAGGAGCATGCCCGTCATTTACATATTGTGTTAGACATTTTGAGAACTCAGCATCTTTTTGCGAAGTTCTCAAAGTGCGAGTTTTGGTTACGGGAGGTTATGTTTCTCGGTCATGTGATCTCGGCCGAGGGTGTTCGTGTAGACCCACATAAGGTAGAGGCAGTGTTGGATTGGGCGCCGCCCAAGAACGTGAAAGAGGTCTGCAGTTTTCTGGGATTAGCCGGGTATTACCGCAGATGCGTCGAGGGGTTCTCTAAGCTCGCTCGACCGCTGACTCAGTTGTTACAGAAGTCAGAGAAGTTTGTATGGACCAATGAGAGGCAGAATAGTTTTGAAGAGTTGAAGAAGCGATTGACGACCGCTCCCGTTTTGGCTTTACCGAGTGGTAATGATGGTTTCTCTGTTTATAGTGATGCTTCGGGCCAAGGGCTCGGATGCGTACTTATGCAGCACGGGAGGACGATTGCCTATGCTTCCCGTCAGTTGAAACCGTATGAATTGAATTACCCTACGCACGATCTTGAGTTGGCCGCAGTTGTATTTGCGTTGAAAATCTGGCGTCATTACTTGTATGGCTCGTCGTGTTAGATTTTCACCGATCACAAGAGCCTGAAATACATTTTCACGCAGAAGGAACTTAATATGAGACAGAGGAGATGGTTGGAATTGATTAAGGATTACGATCTCGAGATCCTTTATCATCCGGGCAAGGCTAATGTGGTAGCAGATGCCTTGAGCCGGAAATCGGTATCGCTTCGGGCGCTTGAGTTACTCACGGCCCAGTCGGGACTTCAGCGAGAGTTTATGAGGTTGAGCATTGAGATTGTACTGCCAGAGAGTTCCGGGCAGTTGCGTACTCTTGAGATTTCTTCATCTCTGGTCGAGGACATTAAGTCGGGACAGTTAGAGGACCCGATGTTTATTCAGCTTCGAGAGAGTGTAGGGAAGGGGAAAGCCCCGGGATTCGTTATTCATGAGGACGGTGTGTTGAGATTCCGAGGTCGGTTGTGTGTTCCGAACGACTCGGAATTGAGACAGAGCATTATGCGAGAGGCTCATGCGTCACCTTACTCAGTCCATCCGGGCTCGAGTAAAATGTATAAAGATCTGAGGAAGAATTTCTGGTGGAACGACATGAAGAAGGAGGTAGTTCAGTTTGTAGCTAAGTGTTTGACTTGTCAGCAAGTCCAGATTGAGCATCAGCGGCCAGCCGGATTATTGAAACCACTTCCCGGGAGGACATCTCTATGGATTTTGTCACGAGTTTACCGAGGACGAAGACTGGTATGAATATGGTATGGGTGATTGTAGACCGATTGACTAAGTCGGCACATTTTCTGGGCATCAAGGATACTTGGGGTCCAGAAAAGTTGGCTCGTATTTTTATCACTCAGATAGTGAGGCTTCATGGTACGCCGAGGACCATTATTTCAGACAGAGATGGCCGATTTGTATCGCATTTTTGGCAGGCGGTACATAAGGCATTGGGGACACAGTTGCGTTTGAGCACTTCGTTCCATCCCTAGACCGATGGGCAGTCCAAACGTACCATTCAGACGTTCGAGGATTTGTTGCGTGCGTGTGCGTTAGATTGGAGTAGTGACTGGGAGGATCATTTGGCTTTAGTTGAGTTTACTTATAATAATAGCTGGCACGCGTCGATTAAGATGGCACCGTATGAGGCACTTTATGGCCGACGTTGCCGATCACCGATATGTTGGGATGAGCCGTCCGATTTGGTGGGCACCGAGCCGGACCTTGTGTTGGAGACGAAGGAGAAAGTTGAATTGATTAGAAAGAGGATGTTGGCTGCTCAGAGTCGACAAAAGTCTTATGCAGATGTTAGGCGTCGACCTTTGGAGTTCGAGGTGGGAGATCATGTTCAGTTGAGGGTATCCCCGACGAAGGGAGTTTTCCGTTTTGGGAAAAAGGGGAAGCTCAGTCTGAGATATATTGGGCCCTTCGAGATATTAGAGAGAGTCGGTGAGTTAGCGTACCGTTTGGCGTTACCTCCGTCGCTGAGTCATGTTCATAGCGTATTTCACATTTCCCAGTTGAGGAAGTACGTTCCGGACCCGTCCCATATTATTGACTTTGGGGACGTGGAGATCGAGAAGGATATTACGTTTGAAGAGAGGCCCGTCAGAATTTTGGAGCATCGTGACAAGCAGTTAAGGCACAAAACCATTCCTTTGGTTAAGGTGAAATGGTCGAGGCACGGAGTAGAAGAAGCGACGTGGGAGCTAGAGGAGGATATGTGTTCGAGATACCCCGAGCTTTTTGATTCTTAAGTTTCGGGACGAAACTTTATTTTAGAGGGGGAGAATGTAATATCCGTAATTTTTCCATTTTTAGCAGTTTCCATTTTTGGTGTATGTCTATTTTTATCAACTCGCTTGTAACCGTTTCGACATTTTGAATCTATTTTGCTCTTGGAGTTTTTCCATTTGGATGAGTTTTGATGATGTTTTCACGTAATTTCGTTTTATGGCATGTTTTGCCGTATGAACATTCGATTCTTGTAAAACTCATTCGTTTTCATTGTTTCTTGGTTTGTACGAGTTCGTATAGTTGAACTGGTCATGTGGAGACTTTCGGTTTGTAAATCCGACGTCGTTTCGTGATTTTCGGGCACTTGGGCCATTTTTGTAATTTCCTAATAGTTTAGGGAACCTTAGTTTCGTTGTCGCATTTCGGACCCTCCGGTGGTCGGAATTGTATTTTCTTTCAGCGCTTAGCTCCTTCGTCTTGTATGCTTCGCATCTATGTTCCTGGATTCTGGTCTCGTCGTGCGTTTCGTGTTTTATACCCTCGACAGCAGCTTATTGCTGATGTGACATCAGCGTCAATCTTTGCTGCATGTAGGTAGCGCACGCTACCCCCGTTCCCTTGCGTGCGCTACCGATGTGCAGTTAGCGTACGCTAATGCCCTATTGTTAGCGTACGCTAACGAAGGGTGGCAGTAGCCACTGGGCCTGTCAAGGCCCCGTTAGCGCGCGCTACATATGACGGTTAGCGTGCGCTAACTCCACTGAATTTAAGTCACGACGCCTCGTAATGCAGTTTATTTCTTTTCTCTTCGTTTCTTCGACGTGTGACCTCAGAGACGATTTCCACCGGTTCTATTCGGAGTACTCTTCAAATTCCATCACCGTAGAGTCGTGCTAACATATTATCATCAGCATAATCGTCATCCATCATCCGAAATCAAGGTATTTTCGTCTAGAACCCTAACTCGTCAAATTTGGGGGTTTTTCCGGGTTTTGCTATTTGGAACCGATTTATTCCAGTATGTTATGATATTCTTCACCGATTGTGATTATTGAGTGATTCCAAATCCAATTTCCTTGATTTTAATCCGCGAATTATCAATACGGGGAGATTTTGCGTAAACCCTCGCCCGTATCAATTGATTGTCTATTGTCGTATATTGTAACCGGGGTTATGGGTGTATTCCAATAGAGTATTGTGGTCCGTTGGGACTGAACTGTGTTGATCCTTCGTTTAGGAACCGTCGCTTTCCACCCGGACCGTTCGTAGTCGCGTTTCACTTCCGTTTCTTCAAGAATGTCTCAAAGGCAAGTACTTTACATTTGTTTACATGTTCTAGTATTTGAATTATGGCTGTATCGTGGCTGTAGTGGATGGTTATGTGTATGTTCACCTAGGGATGGTCCGACGGGGCCTCTAGGGATACGTATTGCCGTGAGTGTGCATATCGTGAACTGTGGTTAGCCACCCAGGGATGTCCGACGGGGCTCTACTGGGTACGGTGGCCGTGAGTCCCGTGCCAACGGTTAACTTTGAATTATGATTTGTTGGAGATAATGTGTTTTGTGTTTGTACATCATAAATATTCCGGAATATAAAATGTTTTCTAAAATGACTTTTTTGGCGCATATATTCATCTGATTAAAATGTAGTTCAAATGGATTGTACTTGCACTAGCAGTTGTCGCTAACCCCTTAAATGGGGGAAATACTTTTTGTATTTCAGGTACTGATCGTGGGGATAAGCGAGCACCCGAGCTGTATGAGGATGATGGGCAAGCATGATATTGTCCAGTATTTGATTTCCGGAGTTATGTCCGTCGGTTATTATTGATGTTCGATTTTGGGATTATGTATTATAAAATTGGTTTAAGTACTCGAGTACTTCCTATTTAAACTTGTTACTGTTGTGTCCCCATTTGGGAAATGGATTTGATGACAGAATTTTAATTGTCGGTTTTAGTCTTTTATTTAGCTTTTCGTTTTGTTTATGATGGTTTGTCGTTGTCGTATGTCATGTTTGGTACGTTAGCCGGGTGGATTCCACAGTGTGGGGTCCACGACACTGTAATATGCCCTGAACGTCTTGGGGGTGTTACAGAATATGGTATCGGAGCTTAGGTTTATGGATACCTAGGCTGTCGGTTATTTGGGTCTAGTTAAGTGTCGTTTTTGGGACAGTATCACTGCTATGCCATCATCTCAGTATGCTGGTGCTCGTAAGTTTTCCTAACTTGACTCATTTCATCGTTATGTTCTATTCCTGTCTTGGTATCTTTTTGCGTTTTGCGTTTGAATTGTACTTACCCGTTGCTTCTTCAGAATTCCTGCTGGTAGAGGACGCGGACGCGGTCGCGGACGCAGTAGGGGACGTGGCGCAGCCGGTGGGGCGGCCATGTCCGATCACTGAACCGATTCGCGATGCCTTCCTTGTCGAACAGTGTTCCCCTAGTTCCGGAGGTCACAGGACTACCGCTAGATCCGGTAATGCACATGAGAATGATGGAGTGGCCAACATTTTGCAGCAGGTAGCGAACCAGATGACGCTACTGACTCAGGCCGTTCTAGTCGGCCAAGCTAATGCCAACCCGGTTCCGCCTACTGGATACGGTAATGATAAGCTACTTCAGGACGTGATTCGTATGCGTCCTCCGCAGTTTGATGGTGCTTCCGACCCTTCTGGTTGGGAGAATTGGCTATTCGAGATGGAGAAAGTGTTTGAGGCTGCTAATTGTTCCGAGGAGAGGAAGGTACCCATTGCTCAATACTTCCTCGCCAAGGAGGCAGCGACGTGGTGGCAAGCTGTGAAACCACGCGACCGGGCAGCCACATGGGCAGAGTTTCGGGATCTGATGGAAGACGAATTTTGTCCTTGGCCGGTGAAAGAGGGGAGGATCCGAGCCTTCTTTGAGGCTAAACCCCAGGATGTTCCTATATCTCAAGCTATCAAAGATTACAACCAAAAGCTGCACTATGTGAGAAACCAAGTCCGAGATGGGCTTGATAAGATCCGCCACTTTGATATGCGGATGAAGCCGAGGGTGCGCCACTACATGTCTGGTTTGGGGTGCACGACTTTGAAAGATTATCAGAATAAAGATGTGGCTTATGAGATGTCGTTTTCTGCGACAGAGATGGCAACCGAAGGAAAGAAGCAGAAGACCTCCGGTCAGTTTTCGGGGGGCAAGTCAGGGGGGTATCCGAAGGCTCAGTCCGGTTCGCGAGTGTTCGGGAGTCAATCGCCATCAGTTGGTCGAGGGAGCGGTTCTAGGTCTGCTCCTGCTGGTTCCGTTCGTGGTCCTACGTGCTTCAACTGCAGTCGTCCGGGCCACATGATGAGTGAGTGTGATAGGCCTCCGATTCAGTGTCTTTCTTGTGGTCTCATGGGCCATCGTGCTAAGTTTTGTACGGATGCAGCTCGGGCTCCAGTTACTCAGATATCAGCCCCAGCCGCGGGAGAGCCTAGTGTGAATCAGGCACCGACAGTTCCTCAGCCACAGCAGAGTTTTGGTAGAGGTCGAGGTCTTGGTCAGCCTTCTAGAGGGGGAGCTTCTAGTGCGGGATCTGTTCCGCCCCGTGTGTATGAGATGAGGCGATCCGGAGATCCCGACGCGACGGTGGCTACAGGTACCGTCCACATCCTTGATCATCCTGTTTCCGTATTGTTCGATTCTGGTGCTACGCATTTTTTTATATCTATGGATTGTGTGCGTCGTCTGCATATTGATTGCTTGGTTGCGTGTGAACCATTTGTTGTTAAACTGCCTAGTGGGGATAGCATCGTGGGAGATCGTGAGATTAGAAATTTTTCTGTGAGTATCGCGGGGAGGGATTGGCCTTCTAATCTGATTGCGGTAGATATTAGAGATGAGGATTTGATTCTAGGTGATGATTGGCTGGACCGTCATGGGGCGATCATGAATTATAGATTGAGGACTGTGTCGATGTTAGCCTCTGACGGTACCGAGCATTCTTTTGTGGGGCGTAAGCGGAGTAGCCAGAGATTACTGATCAGCGCCTTGAGGGCGGTGAGACTTCTTCGAGGAGGTTGCACGGGCTATTTGTGTTACCCTTTGAGATCGGAAGAAGAGGGAGTCGAGCTCTCGTCTATTCCAGTAGTATGTGAGTATCCTGATGTTTTTCCAGACGAGTTGCCGGGTTTGCCGCCGGATCGAGAAGTTGAGTTTACCGTCGATTTAGAGCCGGGGGCAGCCCCGATTTCTAAGACGCCATACCGTATGGCACCTGCCGAGATGCTTGAATTGAAGAAACAGTTGGGAGAGTTGCTAGACATGGGGTATATTCGACCGAGTGCTTCATCTTGGGGCGCACCGGTCCTGTTTGTGAAGAAAAAGGATGGGTCACTTCGTTTGTGTATCGACTACCGAGAGTTGAACAAAGTGACCATCAAAAACAAGTATCCGCTCCCGAGGATTGATGATTTGTTTGATCAATTGCAAGGGGCAACTGTATTTTCGAAGATTGATTTGAGATCGGGGTATTATCAGCTCCGAGTGAAGGATACCGACATTCCGAAGACGGCCTTTCGGACGAGATACGATCACTACGAGTTTGTGGTTATGCCTTTTGGGCTAACCAACGCACCAGCCATGTTCATGCAGCTTATGAACAAAGTCTTTATCGAGTACCTCGATAAGTGTGTAGTCGTTTTTATCGACGACATCCTGATTTACTCGAGGAGCGAGGAGGAGCATGCCCGTCATTTACATATTGTGTTAGACATTTTGAGAACTCAGCATCTTTTTGCGAAGTTCTCAAAGTGCGAGTTTTGGTTACGGGAGGTTATGTTTCTCGGTCATGTGATCTCGGCCGAGGGTGTTCGTGTAGACCCACATAAGGTAGAGGCAGTGTTGGATTGGGCGCCGCCCAAGAACGTGAAAGAGGTCTCAGCTCGGGATTAGCCGGTATTACCGCAGATTCGTCGAGGGTTCTCTAAGCTCGCTCGACCGCCGACTCGTTGTTACGTAAGTCGAGAAGTTTGTATGGACCGATGAGAGCGTAATAGTTTTGAAGAGTTGAAGAAGCGGTTGACGACCGCTCCCGTTTTGGCTTTACCGAGTGGTAATGATGGTTTCTCTGTTTATAGTGATGCTTCGGGCCAAGGGCTCGGATGCGTACTTATGCAGCACGGGAGGACGATTGCCTATGCTTCCCGTCAGTTGAAACCATATGAATTGAATTACCCTACGCACGATCTTGAGTTGGCCGCAGTTGTATTTGCGTTGAAAATCTGGCGTCATTACTTGTATGGCTCGTTGTGTCAGATTTTCACCGATCACAAGAGCCTGAAATACATTTTCACGCAGAAGGAACTTAATATGAGACAGAGGAGATGGTTGGAATTGATTAAGGATTACGATCTCGAGATCCTTTATCATCCGGGCAAGGCTAATTTGGTAGCAGATGCCTTGAGCCGGAAATCGATATCGCTTCGGGCGCTTGAGTTACTCACGGCCCAGTCGGGACTTCAGCGAGAGTTTATGAGGTTGAGCATTGAGATTGTACTGCCAGAGAGTTCCGGGCAGTTGCGTACTCTTGAGATTTCTTCATCTCTGGTCGAGGACATTAAGTCGGGACAGTTAGAGGACCCGATGTTTATTCAGCTTCGAGAGAGTGTAGGGAAGGGGAGAGCCCTGGGATTCGTTATTCATGAGGACGGTGTGTTGAGATTCCGAGGTCGGTTGTGTGTTCCGAACGACTCGGAATTGAGACAGAGCATTATGCGAGAGGCTCATGCGTCATGTGTTTGACTTGTCAGCAAGTCAAGATTGAGCATCAGCGGCCAGCCGGATTATTGAAACCACTTCTCATTCCGGAATGGAAGTGGGAGGACATCTCTATGGATTTTGTCACGAGTTTACCGAGGACGAAGACTGGTATGAATATGGTATGGGTGATTGTAGACCGATTGACTAAGTCGGCACATTTTCTGGGCATCAAGGATACTTGGGGTCCAGAAAAGTTGGCTCGTATTTTTATCACTCAGATAGTGAGGCTTCATGGTACGCCGAGGACCATTATTTCAGACAGAGATGGCCGATTTGTATCGCATTTTTGGCAGGCGGTACATAAGGCATTGGGGACACAGTTGCGTTTGAGCACTTCGTTCCATCCCCAGACCGATGGGCAGTCCGAACATACCATTCAGACGTTCGAGGATTTGTTGCGTGCGTATGCGTTAGATTGGAGTAGTGACTGGGAGGATCATTTGGCTTTAGTTGAGTTTACTTATAATAATAGCTGGCACGCGTCGATTAAGATGGCACCGTATGAGGCACTTTATGGCCGACGTTGCCGATCACCGATATGTTGGGATGAGCCGTCCAATTTGGTGGGCACTGAGCCGGACCTTGTGTTGGAGACGAAGGAGAAAGTTGAATTGATTAGAAAGAGGATGTTGGTTGCTCAGAGTCGACAAAAGTCTTATGCAGATGTTAGCTGTCGACCTTTGGAGTTCGAGGTGGGAGATCATGTTTTGTTGAGGGTATCCCCGACGAAGGGAGTTTTCCGTTTTGGGAAAAAGGGGAAGCTCAGTCCGAGATATATTGGGCCCTTCGAGATATTAGAGAGAGTCGGTGAGTTAGCGTACCGTTTGGCGTTACCTCCGTCGCTGAGTCATGTTCATAGCGTATTTCACGTTTCCCAGTTGAGGAAGTACGTTCCGGACCCGTCCCACATTATTGACTTTGGGGATGTGGAGATCGAGAAGGATATTACGTTTGAAGAGAGGCCCGTCAGAATTTTGGAGCGTCGTGACAAGCAGTTAAGGCACAAAACCATTCCTTTGGTTAAGGTGAAATGGTCGAGGCATGGAGTAGAAGAAGCGAAGTGGGAGCTAGAGGAGGATATGCGTTCGAGATACCCCGAGCTTTTTGATTCTTAAGTTTCGGGACGAAACTTTATTTTAGAGGGGGAGAATGTAATATCCGTAATTTTTCCATTTTTAGCAGTTTCCATTTTTGGTGTATGTCTATTTTTATCGACTCAATTGTAACCGTTTCGACATTTTGAATCTATTTTGCTCTTAGAGTTTTTCCATTTGGATGAGTTTTGATGATGTTTTCACGTAATTTCGTTTTATGGCATGTTTTGCCGTATGAACGTTCGATTCTTGTAAAACTCATTCGTTTTCGTTGTTTCTTGGTTTGTACGAGTTCGTATAGTTGAACTGGTCATGTGGAGACTTTCGGTTTGTAAATCCGACGTCGTTTCGTGATTTTCGGGCACTTGGGCCATTTTTGTAATTTCCTAATAGTTTAGGGAACCTTAGTTTCGTTGTCGCATTTCGGACCCTCCGGTGGTCGGAATTGTATTTTCTTTCAGCTCTTAGCTCCGTCGTCTTGTATGCTTCGCATCTATGTTCCTGGATTCTGGTCTCGTCGTGCGTTTCGTGTTTTATACCCTCGACAGCAGCTTACTGCTGATGTGACATCAGCAGTGCTGAACTGCTGTGTAGGTAGCGCACGCTACCCACGTTCCCTTGCGTGCGCTACCGATGTGCAGTTAGCGTACGCTAATGCCCTATTGTTAGCGTACGCTAACGAAGGGTGGCAGTAGCCACTGGACCTGTCAAGGCCCCGTTAGCGCGCGCTACATATGACGGTTAGCGTGCGCTAACTCCACTGAATTTAAGTCAGCGGACGCTTGAGCAATGATTTATTTCTTTTCTCTTCGTTTCTTCGACGTGTGACCTCAGAGACGATTTCCACCGGTTCTATTCGGAGTACTCTTCAAATTCCATCACCGTAGAGTCGTGCTAACATATTATCATCAGCATAATCGTCATCCATCATCCGAAATCAAGGTATTTTCGTCTAGAACCCTAACTCGTCAAATTTGGGGGGTTTTCCGGGTTTTGCTATTTAGAACCGATTTATTCCAGTATGTTATGATATTCTTCACCGATTGTGATTATTGAGTGATTCCAAATCCAATTTCCTTGATTTTAATCCGCGAATTATCAATACGGGGAGATTTTGCGTAAACCCTCGCCCGTATCAATTGATTGTCTATTGTCGTATATTGTAACCGAGGTTATGGGTGTATTCCAATAGAGTATTGTGGTCCGTTGGGACTGAACTGTGTTGATCCTTCGTTTAGGAACCGTCGCTTTCCACCCGGACCGTTCGTAGTCGCGTTTCACTTCCGTTTCTTCAAGAATGTCTCAAAGGCAAGTACTTTACATTTGTTTACATGTTCTAGTATTTGAATTATAGCTGTATCGTGGTTGTAGTGGATGGTTATGTGTATGTTCACCTAGGGATGGTCCGACGGGGCCTCTAGGGATACGTATTGCCGTAAGTGTGCGTATCGTGAACTGTGGTTAGCCACCCAGGGATGTCCGACGGGGCTCTGCGGGGTACGGTGGTCGTGAGTCCCGTGCCAATGGTTAACTTTGAATTATGATTTGTTGGAGATAATGTGTTTTGTGTTTGTACATCATAAATATTCCGGAATATAATATGTTTTCTAAAATGACTTTTTGGCGCATATATTCATCTGATTAGAATGTAGTTCAAATGGATTGTACTTGCACTAGCAGTTGTCGCTAACCCCTTAAATGGGGGAAATACTTTTTGTATTTCAGGTACTGGTCGTGGGGATAAGCGAGCACCCGAGGTGTATGAGGATAATGGGCAAGCATGATATTGTCCAGTATTTGATTTCCGGAGTTATGTCCGTCGGTTATTATTGATGTTCGATTTTGGGATTATTTTTTATAAAATTGGTTTAAGTACTCGAGTACTTCCTATTTAAACTTGTTACTGTTGTGTCCCATTTTGGTAAATGGATTTGATGACAGAATTTTAATTGTCGGTTATAGTCTTTTATTTAGCTTGTCGTTTTGTTTATGATGGTTTGTCGTTGTCGTATGTCATGTTTGGTACGTTAGTCGGGTGGATTCCACAGTGTGGGGTCCACGGCACTGCAATATGCCCTGAACGTCTTGGGGGTGTTACACTGGCTAAGGGAGAGAATTTTGCTGACACTTGTGCATGGAATACTTTCCGTGACATCTTCTATAAGCAGTATTTTCCTTCCTCAAAGCAGCAAAGGTATGAGCGCGAGTATGGGGCCATACATCAGTTGGATCGGGAATCATCTGGAGAGTACATGCGGAGGTTTCTGAGGTTAGCTATCTTTGTTGGACCGGTTGCGGGTGATGCTCATAGGCAGGCCAGACGCTTTAAGTGGGGGTTGAAAAAGTGGGTTTTGGACCGGATCATGAATACTGATTACACCAATGTTGCACTAGTTATGGACGCGGCCCGTAACATTGAGATACTTCATGCTGATGGGGGTTCGAATAAGAGGAACAGATATGGTGACCGTATTAGCTACATGGGTCGCCAGGACCAGGGTTATGAACATAGGGGCTGTCAGGACTAGAGCTATGAGTATAGGGGTCATCAGGACTGAGGTGTTGAGCACAGGGGTCGACAGGACCGGGGTTTTGATCAGAGACGACAGGAGTACAGGGGTCAGGATCATAGGGTTACCGGTAGGAATGGGAATGATCGTCAGGGTCACGGTAACAACAACCAGCGTCAGTACCGAGATCAGTCGACTCGAGGTTATCAACAGGGTCGTGCTTCAGGGTCTACTAGTCAGAGGAGACCTACCAAGGTGTTGCCTCCCCCACACCTCTGTGCTACATGTGGGAAGGCACATCTGGGTCCTTGTTATAAGGATTCAGGTGCTTGTTATCGTTGTGGGTCTACACAACACAGGGTGAGGGACTATCCCAAGCGGAATTCGATTGTGCCGGTGAACCATGCCAAAACTGCACCTACCACGGGTCGTGTTTATGCTACTACTAGAGATAAAGCGGCTAACACGTCAGGTACCATTACAAGCATTTTTGATATTGGGGACCGTACTGCTTTTGTATTATTTGACACTGGTGCTACACATTCTATCATATCTGTTAGTTTTGTCAAGAAACTTAATCTGATCCTAACACCACTAACTAATTATGTATCCATCTCAACACCAATGAAAAACCATGTACTCATCAAGCATGAATATGTGAATTGTCCCTTGCGGTTTGATGACCGTATTCGTTCGGCGAATCTGCTTCCTACTGATATGATTGAATTTGATGTGATTTTGGGCATGGATTAGTTGGCTTTTCATAGAGCTATTATTGATTGCCATGCCAGAAATGTGATCTTTGGCAATTTACATCAGCCTGAATTTGTTTAGCACGGTTCTCAGCTTCTTAAATCTGCTAAAATTATTTCTGCTATGAAGGCACGAACTTTGATTTCCCATGGTTTCCAAGGTTTTCTGGATTCTATTAAAGATACATCTTTGAAGAGTCCTAGTATTGAAAGTCTTCCTGTGGTACGAGAGTTTCTCGATGTTTTCCCCGACGAACTTCCTAGTATACCTCCTGCTAGGGAAGTTGAGTTTGGCATTGAGTTGATCCCAGGTGCTGAACCTATTTCCAAAGCTACGTACCGTATGGAGCCCTTAGAGTTGAAGGAGTTGAAGGAACAGTTACAGGAACTCTTGGAGAATGGTTTCATCCGACCCAGTGTTTCTCCTTGGGGTGCACCTATTTTGTTTGTTAAGAAGAAGGATGGAAGTATGCGTTTGTGTATCGATTATCGTGAGCTTAACCGAATCACTATCTGTAACCATTATCCTCTTCCACGTATCGATGACTTGTTTGATCAGTTGCAAGGGGCTAAATTCTTTTCGAAGATTGATTTGAGGTCCGGTTATCACCAACTTCGTGTCAAGGAACAGGATGTTCCCAAAACCGCTTTTCGAACCTCATATGGTCACTATGAGTTTTTGGTTATGCCCTTCGGTTTGACAAATGCTCCTGATGTATTTATGGATCTGATGAATCGCATATTCCACGAGTATCTCGACAAGTTCTTTATCGTATTCATTGACGACATCCTTGTTTATTCTAAGACTCAAGGAGAACATGAACAACATCTGCAGATTGTCTTGGAAACTCTTCGGCAGCAGAAGTTATATGCCAAGTTTTCTAAGTGCGAGTTCTGGCTAAAACAGGTTGCATTTTTAGGTCACATTGTATCAGCTAATGGTATCACCATGGATCCAGCTAAGGTTGAGGCTATCACAAAATGGCCGAGACCTACTACTGTGACTGAGGTTAGGAGTTTTCTGGGGCTTGCTGGCTACTACCGATGTTTTTTTGAAGGTTTCTCGCGTTTAGCTTTACCAATGACGAAACTCATGAGGAAGGGCGAGAAATTTGTTTGGACGGAGGAGCAAGAAGAGAGTTTTGAGGAGCTGAAACAGAGGTTGGTGTCTGCTCCTATTTAACTCTTCCATCTGGTTCTGGAGGATATCAGATATATAGTGACGCGTCAAAGAAAGGTTTAGGCTGTGTTCTTATGCAACATGGCAAGGTAATTGCTTATGCTTCAAGGCAATTAAAACCCTATGAGGTAAACTACCCGACCCATGATTTAGAATTAGCGGCTGTTGTGTTTGCATTGAAGATTTGGAGACACTATCTGTATGGCGAGTCGTGTGACATCTTTACTGACCGCGAGAGTCTCAAATATATCTTCACCCAGAAGGAACTTAATATGAGACAGAGGCGATGGTTAGAACTTCTCAAATATTATGACACGAACATTCAATACCATCCGGGCAAGCTAATGTCGTTGCTGATGCACTTAGCCGGAAATCTGGTATGATAGCGAGCCTTGAAATTAAACCTCGAATCCTTAATGATATGGAGATATTGGACGTTGAACTTTGTGTATGAGGTTATGATGGATATTGGGCTAGTATGAAGATAGAGTCCAATCTTACACTACGGATTAAGGAAGCTCAAAAGGATGATGGTGAACGTTGGTGTGTGGTTCAGAATGTTGAAGAGGGTAAGCAGTCGGAGTTCAGAGTAGATGACTATGGCGTGGTATGGTTTGAAGATCGGCTTTGTGTTCCTAATGATCTTGCTTTACGTGAGGCCGTGTTGACTGAGGCCCATAGTTCCCCATTCACTATCCATCCTGGTTCTACCAAGATGTACAGGGATGTTAAGCAACACTTTTGGTGGAGCGGCATGAAATGGGATGTAGCATTGTATGTTGCGAGATGTATGACTTGCCAGCAGGTCAAAATCGAACATCAGAGGGCTAGTGGTTTGCTGCAACCATTAGATATTCCTACTTGGAAGTGGGATGAGATTTCCATGGACTTTGTTACTGGTTTGCCTCTTACTCGGAAAAGACATGATGCAATGTGGGTAGTCGTCGATCGGCCAACCAAGTCTGCCCATTTCTTACCTATTCGTATGGATTATCATGTTAGTAGATTGGTGGAAATTTTTCAGCAGGAGATTGTTAGACTTCGTGGTACTCCGACATCTATCATGTCAGACAGAGATTCGCGGTTTACTTCTCATTTTTGGAAAGGCCTACATAAATCTTGGGGTACTCGCCTAAAGTTTAGTATGGCTTTTCATCCACAGACGGATGGTTAGTCAGAAAGAACCATTCAGACTTTGGAAGACATGTTAAGGGCGTGTGCATTATAGTGGAATGGAAGTTGGGATGAATACTTGTGCTTGGTGGAGTTTGCCTACAACAATAGTTGGCATGCTAGCATCAAGGCAGCACCTTATGAGCTTCTGTATGGGAGGAAATGTAGAGCACCTATTTGTTGGGATGATGTAGGTGAACGTTTGATTGAGGGGCCGGAGATTATTGAGATCACTAATGAGAAAATGGATGTGGCCAAGGAGAAGATGAAAGAGGCTCGCACTCGACAGAAGAGTTATGCTTATAAGCGTCGACGTGACATGGAGTTTCAGGTTGGGGATCGTGTATTTCTGAAAGTATCGCCGTTCAGATGTGTGAAACGTTTTGGGATCAAAGGGAATCTTAGTCCTCTATTCATTGGACCGTTCGAGATTCTTGAACGTATTGGGGAGGTTTATTATCGTTTGGCTCTACCTCCTCAGTTATCACATGTTCATAATGTCTTCCATGTATCTCTGCTGAGGGGATACAATTATCATCCTTTACATGTGGCATCTTATCCGTTTGATCAGATTCAACCTAATATTTCTCTTCCGGCAGAACCCGAAGCTATTTTAGATCGACATGATCGAGTCATGAGAAACAAAGGCATTCCATTTGTTAAGATTCTTTAGAAGAATCACCCAGAGCGTGAAGCAACCCGGGAGACCGAGGAATCAATGTGAATCAGTTATCCTCATTTCTTTTCGTAGTCCGGTATGTCTTCATTTCCATTCTCATTTCAATTTTGCGGACAAAATTTCTTTTTAGAGGGGAAGAATTGTAAAACCCGAAATTTTTAAACTTATTTAATACCCAAAATACCCGCTAAATTCGAACTTACGAAAAGACGATTAAAAATATAAGACATTTCATTATATTATAACCTAAGTATTTGAATCCTTAAGTGAACGATGTACAATTAAATGATTAAGAAAACTTATGATAAAGTTAAATTAACATTACTTAATATATAATCTACATCACACGTTTAAAATGTCATCTGGGCCGATCCAATTTTTGTTTTAATTGAGATTGAACTGATCTCCTAATCACCTCCCTAAAAATCGGCAATCACTATCCCTATTTATCCTCAAATCTTGACATACAATATTCAGCATTTATTTATTTCCTAAATCAAACCACACGCCTCTCTATATTCAGCCTCCCTTTTTCTTCTTTTCTGCATTCAACACAAAAACAACACTACACAAAACACATAAAACCCAAAAAATACTAAACGGAGGCTAGCTATTTTCTCCCACTATTATTCGACCAGAAAGGCGTGCACAAAGGAAGGCTTGGTGGTAGATTGAAGGTCTCGGGTGCATTGGTATGATTAAACACGTTATATGATGGCTTAAATGAATTCTGGAATTAAGACAACTTGTATACTTGAATTTGTGAACGAGTTAGGTCATGATATATAATGATTTAATTCAGTTTCTTTTGATGAAAACCTAGTTTTATGTCTTAGTTAAGTTCTCCAATTTGTTAGGAGTGATTTCGAGTTGTTTTGGTCATGTTTTTTATTTTTGTGTGATTAAGTGTTGAATCTCAAATTCGGGTGTCTGAAATCAGTCCACTTTGTCGATTTTGTATTCAAAAATTATAATGAGTTGGGCCATGAAACTCTCCGGTATGTAACTACTATATGATTAGTAATACCATGAATTTTTGGGAAGTTTTCCTGGATGTTCTGGTAGGTCGTTGAGGTGGATACTTTTTTGGTACAACTGCAGGTCGGTTTTCTGAATTGTCTGAGTTTGAGTATTTTCGTGTGGGGTTAAACTAAATAATAAATTCTGTGAAATTTCGTGTGGGTTCTAAAGACATTGAAGTACTTGTGTGAATTTTTGTGAATTTTACTTTTGGAATTCTTATCTGGTTCAAAAATTCATCAAGTTGTGACCTGTTCATAGATAAAAGCTGATAAAAAGGTTAAAAGGCTAATAAGGGTTAGGTTTGTATTGAATTTATCTCCAGGTATGCTGTCAGGTTTTTGGGTCATATTGAAAGGGGTCCATTTTAATGATACCAACGTTTTTTTGGGTGATTCTTGAGTCCAACATAAAGTTCTGGAAAAGTACTTTCTGAATATATAAGTCTTGTAATTTTTAGAGGTCGCGAGAATGTCTTTTCTGATTTTACAAGTTCAAGTGTCAAATCTATCAATTAGTAATCCGAATTTCAACCTTCGTTTATGATTTTTGTTTTGAAATCAGTAAGGAATCATTAACTAAAATTAGACAGGGCTTATATATATGATGTTTTTGGCTTATGTGATTTTTGGTGGAATTTTTAGAGTAGCACAACATGGTCTCTTATTTGCTTACTTTTTGAGTCTCAGGTCTGTCATCGAATCCGGACTAGTTTTGATAAGGAAATTTTGTTCTATAGTTACACTATCTGGAATATTCTACAAAAATTACAAAAAGTAGTGAACATATGTACCTACCTGGGGTAATTTTTCTAAGACTCCAGGAGGTACACAATTATACTAAAATGAGTAACCTAATTCATTGGCCTTAAATTAATACTTGGTATTTAATTCGTATAGGTTCCGTGAAGCGGGAGTGATCCTTTTGGCTTGACTTGTCTATTTCTGATTGTTTGCTTTGAATAAGGTACATATATTCTGACCTTTCTTATAAGGTTTCTCATGATCTCTTTCATATTCTGGTCTCTTTAGCTTCTGATTTGATACCATTGCTAGGACCCCCTTTTGTTTTGAACCTTTGCTATGATCCCTTTGTTATGAACCTCTGATATGAACCTTTGCTATGAACTTTGACTATAAACCTTTGCTATGCACTTCTGAACCATTTGATATGAACCATCTGATATGAACTGTTTTGATATGATATTTGACTCTCAGTTTGATACCTGAGCCATTTCCCTAGCCATGAAGGTAACATGGCCGTGTCATTGATGCACCAATGGCATAACTCCAGTGTGGTCGAGTGATGTGCCACACCATCCCTTATCTGTTATATGTTATGGCCACTATGATTATGATTTGTCTGCAGGGGCGTATGGATGCATGCTAGATTTGTTTCTGTATCTGTTATGATCTGTTATGATATATTTATCTGGTGATTGATGCTGGGTGCAATCCACGTCCTTCACATTTCTGGGAGCTAGCTACTCCATTTGGTTACTGAGGACTCCCCTCATATTATTGGCTAATTGAGAGGTCTACCCTCTATATGAAATGAAGATATATGGTTACATCTGTTCTGGGCTCGTGGTGGATTATTGTCTTACCTTTTATTATTCCTACACTCTTGTTTATACCTTATGCTATTACCCCATTGCACCATATATGTTTCTGTTTCATTATTAATATCTTGTTGTATATCTGTTCATTGGGCTTTGAAAGCTCAGCCGCATTTCTTTTCTCCGCGGCATGTGTTTAAGCTAGGAGCTGGGGATAGCTTAGGGGATTGAGAGTAGAGCTGATTGTGGATTATTTCCCTAGTCATCTTAGACTTTGATACATTGTTATTTCACATTGTTTTAGACTCAGTATTATGTTTCCTTTCATTTTGGATATCTTTGGAACTTATGTATTGATCAAGTCGTGTTGACTTGTTTTTCTTTGATTATTTATGCTCTAGACTTGCGCTGTTCATTTTGTTCATTATGTATGCTGTGATATGTCACCATAATGTGATACTTCTTCCCTTGTCGGGTTGGGGTGTTACATAATTCCTTCACTGCTATTAACTTAGCATGAATTTTGATTGATCTTAAAGACTCTCATGAACTGTGCTTATGGTTGTTATTATTGTTTGATTCTTTCAATATGGAAAGAAATATGAGAGGTCGTGGCAGAGGGGGACGAGGCCGTGGAAGGGGCCGAATCCCGATACCACGAGCCAACACGTGCTCGAATATGGAGCAGAGTTCCGCATGCAGTGATTTGCCTCCTAGGAACCAATCGCACCACACTGAACACGAGAATGCGCGTGTCGATCCTTATGTTGTTATGCAGGGCATGATGGCTCAGATGACCCAGATGGGTCAATTGATGGAAGCTATGCAGAGAGCTACTACTGGCCGTGCACGGTGGACCCGTGAGTCGGATCATCAGCGTCATCTATCGCCTGCGACCCCCGACTTTTGAAGGCTCCTCAGAGCCTGCCAATATTGTACATTGGATTGAACACTTTGAGAAATTATTTGAGATGGTGGACTGCCCAGAAGAGAATCGTGTCTCCGTAGCAGCTTACTATCTTAGCAAGGGCGCCCACACCTGGTGGCTTTCAGTGAGGCCAGCTGATGGTGTATATACTTGGGAGGAATTTAAAAACCTCATGTTAGACCGCTACTAACCAGATCAACTCCGTGAGGCCAAGCTGTCAGAATTGCTGAACATAGACCCATCTGAGGACGATGATGTACTATCTGTTACCGAGAAATTTCAGGCACTTCTTCGTTTCGCCTCGTCGATTGTCCGAACGGAGGCCAATAAGATCAAATATTTTCTCAAGAGGCTTAAACCCCGAATGAGAATGCAGTTGTTGAATCACCATTGTACAACCCTACCGGAGTTCATCGATAAAGCTCTGGAATACGAAATTACTGCGAAGGAGATTTCCAAGAAGCAACCACAGTCCAAAAACAAGAGATCCAGGAACCAGAACCAGACTGACAGTAGCCGAGGAACATTCAAGAATCCTCAATATGTGCCGACCTTTTCTGAGCGGCCACCCATGACGACCAAATCAACAAATTCTTATTCTCAAGTGGCCAACTCGTCCTTTGTGTGTTACAACTACGGAGAGCAGAGGCATATCAAGTCTAAATGTCCGAAGCCGGCGGTTGCATGCCATACGTGTGGGGTTACTGGTCACCGTTCCCGTTTCTGTAAGAATGGACCAGGATGTACCCCAGCATCCTCTCATGCTCCAGTCCAGCCTCCAGTACAGGATCGAGCACCACCGTCTGCCTCCTATCAGACTATAGGGGCAAACAAGGAATGGGCTGTGGGAATCAAAGTGGTACACCTGGTGCTGGAGCTGCGAAACCCAGGATTTACGAGATGAAGAAGGCTGACGATCCCGAGGCCAGCATGATTGCAGGTATACTCGAGATCCACTCTCAGACGGTTTGTGTTCTTTTTTATACGGGTGCTTCACACTCCTTTATATCTACTTCTTGTTTAAGTTGCTTGCCATTAGACCATGTTATCGATTATGAGCCTTATGTGATTGGTATACCCGATGGTAGAAGAATTAATGGGAATTGTGAAGTCCAGGACTGTCCGATTCATATGAACGACCGTGGGTCATTGTCAGATTTGATTGTAGTCGATTTACCTAAGGATGACATAATCTTGGGTATCGATTGGATGGATCGTCATGATGCCATACTTAGTGTCCGCAGCGGATGGTGATGACCATCACTTCTGATGATGGTTTCGAGTGCATTTTTTGGGGTGATAATCCCAGCCGTTCTGGGAGAATCATCAGCGCTATGAAAGCAGTGAAACTGCTTAATCAAGAGTGTATTGGTTATTGGTGTTACATGACCAAAACAGCGGATCGACCAGTTGAATTGGCCGATATTCCAGTAGTTCGAGACTACCAAGATGTATTTCCAGAAGAATTGCCAGGCTTACCCCCACATCCTGAGGTAGAGTTTAATATTGAGTTAGAGCCAGGTACGTCCCTATTTCGAAAGAACCATATCATATGGCTCCGACCGAGATGCAGGAGTTGAAGAACTAGCTTGAGGAGTTAACTGAGAAGGGCTATATTCGATCTAGTGTGTCCCCTTGGGGAGCACCAGTGCTATTTGTACGGAAGAAAGATGGATCTATGCGATTGTGTATTGACTACCGTGAGCTGAACAGGGTAACCATCAAGAACAAATATTTATTGCCTCGTATCAATGATTTATTGGATCAACTTCAGGGTCTTCTGTGTTTTGTAAGATCGACTTGAGATCCGGTTATCATCAGTTAAGGGTTTGAGAGTCCGACATTTCGAAGACATCTTTTCATACTCGCTATGGGCATTACGAGTTCGTGGTGATGCCATTTGGACTAAGTAATGCACCAACGTTATTCATGGAGTTGATGAATCGAGTTTTTAGTAATTAACTGGATCGTTTTGTAGTCATTTTTATTGACGACATTCTGATTTACTCTCATGACCATGAAGAGCATGAGCGTCATCTCCATCAGGTTCTCGAGGTGTTGAGGCAAGAGCAGCTTTATGGGATGTTTTCCAAATGTGAATTCTGGATGCCTGAGGTTATTTTTCTTGGGCATGTGATATTAGCCAAAGGGGTGAGAGTAGACCCACAGAAGACAGAATCTATCCAAGACTGCTACCTCCGAATAGCGTGAAGGAAGTTCGCAGTTTCCTGGGTCTAGCAGGTTATTACCGACGGTTCGTGGAAGGTTTTTCTAAGATTGATCAACCACTGACTAATCTGTTGAGGAAGGAAAAGAAGTATTTGTGGTCAGAGGCATGTCAACAGAGTTTTGATGAACTTAAAAGTCGATTGATTTCAGCACCAGTTTTGGTTTTACCAAAAGGGACGGAAGGATTCGTGGTGTATAGTGACGCATTGAGACAGGGCCTTGGATGTGTGTTGATGCAGGAGGGGAAAGTGATTGTATATGCATCGAGACAGTTGTGACCTTATGAGGTTAACTATCCGACCCATGACTTGGAACTAGCAGCCGTGGTATTTGCTTTGAAGATCTGGCGTCACTATTTGTATGGAGTTACCTGTCAGATTTTTACTGATCACAAGAGCCTGAAATACATTTTTACTCAGAAGGACATGAGACAGGGAAGGTGTCTAGAACTAATCAAAGACTATGATATCGGGATCCTTTATCATCAGGGAAAGCAAATGTGGTTGCCGACGCCTTGAGTCTTAAGACAATACAGGGGCAGATGCTTAGCCGCTTGACAGTTCAGAGAGAATTGCAGTTAGATCTTTTGAGGCCGGAAATTGAAGTCTGGTTACAGCGTATTCAGGGACAACTTTGCAGACTTGGGATTTCATCATCCTTTTATGATATAATCAGATCGAAGCACGTTACGGACCTATTCTTATCTCAAGTTTGGGATGAAGTAACTCAAGGGAAAGCCCCTGGATTTGTGATCCACGAGGACGGATTGATACACTTCAGGAATCGAGTTTGTGTACCCGTAGATGAAGAGTTGAGGAACTCTATCCTGAGAGAGGCTCATGCTACCCCGTACTCCATTCACCCGGGGTCTAGCAAGATGTATAAGGATTTGAAGCAATGTTATTGGTGGGGAAATATGAAGCATGAGGTTGCAGAGTTCGTTTCAAGATGTTTAACCTATCAATAGGTTAAGATTGAGCATCAGCGACCAGCAGGAATGCTGAAACCGCTCCGATCCCCGAGTGGAAATGGGAGTACATATCAATGAATTTTATCACTAGCTTGCCGATGAGTCGTCGAGGGATGAATACGATTTGGGTGATTGTGGATCGTCTGACCAAATCAGCCCACTTTTTGGATACTAACGACACGTGGGGTCCCGAGAGATTGGCCCAGCTGTTTATTAAAGAGATTTTAAGGTTACACGGTACCCCCAAGAGTATTGTGTTGGATCGTGACGGGTGATTCGTGTCACATTTCTGGAAAGCAGTTCATCGTGCGATGGGTACGCAGTTGAACTTCAGTACAGAATTTCATCCGCAGACTGATGGTCAGTCTGAAAGGACTATCCAAACTCTAGAGGATATGTTGAGGGCGTGCGCTCTCGATTGGAAGGATGATTGGGAAGCCCAAATGCCTTTGGTGGAATTCACTTACAATAATAGTTGGCACGCTTCGATTCAGATGGCAACTTATGAAGCATTGTATGGTCGTCGTTGTAGATCCCCTTTGTGTTGGGACGACCTATCTGAATATTTGGGTACGGAACCCGATATGTTGTTATCAGCCCGTGAGAAGATCGCTCTGATTATGAGTCGTTTGTTAACGGCTCAAAGCCGACAGAAGTCTTACGCAGACAATCATCGACAACCGCTTGAGTTCGAGGTTGGAGACCATGTGCTAATGAAGGTGTCCCATACTCGAGGTGTTTTTCATTTTGGGAAGAGAGGCAAACTGAGCTCAAGGTACATTGGGTTGTTTGAGATTTTCGAGCGAGTAGGCGATCTGGCCTATCGTCTGGCGTTGCCACCAGCTCTGAGTCGGATTCATAACGTGTTTCATGTCTCCTAGTTCAGGAAATATGTTGCTGATCCGAGTCATATACTTCAGTTCGATGACGTAGGATCATTCGTGCGAGGAGAGTCCCCTACAGATAGTTGAGAGGAGGATCAAACAATTGAGGAACAAGACGATTCCCCTGCTGAAGGTTCAGAGGTCACGACACGGAGTCGAGGTGGCTACGTGGAAGACCGAGAGCACCATGCAAGAGAGGTATCCCGAGTTGTTTACCCCTTAGTTTCGAGAACGAAACTCCTTTTAAGGGGGGAGTATGTAATATCCGACAGTAATTTCTTATCTACTGTTGTATTATTCGGATAATTTGTGTATCGTTGTAATCATGTTACATTTAGTTAATGTTTATTGATATCGGGATATATCAGAATAGACTTGATTATAACTGTCATTCGCATTATGATTGATTTCTTAACATTGTGTATATTGTTACATTTTTTGGCTAGATTTTATGTGTTTAACATACGCAAAGGATTTAACTTAACGTACGCTAATTCGTTGGCTTTACGTACGTAATGGAGTTCCGATTACGTACGTAATGCTGAGAATCTTATCTGATCTCAACTTTCGGCATGGGGGTCGGAAATGATCCGGATATTTGGCCCTTTCGAGGCAGCCAAGTTGATATACATTACGTACGTAATGCTGAGGCTATAACGTACATAATGAGGTTAGTATTTTGAGGCAGAAGCCTCTGGATACAGATTACGTATGTAAGATTTTAGGTGTAGCGTACGTTAAGGGATTAACATACGTTATCTCCATGCGATAACGTACGTAACGAACTGTGCACTTTATAAAAAGACAGCTTGTGTCTTTCATTTGCATGTCCCAACTTTGATTTTTATCTCCAACTATCATCCCTCTGCCTCCTTAGACCGACTTTACTCCCTTACAACTTGTATTTGAGCCTTGCATCTTGGATTGGAGCTTGTTGATTGGAAGTTTAGAGGTGTTCTTGAAGCTTGGAGTGTGTTCTTGTAGTTTTGGTGGTTGTTCTTCATTTCTGAAGGTATGTTGTGCGATTCTACTCTATATTTTCGTAGTTATGATGTTAGTGATATGGTATACTACACCTAGTGTTGAATTAATCAAGTAAAACATGTTTGTATTTAAGCGTTTTAACACTTATTGATGAATATGGTAATTAAAGGGTTTGGAATGAAGATGTTCTTGATGTTTTAATGGTAATGATCATGTTTATAAGAATCATATTCATATTCATGGATTTATTAACATCATTAGGACAATAATAATCATTAGCTTCATCGTAGTTAAGTATAATCGATGGAATTGTTCACATAAAATGTATTAGAACACCATGTTAAGAACTTGATGAATGTTAGAGATTAGGGTGATGTTCTTGAACCTAAAAACTATAACTTCATTTCTATTTTGGCTTATCAAAGTCTTTGAGAAATGATAAAAGATATTGATGAACACAACTATAACTCTTATATATTCACGATAATCGGTTGTGTTGGTACCTTATGTATGTGTTGATCACCATACTAATAAGTTGATAATGTTCTTAGGAAGATATTATTGATTATTAGTGATAATGTTAGTTCTCAATGATCCTTGTGTAATAAAGGACGTAGATGTTAAAGAACTTGGTTAATCTGATTGTTAATATCGAATCGAAGGTGTTTAATGAATAAATTTGTTTATAGTGATAACAAGAGTATTCAAGAGGATATTGTAGTATGGTAATCTGATTGTTAAAGCCGAATTAGAGGTATTGAATTTCACCAATAGTTGATAGAATGTTCATTGAAATATAATTAATTGAACGAGTAGGTTTCGGGTGTCGTTTCCTACGAATTGATATCAATATTGTGTGAATGTATTATTGAATGATTTATGTTTCACTCAAGGTTGCTTGTTCGATTGAGTATTTAATCCAGGATACCGTCCATTTGATCGTTTGGAGAAAGACTATCGTTCACCTATGGAATTGAGGCAAGTTATCTTGCTTGGTTATAATGATGATTGAATTCTTGTAATGGTTATACGTTTCATGTATATGAAACACTTACAAATCTGTGATTTGTAGTTCGATATTGTTCTTGATGATGTTCCATTTTTCGTCATGGGATTGCATTCCCAAGATCTTCACCTTTGAATGTTTATCTCGTTGATCCTTATTGTAACTTCGGTGAGTTTCTTGATCCTTAATCAGATATGTGATTTATTGAATTCGTTGTCATGTTGTATCGTGACATATCTGAATCATATCTGCGTGCCGATTGGTTATTGTGTAGGATTTTTAGCCAGGCACATATATAGCCATACGTGGATGTTTCCGTATTGGACTGTGCACACGAGACATAGTTCGTGAGGCTAATTAGGTACATTGTCACATGTATATTCTGGATTCCGTATACGGGGTGGCCATGTGCACGGACACATTTCCGGTCGGGCGTACTGTGATGTCCATCTTGAGCTATATTGTTTGGTCGTTCATAGTCCATGTATGATTAGATATGTTCGACGATTTGTGACTGATTGTTCATAGGGCCGAGGGGTATGTTCAATAGTCGAGATGTTTCTTTGATATCTAGTATATGTGAATTGTATAATCCATATCCGATCCGTCCGGATATTATCCGTATCTGATCCGTCCGTATATTTTTGAATCCGGATACGGATTCGGATACCTTTACTAAATGCCGGATCCGGATACAGATATGGCCATATCCGACTCCGTATTATCCGTTTGACGGCCCTAATGTCTGGAGAACCATTTATCATGTATATATGGCCCTGTGTTTTGGGAGAAATACTTATGTTGTATTTTAGGTCGAGGCAAAAGGCAAGGCACGGGAAGAGCATGGTGACAGCGAAGGATTCGAAGGATACTAGTTCGGGGGGCCCAAATCTTTTGTTGTCCGGTTATGCTTGAAAACCATGTAATGTTATTTTCCGCTTCGTTTAAATTATTGTCCGATTGTATTGTTATTTGAAGTATATTCCATCTCCATATGATTATACTTGTATTTGGATCCTGTGTACGTTAAGGCCATTGGCCATACTATTTATAACTCCTAATCGGAGTAATGACTATTTATTGTGGTTTGGTATCACAAGGTAATATATATTAAATCTGTATTTTTGGTATCGCCTGGTGGATCCCAGTGTGGGGTCCACGACACTGTAATAGCCACCTTTTGGGGTGTTACAGATTGCTAGTATGATAATGATACGATGGCCATGTTTTACTGGTCATGAACATGAGATATTATATCATAGAGACATCGTATTGGATATGACGAAATAAAGAGAATTATATATGGATTAAGTCATTATAAATCCTCTGATTGTTATATATTATTTAAGTCCTTATTCCCTAAAGACACTACAGTTTTCTACATAATGAGTATCGTATTTTAACACAATACCAACGTCTTCTGTAACAAGGGACCATACAGTTTGTGATTGGATACGGTACGATTTATGCAGAAGGAAGTAGTTTGTCCAAAGGGGACTTGTCCCTCCTATAAAACGGAGAAGATATCCACGGACCCTTGATAAGTTAAGTTGTTTAAATGCATGGCCGTGCTCAAATTGATCAATAAAGAGTTATTGATAAATATTTGAAATAGACAATTGTAACTTGAGATCAAGAATATTAATTAAGCTATATAAGGTTGACTTATCCATGCCTTATGCTTAATTAGGATATCACACGATGAGAGTTTTAATTATTATACAGTAACGGGATTTTATTCGTGTCGTCGAATTAATTCTTTTAATGCGGGTAGTCATAATTCTAGCTAGAGGCCGATTATGATTTATATAAAAACCCCTAAATTCGATAACTTATCACATGTACAATGTATCAAATCATGATGTAATTTAATAATAGTTATTTTATGTCATGATATAACCTACATCTATTTTATTTTATTCACTCTTTAACTTTGTAATTTACTTAATAAACCAAATAATAAAAATTAAAATAGTGTGTTGATTCACCTATTGGGCTAATTGTCAACACCTAACTACATGTGGACTCACTAATGGACTCAACCCAACTTATTAAAAATCATAAGACTTGAAGTTACACTTCAAAGCCCAACCCAACTAATTAAATCCTTTACCATTTTAATTATACTCTTAATTTAACAAAATATATATATATATATATACATAGGGGCGGCCATGAGGGGTAGATGAGTGTAGCTCTAGATTCTTCACTCATCACATGCAAGACTTGCATGAAACATCTTGACACATGTAATAAGTCTTCTACACATTTCACTTCCCACCCCTCCTTATCCCAACTTTAAATACTTATACCTTAACCTAACCACCCTTTACACTTACTACAATAACAAAAAATATGCATTTGAGAGTCTAAGAGAGAGAGGAGGCCGAACCAAGAGGAAGAAGAAGGAGGAGGAAGAAAATTTTCAACAAGAAATAGGTAATCTCATCCCTTATAACTATTTCCATAATTTCTTATGAAATCCTCCATAATCTAACCTTAATCTTAATACATACAAACATAATTATCACCTTGGGGTGCATATGGATTGGCCAAACCATGTAGTAGTAGAGGAGAAGTTGTTTTCCAACTTTCAAGACCTATAACCGACTAAATCCGACAAAATCGAGGTGGGTGAAAACTCTTTCAAACTTTAAAGTAGAAATCTATTATTTTTCTTGTGATACATGTGTTAAATCTGAAGTATTTCAAGATTCTATTGATATGATCTATGTTAAAATCTTCATGTTTTAATTTCATGTTATGATTTTATGTATAACTATGTGAAATTCGTTTTTTTTTTAAACACAATCCTCAAATATTATGAAAAATATGAAAGTATGTACTAATCTGAAATTCTTGTAAAAATGCATATTTTTAAAGATGTATGTTATGGTTATAACAACATGCAATACGATTTATTGAATTTAAACGACAACCGATTTGGTAGTCGGGTGTCGATTTTGTGATAAATTGAAAGTTATATGTTTTCTTCTATATGTCGTTGAAACCATACCAAAATCTGAAATCTTGTGTTATATGATTATGTTATGATATATTGATAATTTTTTTGCGGCCAAAATGGGACTCGAAATGAGTAAACGGAGTTTTTGGGCATAAATTATAATTTCTTAAAATTTGAGGACTAAACTGAAAATTTCCTAAATACAACATTCTGGACCTTGGACCGTACATATCATACCATGTATAGGATGTCCATAAAGTTTCAAGCGATTCGGAGTTCGATACCTAAACTTAATAGTCCAAATCGCAAATTTTAAATAATTTCGGGGTCAAAATGCAAGAATTCCAAACTTCTGGATCAGGTCCGAAATTTTCTGGAATTTTCACAAATCTGTAATTTCAGGTTCATCATAAGTCAACTCGTAAAATTTCGTTAAATTCCGAGCTAAATTCATAGCTCTATATGCCTCGGAACGATTTCCTTAAGTTTTGGGGCAATGTCATAATTTCTGGAAATTCAATCCCGAAACTGAAAAATTCCGAATTTTCATTAAATCTGGAGTCTAGGAATTATTTTTGGCTTCCTCATAAAATTTCATGACCATCCGATTTCGTTTCATACTCCACCGCTTAGGTTTGAACCTAAGGGTAAAGACGTCCTTCCAAACTATTTATGGAACTCTCGTTTCGTTTCGTCGAACCTACCCATTTAATATATCTGATATGAACCCATCAGACCGTTAATAAATTATTGAGAATATTTTCGAGTTTATATACAAGTCCTATTCTGCATTACCGGGCCACAAATAAAATTGACCATATTCCATACTTAATCAAAGACACGATTAACCTCACTGACCGAACGTTTACGTGATACTTGTGAAATGCGTCAAATTGACAACTGTGACTGTCCGGGAACTAAGTGCTATACAAACAAAGTGCCACGGATGGGTCCGCCTCTAACTCTATCGGAACAAAGTGCCCCGTCGACGGACGGGGGCCACCTCTTGAGTCCGTATGAAACAGAGTGCTGACCTACAATCTGGGGGCCACCTCTTGAGCTGTATGAGCCACTTCTAGAGTCCCAAATCGTGTCAGGAACGGTTAGACCGAGTCTTGGATCAAGCAGCGCGGCTGCGGTTCATGAACAAGGCTACCGTTGTTTCCTATTCCCATAACCGAGGAACGGAGTGTTCCGAGGGACCTGGGTCGTAGACTTGGTGTATAATCGCGATTATGGTGTGATCTGGGTATTGACCCATAGCTAAGGACATACCGAGCCTAGATAAGAGATAAGGAAGCACACGCTAAGTGTGAGAGCGAAGGCTCAGCATCTTGGAGCGACGGTCCAAATCTTGGGGCGACGGCCTATCTTGCTAGGAGTAATAAGGAGAGTCTAGAATCCAAAGTCCACATCGGCAGGATTCGAAACTGAATTGACTGATCGACTGATTGACTGACTGCTTGACTTGACATCCGTCCACGGGGACTGGATTATAATATTACAACTACACAATGATTATGGTTTATAAAATTTCGACATAATTGTAATTGTTCTCATTTTTTTTAATTGATAAAATCATGCATCACTTAAAGATTTTCAAAGGAAAGAGCCACATTCGCACACGATCACCCACTCACTGAGACCTTTTGTCTCACCCACCGTTTTTCCTTTTAAACCAGAGAACGAGCCATCGGCCAAAGACGAAGAGATTCTAGAGGAAGAGACTGATTAGAAGACTGCCATCAAGACTTAGATATTCTGTTGTTATCCCAATTTGTAATAGTTAATTATGCTTCGTACTTAATTCGTTTGGTATTTTTTTCGCTGCAAACTTATGAACAGTGTAATTTTGCTTATCTGTTTTGTCACAATGAATCTTAGTACATCGGGCTAAGATGGTTGTTTGAAATGTTACCCAATTTTATTTTGCTTTCGCTATTTATTGTCGCATTTTAATTGATTGATCGACCGATGCGTCGCGCCCTCATCCTTCCCGATGTTGGGGGCGTGACAATTTATGAGTCGTAATTTTTTTCTATACTCATTGCCGTATTAATTACAACCTACAAGGTCACACACTTAAACGAGCAGAGCAGCTATTTTATTCCGGTTGATTATGGTTGGTAAAGGGGTTGGTGAACCCTTAGGGCTATATAATAGTGTCTTGTGATAGCCCTCATACTTGACTAAATACAAGAGAAGACAATTTTGTGTAGAGAGAATCAAAAATCTGATTTTGATATTTCTCTCTCAAAAATCTTGAAGATATATTCAAAAGTTGAATAATCAAAAGGATCAAGAATATATCTTCATATCTTTGAAGGTTGATTCTTTGATCAAGAAAAGTATTTAGAATACTCATCTAATCTTCATCTAATCTTGTGAATTCGATCTTTAATAACATATTGAATAAGATTCATAGTTGTTATTTTAGATCAAAGTTCAAGAACATTTGAATAAAATTCTTAGTGTTCTTGTTTTTACCATAATCAAGAACATACCTATATTCAAATTGATTTAAGTGAAATCTTTATTGAATCAGAGCTAGAAATCTGTTAGACACTCACGACTTGTTCGTTGTGTGGATACCGTAGAGGGTGCTCACTTCTTGCAACGTCTCTAGAAGGCTCGATCGAAAATACGCTACAAGAGGTAACAATCTTGTTCTTCGTACTTTGATAATATACTTGGATACTTGGAGGGTTTTTCATATATATTTAAACTTACGCTACACTATTTCGATACATGATGAGATCATAAATCTTATTAGTTTAATAAAAACCCAACAATGGTATCGGAGAGACTAGTATATTTTCATTGTTTCGATTTTCATAAATATTGATATATGATGTTCATATATGTGATGTATGATGTCACGCCCCCAACATCGGGAAGGACGAGTGCGCGACGCATCGGTCGATCAATCAATCAAATGCGACAATAAATAGTGGAAGCAAAATAACAATTGGATAATATTTCAAAACAACAATCTTAGCTCGATGTACTAAGATTCGTTGTGACAAAAGCTGATAATCGAAATTACACTGTTCATAAGTTTGCAGCGTAAATTTTCCAAATACTAATGATCCAAGTACCAAACAAAATTAACTATTACAAGTTGGGATAACAACAGAAATTCTAAGAACACAAGACTTAAATCTTGACATCAGTCTTCTATTCGGCCTCTGCCACGAAGCCTTCTTTGTCCTCTGCTGTTTGCTCATTCTCTAGTTTAAAAGGGAAAATGGTGGGGTGAGACAAAAGGTCTCAGTGAGTGGGTGATCGTGTGCGAGTGTGGCTCTTTCATTTGAAAATTTTTAAGTGATGCATGATTTTATCAATTATGAAAAAGTAGGAACAATTATAATTACGTTGGAATTTTATAAAACAATAATCATTTTGTAGTTGTCATATTATAATCCTGTGCCCTTGGATGGATGTCAAGTCAAGAAGTTAGTCGATCAGTCAATCAGTCAATCCAGTTTCGAATCCTGCCGATGTGGACTTTGGATTCTAGACTCTCCTTATTACTCATAGCAATATAGGTCGTCGCCCCAAGATTTGGACCGTCGCCCCAATAGCTGAGCCTTCACTCTCACACGTAACGTGTGCTTCCTTATATCTTATTCGGGCTCGGTATGTCCTTAGCTGTGGGTCAATACCCAGATCACACCATAATCGCGATTATACGCCAAGTCTACGACCCAGGTCCCTCGGAACACTCCGTTCCTCGGTTATGGGAATAGGAAACAACGGTAGCCTCGTTCATGAACTGCAGACGCGCTGCTCGATCCAAGACTCGGACTAACTGTCCCGACTCGATTTGGGACTCTAGAGGTGGCTCCTACAACTCAAGAGGTGGCCCCCGGATTGTAGGTCGGCTCTCTGTTTCGTATGGGCTCAAGAGGTGGCCCCGTCCGTCGACGTGGCACTTTGTCCCGATAGAGTTAGAGGCGGACCCGTCCGTGGCACTTTGTTTGTATAACACATTGTTCCCGGACAGTCATAGTTATCAATTTGACGCATTTCACAAGTATCACGTAAACATTCGGTCAGTGAGGTTAATAGCGTCTTTTGATTAAGTATGGAATATGATTAATTATATTTGTGGCACGGTAATACGGAATAGGACTTGTATATAAATTCGAAAATATCCTCAATAATTTATTAACGGTCTGATGGGTTCAGGTCCAGATATATTAGATGGATAGGTTCGATGAAACAAAAACGAGGGTATCCTGGAATAGGTTGAAGGGACATTTTTACCTTTAGGTTCAAGCCTAAGTGTTTGGAGTATGAAACGAAATCGGATGGTTATGAAAATTTACGAGGAAGCCAAAAATACTTCCTCGACTCCAGATTTAAGGAAAATTCGGAAATTTCCTGTAAAACCCCCTAAATTCGATAACTTATGACATGTACAATGTATCAAATCATGATGTAATTTAATAATAGTTATTTTATGTCATGATATAACCTACATCTATTTTATTTTATCCACTCTTTAACTTTGTAATTTACTTAATAAACCAAATAATAAAAATTAAAATAGTGTGTTGATTCACCCATTGGGCTAATTGTCAATACATAACTACATGTGGACTCACTAGTGGACTCAATCCAACTTATTAAAAATCATAAGACTTGAAGTTACACTTCAAAGCCCAACCCAACTAATTAAATCCTTTACCATTTTAATTATACTCTTAATTTAACAATATCTATATATATATATAGGGGCGGCCATGAGGCGTAGAAGAGTGTAGCTCTAGATTCTTCACTCATCACATGCAAGACTTGCATGAAACATCTTGACACATGTAACAAGTCTTCTATACATTTCACTTCCCAACCCTCCTTATCCCAACTTTAAATACTTACACCTTAACCTAGCCACCCTTTACATTTACTACAACAACAAAAATCTGCATTTTAGAGACTAATAGAGAGAGGAGGCCGAACCAAGAGGAAGAAGGAGGAGGAGGAAGAAAATTTTCAACAAGAAATAGGTAATCTCATCCCTTATAACTATTTCCATAATTTCTTATGAAATCCTCCATAATATAACCTTAATCTTAATACATGAAAACATAATTCTCACCTTGGGGTGCATATGGATCGGCCAAACCATGTAGTAGTAGAGGAGAAGTCGTTTTCCAACTTTCAAGACCTATAACCCACTAAATCCGACAAGATTGAGGTGGGTGAAAACCCTTTCAAACTTTAAAGTAGAAATCTATTCTTTTTTCTTGTGATGCATGTGTTAAATCTGAAGTATTTCAATATTCTTTTGATATGATCTATGTTAAATTCTTCATGTTATAATTTCATGTTATGATTTTATGTATAACTATATGAAATTCGTTTTTCTTAAACATAATCATCAAATATTATGAAAAATATGAAAATATGTACTAATCTGAAATTCTTGTATAAATGCATGTTCTTAAAGATGAATGTTATGGTTATAACAAATGCAATATGATTTATTGAATTTAAACAACAACCGATTTGGTAGTCGGGTGCCGATTTTGTGATAACATGAAAGTTATATGTTTTCTTCTATGTGTTGTTGAAACCCTACCAAAATCTGAAATCTTGTGTTATATGATTATGTTATGATATATGGATAATTTATTTGCGGCCAAAACAGGACTTGAAACGAGTAAACAGAGCTTTGGGCATAAGTTGTAATTTCTTAAAGTTTGAGGACTAAACTGAAAATTTCGAAAATACAACATTCTGGATCTTGTACATTACATATTATACTATGTATAGGCTGTCCATAAAGTTTCAAGCGATTTGGAGTTCGATATCTAAACTTGATAGTCCAAATTGTAATTTTTAAATAATTTCGGGGTCAAAATGCAAGAATTCCAAACTTCTGGACCAGGTCCGAAATTTTCTGGAATTTTCACAAATCTGTAATTCTAGGTTCATCATAAGTCATCTCGTAAAATTTCATTAAATTCCGAGCTAAATTCATAGCTCTATATGCCTCGGAACGATTTCCTTAAGTTTTGGGGCAATATCGTAATTTCTGGAAATTCAGTCCCGAAACTGGAAATTTCAGAATTTTCATTAAATCTGGAGTCGAGGAATTATTTTTGGCTTCCTCATAAAATTTAATGACCATCCGATCTCGTTTCATACGCCAACGCTTAGGTTTGAACCAAAGGGTAAAGACGTCCTTCCAAACTATTTACGGAACTCTCGTTTCGGTTCGTCGAACCTACCCATTTAATATATCTGATCTGAACTCATCAGACCGTTAATAAATTATTGAGAATATTTTTGAGTTTATATACAAGTCCTATTACGCATTACCGGGCCACAAATAAAATTAACCATATTCCATACTTAATCAAAGACGCTATTAACCTCACTGACCGAACATTTACGTGATACTTGTGAAACGCGTCAAATTGGTAATTGTGACTGTCCGGGAACTAAGTGCTATACAAACAAAGTGCCACAGACGGGTCCGCCTCTAACTCTATCGGAACAAAGTGCCACATCGACGGACGAGGGCCACCTCTTGAGTCCATATGAAACAGAGTGCCGACCTACAATCTGGGGGCCACCTCTTGAGCTATAGGAGCCACCTCTAGAGTTCCAAATCGAGTCGGGATGGTTAGACCGAGTCTTGGATCGAGCAGCGCGGCTGCGGTTCATGAACAAGGCTACCGTTGTTTCCTATTTCCATAACCGAGGAACGGAGTGTTCCGAGGGACCTGGGTCGTAGACTTGGGGTATAATCGCGATTATGGTGTGATCCGAGTATTGACCCACAGCTAAGGACATACCGAGCCCAGATAAGAGATAAGAAAGCACACGCTAAGTGTGAGAGCGAAGGCTCAGCATCTTGGGGCGACGGTCCAAATCTTGGGGCGACGGCCTATCTTGCTAGGAGTAATAAGGAGAGTCTAGAATCCAAAGTCCACATCTGCAGGATTCGAAACTGAATTGACTGATCGACTGATTGACTGACTGCTTGACTTGACATCCGTCCACGGGGACCGGATTATAATATTACAACTACACAATGATTATGGTTTATAAAATTTCGACATAATTGTAATTGTTCTCATTTTTTTAATTGATAAAATCATGCATCACTTAAAGATTTTCAAAGGAAAGAGCCACACTCGCACACGATCACCCACTCACTGAGACCTTTTATCTCACCCCACCGTTTTCCCTTTTAAACCATAGAACGAGCCACCGGCCGAAGATGAAGAGATTCTAGAGGAAGAGACTGATTAGAAGACTGCCATCAAGACTTAGAATTTTTGTTGTTATCCCAATTTGTAATAGTTAATTATGCTTCGTACTTAATTCGTTTGGTATTTTTCCGCTGCAAACTTATGAACAGTGTAATTTTGCTTATGTGTTTTGTCACAACGAATCTTAGTACATCGGGCTAAGATGGTTGTTTGAAATGTTACCCAATTTATTTTGCTTCCGCTATTTATTGTCGCATTTTAATTGATTGATCGGCTGATGCATCGCGCCCTCGTCCTTCCCGATGTTGGGGGCGTGACAGGAGTGGTATCGGAGCCCGCTTTGTGAGAAGGACACTTACAACGGGCTAACCAGGATAAGATTCTTCGGACTTAGATGGGTATTCCACCTAGGACGAAGTGAACCATAGGATTGAGACCTAATGTAGATTTCTCGAGTCAATTCTCATTAATGATCTCTTTCGACTTACCGCTATTCACTTGGAATATGCATAGTCAAATTCAAAATTCCTAAGTCATTGGCCAAAGTACTTTATTAAGTACCCACGGCATTTCCCGACTGAGTTAACTCTTCTATTGAACTCTTAAAACGGATATAGTTTGTTTCACTTATCCATTTCTCAAAGTCATGTCACTATTCATTCAAATTTATGAAGTTCCTTTAAACTCTACTTAACTCTATTACTTCTTAAAATGGGGTATTATTGTTCGTTTGTCGTTAAAATCACATAAGCATTTGTTGAATCATTAAGTCACTGCCTTAATGATTATTCATACTCAATTATGTACTTAAATCTACATGACAACACATAATATTAATAATTCCACATAAGACCGAAAATCCTCACACATTCCCTAACTTATACAGCTGACCGAAGATGCGGACGTCCTCGCATGAATCGTGAAGAGCAGCATCAGCGCGATGATCGCTCACGCTCTCCTCTACGAGGAGGAATTGAGAACGATGCCATGGCCCAAGCCCTTACTCAACTGACGAACTTTCTACAACAACAGACTGCTAACAACGGAAACCATAATGAAACTCATGATCGTACCCTGGAAAGATTCTTACATTTCAACCCGCCGACCTTTGACGGGGAACCCGACGATATCAAAGCTGAACTCTGGCTAGAGAAAATTGAGGGAATTTTCAACGCCCTTCAGTATACTGATGAACATCAAATTTCACTAGCTACATTCCGACTCGAGGCCGCAGCTCATGACTGGTGGAGGAATGTCAACGAGCGCTGGACAAGAGAAAACCGTGTCAGAACATGGGCTAACTTCTTGATAGACTTCCGAACTCAGTACGCGTCAGCAGCATCCAGAGAGGCTAGACGAGACGAGTTCTACCACTTGAAGCAAGGAACCATGACAGTCGCTCAATATGAAGCCCAGTTTAGCAGATTATCTAAATACGCACCGGGATTGGTTACAACTGAGGAGGACAAGCTCTATTAGTTCACTAGAGGACTGAGGCAGTCGCTTCAACAGAGTCTTCTAACTGTTCAGCTGATGACACTTACCCAAGCAGTGGAAGCCGCTACCCGAATCGAGAGTGGAACTGCGAGGTTAGCTCAACAACAAAGCCGTTTCTCCAACATCGCCAAGAGGACTGCTACCCGACCAACATCAATGCCACCACAAAAGTTTAAGAGGAAGGGAACTCAAGGAAGCTCGAGTGGATCAAAGGCACCAGTTCTCAACAAACCAACAACGCCTTGCACCCACTGTGGTAGAAAAGGGCATAAGTCAGAGTTGTGTTGGAGGAATCTCGGAAAGTGCCTACGTTGCGGCAGCCCAGATCATCAAATTCGAGAATGCCCTGACATGAACACCCCGGCGATCAAACCAGCTACTACAGCCAAACCAGGGAACAACAAAGGGAAAGCCCCATCTCGAGTATTCGCATTAACTGGTCAGGAGGCACCAGAGAACAATGATGTGGTGGAAGGTACACTCCTGATATCTAATCAACTTGCATGAACACTTATAGATCCAGGATCATCCCACTCGTTTGTTGCACCGCACTTTTCTAAGAAACTTGATAGGCCATTAGAATCTTTATCATTATGCCTAGAAGTATCTACCCCGATGGGAGTTAGACAGCTAGAAGATAAAGTCCATTCTGTGTGTGATGTGATCATCAGTGGTAACTGTTACTCTGCCGATTTAGTAGTGCTTCCAATATTAGAATATGACGTCATCCTAGGAATAGATTGGCTATCTAAACACTATGCACAATTGGATTGTCATTCTAAAATAGTTAGGTTTTGCGAACCTAACAAGCCAATCGTGGAATTGATTGGAGATGCTAGAGTCAACCTAGCACCTATAATATCAGCTATCAAAGCTAGTAAGGCAGTTGCCAACGGGGCGACCGGATTTTTAGCCTTCATCATCAACAAACCCATGAGTAAGTCGGGCATAGAAACTATACGTGTGGTATCCGAATACCCTGATGTATTTCCCGAAGAATTGACCTCCCTACCGCCTGACAGAGAAGTTGAATTCAATATCGAAATCATGCGTGGGAAGACACCCATTGCAAAGGCACCATACCGAATGGCACCACTGGAGCTGCAAAAGTTGAAGGTCCAACTACAGAAGTTACTCGACGTGGGTTTTGTACAACCCAGTGTATCACCTTGAGGAGCTCCAGTATTGTTTGTCAAAAAGAAGGATGAAACATTGAGGCTTTGCATAGATTACCGTGAACTCAACAGCGTTACAGCTAAAAATAAGTATCCTCTCCCGAGGATAGATGAGTTGTTTGAACAACTCGAAGGAGCTACGGTGTATTCCAAGTTCGATCTTCAACAAGGATACTACCAGTTGAAGATTAGGAATAAAGATGTTCCTAAAACTGCATTCCAAACTAGATACGGCCACTACGAGTTCGTAGTGATGCCTTTTGGACTCACGAATGCTCCTGCGGCATTTATGGATTTAATGCACAGAGTATTTCAACCATATCTCGACCAATTCATAGTAATTTTCATCGATGACATACTCGTGTACTCTAAGACGGAAAAAGATCATGAGAGACATCTTAGACTAGTGTTGGATACATTAAGGCAGCACAAGTTGTACGCCAAGTACAGCAAGTGTGAATTTTGGTTGAGGGAAGTGGCATTTCTAGGCCATATTATTTCTGGAGAAGGGATTGCAGTTGATCCATCTAAGATAGAAACTATTATGGATTGGAAGAGGCCAGAAAATGTAACTGAGATCCGAATCTTTCTTGGACTTGCGGGCTACTACCGTAAATTCATCAAAGACTTCTCGAAGATAGCGGGACCCCTCACCCGGCTAACCCAGAAACAAGTAAAATTTGAATGGACGGATAAATGCAAGTCAAGTTTCCAGGAACTCAAGAAGAGACTTACCACCGCACCTATACTGACACTTCCAGAAGGAACCCAAGGATTTGTCATATATAGTGACGCCTCAAAGGATGGCCTCGGTGCCGTACTGATGCAGAATGGTAAAGTTATCGCATAAGCTTCCAGGAAACTCAAGACGCATGAGAAGAATTATCCAACGCATGACCTCGAACTTGCTGCAATAGTATTCGCCTTAAAGAAATGGCGACATAATTTATATGGCGTTGAATTCACCGTGTTTACGGATCATAAAAGTCTCAAGTACCTATTTTCTCAAAAGGAACTTAACCTCCGACAGCGAATATGGGTAGAGCTTTTAGAAGATTACCATTGTGAAATTCAACACCACCCAGGGAAAGCGAATGTCATGGCCGATTCCCTAAGTAGAAAGACTAGAGTGGCCGGACTCATGGTTCGAGAATGGCAAGCTCTCAAGGAACTGAGCTACTTGAAACCCATTCATGAAGGTACTCGTTTAAATTGCGCCAACCTCACAGTTAAATCGAATCTATTGGACGATATTCGATTAGCCCAAGAGGGAGATCCAAACTTCAAGAGTTTAAGGACAAGATCGCTAAGGGCGAGAAACCCGAGTTTACAATTACCGAGGATGGAATTGTAAGGTTTAAGGGGATTCTCGAGGAAGCTCATTGCTCGAGATATACGATACACCCAGGAGGTAACAAGATGTATCGAGACTTGAAGAAACACTTTTGGTGGGTGAACATGAAGAACCAAGTGGCAGAATTCGTGGCGCGTTACCTCACATGTCAGAGAGTCAAAGTTGAGCATCAGCGACCCTCAGGACTACTACAGCCACTAGAAGTCCCTGAATGGAAATGGGAAATGGTAACCATGGATTTTATCACGGATTTACCGACCACAAGAGGAGGTTATAACACCATTTGGGTGATCGTCGACAGACTGACGAAATCATCACATTTCGTGCCGGTTAAAAAGGACGACAGTTTGCAAAAGCTGGCTAGGACCTATATTAGAGAAATCGTTCGACTCCATGGAGTGCCAACAGACATAGTATCGGACAGAGATCCTAGATTCGTATATCGTTTTTGGAAAGTATTTCATAAGGAATTAGGAACTTCCTTAAGCTTCAGCACAACTGTGCATCCCTAGACCGACGGGCAATCTGAACGAACCATTCAAACCCTTGAAGACATGTTACGAGCTTGCGTACTGGACTTTCAAGGAAATTGGGATCACCACCTACCATTAGCCGAGTTTGCATACAACAATAGTTTCCAAGTGACAATCGGAATGGCACCTTATGAAGCTCTGTATGGGAGGAAGTGTCGATCCCGCTCTATTGGGAAATCGATGACCATTGGATGCCGAAGACTCAACGAATAGAACCTTCAGCAATGAGCACAGATTTGGTGAAGGAAGCCATAGATAAAGTACGACTAATCAAGGATAGGATCCGCACAGCGCAAAGCAGACAGAAGAGTTACGCCGATCAACGTCGGAAGGATCTAGAATTTGAAGTAGGAGATCAAGTCTTCCTGAGGTTAACACTACGGAAAGGTTTGATAGTATCAAGAAAAGGAGGAAAGTTAAGTCCCCGATATGTAGGACCATTCAAAATCACGAAAAGGATTGGATGACTAGCGTACCGATTGGAACTACCACCCAATCTGTCTAGAATGCACGACGTTTTCCATGTTTCGAGATTAAAAAAGTATCATCTAGACCCAACGCACATTCTTACTTCTGACATTCCGCCGATCAAGGATAACTTGTATTATGAAGAGAAGCCAATCAAGATCCTCGACTGGCAAGTACGCGAATTGAGGAAGAAGCGAATTCCTTTAGTTAAAGTCGTCTAGTCGAATCACAACAGAGAGGAAGATGCGACGTGGGAGGCCGAGGAAGAAATGAAGAAATCTTACACCGAGTTGTTTAAGTAGGAATTTCGGGACCAAATTCTTTTAAGGAGGGGAGGATGTAAAACCCCCTAAATTCGATAACTTATCACATGTACAATGTATCAAATCATGATGTAATTTAATAATAGTTATTTTTTGTCATGATATAACCTACATCTATTTTATTTTATTCACTCTTTAACTTTGTAATTTACTTAATAAACCAAATAATAAAAATTAAAATAGTGTGTTGATTCACCTATTGGGCTAATTGTCAACACCTAACTACATGTGGACTCACTAATGGACTCAATCCAACTTATTAAAAATCATAAGACTTGAAGTTACACTTCAAAGCCCAACCCAACTAATTAAATCCTTTACCATTTTAATTATACTCTTAATTTAACAAATATATATATATATATATATATATATATATATATATACATAGGGTCGTCCATGAGGGGTAGAAGAGTATAGCTCTAGATTCTTCACTCATCACATGCAAGACTTGCATGAAACATCTTGACACATGTAACAAATCTTCTACACATTTCACTTCCCAACCCTCCTTATCCCAACTTTAAATACTTACACCTTAACCTAACCACCTTTTACACTTACTACAACAACAAAAATCTGCATTTGAGAGACTAAGAGAGAGAGGAGGCCGAACCAAGAGGAAGAAGGAGGAGGAGGAAGAAAATTTTCAACAAGAAATAGGTAATCTCATCCCTTATAACTATTTCCATAATTTTTTATGAAATCCTCCATAATATAACCTTAATCTTAATACATGCAAACATAATTCTCATCTTGGGGTGCATATGGATCGGCCAAACCATGTAGTAGTAGAGGAGAAGTCGTTTTCCAACTTTCAAGACCTATAACCCACTAAATCCGACAAGATCGAGGTGGGTGAAAACTCTTTCAAACTTTAAAGTAAAAATCTACTCTTTTTCTTGTGATGCATGTGTTAAATCTGAAGTATTTCAATATTCTTTTGATATGATCTATGGTAAATTCTTCATGTTATAATTTCATGTTATGATTTTATGTATAACTATGTGAAATTCGTTTTTCTTAAACATAATCATCAAATATTATGAAAAATATGAAAATATGTACTAATCTAAAATTATTGTATAAATGCATGTTCTTAAAGATGAATGTTATGGTTATAACAACATGCAATATGATTTATTGAATTTAAACAACAACCGATTTGGTAGTCGGGTGCCGATTTTGTGATAACTTGAAACTTATATGTTTTGTTCTATGTGTTGTTGAAACCCTACCAAAATCTGAAATCTTGTGTTATATGATTATGTTATGATATATGGATAATTTATTTGCGGCCAAAACGGGACATGAAACGAGTAAACGGAGCTTTGGGCATAAATTATAATTTCTTAAAGTTTGAGGACTAAACTGAAAATTTCGAAAATACAACATTCTGGACCTTGGACAGTACATATTATACCATGTATAGGCTGTCCATAAAGTTTCAAGCGATTCGGAGTTCGATATCTAAACTTGATAGTCCAAATTGTAATTTTTAAATAATTTCGGGGTCAAAATGCAAGAATTCCAAACTTCTGGAACAGGTCCGAAATTTTCTAGAATTTTCACAAATCTGTAATTCCAGGTTCATCATAAGTCATCTCGTAAAATTTCGTTAAATTCCGAGCTAAATTCATAGCTCTATATGCCTCGGAATGATTTCCTTAAGTTTTGGGGCAATATCGTAATTTCTGGAAATTAAGTCCTCAAACTGGAAATTTCCGAATTTTTATTAAATCTGGAGTCAAGGAATTATTTTTGGCTTCCTCATAAAATTTCATGACCATCTGATTTCGTTTCATACTCCAACGCTTAGGTTTGAACCTAAGGGTAAAGACGTCCTTCCAAACTATTTACGGAACTCTCGTTTCGTTTCGTCGAACCTACCCATTTAATATATCTGATCTGAACCCATCAGACCGTTAATAAATTATTGAGAATATTTTCGAGTTTATATACAAGTCCTATTCCGCATTACCGGGCCACAAATAAAATTAACCATATTCCATACTTAATCAAAGACGCTATTAACCTGACTGACCGAACGTTTACGTGATACTTGTGAAACGTGTCAAATTGATAATAGTGATTGTCCGGGAACTAAGTGCTATACAAACAAAGTACCACATACGGGTCCGCCTCTAACTCTATCGGAACAAAGTGCCACGTCGACGGACGAGGGCCACCTCTTGAGTCCATATGAAACAGAGTGCCGACCTACAATTTGGGGGCCACCTCTTGAGCTGTAGGAGCCACCTCTAGAGTCCCAAATCGAGTCGGGACGGTTAGACCGAGTTTTGGATCGAGCAGCGCGGCTGCGGTTCATGAACAAGGCTACCGTTGTTTCCTATTCCCATAACCGAGGAACGGAGTGTTCCGAGGGACCTGGGTCGTAGACTTGGGGTATAATCGCGATTATGGTGTGATCCGGGTATTGACCCATAGCTAAGGACATACCGAGCCCAGATAAGAGATAAGGAAGCACACGCTAAGTGTGAGTGCGAAGGCTCAGCATCTTGGGGCGACGGTCCAAATCTTGGGGCGATAGCCTATCTTGCTAGGATTAATAAGGAGAGTCTTGAATCCAAAGTCCACATCGGCAGGATTCAAATCAATCGATCGATCGATTGATCGATCGCTTGACTTGACATCCGTTCACGGGGACTGGATTATAATATTACAACTACACAATGATTATGGTTTATAAAATTTCGACATAATTGTAATTGTTCTCATTTTTTTTAATTGATAAAATCATGCATCACTTAAATATTTTCAAAGGAAAGAGCCACACTCGCACACGATCACCCACTCACTGAGACCTTTTATCTCACCCCACCGTTTTCCCTTTTAAACCAGAGAACGAGCCACCGGCCGAAGACGAAGAGATTCTAGAGGAAGAGACTGATTAGAAGACTGCCATCAAGACTTAGAATTTCTGTTGTTATCCCAATTTGTAATAGTTAATTATGCTTCGTACTTAATTCGTTTGGTATTTTTCCGCTGCAAACTTATGAACAGTGTAATTTTGCTTATCTGTTTTGTCACAACGAATCTTAGTACATCGGGCTAAGATGGTTGTTTGAAATGTTACCCAATTTTATTTTACTTCCGCTATTTATTGTCGCATTTTAATTGATTGATCGACCGATGCGTCGCGCCTTCGTCCTTCCCGATGTTGGGGGCGTGACATTTCCAGTTTCGGGACTGAAATTTCCAGAAATTACGGTATTGCCCCAAAAACTTAAGAAAATCGTTCCGAGGCTTGTAGAGCTATGAATTTAGCTTGGAATTTAACGAAATTTTACGAGATGACTCGTGATGAATCTGGAATTCCGAGGCTTGTAGGTCTTGAAAGTTGGAAAAAGACTTCCCCTCTCACATTATATGGTTCGGCCAATCACCATGCATCCCAAGGTGAGTATTATGTTTGCATATTTTAACTTTAAAGTTAGATTAAGAAGGTTTTTAATACTTATAGAAAAAGAAAGATGTAAGAGAAGAAATTACCTATTTCTTTGCTTGAATTTTCTTCTTCTTCTTCCTCCTTCTTTCTTTTTGGTTCGGTGAAAGCTAGGTTAGATAATAGTGTGTATATTTAAAGTGGTTTTGGGAAGAGAAGTGGTTTGGGAAGAGAGATAAGTTTGGGAAGAGAAATGGAAGGAGTTTGAATACAAGTGTCAAAGTCTTGCATGGATGAGTGAAAGGTCTAGAGATACACTCTCTCCTTCCCCATATAGCCGCCCCCTTGTGTGTGTGTGTGTTATATATTTTTTTTTTTTAAATTAAGAGTATGATTATAATGGTAAATGATTTAATTAGTTGGGTTGGGCTTTGAATTGCAACTTCAAGTCTTATGATTTTATTAAGTTGGGTGGAGTCCATTAGTGAGTCTATATGTAATTAGGTGTTGACAAACAGTCCAATAGGTGAACCAATATACTATTTTAATTTTATTATTTGATTTATCAAATAAATTGCGAAGTTAAAGAGTGAAATAAAATAAAATGGATGTAGGTTATATCAAGTCATAAAATAAATATTATAAAATTACATCATGATTTAGTACATTATACATGTGATAAGCCATCGAATTTAGGGGGTTTTACATCCTCCCCTCCTTAGAAGAATTTTGTAATATCCGGATAAATTGTTGGGTATTTTCATCTGTATTTGAACCCTGTATTACCTGAAATGGTGCTATCAATAATCGAAGTACGATCGTTTCTGTATTCGTATCCTCATGCATGATAATATCAACCTTTAATCCTTCACATGCAACTACGTCGTAACGCACGCTAACAGGTAAGCGTAACGTACGTTACGAACTGGAAATAGCGTACGCTACGAGCTAGACGTAGCGTACGTAAGGAGGTCAATTATTGAACATGCTGGCTAGCACATGGACGGCTGGTGGTGGGGCTCGGAAAGATTCCCGCGGATGAACCTGGACAGTTTTAGGGTCAACGGGTGTTAACGTACACTAAGGTTTGTAACTAGCGTACGCTAATGTGTGTAGCTTACGTACGTAATGCATAGGGAGTAACGTACGTAAGCTAGTACAGAACGAGACGATGGCTATCAGTGAACGATAGCGTACGCTAAGATCGAAGGGTAGCGTGCGCTAAATCGATTACGTACGTAAATGGCTAAGGCTAACGTACGTAAATCTCAAGATGTTATATATATGGACAACACCCCATTTCATTTCTCTTCGTCCCTTTCACTTGTAATTCGTTTTCCTCCATTTCTAGAGGGTCTCCAGCCCTCTAAAACACATGTAGAACACGTAGACTCGATCATTTAAGTTACGAAACATCTTGGATTGACATTCAAGCAATCGAAGTTGGATGCTACCTCTTGTCTCTGCGTTTCTTTCATATTAAGGTATGTTAATGCTACCTCAACCTTGAATTCGTGTTCTTAAGGATGTTATGAACATACCACCGGGATTATTAAGCTCCATAGATGATTTTTATCCGAACACCGTGTTTTTGGAAGTTGGAATGTTCATGCTTTAGTTACCCGAGTTAAGAACGTTATAGTCCGACTCTTGTTATGATAATCAAGTAAGGTAAAATTCTGAGATTAATAAACCATATTGTATGGTGTTTCCATAATGATCATAGACTTAATGTTGGTAACAACCTCAGATTTCCGAACTACCTTTGAGGATCTATAATCAATATTTGGAGTGAGTCTTATGATGGGAGGATTAACCGGGAATTCGTAGACATCAACACCATAGGGTTATTCTGATTCACATGAGTGATATATGTGTGAATATAACGTATGTTAAGCTCTATGCATTACGTACGTTATACCCTCAGGCAAGGCAGTCGTCTGAACTAAGAAGAACTGTCCAATGCATGCTTAGCGTGCGCTAATCCTTGTAGCTTACGTGCGCTAACGTGCAGACGTAACGTACGTTACGTATGTGTGTAACGTATGTTACGAAGAGAACAGTTAGGGTTCGGCCATCTTTTTATGCTTTTCCTTGTGTGATTGGTTGTTTATTTTATGATAGGATATTGAGGACGAATTTCCTACGATAATCCAGTGTTGAGCCTCTCCTATCGTCGTTTTCGTTGGAGTTCTGGATTGTTCCAATCAACTGTATTTCCGGAATATTCGCGAGAGATTACCAAGGCAAGTACCTTGATATACGAATTATAATTACGTGAAATCATTGTTGCTGAAGTGTATGAATCATGTTATGAATATCTGTATTTATATTATATATATATAGATATGTGTGGATACTTATGTAGTATTAATTGATAGTGTTGAAGGCCTAATGTGCTAAGTCTTGATGAATAACGTGCGAGTTATTGTTTATTTTGCGTAGTTGCGTACTGGCGAATAAATTATGTGGATTGATGAACTGATTTGATAATTGTTGCAACGGTTAACTGTGTGCTTGGTATTTGTAATAATGTGAATACTTGTTATGAGAGACGTCATATCCGGGTACCTCTGAGGCGGGCGTGCACTCCGACTGTTGTATGCCGCAATGAGCGGCTCCATATGATTGGTGAACACCGTGTTACTTAATGCGCGAGCAAGGGGCGGCTCTGTGGGAGTGAACGCCGGCGCGGTGACATGTGTAATGGGCGGCCAATATAGTGGAGTGAACGCCGGTACAGTGTGCGAGGAGGCGCTGGCGGCTTATTGGTAACGGATATTTGAGTGATAGCTAAGACCCCGTTATCAAATGATTTTCGAAATTTAAATCTTTGCAACTTGCTTTTAATGTTGGTCTTGATGTAGACCGCGGATTGTGTTTCTGGAGTTCGTTCCAATTTGTTTTAAATGTTGGTATCAGGGTTAATTAACCAAGGATATTTGACGAGATCTCCGAGGGTTAATTAATCAGGGGTCTTGAGCAGGATTTGTCGAATGAGAGGTTGTGCCTTTGATTGTACTGTGTTGATTATTCTGTGTATTGGGTCGAGAACCCCGTGAGATGTTGAGATTTGATCTCGTGATGATATTATTTGGATTGGGCCGAGAACCCCGTGAGGTGTTGAGATTTGATCTCGTGATGATATTATTTGGATCGGGCCGAGAACCCCGTGAGATGTTGTAATGATTCACTTGCGATAGTGTTTTATCATTTGGGTCGAGGACCCCGAATAACGTTGTGATAGTTTCTTGCAAATTGTTTTCCACATGTTGGGTCAAGGACCCGAGAGCTTCTGAAGTATTTTCTAAAGTATTTCCATTTGATTTTCAAAACCCCTAGATGGCCCGAGTCAATATTAATGTTTTCGAACTTTCTTATCAAAATACTTTTCCTTTTATAAAAAGGGATTTCTCTGACTCCTTGGGCTCGTTTAAAGTTTTATTGGTGTTATGTTCTCAGACGGAGAATATGAAAATGTGATTATCTTTCACCTTGTGTATGTAATACTATTCTGTGTTGACCATTTGAATGTGTGGTTCGTGTTAAGGTTTCACGATTGTTGAGTTTTGTGTTATTATTATTCGTATATCTTGTGTGTTATGTACTTGCACTAGCAAAATTCCGGTTGCTAACCCCGAGTTTTCGGGGTGAGTGCCTGTTATGCGCTCGTGTTTTGGCGGCTCGGGATCAGTCACAGGATTGGCTGGGAAGGAGATGGAGGACAATGATACTAATCACACCATAGTTAGAGTCTTTTATTTTGTTACATTGTGGTCGGTATTTCTCTGTCGTTCGAGTATTCACCCTTGCATGGGTGTAGTTTTCATTTATTAAATTGAGTTGTCGTTCTTTTCTGTGTTCAAGTTTATTTTTGTCATTGAGATGTAAAGTTCATTTGTTTCTGAATTGTTTAATAACCTTGTCGGTCTGCGTTGTATTTAGATTGACCCCGGTCGGTCAATCATTTTGTAGTCTAGTAGAGTTTAGCCTTGTAGATCCTTGTAAGAAGGGTCTACGGCGTGTAACATTTCCGGATGTATTCTGGGGGTGTTACAAATATGGTATCAGAGCTTAGGTTGCGAAAAACCTAGGCCGTTGGGTCAAGTCCATGTCTTGTGTAAGTCGCGCGCGTCAGAGTTGTGATTAGTATCGTGGTTCCAACATCATCTTTAAGCAATCCGTGATGGTAAGCCTCCCGAATCGTAAGTCCCCTTACATACGTATTTGATTATATTGTACTTAACGTGAACCTAGGATTTAAACTTGTTAGAGATTATATTGTTTTACGATATCACCTGCATATACGCGTCGAGTGGGAATGGTTATGTAGTATACTTCGGTAGTCGAACATATTTATCGATTTCTGCATTTCAGTAGGATAAATCTTTGAGTGTTAATTTTATCCGCTGCGTGAGTATTGTGAAATGACTTTTGACATTTGGCATTTTAGTCTCGCACATTTTCACGGTATTTTTATGACGGTATTTAATATTTTACAAATGATTTTTGTAAGTTTTGGAAAATGCTACCGTCATCGGCTTTTTGGCATATTTTGAAATGATTTTTAAATATTTTTTTAGCCTGGTAGGTTCCGGCGCAGAATCCCCGGCATGTAATATTTCCGGGCAGAATTACGAACATTTCAAAGTAGTGTTTTGAAATTTTCCTAACATTGTAAACCTCATGATTTAATGTAGTCGTGTCGAATGGTCACGTATGTTGGTGAAAAGTTCTTTCGAATAAATATTTTGGTAGAAGAGGAAGGATTTTGAAAATTATGGTATTTGGGACTCAACACTTTTGAAATATTTCAAATTAGTTACAATTCGATTTTCAATTTTCTTGTAGGCATTACTCAAAAATAAATTTTTTTAGAGTCATTGTATAAACTTCCTCTTCCAAAACAAAGGACAGTACTTACAAGTTTTGAGCACAATGTGATTCGGCGTTTGTTTCAAAAAAATTTTAAAAAAAACATACGCATAATGATCGTCCTAGACGAGGGACTGGAAGTTGATTTCAGAAAATTTCGTCGATATTACCGTTATTCTAAGGATACTAATTAAACCTTATGTTGATAATTGTGGTATACCGTACAACCGACTATGTGATAACAATAAACGGTACTATCTGCATTAGCATGACGAGTCTTGGCGGACATAGACGTGATATAGGAAGCGGAAGTGGTGAGGTGGTTCGTACGACAACGATTCATGTTACGGTGAAGGAATATCAAGATCAGACGATAACCTATGAAACCTCCTCAGTGACCGAGCCAACGAGCGGAGAAAAGAGACCGAGGACATCTGGAAAATTTTTGGGCGGTGACGAGACTAAGGTCCTCAAACCCCCACGTCGTTCGAATGCGTCGTCTTCGCGGTCGAGAATGAGCATTGAGAATCCCCAACCAACATCAGTGACTCCCGGTAAGAAGAGAGTGTGCTTCAACTGCAACCGTACGGGACACATCCGTGTAAACTGTCCCTCACCACTCTTGACTTGTCATCAGTGCGGGTGTGAAGGCCACCGGGAGAAACATTGTGAGATAATTTCCGAATTGGCAAAGAATGCTACTCTATCGGTGAGCAGAGCAAGTGGCCGGAGAATGTCCCAAAACCTAATGTCTTCTGCTGAAAAGCCTATCATAGGCGAATGAAGATTTTGTGCTGTGTTCTAGTCGTTGCTGTTTCCAACAATCGCAACTTTGATCGTTTTTCATTACTTTTCGTTTCCAACTCCTGCTGTTTTCAGTTTCGGGGCTGACATGTCTTCTTAGTATGGGGGAACGTAATACCCATACTCTTCTTAGTATTTTCGGTGTTGGGAGACTTTCATTGTTGATGATTCATCTATAACCCTATTGACAATTTTAAACTACCATGTTCTACTGAACCTACCGTCAGTCGAACGAAATTCAGAACCGTTTTGTTAGACTCCGTGAATTATTGTGGTCTATTCACATCTGAACTTAATCTTTGCAAAATTTTGTTCGAAACTATTTGTTCCCACCCGTGCGGTTAATATTTCCAATGTGTTATGAACTTGAATATGGTGGGTCGAGCTCGACACGCGATTTTAGTACGTCTGAGCCGTTTATGAATTTCTTTAATTCTGTGAGCTTTTACTTCTCCACTCTAACTTCTCATGTTCACGTGTAATTTATCGCCTCAATTGACGTGCCTGATACTTCCTAGGTTCAATCATTGTATTTTTTAGAACCTTGTATTCGCGCATCGCTCATGATGTTTTGGGGCTGAGCAAGTAGTTACTTTTTCTTGGTTGTTCCACCACTCTACTTTAAGTTTCGGGACGAAACTTCTTTTAAGAGGGATAGTATGTAATATCCGGATAAATTGTTGGGTATTTTCATCTGTATTTGAACCCTGTATTACCTGAAATGGTGCTATCAATAATCGAAGTACGACCGTTTCCGTATTCGTATCCTCATGCATGATAATATCAACCTTTAATCCTTCACATGCAACTACGTCGTAACGCACGCTAACAGGTAAGCGTAACGTACGTCACCAACTCGAAATAGCGTACGCTACGAGCTAGACGTAGCGTACGTAAGGAGGTCAATTATTGAACATGCTGGCTAGCACATGGACGGCTGGTGGTGGGGCTCGGAAAGATTCCCGCGGATGAACCTGGACAGTTTTAGGGTCAACGGGTGTTAACGTACGCTAAGGTTTGTAACTAGCGTACGCTAATGTGTGTAGCTTACGTACGTAATGCATAGGGAGTAACGTACGTAAGCTAGTACAGAAGGAGACAGTAAGCTATCAGTGAACGATAGCGTACGCCAAGATCGAAGGGTAGCATGCGCTAAATCGATTACGTACGTAAATGGCTAAGGCTAACGTACGTAAATCTCAAGATGTTATATATATGGACAACACCCCATTTCATTTCTCTTCGTCCCTTTCACTTGTAATTCGTTTTCCTCCATTTCTAGAGGGTCTCCAGCCCTCTAAAACACATGTAGAACACGTAGACTCGATCATTTAAGTTACGAAACATCTTGGATTGACATTCAAGCAATCGAAGTTGGATGCTACCTCTTGTCTCTGCGTTTCTTTCATATTAAGGTATGTTAATGCTACCTTAACCTTGAATTCGTGTTCTTAAGGATGTTATGAACATACCACCGGGATTATTAAGCTCCATAGATGATTTTTATCCGAACACCGTGTTTTTGGAAGTTGGAATGTTCATGCTTTAGTTACCCGAGTTAAGAACGTTATAGTCCGACTCTTGTTATGATAATCAAGTAAGGTAAAATATTGAGATTAATAAACCATATTGTATGGTGTTTCCATAATGATCATAGACTTAATGTTGGTAACAACCTCAGATTTCCGAACTACCTTTGAGGATCTATAATCAATATTTGGAGTGAGTCTTATGATGGGAGGATTAACCGGGAATTCGTAGACATCAACACCATAGGGTTATTCTGATTCACATGAGTGAGATATGTGTGAATATAACGTACGTTAAGCTCTATGCATTACGTACGTTATACCCTCAGGCAAGGCAGTCGTCTGAACTAAGAAGAAGCGTCGATGCATGCTTAGCGTGCGCTAATCCTTGTAGCTTACGTGCGCTAACGTGCAGACGTAACGTACGTTACGTATGTGTGTAACGTACGTTACGAAGAGAACAGTTAGGGTTCGGCCATATTTTTATGCTTTTCCTTGTGTGATTGGTTGTTTATTTTATGATAGGATATTAAGGACGAATTTCCTACGATAATCCAGTGTTGAGCCTCTCCGATCGTCGTTTTCGTTGGAGTTCTGGATTGTTCCAATCAACTGTATTTCCGGAATATTCGCGAGAGATTACCAAGGCAAGTACCTTGATATACGAATTATAATTACGTGAAATCATTGTTGCTGAAGTGTATGAATCATGTTATGAATATCTGTATTTATATTATATATATATAGATATGTGTGGATACTTATGTAGTATTAATTGATAGTGTTGAAGGCCTAATGTGCTAAGTCTTGATGAATAACGTGCGAGTTAATGTTTATTTTGCGTAGTTGCGTACTGGCGAATAAATTATGTGGATTGATGAACTGATTTGATAATTGTTGCAACGGTTAACTGTGTGGTTGGTATTTGTAATAATGTGAATACTTGTTATGAGAGACGTCATATCCGGGTACCTCTGAGGGCGGGCCGTGCACTCCGGCCTGTTGTACGCTGCAATGAGCGGCTCCATATGATTGGTGAACACCGGTGTTACTTAATGCGCGAGCAAGGCGCTCTGTGGGAGTGAACGCCGCGCGGTGACATGTGCAATGGGCGGCCAATATAGTGGAGTGAACGCCGGTACAGTGTGTGCGAGGCGCCCTGGCGTGCTTATTGGTAACGGATATTTGAGTGATAGCTAAGACCGTTATCAAATGATTTTCGAAATTTAAATCTTTGCAACTTGCTTTTAATGTTGGTCTTGATGTAGACCGCGGATTGTGTTTCTGGAGTTCGTTCCAATTTGTTTTAAATGTTGGTATCAGGGTTAATTAACCAAGGATATTTGACGAGATCACCGAGGGTTAATTAATCGGGTCTTGAGCAGGATTTGTCGAATGAGAGGTTGTGCCTTTGATTGTACCGTGTTGATTATTCTGTATTGGGTCGAGAACCCCGTGAGATGTTGAGATTTGATCTCGTGATGATATTATTTGGATTGGGCCGAGAACCCCGTGAGGTGTTGAGATTTGATCTCGTGATGATATTATTTGGATCGGGCCGAGAACCCCGTGAGATGTTGTAATGATTCACTTGCGATAGTGTTTTATCATTTGGGTCGAGGACCCCGAATAACGTTGTGATAGTTTCTTGCAAATTGTTTTCCACATGTTGGGTCAAGGACCCGAGAGCTTCTGAAGTATTTTCTAAAGTATTTCCATTTGATTTTCAAAACCCCTAGATGGCCCGAGTCAATATTAATGTTTTCGAACTTTCTTATAAAAATACTTTTCCTTTTATAAAAAGGGATTTCTCTGACTCCTTGGGCTCGTTTAAAGTTTTATTGGTGTTATGTTCTGTACGGAGAATATGAAAATGTGATTATCTTTCACCTTGTGTATGTAATACTATTCTGTGTTGACCATTTGAATGTGTGGTTCGTGTTAAGGTTTCACATTTGTTGAGTTTTGTGTTATTATTATTCGTATATCTTGTGTGTTATGTACTTGCACTAGCAAAATTCCGGTTGCTAACCCCGAGTTTTCGGGGTGGGTGCTGTTATGCGCTCGAGTTTAGGCGGCTCGGGAGCGATCACGGGATTACCGGGAAGGAGGTGGAGGACAATGATACTAATCACACCAGAGTTAGAGTCTTTTCTTTTGTTTCATTTTGGTCGGTATTTCTCTGTCGTTCGAGTATTCACCCTTGCATGGGTGTAGTTTTCATTTATTAAATTGAGTTGTCGTTCTTTTCTGTGTTCAAGTTTATTTTTGTCATTGAGATGTAAAGTTCATTTGTTTCTGAATTGTTTAACGACCTTGTCGGTCTGCGTTAAATTTAGATTGACCCCGGTCGGTCAATCATTTTGTAGTCTAGTAGAGTTTAGCCTTGTAGATCCTTGTAAGAAGGGCCTACGGCGTGTAACATTTCCGGATGTATTCTGGGGGTGTTACAAATTTGGTCCCCAAATTCCTACTCGAACAATTGAGGGTAAGATTTCATCATTACTTCCTCAGCCTCCTAGGTAGCATCTTATTCTCTGTTGTGATTCGACCAGACGACTTTAACCAAAGGAATTCGCTTCTTCCTCAATTAGCGTACTTGTCGGTCGAGGATCTTGATTGGCTTCTCTTCATAAGACAAGTTATCCTTGATCGGCGGAATGTCAGAAGTAAGAATGTGCGTTGGGTCTGGATGATACTTATTTAATCTCGAGACATGGAAAACGTCTTGCATTCCAGACAGATTGGATGGTAACTCCAGCCGGTATGCTAAACGTCCAATCCTTTCCATGATTTTGAATGGTCCTACATATCGGGGACTCAGCTTTCCTCCTTTTATTGACACTATTAAACCTTTATGTGGTGTTAACCTCACGAAGACTTGATCTTCTACTTTAAATTCTAGATCCTTTAGACATTGATCGGCGTAACTCTTCTGTCTGCTTTGCGCTGTACGGATCCTATCCTTGATTAGTCATAATTTATCTACGGTTTCCTTCATCAAATATGTACTCATTGGTGAAGGTTCTGTTCGTTGAGTCTTCGACATCCAATGGTCATCAATTTCCCAATGGAGCGGGGATCGACACTTCCTCCCATACAGAGCTTTATAAGGCGCCATTCCGATTGTCGCTTGGTAACTGTTGTTGTATGCAAACTCGACTAATGGCAGGTGGTGATTCCAATTTCCTTGAAAGTCCAGTATGCAAGCTCGTAACATGTCTTCAAGGGTCTGAATGGTTCTCAGATTGCCCATCATTCTGGGGATGCGCACTTGTGCTGAAGCTTAAGGAAGTTCCTAATTCCTTATGAAAGACTTTCCAAAAATGAGATACGAATCTAGGATCTCTGTCCAATACTATGTCCGCGGGCACTCCATGAAGTCGAACGATTTCTCTAATATAGGTCCGAGCCAGCTTTTGCAAACTGTCGTCCTTTTTAACCGGCACGAAATGTGATGATTTTGTCAGTCTGTCGACGATCACCCAAATGGTGTTATAACCTCCCCTTGTGGTCGGTAAATCCGTGATAAAATCCATGGTCACCATTTCCCATTTCCATTCGGGGACTTCTAATGGCTGTAGTAGTCCTGAGGGTCGCTGATGCTCAGCTTTGACTCTCTGACATGTGAGGCATCGCGCCACGAATTCTTCCACTTGGTTCTTCATGTTCACCCATAAAAACTATTTCTTCAAGTCTCGGTACATATTGTTACCTCCTGGGTGTATCGTATATCTCGAGCAATGAGCTTCCTCGAGAATTCGTCTTTTGAGCTCCCCGTCGTGAGGTATGCATAATTGTAATATCCAAAATTTCTACTACTATTGTTTAATGTTATTTTATCCGAGTTATGTTGTACAGCGTGGAATCTGTACAGTATGGATAAAATAAACGAAGGACTGAGATGTCAGTATTGGTATAATTATCGTATTTGGTCGACAATTATAATTGAGGATATAATGTGTTGAGTATATGTATTCAGTATGTCGTATGTTCGTATTCTGTATGTTGAGACGTTGGACAAGAGTAGCTGAAAATGGCTAAGTGTAACATTATTAGCGCACGCTAATATACATGCCTATCGCACGCTATCGTTCTGGTTTAGCGCACGCTAGAGGCAAACGATAGCGCACGCTAGTACAGACCAGATCAGAAGGAATCTATGTGTGGACCCGGTCACTTTCGGCGCATGTGCCGACAAGTCAACGGATGTTTGTTGTGAAGGATTAGCGCACGCTAAGATATATTGATAGCGCACGCTAATCAGAATGGACCAAAGGAATCTTGGCCGTGTCATGTTACTTTTGGCAATTGGGGGACACAGGGTTAGGTGTAGACTGTAGCAAGTCAACTATGAGTAGCGCACGCTACGGTGGAAGGTTTGCGTACGCTAAATACAGGCCTTTACGTATGCTATTGCATGGGCATTGCGTACGTAAATCATTTCATGCAGTAAGGCAGTAGCCTCTGGACTTCGATAGCGCACGCTAATATAGAATGTTAGCGCACGCTAAACTGGTAACGTACGTTAAATGAAGAGGTTAGCGTACGTTAATAATGTACAGTGTATATATATGAGTAGTTGGCTGTCATTCCTCATTTCGTCCATTCTCTTCTTACAACCGATAGAGATAACCTTGGGAGGACTTTTGGAGTTCCTAAACACTGAGGGATGATCCTCTTTAACAAGATTAAAGATGAAAATCATGAATTAAAGCTTTGTTCTTCAAATCATTGGCGATTCTGGGAAATGGATTCAAACTTGGGATTCAATCCATTCCTTCAAAAAGGTAATCACTCTCCATCTTTGGATTTCGTTTTGGATTGAATGTTGATGTTCTTGAGTTGATGATTATTACATAAACGAGTTGATAAGCATGATTATGAGATGGATTACCGGAGTATGATGATATTAATATGATTCGTGTGGTTTGAGTTATGTAATTTATTTTCTTGAGATAAGTTGGTGAATCCTTCTCCTCAGTTTCGGATGTTGATGTTATTATCGATGATTACTCTCTGTAATGGAAGATTAAGGAAGTATTGTTACGTTCTTAAGGTTTCATGATATTGATATTGAGGAAGATGATACATGGATATAGGACTTGGATTATAAGTTGGAGGATTGTTTATATGTTAAAGGATACCGGATTTCATTGTTTTGATGACTATGAGCATGATTTTGAATCACTTAGTGTTCTTGATAATCGCCATATGTTGATCGGTATCTGAAAAATATGTATCAGTACAGCATTAGTGCACGCAAAGCTTACTGGCTAGCGCGCGCTAACGAGAGCAACTTAGCGCACGCTACGTTAAGTGATTAACGTGCGCTACGTAGGCAGACAGGGTAGTATATTCTGTTTTGGTTATGAATTCGTGATCATTTAAGTTGGTTTGATCAGACTTGTGGTTAACCGAGATATTGTTGAGCCGTTGGGTTTGTGAATTGGTTTTATCGATTGTTTATTATTGTCGAACTTGTTGTTTATCGAATTACTAGGTTGAGAATATTGATCGGTGATTATAATTGTATGTTGCGGTCGAGTTCGAGGATGTTCGTGAATTGCTTTGGTCGGGACCGAGGAACTTGTAGATGACGGCAATGGATTTGGTGACAGCTTCCTCGTCGTTGTATCGGTATCGAGGTAAGTTATTATTTGCTCAGTTTATATTATTTAATAAATGGTTTCCGTTTCATTCGTGTATAATTCGTATAGCAATGTTTATAATCGTAATCACAGGAGATTTGGGATTATAAATCGTATTCGGGTTTTGGGAATCCAAATCATAATGTGTATGATTTACTTTTGTATACTTGTATATCGAGAATATATTGTGATAAAGAAGAAGATATGAATTATCTGCAATCCGTGATACTTTGGACCGTCGAGTATTGAGGATAATGGTTCGTGATGGTTTAAACATTGAGATCGCTCTCGAAGGACTCGGGGCAAGTACTCTAATCATTTTTATCATTTGTGTCGATCATGTCGTGATACATTCGTGTATCGTCGTTGTCATGCATTTGTGCATTGTTGTTGTCGTGTATTGTGTACTATTGTTTTGTGCAGTTGTGCATTGTTGTCATATATCCACCTCGTGTTGGTCCGACGGGATCATCGGGGGATCTATGTTAGTGTGCGCTGGATCATCGGACGGGTTTTCCACCTCGGGTTGGTCTGACGGGATCATCGGGAGATCTAGGCAGTGAACGCTGGATCATCGGATTGCCATGTATTATTGTTGTGCATATGTATATTATGGGTTTGCCATAAGTATACATTGTCGTTATTGTTGTGATCATATTGACGTTATCATATGAGTATGCATTTGTAGGTCTTGTGTTAGGACCATGTCCGTATATTGTGTTGATCTGATCTCGGATTAGACTGACGTGATTGTCATGTTATTTCGTATCTTGAGGTATGTTCCGTATTTGCTTGATACTTGTCTTTGATGGACAATCGATTATCGTATTGGAATTGTCGACGTTATTCGATGGATTGAATTGGCCAGAGTTGGTATAATTTTCGTATCGCGAGTTATGATAATGTTTTGAGAACCTTGGGTATTGTTGAGATACAATACAGATATTTCGGTATGAGCTTATTGTGTTGTTAAGGATACGAATCGTGGATTTTCGTAAAGTTACGACGGTAAGATTGCATTGGTCGTATTCTTACTTGGTATTTCCATTGATATGTAATTATTGACGTGATGTGATGGTTATCATTGTTGGATATTATGGCTGACCCCATCGTGGGCTTTCTTTTTAGGTTCTTGGATTATCAAGCTTGTAGCGGCCGTGAAGAGATGAGCTTCCCGGAGGATACTGGCTAGGACATGTATTTGTGTGTTGAGTTTCTGATCAGTTGTTGTATTCCGCTGCTAGAGTATTTTAATTGTTTGTTTTTATCCGCTGCGTGAGTATTTTTAAATGGCCTTTTGGTATCTGGTAACTTAGGTTACTTTGGCAATCGTTTTCTAAATCTATTCTGTTGGTACGTGTAAGCGATAGCTTAACGTATGTTCTTAAACAATTGAGCTTTGGCATTTTGGGCCTTGTGATTTCAAATGATATTTTACGACGGTCTTGATAAACGAGTTTTATAAAGTCTTTGAATGTTTTAAATAGATAATACCGTCGTTAGCCTCTTGGATGTTTGTAAATGTTTGCGAAAATTTCCTTCAGCCTTGTGGGTTCCATGTCGGGGCCCACGGCGCTGTAATATTCCTAGATGGCTATAGGGGTGTTACAAAATATGGTATCGGAGCTTAGGTTGTGAAAACCTAGGCAGTCGGGTCGAGTTGGGTCGTACTTTTGTCGTGTCATTCGAGTTGTCGGTTGACAAGTGTTTGAGCTCTGAGTTTTGTTGTTCACTCGGGCTTGTGCGTTATGTGATTTACCAGTGTAGTACTGGGGTTGTTGTAAAATTTTTTAAATGGTGTTAACGTGTTTCTTCGGATAGAGCCGTGTTGCGTTCTCAAGTTGAACTGAGTTTGCAAAACGTGCATTTTGAAAATATCTGTGTCGAGTATTTTTCTTGAGTCGAGACATGTGCCAGTATCATGGGGAATCGTCGGCTTCACGATCTGTAAGTATTTGGATTTTTGAATCGTATTGGGATTTATTGCCGTACTAAGTTGATATGCTTTGAGATTCAGTAGATATTATGCGTTACAGTATAAGGTGATAGAAGTGGGACAGGATTGATAATTTGAGAAACTATGATTCTGATCAATATGTCGGTTAAGCTTGGGAACGGAGTTGTGCAATTGGGAGAAATATCGTGGATTGTTCAGGAGAACATGTAGTCATGTTAGTTCATTTTGAGATATATGAACTGTTTTTGAGCATTTGGAAATGATACTTTTCAAAATGAATGTTTTACGGATGTTTTACGGAAAATGATTTTTGGGCCGAGACCCAATCGATTTTGAAATTGTTTTATAACTCAGGACTTGGGGTCCGAAAAAGAGTTTCCTACTTTTTAAACTTCTTGTAATGTGGAACGAGATACGGGCTGAGACCCTAATGTTTCAAAAGGCTTTTCTGTTTTTCTTAAAACTCCCGAGACTTGTAAAATACTTTATCAATCATTTACCTATTTCGTTTCTGCCTGTCGCGGTTTTGATTTACTTGTTCAAATGAAACTTCTCGGGAAGTCTTTCGCTGTGATTGAGTTGTTGGTCATTCAATGTTTTGTCATAGCATATTTGAGGTAATTCAGGAATGGGTTAATGGTTGACATTACGAGTCATAGGTGGAAAAGGAGTTTTTGGGTCGGAGTGTATATATTGAGATTTTGGAACTCTATCGTGTGGTTTTCCGATGTAATATCAGTGGATATTGGTGACGAACCGAATTGGTATACAGGAGTATGGATGTGGTCAATCATTTACATAGTTTTCATTTTAAAACTTCAAAATCGTGTGGATTCGAAGGAAACTGTTATCAAATATTTGGCACCAGCGAGCCAATTTAATTTTTTTGAAAATTGATTTTGTAGTCTTACCAAAATTTATGTTCTGAGCTTTGAAATTTTTGAAAGAACTTTCAAAAATTTGTCTTATTGACAAGATTACATGATTTCAAACTGGTTTGAAAATGTTACTGATATACATATGCATTTAGTGCATAGTGCATATCGTGGTGAAGTTATGAGTGTGACTCACGAACTGGATAAGACATCAGTCTGGAACGATGAATAGAGATTCAAACTTTAGTATGGTAGTTTGGTTATCCAGGGATGATCGGTTGATCGATCAGATAAGAAGAATATGCTGCGTATTGTAGATTCGGTGACAGAATATGATTTTAGAACTTTGGATTTTGTGAAACCAGGACATATGTACTATGTGATTCCATTGGTATGGTAGTAGTACGATTTTACCATAGTGATTTTTGAATGATTCCTTAGTAAGTGTAGAATTGAGGGTGGTGACCCCAGGATGATTGTTTTGGATATTGATTGGTCATTCCCACTCCATGTATGATTTGGTATGTTCGCCGATTTGCGATTGGTTGTTCGTATGCCGAGGGGTATGTTCACCAATCGGTTGTGTTTCGTTGAGATCCACTGTATGTGATTTGTTTAATGTTTTGAGAATTTAGTTCTTTCATATATCGGTTTCTGTGGTTCTGTATTGATCGTGTTGGAGCTTACCATGCGATGGTATTTTCGGTTCTTGTTGATCCTTCATTGGTAGTATTGAAGTTTATCATGTTGATGATATTTTCGATTGTGTTTTGACCTCTGGCTGGTCATATTGGAGTTTATCACGTTGATGATATTCTCGGTTAATTTGTTGGTTGATCATTGTTAATGATCGTATGAGCGTTCGAATTTCATGTCGGTGTTTTGGGATTTGTGTCGTTGTGTTGGGCAGATGTTTCTCAGATGTATCGTGCATTATTGATTGTATCAGAATTGGGACTTTATTGTGCGATCAGGCAGACAGGATTTGACACGAATAGATTATTTCATCCGAAGATGATATATTTTTGTTGAGACTCATAGAATTGTGATCGTAAGCGTGTTGAAGCTTTACAGTGAAGTCACTTGCTAGTATCTCATGAGATCGTCGACTTGGCGCATATGTAAGTATGCTATTTTGGTTATTCGGTAATAATGATGATTGATCGTTGTCGTGATGGTTTCAGGATATTTTGGTTGAACGGTTTGTTTGTTTTCTATGACGGATTGCAAGTTACGAGGACAAAACTTATTTTAAGTAGTGTAGTATGTAATATCCAAAATTTCTACTACGATTGTTTAATGTTATTTTATCCGAGATATGTTGTACATCGTGGAATCTGTACAGTATGGATAAAATAAACGAAGGACTGAGATGTCAGTATTGGTATAATTATCGTATTTGGTCGACAATTATAATTGAGGATATAATGTGTTGAGTATATGTATTCAGTATGCCGTATGTTCGTATTCTGTATGTTGAGACGTTGGACAAGAGTAGCTGAAAATGGCTAAGTGTAACATTATTAGCGCACGCTAATATACATGCCTAGCGCACGCTATCGTTCTGGTTTAGCGCACGCTAGAGGCAAAAGATAACGCACGCTAGTACAGACCAGACCAGAAGGAATCTATGTGTGGACCCGGTCACTTTCGGCACATGTGCCGAAAAGTCAACGGATGTTTGTTGTGAAGAATTAGCACACGCTAAGGTATATTGATAGTGCACGCTAATCAGAACAGACCAAAGGAATCTTGGTCGTGTCAGGTTACTTTCGGCATGTGGGGACACGGGGTTAGGTGCAGACTGTAGCAAGTCAACTATGAGTAGCGCACGCTACGGTGGAAGGTTTGCGTACGCTAAATACAGGCCTTTACGTATGCTATTGCATGGGCATTGCGTACGTAAATCATATCATGCAGTAAGGCAGTAGCCTCTGGACTTCGATAGCGCATGCTAACAAAGAATGTTGGCGCACACTAAACTGGTAACGTACGTTAAGTGAAGAGGTTAGCGTACGTTAATAATGTATAGTGTATATATATGAGTAGTTAGCTGTCATTCCTCATTTCGTACATTCTCTTCTTACAACCGATAGAGAGAACCTTGGGAGGACTTTTGGAGTTCCTAAACACTGAGGGATGATCCTCTTTAACAAGATTAAAGATGGAAATCATGAATTAAAGCTTTGTTCTTCAAATCATTGGCGATTCTTGGAAATAGATTCAAACGTGGAATTCAATCCATTCCTTCAAAAAGGTAATCACTCTCCATCTTTGGATTTCGTTTTGGATTGAATGTTGATGTTCTTGAGTTGATGATTATTACATAAACGAGTTGATAAGCATGATTATGAGATGGATTACCGGAGTATGATGATATTAATATGATTCGTGTGGTTTGAGTTATGTAATTTATTTTCTTGAGATAAGTTGGTGAATCCTTCTCCTCAGTTTCGGATGTTGATGTTATTGTCGATGATTACTCTCTGTAATGGAAGATTAAGGAAGTATTGTTACGTTCTTAAGGTTTCATGATATTGATATTGAGGAAGATGATATATGGATATAGGACTTGGATTATAAGTTGGATTATTGTTTATATGTTAAAGGATATCGGATTTCATTGTTTTGATGACTATGAGCATGATTTTGAATCACTTAGTGTTCTTGATAATCGCCATATGTTGATCGGTATCTGAAAAACATGCATCAGTACAGCATTATCACACGCTAAGCCTACTGGCTAGCGCACGCTAACGAGAGCAACTTAGCGCACGCTACGTTAAGTGATTAACGTGCGCTAAGTTGGCAGACAGGGAAGTATATTCTGTTTTGGTTATGAATTCGTGATCATTTAAGTTGGTTTGATCAGACTTGTGGTTAACCGAGATATTGTTGAGCCGTTGGGTTTGTGAATTGGTTTTATCGATTGTTGATTATTGTCGAACTTGTTGTTTATCGAATTACTAGGTTGAGAATATTGATCGGTGATTATAATCGTGTGTTGCGGTCGAGTTCGAGGATGTTCGTGAATTGCTTTGGTCGGGATCGAGGAACTTGTAGATGACGGCAATGGATTTGGTGACAACTTCCTCATCGTTGTATCGGTATCGAGGTAAGTTATTACTTGCTCAGTTTATATTATTTAATAAATGGTTTCCGTTTCATTCGTGTATAATTCGTATAACAATGTTTATAATCGTAATCACAGGAGATTTGGGATTATAAATCATATTCGGGTTTTGGGAATCTAAATCATAATGTATATGATTTACTTTTGTATACTTGTATATCGAGAATATATTGTGATAAAGACGAAGATATGAATTATAAGCATTCCGTGATATTTTGGACCGTCGAGTATTGAGAATAATGGTTCGTGATGGTTTAGAGATTGAGATCGCTCTCAAAGGACTCGGGGCAAGTACTCTAATCATTTTTATCATTTGTGTCGATCATGTTGTGATACATTCGTGTATCATCGTTGTCATGCATTTGTGCATTGTTGTTGTCGTTTATTGTTTACTGTTGTTTTGTGCAGTTGTGCATTGCTGTCATATGTCAACCTCGTGTTGGTCCCACGGGATCATCGGGGATCTATGCTAGCGTGCGCTGGATCATCGGACGGGTTTTCCACTTCGGGTTGGTCTGATGGGATCATCGGGGGATCTAGGCAGTGAACGCTGGATCATCGGATTGCCATGTATTGTTGTTGTGCATATGTATATTATGGGTTTGCCATAAGTATACATTGTCATTATTGTTGTGATCATATTGACGTTGTCATATGAGTATGCATTTGTAGGTCTTGTGTTAGGACCATGTACGTATGTTGTGTTGATCTGATCTAGGATTATACTGACGTGATTGTCATGGTATTTCGTATCTTGAGGTATGTTCCGTATTTCTTTGATACTTGTCTTTGATGGACAATCGATTATCGTATTGAAATTGTCGACGTTATTCGATGGATTGAATTGGCCAGAGTTGGTATAATTTCCGTATCGCGAGTTATGATAATGTTTTGAGAACCTTGGGTATTGTTGAGATACAATACAGATATTTTGGTATGAGCTTATTGTGTTGTTAAGGATACGAATCGTGGATTTTCGTAAAGTTACGACAGTAAGATTACATTGGTCGTATTCTTACTTGGTATTTCCATTGATATGTAATTATTGACGTGATGTGATGGTTATCATTGTTGGATATTATGGCTGACCCCGTCGTGGGCTTTCTTTTTAGGTTCTTGGATTATCAAGCTTGTAGCGGCCGTGAAGAGATGAGCTTCCCGGAGGATACTGGCTAGGACATGTATTTGTGTGTAGAGTTTCTGATCAGTTGTTGTATTCCACTGCTAGAGTATTTTAATTGTTTGTTCTTATCCGCTGCGTGAGTATTTTTAAATGGCCTTTTGGTTTCTGGTAACTTAGGTTACTTTGGCAATCGTTTTCTAAATCTATTCTGTCGGTACGTGTAAGCGATAGCTTAACGTATGTTCTTAAACAATTGAGCTTTGACATTTCGGGCCTTGTGATTTCAAATGAGATTTTACGATGGTCTTGATAAACGAGTTTTATAAAGTCTTCGAATGTTTGAAATAGATAATACCGTCGTTAGCCTCTTGGATGTTTGTAAATGTTTGCGAAAATTTCCTTCAGCCTTGTGGGTTCCATCTCGGGCCCCACGGTGCTGTAATATTCCTAGATGGCTCTGGGGGTGTTACAATAACCATCCCTTAAACCTTACAATTCCATCCTTGGAAATCGTAAACTCGGGTTTCTCGCCCTTAGCGATCTTGTCCTTAAACTCTTGAAGTTTTGGATCTCTCAATTGAGCTAATCGAACATCACCTAATAGATTCGATTTAACTGAGAGGTTGGCGCAAATTAAGCGAGTACCTTCATGAATGGGTTTTAGACAGCTCAATTTCTCAAGAGTTTGCCATTCTCGAACCATGAGTCGGGCCACTCTAGCCTTTCTACTGAGGGCATCGGCGACGACGTTCACTTTCCCCGGGTGATGTTGAATCTCACAATGGTAATCTTCTAAAAGCTCTACCCATCTTCTCTGTCGGAGATTAAGTTCCTTTTGAGAAAATAGGTACTTGAGACTTTTATGATCCGTAAACATGGTAAATTCTACGCCGTATAAATGATGTTGCCATTTCTTTAAGGCGAATACTATTGTAGCAAGTTAGAGGTCGTGCGTTGGATAATTCTTCTCGTGCGTCTTGAGTTGCCTGGAAGCATATGCGATAACTTTACCATTCTGCATTAGTACAGCACCGAGTCTATCATTTGAGGCGTCACTATGTACGACAAATCCTTGTGTTCCTTTTGGAAGTGTCAGTATCGGTGCGGTGGTAAGTCTCTTCTTGAGTTCCTGGAAACTCGACTCGCACTTATCCGTCCATTCAAATTTTTCTTGTTTCTGGGTTAGCCGGGTGAGGGGTCCCGCTATCTTCGAGAAGTCTTTGATGAATTTACGGTAGTAGCCCGCAAGTCCAAGAAAGCTTCGGATCTCAGTTACATTTTCTGGCCTCTTCCAATCTATAATAGTCTCTATTTTAGATAAATCTACTGCAATCCCTTCTCCAGAAATAATGTGGCCCAGAAACGCCACTTCCCTCAACCAAAATTCACACTTGCTGTACTTGGTGTACAACTTGTGTTGTCTTAGTGTATCCAACACTAGTCTAAGATGTCTCTCGTGATCTTTTTCCGACTTAGAGTACACGAGTATGTCATCGATGAATATTACTATGAATTGGTCGAGATAGGGTTGAAATACTATGTGCATTAAATATATAAATGCCGCATGAGCATTCGTGAGTCCAAAAGGCATCACAACAAACTCGTAGTGGCCGTATCTAGTTTGGAATGCAGTTTAGGAACATCTTCATTCTTAATTTTTAACTGGTAGTATCCTTGTTGAAGATCGAACTTGGAATACACCGTAGCTCCTTGGAGTTGTTCAAACAACTCATCTATCCTCGAGAGAGGATACTTGTTCTTAATCGTAACGCTGTTGAGTTCACGGTAATCTATGCAAAGCCTCAATGTTCCATCCTTCTTTTTGATAAACAATACTGGAGCTCCCCATGGTGATGCACTGGGTTGTACAAAACCCACGTCGAGTACCTTCTGTAGTTGTACCTTCAACTCTTGCAGCTCCATTGGTGCCATTCGATATGGTGCCTTCGCAATGGGTGCCTTCCTATGCATGATTTCGATATTGAATTCAACCTCTCTGTCAGGTGGTAGGGAGGTTAATTCTTCATGAAATACGCCAGGGTATTCGGACACTACACGTATGGTTTCTATGCCTGACTTACTCTTGGTCTTGTTAATGATGAAGGCTAAAAATCTGGTTGCTCCTTTGGCAACTGCCTTCCTAGCCTTGATAGCTGATATTATAGGTGCTAGGTTGACTCTAGCATCTCTAATTAATTCCACAAATGGCTTGTTAGGTTCTCAAAACCTAATTATCTTAGAGTGGCAATCCAATTGTGTGTAGTGCTTAGACAGCCAATCCATTCCTCGGATGATGTCATACTCCAGTATTGGAAGCACTACTAAATCGGTAGAATAACAGTTACCGCTGATTATCACATCACACACAGAATGGACTTTATCCGCTACCTGACTAACTCCCGTCGGGGTAGATACTTCTAGACATAATGGTAAGGGTTCTAACGGTCTATCAAGTTTCTTAGAAAATGCGGTGCAACAAACGAATGGGACGATCCTGGATCTATAAGTTCGTGCAAGTTGATTAGATATCAAGAGTGTACCTTCCACCACATCGTTGTTCTCTGGTGCCTCCTGACCAGTCAATGCGAATACCCGAGCTGGGGCTTTCCCTTTGTTGTTTCCTAGTTTGGCTGCAGTAGCTGGTTTGATCGCCGGGGGGTTCGTATCTGGACATTCTCGAATTTGATGATCTGGGCTGCCGCAACGAAGGCACTTTCCGAGTTTCCTCCAACACAACCTTGACTTATGCCCTTTCCTACCACAGTGGGTGCAAGGCATTGATGGTTTGTTGAGAACTGGTGCCTTTGTTCCACTCGAGCTTCCTTGAGTTCCCATCCTCCTAAACTTCTGTGGTGGCATTGATGTTGGTTGGGTAGCAGGCCTCTTGGCGTTGTTGGAGAAACGGCTTTGCTGTTGAGCTAACCTCGCAGTTCCGCTCTCGACCGGGTGGAGGCTTCCACTGTTTGGGTAAGTGTAGCCAGCTGAACAGTTAGAAGGCTCTGTTGAAGTGACTGTCTCAGTCCTCTAGTGAACTTATAGAGCTTGTCCTCCTCAGTTGTTACCAATCCAGGTGCGTATTTAGACAACATGTTAAATTGGGCTTCATATTGAGTGACTGTCATAGTTCCTTGCTTCAGGTGGTAGAAATCATCTCGTCTAGACTCTCTGGATGCTGCTGACACGTATTGAGTTCGAAAGTCGGTCAGGAAGTTAGCCCATGTCCTGACATGGTTTTCTCTCGTCCAACACTCGTTTACACTCCTCCACCAGTCATGAGCTGCGGCCTCGAGTCGGAATGCAGCCAGTGATATCCGCTGTTCATCAGTATACTGAAGGGCGTTGAAAATTCCCTCAATTCTCTCCAGCCAGAGTTCAGATTTGATATCGTTGGGTTCCCCATCAAAGGTAGGCGGGTTGAAGCATAAGAATCTTTCCAAAGTGCGATCATGAGTTTCGTTGTTGTTCTTGTTGTTAGCAGTCTGCTGTTGTAGGAAGTTCGTCAGTTGAGTGAGGGCTTGGGCCATGGCATCATTCCGAATTCCTCCCCGTAGAGGAGAGCGTGAGCGATCATCGCGTTGATGCTGCTCGTCACGATTCATGCGAGGGCGTCCACGTCTTCGGTCAGCCATCTATTATAAGTTAGAGGAATGTGTGAGGATTAACAATTTTATGTGGAGTTATTAATAATTTGTGTTATCATGTAGGATTAAGCGAATGATGGAGTGCTAATTATTCGCGAGTAATGAAATTAATATAAGGATAGAAAACATAGTTGATTCCAGTTACGCCTGGTTTATCTACCAAATCATACATTTCAAGTTTCATGGCACTTAGGCCATAATATTAAAAGTACATGACAACAAACAAGTTTAATTAACACTCTCAATCATAGAACCCTTTAATTATCTCCTGAATCCATACTTGCATCCTCCTTTAGATCTTCTTCTGGGTCCTCCTCCGGATCTTCCTCCGGATCTTCTTCATATTCGCGGAATAGAGCGTCGTCAGTCGGTGGTGCTCGTGATGAGGTTCCGATCTCCATGTTAGAGTTAGGAAAAAGATCGATCACGGATACTAACTTGGACTTCACCAAAGCTTGGAACTTTTCATGTTCGTGCCATTCAGATAGGATTTGATCTTCCAGCATTTGTATTCTGTGGGATTGAAGAAATTTGTGACTACGAAGCTTGGCTATAGTCCGATTCTCCACTAGTGACTGAGTTTCCAGGCGATGTTCCCTATCTTCCAGCTCCTCATACTCTTGCCTTTTCTTCTCCAACCGAAAAAGCTCATCTCTCTGGTCGCGATATGCCGTCACGTCCTGGAAAATAGGTGCAATTACGGACCTCAGATTCTGGATTTCTCTTTCCTTGGAATCGGCCAAGACAGCTGCATTGAGAATAAGCGTAGCGACACTCTCAATTTGGTTAAGGGCCTGTCGAAGCTGATCTTCAGTGATTGTCGCCGGTGGAGTTGGCGTATCTTCGTTTTCCTGGGTCACAACCTTCTTGTCTGTGGGGTCCATCTAGTTAACAAAATAAACTATGCCAGTATCTCGTAGAATCTTATACCCAATATAAGGATCTATTAAGCATGAATAATCATTAAGGCAGTGAACTTAATGATTCAACAAATATACTTATATGATACTAACGACAAAGGAACAATAGTACTCCATTTTTAAGAAGACAGTGAAGTTTAGTGGAGTTTAAGGAACTTCATCAATTTTGAATGAATCGTGATATGACTTTGAGAAATGGATAAGTGAAATAAACCATATATGTTTCAAGAGTTAAGTAGAAGAATTTATTCAATCGGGGAATGTCGTGAATACTTAATCAAGCATTATGGTCAATGACTGAAGAAATTTGAATTTGACTATACATATTCCAAGTGAATAATGACAAGTCGAAAGAGATCTTAATGGGAATTGAATCGAGAAATCTACTTTAGGTCTCAGTCCTATGGTTCACTTCGTCCTAGGTGGAATTCTCATATATGTTCGAAGAATCTTATCCTGGTTAGCCCGTTGTAAGTGTCCTTCTCACAAAGCGGGCTCCGATACCACTTCTATCACGCCCCCAACATCGGGAAGGACAAGGGCGCGATGCATCGGTCGATCAATCAATCAAATGAGACAATAAATAGCGGAAGCCAAATAACAATTGGATAATATTTCAAAACAACAATCTTAGCCCGATGTACTAAGATTCGTTGTGACGAAAGCTGATAATCGAAACTACACTGTTCATAAGTTTGCAGCGGAAATTTTCCAAATACTAATGATCCATGTACCAAACAAAATTAACTATTACAAGTTGGGATAACAACAGAAATTCTAAGAACAGGAGACTTAAATCTTGACAGCAGTCTTCTATTCAGCCTCTTCCACGAAGCCTTCTTCGTCCTCTGCTGTTTGCTCATTCTCTCGTTTAAAAGGGAAAACGGTGGGGTGAGACAAAAGGTCTCAGTGAGTGAGTGATCGTGTGCTAGTGTGTCTCATTCCTTTTAAAAATTTTAAGTGATGCATGATTTTATCAATTATGAAAAAGTAGGAATAATTATAATTACGTCGGAATTTTATAAAACAATAATCATTTTGTATTTGTAATATTATAATCCTGTCCCTGTGGACGGATGTCAAGTCAAGCAGTTAGTCAATCAGTCGATCAGTCAATCCAGTTTCGAATCCTGCCGATGTGGACTTTGGATTCTAGACTCTCTTTATTACTCCTAGCAATATAGGCCGTCGCCCCAAGATTTGGACCGTCGCCCCAATAGTTGAGCCTTCACTCTCACACTTAGCGTGTGCTTCCTTATCTCTTATCTAGGCTCGTTATGTCCTTTGCTGTGGGTCAGTATCCGGATCACACCATAATCGTGATTATACTCCAAGTCTACGACCAGGTCCCTCGGAACACTCCGCTCCTCGGTTATGGGAATAAGACACAACGGTAGCCTCGTTCATGAACCGCAGCCGCGCTGCTCGATCCAAGACTCGGTCTAACCATCCCGAGTTGATTTGGGACTCTAGAGGTTGCTCCTACAACTCAAGAGGTGGCCCCTGGATTGTAGGTCGACTCTCTGTTTCGTATGGGCTCAAGAGGTGGCCCCCGTCCGTCGACGTGGCACTTTATCCCGATAGAGTTAGAGGCGGACCCATCCGTGGCACTTTATTTGTATAGCACTTAGTTCCCGGACAGTCACAGTTATCAATTTGATGTATTCACAAGTATCACGTAAACATTCGGTCAGTGAGGTTAATAGCGTCTTTTGATTAAGTATGGAATATGATTAATTATATTTGTGGCACGGTAATACGGAATAGGACTTGTATATAAATTCGAAGATATCCTCATTAATTTATTAACGGTCTGATGGATTCAGGTCCAGATATCTTAGCTGGACAGGTTCGATGAAACGAAAATGAGGGTTTCCAGGAATAGGTTGAAGGGACGTTTTTACCCTTAGGTTCAAGCCTAAGTGTTTGGAGTATGAAACGAAATCGAATGGTTATGAAAATTTATATGGAAGCCAAAAATACTTCCTCGAACCCATATTTAAGGAAAATTCAGAAATTTCCAGTTTCGGGACTGAAATTTCTAGAAATTACGGTATTGCCTCAAAAACTTAAGAAAACCGTTCCGAGGCTTGTAGAGCTATGAATTTAGATCGGAATTTAAAGAAATTTTAAGAGATGACTCGTGATGAACCTAGAATTCCAGATTTGTGAAAATTCCAGAAAATTTTCGGACTTGATCAAGAAGTTTGGAATTCTTTCATTTTGACCCCAAAATTGTTTTAAAATTACGATTTGGACTATTAAGTTTAGATATCGAACTCCGAATCATTTGAAACTTTATGGACAGCCCATACATGATATAATATGTACTATCCAAGGTCCAGAATATTTTGTTTTCGTAAATTTCAGTTTAGTACCCAAACTAAATTACGAATTATGCCCAAGAGTTCCGTTTACTCGTTTCAAGTCCCGTTTTGGCCACAAATAAATTATCCACATATCTTAATATAGTCATATAACACGAGTTCCATATGTTGGTAGGGTTTTCAACAACATTTAGAATAAAACATATAACATTCAATTTATCACAAAATCGACATCCGACTACCAAATCGGTTGTCGTTTCAATTTAATAAATCGTATTACATGTTGTTATAACCGTAACATACATCTTTAAAAACATGCATTTACACAAGAATTTCATATTAGTACATACTTTCATATTTTTCATAATATTTGAGAATTAAATTTAAGAAAAACGAATTACACATAGTTATACGCAATATCATAATATGAAATTTTAACCTAAAGATTTTAACATAGATCATATCAATAGAATCTCAAAATACTTCAGATTTAGTACATGCATCACAAGTAAAAGAAGGGATTTCTACTTTAAGGTTTGAAAGAGTTTTCACCCACCTCGATCTTGTCGGATTTAGTCGGTTATAGGTCTTGAAAGTTGGAAAACGACTTCCCCTCTCACACTATATGGTTCGGCCGATCACCATGCATCCCAAGGTGAGTATTATGTTTGCATGTTTTAAGTTTAAAGTTAGATTAAGAAAGTTTTTAATACTTATAGAAAAAGAAAGATGTAAGAGAAGAAATTACCTATTTCATTGCTTGAATTTTCTCCTTCTTCCTCCTTCTTCCTTTTTGGTTCGACCCTCCCCTCTCTCTAGTCTCTCAATGCATATTTTTGTTGTGTGTATAAGAGAAAGGTAGGTTAGATAATAGTGTGTATATTTAAAGTGGTTTTGGGAAGAGAAGTGGTTTGGGAAGAGAGATAAGTTTGGGAAGAGAAATGGAAGGAGTTTGAATACAAGTGTCAAAGTCTTGCATGAATGAGTGAATGGTCTAGAGACACACTCTCTCCTTCCCCATATAGCCGCCCCCTTGTGTGTGTGTGTTATATTATTTTTTTTTTGTTAAATAAAGAGTATAATTATAATAGTAAATGATTTAATTAGTTGGGTTGGCCTTTGAATTGCAACTTCAAGTCTTATGATTTTATTAAGTTGGGTTGAGTCCATTAGTGTGTCTATATGTAACTAGGTGCTGATAAACAGTCCAATAGGTGAACCAATATACTATTTTAATTTTATTATTTGATTTATCAAATAAATTGCAAAGTTAAAGAGTGAAATAAAATAAAATGGATGTAGGTTATATCAAGTTATAAAATAAATATTATGAAATTGCATCATGATTTAGTACATTATACATGTGATAAGCCATCGAATTTAGGGGGTTTTACATATGATGTTTATATATATGATATATAAATTTTATCTATGTATATTTATATATATGTTGATATATGTAATTTTAATAGATTTATATTTCGATCTATATATATATATATGATGCCTATCTTAATATGTATATGGTGATATATATATATATATACATATATTTTGATTTATATGTTTGATCTTGACATATATGGTTCTTTGATATATGGAGATTGATGTGATGATTTGGCTCTACTAATAATCCAAGAATCAAAGAACATATGATTTGATCTACATATAACTTTATGTTAGGATTATGAATTTTAAGAGGTGCATATGAACATAAATTTGTTTATGTAAAGATTATGCTTCTTTAAAATTTTCAAATGAACATAATTATATTTTGATTCCGAGGTTGTATAAATATAGATTTGAGCTATTTGATTTATTCATTTATATTGCTCAAAAGTTATTAGTTATGATATACATAAGATGTATACTTGTCAGATACATAAGAAGTATACTCAAAGAAAAGAAAATTCATACCTGCTGAAAGGGGCTGCCATGCGGTCTGAAGGAGGAGATCGCGGTCCGGCCTTGTGTGTGCTGGTGCGGTCTGGAGCAAGGGACCGCGGTCCAAGCTGATCGGACTGCGGTCCAGGCCACTTTCGGACCTGTTTCGGCCTCATTTTCTTCGTGTATTCCTGGAAATTTATTTCCTGTTTTACCCGGTTCGATGTTTTGGCCCTCAGAACTTTATAACTTATCGATTGTCGATATTTGTCATATTTTATATATTATATAACTTATCGATAGTCGATATTTAGTACATTTTATATATTATATATGCTTGTGAATGCTTAAATAGTTAATGCATCGTGGTTGGTATAGCCGTACTAGATCAATTAGATTAATGATTCGATTATGGTTGTAATATTCATAATATGACTTGTAGGTCGTGCCTTATTATTATCTTGTTGTAATTTCTCTTCTCATCTTACTCCCCTCAAATGTAACTCGAGGTTTCTATTACTAAATTTAAAAATATAGTTTAGAATAGTTCTAGCTTCAAAAGGAAGACGAAGGAGACGAGCAACTTACAAGGAATTCAAGAAGAAAGGCGTTATCGAAGATTACACCGAACGACCCATTGATATTAACGAATATCATAATAGGATCTATGGCTATACCACACCACACCATATCGTTCATGTGAATTTATGAGATGCATCATATTTACATTACATATGATTGTATGAGATGCCTCATATTTAAATTAGCATATGATTGTATGAGATGCATCATATTTTTTATTTGCTTAATAATCTTTATTTCCAAATAAATCTAACTCATTAAAACTTTTACATGTATGAGATACATGGTAAATATTTTGAGATAATCAATTTTTGATAAAATAGTTTTATTAAAATCAATTGATATGGAACATAAGTCTCAAGAGCCAACCACTTCAAAACACTCATCAAACTTCCGATCATTTCTAATATGGGTCTGCCAAAGCAGGGTGTATGGATTTTATCTTATGGAGGTGAGATGAATAAACAAGTTTATACATATGTTTTAAATGGTTAAGACTTATATAGGTTATATAAAACGGTTTGGACTTATGGCTTGTTTAGGATTAATACGATTAAAACGACATAAGATGTCATCCCAAATGATAATCTAAAGCATCTTTTAATTATAGGGAACATGCCAAAGTTGTGTCTATGGTTATTTGATCGTTAGATTATAATTCATATATGTGTATGTGATACATAATATTTGAGACTAACATGTTGACATAAGATGTCGTCTCTATTGATAAAAACTAAACTTCTTTTATTTGCGAGGGACATGCCATAGCTGAGCTTGCATTTACTTGATCATTAGATTTTAAAATCAATATATCTCATGAATAACTTTGCATATTAATTTGTAGAATCAATGGCGTCGATCAATACAAACTCAATGCGATAAATTCTTGACAAAAAAAATTCTGGCACTAATTACCTTGATTGGTCAAGGAACTTGAGAATTGTTCTCAAACCTGAAAAGAAGCAGCACATTCTGGAAAACCCAATTCCTGATGAATCGGAATCAACCGCCACCAAAGCTCAAAAAGATGCTTATAGTAAGTGTTGGGAATAGTGCCCTAGGGCATTCGATATGCCTAGATTTGTAATTGTCACATTTAAATAAAGTTATTTGATATCATTTATTTCTCGTTGATTATTATAATGTGTGCATGTTTTAATATTATAATAATCGAACAATAGTTATACACGAATAATAAGATTATTCAAATGTCCCTGATACAATCGTGTTGAGTAGAGACTCAAGTGATTAATATACTAGTATAAGTTTGATTGATAATCATCGGATGATTATGCGTATGGTACGGGTCAATCTTATGGGTATTGGTTGGGGAACTAATATTGGACAGACCCGCATTGAGATCACTGCATGAAAATGTCATAAGTGAATCTCAATATAACAGTATGTCAATAAATCCTTGAACCTGAGATTATCATAGAGTCCAACATGATAACTGCTATGCCTTGACATAATCCAACGTCATCTGAAACATGGTGATCATAAAGGTTAGCGATCAGGATTAGTGGGAATCATGTAGAGGGCAATGAATAATCAAGATGGGGATTTGTCCCTCTCTTAAGTGAGAGAGAAATCTGCTGGGCCCCTCGATAAGTAGGACTGAAGGAAATGCATGCCCATGCTCAAATGAAGAGTCATTTGATTCAATTAATCTACTTAAGATCGAGAAAGCATTTAAACATAAATAAGTATGACAGACTCCATGACTTAGTTCAAGTATGATATCGCGTGACAAAGGGATTTGACACGTTAAAAGGTTTAATGGACAATTAACTTATATTATTTGGGTAATCATAATGTCTTTGCTACAGGCCGCTTATGATTTATTATTTAATAAGATATTAAATAATTGCCAACATAATATAAGCCTTTTTGATCGCACGTACGACAATAATAGACAAGTAGGAATAAATATCAACTGGGAAAAATAAATATAATATTGGATATTATATTTATAAGGAGATTAAATAATAAGTAATATATAATATTGGATATTATATATATTGTATTATTTAATAAGTTGAGGGGCAACTAAGTAAATACTAGAGTTTGACTCTAGGGTTTACTTAGTATAAATATAAGGTCTTGGACAAAGAGTTGAAATCAGAAAATAAGACCTAAAAATCGCCACCTTCAAGAACAAGAAATTCGGCACTCTACTTCCTACTGTAGGAGAATGAAGTCGGTCGTCTAATCCTTTTCCCTTAGTTGATCTTGATCAATAGTACAATCCTTCTAGTAAGAAATTCATGTTGTACTATTTATCAATATTATTCGTAAGGATCTAACAATCCGGCTTGTGGAATTGTTCGTGTGTGGATCACCAAAAGAGGAAGGAGATATTCATCTGCTTCTAGTCCGGATCTAGAACTATTCAATCGGATTAAGGTAATTCGATTAACTCTTTAATCAAACAATTAAATTATTGCATTAGATCCTAAATTGGGTTTTCACATTTATTATTCCGCTACGTTTTTACTCCGATTATTTTGTATTCGATGCATAGAAATCCCAACAGTGGTATCGGAGCCAATTGCATTAAATCGGATTGTGGAACAGATATGTTTCGAGATGGGTCGGATTCGGGTCGGGTCGGATTATTTTGTATTCGATGCATAGAAATCCCAATAGTGGTATCGGAGCCAACTTGCATTAAATTGGATCGTGGAACAGATATGTTTCGAGATGGGTCGAATTCGGGTCGGGTCGGAGCTGGACCCGCGGGCTAATTTAATTTGCAAAAATATTTTTGCAATACCAGGGTTTCAAACCCTGGTGATCCGCCCGCCTTCCGCCAATTTACCAAATGGGCTGCAGCTTTGTTTTGGAAACAATACACGGAATGTTTTATAAAAGGCAGGAAATATAGTTTAAAATTGCAAAATATATATTGTGCTTGAGTGGATTCGATCCAGTGCTAGTTCAGCACAAGGGCAGGGCCCGGACCATCTCGGCTGGTGCACATATTTGTGAATCATGTTCACTGCTCATCTATTAACCACCTGTTTATAAAATCAAAAATAAATGTTTGAAAATGCATTTTTGGGGCGGGGGGGATTTGAATCCGCGCGACCATGAGGGGAGATGCGCGCTCGGCCATATGGGCTAGGGATCCAGATTGTTAATTTTTGACACAATTTTAATATATTGTCTGATTGTCAGACAGATTGATTATTTAGTATATTACATGCTTTATTAATTATTTGATAATTATTTATGGTATGTGTATGGTGTATGGCATGACCATAAATTGACCAATGTGATTGGATAATTTAATTTCTTATGGGTTGGTTTTATGGCATGCGTGTCGTTTAATTATAATTGGTTTTACGGCCTGCAAGTCTTCTATTTAAATTGTTTATTATTTTATGGCATGCGTGTCGTTTGCACTTCTTGTAATTTAATTTACTAGTGTAGTATTAAATTTCATTAATGTAATGAAGACAAGAAGGACGAGAAGGTCGTACTCGAGGAGCAAATTGATCGCGTATGACGTTCCAAGGAGTTGGGAAGATTAATGAAGACCATATTTAACCCTTTAGATTGACCTTTGTGATTTTCATGTTGGCTCATGAAAATCACGTTAGGATTATGGTCATGCTATACACGGTCCTATGTTTTTATTGTCATGTGATGCGATGTATGTTTAAATTTATGCATGTATGTGATGCTATGTATGTTTAGATGTATGTTAGCAAACATAGACATTAACATAGGATAAAAATCCCTCGTTAAAATTTTAAAATGCCGTTCATTTGAAAAACACCTATCAAGACTTCGATCATCATGAGTGGGTCATGCCAAAGCTGGGTACTCAGATTATCTTAGTAAGGTAGGATAGGTAATGGTGATACCTATACGTTTAATGAATTTGGAAATCAAAATAGTTTTGAACCTTAAGGCATAAGATGGGATTATAACATGCTTGGGCATACGATGCCAAATCCGATGATATAATCTAAGAGTTACATATGATGTAATCGATAAAGAGTTATCTACCTAAAGTAGCTCAATTCTAGGCGTCATGCCAAAGCTGAGTTTAGGATTGTGCAAAATGGGATCTTAGCCCACTAAAATTACAAATGTTGTAAATTGATGGTACTTTGTTTTAGTGGGAGTATTTTTCGAGAAATAAAATAATGTAACTAAATATTTTGCGTATTGAATTTTGTAGAATGGCATCAAACAACACATCCACCATTTCACTGCGATCCGTCCTTGAGAAGGACATGCTCAAAGAAAACGGCAGCAACTATCTGGATTGGATCCAGAGCTTGAGAATAGTTCTCAAGCAAGAAAGAAAGCTGTATGTTCTTGAGGAAGAAATTTCCGATGAGCCGGCTGACAATGCAAACAAAGCAACAAAAGACAAATGGAAGAAACATTGTGATGATTCCATTGATGTCAGTTGTCTTATGTTAGCCACCATTTGTCCAGAACTTCAGAAGAATCTGGAGGAAATGGAAGCTTATGAGCTAAATGCTCACCTTAAGGAAACTTTCTCGAAGCATGCTAGGCAATAGAGGTATGAGACCTTTCAATCCTTGTATGCTTACAAGATGGTTGAGGGGACATCTGTCAGCGCTCATGTGCTCAAGATGAAAGGATATATTGATCATCTTGAAAGGATTGGTTTTCCACTTTCTAAGGAGCACTCCACGGATGTGATCCTAAACTCATTGCCCAAAAGTTTCGGTCAGTTCATTATGAACTATAATATGAATGATATGGAGAAGTCCATTGATGAGCTGCATGGGATGCTTAAAACGGCTGAACAGAATATTAAGAAGAAACCAAGCCATGTGCTGATGGTCAGCAAAGGGAAGTCCTTTAAGAACAAAGGCAAGGGCAAGGGTAAGACAAAAGTTGCCAAATCTAAAGACCCTACTAGGCCAGTTTTCAAGGCTAAAGCTCCAAAAGATGGAAATTGCCATCATTTCAATAAACCAAGACACTAGAAAAGAAATTGCGAGATTTACTTGGAAAAGCTAAAGCGTACCAAGGGTAGTGAGACTGCCACAGGTATATTTGTTATAGAAGTTAACTTATCTACTTCTAACTCCTGGGTATTGGATATTGGATGTGGATCTCACATTTGTACAAATGTGCAGGGGTTGAGAAGAAGTAGAGAACTGAAGAAAGGGGAAGTGGATCTAAGAGTCAGCAATGGAGCAAGAGTTACTGCACTAGCCGTAGGAACTTATGATCTAGTTTTACCCAACGGGCTTTTGTTAGTTTTGAACAAATGCTATTATGTTCCTGCTATGAATAGGAATATTATTTCAGTTTCTACATTAGATTGTGAAGGTTACAGTTTTCTTATTAAGAATAAGATTATTCGTATTTTCTTTGATGACTTGCTTTATGGTACTGCAAAGTTATATACTGGCCTTTACAATATTGATCTAGATGAGTCCGACACTTTGGAAGTCTATAACATTGCATCCAGGAAACCTAAGCTCAATGATTCTAATCCGACTTACTTATGGCATTGTCGACTTGGTCACATAAACGAGAAACGCATTTCTAAACTCCATAATGATGGACTTTTAGACTCTTTTGACTATGAATCATATGGGACATGTGAATCTTGTTTATTGGGCAAGATGACGAAGAATCCTTTCACCGGTCATGGAGAAAGGGCTAGTGATCTGTTAGGCCTAATACATACTGATGTATGCGGATCTCTTAGCACTCATGCCAGAGGCAGATACCAATACTTCATTACATTCACCGAGGATTTTAGCTGATATGGATATGTTTATCTTATGAAGTATAAACATGAATCTTTTGAAATGTTCAAAATATTCCAGAATGAAGTACAGAATCAACTTGGCAAGACAATTAAGGCCCTTCGATCGGATCGAGGTGGGGAATACTTGAGCCAAGAGTTCGATGATCATCTTAGGAGTTGTGGAATTGTTTTACAACTTACTCCTCCCGGAACACCTCAGCATAACGGAGTGTCCAAGAGGAGGAATCGAACTTTATTAGATATGGTTCGATCCATGATGAGTTGAACAGAGCTTCCATTATCATTTTGGGGCCACGCCTTAGAAACAGAAGCATTCACCCTTAACCGTGTTCCATCTAAAGCAGTTGAAAAGACACCATTTGAGAAATAGACTGGTAAGAGACCAAACTTGTATTTTCTAAAGATCTGGGGCTGCGAAGCGTTCGTAAGGCGCCAAGTGTTTGCAAACTGGCAGCCAGGTCTGAAAGATGTTTATTTGTGGGGTATCCTAAGGAAACTAAAGGATATTACTTTTATTAGCCCATAGAGAACAAAGTGTTTATTGCTCGAAATGCTGTATTCTTAGAAAGGGAATTTATTTCCAAAAGAGATAGTGGGATAAGAGTAATTCTCGAGGAAACTTGAGATCCACAAGAAGACAACGCTTCACCGATGGAAACCGAATAAGCTCAACAATCAGTTGAAGAGCCCGTTCAAAGTACATAAGTCCCACGCACATCTGATAGGATGTGACATGAACCTGAGAGATATGGTTATCTCGTAACAGAGGATGATGACGCATCGCTCATAGATGATGAGCCTAGTACCTATACAGAAGCTGATTCAGGACCAGATTCCGAGGAATGGCTAGAAGCTATGAAGTCAGAGATGCAGTCCATGTATGACAATCAAGTTTGGAACTTGATATATCCACCTGAGGGTGTTAAAACCATTGGGTGCAAATGGGTCTATAAAAAGAAGAAAGACATGGATGATAATCTGCAAGCGTATAAAGTTAGACAAGTGGCAAAAGGTTATAGACAGATTCATGGTGTTGACTATGATTAGACCTTTTCGCCACTAGTCATGCTTAAATTAATTAGAATTTTATTTGCCATTGCCACATACTATGATTATGAAATATGGCAAATGGATGTCAAAATAGCATTCCTTAATGGAAACTTACTCGAGGATGTGTACATGACACAACCTGAATGTTTTGTTCATCCATAAAATTCTAAAAAGATTTGCAAGCTTTAATGATCCATTTATGGGTTGAAGCAGGCTTCTCGGAGCTGGAATCTTCGCTTTGATGAAACTATCAAAGAGTTTGGGTTTATTCAAAATGAAGATGAACCATGTGTGTACAAGAAGGTTAGTGGGAGCATAGTTGTTTTCTTAGTCTTATATGTAGATGACATATTACTAATTGGAAATGACATACCCACCTTGCTGACAGTCTAGACTTGGTTGGGAAGTTGTTTTTCAATGAAAGACTTGGGAGAAGCTGCTTATATTCTTGGTATAAAAATCTATAAAGATAGATCAAAGAGAGTGATTGGTCTGAGTCAAAGTACCTTGTACTCAACCAGATGTATTGTTTGCCCTTAGCATGACAAGTCGATACCAATCAAATCCCGGTGAAAGTCACTGGACAGCAGTGAAAACCATCCTAAAGTACTTAAGAAGAGCTAAGGATGTGTTCCAAATATATGGAGGTGTGGGAAACGAGCTGGCTGTAAATAGTTACGCCGATGCAAGTTTCAAAACCGATAGAGCCAATTTAAGATCACAGATGGTTTTGTGTTTTGTTTAAAATGAAGATGCTGTGAGTTGGAAATGTTCCAGGTAAACACGCTCATAGATTCTATAACTTAAAACTGAGTACCTGGCAGCATCGGATGCAGCCAAGGATAATATGTGGAACCTTTTAGGTCCTATAAGTCTTTACTGAGACAACAATGGTGCTATTGCGCGAGTTAAAGAGTCATTGACCGATCATAATTCCAAACATATACTCAGAAAATATCACCTAGTCAGAGAGATGGTCAGATGAGGAGATATTGCAATATGCAAAGTAGTAACGGAAGAGAATGTTGCAAGATCCACTTACCAAGCCTCTCTCACAAGGAAAGCATGTTGAGCATGCTAGAGCGATAAGACTAAAAGTCATGAATGAATGGTCCTAGTGCAAGTGGGAGATTGTTGGGAATAGTGCCCTAGGACATTCGATGTGCCTAAATTTGTAATTGTCATATTTAAATAAAGTTATTTGATATCATTTATTTATCGTTGATTATTATAATGTGTGCATGTTTTAATATTATAATAATCGAATAATAGTTATTCACGAATAATAAGATTATTCAAATGTCCCTGGTACAATCGTGTTAAGTAGAGACTCAAGTGATTAATATACTAGTATAAGTTTGATTGATAATCATCGGATGATTATGCGTATGGTACGGATCAATCTTATGGGTATTGGTTGGAGAACTAATACTGGACAGACCCGCATTGAGATCACCGCATGGAAATATCATAAGTGAATCTCAATATAACAGTATGTCAATAAATCCTTGAACCTGAGATTATCATAGAGTCCAACATGATAACTGCTATGCCTTGACGTAATCCAACGTCATCTGAAATATGGTGATCATAAAGGTTAGCGATCATGATTAGTAGGAGTCATGTAGAGGGCAGTGAATAATCAAGATGGGGATTTGTCCCTCTCTTAAGTAAGAGAGATATCTGCTGGGCCCCTCGATAAGTAGGACTGAAGGAAATGCATGGTCATGCTCAAATGAAGAGTCATTTGATTCAATCAGTCTACTTAAGATCGAGAAAGCATTTGAACATAAATAAGTAAGACAAACTCCATGACTTAGTTCAAATATGATATCGCGTGACAAAGGGAATTGACACGTTAAAAGGTTTAATGGACTATTAACTTATATTATTTGGGTAATCATAATGTCTTGCTAGAGGCCGCTTATGATTTATTATTTAATAAGGTATTAAATAATTGTCAACATAATATAAGCCTTTTGGGTCGCACGTACAACAATAATAGACAAGTAGGAATAAATATCATCTGGGAAAAATAAATATAATATTGGATATTATATTTATAAGGAGATTGAATAATAAGTAATATATAATATTGGATATTATATATATTATATTATTTAATAAGTTGAGGGGCAACTAAGCAAATACTAGAGTTTGACTCTAGGGTTTACTTAGTATAAATATAAGGTCTTGGACAAGGAGTTGAAATCAGAAAATCAGACCTAAAAATCGCCACCTTCAAGAAAAAGAAAATCGGCCCTCTACTTCCTACTGTAGGAGAATGAAGTCGATCGTCTAATCCTCTTCCATTAGTTGATCTTGATCAATAGTACAATCCTTATAGTAAGGAATTCGTGTTGTACTATTTATTAATATTATTCGTAAGGATCTAGCAATTCGGCTTGTGTAATTGTTCGTGTGTGGATCACCAAAAGAGGAAGGAGATATTCATCTGCTTCTAATCCGGATCTCGAACTATTCAATAGGATTAAGGTAATTTGATTAACTCTTTAATCAAACAATTAAATTATTGCATGAGATCCTAAATTGAGTTTTCACATTTATTATTCCGCTGCGTTTTTACTCCGATTATTTTCTATTCGATGCATAGAAATCCCAACAGTAAGCATATGAATGATTCTTTAGATGTGACATGCCTTATCCTAGCAACCATGAACTCGGAGCTGCAGATACAGTTCGAGGACATGGAAGCTTATGAAATGATGGGTCAGCTTAAGGAAATGTTCCAAGAGCAGGCCCGTCAGGAGAGGTTTGCCACTACAAAGGCATTGAATGGTTGTAAAATGTCTTCAGGTACTTATATGAGTGCTCATGTCCTTGAGATTAAGGGCTACATTGAGCATCTTGAAAGGCTATGAGCTCCTATCAGTCAGGAACTCGCTATAGATATGATCTTAGCATCACTGCCTTCAGAGTACGATCAGTTTGTAGTAAACTTCAACATGCATAACATGGAGAAAACTATTACTGAGTTGCATGGGCTGCTAAAACAAACTGAGACAAACATTAACAAAGCTGTTCCTAATGTTTTAATCGTTCAAAATAAATGGAATAAAAAGAAAGGGAATAAGATGGCCTCGAAAGATAAAGGTAAGGGTAAAATGCAAATGTTACCTAAACCCAAACCTAAACCTTTCAAGAAGTCATCGAAACAACCCAAAGAAAGGACTTGCTACCACTGCAATGAAACTGGTCATTGGAAAAGGAATTGCAAGGTCTAGATGGAAGAAATGAGGAAATGGAAGAGCGGTGAGACTGCTGCTTCAGGTATTCTTGTTATAGAAGTCAATTTACCTACTTCTTCATCATGTGTATTAGATACCGATAGTGAAACTCAAATTTGTGTGAATGCACGGGGGCTACGAAGAGTAGACAACTGGCAAAAGGTGAAATGGACCTACGTGTTGGAAATAAAGCAAGAGTTGCTGCTATTGCCGTAGGGACTTATGATATAAAACTACCAAGTGGACTTGTATTGGAACTTAATAATTGTTATTGCGTTCCTGCTATGGGTAGAAACATTATATTAGTTACTTGCCTTGATTTGGACGGATATGACTTTACTATTAAGAATAATGTAATGTCCATATTTAATAAAGGTATTTTTTATGGAGATGTCTTGATGAGTGGGAGATTATATCCCATAAATCTTGAAAGTTCCAAATCTGTCCGTAACATAAATGTCAAAAGACTTAAATCAAATGATTTAAACCAGACATATTTATAGCATTGTCTTTTGGGCCATATAAACGAGAAACGTATAACCAAACTCCATAAAGATGGAATCTTGGACACATTTGATTTAGAATCATATGATACGTGCGAATCTTGCTTATTAGGCAAAATGACCAAAGCTCCTTTCACGGGCCATACTGAGAGAGCTGCAGATTTATTGGGCTTAATACATACTGATGTATGTGGACCAATGAATACAAATGCTAGAGGAGGTTTCCAATACCTCATAACGTTCACGGATGACTTAAGCAGATTCGGATATATCTACTTAATGAGTCATAAGTCTAAGCCGTGTACGAAATTCAAGCAATTTCAAAATGAAGTATAAAATCAGTTAGGCAAAACTATTAAAGCACTACGATCACATCGTGGTGGTAAATATTTGAGCCATGAATTTGACAATCATCTCAAATGTTGTGGAATTGTTTCACAACTAACTCCACCTGCAACACATCAATGGAATGGTGTGTCAGAACGGAGAAACTAAACCTTGTTAGACATGGTTAGATCAATGATGGGTCAAGCTGATCTTCCAGTTTCTTTTTGGGGTTACGCCTTAGAGACTGCTGCATTCATTTTAAATCGAGTACCATCTAAATCAATTCAAAGCACACCATATGCGATATGCACAAGGACACAACCTGTTTTGTCTTTTCTTAATATTTGGGGTTGTGAGGCTTATGTGAAGCGGCTCATCACTGATAAATTATCACCCAAATTGGATAAATGTCTTTTTGTGGGATATCCTAAGGAAACTAAAGGATATTACTTTTACATCTCATCAGAGAACAAAGTGTTTGTTGCTCGATCTGGAGTATTCCTTGAGAAGGAATTTATTTCCAAGAAAAATAGGGGGAGTAAAATAATTCTTCATGAGATGAGAGAGCCACAAATAGATACTAAACCTTTAGATCAAACTGATTTAAACTCACATAGAGATGTTGAGACCACTTCTTCTATACCAGCTCCATGTAGGTCTATACGTTATCATCGTGAACCTGAGAGATATGGATTTCTCATCACAGATGACAACAATGTGGAAATCATGGATCTAGATGAGCCCACAACCTACAATGAAGCAACTACTAGCATTGAATGCGAAAGTTGGCTTGAAAGGATGAAATCCAAAATGCAATCCATGTATGATAATCAACTATGGACTTTGATTGATCTTCCTGAAGGTTCCAAAGCAATTTGTTGCAAATGGATCTTTACAAAGAAAAAGGACATGGGTGACATTGTACAAACATACAAATCACTACTCGTGGCTGTAATATCCGGATTTATTACTGTGTATTTCATCTGTATTCAAACCCTGTATTATTCGGATTTGTGGTTTTGATTATTGGAGTTTGATATTTCTTGCATTGGCATCCTTGTACTTAAGTATATCAACATGCAAATTTTCTCATGCAAACTCGTGATAGCGCACGCTAAGAATGTAGCTTAACGCGTGCTATCGGCTATTACTAGCGCACGCTACGTATGTAGAAGTTGCGTGCGCTAGACACTGAATTATTGAGGTAGGTGGCTAACACATGCGCCAGCTGGGACATGGGTCCAGATAAGATTCCCGCGGACGAACCTAGATAGATTTGGAGTCAACGCTTATTAGCGTGCGCTAAGTATTGTATGCTAGCGTGCGCTAATTAGCTAAAGTGCAGAATATTATAAATGAGACAACAACCCATTTTGGCTTACATTTCCTTCGTCCATTCTTCATTCTTGAGAGGCCAGAGAGCTATATTAATCCTTCTAACACACTTAGAACACATCATATTGATCCTTGTATATTGGTTATCACTTGTGAGTGATCATTGAAGAGAACTAACACCTTGGAGTGGCACATAACCAACCGGAGTTGGATTCTACCTTGTGGTTCAGTGATTTCGTCATATTAAGGTATGTTGATTCCATCTTCAAACTCTAGATTCGTGTTATGGAGAATAAGATGATCATGTTAGCAAATATTGATCTTTGTGGATAAATTATCCAAAGTACATCATGTTTGGAGTATTGAGATGAATAGGCCTTAAGTACCTTGATTTTTGAACATCATGATTCGAATCTTATGACATTGAACAAATAGAGGAAGCTTCTATCATTGGTAATCCAAATCTAGTAGATGACTTCATAGCAATCATAGACTTGACTTTAACATCATTATTGTTAGATGAATCTAAGGGATTGATCATGGAAGGATTTATCTAGTATAGATGGAATGTTAAACAACTTCAGTATGATAATTTTGATTGATATAAAGGTGTCGATATCAACTGTTAAGCCTTTCGAATTGTCGTATGAAGATTTGTAGTCGTAATGGAATATGGTTTTATAATAGTATACATATTCTTGAATCCGAAGTTGTTGTTATGCATAAGATCATTCATAATCGTATGAACATGATATTCATGGAGAAAACATGAATTATCAAGGAAGATTTCATTGTTTTGATCCTGATGAGAACAGTCTTCTGCCCAGTAGTGAACTGCCATGCACAGTTAGCGCACGCTGAGTTATGTAAATTAACGTGCGCTATCGAGCATCGGTTAACGTACGCTACGTTTGGTACGTAACGTACGTTAGGCCATCAGACGAGTCAGTCAGCTGATTAGTAAAAGTACTGACCATGCATAGTTAGCGTACGCTATGCTTTGTTGTTTGCGTGCGCTATCGAGCAGACTTAACGCACGCTACACAGAGTACTTAGCGTGCGCTAAGAAGTTCAGGCATTACATTTTATGAGATTTTGGCCGTAAATCGAATTGTTAGACATTCGTACGATGTGAGATAAATCCTATATTATTTCTTTTGTTAAGGTTTGAGCTTGTTACGTGATTGATTGAGGGGGACGACCTTCGAGTGTTCGTTTTCGTGGAAGTATTGTTCTTGTCTTCGAATCGAGGCAAGTACCTTATTTGTTTTACGTATTGATGTTATACATATTGTCATGCATGTATGTCATTGTTGTATGTCCACCTCGTGTTGGTCCGACGGGATCATCGGGGGATCTATGCTAGAGTGCGCTGGATCATCGGACGGGTTTTTCCACCACGGGTTGGTCTGACGGGATTATCGTGGGTTTTAGGCAGTGAACGCTGGATCGACGGAATTACCATGTGTATGTTATGATATCATGTTGTGATTATCAGTTGTGTATGTCGTTTATGAGTTTCTCGTAGGAGAAGACTCGTTGGTATTTTCTTTGTTGTTTACATTATTATTCTTCGTGAGATATGAATAATATGTTGTGGTACTTGTACTAGCATCGTTGTGCTAACCCCTTCGGGGGTGAACATTTTGTTTATGTGCAGGATCCAGGAGAGCGGGAAAACAACCACTGGAGCTGCATGACGACGAGGGTGCAGAGTGATGTTTCGGCTGGGTTCATTTGTCTGTTGTTTATTAGTTATTTCAATAAGTACTCGAGTACGAAGTCATTTATGATGAATTTGAATTTGGTGATGTATTATTAAGTTTCTGTTGAACAATTGTATTTTCAGTATTTGGTCAGAACTGTTGTATCTTTATTCCGTTATTTCCATTCGTTAGTACCTTTTAATTATTCAGCCTTGTAAATCCTTATGTAGAGGATTTACGGCACTGTAACATTCCTGAATATATCGGGGGTGTTACAGAATATGGTATCGGAGCTAAGATTATGGATATCTTGGCCATTGGGTTAAAATAGGGGTCATTTACGTCTTTTGAGGTAACCGGCCGTGAATGACATCACTACACTGCCTACGTCTTCATGCGAATGGTGGTTGTAAGTTCCTAAACTCTATCTCGTTCTTTGCATGTTGTGTCTCCTTATACTCGAATATTAGAACGATGTTGTTTCCTGTATATTGAGTATTTATGCTTACAGTATGTTGAGAGGCGGACGTGGACGTGGTCGCGGTCGTGGATGCGGACGAAGAAATGCTGAAAGGGAAGCGTCGCTTCTAATCGTGCCGCCATAGCTCAAAGTAGCCGCAACAATATATTAATAACGAACTGTAACTCCGTCAGACAGAGATCCTTCGTCAAGTGGTGAACCAAATGACTCGCCGCCCAAGTCGTGGACCGAATGCAAGTGGCGGTGGGACTACGGCAGGAGAAGGATGACAAGGGATCCGGACATGGGAAATCGAGGTGACCGGTGGTCGCAAGAGGTGGCGAAGATGCAACCACCCAAATTCGACAGATTTCCGAGACTCCCACCAGGACCATTGGTTGAAGGAACTGGAGAAAATCTTTGCAGGAATTAACCGCCTGCATAACCGAGAGCCTCTATCGCTCAATATTTTCTCGATAGGAAGCGTCCGAATGGTGGGAAGCCATTCGGATCAGATCATGATGCTGATTGACAGAGTTTAAATTGATGATGGAAGCTCGATCTGCCTCGTCCCGTGAGGGAAGCCAAGGTTCGGGAGTTTTTCTCCGCTCGGCCTTCGATGTTCCGTATCGCAGCAATTAAGACGTTTAACGAACAAAGCCATTTGTTCGACATCCGGTCGTAATGTATGCAGAGATGATGATCCATTTCGATATGAGGATGAAACCAGAAATCCAGAGGTACATGTCCAGTTTTGAATGTACCACACTCCGTCAATACCAGGATAAGGCGTTGGCGTATGAGATCAAGGAAGCAGCTATGGAGAAATTTTCGGAATCCAAGAAACAGAAAGTCTCTGGTACTTTTACAAAGCACAAGAACAGCGGGCCCCGTAAGGTCCAGTCATCCTTTCACTCTTTCAAGAAACCTCTGCACCCAGTTAGGAGCGGAAAGAACTTCGGAGCGACATCAACTATTACTGATGTTACCAGGAAATGCTTTAACTGCGCCCAGACGGGGCACTATCGACGGAATTGCCCCTACCTACCGTGACTTGTTTTGATTGTGGTCGAGAGGGACATCGTGCGGTGTTCTTTGAAGAGGCTGAAAAGTCTTTTAGAGCCCGTACACCACAGCCAGTCCAGAAGGAATCCAATATCCAATAGACGCAGCAAAGTGTTCAGATGTCTCAAAATTTTGGCCGCGGACGAGGCAGAGGACAATGGGACCGAAAGGGGACATCGAGTGCCGGATCTGCTCCCCCACGTCTGTACGAGATGAGGAGGACAGACGATCAGGATGCTACTGTCGCATCGTGCACTCGGCCGCATCCTTTCCCGGGCTAGCGTTTTATTCGATACAGGAGCTACGCATTCTTTTATATCCTTGTCTTGTGTAAATCGTTTGAATATTTCCGGTTTTCATACTTGTGAACCTTATATTGTTAGTTTACCGAGTGGAGAGAGGATTGTCGGGAACTTAGAAACTAGAAATTTCCCTGTATCTTTTGGAGGCAGAGAGTGGCTCTCAAATTTGATTGTAATAGACATGCAAGGAGACGACCTGATACTCAGAGACGATTGGCTTAATCGATATGGAGCAATTGTAAACTACCGAAGGAGGAATATCTCGCTGATCGCTGACGATGGTTCCGAAATTCTGTTTGAGGGATGGAAACCGGGAAGCTCAGGAAAATTGATCAAGGCGATGAAAGTCACAAATTGTTGAAACAAGGTCAGATCGATAATCTTGGTGCTATGCAATGAAGAAAGAAGACGAAATTGTGAAACTTTCATCCATTCGTGTTGTGAACGAATTTCCAGATGTATTTCCTGACGAGTTACCTGGACTACCTCCACGAAGGGATGTAGAATTTACCATTGAGCTGGAACCCGGGGCTACACCAATTTCTAAGGCGCCGTATCGTATGGCACCTACAGAGATGTATGAACTGAAAAAGCAGCTGGAGGAAATACTGGACAAAGGCTATATCCAGCCAAGCGTATCGCCCTGGGAGCGCCAGTTCTTTTTGTCCGAAAGAAGGATGGATCGCTTCGACTGTGTATCGATTATCGAGAACTGAACAAGATGACGATTAAGAATAAATATCTGTTGCCACGGATTGATGATTTATTTGACCAGTTGCAAGGAGCAACAGTATTTTCTAAAATCGATATGAGATCAGGATACCATCAGCTGAGGATTAAGGAATCAGATGTTCCAAAGTCAGCATTCAGGACTCGTTACTGACACTATGAGTTTGTAGTGATGCCGTTTGGTCTCACTAATGCACCTACTGTATTCATGCAGTTGATGAACCGAGTGTTCATCAAATATTTGGATAAATTTGTGGTCGTGTTCATTGATGACATTCTGGTGTATTCTAAGAACCCGGAAGAACATGCGCAGCATTTGCGAATTGTATTAAAACTGTTGAGAAGCGAGCAACTGTACGCCAAACTCTCTAAGTGTGAATTTTGGCTGAAGGAAGTGATGTTCCTCGGCCATGTAGTATCAGCTAAAGGAGTCCGAGTAGACCCTCAGAAAATCATTATGGATTGGAAACCTCCAAAGAACGTGAAAGAAGTTCGAAGCTTCTTAGGACTTGCTGGGTATTATCGTCGATTCGTGGAAGGGTTTTCTAAAATTTCCCGCCCACTTACTCGACTCCTGCAGAAAACTCAAAAGTTTGAGTGGAACGAGTCGTGTCAGACTAGTTTTGATGAGTTAAAGAAGAGGTTGACGACGACACCGATTCTATCACTTCCACAGGGAACTGGGGGATTTATAGTTTACAGCGATGCTTCGAACCAAGGACTCGGGTGCGTATTGATGCAGAATGACAAGGTGATCGCTTATGCGTCGCGGCAGCTGAAACCTTATGAAGTGAATAACCCAACACATGATTTGGAGCTAGCAGCAGTAGTTTTTGATTTGAAGATCTGGAGGCATTATCTGTACAGGACTCACTGTCAGATCTTTAAGGATCACAAGAGTCTCAAGTACATCTTCAGTCAGAAAGAGTTGAACATGCGACAAAGATGATGGTTAGAACTGATTAAGGACTATGACTTGGAGATTTTGTATCATCCAGGCAAAGCGAATGTAGTGGCCGATGCACTCAGCCGCAAGCCTATTTCTATTCAGATGCTGGAGACTCTGACCTCCCAACTTAGCCTTCAACGAGAGATGATTCGAGAAGGAATTGAAGTGTGGTTACAAAGAGTCCAAGGACAACTGTGCGTGATGGAAATAACTTCATCATTAACCGAAGAAATCAAATCTAGACAGGCAGATGATCCTCTGATGATTCGGTTACGTGATGAAGTGATCAAAGGAAAGGCCCCCGGATTCATAATTCATGATGATGGAGTTTTGAGATTTCAGAACCGAATCTGCGTTCCCGATGTCGAGGTTCTGAAACAGATGATTATGAAGGAAGCTCACAATTCGCCCTATTCTATCCACCCGGGCACCAGTAAAATGTATAAGGACCTCGCTGCACTTCGTGGGGCAACATGAAGAAAGATGTAGCGGACTATGTTTCGAAATGCTTGACTTGTCTGCAGGTTAAGATCGAGCATCAACGGCCTGCCGGAATGTTGAAGCCTCTCCCAATTCCTGAATGGAAGTGGGAGGACATATCAATGGACTTTATCAACAGTATGCCGAGAACCAAGACAGGAATGAACATGATTTGGGTGATAGTTGATCGTTTAACCAAATCAGCTCATTTTCTAGGCATTAAGGACACGTGGGGACCAGAGAGGTTGGCATGAGTATTTATTTCGGAGATAGTTCGATTGCATGGTATGCTGAAGACCATTATTTCTGATCGAGACGGCCGTTTTGTGTCTCACTTTTGGAAAGCAGTTCATAAGGCCTTGGGGACCGAATTGGACTTCAGTACAACTTATCACCCGCAGACTGACGGACAATCCGAGAGGACCATTCAAACAGTGGAGGATATGCTGAGGGCTTGTGCCTTAAATTGGTCAAACGATTGGGAAGTTCATCTACCATTGATTGAATTTACCTACAACAATAGTTGGCATGCTTCCATTAAGATGGCACCATTCGAGGCATTATACGGGAAGAGATGCAGATCGCCCCTATGCTGGGACGATTCATCAGACTTGATCGGAACAGAACCAGAGTTGATCGTGCAAACTCGAGAGAAGATAGCCCTAATTCGTGAAAGGCTGCTGACCGCCCAGAGTCGCCAGAAATCTTACGCAGATGTACGTCATCGCCCATTGGAGTTTAGTACTGGAGACCACGTACTTTTGAAAGTTTCTCCTACTCGAGGAATTTTTCATTTTGGAAGGAAGGGAAAGCTGAGTCCGAGATATATCGGACCATTTGAGATCCTTGAGAGAGTTGGAGAGTTGGCATACAGGTTGGCATTGCCGCCGTCATTGTGCCACGTTCATAACGTGTTCCACGTATCCCAGTTACGGAGGTATATACCGGATCCCAGTCATATCATTGATTTCGGCGAGATCGAAGTCGCGCAAGATGGGACATTTGAAGAAAGACCGGTCAAGATACTCGAGAGTCGAGTTAAGCAATTGAGGAACAAACCAATCGTTTTGGTCAAAGTTCAATGGTGACGTCACGGAATGGAAGAAGCCACATGGGAAACGGAAGCTGGTATGAAGTCCAGATATCCCGAGTTATTTTCGTCTTGAGTTTCGGGACGAAACTCTTTTTAGTAGGAGAGTATGTAATATCCGGATTTATTACTGTGTATTTCATCTGTATTCAAACCCTGTATTATTCGGATTTGTGGTTTTGATTATTGGAGTATGATATTTCTTGCATTGGCATCCTTGTACTTAAGTATATCAACATGCAAATTTTCTCATGCAAACTCGTGATAGCGCACGCTAAGAATGTAGCTTAATGCACGCTATCGGCTATTACTAGCGCACGCTACGTATGTAGAAGTTGCGTGCGCTAGACACTGAATTATTGAGGTAGGTGGCTAGCACATGCGCCAGTCGGGACATGGGTCCGGATAAGATTCCCGCGGACAAACCTGGACAGATTTGGAGTCAATGCTTATTAGCGTGCGCTAAGTATTGTATGCTAGCGTGCGCTAATTAGCTAAAGTGCAGAATATTATAAATGAGACAACAACCCGTTTTGGCTTACATTTCCTTCGTCCATTCTTCATTCTTGAGAGGCCAGAGAGCTATATTAATCCTTCTAACACACTTAGAACACATCATATTGATCCTTGTATATTGGTTATCACTTGTGAGTGATCATTGAAGATAAGTAACACCTTGGAGTGGCACATAACCAACCGGAGTCGGATTCTACCTTGTGGTTCAGTGATTTCGTCATATTAAGGTATGTTGATTCTATCTTCAAACTCTAGATTCGTGTTATGGAGAATAAGATGATCATGTTAACAAATATTGATATTTGTGGATAAATTATCCAAAGTACATCATGTTTGGAGTATTGAGATCAATAGGCCTTAAGTACCTTGATTTTTGAACATCATGATTCGAATCTTATGACATTGAACAAATAGAGGAAGCTTCTATCATTGGTAATCCAAATCTAGTAGATGACTTCATAGCAATCATAGACTTGACTTTAACATCATTATTGTTAGATGAATCTAAGGGATTGATCATGGAAGGATTTATCTAGTATAGATGGAATGTTAAACAACTTCAGTATGATAATTTTGATTGATATAAAGGTGTCAATATCAACCGTTAATCCTTTCGAATTGTCGTATAAAGATTTGTAGTCGTAATGGAATATGGTTTTATAATAGTATACATATTCTTGAATCCGAAGTTGTTGTTATCCGTAAGATCATTCATAATCGTATGAACATGATATTCATGGAGGTAACATGAATTATCAAGGAAGATTTCATTGTTTTGATCATGATGAGAACAGTCTTCTGCCCAGTAGTGAACTGCCATGCACAGTTAGCGCACGCTAAGTTATGTAAATTAACGTGCGCTATCGAGCATCGGTTAACGTACGCTACGTTTGGTACGTAATGTACGCTAGGCCATCAGACGAGTCAGTCATCTGATCAGTGAAGTACTGACCATGCATAGTTAGCGTACGCTATGCTTTGTTGTTTGCGTGCGCTATCGAGCAGACTTAACGCACGCTACACAGAGTACTTAGTGTGCGCTAAGAAGTTCAGGCAGATTACATTTTATGAGCTTTTGGCCGTAAATCGAATTGTTAGACATTCGTACGATGTGAGATAAATCCTATATTATTTCTTTTGTTAAGGTTTGAGCTTGTTACATGATTGATTGAGGGGGACGACCTTCGAGTGTTCGTTTTCGTGGAAGTATTGTTCTTGTCTTCGAATCGAGGCAAGTACCTTATTTGTTTTACGTATTGATGTTATACATATTGTCATGCATGTATGTCGTTGTTGTATGTCCACCTCGTGTTGGTCCGACGGGATCACCGGGGGATCTATGCTAGAGTGCGCTGGATCATCGGACGGGTTTTTCCACCACGGGTTGGTCTGACGGGATCATCGTGGGTTTTAGGCAGTGAACGCTGGATCGACGGAATTACCATGTGTATGTTATGATATCATGTTGTGATTATCAGTTGTGTCTGTCGTTTATGAGTTTCTCGTAGGAGAAGACTCGTTGGTATTTTCTTTGTCGTTTACGTTATTATTCTTCGTGAGATATGAATAATATGTTGTGGTACTTGTACTAGCATCGTTGTGCTAACCCCTTCGGGGTGAACATTTTGTTTATGTTCAGGATCCAGGAGAGCGGGAAAACAACCACTGGAGCTGCATGACGACGAGGGTGCAGAGTGATGTTTCGGCCGGGTTCATTTGTCTGTTGTTTATTGGTTATTTCAATAAGTACTCAAGTACGAAGTCATTTATGATGAATTTGAATTTGGTGATGTATTATTAATTTTCTGTTGAACAATTGTATTTTCAGTATTTGGTCAGAACTGTTGTATCTTTATTCCGTTATTTCCATTCGTTAGTACCTTTTAATTCTTCAGCCTTGTAAATCCTTATGTAGAGGATTTACGGCACTGTAACATTCCTGAATATATCGGGGGTGTTACAGTGGCAAAAGGATACAGACAGACTCATGGTATTGACTATGATGAAACCTTTTTGCCAGTCGTATTAATTAAATCAATTAGAATTATACTTGCTATAGCAGCATATTATCACTATGAGATATGGCAAATGGATGTCAAAACCGCTTTTCTTAATGGGGAGTTAGACGAGGATGTGTATATGATACAGCCCGAAGGTTTTGTCGATCCTAATAATCCTAATAAATTATATAATCTTCTAAAAGCCATTTATGGTTTGAAGCAGGCATCCCAGAGTTGGAATCTTCATTTTGACGAAAAAAGCAAAGAGTTTGGTTTCATTAGAAATCAAGACAAACCTTGTGTATACAAGAAGATTAGTGGGAGCACAATTTTTTTTCTAGTACTCTATGTGGATGATATCCTACTCATTGGAAATGACATCCCTACATTGCAAAGTGTTAAACTTTGGCTAAGTAAATATTTTACAATGAAGGACTTATGGGAAGCTGCCTATATACTGGGTATAAGGATTTATAGAGATATATCTAAAAGACTTCTTGCCCTAAGTTAAAGTACATATGTCAACAAGGTACTGAAACGGTTCAGTATGCTTAATAGTAAGAAAGGGTTCTTACCTATGTCACATGGCATAAAGCTCGGTAAAACTCAAAGTCCTTGTTCGAAGGAAGGGAGAGATAGAATGAGCTTGATACCATATGGTTCGGCTATAAGATCTATTACGTATGCCATGATATGTACTAGACTGGATGTATCATTTGCATTGAGTGCAAGCAGCAGATACCAGTCTGACCCTGGTGAGGCTCACTGGACCGTAGTCAAAAGCATACTTAAGTACTTGAGAAGGACTAAAGATATGTTCTTGATTGGTGGATATGTATTCAAAATCGCATACAAAAGCATACTTACGTAAGGGCTCACTGTCTCCAAGATGATTCAAAATCGCAGTCTGGATATGTAGTTTGCTTGAATGGTGGTGTTGTTAGCTGGAAGAGTTCCAAACAACCAACCACAGCTGATTTTATAACGAAAGCTGAGTACATAGCCGCTTCGGAAGAAACTAAAGAAGCTGTTTGGATGAGGAAGTTCACTGGTGAACTGGATATGGTTCCTAGCATTGTTGATCCAGTAAATTTGCATTGTGATAACAATGGAGCTATTGCACAAGCTAAAGAACTAAGATCACAAGAAGCATCCAAACATGTACTTAGAAGGTTTCAGCTCATTCGATAGATTGTCACTCGTGGCGATGTGAGGATATGCAAAGTTCACAAGGATAATAACATAGCAGATCATTTAACTAAGCCACTTTCTCAAGCGAAGAATGATGGTCATATAAAGGCTATGGGTCTTCAGTTTATGTCTGTATAGGACTAAGAGCAAGTAGGAGATTGTTAGTATAATGCTCTAAGTCTACTGTTTTAGAATAATGTGATTATTATATGATATTGATTATATTATTGAATTAATATTCTGCTTACGATCATCAAGTATGTGACTTGATAGGAAAGCTCATTAAAGAATATTTATGCTAGATATACCTAGTAATATGATTACTAGTATGATAATGATACGATTGCTATGTTTTACTGGTCATGAACATGAGGTGTTATATCACGTCATAGATACATGTAGAGACATCGTATTAGATATGACCTAACAAAGAGAATTATATATGGATTAAGTCATTATAATTCCTCTAATTGTTATATATTATTTAAGTCCTTATTACCTAAAGACACTACAGTTTCCTACATAATGAGTATCGTATTTTAACACAATACCAACGTCTTCTGTAACAAGGGACCATACAGTTTATGATTGGATACGGTACTGTAACACCCCCAAGATATTCGAGGTATATTACAGCGCCGTGAATCCCTATATGGGACCCACCAGGCTGAACAAACATCATACTCATCAACTCGTGGAAATAGCAAAATAACACCTCATCATAAAGACGCAAAACAAAAATAATCCACCCGGTTCAATTGTTCAAACATAACACCATCATCCGACACAAACACAATAGACAACAATACAATCCGGACGAACAAGAACTCCTAAGTTCTCGAGTACTTCTATTAGTTTAAGAACCACAAGAGGTAAAAAGATAGAAGACAATAAGACACCACTCGTGCACAATCATCACGCACGGCCATCATCCGCATACTGGTCCAGTGCCTGCTCGTCTCGATGAACCTGACCTAAAATTCATAAAACGGATTTCCCCAAAACGGGTCCCCAGAGGGGTTAGCGATTACGCTAGTACACGTAACCAAATGAACAACTTACATCTTACACATATAGTCAATGCATGCAATCACGAAAACATAGTTCCAAAGCACTCAACTCCGGAAATGACAATAATCCAACCACATTTGTAAAATGCACCACAATTAATCGTGGACCCACAGCTTCGTGGATCCCTACCGAGACCCCATCGGATCTAACCCGTAGTGGTTAAAAGCAAGCTCGCGGTTCCACAGCTTCGTGGAGCCCTACCGAGACCCCGTCGGATCTAACCCGTAGTGAGCATACACACACACACAATTTCTCATACAATACTACTATGTCAAGATCGTAAGTTCATAAGGATACTTGCCTCGATTAATAGATGGTGACATGAACGGAAAGGAAGAGTCACGCACAACCGCGAGGAATCGACGGAAATGGACCTAATGATTCGAATAACACAACCACAACCACTTCTTAACTCTTATGGAAATGGAATACACCTGAAAACCCGCCTACGATTCATGTATATTCGTATGAAAATAACAACGAGGGCGGACCACAACCGAACCCTCCCAATTTTGCAAAACCATGAAAATATACCATGAATCCGTAGGAAAACTAATGATATCAACAAGATTAATCATATTCATCATGTATTACCCAACAAAACGGAACGAATCGGACGAAAATCCCAAAACCCCCAATTTATCCAAAAGTAGGGTTCTAAGAGATTTTACCTTGGATTAGGATCAAAGATTCGTGTTAATGTTGTTAGAATACACCAAGAACTCAAGGAAGTTGATGGTTGAGATGATTGGAGGAAGAAATCACCAAGAAATCGCCCGGAATCGCCTCAGCCGCGGAGAGGAGGAAGAAATGAGAGAATACGTTCATCTCGGTCAACTCCCTGGTTTATATAGCCAGGGAGTGTTAGCTCGCGCTAATCCTCAAAGTTAGCGTGCGCTAACGGGACAAAACTCCAGTCCAGTAGCCAGCTTTCTGGCCGTTAGCGTGCGCTACTTGAAACGTAGCGTGCGCTAATAACCTCTCGGTAGCGCGCGCTATCGACCAATAACGTGCGCTACCTGGACATCAGCCGAGTCCAGAAGCAACTGTCAGTACACACCTGATCCAGTTAGCGCGCGCTATCAACCAAACGTAGCGTGCGCTAAAGTGTATCGGTAGTGCGCGCTATCGATCAATAGCGTGCGCTACCTGGGCATCAGATTGAGTCCAGTAGCATACTATCAAGTACTGGACACTCACGTTAGCGCACGCTACCGGGCATCTCAGCGTGCGCTAGCCCCCGACATTAGCGTGCGCTAGACTATGTAGCGTACGCTAATCCGCCAGTCCAGAGGGCTGGAACCAGCACTGCCACTCCCAGGGCCTGCTCTCTAGCGCGTGCTACGAAGCAGCCGTATCATGCGCTACTAAGGGACCTCTAGCGTGCGCTATGCAAAAAAGATAGCATGCGCTAGGTACGAAATATAAACGGTCCAAAACACCGGAATATGAACGAAACATCAAACGGAACACCTCAAAATGCATCGTAACATAGAATGGATCATCGGCAACCCCGAAACGGCAGTTCCGCACAACAATTACGAGAATCAGATCAATAGATGACGGAAAAGATACACTGAAAGATACACGTGGATCGCTACAACCGAAAAATACACCGAAAATGAAAATACAAGGGAAAGAAAAATGTGGATATTACATTCTACCCCTCTAAAAATAAGTTTCGTCCCGAAACTTAAGAAACAAACAACTCAGGGTACCTAGCACGCATGCTATCCTCGGTTTCCCAAGTTGCCTCCTCGACACCGTGTCTCGACCACTGCACCTTGACCAAAGGGATGGTCTTATGCCTCAGTCGTTTCTCACGACGCTCCAAAATCTTCTAGGGATGTTCTTCAAAAGTAATATCCTCGGCGACATCGATCTCACCATAATCGATGACGTGACTAGGATCCGGGACATATTTCCTCAGTTAGGAAACATGAAAAATGCTATGAACATGACTCAAGGCCGGGGGTAACGCCAAATGGTATGCTAACCCACCGACTCGCTCGAGAATCTCGAAGGGTCCAATAAATCTCGGACTCAATTTCCCCTTTTTCCCGAAACGGAAAACTCCTTTCGTCGGCGACACCTTTAGTAAAACGTGGTCTCCCACCTCGAATTCCAAGGGTCGACGACGGACATCGGCATATGACTTCTGTCGACTCTGGGCAGTCAACATCCATTCCCGAATTAATTCTATCTTCCGCCTCGTCTCTAAAACGACATCCGGCTCGGTCCCGACCAAATCGGACGTCTCATTCCAACAAATCGGTGATCGACATCGCCGCCCATAAAGTGCCTCATATGGTGCCATCCGAATCGACGCGTGTCAACTATTGTTATACGTGAATTCGATCAATGGCAAATGCTCCTCTCAATCACTGCTCCAATCGAGAGCACAAGCACGCAACATATCCTCGAACGTCTGGATAGTACGTTCCGACTGTCCATCTGACTGGGGATGAAAAGAGGTACTCAAACGCAAACGGGTACCCAACGCCTTATGCACTGCCTGCCAAAAGTGCGATACAAAACGGCCATCACGATCCGAAACAATAGACCTCGGAGTACCGTGAAACCTCACAATCTGCGCGATAAACACACGAGCCAACTTCTCCGGGCCCCAAGTGTCCTTGATGCCCAGAAAATGTGCCGACTTGGTCAGACGATCCACAATCACCCAGACCATATTCATGCCCGACCCCGATCTCGGCAAACTCGTAATGAAATCCATCGATGTATCTTCCCATTTCCATTCCGGAACGGGAAGTGGCCGGCCGGTCGCTGATGCTCGATTTTGACCTGCTGACAAGTCAAACATCTCGCTACAAACTACGCGACCTCCTCCTTCATATCATTCCACTAGAAATTCCTTCTCAGGTCCTTGTACATCTTACTCGAACCAGGATGAACGGAATAAGGTGTAGCATGGGCCTCACGCAAAATACTCTGTCTCAACTCTGAGTCATTCGGTACACAAAGCCGAGTCTGGAATCTCAAAACACCATCCTCGTGAATCACAAACCCAGGAGACTTTCCCTTAAGAATGTTCTCTCGGATTTGAGTAATCATCGGATCCTCTAAGTGCTTCAGATTAATTTCATCGTCCAAAGACGACGAAATTTCTAAAGCACAAAGTTGCCCGACAGCTCCCGACAACAAAACCTCAACATCTAACTCGATCAAAGCCCGCCGAAGCTCAGACTGAGACGTAAGGATCTCAAGCGTTCGCAACGCAATCGGTTTCCGACTCAAGGCGTCGTCTACGACGTTCGCCTTGCCCGGATGATAAAGGATTTCGAGGTCATAATCCTTAATCAACTCTAACCACCTCCTCTGCCTCATATTCAACTCCCGCTGAGTAAATATGTATTTCAGACTTTTATGATCGGTAAAAATCTAACATGCAGAGCCGAAAAGATAGTGACGCCAAATCTTGAGCGCAAAAACGACTGCCGCTAACTCCAAATCATGAGTAGGGTAGTTCAGCTCGTACGGCCTCAACTGTCTCAACGCAAAGGCAATGGTCTTGCCGTGCTGCATCAATACGCACCCAAGACCCTGACCCGAAGCATCACTATAAACAGCAAAACCCTCGTTGCCACACGGCAATGCTAAAATCGGGGCTGAAGTCAAACGTCTCTTCAGTTCCTCAAAACTCGACTGCCTCTCGTCATTCCAAACGAATTTCTCGGACTTCTGGAGCAAATGGGTAAGTGGTCGAGCTAGTTTCGAGAAACCCTCGACGAACCAACGGTAGTAGCCAGCCAAACCCAAGAAACTACGGATCTCCTTCACATTCTTGGGCGATGCCCAATCCAATACTGCCTCAATCTTCTGCGGATCCACACGAACCCCTCGGCTGAAATCACGTGACCTAGAAACATCACTTCCTTCAGCCAGAACTCACATTTAGAGAACTTCGCATAGAGTTGCTCGGTCCTCAAGATGTCTAACACTACTTGCAAATGATGGGTATGCTCTTCCTCGTTCCTCGAATAAATAAGAATATCGTCAATGAAAACGACGACACACTTATCCAAATACTCGATAAAGACTTTGTTCATCAACTGCATGAACACCGCCAGCGCATTAGTTAACCCGAAAGGCATAACTACAAACTCATAATGTCCGTATCTCGTCCGAAAAGCTATTTTCGGTACATCGGACTCCCTCACCCGGAGCTGATAGTACCCCGGTCTCAAATTAATCTTCGAGAATACCGCAGCTCCCTGCAATTGGTCGAACAAGTCATCAATTCTCGGCAAAGGATACTTGTTCTTGATGGTCACCTTGTTTATTTCGCGATAGTCAATACACAAACATAGTGAACCATCCTTCTTCCGCACAAACAGGACCGGTGCGCCCCAAGGCGAGGCGCTCGGTCGAACATACCCCGACTCAAGAAGCTCACTCAACTGCTTCTTCAACTCGGACATCTCTGAAGGTGCCATGAGATACGGCGCCTTCGAAATAGGAGCCGCGCCCGGCTCTAACTCTATAGTAAACTCGACCTCACGATCCGGTGGCAATCCCGGTAACTCGTCGGGAAATACATCAGGAAACTCACTAACGATTGGAATCGACGAAAGCTCGACTCCACCACTCTCCGCCTTCAAGGCGTAGCACCAATAACCAGTACACCCCTTTCGCAGGAGTCTCATTGCCTTCAAAGCGTTAATAACGAACTTCTGGTTTCCACTCTTTCGCCCGGCGAAAGAGTACTCGGTTCCGTCTTCGGCTAGCATGGTGATGATCCTCGTGCGGTAGTTCATGATTGCACCATGCCGCTCGAGCCAATCATCCCCGAGAATCAAATCCTCATCCTCAATACCCACAACAATAAGATTAGAGGGCCAAGCCCTCTCACAAATAAGTGCAGAACAGTCTCGAACCTCCTGATCACCAACGATCCTATCACCGCTAGGAAGCTTAACGATGAAGGGCTCACAAGGCGTCAAACATTCGAGACTCAAACGGCGCACACACTCCAGAGATATGAATAAATGCGTAGCATCAGAATCGAAAAGCACACTAACAGGATGAGAAAGAATATGAACGGTACCTGTCGCCACAGTAGCCGCTGGGTCATCGGCTCCCCGCATCTCATAGACACATGGGTGGGCTGATCCGACACTGGAAGCTCCCCCCTTAGCGGGATGACCCCGACCTCTCCCTCAAATAGCACTCGGCGGAGATTGAGAAGCAAACGATCCCTGATTCACACTTGGTTCCTTAGGCGCTGGAATGGAAGCCCGAGCACCAAGGATTTTCTCCCTCTCAGCACAGAAAGCAGCCTTGTGGCCCGGCTGGCCACATTGATTACACGTCAGCAAAGGGTTCGGACAAATACGACTGATGTGGCCCTGATGGCCACAGTTAAAACACTTCACCTCCCGAGAAGGGGCACTGGCAGCCCTACGGGGAAACCCAGTAGATCGAGCTGGGCCACCACCAGCGGAAAAGTTAGCAGACTGGAATTTCTGCTGACCCCCACCTTTGTGGCCCGAAAAATTCCCAGCGGACTTCTGCTTTTTGCTCTCGCGGGCCGCCTCACTCGCCATCACAGACATATCGTAAGCAAGGGCCCTGCTCTGGTAATCTTTCAAGGTAGTACAGACTATCCCCGACATATAGTCCCGAATCGACATCTTCATCCGCCTGGAAAAATGGAAAATTTTGTCGCTCTCCTCTACAACTTGGGTCTTCACATAACCCAACTCTTTGTTAAAATCGGCAATAGCTTGAGATACGGGGATATCCCATGGTTGAGCATCATAGAAAGCATGTACTCGAGCCTGTCTGACCGGCCACGGGCAATATTCGGTCTCCATCAATTCCTGAAATTCAGCCCATGAAGCAACATGACCTTTGGGCCCAACGGCCTCCCACCAATCTGTAGCGTCCCCAGTGAGAAAGTACTAGGCAATAGGGACCTTACGGTCCTCGGGACAGTTGGTAGCAGTGAAGACTTTAGATATCTCCTTGATCCACCCCTCCCAGCCGATCGGGTCCAAAGCTCCCGAAAACTGAGGAGGATGCATCTTAATGACATCCTGAAGCCAGGGATCTGCTCTGCCCCGATTAGCGTGGGCCGGATCCGGGTTCTGAACCGCCTGAGCTATCTCCGCCATTTGATTCACCATTTGCTGCATAACGGCCGCAATACCAAGGTCGGCGCGCTCCTGATAAGAAGCATGACTGTGACGGTCGCCGGTACTGCCAGCTCCTGAAGACTGCGACGTGGCCGCCCCACCGGCTTCCCCACGTCCCCGGCCGCGTCCACGGCCACAACCACGACCACGGCCTCTTCCAGCATCCATACTGGTGTTAAACAAGTAGCAAATGCCATACGATGGTAAGTACAAGAAGAAAAACAATCACAATCGAGAATCAAAGGTGCGATATAAGGAAACAAGGAACAAAGTAAGGAAAAACTTACGGACACTGGTAGTACCGGAATTATGGCAGTGTGACGATGATGTGCAAAACGAAACACAAGAAGACCCAAATAAACCGACAAGCCTAGGTATCCATAAACCTAGTTTTGCTCTGATACCATTTTCTGTAACACCCCCAAGATATTCGAGGTATATTACAGCACTGTGAATCCCTATATGGTACCCACCAGGCTGAACAAACATCATACTCATCAACTCGCGGAAATAGCAAAATAACACCTCATCATAAAGACACAAAACAAAAATAATCCACCCGGTTCAACCGGTCAAACATAACACCATCATCCGACACAAACACAATAGACAACAATACAATCCAGACGAACAAGAACTCTTAAGTACTCAAGTACTTCTATTAGTTTAAGAACCACAAGAGGTAAAAAGATAGAAGACAATAAGAAACCACTCGTGCACAATCATCATGCACGGCCATCATCCGCATAATGGTCCAGTGCCCGCTCGTCTCGATGAACCTGACCTGAAATTTATAAAACAAATTTCCCCAAAATGGGTCCCCAAAGGGGTTAGCGATTACGCTAGTACAAGTAACCAAATTAACAACTTACATCTTACACATATAGTCAATGCTTGCAATCACGAAATCATAGTTCCAAAGCACTCAACTCCGGAAATGCCAATAATCAAACCACATTTGTAAAACGCACCACAATTAACCACGGACCCACAACTTCGTAGATCCCTACCGAGACCCCGTTGGATCTAACCCGTAGTGGTTAAAAGCAAGCTCGCGGTTCCACAGCTTCGTGGAGCCCTACCGAGACCCCATCGGATCTAACCCGTAGTGAGCATACATACACACACAATTTCTCATACAATACTACTATGTCAAGATCGTAAGTTCATAAGGATACTTGCCTCGATTAATAGATAGTGACACGAACGGAAAGGAAGAGTCACGCACAACTGCGAGGAATCGATGGAAATGGACCTAATGATTCGAATAACACAATCACAACCACTTCTTAACTCTTATGGAAATGGAATACACCCGAAAACCCGCCTACGATTCATGTATATTCGTATGAAAATTACAACGAGGGCGGACCACAACCGAACCCTCCCAATTTTTCAAAACCATGAAAATATACCATGAATCCGTAGGAAAACTAATGATATCAACAAGATTAATCATATTCATCATGTATTAACCAACAAAACAGAACGAATCAGACGAAAATCCCAAAACCCCCAATTTATCCAAAAGTAGGGTTCTAAGAGATTTTACCTTGGATTAGGATGAAAGATTCGTGTTGATGTTGTTATAATACACCAAGAACTCAAGGAAGTTGATGGTTGAGATGATTGGAGGAAGAAATCACCAAGAAATCGCCCGGAATCACCTCATCCGCGGAGAGGAGGAAGAAATGAGAGAATACGTTCATCTCGGTCAACTCCTTGGTTTATATAGCCAGGGAGTGTTAGCTCGCGCTAATCCTAAAAGTTAGCGTGCGCTAACGGGACAAAACTCCAGTCCAGTAGCCAGCTTTCTGGCCGTTAGCGTGCGCTACTTGAAACGTAGCGTGCGCTACTTGAAACGTAGCGTGCGCTAATAACCTCTCGGTAGCGCGCGCTATCGACCAATAGCGTGCGCTACCTGGACATCAGCCGAGTCCAGAAGCAACTGTCAGTACACACCTGATCTAGTTAGCGCGCGCTATCAACCAAACGTAGCGTGCGCTAAAGTGTATCGGTAGCGCGCGCTATCGACCAATAGCGTGCGCTACCTGGGCATCAGATTGAGTCCAGTAGCAAACTGTCCAGTACTGGACACTCACGCTAGCGCACGCTACCACGCATCTCAGCATGCGCTAGCCCCCGACATTAGCGTGCGCTAGACTACGTAGCGTACGCTAATCCGCCAGTCCAGAGGGCTGGAATCAGCACTGCCACTCCCAGGGCTTACTCTCTAGCGCGCGCTACGAAGCAGCCGTAGCATGCGCTACTAAGGGACCTCTAGCGTGCGCTATGCAGAAAAGATAGCGTGCGCTAGGTAAGAAATATAAACGGTCCAAAACACCGGAATATGAACGAAACATCAAACGGAACACCTCAAAACGCATCGTAACATAGAATGGATCCACGGCAACCCCGAAACGGCAATTCCGCACAACAATTACGAGAATCAGATCAATAGATGATGGAAAAGATACACTGAAAGATACACGAGGTTTGCTACAACCAAAAAATACACCGAAAATGAAAATACAAGGGAAAGAAAAATGCGGATATTACAGGTACGATTTATGTAGAGAGAAGTAGTTTGTCCAGAGGGGACTTGTCCCTACTATAAAACGGAGAAGATATCCACGGGCCCTTGATAAGTTAAATTGTTTAAATGCATGGCCATGCTCAAATTGATCAATAAAGAGTTATTGATAAATATTTGAAATGGACAACTGTAACTTGAGACCAAGAATATTAATTAAGCTATATAAGTTCGACTTATCCATGCCTTATGCTTAATTAGGATATCGCGCGACGAGTGGATTAAATATTATACAGTAACGGGATTTCGTTCGTGCCGTCAAATTAATTCTTTTAATGCGGGTAGTCATAATGTCTAGCTAGAGGCCGTTTATGATTTATGAGTCGTAAAATTGTTTTTATAATCATTGCCGTATTAATTAGAACCTACAGGGTCACACACTTAAACGAGCAGAGTAGCTATTTTGCTCCGGTTGATTATGGTTGGTAAAGGGGTTGGTGAACCCTTAGGTCTATATAATAGTGTCTCGTAATAGCCCTAACACTTGACAAAACACAAGAGAAGACATATTTTCTGTAGAGAGAATCAAAAATCTGATTTTGATATTACTCTCTCAAAAGTCTTGAAGATATATTCAAAAGTTGAATAATCAAAAGGATCAAGAATATATCTTCATATCTTTGAAGGTTGATTCTTTGATCAAGAAAAGTATTTAGAATATTCATCTAATCTTCATCTAATCTTGTGAGTTTGATCTTTAATAACATATTAAATGCGATTCAAAGAATCAAGAACATTTGAATAAAATTCTTGGTGTTCTTGTTCTTACCATAATCAAGAACATACCTATATTCAAATTGATTTAAGTGAAATCTTTATTGAATCGGAGCTAGCAATCCATTTGATGCTCGAGAGTTGTTCGTTGTATGGATACCGTAGAGGATGCTTGCTTCTTGCAATGTCTCTAGAAGGCTCAATAAAAAACACGCTACAAGAGGTAACAATCTTGTTCTTCATTCATTGATAATATACTTGGATCCTCGGAGGGTTTTTCATATATATTTATACTTGTGCTGCACTATTTCGATATATGATGAGATCATATATCTTATTAGTTCAATAAAAACCCAACAATCATTAGGTAAATCGACCACAATCAAGTCTGACAACCACTCGCGACCATTCATACAGATCGGACAGTTATGAACTTTACGATTCCCAATAATTCTTCTACCATCGTGTAAACCAATCACATAGGGTTCACAATCGATAGCAGGATCTAATTGTAAACGACTCAAGCAAGAATCAGATATAAAGGAGTGTGATACACCAGTGTCAAAAAGAACACAAATAGACTGAGAGTGGATCTTGAGTGTACATGCGATCATGCTATCTTCGGGATCGTCGGCCCTCTTCATCTCGTAAATTCTGGTTTTTGCAGCTCCGGTACCAGATGTACCAGCTTGACTTCCATGGCCCATCCCTCTGTTTACTCCAGTAGTCTGATAGGAGGCAGACGGAGGTGCCCGATCCTGAATTGGAGCATGAGAAGACTGATCTGGAGCATGAGAGGCTAATGGTGTATGTCCCGGTCGACCCATACAAAAACGAGCATGATGCCCAGTAATTCCATAAGTATTGTAACACCCCCAATCTGCTCAGGGATATTACACGCCGTAGAACCTTTCCTCAAGGATCTACCAGGCTGGTAACAACATAGAACGTCTCAACAATGCCTTTAAGGCTAAAATGACTCAGTAGACCGATTTGGTCTTTTAGTAAATACATACAACTAAAACTCATTACATGCCCACGCAGGGGTCGAATACAACACACTCCCGTACAACGAGAAAGAATACTGCAGCGGAAAAATAAACTATAACTAAACCAAAGACATCATAGGGATCCTCGTGTGATTAGTATCGTTCATCTTTCATCATCCTTCATGCCGACCCTGTGTTATGCTCCCAAACCTGAATGCAAAAACAGACGTCCACCCCCCGAATACTCGGGGGTTAGCAAAACTCCACTGCGTTGCTAGTGCAAGAACAAAGTGCAATTACGAGCCATACAATTCACATTCCACGAATAACAATAACTAGGAAACCTCAAAGATCCAAACGTAACGAAAAGTACTTCCCGAGGCAAGAGTTTGGTAAAACATTCTAAAACCGAAAGGTCACAAATCAAGGGAAAACAATTTATAAAACGGTTCAAAATGCCATCGAGAGTTTTAATAGAAAAACCATTTAGGATTACCGAATCCTTCCCTTTCCAAAATCAACAGGGTCACAGCCTAAAGGTTTTTGTTTTCACAAATAGAAAACCGACAACAATTCATAGGGCCAGAGCCCAACATCACGTGTCCTCGACGGACATAAAAATCAACAAAACAAAATCGCACACACGCATCACCTAGGACCGGGACGAAGCCACAAATCCCACTCGAGGCCTCGAACGACCCTCCCGAGCTGGCTAGCGAAACAAATCACACACACGTATCGCCTAGGACCAGGACGCCACCATGAATCCCACCCGAGGCCTTGAAGGACCCTCCCGAGCTGGCTAGCGAAACAAATCACAACATCTTTGGCGCTCACGGTTGGATCAATCACTTGTTGCATCCTGACCACATGATCACATGACATGTGTCACCGTAGTTTTTCTTAGGCTCTCACGGTTGGATCAATCGCTTGTTGCATCCTGGCCACATGATCACATGCCACGTGCCACCGTAGACCCTGCCCACATCCATACAATCACACACATAGCACAATGCAACAAAGATATCCAAACAATTCACTCAGAGGCATCAAACACTTAGCAAAACACTCGTCAAACCACAACGTACCGAAATGAAATAATATACGTCCACACGCAATACCAAGTGCAACATCAACACCAAAAATATCCATAGAAATCACATAGTCATTTACAAACTACACCATTCACAAAACACACGCGTTTTGAAAGCAAGCCTTTAACAAGGCTAAACCGAATCTTTGAAAGTGAAATTCAAACGATCAAATAAACACAAGAAGACGATCACTAATTATCATATCTATAAAACAAGAATAGTATAGACAAGGTACTTGCCTTGATACCACGAGCAATGGAAAAATGAACGGATACGGCCGGGTAGCCCTCAAATTCCCGAACACTATCTAGAACACGATAGCACCGAAATTACGACGGAATAACACCACACGAATCATCAAACACCAACGAGATTCAACTCGGAAATCCTCGAGCACCTATAATCCTACGGAAGGAACAATAAAACATGATTACAACGAGAATCGAGGCTAAAAACAACGTAAATCCCAACAACTATCGAAGGGAAACTCATTGGGACATTTAATCGAACACTCAATGTTCGATAACTCCCAAGAACACTCGAATCACTACTCGAGTTGAACAAACTCGAAACATGGATATACAACCCATAGAACACGACTAATAACATCATACTACACTACCCGACGTATCAAAATCGGATTAGAAACGAAATCAAGAACAATTTCTCCAAAAAGTCAACTTGAAGGAAAATCAAGAAATATACCTTGATTCGACGAAACACACGGATTGGGTGATGATATAATCAACAAGAATCTTCCAAAACGTCTTGGAAATGATTATAATCGGCCAAGAACTCGATTTCCCAAGCCTCCCGTCGCCAGCCGCCGAAAAAAGAAGAAAAAGGGTAAAAAATGAAGGTCTGGCCGAGCCCAGGCTATATATAGCCGGCAGGGTTACGGCCGTAACCGGCAGTGCCTTACGGACGTAACTCGGCCCTTACGGCCGTACTCGGCAGGCCTTACGGCCGTAACCAGCATTCGTCAAAAAAATCTACCCAGCACCTGTCGGACACTTACGGCCGTAACTGGCACACATTACGGCCAGAATCGCCTTCACAAAAATTCCGCTTAGCGCCAGACGGCCGTACCCGACCACGCCTTACGGACGTAACTGGTATTCGTCAGGCCATGCCTGCCGAGCATGTACGGCCATAACCGATACCTTACGGCCGTAACTCGGCCAGGCCATGCCCTGCTCCGGCCGTGGCCACTCCGACGGCCCGACGGCCCCGAAACCCGAACCTGAATATAAATCAAAGGTACGGTTACGACGTACTCGCAAAGACGAATCTAAGCGCTAAGAGAACACACGATTCCGACCACCCAAAGTGTCGAAATTCGACAACGGAAGTAATTACCCCAAACTTTGGGAAATTACGAAAATGGCCCAAAACGTCCGAAAATCACGATACGTGATCGAATAACCAAACCGAAGTTCATAAAATGTCTAACAAAGTTAAACGGACTTACGAGAAACTCGAAACAGCAGTTTCGAATGAGATTCGCAAGAATCGAACTCAAGTGCGGAAAAGTCGCTAAAAAGCACGGAACTCAACAAAACGACATCGAAATGAACTCGGATGATGAAAAGTGTAGAATTAATCATTCTCAAAATGACGAAACGGTCATGGACGAGTCGTCAAAACGGACCTCTGCTGAAAAAAAAGGAATTACCGGAAATCGAAATTACGGGTATTACATACTACCCTCCTTAAAAGAAGTTTCGTCCCGAAACTTAAAATAAGTAGGGAGATGCAATATCGCACCAGGAAAACTCAACGAGATACACAAGAAATGTGTAACTTACGCCCAACGGCGAAATATTACAAGCAACGCAAAGGGATATACGGCGTGAAAACACGCTCCACGACGACCAACACAACGTCACCGGTAGAGACATAATAAAACCAACAACTGACAAGCGTCATCAAACAGATAATATAATCAAGTCAATTATCTGAACAATCACAAAACACAAATCACCTATTACAAGGAAACACGCACAGTCGGGAAAGCAAAAAGTAAACACAAACGATCCACAAGGGCAATCATAAACAATTCGGACTATGCCGAAATTCTCAAAAACCACACTAGGCATCTCCGTGTCCTTTCGGATCAGAAACACAACCTCGATCCCCAAATCTCTCAGCTACCGTCTCGCAATGTACGGCTCGGTGACCCACCTGGCCACACTCGAAACAGTTGACTAACGGTGAACAACAATTCTTCGCAGTATGGCCCACTCGACTACAGTTATAACATATCTTCGAGCTGCTCACATAACTCACTGCAGGGGTACTACTCCCCTGATCACGCGATCGAGGAATCACCTTAGGAGGACGAAACGAAGTCCCCAACTCAGGGGGCCCACTCCCCTGATTTCCTGAAAAGTCCCCAATGGTTTTCTGTTTCCTCGACGCGGACATAATCTCGTTCGGCAATCTGGATAGCTCATAGGCCAACGCCCTATTCTGATAATCTCTCAAAGAGGTACAAGCGAGACCTGCCATGTACTGACGAATCTCGGGCTTCATCCGCCTACTAAAATGACAAATCTTGTCCTCCTCTGTCCTTACTTGATTCTGCACATAGCCGAGCTGCTTGCTAAAATCAATAATAGCTTGAGACAGCGGTACATCCTGCGGTTTCACCGTAAAAAATTCATTAACCTTCTGATTTCTGATCGGCTCCGGACAAAACTCATCTCTCATGAATCTCTGGAACTCTGCCCATGTAACAATACGATCTTGAGGCTTAACAGCCTCCCACCAGCTAGCGGCATCCTTGTCGAAAAGATACTGAGCTACCGGGACCTTACGTTCTTCTGGACAATCAACTACCTCGAATATCTTTTCCAAATGGAAAAGACAACCATCCCAGCCTAATGCATCTGCAGCACCAGCGAAACGAGGGGGATTCATACGAACCACTTCTCGAAGCCACTGATTTGCACCAGTGTTCTGGGTCACATCTGTAACTCGCTGAACTGCCTGAGTCAACTGAGTCATCTGTGTGGCTACCTGCTGTAAAATAGTAGCGACACCGATACCGGCATCATTACCGGCAGCATGATCTCGACCACGCGTCTGATTGCCACGACCACGACCTCGGCCCCTCGGCATACTGAATAAGTAATCACTCAGCACAACAGAAAAATCATAACACATACCACATACAACGATTTCCATCATAAAGCAACACACATACAAAAATCATAGCAACGACGGTATCGTTCAGCGATCTCAACGGCCCGAACGATAACCAGCACATAATCACAAAACATCATGGAACAATCACACATATACACGAACATACCAACCCAAGCTTCAACAAATCACACTCGTGCGACAACACGCAAATCACCACGAGGCGACAAACAATAAATACCAGTTCACACCTCCCATAGAGGGCTAACACAACAATGCGTGGCGAATGACTCAACGTTCACACCACCAATTCAACCACAACTCAAGGATAACACCCTAACGAAAGCCCGAACATCATACACACCTTCTTCGACCACAAGCAGGAAATGATGGGTTTTAAAAATGGAAACCACCTTTTGAAAATAGTTTGGAAACACCAGTTGATCTTGAGTATCGCTTTTAAAAAAGTAGTGCAAACATTGTTATCGAGACTTTGAAAACCATCTTGCGTTTGAAAAAAATGAGAACACTTTTCTTAAATGAAAGATTTTCAGAAGTATTAGACCCTCGGGTCTAAGCAAAGCATTTCTAAATAATTGAAAATGTCTCCAAAATATTTTGGTCCTCCACTGGAATAATTTTGAATCGTACTGTGGCACCTTGAAAGTACCACGGGAAAATAATTCATTTGAAAGCTACGTCTCGAAATTTATTTTCTAAGATACTCAAGTTTTTTTTTTTTTTTTCAGAAATTCAATAGGCCAGAATGCCCAAAACTCACAATCATTTATCAAACCGTCATAAAACATTCAAGGCCAAAATGCCAAAAACTCGGTTAAGGGAATCGGTTTTTGAAATAAAACTCAGTCGGAAAAATACCGAAAGCCATTACAAAAGAACTCACGCAGCGGATAAAAGAAATACAATCCAACATGCACAATCCAGCAACACTACTCCTCGCATGAACGAAACATGAGAGTCGAATAACCACATATCACGAAATCAAAATCCATAAGAGGATTCCGTCACTTAACAAATAATTATAAAAATAGCTCGTGTCACACGAGGCACAACACAAAGAAGGGAGACTTACATCCACAGGTCGCACGAAGATGATGATCGCCCACGATACTAATCACGACCAACAACCTCAGATGACGCGTCGCGACACGACTCAGTCAGACAAAATCCGACGAGACAAAACTCAACGGACACCACTAAACCCGACAGCCTAGGTTTCCACAACCAAAGCTCTGATACCATTTATGTAACACCCCCAATCTGCTCAGGGATATTACACGCCGTAGAACCTTTCCTCAAGGATCTACCAGGCTGGTAACAACATAGAACGTCTCAACAATGCCTTTAAGGCTAAAATGACTCAGTAGACCGATTTGGTCTTTCAGTAAATACATACAACTCAAACTCATTACATGCCCATGCAGGGGTCGAATACAACACACTCCCGTATAACGGGAAAGAATACTGCAGCGGAAAAATAAACTATAACTAAACCAAAGACATCATAGGGATCCTCATGTGATTAGTATCGTTCATCTTTCATCATCCTTCATGCCGACCCTATGTTATGTTCCCAAACCTGAATGCAAAAACAGACATCCACCCCCCGAATACTCGGGGGTTAGCAAAACTCCACTGTTTTGCTAGTGCAAGAACAAAGTGCAAATACGAGCCATACAATTCACATTCCACGAATAACAATAACCAGGATACCTCAAAGATCCAAACGTAATGAAAAGTACTTCCCGAGGCAAGAGTTTGGTAAAACATTCTAAAACCGAAAGGTCACAAATCAAGGGAAAACAATTTATAAAACGGTTCAAAATGCCATCGAGAGTTTTAATAGAAAAACCATTTAGGATTACCGAATCCTTGTCTTTCCAAAATCAACAGGGTCACAGCCCAAAGGTTTTTGTTTTCACAAATAGAAAACCGACAACAATTCACAGGGCCAGAGCCCAACATCACGTGTCCTCGACGGACATAAAAATCAACAAAACATAATCGCACACACGCATCGCCTAGGACCGGGACGAAGCCACAAATCCCACTCGAGGCCTCGAAGGATCCTCCCGAGCTAGCTAGCGAAACAAATCACACACACGCATCGCCTAGGACCAGGACGCCACCATGAATCCCACCTGAGGCCTCGAAGGACCCTCCCGAGCTGGCTAGCAAAACAAATCACAACATTTTTGGCGCTCGCGGTTGGATCAATCACTTGTTGCATCCTGACCACATGATCACATGCCATGTGTCACCATAGTTTTTCTTAGGCTCTCACGGTTGGATCAATCGCTTGTTGCATCCTAGCCACATGATCACATTCCACGTGCCACCGTAGACCCCGCCCACATCCATACAATCACACACATAGCACAATGCAACAAAGATATCCAAACAATTCACTCAGAGGCAACAAACACTTAGCAAACCACTCGTCAAACCACAACGTACCGAAATGAAATAATATACGTCCACACGCAATACCAAGTGCAACATCAACACCAAAAATATCCATAGAAATCACATAGTCATTTACAAACTACACCATTCACAAAACACACGCGTTTTGAAAGCAAGCCTTTAACAAGGCTAAATCGAATCTTTGAAAGTGAAATTCAAACGATCAAATAAACACAAGGAGACGATCACTACTTATCATATCCATAAAAAAAGAATAGTATGGACAAGGTACTTGCCTCGTTACCACGAGCAATGGAAAAATGAACGGATACGACCGGTAGCCCTCAAATTCCCGAACACTATCTAGAACGCGATAGCACCGAAATTACGATGGAATAACACCACACGAATCATCAAACACCAACGAGATTCAACTCGGAAATCCTCGAGAACCTATAATCCTCCGGAAGGAACAATAAAACATGATTACAATGAGAATCGAGGCCAAAAACAATGGAAATCCCAACAACTATCGAAGGGAAACTCAGTGGGACATTTAATCGAACCCTCAATGTTCGATAACTCCCAAGAACACTCGAATCACTACTCGAGTTGAACAAAGTCGAAACATGGATATACAACCCATAGAACACGACTAATAACATCATACTACACTACCCGACGTATCAAAATCGGATTAGAAACGAAATCAAGAACAATTTCTCCGAAAAGTCAACTTGAAGGAAAATCAAGAAATATACCTTGATTCGACGAAACACATAGATTAGATGATGATATAATCAACAAGAATCTTCCAAAATGTCTTGGAAATGATTAGAATCGGCCAAGAACTCGATTTCCCGAGCCTCCCGTCGCCCGCAGCCGAAAAAAGAAGAAAAAGGGTGAAAAATGAAGGTCTGGCCGAGCCTAGGCTATATATAGCCGGCAGGGTTACGTCCGTACTCGGCAGGCCTTACGGCCGTAACCGGCATTCGTCAAAAAAATCTGCCTAGCACCTGCCGGACACTTACGGCCGTAACTGGCACACATTACGGCCGTAACCGGCCTTCGTCAAAAATTCTGCCCAGCGCTCGTACGGCCGTACCCGACCACGCCTTACGGACGTAACTGGTATTCGTCAGGCCATGCCTGCCGAGCATGTACGGCCGTAACCGATACCTTACGGCCGTAACTCGGCCAGGCCAGGCCCTGCTCCGGCCGTGGCCACTCCGACGGCCCGACGACCCCGAAACCCGAACCTGAATATAAATCGAAGGTACGGTTACGATGTACTCACAAAGACGAATCTAAGCGCTAAGAGAACACACGATTCCGACCACCCAAAGCATCGAAATTTGACAACGGAAGTAATTACCCCAAACTTTGGGAAATTACGAAAATGGCCCAAAACGTCTGAAAATCATGATACGTGATCGAATAACCAAACCGAAGTTCATAATATGTCTAACAAAGTTAAACGGACTTACGAGGAACTCGAAACAGCAGTTTCGAATGAGATTCGCAAGAATCGAACTCAAGTGCGGAAAAGTCGCTAAAAAGCACGGAACTCAACAAAACGACATCGAAATGAACTCGGATGACGAAAAGTGTAGAATTAATCATTCTCAGAATGACGAAACGGTCATGGGCGAGTCGTCAAAATGGACCTCCGCCGAAAAAAAAGGAATTACCGAAAATCTAAATTACGGGTATTACAAGTATGGCAGGCAACGGCCAGCTTCAGACATTTGGAGTTGACATGCCCTTGATCCAAACAGTTAAAACACACAATAGATGAGTTGGCCGCCCGAGAATATGAACCTGCTGGTTTTGGCACCATAGGTGCCCGCTCAGAAAAAGTTGGTAAAGATTGAGATTTCTTGAACATTCCCCGGTTACTTTCAGTCTGGGTCTAGTTCTTGGAGCTCTTATTGTTGGAATGTGGTAATTGTTTTGGAAATCACCTTTGCAGTAAGTTTGTACTCTAGAGCTTTCTCGATAAATTCCAGTAGTTGTGCAGTGGTGATTAACTGCATCCTCATCCCCGGTTTAAGCCTCTTGAGAAAATATTTGATCTTATCAGCTTCCATTCGAACAATCGACGTAGTGAATGGGAGAAGTGCCTGGAATTTCTCGGCGACCGATAACACATCATCCTCCTCGGATGGGTCTGGGTTCAGCAACTCTGACAGATTGGCCTCACAGAGTGGACATGGATAATAACGATCCAGCATAAAGTTTTTGAATTCCTCCCAAGTGCATACGCCATCAGTTGGTCTCACCGGAAACCACCATGTGTGGGCGCTCTTGCCAAGGTAGTAAGCCACCACGGAGACTCGGTTCTCTTCCAGAGATTCAACCATCTCGAACAGTTTCTAGAAATGTTAGATCCAGTGCACAACATCAGCAGGCTCAGTGGAGCCTTCAAACGTCGGAGGTCGCTGACGAGAGATGTCGCTAATAATCCGACTCACGGGTCCGTCATGCACCAGAGGTGGTGGATGAGGTCCTTACTTCTGCCCAATAGTAGAAGCTATCTGCATAGCTTCCATCATTTGACCCATCTGAGTCATCTGATTCATCATTCCCTGCATAATGACATAAGGATCGACGCGTGCGTCCTCATGCCGTTCGGTGTGGTGAGACTGGTTCTCAGTAGGTGAATTGCAACCTGCTGAGCTTTGCTCCGTACACTATTAGAAAAGTGAGAATATGTAACACCCAAAGGTACCACTTTTAATAATTAAAAATTGGCGAATGTATAGGTACCAATTATGTAGCACTTTATTATTATGTAACACTTTTAAAATAGATAACATTTTAAGGTATCACTTTTTTGTGTTCCATATTCAATTTACCTTTATGTATCACTTAATGCAACACTTTAAAAATAGGTAATATTTTAAGGTATCATTTTTTTTGTGTTACATGTTCAATTTACTTTTATGTATCACTTAATCTAACACTTTAAAAATTAGTAACATTTAAAGGTATCACTTTTTTGTGTTACATCGTTTATATTGAAATTCGATTTGCCTTTATGTATCACTTAATGTAACATATTAAGAATAGTAACATTTTAAGGTATCACTTTTATTCGATATAATTCATAGAAATTTAAATTATTTCACTTTTACTTATTTTAGCTCTAATAATGAAGGTTTAAATATTTTAGTGAAATTTTGGTGGTAATTGATTGGTACAAAAACTAATTAATTATGGATTGATAAGAATTTTGGGCGGCAAAAATTTTAGTGAAATTTAGTCCATCTAATTAATTGCTTTAGTATATCACACTAATAATAAAAACTACCCCATATTAGCTAGATATACAAAAATAAAAGGAATAAAAAAATACCCTCTTCTAAAACAAAAGGAACAAAAACAACCCCTCTTCTAAAACAAAAGAAATAAAAACAAAAAGAATAAATTTAATACCCCTCTTCTACTCCCGTTCCCCCACAGCCGCAGTGCCCTAGTCCCCCCAGTGAACTCCTCTGACATGTGAAGAAAAAAATGGGGATTAAGTGAATTCCTTATGTTAATCAACACTATCTTTGTAAGTTCCAATATATTTTTTTGGCCTAATCCTCATCCTTTTTTTCGTAGCTTTTCAATTTGTATGAATTTATGTTTTAATTTTTAACACTAGTTATGAACATTCGATTGAAATTGTAAACCTGAGTTGATGTTGTTATTAGCATTAGTATTATTATTTAGTGTTTTGTTAATTGTTGTTATTGGTATCGATTGAAATTTCTGCACTATGGTTAATTTTCTATTTTTTTTTTCAGTTCAAGGTAATTGCTGCAATTCACATAAATATTTAGGATTCAATAGCTCGGTCATTACTGCGGTTGTTGAATCCAAAAGTAAGGTATGTTATCTTATGTAACTTATGTTTCTGTTGCTCATTTTTTTTATCAATTTTGGTTTTTATTCTTGTGTAGAAATTGATTCTCTTGTTGGACTTGTTTAAATTAAGAAATTTGGTTTAATGAACTGCTCGTAATAGTTTGATGCTTATTAGACTGAGAAATTGATATGACCTAATCTGGTTTAGATTTATGTATGGTATAGTTGAGGAATGTGTTTAAGTTGTAATGAAATTTGTTATATTTTATATAAAAAGCCGTTCCGTTTTCGTTTTTTAGTTGTCGTCCTACCTTTAATCTCTTGTTTCAAAATAGTTATCATAATTTGTAGTACATTTATGTTACTTATATACAGTGCATCGTAAAACTGTTTGCTACACTCTTTTTGTGTCTGAAATATATGAACAATTTATTTGTTAAGGTATATTTATGTTGTCGAAAAAAATCTGAAATTTGTATGTGAAAATGAATTTTTTTTTTCAATTGACTTATAATAATTATAATTTTTTCCCAACTGACGTATAATAAAATTCATGTAACAAAACTGTACATAGTTATTTATACTTTTATTTCTTATTTTACACATGTCATATAATTATATCTTAATGTTTTTAATCTCTAAGAACAAATTTCTTAAACCTTGATAAAGGTGACGAAATGAGTAGTTGGACCAATTTCCTACAATCTAGTAATGAGTATGAAAAAGGTGTGGAAGCTTATTTAAATAAAACATTTGCAACACGAGCAATAGGAGATCAAATTACTTGTCCTTGTAAGGAATGTTATCATCGTCTCTGGCATTGTAGAGAGGCATTTTTCAATCATTTGATAGATAATGGGATTGAGCCGGGCACCGAAGGATGGTATTGCAATGACGATGGTATACCCTCGATGTTAGTTTTAGAGGGGTTGGCTAAAGATAATACACATGACACCTATGATGATCTTGGTCGGTTATTGTATGAAATTCATAGAGATGTGGCAGAAAGGTTACCGAACAATCATGAAGGGGTTGGAGATCAAGCAAATGCAGAGGCTAAAAGGTTTTATAAGTTGGTTGAAGATGGGAAACAGGAACTGTTCCCTGGTTGCAAAACATTTTCAAAGCTGTCATTTATCATTCGGATGTACCTATTGAAGTGCACTCATGGAATAAGTAATACTGCATTTTCAGATTTGTTGGAGTTGATTCGGGAGCTGTTGCCAGAAGCTAAGTTGCCAAGTTCTTTTTATGAAGCAAAGTAGTGAAAGATTTAGGCCTTCATTACGTCAAAATCGATGCATGCCATAATGATTGTATGTTATATTGGAAAGAGCATTCCGATGATACATTATGTCATGTGTGTTATGCACCAAGGTGGAAAGAGAAAGAGGTCAGAATCCCAGAAAATAATGAAAATCAACAAACTGAAAGTGGTCGTCCAGTTCCTGCTAAAGTTGTTTGGCATTTTCCTCTTAAAACTAGGCTTTAGAGAATGTACATGTGCTCTGAAATAGCAGAGCTAATGAGGTGGCATGATGAAAAAAGAGAAAAAGATGGGCTACTGAGGCATCCTGCTGATGATGACGATTGGCAAGAATTTGATCAACTATACCCAAACTTTCGAAGTGAAGCACGCAATGTTCGTTTGGGGCTTGCAAGTGATGGATTTAATCCCTTTCGAACTATGAGCACACAACATAGTACATGGCCAGTTGTTTTAATGAATTATAACTTACCACCCTGGTTGTTTATGAAGCCAGAGTTCCTGATGCTTTCTTTACTTATTCAAGGGCCCGAATCTCCCGGTAATGACATTGATGTCTACCTTCAACCATTAGTAGAAGAGCTGAAAGATCTATGGTTTAATGGGTTAGACACCTATGACTCATCGAAAAACTAGACCTTCAGAATGCATGCAGCATTAAGATCAATGACAAGTGATTTTCCAGGATATGCAATGTTGTCTGGTTACAGTACCAAAGGGAAATTTACTTGTCCCCATTGTCATTATGAAACTGACCATCGATCGTTGAGTAATAGTAACAAGTCCTGTTATCTGGGTAATCGTCGGTTTTTAGAAGCAGACCATCCTTGGCGCTATAATACTAAGGCATTTAACGGAGAGACTGTAACACCCTCAAATCCCATTGGGTCATTACAGTGCGTGGACCCCACACCAGGAGATCCACCAGGCGAACACGACCAAAATACAACAAACTGATCAAAAGGGGAATCTCAGTCCCTACTATGACATCCGACATAATATTCCGATATGGAATTTCAACGATAAAAGTGGGCCTACATGGCCAAAATAAAAATACAACAACATCCACGAGCCTTACTCGGGTAATACAAGATGACAACAACCGAACAAAAATGGAGTACTCCAAACTGTATGACTGACATGAACACATGCCCCTGTGTCCCAACTCTCTCCTCGCAAGCACCTAAAACATGTAAACATGTTCCGCCCCCACGGGGTCAGTCATCCAGATAATGAATACCAAATACATGTACAACATAGTATGCATCCAAAGGTAGAATCAATAGTACAACAATGGTAGTACGAGATGCTCACAAACCAAAGTAAGAATCGAGCATTCGTGAAATACTATGCCCACGGCATACGATTGGTACCTGCTCAACAGGATAGAACACAAGTGCCCAACGACAAATAATCAGTATAGAACACAACCATGAACTACCCGAAGGTAAACCAAACCAGAACTGAAATAAATATGTATCACAATGCCCGAAGGCTCCAACGGAAATACCAATACATCACAATGGCCTAAAACCACTCAGCTGAAGCTGCCACAATATCACGATGGTCTGAAAAACCACTCAGCCGAAGCTTTCGATCTTCATAATGACCCGAAGCCAAACAGCTCAAGGCTGTATCATCTGAGGGCCGAAGCCATGGCACGAAGCCGTATCACAATGAGGGCCGAAGCCATGACATGAAGCCGTATCACAATGAGGCCATCCAATGACCGTGACCTGCTGAATTGCAGGTGCTGGGAAACCAACTGCGAAGGTTCAAGCCCCAGACTTACCCAAAATTAGATCACCCAGTGACCGTGACCTACTGAACTGTTGGTGTTGGGAAACCAACCGCAAAGGATCAAGCCCCAAGCTTACCCATAATGAGATCATCAACATGACCGTGACCTACTGAACTGTAGGTGTTAGGAAACCAACCGCGAAGGTTCAAGCCCCAAGCTTACACATAATGAGATCATCAACATTACTGTGACCTACTGAACTGTAGGTGTTGGGAAACCAACCGCAAAGGTTTAAGCCCCAAACTTACCCATCGATCACTAGCCGAGACTAGCCTCCAAAACACAATTAATCACAACACCAACGATCCCAAGATTACCAAATTCACAAAAATAATAGTGTGCTGCCTTGAGTCGGCCAACACGACAACAATAACTCACGGATGGGCACCGTCCTCGGCGGTCCCAATTCAAATAGCTCGACTGCCTTGGAATGGCCAATCGATCACAACAACTCAACGGATAGAAACTATCCTTGACAGTCCCAGTTCAACACCTCGATTACCTTAGAATGGTAAATCGATGACGATGACTCAACGGATGGGAAATGTCTTCGACAGTCCCAATTCAATATATCAATTACCATAGAATGGTAAATCAATAACGACGCCTCAACGGATGGAAATCATCTTTGATAATCCCAATTCAATACGTCGATTACCTTAGAACGGTCAATCGATAAACAATGATACAACAGATGGGAATTATCTTCGATAATCCCAATTCAATACCTTGATTGCCTTAGAATGGCCCATCGATAACAACAACACAACGAATGGGAATTATCTTCGATAATCCTAATTCAATACGTCGATTACCTTAGAATGGCCAATCGATAACAACAACACAACGGATGGGAATTATCTTTGATAATCCCAATTCAATACGTCGATTGTCTTAGAACGACCAATCGATAACAACAACACAACGGAAGGGAATTATCTTCGATAATCCCAATTCAATACGTCGATTACCTTAGAATAGCCAATCGATAACAACACAACGGATGGGAATTATCTTCGATAATCCTAATTCAATACGTCGATTGTCTTAGAACGACCAATCGATAACAATGACTCAATTAGAATAGATGTCCCGGTGCCTTAAACCGACCATCGAAAACAGATATGATAATCGGATACGTCAAATGCCTTCAATCGGCCAATATAATAGCAACAATACCAACTTGATAACAACAATCCCAATGATGTCGTAGACTGACATCAACATCAACAATAATAATAGATACATCGATACCGCGGACCGGCTATCGACAACAACAATAACAACAAGAGTTTCAGTGCCTTAAACAGACTGTTAACGAATAACAATAACATCTAGCATAATTGCCAAAGGGTATTGCATCAAACAATCCCCATATATCAACAAATCACGAAGAGACTATGTCTCGAAATGATACAACACATTCATACACATAAATGATAACATTAATCTCATTGACCAGTACAAGTATAAAACTTGCCTCAAACCGAAGGCGAGAAAGTCCTTCCATGATCAACGTCCTTCCATGAAATGACGAACGGAGTCTTCCAATGATCACAAGCACTCGAACAACCTTGAATGAAATACGATTCATCCAATAACACAAAATCAATAGAAAACAACACCAAGAAAAATCCCGATTCAACCCCGAATCGGTTAAACTCCACCAACGAATATCATAGTTCTCAACTACGAATTCTAACATCCTCCTACACCTCAATGATCGATTAACATGATCATTACGTTCTTAACACTTGTGAAATCAATTCAACAAGAATCACTTAAGAACAATCATCAAAACAAACATCTCAAAATGATAATATCACTAATATCATCATCAATACCCAAAAGAACATCATCATCTCAACAAATATGATATCTAAACAATAATCCATCACCAATTCATCAAGAATTCGGATTAAACCACAAGATTAAATCAACCATTGCAAGATTATGATAATCATTACGTAATCCATCATAATTCCTTACTAAAATGGTTATAATCCCTCCAAAAACACAAATAACAACAACAATCATATCGAGACTATGTTAATCATATAGAAATCTTAACATAATCCTTCCTAGACATGATTATAACCTCCAAACATTCTAAAACCTCAAGAACAAGCTCAAGACAAAATCATCATGTTCTTCATTAAAACTTATGAAAACTCATCAAGAATCATGATATACTCCAACGATCAAGCAATACCCGAAGAAAACAACAACAACATCATCATCAAACTCGGAAATCACTCGAAGAACAAGAGATTAAGAGAACTTACCAATGAAGAACAAGAAGAACTCTCCAAACAACAAAAGAGCACCAACAAGCTTCCAACTTCAAGCTTCAATCCAAGCTAGGATGATCAAAAACGTGTTGGAAGAGGCTAAATATCAAGAACATGTCCAGAAGGACGATTCTAGGGAGAGAAAAATGATTTTGGTTCGTGAAGAGATGAAATACGAAACCAAGTTATATAATATGACAAACACATTACGTACGTTATACACCAAGGTTAACGTATGTAAGGGCCATTACGTATGCTATGCCAAAACATTAACGTACGTAATGCTAACTCCAGAACCAACTGACCCAAAATACGAAGACCTTAACGTACGTAAACAAAAGCCATTTACGTATGTTAGCAAGCTACATGGATTACGTACGTAGAGCGCACCTTTTAATGTACGTAAGGATCTATTGACTGCAATAGTAAGATCGGATCAAAGAAGCCCGGGACCCACCGTCCGAAAGTCATGTCTGAGGAAGGTTCCCTCCACCTACCACTCATTACGTACGTAGCATGAACATCATAACATACGTAATGCCTAAAGCCTAACGTACGTGAAGCGCACTATCTAACGTACGTTAGCTCAACAAAGTGGACAACCAAGTTGTTCCACCAACTCTCAACCTGAATGAGCGAACTACAATCCAACGCACCTCAACAAATACGAATGATACAATACAACGGCATTTGTAGAATTCCAAAAGAATATGTACAACTCACAATGAAACAAAAAAAATTACCCCCGGATATTACATACTCCCCCCTTAAAAAGAGTTTCGTCCCCGAAACTTAGGGTGCACAACACGGGGTACGAACTATCCATCAGGATCTGAAAACAACATCTCCAGGAATACTCCTCACTGCGAACTACTTCGCCTGAGTAATCGGGCCAACCCCCCAGGTCCCCGCGTCTCCTCTGCCCAAACACGGTGAAAACTAAGAGGTAAAAACACTCAACCCAGTGCGAGATCAGTAAAATCATGACTCTTCCGCTAGAGACCAGCCAGAAAGTCGTACCAACCGCATGACTCGTAACACTGGCGTACACACCCCGCGGGTGCCACCCATTGTACATGTCTACAATCACCGGTGTACACTCCCCCATTCTCATCGGTATCGGACGCCCATGCAATCACTGACTCACACCACACAAAGATAATAACAACACAGACATAGTCTTCGGGACCATATCAATCGCACGCCCAAGTCCTCACGACTTGGCGTCTCGAAACACAATGAACAATTTACCCAGATTATCACAAATCTCGGGTACAACACCAAAAGGAAAGAAAAACACACCACACGACCTCAAATCTCAATATTATCAAATACTATCGTTACTAGATCAACAACAAATGGTTCACAACCACAACATTACAATACAGACTGAGTCAAACATCAATCCAAAAACAAGGAAAATACAAATCAAGGTTACATCTCAAATGTATCCGAAATCAACATCCTCCAGATCATCGATCTCCTCGATCTCACCGACTCGAGGGAAAACCAAACCTGAACTCGCTCCTCCTCCTCAGCTGTCCTTTCCTCTGGCTCCAGACACCTGATAGGACCCCTTGGATGAAGTACGGACTGGAGTAACGAAATCTCTCGAGGCCCGTGAGCTCTCTCTAGACCTACTGGTACTAGAACTCCTGCAGTATTTCTGAAGGTGTCCCTGCCTCCCACATAGAAAACAAGCAATAGTCTGCATCGAGCACCGGGTACTGTGATGTCCTATTGTATCACAGTTAAAGAAAAAAACGGTCGAATTTATTGCCTGAGAAGAAGATGCTTTCCCATATGTAATATCCGGATTAATTATTGAGTATTTCATCTGTATTTGAACCCTGCATTATTCGGAATTGTGATATCGATAATTGAAGTATGATATTTCTCGTATTTTGTATCCTTGTACATGAGTATGGCAACATGTAAATTTTCCCCATGCAAATACGTGACAACGTACGTTAAGAAGGAAGCTTATCGTACGTTATAATCAGGGTTAGCATACGCTACGAATGTAGTGTAGCGTGCGTTAATCAGCCAATAATTGAGATGGACGGCTAGCACATGCGCCAGCCGGACATGGGTCCGGATAAGATTCTCGCGGATGAGCCTGGACAATTTTGAAGTCAACGATTGTTAACGTACACTAAGGAATGTGTCTAGTGTATGCTAATGTGTGTTACTTATGTACGTAACCTGATGGTGTAACATACGTAATCGAGTTCAGAAATGAGGATAGTTAACTATCGGTGATGATAGCGTACGCTAAGTATATTGGGTAGCGTACGCTAAGAGACTAACGTACGTTATGCATGAAGTCTAACGTACGTTAAGGTCAGAAAATTATAAATATGACATCACCCCATTTCATTTCAGCTCGTTTGTTTCACTTCGCCTTCATTATACATCGTGCCCAGAGAGATCCCAGCCTCCTTAAACACATATAAACCATCTCTACTTGATCATTGAAGATTGGAGATTACTTATACTTGATCATTGAAGTGGAGAATCATTTTGAATTGGCACACAAGCAACCGGAGTTGGATTCTACCTATTGTCTCGGTGTTTTCTTCATCTTAAGATATGTTAATACTATCTCAAACCTTGGATTCGTGTTCTTAAGGATATGATGATCATGCTATCAAGATATTAAGTTCCATTGATGAATTATTCAACCAAACATCATGTTTAGAAGTTGAGATGATTATGCTTAGGATATCATTGTTGAAAACATCATAGTTGGAATCCTATTACGTCAAATGATGAGAGTAATGTACTGAGATTGATTATCTGTATTGAATAGCATTGCCATATTGATCGTAGACTTGGAGTTGATATCACTTTTGTTAAACAGACTTGAGAAAGAATCATCGAAGGTTGTATCCTTTCTTATGAGTTGGAATTGTTAGTTCATCTTTGAATCGAAGTCTGAATGCAATGACTAAATTGGATCTAGCGCATCAACCTTAGATCACCGAACTTCACATGAGAATCATAATCGAGATTGAATATGGTGTTGTGATGATATACGTATCCTTGAATTTTGAAGATGTTTTAATCCGTAAGATCATGCATAATTGTACGAGCATGGTATGTATGTAAAGGATTTACGGCGCTATAATATTCCTGAATATATCGGGGGTGTTACAGAATATGGTATCAGAGCTAAGATTATGGATATCTTGGCCATTGGGTTAAAATAGGGGTCATATATGTATTTTGAAGTAACCGGCCGTGAATAACATCATTGTACTGCCTACGTCTTCGTGTGAGCGGTGGTTGTAAGTTCCTAAACTCTATCTCGTCCTTGCATATTATACTTTTTTATACTTGAACATTAGAACGATATTGTTTCCTATATATTGAGTATTTATGCTTACAGTATGTTGAGAGGTGGACGTGGACGTGGTCGCGGTCGCGGACGCAGACGAAGGAATGCTGAAAGAGAAGTGTCGCCTTCTAATCAGGCCAGCCATAGCTCAGGCGAGCCACAAAGATCTATTAACAATGAACCAGAACCTGCTGTGCCCAAAATCCTTCGTCAGGTGGTGAACCATATGACTCAGTTTGCACAGGTCGTGGACCGAATGCAGGTGGCAGTAGGATTACAACAGGGAGATCGACAGCAAGGTATCCCAGACATGGGAAATCAAGGCGACCGATGGCTGCGAGAGGTGGCGAAGATGCAACCACCCAAATTCGATGGTTTTTCTGAGACTCCCACATGGGATCATTGGTTGAAGGAATTGGAGAAAAAATTTTCCGGGATTAATTACCCAGACGACCTGAGAGCCTCTATTCCTTAGTATTTTCTGATAGGGGAAGCGTCCGAGTGGTGGGAAGCCATCCGGCCTGTAGATCATGATGCTGAATGGACAGAATTTAAATTGATGATGGAAGCTCAGTACTTCCCTCGTCCTGTGAGGGAAGCCAAAGTTCGGGAATTTTTCTCCGCACAGCCGTCAGATGAGCCGGTATCCCAGACAATTAAAAGGTTTAATCAGCAGTTGGCATTTGTCCGACACCTAGTCAGAACAGACGCGTAAATGATGATACATTTTGATATGAGAATGAAACCAGAGATCTAGAGGTACATGTCCGGTTTTGAGTGTACCACTCTCTGTCAATATCAGGATAAAGCATTGGCGTATGAAATCAAGGAAGCAACAATGGAGAAGTTTGCAGAATACAAAAAGCAGAAAGTCTATGGTAGTTTCACAAAGCACAAGAGCAGCGATCCCCGCAAGGCCCAGTCATCCTTTCATTCGTTCAAGAAACCTCCGCACCCATCCAAGAGCGGAAGGAACTTCGGAGCAGTATCAGCCACGACGGATACAACTAGGAAGTGCTTTAACTGTGATCGCCCAGGCCACCTTTGGTGTGATTGTTTCCGTACATCACAGCCAGCTTATAAGGAAGGAAGTATTCAGCAGACGCAACAGAGTGTTCAGCTGCCCCAAAATTTTGGTCGAGGTCGAGGTAGAGGACAATTGGACTGCAAGGGAGCCTCGAGTGTCGGATCTGCTCCCCCATGTCTGTACGAGATGAGGAGGGCATATGATCAGGATGCTGCTGTCGCATCAGGTACTGTTCAGATCCTTTCACCGCCAGTTAGCGTTTTATTCGATACAGGAGCTACGTATTCATTTATATCCTTGACTTGTGTAAATAGTTTGAATATTTCTGGTTTTCATAATTGTGAGCCTTATGTTGTGGGTTTACCAATTGGAGAGAGGATTGTGGGAAACTTATAAACTAGAGATTTCCCTATATCATTCGGAGGTAGAGAGTGGCCCTCAAATCTGATTGTGATAGAGATGCAAGGAGATGACGTGATACTCGGAGATGATTGGCTTAATCGATATGGAGCTATTGTAAACTACCGAAAGAGGAATATCTCAGTGATAGATAACGATGGTTCGGAAATACTGTTTGAAGGATGGAAACTAGGAAGCTCAGGAAAGATGATCAAAGCGATAAAAGTTGTCAAATTGTTGAAATAGGGATGTACCGGATATTGGTGCTACGCAATGAAGAAAGAAGATGGAAAAGTAGAACTCTGATCCATTCCTGTTATGAACGAATTTCCGGATGTGTTTCTTGATGAATTACCTAGACTACCTCCATGACGGGATGTGGAATTCACCATCGAGCTGGAACCAGGAGCTACACCAATTTCTAAGGCGCCGTATCGTATGGCACATACCGAGGTGTATGAATTGAAGAAGTAACTGGAAGAGTTACTGGACGAAGGCTATATCCGGCCAAGCGTTTCGCCCTGGGGTGCACCGGTTCTTTTTGTCCGGAAGAAGGATGGATCGCTTCGATTGTTTATTGACTATTGAGAGCTGAACAAGATGACAATCAAGAATAAGTATCCGTTGCCACAGATTGATGATTTATTTGACCAGCTTCAAGGAGCGACAGTGTTTTCCAAGATCGATCTGAGGTCGGGATATCATCAGTTGAGGATTAAGGAATCCGATGTTCCAAAATCAGCATTCAGAACTCGCTACGGACACTATGAGTTTGTAGTGATGCCGTTTGGTCTCACTAACGCACCTGCCGTGTTTATGCAATTGATGAATCGAGTATTCATTGATTATTTGGACATGTTTGTGGTTGTGTTCATCGATGACATTTTGGTTTATTCTAAGATCCCGGAAGAGCATGCACAACATTTGCGAATTATTTTAGAACTTTTGAGAAGCGAGCAATTGTACGCCAAGCTTTCTAAGTGTGAATTCTGGCTAAAGGAAGTAATGTTCCTCGGTCATGTAGTATCAACAGAAGGAGTCCGAGTAGATCCCCAGAAAATCAAAGCAGTGATGGATTGGAAGCCTCCTGAGAACGTGAAAGAAGTCCGGAGTTTTTTAGAACTTTCTGGGTATTATCGTCGATTCGTGGAAGGGTTTTCCAAAATTACCCGCCCACTTACTCGACTACTGCAGAAAACTTAAAAGTTTGAGTGGAACGAGATGTGCCAGAATAGCTTTGATGAATTGAAAAAGAGATTGACGACGGCACCGATTTTAGCACTCCCACAGGGAACTGGAGGATTCATAGTTTACAGTGACGCTTCGAACCAAGGTCTTGGGTGTGTATTGATGCAAAATGAGAAGGTGATTGCCTATGCGTCACGACAGCTGAAACCTTATGAAGTAAATTACCCAGCACATGATTTGGAACTGGCAACGGTAGTTTTTGCTTTGAAATCTGGAGACATTATCTGTACGGGACTCACTGTCAAATCTTTACGGATCACAAGAGTCTCAAATACATCTTCAGTCAGAAAGAGTTGAACATGCGGCAAAGGAGATGGCTGGAACTAATTAAGGACTACGACTTGGATATTCTTTATCATCCAGGCAAAGCAAATGTAGTGGCCAATGCACTTAGCCGCAAGCCTGTTTCTATTCAGATGCTGGAGACTCTGACCTCCCAGCCCAGCATTCAACGGGAATTGATTCGCAGAGGAATTGAAGTATGGTTGCAAATAGTCCAAGGACAACTGTGTATGATGGAAATAACTTCATCGTTAACTGAAGAAATCAAATCTAAGCAATTAGATGATCCTCTGATGATTCGGTTACGCGATGAAGCGAGCAAAGGAAAAGCCCCAGGATTTATAATTCATGATGATGGAGTATTGAGATTCCAGAGCCAACTTTGTGTTCCCGATGACGATGTTTTGAAACAAACAATTCTGAAGGAAGCTCACAGTACGCCTTATTCTATCCACCCGGGCACCAGTAAGATGTATAAGGATCTGAAGTAGAGTTTCTGGTGGGGCAACATGAAAAAAGACGTAGCTGATTATGTCTCGAAATGTTTGGTTTGCCAACAAGTTAAGATCAAGCATCAACGACCTGCCGGAATGCTGAAGCCGCTCCCGATTCCTGAATGGACGTGGGAAGACATATCGATGGACTTCATCACTAATATGCCGAGAACCAAGACAGGAATGAACATGATTTGGGTGATAGTTGACCGTTTAACCAAATCAGCTCATTTCCTAGGCATTAAGGACACGTGGGGACCAGAGAAGTTGGCACGAGTGTTTATTGTAGAGATAGTTTGATTGCATGGTACGCCAAAGACCATTATTTCTGACTGAGACGGTCGTTTTATGTCTCATTTTTGGAAAGCAGTTCATAAGGCCTTGGGGACCGAATTGAACTTCAGCACAGCTTATCACTCGCAGACAGACGGACAATCTGAGAGGACTATTCAAACGGTGGAAGACATGCTGAGGGCTTGTGCCTTAGATTGGTCAGCTGACTGGGAAGTTCATCTACCGTTGATTGAATTCACCTACAACAATAGTTGGCATGCTTCCATTAAGATGGCACCATTTGAGGCATTATACGGGAGGAGATGCAGATTGCCCCTATGTTGGGACGATTCATCAAACTTGATCGGAACGGGACCAGAATTGATTGTACAGACACGAGAGAAGATAACCTTGATTCACGAAAGGCTGTTGACCACCCAGAGTCAACAGAAATCTTACGCAGACGTACGCCGTTGCCCATTGGAGTTCAGTACTAGAGATCACGTACTTTTAAAAGTTTCTCCTACCCGGGGAACTTTCATTTCGGAAGAAATGGGAAGTTGAGTCCGAGATATATCGGACCATTCGAAATTCTTGAGAGAGTTGGAGAGTTAACATACAGATTGGCATTACCGCCGTCATTGAGCCATCTTCATAACGAGTTCCACGTACCCCAGTTACGGAGTTATATACCAGATCCTAGTCATGTCGTTGATTTCGAGGAGATCGAAGTCGCTCAGGATAGCACGTTTGAAGAGAGACCGATCAGGATACTTGAGAGTCTAGTTAAGCAATTGAGGAACAAACCGATCGCGTTAGTCAAGGTTCAGTGGTCACGCCACGAAGTGGAAGAAGCCACTTGGGAAACGGAAGATAGCATGAGGTCCAGATATCCAGAGTTATTTTCGTCTTGAGTTTTGGGACGAAACTCCTTTTTAGTAAGAGAGAACGTACATATCCGGATTAATTATTGAGTATTTCATCTGTATTTGAACCCTGTATTATTTGGAATTTTGATATCAATAATTGAAGTATGATATTTCTCGTATTTGTATCCTTGTACATGAGTATGGCAACATGTAAATTTTCCCCATGCAAATACGTGATAACGTACGTTAGGAAGGCAGCTTAACGTACGTTATCAGTCAGGGTTAGCGTATGCTATGAATGTAGCATAGCATGCATTAATCATCCAATAATTGAGCTGGACGGCTAGCACATGTGCCAGCCGGACATGGGTCCGGATAAGATTCACAGATGAACCTGGACACTTTTGAAGTCAATGATTGTTAACGTATACTAAGGAATGTGTCTAGTGTACGCTCATGTGTGTTACTTACGTACGTAAACTGATGGTGTAACGTACATAATCGAGTTCAGAAATGAGGACAATTAACTATCGGTGACGATAGCGTACGCTAAGTATATTGGATAGCGTACGCTAAGAGACTAACGTACGTTAGGCATGAAGGCTAACATACGTTAAGGTCAGAAAATTATAAATAAGACATCACCCTATTTCATTTCAGCTCATTTGTTTCACTTAGCCTTCATTATACTTCGTGCCCAGAGAGATCCCAGCCTCCTTAAACACATATAAACCATCTCTACTTGATCATTGAAGATTGGAGATTACTTATACTTGATCATTGAAGTGGAGAATCATTTTGGATTGGCACACACGCAACCGGAGTTGGATTCTACCTATTGTCTCGGTGTTTTCTTCATGTTAAGCTATGTTAATACTATCTCCAACCATGGATTCGTGTTCTTAAGGATATGATGATCATGCTATAAAGATATTAAGTTCCATTGATGAATTATTCAACCAAACATCATGTTTAGAAGTTGAGATGATTATTCTTAGGATATCATTGTTGAAAACATCATAGTTGGAATCCTATTACATCAAATGATGAGAGTAATGTACTGAGATTGATTATCCGTATTGAATAGCATTGCCATATTGATCGTAGACTTGGAGTTGATATCACTTTTGTTAAACAGACTTAAGAAAGAATCATCGAAGGTTGTATCCTTTCTTATGAGTTGGAATTGTTAGTTCATCTTTGAATCGAAGTCTGAATGTAATGACTATATTGGAATCTAGCGCATCAACCTTAGATCACCGAACTTCACATGAGAATCGTAATCGAGATTGAATATGGTGTTGTGATGATATACGTATCCTTGAATTTTGAAGATGTTTTAATCTGTAAGATCATGCATAATTGTACGAGCATGTTATGTATGGGGATAACATACGCTAAGTATATTGGGTAGCGTACGCTAAGAGACTAACGTACGTTATGCATGAAGGCTAACATACGTTAAGGTCAGAAAATTATAAATAAGACATCACCCCATTTCATTTCGGCTCGTTTGTTTCACTTAGCCTTCATTATACTTCGTGCCCAGAGAGATACCAGCCTCCTCAAACACATATAAACCATCTCTACTTGATCATTGAAGATTGGAGATTACTTATACTTGATCATTGAAGTGGAAAATCATTTTGGATTGGCACACAAGCAACCGGAGTTGGATTCTACCTATTGTCTCGGTGTTTTCTTCATCTTCAGGTATGTTAATACTATCTCCAACCTTGGATTCGTGTTCCTAAGGATATGATGATCATGATATCAAGATATTAAGTTCCATTGATGAATTATTCAACCAAACATCATGTTTAGAAGTTGAGATGATTATGCATAGAATATCATTGTTGAAAACATCATAGTTGGAATCCTATTACGTCAAATGATGAGAGTAATGTTCTGAGATTGATTATCCGTATTGAATAGCATTGCCATATTGATCGTAGACTTGGAGTTGATATCACTCTTGTTAAACGGACTTAAGAAAGAATCAACGAAGGTTGTATCCTTTCTTATGAGTTGGAATTGTTAGTTCATCTTTGAATTGAAGTCTGAATGTAATGACGATAATGGAATCTAGCGCATCAACCTTAGATCACCGAACTTCACATGAGAATCATAATGGAGATTGAATATGGTGTTGTGATGATATACGTATCCTTGAATTTTGAAGATGTTTTAATCTATAAGATCATGCATAATTATACGAGCATGTTATGTATGGGATAACGTACATTAATCACTGAGGATTTCGTAAGATTCATCACAAATCGAGACAGTCATCTGCCCAATGAGAAACTGTCATATATGTGTTTAGCGTACGCTAAGCTATGAATCTTACGTACACTAACGGGCAAGGTTAACATACGCTACGTTTGGTATGTAACATACGTTATATCATCAGACGAGTCAAGTCGACTACTTAGAGAGGAACTGTCGGTACATGGTTAGCGTACGCTAGTCTTCGTAGCTTATGTACGCTAACGAGTAGGATTAACGTACGCTACCAAGGGTACGTAACGTACGTTAAGCAGGTCAGATAGGTTACGTTTCATGAACTTTCGGTCGTAATTTGGATTGTTAGATGTTTGATCGACATGAAATGAATTCTATATTATTCTTTTGTTAAGGTTCGAGCTTAGAAACGTGATTGATCGAAAGGGCGACCTTCGAGTATTTTGATATTCGTGGAATTATTATTCTTGTCATAGAATCGAGGCAAGTACTTTAATTAGAATTGTTCATATTATATCGGTTACGTTATGAGTGTACTGTGTACATGTATTGTGATTAATTATCCACCATGCGTTGATCCGACGGGAATCATCATGGGAAATCTATAGGTGTGTGCACTAGATCGTTGGACTGGTAGTTCCACCATGCTTTGGTCCGACAGGATCATCATGGGAATCTATAGTTGTGTGCGCTGGATCGTTGGAATACAATGAGTATGTTGAGAATGTTATAATGTGATATGTGTTGTTATTATTTCTCGTTGGAGAAACTTGTCATGATTGTTGTTGAATTAATCATTGCTGTATGATTATTGTACTTGTACTAGAATCGTTGTGCTAACCCCTTCGGGGGTGAACATTTGTTTATGTTAAGGATCCAGGAGAGCAGGGAAACAACCACTGGAGCTCCATGACGACGAGGGTGCAGAGTGATGTTCCGGCCGAGTTTGATTGTCTGTTGTTTGTATTGTTTTTAATAAGTACTCGAGTACGTCGTCGTTTGTGATGATTGATTTTGGTGATGTATTAATATTCTTCCTTCGGATATTGTATTCTTGGTATTGGCCTAGTACTGTTGTATTTTATTTCAGTTACTTTCATATGTTGGTATCTGTTATTGTCTTTTCATTTCTTTAGACTTGTAAATTCTTATGTAAAGGATTTACGGCACTGTCATATTCCTGAATATATCGGGGGTGTTACAAGCACGAAGACGACTAGAAGATGACCTCTTGGACGTCGGATCCCGATGTCACACTGAACGAACCGGCATGCTAGCCCTTTCATCAAAAGAAACTGAATGTTCTTCCGAGCAAGCTCCTTGATCAAAAGCTCTGCTCCAAGAGCCTTCTCGATGAATTCACTAAGTGAAATACAATTGTGATTGAACAACTGCAAAAACCAAAAGACGAAAGGGGTCACCACCCCAAAGGTTTACTTTCCGTAAAATGACCTTTATAAAACCGTTGGGATTTTAGCCCCAGATTTCATCAACTCACAATAAACCTCTACAAAACCGTTGGGATTTTAGCCCCAAATCTCATCAACTCATAGTACACGAGAACGACACAAGGTTTGTTTTCCAACATCAAAATCCACAATTAAATGATTTAACATGAACAACAAAATACTCTAGTGCCATCCTAGCCAAGTAGGCCAAACGAACAACTTACCTCTTACACACTTAGTTGATGCATGCAATCATGAAAACCATTCAAAAGCACTCATTTCCGGAAATGCCATAGTCAAATCACATTTGTGAAATACACCACAATTAACCATGGATCCACCCCTCCGTGGACCCCTACCGAGACCCCGTCGGATCTAACCCATAGTGGTTAAAAGCAAGCTCGCGGATCCACCTCTACGTAAGATAGTATACTGTGACCAACAAGTGGTATCAGAGAGGTTGATACTACAAAGAATCAGTCGATTTTTAACCCGAATAAGATCCAAATCACTCTTTTGAATATTTCACTTTTGCACTTCTATCATTCATCCTGCCATTGTCATTGTTGGAAAAATCAATCCCCTGTTTTGATAATTGCCCCATACAACATAGTTTTTCAAAGTCAGCATCTTGATCTAAGTATGGAAGCTGTTATAAAACTTCATACAGTCTGTCCATACAGTGAAAGATCTTCCAGCATAGTCCGAAGTCATTTCCTACAACGTGTTCATCAATATACAACAAGAGATGAAGAAGTTGGATACAATAAACATGCGGTAGTCTGAAGAGCATTTAATACTAGTAAAAAAGAATGTGTGAATAATTAAATGCGAATCGCCTTTAATTTAAACATTTTAAAGCTGCTAATCAGAGCAGTCTCAATCTCATAAACCGTCCAATGACTACATTTATAACGGATCTATTTTTAAGGTTATAAATAGCCCCAAGCAAGAGGACATTGACAACAAGAGACATTACTTCGCGAAATACATCTGACACATTAGCTCTGACAATCTGAATATCAAGCTAACAAGCTGCAGTATATTTCCTTGAGCATACAGCTTCAACAAGAGAATAAATATACAATCCTCAATGCAGACAGCACACCTTACAACGAAGGCTCATCAAAGCATACAACAGCTGTTTGAACTCGTTCTACCCAAACTTTACGTTGAGATCAACTTAACCCTGTGTCGACTAAGCCGTTGCTAGTTCTGACCTGTGTGGGATGAATAACATTGAAGACGAAGCTTCAATATGTATGAGAAGAAGCAAGTCCAAAGAGCTAATCCAATCTATGTGAACGGCACATACGGCTTTATCAATATGTGTGAACGATACAATGACATGTTTAGTTAAAGTCACATAGTTATGTACGCCGTGATTTTAATAAACATCTTACTCCTTGATAGAACGAAAATAGTGTGCTAAAATCATTGTTAATTATAAGGTTTTAATGAATTTTATGTTGGCACACTTGGTTAATTTCCATATATTTATATTTTGGATGTAATTTACTTCACTTGGCAATTTGTTGTCTAATTTAGGTGTTTGATGGAGTTTTTAAGCTTAAGGAGTAATTTGGATCATCAAACGGACCAAGCCAAGGTGATTTGTGCTTAAATAAAGAAAATGCCGCGCGACACTGGGTGACCCAAAGGTCACTGATGACCCAAAGGTCACCCTCCTATTTAAAATAATCTTACTTGGGGCCCAAGAAACGACTCAAAAATCGCCCAATCAGTTCCACAAGGCAATAAATCGGTCCATATGCTGGAAAAAGGAATTGGAATAGATTTGGGAATAAAGACTCCAAGGAAATTAAAACTCAAGAAGAAAGGAGTCCCAATTAAAGAAGGAAACTAAGAGATAAGGAATAATTATAAAAGGAGAGGAGGGCTGGAATTAATTCGAACCGGGGAACATCAATTCACGGCAGGAGCAGAAGAATTCACGGCTGGAGCAGAAGAAAATATAAGGGACGACTGAACTGATTTCTCACCGGAGCAACCGATCCGATTCCGACGTGCGAAGAAGAATACTACACCGTTTGAATTTCTTTCTTCTCATGTTTATTATTAATTTGCTGTTTTCTAAAGCCAACATGTCCGGCTAATTTTCTATTCTAGTTCTTAGTGAAGTTTGAAACCGCACTACAACAAAAAGAGGCATTGACAACGTTTTTGTTAACAACGTTTTTAAAAAAACGTTGTCATTTTGGTTTTTGACAACATTTATTTAAAAAATGTTGTAGTATTTCTCTGTTAACAACGTTTATAAAAAACGTTGTGGTAAAGGGAATAGACAACGTTTAATGAAGAAACGTTGCAGTATAATACAACGTTTAATTGTTAAACGTTGTGAAAAATAATATAACAACATTTTTTTATAAACGTTGTATTATGGTTTCTCTAAAATCTTAATACAATAAACTAGAAAAAGGAAAAAAAGAAAAACAAAAAATGTAAAAGGTGAACGACTTCCCCCCCAAAATCCCAAAAGCAGAGACGCAGTCACGCAAAGAGTTCTTGGGCATCGACAGCGATACTGGTCGGAGGCGGCGCTGCTCTTAACACTCTCCACAACAACAACAACACTGTATCATCTCTCTTCCTTCCCCGTTCGTTTCCCATATACCCTAGCCCTCATGATTTTGAGATTTTGAGCGGGCATTGATTCAGAGTCTGATTCTGAGGTAAATTTAGGGTTTGTAAATAATGACGATGATAATCACGATAATAACAACTATCGTACTAGTGAAAACGAAAGAGAGGAGTTTGAATGGGAGGAGGTGAGTGAGAGAATTCATTTTGATGAGAGAGATAACTTGAATCTGGTGATCAATGGAATAGAGAAAGTATCTGTTTCATCCGCTTTTAATTAGTTAAGAATCTTATGTCTGGACTTATATTTCGGATTTCTATTTTGTTGCACAATATGTGTCCTATGTTGGTTTATTGCTAAACATTTAGAACTTGGTATTACTTGTTTTTTTAAAATGTTTGCCCGACTTATTAACTAACCCCTTTTTAACCCCGCCAATGCAATTTTTGTATATTGCATTGCATTGCCGGTCCCAAGCCCGGATAAAGGAGGAGGGGAAAGGTATGTCAGGCATATAAATCATATATATTGTTCATTCCATCTTATTTCTGGTTTTGTAGATCACTCTAAACCAAGAGCATATTTACTTAGTCAGATGATTTACTTGATGTGTGAACCATTTTGATAAAGGATGTTGGAAATCTGATTAATGTTGGATACTGCAGCTGGAGTTTGGCTTGACAGGAATGGGCTGGTGACATCACGGGTAAACAAAGTACACAATGACCAAGATCCCTCTTTGGAGTCTATGCGTCGATGCCGCCATGCGGCTGCATCAATTGGTGTCCGAATATATATATTTACGGTGGTCTAAAAGGAGGTAACATTTACAATTTACAGAAAATAACATTTTCTTATTTCATTTTTTGGCAACTATGTCCTGCTTTGTGGAAGTGTAATTTATGCATTTTCATGTGGAAAATTTACTAAATGAAGTAATATCATTTGGCTATTAATTTGTGATCATGGTGAAAGATGATATTCAGCTACTGTTATTAAGTTTTTGGGATGCTCTTATATTTATATATGTGTGTAGCATTATTTTATATTATTTCCGTGATGCTCGTTTGTTCGTCTAGTCGGGGATAATTGTTTGTAGTAATTTTCAAGTACTGAGGGAAGTGGCTCAGTGATATGTGTATCTTGATCACCTGTGATTTGTTTAAGCCTATTTTCTGCTTATTCTTAATGTGTTTGCAATACTTGCCTAAGCGGATGATGCCATGAGTTTGATGAGTTTGATGATTCCATCTTTGAATGACATATTGTGTCGAGACAAGACACGAGTCATCCATGTTTCTTTTTTTTTCTTCGTTTTTTCTAGTTGGTTCGAAACTCGATTTTTCTTTGATTACTATGTTGGCTGTTGAGGTTTCTTTCTTTACCCATATAACTGTCACAAGTCCCTTCTCGGATATCAGGTGCCGTGGAACACATTTGGCAAATGTATCATCATGTAAAAGAGGCATATGCTGTCCGAATGTGCAGGTCGGCTTTGGAGCATTTGTCACTTTTTTCAGTTCTATATGTTGCAATATCCTCTAAGGCCGCTGTGGAGGCCATATGAATTACACGAAATGTGCAAAGAGGTATGCACAACCTTCTACCAGCAAATAAATATTTTGAAAATGTTTTGATGAAATCTTCATGACTGAGAGAATCTTTTCGGGCTAAATTGAGAATTCGGTAGTATTGAATGCATTGTGGTTCACACTTCAGGTGAGGGTGAAGCCAGGAAGTTCAGAAGTGGAGATTGATTTGGACGTTGAACCCAACTCCAAGAATTATGACGTTAATGCTGAATCCATTAAGCATATGGAAAAGCAGGTTTGTCATCTAGATGTTTTCATTTAGCTAAAAGCTCATTTCGTCAAAATTAATAAATTGGGGTTTGCATAAAGCGTGTTATCTATCACAACCTAATTTAAATGCCAAAAGTTGGAGACAATAAACTTAACTTTATAGTCACTCATAAATATGTTTAAACTGATTCATTGCGTGCAGTTTTCAGGCAATATTCCGTGCTTCAGAAATAACTGAATATCTTTGTCACTGTCGATATTTTTATACTTTGCATGGTGTTGGTTCTTCCGACTTTTAGATCTTTTATTTATTTAATTGCTTATTATGTGATGAATTTACATCATCTATTTGTACTTGTCTATTGTTAGACTCTTGCTGCCTCATGGAAGCCACCTCACATAAGTGGATATGCTGTTGGAGTTCTTACTGGAAACAAGGCACGTTTTTTCATCTCCTGAAGGCCCAATTGATTTCCGCCATCAAATCTTTATGGCATAATTAAATTTTAAGGTTTCTATGGATGTTGGAATGAGTTTAGTTTTTTCATCTTATGCCCTTTGGTCTGACATGCAGCTACACTTGAATCCCATTCATGCAATTGTACAACTTCGACCGTCGATGAAACATCTTTTATCTGTTGGGCTCAGTAATATTGAAAATATAATGAAATCAGAAGAGCCTAAGGAAGGAAAACCTTCTTCATCAAAGAAACTGGTTGGTTTTCTTTCTTTGTTGTGCTTCTTAGCAACCTGATATCTCTACATTCAGTTTCGTGCTTCTATTTTTTTAGCTATATAATTAAAGTAGTGGATCGAAGGAATATGTCATCTTACATTCAGTTATGAAAGGATTGTTTCCTGTTTCCTGTATTGTCATCTGTGAATTGAGACTTTAATGTTGTAGCAATATTATAGAATTTGCTATTTAGATATAGCTTAGGTTACTACTCTAAAATGTGTTGAGCCATTCTGTGAGGGCAGATTAGCCAACAAAAAAAAGGTTGTTTTTGGTTTTATGTCTTTTAGTAGTAGTTTACAAATACATGAAATAGAAGTTTGTATTTGAACATTTCTACATAAATGATTTTAGATGCTGAACAAAGAACATGAAAAGGCGGGAGATTCAAAGCCCGTTGTTGTGCCTACTGTTGTTGGTAGCTGAACTTGGAAAATTTTTCTGGGCAGAGTTCGCTTTTGTGCGATATACTGATCTCGTTTGAAGTACTTGGCACATTACAAACTCTCATTCTGGCAATGCTGCAGAAGGAAAGACACTTTGTAGTTCGATCAAGTGTTCCTCATTTTCTTGTTTTGATTTGTATTATTCGACCTTGAACTAATATTCGCATAGAAATCTCTTTTTTTTCCGTGATGTTATTGGTTAGGAATTAACTGTGTGGGTTAGAGGCGAATACTTGGGTTGGACAGCAGATCGAATGTTCAATTGAAAACACTAATCGTTACATCAAATTTTTTACTGGTGTTGGTAAACTAATTGTTACAATTTTGTTTTGCTTTGAAATCTATTGGTGAAGCAAATAGGAGAAAAAAATAAAAAACTGTAGTAGGTGCAATAGATGAATTTGGGGGTGGATATTTTTTTTAGAAAAATAACTTTATACAACGTTTTACATAAACGTTGTGAATACTCAAAGACAACGTTTTTCCAAACGTTGTGGAAGTGGATATTTTTTTAGAAAATAACTTTATACAACGTTTTTCATAAACGTTGTTAATACTAAAAGACAACGTTTTTTCAAACGTTGTGGAACTTATTAACAACATGTTCAGAACGTTGTCAATAAGCAAGGACAACGTTTACGTAAACGTTGTTGAAGTTAGTAACAACGTTTGGTAAACGTTGTTAAAGGTTTTTAACAAAAAACGGGATCACTATTACAACAACGTATCCGCAACGTTTAAAGAATGTTGTCATAAAGATGGACCTAAGACAATGTCGGATAATACAACGTTTTAAGAAACGTTGTCAAACACTAATTACAACATTTAAAAAATGTTGTGAAAGACCTTTTTTGTTGTGCCGTATTTGAATTATTCATATTTTAATCCCGTAGCGTATTCTCAACTCGAATTCTCTTGAATTACTTTTGTGTTATTGAATTCACGACTATGTCATTTAATTTCTTGATTTGGTTTGGCCAACTAGATTATTAGTTTTATGTCTTATGCTAGAAATTGAGTTGTAATCCGTAATTGTTGCAATTTTAATTTCACAACTAGCAAACAATTGATTTTTCCCAATTGGGTAACACAAAATCGAGATCCCTTAAGTCAAGCTTATGAACTTAATATCTTGCCTATTCCATTATTTTGGTTTTTAATGCATCTAGCGAGCGAGATTTGAAGAGCTTGTTTTGAATCCACCGTATAGATAGGTTTGATTAAAGAGCTTATTTTAATTGAATAAACTTAAGAAATAATTGAGGTCAACAGAGCTTGTTGTTGGCTTCGGAATAAGAGTTCATGAGATTAGAGAAGAGATAAGCGCTGCATTGAAACTTGAATTAATTCGAAACGGTGGATAACGGAACTAAGGACTAGATTATTCCTTTAATTGATATTTTTGATTTTTATTTCCCTTGTTTATTTTAATTTATTTTTTGCAAATTATTTTAGTTAAGATTAGAAACTGAAACCCCCCCTTCTCGTTTTTTTATTTTAATTGCTAAAAGTATTTAATCCTTAATTAGTTTAATTGATTTACCGTTCTCCCTGGGATCGACCCTTAGTTGCCGATACTACTAGTTAGTAGAAGTAAGCCGAGGAAAATAAAAATAACTAATTTTGACGCGTCACGACAGCGCGGTCAAAATTTTGGCGCCGTTGCCGGGGAGCGGTGTTAAATTAATTTTACTTATTTTAGGTTAAAAACTTTCTGCAATTTCGACACTAGATCACCCAGTGTCAGTTCTGGAAATTTATTATAATTGTCAGTTGTGCACTAATCCATTTTGTTTTAGTTTTGCATGAATACAAGGTCACGTGGAGATAAGAATTTACAATATTTTCCAGAAATCACCAAACGAGATCGTGTTTTCAGGCGGGAAGCAAAAGAAGCCAAAGCAGCACTTAGGACTTTACCATTTTCCCTCGATACATCACCCAGCGAATCGGAGGACGAATTTGGAGTCATGGCAAATAACGCTGAAAAGACGCTGAAGAAATTAGCCAACCCAGAGCTACCTCAACAACCACTGTGCATCACGATCCCGGCTATTGACAACAACAACACCTTTGAACTGAAGTCGGGATTGATTCACTTGCTACCTGCATTTCATGGTCTATCACGAGAGGACCCGCACAAACATCTCAAGGAATTCCATGTCGTGTGTTCAAGCATGAAGCCAAACGGTGTCACCGAAGAACAAATCAAGCTTAGGGCTTTTCCGTTCTCATTGAAAGATTCGGCTAAGGATTGGTTATTTTATTTATCGTCGGCCACCATCACAACGTGGAACGAGATGGAGATCTTATTTCTACAAAAATATTTTCCAGCCTCTCGAGCGGCCAATCTAAGGAAAGAAATATGTGGTGCAAGGCAAATGACCGGAGAACATTGCATGAATATTGGGAACGATTCAAACAGTTGGTATCTCGGTGCCCGCAACATCAAATTAGCGAGCAACTCCTGATTCAGTATTTTTATGAAGGACTTAATCCAATGGAGCGAAACACAATAGATGCAGCAAGTGGAGGAGCTCTAGTTGACAAAACTCCCACGGCCGCGAGGGTTCTCATATCCAACATGGCGGCCAATTCACAACAATTTGGTTGTCGCGATGCACCGATCAGGATGGTGAAGGAGATGCATGACTTGTCCCTTGAGGAAAAATTGAATGAGCTAACCACTTTTGTTAGAAAACTTGCTATAGGTAATAGCATATGAGTCGTACCCTGTCGTCTTTGCAAGACCACGGAGCATACAACGGAGAATTGTCGGATTTTGCTTGATGAAATCGAGGCTCACGCCAATGCAATTGGGATCGAAAATTCTTATGGAAGGAAAAACGATCCTTACTCAAACACCTACAACTCAGGATGGAGGGATAACCCTAACTTTCGATGGAAAACCCAGCAAGAGGCGCCTCCGCAGAATAGGGTACAATTTTACAAGCAGCCCACCGAAAATTCGTCACAATCTTTGGAGGATATGATGAAGACCCTCATGGCAAACACGATGAATCAGTTCCAACAAGGCATGAACCAGATCCAACAGGGCATGAGTCAATTCCAGCATGACACTAAATCAAGTATCAAAATTCTCGAAAATCAAATGAGTCAACTAGCCACCATGGTGAGCCGCTTGGAAAACCAAAATAGCGGGAAATTGCCATCCCAACCTGAACTGAACCCAAGGAATGTGAGTGCTGTAACTCTAAGGAGTGGGAAGCAACTTAAGGAGCCTAAGGAGTTGGAGGAAGCTGAAAACGAGGAGGAAAAATCCACTGAACAGATCAACACTGGGACACCCAGTGCAAAATCAGCACCCAGTGCAGAACTGCCGGACAGCAAGGTAAAGTCGTCCAAAACTGCTCCTTTTGAGACTAACGAGTTACCTTTTCCATCTAGGGTCAAAAAGGCAGCAATCGTGAATAAAGAGAAGCAAATCCTCGACGTATTCTGAAGGGTTGAGATCAACATTCCCTTACTCGACGCCATTCAACAAATCCCAAAATACGCAAAGTTCCTTAAAGACTTATGCACCAGCTGTAATATCCGTAATTTTCCCATTTTTAGCAGTTTCCATTTTTGGTGTATGTCTATTTTTATCGACTCGCTTGTAACCATTTCGACATTTTGAATCTATTTTGTTCTTGGAGTTTTTCCATTTGGACGAGTTTTGATGATGTTTTCACGTAATCTCATTTTATGACATGTTTTGCCGTATGAACATTCGATTCTTGTAAAACTCGTCGTTTTCGTTGTTTCTTGGTTTGTACAAGTTCGTATGGTTGAGTTGGTCATGTGGAGACTTTCGGTTTGTAAATCCGACGTCGTTTCGTGATTTTCGGGCACTTGGGCCATTTTTGTAATTTCCTAATAGTTTAGGGAATCTCGTTTTCGTTGTCGCATTACAGACCCTTCGGTGGTCGGAATTGTATTTTTCTTTCAGCGCTTAGCTCCGTCGTCTTATATGCTTCGCTCATGTCCCCGGATTCTCGACTCGTCGTGAATTTCGTGTTTTGTACCTCCGACAGCCAGCTGCATCGCCGACATGAGCAGCAGATCGAATCTGCTGCGTAGGTAGCGCACGCTACCCCTGTTGCCTTGCGTGCGCTACCAATGTGCAGTTAGCGTGCGCTAACTCATTTTTGTTAGCGTGCGCTAGCGATGGCAGCAGTAGCCACTGGACCGGTCTCAGCCCCGTTAGCGTGCGCTATACATGCTAGTTAGCGTGCGCTAACTTCACATTTTTAAAGATCAAAGGGCGGTTTAGTTTCGGATTATTTTCATTCTTTTCCTTTCCTTCCCTTCCTACGGGCGATTTTGGCGATTCAGAGCAGATTGTGGAGAGTAACCGGTGGAGTTCCCTTCCAGTCCAATTCTTGTGTCTCGAGCATAACACACCACCATCTAAACCCACCTCCATCGTCCGAATTCAAGGTAATTTCTCACGAACCCTAACTTTGACGGATTTGGGGGTTTTTTCGGGATTTTAGCGATTAGTTCCGGACTATTCAATTATGTTACGATATTCTTCACCGATTGTGATTATTGAATGATTCCAAATCCAGTTTCCTTGGTTTTAATCCGCGAATTATCAATACGGGGAGATTTTGCGTAAACCCTCACCCGTATTGATTGAACGTCTATTGTCGTTATTTGTAATCGGGGTTTTGGGAGTATTCCTTTCGACATCGATGTCCGTTGGGACTGAGTTATGCTAATTCTTCGTTTAGGAACCGTCGTTGTCCATTCGGATCATCCGTAGTCACTTTTCACTTCCGATCCTTCGAAGATGTCACAAAGGCAAGTACTTTACGTTTGTTTACATGTTCTAGTATTTGAATTATGACTGTATGTGGTTGTCGTGGGAGAATATGTGTATGTTCACCTAGGGACGGTCCGACGGGGCCTCTAGGGATACGTATTGCCGTGTGTGTGCGTATCACGAACTGTGGTTAACCACCCAGGGATGTCCGACGGGACTCTGCAGGGTACGGTGGCCGTGAGTCACGTACCAAGGTTAACTTTGAATTGTTTTGGTTGGAGAAAATGTGTTTTGTGTTTGAGCATCGTAAATATTCCGGAATATAAAATGTTTTCTAAAATGATTTTTGGCGCATATATTCATCTGATTAGAATGTAGTTCAAATGGATTGTACTTGCACTAGCAGTTGTCGCTAACCCCTTAAATGGGGGAAATACTTTTTGTATTTCAGGTATTGATCGTGGGGACAAGCGAGCACTCGAGCCGTATGAGGATGATGGGCAAGCATGATATTGTCCAGTAAATGATTTTCGGTGTCATGTCTGTCGGTTATTATTATTGATGTCTGATTTTGGGATTTATGTATTATAAAATTGGTTTAAGTACTCGAGTACTTCTTTTGCAAAATTGTTAATGTTGTGTTCCCGTTTTGGGAAATGGATTGTTTTTGGATTCTATTGGTCGGATTGTAGTCTTTTATTTTGAGTTGTCATTTTATTGATGATTGTTGTCGTTGGCAAAGGTCTTGTTGGTATGTTAGCTTGGTGGATTTCACAGTGTGGGGTCCACGGCGCTGTAATATGCCCTGAACGTCTTGGGGGTGTTACAGAATATGGTATCGGAGCTTAGGTTATGGATACCTAGGCTGTCGGTCATTTGGGTCTAGTTAAGTGTCGTTTTTGGGACAGTATCACTGCTATGCCATCATCTCAGTACGCCGGTGTTCGTAAGTTTTCCTAACTTGACTCGTTTCACCGTTCTGTTCTATTCATGTCTTAGTATCTTTTGCGTTTTGCGTTTGAATTGTACTTACCCGTTGCTTCTTCAGAATTCTTGCTGGTAGAGGACGCGGACGCGGTCGCGGACGCGGTAGGGGACGTGGCGCAGCCGGTGGGGCGGCCATGTCCGATCACTCGAACCGGTCGGCGATGCCCTCTTTGTCGAGCAGTGTTCCCCTAGTTTCGGAGGTCACAGGACCATCCGCTAGCTCCGGTAATGCTCATGAGAATGTTGGAGTGGCCAACATATTGCGGCAAGTAGCGAACCGGATGACGCCATCGACTCAGCCGTTCGTCGGCCATGCTAATGCCAACCCGGTTCCGCATACCGGATCCGGTAATGATAAGCTACTTCAGACGTGATTCGTATGCGTCCTCCGCAGCTTGATGGTGCTTCGACCCTTCCGGTTGGGAGAATTGGTTATTCGAGTTGGAGAAAGTGTTTGAGGTGCTAATTGTTCCGAGGAGAGAAAAGTACCCATTGCTCAAGATTTCCTCGCCAAGGAGGCGGCTGACGTGGTGGCAAGCGGTGAAACCGCGTGACCGGGCAGCTACGTGGGCGGAGTTTCGAGATCGATGGAAGATGAATACCATCCTTGGCCGGTGAAAGAGGGGAGGATCCGAGCCTTCTTTGAGGCTAAGCCCCAAGATGTTCCTATTTCTCAAGCTATCAAGGACTACAATCAACAGTGCACTACGTGAGAAACCAAGTCCGAGATGAGCTAGATAAGATCCGCCACTTTGATATGCGGATGAAGCCGAGGTGCGCCACTACATGTCCAGTCCGGGGTGCACGACTTTGAAAGATTATCAGAATAAAGCGATGGCTTACGAGATGTCGTTTTCTGCGACAGAGACGGCAGCTGAAGGAAAGAAGCAGAAGACCTCCGGTCAGTTTTCGGGAGGCAAGTCAGAAGGGTATCCGAAGGCTCAGTCTGGTTCGCGAGTCTTCGGGAGTCAGTCGCCATCAGTTGGTCGAGGGAACAGTTCTAGGTCTGCTCCTGCTGGTTCCGTTCGTGGTCCTACGTGCTTCAACTGCAGTCGTCCGGGTCACATGATGAGTGAGTGTGATAGGCCTCCGATCCAGTGTCTTGCTTGTGGTCGTATGGGTCATCGTGCTAAGTTTTGTACGGATGCAGCTCGGGCTCCAGTTACTCAGATATCTGCTCCAGCTGCAGGAGAGCCGAGTGTGAATCAGGCACCGACAGTTCCTCAGCCGCAGCAGAGTTTTGGTAGAGGTCGAGGTCGTGGTCAGCCTTCTAGAGGGGGAGCTTCTAGTGCGGGGTCTGTTCCGCCCCGTGTGTATGAGATGAGGCGAGCCGGAGATCCCGACGCGACGGTGGCTACAGGTACCGTCCACATCCTTGACCATCCTGTTTCCATATTGTTCGATTCTGATGCTACGCATTCTTTTATATCTATAGATTGTGTGCGTCGTCTGCATGTTGATTGCCTTGTTGCTTGTGAGCCTTTTGTTGTTAAACTTCCTAGCGGGGATAGCATCGTGGGGGACCGTGAGATTAGAGATTTTTCTGTGAGTATAGCGGGGAGGGATTGGCCTTCTAATCGATCATGTAGATATTAGAGATGAGGATTTGATTCTGGTGAGGATTGTTTGGACCGTCATGGGGCGATCATGAATTATATAACGAGGACTGTATTGATGTTAGCCTCGATGGTACCGAGCATTCTTTTGTGGGGCGTAAGCGGGTAGCCAGAGATTACCGATCGCTTTGAGGGCGGTGAGACTTCTTCGGGGAGGTTGCATGGGCTATTGGTGTTACGCTTTGAGATCGGAAGAAGGGGGAGTCGAGCTCTCGTCTATTCCGGTAGTATGTGAGTATCCTGACGTTTTTCCAGATGAGTTGCCGGGTTTTCCGCCGGGCCGAGAGGTTGAGTTTACCGTCGATTTAGAGCCGGGTGCAGCACCTATCTCTAAGACGCCATACCGTATGGCGCCTGCCGAGATGCTTGAGTTGAAGAAACAATTGGGAGAGTTGCTAGACATGGGGTATATTCGACCGAGTGCTTCGCCTTGGGGCGCACCGGTCCTATTTGTAAAGAAAAAGGATGGGTCACTTCGTTTGTGCATCGACTACCGAGAGTTGAACAAAGTGACCATCAAAAACAAATATCCACTCCCGAGGATTGATGACTTGTTTGATCAGTTGCAAGGAGCGACCGTGTTTTCGAAGATTGATTTGAGATCGGGGTATTATCAGCTCCGAGTGAAGGATACCGATATTCCGAAGACGGCCTTTCGGACGAGATACGGTCACTACGAGTTTGTGGTTATGCCTTTTGGGCTAACCAACGCACCAGCCGTGTTCATGCAGCTTATGAACAAAGTCTTTATCGAGTACCTCGATAAGTGTGTAGTCGTTTTTATCGACGACATCCTGATTTACTCGAGGAGCGAGGAGGAACACGCCCGTCATTTGCATATTGTGTTAGATATTTTGAGAACTCAGCATCTTTTTGCGAAGTTCTCAAAGTGCGAGTTTTGGTTACGGGAAGTTATGTTTCTCGGTCATGTGATCTCGGCCGAGGGTGTTCGTGTGGACCCACATAAGGTAGAGGCAGTGTTGAATTGGGCGCCGCCCAAGAACGTGAAAGAGGTCCGCAGTTTTCTGGGATTAGCCGGGTATTACCGTAGGTTCGTCGAGGGGTTCTCTAAACTTGCTCGACCTCTGACTCAGTTGTTACAGAAGTCAGAGAAGTTTGTGTGGACCGATGAGAGGCAGAATAGTTTTGAGGAGTTGAAGAAGCAGTTGACGACCGCTCCTGTTTTGGCTTTACCGAGTGGTAATGATGGTTTCTCAGTTTATAGTGATGCTTCGGGCCAAGGGCTCGGATGCGTACTTATGCAGCACGGGAGGACGATTGCTTATGCTTCCCGTCAGTTGAAACTATATGAATTGAATTACCCTACGCACGATCTTGAGTTGGCCGCAGTCGTATTTGCGTTGAAAATATGGCGTCATTACTTGTATGGCTCGTCGTGTCAGATTTTCACCGATCACAAGAGCCTGAAGTACATTTTCACGCAGAAAGAGCTTAATATGAGGCAGAGGAGGTGGTTGGAATTGATTAAGGATTACGATCTCGAGATCCTTTATCATCCGAGCAAGGCTAATGTGGTAGCAGATGCCTTGAGCCGGAAGTCAGTATCGCTTCGAGCGCTTGAGTTACTTACGGCCCAGTCGGGACTTCAGCGTGAGTTTACGAGGTTGAGCATTGAGGTTGTGCTGCCAGGGAGTTCCGGACAGTTACGTACTCTTGAGATTTCTTCATCTCTGGTCGAGGACATTAAGTCGGGACAGTTAGAGGATCCGATGATTATTCAGCTTCGAGAGAGTGTAGCAAAGGGGAAAGCCACGGGATTCGTTATTCATGAGGACGGTGTGTTGAGATTCCGAGGTCGGTTGTGTGTTCCGAACGACTCGGAATTGAGACAGAGCATTATGCGAGAGGCTCTTGCGTCACCATACTCAGTCCATCCGGGCTCGAGTAAAATGTATAAAGATCTGAGGAAAAATTTCTGGTGGAACGATATGAAGAAGGAGGTAGTTCAGTTTGTAGCTAAGTGTTTGACTTGTCAGCAAGTCAAGATTGAGCATCAGCGGCCAGCCGGATTATTGAAACCACTTCCCGTTCCGGAATGGAAGTGGGAGGACATCTCTATGGACTTTGTCACGAGTTTACCGAGGACGAAGACTGGTATGAATATGGTATGGGTGATTGTAGACCGGCTGACTAAGTCGGCACATTTTCTGGGCATCAAGGATACTTGGGGTCCGGAAAAGTTGGCTCGTATTTTTATCACGCAGATAGTGAGGCTTCATGGTACGCCGAGGACCATTATTTCAGACAGAGATGGCCGATTTGTATCGCATTTTTGGCAGGCGGTACATAAGGCATTGGGGACTCAGCTACGTTTGAGCACTTCGTTCCATCCCTGCATCGACATCCGAACGTACCATTCAGACGTTCGAGGATTTGTTGCGCGCGTGTGCGTTAGACTGGAGTAGTAATTGGGAGGAGCATTTGGCCTTAATTGAGTTTACTTATAATAATAGCTGGCACGCGTCGATTAAGATGGCACCGTATGAGGCACTTTATGGCCGACGTTGCCGATCACCGATATGTTGGGATGAGCCGTCCGATTTGGTTGGCACCGAGCCGGACCTTGTGTTGGAGACGAGGGAGAAAGTCGAATTGATTAGAAAGAGGATGTTGGCTGCTCAGAGTCGACAAAAATCTTATGCGGATGTTAGGCGTAGACCTTTGGAGTTTGAGGTGGGAGATCATGTTCTGTTGAGAGTGTCTCCGACGAAAGGAGTTTTCCGTTTTGGGAAGAAGGGGAAACTCAGCCCGAGATATATTGGACCTTTCGAGGTATTGGAGAGAGTTGGTGAGTTAGCGTACCGTTTGGCTTTACCTCCGTCGCTGAGTCATGTACATAGCGTATTTCACGTTTCCCAATTGAGGAAGTACGTTCCGGACCCGTCCCACATTATTGACTTTGGGGACGTGGAGATCGAGAAGGATGTTACGTTTGAAGAGAGGCCCATTAGAATTTTGGAGCGTCGTGACAAACAGTTAAGGCACAAAACCATTCCTTTGGTTAAGGTGCAATGGTCGAGATACGGAGTAGAAGAAGCGACGTGGGATCTAGAGGAGGATATGCGTTCGAGATACCCCGAGCTTTTTGATTCTTAAGTTTCGGGACGAAACTTTATTTTAGAGGGGGAGAATGTAATATCCGTAATTTTCCCATTTTTAGCAGTTTCCATTTTTGGTGTATGTCTATTTTTATCGACTCGCTTGTAACCGTTTCGACATTTTGAATCTATTTTGTTCTTGGAGTTTTTCCATTTGGACGAGTTTTGATGATGTTTTCACGTAATCTCATTTTATGACATGTTTTGCCGTATGAACGTTCGATTCTTGTAAAACTCGTCGTTTTCGTTGTTTCTTGGTTTGTACAAGTTCGTATGGTTGAGTTGGTCATGTGGAGACTTTCGGTTTGTAAATCCGACGTCGTTTCGTGATTTTCGGGCACTTGGGCCATTTTTGTAATTTCCTAATAGTTTAGGGAATCTCGTTTTCGTTGTCGCATTACGGACCCTTCGGTGGTCGGAATTGTATTTTTCTTTCAGCGCTTAGCTCCGTCGTCTTATATGCTTCGCGTTCATGTCCCTGGATTCTGACCTCGTCGTGAATTTCGTGTTTTGTACCTCCGACAAGCCAGATCTGCCGACATGAGCAGCAGATCTTGAATCGCTGCGTAGGTAGCGCACGCTACCTCGTTGCCTTGCGTGCGCTACCAATGTGCAGTTAGCGTGCGCTAACTCATTTTTGTTAGCGTGCGCTAGCGATGGCAGCAGTAGCCACTGGACCGGTCTCAGCCCCGTTAGCGTGCGCTATACATGCTAGTTAGCGTGCGCTAACTTCACATTTTTAAAGATCAGGGGCAGTTTAGTTTCAGCATTATTTTTCATTCTTTTCCTTTCCTTCCCTTCCTACGGGCGATTTTGGCGATTCAGAGCAGATTATGGAGAGTAACCGGTGGAGTTCCCTTCCAGTCCAATTCTTGTGTCTCGAGCATAACACACCACCATCTAAACCCACCTCCATCGTCCGAATTCAAGGTAATTTCTCAGGAACCCTAACTTTGACGGATTTGGGGGTTTTTTCGGGATTTTAGCGATTAGTTCCGGACTATTCAATTATGTTATGATATTCTTCACCGATTGTGATTATTGAATGATTCCAAATCCAGTTTCCTTGGTTTTAATCCGCGAATTATCAATACGGGGAGATTTTGCGTAAACCCTCACCCGTATTGATTGAACGTCTATTGTCGTTATTTGTAATCGGGGTTTTGGGAGTATTCCTTTCGATTACTGATGTCCGTTGGGACTGAGTTATGCTAATTCTTCGTTTAGGAACCGTCGTTGTCCATTCGGGTCATCCGTAGTCACTTTTCACTTCCGATCCTTCGAATATGTCACAAAGGCAAGTACTTTACGTTTGTTTACATGTTCTAGTATTTGAATTATGACTGTATGTGGTTGTCGTGGGAGAATATGTGTATGTTCACCTAGGGACGGTCCGACGGGGCCTCTAGGGATACGTATTGCCGTGTGTGTGCGTATCACGAACTGTGGTTAACCACCCAGGGATGTCCGACGGGACTCTGCGGGGTACGGTGGCCGTGAGTCACGTACCAAGGTTAACTTTGAATTGTTTTGGTTGGAGAAAATGTGTTTTGTGTTTGAGCATCGTAAATATTCCGGAATATAAAATGTTTTCTAAAATGATTTTTGGCGCATATATTCATCTGATTAGAATGTAGTTCAAATGGATTGTACTTGCACTAGCAGTTGTCGCTAACCCCTTAAATGGGGGAAATACTTTTTGTATTTCAGGTATTGATCGTGGGGACAAGCGAGCACTCGAGCCGTATGAGGATGATGGGCAAGCATGATATTGTCCAGTAAATGATTTTCGGTGTCATGTATGTCGGTTATTATTATTGATGTCTGATTTTGGGATTTATGTATTATAAAATTGGTTTAAGTACTCGAGTACTTCTTTTGCAAAATTGTTAATGTTGTGTTCCCGTTTTGGGAAATGGATTGTTGTTGGATTATATTGGTCGGATTGTAGTCTTTTATTTTGAGTTGTCATTTTATTGATGATTGTTGTCGTTGGCAAAGGTCTTGTTGGTATGTTAGCCTGGTGGATTTCACAGTGTGGGGTCCACGGCGCTGTAATATGCCCTGAACGTCTTGGGGGTGTTACACCAGCAAATGGAGGCTAAGAGGGAACGAGAAGGTGGTGATGGGAGAAAATGTGTCCGATGTATTCCAAAAGAAATTGCCACCAAAACGGGAAGATCCAGGTATGTCCGCTATTCCATGTCGAATTGGAAATACGGGTTTTGAACGAGCTATGCTGGATTTAGGAGCATCAATAAATGTTATGCCACGCTCTATATACACCTCCTTAAATCTTGGACCTCTTCGGGAAACAAGGATAATTATACAATTGGCGGATTGTAGCCTTGTATATCCCGAAGGGGTAATTGAGGACGTTCTTGTCCAAGTCAATAAGCTCGTATTTCCAGCCGACTTCTATGTTCTCGATATGCAACATGAGTCATCAAATTCCACACCTATTTTGTTAGGAAGGCCATTTTTAAATACGGCCAATACCAAAATAGATGTTCGTGAGGGATCCCTCACGATGGAATTCGACTACCAAATTGTACGTTTTAATATTTATGATGCTATGAAATTTCCTGAGGAAGATTGCTCCCTTTTTGCATTAAGCGTGATTGACCCTCTTGTCGAGGAAGTGTTTGATTTGAATTTCAGGGATGCACTCGAGATAGCACTCACAAGAAACGTAGGAACCAACGATGAGGAAGCACTTGGAATCTCAAGAGAGTTGCTCGAAGTCGTAGGTGCCTTGAAAGGGGCGGGACCGATCAGAATGAAGAGGGGAGCAAAATTCATCCGACTTAATGAGGAACGCCGGAAGATCGAGCCTTCGATTATGCATGCACCCGAGCTGGAGCTAAAACCTTTGCCACAACACTTAAAATACGCACATCTGGGAGCCGACGAAACCTTACCCGTCATTATTTCGGCCGAGCTGAGTCCTAATCAAGATAAGGCTTTGCTAAAAGTTCTCAAAGAATATAAGGAAGCCATTGGGTGGACTATAGCCGACATTAGGGGAATTAGTCTAGCCCTATGCATGCATCGAATCCTATTAACGGAGGACGCCAAGCCCACACGAGAAGCGCAACTGCGGTTGAATCCACCAATGATGGAGGTAGTGAAAAAGGAGATTCTTAAGCTCCTCGACGTAGGGCTAATCTTTCCAATATTCGATAGCAAATGGGTAAGCCCAACGCAAGTCGTCCCAAAGAAATCAGGAATCACCGTGGTCGAGAATCAAGAAGGCGAACTTGTTCCTAGTCATATACAAACTGGATGGAGGGTTTGCATCGATTTCCGTAAGCTGAATTCAATGACCCGAAAAGATCATTTTCCCTTGCCATTCATAGATCAAATGATTGAAAGACTTGCCAGACATGCGTACTATTGTTTCTTGTATGGGTTTTTGGGATACTTCCAAATTGCAATCGCACCCGAAGACCAAGAAAAGACGACATTCACTTGCCCCTTCGGCACATTCGCCTATCGACGGATGCCCTTCGGACTATGCAACGCACCCGCTACCTTCCAAAGGTGTATGGTAAGCATTTTTACTGAGTACGTAGGCAATATCATTGAAATATTCATGGATGATTTTAGTGTGTATGGGGATTCATTCGATATATGCCTAGAAAATCTCACCCTTATTTTAAAATGTTGTGTAGAAACTAATCTCGTACTTAATTGGAAAAAATGCTATTTTATGGTAAAACAAGGAATAGTTTTAGGGCATGTAGTCTCGGAAAAAGGAATTGAAGTTGATAAAGCCAAAATTGATATTATTGCCGCTTTGCCTTACCCCGCCACGGTGCGGGAAGTACGTTCTTTTCTTGGCCATGCAGGTTTTTATAGGAGGTTCATCAAGGATTTTTCAAGGATAGCGGCGCCCTTATGCACGCTTCTCCAGAAGGAAGTGGAGTTTAACATGAACGACGAATGCAAGGCCGCCTTTGACAAGTTGAAGCAATTGCTGACAACATCACCCATAATTCAACCACTAAATTGGGATTTGCCATTCGAATTGATGTGCGATGCAAGCGACTACGCGGTAGGGGCTGTCTTGGGCCAAAGAGTGGGGAGAGCACCCCATGTAATTTATTACGCCTCAAAAACACTGGACCCGACCCAAGCGAATTATTCTACAACCAAAAAGGAGTTCCTGGCCATGGTCTTTGCACTAGAAAAATTCCGTTCCTACTTACTCGGGACCAAGGTCATTATTTTCTCAGATCACGCTGCCCTACGATATTTGTTGGCCAAAAAAGGAGGCAAAACCGAGACTTATTCGATGGATCCTACTTCTTCAAGAATTCAACGTGGAGATCAAGGATAAGAAAGGATCCGAAAATTCTGTGGCCGATCACCTGAGCCGGTTAGTCTTAGAAAATGATGGGAAGCCTATGTGTGACAGTTTCCCTGACGAACAATTATATTCCGCCGCTCAACACTGGGAGGACTGTTGGACACTGGGTGACCCAGTGTCAGACTCTACAGCACCATGGTATGCCGATTTAGTGAATTTTCTCGTAGCCAATATTTTTCCTGCTGGTATGACACGGGCCAGGAGGGATAAACTCAGAAGTGATGCCAAATACTACGTATGGGATGATCCTTATCTATGGAAGCATTGTTCAGATCAAATGATTCGAAGATGTGTACCAGAGGCGGAATCTCACTCAATTCTCGCTTTTTGTCACTCGTATGCATGCAGAGGACACTTCGGTTCAAGGAGGACAACACATAAGGTTTTGGAGAGTGGGTTTTACTGGCCTTCGCTATTTAGAGATGCTTATGATTTTTGCAAGACGTGTGATAATTGTCAAAGAATGGGTAATATCTCTCGACGAAATCAAATGCCTCAAAATCCTATCTTGGTTTGTGAAATCTTCGACGTCTGGGGCATGGACTTCATGGGACCTTTTCCCTCCTCATGTGGGAATCTCTATATTTTACTCTTCGTGGATTACGTATCCAAATGGGTGGAGGCGACCGCCTCACGGACCAATGATTCTAAAGTAGTGGCCCAATTTATTAAAACTAATATCTTCGCTAGATTCGGAATTCCAAGGGCTATAATAAGCGATCGGGGAAAGCATTTCAAAAATCGAATAATTGAGGCACTCCTAAGGAAATATCGAGTCTTGCACAAGGTGTCCACTTCCTATTACCCGCAATCAAACGGGCAAGCCGAAACATCCAATAAGGAGATAAAAGCAATCTTGGAGAAAACAGTTCAACCAAATCGGAAGGATTGGAGCTTACGACTCGACGATGCACTTTGGGCCTATAGGACGGCATATAAAACACCAATTGGCATGTCACCGTATCGCTTGGTCTATGGCAAACCTTGCCATCTTCCTGTCGAACTCGAGCATCGTGCCTTTTGGGCAATCAAGATGTGCAATATGAATTTTGACGAATCAGGCACCCACCGGAAGTTGCAATTGCAAGAATTGGAGGAGATACGAAACGATGCGTTCGAAAATGCAGCAATTTACAAAGAAAAGACAAGGGCGTTCCATGATTCAAAAAAATATGGAAAGACTTCGTGGTAGGTGAAAAAGTGCTACTCTACCACTCTCGACTCAAATTATTTCCGGGCAAGTTGCGATCCCACTGGATTGGTCCATTTATAATTATCAATATTTTTCCTCATGGAGCGATTGAAGTTCAAAGTCTAAAGACACGAAAAATTTTCAAGCTTAACGGCCATCTCCTAAAACCCTATCGCGAAGGATTTACGACGGCTAATATGGAAGAATACAAACTCGAGGACCCATCCGAAATATAAACAAGGAGTTCGTCGAGCCAATGACGTAAAAAAAGGCGCTTATTGGGAGGCAACCCAATTTGTTTGTTTTTATTTTATTTTTTGGATTTTTTTTTCTTATTCGTCAGTTTTTTTTAAAAAGAATCTTTTTCTGCTTATTTCCTTCTTTTAAATTCTTTTCCTTTAGCACTCCTTATTAGTTATTAATTTTTTCCAAAAAAATCCCATCTCCTTCTCCCTCATATATCAGCGCGATCACCCCCCTGCTCGGTCCTTCCCAACTGACCTACCCATCTCTCTTTTCTGCAGACACCATCGCCGATCGCCATGACCGGAAAAGGAACAAGGAACGTCAATCGGCCACTGAATCGAATCACTCGAAGCGGCGGCTGGAGGAATAACCCTAGGGCTCCGATCTTCTATGACATCACCGAGCCTGAGGCACCCGCGACAAAACCCTCCACCGCCGGAAAATGAAGGGTCGGCCGACCAGCAACTGACAAACCACTCACCAAAAAGCCGAAGCGGCGTCCGCCGGGTCAAACTTCAAAAAGGGCGAAACAAACCCAGACATCGCCGAGCCGTGTCTTAAAATATGAACCCACACCGCCACCATCTCCGCCCTAGTCGACCGCACCACCAGTCACCAGTGACGATACGGCTCCTGAGCTAATCTATCAATTATTACCGCCGCCCCCGTTGCTACTTACATGGTATGGAGCAGAAACATCGAGCTCCAAAACAGTCGAGGGGAATGGTTCGGAACATCCACCCCAACCCGAACGCAATTCTGAAAACGAGCAGCGACCGACAGACGAACTAGGAAATGAAAAGGAGACCGACCAGCAGCACGATTTTATGCAAACTGAGAATCCAGCTCCACCTCCAGTAAGAGAAATGCGCAAGAGTCTCCTCGGCCTAACGAACCGTTATAATGTCGCCTTTGGATCCCCCGGACAGGTTACACGCTACCGCAAACTCACGGAACGAAAGGTAATCCCCTCAGTCTATCTTGATGAAATTATTTTGAGACAATTGGGATTGTATGATGATGTCATGGCATTGTTGAGTGTGCTGGGGTGGGAGAGGTTGGCAACGGGGAACTGGGAAGTTTATGAGAATCTCACTTATGAATTTTTAGCTCAATTTGGAAAGGGCATTTTGAAAAGAAAGGGACTTTTTATTTTCGTTTGAATGGTAAGGGGTATACATGGGGGGTTGAGCAGTTCGGCCGAGCACTTGGGCTGACTGCCGAACCCGAGGAAGAAGATGACATACCGCCCGAAAATGAGATTTGGAAAATGATTACGAATGATGCCGGTCCATTTGCTGCGGGAAAAACTAAGGCCACCGCCATTCGAAACTCGGTGATCTGTTACGTTTAAAGACTTATGGCATACACGGTCACTGGGAGATACTCAAATCGGAATGTGGTGCAGATTTTTGAGCTGAGGATGATGTATGCGATGGTTTTAGAAAAAGGGTGAAATATGTTAAAGATTTATTGATGATGTTTATTGGGGATGATGTTTCGAAAAATCCAATCGTGATGGGGGGCTGGGTCACGGCTATAGCGGGCTGATTTCAGCGGTCGGTTCCCGGTCGGTTCCCGGTCGGGGCAATGGAAAAACTGGACAGAACTCTTGTTACGAAAATGGGTGTTTTAGAAAAAAATGAAAGAACTTTTAAGTGGCAAATATCGGCAAGTGAGATGATATCTCTACCAAACACCGCATACACTTCGCCATGGGAGGAGAGAAATTTAAAAATGTTGCACAGGAGCCTTCCTTCCACTCCTTCAAACAGCCCGGCGGCAAGGGCTCAGACAGCCGGTGCGAGCACAAGCCGAGCAGGAGAGTCGGCTACAGAGACCGAGCTGAGGCGTCGGATCGAGCAGCTTGAGGAGGGGCATCGCGCACTTCAAGCCAAGGTGGATCGTTTGACTGAGCAGTTGGAGGCCCTTCGTCCTCATTAGCCCGGTGATTCCTATTCTAGACTTTCTTTTACTATGCTTTATCTTTCTTTTCCTTCTTTTATTTGGAGTATGTACTTAATTTTAAGTTTGGGGAAGTTGGATTTGGAACGATTGGTTGAATTTGAAAATTGTGATGAATTTAATTTTGCGTCCTTAGCTAAATTTGTGTGATTGAATCAAGTTCGTGTATTGGGGATTTAAGTCTGGCGTGACATAGGAAATGGATCTAATTGACTAGTTTGATTTTAATTAGGGTAGTTCACTAGTCTTGATTTTGGATTTGGATAAAAGTGTGAGGGATTCATGGCACAACCCCTTTTTATTCGTGAGTTTTGAGCCGTAGAGCAAAATACAAACATATATAAATAATTATACATATACATGCTCACTATTTCTTCTTGTGGGGTCGAACGTGTTGTGTTCATACTAGAACTTAATCAATTATTCATGTCAAGACTATGTTAGTGTTCTCATGCAGTAAAGTGATAAAGGCAAATTAGGAATAACTCACTTGACTTATATTTTCCCACCTCGACATAATCGCCATTAGAAGCTCATTTGGACCTAAGCCTTATACTTTGATCCAGCACATTTGATTAGCCATTATCTAATTTTTGGTGAAAATTCATCCGTTTGAACCCTTGGTCAAGATTTGGTTGTGAATTAGGTGTATAACAAGTCGAGGGAAGGACGAGGAATTATCAAAAAGTGGGTGGTGAAGTGAAAAAAAAAGTGCTGAAATTAAGATGAAAAAAAATAAAGGCCGAAATCCCTATATCTACTTGAGCGAGAGTGACCCCTTGTGAGGCCATTAAATTTTCTCTCACTTGATGCCAATGAAGATGTTGAGATTGGTTGAGATACTTTAATTTTCTTCTTACTTGTTCATGATAATTTATTCTTCCTTGAATATGGCTATCATCTTGGATTTTTCAATACATGCTTCTTGAAATTCTTTCACTCGAATTATGCTTGAGGACAAGCATTGGTTTAAGTTTGGGGAGATTTGATAGAACGAAAATAGTGTGCTAAAATCATTGTTAATTATAAGGTTTTAATGGATTTTATATTGGCACACTTAGTTAATTTCCATATATTTATATTTTGGATGCAATTTACTTCACTTGGCAATTTGTTGTCTAATTTAGGTGTTTAATGGAGTTTTTAAGCTTAAGAAGTAATTTGGATCATCAAACGGACCAAGCCAAGGTGATTTGGGCTTAAATAAAGAAAATGTCGCGCGAAACTGGGTGGCCCAGTGTCAGTTCGATGACCCAGTGTCAGTCCTGTTACGAAAATAATCTTACTTGGGGCCCAAGAAACGACTCAAAAATCGCCCAATCAGTTCCAGAAGGCAATAAATCAGTCCATATGCTGGAAAAAGGAATTGGAATAGATTTAGGAAGAAAGACTCCAAGGAAATTAAAACTCAAGAAGGAAGGAGTCCCAATTAAAGAAGGAAACTAAGAGATAAGGAATAATTATAAAAGGAGAGGAGGGCTAGAATTAATTCGAACCGGGGAACATCAATTCACGGCAGGAGCAGAAGAATTCACGGCTGGAGCAGAAGAAAATATAAGGGACGACCGAACCGATTTCTCACCGGAGCAACCGAGCCGAGTCCGACGTGCGAAGAAGAAGACTACGCCGTTTGAATTTCTTTCTTCTCATGTTTATTATTAATTTGCTGTTTTCTAAAATCAACATGTCCGGCTAATTTTCTATTCTAGTTCTTAGTGAAGTTTGAAACCGTATTTGAATTATTCATGTTTTAATCCCGTAGCGTATTCTCAACTCGAATTCTCTTGAATTACTTTTGTGTTATTGAATTCACGACTATGCCATTTAATTTCTTGATTTAGTTTGGCCAACTAGATTAGGAGTTTTATGTCTTATGCTAGAAATTGAGTTGTAATCCGTAATTGTTGCAATTTTAATTTCACAAGTAGCAAACAATTGATTTTTCCCAATTGGGTAACACAAAATCGAGATCCCTTAAGTCGAGCTTATGAACTTAATATCTTGCCTATTCCATTATTTTGGTTTTTAATGCATCTAGCGAGCCAGATTTGAAGAGCTTGTTTTGAATCCACCATATATATAGGTTCGATTAAAGAGCTTGTTTTAATTGAATAAACTTAAGAAATAATTGAGGTCAACAGAGCTTGTTGTTGGCTTCGGAATAGGAGTTCATGAGATTAGAGAAGAGATAAGCGATGCATTGAAACTTGAATTAATTCAAAACGGTGGATAACAGAACTAAGGACTAGATTATTCCTTTAATTGATATTTTTGATTTTTATTTCCCTTGTTTATTTTAATTTATTTTTTGCAAATTATTTTAGTTAAGATTAGAAACTGAAAGCCCCCCTTCTCGTTTTTTTATTTTAATTGCTAAAAGTATTTAATCCTTAATTAGTCTAATTAATTTACCGTTCTCCGTGGGATCGACCCTTACTTGCCGATACTACTAGTTAGTAGAAGTAAGCCAATGAAAATAAAAATAACTAATTTTGACGCGTCACGACAGCGCGGTCACTCCTCTGTAGAGTACCAGTGGACGTAAAGGAGTTTACCTCGAACCACTTAAATATGTGTGTATTTACATTCTATCATTTATTATTTTCATATTTGTCTGTGTAATTTAAAGTATACACATTGCAAAAACCATGTAAACACCAAGCAAACCGGAGATTACATAGTTGTTGTATTTACAACAACCTAATATTAGACTTCCGCTACGCAAATAACTTCAAAAGAGATACAACTTATTCAACCCCCGCTTTGACTACGCCATATATGGGCTTCAGTCACACCTAAAAAAGTGTGTTCACAGCCCAAAAAGTGTTGGTAAAGGAAAAAAACAGGCTACAGCTACATTGTAACACCCCAACCCGACAAGGGTAGAAGCATCACATTATGGTGACATATCAAAGCATACATAATGAACATAATAAATATAAATAAACAGCGGAAGTCTTAACATGAATAAACAAAAGGAGTTAAGTCAACATGACTTAAACCAATACATAAGTTCAAAGAAATGAAATACTCCCAAGGGATGAATAACAATTCATCCAAGTCTAAACAATGTTATATCATAAGCAAATGGAATCTAAGATGACTAGGGTAAAATCTCCACACAAGCTCAACTCTCAACCCCAAAGCAAACCCCAGCTCCTAGCTTAGATACTTGCCGCAGGAAAAGGAAAATGCGGCTGAGCTTAAAAAGCCCAGTGAACATATATATACATATATATATACATATATATATATATATATATATATATATATATAAACAAAACCAAAAGATAAGGAACGAACATATAAAGTATGGTGCATTGAGAAAAGCATGAGGTATAAACAAATAGATATCAAAAGTAAGGAAAGGCCAGTAATCCACCACGAGACCGAACACAAATTAAATCAAATACCATAGTAACCATGGAGTAGCTAGCTCCCAAACATGTGAAAGACGTGTATTGCACACAAGCATCAATCACCGAACATATCATATCATATCATGTCATATCCAATCAAATACAAATCGAACCTAGGATGCATCCATACGCCCCCGAACAATCATATTGGCCATAATAAATATAAAGTGCACATATCATAACAAAATGGGATGGTGTGGAACATCACTCAACCACACTAGAGTCATGTCATTGGTACATCAATGACACGGCCATGTTACCTTCATGGCTAGGAAACGAACTTGGCTCGGGTATCAAACTGAAGGGTTCAAATGTCATATCATATGAAAGTTCATATCAAAGGTTCATATCAAATGTATCATATCAAAGGTTCATAAGTTCATAGCAAAGGTTCATCATTAAGGTTCATAGGAAAGGATCAAAGCAAAGGTTCATAATCAAATATTCACAAATCTAAGGGTGCATAACAAAGGTTCAAATAGAGCATAAGTCAAAGAAAGCCATTCTAGGAAGGCTCACATCAAAGGTATCATAATCAAAACTAATATCAACAAGATGCGTATGAATCATGAGAAACCTTAAGAGATAAGGTCAGAATATCTATACCTATACGAAACAAACAATAACAATAGTACATAGAATCAAAACCCTTACTGAGAAAGGGTAGAATATCCGGACGAATAATCAAACAAACGAAACAACCGATAATAATGGTAGAGAGAAGGGGGTATCAAGAATATCCGTACCTTAAACCGTGAGTGAAAACACATCATAAAGATCGGGAGTTACTCCATCTTCAGTAAATCTACACGAATTAGGTTCATTTTATACTTATTAGCTCATTAATGTCATAACGAGTTCTTAATTACTTAACACCATTTATTAACATGATTAGGGTTTCGTTATTGGAATTAGGTTAACATATGACCAATTATATCATAATTAATGTTCAAGTGCATTTTAGGGTTCAAATATATTAAATTGTATTAAAATCACAAAAATCTTAACTTCTAACAAAATTCTGGTTTTACTATGTTTTAGCCTTCACTTTACGAATTTTAATACCACACCAGATGTCAAGATGAAAATTCACCAAAATTCTCACAGAAGCTATAATGTCTTCGGAATCTAGTTGAATTTGCCTAGATTTTATTTTTAAGTGGAACTTCCTGTCAAAAATCGTTTATGCCAACATATTCAGATTCGGATTTGCAGATACACACAGAAAGTTTGCCTTTAACTAACACATTTTAACACTTTAGAAAAATACAAAAAAATTTCAGGGAGTCACTCATAACCCAAATATTATCCCTGTAAAATAAGAGCTCCTAACTCCTTATGGTTTGAACACGAAAAATCATAAACCACGGCTGAAATCAAATTCTGCAAACACAGTTTTGACATATCGTCTCATAAAATTCAAAAATAGGACCAAATCAAACTCAAATCCATCCAAACCAATTGGAACACTTAGTAACCTCTTTAAACTTACTTTTGGACTCAAGAAATTCAGAGAAACACGTCGGTATCATCAGTTTGTACCTACTTCAATACGATACAAAATTTCTGTCAGCTTGAAAACTCATAAGATCACCACTAAACCATAATCCTTTAACCCTAATCGACCCCTAATTAATTACCTAGTGTTTTCCAGGTTTTAGTATACATAATTAATGTTCAATAAGTGATATAATACTGATTTTAACAACCATGCATAGTGCTGGAGAAGGTAGGTAGAATAGAAAAACAAAACATGGGTCGACATAACAAGTTAACTAGGCGTACAACTTATATACTTGTGATGGATGTATTTTAATGACACAACAACAACCAACAACATAATTCTAATGATTTTTAAGCCTGATTATAATTAGGTTAACATGTTTAAGGTTTCCTATATACTTTATGTTAATGGTGATCAAATCAATTCGACAAGAAAGATGGTATGTTGATACCTTTTGAGGCTGAATAACGAAGCAAAGAACAACACGGACAAACGATTCAAGCAAGGCTGAAACACCACTTCAAGATTCACCAAAGGGATGGGAGTGATTATTGTTTATTGTTTCTGATTCGTATGGTGATAATGAGAGGCTGTATGCATTATTGAATGGAGAAATGTGTGGTAGGATAATCAAATAAGGAATGCCGTGTTTAATGTATAAGGTAAGTCGTGTGATTGATTGAGGGATGGCTGGAACGTATCTTTTAATTTGTTTAGGATATATACCAACTTATATAGTTCTTATCTCTTATTTAGCAAATCAGTAATTTGATTATGGAAACAATATGAGTGTCGTGTGATTTGCAAAGATTAGGGAGGGAAAACGTGTTTAATATTTTATCAAGTGAGATTTGTGTCGTGTAAATATTGAGTTAGGAAAGCCCAAACCAACGTGTGATAGCTTTAGGATTAGTTTAGGAATGTATCAATTTATATTAAGTTAGTTAACTATAGGTTTATTTTTAATGACATGTACTTAATACATAGCATATGGTTTTAAATATTTATTATTCATAATATAATTTAGGTTAAACGTAATGTAATGTCTTAGATTATAAAATGTCTTTTCAAAAGTTTAAAATTAGAGGGGTATTGTGGGTATTTTACATGTTTCAAAATTTCGGGTTTTACAACTCTTCCCTTCTAAAAAGAAAATTTTCTTTCTCGAAAATTGGAGTCGCGAAGGTTCGACGGAGACGTAGAAATTACAAAAGGAATGACGATATTTAACCTTTCGCTCGGAGAGGTTCTTCCAAAAGAATCTTCACAACGGAATAGTTTCTCATGACTCGATCCCGATAAACTTGGATAGCCCCAGGCTCTCCAATAGAACACAATCATAACAAATCCGATCCAACGAATGCGAAACGAAGGCGTAGCAGATGATAGATGATAGAGGATGGATGATAGATGAAATCCTACAAGGAGATACACGAAACACATATACCTACGAGGCAAGCACATAGGTAGTACTAGACGATAAATCTTCATCAATCCCTATCCAACTCCGAACGAACAAAGGAAGTTGCCAAAGTTGAAGGAGCACGAATCGACTCATCAAACATATCAAGAGTTTCCGAAAAAGGTGGGTAACCTATTTGTACTAACGATCACTAGGCACGTATCGGAGTATCGAAACATTCAGAAGGCATAAAGGGATAGGTAGGATAATCGTACGGATAAGAATAAACCTAAGGGCTAACATATTGCGAACAAATCCTTATATTCTAAAATGTCAACGATGTTGTACTAGGAAATCATACGAACACACAACTCCCGGTCAAAATTTCAAGTTCCCCTTCTACAATGATAACTAATCCATTAGTTGCTGAAATCAATTTTGAACCTTCAGTAAGTAATTCTCCAACCTTATTCCAACCAAAAGGCATTCCACCTCTTCACTCATACAAGCATGCCATTACCCTTAGTGAGCAAAACACAACCAAACTAAACACTTGTTAAATTTCCCGCTCAACACATCTTCTTAGTTCAGGTAGTTATTATATCTATCCATTCATCTGGAGATGAGAAGCCGTACTAACATTCCGAGTCAAATCCCCATAATCTTCCGTATCTCTGCTGAAAGTGTGCTGCAATTTCACGGTCACTGCAGGTGCGCTATGTAGCTTGAATGATCTTCTGCCGAAAGAAATCTCTAACGATCCTCCAAGCAAGCCATCCTAGTCAATGCTCCACTGCAACTCAATTCACGATGTTCTTCCTCCTGTGCGTGGAAATCACCAATGTAGTCACCAACGTCTTCATACCATCCCGTCCAACTCCTGCTTCAAGACTCTATGCATATTAGTACAACTAAGATGAATAGAGTTGATAGAACTGTGTGCTTCAATAAGAACAGCTTCCTTCCATCTTCTAACATAGCTAATCTTTCGCCGTCTTGCTCCTGAGCTTCTTCATGTCTGCCAAAATTCATGCGTCAGATCGTTCACTTCCTACGGTTCTAAATGTGATGACGCATAACCAATAATCTTCCCGTGTTGCATAACGACATAGCTAGTTCTTCCAAATTCTTCCCTCGTTCTTCATCCCACAAAAGTTACTCTTCGAAAATATCACAGAGGCTTCTTCTGGCGTAGAAATGTTAATATAGAATACGAAGATGATTCTCGTGTTTCTCTTCCGTCTCTGAACATACCAATATGCCATACTATGACAATGGTCCTACTATTCATGGAAGACACGATTAATCAATTTCTGTAGGAGTAGTCGGAGTTGTAGCCAATACAATTAGCATCACAACACTCATAAGGATCATAATGGATACGAAAAGAAATTCTAGGAATATCTCGCTCTTCACACAAACATGCCACGATTCAGCTTCCAGAATCAATCCACAACTTCATGCTATTATTATTCTTCTTCCCCGAATAAAACAGAAACACATCGAAGATACACACATTGCACCAATGAAACCACTTCCTAGAAGCTGGTTCTTCAATTCTTTCCTTCAACTAATGTTGTTCAATACGGAGTTTTGGGATTAGGCAAAACATCGCTCTTATACGGATAGGGTTCTGTCTCATCAAATCTTATTGTTCTCAGGCACTTCTCAAAGACATCCTATGATCCCAATAAGTTCAGGTTATATGATGGAATTATTATGACACTGACCAGACGTCATAATACTTGCATCATATAAACATGCCTTTATTGATATCACATTATACCTCGAGTCGTGACAAAACAACTTCTCATAACCAGATTAAAACAACTTCACATTCCGATTGTAGTCTTGGCAGTTCATTAAGGAATACGTCGCGAACAACTTCAAACGACCGAAGGATTTTCGAGGCGAGCCTCACCAAACGAAGCATCTTCATAACCGCGAGAGATTAATGCACGAGTTTTCAAAACAAAGGTGATCATAATCGATTATCAGATAGTGAATAAGTTGTGAAATTTCGAGTTTTCTCAAATCGCCAAAGATGACAAAACAGTTGATAGCATCACAATGCTTAGTCAACAAATTCGCATCCAGAATAATATCGAATCGAACATTTCTAAAGAAATAGATTAGCAGAACGAACTACTCCTCAAACATCTTCAAATCGCATCGAACAATTTGGATATCCGTGATGGATAATCGTAAGATTTCTCATAGAGATAGAAAAGATAGGGCAAGATCAATAACGAAGAAGGAATCTTAATGTGCTTATAAAAATCAAGAAAACTACATAGTGTGTCAAACACATCGAATTCAAACATACGCAAATTTTCTGAACAGACGAATGGCATTTAAACGAGTGACAAACAAATAAAGAACTGAAGTTCAAAAGAAAGTGAAAATTCTTAGGAAATGAAACTTATAAGGCATACTACAGAATCTCAAAGCATTCTAAACTTATGTTGCGTAACCTGATAAATCTTCTAATTTCTGGAATGAATGATCTTATAAAGGCTTAACTAAAAGCAGAGACATAAATCAGAGTGATGCGGAAGCAGGATGACTTACCAACTTCTTATTATATAATCTACCCAATCCTCACCGGTTATACTAAAGTTCTTAAGGGAGAACCTAAAGCAAAAATCCTTCTAAGGTTAATCCATGAGCTCCTAAAGTGCAAACCTAAGGGTCCTAGTTCCACAGGTCATAACTTATGTACTACAAGTTGCAGCCTAGGCTCCGATACCATAATTGTAACACCCCAACACGACAAGAGTAGAAGCATCACATTATGGTGACATATCAAAGCATACATAATGAACATAATAAACATAAATAAACAGCGGAAGTCTTAACATGAATAAACAAAAGGAGTTAAATCAACATGACTTAAACCAATACATAAGTTGAAAGAAATGAAATACTCCCAAGGGGTGAATAACAATTCATCCAAGTCTAAACAATGTTATATCATAAGCAAATGGAATCTAAGATGACTAGAGTAAAGTCTCCACACAAGCTCAACTCTCAACCCCAAAGCAAACCCCAACTCATAGCTTAGATACCTGCCGTAGGAATAAGAAAATGCGGCTGAGCTTAAAAAGCCCAGTGAACAGATATATATATATATATATATATATATATATATATATATATATATATATATATATATATATATATATATATAAACGAAACCAAAAGATAAGGAACGAACATATAAAGTATGGTGCATTGGGAAAAGCATGAGGTATAAACAAATGGATATCAAAAGTAAGGAAAGGTCAATAATCTACCACGAGCCCGAACACAAATCAAATCAAATATCATAGTAACCATGGAGTAGCTAGCTCCCAAACATGTGAAAGATGTGTATTGCACACAAGCATCAGTCACCGAACATATCATATCATATCATGTCATATCCAATCACATACAAATCGAACCTAGGATGCATCCGTAGTGTAACACCCCCAGATTTAACCGGAAATATTACAGCGCTGTGGGCCCCGAGATGGAACCCACAAGGCTAAAAGAAATTTTCACAAATATTTACAAATGCCCAAGAGGCTAACGACAGTACTATCTTTAAAAATATTCGAAGACGTTATAAAACTCGTTTATCAAAAGCGTCGTAAAACCTCATTTTGAAAAGGGCGAGGCCCAATGGCCGGAACTCAATAGTTTAGAAAACGAATTCCAAAGTAACTCAAGTTACTAGATATCAAAAAGTCATTTAAAATACTCACGTAGCGGAAAGGACAACCACGTAAAATTACTCTAGCAGCGGAATACAATATCTGATCAGGAATTCAGTTCATAAAAACATGCCCTAGCCAGTATCCTCTGGGAAGCTCATCTATCCACGACCGCTACAAGCTCGATATCTCAAGAACCTAAAAAGAAATCCCACGACGGGGTCAGCCATAATATCCAACAATGAAATCAATCACATCACATCAATAATTACATACCAATGAAGTACTAAGTAAGAATACTACCAAAGTAATCTTACCGCCATCACTCTACCAAAATTCACATCTCGTACTGTTTCTCACACAATACCCAAAGTTCTAAAAACATTATCATAACTTACTATTACAAAATCTACTAACTCTGTCCAATTCGATCCATCGGATATCATCATCAAATCTCAACGCAAAAACCGATTGTCCATCAAAGACGAATACCAAGAGGAAAATACGGAACATACCTCGAGATGCACAATACCACGACAATCACGTCAGTCTCATCCGAGATCAGATCAACACAATACATGAACATGATCCTAACACAAGACCTACAAATGCATACTCATATGACAACGTCAATATGCTCAAAAATAATAACTATGTATACTCAATGGAAATCCCATGATCCAGCGCCCTCAGCATAGATCCCAAGATGATCCTACAAGATCAACACGAGGTGGATAACCAACAATATACATATGCACAACAATAACACATATAAAACCAACGATGCGAATCCACATGATTCCATCAACACAATACCGGGTAATCCAGCGATCCAGCGCCCTCAGCATAGATCCCCATGATGATCCCGTCGGACCAACGCATGGTGGAAAACCTGTCCAACAATCCAGCACCCTCAACATAGATTCTCATGATCCCTTCGGATCATTTACAACATAAACAATGTAATTATGCATACACACATGCAAATCAATATGTTCATCAACATGAACAACATATGAATCAAAACATGAACGACACTATGATGACACAACTGTAATATCCGTATTTTTCTTTCCCTTGTATTTTCATTTTCGGTGTATTTCTCGATCGTAGTGACCCTCGTGTATCTTTTAGTGTATCTTTTCTGTCAACTACTGATCTGATTCTCGTTATTGTTGTGCGGAACCGCCGTTTCGGGGTTGCCGTAGATCCATTCTACGTTATGATACGTTTTGAGATGATCCATTTGATTTTTCGTTCATATTCCGGTGTTTTGGAACGTTTATATTCCGTACCTAGTGCACGCTAATTTTTCTGCATAGCGCACGCTAGAGGTACCTTAGTAGCGCACGCTACGTTTACTTCGTAGCGCGCGCTAGCGAGTTAGCCCTGGGAGTGGCAGTTCTGTTCCCAGCCCTCTGGACTATCGGATTAGCGCACACTACTTTGTCTAGCGCACGCTAATGTCGGAAGACTAGCGCACGTTAAGTTGTTCGGTAGCGCGCGCTAGCGTGACTGTCCAGTACTAGACAGTTTACTACTGAACTCGGTCAGGTGCCAGGTAGCGCATGCTAAGTTTGTACGATAGCGCGCGCTAACGGGTCAGGTGAGTTTTAGGCAGTTAACTTTTGGACTCGGCTGATGTCCAGGTAGCGCACGCTATTGGTCGATGGCGCGCGCTACCGAGAGGTTATTAGCGCACGCTACGTTTCGAGTAGCGCACGTTAACGGTATGGATTGGAATTTTATCCCGTTAGCGCACGCTAACCTTGAGGATTAGCGTGCGCTAACACTCCCTGGCTATATAAACCAGGGAGTTGACCGAGATGAAGGTATTTTTCTCACTTCTTCCTCCTCTCCGCGGCTAAGGCGATTCCGGGCAATTTTCTTGGCGATTTCTTCCTCCAATCATCTCATCCAACATCTTCCTTGAGTTCTTGGTATATTATAACAACATCAACACGAATCTTTCATCCTAATCCAAGGTAAAATCTCTTAGAACCCTACTTTTGGATAAATTGGGGGTTTTGGGATTTTCGTCCGATTCGTTCCGTTTTGTTGGTGGATTCATGATGGATATGATTAATCTTGTTGATATCATTAGTTTTCCTACAGATTCATGGTATATTTTCATAGTTTTGCAAAATCGGGAGGGTTTGGCTGTGGTCCGCCCTCGTTGTTAATTTTTATAGGAATATACATGAATCGTAGGCGGGTTTACGGGTGTATTCTATTTCCGTAATCGTTTAGAAGTGGTTGTGATTATGTTATTCGAATCGTTAGGTTCATTTCCATCGATTCCTCGCGGTTGTGCTTGACTCTCCCTTTCCGTTCGTGTCACCGTCTATTAATCGAGGCAAGTATCCTTATGAACTTACGATCTTGACATAGTAGTATTGTATGAGAAATTGTGTGTGTGTGTGTATACTCACTACGGGTTAGATCCGACGGGGTCTCGGTAGGGCTCCACGAAGCTGTGGAACCGCGAGTTTGCTTTTAACCACTACGGATTAGATCCGACGGGGTCTCGGTAGGGATCCACGAAGCTGTGGGTCCGCGGTTAATTGTGGTGCATTTTACAAATGTGGTTTGATCTTTGGCATTTTCGGAAATGAGTGTTTTGGAGCTATGTTCTCTTGATTGCATGCATTTACTATATGTGTAAGATGTAAGTTGTTCATTTGGTTACTTGTACTAGCGTAATTGCTAACCCCTCTGGGGACCCGTTTTGGGAAAATTCGTTTTATGAATTTCAGGTCAGGTTCATCGAGACGAACGGGCACTGGACCAGTATGCGGATGATGGCCGTGCGTGATGATTGTGCACGAGTGATGTCTTAGTGTCTTCTATCTTTTTATCTTTTGTGGTTTTTAAACTAATAGAAGTACTCGAGTACTTAAGAATTCTTGTTTGTCCGAATTGTATTGTTGTCTATTATGTTTATGTCGGATGATGATGTTACGATTGACCGGTTGAACCGGGTGGATTATTTTGTTTGGCGTCTTGATGACGAGGTGTTATTTTGTTGTTTCGGTGAGTCGATGGGTATGATGTTTGTTCAGCCTGGTGGGTCCCAAATAGGGATTCACGGCGCTGTAATATACCTCGGATATCCTGGGGTGTTACAACAACTAGGACGACTTCATGTTCAGCAACATGAATGACAACCTGCATGATCAACATCATTAACACTAAACCGAATGAAACTAAGATACTTGTCCCGAGTCCTTCAGGAGCAATCTCGATGTCAAATCATCACCGGCAATTTTCCTCAATGCTTGGCGATCCAAACGTACAATGAACTATAGATACTCATATCCTCGTCTTTATCATAATGTAACCTCGATACCCGAATATTCCAATAACCGAAATAAATCATATACAGTGCGATTTAACTTCCATAATCGAAAAGACAACATATAATCATTGCTATATGCATTATAAATGAAATGAAACTGAAACCATTCATTAAACATTACAACTGAGCAAGTAATAACTTGCCTCGATACCGATACGACGATGATGAAGCCGTCACTAATCTCATTGTCTTCGTCTACGAGCTCCTCGGCCCTGACCCATGCAATTTACGAACATACCCGAACACGACCGCAACAAACGGTTCTAATCACCGATCAATAATCTCGACCTATTACAAAAATCGATTTAACACACATTCGATAACAATCATTAATAGATATAACCAATCCACAAACTCAACGGTTCTACGATATCTCGGTTAAACATAAGTCTGAACAATCCAACTCAGACCAGTACAAATTCACAACCACAACACGAATATACTGCACTATCTGCCTTCTTAGCACACGTTAAACGCATAACGTAGCGTGCGCTAAGTTGCTCCCATTAGTGTGCGCTAGCTAGTAAGCTTAGCGTGCGCTAATGCTGTATAGTGGCATGCATTCCAAGCATCGACTAACACCTTGCGACTACGAATCCGAATGAAAAGGAAATCATACTTCCAATATTAACAATAACTTTCCAGATCCAAACTCATCATCATACTCGAAATCATATTCGTATTCTTATACGAATATTATATCAAAACACATAACTTGGCTCTAGATACGAATACCCCATATTCATATCCAAAACACCAACATCTTCTATACATAATCATCATATCATATAATTTCAAAGCTCTTCAAGAACATGAAATATCCGATATCACGTTCAAAACAACATAATCCGAGGTATATATCATAATGTTTATCATTTTCTTCATCATGAAAATCACATAATCAAACCAACCCGATAACAAGGATCATCTCATGCATAATATGGAATACAACCTCATATCATGATTTAACTCATCTAAATCGACCACTGAAATTATCATGATTCAGAAATCCATGATTCAAACTCATCAAGTTAAACGAATCACCATTAACATGAAGAATTTAAATAACATCCGAAAACTCTTATCATAATCCCATAAAATCTCATATAATATCGTCATATGATTATCCAACATGTTCGTCACATGTACTCATCCTTAAAAACGAACAACTAACAAGGGATACGAATATTACCTGGATTAGATGAACCAAGAAGAAGAACACTTGAACTCCATTCCAAGAATCATGAGTAACTTGAAGAACAAGGCTTGAATCCATGCTCTCTATCTTAATCTTGTTAAAAATCACCACCTCACCGCGTTTGGGAACCTCAAGAACCTCCCAAAGCTCTCTCTATCGACTGAAGGAGAAAGAATGGACTAAATTCATCTCAAAACCCGTCTATCCCCTTATATAAAAAATATTACTAGCGTGCGCAAACATCTCATGTTTAGCGTGCGCAACAGCCTTAGCGTGCGCTAACTGACTTTGTTAGCATGCGCTATCGCGGTGCAGAGGCTACTGTCTGGCTTTGTACATGTGCTTACGTACGTAATGCCCATCCATTAGCATACGTAAAACATCATGTCTAGCGTACGCAAGTCCTTTCCCTTAGCGTGCGCTATCCGAAGTTGACTTACTACAGTATTCACTTACCACTCGTGCCCCCATATGCCGAAAGCATCCGCGATTTCCGGGATTCCTCTGACCGATCTGGAATTAGCGTGCGCTAACCATACAGTTTAGCGTGCTCTAGCCCTATATGACAAGCACCCGCTGACCTTATCTGGACACGCGTCAAAAGTGGCTGGGTCCACTCGCCGAAAGCCAAGATTCCCTGTCGGACGATCTGATTTAGCGTACGCTAACAATCCTTGGTAGCGTCCGCAAAATGCCGATAAACATCAACCCGGGCCTACCTGTCGGCCGCCTTCCGAAACTTTCCCATAATGCCTTACGTACGTTAAGGATCCTCCTTAGCGTACGTAATTCGAACCTATTAGCGTACGCTAACTGCACCACGTAGCGTGCGCTACTCATACCTCGTAGCATGCGCTAAGCATATCTCATAGCGTGCGCTAACGTGGCTGTACTTAGCCATTTCCCAAAATTTCTATTCAAAGTCTCGACATACCAAAAATGAACATACGACACACTGAACACGAATACTGAATCCAATAATATTCTCATACGATATACCCAATATCAAAAGTGCGTTAACCTGATACACGATATTCCAATTGTAATTGTCTACGAAATACGACAATTATACCAATACTGACATCTCATTCCTTCATTATTTTATCCATACTGTACAGATTCCACGTTGTACAACATAACTCGGATAAAATACTATTAAACAACAGTAGTACAAATTTCGGATATTACATTCTACACCACTTAAAATAAGTTTCGGCCTCGAAACTGGCAAGCTGTCATAAAAACAAACAACCATACCGTTCAACCCAAAATATCCCAAAACCATCACGACAATGATCAATCATCATTACTGAATAACCAAAACCGCATACTTACAAATGCGCAAAGTCGACGATCTCCTGAGATACTAGTGAGTGACTTCGATGTAAAGCCTCAATACGCTTACAATCACATTCCATGAATCTCAACGAAAAAAATATATCATCAACATGATAACCTCTAATATTACCAACGAACGATCAACTAAAATCGAGGATATCTTCACACGGTAAGCTCCAATACGATCAACACAGAACCACATAAATTGGTATACGAATGAATAAAGTTCTCAAAATGACACACCAATCACATATAGTGGATCTCAATAAACATACCCGACTGGTGAACATACCCCTCGGCGTACGAACAACCAATCACAAATTGATGAACATATCCAACCATAAGTGGAGTGGGAACGACCACTCAATATCCAAAGCAACCAGCATGGGGTCACTATCCCCAAATCTACACTTATAAAGAAATCATTCAAAGATCACTATGGTAAAGTCGAGCTACTACCACCATACCAAGGGAATCACATAGCACATATATCCCGATTTCAGAAAATTCAAAGTTTCTAAAATCGCATCCCGTGCATGAATCTACAATACGCAGCATATTTCTCTCATCCGATAGATCAACCGATCATCCCTGGATAACCAAACTGCCATACTACAGTTCGAATCTCCTTTTCATAGTACCATTAGTGTGTTATCCAGTTGGTGAGTCTCACTCAGAACTTTACCACGATATGCATCATGCACTAAATGCGTATGTACATCAATCCCATTTTCAAGACTAGTTTGAAATCATATAATCTTGTCACGAAGACAAATTTTCGAAAGTTCTTTCAAAAACTTCAAAACTCAAAACATAATTTTTCGTAATACCACGAAAATAATTTTCGAAAAAAATTAACTGGCTCGCGAATGCCAAGTATTCAATAACAGTGTCCTCCGAATCCACACGATTTTGAAGTTTAAAAATGAAAATTATGCAAATGATTGACCACATCTATACCCCTGTATACCAATCCGGCTCGTCACAAATTCCACCGACATTCAGTCGGAAACTGCACGATAGAATCTAAAATCTCAACATATAGGCTCCGATAAAACTCCTTTTTCCACATATGGCTCACAACGTCAACCATTTTTCATCCTGGATCACCTCAATTATGTTATGACAATGCATTGAAACAAATCAACACAGCGAAAGACTTCCAGAGAGGTTTCATTTGAACCAATAAATCAAAACCCCGAAAGGTAGTGATAAAGTAGATAAACGATTGATAAAGTATTTTACAAATCTCGGGAGTTTTAGAAAACAGAAAAGTCTTTGGAACATTAGGGTATCAGCCCGTATCTCGTTCCGCATTACAAGACGTTTAAAAAGTAGAAAACTCTTTTCGGACTCCAAGTCTTGAGTTATAAAACTATTTCAAAATCGATTGGGTCTCGGCCCAAAAATCATTTTCGATAAAACATCCGTAAAACGTTCATTTTGAAAAGTATCGTTTTCAATTGTTCAAAAGCAATTTCATGTATTTCAATATGACTTAACATGACTACATGCTCTTCTCAACCATGCACAACATTTCTCCCAAATGTACAATTCCGTTCCAAACTTAATCGACATACTGATTTCCAAAATCATAGTTTCTCAAGATCATCAATCCTGTCTCACTCTGTCACCTCATACTGTGAAGCATAATATCTTTCTGAATCTCAAAACATATCAACTTAGAACGACAATAAATCTCAAATGCAATTCAAAAATCCAAACACTTACGGATCGTGAAGTCGATGATTCCCCGTGATACTGGCACATGTCTCGACTCAAGAAAATACTCGACATAGATATTTACAAAACACACGTTTTGGAAACTCAGTTCAACTCGAGAACACAACACATCTCTATTCGAAGAAACATGTTAACACCATTTGGAAAAGTTTACAACAAATCCAGTACCACACTGGTAAACCACATAACACACAAGCCCGAGTGAACAACAAAAACTCACGGCTCTACTATTTGTCAATCGACAACTCGAATGACACGACAAAAGCACGACCCAACTCGACCTGACTGCCTAGGTTTTCTCAACCTAAGCTCCGATAACATATTCTGTAACACCCCCAGATTTAACCAGAAATATTACAGCACCGTGGGCCCCGAGATGGAACCCACAAGGCTAAAAGAAACTTTCACAAGTATTTACAAATGCCCAAGAGGCTAACGACAGTACTATCTCTAAAAATATTCGAAGACGTTAAAAAACTCGTTTATCAAAAGCGTCGTAAAACCTCATTTTGAAAAGGGCCAGGCCCAATGGCCGGAACTAATAGTTTAGAAAACGATTTCCAATGTAACTCAAGTTACTAGATATCAAAAAGTCATTTAAAATACTCACGCAGCGGAAAGGACAACCAAGTAAAATTACTCTAGCAGTGGAATACAATATCTGATCAGGATTTCAGTTCATAAAAACATGCCCTAGCTAGTATCCTCCGGGAAGCTCATCTCTCCACGACCGCTACAAGGTCGATATCTCAAGAACCTAAAAATAAATCCCACGACGGGGTCAGCCATAATATCCAACAATGAAATCAATCACATCATATCAATAATTACATACCAAAGTACTAAGTAAGAATACTATCAAAGTAATCTTACCGCCATCACTCTACCAAAATTCACGTCTCGTACTGTTTCTCACACAATACCCAAAGTTCTCAAAACATTATCATAACTTACTGTTACGAAATCTACTAACTCTGTCCAATTCGATCCATCGGATATCATCATCAAATCTCAACGCAAAAACCGATTGTCCATCAAAGACGAATACCAAGAGGAAAATACAGAACATACCTCGAGATGCACAATACCACGACAATCACGTCAGTCTAATCCGAGATCAGATCAACATAATATATGAACATGGTCCTAACACAAGACCTACAAATGCATACTCATATGACAACGTCAATATGCTCAAAAACAATAACAACTATGTATACTCAATGGAAATCCCATGATCCAGCGCCCTCATCATAGATCCCAAGATGATCCTACAAGATCAACAAGAGGTAGATAACCAACAATATACATATGCACAACAATAACACATATAAAACCAACGATGCGAATCCACATGATTCCATCAACAAAATACTGGGTAATCCAACGATCTAGCGTCCTCAGCATAAATCCCCATGATGATCCCGTCGGACCAATGCATGGTGGAAAACCTGTCCAACGATCCAGCGCCCTCAGCATAGATCCTCATGATCCCTTCGGATTATTTACAACATAAACAATGCAATTATGCATACACACATGCAAATCAATATGTTCATCAACATGAACAACATATGAATCAAAACATGAACGACACTATGATGGTACAACTAGGACGACTTCATGTTCAGCAACATGAATGACAACCTGCATGATCAACATCATTAACACTAAACCGAATCAAACTAAGATACTTGTCCCGACTCCTTCAGGAGCAATCTCGATGTCAAATCATCACCGGCAATTTTCCTCAATGCTCGGCGATCCAAACGTACAATGAACTATATATACTCATATCCTCGTCTTTACCATAATGTAACCTCGATACCCGAATAAGCCAATAACCGAAATAAATCATATATAGTGCGACTTAACTTCCAGAATCGGAAAGACAACATATAATCATTGCTATATGCATTATAAACGAAATGAAACTGAAACCATTCATTAAACATTATAACTGAGCAAGTAATAACTTGCCTCGATACCGATACGACGATGATGAAGCCGTCACTAATCTCATTGTCTTCGTCTACGAGCTCCTCGGCCCTGACCCATGCAATTTACGAACATACCCGAACACGACCGCAACAAACGGTTCTAATCACCGATCAATAATCTCGACCTATTACAAAAATCGATTTAACACACATTCGATAACAATCATTAATAGATATAACCAATCCACAAACTCAACGGTTCTACGATATCTCGGTTAAACATAAGTCTGAACAATCCAACTCAGACCAGTACAAATTCACAACCACAACACGAATATACTGCACTATCTGCCTTCTTAGCACACGTTAAACGCATAACGTAGCGTGCGCTAAGTTGCTCCCGTTAGTGTGCGCTAGCTAGTAAGCTTAGCCTGCGCTAATGCTGTATAGTGGCATGCATTCCAAGCATCGACTAACACCTTGCGACTACGAATCCGAATGAAAAGGAAATCATACTTCCAATATTAACAATAACTTTCCAGATCCAAACTCATCATCATACTCGAAATCATATTCGTATTCTTATACGAATATTATATCAAAACACATAACTTGGTTCTAGATACGAATACCCCATATTCATAACCAAAACACCAACATCTTCTATACATAATCATCATATCATATAATTTCAAAGCTCTTCAAGAACATGAAATATCCGATATCACGTTCAAAACAACATAATCCGAGGTATATATCATAATGTTTATCATTTTCTTCATCATGAAAATCACATAATCAAACCAACCCGATAACAAGGATCATCTCATGCATAATATGGAATACAACCTCATATCATGATTTAACTCATCTAAATCGACCACTGAAATTATCATGATTCAGAAATCCATTATTCAAACTCATCAAGTTAAACGAATCACCATTAACATGAAGAATCTTAAATAACATCCGAAAACTCTTATCATAATCCCATAAAATCTCATATAATATCGTCACATGATTATCCAACATGTTCCTCACATGTACTCATCCTTAAAAACGAACAACTAACAAGGGATACGAATATTACCTGGATTAGATGAACCAAGAAGAAGAACACTTGAACTCCATTCCAAGAATCATGAGTAACTTGAAGAACAAGGCTTGAATCCATGCTCTCTATCTTAATCTTGTTAAAAATCACCACCTCACCGCGTTTGGGAACCTCAAGAACCTCCCAAAGCTCTCTCTATCGACTGAAGGAGAAAGAATGGACTAAATGCATCTCAAAACCCGTCTGTCCCCTTATATAATAAACATTACTAGCGTGCGCTAACATCTCATGTTTAGCGTGCGCAACAGCCTTAGCGTGCGCTAACTGACTTTGTTAGCGTGCGCTATCGCGGTCCAGAGGCTACTGTCTGGCTTTGTACATGTGCTTACGTACGTAATGCCCATGCATTAGCATACGTAAAACATCATGTCTAGCGTACGCAAGCCCTTGCCCTTAGCGTGCGCTATCCGAAGTTGACTTACTACATTATTCACTTACCACTCGTGCCCCCACATGCCGAAAGCATCCGCGATTTCCGGGATTCCTCTGACCGATCTGGAATTAGCGTGCGCTAACCATACGGTTTAGCGTGCTCTAGCCCTACATGACAAGCACCCGCTGACCTTATCTGGACACACGTCACAAGTGGCCGGGTCCACTCGCTGAAAGCCAATATTCCTTGTCGGACGATCTGATATTAGCATATGCTAACAATCCTTGGTAGCGTGCGCTAAATGCCGATAAACATTAACCCCGGCCTTCCCGTCGGCCGCCTTCCGAAACTTTTCCAGAATGCCTTACATACATTAAGGATCCTTCTTAGCGTACGTAATTCGAACCTATTAGCGTACGCTAACTGCACCACATAGCGTGCGCTACTCATACCTCGTAGCGTGCGCTAAGCATATCTCATAGCGTGCGCTAACGTGGCTGTACTTAGCCATTTCCTGAAATTTCTGTCCAAAGTCTCGACATACCAAAAATGAACATACGACACACTGAACACGAATACTGAATCCAATAATATTCTCATACGATATACCCAATATCAAAAGTGCGTTAACCTGATACACGATATTCTCAATTGTAATTGTCTACCAAATACGATAATTATACCAATACTGACATCTCATTCCTTCATTATTTTATCCATACTATACAGATTCCACATTGTACAACATAACTCGGATAAAATACTATTAAATAACAATAGTAGAAATTTCGGATATTACATTCTACACCACTTAAAATAAGTTTCGGCCTCGAAACTTGGAAGCCGTCATAAAAACAAACAACCATACCGTTCAACACAAAATATCCCAAAACCATCACGACAATGATCAATCAACATTACTGAATAACCAAAACCACATACTTACAAATGCGCAAAGTCGACGATCTCCTGAGATACTAGCGAGTAACTTCGCTGTAAAGCCTCAATACGCTTACAATCACATTCCATGAATCTCAATGAAAAAAATATATCATCATCATGATAACCTCCAATATTACCAACGAACGATCAACTAAAATCGAGGATATCTTCACATGGTAAGCTCCAACACGATCAACACAGAACCACATAAATCGGTATACGAATGAATAAAGTTCTCCAAATGGCACACCAATCACATACAGTTGATCTCAATAAACATACCCGACTGGTGAACATACCCCTCGGCGTAGGAACAACCAATCACAAACTGATGAACATATCCAACCATAAGTGGAGTGGGAACAACCACTCAATATCCAAAGCAACCAGCATGGGGTCACTATCCCCAAATCTACACTTATAAAGAAATCATTCAAAGATCACTATGGTAAAGTCGAGCTACTACCACCATACCAAGGGAATCACATAGCACATATGTCCCGATTTCAGAAAATTCAAAGTTTCTAAAATCGCATCCCGTGCATGAATCTACAATACGCAGCATATTTCTCTCATCCGATAGATCAACCGATCAGCCCTGGATAACCTAACTGCCATACTAAAGTTCGAATCTCCTTTTCATAGTACCATTAGTGTGTTATCTAGTTGGTGAGTCTCACTCAGAACTTCACCACGATATGCATCATGCACTAAATAATATAATCTTGTCACGAAAACAAATTTTTCGAAAGTTCTTTCAAAAACTTCAAAACTCAAAACATGATTTTTTGTAATACCAACAGTGTCCTCCGAATCCACACGATTTTAAAGTTTAAAAATGAAAATTATGCAAATGATTGACCACATCTATACCCATGTATACCAGTCCGGCTCGTCACAAATTCCACCGACATTCGGTCGGAAGCTGCACGATAGAATCCAAAATCTCAACGTATAGGCTCCGATAAAACTCCTTTTTTCACATATGGCTCACAATGTCAACCATTTTTCATCCTGGATCACCTCAATTATGCTATGACAATGCATTGAAACAAATCAACACAGCGAAAGACTTCCATAGAGGTTTCATTTGAACCAATAAATCAAAACCTCGAAAGGTAGTGATAAAGTAGATAAACGATTGATAAAGTGTTTTACAAATCTCGGGAGTTTTAGAAAACAGAAAAGTCTTTTGAACATTAGGGTCTTAGCCCGTATCTCGTTCCGCATTACAAGAAGTTTAAAAAGTAGAAAACTCTTTTTGGACTCCAAGTCCTGAGTTACAAAACTATTTCAAAATCGATTGGGTCTCGGCCCAAAAATCATTTTCGGTAAAACATCCGTAAAACGTTCATTTTGAAAAGTATCGTTTTCAAATGCTCAAAAGCAATTTCATGTATTTCAAAATGACTTAACATGACAACATGCTCTTCTCAACCATGCACAACATTTCTCCCAAATGTACAATTCCGTTCCAAACTTAACCGACATACTGATTTCCAAAATCATAGTTTCTCAAGATCATCAATCCTGTCTCACTCTGTTATCTCATACTGTGAAGCATAATATCTTTCTGAATCTCAAAACATATCAACTTAGAACGACAATAAATCTCAATGTAATTCAAAAATCTAAACACTTACAGATCGTGAAGCCGATGATTCCCCGTGATACTGGCACATGTCTCGACTCAAAAAAACACTCAACATAGATATTTTCAAAACACACGTTTTGCAAACTCAGTTCAACTCGAGAACACAACACATCTCTATTCGAAGAAACATGTTAACACCATTTGGAAAAGTTTACAACAAATCCAGTACCATACTGGTAAACCACATAACACACAAGCCCGAGTGAACAACAAAAACTCACGGCTCTACTATTTGTTAATCAACAACTCAAATGACACGACAAAAACACGACCCAACTCGACCCGACTGCCTAGGTTTTCTCAACCTAAGCTCCGATACCATATTCTGTAACACCCCCAAATTTAACCGGAAATATTACAGCGCCGTGGGCCCCGAGATGGAACCCACAAGGCTAAAAGAAATTTTCACAAATATTTACAAATTCCCAAGAGGCTAACGACAGTACTATCTTTAAAAATATTCGAAGACGTTATAAAACTCGTTTATCAAAATCGTCGTAAAACCTCATTTTGAAAAGGGCCAGGCCCAATGGCCGGAACTCAATAGTTTAGAAAACGATTTCCAATGTAACTCAAGTTACTAGTGTAACACCCAACACTAGGCGTATATTACAGTGCCGTGGACCCCCGACTGGGACCCACCAGGCGAATGAAAATTAATGAATTAACAACGTAAATGTAGTACCGAACCACATCATATTACCAAGTACTCCGATGAGGAGTCTAAGTATAATATACCCAGAAAGAATACTGAATACATGTATATTTTATGTGTAGATAACATATACAACATTAAATTAAAATGATTATCCAAACGGAAATCTGCAGCGGAATAAAGGTGAAAAGACATGAATAACTGAAACGGACTGGGGCCCTCTACTAGTATCACTGGGACTCCTTGCCGTCAACGTTTTATTCCCATGATTTTGCCTTGCCATGACCTGAAAACAAAATCCCCCAACGGGGTTAGTTACACAGAACAACAATCCTCAAGAGTTGAATAAACACAATCATATATACTGTATAAACCACAAGTTCAATCAAAATCTCAAACCGTCGAACACATGCGATCAAAAGTGAATCGGTCAGATTATAACCCTATCCTGTTGAAAACATTTGCAATCAAACATGTTGTATGAATCAACTAACGGTACGGCTCAAAGGGTGGCACCACACTACGCCCGGGATGGATATGTGTCTGTGCACAAGCCACCAACGAGTATCGATCGAATACACATGTGGTTTTGTACCTAATCAGTCTCACGAAGCAATCGACTCATGTGCACAGTCCAATGTGAGGCCAACAACCAACACACGGCTTAAATGTGCCCGATATGACAATCCTACACATACCAACCGGCACGCCAGTATGACCCGGAATGCCACGAGATAACAAAGTGACATCGAAATCAATGATGACTCACTGAGATGAAATGATAGTGAAATGAATGATAGCTCAATGAAATGATTGGAACCGTCGTTCCTCGTGACTGAAGTGATTAATTGACAATTACAAGTCTCAATACGGTTAATACATTATGAATGAACTATAATTATGAATGAACAACAACGAAAGGAATGAATATCCTTTTAACCGAGTAAGAATTAACTTACACAACACCGGTGAACAATGTCCTTCCACGAACAACGTCCTAAATGAAATGTCGGTCGCTCGAACAACCTTGAATAACAATTACCAACAAACGCTCAATAAACGTATCAAACACGATTATAACCAACTCAAACGTCGATACAACAATATCCAAACTCAAATTATCGAAACCAACTTCCAAAAGATTGATTCAACCCAGCAAAACAATATCAATGGCATCAATAATCTAATAGAAATCCACAATTCAAGATTACAACAACATCAATCGGAAAATCCCCAAATTAACCGAAGTCAACCCCAAGGGTTCTTGAAATAATTCCCCAAATAGCCATTAAATCCGAGATATACACCGAATAATCCATAGGAATACGTGTATACAAGGTAGGTAAACCATATCTAAGGCATTCCAACATAATATTGAGCCCACATGAAAAGATCGGAAATAAAACACTTGAACTCCGAATTTCTAAATTCAAAAGGTGATTACCTTGATTATGATGTTTGAAGCTGATGAAATGATGATTATTCCAAATTATATGCTTGGAAATGTTGATAGCTGATTCAACCTCGAAGAACACTCCTCAAGAAGCTCCAAATCGCCCAAAACCAATGAAGAAATGACAGGGAATGACAAATGATGAAGAAATGACTGAACTGTCCTATTTATAGCAGCACCAGTTAGCGTGCACTAGCTCCTGTGCGTAGCGTGCGCTAACGGGTGTACTGGGTAGTCCAGTACCCTCTGCTCGCAACGGTAGCATGCGCTACGTACCTTTTGTAGCGTACGCTACAACCGAATAATAGCGTGCGTTAACACCAGTGGTTAGCGTGCACTAACGAATTATCTGATGCCCAGTACTGGAGTCCAGAACCTCCTGTTCTCTGATTTGATCGCGGTAGCGCGCGCTATACATAAGCTTCAGCGTGCGCTACTAACACCGGTTAGCGTACGCTAGTCTACTCGTAGCGTGCGCTAGGCATTCATCTAATGAAGTCCAGTAGCTACTGGACTCTGCCTGGTCCGTCCTTAGCACGCGCTACACCGGTTGCATAGCGTGCGCTACTCCGACTTACTAGCGCGCGCTACTTACCATTCGTAGCGTGCGCTACTTACAACCCAACTGCAGTCCAGTGCCTTATGGACTGCCTGCTTGAAAAAATACTAGCGTGCGCTAGTGTTGAGAGGTGGCGTGCGCTACTCGTACTCAATTAGCGCACGCTAAAGTGAGTACGTAGCGTGCGCTACTCCTCACACACAACACACTATGAAGATGACAACGATGATAAACACAGCACGATTCTCCAACTAGATTGATGATGAATGACGACTGATACACGATACAATTACTCTGAACGATGAATACAATGATTGAATATGAGTGACAATTGATCATTAATGAGTGAAAATTACTGAGTGACAAATACTGACCGATAATTACTGAATAAAAATGACTGAATTACAACCGGGTATTACATATCCCCCCCTTAAAAAGAGTTTCGTCCTCGAAACTAAGGGTCAAAACAACTCGGGATTACTCTCCCGCATACTACCTTCGGTTTTACAAGTAGCCTCTTCGACTCCGTGTCTAGACCACTGGATCTTTACCAAAGGAATCGTCTTGTTCCTCAACTGTTTGATTCGCCGCTCTAATACTCGAATAGGACGCTCCTCCTATGAATGATCATCGGCGATCTCGATTTTGTCAAACTGAAGTATGTGGCTCGGGTCAGCAACTTACTTTCATAACTGAGATACGTGAAACACATTATGAATTCAGCTCAACACCGGAGGTAGGGCCAATCGATAAGCTAACTCGCCTACTCGATCCAAAATCTCAAACGGTCCAATGAATCTCGGACTCAACTTTCCCCTCTTCCAAAAATGGAAGATACCACGACTCGGGGATAATTTGACCAAAACATGGTCACCTGCCTCGAACTCTAATGGTTGACGACAATTATCTGCATAAGATTTCTGTCGACTCTGAGCCGTCAACAAATGACTCCTGATCAAAGCTACCTTCTCACGGGCGGCTATAAGCATATCGGTCTTGGTGCCGATTGATTCTGATAAGTCATCCCAACACAAAGAAGATCGACAACGACGACCGTACAAGGCCTCGTAAGGTGCCATCTTAATCGAAGAATGCCAACTATTATTGTACGTGAATTCAATCAACGGTAGTTAGGCTTCCCAATCATCTTTCCAATCGAGAACACATGCCCTCAACATGTCCTCCAACGTCTGAATAGTCCTCTTCGATTGTCCGTCGGACTGAGGATGAAAAGCGGTACGGAGATTAAGCTGAGTTCCCATAGTATGATGAACTGATTTCCAAAAATGTGACACGAATCGTCCGTCACGATCGGAAACGATACTCTTAGGAGTACCATGCAATATCAATATCTCCTTGATAAACAACTGGGCAAGTCTCTCGGGACCCCACATATCCTTAATCTTAAGGAAATGAGTCGATTTAGTTAAGCGGTCCACAATCACCCAAATTGTATTCATGCCATGACGATTCGTCGGCAACTCGTGATGAAGTCCATAGAAATATCTTCCACTTCCACTCTGGAATAGGGAGCGGTTTCAGCATACCCGCCGGTCGCTGATGTTCAATCTTGACTTGCTGACAGGTTAAGCATCTCGAAACAAATTCTGCGACTTCTCGCTTCATATTACTCCACCAGTAATTTGTTTCAATTCTTGGTACATCTTGCTATACCCCGGATGAATGGAGTAAGGGGTAGCATGAGATTCTCTGAAAATCGAGTTTTTTCTCAACTCGGCATTCGCCGGTACGCACAACCGATTCTTAAAACGCAAAAGTCCATCCTCGTGGACCACAAACCCGGGGGCTTTCCCCTGAGTCACATCCTCGAATGCATAACAGAAATGGGTCTGAACCCTGATTCTCCCTGATCGCCTCCTCAAGTGGCGATGAAATCTCCAACGTACAAAGTTGCCCTTGTATTCGCTGTAACCAGACCTCGATCTCGGATCTCAGAAATTCCTGCTGAAGTTCCTTCTGAACTGTTAATCGAGCAAGCATCTGCTCCTGAACGGACTTACGACTCAAGGCGTCAGCGACAACGTTCGCCTTGCCCGGGTGGTAAAGGATCTCGATATCATAATCTTTGATTAGTTCCAACCACCGTATCTGTCGCATATTTAACTCCTTCTGAGTAAATATATACTTTAAACTCTTATGATCGGTGAATATATGACAGGTAACGCCATAAAGATAATGACGCCAAATCTTCAATGCGAGCACCACGGCTGCTAGCTCCAGGTCGTGGGTCGGATAATTAACCTCGTAAGGTCTCAATTGCCGTGAAGCATAAGCAATAACTTTACCGTTCTGCATGAGTACACATTCGAGACCCTGTCCGGACGCATCACTATAAACCACAAATCCTTCCGTCCCTTGCGGTAAAGAAAGGACAGGTGCTGAAGTTAACCGGCTCTTGAGTTCCTCAAAACTCTGTTGACACGCGTCGGACCACGTGTATTTCTTATCCTTCCGTAAAAGGTTCGTCATGGGTTGAGCGATTTTAGAAAATCCTTCCACAACCCGCCGATAATAGCCGGTTAATCCGAGAAAGCTTCAGATTTACTTAACATTCTTCAGAGGTAACCAATCTCGGATAGCCTCGGTCTTTTGAGGGTCGACACGAACTCCGTCTGATGAAATTACATGTCCGAGAAACGTCACTTCAGACATCCAGAACTCACATTTGGAAAACTTTCCAAAAAGTTGCTCTCATCTCAACACGTAGAGCACTTGATGAAGGTGAAACTCGTGTTCCTCTCGGTCACGAGAATAAATCAAAATGTCATCAATGAGGACAACCACGAACTGATCCAATTAGTCGATGAAAACCCGATTCATTAACTCCATGAATACCGCAGGTGCATTAGTCAACCCAAACGGCATAACCACAAACTCATAATGACCATAGCGTGTTCGGAACGCCGTCCTTGCGATATCCGACTCTCGAATTCGCAACTGATGATATCCAGATCTTACGTCGATCTTGGAAAATACTGAAGCTCCCTGAAGTTGATCCAAAAGATCATCGATACGGGGTAGAGGATATTTATTCTTGATCGTCACCCGGTTCAATTCCCGGTAATCAATACACAAGCGGAACGAACCATCCTTCTTCTTAACAAATAACACTGGTGCTCCGCACGGGGATGCACTCGGTCGAATATAACCCTTCTCGGTTAAATCCTCTAATTGATTTTTCAACTCTTGAATTTCGATCGGGGCCATGCGGTACGGTGCCTTCGATGTTGGGAACGTACCGGCTCCAACTCAATCGTGAATTCCACATCTCTCGATGGAGATGAACCAGGTAGCTCGTCTGGGAATACACCGTCAATCGCTAACAATGATACTATGAATGATTGAACGACTCAATTGCCTTAGAACGGCCAATCGATGACAATGATATAAGGAATGATTGAACATCTTGATTGTCGTAGAATGGCCAATCGATGACAACGATGCAATGAATGATTGAACACCTCGATTACCTTAGAACGGCCAATCGATGACAACGATGCAATGAATGATTGAATAACACTGGTTGAATAATTTCACTATTTTCATCATATTAATGATTCTTCCGGAACAACGGGGATCACCTCCCTGAAATACATACTCGACTCCAACAACATAAATGATAGTGGCTATATGCTCACGAACACTGAGGATGGCATCATGACGATCCATCCAACTAATACCCAAAATTACCTCGTCCTTAGGTAAATCCACCACGATTAGGTCCGCCAACCCATCGCAGTCATTAAGCTTAATTTGGTCAGTTAACCTTATGATTTCCGAAAATTCTTCTACCGTCAGGTAGACCAATGATATAAGGTCCACAATTAATAGGACTATCTAAATGAAGTCTATTCAAATATGATTCGGAAATGAATGAATGCGATGCACCAATATCAAAAAGGGTACACACAGGTTGAGATAAAATTGCGAGTATACCTGAGATCATTCGGGCCACCGGATCGTCGGTCTTCTTCATCGCGTGAATTCGGGATTTGCTGGCCCCCGAACTGGATGCTCCCGTCTGATACATATGAGTTCCGCCTTTATTCGCTCCTGTCATTTTAAACGACGCTGACTGAGTAGCTTGATTCTAAACGACTGACTGCTTTGGGATCTGAAATGCCGCCGGAGTATTCTTGGAGTCTCTTCAGCAAAAACGGGCCTTATGCCCAGCAATTCCGCATTTATGGCATGTGATAGTCTGCCTCGGGCACTTAGTGCTGTAACGACCCGGCGTTCCATAGTTGAAACAGGTGATGACTGATCTGACCGCTCAGGGCTGAGATCCCGCAGGATTAGGCACCGTAGGAGGTCGCTCAGAAACATTAGGGCCCGTACGAGGCTTCTTAAAGGTAGAATGACCGCCTTTGGACTGATTACGCTTCGTTGATTTCCTACTGACAGATGAAGGTTGTTGCTCAGCAATTTCCTTAGCAGCAGGCTCACACGGGAGACTTCTCTCGATTAATTCGGCCAGAGTGGCGTAATGATGATTGAGCAATTGCATATGGGTCATCCTGCATAAAAGTGAGTGGATCAACCCAAATATCTTCCGATCGAGCTGAGTCCTAGGTACGACTTCCTGGCAGTGAGTGATTATTTCCCGGATTTCGGCCCGCACCGCGGCCTCTCCCCGTGCATCCCCTGATAGCTCTCTCTATACTGAAGTAGGAAGGTCGCATGATAATCATAGATCGGGTACGAGTATCGCATTATGATTTACGTCATGAAATGATGAAAATGAGCATACGCGCTCTAACACAGTGATTACATGAATGATTACCTGATGTGACATGATTATCTGATGATATTCTTGAAATGATTATCTTGAACAAGTTAACAAGATTAATGATATGATCCTCAAGATCAACAACTGAGTGATGAAATGAATTGAGTGATTAATGAGTTAACATGATCAACATGATTAAAATGAAAATGATGTTTGAGGATTGTTAACTGATGACTTATGAATGAATGATTCTCATTACCAGAAATTATACCATGGTGTTAGAAGTCTTGTAGTTCTTTCGGTCTGATGGGCTCGGCATTTGCACAGGTCACACGTGACGCGAAAGTCCAATGATACTAGTCCGATGACGATGATTTCAAATTAGACATGACTCGGAAGGTAGTATTCGAAACCACGCTCCGATACCAACTCTGTAACACCCCAAACTAGGCGGATATTACAGTGTCGTGGACCCCCGACTGGGACCCACCAGGCGAATGAAAATTAATGAATTAACAACGTAAATGTAGTACCGAACCACATCATATTACCAAGTACTCCGATGAGGAGTCTAAGTATAATATACCCAGGAAGAATACTGAATACATTTATATCTTATGTGAAGATAAAATATACAACATTAAATGAAAATGAATATGCAAACGGAAATCTGCAGCGGAATAAAGGTGACAAGACATGAATAACTGAAACGGACTGGGGCCCCTACTAGTATCACTGGGACTCCTTGCCGTCAACGTTTTATTCCCATGCTTTTGCCTTGCCATGACCTGAAAACAAAATCCCCCAACGGGGTCAGTTACACAGAACAACAATCCTCAAGAGTTGAATAAACACAATCATATATACTGTATAAACCACAAGTTCAATCAAAATCTCAAACCGTAAAACACATGCGATCAAAAGTGAATCGGTCAGATTATAACCCAATCCTTTTGAAAACATACGCAATCAAACATGCTGTATGAATCAACTAATGGTACGGCTCAAAGGGTGGCGCCACACTATGCCCGGGATGGATATGTGTCCGTGCACAAGCTACCAACGAGTATCGATCGAATATATGTGTGGTCTTGTACCTAATCAGTCTCACGAAGCAATCGACTCGTGTGCACAGTCCAATGTGAGGCCAACAACCAACACACGACTTAAATGTGCCCGACATGAAAATCCTACACATACCAACCGGCACGCCAGTATGACCGGGAATGCCACGAGATAACAAAGTGACAGCGAAATCAATGATGACTCACCGAGATGAAATGATAGTGAAATGAATGATAGCTCAATGAAATGATTGGAACCATCGTTCCTCGTGACTGAAGTGATTAATTGACAATTACAAGTCTCAATATGGTTAATACATTATGAATGAACTATAATTATGAATGAACAACGACGAAAGGAATGAATATCCTTTTAACCGAGTAAGAATTAACTTACACAACACCGGTGAACAATGTCCTTCCACGAACAACGTCCTAAATGAAATGTCGGTCGCTCGAACAACCTTGAATGACAATTACCAACAAACGCTCAATAAACGTATCAAACACGATTATAACCAACTCAAACTTCGATACAACAATATCCAAACTCAAAGATGCACTCTAACGAATACGTAGTAAGCATCCTTCCCGTTGGTTACAACCAAACCCAAATTATCGAAACCAACTTCCAAAAGATTGATTCAAACCAGCAAAACAATATCAATGGCATCAATAATCCAATAGGAATCCATAATTCAAGATTACAACAACATCAATCGGAAAATCCCCAAATTAACCGAAGTCAACCCCAAGGGTTCTTGAAATAATTCCCCAAATAGCCATTAAATCCGAGATATACACTGAATAATCCATAGGAATACGTGTATACAAGGTAGATAAACCATATCTAAGGCATTCCAACATAATATCGAGCCCACATGAAAAGAACGGAAATAAAACACTTGAACTCCAAATTTCTAGATTCAAAAGGTGATTACCTTGATTATGATGTTTGAAGATGATGAAATGATGATTATTCCAAAATATATGCTTGGAAATGTTGATAGCTGATTCCACCTCGAAGAACACTCCTCAGGAAGCTCCAAATCGCCCAAAACCAATGAAGAAATGAAAGGGAATGACAAATGATGAAGAAAGGACTGAACTGTGCTATTTATAGCAGCACCAGTTAGTGTGCGCTAGCTCCTGTGCATAGCGTGCGCTAATGGGTGTACTGGGTAGTCCAGTACCCTCTGCTCGCAACGGTAGCATGCGCTACGTACCTTTTGTAGCGTGCGCTACAACCGAATAATTAGCGTGCGTTAACACCAATGGTTAGCATGCGCTAACGAATTATCTGATGCCCGATCGAGTCGTAACCTCTGTTCTGCAGTGCGATCGCGGTAGCGCGCGCTACGCATAAGCTTCAGCGTGCGCTACTAACACTGGTTAGCGTACGCTAGTCTACTCGTACCGTGCGCCAGGCATTCATCTAATGCAGTCCAGTGGCCACTGGACTCTGCCTGATCCGTCCCTAGCACGCGCTACACCGGTTGCATAGCGTGCGCTACTCTGACTTACTAGCGCGTGCTACTTACCATTTGTAGCATGCGCTACTTACAACCCAACTGCAGTCCAGTGCCTTCTGGACTGCCTGCTTGAAAAAAATACTAGCGTGCGCTAGTGTTGAGAGGTGGCGTGCGCTACCCGTATTCAATTAGCGCACGCTAAAGAGAGTACGTAGCATGCGCTACTCCTCACACACAGCACACTATGAAGATGACAACGATGATAAACACAGCACCATTCTCCAACTAGATTGATGATGAATGACGACTAATACACGATACAATTACTCTGAACGATGAATACAATGATTGAATATGAGTGACAATTGATCATTAATGAGTGAAAATTACTGAGTGACAAATACTGACTGATAATTACTGAATAAACAAATACTGACTGATTATTACTGAATAAAAATGACTGAATTACAACCGGGTATTACAACTAGATATCAAAAAGTCATTTAAAATACTCACGCAGCGGAAAGGACAACCAAGTAAAATTACTCTGGCAGCGGAATACAATATCTTATTAGGAATTCAGTTCATAAAAACATGCCCTAGCCAGTATCCTCCAGGAAGCTCATCTCTCCATGACCGCTACAAGCTCGATATCTCAAGAACCTAAAAAGAAATCCTGACGAAGTCGTGATAATATCCAACAATGAAATCAATCACATCACATCAATAATTACATACCAATGAAGTACTAAGTAAGAATACTACCAAAGTAATCTTACCGCCATCACTCTACCAAAATTCACGTCTCATACTGTTTCTCACACAATACCCAAAGTTCTCAAAACATTATCATAACTTACTGTTACGAAATCTACTAACTCTGTCCAATTCGATCCATCGAATATCATCATCAAATCTCAACGCAAAAACCGATTGTCCATCAAAGACGAATACCAAGAGGAAAATACGGAACATACCTCGAGATGCACAATACCACGACAATCACGTCAGTCTCGTCCGAGATCAGATCAACACAATACATGAACATGATCCTAACACAAGACCTATAAATGCATACTCATATGACAACGTCAATATGCTCAAAAACAATAACAACTATGTGTACTCAATGGAAATCCCATGATCCAGCGCCCTCAGCATAGATCCCAAGATGATCCTACAAGATCAACACGAGGTGGATAACCAAAAATATACATACGCACAACAATAACACATATAAAACCAACGATGCGAATCCACATGATTCCATCAACACAATACCGGGTAATCCAGCGATCCAGCGCCCTCAGCATAGATCCCATGATGATCCCGTCGGACCAATGCATGGTGGAAAACCTGTCCAACAATCCAGCACCCTCAACATAGATCCTCATGATCCCTTCGGATCATTTACAACATAAACAATGCAATTATGCATACACATATGCAAATCAATATGTTCATCAACATGAACAACAAATGAATCAAAACATTAACGACACTATGATGACACAACTAGGACGACTTCATGTTCAGCAACATGAATGACAACCTGCATGATCAACATCATTAACACTAAACCGAATCAAACTAATATACTTGTCCCGAGTCCTTCAGGAGCAATCTCGATGTCAAATCATCACTGGCAATTTTCCTCAATGCTCGGTGATCCAAACGTACAATGAACTATAGATACTCATATCCTCATCTTTACCATAATGTAACATCAATAGTCGAATATGCCAATAACCGAAATAAATCATATACAGTGCGATTTAACTTCCAGAATATCGTAAAGACAGCATATAATCATTGCTATATGCATTATAAACGAAATGAAACTGAAACCATTCATTAAACATTATAACTGAGCAAGTAATAACTTGCCTCAATACCGATACGACGATGATGAAGCCGTCACTATTCTCATTATCTTCGTCTATGAGCTCCTCGGCCCTGACCCATGCAATTTACGAACATACCCGAACACGAACGCAACAAACGGTTTTAATCACCGATCAATAATCTCGAACTATTACAATAATCGATTTAACACACATTCGATAACAATCAATAATCGATATAACTAATCCACAAACTCAACGGTTCTACGATATCTCGGTTAAACATAAGTCTGAACAATCCACCTCAGACCAGCACAAATTCACAACCACAACACGAAAATACCGCACTGTCTGCCTTCTTAGCGCACGTTAAACGCATAACGTAGCGTGCGCTAAGTTGCTCCCGTTAGCGTGTGCTAGCCAGCAAGCTTAGCGTGCGCTAATGCTGTACAGTGGCATGCATTCCAAGCATCGACTAACACTTTGACTACGAATCCGAATGAAAAGGAAATCATACTTCCAAGATTAACAATAACTTTCCAGATCCAAACTCATCATCATACTCGAAATCATATTCGTATTCTTATACGAATATTATATCAAAACACATAACTTGGCTCTAGATACGAATATCCCATATTCATATCCAAAACACCAACACCTTCTATACATAATCATCATATCCTATAATTTCAGAGCTCTTCAAGAACATGAAATATCCGACATCACGTTCAAAACAACATAATCCGAGGTATATATCATAATGTTTATCATTTTCTTCATCATGCAAATCACATAATCAAACCAACCCGATAACAAGGATCATATCATACATAATCTGGAATACAACCTCATATCATGATTTAACTCATCTAAATCGACCACTGAAATTATCATGATTCAGAAATCCATGATTCAACCTCATCAAGTTAAACGAATCACCATTAAGATGAAGAATCTTAAATAACATCCGAAAACTCTTATCGAAATCCCATAAAATCTCATATAATATCGTCACATGATTATCCAACATGTTCCTCACATGTACTCATCCGTAAAAACGAACAACTAACAAGGGATACGAATATTACCTGGATTAGATGAACCAAGAAGAAGAACACTTGAACTCCATTCCAAGAATCTTGAGTAACTTGAAGAACAAGGCTTGAATCCATGCTCTCTATCTTAATCTTGTTAAAAATCACCACCTCACCGCGTTTGGGAACCTCAAGAACCTCCCAAAGCTCTCTCTATCGACTGAAGGAGAAAGAATGGACTAAATGCATCTCAAAACCCGTCTATCCCCTTATATAAAAAATATTACTAGCGTGCGCAAACATCTCATGTTTAGCGTGCGCAACAGCCTTAGCGTGCGCTAACTGACTTTGTTAGCGTGCGCTATCGCGGTGCAGAGGCTACTGTCTGGCTTCGTACATGTGCTTACGTACATAATGCCCATGAATTAGCGTACGTAAAACATCATGTCTAGCGTACGTAAGTCCTTGCCCTTAGCGTGCGCTATCCGAAGTTGACTTACTACAGTATCACTTACCACTCGTGCCCCCACATGCCGAAAGCATCCGCGATTTCCGGGATTCCTCTGACCGATCTGGAATTAGCGTGCGCTAACCATACGGTTTAGCATGCACTAGCCCTACATGACAAGCACCCCCTGACCTTATCTGGACACCCGTCACAAGTAGCCGGGTCCACTCACCGAAAGCCAAGATTCCCTGTCGGACGATCTGATATTAGCGGACGCTAACAATCATTGGTAGCACGCGCTAAATGCCGATAAACATCAACCCGGGCTTACCTGTCGGCCGCCTTCCGAACCTTTCCTAGAATGCCTTACGTACGTTAAGGATCCTCCTTAGCATACGTAATTCGAACCTATTAGCGTGCGCTAACTGCACCACGTAGCGTGCGCTACTCATACCTCGTAGCGTGCGCTACTCATACCTCGTAGCGTGCGCTAAGCATATCTCATAGCGTGCGCTATCGTGGCTGTACTTAGCTATTTCCCGAAATTTCTGTCCAAAGTCTCGACATACCAAAAATGAACATACGACACACTGAACACGAATACTGAATCCAATAATATTCTCATACGATATACCCAATATCAAAAGTGCGATAACCTGATACACGATATTCTCAATTGTAATTGTCTACAAAATAAGACAATTATACCAATACTGACATCTCAGTCCTTCATTATTTTATCCATACTGTACAGATTCCACGCTGTACAGTATAATTCGGATAAAATACTATTAAACAACAGTAGTAGAAATTTCGGATATTACACATACGCCCCCGAACAATCATATTGGCCATAACAAATATAAAGTGCACATATCATAACAAAATGGGACGGTGTAGAACATCAACCACACTCGAGTCATGCCATTGGTGTATCAATGAAACGACCATGTTACCTTCATGGCTAGGAAACGAACTTGGATCGCATATCAAACTGAAGGGTTCAAATGTCATATCATATGAAAGTTCATATCAAAGGTTCATATCAAATGTATCATATCAAAAGTTCATAAGTTCATAGCAAAGGTTCATCATTAAGGTTCATAGAAAAGGACCAAATCAAAGGTTCATAATCAAAGGTTCACAAATCTAAGGGTGCATATCAAAGGTTCAAATAGAGCATAAGTCAAAGAAAGCCATTCTAGGAAGGCTCGATCAAAGGTATCATAATCAAAACTAATATCAACATGATGCGTACGAATCATGAGAAACCTTATGAGATAAGGTCAGAATATATGTACCTATACGAAACAAACAATAACAATAGTACATAGAATCAGAACCCTTACTGAGAATGGGTAGAATATCCGTACGAATAATCAAACAAACGAAACAACCGATAACAATGGTAGAGAGAAGGGGGTATCAAGAATATCCGTACCTTAAACCGTGAGTGCAAACACATCATAAAGATCGGGAGTTACTCCATCTTCATTAAATCTACACGAATTAGGTTCATTTTATACTTATTAGCTCATTAATGTCATAACGGGTTCTTAATTACTTAACACCATTTATTAACGTGATTAGGGTTTCGTTATTGGAATTAGGTTAACATATGACCAATTATATCATAATTAATGTTCAAGTGCGTTTTACGGTTCAAATATATTAAATGTTATTAAAATCACAAAAATCTTAACTTCTAACAAAATTCTGGTTTTACTATATTTTAGCCTTCACTTTACAAATTTTAATACCACACCAGATTTCAAGAAAAAAATTCCCCAAAATTCTCACAGAAGTTATAATGTCTTCGGAGTCTACTTGAATTTTCCCAGATTTTATTTTTAAGTGGAACGTCCTGTCAAAAATTGTTTATACCAACATATTCAGATTTGGATCTGCAGATACACACAGAAAGTTTGCTTTTAACTAACCCATTTAAACACTTTAGAAAAATCCACAAATATTTCAGGGAGTCACACATAACCCAAACATTACCGTTGTAAAAGGAGATCTCCTAACTCCTTATGGTTTGAACACGAAAAATCATAAACCACGACTGAAATCAAATTCTGCAAATAAAGTTTTGACATATCGTCTCATAAAATTCAAAAATAGGACCAAATCAAATTCAAATCCATCCAAACCAATTGGAACACTTAGTAACCTCTTTAAACATAGTTTTTGACTCAAGAAATTCAGAGAAAAATGTTGGTATCATCAGTTTGTATCCACTTCAATATGACACAATTTCTGTCAGCTTGAAAACTCATAAAATCACCACTAAACCCTAATCCTTTAACCCTAATCGACCCCTAATTAATTACCTTATGTTTTCCAGGTTTTAGTATACATAATTAATGTTCAATAAGTGATATAATACTGATTTTAACAACCATGCATAGGTCTGGAGAAAGGTAGGTCGAATAGAAAAACAAAACATGGGTCGACATAACAAGTTAACTAGGCGTACAACTTATATACTTGTGATGGATGTATTTTAATGACATAACAACAACCAACAACATAATTCTAATGATTTTTAAGCCTGATTATAATTAGGTTAACATGTTTAAGGTTTCATATATACTTTATGTTAATGGTGATCAAATCAATTCGATAAGAAAGATGGTATGTTGATACCTTTTGAGGCTGAATAACAAAGCAAAGAACAACACGGACAAACGATTCAAGCAAGGCTGAAACACCACTTCAAGATTCACCAAAGGGGCTGCAATACTTGTACACAATCTATCACCAAGGCTGCAAACATTCGTCCTTTAATCTTGTGGAAAGAAAACGGATGGGAGTGATTATTGTTTATTGTTTCTAATTCGTATGGTGATAATGAGAGGCTGTATGCATTATTGAATGGAGAAACATGTGGTTGGATAATCAAATAAGGAATGCCGTGTTTAATGTATAAGGTAAGTCGTGTGATTGATTGAGGGATGGCTGGAACGTATCTTTTAATTTGTTTAGGATATATACCAACTTATATGGTTCTTATCTCTTATTTAGCAAATCAGTAATTTGATTATGGAAACAATATGGGTGTCGTGTGATTTGCAAAGATTAGGGAGGGAAAACGTGTTTAATATTTTATCAAGTGAGATTTGTGTCGTGTATATTAAGTTAGTTAACTATAGGTCTATTTGTAATGACATGTACTTAATATTGGATTTTAGGTTGAATTTTATCTAAACGAGGTCATTAACTTGATTATAAAAAATATCTCATAATTTTTAAGGTGTACATTTGAAATCGGCGCGTGGTATCCTGATATAGACCGATACTTTAGCTCTTTATTTTTCGGTGCACTAGTAGAATAATAGTCCTGGATCTCTCTCTCTCTCTCTCTCTCTATATATATATATATATATATATTGTGCAACATTATCATAGTGTAACAATTGGATACATTTTGTGCAATAACTGGATACATTGTGTGCAACAACTGAATACACTTTGTGCAATAATATTCATGTATAAATAAATCATTGCACAAATAGTTAAAATATTTTGAACAATCGAAAATAGATAAGGACCATTGATCTACAATAATCAGGGGCCCAAATTCATTCTCATATCTCACGAAATATGGCGTCTAATCTGAACTTACTCATATAGGGGTGGGTTCTTGTACATGTATATTCAAAGGCCAGGATGAGTTCCTAGTTCCTATATAGAAAAGTAGTTCCTAAATGAACCACTCTCTCTCTTATATATATATATATATATATATATATATATATATATATATATATATATATATGTGTGTGTGTGTGTGTTGGAAAAAATAATATCCTTAAGTATTTTGATAAATGCACCATACAGCCTGTCCCTACAGCGTAACCTCATAAAGCGCCCAAGAAGTCAAATCCTACAGCTTTAGAAGTTCGAGCGTACAGTAAGAAGAACTATTAGCTACAGCAGAGAAGCTGTTGGTGTTATACTTAAGAAAAGTAAAACACAATCCAAAACGATATAAACTTGTAACTTTAAACTGGTGTGAGATAATCATAAAAGTATTCACAGTTTTAAATAGCATTTAATACTGACAAGACAATATTTAATGAGGTCGAAAAGACTAGAGACAAAAGAGCATTTAATGCAGTCGAAAAGATTGCAGACGGACGAGCATTTAATGCGGATCAAAGAGAATGTCTGAAGCATTAAATGCAAAACATCTCTAATTCAAACATTATGAAGCCGCCAATCAGACCTATCAAAATCTCACCAATCGGCCAACGACTATATTTATAACGGATCTATTTTCAAGGTTATAAATAGCCCAAACAAGAGGATATTGCTCACTTACTGACTATTCAAGAACTTACTATCCAAGAGAAATATATTTCTTCATGCATATATCGAATATCTTGAGTGAAGAAATATCAAAATCCTCAACAAAGAACATCATAACTATGGCAAAGCCTACATATTCTACAGCTGTTGTTCCATTCGTGTTACTTCAAAAATCATATTTTCAGACCCTTAGCCCAAAGAAGAAGATATTGCTCACTTAATGACGTTCAAGAACTTACTATCCAAGAGCAATGTATTTCTTCATGCATATATCGAATATCTTGAGTGAAGAAATATCAAAGCCCTCAATAAGGAACATCGTAACTACGACAAAGCCTACATATCCTACAGCTACTGTTCCATTCGTATTACTTCAAAAACATATTGTTGCGACACTTAGCCCTATGTGGACTAAGTCAATCTATTCGACTTCTGTGGGAAGATTAAAGTTCAAGGATGAAGCTTCATTCTGTGCAAGAAGAAGCAAGTCGAAGAAGCCTACTGTAATATCCAGAATTTCTACTACCGCTGTTTAATATTATTTTATCCGAGTTATATTGTAGAGCGTGGAATCTGTACAGTATAGATAAAATAAATGAAGTACTGAGATATCAGTATCGGTATAATTGTCGTACTTGGTCGACAATTGTATTAGAGGATATAGTGCGTCATGTATACGTATCCAGTATGTCGAGACAGACGAGAAGAGTTGGAAATGGCTAAGTATAGCCTGACTAGCGCACACTAATGTTCAGGTATAGTGCACGCTATCGTTCATGGTTAGCGCATGCTAGAGGCAGAATGTAGCGCACGCTAGTGAAGAACAGCTCAGAGGGAATCTACGCGTGGACCAGGCCACTTTCGGCGCATGTCTGATAAGTCAACGGATGTTGTAATATAGTGTTAGCGCATGCTAATGCATATTGATTAGCGCATGCTAACTGTATATCAGACAAAAGGAATCTTATCCTCGTCAGCACTTTCGGCGTGTGGACTGTCTTCGGAGCATACAAACAAACGAGTCAACTGATATTAGCGCATGCTAAACGCAAGGACTTGCGTACGCTAGAGAGTGTAAATTACGTACGCTAATGCATGGGCATTACGTACGTAAGCGCATGTACGAAGCCAGACGGTAGCCCTTGGACTGCGATAGCACATGCTAACAAAGTCAGTTAGCGCACGCTAAAGCCGTAGTGCACGCTAAACACGAGATGTTAGCGCACGCTAGTAATGTATTCTATATAAGGGGACAGACAGGTATTATGAAGCATTTCATCCATTCTCTTCTTGCAACCGATAGAGAGAATCTTGGGAGGACTTTTGGAGTTCCTAAACACTGAGGGATGATCCTCTTTAACAATATTAAAGATGGAAATCATGGATTAAATCTTTGTTCTTTAAATCATTGGCGATTCTTGGAAATGGATTCAACCTTGGAAATCAATCCATTCCTTCAAAAAGGTAATCACTCTTCATCTTTGGATTTCGTTTTGGATTGAATGTTGATATTTTTGAGTTGATGATTATTACATAAACAAGTTGATAAGCATGATTATGAGATGGATTACCGGAGTATGATGATATTAATGTGATTCGTATGGTTTAAATCCTGTTGATTCGTCTTCTTGAGATTAGTTGGTTAATTCTTCTCCTCAGTTTCGAATGTTAATGTTATTGTTGATAATTACTCCCTGTAATTATAGATTATGGAAGTGTTGTTACGTTCTTAATGTTTCATGTGGTTGATATTGAGGAAGATTATATATGGATATAAGAAATGGATTAAGGGTTGGATGATTACTTATATGTTAAAGGATATCGGATTTCGTTGTTTTGATAGCTATGAACATGGTTTAGAATCACTTAGTATTCTTGATAATCGCCATATGTTGATTGGTATCTGAAAAGCATGCATCTGTACAACATTAGCGCACGCTAAGCTTACTGCCTAGCGCGCGCTAACGGGAGCAACTTAGTGCACGCTACGTTAAGTGATTAACGTGCGCTAAGAAGGCAGAAAGTGCAGTATTTTTGTGTTGTGGTTCTGAATTCGTGCTGGTTTGAGTTGGATTGATCCGACTAGTGGTTAATTGGGATATTGTCAAGCCGTTGGGTTTGTGATTTGGTTTTATCGATTATTGATTGTTATCGAACTTGTTGTTTATCGAATTACTGTAATAGGTTGAGAATATTGATCGGTGATTATAACCGTGTGTTGCAATCGAGTTCGAGGATGTTCGTGAATTGCTTTGGTCGGGACCGAGGAACTTGTAGATGACGACAATGGATTTGGTAACATCTTCCTCGTCATTGTATCGGTATCGAGGTAAGTTATTACTTGCTCAGTTTATAATATTTAATGAATGGTTTCCATTTCATTCGTTTATAATTCGTATAGAAATGTTTATAATCGTAATCACAGGAGATTTGGGATTATAAATCGTATTCGAGTTTTGAGAATCTAAATCATAATGTATATGATTTACTTTTGTTATTGGTATACTTGTATATCGAGGATATATTGTGATAAAGACGAAGATATGAATTATCAGCAATCCGTGATACTATGGACTGTCGAGTATTGAGGATAATGGTTCGTGATGGTTTAGACATTGAGACTGTTCTCGAAGGACCCGGGGCAAGTACTCTAATCATTTTTATCGTTTGTGTCGATCATGTCATGATACATTCGTGTATCGTTGTTGTCATGCATTTGTGCATTGTTGTTGTCGTGTATTGTGTACTGTTGTTTTGTGCAGTTGTGCATTGTTGTCATATGTCCACCATGTGTTGGTCCGACGGGATCATCATGGGAATCTATAACTGTGTGCGCTGGATCGCTGGACAAGTAATGTCACCATGCGTTGGTCCGACGGGATCATCATGGGAATCTATAGCTGTGTGCGCTGGATCGTTGGATTACCATGTGTTGTTGTGCATATGTATATTATGGGTTGCCATAAGTATACATTGTTGTTATTGTTGTGATCATATTGACGTTGTCATATGAGTATGCATTTGTAGGTCTTGTGTTAGGACTATGTCCGTATGTTGTGTTAATCTGATCTCGGATTAGACTGACGTGATGGTAATGGTATTTCGTATCTTGAGCTATGTTCCGTATTTCCTTGATACTTGTCTTTGATGGACGATCGATTATCGTATTGGAATTGTCGAAGTTATCCGATGGATTGAATTGGCCAGAGTTGGTATAATTTCCGTATCGCGAGTTATGATAATGTTTTGAGATCCTTGGGTATTGTTGAGATACCGTATAGATATTTCGGTATTATCTTATTGTGTTGTTAAGGATACGAATCGTTGATTTTCATAAAGTTACGACGGTAAGATCACATTGGTCGTATTCTTACTTAGTATTTCCATTGATATGTAATTATTGACGTGATGTGATGGTTATCATTGTTGGATATTATGGCTGACCCCGTCGTGGGCTTTCTTTTTAGGTTCTTGGATTATCAAGCTTGTAGCGGTCGTGAAGAGATGAGCTTCCCGGAGGATACTAGCTAGGTCATGTATTTGTGTGTTGAGTTTCGGATCAGTTATTGTATTCCGCTGCTAGAGTATTTTAATTGTTTGTTTTTATCCACTGCGTGAGTATTTTTAAATGGCCTTTTGGTATCTGGTAACTTAGGTTACTTTGGCAATCGTTTTCTAAATCTATTCTGTCGGTACGTGTAAGCGATAGCTTAACGTATGTTCTTAAACAACTGAGCTTTGGCATTTCAGGCCTTGTGATTTCAAATGAGATTTTACGACGGTTTGATAAACGGATTTTATTAAGTCTTCAAATATTTTTAAAAGACACTAACATCGTTAGCCTCTTGGGCATTTGTAAATGTTTGCGAAAATTTCCTTCAGCCTTGTGGGTTCCTGTAACACCCCGAGATATTCGGAATAATTACAGCACCGTAAATCCTTTGTATAAGGATTTACAAGGCTAATTTGAAGACTACGAGAATAGTATAAAAACGACATTAATAAAAGGAGATTCAAACCCGTTATACAATTCAAATAAGTTCATTATTACAAAGTGTTCCCAAGACAACAACAACATAAACGTACTCGAGTACTGAAATAACCGGAAAATAAGACAACATAATCCACATCACTGAGCCACTTCATCGTCATGTCGGTACTGTGGCTGCTTCCCCGCTCCTCGGCTACCTGAACATCAAAACAAATGTCCACCCCCGAAGGGGTTAGCGAAACAACGCTAGTACAAGTATCGCAATACACAAATCATCAATACATCATAAAACATACAAAACAGACTTCCGTCATCGGAATCCAACGATGTGAATCCTCACGATTCCATCAACATAATACTGGGTAATCCAACGATCCAACGCCCCTGGTATAAATCCCCATGATGATCCCGTCGGACCAACGCATGGTGGAAAACCCGTCCAACGATCCAGCGCCCTCAGCATAGATCCCCATGATGATCTCGTCGGACCAACACATGGTGGACATTCGATCCAGCGCCCTCAGCATAGATCCTCATGATCCCCTCGGATCATTTACAACACAAACAATACCATTATGCATTCACATATGCAAATCAAGACGTTCATCGACGTAAATATCATGACAACTCAAAGAATATAATCTCATGTTCAACAACACGAATAAGTCGTACACACGATCAACAATATAATATCAATAAGCTTAAAATACGATACTTGCCTCAAAGATGGCAAGAACAAATCACTCCAACGAATCTCAACACACTCGAAGGCCGTCTCCTTCGATCAACGTAGCAAGCTCAAACCTTAACAAAAGAAATAATATAGAATTTATCTTATGTCGTACGAATGTCTAACAACCCGGTCTACGGCCGAAAACTCTAAAAATGCAATCTGCCTGAACTACTTAGCGTACGCTTACGTAACGTGCGCTAAGCCCGCTCGTTAGCGTACGTAAACGACGAAGTCTAGTGTACGCTAACTTATGTACCGGCAGTCCTCTCTGACCAGCCATCTGACTCGCCTGATGACATAACGTACGTTACATACCAAACGTAGCGTACATTATTCATTCCCGATAGCGCACGTTAATATATACATCTTAGCGTGCGCTACTCAGGCATGGCGCTTACTACCGCGTAAAATCGATCTAATGGTGATGAAACTCATGAAATCTTCAGTGATAAAACATGTCATCTCCGAGCATACTATGTTCATACGGTTTGTGAAAGATCTTTACGGATTAAACGAATACGAGATTCAAGGATATGTATAATCATCACAACACCATAATTCATCTTGATCTTCAAGAAAATATCTTAAGTTCAATCCATTTCATGTCCCAAAAATGTATGATTCCACTATGTAAAGACTTAAGAACTTGATACTCTCCATATACTGGTCACAATCGGTATGCTAGGAGTTCAAACACTAAAAAGGTTCAACGGTTTATACGATGAAGAAGTACCGAAACATCGAAAATATCCTTCTAACACATGATGTTCGACTATGTACGTATTTAACTGACTAGATAGTCCCAAATCATGATCAAAACGTCCTTCAGAATAGTACTTAATATTGGTGAAGAATCACCTACCTCAAAGTAGTGAAGAACAAGGAGGAACTCGAAGAAATCCAACGCCGAAGGCTTAAGCACCAATCTCCAATGATCTACAATCTCCCAACTCGTGCTAGGATACTGATATGAGGGGTTTAGGATGGATAGAGTGACTCTCTATGTCTCAGAATTCGGGTTTTGGGAAGTGATGAAAGCTGAAAAAATGAAAAAGTGTGTTGTCCTATATATAGAAAAGGGTTATTAGCGCGCGCTAGCTCATATCCATAGTGTGCGCTAACATCCATACGAAGCTTACTAACTTCACTGTACTCACCATTTAGCGTGCGCTATCCTCATATGAGTAGCGTGCGCTACCGCGTTGACTTGGCTTTTCCCGAAAGCCGTCCAGGTTCATCCCGACATAATCCGACCGAGATCCGCAACCGATCTCACCTACCACCCTATCTCAATCATGTTGACTACGTGTAGCGCGCGCTAAGGTTCATACATAGCGTGCGCTACGATACCCAAATTAGCGTATGCTACGCTTAGTCGATAGCGTGCGCTACGCGTGCAAAAATCACAATTTTGAATACATTCATGAAATCATACGCTCAACAACACAAGATCATGAAATACGGAGAATAATACTCAGATCAAAATGTAACAAAACACTATCACATGGATCGATTACACATCAGAAATCTCGGGTAATACATCCTCTCTCCCTAAAAAGAAGTTTCGTCCCGAAACTTAAGATGAAAACAACTTCGAATATCTAGTCTTCATATTGTCCTCCGTTTCCCAAGTGGCCTCTTCAACTCCGTGTCGTGACCATTGTACTTTAACCAAGTGTATTGGTTTATTCCTTAATTGTTTGATCCGACTCTCAAGTATCTTGATTGGTCTCTCTTCGAAGGTGCTGTCATTAGCTATCTCGATCTCGTCGAAATCAATAATATGACTGGGATCTGGTATGTACTTCCGCAATTGGGATATGTGAAACACATTGTGAACGTGACTCAGTGATGGCGGTAAGGCCAACCTGTATGCTAAATCCCCAACTCTCTCGAGGATCTCAAATGGTCCGATATATCTCGGACTTAGCTTACCTTTCCTTCCAAAACGGAAAATTCCTCGTGTAGGAGACACCTTCAATAGTACGTGGTCCCCAATGTCGAACTCTAGCGTGCGGCGACGCACATCATCATAAGACTTCTGTCGACTCTGGGCAGTCAATAGTCTTTCCCGAATCAAAGCTACCTTCTCTTGAGTCTGAACTATCAATTCCGGTTCCGTCCCAATCAAGTCCGAAGAATCATCCCAGCACAGGGGTGATCGACATCTTCTCCCGTACAAAGCTTCAAACGGTGCCATCTTAATAGAAGCATGCCAACTATTGTTGTAGGTGAATTCAATCAATGGCAAGTGAACTTCCCAATCAGTTGACCAATCCAAAGCACAAGCTCTAAGCATGTCTTCTACTGTTTGTATGGTCCTTTCGAACTGACCGTCCGTCTGAGGATGATAAGCTGTGCTATAGTTTAGCTCGGTCCCCAAAGTCCTGTGAACTGCCTTCCAGAAGTGCGACACGAAACGACCATCTCGATCTGAAATAATGGTCTTCGGCGTTCCATGCAATCTGACTATCTCTGCAATAAATACGCACGCCAATCTCTCGGGTCCCCAAGTGTCTTTAATTCCTAGGAAATGAGCCGACTTGGTTAATCGATCCACTATAACCCAAATCATGTTCATTCCCGTCTTGGTCCTTGGCATATTGGTGATGAAATCTATCGAGATATCCTCCCACTTCCACTCAGGAATCGGAAGCGGTTTTAACATTCCGGCAGGTCGCTGATGTTCAATCTTAACCTGCTGACAAGTCAAACACTTCGAAACGTACTCTGCTACGTCTTTCTTCATATTTCCCCACCAGAAGTTTTGTTTTAGATCCTTATACATCTTACTACTGCCCGGGTGAATAGAATAGGGCGCGCTGTGAGCTTCCTTCAGAATTGTCCGTCTCAAATCATCATCATCGGGAACACAAAGTCGACTTTGAAATCTCAGAACTCCATCATCTTGTATCACGAATCCTGGGGCTTTCCCTTTCTTTACTTCTTCACATAACCGAAGGATCAGAGAATCATTCAACTGTTTAGATTTGATTTCCTCGACTAGGGACAAAGTCAGTTCCATCACATATAGTTGCCCTTGGATTTCTGGTGACCATACTTCAATCCCTTCGCGGATCAGTTCTCGTTGAATGCTGGTTTGGGACGTAAGTGCTTCCAATACTCGAAGAGAAACAGGTTTACGGCTCAAAGCACCGGCTACTATATTTGATTTACCCGGATGATAGAGGATTTCCAAGTCGTAATCTTTGATCAATTTCAGCCACCTTCTCTGCCTCATGTTTAATTCCTTCTCACTGAAAATGTACTTGAGGCTTTTATGATCTGTAAAGATCTGACAATGAGTGCCGTATAAATAATGTCGCCAAATTTTCAAGGCAAAGACCACAGCTGCTAACTCCAGATCATGAGTCGGGTAATTAATTTCGTACGGTTTTAACTGCCGAGAAGCATAGGCAATCACCTTATCCTTTTGCATCAACACACATCCCAGACCTTGGTTTGAAGCGTAGCTGTATACCATGAATCCATCAGTTCCATCTGGTAATGCTAATATAGGTGCTGTCATCAGTCTCTTATTAAGGTCATCAAAACCAGCCTGGCATTTCTCATCCCACGTGAACTTTTGAGTTTTCTGTAACAGCTGAGTGAGTGGACGAGCAATTTTGGAAAATCCCTCTACAAAACGGCGATAATATCCAGCAAGTCCTAAGAAGCTTCGGACTTCTTTCACGTTATTAGGAGCTTCCCATTCCAAGATTGCTTCGACTTTCTTCGGGTCCACCTGAACCCCGTCAGCTGATATCACATGCCCAAGGAAGGTTACTTCCCTAAGCCAGAACTCGCATTTGGAAAGCTTCGCATAGAGCTGTTCATTTCTCAAGGTGCTCAAAACCACACACAAATGCTCAGCATGCTCCTCTGTGTCTTTCGAATAGATCAAGATGTCATCAATGAAAACGACCACAAACTTGTCTAGGTATTCTAAGAATACCCGATTCATCAATTGCATAAATACCGCAGGAGCATTGGTAAGTCCGAATGGCATCACCACGAATTCGTAGTGCCCGTACCGGGACCTGAAAGAATATTTCGGTACATTCGATTCCTTAATTCTCAACTGATGATATCCTGATCGCAAGTCAATCTTCGAGAATACCCTTGCCCCTTGCAGTTGATCAAACAAGTCGTCGATCCGAGGTATAGGATACTTGTTCTTGATCGTCACCTTGTTTAGCTCCCTGTAATCAATACATAATCGGAGGTATCCATCTTTCTTCCGGACAAAGAGAACGGGTGCTCCCCAAGGAGAAACGCTAGGTTGAATATAACCTTTCTGCAATAATTTCTCCAGTTGCTTCTTTAGTTCATACATCTCGGTTGGCGCCATGCGGTATGGTGCTCTGGAAATAGGAACGGCTCCAGGCTCTAATTCGATGGTGAACTCCACTTCTCTCTGCGGAGGTAACCCAGGTAGTTCGTCAGGGAATACATCTGAAAATTCATTCACAACTGGAATAGATGAAAGTTCTACTCCTTCTTCTTTGTTCATGGTGTAGCACCAAATTCCATGACATCCCTGCTTTAGTAATTTCATCGCTTTCATTGCCTTGATTAATTTTCTCGAGCTTCCCGGTCTCCATCCTCTGAATAAGTGTTCAGACCCATCATCAGCAATGATAGAAATAACCCTCTCTCGGTAATTCAGAATAGCTCTATAACGGTTGAGCCAATCGTCTCCGAGAATTAAATCGTCACCATGGATGTCAACTACAATAAGATTCGATGGTCAATCTCTCCCTCCTATAGACACTGGAAAATCTCTAGTTTCTAGGGTTCCCACAATTTTCTCTCGGCTCGGTAATCCCACAACATTAGTTTCACAATCATACAAGCACGATATCCTCAAACGATTAACACAGTTCAAAGATATAAAAGAATGCGTAGCTCCTGAATCGAGTAAGACACTAACTGGTTGCAAAAGGATCTGAATCGTACCTAATGCAACAGCCGTGTTCTGATCGTCTGACTTCTTCATCTCGTAAATACGCGGAGGAACGGACCCAGCGCTGGATGCTTCTCTTTTCCCAACATTCTGCTGCTGGAAACCGCTTTGCTGCGTCTGGTTTACACTAGCGTCCTTCGGAACCGGTACAGGAGTGCGAGTACAAAAATATCGAGTCGCATTTCCACAAAATGTTGCGCGATGTCCTTCCTGTCCACACTCGAAACAGGTCACCGCAGGTGCGAAACAATCACATCGAACATGCCCTGTTTTGCCACAGTTATAACATTTCTTCCCTGCGTCTAAAACGGTCGGTGCTGCCCGGAACTTCTTTCCACCTCGAGAAGGATGTGGAGGCCTCCTGGATGAATGAAATGAGGACTGGCCCCTGCGGGGCCCATTACTCTTATTCTCCGTGAAGTTGCCAGACACTTTCTGCTTTTTTGCTTCCATTGACTTCTCTACTGCCGCCTCTTTCATATCATAGGCCAATGCTTTGTCCTGATACTGTCGCAGGGTGGTACATTCAAATCCGGACATATATTGCTGAATCTCCGGCTTCATCTGCATGTCAAAATGGAAAATCCTCTCCGCCTCGGTCCTGACCAAGTGGCGCACATAAGTCAACTGGTGATTAAAAGTCTTAATCATGTCGGTCACAGCTGCCTCTGAATTTTGTGGTGAGAAAAACTCCCGTACTCGTGCCTCTCTAACTGGGCGAGGACAATACTGCGCTTCCATCATTAATTTGAACTCCGTCCAGTCAACATTATGCTCCTCAGGTCGAATGGCCTCCCACCAGTCGAAAGCCTCCCCCGTCAGAAGATACTGGGCGACCGGAACCTTTCTGTCGTTGGGACAGTTAATCCCTGCAAAGATCTTCTCTAACTCCTTCAGCCAGTGATCCCAAGAAAGCGTCTCAGCAGAACCGTCAAATTTTGGAGAATGCAATTTGACCACTTCAGTAAGCCATTTATCTCCTCGGTTATCCTCGTTATGCTGTTGTCCCATCGCCGTCTGCATGCGATCAACAACTTGAGCAAACTGGTTTATCTGGGCAACCACCTGTTGAAGCACTCCCGGCACGTTAGGATCTGCATTATTATTTGCTGATCCTTGCTGTCCTCCGGAATGGGAATTTGTTCGACTAGCGGTTATTTCTAGGGTAGACACCGAATCTTCGTGTCTCGCATTGCCACGTCCGCATCCACGACCGCGCCTCAACATACTGTAAACACAAATACTCAATATCCAGGGCAACTTTTCTAAAAGAAAGTCCGTCAATATTCACAAAAAAGAAATTAAATAAAACGGTAGTATTTGAGATTAGGAAACTTACAACCACGGTCCACACGACGATGCTGGCTCAGCAGTGATGTTACAAATGACCAATAATCAAATAACGTAAACAGACCCAACTAACCCGACTGCCAAGATATCCATGAATCTTAGCTCCGATACCATATTCTGTAACACCCCGAGATATTCGGAATAATTACAGCGCCGTAAATCCTTTGTATAAGGATTTACAAGGCTAATTTGAAGACTACGAGAATAGTACAAAAACGACATTAATAAAAGGAGATTCAAACCCGTTATACAATTCAAATAAGTTCATTATTACAAAGTGTTCCCAAGACAACAACAACATAAACGTACTCGAGTACTGAAATAACCGGAAAATAAGACAACATAATCCACATCAGTGAGCCACTTCATCGTCATGTCGGTACTGTGGCTTCTTCCCCGCTCCTCGGCTACCTGAACATCAAAACAAATGTCCACCCCCGAAGGGGTTAGCGAAACAACGCTAGTACAAGTATCGCAATACACAAATCATCAATGCATCATAAAACATACAAAACAGACTTCCGTCATCGGAATCCAATGATGTGAATCCTCACAATTCCATCAACGCAATACTGGGTAATCCAGCGATCCAGCGCCCCTGGTATAGATCCCCATGATGATCCCGTCGGACCAACGCATGGTGGAAACCCCGTCCAACGATCCAGCACCCTCAGCATAGATCCCCATGATGATCCCGTCGGACCAACACATGGTGGACATTCGATCCAGCGCCCTCAGCATAGATCCTCATGATCCCCTCGGATCATTTACAACACAAACAATACCATTATGCATTCACATATGCAAATCAACACGTTCATCGACGTAAATATCATGACAACTCAAAGAAAATAATCTCATGTTCAACAACACGAATAATTCGTACACACGATCAACAATATAATATCAGTAAGCTTAAAATACGATACTTGCCTCAAAGATGGCAAGAACAAATCACTCCAACGAATCTCAACACACTCGAAGGTCGTCTCCTTCGATCAACGTAGCAAGCTCGAATCTTAACAAAAGAAATAATATAAAATTTATCTTATGTCGTACGAATGTCTAACAACCCGGTCTACAGCTGAAAACTCTAAAAATGCAATCTGCCTGAACTACTTAGCGTACGCTATGTACTCTACGTGATGTGTGCTAAGCCTGCCCGTTAGCGTACGTAAACGACGAAGTCTAGCATACGCTAAATTATGTACCGGCAGTCCTCTCTGACCAGCCGTCTGACTCGCCTGATGACATAACGTACGTTACGTACCAAACGTAGCGTACGTTATTCATTCCCGATAGCGCACGTTAATATATACATCTTAGCGTGCGCTACACAGGCATGGCGATTTACTCTTGGCGTAAAACTGATCTAATGGTGATGAAACTCATGAAATCTTCAGTGATAAAACATGTCATCTCCGAGCATACTATGTTCATACGGTTTGTGAAAGATCTTTACGGATTAAATGAATACGAGATTCAAGGATATGTATAATCATCACAAAACCATAATTCATCTTGATCTTCAAGAAAATATCTTAAGTTCAATCCATTTCATGTCCCAAAAATGTATGATTCCACTATGTAAAGACTTAAGAACTTGATACTCTCCATATACTGGTCACAATCGGTTTGCAGCTTCATGAATATGCTAGGAGTTCAAACAATAAAAAGGTTCAACGGTTTATACGATGAAGAAGTACCGAAACATCGAAAATATCCTTCTAACACATGATGTTCGACTATGTACGTATTTAACTGACCTGATAGTCCCAAATCATGATCAAAACATCCTTCAGAATAGTACTTAATATTGGTGAAGAATCACATACCTCAAAGTAGTGAAGAACAATGAGGAACTCGAAGAAATCCAACGCCGAAGGCTTGAACACCAATCTCCAATGATCTAAAATCTCCCAACTCGTGCTAGGATACTGATATGAGGGGTTTAGGATGGATAGAGTGACTCTCTATGTCTCAGAATTCGGGTTTTGGGAAGTGATGAAAGCTGAAAAAATGAAAAAGTGTGTTGTCTTATATATAGAAAAGGGTTATTAGCACGCGCTAGATCATATCCATAGCATGCGCTAACGTCCATACGAAGCTTACTGACTTCACTGTACTCAGCATTTAGCGTGCGCTATCCTCATATGAGTAGCGTGCGCTACCACGTTGACTTGGCTTTTCCCGAAAGCCATCCAGGTTCATCCCGACATAATCCGTCCGAGATCCACAGCCGATCTCACCTACCACCCTGTCTCAATCATGCTGACTACGTGTAGTGCGCGCTAAGGTTCATACATAGCGTGCGCTACGATACCCAAATTAGCGTACGCTACGCTTAGTCGATAGCGTGCGCTACGCGTGCAAAAATCACAATTTTGAATACATTCATGAAATCATACGCTCAACAACACAAGATCATGAAATACGGAGAATAATACTCAGATCAAAATGTAATAATACACTATCACATGGTTCGATTACACATAAGAAATCTATGGTATTACAGTTCCATCCCGGTCGGATCTGGGGGTGTTACACCTACAACCAATCTGTATGAACGGCTCAAGGTACAGTCGGCTGTATCAATCTGTGTTAACGATACAGCGATCGGTTTAGTTAAAATCTATGCGTTTTAATAAACTTCTTACTCCTATGTGGAGGATCTGTGGACATAAGGGGCTTTACCTCGAACCACATTAAAATTGTGTGTTATCATTTCTTGTACTTACTATTTTCATATTGCCTGTGATTTATAGTATACTTAAGTTGAAATCCCTGTAAGCACCAAGCTATAGGAGACTGTTTAGTTTTTGTACTTACAACAACTTAGCCAAAGACTTCCGCTATGTAAATCAAACTTCGAAAAAGAGTACAACTTATTCAACCCCATTTCTAAGCTGTAAGATAGTATACTGTGACCAACAAGTGGTATCAGAGAGGTTGATACTACAAAGAGTCAGTCGATTTTTAACCTGAATAAGATCCAAATCACTCTTTTGAATACTTCACTTTTGCACTTCTATCATTCATCCTCCCATTGTCATTGTTGGAAAAATCAGTCCTCTGTTTTAATAATTGCCCCATACAACATTGTTTTTCAAACTCAGCATATTGATATAAGTATGGAAGCTGTTATAAAACTTCATACAGTCTGTCCATACAGTGAAAGATCTTCCAGCATAGTCCGAAGTCATTTCCTACAACGTGTTCATCAATATACAACAAGAGATAAAGAAGTTGGATACAATAAACATGCGGTAGTCTGAAGAGCATTTAATAATAGTAAAAAAGAATATGTGAATAATTAAATGTGCCAATCAGAGCAGTCTCAATCTCATAAACCGTCCAATAACTATATTTATAATGGATCTATTTTTAAGGTTATAAATAGCCCCAAGCAATAGGACATTGACAACAAGAGACATTACTTCGCGAAATACATCTGACGCATTAGCTCTGACAATCTGAATATCAAGCTAACAAGTTGTAGTATATTTCCTTGAGCATACAGCTTCAACAAGAGAATAAATATACAATCCTCAATGCAGACAGCACACCTTACAGCGAAGGCTCATCAAAGCATACAATAGCTGTTTGAACTCGTTCTACCCAAACTTTACGTTGAGATCAACTTAACCCTGTGTCGACTAAGCCCTTGCTAGTTCTGACCTGTGTGGGACGAATAACATTGAAGACGAAGCTTCAATATGTGTGAGAAGAAGCAAGTCGAAAGAGCTAATCCAATCTGTGTGAACGTCCCAAGCGGCTTTATCAATATGTGTGATGATACAACGACATGTTTAGTTAAAGTCACATAGTTATGTACGCCGTGATTTTAATAAACATCTTACTCCTGTGTGGAGGACCAGTGGACGTAGAGGAGTTTACCTCGAACCACTTAAATCTGTGTGTATTTACATTCTATCATTTATTATTTTCATATTTGTCTGTGTGATTTAAAGTATACACATTGCAAAAACTATGTACACACCAAGCAAACTGGAGATTACATAGTTGTTGTATTTACAACAACCTAATATTAGACTTCCGCTACGCAAATAATTCAAAAGAGATACAGCTTATTCAACCCCCACTTTGACTACGCCATATATGGGCTTCAGTTACACCTAAAAAAGTGTGTTCACAACCCAAAAAGTGTTGGTAAAAGAAAAAAACAGGCTACAGCTACACTGTAACACCCCAACCCGAAAAGGGTAGAAGCATCACAGTATGGTGACATATCAAAGCATACATAATGAACATAATAAACATAAATAAACAGCGGAAGTCTTAACATGAATAAACAAAAGGAGTTAAGTCAACATGACTTAAACCAATACATAAGTTCAAAGAAATGAAATACTCCCAAGGGGTGAATAACAATTCATCCAAGTCTAAACAATGTTATATCATAAGCAAATGGAATCTAAGATGACTAGGGTAAAGTCTCCACACAAGCTCAACTCTCAACCCCAAAGCAAACCCCAGCTCCTAGCTTAGATATCTGCCGCAGGAAAAGGAAAATGCGGCTGAGCTTAAAAAGCCCAGTGAATATATATATATATATATATAAATGAAACCAAAAGATAAGGAACGAACATATAAAGTATGGTGCATTGAGAAAAGCATGAGGTATAAACAAATGGATATCAAAAGTAAGGAAAGGTCAGTAATACACCACGAGACCGAACACAAATCAAATCAAATATCATAGTAACCATGGAGTAGCTAGCTCCTGAACATGTGAAAGACGTGTATTGCACACAAGCATCAATCACCGAACATATCATATCATATCATGTCATATCCAATCAAATACAAATCGAACCTAGGATGCATCCATACGCCCCCGAACAATCATATTGGCCATAACAAATATAAAGTGCACATATCATAACAAAATAGGATGGTGTGGAACATCACTCAACCACACTAGAGTCATGCCATTGGTGCATCAATGACACGGCCATGCTACCTTCATGCCTAGGAAACGAACTTGGCTCGGGTATCAAACTAAAGGGTTCAAATGTCATATCATATGAAAGTTCATATCAAAGGTTCATAAGTTCATAGCAAATGTTCATCATTAAGGTTCATACCAAAGGATCAAAGCAAAGGTTCGTGGTCTAACAGATCAGAGATTAGGTCCTAGTTTGATACCTTCAAAAATTTAGGTCCTCAAGTGCTAAAATTGCTAAACTTGAGGTCCTATTTGGTCATTTAGCCTAAAATAAATGACATTTCCGCATCAGAATTATGATAAATATTTTTCTATTAGCTGGATCCGAAAGATGGTATAATAGAATAAGTAAGGCACAATTGAGAAAAACTACGGTGGACCTTAGTCCAAAAAACTTCCACTATGACTATAGTAGGCTTACAAAATTTCCCTAAATAAATTAGGGTATACACAAACTCTCAAGAGAATATCTCTAGATATATAGACATATTAGGTGTTTAAACTGAAATAAAAGAAAACACTCTTTTCAGGGAGATAAAAAATACTCTCTACAGTTAAACCTCGATAAATGAATGTTCGATAAAAGAATAACCTCGCCAAATGAATAATTTTCTCTGGTCCCAATTCTTTATACTATGTTCAAATTTTCTTTCGATAAATGAATAATTCCGCTAAATGAATGTCCCGATTATATTCATTTATCGAGGTTTTACTGTATTTTTATTTTGTTTCCGACTCTTGCATCTCACTTCATTCTTGGATTGCTTGTTGTTAAATCTAAGGGTACATAGCAAAGGTTCAAATAGAGCATAAGTCAAAGAAAGCCATTCTAGGAAGGCTCAGATCAAATGTATCATAATCAAAACTAATATCAACAAGATGCGTACAAATCATGAGAAACTCTAAGAGATAAGGTCAGAATATCTATAACTATACGAAACAAACAATAACAATTGTACATAGAATCAGAACCCTTACTGAGAAAGGGTAGAATATCCGTACGAATAATCAAAGAAACGAAACAACCGATAACAATGGTAGAGAGAAGGGGGTATCAAGAATATCCGTACCTTAAACCGTGAGTGAAAACACATCATAAAGATCGGGAGTTACTCCATCTTCAGTAAATCTACACGAATTAGGTTCATTTTATACTTATTAGCTCATTAATGTCATAACGGGTTCTTAATTACTTAACACCATTTATTAACGTGATTAGGGTTTCGTTATTGGAATTAGGTTAACATATGACCAATTATATCATAATTAATGTTCAAGTGCATTTTAGGATTCAAATATATTAAATTGTATTAAAATCACAAAAATCTTAACTTCTAACAAAATTCTGGTTTTACTATGTTTTAGCCTTCACTTTACGAATTTTAATACCACAACAGATGTCAAGATGAAAATTCACCAAAATTCTCACAAAAGCTATAATGTTTTCGGAGTCTACTTGTATTTGCCCAGATTTTATTTTTAAGTGGAACTTCTTGTCAAAAATCGTTTATGCCAACATGTTCAGATTCGGATCTGCAGATACACACAGAAAGTTTGCCTTTAACTAACCCATTTTAACACTTTAGAAAAATACACAAAAATTTTAGGGACTCACACATAACCAAAACATTACCCCTGTAAAAGGAGAGCTCCTAACTCCTTATGGTTTGAACACGAAAAATCATAAACCACGACTGAAATTAAATTCTACAAACACAGTTTTTACATATCGTCTCATAAAATTCAAAAAAAGGACCAAATCAAACTCAAATCCATCCAAACCAATTGGAACACTTAGTAACCTATTTAAACTTAGTTTTGGACTCAAGAAATTCATAGAAACACGTTGGTATCATCAGTTTGTACCCACTTCAATACGACACAAAATTTCTGTCAGCTTGAAAACTCTTAAAATCACCACTAAACCCTAATCGACCCCTAATTAATTACCTAGTGTTTTCCAGGTTTTAGTATACATAATTAATGTTCAATAAGTGATATAATACTGATTTTAACAACCATGCATAGGGCTGGAGAAGGTAGGTCGAATAGAAAAACAAAACATGGGTCGACATAACAAGTTAACTAGGCGTACAACTTATATACTTGTGATGGATGTATTTTAACGACACAACAACAACCAACAACATAATTCTAATGATTTTTAAGCCTGATTATAATTAGGTTAACATGTTTAAGGTTTCATATATACTTTATGTTAATGGTGATCAAATCAATTCGACAAGAAAGATGGTATGTTGATACCTTTTGAGGCTGAATAACGAAGCAAAGAACAACACGGACAAACGATTCAAGCAAGGCTGAAACACCACTTCAAGATTCACCAAAGGGGCTGCAATACTTGTACACAATCGATCACCAAGGCTGCAAACATTCGTCCTTTAATCTTGTGGAAAGAAAACGGATGGGAGTGATTATTGTTTATTGTTTCTAATTCGTATGGTGATAATGAGAGGCTGTATGCATTATTGAATGGAGAAACATGTGGTTGGATAATCAAATAAGGAATGCCGTGTTTAATGTATAAGGTAAGTCATGTGATTGATTGAGGGATGGCTGGAACGTATCTTTTAATTTGTTTAGGATATATACCAACTTATATGGTTCTTATCTCTTATTTAGCTAATCAGTAATTTGTTTATGGAAACAATATGGGTGTCGTGTGATTTGCAAAGATTAGGGAGGGAAAACGTGTTTAATATTTTATCAAGTGAGATTTGTGTCGTGTAAATATTGAGTTAGGAAAGCCCAAACCAACGTGTGATAGCTTTAGGATTAGTTTAGAAATGTATCAATTTATATTAAGTTAGTTAACCATAGGTTTATTTTTAATGACATGTACTTAATACATAGCATAAGGTTTTAAATATTTATTATTTGAGATGTTTTTAGTGTAACTATCGCAATTGCACGATATCGTATCAAGTAGTAAGTGGACTTTCTGAGTCCGGTTTATCGATCCCACGAGGAAGTTAGGTTATATATTGAATTATACACTATTTAACTATTTATTATAGAGATTAATATGATTGAAACACATAATTTTATAGTTTGGTTTGACAATTGCAATGAAAATGCAACAATAGTTCTAAAATTCAAGGAAATATAAGATTGAAATAATAATATTTTAATAAAAGATATAATGAAATAGTTGGGATTACAAACTTAGTTCATCATTAGTTATAGAAGATGTATAGGAGATCATAAGATGAATTTACTTATTATGTTGTGTAGATTCGATTTTCCTTAAAAAGACGGTTTCTCTTTCAAACTATAAAACGCCCCTTATATATTGAATCAATCCACTATATTTCTATGTTGATTGGCTTCAATACATAGCATTAGGTTTTATGAAAATAACTCAAAGAACCATCTAAGGTCTAGAGGTATATTTCTATCTCCTAGAACAACTTAGAGTGAAGATCATTTGATCTAATCAAACATATTTTCTTTCGAAACATATGAAGACCATAAATATCGTCATTTATTGGCCAAATAAATAAAGATTGTTAAAACAATGAAAATCACACACAATAATAAGTAATTCATAATAGATCTTTATACAAACTTAAATAACATGACTAACCTTGTTTATAATCCCAACTAACGTAACTTAGCCCATGAAGGGTTTAATAAACATAATACAAGCTTGAGTGGTCATTATTAGTTGAAAAACAGAAATAATTGATCCTAACTCCCTTAGTAGATAAAGGAGAAAGAAGCAATAAACTCCCATAACAACATATGCTATACCACTATTGCACAAATCACTCAAGAACACAAGTGTGTTCTTCACACAAAAAGAAAATATTACAAAAAGTGGAAAAATATAAGATGAATGATGAATAATGATGGATCTAAGGGGTCTATGTATACACCTAAAGTCATCTAATAGCTCCAAAACTCCAGAATTATTACAATAGATCGGATCAATGCCAGTCATCCCCTCAATAATAGACCAAAAGTATAAAAAATTGGAAAATGATCACATATCTGTCAAGAGTTACGGCCATAACTTGCAACTGTTACGGCCGTAACATTGAGGTCATACGGCCGCAACTTTAAGATGTTATGGCTGTAACATTGCTTCGGCTTTTTGTATACTGGTTTCTTTGTGTGTTACGTTTTCAGCCCAGAATTTCTTAGACGTTGCGTTTTTGCCCCAAATCTTCTTCGGATGATAACTTTTGATATATAACTCTGATTTTGAATCCGAAAAGACTGCCGAACTCGTCTCGGAAAGCCCTAAAACATGAATAAATAAAAACTCAATAAATAGAATATTTTATAAACATGTTATTTCTTGAATAAATCAGTAATTCAATCCGATTAAGACTAAATTTACATCTTCACCTAATAAATAATAAAATTATTAAAAGCTAATTAATTCCAAGCAAAAACGAGTAGACTAGCTCAATTATGGGTGAAATATATTGATACAAACCATGGATTAGTGTATAAAACAGACACTTATCACACCCCCAAACTTGAATTCTTGCTAGTCCCGAGCAAGACTCTTTATTAATCACACTCCAAAAATAAAAATAAAAATAAGACAAAAATAATAATACACACATAAATTAAAAAAAATATAAAAGGATAAAAGGAGATCAAAATGCCATTAAAACACAACAACCAGGTTTATACAGTAGATAGAATGAATCAAGATTCAAAATAAATCTACTAATGATTTTGAAGTTAAAACACGGTTTTATTTTGTAATTCCAAAATACAAGGTTTCCCCCAAAAAGGATGATTATTTCTTTCCCACTCGTGATGCACATGACTCCCTTTAATGGTTGCTCTCGATCACTCGTTTATTTTTCGACTCAATATGAAGAAGAATTTCATTGACGTCATCAAATATTGTGATTGTTCACGAAATTGAGTGTATTGAAATTCAGCCGCTAATTAATTCAAATATGCTCATAAACTACATCCCTTTTAGTGATAGCTTTCACACCGTTATTTGTTAACGTGTAGCTCTTTTCACCAACACAATTTCTATAGTCTACTCATTTTTTTAGGTGATAGCTTTCACACCGTTATTTGCCAACGTGTAGCTCTTTTCACCAACACAATATCCATTTTTTTTAGGTGATAGCTTTCACACCGTTATTTGCTAACGTGTAGCTCTTTTCACCAACACAATTTCCATCTCGTGTGAGACGGCAGCTACGCACTAACAATGGTTAGTCCTTTATTTTTCGCAAAATTTTAGGACCCCCAAAATTAGGCAGTTGTTGCTGCTCAACACCTCTCCCTTATTTTCAACTAGACTCCTTTCACCAATGACCTTTTTTTAGGGAATAGAATTTTTTGCAAAAAATCATTTATTAGTTAAGCATGAAAAAATCAAAAACTCCACAAATTAAGTAAATTTCAGTTCTATTTTTCATCAACCGACTAATTCTTCTTTTCTCAAGGTAACGAATGACTCGATTATAAATGATAACTACAAGGCTTGGAAAGAGAGATTAAGGCTAAAAAAATTTTGGATAATACAAATTTTTTTTATCGGTTAAAACGATTTTAGAAGCTTGTATATAGCTAACTTATTGTTTGTTATGGCTAGATCTAGAAATCTCAAAAATCAAAATAATATATATATATATAAATATATACTAAAAAAAATTAAGGCGAATAACCAAAATAATCAAACACACCAAAATACCAACACACCAAAATAATTAAAACATACCACCCCCAAACTTGAAAATAAAACTGTCCTCAGTTTTTAGAAATGAAAAACAAGTGAGAAAATAGAAAACTCCTTGAAATGAAAGTTGATGCTTAAGCTAATGCCTTTTAGATTCTGTAAGAGAATAAATATACGAGGCAAACAACAAAAGAAAATAAAATATACTCGGAAGTATAACACACTTTTAAGATGCGCTTCAAGAAAGTCCGAAGAGTCGCCTTACGCTGCCATCAATGCTTTTATAAAAAACAAACAATAAAAATTACAGCAATAAAATAACAATACATAAATCGCGAATAGATGCACGTCAAGAGATCAAGAAGAAACTCCTTAAACTGCCATCATTTAGCACGATTATTACACACGACAGAAAGTAAAAATACAAGAGGCCCGACATGGGTTATCAAATGGAGAGGAATGAATACACTTTTCATTTTCTCACGGTAAAATCTTCTACCCAGACAATTTTAGCTAGAGCTGGATCTGGTTGAGGAACAAATTCATTGAGTCTTTTGATTAGTTCTTCTGGTGTTGTTGCAACGACTATGATTCGTTTAGCACGCTCGGAAATAAAACCCTTTTTAGCAGAGTAGTCGATGAAAGATAGTAAACCATCAAAGAAACCATTGACATTAAGCAGACCTATTGGTTTTTGATGAACATTTAGCTGGGCTCTGGTAACCACATGAAAAAGTTCCTCAAGGGTGCCAAAACCACCGGGAAGGGTGATAAAGGCGCCAGAATTATTTATCATGTGAGTTATGCGATCTTGCATATTTACAAATCTAAACTCATCTCCAATAGTTGCCCCAGTTATTTTACTTTCAGCCAGAGGTTTCGGAATTATTCTTAACACTCTTACTCCTTCCATATAGGCAGAAGCAGCAGCTCGTCCCATTAACCCTAGACTTCCTCCTCCGTAAACTAAATGAATGCATTTTTCTCCTAAGGTACGACCCAAGTTGTGGGCTGCTTCAGTAAAGCATGCCTCTTTTCCATAACTAGCTCCACCAAAAATGCAGACTGTGCTAAATTTTTTTGTGGAAGATGATGACTCTATTTTTCAAAAGAAATTTATTAGAGAGAAAAAGAGAAAAGTACAAGTTTGACGGATGAATAAAAGAAACAACCACAATGTTTATTTATAGAAGAAAAATGAGGTAAAATTGTTTAACACGTTTGTGATTGCGATGATTGCGCTTCAACTACTCAATAAAATAATGAATGCATTTATCGTGTATCACCTTTTTTTATTCAGAAAATCTCACCTTACGACAAAAATAAAAGATACTCACTTGTATGTACAGTAGTTGTGATTGTGGCTCACATCTTCCTCTGATTTTACGTTCAGAAACGGTCTAAACGCCTTCTATGAGTCAGGGAGAAGCTTCCCATCCAATTTTCTTACAATTTGGCAAACAGGGTCTTTTAACGTCAGATTCCCAAGACGTTGTTCATATTCTGGTTTGAATTTATTCCACAAACATCGAATTCCGTAATGTATGAGTCCACTAGGATGCGTGTCAAGAGAAATTTCGATATTATCTAAATTCTCTTTATTCAGACCATCCATAATGAACTGAATTTTATCTTCTCTTTTTGTGGATGGAATTCCTAAAGATCGACATTTTAAATTACAGTTCCATCTAGCACATTTATAGCAAACGGCTATTTTCTTTGCTCGTCGTTTCTTGGCATATGAACTTTTTCCAAGCCCTAGTAAAAATCTAGTAGGTATTTCTGTGAATTCACCTGCTATTCTCACTTTGGCTTCAATAATGAATCTTATGTCAAAAGGTATGCTGTTATTCATAAGCAACCTCATCCTTTCAAGTCTCGTCTTATAAATTTTTAAAATGACATTTTTGCTCAGAAAGGGAAATCTTTTTTTCAATTTTATTCAAAGTTTCTTCCATGATAAAAATATAAAAATAAAATAAAATAAAATAATATCTAAAAATATCAGTTGTTGTGGGAAACTGAAAAATACGACTCTAATAGTCACGGAGTACTGTTATCCGCCACTTGACCGGACAAACACAATTTAGTACTAAGTTACAATGTCGAGAAATAGTATCTATAAAAATAGTTTACAATGTAAGATTTCAAAAATAACACTATACTTCCCCGACAACGGCCCCAAAAACTTGACACGTCTTTAGTGTAATTATCGCAAGTGCACGATATCGTATCAAGTAGTAAGTGGACTTTTTGAGTCCGGTTTATCGATCCCACGAGGAAGTTAGGTTATATATTGAATTACACACTATTTAACTATTTATTATAGAGATTAATATGATTGAAACACACAATTTTAGAGTTTGGTTTGACAATTGCAATGAAAATGCAATAATAGTTCTAAAATTCAAGGAAATATAAGATTGCACTAATAATTTTTTAATAAAAGATATAATGAAATAGTTGGGATTATAAACTTAGTTCATCATTAGTTATAGAAGATGTATAGGAGATCATAAGATGAATTTACTTATTATGTTGTGTAGATTCGATTTTCCTTAAAAGATGTTTTCTCTTTCGAACTATAAAACGCCCCTTATATATTGAATCAATCCACTATATTTCTATGTTGATTGGCTTCAATAGATAGCATTAGGTTTTATGAAAATAACTCAAAGAACCATCTAAGGTCTAGAGGTATATTTCTATCCCCTAGAACAATTTAGAGTGAAGATCATTTGATCTAATCAAACATATTTTCTTTCGAAACATATGAAGACCATAAATATCGTCATTTATTGGCCAAATAAATAAAGATTGTTAAAACAATTAAAATCACACACTATAATAAGTAATTCATAATAGATCTCTATACAAACTTAAATAACATGACTAACCTTGTTTATAATCCCAACTAAGGTAACTTAGCCCATGAAGGGTTTAATAAACATAATACAAGCTTGAGTGGTCATTATTAGTTGAAAAAAGAGAAAGAATTGATCCTAACTCCCTTAGTAGATAAAGGAGAAAGAAGCAATAAACTCCCTTAACAACATATGCTATACCACTATTACACAAATCACTCAAGAACACAAGTGTGTTCTTCACACAAAAAGAAAATATTACAAAAAGTGGAAAAATATAAGATGAATGATGAATAATGATGGATCTAAGGGGTCTATTTATACACCTAAAGTCATCTAATAGCTCCAAAACTCCAGCATTATTACAATATATCGGATCAATGCCAGCCATCCCCTCAATAATAGACCAAAAGTATAAAAAAATTGGACAATGATCACATATCTGTCAAGAGTTACGGCCGTAACTTGCAACTGTTACGGCCGTAACATTGAGGTCATACAGCCGTAACTTTCAGATGTTACGGCTGTAACATTGCTTCGGCTTTTTGTATGCTGGTTGCTTTGTGTGTTACGTTTTCAGCCCATAATTTCTTAGACTTTGCGTTTTTACCCCAAATCTTCATCGGATGATAACTTTTGATATATAACTCTGATTTTAAATCCGAAAAGACTGTCGAACTCGTCTCGGAAAACCGTACAACATGAATACATAAAAACTCAATAAAGAGAATATTTTTGATACGAATTACGTATATAAGTGTACGTAAAACGTATAAAATACAACGGAAGATTAACACGGTTTTCACAAGTATCAAAGTAACAACGAAAATAAAAAGGAGATGGCCGAATTTATGTGGTTTCGGCCGTGAGGTAGGGTAGTGTATGGGATTGGGTGTGTTTTACCGAATTAGACCTATAACTCGATAAAGATAATCTCTCCTCAAGACCTATTGAGAATTGATCAAGTTATAATTCGAGACGCGTCGAAATAATAACCAAAGTTTTGTTGAACTCGTTCAACGTATATTTCAAGAGAAATACAAATTTTATAACTTTCAAGATGATTTCAAATGATGAGGGTGAGGCTTATAAATAGCCTTAACAACTACAAATAAGTTCAAAGAAGATCAAACAAGATCTCACAAGAAAACAAGCAAACAATAAACTAATCTAACAACTTTGACAAAGATTGAAAACAAAGTCATGCTTGGTCTCTTCCTATCCTTTTTGGCCGTGGGGTAGCATCAAGAAGTGGATAACATCCTTCTCATGTGATATCTTCTTGCAAGTCTTCATTAAGGATAGAAAGTGAAAGCAACATGTTGGCATCTTCCTTCATGTGGTTCGGCCGATTTTCAAAGGGGTGGGGTGAGCCAAAATCTCTATCCTTGATCTTGTTATGGTGGACTTCGAAAAATGAAGGCAAAGCTAAAGTAGTGGGGACAAAGATCCTTCATGGATCCTTCATCAAATCGGCCGAAATCTCCCCTATTATGGCCGATTTTGTATGCATGAACATGCATACGTATGCATGTTTTGGTACGTCTAAGTTATCCCGGTTCCGATTATTAAGATGGTTCCCATTTACGCATTTGTTTCCTCACCGAAGTACGTAGGTGCATGTGCATGCAACGTGGTATCGTCACCTACGTCAATTCTTACTTCGTTTGGAGATGTCGTAATCGCATCAAGTTCAAAGGTGGGGACAAAATCTCTCCCATGTGATACTTGACAAGGACAACAAAAATCAAGCTTCCATCCACTTGGTTTGGCCGAATTATTGAAGTGTGGAGGGACCCAAGCATTGTAGTGGACTTTGAAAATGAAGTCTTGAAACTAGAAGAGACAAAAATCTTCATGATCTTGGACCAAATATGATGCTGTCGGTTTTGTCATTTCTGGAATCCAATGGTTCCGAATTTGGTCCTATGGTCTCATAAAATTTGTAGCTCTCTTTCTTAGCTTTCCATGGCCACTTGAATCACCTGAATCGGATTTCGGACGAGAAAGTTATGGGCAAAATACTAAAACTGCTACGAAGTCGTCGTGCGCGCGAGAATTGGTAATTTGTCCATGTATTTTGCATGAGGATTTTATGTATGCCTGCGACTCAATCAAGCTTGGTTGGATAATATTCTTTTTGTATTTGATGATGTTGACCGATTCGTATCATACCCTCCCCCTTTCAAAGGATTTGACCTCAAATCCAGATTTTGAACTTTATATTTTTTTTGTGCTGTAAGACTTGACATGTAGTTCATTGGATGCTCGGTCTTAATCACAACATTCCCTTCTTTTTCAAGAAGATTCATTCTTGATTCTAATGCCCGAAAGAAGGGTTGATACTCCGGATATGGTTGCACTCCTCCCGGTTTGAAAATGTAATTTTCGTCCATAATGTTGACTTTAACTTGTGATTGCGTATCCAAAAGGACAACATGCAAAATGGAAACAAACGACATACCTAGGAGTCTTCCATTCCCCTTAATGGAATCCCGAAAAGATGATTTATGGTTTAACGGAGTAATTTCCAACTCTTGTGCTAAGTGAACACAAATCGCGTCCTCCCTCCCTTCAATAATGAATTCGTCCCTTACTATTTTCCGATTATATGCAGCCACGCTGCTTTCACGTTGGTCGGTGTCAAGAACTGGTTCAACAAGAACAAATGGATTAGGACCCTCCAGTTCTTTGACAATAATTGAAACAACCTTGTGTGGAATATAACAAGGCGGTCTTTGTTCGATTAGTTCGCTTTGCACAACCACGCCATTATCTCGGGTCTCCTTAAGCACCCGCATGTGTACATGCTCACCTTCAAAAATGGGAAGCTCGAGATCAATTATGGGCTCCTCTTTGTCATCTGATTCTGTATCAAATATTGGCGGTCCATCATAACTCGATCCACTTTCCATATTATCGGGCTCCTTGAATAATGTCTCATCAAAAATTAACCCACTAAGCTCGTTTCGTGCCGCAACAAAGTCATACGACCCACTTTGCTCCGATAGGGCAGCTCGACTCCAACCATCGTCTTCTTTGTCATCAAAAAATGTAGCAGGAAATTCTGTCATATCAAAGTCGTCAGTGACAAAGAGTTCATCTCCAAGATTAGCCGTTTCAGAAAGCATAAAGCCGTGATCTTGTTTCGCTTTTGGGATAAATTTTCTGGCGAAATATTTCCTGAATTTTTTCCAAGCTCTGATTTTAGGTTTATGTTGTTGTGAACGGGACTGTTTCAATTTTTTCCACCAGAAGGCGGCGCTACCGCGGAGGCGCTTTGTCACCAGCGAAACGCGGCGGTTGATCGGGGCAGCCTTGAAGTCCGCATACTCCTCACAAGCATGGAGCCAATCCATGCACGCATCTGGATTACTAGATCCGTGGAACTCCGGTATGCTGCGGAATTTAGCCAAGAAATCAATATCGTTGGCGTCGTCTCTGCGTCTTGCTTGCATATGTTGCTCCGGTAAGCAGTTTAGTGCGTCACGGAGTTTCATCAATAAATCGAGATCGGAGAAATAACAAGAATCAAGAGATAGTTCTTGATAAGAAATCGTTGAATAAATCGCCCAAGGAGATGACCTTGGGCTCCGATACCACTTATGATACGAATTACGTATATAAGTGTACGTAAAACGTATAAAATACAATGGAAGATTAACACGGTTTTCACAAGTATCAAAGTAACAACGAAAATAAAAAGGAGATGGCCGAATTTATGTGGTTTCGGCCGTGAGGTAGGGTAGTGTATGGGATTGGGTGTGTTTTACCGAATTAGACCTATAACTCGATAAAGATAATCTCTCCTCAAGACCTATTGAGAATTGATCAAGTTATAATTCGAGACGCGTCAAAATAATAACCAAAGTTTTGTTGAACTCGTTCAACGTATATTTCAAGAGAAATACAAATTTTATAACTTTCAAGATGATTTCAAAGGTTGAGGGTGAGGCTTATAAATAGCCTTAACAACTACAAATAAGTTCAAACAAGATCAAACAAGATCTCACAAGAAAACAAGCAAACAATAAACTAATCTAACAACTTTGACAAAGATTGAAAACAAAGTCATGCTTGGTCTCTTCCTCTCCTTTTTGGCCGTGGGGTAGCATCAAGAAGTGGATAACATCCTTCTCATGTGATATCTTCTTGCAAGTCTTCAACAAGGATAGAAAGTGAAAGCAACATGTTGGCATCTTCCTTCATGTGGTTCGGCCGATTGTCAAAGGGGTGGGGTGAGCCAAAATCTCTATCCTTGATCTTATTATGGTGGACTTTGAAAAATGAAGGCAAAGTTGAAAGTAGTGGGGACAAAGATCCTTCATGGATCCTTCATCAAATCGGCCGAAATCTCCCCTATTATGGCCGATTTTGTATGCATGAACATGCATACGTATGCATGTTTTGGTACGTCTAAGTTATCCCGGTTCTGATTATTAAGATGGTTCCCATTTATGCATTTGTTTTCTCACCAAAATACGTAGGTGCATGTGCATGCAACGTGGTATCGTCACCTATGTCAATTCTTACTTCGTTTGGAGATGTCGTAATCGCATCAAGTTCAAAGGTGGGGACAAAATCTCTCCCATGTGATACTTTACAAGGACAACAAAAATCAAGCTTCCATCCACTTGGTTTGGCCGAATTATTGAAGTGTGGAGGGTCCCAAGCATTGTAGTGGACTTTGAAAATGAAGTCTTGAAACTAGAAGAGACAAAAATCTTCATGATCTTGGACCAAATATGATGCTGTCGGTTTTGTCATTTCTGGGATCCAATGGGTCCGAATTTGGTCCTATGGTCTCATAAGATTTGTAGGTCTCTTTCTTAGCTTTCCATGGCCACTTGAATCACCTGAATCGGATTTCGGACGAGAAAGTTATGGGCAAAATACTAAAACTGCTACGAAGTAAATGCGCTGCGCGAGAATTGGTAATTTGTCCATGTATTTTGCATGAGGATTTTATGTATGCCTGCGACTCAATCAAGCTTGGTCGGATAATCTTCTTTTTGTATTTGATGATGTTGACCGATTCGTATCAATTTTATAAACATGTTATTTCTTAAGTAAATCAGTAATTCAATCCGATTAAGACTAAATTTACATCTTCATCTAATAAATAATAAAATTATTAAAAGCTAATTAATTCAAAGCAAAAACGAGTAGACTAGCTCAATCATGGGTGAAATATATTGATACAAACCATGGATAAGTGTATAAAACTGACACTTATCATTATTCATAATATAACTTAGGTTAAACATAATGTAATGTCTTAGATTATAAAATGTCTTTTCAAAAGTTTAAAATTAGAGGGGTATTTTGGGTATTTTACATGTTTCAAAATTTTGGGTTTTACAACTCTTTCCCTCTAAAAAGAAAATTTTCATCCTCAAAAATTAGAGTCGCGAAATTACAAAAAGAATGACGATAATTAGCCTTACGCTCGGAGAGGTTCTTCCAAAAGAATCTTCACAACGGAATAGTTTCTCATGACTCGATCCCGACAAACTTGGATAGCCCCAGACTCTCCAATAGGACACAATAATAACAAATCCGATCCAATGAATGCGAAACGAATGTGTAGCAGATGACAGATGATAGATGATAGATGATAGATGATAGATGAAATTCTACAAGGAGATACACGAAACACATATACCTACGAGGCAAGCACAGAGGTAGTACTAGACGATAAATCTTCATCAATTCCTATCCAACTCCGAACGAATAAAGGAACTTTCGAAAGTCGAAGGAGCATGAATCGACTCATCAAATGTATCAAGAGTTTCCTAAAAAGGTGGGTAACCTATTTGTACTAACGATCACTAGGCACGTATCGGAGTATCGAAACATATCATAAGGCATAAAGGGATAGGTAGGATAATCGTATGGATAAGAATGAACCTAAAGGCTAACATATCGCGAACAAATCCTTATATTCTAAAATGTCAGCGCTGTTGTACGGGGAAATCATACGAACACACAACTCCCGGTCTAAATTTCAAGTTCCCCTTCTACAATGATAACTAATCCATTAGTTGCTGAAATCAATTCTGAACCTTCAGTAAGTAATTCTCCAACCTTATTCCAACCAAAAGGCATTCCACCTCTTCAATCATACAAGCATGCCATTTCCCTTAGTGAGCAAAACACAACCAAACTAAACACTTGTTAAATTTCCCGCTCAACACATCTTCTCAGTTCAGGTAGTTATTATGTCTATCCATTCATCTGGAGATGAGAAGCCGTACTAACATTTGGTAATACCCGAGATTTCTAATATTTATTTGAACCTTGTGATGTTGTAATTATTGCATTTTGATCTGAGTATTATTCTCCGTATTTCATGATCCGTTGTTGTTGAACGTGTGATTTCATGAATGTAATCTATTGTGATTCTGCGCATGTAGCGCACGCTATCGACTAAGTGTAGCGTACGCTAATTTGGATCCGTAGCGCACGCTGTGCATGAACCTTAGCGCACGCTATACGTAGTCAACATGATTGAGAGAGGGTGGTAGGTGAGATCAGCCGCGGATCTTGGTCGGATTATGTCGGGATGAACCTGGACGGCTTTCAGGAAAAGCCAAGTCAACGCGGTAGCGCACGCTAATGATATGAGGATAGCGCACGCTAAACGCTGAGTACAGTGAAGTCAGTGAGCTTCGTATGACCGTTAGTGCACGCTATGTTTATGGACTAGCGCGCGCTAATAACCCTTTTCTATATATAGGACAGAACACTTTTTCATTTTTTCAGATCTTTTCATTTCCCAAACCCGAATTCTGAGACATAGAGAGTCACTCTCTCCATCCTAAACCCTTCATATCATCATCCTAGCTCGAGTTGAAGATTGTAGATCATTGGAGATTGGTGTTCAAGCTCTCGGTGTGGGATTTTTTCAGGTTCCTCCTTGTTCTTCACTACTTTGAGGTAGGTGATTCTTCACCAATATTAAGTAATGTTCTGAAGGACGTTTTGATCATGATTCGGGATTATCTAGTCAGTTAAATTCGTAAGTAGTCGAACATCATGTGTTAGAAGGATATTTTTGATGTTTCAGTACTTATTCATCGTATAAACCATTGAAACTTTTAGTGTTTGAACTCTTAAGCATATTCATGTAGCTTCAAAGCCGATTATGACAAGTTTATGGAGATTATCAAGTTCTTATGTCTTTACATAAAGGAATCATACGTTTTGGGACATAATATGGATTGAACTTAGGATATTTTCTTGAAGATCAAGATGAATTATGGTGTTGTGATGATTATACGTATCCTTGTATCTCGAAGTCGTTTAAACCGTAAAGATCTTTCAAAAACCCTATGAGCATGATATGCACGGATATGACATGCTTTAACACTGAAGATTTCTTGAGTTTCATCACCACTAGCTCAAGTTTTCTGCCCAGTAGTAAACTGCCATGCACGGTTAGCGCACGCTAAGACATGTATATTAACATGCGCTATCGGGAATGAGTAACGTACGCTACGTTTGGTACATAATGTACGTTATGTCCTCAGGCGAGTCAGTCGGCTGATCAGAGAGGACTATCGGTACATAAGTTAGCGTATGCTAGACTTAGTCGTTTACGTACGCTAACGGGCAGGCTTAGTGCACGTTACGTAGAATACGTAGCGTACGCTAAGTAGTTCAGGCAGATTGCATTTTTAGAGCTTTCGGCCGTAGACCGGGTTGTTAGACATTCGTACGACATAAGATAAATTCTATATTATTTCTTTTGTTAAGGTTCGAGCTTGCTACATTGATCGAAGGAGACGAACTTCGAGTGTGTTGAGATCGTTGGAGTGATTTGTTCTTGCCATCTTTGATGCAAGTATCGTATTTTAAGCTTATTGATATTACATTGTTGATCATGTGTACGATTTATTCGTGTTGTTGAATATGAGATTATATTCTTTGAGTTGTCATGATATTTACGTCGATTAATGTGTTGATTTGCATATGTGTATGCATAATGGTAATGTTTGCGTTGTAAATGATCCGAGGGGATCATGAGGATCTATGCTCAGGGTGCTGGATCGAACGTCCACCATGCGTTGGTCCGATGGGATCATCATGGGGATCTATGCTGAGGGCGCTGGATCGTTGGACGGGTTTTCAACCATGCGTTGGTCCGACGGGATCATCATGGGAATCTATACCGAGGGCGCTGGATCGTTGGATTACCCTGTATTGTGTTGATGGAATCGTGAGGATTCACATCGTTGGATTCCGATGACGGAAGTTTGTTTTGTATGTTTTATGATGCATTGATGATTTATGTATCGCGATACTTGTACTAGCATTGTTTTGCTAACCCCTTCGGGGGTGGACATTTGTTTTGATGTTCAGGTAGCCGAGAAGCGGGGAAGCAGTCACAGTACCGACATGACGATGAAGTGGCTCAGTGATGCGGATTATGTTGTCTTATTTTCAGGTTATTTCAGTACTCGAGTAAGTTTATGTTGTTGTTGTCTTGGGAACATTTTGTAATAATGAACTTATTTGAATTGTCGAACGGGTTTGAATTTCCTTTTATTAATATCACTTGTGTACTATTTCCATAGTCTTCAAATTAGCCTTGTAAATCCTTATACAAAGGATTTACGGCGCTGTAATTATTCCGAATATCTCGGGGTGTTACAGAATATGGTATCGGAGCTAAGATTTATGGATATCTTGGCAGTCGGGTTAGTTGGGTCTATTTACGTTATTTGAATATTGGTCGTTTGTAACATCACTGCTGAGCTAGCATCGTCGTGTGGACCGTGGTTGTAAGTCTCCTAATCCCAAATACTACCATTTTATTTAATTCATGCTTTTTGAATATTGACGGACTTTCTTTTAGAAAAGTTTGCCCTGGATATTGAGTATTTGTGTTTACAGTATGTTGAGGGGTGGTCGTGGACGCGGATGTGGTCGTGGACGCGGACGTGGAAATGCGAGACAGGAGGATTCGGTGTCTACCCCAGAATTATCCGCCAGTCGAACCGATTCCCATTCAGGAGGGCAGCAGGGATCAGCTAATAATAATGCAGATCCTAACGTGTCGGGAGTGCTTCAACAGGTGGTTGCTCAGATAAACCAGTTTGCTCAGGTTGTTGATCGCATGCAGACGGCGATGGGACAGCAGCATAACGAGGATAATCGGGGAGACAAATGGCTTACTAAGGTGGTCAAATTGCACCCTCCGAAATTTGACGGTTCTGCTGAGACGCTTTCTTGGGATCATTGGCTGAAGGAGTTAGAGAAGGTTTTTGCATGGATTAACTGTCCCAACGACAGAAAGGTTCCGGTCGCCCATTATCTTCTAACGGGGGAGGCTTTCGACTGATGGGAGGCCATTCGACCTGAGGAGCATAATGTAACACCCCCAGATTTAACCGGAAATATTACAGCGCCGTGGCCCCCGATATGGAACCCACAAGGCTAAATGAAATTTTCGCAAACATTTACAAATGCTCAAGAGGCCAACGACGGTACTATCTTTATAAATTCACAAAGACATATAAAATCCATTTATCAAAAACCGTCGTAAATACTCATTTGAAGTCGCAAGGCCAAACAGCCGACACTCAAAAGTTTAGAAAACGATTTCGAAAGTAACCTCAGTTACCAGATACCAAAAGAGCATTTCAAAATACTCACGCAGCGGAATACAAGAACCAATCAAGAAACTCAATGCACAGAACATGTCCTAGCCAGTATCCTCCGGGAAGCTCATCTCTTCACGACCGCTACAAGCTCGATACTCCAAGAACCTAAAAATAAATCCCACGAAGGGGTCAGCCATAATATCCAACAATGATAACCGTCACAAGACATTAATAATTACATACCAATGAGAATACAACATAAGAATACGACCAACGTAATCTTACCGCCATAATTTTACTTACTCAAGAAATTCTCATCAGAATAACCATTATCACATTTCACATCCTGTACTCGATTAACCAATAAACTCGAACATAATATCTGTATTGTACCTCAAACAATACTCAAGATTCTCAAACTATCATCACCAACTCACGATACGGAAATATACTATTTCTGACCAATACGATCCATCGAATAACATCATCAAATCCTAAAACGATAACCGATTGTCCATCAAAGACAAATACCAAAGGAAATACGGAACATATCTCAAGATATGAAGTGCCACGACAATCATATCAGTCTAATCCGAGATCAGAACAATGCAATACGGATACGGCCTTAACACAAGACCTACAATTGCATACTCATATGACCACGTCAATATGATCACAACAATAACAATCATGTATACTCAATGGAAATCCGACGATCCAGCGCCCTCAGCATAGATCCCTCGATGATCCTACAGATCAACACGAGGTGGATAACCAATAATATACATATGCACAACAACACATGATAAAATCAATGATGCGAATTCACAAGATTCCATCAACACAATACTGGTAATCCAACGATCCAGCGCCCTCAGCATAGATCCCCATGATGATCCCGTCGAACCAACGCATGGTGGAAAACCTGTCCAACGATCCAGCGCCCTCAGCATAGATCCCCATGATGATCCCGTCGAACCAACGCATGGTGGACATTCGATCCAGCGCCCTCAGCATAGATCCTCATAATCCCATCGGATTATTTACACAATACGATCAACACAATATGCATACACATATGCAAATCAACACGTTCATCAACATGAACAACATGACATTTTACTAGGACGACTTCATGTTCAACAACATGAAAGAAAATGTACGAGACCAAAATAAATAACATTAAACCATAATCAATATGGAATACTTGCCCCGAGTCCTTCGGGAGCAACCTCGATGTCCAATCATCACCGACGATTATCCTCAATGCTCGGCGATCCAAACGTACAATGAACTATAGATACTCATATCCTCGTCTTTACCATAAGGTAACCTCGATACTCGAACATACCAATAACTGAGATAAAGCATATACATTATAATTTACCTCCCAGAATCGAAAGAACGATATGCTATCCAAATACCCAGAGTTCACAATAATAATCATCGCTATATGCATTATAAACGAAATGAAACTGAAACCATTCATTAAATATTATAACTGAGCAAGTAATAACTTGCCTCGATACCGATACGATGATGATGAAGCCGCTACCAGTTACAATGCCTTCGTCTACGAGCTCCTCGGCCCTGACCATGCAATTCACGAACACGCTCGAACACGACCACAACATCCGGTTATAATCGCCGATCAATAATCTCAACTTTTTTGAAGGAATGGATTGATTTCCAAGGTTGAATCCATTTACAAGAATCACCAATGATTTCAAGCTTCAAATGTTATTATGGATGATTAACTCCATCTTAATCCAGTGTTTGGAACCTCAAATATATCCCAACTCTATCTCTCTCTCTCTCTCGGCTGAAAGAAGAAAGAATGACGAAAATGCTTAATAACACCCTTCTGCCCCTTTTTATAATATTCATTATTAGCGTGCGCTAACATCTCACGTTTAGCGTGCGCTACCGCCTTAGCGTGCGCTAACTGACTTTGTTAGCGTGCGCTATCGAGGCCCAGAGGCTACTGTCTTGCTTCGTAAACTTACTTACGTACGTAATGCCTATGCATTAACGTACGTAAATCATCATGCTTAGCGTACGCAAGTCATTTACCTTAGCGTGCGCTAATACCAGTTGACTTGCTACAGTCTACACCTACCACGAAGATGCTCGTGACCCCACAAGCCGAAATCGACAAATAAAGCCAAGATTCCCTGTTGACCGATATATAGTTAGCGTGCGCTAATCAACATGCATTAGCGTGCGCTAACACTACATTACAACATCCGTTGACTTATCAGAACGTGCGCCGAAAGTGGCCTGGTCCACGCGTAGATTCCTTCTGATCTGACTGCATTAGCGTGCGCTACATTCTGCCTCTAGCGTGCGCTAACCATGAACGATAGCGTGCGCTATACTTGACCATTAGCGCGCGCTAGTCAGGCTATACTTAGCCATTTCCAACTCTTCTCGTCCAACGTCTCAACATACAGAATACGAACATACGGCATACTGAATACATATACTTCTTAAATATAATTATCAACCAAATATGACAATTATACCAATACAGATGTCTCAGTCCTTTACTTATTTTATCCCTACTGCATGCATTCCACGCTGTACAATATAACTCGGATAAAATAATATCAAACAACAGTAGTAGAATTTCCGGATATTACATTCTACACCCCTTAAAATAAGTTTCGTCCTCGAAACTTGCAATCCATCATAAAACAAACAAACACACCGTTTAACCCAAAATATCCCAAAACCATCACGACACTGATCAATCATCATTATTCTGAATAGCCAAAACTGCATACTTACAAATACGCAGGTCGACGATCTCCGGAGATACTAGCCAGCGATCTCACTGTACAGTCTCAATACGCTTACGATCACAATTCCCTGATTCTCAACAAAATATATCATCTTCGGATGAAACAATCTGCCCGAATCAAATCCCGTCTGCCTGATTACATAATCAAGTCCCAATTCTGATAAGACTAATAATACACAATACATCTGCAAAACAACTGCCCAAAACAATGACACGAATTCCGAATCATCAACACAAAATCCGAATGCTCAGATGATCACCAACAATGATCAACAATCAGCCGAATTTATCATCGACATGGTAAATTCCAATATGACCGACCAGAGGTCAAAACACAATCGAGAATATCATCAACATGATAAACTCCAATATTACCAACGAATGATCAACGAAATCGAGAATACCTTTACACGGTAAACTCCAACACGATCAACACAGAACCACAGAAACAGATATACGAAAAAGCAAAATTCTCAAAACGACACACCGATCACATACAGTGGATCTCAATAAACATATCCGACTGGCGAACATACCCCTCGGCATATGAACAACCAATCACAAACTGACGAACATACCCAATCATACACGGAGTGGAAACGACCACTCAATATCCAAAACAACCAGTATGGGGTCACCATCCCCAAATCTACGCTTACAAGGAAATCATTCCAGAATCACTAAGGTAAAATCGCGCTACTACCATACCAATGGAATCACATAGCACATATGTTCCGGTTTCACAAAATCCCAAGTTTCCAAAATAATATTATGTGCATGAATCTACAACACGCAACATATTTCTCTTATCCGATAACTCAACCGATCATCGCGGATAATCAAACTAACATACCGAAGTTCGAATTCCTTTTCCATCGTACCATCAATATGATATGCACTATGCACTAAATGCGTATGTATATCAATCACATTTTCAAAACCACCAAATCACAAAGTCTCGTCAAGAATACAAATTTTCAAAGTTCTTTCAAAAATTTCAAAACTAAAAACATAAATTTTGGTAAGACCACAAAATCAATTTTCGAAAATTAACTTGGCTCGATGGTGCCAAGTATTCGATATGATTTCCTTCGAATCCACACGATTTGAAGTTTTAAAAATGAAAAGTATGCAAATGCTCGACTATATCCATACTCCTGTATACCAATTCGGTTCGTCACCAATATCCACTGATATTCCATCGGAAAACCACACGATCGAGTTCCAAAATCTCAATATATAAATTCCGACTAAACTCCTTTTCCACACATGACTCGTATCGTCAACCATTTACCCTTCCTGGATCACCTCAAACATGATATGACAAAACGTTGAAACAAATCAACAAATCAAACACGACGAAAGACTTCCCGAGAAATTCCATTTGAACCAGTAAACCAAAGCCTCGAAAGGCGGAAATAACATAGGTAAACGATTGGTAAAGTGTTTTACAAGTCTCGGGAGTTTTAAGAAAACAGAAAAGCCATTTGAAACATTAGGGTCTCAGCCTGTAACTCGTTCCGCATTACAAGAAGTTTAAAAAGTAGAAAACCCTTTTTCGAACCCAAGTCCTGAGTTATAAAACCATTTCAAAATCAATTGGGTCTCGACCCAAAAATCATTTTCCGTAAAACATCCGTAAGACATTCATTTTGAAAAGTATCATTTTCAAATGATCAAAAGCAATTAATATATCTCAAAATGAATTAACATGTTATATGTTCTTCTCAACCATGCACAATATTTCTCCCAAATGCACAATTCTGTTCCAAAATATAACCAACATACTGATTCTCAAAATTATAACTCCTCAAGGTCATCAATCCTGTCCCAACTCTGTCACCTTATACTATAACATATAATATTCTGCTGAATCTCAAAGCATATCAACTACAGAACGGCAATAAATCTCAATGCAATTCAAAAATCCAAATACTTACAGATCGTGAAGCCGACGATTCCCCGTGATACTGGCACATGTCTCGACTCTAGAAAATACTCGACACAGATATTTTCAAAACACACGTTTTGCAAATTCAGTGCAACTCGAGAACACAATATATCACGTAAACATCATTTGGAAAAGTTATAACAAGCCCAATACGATACTGGCAAATTCGATAACGCACAAGCCTGAGTGAACAACAAAGACTCACGGCTCTAGTATTTGTCAATTGACAACTCGAATGACGCAACAAAAACACGACTCAACTCGACCCAAATGCCTAGGTTTTCTCAACCTAAGCTCCGATACCATATTCTGTAACACCCCCAGATTTAACCGGAAATATTACAGCGTCGTGGGCCCCGATATGGAACCCACAAGGCTAAATGAAATTTTCGCAAACATTTACAAATGCTCAAGAGGCCAACGACGGTACTATCTTTAAAAATTCACAAAGACATATAAAATCCATTTATCAAAAACCTTCGTAAAAACTCATTTGAAGTCGCAAGGCCAAACAGCCGACACTCAAAAGTTTAGAAAACGATTTCCAAAGTAACCTCAGTTACCAGATACCAAAAGAGCATTTCAAAATACTCACGCAGCGGAATACAAGAACCAATCAAGAAACTCAATGCACAGAACATGTCCTAGCCAGTATCCTCCGGGAAGCTCATCTCTTCACGACCGCTACAAGCTCGATACTCCAAGAACCTAAAAATAAATCGCACGAAGGGGTCAGCCATAATATCCAACAATGATAACCGTCACAAGACATTAATAATTACATACCAATGAGAATACAACATAAGAATACGACCAACGTAATCTTACCGCCATAATTTTACTTACTCAAGAAATTCTCATCAGAATAACCATTATCACATTTCACATCCTGTACTCGATTAACCAATAAACTCGAATATAATATCTGTATTGTACCTCAAACAATACTCAAGATTCTCAAACTATCATCACCAACTCACGATACGGAAATATACTATTTCTGACCAATACGATCCATCGAATAACATCATCAAATCCTAAAACGATAACCGATTGTCCATCAAAGACAAATACCAAAGGAAATACGGAACATACCTCAAGATATGAAGTGCCACGACAATCATATCAGTCTAATCCGAGATCAGAACAATGCAATACGGATACGGCCTTAACACAAGACCTACAATTGCATACTCATATGACCACGTCAATATGATCACAACAATAACAATCATGTATACTCAATGGAAATCCGACGATCCAGCGCCCTCAGCATAGATCCCTCGATGATCCTACAGATCAACACGAGGTGGATAACCAATAATATACATATGCACAACAACACATGATAAAATCAATGATGCGAATTCACAAGATTCCATCAACACAATACTGGTAATCCAACGATCCAGCGCCCTCAGCATAGATCCCCATGATGATCCCGTCGAACCAACGCATGGTGGAAAACCTGTCCAACGATCCAGCGCCCTCAGCATAGATCCCCATGATGATCCCGTCGAACCAACGCATGGTGGACATTCGATCCAGCGCCCTCAGCATAGATCCTCATAATCCCATCGGATTATTTAAACAATACGATCAACACAATATGCATACACATATGCAAATCAACACGTTCATCAACATGAACAACATGACATTTTACTAGGACGACTTCATGTTCAACAACATGAAAGAAAATGTACGAGACCAAAATAAATAACATTAAACCATAATCAATATGGAATACTTGCCCCGAGTCCTTCGGGAGCAACCTCGATGTCCAATCATCACCGACGATTATCCTCAATGCTCGGCGATCCAAACGTACAATGAACTATAGATACTCATATCCTCGTCTTTACCATAAGGTAACCTCGATACTCGAACATACCAATAACTGAGATAAAGCATATACATTATAATTTACCTCCCAGAATCGAAAGAACGATATGCGATCCAAATACCCAGAGTTCACAATAATAATCATCGCTAAATGCATTATAAACGAAATGAAACTGAAACCATTCATTAAATATTATAACTGAGCAAGTAATAACTTGCCTCGATACCGATACGATGATGATGAAGCCGCTACCAGTTACAATGCCTTCGTCTACGAGCTCCTCGGCCCTGACCATGCAATTCACGAACACGCTCGAACACGACCACAACATCCGGTTATAATCGCCGATCAATAATCTCAACCTTTTTGAAGGAATGGATTGATTTCCAAGGTTGAATCCATTTACGAGAATCACCAATGATTTCAAGCTTCAAATGTTATTATGGATGATTAACTCCATCTTAATCCAGTGTTTGGAACCTCAAATATATCCCAACTCTCTCTCTCTCTCTCTCTCTCTCTCGGCTGAAAGAAGAAAGAATGACGAAAATGCTTAATAACACCCTTCTGCCCCTTTTTATAATATTCATTATTAGCGTGCGCTAACATCTCACGTTTAGCATGCGCTACCGCCTTAGCGTGCGCTAACTGACTTTGTTAGCGTGCGCTATCGAGGCCCAGAGGCTACTGTCTTGCTTCGTAAACTTACTTACGTACGTAATGCCTATGCATTAACCTACGTAAATCATCCTGCTTAGCGTACGCAAGTCATTTACCTTAGCGTGCGCTAATACCAGTTGACTTGCTACAGTCTACACCTACCACGAAGATGCTCGTGACCCCACAAGCCGAAATCGACCAATAAAGCCAAGATTCCCTGTTGACCGATATATAGTTAGCGTGCGCTAATCAACATGCATTAGCGTGCGCAACACTACATTACAACATCCGTTGACTTATCAGAACGTGCGCCGAAAGTGGCCTGGTCCACGCGTAGATTCCTTTTGATCTGACTGCATTAGCGTGCGCTACATTCTGCCTCTAGCGTGCGCTAACCATGAACGATAGCGTGCGCTATACTTGACCATTAGCGCGCGCTAGTCAGGCTATACTTAGCCATTTCCAACTCTTCTCGTCCAACGTCTCAACATACAGAATACGAACATACGGCATACTGAATACATATACTTCTTAAATATAATTATCAACCAAATATGACAATTATACCAATACAGATGTCTCAGTCCTTTACTTATTTATCCCTACTGTACAGATTCCACGCTGTACAATATAACTCGGATAAAATAATATCAAACAACAGTAGTAGAATTTCCGGATATTACACATAATGCTGACTGGACGGAGTTCAAATTAATGATGGAAGCGCGGTATTGTCCTCGCCCAGTTAGAGAGGCCCGAGTCCGGGAGTTTTTCTCCCCACAGAATTCAGAGGCATCTGTGATAGACGTGATTAAGACTTTTAATCACCAGCTGACTTATGTGCGCCACTTGGTCAGAACCGAGGCGTAGAGGATCTTCCATTTCGACATGCGGATGAAGCCGAAAATTCAGCAGTATATGTCCGGATTTGAATGTACCACCTTGCGACAGTATCAGGACAAAGTACTGCCTATGGTATGAAAGAGGCGGCAGTAGAAAAGTCAACGGAAGAAAAGAAGCAGAAAGTGTCTGGCAACTTCACGGAGAATAAGAGTAGTGGGCCCCGCAGGGGCCAGTCCTCATTTCATTCATCCAGGAAGCCTCCGCATCTTTCTCGAGGTGGAAAGAAGTTCCGGGCAGCACCAACCATTTCACACGCAGGGAAGAAATGTTATAACTGTGGCAAAGCGGTGCATGTTCAACGTGACTATTTCGCACCTGCTGTGACCTGTTTCGAGTGTGGACATGAAGGACATCGCGCAACATTTTGTGGAAATGCAACTCGATCTTTTGGTACTCGCACTCCTGCACCGGTTCCGAAGGACACTAGCGTAAACCAGACGCAGCAAAGTGGTTTCCAGCAGTAGAATGTTGGGAAAAGAGAAGCATCCAGCGCTGGGTCCGTTCCTCCGCGTATTTACGAGATGAGGAAGTCAGGCGATCAGAACACGACTGTTGCATCAGGTACGATTCAGATCCTTTTGCAACCAGTTAGTGTCTTATTCGATTCAGGAGCTACGCATTCTTTCATATCTTTGAACTGTGTTAATCGTTTGAAAATCTCGTGCTTGTATGATTGTGAACCTTATGTTGTGGGATTACCGAGTGGAGAGAAAATTGTGGGAACCCTAGAAACTAGAGATTTTCCAGTGTCTATAGGAGGGAGAGATTGGCCATCGAATCTTATTGTAGTTGACATACATGGTGACGACTTAATTCTCGGAGACGATTGGCTCAACCGTTATGGAGCTATTCCGAATTACCAAAAGAGAGTCATTTCTATCATTGCTGATGATGGATCTGAACACTTATTCAGAGGATGGAGACCGGGAAGCTCGAGAAAATTGATCAAAGCAATGAAAGCTGTGAAATTACTAAAGCAGGGATGTCATGGACTTTGGTGCTATGCCATGAGGAAAGAGGAAGGAGTAGAGCTCTCATCTATTCCAGTTGTGAATGAATTCTTAGATGTATTTCCTGACGAACTACCTGGGTGGAGTTCACTATCGAATTAGAGCCTGGAGCCGCTCCTATTTCCATAGCACCATACCGCATGGCGCCAACCGAGATGTATGAACTAAAGAAGCAACTGGAGGAACTATTACAGAAGGGTTATATTCAACCTAGCGTTTCTCCTTGGGGAGCGCCCGTTCTCTTTGTCCGGAAGAAAGACGGATCCCTCCGATTATGTATTGATTACAGGGAGCTAAATAAGGTGACGATCAAGAACAAGTATCCTATACCTCGGATCGATGATTTGTTTGATCAACTGGAAGGGGCAAGGGTATTCTCGAAGATTGACTTACGATCAGGATACCATCAGTTGAGAATTAAGGAATTAGATATACCGAAATCTGCTTTTAGATCTCGGTACGGGCATTATGAATTTGTAGTGATGCCATTTGGACTTACCAATGCTCCTACGGTATTCATGCAATTGATGAATCGGGTATTCTTAGAATACTTGGATAAATTTGTGGTAGTCTTCATCGATGACATCTTGATCTATTGAAAGGACACAGAGGAGCATGCAGAGCATTTGCGTATTGTTTTGAGCACTTTGAGAAAGGAACATCTCTATGCGAATCTTTCCAAATGCGAATTCTGGCTTAAAGAGGTGACCTTTCTTGGGCATGTGATATCAGCTGACGGAGTTCAGGTGGACCCGAAGAAAGTCGAGGCAATCTTGGAATAGGGATCTCCTAATAATGTGAAAGAAGTCCGGAGTTTCTTGGGACTTGCTGGATATTATCGCCGTTTCGTAGAGGGATTTTCCAAAATTGATCGTTCGCTCACTCAGCTATTACAGAAAACTCAAAAGTTCACATGGGATGAGAAATGCCAGGCTAGTTTTGATGAACTTAAGAGGAGACTGACGACAGCACCTATATTAGCATTACCAGATGGAACTGATGGATTCATGGTATACAGCGATGCTTCAAATCAGGGTCTGGGATGTGTATTGATGCAAAAGGATAAAGTGATTGCCTATGCCTCTCGATAGTTGAAACCATACGAAGTTAATTACCCGACTCATGATCTGGAGTTAGCAGCTGTGGTCTTTGCCTTGAAAATTTTGCGACATTATTTATACGGCACTCATTGTCAGATCTTTACAGATCATAAAAGCCTCAAGTACATTTTCAGTCAGAAAGAATTAAACATGAGGCAGAGAAGGTGGCTGGAATTGATCAAGGATTACGACTTGGAAATTCTTTATCATCCGGGTAAAGCAAATGTAGTAGCCGATGCATTGAGCCGTAAACCTATTTCTCTTCGAGTGTGGAAGCACTTACATCCCAAACCAGCATTCAACGAGAACTGATCCGCGAAGGGATTGAAGTATGGGCACCAGGAATCCAAGGGCAACTATATGTGATGGAACTGACTTCGTCACTAGTCGAGGAAATCAAATCTAAGCAGTTGAACGATTCTCTGATCATTCGGTTATGTGACGAAGTAAAGAAAGGAAAGGCCCCAGGATTCGTGATACAAGATGATGGAGTTCTGCGATTTCAGAGTCAACTTTGCGTTCCCGATGCTGATGATTTGAGACGGACAATTCTGAAGGAAGCTCACAGCGCGCCCTACTCTATTCACCCGTGCAGCAGTAAGATGTATAAGGATCTAAAACAAAACTTTTGGTGGGGAAATATGAAGAAGGACGTAGCAGAGTACGTTTCAAAGTGTTTGTCTTGTCAGTAGGTTAAGATTGAACATCAGCGACCTGCCGGAATGTTAAAGCCACTTTCGATCCCTTAGTGGAAGTGGGAGGATATCTCGATGGATTTCATCACCAGTATGCCAAGGACCAAGACGGGAATGAACATGATTTGGGTTGTAGTTGATCGACTAACCAAGTTGGCTCATTTTCTAGGAATTAAAGATACTTGGGGACCCGAGAGATTGGCGCGAGTATTTATTGCAGAGATAGTCAGATTACATGGGACGCCGAAGACCATTATTTCAGATCGAGATGGTCGCTTCGTGTCGCACTTCTGGAAGGCAGTTCATAGGGCTTTGGGGACCGAGCTGAACTTTAGCACGGCTTATCATCCCCAGACGGACAGTCAATCCGAAAGGACTATACAAACAGTAGAAGACATGCTTAGAGCTTGTGCTTTGGATTGGTCAACTGATTGGGAAGTTCACTTGCCATTGATTGAATTCACCTACAACAATAGTTGTCATGCTTCTATTAAGATGGCACCGTTTGAAGCTTTGTATGGGAGAAGATGTCAATCACCCCTGTGCTGGGATGATTCTTCGGACTTGATCGGGACGGAACCGGAATTGATAGTTCAGACTCAGGAGAAGATAGTTTTGATTCGGGAAAGACTGTTGACTGCCCAGAGTCGACAGAAGTCTTATGTAGATGTACGTCGTCGCCCTCTAGAGTTCGACATTGGGGACCACGTACTATTGAAGGTGTCTCCTACACGAGGAATTTTCTGTTTTGGGAGGAAAGGTAAGCTAAGTCCGAGATATATCGGACCATTTGAGATCCTCGATAGACTTGGGGATTTAGCATACAGGTTGGCCTTACCGCCATCGCTGAGTCATGTTCACAATGTGTTTCATGTATCCCAATTGCGGAAGTATGTACCGGATCCTAGTCATATCATTGAGTTCGATGAGATCGAGATAGCTAATGATGGCACCTTCGAAGAGAGACCAATCAAGATACTTGAGAGTCGGATCAAACAATTGAGGAATAAACCAATACACAAAGTTAAAGTACAATGGTCACGACGTGGAGCTGAAGAGGCCACTTGGGAAATGTAGGACAGTATGAAGACTAGATATCCAGAGATGTTTTCATCTTAAGTTTCGGGACAAAACTTCTTTTTAGGGAGGAAGGATGTAATACCCGAGATTTCTGATATGTATTTGAACCTTGTGATGTTGTAATTGATGCATTTTGATCTGAGTATTATTCTCCGTATTTCATGATCCATTGTTGTTGAACGTGTGATTTAATGAATGTAATCTAAATTGTGATTCTGCGCATATAGCGTACGCTATCGACTAAGTGTAGCGTGCGCTAATTTGGATCCGTAGCGCATGCTGTGCATGAACCTTAGCGCACGCTATACGTAGTCAACATGATTGAGACAGGGTGGTAGGTGAGATCAGCCGCGGATCTTGGTCGGATTATGTCGGGATGAACCTGGACGGCTTTCGGGAAAAGCCAAGTCAACGCGGTAGCGCACGCTAATGATATGAGGATAGCGCACGCTAAACGCTGCGTACATTGAAGTCAGTGATCTTCGTATGACCGTTAGCGCATGCTATGTTTATGGACTAGCACGCGCTAATAACCCTTTTCTATATATAGGACAGCCCATTTTTTCATTTTTTTCAGATCTTTTCATTTCCCAAACCCGAATTCTGAGACATAGAGAGTCACTCTCTCCATCCTAAACCCTTCATATCATCATCCTAGCTCGAGTTGAAGATTGTAGATCATTGGAGATTGGTGTTCAAGCTCTCGGTGTGGGATTTCTTCAAGTTCCTCCTTGTTCTTCACTACTTTGAGGTAGGTGATTCTTCACCAATATTAAGTAATGTTCTGAAGGACGTTTTGATCATGATTCGGGATTATCTAGTCAGTTAAATTCGTATGTAGTCGAACATCATGTGTTAGAAGGATATTTTCGATGTTTCGGTACTTATTCATCGTATAAACCATTGAACCTTTTAGTGTTTGAACTCCTAAGCATATTCATGTAGCTTCAAAGCCGATTATGACAAGTTTATGGAGATTATCAAGTTCTTATGTCTTTACATAAAGGAATCATACGTTTTGGGACATGGAATGGATTGAACTTAGGATATTTTCTTGAAGATCAAGATGAATTATGGTGTTGTGATGATTATACGTATCCTTGTATCTCGAATTTGTTTAAACCATAAAGATCTTTCACAAACCGTATGACCATGATATGCACGGAGATGACATGCTTTAACACTGAAGATTTCTTGAGTTTCATCACCACTAGCTCAAGTTTTCTGCCCAGTAGTAAACTGCCATGCACGGTTAGCGCACGCTAAGATATGTATATTAACGTGCGCTATCGGGAATGAGTAACGTACGCTACGTTTGGTACGTAACGTACGTTACGTCCTCAGGCGAGTCAGTCGGCTGATCAGAGAGGACTGTCGGTGCATAAGTTAGCGTACGCTAGACTTCGTCGTTTACGTATGCTAACGGGCAGGCTTAGCGCACGTTACGTAGAATACATAGCGTACGCTAAGTAGTTCAGGCATATTGCATTTTTAGAGCTTTCGGCCGTAGACCGGGTTGTTAGACATTCGTATGACATAAGATAAATTCTATATTATTTCTTTTGTTAAGCTTCGAGCTTGCTATGTTGATCGAAGGAGACGGCCTTCGAGTGTGTTGAGATCGTTGGAGTGATTTGTTCTTGCCATCTTTAAGGCAAGTATCGTATTTTAAGCTTATTGATATTGCATTGTTGATCATGTGTACGATTTATTCGTGTTGTTGAATATGAGATTATATTCTTTGAGTTGTCATGATATTTACGTCGATGAACGTGTTGATTTGCATATGTGTATGCATAATGGTAATGTTTGCGTTGTAAATGATCCGAGGGGATCATGAGGATCTATGCTGAGGGTGCTGGATCGAACGTCCACCATGCGTTGGTCTGACGGGATCATCATGGGGATCTATGCTGAGGGCGGTGGATTGTTGGACGGGTTTTCCACCATGCGTTGGTCCGACGGGATCATCATGGGGATCTATACCGAGGGCACTGGATCGTTGGATTACCTTGTATTGTGTTGATGGAATTGTGAGGATTCACATCGTTGGATTCCGATGACGGAAGTCTGTTTTGTATGTTTTATGATGCATTGATGATTTATGTATTGCGATACTTGTACTAGCATTGTTTTGCTAACCCCTTCGTGGGTGGACATTTGTTTTGATGTTCAGGTAGCCGAGGAGCGGGTAAGCAGCCACAGTACCGACATGACGATGAAGTGGCTCAGTGATGCGGATTATGTTGTCTTATTTTCCGGTTATTTCAGTACTCGAGTACGTTTATGTTGTTGTTGTCTTGGGAACATTTTGTAATAATGAACTTATTTGAATTGTCGAACGGGTTTGAATTTCCTTTTATTAATATCACTTGTGTACTATTTCCGTAGTCTTGAAATTAGCCTTGTAAATCCTTATACAAAGGATTTACGGCGCTGTAATTATTCTGAATATCTCGGGGTGTTACACATTCCGAGTCAAATCCCCATAATCTTCCGTATCTCTGCTGAAAGTATGCTGCAAGATGCGATTCTCTTTCACGGTCACTGCAGGTGCGCTATGAAGCTTGAATGATCTTCTGCCGAAAGAAATCTCTACCGATCCTCCAAGCAAGCCATCCTAGTCAATGCTCCACTGCAACTCAATTCACGATGTACTTTCTCTTGTGCGTAGAAATCACCAATGTAGTCACCACCGTCTTCATACCATCCCGTCCAACTCCTGCTTCAAGACTCTATGCATATTAGTACAACTAAGATGAATAGAGTTGATAGAACTGTGTGTTTCAATAAGAACAGCTTCCTTCCATCTTCTAACATAGCTAATCTTTCGACGTCTTGCTCCTGAGCTTCTTCATGTCTGCCACAATTCATGCGTCAGATCGTTCACTTCCTACGGTTCTAAATGTGATGACGCATAACCAATAATATTCTCATGTTTCATAAGGACATAGCTAGTTCTTCCAAATTCTTCCCTCGTTCTTCAACCCACAAAAGTTACTCTTCGAAAATATCACAGAGGCTTCTTCTGGCATAGAAATGTTAACACAGAATACGAAGATGATTCTCGTGTTTCTCTTCCGTCTCTGAACATACCAATATGCCATACTATGACAATGGTCCTAGTATACATGGAAGACACGATTAATCAATTTCCATAGGAGTAGTCGGAGTTGTAGCCAATACAATTGGCATCACAACACTCATAAGGATCATAATGGATACGAAAAGAAATTCTAGGAATATCTCGATCTTCACACAAACATGCCACGATTCATCTTCCAGAATCAATCCACAACTTCATGCTATTATTATTCTTCTTCCCCGAATAAAACAGAAACACATCGAAGATACACACATTGCACCGATGAAACCACTTCCTAGAAGATGGTTCTTCAATTCTTTCCTTCAACTAATGTTGTTCAATACGGAGTTTTGGGATTAGGCAAAATGTCGCTCTTATACGGATAGGGTTCTGTCTCATCAAATCTTATTGTTCTCAGGCACTTCTCAAAGACATCCTATGATCCCAATAAGTTCAGGTTATATGATGGAATTATTATCACGCTGGCCAGACATCATAATACTTGCATCATATAAACATGCCTTTATTGATATCACATTATACCTCGAGTCGTGACAAAACAACTTCTCATAACCAGATTAAAACAACTTCACAGTCCGATGGTAATCTTGGCAGTTCATTCAGGAATACGTCGCGAACAGCTTCAAACGACCGAAGGATTTTCGAGGCGAGCCTCATCAAACGAAGCATCTTCATAACCACAAGAGATTAATGCACGAGTTTTCAAAACAAAGGTGATCATAATCGATTATCAAGTAGTGAATAAGTTATGAAATTTTGAGTTTTCTCAAATCGCCAAAGATGACAAAATAATATGACATGCACAATGCTTAGTCAACAAATTCGCATCCAGAATAATATCGAATCGAACATTTCTAAAGAAATAGATTAGCAGAACGAACTACTCCTCAAACATCTTCGAATCGCATCGAACAATTTAGATATTCATGATGGATAATCGTAAGATTTCTCGTAGAGATAGAAAGATAGGGCAAGATCAATAACGAAGAAGGAATCTTAATGTGCTTATCAAAATCAAGAAAACTACAGAGTGTGTCAAACACATCGAATTCAAACATACACAAATTTTCTGAACAGACGAAGGGCATTTAAACGAGTGACAAATGAATAAAGTACTGAAGTTCAAAAGAAAGTGAAAATTCTCAGGAAATGAAACTTATAAGGCATACTACAGAATCTCAAAGCATTCTAAACTTATGTTGCGTAACCTGATAAATCTTCTAATTTCCAGAATAAATGATCTTATAAAGGCTTAAATAAGTAGAGACATAAATCAGAGTGATGCGGAAGCAAGATGACTTACCAACTTCTTATCATATAATCTACCCAATCCTCACCGGTTATACTAAAGTTCTTAAGGGGAGAACCTAAAGCAAAAATTCTTCTAAGGTTAATCCATGAGCTCCTAAAGTGCAAACCTACTACAAGTCGCAGCCTGGGCTCCGATACCATCATTGTAACACCCCAACCCGACAAGGGTAGAAGCATCACATTATGGTGACATATCAAAGCATACATAATGAACATAATAAACATAAATAAATAACGGAAGTCTTAACATGAATAAACAAAAGGATTTAAGTCAACATGACTTAAACCAATACATAAGTTCAAAGAAATGAAATACTCCCAAGGGGTGAATAATAATTCATCCAAGTCTAAACAATGTTATATCATAAGCAAATGGAATCTAAGATGACTAGGGTAAAGTCTCCACACAAGCTCAACTCTCAACCCCAAAGCAAACCCCAGCTCCTAGCTTAGATACCTGCCGCAGGAAAAGAAAAATGTGTGGCTGATCTTAAAAAGCCCAGTGAACAGATATATATATATATATAATATATATATATATATATATATATATATATATATATATATATATATACGAAACCAAAAGATAAGGAACGAATATATAAAGTATGGTGCATTGGGAAAAGCATGAGGTATAAACAAATGGATATCAAAAGTAAGGAAAGGTCAGTAATCTACCACGAGCCCGAACACAAATCAAATCAAATATCATAGTCACCATAGAGTAGCTAGCTCCCGAACATGTGAAAGACGTGTATTGCACACAAGCATCAATCACCGAACATATCATATCATATCATGTCATATCCAATCAAATACAAATCGAACCCATGATGCATCCATACGCCCCCGAATAATCATATTGGCCATAACAAATATAAAGTGCACATTGTTGTGCGGCGATTTATACGCCTCGATGGCGATTGGCGTAATGGTCAAGAGCCAGCCAAAGGAGACAGATGTTGGGCAAGCTTCTAGCGGTCGACGCCCAAGGCGATCGTCTATTGGTATCTGGCAATCGCCTATAATGTCCGACTATAGACGATCGTCCCATGCCACATATGAATCTGATACCAGTCAGAGTCTTCGAAGACCGAATCTCGGATGAAGACCCACGTGCAGATCCGCAAAATGCACCACAAGATAAGGCCTTTTGATCCCAGCCTGTCACCACCTTCACACCTACCGATAGACCCGCCGAAAGGTGAAAAGTGGGTCCTCCCCAGACAATGACTCAGGACGGGTGTGGACTTCTCATTGGCTCGCACATCTGGCTGCCAGCAGCAGCCCCGGACTTTAAGGAAACAGTCCCACATGATGGGACGATCGCCCACCTCATTCTAATATAGAGAACAGCGATCACCTGCGATGGACAGGGAGGACCTAGCAACCTCTTCTCCTAAAAATAGAAGGTCTCCAGTAGTGGCCAAAGGATAGTGAAATTGATTCACGAGCACCAGAGAGCGACATACATTCACGGTGAAGTTCGTTCACGAACACAGAACACCAAAAGCTAACTATACAGAGAACTCTCCATCTTTGTAACAAGAACTCAGAGAGCTTCATATCTGGTTCTTCCGGAAATCTTTACGCTCAATAGCTAAGATAACTAGAGTCTTTACACTCATTGTAATTGTACTCTAACATTAATATCTATACTCACTAGTATTCATATTAATAACATCTCGCGAGAGCATTCAAGCCCGGGACTAACAACCCCGGAAAATCTTGTGTTATTTATTTCATCACGGACGTGCTCTCGCACTTTGTTTGTTACTCGTCCATTCCAGCATATCATCTCCAGATAATATTTTGGGTAACAACAATTGGCGCTAGAAGGAGGGCATCTTAACCTTCATTTTTTATTCCGACCGTCTCGAAGAACACTCACTGTTCTCCGGGGCATATACTTGAAGAAACACCCACTGTTCTTCAAAGAAAAACCTTCAGAAACATGACGTCTGCCACGACCTCGAAAAGAGCCACCCTACGATCTGCCGGACATATTATTCCGGCCCAGGCTGAGTTCCAACCTACGGCGGAAGGCGACCGAGGCGACGCTAGGCTCTCGCTCCCGCCCCCGAGGGACGGCCCCAGCCTCTCACTCGATCAGTTTCAAACCGCAGAACAGATCGAGGAGGCTATGGACATCCTCAGGGAGCGACGGAGGGCATGCGACTCGCCCACCATTACTCCATCAGCCATACGCCGTGCGGGCAAGCGGAAGCTCAAGGGGCTATATGTCGAGAAATCGTCAGATAGCCCCGAGCCGCAGGAAAAGGCGCTCATAAGGCGGGACGATTCCGTCTTCAGCCGCCTAGGGAGTGATCCCTCATGGAGATCCGGGCATTCGGGCCCCAATCGGGAGACATCGGAGTCCGAATCCTTCACCAGGAGTTCGGCATACCCGACTCCCAGAAGACAGGCCGGCCAATGAGCTCCCACTCGCCCAAGAATCGAGCTCCGTGGCGGAGAGCTCGTCACCTACCGTGGGGCCAGGAGATCAGTACATGATCGCCTCAGCTCCCGCTCCGAGAGCCAATCAGCGAGCAGTCAGGCTACGGCGATGGCCGCCATGCAACACCAGCTCGACGAAATGAAGGCGCTTCTAGAAACTAGGGCAGGCGCCAAGAGATCGATCGCCGGACCGAGTGAACCGCTCGCGGCTCAGATAGAGCTCGCCCCCGTCCAACCGAAGATCGCTCCTCCTCAAACATCGCTATATGAGGGGAGATCGGATCCGAAGACCCATTTGAGCAAGTTCCATATTTATATGACCGGATGTGGGGCATCGGACGCGACGAAGTGCCGAATGTTCCCATTGACATTGGGCGATCTTGCACATAGGTGGTACATCTCACTGCCACCACGCTCGATCAATTGTTTTGAGAAGCTGGCGAACGACTTCACGTCATATTTCACCGCCAAAGTTGCTCGGCCAGAAGGCCCCCACTGCATGATGAAAATCAGGCAGGGGAAGAATGAGCCCGATGAAGATTACATCGACCGGGTAGACGAAATAGTCCTCACTGGCGAGCCCATTAGCGACGAGCTCGCTCTCTACTCGGTCCTAGGGGGATTCTATGGCCATTCCCCCATGTTCAGGCACCTTACGAAGGACATCCCCCCGACCTACGCGATCTTCCGCGTCAGGGCCGCTGATTAAGTCGTTCGACACCATGCTCCAAGGGTTCGGCGACAGCATAGTCCAAGCCAATGGAAGGATCAAGCTCTCTGTCGAGCTAATATGCTTTTACGATCCCAAGGTTAGGATTACTAGGAACCTAAATTTTGTAATCATAGATAGGCCCAACATCTATAATGGGTTCCTAGGTCGCCTATTTCTAGAAACCTTCGAGGTGGTCGCCTCTTCTTTCTTTTACTGTATCAAATTCCCCACTGCCGATGGGACGATCGGTACTGTAAAAGGAGACCAACTAATGGCTAAGAAATGTTTGAATTACTCATGTGTCGTAACTTCTTTCAACACTTCCCATACTATTTATAACATTTAGACGATCGACAATCAACCGATGGAGATCGACGAGCCAAGCACCTCATACCAGCCTGACTCAGAGGATGGCATCTCACATCGATTGACGGACGACATCGAGCCGAGGATCGGTTTCAAGCCAAGCCTCGACATCGATCCAAGGATCGAGTCCGGAAATCGTTCCAAATGAGAAGCAACCATCCCCATTGAAGAGTTGGAAGATATAATGATAGATCTGGCTCGCGCGGAGCGTCGGCCTCGAGTTAAAGGATGATCTGATCAGTTGACTACATAATAACATCGGAGTCTTTGCCTGGTCGCATCAAGATATGGTCGGCATAAGTCCTGAACACGCTTTCCACTATCTAGAGATCGACCCGGCAAGGAAGCCTGTTCACTAGAAACATAGGAAATTCAGTCCCAAAAAGTACACAGCGCTCGACATAGAAGTCAAAAAGCTACTCGACAACAAACTAATCGGAGTAGCTACAGACGAGCCACAGTGGGTAGCCAACGCGGTGCTGGTCAAAAAGCCGAGCAACTCCTGGAGGTTGTGCATCGACTTCACCGACCTCAACGCGGCATGTCCAAAAGACCACTTTCCGATGTCTCACATTGACCACTTAGTCGATAGCACATCAGGTTGCGAAATGATGTCGTTCATGTATGCCTTCGCCGGGTACCACCAGATACCAATGGCGGAGAAAGACATAAAACAAACATCGTTCCACACGAAAAAAGACGTGTACTTTTGGGTCCGAATGCCGTTCGGTCTGAATAATGCGGGGGCGACCTACCAACGGCTAGTCAACGGGATGTTCGCCAACCAGATCGGCAAGACCATGGAGGTCTACATTGACGACATCGTAGTCAAGAGCCTCAAAAAGGAAGATCATCTCAATGACCTTGCCGAGACGTTCGTCATCCTCAAGAAGTTCAATATGAAGCTAAACCCCAAGAAATGCAACTTCGGGTAAGCTCCGGAAAGTTCCTGGGGCACATCGTGAGCCAAGAAATTGCCTTAGAGTGGCCAATTGAGAACAATGATGCAGCGGATGATTCAATACCTCGATTGCCTTACAATGGCCAACCAACGACGATGATACAATGAATGATTGAATGCTTCGATTGCCTTAGAACGACCAATCGATAACAATGATATAATGAATGAGTGAATACCTCGATTGCCTTAGAACGGCCAATCAATAGCAATGATACGAAGGATGCCTCGGCACCTTTAATTGGTTACCGATGACGAAGATGATAGATGAATACGCCAATGCCTTCAATCGGCCAATACAACGTCAATGATAAAACACCAACATCAATAACAATGATTACAATGATGTCTTAGATCGACATCAATATCACAACCATAATTGATACATCGATGCCGCGAACTGGCTATCGACAATAAGATTAACAACTAGTATCACAATGCCTTGAACCGGCCATTAATGAACAATAAAAACATTTGGCATAATTGCCCAAAGGCATCGTATCGAACGATCTCTTAATATCAATGAATTCATGAAGAGACTAAGTCTCGGAATGATACAATACATTCAAACACATATATGATAACAATAATCTCATTGACTAGTACAAGTATAAAACTTATCTCAAACCGAAGGCGAGAAAATCCTTCCACGATCAACGTCCTTACTGGAAAATACTGGCCGCTCGAACAACCTTGAATAGCATAAGTACCAAAAATTCTCTTAATATGCGAATCAAGCATGATCATAACCAACTCAAAAGTCAATACAACACTACCCAAAACTCATTGGGGCATTAAAACAAACACGTTGTAAACAATCTCCCATTGTTTACAACTAAACCCAATAATATCTAAAAACAACCTCCAATGAATGATTCAATCCAACAAAATGTCATGAATACTATCAATAATCCAATAGGAATACTTAAATCGGGATTTCAACAACATCTAGTCGAAACCCCCAAAAATTCCAAAGTCAACACCAAGGGTTTCTTGAAAAATTCCTCAATGATTCACAAAATCCGAAAATTACACCAACGAATCCATAGAAATACATGTATCCAAGATAGATAATCCATATCTAACATTTTTCAACATAATATCGAGCTAACACGAAGAGATCGAAAGCAAAACACCCAAGATTCGAAATTCTAGATCCAAGAATCATTACCTTGATTTGATGTGTTGGATAGGATGAAATGATGATTAATCCGAATGATAAGCTGGAAGATGATGCTAGATGGATTCAGCTCGAATAAATCTCTCCAAAATGTCCAAAATCGCCCAAAACCGACAGGAGCAGGAAGAGGAAATGAAAAATGACGAACTTGGACCGAACTGTCCAATATATACTGATGCTCAATTAGCACACGCTATGACCTGATGTTTAGCGTGCGCTATTGGTTAACTGGGCAGTCCAGTGAGCCCTGACTGTCTTGTTAGCGTGCGCTACGAACTTGGTAGCGTGCGCTAAATGATGTCTGAAGCCCAGAAACTGAAGTCCAAAACCTCCTGTCCTCTGAACAGTTCGTGATTAACGTGCGCTACCAATGCGACTTAGCGTGCGTTACTAACACAATTAGCGCACGTTACTTACCACTCGTAGCGTGCGCTATGAATTAATCCGATTTAGTCCAGTACCCACTGGACTCTGCCTGATCGGCCTTAGCGCGCGCTATACCGATTGAATAGCGTGCGCTACCTCAAACTTCTAGCGCGCGCTACTTACCACTCGTAGCGTGCGCTACTGCAACTCAATTGCAGTCCAGTGCCTTATGTACTATCTTCCTCACTTGCGCTAGCGTGCGCAAATACTGATGCCTAGCGTGCGCTACCTATACCCCATTAGCGCGTGCTAACAAGAGTACGTAGCGTGTGCTATCTCACACACATACTACCAAAATATGATGATTATGATGATGACAATAATCTTGGCTCGATCTCAAACAGTGATGAATGACGAATAGCAACTGATATGCGATTCCAAAGTACGCCGAACAATGGTCACAACTGAATGAACATGACCGATGAATGTTTATTACTGAGTGAAAAAAATTATGAGTGACAATTACTAAATGATAATCAATGAATTTACAACCGGGTATTATAGATATGGTAGCACGATGGTATTAGGCTCAACGACTAACTCTTACGACACGACTGACAGACTCAGAATTAACCAACAGCCTAGGCATTCATAACCTAAGGCTCTGATACCATAAATGTAACACCCCAAATATCAAAAGGGACATTACACGCCGTAGAACCTTCACAAGGTCTACCAGGCTAACACATGACACATAATCCATAAAATAAATCCGATAAGACACCTTAATAATAATAAGTAGGGCCGCGGCCTCGGCCGAAACACTGCTAACAAATCATTCGGCCTCATTCTCAACTATATGGAACAAACCTATTCTTGTCGTTGATCCTATCCCACAGGGCGCAACCCCTATGGAAGAAACAGTTGCTGCACAAACAGCAGATCCCGAGCCTATGGCAGCTATGACGGAAGAACAACTGTTTGCCAAGCTTGAGGGTTCTGGCGAATCGGCTGCCCCTTCGAAGATGAAAGCCGCAACTCCTGATAGGGTACCCACACCTGTACAGGATCCCTCTCCCCAGAGGGTACCATCCCCTGTCCGGGATCCCTCTCCGAAACAGGCTCTCATACCTGTTGAGGGTCCAATCCGAACAGTAAACCCAACTACTATACGGAGTCCCTCCCCATCAGAGATAATAAGTAATACTCCAAGTACAAATAGAGCAAGCGTATGAATGCTTTAAGATATGGAAGTCATACAGGGTTGCCCCATACGACACCCTGTAAAACTGGGCTGACTGGAAGGAAGAGGAACTATTCATTCTGGAGGTCACAAACACCCACAATGTTGAAGTCTTGATCCGTTGGGAGGATCACTTTTGCCATGAGCTCATCTCTGACTATTACAAGGCAAAAGAGAAGGTTAGATTGAAAGGAAATCACAGTCCGATGACAAATCTCCCTAACCAAGCCATCACTCCGACCCTGACTCAGATGCTGGCGATGATGCCCTACAGGCAGGACTGTGGTTAAGCCGTGAAGAGGCCGGGAAACGAGAGATGGCCAACACCAAAGCCAACAGGGTCAGGGGACATATTATAGAAGTCAGTCCCCTCCCCCATAACAGGAAGCTGCCAACGATCAACAACAAGAGGAATCAGTCCCTCCTGTTACCGCTGAAGAGAAAGCAGCACCTGAATAGGAAGTCTAGCCTATCCCGCAAGCAGAAGATGCCCCTATCTCTCCGTATCTGTTTGTTATTGTTATGGAGATCCTCCATGGTATTATCGCGCATGAGATCGCTCAGACTCCGGGGTTCAGATTCCACTGGAAGTGTTTGGCTACTCGCACCTTCATGCTTGCTTTTGCCGATGACCTCCTCCTTTTCTGTAATCCTGATGTTGTCTCTGTCGGTGTTCTTAAGAAAAGTATTGAGATCTTTGGTTCCCTTTCTGGACTACGGGCCAACCCGAGTAAGAGTAATATCTTTCTTTCAGCTAGTGCTCAGGTGCAAGGGGCCCAGTTCCAGCAGTTGTTAGGGTTTCAGCTCGGTCAGCTTCCTGTGAGGTATTTGGGAGTTCCCTTGATTACTTCAAAGCTGACAATTGTTATGTGTTCCCCTTTGATTGATTCGATTGATGGTCGGCTGAGTTCGTGGGCTAGTACTGCTCTTTCCATGGCAGGTCGGTGCCAGCTTATTCGCTCTGTCTTATCTTCTTTACATATTTATTGGGCTGGTAGTTTTATTTTGCCTAAGGGCGTTCTCTCTTTGATTGAGAAACGTATCAGGCGGTTCCTCTGGCGAGGTTCTCATGATTCGGGCCTGCCAAGGTGGCCTGGCTAAGGTTTGCTTGGATGTGGATTGTGGGGGTCGTGGCATCATTCCGTTGAGGCTCCGTAATCGGCGCCGATGGCTCGTCATATCTCGGCTCTTATCACGGGCTCTAATCGCTCTGTCTGGGTTAATTGGGTTCGGACTTTTAGGTTGCAGCAGTGTTCTTTCTGGGATCTTAGTGTTTCTCCAGCTTCAGCTTGGTATTGGCGTCAGCTTCTGAAACTGCGTCCCCTTGTTATGGGAGCATTTCAGTATTCCATTGGAGATGGCTCATCCTTCTTCTTGTGGTCGGATCCCTGGCATTCTATGGGTGTGATTAGGCATTCTGTTCCTAGAGCTCCTCTGTGGTCCGGCATCGACGTGGGTGCTAGGCTTGATTCGGTTATTGTTGAGGGTTCTTGGGAGTGGCCGGTGGTGGATAGGCCCGAGCTTTTGCAGATTACTTCTGCTTTGCCACATATTAATGGGGGTCAGGATCGCGTTTTATGGAGACCGCTTAGCTCGGGAATTTTTTCATCCTCTTCTGCTCTTCGGTTCCTCAGAGGTTATTCGCCCCCTGTTCCTTGGGCTCCTCTCTTGCACGGACCGGAAAGATCCCGAGACACTCTTTCATCCTCTGGTTGGCTATTCAGAGCGGTTATCGACTATGGATAAGCCTTGGCTTGAGATATTGATGGGATTTGTGTCCTTTGTGGTATGGCGGAGAGACGCACTCCCACCTATTCTTTCGGTGCCCTTATTCTAGGAGGTGTATTTCTATTGCTAGGAGGGCCGTCGGTTTCGCTGGCCTCTCTCTGTGTGGAGCTCGGGGGTATTGTGGGGTGCTAGGAGGTGGAGAGGTAAGCACGTGGTCAACGTGGCTTACCGTATTCTTCTTCTTTGCGTTGGTCTATTTGATTTGGCAGAGAGGAACGAGAGGAGGTTTGGCGAGCCGCCGAGATCCTCATTCGGTTACTTTCAGGATAGGTCTTGTTCGTGATATTATCTCTCATAGATGGCCCGCTCGTTCTCTATCTACTGTGGCTCTTCGTCGTATTTGGAGGATAGCTTGGTAGTTCCTCTTTTGTTTGTATCTTTCTAGGCTTTGTAGCTTTGGTAGCCATTTGTTCGTAGGCTTTGTTTTCTTACTTTTGCTCTTTGTTACGTTGTTTGGTGCACCATTCTATATGGTTGTCGGGTATTGGCCAGCCTTTCTTGGTCACTCTTATTTTATTTATGCAATTGACTTTTCCCAAAAAAAAAAGATGCCCCCTGCGCCATCTGCCAAGAGGAATCAGTCCCTCTTACAAATAATACGGAAGCTGAGAGTCGACAGGAGGATTCAGTCCCTCCTGTACTCCCAACTACAGACAAACAAGCCAAACAGGAGGAATCAGTCTCTCCTATCCCCGAGACTGATCATGCTGCATAATCTCCCGAAGCACCTGTTTCTATACCTCCCGCTCCCGAAGCACCTGCTGCTGAAAAGCCTGCTCAAGATGCTCCTGCATCTCCCACCTCTGCTCACTACAAATCAGATTCTGATGATGGTTTCTTACCTGATGATAAACCACGACAACCCCGTCATCATGTGGTTCCCCGTCAACTCAATGAGTCTGAGGATTCCAAGATCACGCACCCTGACTCCCCGCGCACCGAAGCCCGCATCGAGCAACTCCATGCCATCATTCGATAGACAGTGTTCCTATAAGATGCCGTGAAGGTACTGTATTATGTCGGGAAGAACTCGATTGGATGAGAGAAAATGCCCATGATGAGCTCTCCTATCTGATGTCTACAATCACCAACGTCGAGGACACATTCCGCCTAATGCCTAATGTATTGTGGCAAGCGCTCAATCATCTCAAGCAGCATCAGGAAAGAATCCTTAGGCAAGAACGAGAAAAGCTCAGGATTGCTGAGGCTAAGACATTTGCCGCCCTTCACCATACCAGTACCAGGCTGACAGACCGTGTTCAAAAGATAGATAACATGTCTTTGGTGCTCGGTACTCTGGTTGATAAGATCAATACTTTGATGACCAAACAAGTTGATGCTATGAAGCTCCTACAGGAGATTCATACCAAGGTATCAGATATTGATGATGCCAAAAAGGGGGAAGAAGCCAGAGAGGCTGGTCGAAGATGGAGATTAGAGAGAGAAAGAGAGATCGATGCAGCACTGGAAGAAAGTGTTGCTGCTGCGATAGGCCATCTGGACACACCTACAAGAGCATACAGGGTATCTAGATCTCGACCGGAGTTCCATGATCCCAACATCCCTTGGAAAAACAATGTGCGAAAGCCGTCTGAGATATTGCTACCCACTGATCGACAGCCTTCAGCCGATGATCTGAAGAATTGGAACAAAAACCAACTGATGAGAGCTCATCTGGGAATCTCCCCTGTTCAACAAATTCAAAACGCTGTCGAATGCCGCGAATGAGTTCTCGAGGCTGTTAGAAGAAGGAAAGCTCCCTCTGCAAATGCTGATGAAGTCAAGGCATCAAAAAGATGATCGGATCACACACCCTGAGGACTAGATACTTGCCTATGATCAATCCCCAGAAGGAAGAAGCATTTATCAGGATCGGGGCAGTGACTCCATAATCAATTGGTGGAAAGGAACCGAAAATGATCCTGACAGAAGGCCTTGGAGACATTCTTAGTACAGGAGTTAGCCTATCTGCATTTTTTTCGCTGTAGGCTTATCATCACAGTGTTTATATTTGAAATTCTTTCAAGCATTGCAATCTTTCCTGGTTATCAGTAAAATTTATTTCTCTTGAAACACTACAGCTCTTAATTTAGGCTTACTATTTTATTGTTTGTTTATGAAGCTGTTACAATATTTGAACAAGTATAAAACTTGTTAAAGTCTTAAAGCTGTAAGAAATTGTCTGCGAACAGTTCATAGGTTAAGTTGTATTCAACTTAGACCACACTGTAAGATTGTGCCTAAGTGCCAATCATTAGTTCAGTTGTAAAACACATTCATGTAGGATTTTTCATTTCTGTTAACTTGCCTGCGAGCAGTTCATATTTCTAGACTAAGTATTGAAGGTCAGATCAATCGGACAAAAGACTCGAAGATTGCCTCTGTGGATCCAAATTAAGACATCTGAAAAGAGAGTTTTGGTATTATCAAAAGGGGGGAAATTGCTGGGATAAATATTCCTGTTTTGATAATTGCCAACATACAGCAAGTAGTCTCAACGAAGTCAGAACACTGTCAAGTATGGAAGCTGTTTGAACTCGTCATACAGCCCCTACATACAGCAAAGAGTTCTTCGACAGTCCATCCTACAGAGTCTTCTTCATACAGCAAAGAGACGTAATATGTTGGATACTGTAACACCCCCAAGTTATTCAGGGAATATTACAGTGTCGTAAGCCCCACCGTGGGACCCACAAGGCTAAACATATGCGGAACTATAAATTTTGACCGAGAAGGTATACATACAATGGAATGAAGAACAATACAAAAGGTATTCAAAGCATATCCAATATATCCAAAGACATCACAACATAATTCAATACCTCGGCAAACACAGGCCGGAATATCAAGGAAAATGGAAAACAATACTCGAGTATTCAATAATCATTCCAGTACAACAACACTGAATGGGGAAACTCAAAACATAACCGGAGGAAAGACACAGTATCACACTTTCCCACCATCTTCATGCCGACCCGATACCTGCCTGTCCGCTCTCCTGGAACCTGAAATACATAAAAAAGTATTTCCCCCATAAAGGGGTTAGCCGCCGAATAGCTAGTGCAAGTATATCAAGTATGAAATACAATACTCCTCGACAATAAAGTAAATGTAACCGCCAATTCATCAATTCAAGACTAGTATTCCAGAATTACTAAATCTCATAGCATCACATCAATACGTATATGAATACCGTGGAACCGCACCAGAGGCTACGGAACCCTCAGAAGACTCGTCGGTCCATCCCATAGTGGTTCATTCATATCATCCATGGAATCGCACCAAGAGGCTACGAAACCCTCAGGGGACCCGTCGGCCCGCCCCAGAGTGGATATAAATAATCATGCAATTAATATATCTTACTTTCAAAGTCGAGAACGTACAATCATAAATATATACTTGCCTTTTAGACATCAAGAAATTGAACGGAAAAAGGGTATGAGTTCGGTAGGTCCAAGAACGCGCTTCCGGCACCTAAACGATTTGCAAGGAATATGATAATCAAATATCCATACTCAATTTACATGAAAAAAACTCCCGAAACCCGTCTACGCTTCATGAAAATACATGGATAAACAACTAGGGGTTGGAAAATCGTCCAAACCCTCAGAAGTTCGAAAACGGCACAATCCAATCCGTAAAATCGTAGGGAAAGCATGCACACGGGATAGATACATCATAATCTCAAGGTTCTCAAGCTTCAAAACAAATAAATCGAACGAATCTAGGAAAAACCCCAAAATTCCCAAAAAATAGGGTTCTAAGGATTTTTACCTTGATTTGGACGTTAGGACGGATTAGATGTTGTGGAATCCTTGTTCTCCAACCAAATATGTTGTTGTTTGATGAAGAATCGCTTCCAATCGCCCAAAATCGTCTCTCCCGAGCTGCTCCCATCGGAAATGAGTGAAGAGGGTGAAAAATGACGAAATGGAAGTCAACTGTCTAATTTATATCCGCCCAGTCTAGCGCACGCTACGCTTCCTTCATTAGCGTGCGCTAGCATGGTCACCGGGTAGTCCATTGGCTTCTGCCGACCCCTTAGCGTGCGCTAATCGCCCTTCTCTAGCGTGCGCTAGCCAAAAAGTGGTGTCCAGTACTGGAGTCCAAAACCTACTGTCCTCTGTCCTGCTCAAGCCTTAGCGTGCACTACCGCTATGGCTTAACGTGCTTATGCGACAGCTTTAGCGTGCGCTATCCGAAGCCTAGCGTACGTTACCTGATAGTCCAGAAAACCTGACAACCTCACTGCCTCTGCCAACCAGCCCATTAGCGTGCGCTACGGACGGATGTTAGCGTATGCTACTAACCACGAATAGCGTGCGCTAATGAACTCCTAGCGTGCGTTAACCGCCAGTCCAGAGGGCAGTCCAAGTTACTGGTTCTGACCTGACTGGTCCCTTAGCGCGCGCTATGGCACAAAGCTAGCGTGCGCTACTCAGACAGAATTAGCGTGCGTTAGCCCAGGCCTAGCGTACGCTATTTCTCTGGCCCAGAATACTTCCGCAAGGTCTAAACAACACAATCGTGACCCATACAAGATACGAAACTCAGTAACAATATCAACAACATCACCAAGAATTTACAGAGCAACAAAATAAGAAGAACGGCAAGGTCAAACAGTCAATAAAAAGTATGGGTATTACATTCTCTCCCTCTAAAAAGAAGTTTCGTCCCGAAACTTAAGAAATAAAAAGTTCGGGGTACTCCGACCGTATCTTCTCTTCCGTTTCCCAAGTCGCCTCCTCGACTCCATGTCTCGACCATTACACTTTAACCATTGGAATGGTCTTATGCCAAAGTTGTTTCTCGCAACGCTCAAGGATCTTCACGGGTCTCTCAGGAAAGGTAATATCCTCGGCTACGTCAATCTCACTATAGTCGATAACGTGGCTCAGATCGGGCATGTACTTTCTCAACTGAGACACATTAAAAACACTATGGATGTGACTCAAAGCTGGAGGCAACGCCAAGCGATAAGCTAAATCTCCAACTCTGTCCAAAATCTCGAAAGGTCTGATATACCTCGGACTAAGTTTCCCCTTTTTCCCGGCGTAAAACTGCAGTGGCGACACCTTGAGTAAGACATGATCCCCCACTTCGAACTCCAAGGGTCGACGACGAGTATCAGCATAAGATTTCTGACGACTCTGGGCAGTCAGCAATCGGTCCTGGATAATAGAAATCTTTTCCTTAGTCTCCATCAACATATCCGGTTCCGTTCCAATTAGTTCAGAAGCCTCGTCCAAACATAATGGCAACCTACATCGCCTACCATAAAGTGCCTCAAATGGTGACATTTTGATCGACGCATGCTAACTATTATTGTAAGCAAACTCGATCAACGGTAAGTGAAGCTCCCAAACATTACTCCAGTCTAAGGCACAAGCCCGCAACATATCTTCCAACGTCTGAATCGTCCTCTCTATTTGACCGTCCGACTAAGGATGAAAGGAAGTGCTCAATCTAAACTCAGTACCCAAAGCCTGGTGAACGGCCTGCCAAAAATGCGATACGAAATGGCCGTCTCAATCAGAAACAATGGTCTTGGGGGAACCGTGCAACCTTACAATCTCAGCTATAAATGTTCGAGCCAATCTATCTGGTCCTCAAGTATCCTTAATACCCAAGAAGTGTGCAAACTTGGTCAACCGATCGACAATTACCCAAATCATATTCATTCCAGCCCGAGTTCTCGGCATGCTAGTGATGAAATCCATAGAGATGTCTTCCCACTTCTACTCGGTAATGGGAAGCGGTTTCAACAACCCCGCTAGTCGTTGATGTTCGATCTTGACTTGTTGGCACGTCAGGCACCGCAGTACAAATTCCGTGACATCCTTCTTCATGTTGTTCCACCAAAAATTTCGTTTCAAGTCCTTATACATCTTACTCGTCCCGGGGTGGATCGAGTAAGTCGTAGCATGGGCTTCTCAGAGAATTCTCTGCCTCAACCCTAGATCATTCGGGACACAGAGCCTGCCCTGAAATCTCAGAATACTATCCTCGTGAACCATAAAGCCAGGAGATTTTCCTTTAATTACATCTTCCTTCAGTTGAGAAATCATCGGGTCAATCCACTGCTTCCCTTTGATGTCATCAACCAAGGACGAAGTAATTTCGAGAGTACACAACTGTCCCTGTACTCGTTGAAGCCAAACTTCTATCCCTTGCTCCATTAAATCCTGACGAATTTTCGTCTGAGATGTAAGAACCTCGAGCATTTGAAGAGATGCCGATTTGCGACTCAAAGCATCCGCGACGACATTGGCTTTTCCGGGGTGGTAAAGAATTTCCAAATTGTAATCCTTTATCAACTCTAACCAACGTCTCTGTCTCATATTCAGTTCTTTATGACTGAAAATATACTTCAGGCTCTTGTGATCGGTATAAATCCGACACGGAGAACCATACAAATAATGCCGCCAAATCTTGAGTGCGAAGACAATTGCGGCCAACTCCAAATCGTGAGTAGGATAATTCATCTCATACGGCTTTAGTTGACGTGATGCAAAATCTATCGTCTTATCATGTTGCATAAGTACACAGCCAAGACCTTGACCCAAAGCGTCACTATAAACTGCAAAGCCCTCACTACCATGTGGTAAAGTTAAAATCGGCGGTGAAGTCAAACGTCCCTTCAGTTCATCGAAGCTCTGTTGTCTCTCATCCGTCCAAACAAACTTTTAGGTCATCTGGAGTAATTTCGTAAGCGGCCGAGCGAGTTTCGAGAACCCCTCGATAAACCGACCGTAATACCCAGCAAGGCCTAAAAAGCTACGGACTTTCTTAACATTTTTAGGCGGTGCCCAATCTAGCACTGCCTCAATCTTCTGCAGGTCTACACGAACCACTTCGGCCGAAATCACATGGCCGAGAAACATAACTTCTTCTAACCAGAATTCACATTTCGGGAATTTTGCATAGAGGTGCTCGGTTCTCAAAATATCTAGTACCAACTGTAAGTGTCGGGCATATTCCTCTTTATCTCGAGAGTAGATCAAAATGTCGTCAATAAAGACGACTACACACCTGTCGAGATATTCGATGAAAATTTTATTCATTAACTGCATGAATACTGCCGACGCATTAGTCAACCTAAAAGGCATAACTACAAATTCATAATGCCCATATCTCGTCCGAAATGCCGTCTTCAGAACATTGAGTTGATAATACCCTTATCTTAAATCAATTTTCGAGAAAACTGTAGCCCCTTGCAATTGATCAAATAAATCATCTATACGAGGCAAATGATACTTGTTCTTGATGGCCACTTTGTTTAGCTCACGGTAGTCGATGCACAAACGTAGTGAACCATCTTTCTTTATCACAAAAAGGACAGGCGCGCCCCAAGGCGAAGCGCTCGGTCTGATGTACCCTCTCTCTAGGAGTTCTCCCAATTGATTGTTTAATTCTTGCATCTCAAAAGGTGCCATTCTATAAGGTGCCTTAGAAATCGGAGCCGCATCTGGCTCTAAGTCCACAGAAAATTCTATCTCACGATCTACCGGTAATCCCGGGAGATCGTTTGGAAAAACATCGGGACACTCATTAACAACCGGAATTGAAGAGAAATCGACTTCGTTCCCTTCCGTTTTCAAGGCATAACACCAATAGCCCGTACAACCTTTATTCAAAAGTTTTACGGCCTTCATGGCGCTGATAAGTAACTTGGATTGACCCGACTTACATCCCAAAAATGAGTACTCAGACCCGTCTTTAGTCATCATGGTGATAACCTTAGTACGGTAATTCATAATCGCTTGATGACTATCAAGCCAATCCTCGCCGAGGATCACGTCCTCGCCTACCATATCAACTACAATCAGATTGGATAACCATTTCATACCGAATATAATCACCGGAAAATCTCTAATCTCCCAGTTCCCCACAATTCTATCCCCGCTAGGTAGTTTCACAATGAAGGATCACAAGTAGTCATACAAGTTATATTTAAACGGCGTACACTCCAAGGAAATAAAAGAATGTGTAGCACCTGTATCGAAAAGCACACGGACTAGATGAGATAAAGTATGAATGGTACCTGAAGCCACCGCCGCGTCGGGTTCGTCTGTTCGACGCATCTCATAAACTCGTGGTTGTACCGAACCGATGCTAGAGTTTCCCCCTCCAGCGTTCTGACCCCGTCCCCGGCCCCTGCCGAAATTCTGATGAGGTTGACCAAAAGATTGCCGCTGATTTATGCCTTGCTCAAGTGGTGCTGGGGCAGAAGCCCGAGTGTCCAAAGTCTTATTCGGCTCGGAACAATAAGCCACTCTATGTCCCAACTGTCCCCACGTGTGACACTTCAACGGCGGAAAATTACATTCCAAATTAACGTGGCCTAGACGACCACAATTATAGCAAGTCACTATGCGATTTATGGTACCCGGAGTAGAACGGTAACCCCTCTTTCCCTTATTAGAACGTGACGACTGCCCGGCAGAACGGTTAGTCGTCTGTGACCTCTGAAAGTTGCCACTCTTAGAGCCGGAAAAATTTCCCGCGACCTTCTGCTTCTTTCCTTCTTCAATGGTATCGTTGTCGGGGCTTAACATATCATGGACTAAAGCTCTGTCCTGATATTCCTTCAGTGTGGTACAAGCAAATCCGGCCATGTACCTCCGTAAGTCCATATTCATCTGCATATCAATGTAACGAATCTTTTCACGCTCGTTACGCACTTGATCCTTCACGTGGATCAACTGCTGGTTGTATTCCATAATCGCCTGTGAAATGGGAATATCCTGTGGTTTAGCCTCGAAAAAGGCTCGGATTCGGACCTCTCGCTCCGGCCAAGGACAAAACTCGGCCTCCAAAAGCTCCTTAAATTCATCCCACATGGCAACACGATCCTGTGGCTTGATGACTTTCCACCATGTAGCGGCCTCCTTAGTGAGGAAATACTGGGCAATCGGTACTTTCCTCACTTCGGGGCAATCAACCGCTTCGAAAATATTTTCCAATTCCACTAGCCAATCTTCCCAACTTAACGGGTTTTTGGCACCGCCAAACTGTGGAGGGTGCATACGGATTACATTCTGAAGTAAGGCATCCACGTTCGGGTTCGGATTATTCAGCTGAACAGTTTGGGCTAAAATGGTCATCTGGGTAGCCAATTGTTGAAGTACATTCGCAACTCCAACGTCCGCGCTGTTCCCCTGGCCATTCGACTGGTCATGCTGACTCTCGGTGTCAGGTTGCACCGAGTTCGGCAAACTGGGATTGGTCAACCCCGCAACAGAACTGATGGAAACGGCCGCGCCACGACCTCTTCCACGCCCACGGCCACGACCACGGCCACGGCCCCTACCAGCTGACATACTGAAGAACACACAAGGCACGTAAGTACAATTCAATCACACGTCATCGAAGTGACCGATTCTCAAGAATACCAAAAATAGAAGCAAAACGAAAAAGGAAACAGCAGAAGAGTAAGAGGTCTTACAAGTACCGGTCGCACTGTGATGATGGCAAAGTAGTGATACTGTGGGCAAATGACGACTCAACCGACCCAAAAGACAGACAGCCTAGGTATCCATAGACCTAAGCTCTGATACCATATTCTGTAACACCCCCAAGTTATTCAGGGAATATTACAGCGCCGTAAGCCTCACCGTGGGACCCACAAGGCTTAACATACGCAGAACTATAAATTTTGACCGAGAAGGTCTACATAAAATAGAATGAAGAACAATACAAAAGGTATTCAAAGCATATCCAATGTATCCAAAGACATCACAACACAATTCGATACCTCGGCAAACACAGGCCGGAACATCAAGGAAAATGGAAAACAATACTCGAGTATTCAATAACCATTCCAGTATAACAACACTGAATGGGGAAACTCAAAAGATAACCGGAGTAAAGACATAGTATCACACTTTCTCACCATCTTCATGCCGACCCGATACCTGCCTATCCGCTCTCCTGGAACCTGAAATACATAAAAAGTATTTCCCCCATAAAGGGGTTAGCCGTCGAATAGCTAGTGCAAGTATATCAAGTATGAAATACAATACTCCTCGACAATAAAGTAAATGTAACCGTCAATTCATCAATTCAAGACTAGTATTCCAGAATAACTATATCTCATAGCATCACATCAATACGTATATGAATACCGTGGAACCGCACCAGAGGCTACGGAACCCTCTGAGGACTCGTCGGTCCATCCCAGAGTGGTTCATTCATATCATCCGTGGAATCGTACCAAGAGGCTACGAAACCCTCAATGGACCCGTCGGCCCGCCCCAGAGTGGATATAAATAATCATGCAATTAATATATCTTACTTTCAAAGTCCAGAACGTACAATCATAAATATCTACTTGCCTTTTGAGACATGGAGAAATTGAACGGAAAAAGGGTATGAGTTCGGTAGGTCCAAGAACGCGCTTCCGGCACCTAAACGATTTGCAAGGAATATGATAATCAATTACCCATACTCAATTTACACGAAGAAACTCCCGAAACCCATCTACGATTCATGAAAATACACGGATAAACAACTAGGGGTTGGAAAATCGTCCAAACCCTCACAAGTCCGAAAACGGCACAATCCAATCCGTAAAATCGTAGGGAAAGCATGCACACGGGATAGATACATCATAATCTCAAGGTTCTAAAGCTTCAAAACTAATAAATTGGACGAATCTAGGAAAAACCCCAAAATTCTCAAAAAATGGGGTTCTAAAGATTTTTACCTTGATTTGGACGTTAGGACGGATTATATGTTGCGGAATCCTTGTTCTCCAACCAAATATGTTGTTGTTTGATGAAGAATCGCTTCCAGTTGCCCAAAATCGTCTCTCCCGAGCTGCTCCCGTCGGAAATGAGTGAAGAGGGTGAAAAATGACGAAATGGAAGTCAACTGTCTAATTTATATTCGCCCAGTCTAGCGCACGATACGCTTCCTTCATTAGCGTGCGTTAGCATGGTCACCGGGTAGTCCAGTGGCTTTTGCCGACCCTGTTAGCGTCCGCTAATCGCCCTTCTCTAGCGTGCGCTAGCCAAAAAGTGGTGTCCAGTACTGGAGTCCAGAACCTACTGTCCTCTGCCCTTCTTAAGCCTTACCGTGCGCTACCGATATCGCTTAGCGTGCGTTATGCGATAGCTTTAGCATGCGCTAGCCGAAGCCTAGCGTACGTTACCTGATAGTCCAGAAAACCTGACAACCTCACTGCCTCTGCTGACCAGCCCATTAGCGTGCGCTACGGACGGATGTTAGCGTACGCTACTAACCACGAATAGCGTGCGCTAACGAACTCCTAGCGTGCGTTAACCGCCAGTCCAGAGGGCAGTCCAAGTTACTAGTTATGACCTGACTGGTCCCTTAGCGCGCGCTACGGCATAAAGCTAGCGTGCGCTACTCATACAGAATTAGCGTGCGTTAGCCCAGGCCTAGCGTAAGCTATTTCTCTAGCCCAGAACACTTCTGCAAGGTCTAAACGACATGATCGTGACCCAAACAAGATACAAAACTCAGTAACAATATCAACAACATCACCAAGAGTTTATAGAGCGACAAAATAAGAAGAACGGCAAGGTCAAACAGTCAATAAAAAGTAAGGGTATTACTGATACAGCATACAGGATGAAGGTGTTTTACTTGGCAAAAGTTAAACACATCCAACAAAACTGAATATAAAAAGGCTTTAAACCATTGTGAGATAAACATTGTTTATATATAAACTATTCACGATTAAAGCAGCATTTATTGTTGATAGGACAGCATTTAATGCAGCTGCAGAGAGAAGTCTGAACGCTCTGGAGAGCATTTAATGCAAAGACCGAAAGGATGTCTGAAGCATTAAATGCGATCTACTTTAATTCAAACATTCAGTAGCCGCCAATCAAGAGTCAGACTTCAACATCTCACCAACCAGCAATAGCTTCATTTATAATGGATACATTTCCAAGGTTATAAATACTCCCAAGCCAGGGGACTTACACACACGAAAAAGATCAAGTCATTCATTATCGCGAAAGCTCTGATAGATCACTCTGACATTTTAGCGATTACAAAGTAGTATATTTCGTGAGCATACAGCAGAATCCAAGCAAAGAAATATACAAGTCCTTATTGCATACAGCAGTTGTTCATCAAAGATAAAGATGTTTTTGAGATTTATTCTACCTTATTGTTAAGATTATCATTAGCCCTATGTGGACTAAGGATCCTTGTTTATTCCGACCTGTGTGGGAAGAATAGCATTGAAGATGAAGCTTCGATCTGTGTGAGAAGAAGCAAATCGAAAAAGAGCTCAAGCCAATCTGTGTGAATGGCCCAAAGCTGCCGTCCTTGTATCAATCTGTGTGAAAGATATAGAGACAGGTTTAGTTAAAGTCACGTAGTTGTGTACGTAGTGATTTTAATAAACTCTTTACTCTTGTATGGAGGACCAGCGGACGTAGAGGGGTTTACCTCGAACCACTTTAAACTATGTATTATTTACCTTCTATCTTTACTATTTTTATTCTATTGTGATTTATCAAGTATACACTGTTAAACCTTGTATGCACTAAGAAAACAGGAGAACACCTAGTTGTTGTATTTACAGCAACTCACACGACAAACATCCGCTACGTAAACTAACATCAAAAATCGTACAGCTTACTGTGCTTCTATATTCTAAGTTGTTTATTATATACTTAGTGGCCAACAGGTCCTGACATCACGCTCGTAGACTTTCATCTGAGACTCCGTGCGTGTTTCGCTCGATGACCCCGTGCGGAAGCTTCTGTAACCGTTTCAGATGCACGCGCGCATCATGTGCGGCAACACCGTGTGGAAGCTTCCGGCACTGGCAATCCCCACTAAATCGTACATAACTTATTTGTACATACTCCGATTAGCACACCGTTTAGACCGTTGGAAAGCTAACTCAATCATGTACCGTACTATTTATTATCAGAACTTTTGGACTTTTCATAAATCGTTGTTATTTTTCAAGGTCAATCCTTGTGCACGATACTTCCCAAAAAACGTCCAATCACATATTCATTAATATTTTTTGGTACCCCTTTAATACTTTAAATGATCCAAGACCATGAATGTATTTTGTATAGATTCTAGTAAATTCACAAGTCTCATATTTAGTTGGGATATATTTCTATCATTTTTATATCTAGAATTCTTCGCCAAAAATACCAGAGCATAATATAATTAATTTAGAAAATATTTTCTCTTATTATAACCCACAATTGGCTTGTAGTAATATTATTTTCTATTTAATTATAGGTAGTAAAATACTGATATTTTATATATTCTTCCTCTCAAAATAAGTTTCATCCCGAAACTTAAAACATAACAAGTTCCAATTCGGATAATGGTTTTCAATAACAAGGGTTCTCAACCCAAAACAACAATGCACATCACTCATGGTCATTCATGATCGAGCGTCCTTAGAAAATATCCCCGTACGCCGGGTCCGGCATCCCTGGTTAAACAAAAAATACGAACTTTCTCACTCATATGCATTTTCCGCTTTTCACAGGTTTCAATTCGGATAATTTTTTTCCAATGCTTCGCTGAAGAATCCCTCTAAGAGTACGACGTTGTGCATAGCCTTATTATATCATGGATTATCCGACGATACCATAAAATATTATCTGAATATTATCACATAATTGCATGTACCAGAAGTCATTGCTTCATCATAATTAGTTCAATATTAGATTTGGAATTTCATGTATCCTTTAGTTATAAGTACGATCGAAGCCGCTCCCTGAAACATGCATGTACCGCCGGCGTACACTTCCCACAAGAAGTCGCTCCATGCACATGCATACAGCACCGGCATAAGTTTTCTTCGCCTTCATCCACATCGAACACACATTCAATCCCCAAATCCACACTTTACTAAGAAATTAAAAAAAACTTAAAAAAATTCAGTTTGACTCAAAATACAAAAATCACTTTTTCAATAGCATACTACTACCATACCAATAGAGCCACAAGTCATCACAATGTCACTTTCATTATTAAAAGACATTGTTAAAATAAAGACAACAAACGATATCAAATACTGGAGCATTACATACTCTCTCCCTTAAAAATAAGTTTTGTCCCGAAACTTATGAATAAAGTAGGATAACGACTCCACATTTAATCCTCGGATTTCCAAGTTGGCCTTTTAGCACCGTGATGATATTATTGAATTTTGACGAGTGGTAGAGCTTCATTTATCAACGCTTTCATACGTTGCTCCAGAGTTTCTATTAGTACCTTTCTGAAGGTAGCGTCGTAGGAAACTTTCAGTTCCTCAATTATAACTCTGATTGTAAACATACTTCCTTAACTTAGAAATAAGAAAAAAAATTATGAATTTTGTCTAATGATGGCGGTAATGCTAGACGGTAAGCGAGGTTCCCAACTTGATCCAAAATCTCGAATGAAATGATGAATCTAGGGCTCAACTAAAATGACACAATCTGTGCATTAGTGATATGACCCATACATGATTGCCAATTGAAAACTCCAATGGACATTATCAACTCTTAACATATGAGTTCTGTTGGTTCTGAGCTGCCATCATGGACTTTCTTGTTGCAAAAACCTTTTCAGTCGACTCTTTAATTAAATATAGCTCAGTTCTGACCATGTGTGATGCGTCATACCAACATCGGAGAACGACAACTCCTCCCATATAAGACTTTGAGAGGCACCATGTCATAATACTCACATGTGGGCTGTTATATTATAAGATAACTCGATTAAAACGAGATACCTTACCCCGTCCTTTTCCCATTCAAACACACATGCTCTTAACTTGTCTTACAGGGTATGAATAGTATGCTCTGTCTGTTTGTCTGTCTGTGGTGGTAAGTCATACCAAATTATGATCCTTTTTATCCTCTAGTCTTCCTTATGACCCAACAGTTGTCATGATATAATAACAGTATCTCAATTCTGTATTATAATACATGTCTGCTTGGTACTACTTGTCAAACCTTAGATGTAATCCACTTGATCACCTCGTTTAAACTAATATATCCCCATAGAAAATAACTGATTTGAAAATACTCTACATTTATGCCTCAAAATCACCTGATAATAATTGTGATACCGCCCATTTCTAATTTCACCGGCGTCAATATTTTGAGAAATATTTTCTTTTAAGGATTACTATAAATACTCTCTTAGGAAATATAATGTTCAATTTACATTTACCTCAGAATATATCTTTAAATGTCAAGAATATTTGTTATTTAAAATTTTATTTTCGGAATACTAAGACTTCAGCTTTTCATAAAATAATAATATTCATGATACTTTTTATTCAAATAATTCAATCATTAAAATGCCAAACAACAGTCCTTTCTTCGAAATATCGCTTATTCTCTTTTTACTAAAAGACCAAGCAATATATTATATTTTAAAATTTCGACATACTCTAAAAATAAAATTCTTATTTACGAAAATAAGTCCAAAGCAACATAAGATTGTTATTTTTTTTAGATTTTTCAAGTCTTTTCTCCTAATCCATAATTGCACCTACCGTGATCCTCGTTGTCGTCCCAATATAAGCTGTGTCGTATCCAAATCTATCGCCACCAGCCAACTTTTGCAATGTGTGCCACCAACTCCATCGCCATCTATCGTCTTTCACAAAGCATGCCACCGACTCCATCGCCACCTATCGTATTGTGCCTATAAATAGGCATTGAGTCAACTGGAGAAATATAAAGAGAAAAGGAGTGCAGAGAGCACATAGTTGAGTGTGAGCTTTTATCCTATTGCAATTCTTGTTTGCAGAAGAATTTTCCAACCACAATAACTCTTTCCCGTCCTTATTCTATTTTATCACATACCCCTTCTAACCATAATCTTCCATTCAGAAGATCAATGACATCATCACCTTTATATAACTTCTAGCTAGTCTATGTCTTTCCGGGAGATACTCTTATAAAAGACGTTCTCTTTCGTGAGAAAATCTCGGAGAAGTATTGACCGTAAGGAAAATCAACATAATATATGGTGGAGGAAGTTTAGGTTTAAAGGGTCATGTGGCAGCATCTACGTCTATGGGCATTGCAAAAATTCTAGTTGTGATACTAAAATCCTTGGCAGATAAGCCACTCGTTGGTCCAACCTATGGAAACAAGCTCAGAGTATTGTTTATGCATGATAGAATCATGAGCATGGTCAATAATGCTGATGCATTCATCACCCTTCTAGTAGGTTGGACATATTAGAGGATCTATTACAGATGCTCTCGTGCGCACAACTGAACATTCTCCAGAAATCGATGAGAATACTCAACGTCGACGACTTTTTTCATGGGCTCCTCGCTTTCCTAGATTCTCCGGTGGAAAAAGGTTTTGCATCTCCACTGTCACAAATACTCCTCCTCTGTGCAAAAAACCCAATGAATTGATTGGCGAATTCCTCACTTATACGCCTGAGATTGAACCAATCACGATTCGCCTCGTACACACTGATGCTAGCACGAGTCTAAAATGTTCTTTAGATCTAGCATTCTCCCTGTGAGATCTATTGTAAATCTTATGTCTTGAGCTTGTACCTTATTTCACAATTTGTAATCATAATATTTTATATAGTCATTTCCATCATTATGCAGTTAACTGGATTAGAAAATTCTGAACGATAAGTAATGCCTCAATTCCCTACATTATACGCAATCCTAGACTTAATTTATTTCCTTACAACCTGGTTGCTCCAGCTGAACCCCTTTCAGAAAGTAAACTTTGAATTTGACGTTGCGTCGATCTCTTTTAAAACGAAATAGTTTCTAGACCTCGGTAAATTCCCCATAATTCCAGCGATCGCATAACATTTCTTTTATAACAAAAGTATCCACTTTTATTTTAGTATGTCTCTGCAATTTACTAAGGCAATGATTATCATCAATTTAACAATATATAAATACATCGCCGAATCTTTAACACTTACTGGTGCAGGTCCTAGGAGACCGGTGGATGCTTGACGCGTTTCGAGTAACCTTTGTTGACTTTGAAAAACTTTATTTTCTAAAAGTACCTGCGTAACTTGGTTAACCCCGCTCTGATACCATATTATGTAACATCCCAAACTCTGGGTAGTTACATTGCCGTGAATCCATTGAGAGACTCACAAGGCTATGTCAATCAGAATTAACGCACGTATAAATTTTCACAAGAGTTTGATTACTAAACAACCATCTGTAAGGAAAGTCAAGGTACACACGATTTTGTTTATTACGTGAGATGTTGAAATTAAAAATCAGGGTTAACACAAAATAACACTCTTATCTTGATCCATGTCGTCAAGCATTTTCCCTGGCTTCATGACCCTAGGCCTGCACACAGAAGTACTTGCGACTGAAAAATAACAGCCCCTAATCGGGTCAAACACATATCACAAATCAATATGTTCATCTTATACATTTTATCAATTGGAAAAGATCTTGCTGGATGTATATATCTCAGTGTAAATAATCACAACACATGTCTCCAATATCCGGATAGTGTACCAATCAATAATCACAATCACATATCTCCAACAAGGATAGTGTATCAAACAACAAGCACATATCCCCAATATCCGGATAGTGTATCAATCTACCACCTCCAATATTCGGATGCACATCTCCAATATATGGATGCGGAAATGAACGTTCATTATGTCTCCACAAAAACTATCCTTAGCTTTCATATCACATTCTACACATCATATATACATATCCCAAAATTTATTCCAACAATAAACATCGCATACGGTCAATATAACATCAACACACAATTTGCATAATTCGTAACCGAGCAAGTCAAAGAAAACTTGCCTTAATCACCATATTTTTAAAAGCGTATCTCTCTTAGCCCGACAATCCAAGATTTGAACCTTGATAGAATTTATATTCCAATATTATGGTTGATTTACTAGGAAAATTCTGTTTGACACACTTAATCCTACTTTTCAGTATTATAATGTCGTCTGTGTATCTTGATCAAACATTCCAAATAATGTTCGATTATCTTTTACAAATCAATCTAGTTCAAAACCGACATTCTTGAATTTATTACGAGTCTTCACTATTGATTTATACTTAACAATCAAATATTACTTAATTAACATGTCAAAATATTTGATTATAACTCAACATTTCATTACTATTATACTTTAATAATCATCATTAAAGATTCTAAATTACCACAACTTAATATTTCACATAATTGATTATTACATCTCAATAATCAATACTAAATCAACATTATAATTTAATTATCCATTCGATCAATATTAAATTAATATTTCGATTGCCATCACTTGATAAATACTTCTTTTCTAATTTTCAATCATAATTATCCATCTATTCATAGGGATGGTAAAATATACCGAAATGCCGAAATACCGAATTTACTGTACCGAAAAATTACCGAAATTGCCGAAAATTTCGGTATATCGAATTTTCGGTACGGTATGGTGCCGTATCGAAAATTTTCGGTATGGTAACGGTATGAATTTTTTTTATTTTCAGTATTTTGATATATACCGAGATACCAAAAAAAATTCGGTATTTCAATATATATATCGGTATATCGATATTTTTGGTATTATTTTTATTCGGTATTTCGATATATCAAGATTTTTTCGATATTTTAGTAATTCGGTATTTCGATAAGTTCGGTATGCCGAAATTTCGGTACGGTATCGGTATGGATCGAAAGCCATACCGAAATTTCGGTATACCGAAACTTTCGGTACGGTATTGGTATGAATTTTGTTGTACTGAAACTTTCGGTACGGTATACGGTATCAACAAAAAAATTCCGTACGGTACGGTATACCACCCCTATGCATTCAACCATCACAACCAAATCTTATATTTTGTGTAGAAGTCTTTAATAAACATTAACGCCATTTATAAAAACAATTATACGTAAATTCATATCTTGATCATTTTAAATACTTCTATTATCACCACAATAGCAATCAAAATCTTTATGAAGTCCAACTATTGTTGCACAAATAAATCCCGGATTCTTTTTTCTTTTTTCTAAATCCATATATTGATTATTTCGAATAATCAATTAGATTCGTATCTTAATCAATATTAATTTTATGAATATTCCACTATCTAAGGAATTCAAAAGGCCAAAATTATATAATTAAAATTTTTGAAATATTTACCGAATTATCAGACATTAAATAACTGAATTTTTTATAAAATAAAAACCAATAAAATTGAAGTTTCTAGGTGTTTAAGAATTTATAACCTTTTTAATAATATCAATAATCCTTCTAAAATAGATAAAAATTATCAAACTACAACCGATCTAGAGTTTGAACACCTACCTCGAGTTAATATTTCAAAACGGGTGAATTTCATGTCTTTCGGTCGAAAAATTAACAAAACTCTCTCTCATACAATCCGTCGGACAGTTGGCGAGTTGGCCTAGAAAATCTGCCCTGACTCACTAGAACATGACCGATTATCTCTAGGAGAACGTACTCCTATTGGAACTTCAGAAGAGGAGTTCTGTATAAAAAGACTTTATTTATAATTTTCTCGAAGTGGAATGCAAGATGCGGTCGGGAATGGGTCTACTTATAATCCCAAAATGTGGTCCTCAATCAACAATGTGTAAGACCCAACAGTCATATGTCAGCGGTCCTGACGTCACGCTCGGCGACCTTGTAATACCCGGGTAACTGTTGCGTATTTTCATCTGTATTTGACCCTTGTGGTACACGATTATGTCGTATTAATAATCAGAGTGCGATTTTTCCGTATTCGTATTCTGATATTCATGATCATATTGGGTGGAATTGATTAATTCATATAAGCTTCTGCATGACCTTAACGTAAGCTAACAGTTATTTATAGCGTACGCTATTTCTAGCGTGCGCTAGCTTTGTATTTTGTCCAGCTTTTTGCGTCTTCGATTCCTATGTCGTTTTGCTTCGCCTTTTGTTGTTTTGTTTTGTTTAGCAACTTAATCATCAAAACATTATTTATGAATATGTGGAATAAATATTCCAACAATCTCCCCCTTTTTGATGATTACGAAACAACTCTTGAATTGGATAAAACCTGCAATTTAAAATTATATATATATGTACGTTTCAAAGTTTTCGACTTTGATCGTTTCGTTAGTTTCACCCATCCTTTTTCTTTTTTCATTTCTCAACTCCTTCGTTTCTCCCCCTTTTTGTATGCTTTCTTCTTCTTTTCAACTTCTTCGATTTTTATTATTTCTCGTCATATTTTTCATGACGCTTTTATCCGATTCAACTTCTTCTCCCCCTTTTTGTATTCAGCAAAAAGTGTAAAAAATATAAAGAATACCAATTTGAATAAATAAAGAAAATATGCATGAAAAAAAATATGCAATAATATAGTGAGTATCTCCCCCTGAAAGTAATATCTCCCCTTTAAAAATAGTACTCCCCCTGAGTATAATACCAATTGTTAAAAATTAGTTTTTGAGGATCCAACCGAAAGTCGGTTTTTCTTTCGAGACGTAGATGATATTTGAAACAATTGTTCCTTTAGGAACCCAAATTTTCTTAACTTTAATCGTCCGTCTTGGGCTCTTGCAATTTGAAATATGGTGCCCAATTTTCAAATATTTTTCACACCGGGGTATTTTGAAATTTACGGATTCGTTTTTAAAACGTCGTTTGAATCCCAACTCCTCTTTATTTAATGTATATTTTTGAATCGAGAGCATATTTTCAAATTTTTCGTTTCCGATCGAAAATTTCTTCATTAAATTTTTGAGCTCGGTTTGAACTCTAACAAGATCATTCTTTAAAATATTCTCATTTTCAACGCATTTTGAATGATCGATCTCAACAGATTTTCCCTTTTCAACAATTTTAGAAATCTCATTTTCCAATGATTTATTTTTAAATTGAAGGGATTTGATTTCTTTTAAAGTATTTTGATAATCGGTATGTAATAACTTGAATGCTTCAAAAAGTTCGTTGTAACAGTTACTTACTTGGCTTTCGACGTCGTTGTCATTGAATGAACTCCGGGCCATGAGTGCGAGATTATTTTGATTCATGAAATCATCATCAGGATCTTCGTCACTCCATGTTGCAACTAAGACCTCTTTTTGTTTACCCAACAATTCTTAGCAAAGTGGCCTGGTTTACCACATAATCGACAGGTATTGTCGGAGATCTTAGATTCGCCTACTTGAATGTCCTTCGTCCTCCGGTTTAATAAGTGTTGGAACTTATTAATATTCTGTAATATCCGCAATTATGATTTCCAGTAATTTCTTTTTTCGATGGAAGTCCATTTTGATGACTCGCTTATGACCGTATCGTCATTATGAGAATGATTAATTCTACACTTTTTGTCATTCGAGTTCGTTTCGGTATCGTTTTGTTGAGTTCCGTGTTCTTAAGCAGCTTTTCCGCACTTGCGTTCGATTCTTGAGAATCTCGTCCGAAACTGTTGTTTCGAGTTTCTTGTAAGTTCATTTAATGTTATTATTCATGTTTCGAGCTTTGGTTTGGTGTTTCGATCGTGTATCGTGTATTTCAGATGTTTTCGGCCGTTTTCGTAATTTCCCAAAGTTTGGGGTAATTACATTCCGTTGTCGAATTTCGAGCCTTCCGGTGGTCGGAATCGTGTGTTTTCTTAGTGCTCGGATTGGTCTTTGCGAGTACTTTGTAACCGTATCTTCGGTTATTATTCAGGTTCGGGTTTCGGGGTCGTCCGGGCCATCGGAGTGGCCACGACCGAGTCACGGCCGGAGCAGGGCCTGGCCTGGCCGAGTTACGGCCGTAAGGTGCCGGTTACGGCCGTACGTGCTCGACATACTTGGCTGGACGAAGGCCGGTTACGGCCGTAAGGTGTGATCCACTACGGTCGTAAGTGGTCGGCAGGTGCTGGGCAGGATTTTGACGAATGCCGGTTACGGCCGTAAGGGCCTATCGAGTACGGCCGTATGGGCCGAGTTACGGCCGTAAGGCACTGCCGGTTACGGCCATAACCCTGCCGGCCATATATAAGCCTGGCTCGGTCAGACTTCGTTTTTTCTCACTTTTTCCTCGTTCTTGTGCGGCTGCGGACGGGAGTGACTGGTAGGAGGTGTTCTTGGCCGATTCTACTCTTTTCCAAGGCACTTTGGAAGATCCTTGTTGATTATATCGTCATCCAATCCGTGTTCTTCGTCCGAATCAAGGTATTTTGGCTTGAACCCTTATTTTTGAAGATTTTGGGGATTTTCCTTTTGATTTTGATTCCAATCTGTTTTTGATCAATTAATTGTTGCATAAACGTTGTTTTGAACTTGTTCTATGGATTGGATACTCGTACCTTTGGTTCGTTCGACCCGAGGTGTGATTTCTTTGTTCTTGAAGGGTCTTGAACATTTAATGTCCGAATGAGTTCCCTTTGATTGTTTGTTGGGATTTCCGTTGTTTTCGGCCTTGATTCTCGTCGTAATCACGTTTTATTGTTCCTTACGGAGGATTATAGGTGCTCGATGATTCCGATGTTGAATTCCATTGGTGATTGATGATTCATGTGGTGTTTTCCCGTAGTAATTTCGGTGCTATCGCGTTTTTGATAGTGTTCGGGCGTTCGGGGCTGTCGGACCGCATTCCATCCGTCGTCTTGTTACGAATGTGGTTCCTAGGCAAGTACCTTATCCATGCAATTCTTGTTTTGTGAATATGATAGTTAGTGATCGTCTCTATGTGTTTGTTTGATCGTTTGATTTGAACTTTCAAAAGATTCGGTTTAGCCTCGTTAAGGGCTCACTTTCAAAATGCGTGTGTTTTGTGAATATTGTGCCCCGTGAATGATTAAGTGAACCCTATGAATTCACTTGTTATTGTTGTTGTTGTTGTTGTTGTTGTGCTTTGATAATATATATATATACACATATTATCTCTTTTCGGTGCGTTATGGTTTGACGTGGTGTTTTGCTAAGTGTTGGTTGCATTAACTCATGATTTGATGTGTTTGTGATTGTGGCAAATGTGAAACCCTTGTTGTTGTGAACTCGATGCATTGATGATTTGACCACAAGGTTATCAATTCGGGTAGGTCTGGAGAGGGCTTCGAGAATCATCACTTGCGAGTGCGATGTCACGATAACTTGTGGGTATGTTCGATTGGTGTTTCACTGGGTAGGGAACTGTGAGGCCTGCGGCGGCGTGTACTTGCGAGTATAGCCAGTGTGTATGATTTGACCATAAGGTTATCTAATCAGGTAGGCTTGGAGAGGGCTCCGAGAATCGGTACTTGCGAGTACGATGTCAAGATAACTTATGGGTGGTTCGAGTTTGTTTTGCTAGCCAGCTCGGGAGGGTCCTTAGAGGTCTCGGGTGGGATTTGTGGCTTCGTCCCGGTCCTAGGCGATGCCTGTGCGTATGTTTTGTGAATGTGTTTGCTCACCTCGAGAGGGTTCGACGGGGCCACGGAGGGATTCCAATGGTATAGCCCTGGATTCACGAGTAAAACTTCACGAGTGCATGTGTATTTTATGTCCGTCGAGGACGCGTGACGTGGGTTTTAACCTTGTGTATTGTTGTTGGTTTCATTTGTGAAAACAAAACCTTTGGGCTGTGACCCCTGTTGATTTTGGAAAGAGAAGGATTCGGTAATCCTAAATTGTTTTCTATTAAAACTCTCGATAGCATTTTAAATTGTTTTCTAAATTGTTTCCCCTGATTGGTGATCTTTCTGTTTTGGAATGTTTTTCCCAAACTCTTGCCTCGGGAAGTACTTTTCGTTACGTTTGGCTTTTTTAGGATTCCTGGTTATTGTTATTCGTGGAATGTGAATTGTATGACTCGTATTTTGCACTTTGTTCTTGCACTAGCAAAACAATGGAGTTTTGCTGACTCCCGAGTACTCGGGGGGTGGATGTCTGTTTTTGCATTCAGGTTTTGGGAGCATAACATAGGGTCGGCACGAAGGATGATGAAAGATGATCGATACTAATCACATGAGGAATCGTACGTTGTTGTATTGGTTTAGTTGTATTTTATTTCCGCTGAAGTATATTTTCCCGTTGTACGGGAGCATTGTGTATTCGACCCCTGCGTGGGCATGTATTAAGTTGTATATATTTATTGAAAGACCAAATCGGTCTACTGAGTCATTTTTAGCCTTAAAGGCATTGTTGAGATGTTCGACATTGTCTACCAGCCTGGTAGATCCTTGAGGAAAGGGTCTACGGCGTGTAATACCCCTGAGTGGATTGGGGGTGTTACAGAAATGGTATCGGAGCTTAGGTTGTGGAAATCTAGGCTGTCGGGTTTAGTGGTGTCTGTTGAGTTTTGTCTCGTCGGATTTTGTCTGACTGAGTCGTGTCGCGACGCGTCGTCTGAGTTGGTTGGTCATGATTAGTATCGTGGGGCGATCATCACCTTCGTGCGACCTGTGGATGTAAGTCTCCCTTCTTTGTGTTTGTACCTCGTCTGATGCGAGCTACTGGTACGATTATGTGTTAAGTGATGGAATCTTTATGCAGACTCTTGGTTTCATGATGCGTTTATGTGACTCTCATATTTTGTTTATATGAGGAGTGGTGTCGCTGTTTATGTACTCTTGACTATTGGTTTCGTCCGCTGCGTATGTATTTTAAAATGATTTGTTCGTTTGCAAGTTTTTTTTCGTGAATCCTTGTGCTTAATATGGTATGGAAAGGTATATGGGTGTGATTTGCTCAGTCCGTAGAGGCTTCGGATGGACAAGTGGTTTAGCCCCGGTCCTAGACATGTTTAAACTGTGATATTTGACTGTTTGTTTTGAGGCAAAAGACATGTGTTGTTTTGATTTTGAGAGAGTTGATGCGTGTGTCATGATGTATGTAAGTAAATGTTGTTACCTATGAGTTTTAGGCATTCTAGCCTAATAGATTTTCGAAAACCTTGAGTATCTTAGAAAATAAATTTCGAGACATACTTTTAAAATAAATTATTTTATCGCGATACTTTCAAGGTGCCTTCCAGTGCCGCAATATGTTTCAAAATTATTCCAGTTGAGGACCAAAATATTTTGAGATATTTTCAATTATTTATATATGCTTTGCTTAGACCCGAGGGTCGAATATTTCTGAAAGTTTTTCACTAAAAGAAAAGTGTCATTTTTGTTCAAAACGCAAGATGATTTTCAAAGTCTCGATAATGGTGTTTGTACAACTTTTTGAAAGGAACTAGTGTTTCCAAAATCATTTTTTTTCAAAGATGGTTTTCGTTTTTAAAATCTATCATTCCTGTTTGCGGACCGAAAATGTATGTATGATGTTCGAACTTCCGTTAGGGTGTTAACCCCGAATTATGATTGAATTGGTGGTGTGAGAATACTGCAGCGGAAATAAAATACAACTAAATCAATGACATCATACGGGTCCTCGTGTGATTAGTATCGTTCATCTTTCATCATCCTTCGTGCCGACCCTGTGTTATGTTCCCAAACCTGAATGCAAAAACAGACAGCCACCCCCCGAATACTCGGGGGTTAGCAAAACTCTACTGTTTTGCTAGTGCAAGAACAAAGTGCAAATACGAGCCATACAATTCACATTCCACAAATAACAATAACCAGGAATCATCAAAGATCCAAACGTAACGAAAAGTACTTCCCGAGGCAAGAGTTTGGGTAAAACATTCCAAAATCGAAAGATCATAAATCAAGGGAAAATATTTATAAAACCGTTTAAAATGCCATCGAGAGTTTTAATAGAAAACAATTTAGGATTTACCGAATCCTTCTCTTTCCAAAATCAACAGGGATCACAGCCAAAAGGTTTTATTTTTCACAAATGAAACCAACAACAATACACAAGGTTAAAACCCACGTCACGCGTCCTCGACGGACATAAATACACACGCACCCGTGAAGTTTCACTCGTGAATCCAGGGTGAAACCATTGGACTCCCTCTGTGGCCCCGTCGAACTCTCCCGAGGTGAGCAAACACATTCACAAAACATACACACCAACCTGTGAAGTTTTTACTTGTGAACCCAGAGTGAAGTCATAGATTCCCCCGAGGCCCCGTCGGACCCTCCCGAGGTGAGTAAAATACTTTCACTAAACATACACACCAACCGGTGAAGTTTTTACTCGTGAACCCATAGTGAAGTCATAGATTCCCCCAAGGCCCCGTCGGACCCTCCCGAGGTGAGTGAAATACATTCACTAAACATACACACCAACCTGTGAAGTTTTTACTCGTGAACCCAGAGTGAAGTCATAGATTCCCCCGAGGCCCCGTCGGACCCTCCCGAGGTGAGTAAAATACATTCACTAAACATACACGCACAGGCATCGCCTAGGACCGGGACGAAGCCACAAATCCCACCCGAGGACTCGAAGGACCCTCCCGAGCTGGCTAGCGAAACAATCATGCACAAATAACATATCACACCAAGGATATCCAAACAATTCACTCAGAGACATCAAACACTTATCAAAACACCACGTCAAACCATAATACACCGAAAAGAGATAATATACGTACACACGCATTATCAAGCGCAACATCAACACCAAACATATCTAAAGGATTCACGTAGTCACTTACAACCCACACAATTTACAAAACACACGCGTTTTGAAAGTGAGCCTTTAAAGAGGCTAGCCGAATCTTTTGAAAACTCATTTCAAGCAAACAAACAAACACACCAAGACGATCACCAATCATCATATCCACGAAACAAGAAATGTATGGACAAGGTACTTGCCTCGAATAAGAACAACGCGGAGAATCGACCGAAGTAGGTTGGCACGAACCGACTACGAACACGCCGACTCCACCGAACGCCAACTCACGATAACAAACTACGTAGGACAATAACAACAATAAAATGAATTCAATAGCACGACTTAAAGCCATTGAATTCAAAGAAAAAATGTCGAAAGTTCAAGTGTTTTCCCCAAAACGGCCAAGAACATGAATCGACCCGACAAAACACGAAAATGGAATTCCAAATCGAAATATGGATATACAATCCATAGGATATGTTTAATAACATCATTTAACAACAATCGATCTATCAAAACCGAAAGGAAAACGAAATCAAGAACAAATCTCCCAAAAAGTCAACTCTAGGGATTCAAGAAAAATACCTTGATTCGGCGAAGAACAATGGATTATATGATGTTATAATCACCTAGGATGCTCTAAAACACCTTGGAATGGACGAAAATTATCCGAGGCCGTGAACCCTAGTCGCCATGTCTCAAACCCGCAGATGAAGAAGAAGAAATGAAGAAAATGAAGATTAAAGACTGTTGTCCAGTTTTTATACTGGACAGCTTAGCGTGCGCTAATCTTACCTGATTAGCGTGCGCTATCGAGACGTCTGAACAATCGTTCTGCCAAAAATGCACAGTTAGCGAGCGCTAACCATCAAGAGTTAGCGTGCGCTAACGAATCCTCCAGACCCAGTCCAATAGCCACTGGACTCCCTCGAACCATTAGTTAGCGTGCGCTACCAAACCCGTAGCGTGCGCTAACCACAGCACTGTAGCGCGCACTAATGACCTGTCCTTAGCGTGCGCTAACGGCCAGATTCCAGCTACTGACTTCAGACCCTGCTGTTTGATACCGTGCGCTAAGGATATCCCTTAGCGTGCGCTAATGCATCCAGAACTACAGCAGTAATACTCTCCAAGCTGGTTACAACAACGGACCCCTCCGATCGACATACCAAGATCAAGATACGCATGGAAAACTCCAGAATAAGATCATACCAAGAGTTTGAGTTACAATCAAACTCTCACGCGACCATAAAAAGGGTTGAGATAACAAATACGTATACGGATACCCACAACTTTGGGAAAATTACAAAATGGACCAAAACACCTGAAAATCACGATACGTGATCGAATAACCAAACCAAGGTTCACAACACGTCTAACAAAGTTAAACGGACTTACAGGAAACTGGAAACAGCAGTTTCGAATGAGATTCACAAGAATCGAACTCGAGCGCGGAAAAGTCGTTAAGAAACATGGAACTCAACAAAACAACACCGAAATGAACTCGGATGACAAAAAGTGCAGAATTAATCATTCTCAGACTGATGAAACGGTCATGAGAAAGTCATCAAAACGGAGTTCCTCCAAAAAAAAGAAATTACTGGAAATCGAAATTACGGGTATTACATTCTGAGGATCTACTCGGACTCCTTCAGCTGATACCACATGACCGAGGAACATTACTTCCTTTAGCCAGAATTCACACTTAGAAAGTTTGGCGTACAATTGCTCGCTTCTCAAAAGTTCTAATACAATCCGCAAATGCTGCGCATGTTCTTCCGGGCTTTTAGAATACACCAAAATGTCATCAATGAACACGACCACAAATTTATCCAAATATTCGATGAACACTCGGTTCATCAATTGTATGAATACAGCAGGTGCATTAGTGAGACCAAATGGCATAACTACAAACTCATAATGTCCGTAGCGAGTTCTGAATGCTGACTTCGGAACATCAGATTCCTTAATCCTCAGCTGATGATATCCTGATCTCAGATCGATTTTAGAAATTACTATTGCTCCTTGCAACTGGTCAAACAGATCATCAATCTATTGTAACGGATACTTGTTCTTAATTGTCATCTTGTTCAACTCTCGATAGTCAATACACAGTCGAAGCGATCCATCATTCTTCCGGACAAAAAGAACTGGCGCTCCCCAAGGCGAAACGATTGGCTGGATATATCCTTTGTCCAGTAACTCCTCTAGCTGCTTCTTCAGTTCGTACATCTCAGTAGGTGCCATACGATATGGTGCCTTAGAATTTGGGGTAGCTCCGGGTTCCAGCTCAATGGTGAATTCTACAACCCGTCGTGGAGGTAGTCCAGGTAACTCGTCAGGAAATACATCTGGAAATTCGTTCACAATACGAATAGATGAAAGTTCCACAATTTCGTCTTCTTTCTTCATTGCATAGCACCAGTATCCGGTACAGCCCTGTTTCAATAATTTGATAGCTGTCATCACCTTGATCAACTTTCCTGAGCTTCCTGGTTTCCATCCTTCAAACAATACTTCGGAACCATCGTCAACGATCAGCGAGATATTCCTCCTTCGGTAGTTTACAATAGCTCCATATCGATTAAGCCAATCGTCTCCGAGTATCAGGTCGTCTCCTTGCATTTCTATTATAATCAGATTTGAGAGCCACTCTCTGCCTCCAAATGATACAGGGAAATCTCTAGTTTCTAAGTTTCCAACAATTCTCTCTCCACTCGGTAAACAAAACACATAAGGTTCACAATTATGAAAACCAGATACATTCAAACAATTTACACAAGATAAGGATATAAATGAATGCGTAGCTCCTGTATTGAATAAAACGAAAACTGGCTGAGAAAGGATCTGAACAGTACCTGATGCGATAGCAGCATCCTAATCGTCTGTTCTCCTCATCTCGTACAGACGTGGGGGAACAGATCCGGCACTCGATGTACCCTTTCGGTCCCACTGTCCTCTGCCTTGCCCGCGACCAAAATTCTGAGGCATCTAAACACTTTGCTGCGTCTGTTATATACTGGCTTCCTTCTGGACTGGCTGTGGTGTACGGGCTCTAAAATACTTTGCAGCCTCTTCACAGAACACCGCACGATGTCCCTCTCGACCACAATCAAAACAAGTCACGGCAGGTAGGGGGCAATTCCGTCGATTGTGCCCCGTCTGGGCACAGTTAAAGCATTTCCTGGTGACATCAGTCATGGTTGATGCTGCTCCAAAGAACTTTCCGCTCCTAATTGGGTGTGGAAGTTTCTTGAAAGAATGAAAGGATGGCTGGGCCTTGCGGGGGCCGCTGCTCTTGTGCTCTGTAAAAGTACCAGAGACTTTCTGCTTCTTGGATTCCGTAAATTTCTCCATTGCTGCTTTCTTAATTTCGAACGCCAATACTTTATCCTGGTTTTGGCGGAGAGTGGTACATTCAAAACCGGACATGTACCTCTGGATTTCTGGTTTCATTCTCATATCAAAATGGATCATCATTTCAGCATCTGTTCTGACTAAATGTCGAACAAATGCCAGCTGTTGGTTAAACGTCTTAATTGCCTGAGGTACTGGCACATCTGAAGGCTGAGCGGAGAAAAACTCCCGAACCTTGGCTTCCCTCACAGGACGAAGGCAGTACTGAGCTTCCATCATCAATTTAAACTCTGTCCAATCAGCATTATGGTCTACAGGCCGGATGGCTTCCCACCATTCGGACGCTTCCCCTATCAGAAAGTATTGAGCGATAGAGGCTCTACGGTCGTCTAGGCAGTTAATTCCGGCAAAGATTTTCTCCAGTTCCTTCAACCAATGGTCCCAGGTGGGAGTCTCAGAAATACCGTCGAATTTGGCTGGTTGCATCTTTGCCACCTCTTGCAACCATCGGTCACCCCGATTTCCCATGTCCGGGATCCCTTGCTGTCTCTCTCCCTGCTGTAATCCCACCGCCACCTGCATTCGGTCCACGACCTGGGCGAACTGAGTCATCTGGTTCACCACCTGACGAAGGATTTCGGGTACAGCAGGTTCTGGTTCGTTATTGATAGATCTCTGTGGCTCGCCTGAACTATGGCTGGCCTGATTAGAAGGCGAAGCTTCTCTTTCAGCATTCCTTCGTCCGCGTCCGCGACCGCGACCACGTCCACATCCGCCTCTCAACATACTGTAAGCATAAATACCCAATATACAGGAAACAATATCGTTCGAATGTTCAAGTACAAAGAAATATAACATGTAAAGGACGAGATAGAGTTTAGGAACTTACAACCACCGCCCGCACGAAGACGTAGGCTGTACAGTGATGTTATTCGCGGTCGGTTACCTCAAAAGACATATATGACCCCTATTTTAACCCAATGGCCAACATATCCATAATCTTAGCTCCTATACCATATTCTGTAACACCCCCGATATATTCAGGAGTATTACAGCGCCGTAAATCCTTTACATAAGAATTTACAAGGATGAAGAAATGAAAAGACAATAACAGGCACCAACTTATGAAATCACTGAATTAAAATACAACAGTTATGGTTCAATACCGAGAATACAACTATCCAAATGAAGAGTTATTAATACATCACCAAAATCCAAACATCATAAACTGACGATGTACTCGAGTACTTATTAAAAATAACCAAACACAGACAATTAAACCCGGCCGGAACATCACTCGCACCCTCATCGTCATGCGGCTCCGGTGGTTGTTTCCCCGCTCTCCTGGATCCTGAACATAAACAAAATGTTCACCCCCGAAGAGGTTAGCACAACGATGCTAGTACAAGTACCACAACATATTATTCAACATCTCACGAAGAATAATAATAACGTAAATGACAAAATACCAACGAGTCTTCTCCTGCGAGAAACTCATAAATAACATACACAACTGATAATCACAACATGATATCATAACATACACATGGTAATTCCGACGATCCAGCGTTCACTGCCTAGAACCCACGATGATCCCGTCAGACCAACCCGTGGTGGAAAAACCCGTCCGATGATCCAGCGCACGCTAGCATAGATCCCCCGATGATCCCGTCGGACCAACATGAGGTGGACATACAACAACGACATACATGCACGACAATATGTATAACATCAATACGTAAGACAAATAAGGTACTTGCCTCGATTCGAAGACAAGAACAATACTTCCACGAAAACGAAACACTCAAAGGTCGCCCCTTCAATCAATCACGTAACAAGATCGAACCTTAACAAAAGAAATAATATATAATTTATCTCACGTCGTACGAATGTCTAACAATTCGATTTACGGCCGAAAGCTCATAAAATGCAATCTGCCTGAACTTCTTAGCGTACGCTAAGTATTATACGTAGCGTGCGTTAAGTCTATTCGTTAGCGCACGCAAACAACAAAGCCTAGCGTACGCTAACTATGCACGGTCAGTACCTCACTGATCAGCCGACTGACTCGCCTGATGGCCTAACGTATGTTACGTACCAAACGTAGCGTACGTTAACTCATGCTCGATAGCGCACGTTAATCTACAAAGCTTAGCGTGCGCTAACCGTGCATGGCAGTTCACTACTGGGCAGCAGACTTGTTCTAACGGTGATGACACTCATGAGATCTTCAGTGTTAATACATGTCATCTCTATGCATATCATGCACATACGGTTTATGAATGATCTTTCGGATAACAACAACTTCAAAATCAAGAATACGTATTATCATCACAACACCATAATCCATCTTGATTACAATTATCATGCGAAGTTTGGTGTTCTTAAGGTCGATGCATTATCATCATTACATCCCGATTTAACCATGGAGATAAACTATCAATTCTAGCTTATAAGAAAGGATGCAATCTAAGATGATTCTCTCTTAAGTCCTTATAACCAAAGGTGATATCATTCCAAGTTTATGATCAATATAACAACATGATTCATATGGATAATCATCTTCAGAATGTTCCTCTCATCATTTGAAGTACTAGGATTCCAACTGCGAGGTTCCAACGACAATATCATAAGTGTAATTATTCCAATCTTCTAAACATGATGTTTGTTGAATAATTCACCAATGGAACTCAATATCTTGCTAGCATGATCATCTTATTCTTCATAACACGAATCTAAAGTTGGAGATAGAATTAACATACCTTTAATGAAGAATTCACTGATCTAAAAAGGTATAATCCAGCTCCGGTTGCTTGTTTGCCAAATCAATACGTTTCTCCACTCCAATGATCAAACACAAGTGACATTCAATCTCCAATGATCAAGTGGATGTGTTCTAAGTGTGTCTAAGGAAGATGATATGCTCTCTGGTCTCTCAAGAACGAAGGATGCTCGAAAGAAATGAGAAGAAAATAGAGTGTTGTCCCTTATATAAAGTTTCTGCACAATAGCTGATTAGCGCACGCTATCATACGTCCATTAGCGCACGCTAATAAGCGTTGACTCCAAATCTGTCCAGGTTCGTCCGAGAGAATCTTATCCGGACCCATGTCCCAGCTGGCGCATGTGCTAGTCGCCTAGCTCAATAATTGACTTCCTAGCGCATGCAAATCCTACATTCGTAGCGTGCGCTACTTGTAGCCGATAGCGCACGTTAAGCTTCATTCTTAGCGTGTGCTATCACGAGTTTGCATGAGAAATTTTGCATGACGATATAATTATGTACAAAGATACAAATGCGAGAAACATCATACTCCAATCATCGAGATCACAAATCCGTAAAATACAGGGTTCGAATACAGATGAAATACACAATAATAAATCCGGATATTACATACTCTCCTACTAAAAAGGAGTTTCGTCCCGAAACTCAAGACGAGAATAACTCTGGATATCTGGACTTCATGCCATCTTCCGTTTCACATGTGGCTTCTTCCACTCCATGGCGTGACCACTGAACTTTGACCAAAACGATTGGTTTGTTTCTCAACTGCTTAACTCGACTCTCGAGTATCCTGACCGGTCTTTCTTCAAACGTCCCATCCTAAGCGACTTCGATCTCACCGAAATCAATAACATGACTAGGATCCGGTATATATCTCCGTAATTGGGATACGTGGAACACGCTATGAACATGGCTCAATGACGGCGGTAATGCCAATCTGTATGCCAACTCTCCAACTCTCTCAAGGATCTCGAATGGTCTGATATATCTCGGACTCATCTTTCCCTTCCTTCCGAAATGGAAGATTCCCTGAGTAGGAGAAACCTTTAAAAGTACGTGGTCTCCAGTACTGAACTCCAAAGGGCAACGGCGTACGTCTGCATAAGATTTCTGTCGACTCTGGGCGGTCAACAGTCTTTCACGAATCAAGGCTATTTTCTCTCGTGTCTGCACGATCAACTCCGGTTCTGTCCCGATCAAATCTGATGAATCATCCCAACATAGGGTCGATCTGCATCTTCTCCCGTATAGTGCCTCAAACGGTGCCATCTTAATGGAAGCATGCCAACTATTGTTATATGTAAATTCAATCAACGGTAGATGAACTTCCCAATCGTTTGACCAATCTAAGGCACAGGCCCTTAGCATGTCTTCCTCCATTTGAATGGTCCTCTCGGATTGTCCGTCTGTCTGTGGGTGATAAGCTGTGCTGAAGTTCAATTAGGTCCCCAAGGCCTTATGAACTGCTTTCCAAAAATGCGATACAAAGCGACTGTCTCGGTCAGAAATAATGGTCTTCGGCGTACCATGCAATCGGACTATCTCTGAAACAAATACTCGTGCCAACCTCTCTGGTCCCCACGTGTCCTTAATGCCTAGAAAATGAGCTGATTTGATTAAACGATCAACTATCACCCAAATCATGTTCATTCCTGTCTTGGTTCTCTGCATACTAGTGATAAAATCCATCGATATGTCCTCCCACTTCCATTCAGGAATCGGGAGCGGCTTCAACATTCCGGCAGGTCGTTGATGCTCGATCTTAACCTACTGACAAGTCAAGCATTTCGAAACATAGTCCGCTACATCTTTCTTCATGTTGCCCCACTAGAAATTCTGCTTCAAATCTTTGTACATCTCACTGGTGCCTGGGTGGATAGAATAGGGCGAGCTGTGAGCTTCCTTCATAATCGTCTATTTCAGAACATCGACATCGGGAACACAGAGTTGGTTCTGAAATCTCAAAACTCCATCATCATGAATTACGAATCCGGGGGCCTTCCCCTTAATCACTTCATCACGTAACCGAATCATCAGAGGATCATCTGTCTGCATAGATTTGGTTTCTTCAATTAATGATGAAGTTATTTCCATTACGCACAATTGTCCTTGGACTCTTTGCATCCATACTTCAATTCCTTCTCGAATCATCTCTCGTTGAAGGCTAAGTTGGGAGGTCAGAGTCTCCAGCATCTGGATAGAAACAGGCTTGCGACTGAGTGCATCGGCCACTACATTCGCTTTGCCTGGATGGTACAGAATCGCCACATCGCAGTCCTTAATCAGCTCTAACCATCTTGTTTGCCGCATGTTAAACTCTTTCTGACTGAAGATGTATTTGAGACTCTTGTGATCCGTAAAGATCTGACAGTGAGTCCCGTACAGGTAATGTCTCCAGATTTTCAAAGCAAAAACTACTGCCGCTAGCTCCAAATCATGTGTTGGGTAATTCATTTCATAAGGTTTCAGCTGTCGTGACGCATAAGCGATCACCTTATCATTCTGCATCAATCGCATCCGAGTCCTTGGTTCGAAGCATTACTATAAACTATGAATCCTCCAGTCCCCTGTGGAAGTGTTAAAATCGGTGTTGTCATCAATCTCTTCTTCAATTCATCAAAGCTTTTCTGACACGATTCACTCCATTCAAACTTTTGAGTTTTCTGCAGGAGTCGAGTAAGTGGGCGGGAAATTTTAGAAAACCCTTCCACGAATCGACGATAATATCCAGCAAGTCCTAAGAAACTTCGGACTTCTTTCACGTTCTTTGGAGGCTTCCAATCCATAACCGCTTCGATCTTCTGAGGACCTACTCGGACTCCTTCAGCTGATACCACATGACCGAGGAACATTACTTCCTTTAGCCAGAATTCACACTTAGAAAGTTTGGCATACAATTGCTTGCTTCTCAAAAGTTCTAATACAATCCGCAAATGCTGCGCATGTTCTTCCGGGCTTTTAGAATACACCAGAATGTCATCAATGAACACGACCACAAATTTATCCAAATATTCGATGTACACTCGGTTCATCAATTGCATGAATACAGCAGGTGCATTAGTGAGACCAAATGGCATCACTACAAACTCATAATGTCCATAGCGAGTTCTGAATGCTGACTTCGGAACATCAGATTCCTTAATCCTCAGCTGATGATATCCTGATCTCAGATTGATTTTAGAAAATACTGTTGCTCCTTGCAACTGGTCAAACAGATCATCAATCCGTGGTAACGGATACTTGTTCTTAATTGTCATCTTGTTCAGCTCTCGATAGTCAATACATAGTCGAAGCGATCCATCCTTCTTCTGGACAAAAAGAACTGGCGCTCCCCAAGGCGAAACGCTTGGCTGGATATAGCCTTTGTCCAGTAACTCCTCTAGATGTTTCTTCAGTTCGTACATCTTAGTAGGTGCCATACGATACGGCGCCTTAGAATTTGGGGTAGCTCCGGGTTCCAGCTCAATGGTGAATTATGCATCCCGTTGTGGAGGTAGTCCAGGTAACTCTTCAGGAAATACATGTGGAAATTCGTTCACAACAGGAATGGATGAAAGTTCCACAATTTCATCTTCTTTCTTCATTGCATAGCACCAGTATCCGGTACAGCCCTGTTTCAACAATTTGATAGCTTTCATCGCCTTGATCAACTTTCCTGAGCTTCCTAGTTTCCATCCTTCAAACAATACTTCGGAACCATCATCAGCGATCAGCGAGATATTCCTCCTTCGGTAGTTTACAATAGCTCCATATCGATTAATCCAATCATCTCCGAGTATCAGGTCGTCTCCTTGCATTTCTATTACAATCAGATTTGAGAGCCACTCTCTGCCTCCAAATGATACAGGGAAATCTCTAGTTTCTAAGTTTCCAACAATTCTCTCTCCACTCGGTAAACCAACAACATAAGGTTCACAATTATGAAAACCAGATACATTCAAACGATTTACAGAAGATAAGGATATAAATGAATGCGTAGCTCCTGTATCGAATAAAACGCTAATCATGCAGGAAAGGATCGAACGATTGCACGATGCGGCAAAGACATCCTGATTGTCTGTTCTCCTCATCTCGTACAAACGTGGGGGAACAGATCCGACACTCGATGTACCCTTTCGGTCCCACTGTCATCTGCCTTGCCCGTGGCCAAAATTCTGAGGCATTTGAACACTTTGATGTGTCTGTTGGATACTAGCTTCCTTCTGGACTGGCTGTGGTGTACGGGCTCTAAAAGACTTTGCAGCCTCTTCACAGAACACTACACGATGTCCCTCTCGACCACAATCAAAACAAGTCACGGCAGGTAGGGGACAATTCCATCGATAGTGCCCCATCTGGGAGCAGTTAAAGCATTTCCTGGTGACATCAGTCATGGTTGATACTGCTCCGAATTCCGTTCCTAATTGGGTGTGGAGGTTTCTTGAAAGAATGAAAGGATGATTGGGCCTTGCGGGGCCCACTTCTCTTGTGCTCCGTAAAAGTAACAGAGACTTTATGCTTATTGGATTCCGTAAATTTCTCCATTGCTGCTTCCTTGATTTCGTACGCCAATGCTTTATCCTGGTATTGGCGGAGAGTGGTACATTCAAAACCGGACATATACCTCTGGATTTCTGGTTTCATTCTCATATCAAAATGGATCATCATTTCAGCATCTGTTCTGACTAGATGTCGAACAAATGCCAGCTGTTGGTTAAACGTATTAATTGCCTGAGATACTGGCACATCTGAAGGCTGAGCGGAGAAAAACTCCCGAACCTTGGCTTCCCGCACAGGACGAGGGCAGTACTGAGCTTCCAGCATCAATTTAAACTCAGTCCAATCAGCATCATGGTCTACAGGGCGGATGGCTTCCCACCATTTGGACGCTTACCCTATCAGAAAGTATTGAGCGATAGAGGCTCTCCGGTCGTCTGGGCAGTTAATTCCGGCAAAGATTTTCTCCAGTTCCTTCAACCAATGGTCCCAGGTGGGAGTCTCAGAAATACCGTCGAATTTGGGTGGTTGCATCTTTGCCACCTCTTGCAGCCATCGGTCACCCTGATTTCCCATGTCCGGGATCACTTGCTGTCTCTCTCCCTGCTGTAATTCCACCGCCACCTGCATTCGGTCCACGACCTGGGCGAACTGAGTCATCTGGTTCACCACCTGACGAAGGATTTCGGGTATAGCAGGTTCCGGTTCATTATTGATAGATCTCTGTGGCTCACCTGAAATGTGGCTGGCCTGATTAGAAGGCGAAGCTTCTCTTTCAGCATTCCTTCGTCCGCGTCCGCGACCGCGACCACGTCCACATCCGCCTCTCAACATACTGTAAGCATAAATACCCAATATACAGGAAACAATATCGTTCGAATGTTCAAGTACAAAGAAATATAACATGTAAAGGACGAGATAGAGTTTAGGAACTTACAACCACCGCCCGCACGAAGACGTAGGCTGTACAGTGATGTTATTCGCGGTCGGTTACCTCAAAAGACATATATGACCCCTATTTTAACCCAATGGCCAACATATCCATAATCTTAGCTCCTATACCATATTCTGTAACACCCCCGATATATTCAGGAGTATTACAGCGCCGTAAATCCTTTACATAAGAATTTACAAGGATGAAGAAATGAAAAGACAATAACAGGCACCAACTTATGAAATCACTGAATTAAAATACAACAGTTATGGTTCAATACCGAGAATACAACTATCCAAATGAAGAGTTATTAATACATCACCAAAATCCAAACATCATAAACTGACGATGTACTCGAGTACTTATTAAAAATAACCAAACACAGACAATTAAACCCGGCCGGAACATCACTCTGCACCCTCATCGTCATGCAGCTCCAGTGGTTGTTTCCCCGCTCTCCTGGATCCTGAACATAAACAAAATGTTCACCCCCGAAGAGGTTAGCACAACGATGCTAGTACAAGTACCACAACATATTATTCAACATCTCACGAAGAATAATAATAACGTAAATGACAAAATACCAACGAGTCTTCTCCTGCGAGAAACTCATAAATAACATACACAACTGATAATCACAACATGATATCATAACATACACATGGTAATTCCGACGATCCAGCGTTCACTGCCTAGAACCCACGATGATCCCGTCAGACCAACCCGTGGTGGAAAAACCCGTCCGATGATCCAGCGCACGCTAGCATAGATCCCCCGATGATCCCGTCGGACCAACATGAGGTGGACATACAACAACGACATACATGCACGACAATATGTATAACATCAATACGTAAGACAAATAAGGTACTTGCCTCGATTCGAAGACAAGAACAATACTTCCACGAAAACGAAACACTCAAAGGTCGCCCCTTCAATCAATCACGTAACAAGATCGAACCTTAACAAAAGAAATAATATAGAATTTATCTCACGTCGTACGAATGTCTAACAATTCGATTTACGGCCGAAAGATCATAAAACACAATCTGCCTGAACTTCTTAGCGTACACTAAGTATTATACGTAGCGTGCGTTAAGTCTGTTCGTTACCACATGCAAACAACGAAGCCTAGCGTACGCTAACTATGCACGGTCAGTACCTCACTGATCAGCCGACTGACTCGCCTGATGGCCTAACGTATGTTACGTACCAAACGTAGTGTACGTTAACTCATGCTCGATAGCGCACGTTAATCTACAAAGCTTAGCGTGCGCTAACCGTGCATGGCAGTTCATTACTGGGCAGCAGACTTGTTCTAACAGTGATGACACTCATGAGATCTTCAGTGTTAATACATGTCATCTCTATGCATATCATGCTCATACGGTTTATGAATGATCTTTCGGATAACAACAACTTCAAAATCAAGAATACGTATTATCATCACAACACCATAATCCATCTTGATTACAATTCTCATGCGAAGTTTGGTGTTCTTAAGGTCGATGCATTATCATCATTACATTCCCGATTTAACCATGGAGATAAACTATCAATTCCAGCTTATAAGAAAGGATGCAATCTAAGATAATTCTCTCTTAAGTCCTTATAACCAAAGGTGATATCATTCCAAGTTTATGATCAATATAACAACATGATTCATACGGATAATCATCTTCAGAATGTTCCTCTGATCATTTGAAGTACTAGGATTCCAACTACGAGGTTCCAACGACAATATCATAAGTGCAATTATTCCAATCTTCTAAACATGATGTTTGTTGAATAATTCACCAATGGAACTCAATATCTTGCTAGCATGATCATCTTATTCTTCATAACACGAATATAAAGTTGGAGATAGAATTAACATACCTTTAATAAAGAATTCACTGATCCAAAAAGGTATAATCCAGCTCCGGTTGCTTGTTTGCCAAATCAATACGTTTCTCCACTCCAATGATCAAACACAAGTGACATTCAATCTCCAATGATCAATTGGATGTGTTCTAAGTGTGTCTAAGGAAGATGATATGCTCTCTGGTCTCTCAAGAACGAACGATGCTCGAAAGAAATGAGAAGAAAATGGAGTGTTGTCCCTTATATAAAGTTTCTGCACAATAGCTGATTAGCGCACGCTATCATACGTCCATTAGTGCACGCTAATAAGCGTTGACTCCAAATCTGTCCAGGTTCGTCCGCGGGAATCTTATCCGGACCCATGTCCCGGCTGGCGCATGTGCTAGCTTCCTAGCTCAATAATTGACTTCCTAGTGCACGCAAATCCTACATTCGTAGCGTGCGCTACTTGTAGCCGATAGCGCGCGTTAAGCTTCATTCTTAGCGTGCGCTATCACGAGTTTGCATGAGAAATTTTGCATGACGATATACTTATGTACAAAGATACAAATGCGAGAAACATCATACTCCAATCATCGAGATCACAAATCCGTAAAATACAGGGTTTGAATACAGATAAAATACACAATAATAAATCCGGATATTACATCAAGTCACACGAGGCACAACACAAAGAAGGGAGACTTACATCCACAGGTCGCATGAAGATGATGATCGCCCCACGATACTAATCACGACCAACAAACTCAGACGACGCATCGCGACGCGACTCAATCAGACAAAATCCGACGAGACAAACTCAACAAACATCACTAAACCCGACAGCCTCGGTTTCCACAACCTAAGCTCCGATACCATTTATGTAACACCCCCAATCCGCTCAGGGATATTAAACGCCGTAGAACCTTTTCTCAGGGATCTACCAGGCTGGTAACAACATAGAACATCTCAACAATACCTTTAAGGCTAAAATGACTCAGTAGACCGATTTGGTCTTTCAATAAATACATACAACTCAAATACATTACATGCCCACGCAGGGGTCGAATACAACACACTCCCGTACAACGGGAAAGAATACTACAACGGAAATAAAATACAACTAAACCAATGACATCATACGGGTCCTCGTGTGATTAGTATCGTTCATCTTTCATCATCCTTCGTGCCGACCCTGTGTTATGTTCCCAAACCTGAATGCAAAAACAGACATCCACCCCCCGAATACTCGGGGGTTAGCAAAACTCTAATGTTTTGGTAGTGCAAGAACAAAGTGCAAATACGAGCCATACAATTCACATTCCATAAATAACAATAACCAGGAATCCTCAAAGATCCAAACGTAACGAAAAGTACTTCCCGAGGCAAAAGTTTGGGTAAAACATTCCAAAACCGAAAGATCATAAATCAAGGGAAAATATTTATAAAACCGTTTAAAATGCCATCGAGAGTTTTAATAGAAAACAATTTAGGATTTACCGAATCCTTCTCTTTCCAAAATCAACAGGGGTCACAGCCCAAAGGTTTTATTTTTCACAAATGAAACCAACAACAATACATGAGGTTAAAACCCACGTCACGCGTCCTCGACGGACATAAAATACACATGCACTCGTGAAGTTTCACTCGTGAATCCAGGGCGAAACCATTGGACTCCCTCCGTGGCCCCGTCGAACCCTCCCGAGGTGAGCAAACACATTCACAAAACATATACACCAACCTGTGAAGTTTTTACTCGTGAACCCAGAGTGAAGTCATAGATTCCCCCGAGGTGAGAAGTCATAGATTCCCCCGAGGCCCCGTCGGACCCTCCCGAGGTGAGTAAAATACATTCACTAAACATACACACCAACCTGTGAAGTTTTTACTCGTGAACCCAGAGTGAAGTCATAGATTCCCCCGAGGCCCCGTCGGACCCTCCTAAGGTGAGTAAAATACATTCACTAAACATACACGCACAGGCATCGCCTAGGACCGGGACGAAGCCACAAATCCCACCCGAGGCCTCGAAGGACCCTCTCGAGCTGGCTAGCGAAACAATCATGCACAAATAACATATCACACCAATGATATCCAAACAATTCACCCAGAGGCATCAAACACTTATCAAAACACCACGTCAAACCATAATGCACCGAAAAGAGATAATATACGTACACACGCATTATCAAGCGCAACATCAACACCAAACATATCCAAAGGATTCACGTAGTCACTTACAACCCACACAATTTACAAAACACACGCGTTTTGAAAGTGAGCCTTTAACGAGGCTAGCCGAATCTTTTGAAAACTCATTTCAAGCAAACAAACAAACATACTAAGAAGATCACCAATCATCATATCCATGAAACAAGAAATGTATGGACAAAGTACTTGCCTCGAATAAGAACAACGCGGAGAATCCACCGAAGTAGGTTGGCACGAACCGACTACGAACCCGCCGACTCCACCGAACGCCAACTCGCGATAACAAACTACATAGGACAATAACAACAATGAAATGAATTCCATAGCACGACTTAAAGCTGTTGAATTCAAAGAACAAATGTCGAAAGTTCAAGTGTTTCCCCCAAAACGGCCAAAAACATGAATCGACCCGACAAAACACGAAAATGGAATTCCAAATCGAAATATGGATATACAATCCATAGGATATGTTTAACAACATCATTTAACAACAATCGATCTATCAAAACCGAAAGGAAAACGAAATCAAGAACAAATCTCCCAAAAAGTCAACTCTAGGGATTCAAGAAAAATACCTTGATTCGGCGAAGAACAATAGATTAGATGATGTTATAATCACATAGGATGCTCTAAAACACCTTGGAATGGACGAAAATTAGCCCAGGTCACGAACCCTAGTCGCCACGTCTCAAACCCGCGGATGAAGAAGAAGAAATGAAGAAAATGAAGATTAAAGACTGATGTCCAGTTTTTATACTGGACAGCTTAGCGTGCGCTAATCTTACCTGATTAGCGTGCGCTATCGAGACGTCAGAACAATCATTCTGCCAAAAATGCACAGTTAGCGTGCGCTAACCATCAAGAGTTAGTGTGCTCTAACGAATCCTCCAGACCCAGTCCAGTAGCCACTGGACTCCCTCGAACCACTAGTTAGCGTGCGCTACCAAACCCGTAGCGTGCGCTAACCACAGCACTGTAGCGCGCGCTAATGACCTGCCCTTAGCGTGCGCTAACGGCCTGATTCCAGCTACTGACCTCAGACCCTGCTGTTCGATAGCGTGCGCTAAGGATATCCCTTAGCGTGCGCTAATGCACCCAGAACTACAGCAGTAATACTCTCCAAGCTGGTTACAACAACAGACCCCTCCGATCGACATACAAGATCAAGATACGCACGGAAAACTCCAGAATAAGATCATACCAAGAGTTTGAGTTACAATCAAACTCTCACGCGACCATAAAAAGGGTCGAGATAACAAATACGTATACGGATACCCACAACTTTGGGAAAATTACAAAATGGCCCAAAATACCCGAAAATCACGATACGTGATCGAATAACCAAACCGAAGTTCACAACACGTCTAACAAAGTTAAACTGACTTACAGGAAACTCGAAACAGCAGTTTCGAATGAGATTCACAAGAATCGAACTCGAGCGCGGAAAAGTCATTAAGAAACACAGAACAAAACAAAACAACACCGAAACGAACTCGGATGACAAAAAGTGCAGAATTAATCATTCTCAGAATTATGAAACGGTCATGATAAAGTCGTCAAAATGGACTTCCGCCGAAAAAAAGAAATTACCAGAAATCAAAATTACGGGTATTACAGTTGTATTAGCCCTTGGTGAGAGGTGTGATGTTGATCTTTGATGTTGTCATTTCATGGTGATTTGAATGCTATCGCACCTGTGCGATCTGTTAGAGCTTAGGTTTATATGATTGTGTACATCTGTGATTGTTTCATGATGTTTTGTGATTATGTGCTGGTTCTCGTTCGGGCCGTTGAGATCGTCGAACGTTGCCGTCGTTGCTGTGATGTTGATATATGTGTTGCTTTATGATAGTAATCATCGTATGTGTTGTGTGTTATGATTTTCTGTTGTGCCGAGTTGGCATCTCTGGTTTGTTGTTTTGCGACGTCATATTCCATTGTACCTAGCAGTTGTATATTCGGTATGCCGAGCCGAGGTGCTTCAACCGTGGTGTGCCGGGGGCATGCACGTACCAATTGTCCTTCTCCACCAGTAACATGTTACACGTACGGGCTTGAGGGACACCGGGTTCAGTTTTGCGAGTTGGTCACCGAGCCTTCCGAGGCACGGACTTGAGCACTGATATCAGGACCGACTCCGAGGAGTCCCTGAGGGGCGTGGTCTATCAGTTGTATGTTATGTTATTTTATTGCCTTGTTGTTTCGAATTTCGGAGATTAAGTTCTTTTATTCGAAGGGGATCGGATTTTGAACTTCTGTATTCTCGACTCTGTTGACTCGTTTATGTTCGTTGACATTTTATAAGCTTGTCCTGTCCCTTGTTTTTGTTGATCGAACGAGTGTGGTATTGTTTCGGAATAACTCGTTTGTCGTTGTGACTTTTCAATTGCTATTTCCTTTCCTGTGGATCTTATGTGAATGCACATCTTGTTGTTTTCACCGGATCATATATTATCTCGAGTCGAGACGTGAACCTGGGAGTTGTTGTTTGAATTTTATTGTTCTTCGTGATCCGAACATGATTGTTCGATTTTTGTTGTCTCAATCGTTGTGGTTCGATCGTTTGATTGTTCGGTTTTTTTTGATCTCGTTTTGTGATTGTTGAACGTTCAGACTCCTTCGTAATTCCCATAAGTTCGGGAAATTAGTCTCGTTTTCGATCTTCCAACCCTTGGGCGGTGGAATTCCGTATTTGTTCAGCGATTGGCTCGCGTTTTGATTGATGTACCGTTGGGTTGGTCAATCGTATTGATTTTCGTTCGTTGTGTTTTGTGATTGTTCGGATAATCGACTTGATTATATTATCTGTTTGATGACACCTGTCACTTGTTGGTTTTATTATGTCTCTACCGGTGGCGTTGTCTTGGTCGTCGTGGAGCGTGTTTTCACACCATATATTCATTTGCATTGCTTGTAACGTTTCGCCGTTGGGCGTAAGTTACACATTTCTTGTGTATCTCGTTGAGTTTTCCTGGCGGTATATTGCTTCTCCCTACATGTTTTAAGTTTCGGGACGAAACTTCTTTTAAGGAGGGTAGTATGTAATATCCGCAATTTCAATTTCCGGTAATTTATTTTTTCCGACGAAAGTCTGTTTTGACGACTCGCTCATGACCGTATCGTCATTATGAGAATGATTAATTCTACACTTTTTATCATTCGAGTTCGTTTCGGTGTCGTTTTGTTGAGTTCCGCGTTCTTAAGCGGCTTTTCCGCACTTGAGTTCGATTCTTGCGAATCTCGTCTGAAACTGCTTTTTCGAGTTTCTTATAAGTTCATTTAATGTTATTATTTATGTTGTGAGCTTTGTTTTGGTGTTTCGATCGTGTATCGTGTATTTCAGACGTTTTGGGCCGTTTTCGTAATTTCCCAAAGTTTGGGGTAATTACATTCCGTTGTCGAATTTTGAGCCTTCGGGTGGTCGGAATCGTGTGTTCTCTTAGTGATCGGATTCGTCTTTGCGAGTACTTCGTAACCGTATCTTCAGTTTTTATTCAGGTTCAGGTTTTGGGGTCATCCGGGCCGTCAGAGTGGCCACGACCGAGTCACGGCCAGAGCAGGGCCTGGCCTAGCCGAGTTACGGCCGTGAGGTGCCGGTTACGGCCGTACGTGCTCGGCAGACTTGGCTGGATGAAGGCCGGTTACGGCCGTAAGGTGTGATCTTTTACGGCCGTAAGTGGTCGGCAGGTGCTGGGCAGGATTTTGACGAATGCCGGTTACGGCCGTAAGGGCCTGCCGAGTACGGCCGTATGGGCCGAGTTATGGCCGTAAGGTACTGTCGGTTACGGCGGTAACCCTGCCGGCCATATATAGGCTTGGCTCGGCCAGACTTCGTTTTTTCTCACTTTTTCCTCGTTTTTGTGCAGCTGCAGACGGGAGTGGCCGGTAGGAGGTGTTCTTGGCCGATTCTACTCTTTTCCAAGGCACTTTGGAAGATCCTTGTTGATTATATCGTCATTCAATATGTGTTCTTCGTCCGAATCAAGGTATTTTGGCTTGAACCCTTGTTTTTGAAGATTTTCGGGTTTTCCTTTTGATTTCGATTCCAATCCGTTTTTGATCAATTAATTGTTGGATAAACGTTGTTTTGAACTTGTTCTATGGATTGGATACTCGTACCTTTGGTTCGTTCGACTTGAGGGGTGATTTCTTTGTTCTTGAAGGGTCTTGAACATTTAATGTCCGAATGAGTTCCCTTTGATAGTTTGTTGGGATTTCCGTTGTTTTCGGCCTTGCTTCTCGTCGTAATCATGTTTTATTGTTCCTTACGGAGGATTATAGGTGCTCGATGATTCCGATGTTGAATTCTGTTGGTGATTGATGATTCGTGTGGTGTTTTCCCGTAGTAATTTCGGTGCTATCGCGTTCTTGATAGTGTTCGGGCGTTCGGGGATGTTCGACCGCATTCCATCCGTCGTCTTGTTACGAACGCGGTTCCTAGGTGAGTACCTTGTCCATACAATTCTTGTTTTGTGAATATGATAATTAGTGATCGTCTCTATGTGTTTGTTTAATTGTTTGATTTGAACTTTCAAAAGATTCGGTTTAGCCTCGTTAAGGGCTCACTTTCAAAATGCGTGTGTTTTGTGAATATTGTGCCCCGTGAAAGATTAAGTGAACCCTATGAATTCGCTTGTTGTTGTTGTTGTTGTTGTTGTTGTGCTTTGATAATATATATATACACATATTATCTCTTTTCGGTGCGTTATGGTTTGACGTGGTGTTTTGCTAAGTGTTGGTTGCATTGACTCATGATTTGATGTGTTTGTGATTGTGGCAAATGTGAAACCCTTGTTGTTGTGAACTCGATGCACTGATGATTTGACCACAAGGTTATCAATTCGGGTAGGTCTGGAGAGGGCTCCGAGAATCGTCACTTGCGAGTGCGATGTCACGATAACTTGTGGGTATGTTCGATTGATGTTTGACCGGGTAGGGACCTGTGAGGCCTCCGGCGGCGTGTACTTGCGAGTACAGCCAGTGTGTATGATTTGACCATAAGGTTATCTAATCGGGTAGGTCTGTAGAGGGCTCCGAGAATCGGTACTTCCGAGTACGATGTCAAGATAACTTATGGGTGGTTCGAGTTTGTTTCGCTAGCCAGCTCGGGAGGGTCCTTAGAGGCCTCGGGTGGGATTTGTGGCTTCGTCCCGGTCCTAGGCGATGCCTGTGCGTGTATGTTTTGTGAATGTGTTCGCTCACCTCGGGAGGGTTCGACGGGGCCACAGAGGGAGTCCATTGGTATAGCCCTGGATTCACGAGTAAAACTTCACGAGTGCGCGTGTATTTTATGTCCGTCGAGGACGCGTGATGTGGGTTTTAACCTTGTATATTGTTGTTGGTTTCATTTGTGAAAACAAAACCTTTGGGCTGTGACCCCTCTTGATTTTGGAAAGAGAAGGATTCGGTAATCCTAAATTGTTTTCTATTAAAACTCTCGATGGCATTTTAAACTGTTTTATAAATTGTTTCCCCTGATTGGTGATCTTTCGATTTTGGAATGTTTTTCCCAAACTCTCGCCTCGGGAAGTACTTTTCATTATGTTTGGCTTTTTGAGGATTTCTGGTTATTGTTATTCGTGGAATGTGAATTGTATGACTCGTATTTTGCACTTTGTACTTGCACTAGCAAAATAGTGGAGTTTTGCTAACCCCCGAGTATTCGGGGGGTGGATGTCTGTTTTTGCATTCAGGTTTTACGAGCATAACATAGGGTCGGCACGAAGGATGATGAAAGATGATCGATACTAATCACATGAGGAACCGTATGTTGTTGTATTGGTTCAGTTGTATTTTATTTCCGCTGCAGTATATTTTCCCGTTGTACGGGAGCATTGTGTATTCGACCCCTACGTGGGCATGTATTGAGTTGTATGTATTTATTGAAAGACCAAATCGGTATACTGAGTCATTTTTAGCCTTAAAGGCATTGTTGAGATGTTCGACGTTGTCTACCATCCTGGTAGATCCTTGAGGAAAGGGTGTACGGCGTGTAATATCCCTGAGTGGATTGGGGGTGTTACATATTATTGGCATAATATGCCGATTCTTCGTCGCTTTCGTCCACCGGGATTTCTTATTTCTTTCTCGACATTTTAGCCTTCATGGCTATCGACCTCTCCTTCGGTTTGGGTTTGGCATTCCGAGATTTTTGAACTATCTCGTAGTTGATAAGAGAACCAACGAGAGCACTAAAATCAAGATTATTTAAATCTTTAGATTCCATTATTGCCGTTACCGTACCGTCCCTTTCTCGAGGTAGTGATCGGAGAATTTTCTTTACTTTCTCACTACTCGAAAGTGGTTTCCCGAAACATGCTAATCCATTAGTAATAACCGAAAAACGGTCAAGAATTATCGTGATGGATTCATCATCCTTCATTTGAAATAATTCGTACTCGTGAAGGAGCATATTTATCTTCGTCTCCTTGACTTGATACGTACCTTCGTGTGTTACCTCAAGCATTTTCCAAATTCCTTTGGCACTATCACACGATGATATCCTGTTGTGTTCTTCTGTATTTAAGGCACAATATAAGAGTTGAGTTGCCTTACAATTTTAGTGGTGATTTTTCCAATCGGAATCGTCATATTCTTCGAAAGTTTTAAGCGTACAGTTGGGATTTGTCAGAATTTTCGGACCAAGACAAATCACCTTCCAAAGCTCGATGTCATATGCTCGGATGAATATAGACATCTTCTTTTTCCATGTCATGAAGTTTGAGCCATCAAAAAATGGTGGTCGGTTGAGAGCAAGGCCTTCGACGGGAGCAAGTTGAAACGCCATTGGATCTTTTCTCCTTGGATGTAAAGCCGCTTATAGGAGCACCGCTCCGATACCAATTATTGGTGGTATATCGGTATTTGCGCCGTTTGTGCGGAAGTGTAAATTAAATACAGAAAATAAATGACACGCGGATTTATAGAGGTTTGACCAAACGTACCTACGTCCTCTCTTGATGTATCTTTTTCACTAGGTTCGAGATCAAAACCTCTGCACCTCTCTTCTATCGGTCGAGGGATTATCATTACAAGCTCGTCTTCTATCGGTCCGAGTAAAACCATTTTTCCTTTTCTATTGGATAAGGAATCAACCACTCTAGCTTTCTATTGGTACTACATAAACCTCACTAAGATAGCGATTGTGATTCTAACAATGCCGGATCCTTGATCCTAATAACACCGAATCCAATCGTACCTTTTCTTTTTCTCACTCGTGTATGATTTTGTGTATAATACTCAATCACTCTAATTTAAGCTCAAAAACAACAACTATAATGTTTATAATGATATCTCAAGTATATATGAATTGCTCAATGTTGTTGTGTGGAATGATACCAACTCATTTGGTATTTATAGCCTTCTTCCACAAACTAGCCGTTACTGCCAGTTGTTATTAGCGTGCGCTAGGCTGACTTCCTTAGCGTGCGCTATCGCGTGTATTTAGCCTTTAGCATACATTATGTACTGTTACGTACGTTAGCGTCTTTCCAGTTTCAAACCAGTGGCTTCTGTCCTTCACAGTTAGCGTGCGCTAACCCTTTCTAGTAGCGTGCGCTAATCATGCATCATTGCATGCGTCATATATCCGTTAATGCATTTTGACTTGTAGCAGATTCTCCCCAACGGATTGATTGACTTGATTCAAACTGATATTTAGCGTGCGCTAAATATCGTCTCTTGCGTGCGCTAAGATTACTTCTGTGCATACGTCATTGTGTTTGATTCTCTTCACAACGGTAATATTGGCTCGATAGCGTGCGTTAATCCTTATGTGTAGCATGCGCTATCCTTATCAGGTAACTTCACTTCAGGTTACTTCGAACTCGTCTGATCTGCAGCCGGGACCCGTTAGCGTGCGCTAACTTATATTTCTAGCGTGCGCTAGCTTTGTATTTTGTCCAACTTTTTGCGTCTTCGTTTCCTACGTCGTTTTGCTTCGCCTTTTGTTGTTTTGTTTTGTTTAGCAACTTAATCATCAAAACATTATTTATGAATATGTGGAATAAATATTGCAACATTGGCTTCCATATATAAATATATATATATATATATATATATACACACGTGTGTGTGTGTGTATAATATATAAAAATTGAATTATTTCTCCTTCCTCATTAATTTGCCTTATTTGTCATTTTGTGGTTCTTTTAATAATTTTTTTAATTCTTTCTAATATTGACTTATCGATTAATTCATATGTATCAGATTGGGTTATGGCATGTCCATCCTATAATAAAAGTTCATAATAAAAAATAAGTAATAAAAAATTGATTTGACACTATTTATCTATATTTATAATAAGTATCGTTTACAAATTTATTCTTGATTTCTCTCAACTGCAAAACTAGAATAAATTTAGTGAAAATTTTTATTGTTAATTGTTTCCTACGTGTAATTTTCTGAGTTTTTTTTGCCACTTTTAAGATTTTTATAAAATTAAACTAATTGAACCTATAATTAAACTAACATAAAATGTATATGATGTTTAATTTTGATTGTTCAATAATGACCGTTATTCCCCCATTTTATAAGCATTTCAATGGTTTAGAGAAAAATTTTAACTGTATGTCCCGCGTAAGTTTCCATCGTTAGTTTAAGTAATATTAATATTATATTTTTAATGCTTTCATATATTAATTGTGATTGATAATGAATATGTTTTTTTGATTTTTTGTTGCCTTTTAGTCATATCCGTGAGAATTGTCATCTTTGTTGCTTTATATTTGTACAATATACTAAAACTATTTTTTTGTACCTTCTCATAAAATTGATTTCTATGTTTAATTGTGATTTTTTATATTCTTTGAACTTTTTTCTATAATATTTTTTATTCTTTATACATCTATTTATAAATTGTAATTATGGGGTTTTTAGCTTTCTTATTGATTTGGCTTATGTTTTAATTTTATTTTTTATTTTTTTCACTATTGGCTTATTAGTTAATTAATCGATTTTTATATGTATATATATAATATTAAAATTAATTTTTTTAGCTTTCTCATTGATTTGACTTATTTGTCATTTTGTGGGGGTTTTTGATAAAACTTTTGTTTATTGGCTTATCAGTTAATTTATATATATCAGTTGGGGCAATGTCATGTCTATTTATGATAAAAAATTCTTATTCAAAATGCAAATAATTAACAATAAGCTAACTTCTTAACTATATTTATAATAAGTAAATACCATTTAAAATTTATTCTTGATTTCTATCAATTGCGAATAATATAATTAAATTAGTAAAAAAATTTATTGTTAATTGATATAAAGGACTTTATATTTTCTAATTGATTAATAAAATATAGTTATGTAAAATCGGCTTAAAACACATATTTTTTTAATTACTGACATCAAAATATGATAACCTCTAATTATATTTATATTAATCCGAAATACTGGAATGATAATATTTAATTGTGTGACCTATTGTTTAGGAAATGTATTCCTAATTATGTTAAATATTGTTTAATTTGAATATCATCAAATAATAAGATAATTATGATATCATTAAATCTCATTCTTTTATTGTGACAATACAAGTATAATTGAAATCAGCTTTTTTCTTAGAACTTTTCTGTCTTTTTTATTTCGAAAGTAATGAGCCATTAAGTTTGATTTAAGCCATATTCGCCATAATTGGAAATGCCGATAAAATTATGATTTGTTTCTAAACTTATTATTACCGCTTCTAGAAAGAATCGGCTATTTTTAGAATAATTTTTGGTACGTTAGTCCCGCCATAATTTATACAGATTGAGTCCACATTGACTTCATCTATTTTTGCTAACTGGAATTATTTGTACTGGAGAAAATTATTTTTTACTCATTGAAATAGATTTTTACTAATTAAAACTGAATTTTACTAATTGTTTTAGATCGATTGTTGTCGATGTACATTGTAATTTATTAAAATATGTAACTGGTTATTACTAATTAGAACTGAATATTATTGATTATAATTGAATTTTACTGAATAAACTGATTTTTTTACTGATCAAAATTGATTTGTAATGATTAGAACTTATTTTTACTTAATAATATCTTTTCGAATTGAACAGAACAACGCCTTAATATTAATAATAATAATATTTAGTTTCTAAAGATTATAATAAGTAGCAAAATATTATTTTAATTCATCGGGTGAAACAATTTTCTTTTCTTTGCAAGATAGCTGCCAATGTAAATGTTGTTCCCAGCACAAGCAATTAATCGGGGTTTTAATCTCCTTATAGTCCCTAAAAGGTTCCAAAAAAAATTACATCCTCGTGCAGCTTTAAAAAATTTATATTTTTAGTGCAATATTGATTATAAATTTTTTATTTTAGATAAAAATTTAAAATCAATGATACTTTTTATAATCTTCTTACGGTAATGCATGCCTTCTTTGAATTGAAATATATATATAATAATACATAGTTGAGGTATAATTATCAAAATATTTTTAGAAATCTATTCTCATATATTTTAGTATATACCTCTAGACTATATAAGACTCAAAGACTTGTACTGACCGGAAGATGAAAAAAGTGACGGAGAGAATAATGCGTTGTTCATATTTTTCATATAACATTTGAAAGTTTTCAAATATTATTTTGCTATGAATTATAAGAAAAGAATACTTATAAAGCATATCAATAATTTGCCATTACTGAATATAAGAAGATGTTGCACGGAAGAACTATAAAAAGATACTACACGAAAGAACGACAAATATGCTACGCGGGAAAAATCAAAAAGTATAATAAATGCTAATAACATGATAATAAATGCATAAAAGGGTAAAAACTCCCCCTCAAAAACATATCTCCCCATTAAAATATAAAAACTCCTCCTAAGTTAAATATCAATCTGATAAATATCAATTCGAAATATAGACGATATTTGAAATAATGGTTCCTTTAGGAACCCAAATCTTTTTAACTTTTATCGTCCGTCTTGGGCTTTTGCAATTTAAAATGTGGTGCCCAATTTTCAAACATTTATCACATCAGAGTATATTGAAATTTAAGGACTCGGTTTTCCGTAAACCCTTTTTATAAGAGTTTACAAGGCTAATTTAAAAAAAATGTAGAAATAATATAACAGTACCATAAAAATTCAAAATACAAAACCAATTTGAATAGTTCGAATGAGTCCATTATTACAACAGTCTGAAAACATCAATAAGACGCGTACTCGAGTATTGAAAGTAAACCAGAAAGACAAGGTAACGACAATTAACATCACTGAGCCCCTGATATGGAATCATTTGACATGAACGAAGAAGACGAAGTAAGGATCGACATAAATGACCTTACTACACGCCATGCACGGACTACCACATATTTAGGTGGGAAAACGGACATAAGACGTGGAGTCTCGGTCTCAGCCATGTCATATAACACGGCACGTGTCATGCTATGCCGGAAGGTCGACAATCGGCCGGAAAATGGGAATGACTATAGGAAAAATCACCACTGCCGAAAAAATCACCACTGCCGGATCGCGATCAGCTGCCGACCACCACTGCCGGGCGCCGATCAGCGCCGGCCGAACCGGCCGTGTCATCCGACACGGCCGTGCCAGATGTCTAGATAGTAAAATCTACGCCGTAGAACCGACCGTGTCGTCAGGACACGGCCGTCTGCCGACCTGACCGTGTCGAGCGACACGGCCGAGTCACACTCTTCCGGATAGTAAATTCCCATTGTCAGACCAACCCGGCTGTGCCGGGCGACACGGTCGAGTCTGCCGAACATGTGCGCGCATATGCCGCGGCCGTCTGGATCGGCACGCGGGCCGTGTCAAACGACCCGACAAATGACCATTATTGCTGATTTTTTTTATTTTTTGTTGTTTTTCCTCCCCTCACATGTCATGATTAGACTTGCATGTTATGTGGGGTGGCTTATAATCATTTTGTTGTGTGATTCCCCCTCCCTATCATTTGATTCATTTGTATTTTATTTTGATGTTTTGTTTTTCATTTCAAGATCATGTGATCTTGTTTTATTCCTTAGTTGCTAAGAAGACTACCTTGCTATAAGTAGTCTTGTTCATGCTTTCATTGTATATTGTATGTTGAAGAAATAAGAATACACTTGTGTTTTCTTGGTGAATGCTTTTCATCGAAACCTTGATTATAATTCGACGCGTTTTCGAGTTTTAATCGAATCAATTCTCAATAGGTCTTGAGGAAAGATTATCTTATCAAACTATAGGTCTAGTTTGATAAATCATTCATATTGCTCTTGTTTATGTAAGCCGAATTGCCCTACTTTCGGTTATATCTTACGAGTGTTACACATATTCGAGTGTTGAGAGGATCAATTATATTTCCGCTGCATTCCATGCGAGTTTACGTCCATTTTCATACGTAATTCGTATTATTAGTGGTATCGGAGCCAGGTTACTTCCTTGGCGAATTTCTCTTGGCGATTTTCTTATCAAAAATATCTTATCATGGATTTTTCCGACGATTTCATGGAGAAACTACGTGAGGCACTACACAGCATGCAAGAACCACGTTTTCAAGCAAGAAGAGGAGGATATGATGCACATTCACCGCGTCATGTGGATGAATTTAAAGTTAATGAACTTCCGGAATTTGTCGGAGGTACTAATCCCGAAGTTTACTTAGAGTGGGAGAGGAATATTGAACGTATGTTCGACTTCAAGCACCTTAACGATGAGAAACGTTGCAAATATGCAATTCTCAAGTTAGGAAAGGGCGCTGCCTTATGGTTCGAGGGTATGAAAACACAACGAGCTCGTGCGGGAAAAGAGAAAATCCATTCTTGGGATTCTTTGAAGAAAAAACTACGTAAAAGATATGTCTCGACATCACATCGGTTAACCTTATACCGAAAAATTGCGGAGTTCGTACAAGGAAAACTAAGTGTGGAAGAATATATCGAAGAATTCGAAGGCTTGGCCTTAATGGGAGAACTTGAAGAAAATGAAGAACAAAGAATGTCACGTTTCTTACGTGGTCTAAACCGAAACATTGCAAATACGGTGGAATTATACCCATACGGAGATTTTGACACTTTATGCGGACTATGCATAAAGATAGAAGCTCAAAACAAAGTGAAGTTTGCCAAAACCGAATTTACATCAAAGTTCGAGGATCCAAGTACCGGTTCGAGTTCAATTACCACAACGATACCGACTCCTATCTCTACTACGGTTTCTAAAACCCCCGGCGTACTGAAGGAAACAAGCCTAACCAAATTAAGGTGTTTTAAATGCCAAGGATTTGGCCACTATCAAAATACTTGCCCTAACAAACGAGTTGTGACGCTAAGAGAAGCCATCACGATCTGAGACGAGTTGCTAGTCGAGGACGAAGGAGAAAGACTAGGTGATTCCAACGTGGAGGAAGACGAGGGAGAAGAATATGAAACTTACGAGGCTCCAAACTATGATACAACATTGGTTCTTCCTACTTTACAAGTCAAACCCATTTCAAATGATTCGGAACAACGGGATCAAATTTTTCACACCAAGTGTCAAGTCGGGAACAAATGTTGTAGTGTGATCATCGATGGAGGAAGTTGTACCAACGTAGCGTCAAGGGAGATGGTGACGAAACTCGGACTCATCACTACTACTCACCCAAAACCATACGCATTACATTGGCTCGATGACGGGAGTAAATTGAAAGTCTCTAAACAAGTACGGGTCGGTTTGACCATGGGTTCGTACGTCGACAACATATTATGCGATGTACTCCCGATGGATGCATGCCATGTACTCTTGGGACGACCATGGTTATTCGATAGAGATGTTTTACATCGAGGAAGAAGTAACGAGTTACGGGATAAGGACAAGAGGATCGTGTTGAAACTAATGTCACTTCAATCTATGATCCCTAACCGAGGTGAGAAACCGAATCTAACCATGTTTTCTAGTGAGAGGGAAATTGAACTTGGTACTGAGATTGGTCGGTTAAAAGCAGCGACTTTGGGCCAAATTTTTACAACGACGCAGTTTCTCGTAATGGACTTATTGTCTTGGATGATTAGCAAATTGAGGAAAGTAAATTATTTTGTGATGGGCTATTATTGGAGGAGCCCAACAATATTGAAACGGAGAATTGGTCAGATTATGACGGACCGCCAGCATTTGATGAGGAACCAGTTGATGAAGAGGAATCCGTAATAAATCCTGTTTTTCCCATTCTTGATGGTGAACCCGATGTGGAATTATCAGTGTTTCCAATTCTGGAGTATGAACCCGATGTGAAATTAACCGTGCATCCCATTTCAGATGTCCGCTCATGTCATGATATCGATATTACCGGGCAAAGTAATTATTATTATTTTATTAATAATGATAGTTATTTTGTTGGTGATTCTCGAGGGCCCCCCACTACCTATCGTCTAAAGATTTTGGGCCATGTACGCACTGCGGACATTTTCGAGATCAAATACGTAGAGGCTTTAATTATCTTGATGACGAAGGAAGTTCGGAATTGAGGACAATTCCTTTTAAAGGAGGAGGAGATGATACGGAATCATTTGACATGAACGAAGAAGACGAAGTAAGGATCGACATAAATGACCTTACTACACGCCATGCACGGACTACCACATATTTAGGCGGGAAAACGGACATAAGACGTGGAGTCTCGGTCTCAGCCGTGTCATATAACACGGCACGTGTCATGCTATGCCGGAAGGTCGACAATCGGCCGGAAAATGGACGAACTGCCGGAAAAATCACCACCTGCCGGAAAAATCACCACCTGCCGGAACTGGCCGATCGCTGCCGACCACCACCTGCCGGAACTGGCCGATCGCTGCCGACCGAACCCAGCCGTGTCATCCGACACGGCCCATGCCGAGATGTCCTAGATAGTGAAATCTCGCTGCCGACCGAACCCAACCGTGTCGTCCGACACGGCCCGTGCCGACACAACCCGACCGTGTCAGGCGACACGGCCGACTCACACTCTTCCGGATAGTAAATTCCCGCTGTCCGACCAACCCGACCGTGCCAGGCGACACGGTCGAGTCATGCCGAACATGTGTGCCCGCACATGCCGCCGCGGCCGTGCCGATCGGCACGGGCCGTGTCCGACAGCCAGCAAATGACCATTATTGCTGATTTTTTTTATTTTTTGTTGTTTTTCCTCTCCTAACATGTCATGATTAGACTTGCATGTTATGTGGGGTGGCTTTTAATCATTTTGTTATGTGATTCCCCCTCCCTATCATTTGATTCATTTGTATTTTATTTTGATGTTTTGTTTTTCATTTCAAGATCATGTGATCTTGTTTTATTCCTTAGTTGCTAAGAAGACTACCTTGCTATAAGTAGTCTTGTTCATGCTTTCATTGTATATTGTATGTTGAAGAAATAAGAATACACTTGTGTTTTCTTGGTGAATGCTTTTCATCGAAACCTTGATTATAATTCGATGCGTTTTCGAGTTTTAATCGAATCAATTCTCAATAGGTCTTGAGGAAAGATTATCTTATCAAACTATAGGTCTAGTTTGATAAATCATTCATATTGCTCTTGTTTATGTAAGCCGAATTGCCCTACTTTCGGTTATATCTTACGAGTGTTACACATATTCGAGTGTTGTGAGGATCAATTATATTTCCGCTGCATTCCATACGAGTTTACGTCCATTTTCATACGTAATTCGTATTAGCCCCTTCGTCGTCATGTCGGTACTGTGGCTGTTTCCCCGCTCCTCGGCTACCTGAACATCAAAACAAATGTCCACCCCCGAAGGGGTTAGCAAAATGATGCTAGTACAAGTATCTTATTACACAAATCGAATATGCAACAACAATGCATAACAAAATACACAATACGGACTTCCGCTACCGGAATCCAACAATGCGAATCCACATGATTCCATTAACACAACATGGGTATTCCAATGATCCAGCGCCCTCAGCATGTAACACCCCCAGAGCTGACCGGGAATATTACAGCGCCGTGGGCCCCGAGATGGAACCCACAAGGCTGAAGGAAATTTTCGCAAACATTTACAAATGCCCAAGAGTCCAACGACGGTACTATCTTTAAAAATTCACAAAGACTTATAAAATCCATTTATCAAAAACCGTCGTAAAAACTCATTTGAAATCGCAAGGCCAAATGGCCGACACTCAAAATTTTAGAAAACGATTTCCAAAGTAACTCAGTTACCAGATACCAAAAGAGCATTTCAAAATACTCAAGCAACGGAAAAAGACCATATAGATACTCTAGCAGCGGAATACAAGAACCAATTAAGAACTCTCGTGACTGGGAGGAACACGAGTCTCACCTCCATTAGGTGCTCGACGTGTTGAGACGAGAGCAACTTTTTGGAAAGTTTTCCAAATGTGAGTTCTGGATGTCCGAAGTGACTTTTCTCGGACATGTAATTTCATCAGACGGAGTTCGTGTCGACCCTCAAAAGACGGAGGCTATCCGAGACTGGCTACCTCCGAAGAATGTTAAGGAAATCCGAAGTTTCCTCGGATTAGCGGGTTATTATCGACGATTTGTGGAGGGATTTTCTAAAATCGCTCAACCAATGACGAACCTTTTACGGAAGGATAAGAAATACACGTGGTCCGACGCGTGTCAACAGAGTTTTGAGGAACTCAAGAGCCGGTTAACTTCACCACCTGTCCTTTCTTTACCGCAAGGGACGGAAGGATTTGTGGTTTATAGTGATGCGTCCGGACAGGGTCTCGGATGTGTACTAATGCAGAACGGGAAAGTTATTGCTTATGCTTCACGGCAATTGAGACCTTACGAGGTTAATTATCTGACCCACGACCTAGAGTTAGCAGCCGTGGTATTTGCATTGAAGATTTGGCGTCATTATCTTTATAGCGTTACATGTCAGATATTCATCGATCATATGAGTTTAAAGTATATATTTATTCATAAGGAGTTAAATATGCGATAGAGACGGTGGTTGGAACTAATCAAAGATTATGATATCGAGATCCTTTACCACCCGGGCAAGGCGAACGTTGTCGCTGACGCCTTGAGTCGTAAGTCCGTTCAGGAGCAGATGCTTGCTCGATTAATAGTTCAGAAGGAACTTCAGCAGAAATTTCTGAGACCCGAGATCGAGGTCTGGTTACAGCGAGTACAAGGGCAACTTTGTACGTTGGAGATTTCATCGCCACTTGAGGAGGCGATCAGGGAGAATCAGGGTTCGGGTCCATTTCTGTTATGCATTCGAGAGGATGTGAATCATGGGAAAGCCCCCGGGTTTGTGGTCCACGAGGATGGACTTTTGCGTTTTAAGAATCGGTTGTGCGTACCGGCGAATGACGATTGAAAAACTCGATTTTGAGAGAAGTTCATGCTACCCCTTATTCCGTTCATCCGGGGTCTAGCAAGATGTATAAAGACTTGAAACAAAATTACTGGTGGAGTAATATGAAGCGAGAAGTCGCGGAATTTGTTTCGAGATGTTTGACCTGTCAGCAAGTCAAGATAGAACATCAGCGACCGGTGGGTATGCTGAAACCTCTCCCTATTCCAGAGTGGAAGTGGGAGGATATTTCAATGGACTTCATCACGAGTTTGCCGACGAGTCATCGTGGCATGAATACAATCTGGGTAATTGTGGATCGCTTAACTAAATCAGCTCATTTTCTTGAAATTAAGGATACGTGGGGTCCCGAGAGACTTGCCCAGTTGTTTATCCATATGCACCCTCCACAGTTTGGCGGTGCCACAGACCCGTTAGGTTGGGAGGATTGGCTAGCGGAGTTAGAGAAAATTTTCGAAGCGGTTGATTGTCCCAAAGCGAGAAAAGTGCCGATTGCTCAGTATTTCCTCACCAAGGAGGCTGTTACGTGGTGGAAAGTCATCAAGCCGCATGACCGTGTTTCTACATGGGAAGAGTTTAAAGAGCTTTTGGAGGCCGAGTTTTGTCCTTGGCCAGTGCAAGAAGGCCGAATTCGTGCCTTTTTCGAGGCTAAGCCGCAGAACATTCCCGTTTCGCAAGCAATCGTGGAGTACAACCAACAATTGATCCATGTGAAGGATCAAGTGTGAAACGAGCGTGATAAGATCCGTTACTTTGATATGCGGATGAATATGGACTTACGGCGGTACATGGTCAGATTTGCTTGCACCACGTTGAAGGAATATCAGGACAGAACTTTAGCCCATGACATGTTAAGCCCCGACAACGATACCAATGAAGAACCGAAGAAGCAGAAGATCGTGGGAAATTTTTTTGGCTCTAAGAGTGGCAACTTACAGAGACCTCAGACGACTAACCGTTCTGCCAGACAGTCGTCACGTTCTGCTAAAGGAAAGAGGAGTTTCCATTCTGCTCCGCGCACCTCAGCTCGCCCGGTGACTTGCTATAATTGTGATCATCCAGGCCACGTTAATTTGGAATGCACTTTCCCACCTTTGAAGTGTCACACTTGCGGACAGATGGGATATAGAGCGGCTTATTGTTCCGAACCAAATTAGACTCTGGACACTCGGGTTTCTGCCTCAGCACCACTAGATCAAGGCGTGAATCAGCGGCAATCTTTTGGTCAGTCTCAGTAGAGTTACGGTAGGGGCTGGGGACGGGGTTAGAACACTGGAGGGGGAAACTCTAGTGTCGGTTTGGCATAACCACGAATCTATGAGATGCGTCGAACATACGAACCCGATGTGGTGGTGGCCTCAGGTACCATTCATATTTTATCTCATCCGGTTCGTGTACTTTTTGATACGGGTGCTACACATTCTTTCATTTCCTTGGAGTGTGTACGCCGTTTGAGTATAACTTGTATGACTGCTTGCGATCCCTTCATTGTGAAACTACCTAGCGGGGATAGAATTGTGGGAAACTGAGAGATTAGATATTTTTCAATGATTATTGATGGTATAGATTGGTTATCGAATTTGATTGTAGTTGATATGGAAGGCGAGGATGTGATCCTCGACGAGGATTGGCTTCATAGTCACTAAGCGATTATGAATTACCGTACTAAGGTTATCACCATGATGACTAAAGACGGATCCGAGTACTCATTTTTGGGATGTAAGACGGGCCAATCTAAGTTGCTTATCAGCGCCATTAAGATCGTAAAACTTTTGAATAAAGGGTGCATGGGCTATTAGTGTTATTCTTTGAAGACGGAAGGGAACGAAGTCGATTTCTCTTCGATTTCGGTTGTTAATGAGTATCCCGATGTTTTTCCAAACGACCTCCTGGGATTACCGCCAGATCGAGAGAGATAATTTTCTGTGGATTTAGAGCCTGATGCGGCTCCGATTTTTAAGGCACCTTATCGGATGGCAACTTCCAAGATGCAAGAATTAAAGAATTAGTTGGGATAACTTCTGGAGAGAGGGTACATCAGACCGAGTGCTTCGTCTTGGGGCGCGCCTGTTCTTTTTGTGAGAAAGAAGGATGGTTCACTACGTTTGTGCATCGACTACCATGAGATGAACAAAGTGACCATCAAGAACAAGTATCCTTTGCCTCGTATAGACGATTTATTTGATCAATTGCAGGGGGCTGCAGTTTTCTCGAAAATTGATTTGAGATCAGGGTACTATCAATTCAGGGTGAGAGAGTCTGACGTTCCGAAGACTGCATTTCGAACGAGATACGTATATTATGAATTTGTAGTTATGCCTTTTGGATTGACTCATGCACCGGCAGTATTCATGCAGTTAATGAACAAGATATTCATCGAGTACCTCGACAGGTGTGTAGTCGTCTTTATTGACGACATTTTGATCTATTCTCGAGGTAAGGAAGAACATGCCCGACACTTGCGTTTGGTACTAGATATTCTGAGAACCGAGCACCTCTATGCAAAATTCTCGAAATGTGAGTTCTGGTTGGAAGAAGTTATGTTTCTCGGCCATGTGATTTCGGCCGAAGGGGTTCGTGTAGACCCGCAGAAGATTGAGGCATTGCTAGCTTGGGCACCGCCTAAAAATGTTAAGGAAGTTCGTAGCTTTTTGGGCCTTGCTGGGTATTACCGTCGGTTTGTCAAGGGGTTCTCGAAACTCGCTCGGCCGCTTACAAAATTACTCCAGAAGACAGAAAAGTTTGTTTGGACGGCTGAGAGACAACAGAGCTTCGATGAACTGAAGAGACGTTTGACTTCACCGCCGATTCTAGCTTTACCACATGGTAGTGAGGGATTTGCAGTTTATAGTGACGCTTTGGGTCAAGGTTTTGGCTATGTGCTTATGCATCATGATAAGACGATAGCTTTTGCGTCACGATAACTAAAGCCGCCCACGATTTGGAGTTGGCCGCAATCGTCTTCGCACTCAAGATTTGGCGACACTATTTGTATGGTTCTCCGTGTCGGATTTATACCGATCACAAGAGCCTGAAGTATATTTTCAGTAAGAAAGAGCTGAATATGAGACAGAGACGTTGGTTAGACTTGATAAAGGATTACGATTTGGAAATTCTTTACCACTCGGGAAAAGCCAATGTCGTTGCGGATGCTTTGAGCCGTAAATTGGCATCGCTCTAGATGTTCGAGGTTCTTACCTCTCAGACGAAGATTCATCAAGATTTAATCGAGCGAGGAATAGAAGTTTGGCTTCAGCGAGTACAAGGACAGTTGTGCACTCTCGAAATTACTTCGTCCTTGCTTAAGGACATCAAAGGGAAATAGTGGAGTGACCCGATGATCTCTCAACTGAAGGAAGATGTAATTAAAGGAAAAGCCCCTGGCTTTATGGTTCACTAGGATAGTATTCTGATATTTCGATCAAGCTACGTATATACGAATATAAAATGAAAACAAGTAAGATAAGGAATCATACCCTCGTAGTACATTGATTAAATGGTGTACTCCTTGAAGATGATTCCCCAAGCTTTAAATGTTATCCACGAATCCAATCCGCTCCAATCTCTTGGATGATCCAACGCCAAAAGCACCGCATCTCTACTTGCCATGCGCTGGAGAAACGATCGGAATGACAACGCCTTGCTATCCTCCAAGGATACAGCTAGAGCAAGGTTGTAGGAGCTTGTATATTAAGATTATTAAACTCTAAGTGTTTAATCTATATCTCGCTATAACTCTCTATTTTTTCTCCAAGAAAAAACTCAAGGACAAATGAAGAAGAAGAAGACTTGAGAAAAACTTTTCTCTCTCGCTCTCTCTTAAACTCACGATGGGATGCAAGAGTGTGTGAGAGAGAGTTAGTCTTCACTTTTTATTCTTCAACTAATCTTATCAAATCACCTTTTCCAATTGTAGTTACCCAAAATATTATCTGGAGATAATATTGCTGGAATGATCGAGTAACAAACAAATGCGAGAACACTTCCGTGGGAAAATAAATAACACAAGATTTGCCGCGGTTGTTAATCCCGGGCTTGAATGCTCTCGTGAGATGTTATTAATATAGATACTTTGGAGTACAAATATTAATGTTAGAATCTATTACAACGAGTGTAAAGACTTCTAGTTATCTTAGCTGTAGAGCGTGAAGATTGCCGGAAGAACCAGATATGAAGCTCTGTGAGTTCTTGCTTTAGATGTTCTGTAAGTGTGTATGAATATCACTATGAATGTGTAAGTAATTTCCAGATGAGTCTTTATTCTCTCTCTGTGCGTTTTTCACTGTACTCTTGATTATTCTAGGCCACTGTTGTAAGCCTCCTATTTATAGGAGACAAGGTTGCTGGGACCTCTCCGGCGATCGCGGGCGACCGCCGTTTTCTATATTAGAATAAGGTGGGCGATCGTCCCGTCACGTGGGGCTGTTCCCTTAAAGTCCGAGGCTGCTGCTGGCAGCCAGCTGTGCGAGCCAATGGGAAGCCTGCACGCGTCCTGAGTCGCTGTCTGGGGAGGACCCACTTTGTACCTTTCGGCGGGCCTGTCGGTAGGTGAGGTAGGTGACAGGCTGGGGTCAAAGGCCTTATCTTGCGGCGCCTTTTGTGGATCTGCACATGGGTCTCCGTCCAAGATTCGGTCTTTGACAACTTTGACGGATGTTGGATTCATACGTTGCAAGAGACGATCGTCTATGGTCGGACATCAAAGACAATTGCCAGATACCAAAAGACGATCGCCGTGGGTGCCGACTGCTGGGTGTTTGCCCAGCGTATGTCTTCTATGGTTGGCTCTCAGACCATTATGCCGATCGCCATCGAGGCGTATTAATCGCCGCACAACAATTGCCCCCCAGCTCACTTCGATGTTAAAAACACGGGGTGAGGTGGCACTGTTGGCGGTCGCCAGTGTTTAGACGATTGGCTTGTTTTTTTATGATGAGGAGAATCTTCAGGATGATCTGATTTCAAATTTGGACGATCTCCTTTCGCGCTGGAATCAGCGGGAAATGAAGGTGGGCTCTCGAAACATTGCGAGGACACGCGTCGCGCTACTATTAGGGGAGTCCGACGGTTTTGTCAGACTTGTCTCCTAGTGTGCCCTCGAAAAGACGCGTACGCGGGTTTCGAGGGCTGCATTTAATGTGTCCCCCCACGACGGTTGCACTCCAGCCCTCGGAATTTCGCCTATTTGCACAGAGACCCCTGCTCCCGTCTATAAAAGGGGCTAGGGCTACTTCATTTTCACTCTTCACGCACCCTTGCTTTTTAGTCGAGACTCTGCATAAATTTTTCGAAGATCCTTGTGCCGATCGTCCTTCTTTTTAGGTAAGAACACAAATCTTCTCTTACCCTCTTCTTTTAAGAACATGTCTGGAGGATCTAAGACATTCGAGGCCGGTAGCTCCTCCACCGCCGCGGCTTCGCCTGACCGGGAGGAAATTCCCGTGGGTCTTCATATGGAAATGGCCGTCGAGGCCATTCGTGTGGGGATTGCACCCACGGAAATTGAAGAGCTCTTCAATGAGGCCGAAGAGGCGAGATCAGCGGCGGCGGCGGAGCAGGAGGGCTCGCCGGTGGATGAAGATGAAATGGTACGTCTGTCTTGGGAAAAGAATAGCGTATTCGGCCCTACCTATTTAGATTTTGCTAAACTTATGGAGGGGATCGCCGGACCATGTCCTGAATTTGATTTTGAAGCGTATTCCGCCGCCCACCCCTATGAGCACGTGAAGCGGACGTCATTCCGGGCTGCGGACCATTCCTTATGGACCCTTGGACAGATCCGGAGTGCGGCAACCAGGAAAGATTTGATTCGTTGGAGCGAGAAATTCCACATTCCTTCTGATGTTTCATTGCACGTGCCCTCAGAGAACGAACGTGCCGACCAGCCTCCCGAGAGTATGGTCGCTGTCAATGAAATGATCCTGGCGGCCGGATTGCGGTTTCCCTTGCCGTTTGCCATGTCGAATTTGTTGATCACCTGGAATGTGGCGCCGCTCCAGTTGACGTCGAACGCCTGGCTGCAGATTATGAGTACCTTGACATTGTTCGGCGGTCATCGACTGTTTCGCTTGCCTTCCGCACTGGAAATGAACTATCTTTTCAAGCTGACCGCGCAAAAGGGATCGGTCGGAGGCCACCATATCTAGGGTCGCATGGGTAGGGTGGTCCTTGGGGTGCCTAAAAAGGTTCGCGGCGACCTGGCAAAGTGTTGCTGGGTCGGCGGAGCATGGAGGTCGGCGTCGAGCGATAAGCCGGAGGAAGAGTTGGATATTCCCACCAATTTTCGGGAGAGGAATCCGAGTAAGGGTTTCAACTCTCCCTTTATTTGGATACACCTTGAACTGATCTAATTTGTTTTTTTTTGCAGGATCCATTGTTCCATCAATCGGCGATCTCCCCTTTGATTTCTTGATCGTCTGGGAGCGAATTTGCACCTTTCCGGACTCCTACATCGACGTTCACTCAGTCAGCCACGAACTTTATCGGTTGGGAGCTCGACTGTTTCACTACCCTCTCCACCTGAAGGCCCCGGGTATGAATTTTTACTTCCTCTTACCAGCATGACGATCGTCTGATTGAAGTAGATGCCTTACTTGTCTGAATTTCTTCTTTGACAGAGATCTATTTCCCCCGCTACGCCGAGCCACCGAGAGAGATCGCGATGTCAAACCCCGGACTCTTGGGTCATCTTCACCATAGAAAGAAGACGGGTCATGCCCCTGCGACGACGTCTCGCCCCATCCCTACGGTGAGGCCTGCTATGGTGTCGGTCGCCGAGCCAGAAGTTCAGGAGGAAGAACAAATCCAGCGCAACCGCAAGAGGCGAAGGCCGGAGGGGTCCCTGCCGACTGCTGAGGCGGATGTATCTATCTTGGAGCCACCGGTTGTCGCTCCACCTATCTATGCTGTTCCGATGGTGGAGGGGTCTGGCTTCAGGCCCTCGGCCGGCTTCTTGAAAACTGCGGCGCTCGCCAAAGCTGAAACTCCTCGGGGCAAGCCCTTTTTTGGACGCGACCCCGAGTTAGTCAACAGGTAAGACCGGTTTGATCTTTCCGAGTTAGGCAATTTGTGTAAGGCATATACTAACTCCTTTGTTTTTTTTTTGTGTTGCAGGGTCCGTCTTGCCGATCCGGACGTCTCGCCGATGGTGCTGGATTTCCTGGCGATCAAGTCTCCGCGCCAGTCCCTCGACGTCCCTTCTTACGTCGCCAAGGCCATCACCACTCTGCCTAAGGCTTGGATGACCGATCTCGACGCGATTGCTCGTCGACGGTCTGGAGATGCCATGCAAGCGACGTTCGCCCTGACTCTCCAGGCGGCGGCGATGGCCGACCAAGCCTTCAAGGATTATGAGGGGAGACCCTCTAATGCTCACCTCCATCAAGACCTCGAGGCCGCTCGGAACAAAAACGTCGACTTCGCCAACCGGATCCAGGCTATGGAGAAGGAATACTTAGAGACGGCCAAACGAGCCAAGCAAGACCTCGATCGAATGAAGCAGGAGCTTAGCCGGTCCAAGGAGGTGGCCGATCGGTTCCGCGACCAGGTGACAGAAGCTCGCCGGATGCATTCGGCCTCGCAAGAGAAGGCGACCGGGCTGAAGGCGACAGTGGATCGGCTCAACAGCGAGCTGGAGAAAACAAAGGGAGAGCTGGAGAAAGCAAAGGGAGAACTGGCCGCCAAGGTGGTCGAGCTAGCGGATGCTGAGAAGACGACTTCGGATTTGAAAGGGCAGATCAAGGCGATCGAGACCGATCCCTACCTTAATGTGGCACTTGTCGGCGAGTTCGCCTACTATATGGCCTATGTCGACGCTGTCCGAGCCGCCAAGAAGGTAGGGATCGAGGTCGGTCCTATGATGGAGAGCTTCAAGGCCTACGTACTCGAGCACCCTTTGCATCTGGAATTTTCCCTGTCGATCCTCGACCTCACCGACTTGGGGTCGACTTGAGTTAGTATCCCTTTCCGGATAAACTCATTTATCATGAGGCCGATGAGGGAGCGCGTGCCGATCCGCCACCTGGGGGCGAAGACTAGCCGGGGGGAGCCTGAGTGATTTTTATCTTCCTTCGCTTTGTAATTTTCTGCCTTTTCTTCTACTACCTCCGGGCTTGTATTTGTACTAATTTCTTGATTTGAATAAAATATTCCTTTTTCGCATCTGATTCTTCACATGTACGATCGCCTTTGAATGGTTGCATATGAACTTATACAAGTGTGTATATAATTGCTTCTGATGCCTTGTTCGCCTGATCGATTGTTTGAATGTTGAATGTATTGTCATGATTGGAAATTCTTACTTGTAAATATTGTCGAACAAAACCGATCGTCCTGCGTGTGTTTGAACGAAGTCGATCGGGTACGGTCCCTTCCTTCCGATCGCATTTAGGACTAGCTCCACTTCTTTGCCCCTTGTTTTTGTTTACTTATTGTAAGTAAGGGAACAAAAATAGTATGTTTGGTGAGCTATCTTCAGTTTTGCCGACTCCGAGGAACCGTGAACGATCGCGGAGTTCGATGGACCGACCTCCGTAGCCGTGTCTTTATGTGCGAGGGACTGTCCCGCGACTCACTTTTTTGTTAGGGTCCTCCGTTAGGCTGCGCCCGCCTTGTATTTAAACGAAAGGCGAGTGGTCTTGGTCTGGGGGAGTCCTTGCAGGGGTGTCATCGGTTTATTTGACTCCACGTTCGTGGATTGTTAGCACTTTTCTACCTCAGGTCGGCATGTTAGATGGCGACCCTCGACGGTATACATTGTGATGGGGTAGGGACGTGCCGCCTTGTCCGGGTACATCATGTTAGATGATGTACTTTGAGGGCGCGCGAATATGTCCACCAATTAGTTTGGAGGGTCCTTCGGCTACGCCCGCCTCGTATTTAAACGAAGGGCGAGCGATCGCAGCCCAAAGGAACCTTGCATAGACAAAGCTGTCAGTTCCATCGACCTCCAGGCCCACGGCTGCACTATTTCTACCTCAGATCGTGTTGCGATATTTCGTAAACGCAAGTGCACGTTATCGTTGACAAGTAATAAAGTGATGAGTGAGTATCGTTCCCACGAGGACTGAATTACTAAGTACCGATTTTTATGTATTCTAATTTTATTTGAACAGTCGAAACTTGAGTTGCAATTAATAACTAAATAAAACCAATAAAAGAGATAACAGTAAAAACGATCGCTTGAAGAAAGAAAATCAAATGATGAATAAGTCTAGGATTCTGAATCCACCTTGGTTTATCCGAATTTACTCTCGATTATCTGAAGTTAATGATTTCCCCAATTTATTGAAGGCGAAGATTGCTAATATACTCTACCGCCTCTCCCGAGGTCAATAGATTTTTCTAAAGGCGAATAACGCACTCTATCCCTAGGTGAATTAATTCGTCAATAGGCAAAAAGCACAAAATCCTCAAAAGGCCACGTAGTTCCTATGAGTATATTCCTATCTCACAAGATAAAACGGTCCTCACCAATAGTTCCTCACCAACTCTCCTCTCCCGATTCGAGTAAGGTAATTAAAACAATCTAATTATTGGCCAGACAATTGAAAGTATTAAAATCGATTGGGAAAACTCAATAGAAAAGGGAATTATATAGATAATCTAAAGTAAATCCGTCAAAACTTAGGTTTCATCAAAACCCTAGAACAGGGTTTTAGCCTGACATGCTAAAAGATAAAAATACAGAATTAATGAATGAAAGCATGAAAATCAAACGCAGATGAAGAGCTCGGATTCCTCCGTTCTTCTGGCTTCCGCCCTCTGCTCTTGGTGTCTTCTGCTTCCTCTCTTCCCGGATTCCAAGATTGATCGATCCTCTCCAAGATCAAAGATCCCCCCATTAATTATGGCCTTAAACCCTTATTTATAGCTCCCAGTAGGGTTGCAAACAAATCGAATAATTTTGATTCGATTCGATATTCGTATTCGTATTGTTCGATTCGTATTCGGAAAAATCGAATTCGAATTTGAATAAGAATAATTTTTTGTATTCGTAGATTTTTCGAATACAAATACAAATATGCCAATATTCGATTCGATGTATTCGAATATTCGATTCGTTTATTTATGTAATATTTGTAATATATAATATATATTAGTTATATAGTTTTCTAATACATAATATATGCTAGTCAATATAGTTTAATTATGTAAAATAAATATATAGAGAATATATATGTTATGTATTTATTAAATATAATTTTATTTTATAATATAGTTTTTATATTTATTTTTAGTTAAATAATTTATTTGGAATATACATATATATAAATAATTTCGAATTTCGAATCGAATTGAATATTCGAATATTCGAATTTTTTTAACGAATCGAATACGAATCGCATTTTGAATTCGACTAAATATCGAATTCGAATTCGAATATTCGTCAACTTGATCCAATTCGAATAAAATGTCTCAGTATTCGGTTCGATTCGATTCGTTTGCAACCCTAGCTCCCAGCAGCCTCCAAATCACGTCCGTGTGATTAGGTCGAGAATTGGCTTCAAAACGGCCCAAACCCGCGCGGAGTACACCAAAACCGCCCCGTGTGCCGCGGCTCACGGGGCGCAGATTAAAGACTGGGCGCTATAATTTTCCTCTGGGCCGCTGCTCACTATATCTGTGCCGCGGCTCAGAGTACAGTTTACTCTGGTGCCTGCTGGTCCTCTTCGTGTGCCGCGGCCCACTTGGTACGTGCCGCGGCCCCAGGCCAAAAATCGCTGTTTTCGCCCGTTTTGCCTCGTTTTAGCTTCCGGACTCCAATTTCCTGCAAAACATAAAATAATAGGGCATTAAAGGCTCATTTATGCAGATTTACTCACCAAAAAAAATACAAAAGCTCGGATAAATAAGCGTATAAAAATACGCCTAACAGATCGCCAAGTTGAATGACGACCCTCGACGGTATATGTTGTGCTTGGAGGGACGATCGCTTGCATAGGTCTGTCAGGTTTAGACGATGACCTCTTGTAGGGCGAGCGAGCCGTCTTATTTTCAGCTGTTTGTTTTTGTCGAGGTGAATCATATAGATGGGATGGGAAAATCTCATTATACTTCTTTGTACATTGGGTAACTGAAACTGAATACAGAGTTTTCATGGGTAGTATTTCTTCAAATGTATGGCGTTCCAGGGATATTGGTCCGGAGTGCCGTCAGGGTGTTCAAGTTCGTAGGCTCCCCTAGTTAGCCACCTACATATCCTGAAGGGGCCTTCCCAATTCGGGCCAAAGACACCTGTGTGGGTCTGGACCTTTTTGAGGACGAGATCACCCACTTGGAATCGTCTTTCCTTGACCTTCGAATTGAAGAACTTCTCGGATCTCCTTTTATGGATTGTGTTCCTCATTTCTGAGGTCAGTCGTCATTCTTCGAGCATGTCAAGGTCGATCCGCCGAGCCACATCATTATCTGTCGTCATCTCTTGTTCGGTTCGATGGCTGAGGACGGCGATCTCCGAGGGGATCACCGCTTTTGTTTCGAAGGCAAGGGCGAATGGGGTTTCCCCGGTTGAATTTCGGGTCGTCGTTCGATAAGACCACAAAACATCTGGGAGCTCGCTCGCCCATCGTCCTTGCCTGGACTCGAGTCGTGCTTTAATCGTGTGTTTAAGGATTTTGCTTACGGCTTCTACCTGCCCGTTCGTCTGAGGGTGGTAGGGGGCCGAGAACAACTTTTTGATTCCCAACTTCTCGTAGAATTGCATGACTTCTAAGCCATCGAACTGCCTTCTGTTGTTGGAGATTATTGCCTGGGGCAGGCCGAATCGGCATATGATATTCTTCCTAATGAACTTAATTACTTGTTCTTGGACGATCTTGTTGAGTGGTTCGGCCTCAGCCCATTTAGTGAAATATTCGACCCCTACGATGGCAAACTTACAGCCCCCTGGTGCCATCGGCAAGGGACCTATGAGGTCGATGCCCCATTGGGCGAATGGCCATGGGCTGTACATTGAGGTGAGCTGCTCGGGGGAGAGCTTGATGTTTGGGCCCATCACTTGACACCTGTGACACGATCTGGCATAGGCGACCGCGTCTTTTTGCAATGTAGGCCAGAAAAAACCTTGCCTGGTCATTTTGTGGATGAGAGCTCGCCCTCCACAATGGTTTCCACAGACTCCGTCATGGATCTCGGCTAAAACGAGACGGCCTTCCTCCGGCGTAATGCCCTTGAGGAGGGGAAGGCTGAAAGTGTGTATCTGGTTGCACGGAGTTGGAGCTGGCGAGCTTTGATACAATCGTCTGGGACCGTTCCGTCCTTTAAGTATTTAATGAAAGGAGTCATCCAGTTCTCCTCGGCGACGGTGACTGTGGTAATCAGGTTTCTGTTGATCGCTGGTTTTGCCGATTTTGTGATTTGGATGTTAGAGAAATCGGCTGCCCCATCTGACAACGCTGGCTTGGATAGGGCATCGGCCTGGGAATTGTGCTCTCTCGAGACTTGTTCGATTAACACTTCCTCAAATTTCGTGCACATTTCGGCGGACCAATTCTTGGTATTTGACCATCTGTTCGCCGCGCGCTTCATATTCTCCCTTGACTTAGTTCACGACCAAGAGGGAGTCCATGAAGATATGGAGGCGACGAACATCTAGGGCGAGGGCTAGATCGAGCCCGCCTACCAAGGCTTCGTACTCGGCTTCATTGTTGGTCGCACGAAACCCGAAACGCACAGCATTTGTGAAACTTTGCCCATCGGGGCTGATGAGGACAATACCTGCCCCTGCTCGCGAATTGGTCGCCGAGCCATCCACGTATAGCTTCCAGGCAGGGCGGCCGATCTGGGTCGGACTGTGAGGGAATGTTAATTCCACCACGAAGTCTGCCAGAGCTTGGCCTTTGATCACTGTGCGAGGAGCGTACGTGATACCATATTGGGTGATCTCCAATGACCACTGGAGGAGTCGCCCGTTGGTGTCTGGTCGGTGTAGAACTTGTCTCAGAGGGAGAGTCGTCAGAACCTCCACTTTATGTTCGAAGAAGAAGGCTCTTAGCTTTCGAACACTCATGACTAGAGCATAGGCGATCTTTTCCAGAGGTGTGTATCGTGTTTCCGCGTTGTGGAGCGCTTGGCTAATGAAGTAGATCGGCAAGTGGGTCTGCCCCTCTGCTCGCACTAATACAGCGCTCAGCGCGACTTCTGAGGCCGCCAGGTAAAGGAATAGCTTTTCGCCGGGGATCGACTTTGCTAAGATCTGGGGGTTATATAGATACTCCTTGATTTTGGCGAACGCTATTTGACTCTCCTTCGTCCATGCGAACTTCTTGTTCTTTATGGTCGCGAAGAAAGGCTTTTCTTTTATCCCCGAGCCGAGATGTGAAACGGTTGAGGGCAGCCAGACAACCTGTGAGGCATTGCACCTACTTGACATTCCGTGGCTCCTGCATGTCGAGGATCGCCTGGATCTTGTTGGGGTTCGCCTCGATCCCCATTGACTCACGATGTGCCCCAGGAATTTTCCGGAGCTCACCCCGAAGTTGCATTTTTTGGGGTTCAGCTTCATGTTGAACTTCTCGAGGATGGCGAATGTCTCGAAAGGTCATTGAGGTGGTCTTTCTTCTTGAGGCTTTTGACCACGATGTCGTCAATGTAGACCTCCATGGTCTTGCTGATCTGATTGGCGAGCATCCCATTGACTAGTCACTGGTAGGTTGCCCCCGCATTCTTCAAGCCGAACGGCATTCGGACCCAAAAGTATATGTCTTTTTCCGTGTGGAAAGATGTGTGCTTTATGTCTTTCTCCACCATGGGGATTTGATGGTATCCGGAGAAGGCATCCATGAACGACATCATTTTGCAACCTGCTGTACTATCGACCAAGTGATCAATATGAGGCATTGGAAAGTGATCTTTTGGACATGCCGCGTTGAGGTCAGTGAAGTCGATGCATAACCTCCAGGAGCTGTTTGGCTTTTTGACGAGCACCGCGTTGGCGACCCACTGTGGTTCATCTGTAGCTACTCCGATGAGTTTGTTATCGAGCAGCTTTTTGACTTCTATGTCGAGTGCTGCGTATTTCTCAGGACCGAATTTCCTACGTTTCTGGTGAACAGGCTTTCTTGCCGGGTCGATCTTTAGATAGTGGCAAGCGTGTTCAGGACTTATGCCAACCATATCTTGGTGCGACCAGGCAAATACTCCGATGTTCTTATGTAGTAAATTGATCAGATCCTCTTTTAATTCGCGGTCGATGCTTGCACCGATCTGTACTTCCCGCTCCAGGCGAGCCGGATCTATCGTTATACTTTCCAACTCTTAGACGGGGACGGTCGCCTCTCGTTTGGAACTATTTCCGGACTCGATCCTTGGATCAATGTCGAGACTTGGCTCGAAACCGATCCTTGGCTCGATGTCGTCCGTTAATCGATGTGAGATGGCGTCCTCTGAGTCGGGTTGGTACAATGTGCTTGGCTCGTCGATCTCCATGGGTTGATTGTCGATCGTTTCAATGTTACAAATTGCATGGGAAGTATTGAAAGAAGTTACGACATAGGAGTAATTCAAACATTTCTTTACCATTAGCTGATCTCCTTTTACAGTACCGACCGTCCCATCGGCAGTGGGGAATTTGATACAGTAAAAGAAAGAAGAGGCGACCGCCTCGAAGGTTTCTAGAAATGGACGACCTAGAAACCCATTATAGATGCTGGGCCTATCTATGATTACAAAATTTAGGTTCCTAGTAATCCTAACCTTGGGACCGTAGTAGCATATTAGCTCGACAGAGAGCTTGATCCTTCCATAGGCTTGGACTGTGCTATCGCCGAGCCCTTGGAGCACGGTGTCGAACGGCTTGACGAACTTGGTTAGGTTGCCGAGCTGGTCAAGAGCAGATTTGAATATGATATTGCAGAAGCTCCCATTGTCTACCAGCACGCGATCGACCATTTTCCCAAGGATACATGCAGAGATCACCAATGCATCCTCTTTGGGGCACTACACTCCCTCCATATCCTTGTTGGAGAAAGTGATGAGCGCGTCTTTGGAGATGGTCGGCTCGGGGGGTACCACGATATGGACCCCGGCGAATGCCCTCAGTTCGGCCTTTCGCTTTCTGTTCGACATGGTGGAAACCGGGGAAAGGCCCCCGAGGTCTCCACCTCCTGCCTGAAGCATATTGATCCGGCCGCCAGGGTTGATCGGAGGAATTGATTCGTCGGAATACTCAGGCTCATTTTACTAGATCCTGGCGACCGGATTGGGAGGGATTCTATCGTTTTGTCGGCGCTCGTGTCCTCCGGTCCTCTCTGTCCGAGGTTCTAGCTTGGTGACCAAGTTGTCCAATTTGCCTTCCTCAAACAGTCGCCAGAGTTGTCTGAGGAGGTCGCGGCACTGGCTGGTGTTGTGGCCGGGACTCTTGTGGTAGGCACAAAATTTACTGCGGTCTAGATGACCGTGGTCCCTTATCGGCTTTGGCTTGTTAAGCCACTCGTGCCCCTTGATGGTGTTAAAGATGTGGGCCGGAGATAGATTGAGGTTGCGGAGGAGGTGAACTTCCACATCCTCGAAGGCTTTGAACTCTCCAGGCGGCTTTGCGACCGCCTTCCTGGGCTTGGCGACCGCCTTCTTCTGAATGTGGGATGGCGCCTTCCCTTCTCCGGTAGATCCCTCTCCTAAGCGGAGGGTGAGCATCCTCTGCCTAGCCAGGAAATCAATGGCCCTGACGCAGAAGATCGAGTACGTCGGGGGGATGTCCTTTGTGAGGTGCCTGGACATGGGCGAGTGGCCGTAGAATCCCCCTAGGACTGAGTAGAGAGCGAGCTCGTCGCTAATGGGCTCACCGGTGAGGACTATTTCGTCCACCCGGTTGATATAATATTCATCGGGCTCGTCCTTCCCCTGCCTGATTTTCATCATGCGGTGGGGGCCTTCTGGCCGAGCAACTTTGGCGGCGAAGTACGACGTGAAGTCGTTCGCCAGCTTCTCAAAGCAATTGATTGAGCGAGGTGGTAGTGAGATGTACCACCTATGGGCGAGGTCGCCCAGAGTTAATGGGAACATTCAACATTTCGTCGCATCTCATGCTCCGCATCCGGTCATGTAAATCCGGAATTTGCTCAAATGGGTCTCCGGATCCGATCTCCCCTCATATAGAGGTGTTTGTGGGGGAGCGATCTTTGGTTGAACTTGGGCGAGCTCGATCTGGACCGCGAGTGGCTCACTCGGTCCAGCGATCGATCTTCTGGCGCCTACCCCAGTTTCTAGGAGCGCCTTCATTTCGTCGAGCTGGCGCTTCATGGCGGCCATCGCCGTAGCATGACTGCTCGCTGATTGGCTCCCGGAGCGCGAGCCAAGGCGATCATGCACTGATCCCCTGGCCCCATGGTGGATGATGAGTTCTCCGCCAACGGGCTCAGTCCTCGGGCGAGCGGGGGCCCATTGGACGGCTTGTCTTCTGGGAGTCGGATATGCCGAACTCCTGGTAACGGATTCAGACTCCGATGTCTCCCGGCTGAGGCCCGAGTGCCCAAGTCGCCATGAGGGATCGCTCCCTAGGCGGATGAAGACGGAATCATCCCACCTTACGAGATCCTTTTCCTGCAGCTCGGGGCTTTCTGTCGATTTCTCAACATATATCCCCTTGAGCTTCCGCTTGCCTGCTCGGCGGATGGTTGACAGAGTAATGGTGGGCGAGTTGCATGCCCTCTGTCGCTCCATGAGGATGTCTATAGCCTCCTCAATCTGTTCCGGTCTGGAATTGATCGAGTGAGAGGCTAGGACCGTCCCTCGGGGGCGGGAGTGAGAGCCTAGTGTCGCCGCGGTCACCTTCCGCCGTAGGCTGGGATCCGGTCTGGGCCGGAATGAGATTTCCGGCAGATCGCAGGATGGCTCTTTTGGAGGTCGTGGCAGATGTCATGTCTCTGAAGGTTTTTCTTTGAAGAACAGTGGGTGTTTCTTCAAGTATAAATCCGGAGAACAGTGAGTGTTCTTCGAGACGTTCGGAATAAAAATGAAGGTTAGATGCCCTTCCTCTAGCGCCAATTGTTGTTACCCAAAATATTATCCGGAGATAATATTGCTGGAATGATCGAGTAACAAACAAATGTGAGAACACTTCCGTGGGAAAATAAATAACACAAGATTTGCCGGGGTTGTTAATCCCGGGCTTGAATGCTTTCGCGAGATGTTATTAATATAGATACGTTCGAGTACAAATATTAATGTTAGAATCTATTACAATGGGTGTAAAGACTTCTAGTTATCTTAGCTGTAGAGCGTGAAGATTGCCGGAAGAACCAGATATGAAGCTCTGTGAGTTCTTGCTTTAGATGTTCTGTAAGTGTGTATGAATATCACTATGAATATGTAAGTAATTGCCAGATGAGTCTTTATTCTTATGTGTGCGTTTTTCACTGTACTCTTGATTATTCTAGGCCACTGTTGTAAGCCTCCTATTTATAGGAGACAAGGTTGCTGGGACCTCTCCGGCGATCGCGGGCGACCGCCGTTTTCTATATTAGAATAAGGTGGGCGATCGTCCCGTCACGTGGGGCTATTCCCTTAAAGTCCGAGGCTGATGCTGGCAGCCAGCTGTGCGAGCCAATGGGAAGCCTGCACGCGTCCTGAGTCGCTGTCTGGGGAGGACCCACTTTGTACCTTTCGGAGGGCCTGTCGGTAGGTGACGTAGGTGACAGGATGGGGTCAAAGCATTTTGTGGATATGCACGTGGGTCTCCGTCCAAGATTCGGTCTTTGACGACTTTGACGGATGTTGGATTCATACGTGGCACGAGACGATCGTCTATGGTCGGACATCAAAGACGATCGCCAGATACCAACAGACGATCGGCGTGGGTGCCGACTGCTGGGTGTTTGCCCAGAGTATGTCTTCTATGGTTGGCTCTTAGACCATTATGCCGATCGCCATCGAGGCGTATTAATCGCCGCACAACACATATCAAAAGATATTTTGATATCTCTTAAGGTCATAAGTCTTCCATTATTAAAATGGAGACAAAGACCAAGATGGGATCTGGTGAGGGGGGCGGCCATCTAGAAGGAATCAGATGAGTTCGGTTCGTTCCGGACTCCCGTGAGTCCAAACAGATAAACTCCAATTCCATTTCAATGTATTTATATCAATTAAGTAATCCAATTAATTAATCATATTAAATACAATATAATATAATTAATTTCTCCAAGAAATAATTATATCTATGAATTAAACTAATCACCCAGTAATTTAATTCATTAGGCCGTAAATTAATTTATCCAATAAATTAATTTAGACATCCAATGTCCCATAAATTAGATATCCAATATCAAATATTTATAAAGAGAGAATAACCTCGATTCATTCCGTCGTCAATCCTATTGCGCGACTCGGTAGGTCTGTCTCAGTTAGCAATGGGAGGAACCAAAGAGTAGTAGCACCACCTAGCCAGCCTGGCGGCCTTCACTGTACCCCAACTGAGAACGTATGATTGGGATCATTCAAAAACCATTATGTCGTGAATACCATTATACGTATCAACCCTTCTTTCAAATGTCCCAATCAAGTTATAGGGTCACGGTCGGTCAAACCCTATCTGTACTTGACGCTATGCAAGAGTTAGTGCAAATCGAGGTCATCGAGCTCTCGTGTATCCAATACAACTAGCTCCAATGATTTGGCCAAAGACTTATGATCTCATCTGCAAATAACCACATAGGACAAATAACCCGTTCACTAACAGGAGAAAGAATCTTATCTTGGTATTTAGTAGAATCTGCTACTTGCCCGTCAAGATGCACGTCGAGGTTGACCCCCACCTTCGAATTTTCTAGGTCGAACTATTCTAATGAAAATCTTAACGCCACAAGCACATCCCTACCAAATCCTCAAGTCGAAGGTTCACGAATACCTATCACAACCTTTCGATTCCACCATTGACTGTCCCGGAGTGAAATCCGTGTGACGAATCGAGGGTGAGTAAGTTCGAGTATACTAATCTAATTAGCATACCTATAACATGTGCTCCCACTAACCATTAGTGTTCGACATGCACTATCCAAGTCAAAGAACACGTCATACAAGTCTTCACATAAACTTAAAGCCCAGGCAAGTTTCATCGACTTGCAAACGATTAAGTATTTGAACCATAAACCTTTCCAGTGCCATTTCCCTTATCCAAAATGGAATGGAATGTTTTGCTCTCAAATACACGGACTAGTTTTTATATATATATATATATATATATATATATCTACGAGTCAGGAATATCAGTGACTTCCAGTAAATAAAGAAACATATAATTGCCTTTTGATAATGATTTACATAATAACAAGTACAATGCCCTCACTCAACATCCTCTGAGTGGCATTCGAGGGCATAATCCTAACAATGATTTGGTCTGGGTACGAGATACCATACATTATTTCTTTCGAAACCATTTAACTCTTCTTCCATAGAAGTGATCCAGTAGGAATTATTCAGAGCTTTATTGGTCGGAACAGGTTTGGACTGGGCTAAGAATACAGATAGAGTACACACATATCTAGTCTCCTAAGTTCGGCTTGAGATTTCCATACAGGAAATTGAGACTTTTCAGAATCTGTTTCTTCCTGTGTATAGAGTACAGTTCCTTATGTACTCTGTATTCTCCTATAAGTGGTTACACGAGCATCAATATCTCGTATAATCAACTCCTGGGGTGACCTATCAGCCATCTCCTGTCAGGTTCTAACTAGGCATCCCGTGTTGTATCTTGTGGTGGTGGAGTCCCAGCTTCAGCTTGTACAGCATCAACTTCGACTACTTATGATCTTACAGTGGTGGTATTTATTTCTAGGTCCACGACAGGTTCTACTGGAGTTTTGGCATCATCAATGGAAAGTGTTTGGATGTTCTGAGTTATGTCTTCTACTCCTATATGGTCATAATAAGGTTCATAGAATACTATATGGACGGATTCCTCTATTGTCAGCTTCCTCTTGTTAAATATCCTGAAAGCTTTGCTAACAGAGGAGTATCCTACGAATATACCTTCATCAACTTTTCGTCGAAGGATTTAAGTTGATCCTTACAATTGTTTAGAACATAACACCTGCATCCAAAAATATGAATGTATGCAACCATTGGAGTTTTATTATTTCATACCTCATATGTTGTTTTTTTGTGATGCTTGTTGATGATACAGCGGTTTTGTGTGTAGCACGCTGTATTTGTTGCTTCTCTCCAGAACCACTGCAAAAATTTGCTTGCAGCTAACATGGTCTTTGTTGCTTCTTTGAGCGTCCTGTTTTTTCGCTCGACAATGCCATTTCCTTTAGGAGTTCGGGTTGTTGAATATTCGTGCTATATTCCATTGTTTATACAGTATTGCTCTATGAAGCGATATGTGAATTCAGTGCCTCTTCTCATTCTGTAGCTTCTTCAGGTGATCTGGCAACTTTGTGGTGGTATCTTACTTTTTGCTCAGAAAGATTGTTCAAGCATACCTGGAAAAATCATCAACAATAACAAAACAGTATTTCTTACCTCCCAAACTTACCAGGTTTACAGGGCCATAGAGGTCCATGTGTAGCAAATCCAATACCCTATGGGTGTACAAGTATGACTTGCTTTTCAGGTTGGTCTTAACTTTCTTACCTTTCTGACTGGGTCCAGAGACGCTGTTTTTATGAAATGATACGTCAGGCAAAACTCTGGCCATTCCCTGTCTAGCGAGTTTGTTGTTAGTCTTACAGTTGATGTGCGACATCTTTTTGTGCCATAGCCAACTTTGATCTATAGTACCTCTGGCAACAAAACATAGAATAGTGGAGCTTGTGGGCTTCCAATCAGCGTTGTACATATTACCTGATCGGCGTCCTATGAGGACGACTTCCTTGGTCTTGATGTCCTTCACCCTACAATGATCTATATAGAATTCGAACAAGAATTGTTTGTCACAGACTGGCTAATACTAAGTATATTATATTGTAATCCTTCAACATAGGCTACGCCAGTGACTTTAAATTTCCCTACAAGCATGGTTCCCTTCCCTATTGCTCTTCCTTTGGATTTGTCACTGAAGCGTACCTTTGGACCACGACCTTCCACATAATCTGACAGCTTGCTAATATCTCCTGTCATATGCCGAGAACAACCACTGTTGAAGTACCAGATGTCCTTTTCCTTGATATCCTATAAGCAAAGAGTTTAGGTAGATTTAGGTCCCCTTTGATTATCAGGTCCATGGATGTTAGTGCCTTTTAGACCCAAATTTGGCCGACAGCAATTGGTTTGTTATAGGTTTCTTTTGGTCCAATTTTGCGATATTTACATGGGGCAGGCACATATACACTGTAACCTTGATTGTTATGCTTGAAAAATCTAGGCCTTTGATTCCAGTACGATTGCCGTATTGGAGGGGGAACCATTTTCTTCGGCCTTAGAGCGGGCCCTCTAAGTTTCCAGTTGGATTCCCAGAGCTATTGGTGGTACTGCGCGGCATCCTGTTTCTTGGATGGATAACCGGGCTTCTATATTCAGTATCTAGGCACACTATACTGTTGGTAGTACTGCGGTGCATGCCTCTGATGCTTAGATACAACCTTCTTTCTGGACGGCACTGGCGCTGTTCGTATGCTCGGGGAGAATACTATTGATTACGTCTCCCAGGTCTGGGAGGCTAAGGTTTTTGATGTTCATGATAGGAACTTGGGAGCAGAATCGCAGCCTTTACTGTACGAAGAGAAGCAGCTGTAACCTTTGCTGGACTCAGGGACTCTTCAGGATGAGGAATGGGTTTCACTCCCTTGACGAACACCGTACTAGATTTTCCATTAAGGGAGAACGAGTCATATCCTAAGCCATGTTTATCGTGGGTGTGATGCCCAATGATCAGAATTCTTCCATCCTCTAGAAGATTTTTCAAATGATTTTAGGTTGGTCTCGAGTTCTCCTTCTCATTTCTCGAGAGTTTGTACTTTAGCTACGAGTAAAGCATAATCATTTGTCTTTCACTCACTATGAGACTTTGCCTAATTTAGATCTTTTGCAAGTTGATGATTGCTTTCCATGAGTTTTTGTAAGTGACTTTGCTGTTTTCGCAATCTAAAGACATATTTTCATAGTTGTTTTTGAGCAAGTCATTTTCGTCTTTCAGCTCCAGGTTTAAAATGTCGAGTTGTATATTTTCTCGTTTGAGAGTCTCATTGACTTTTTGAAATTTTTTAAATTCATTCATCAGGTTTTCAAAAGTATGTGATACATTGATAGGAATATTTGAGTTTGAGCTTACCTCATCATCACTTTCATCATCATCATCATCATCATCATCTATTTCTTTGGCCATAAAGCACACATATGCCCTATCCTCAACTTCATCCTCGGAGGAGTCACTGTCGGTGATCGCCTGTAGGCACTCCTCGGTCTTATTCGATGCGGGCGAGGCTTCTGATTCAAAAATCAGGGCCTTAAGCTTGGTTCTCGAGGCACTTCTCTTCTCATTCTTTTCCTGTTGCTCAGCTTCAGGCAACTTTTGCACTTTTGGTTGACACTTATTTGCATAATGTATTGGCTTCCTGAAATTACAGCATAGGTTAGAATCACCAGATGAAGGGGATTCGGAGCTTATCCTGTTAAATGGATTGGGCCTGTATGGAGACTTTCCAAACCGTTTGATGAACTTTTTGAATTTGTGCATGGGAAATGCTATTTCATCTTGTGACAGGATGTCATCATTGCTGTCTACTACCTTGTGTGCCGACTTGGATGTGCTGGATGCTGAACCATGTCTCCTGTCAGATACAGCAACCAGGGTCGTAGTCTTGGCATCTGACTCTTCAGATTTCTATCTCCTGTCTATATCATACTCGAATGCCTTTAGGTCAGGAAAGAGACCAAAAGTGGAAATATCATTTAAGTTACAGGACACACGCATAGCTGTGTTTTTTATGTCCCATCGGCCAGAGAGCGATCTAAATATTTTCAAATTTTTCTCCTTTTAGGTGTACACTTTACCCAATTATTCAAGTTCACCCACAATGCCGGTGAATATGAGGTTAAGCTCCTCAAGCGTTTCTGTAGGTTTCATTTCAAAGGACTTAAATTGCTGAGTTAGTTTAGAAATTTTATTTTCTTTTGAAAGCTTAGTTCCCTCGCGAATGAGCTTGAGTTTTTCCCAGATTTGTTTGGCTATCTGACACCTTTTCACCTTAAAGAATGTGCCTTTATCAAGAGTGACAAATAGCACATTCTTGACGATGTTGTCCAGGTCTACACACTGGCGCTCATCGTTCGTCCATTGATCACGCTCCTTCTCGAGCATCTCCGCATAGGGTTGCCTTTCCATTCTTGCATCTATATTGACCTTCATAATCTTGATAGGACCTTCGTGGATGACAAAGATCATCTCTTCGTGCATTGCTGCAAGATGGGCTTCCATCCTAATTCTCTAGTCATCCAATTCATTAATAGAAAATATAGGAATTTTATTATCATGGAGGTGTCCATTTTCGAAAAAGGATAAATGATGAAATATAACACAAAGTTTTCAAAAGCTAGTGATTTTTGTGGATCTGATTCAGTTAAAAGCGATTGATTCTTTTTAGAATCAGTCGTTCTGTTACCACTTGTTGGCCACAGAGTATACAATAAACATCTTAGAAAGGAAGGATACAATAAGTTGTATATTTTTGAAGTTATTTGCGTACTGGAGGACTAATATTGAGTTGTAAATACAACAACTAGGTACTCTCCTGTTTGCTTGATGCGTACAGGGTTTTCACAATATGTATACTTTAAATCACATATATGAATGAAAATAGTAAGGATGAAATGTAAAATACACACATATAAGTGGTTCGAGATAAACCCCTCTACATCCACTGGTCCTCCACACATGAGTAAAATGTTTATTATATCTGTCTTTGTATCGTTCACACAGATTGATATATTGACCAAAGCTTGGGCCGTTCACACAGATTGGCTTTAGCTCTTTAGACTTGCTTCTTCTCACATAGATTGAAGCTTCATCTTCAACGCTATTCTTCCCACACAGGTCAGAACTAGCAAGGACTTAGTCCATACAGGGCTAAGATTGATCTCAACGGTAATGATAGGGTAGAACAATTTCAAACAACAGCTGTATGCTTTTACGAGCGATTGTGCATACTGTGATGTTTGCACTGATGACTGCATATTTCTTCGCTTTGATAATGCTGTATGCTCAGGAAATATACTACTCTTTCTTAGCTTGATATTCTGATTGTCAGAGTTGATTGTCAGATGTAATTCACGAGATAATTCATTATGTCCTGTGCTTGGAGCTATTTATAACATTGGAAATAGATACATTATAAATGTAGCCGTTGGCCGGATGGTGAGATTTAGATAGCTCTAATTGGCGTCTGCAGAAAGGCGATCCGCATTTAATGCTTCAGACATTCTTTTTGGCTTTGCACTAAATGCTCTTCTGACCGTTGTCTCTTTCGGCCGTATTAAATGTTATCCTATCAGCATTAAATATTTCTTTAACCGTGAATACTTTATGAATAAACTGTTGGGATTCGGTGCCTAAAATGAAGGCCCAGCGAAAGCGGTAAAATGAAAATTAATTCGATCTGAATCCCTATGAGGATCGATCGAGCTATGTATATACGAATATATAAAACGAAACACAAGAGATACGAGAAAAATACCATCGTAGTCTATTGATTAAATGGTATCCTTCTCTTGAGCTATTCCCCAAGCTTTGCTTGATCTCTACGAATCCAATCCGCTCCAAGCCCTTGAATGATCCAACGTCGAAAGTACAACGCCTCTACTTGCCACGTGCTGGAGAAACGAACGTAACGACGATCACCCGATCAACCTCTAAGGTTATGGCTAGAATCAAATGATGGAAGATCTTTATTTTGATGAATATACTCCAAGTATGTTTATCAAAATATCTCTCTTAGAAATCAAGAGAATGAAAATGAAAATTAAAGAACACTTTGAAGACAAAGAAAACTCTTCTTTTTCTCTCTCCTTCTCAACCTTACGTATAGAATTGTTTTCCAAGGAGTGAGATAAGTCTTCCTTTTATTCTTCACAATATCATTTTCAAATCAAGACTTTTTCCCACAAAATAATATCTCAAAGGATATTGTCCCCTTCCTTATCTTAAGTCTTCCACCCATCATGGTCAAGACCAAGACAAAGGGAGATGGTAGGTGAGAGGCGGCCATCTAGAAGGAATAAGATGACTTCGGTTCGTTTCGGACTCCCGTGAGTCCAAACAGATAAATTCCGATTCCGTTCCGATGTATTTATATCATTTAATTAATTCAATTAATTAAACATATCAAATACAAAATAACATAATTAATTTCTCCAAGAAATAATTATATTCATGAATTAAATTAATCACCCAGTGATATATTAAATTCATTAGGCCATAAATTAATTTATCCAATAAATCGATTTAGACATCTAATGTCCTAAATTTAGATATCCAATATCTAATATTTATAATGAGAGAATTAGCTCGATTCATTTCGTCGTCAATCCTATTGCGCGACTCGGTAGGTCCGTCTCAGTCAGCAATGGGAGGAACCAAAGAGTAGTCGCACCACCTAGCCAGTCTGGCGGCCTACACCGTACCCTAACTGAGAACAAATGATTGGGATCATTCAAGAACCATTCTGTCGTGAATGGTGTATACGTATAAACCCTTCTTTCAAATGTCCCGATCAAGATATATGGTCACGGTCAGTCAAACCCTATCTGTACTTGACGCTATGCATGAGTTAATGCAAATCGAGATCATCGAGCTCTCATGTATCCAATACAACTAGCTCCAATGCTTTGGCTAAGGACTTATGATCTCATCTGCTAATAACCACATAGGACATATAACCCGCTCACTAACGGGAGAAAGAATTCTATATTGGTATTTAGTAGGACCTGCTACTTGCCCGTCAAGATGCACGTCAAGGTTGACCCCCACCTCCCGGTTTATAGGGTCGAACTACTCTAATGAAAATCTTGACGTCACAAGCACACCCCTACTAAATCCTCAAGTCAAAGGTTCACGAATACCTATCACAACCTTTCGATTCCATCATTGACTGTCTCGGAGTGAAATCCATGTGACGAATCGAGGGTGAGTCAGTTCGAGTATACTAAATCAATTAGCATACCTATATTGTGTGCTCCCACTAACCATTAGTGTTCGACAGGCACTCTCCATGCCAAAGAACACGTCATACAAGTCTTCACATAAACTTAACGCCCAGTCAAGTTTCATCGACTTGCGAACGATTTAAGTATTTGAGCTATAAACCTTTCCAGTGCCGACCCCTTTATCCAATAAGGAGTGGAACGTTTTGCTCTCAAATACACGGACTAGTTTCTATATATATATTTACGAGTCAGGAATGCCAGTAACTACCAGTCAATAAAGAAACATCCATTGCCTTATATTAATGATTTACATAATTACAAGTACAATGCCCTCACTCAACATCCTCTGGGTGGCATTCGAGGGCATACTCCTAACAATCTCCCACTTGCACTCAATGCCACACACTAGGGTATCTAATACCCATGTTCTCCAGATGACGCTCCAAGCTAGTCTGAGAAAGTGGCTTGGTCAGTAGATCAGCGACGTTGTCGGCTGAGTCTACTCTATGCAGCACAATGTATCCTTTGCGAACAAATTCTCTTACGATATGATACTTCCTCTTAATATGCTTGGTACTGCTATGAAACCTTGGCTCTTTGGCCTGTGCTACAGCTCCTTTGTTGTCGCAGTACAGCGGAACAGGAAGCTCAGCACATGGTATCACTTGAAGTTCTCCCAAAAACTTCTTCATCCAGAACCCTTCCTTGGAAGCCTCCGAGGCTGCTAGATACTAAGCCTGACAGGTGGAATCAGTAGTCGCGCTTTATTTGGCACTATGCCAAGATACTACTCCTCCATTAAGAGTAAATATGTAGCCAGAAGTAGATATCGAATCGTCCTTCAGTCCTTGGAAGTCTGAGTCAGTGAATCCCACCACATCCAATTCTCCACCGCCATACATCAAAACCATATCTCTAGTCCTTATCAAGTACTTGAGAACGTTCTTTACGGCAGTCCAATATTCCCTACCTGGGTTTGCCTGAAACCTACTCACCACGCTTACAGTATGCGCACTGTCACGTCTCGTACACAACATAGCATACATAAGGCTACCCACGGCCGAAGCATATAGTATATTACTCATTTCCCTTCGTTGTTCCTCACTATGAGGACACATCTTCAAGGAGAGTTTTATTCCATGTCGTATCGGTAGGAACCCTCTTTTAGAATCATCCATCTTAAATCGCTTTAAGATTTTATTAATATAGAGGGCTTGGGAAAGACCTATTGTTCTCTTTGCTCTATCCCGGTAGAGTCGAATTCCAAGAATATAGGTTGCTTCTCCCAAGTCTTTCATGGAGAAATTACTCAAAAGCCAAGCTTTCACAGAACTGAGCATTCCCACATAATTTCCTATTAGTAGAATATCATCCATATATAGTACTAAGAATGCGATCTTGCTCCCACTAACCCTCTTGTATACACAAGGTTCCTCCTCATTTTGAATGAAGTCAAACTCTTTGACCATCTCTTCAAAACGAAGGTTCCAACTACGCGACGCTTGCTTCAGTCCATAAATGGAACGCTGAAGCTTGCACACTTTCTCAATATCGACTTCGGACACAAAGCCTTTAGGCAGTTCCATATAGATTTCCTCCTCGAGGAATCCATTAAGGAAAGCCGTCTCTACGTCCATTTTCCATATCTCATAATAGTGGTAGGCAGCTATAGCAAGCATCATGTGAATAGACTTGATCATAGCTATGGGCGAGAAGGTATCATGGTAGTCGATCTCTTCTTTCTGGGTATAACCCTTTGCCACAAGCCTAGCCTTATAGGCGTCAACCTTGCCATCCCCATCAGTCTTTCTCTTGTAGATCCACTTGTTCCCAATAGGCACTATGCCCTTGGGGCAGTCTACTAGAGTCCAGACCTGATTTACATGCATCGAGTCTATCTCAGCTTCCATAGCTTCACGCCATTTCGCGGAGTCTACATCTACCATCGCTTGGTCATAGGTCGTTGGGTCGGTCTCTTGGCTATCACTTGGAACCTCATGGAGACCCAGATCCTCCAAGTGCATAATCCTATACCTCTCAGGTAAATAAGACACCCTACTAGACCTATGAGGTGGTTGTACTTGTGTTTCAGAAGGTTCGGTTCCAGTTTCTTGCACAGGTGTCTCCCGAGGAGTTTCATCGTATTCTTCTAAAGAAATACTTCTACCTGCTCCACCTTCCTGAATCAACTCATCTTCCAGGAAGTGTACTTGTAAAGCAACAATGATCTTTCGATATTCAGGCATGTAGAATAGATATCCCATCATCCCAGACGAGAATCCAATGAAATGTCCCTTCCCGGACCTAGCTTCCAACTTCTCTACCTTAGTCTTCTTGACATAGGCGGGACATCCCCAAATCCTAATATGATTAAGACTTGGTTTCCTGCCCTCCCACATCTCATGTGGAGTTTTAGGAACGGATTTGGAAGGACATCTGTTCAAGATGTAAGCGGCAATCAGGAGTGCATACCCCCATAGGAAATTGGTAAGTCGGTATAGCCCAGCATGGAATGGACCATGTTCAACAAGGTCTGGTTCCTTATTTCTGACATACCATTTAACTGAGGAGTACCTAGAGGTGTTAGTTGTGAAACTATTCCATGTTCCTTAAGGAACTCATCAAACTCTGTACTCATATACTCGCCACATCGGTCCGACCGAAGTGCTTTGATATGATTACCAGTTTGTTTCTCGACTAGGGCCTTGAATTCCTGGAATTTCTCAAAGGCCTCGGATTTATGTTTCATTAAGTATACATAACCATACCTAGTATGATCGTCTGTAAACGTAATGAAATATTGATATCCATCACGTGCTACTTCCAAAGCACCACATATGTCGGTATGGATTAATCCCAATTTATCAGCAGCTCTTACAAAAGTCCCTGTGAAGGGGGACTTAGTCATTTTGCCTTTAAGGCAAGATTCACAAGTAGGAAAGGGATCCGATCCCAATGGACCCATAAGTCCATCTTTTTCCATCTTGTAAACCTTGGTCTGACCAACATGACCAAGTCTAAGATGCCATTTCAAAACTTGATTGGTTTCATCCCTACCACGTTTTCTAGTAATAGTATTCACAACTACTTTTTTGCTGACATTTAGATGATACAATCCATTTAACAATGTAGCAGTACCCACTAGTTTATTTCTGAAATAAATTTTGCAGAACCATCACCAATGAAAAATGAAAAGCCTTTTCGGTCCATGACCGGAATGGATACAATGTTTTTGTTCCCCTTGGGCAAAACAAGTACATCTTCTAAAAACAAGTACATCTTCTAAAGTCAAAACAAAGCCGGATTCTAAACCCAAAAGAAGTGATCCTATGTTGGTCGCCTCGACACTATGCCCGCTTCTGACTGTGATCATAACATCTCCAATTCCAAGCTTCCTACTTTTTTCCATATCCTGATTCACGGTACAAATATGAGAACTAGCACCAGAATCCAGTATCCAGGAAGTAGAAAATACAGTAGCAGAACAATTTGTTTCCAAAACTAAAAGTTATGTACCTGAAGTGCCATGAAGAATCGGACAGTCTCTACCCCAGTGGCCCAGCTCACCACACTTGAGACAAGCATCCTTCTTCTTCTTGTTCTTCGGAACCGTCGGGGCCTTGCCCTTACCCTTAAGGTCCTTAACTTGTGGTCCAGTTTGCTTCTTAGTCTTTTTCCTTTTATTCTTAGACCTCCGAGGTCCAGAAGAAATCACAAGAGCAGACTCCTTCATCCGCGAAGTCTTCATCTGAGACTGAGCGGTCACCAGTTTGTTCATTAGCCCAACTAAGTTACATGCAATCTCATTGCAGTTGAAGTTCATAACAAACTGTGAGAAGGAATCAGGGAGAGACTGCAGGATAAGGTCGGTTTGGAGAGAAGTATCCATTTTAAAATCAAGAGCCTCCAATCTCTCAATCATGGATATCATTTTGAGGACGTGTTCTCCAACCTTCTCACATTCCTTCATCCTTGCACCGAACAGCTGCTTGGATATCTCATATCTAGCAGTTCTTCTATGCTCACCACAGCCGGTCTTTTGCCGAGGGGCTGATCTGCCCAGCGCAGGATGCAAGCTGCCCGGGAGCGGTCCAGCATCCCTGGGCAGACCCGGGCAGACCCCGGGCAGGTGATTTTCCGACTCTTTTTCGTCCCGATTTCAAAAATTATATTTTTCTAGTTTTAATATTACCCATATAATTCAGTTTTCATAAATAAAACCAATTTATATAGTAACATAAAAACATGGAAAAATTAAATTTTCGACGAACAATTAAAACAACGAATTAAACGGTCGTGATTCCAAATCACTAATCATTTAATCAAGCATTTCAAATACTAAATATCGTATATACGATCGCAAGACCTCGCTCTGATACCACTGTTGGGATTCGGTGCCTAAAACGAAGGCCCAGCGGAAGCGGTAAAACGAAAATTAATTCGATCCGAATTCCTATGAGGATCGATCGAGCTACGTATATACGAATATATAAAACAAAACACAAGAGATACGAAAAATATACCCTTGTAGTCCGTTGATTAAATGGTATCCTTCTCTTGAGATATTCCTCAAGCTTTGCTTGATCTCTACGAATCCAATCCGCTCCAAGCCCTTGGATGATCCAACGTCGAAAGTACAACGCCTCTACTTGCCACGCGCCGGAGAAACGAACGTAACGACGATCACCCGATCAACCTCTAAGGTTATGGCTAGAATCAAATGATGGAAGCTCTTTGTTTTGATGAATATACTCCAAGTATGTTTATCAAAATATCTCTCTTAGAAATCAAGAGAATGAAAATGAAAATTGAAGAATACTTTGAAGACAAAAGAAAACTCTTCTTTCTCTCTCTCCTTCTCAACCTTACGTATGGAATTATTTTCCGAATAAGAAGAGTCTTCCTTTTATTCTTCACAATATCATTTTCAAATCAAGACTTTTTCCCACAAAATAATATCTCAAAGGATATTGTTCCCTCCCTTATCTTAAGTATTCCACCCATCATGGTCAAGACCAAGACTAAGGGAGATGGTAGGTGAGGGGCGGCCATCTAGAAGGAATCGGACGACTTCGGTTCGTTTCGGACTCCCGTGAGTCCAAACAGATAAATTTCGATTCCGTTCTGATGTATTTATATCATTTAATTAATCCAATTAATTAAACATATCAAATACAAAATAACATAATTAATTTCTCCAAGAAATAATTATATTCATGAATTAAATTAATCACCCAGTGATATATTAAATTCATTAGACCGTAAATCAATTTATCCAATAAATCGATTTAGACATCTAATGTCCCAAATTTAGATATCCAATATCTAATATTCATAATGAGAGAATTAGCTCGATTCATTCCGTCGTCAATCCTATTGCACGACTCGGTAGGTCCGTCTCAGTCATCAATGGGAGGAACCAAAGAGTAGTAGCACCACCTAGCAAGTCTGGCGGCCTACACCGTACCCTAACTGAGAACGATTGATTGGGATCATTCTAGAACCATTCTGTCGTGAATACCAGTATACATATAAACCCTTCTTTCAAATGTCCCGATCAAGATATAGGGTCACGGTCAGTCAAACCCTATCTGTACTTGACGCTATGCATGAGTTAATGCAAATCGAGATCATGGAGCTCTCATGTATCCAATACAACTAGCTCCAATGCTTTGGCCAAAGACTTATGATCTCATCTACCAATAACCACATAGGACATATAACCCGATCACTAACGGGAGAAAGAATTCTATCTTGGTATTTAGTAGGACCTGCTACTTGCCCGTCAAGATGCACGTCGAGATTGACCCCCACATCTCGGTTTATAGGGTCGAACTACTCTAATGAAAATCTTGACGTCACAAGCACATCCCTAGTAAATCCTCAAGTCGAAGGTTCACGAATAGCCTATCACAACCTTTCTATTCCGTCATTGACCATCTCAGAGTGAAATCCGTGTGACGAATCGAGGGTGAGTCGGTTCGAGTAGACTAATCCAATTAGCATACCTATAATGTGTGCTCCCACTAACCATTAGTGTTCGACAGGCACTCTCCATATCAAAGAACACGTCATACAAGTCCTCACATAAACTTAACGCCCAATCAAGTTTCATCGACTTGCGAACGATTTAAGTATTTGACTATAAACCTTTCCAGTGCCGACCCATTTATCCAATAAGGTGTGGAACGTTTTGCTCTCAAATACACGGACTAGTTTCTATATGTATATTTATGAGTTAGGAATACCAGTAACTACCAGTAAATAAAGAAACATCCATTGCCTTATATTAATGATTTACATAATTACAAGTACAATGCCCTCACTCAACATCCTCTGAGTGGAATTCGAGGGCATACTCCTAACATAAACAACGTTTATTTCACAACAGTTTAAAGCTATTCTTCAGTCCCGTTGGATGTGTTTTACTTTTCTTAAATAAAACCCCTACAGCAAGATTACTGTATCCAGCTCTCCTCACTTCTGCTGTATACTGATGTAGGCACTGTAGGATCGGACTATGCAGGAGTTTCCTAACAGCTTCCATACTTAGCGAAGTGCTGACTTTGAAGACTTCATGCTGTATGGTGGCGAATATCCAAACAGGCTGTATTTATCCCAATAGACCATCTTCCCGAAAAAGAACAAAGAGACAACTACAAAGCTGCCAGAACACCTGAAGAAGCTTCAAAATGAGAAAGGGCTGAGTATCATATCAATTCGTTCCACAGAGGCAGAGAATTCACAAATCGCTTTATAGAGCAGTACTATGTGGATAATGGCATACAACATGAATACTCAGCAACCCACATTCCTCAACAAAATGGTGTTCCCGAGCGAAAGAATAGGATAATAAAGGAAGCAACATGAACCATGTTAGCTTCAAGCAAGTTGCCATAGCATTTACCGGGTGAAGCAATAAATGCAGAGTGCCATACACAAAACTGTTGTTTCATCAACAAGCACCATAACAAAAATCACATACGAGGTAAGGGATAATAGAACTCCAATGGTTGTTTATTTTCATATTTTTGGATGAAGGTGTTACATTCTTAACAATGGGAAATATCAACTCAAGGCCTTCGATGAAAAATCAGATGAAGGTACTTTCAATAGGTACTTCTCTATCAGCAAGGCATTTCGAATATTCAATAAAAGGAAACTGACAATAGAGAAGTCAGTCCATGTAGTCTTCGATGAACCCCCGGTGTGACCCAACAGGATTAGAAGACCTAACCCAAGGCATCCAGATGCTATCAATTGAGAAAATCCCATAGACTCAAGAAGAACCTATTGAAAATCTAGAGATTAATCCCACCGCTGTAAGAACAGAAGAAATAGTCGAAGATGATGCTGTAGAAGCTAAAGCCGAAACTACAGCTCAACAGGACACGACAAGGGATGCTGAACTAGAGCCCGACAGAAGGCGGTTACGAGATCACCCTCAGGAGCTAATAATTGGTGATATTGATGCTGGTGTGTCCACTAGAAGAAGAATACAGAGTACACAAGGAATTATATTCTATGCACAAGAAGATACAGAATCTGGTTCTGAAAAGTCTCCACTCCCTATATGGAAATCCCAGGATGAACTTAGGAGACTTGCCATGTGTACTCTAGTTGTATTCCTAGCACGATCTGAACCTGTTTCGACCAATAAGGCTCTTAATAATTCTCACTGGATCACTTCTATGGAAGAAGAGCTCAATGGTTTCAAAAAAATATTGTTTGGTATCTAGTCCTAGACCAACTCATCAAGGTGTCAAAGGAACCAAATGGGTATTTGGAAACAAAAGAACCAAAATGGCCTTGTCATAAGGAACAAGTCCAGATTAATTGCCCAATATGTAACACCCCCAAGAATTCAGGGTATGTCACAGCGCCGTGAATCCCTAACTGGGACCCACAAGGCTAAATTCACAAACAATCCATTTCAAAACTTCAATAATTTTATAACAATATCAAACACAATCAAGCATTCGGATCAACCGATGAATCTCCAATGTCAAACTCAAAACCACAACAGACCACAATGTTCAACATAACAACGAGAAGAAAACATATCCTATAGTACTCGAGTACCAACTAAAAGTTCATGGCAAAAATAATTTCAAAAGACATGACTCGAACAAAATGGCATAATTCATCACAGTATCACGTCTGGCCGTCATTGTCATACTGCCTCGGTACTCGCCCACTCACATTCTTCGTACCTGAAATACATGAAACATACTTCTCCCGAATGGGTCAGCCATGGAATAGCTAGTGCAAGTAATACAAATGAATCCTTACATATTACAATTTCAAGGTACATGCATCAATAGTTTCAAAAGCCAAGATAATGATTTCCGGAAATGCAATATCCAAATTATGCCACAATACTATAAACACTCATTATTAACCATGGATCTAACCATGCGCAGATCCCTCCAAGGCCCCATCAGTCCCTGCCTGAGTGTTTAACCCCAATGTACACGGACCCAACCATGCGTGAATTCCTCTGGGGCCCCATCGGACCTCCCGGAGTGAACATACAACTCACTCATATATAGTACTTTTTACATTTAAGAATATAAGCTTCATAAGAATTACTTGCCTTTGAGACATGAAGGAATGTTGTGAGATTGTAAACGAATACAATTGAAGGAACTGGACTATTCTGAACCTAAATGATCTGTAAAACAATTATCAACAACCACATGACATGAATGGAAACGGAAATACGCCCGAAAACCCCGCCTATGAATTATAGAAATTTATACTGTGAGACCCCATTATTTTGTATGTAGATTAGATTATTAATTTTAATAAATAAAATAAAGTTTACAATATTTCATTATCGAATAAAATTAGTTCTTCCCTTATGCATAGTTACATTAGCTAAATAAATTCTATAAGTTCAACAACGTAATTTTTTTTATTACTTCAATTTAATATATAAAATTAATAATATCATATAAGTTTAATTAACTTAAATTTTTAATAAATTTTAATTTATTAGCTAAATGGGCTATTTAATCTAATAGTATAACTTAATTAGTGGGCTTATTATTAAAATTTGAACTTAGATGCATTATGGGCTTATGACCACCTAAATAATAAACCACATATCACCTAAAATACTACACCTAGCCCAAAACACTCATAACTGAACCCAACTTAAACTTACTACATAATACTTAACAAATACAACTAAAATACACCATACATGTATAAATACAAGAAAAAAATCTGCCTACACAATTAAAACAAAGGAGGCTTGTGTTGTTATAATTTCAAGCTTGTTACAAGACACTTGTACCCTTACATGCAAGCCTTGATAAGACCTCCACCTTAACACCTCACCTATAAATAGTTTCTCCTTGTAAACTCCTCCCATTTCACAACACACACAAAAAAAAAAATCTGCACCTAAGAGAGAGAGAGAGAGAGAGAGAGAGAGAGAGAGAGAGAGAGAGAGAGAGAGAGAGAGAGAGAGAGAGGGCTGAAGTGAAGAGAGAAGAAACAAAAAAAAAATAGAGAGGAAGAAGAAGAAGAAAGAGGAGGAAAAGAAAGGTAATGAGCCAACCTTAGAACTTGGTGTATTTTTTTTTTCTATTATTCTAAATTTAGAAATAAACTAATCATCCTTGAACTCTTCCTTTGATCAACCACATATATTCAAGGAGGGGAAGTCATCTTGTCTAAGCCATCATCTTTAACATCTCTTTGAAGAATTCTGATACGGAATTGACTAGTCCGAATAAAGAAAACGAAGCAAGGATCGACGTAAATGGCCTTACAACGCGTCATGCACGTACGACAACATTTTTAGGCGAGAAAACGGACACAAGCCGGAAAATGACACAACCTGCCGGAAAATGTCGTCGCCTGCCGGAAAATGTCGAGCCTGCCGGAAAATATCGCACCTGCCGGAAAATGCCGAGCACTGCCGGCCGAACTCGGCCGTGTCGTCCGGCACGGCCCGTGCCGAGATGTCCCAGAATTGTGAAACTGACTGTCGGCCGAACCCGACCGTGTCGTCCGACACGGTCGAGTCACACTCTTCCGGATAAGGAGATCTCGCTGTCCGACCAACCCGACCGTGCCAGGCGACACGGTCGAGTCCTGCCAAACGTCCTTGTCGCGCCGCACGGTCGAGTCACTGCCGGTCCTTGTCGCGCCGCGCCCGTGCCGAGTCGCTGTCAGACGTCCTTGTCGCGCCGCGACCGTGTCAAGCGGACACGGTCGAGTCCATGCCGGCGCCTGTCGACCGCGCCGCGGCCGTGTCACGGGACACGGTCGAGTCCTGCCGACAGCCCACTTATTTTATACACTTTTGTGTATTTTTGACTTCTCTTTTCCTTTTTACTTATTTTAGGGATTATGCTTCCCCCATTTTGTGATTTATGTTTCTTGTATGCATTTTATTTGATTTGTTTTGATTATTCAAAGATTTTATAAATCTTTGAATTATTTTCCTTTTTTTGTTTGATTCCTTAGAGTAAGACTTCACCTCCTATAAGTAGGAGTTGATTATCATTTGTAAAGATAGAGTATTATGAATGTTGAAGTATAAGAATACACATTGTGTTTTCTATTCTTGGTGAATGCTTTTCATCGAAACTTGATTTTTATTCGACGCGTTTTCGAATATTAATCCGATTGATTCTCAATAGGTCTTGGCAAGAAATCACCTTATCTAGTTATAGGTCCAATTCGATAAACCCTTGTTCTTGATCGTTCAAGTTTTCTTGATCGATATTGTCACTTTTTCCGATATTACTTCCATTTTCCATTTGTTCGAATTTTCATCGCCATATTCGATATTACTCCCACAAAATACATCCTAAAACAACCATACTCATAAAAAGACTTCCGCTACGATATTCCTACATACACTCCGACCGATACGTATCTGCCTCTCCCTGAGAATTCGTATCATAAGTGGTATCGGAGCCCAGGGTCATCTCCTTGGGCGATTTCTTCGACGATTTCTTGTGAAGAACTATCTCTTGATTCTTGTTATGGATTTTTCCGATCTCGATTTCTTGATCAAACTTGGTGATGCACTAAACGGCTTACCGGAGCAACGTATGCAAGCAAGATGTAGAGACAACGCCAACGATATTGATTTCTTGGCTAAATTCCGCAGCATACCGGAGTTTCACGGATCTAGTAATCCAGATGCGTGCATAGATTGGCTCCATGCTTGTGAGGAGCATGCGGACTTCAAGACTGCCCCGATTAACCGCCGCGTTTCGCTGGTGACAAAGCGCCTCCGCGGTAGCGCTGCCGTCTGGTGGCAAAAACTGAAACAGTCCCGTTCACAACAACGTAAGCCAAAAATCAAAGATTGGTAAAAATTCACAAAATATTTCAATCGAAGGTTCAAACCATACCACCACTCGTTGTTACCCCACCACCAGTCCTTCGACGCCCCGCCGCCGACATTCGATCAAAGGTTTTTCCCCATCAAGGAATTCCCAACAGAGTCCTTTCTCGATGAAGATGATGTCCCTACTATCATTTTTAATGAAGTAGACGATAAAGAGGTTTCAACGACGCAATACAACGAAGAAGACGATTTGGTTAGTGTTTCCCTAATTGACAAACTTGGATCTTGTCATTATGAGCATGAGCCAATTAATTGCGTTGGCCAAATTGACCAAAACGGAATTGATGAGCCAAGTGAATTATGGTCAGATGAGTATTTAACACAAGTCGAGCCATTTAAGACTGTGGAAGATAAAATTGAGCTTGGTACTAAAATTGGCCGGTTCGAAGAAAACGATAATTTTGAGCCTAAATTCTATATCGACTCAGTTTCTGGTGATGGACTTATTGTCTTGGATAATTACCAAATTGATGTTAGTAAATTATTTTGTGATGGGCTATTATTGGAGGAGCCCAACAATATTGAAACGGAGAGTTGGTCAGATCATGACGGACTGCCAGCATTTGATGAGGAACCAGTTGATGAAGAGGAATCCGTAATAAATCCTGTGTTTCCCATTCTTGATGGTGAACCCGACATGAAATTATCAGTGTTTCCAATTCTGGATGATGAACCCGATGTGAAATTATCCGTGCGTCCCATTTCAGATGTCCACTCATGTCATGATATCGGTATTACCTGGCGGAGTAATTATTATTATTTTATTAATAATGATAGTTATTTTGTTGGTGATTCTCGAGGGCCCCCCATCTATCGTCTCAAGATTTTGGGCCATGTACGCACTGCGGATATTTTCGAGATCAAATACTTAGAGGTTTTAATTAATTATCTTGATGACAAAGGAAGTTCGGAATTGAGGACAATTCCCTTTAAAGGGGGAGGGGATAATACGGAATTGACTAGTCCGAATAAAGAAAACGAAGCAAGGATCGACGTAAATGGCCTTACAACGCGTCATGCACGTACGACAACATTTTTAGGCGAGAAAACGGACACAAGCCGGAAAATGACACAACCTGCCGGAAAATGTCGTCGCCTGCCGGAAAATGTCGAGCCTGCCAGAAAATATCGCACCTGCCAGAAAATGCCGATCACTGCCGGCCGAACTCGGTCGTGTCGTTCGGCACGGCCCGTGCCGAGCTGTCCCAGAATTGTGAAACTTACTGTCGGCCGAACCCGACCGTGTCGTCCGACACGGTCGAGTCACACTCTTCCGGATAAGGAGATCTCGCTGTCCGACCAACCCGACCATGCCAGGTGACACGGTCGAGTCCTGCCAAACGTCCTTGTCGCGCCGCACGGTCGAGTCACTGTCGGTCCTTGTCGCGCCGCGCCCGTGCCGAGTCGCTGTCAGACGTCCTTGTCGCGCCGCGACCGTGTCAAGCGGACACGGTCGAGTCCATGCCGGCGCCTGTCACCGCGCCGCGGCCGTGTCACGGGACACGGTCGAGTCCTGCCGACAGCCCACTTATTTTATACACTTTTGTGTATTTTTGACTTCTCTTTTCCTTTTTACTTATTTTAGGGATTATGCTTCCCCCATTTTGTGATTTATGTTTCTTGTATGTATTTTATTTGATTTGTTTTGATTATTCAAAGATTTTATAAATCTTTGAATTATTTTCCTTTTTTTGTTTGATTCCTTAGAGTAAGACTTCACCTCCTATAAGTAGGAGTTGATTATCATTTGTAAAGATAGAGTATTATGAATGTTGAAGTATAAGAATACACATTGTGTTTTCTATTCTTGGTGAATGCTTTTCATCGAAACTTGATTTTTATTCGACGCGTTTTCGAATATTAATCCGATTGATTCTCAATAGGTCTTGGGAAGAAATCACCTTATCGAGTTATAGGTCTAATTCGATAAACCCTTGTTCTTGATCGTTCAAGTTTTCTTGATCGATATTGTCACTTTTTCCGATATTACTTCCATTTTCCATTTGTTCGAATTTTCATCGCCATATTCGATATTACTCCCACAAAATACATCCTAAAACAACCATACTCATAAAAAGACTTCCACTACGATATTCCTACATACACTCCGACCGATACGTATCCGCCTCTCCCGGAGAATTCGTATCAAATTCAAAAGTGGGTAAAATTATTTTCCTTCTTTTCTCTTATTCAAAATTATTACAAGTTAAATATATATGGTGAATGCAAGTATTATAACTTTAGTTAGACGTACTTGATTAAAAAAGACATTCATTACCATGCATGTATGATCTTTGCAATTGTGAATTTTAGTTTGTCATATTTTGATTATATCTGCAAATTAATTCATTGGTGGAAATTTTGGTTGAATATGGAAAATCTGACTTTGGTTATTAAAAACTTTAAAAATATATGAGTATATACTGTACTATGGTAAGAGGATAATTAGTCACCAGAATATTTGATAATTCGAACCTAAATTCGAAGGATACCTAAAATAATTTTAATAAAATAAATTTTAGGGTAAAATTATTAAAAATCCATAATTCTGGTATTATGTCATGAAAGTAAGTCTTAATAGATCAAAACTAAGTTCTCTATAAAATTTCACGTAAATCGGAATTTACTAAAATAGAAAATTGGGGCAAAAATGTAAATTTCAAGAATTCGGGGCCAAAACTATAATTTACAGAAACTTACTATTTCGAAAATAAATTTTCCAGAAACGTTGAGCTCGATGGACTCGTAATAACATAAGTAGCTTATCCGGAAAATTTGAGGTCAATCCGACAAGAAATGAAAAAGATATGTCAAGAATACTAAAATACCGATTAAGGCAAAATGAAGGGGTAAAATTATAATTTCTAAGAGAATAAAAATTAAACTGAACATAATCTAAAAGTACAAGTCATAAGGTTCAAATTGCAAGAGGATTCATAATTTTCGGACTTCAAATCAATCCAAACAAATTAATCAAAATTATAAGACAAAACTAAATAAAAATAATAATAATGATAGTACTTAAAAGACGGAAGGGCAGAATTGTAATTTCCAAAAGTTAAAACTTTCATGCAACTTCTGACCTTGAATCCTCATATTATAACGGACTTTTCGCAATAAAGTTCATAATTTTCGGACGTATAATCAATCAGTACCGAATTATCCAAATTTATACAATTATAGTAAAAATAATAATGATAGTACTTAAAAGACGGAAGGGCAGAATTGTAATTTCCGAAAGGTAAAATTTTCATGCAACTTCTGACCTTCAATCCTCACATCATAACGGTCTTTTCTCAATAAAGTTCGTAATTTCGGACGTATAATCAATCCGTACCGAATTATCCAAATTCATACAATTATAGTAAAAATAATAATGATAGTACTTAAAAGACGGAAGGGCAGAATCGTAATTCCCAAAAGATAAAACTTTCATGCAACTTCTGACCTTCAATCCTCACATCATAACGGTCTTTTCTCAATAAAGTTCGTAATTTCGGACGTATAATCAATCCGTACCGAATTATCCAAATTCATACAATTATAGTAAAAATAATAATGATAGTACTTAAAAGACTGAAGGGCAGAATTGTAATATCCGAAAGGTAAAACTTTTATGTAACTTCTGACCTTCAATCCTCACATCATAACGGACTTTTTGCAATAAAGTTCAAAATTTTCGGACGTATAAATATTTCGTACCGAACTATTCAAGTTTATGAATTTATTATAAGATTATGCTAAGACTCGCACAATAGCAATCTAATCATCAACCGGTTGAACTAATTTCTCTAGTTTACCCAAGTCTCTTTATTATCAAATAATCGTATTGATATCTTATATTATGTATAATCGTCGTTAAACACGACAATAATTGTTATTCAATAGAAATCGGGATTAAGTGCTGTGCGGAGCTAAGTGCTACGACCTTTGGGCGGGAGCCGCCACTAGAGTCCGTACGAGTACCTCTAGAGTCCTTTTTCTATTTATATGCATGAGGGGCGGTTAGTCTAAGTCATGAATCGAGCAGCGTGGCTGTGGTTCTAGGCAAAGCTACCGTCGTATCCTATTCCCTTAAAGCCGAAGGACGGAGTGATCCTAAGGTGACTGGGTCGTAGAATTCGAGTATAGTCGCGATTATGATATGATCCGGGCATAGACCCAAGCTAAGGACATATCGTGCCAAGATAAGAGATATGGCAGCACGTCACCAAGCGTGAGAGCGATAAAGCTCAAAGGCCAACGTTATAGTGATGGTCCGACAAACGCCCAAGGCTACGGTTATCAAACCAAAGGTCGTGGCGATAGTCAAAGGTCAAACAATGATAACGGTCTAAGACGTTATAAGGAGGCTAAGGGATTAGTCATGTAGACGACCTCCCAAAGCTAAATACACATTGGGCGCTCGATGCCGTGCATTCTTCATACTCAACCGCAATCTACGGATATTGACTGTACATTCATGTCATAATTCATAATATTCTTTTTGAAAACTTGCACCAATTTTTAAACAACACTATTTTTCAAAAGTGGGAGAAACATAATGTTTATTAACTAATAAACTCATTAAATATCAAACCCCAACTCACTGAGAATCCATTATTCTCAACCCATTTGAATTGGTTTTCGAAAACCCCATTAGATGAAGAGAATCAAGAGGAAGAAGAGACAGATGCTGACGACCACTGAAGACCGTCCTCAAAGTATTGCCAAGACATAGGAAATTAGGATACTACTTTAACGCTTCTTTATTTCCTGTGTCAAAATGTATTTTGATTTCCGATGTACTCTTTTGCACTTGATGTAATAATTCCGCTGTACTCTTGAATATTTCTTTTCTATGGAATAACCAGTCTTAGTTCACCGGGCTGAGATCTGGCATGTGTATGCTTTACTGGAATGTATTATCAAACGTTATTTATTATGTTAACTGTCACGTTCTCGTCCAACCCCGGTGTGGGGGCGTGACAGGAGTGGTATCGGAGCTCGCTTTGTAAGAAGGACACTTACATCGAGCTTTTCCAGGATAAGATTCTTCGGACTTGGTTGGAATCCCAACCTAGTACGAAATAAATATTATTGGACAACAAGACCTTTTCAGATCGGAATCTCTAGAACCTAACTTAAGGTCTAATTCATGTCGTCCATTAAGATATATCTCAATCCATTCGCTGTTCATCCAGAATGAGTGACACCTATCAGTATTGTTAAAATCAATTGAGTCGCTATACTATTCGTTTGGAATAGTAATGGCTAATTTCAACTTATTAAAGTTATGTGTTGCTACGTACCTCATAGTCAACCTAGCTACGTTATTCGTTCGAAAGACGTAAAGCTATTACTGCAAGGCATTATTCAAAATATTCGACCCATCCGAATGGGGCGAAATCCAAACTTTGCAAAAACTTACAGTTTGATTTGAATTATGTTGTGCGGCGATTAATTCGCCGCGATAGGCGATCGGCGACCTCCCAGAAAAGTCAACCATAGAAGCCAAACTCCGGACGAACGCCTAGAGTTCGGCAGAATGCAGCGATCGTCTTTTGGTAACCAGCGATCGTCTTTTGATACCTGGCGATCGTCTTTGTCTAACGGATCAGAGGCGATCGTCTCATGCCACGTGGGGATCCAGCATCCGTCAAAGTCGTCAAAGACCGAATCTTGGACGATGGCCCACCCGCGGATCTTCATAGGATACCGACAAAAAGGATCATTGACCCCAGCCTGTCACCTACCACACCTACCGACAAGGCCGCCGAAAGGTACGAAGTGGACCCTCCTCGGACAGCGACTCGCGACGCGTGCTGGCTTCCCATTGGTTCACCCAGCTGGCCTCCAACTGCAACCTCGGACCTCAAGGGAACAGGCCCACGTGATGGGACGATCGGCCGTTTATTTTAATATAGAAAACGGCGATCGCCCGCGATCGCCTGAGGGATCCCAACTACCTTGTCCCCTATAAATAGAGGACTCACTGTTGCGGCCAAAGGGAGGCGAATCCACTACGAATTAAGTGCAATATACACACCAAAGAGAGAATCAAAGGCTCTTTTGGCAAACAATAACACATTCTTAGTGATATTCATACACATTCATCATATATCCCAAGCAAGAACTCACAGATTCATCTATCTGGTTCTTCCGGCAATCTACGCGCTCCAAAGCCTAGATAACTAGAAGTCTTTACACTCATTGTATTAGATTCTAACATTAATATTTGTACTCGACAGTATATTTATTAATAACATCTCGCGAGAGCATTCAAGCCCGGGATTAACAACCCCGGCAAATCTTGTGTTATCTATTTTCTCACGGAAGTGTTCTCGCATTTGTTTGTTACTCGATCATTCCAGCAATACTATCTCCGGATAATATTTTGGGTAACAACAATTGGCGCTAGAAGGAGGGCTTCTAAACCTTCATTTTTTATTCCTACCATCTCGAAGAACACTAACTGTTCTCCGGACATATACTTGAAGAAACACTCACTGTTCTTCAACAGAAAAACCTTCAGAAAATGACATCAGCAACAACCTCCAAGAGGGCCACCCTGAGATCTGCCGGAAATCTTATTCCGGCGAGGACCGAATCCCACCACGGCGGAAGGCGACCGTGGCGACGCTAGGCTCACACTCCCGCCCCCGAGGGACGGTTCTAGCCTCTCACTCGATCAGTTCCAGACATCGGAACAGATTGAGGAGGCTATAGCCATCCTCAGGGAACGGCAGAGGGCCCACGATACGCCCACCATCACCCCGTCAGCTAACCGCCGGGCAAGCAAACGGAAGCTCAAGGGGATCTATGTTGAGAAATCGACAGAAAGCCCCGAGCCGCAGGGGAAGGCTCTCGTAAGGCGGGACGATTCCGTTTTCAGCCGCCTAGGGAGCGATCCCTCATGGCGACCTGGGCACTCAGGCCCCAGCCGGGAGACATCGGTATCTGAATCCTTTACCAGGAGTTCGGCATATCCGACTCCCAAGAGACAGACCGGTCAACGAGCCCCGGCTCGCCCAAGAAGGGAACCCTCTGGCAGGGAGATCGTCGTTCACCACGGAGCTAGGGGATCAGTGCACGATCGCCTTGGTTCACGCTCTGAGAGCCACTCGGCGAGCAGTCGGGCAACGGCAATGGCGGCCATGCAACGCCAGCTCGACGAGATGAAGGCGCTCCTGGAAAATAGGACAGGCGCCGGAAGATCGATCATTGGATCAAGCGAACCTCTCATGACTCAGATCGAGCTCGCCCCAGTCCAACCAACGATCAATCCCACGCAAACACCTCTATACGAGGGGAGATCGGATCCGGAAACCCACTTAAGCAAATTCCGGATCTACATGACCGGATGCGGAGCTTCAGATGCGACGAAATGTCGTATGTTCCCTTTAACTCTGGGCGATCTCGCCCACAGATGGTACACCTCACTACCGTCTCGCTCAATCAATTGCTTTGAGAAGCTGGCGAACGACTTCACGTCGTACTTCGCCGCCAAAGTCGCTCGCCCGGAAGGTCCCCGCCGCATGATGAAAATCAGGCAGGGAAAGGACGAATCGGATGAGGACTACATCGACCAGGTGGACGAGATAGTCCTCACCGGTGAGCCCGTCAGCGACGAGATCGCTCACCACGCAGTCCTGAACGGATTCCACGGACGCTCGCCCATGTTCAGGCACCTCACAAAGGATTTTCCTCCGACCTATACAGCGTTCCGCGTCAGAGCCGCCGATTATCTGGCCAGGCAGAAGATGCTCTCACTCCGCTTGGACGAGGGACAGTCCGAAGAAGGAAAAACACCTTCCCATGTCCAGAAGAAGGCGGTCGCCAAGCCCAGAAAGGCGGTCGCCAAGCCGCCTGGCGAGTTCAAAGCTTTCGAGGATGTAGAGGTCCACCTTCTTCACAACCTCAACTTATCTCCGGCCCACATCTTCAACGCGATCAAGGGTCGCGACTGGCTTTCCAAGCCAAAACCAATAAGGGACCACGGTCACCTAGACCGTAGCAAATTCTGTGCCTATCATAAGAGTCCCGGCCACAACACTAGCCAATGCCGCGACCTCCTCGAGGCAGCTCGCGGCGTTTGAGGAAGGCAAACTGGACAACTTGGTCACCAGGCCGGAGCCAAGGACGGAAAGGACCGGAGGGCGCGAACGCCGACAACGCGAGAGAACTCCTCCCAATCCGGTCGCCAGGATCGAGCATGAGCCGGAGTACTCTGATGAATCGGTCCCACCGATCAACCCTGGCGGTCGGATCAACATGCTTCAAGCCGGAGGTGGAAACCTCGGAGGTCTTTCCCCGGTTTCCACCATGTCGAACAGGAAGAGAAAGGCCGAGCTGAGGGCGTTCGCCGGAGTCCATGTTGTAGTTCCTCCGGAGCCGACCATCTCTAGAGATGCGCTCATCACCTTTTCCAACAAGGACAGGGAAGGAGTGCAATGTCCCAAAGAGGATGCACTAGTAATCTCCGCTTGCATCCTTGGGAAGACGGTCGATCGCGTGTTGGTCGACAATGGGAGTTTTTGCAACATCATATTCAAATCCGCCCTAGACCAACTCGGCAACCTAATCAAATTCATCAAGCCTTTCGACACCGTGCTTCAAGGGTTCGGCGACAACACGATCGAGCTACGGGAGGATCAAGCTCTCCGTTGAGCTAGTATGCTTTTATGATCCCAAGGTTAGGATTACTAGGAACTGAGCTTTGTAATCATAGATAGGCCCGGCATCTATAATGGGTTCCTAGGTCGCCCCTTTTCGTAAACCTTTGGCGGTCGCCTCATCTTTCTTTCTTGTATCAAATTCCCCACCGCCGATGGGACGGTCGGTCTTGTAAAAGGAGATCGGCTAATGGCAAAGAGATGTTTGAGTTACTCCTATGTTGTTAATTCTTTCAATACTCCCCATACTATATGTAACATTGAAGCGGCCGACGATCAACCCATGGAGATCGACGAGCCTAACACTTCGTACCAACCCGACTCGAGGGCCGTCTCTCATCAATTGACGGACGACATCGATCCAAGGATCGGTTTGGTGAGCCTCGACATCGATCCTAGGACCGAGTCCGAGATCGTACCAAGCGAGGCGACCGTTCCTGTCGAAGAGTTGGAAAGTATTACGATGGATCCGGATCATCCAGAACGGGAAGTACAGATCGGAGCGAGCATCGACCACGAATTAAAGGGGGATCTGATCAACTTGCTACGTAGGAACATCGGAATCTTTGCCTGGTCGCATCAAGATATGGTTGGCATAAGTCCCGAACACGCTTGCCATTATCTGAAGATCGGCCAAGGCGATGAAGCTGTTCACCGAGCGTAGGAAGTTCGGTCCCGAGAAATACGCGGCGCTCGACATAGAAGTCCAGAAGTTACTCAACAACAAATTGATCGGAGTGGCCACAGACGAACCCCAGTGGGTCGCCAACGCGGTGCTCGTCAAAAAGCCAACTGGCTCCTGGAGATTATGCATTGACTTCACCGACCTCAACGCGGCATGTCCAAAAGATCACTTCCCGATGCCTCACATCGATCACCTGGTCGATAGCACGGCAGGTTGTGAAATGATGTCGTTTATGGATGCCTTCGCCGGATATCATCAAATCCCAATGGCGGAGGAAGACATAAAACACACATCTTTCCACACAGAAAAAGACATATACTTTTGGGTCAGAATGCCGTTCGGCTTGAAAACGCGAGGCGACCTACGGCGATTAGTCAACGGGATGTTCGCCGATCAGATCGGCAAGACCATGGAGGTCTACATTGACGATATCGTAGTCAAAAGCCTCAAGAAGGAAGATCACCTCGGCGATCTCGCCGAGACGTTCGCCATCCTTGAGAAGTTTAACATGAAGGCTGAACCCCAAGAAATGCAACTTCGGGGTGGGCTCAGGAAGTTCTGGGGCACATAGTGAGCAAAGGGGATCGAGGCGAACCCCACCAAGATACAAGCGATCCTTGACATGCGGGAACCGCGAAACATCAAGCGGGTGCAACGCCTCACGGGTTGTCTAGCCGCCTCAACCGTTTCATATCACGGCTCGCGATAAAAGCAAACCTTTCTTCGCGACCATCAAGAACAAGAAGTTCGCATGGACGAAAGAAAGCCGAGATAGCATTCGCCAAGATAAAGGAATATCTGTCTAACCGCGAGATCACAGCAAGCCGATCCCGGTGAAAAATTATTCCTTTACTTAGTGGCCTCGGAGGTCGCGAGTGCCGTTACAGTGCGGCAGAGGGGCAAGCCCACTTGCCGATCTACTATGTTAGCCGGGCGCTCCACGACGCCGAGACACGTTATACACCATTGGAGAAGATCGCTACGCCCTTGTCATGAGTGTACGAAAGTGAGAGCTTACTTCTTCGATCACCAAGTGGAAGTCCTAACAACTCTACCTCTAAGACAAGTCTGCACGACCAGGACACCAGGCGACTCCTCAAGTGGTCGCTGGAGATCGCCCAATACGGTATCACTTACGCTCCTGCACGGCGATCAAAGGCCAAGCTCGCGGACTTCGTGAGTGGAATTAACGTTCCCTCACGGTCAGGCTCGGGTCGGGACACACTGGAAATTATACGTGGATGGCTCGGCGACCAATGCGAGAGCGAGGCGAGATTGTCCTCGTTAGCCCCGACGGTCAGAGTTTCACAAAAGCAGTCCGTATCGGTTTACGTGCGACCAACAATGAAGCTGAATACGAAGCTCTGGTAGGCGGGCTTGATCTAGCCCTCGCCCTGGATGTTCGACGCCTCCATATCTTCATGGACTCCCTTTTGGTCGTAAACCAAGTCAAGGGAGAATATGAGGCACGCGGCGAACAGATGATCAAATACCAAGAGCTGGTCGCCGAAATGTGCACAAAATTTGAAGAAGTACTAATCGAACAAATCCCGAGAGAGCACATCTCCCAGGCCGATGCTCTTTCCAAGCTAGCATCATCGGATGGGGCAGCCGACTTCTCCAACATCCAAATCACAAAGTCAGCAAGGCCGGCGATCGACAGGAATTTGGTTACCACGGTCGCCATCGCCGAAGAGAATTGGATGACTCCATTCATCAAATACTTAAAGGGCCAGGCGGTCACGGCGGCCGTGTTAAAGCTCGCCAACTCCGGCCGTGCGACCGGTATACCCTATTGGACGATCGGCTTTACAAGCGAGCTTTGGCCTTCCCTCCTCAAGTGTATTACAGGAGGAAGGTCGGCTCGTTTAGATGAGATCCATGACGGGATTTGTGGAAACCACGCGGCGTGGCGAGCCCTCATCCATAAGACAACCAGACAAGGTTTTTGGCCATCACTTCGGAAAGACGCGATCGCCTATGCCAGATCGTGTCATAGGTGTCAAATAATGGGCCCCAACATCAAACTATTACCCGAACAGCTCACCTCCATGTATAGCCCTTGGCCATTTGCGCAATGGGGCATCGACCTAATAGGTCCCTTGCCGACGGCTCCAGGAGGCTGTAAGTTCGCCATCGTTGGGGTCGACTATTTCACCAAATGGGCTGAGGCCGAACCGCTCAACAAGATTGGCCAAGAGCAAGTGATCAAGTTTATATGGAAAAACGTCATATGCCGATTCGGTTTGCCCCAGGCCATCATCTCCGACAACGGGAAACAGTTCGACGGCTTAGAAGTCATGCAGTGCAGAAAAATGGGGAATCAAAGGTTATTCTCGGCGCCGCCTATCACCCTCGGACGAGCAGGCGAGGTAGAAGCGGTAAATAAGATCCTCAAGCACACGATCAAGGCACGACTCGAATCCGAGCAAGGACGATGGGCGGCGAGCTCCCAGGGCGTTTGTGGTCCTAGAACAACGACCCGCAATTCAACCGGAGAAACCCGTTCGCCCTTACCTTGAGCGAGCGGTGATTCCTTCGGAGATCGCCGTCCTCAGCCATCGAACCGAACAGGAGATGACGACCGACAACGATGTAGCCCGACGAATCGACCTAGACATGCTTGAAGAAAGACCGGTGACCTCAGAAATGAAGAACACAATCCACAAAAGGAGAGCCGAGAAGTTCTTCAATTCAAAGGTCAGAGAAAGAAGATTTCAAGTGGGCGATCTCGTCCTTAAGAAGATCCAAACCCACACAGCGTTTTGGTCCGAATCGAGGGACCTTTCGTAATATCCAGATGGCTAACTAAAGGAGCTACGAATGGAACATCTGACGGTACTCGGACCAATATCCCCGAACGCCGTGCATCCGGAAAAATACTATCGTGATAAATTTGTATTCGATTTCAATGATGTACAAGGAATATAATGAGATTTTTCCTATCCCATCTATTATGGCGATCGCCCCACCAGCATCGCATATCGCCGATCGCGATCACGGCGACCACTAGGTAAAATTAATGCGGCCATGGTCACGGAGGTCGATGGAACCGGCTTCGCCCATGCAAGGTTCCTTTGGTGAGATCGTCCGCCCTTCGTTTAAATACGAGGCCGACGTGGCGAAGGATCCTCCAAAATAATCGATGAAACACGATCGCACGTCCTCAAGGTACATCATCTAACATGGTGAACCCGAACAATGCGACGTACCGTTACCCCCGTCTCAACGTACACCGTCGAGGATCGCCATCTTCATGGCGGGCCGAGGTGGAAGCAGAGCTGACAAGCCGCGGACGTGGTGTCGAATAAGCCGACAACACTCCGCGCAAGGACTCCTCCAGACCGAGATCGCCCGCCTTTCGTTTTAACACAAGGCAGGCGTAGCCTAACGGAGGACCCTCACAAAAAGTGAGTCGCAGGATACTCAATATCCCGCGCACACGAAGACACGATTGGGGAGATCGGTCGACTCTTCAGAATCGGCAAAATGAAGATAGCTCGCCAGACAAACTAGTCTTTGTTTCCTTACTTACTATAAGTGAACAAAGACAAGGGGGCAGGGATAGGTCGAGCTAATCTCAGATACGATCGAACAAAGAGGAACCATACTCGATCGGCTTCGCTAAAAAAACATGCAGGGCGATCGAGGTCGTCCGACGAAAATTACAAGTAAGAATTCCAATTCAAAACATGCCAACACTTTCAACACTCAGACGATCGGCCAAACGAACAAAAAGTCGAAAGCAAATATACACGTACTCGTAAAAATTGCACGCAAACAGTCAAAGGCGATCGCATGTAATACATTACGCAGAATGAAAAAAGGAGTATTTTATTCATAAACACAAGCTTCATACATTTCGAGGCCCGAAGGCATTACAACAAAAAATACAAGTTATGGAGGAAAAACAAAAATGCCTCTCAAGGCCCCGCCTGCTGGTCTTCGCCCTCGGGTTGCGGATCGGCTTGGGCACCCCCATTGGCCTCGGGATGAATGAGTTTGCCGGTATACCAACTCAAGTCGATCCCGAGGTCGACAAAGTCAAGGATCGGCAGAGAGAATTCTGGATGCAGAGGATGCTTGGAGACATAGGATCTGAAGCTTTCCATCAGGGGACCGATCTCGACCCCTGGCTTTTTAGCGGCTCGAACAGCGTCGGCATAGGCCAAGTAGTAAGCGAACTCGCCGACGTGCTCGACGTTAAGGTAGGGATCGACCTCGATCGCCTTCAGCTGCCCCTTCAGATCCGCCGCCGTCTTCTCGACCTCCGCCATTTCGGCCGCCTTGGCAACATTCTCGCCCCTGGCTTTCTCCAGCTCTCTCTTCGCCGCCTCCAGCTCACCACTGAGCCGATCCACCGCAGCCTTCAGCCCGGTCGCCTCCTCCTGCGAAGCCTCGAGCTTCTGGCGAGTTTCCTTCTCCTTATTACATGACCGATCGGCAGCCTCCTTGGAGCGGCTCGGCTCTGCTTCAATCGATCCACGTCACGCTTGCCCGTTTGGCGGTCTCCTCATACTCTTTCTCCATAGACCGGATCCGGTTGGCATCCTCGATATTTCTATTCCGGGCGGTCTCGAGTTCGCGATGGAGATGAGCAGTGGAGGGTCGCCCCTCAAAATCCCGAGCAGCTTGGACGGCCATCGTCGCCGTCTGAAGAGCCAGGGCAACGTTCGCCTGCATGGCGTCTCCAGATCGCCGACGAGCGATCGCATCAAGGTCGGTCGTCCAAGCCTTGGGCAGAGAAGTGATTGCCTGGCGAACGTAATCAGGGACTTCGAGAGAACCTTGCGGAGCCTTGCTCGACAGAAAGTCCAGCACCATGGGGGCGACGTCCGGGTCGGCGAGACGAACCCTGCAGCGCAAACCAAGGAAATCAAGGAGTTAGCCCACACCATGCTCAGAATGCCTAACTCAGAAAATTTTTGACCCACTCTTACCTATTGACCAGCTCGGGGTCGCGTCCGAAGAAAGGCTTGCCCCGGGATGTCTCTGCATCGGCGATTGCCATCTTCTTCGCCGAGCTGCCAGATGACCGAGGGCCGGAGACCGTGGGCTTGGGGCCAGATCGCTCCGTCATCGGGATGGCGGAGATAGGAGCCGCAGCGACCGGAGGCTCAAGAATCGATACGTCCGCCTCAGAGATCGATGGGGACTCCTCCGACCTCCGCCTCTTGCGGCGTTTAAGCTGTTCCTCTCCCTCGACCACCGGCTTGGCGACTGGCGCCTCAGCGGGTCTCGTCACCGGGGCAGGGTGAGACGTCGTCGCAGGAATGCGACCAGTCTGCTTGCCCAACTTAAGGCGACCAAGAACTCCCATGTCCGACATAGCTATCTCTGGCGGAGGTTCGGCAATTCGGGGAAAATAAGCCTCTGTCAAAGAAAAGATACAAACAAAGTTAGACAAAACAAAACGACCTCTTGGAGACGATCGTCAAAGAAAGGAAGCACCACTTAAACTCATACCTTGAACTTTCAAGTGACGGGGATAGCAAAACAAACGAGCCCCCAACCTATGAGCTTCGGTACCAAGCGATCGAACGTCAATAAAGGAGTTCGGCAAAGCACGGATCCGCTCCCAAACGATCAAGAAATCGAATGGTTGATCGCTGATCGCTGGAATGAGAGGTCCTGCAAAAAGAAAACAAAATTAGATCAGTCCAAGACAAGCTCAATCAAGGGGAGAGTTTAAATCCTTACTCGGATTCCTCTCCCGGAAAATGGTGGGAATCTCCAACTCCTCATTCGGCATATCACTCGACGCCGATCGCCATGCCCCGCCGACCCAACACCATTTAGCCAGGTCGCCCTTGGTCTTATTCGGCACGCCGAGGACCACTCTCCCGAGTCGGCCCTGGATATGATGGCCACCGATTGACCCTTTCTGCGCAGCCAATTTAAACAAATAATTCATCTCCAGCGCAGTAAGGTGGCGGAATAACCGGTGACCGCCAAACAAGGTCAACGTGCAGATGATCTGCAGCCAAGCATTCGGCGTCAGTTGAAGAGGCGCCAAATTCCCGGCGATCAGCAAGTAGGAGACGGCGAAAGGCAACGGGAATCGCAGACCCGCCTCCATGATCATCTCGTTGACGGCGACCATACCCTTGGGCGGTTGGTCGGCGCGCTCATTCTCCAAAGGCACGTGAAGGGAAATGTCAGAGGGGATGTGATATTTGGCCCTCCGGCCAGCTCGAGTCCTTCTTGGTCGTCGTACTCGGATCGGCCGAGAGTCCACGGAGACGGGACGGCGGCTGAAAAGACCGTCCGATTCACATGTTCGTAGGGGTGAGCGGCGGTGTAGGCCTCGAAATCAAATTCGGGCAAGGTCCAAATGATCGTTTCCATCATCGAGCAAAAGCCACATAGGCGGGGCCGAATCTGCTCTCTCTTTCCCGTGCCTCCCGCACCAAATCGTCTTCATCCACCGCGAGCCCCCCCTGCTCGCCGTCGCGCCGTCCTCGCCACCTCGGCCTCGTTGAAAAGTTTTTCGAGTTCTTCGGGTGCAATCCCCGCTCGAATAGCTTCAGCGGCCGTCTCCATATCCACTCTAACGGGAACCTCCTCCCGTTCAGGCAATGCGGCGGCAGCAGAGAAGCTTCCGGTCTCGAAGGTTTTCGATCCTCCCGACATATTAGAAAGTAAAGATAAGGAGAAGGTTAATTTTTTCTTACCTAGAAAAAAGAAGGAGATCGGCACACAAAAGCTCCAGAAATTTCTGCAGAAATTCGGCTATGGATGCTAAGGGCGCGTAAAAAGTGAAGGAGAAGAAGCCCTCCCCTTTTTATAGATGGAGACGAGGGCCTATGTGCAAATAGAAGAAACCTCGGGGGCTGAAGCACAACCGTCACGTGGGGACGCATTAAATGCGGCCCTCGAATCCCGTATACGCGTCTTTTCGAGGGCATGCCAGCCGACAGGTCTGACAAACCGTCGGATTCCCCCAGCGGCGGCACGACGCGTGTCCTAGCCACTTGTGAAAGGCCCGCCTTCTTTTCCCGCTGCTCTCGACGCGAAAGAAGGTCGTCCATATTTGAATTCAGATCGGCTGGTCGTCTAAACATCGGCGATCGCCAACAGTGCCACCTCACCCCGTGTTTTCAACATCGAGGCGAGCTGGGGGGGCAATTGTTATGCGGCGATTAATTCGCCGCGATAGGCGATCGGCGACCTCCCAGAAAAGTCAACCATAGAAGCCAAACTCCAGACGAACGCCTAGAGTTCGGCAGAATGCAGCGATCGTCTTTTGGTAACCAGCGATCGTCTTTTGATACCTGGCGATCGTCTTTGTCTAACGGGTCAGAGGCGATCGTCTCATGCCACGTGGGGATCCAGCATCCGTCAAAGTCGTCAAAGACCGAATCTTGGACGATGGCCCACCCGCGGATATTCATAGGATACCGACAAAAAGGATCATTGACCCCAGCCTGTCACCTACCACACCTACCGACAAGGCCGCCGAAAGGTACGAAGTGGACCCTCCTCGGACAGCGACTCGCGACGCGTGCTGGCTTCCCATTGGTTCACCCAGCTGGCCTCCAACTGCAACCTCGGACCTCAAGGGAACAGGCCCACGTGACGGGACGATCGGCCGTTTATTTTAATATAGAAAACGGCGATCGCCGCGATCGCTCGAGGATCCCAACTACCTTGTCCCCTATAAATAGAGGACTCACTGTTGCGGCCAAAGGGAGGCGAATCCACTACGAATTAAGTGCAATATACACACCAAAGAGAGAATCAAAGGCTCTTTTGGCAAACAATAACACATTCTTAGTGATATTCATACACATTCATCATATATCCCAAGCAAGAACTCACAGATTCATCTATCTGGTTCTTCCGGCAATCTACGCGCTCCAAAGCCTAGATAACTAGAAGTCTTTACACTCCTTGTATTAGATTCTAACATTAATATTTGTACTCGACAGTATATTTATTAATAACATCTCGCGAGAGCATTCAAGCCCGGGATTAACAACCCCGGCAAATCTTGTGTTATCTATTTTCTCACGGAAGTGTTCTCGCATTTGTTTGTTACTCGATCATTCCAGCAATACTATCTCCGGATAATATTTTGGGTAACAACAAATTATTCAGACATATTTCCTTCATAATTATCTGTGTATTTCCGTCCTATGAACTGTCTCTTTGAGATGTTACCTACTATCAATAGTTGGTAAGGAAAACCTATTTTTCCTTATCCAATGCTGTATTTTTTTTCATGAAACAGCATTGCGAATGTAATAATAATGTTGAATAATGATAACATTTCTTGATATTCAACAACTGAATACAAGCATCTTAATTAACACTCACTTCAATAATCACTACCCGTAAGCTTAGAAGTATCTACACTTATGGGTGTGAGCCGAGAAACAGGTTTAATATTTAGGGATTGTGAAGTGATAATTAAGGGTCATTGTTTTCCTGCCGACCTAATTCTTCTCCCTAACTTGAGTATGACCACATACTTGGGATGGATTGGCCATCTAAACACTATGCGCAACTCGATTGCCACTAAAAGATAGTTCGATTCTGCAAACTCAACCACCCAGTAATTGAACTACATGAGAATGCTAGAGTTAACTTGGCCCCAATTATATCAGCCACGAAGGCGAGAAGGGCCATCTCGAAGGGAGCAACGGGATATTTAGCTTTTGTCATCAACAATCCCAAGAGCAAAATGGAGATTGAAGCTATACAAGTAGTATCAGAATACCCTGATGTATTTCCCGCGGAACTTACTTCCCTACCTCCAGATAGGGAAGTTGAATTTAGCATTGATCTCTTGCCAGGAAAGGCACTTGTGGCTAGAACACCATATCGAATGGCCCCACTGGAACTACAAGAACTGAAGATTCAGTTGCATAAATTGCTAGAGGTTGGATTTATCCGACCGAGCGTATCCCTTTGGGAAGCACCAGTGCTATTCGTAAAGAAGAAAGATGGCATACTAAGATTGTGTACCGATTACCGAGAACTTAACAACATTACTATCAAGAACATGTATCCACTTCCCAGGATCGACGAACTATTCGACCAACTACAAGGAGCAACAGTTTACTCAAAGTTCGATCTTCAACAGGGATATTACCAATTGAGGATCAAAGAAAATGACATACCGAAGACTGCCTTTCAAATTAGGTATGGAAATTACAAATTCGTGGTAATGCCTTTTGGATTGACCAATGCACCGGCTGCATTTATAGATTTAATGCACCGCGTATTCCAACCATATCTGGATCAATTCGTAGTGATATTTATTGACGACATACTCGTTTATTCCAAGTCGGATCAAGATCACGAAACTCACCCGAGATTGGTACTAGAGACACTAAGGAAGCATAAATTGTACGCCAAATTCAGCAAGTGTGAATTCTGGTTAAGAGAAGTGGCATTTTTGGGACACGTAATATCTGGAGATGGAGTCGCAGTAGATCCATCAAAGGTGGAGACAATTTGGGACTGGAAGAGACCAGAAATAGTCACAGAGATACGGATCTTTCTTGGACTTGCGGGTTACTACCGCAAATTCATTAAACACTTCTCTAAAATCGCAGGACCACTCACAAGACTGACACAGAAGCACGTCAAATTTGAGTGGAATGATAAGTGTGAGTTGAGCTTCCAAGAACTCAAGAGAAAACTCACCACCGCACCTGTACTAATGCTTCCCGAAGGAAGTGAAGGATTTGTGGTATACAGCGATGCATCAAAGGAAGGATTAGGAGCTGTGCTGATGCAAAACGGCAAGGTTGTGGCTTATGCATCACGAAAGCTAAAAATCCACGAGATGAATTATCCGACTCATGACCTTGAACTCGCCGCAATAGTGTTTGCTTTGAAGAAATGGAGACACTACCTGTATGGAGCTACATTCACCATCTTCACCGACCACAAGAGTCTCAAATATCTTTTCACTCAGAAGGAGTTGAATCTAAGACAGAGACGGTGGATATACCTTCTTGAAGATTATAACTTCACCATTCAACATCATTCAGGCAAGGCCAATGACGTAGCAGACGCCTTGAGTAGGAAAGCGAGTGTGGCTAGACTCATGATAAGAGAATGGAATGCCCTGAGAGAAATAATCTAATGGAACCCAAGGCAGGCAAAGACACACGTTTTATATGCTAATTTGTCAATGAAGTCGGGCTTACTTAAGGAAATCCAAGAAGCACAGACACAAGACGGGAAATTATGTAAACTTAAGAAAAGGGTCGCACAAGGCGAGAAATCTGAGTTTAACATGTCGGAAGATGGAACACTAAAATTCAAACACCGAATATGTGTTCCCGACAATGACGAACTCAAGAATAAAATTTTAGCAGAGGCTCACTGCCCTCGATATACAATTCATCCAGGCGGTAACAAGATGTATAAAGATCGGAAGAAACACTACTAGTGGGTGAATATGAGGAACTAAGTTGCAGAATTCGTAGCAAGGTGTTTAACCTGTCAAAGAGTGAAGGCTGAACACAAGAGACCAACAGGATTGCTACAACCACTCAAGATTACCGAATGGAATGGGAACTAATTACGATGGACTTTGTGACGGATCTACCAACAACCAGTGGAGGATATAAAACAATCTGGGTAGTCGTGGATAGACTCACAAAGTCATCTCACTTCCTACCCATAAGAAAAAATGATAGTCTGCAGAAACTAGCAAGAACATATATCCGAGAAATCGTTAGACTGCATGGAGTACCTGTAGGCATCGTGTCAGACCGTGACCCTAGATTTGTCTCCAGATTTTGGAATAGCCTTCATCAAGAACTTGGGAAGAAATTGAGTTTCAGCACTGCAGCTCACCCTCAGACGGGCGGACAATCCGAGAGAACGATACAAGTCCTTGAGGATATGTTACGGGCATGTGCACTAGATTTTCAGAAGAGTTGGAGTCATCAACTACCCTTAACCGATTTTGCTTACAACAACAGCTATCAGGCAACTATCGGGATGGCTCCATATGAAGCATTATACGGGAGAAAGTGTCGATCACCAATACATTAGGAGATTGACGACCGATGGACTCCAAGGACTAAGCAGAACCGAAACCCGACACCAAAAGTTGATCTAGTAGAAGATGACATGGAGAAAGTTCGGATCATTAAAGAACAGATTCGCACCGCTCAGGGCCGACAGAAAAGTTATGCAGACCGCAGAAGGAAGGATTTGGAATTCGACACAGGAGACAAAGTATTCCTTCGTTTATCACCACGTAAGGGATTAATCAACTCGAAGAAAGTAGGGAAGCTTAGCCCCAGATATGTCGGACCTTTCAAGATCGTAGAAAGGATTGGAAAATTGGCATACCGCCTCGAGCTACCAACCGATCTTGCCAGAATGCACGATGTATTTCATGTCTCGAGATTGAAGAAATATCATCCGGATCCTGAGCATATCATCACATACGAAGTACCACCGATCAAAAAAGATTTAACTTATGTCGAGAAGCCGATCAGGATCGTGGATCAGCAAGTACGTGAACTAAGAGACAAGATGATACCGTTGGTTAAAGTTGTATGGCAGAACCACGATCGAGAAGAAGACTCCACGTGGGCAGAGGATGAGATGAAGAAGACTTTTCCAGAACTATTCAGATACGAATTTGGGTACCAAATTCTCCCAAGGTGGGGAGGATGTGAGACCCCATTATTTAGTATGTAGATTAGATTATTAATTTTAATAAATAAAATAAAGTTTACAATATTTCATTATCGAATAAAATTAGTTCTTACCTTATGCATAGTCACATTAGCTAAATAAATTCTATAAGTTCAACAACCTAATTATTTTTATTACTTCAATAAATAAAATTAATAATATCATATAAGTTTAATTAACTTAAATTTTTAATAAATTTTAATTTATTAGCTAAATGTGCTATTTAATCTAATAGTATAACTTAAATAGTGGGCTTATTATTAAAATTTGAAATTAGATGCATTATGGGCTTATGACCACCTAAATAATAAACCACATATCACCTAAAATTCTACACCTAGCCTAAAACACTCATGACCCAACCCAACTTAAACTTACTACCTAATACTTAACAAATACAACTAAAATACACCATACATGTATAAATACAAGAAAAAAAATCTGCCTACACAATTAAAACAAAGGAGACTTGTGTTGTCATAATTTCAAGCTTGTTCCAAGACACTTGTACCCTTACATGCAAGTCTTGATCACACCTACACCTTAACACCTCATCTATAAATACTTTCTCCTTGTAAACTCCTCTCATTTCACAACACACACAAAAAAAATCTGCACCTGAGAGAGAGAGAGAGAGAGAGAGAGAGAGAGAGAGAGAGAGAGAGAGAGAGATGGGGGGGGGGCTGAAGTGAGGAGAGAAGACACAAAAAGAAATAGAGAGGACGAAGAAGAAGAAAGAGGAGGAAAAGAAAGGTAATGAGCCAACCTTAGAACATGGTGTATTTCTTTTTGTTTTTCTATTATTCTAAACTTAGAAATAAACTAATCATCATTGAACTCTTCCTTTGATCAACCACATATATTCAAGGAGGAGGAGTCATCTTGTCTAAGCCATTATCTTTAACATCTCTTTGATGAATTTAAAAGTGGGTAAAATTGTTTTCCTTCTTTTCTCTTATTCAAAATTATTACATGTTAAATATATATGGTGCATGCAAGTATTATGACTTTAGTTAGCTATACTTGATTAAAAATGACATTCATTACTATTGGGTATCGGGTCGTATAATGGCTAAAGAGAGGATCGATAATACAAGCGGATTAAACAAATATAACAATTACAATTACATTCTACGGGATAGGGGTTAAGGATTACAGGCCAACAAATGAACCTATAATTATAACCAATATAATAATCCTGGAACAACGAGCTGACGGAAATAGGACCAGAACAAATCCCTTTTTTCGGAACGTGATGTGTAGGCTCAGATCTTCAGAAAACCTTAGCAATTGACACCGATACGAACGATTGTCCAAAGAGGACTTGCCCAAATCACCTCCGGCCGGCCAACAACCCGATAGCACCTTCCTCAGAAACCGATCCCGATCTCACTCATAGATATCACAACAAAGATATCACAATGTTTCACTCGGATTCTCAAGGCACAAGTTGTTTTTTTTCTCGGTGTCCCAAACTCCAACCCCGGCCACAATATATATATATATACACACAGGGAGGGAATCGGATGTCACGGGATTCCATTGTGATATTCAATCTCTGACAGGGGAGAGGAGGAATGGAGAATCGAGAACAAAGTCGACGATTTGACCGAGAGAGAAAAACTCACGGGAGAGAGAAGAAGAGAAAGGGGGAGACGGGTGGAGGTAGTGAGAATCAGAGAGTGAAGGGTTAGGGTTAGGTATATATAAGGGAGATCGGACGTTCCAGATTAGGAGTATGAAATAAATCTGGATCGGACGTTCCAAATTAGGAGTAGGAAATAAATCTGGATCGGATGGCTCCCATTCAACAGGGCTACCAAATGGGCTGGGCCAGCACTTAAATGATATGGGCCAGACTATATAAAAAGGGGAGATATAGTTTCTGGGCCGGTTGGGCCAAATACTAACATTTCTCCCCCTTTTTGGTCCAACCAGTCAATTGCATTTTCGGGTTTCGGAGAAAACTCATCATCGCCTATCTCCAGGGTTACCTGCACATACACACAGTAAATAAGCTAAAGAACACACAAAGAATACTGACTCACAAAGAGATCCCCAAAACACACAAAGTTCAAAAAAATTTATTCGACCGAATCAAAACTCAGTCTTTTTAAACAAGATTTAAATTTCTCGACGGGTAAACACTTAGTACTTTTGATATGCTCGGGGAGCATGCTATTGATTACGCCTTACAGATCAGGGAGGCTGAGGTTTTTGCTGTCTGTGGTATAATCTTGGTGGTGGAATCGCAGCCTTTTCTGTGCGAGGGGCAGCTGTAACCTTTGCAGGATTAGGCATTTCTACAGGTACAGGAATGGGTTACACACCCCTGACGAATACCGTACTAGACTTACCCTTATGGGAGAATGAGTTGTACCCTAAGCCACTTTTATCATGAGCATGTTGCCCAGTGCTTAGAATTTCTTCCATCCGTTTAGATGATTTCTCGAATGATTTCATGATGGTCTCTAATTCTCCTTCTCGCTTCTCGAGATTTTTTACTTTGGCTTCGATTAAAGCAAAATCATTTGTCTTGCTCTCATTATGAGACTTGGTCTCATTTAGATCGTGGCCAAGTTGATGATTACTTTCCATGAGTTTTCAAGTGTGACCTTGCTGTTTTCGCAATCAATAGACATGTTTCCGTAGTTGTTTTTCAGAAAATCGTTTTCAACTTTTAGCTCTAAATTTGAAATTTTGAGCTGTATGTTTTCTCGTTTTAAAGTCTCATCGGCCTTTTGAATGTTTTTGAATTCATTCAACATGTTTTCGAAGGTATGTGATGCATTTACAGGAGTAGTTGAATTTGAACTTACTTCATCATTGCTATCCTCATCGTCTTGTATTTCTTTGGCCATAAAACACTTATATGCTTTATCTTCAATCTCATCGTCAGAGGGGTTACTGTTAGTGATAGCCTGAAGACACTCCTCGGTCTTGTTCGATGTTGGATGGGCTTCTAATTCGCCAATCAGGGCCTTGAGCTTGTTTTTCTAGACGCGCCTTCTTTCGTCCTTTTCTTGTTGCTCAGCTTCTGGCAACTTTCGTACTTTCGGATGTGGACACTTATTTGCATAATGTCCGGGTTTCCTACAGTTATAGCATAGGTTAGAATCACCAGAAGAGGGAGATTCATAACTTACCTTGTGAAAAGGCTTAGACTTGTATGCAGTCTTTCCAGACTTTTTGATGAACTTTTTGAACTTGTGCATGAGCAGGGCCATTTCATCTTGTCACAGGATGTCATCATCGCTGTCTACAGTCTTGTATGCGGATTTCGATGTACTGGGTGCAGAGCTGTGTCTCCTGTCAGATACAGCGGCCAGTGCTGTAGTCTTGGCAGATGACTCTTCAGACTTTTCTCTCCTGTCAATATCATACTCAGGCTTTGTGGTCAGAGAAGAGGTCAAAGATAGAATATCATTAAGATTACAGGATACATGCATAGCTGTATTCTTAATGTCCCATCGGGCAGGGAGTGATCTAAAGATTTTTAATTTTTCTCTTTTGGGGTATGCACTTTACCCAATGCTTCAAGTTCACCGACAATGCCAGTGAATCTGAGGTCAAGCTCCTCAAGCATTTCGGAAGATTTCATTTCAAAAGATTCAAATTGCTGAGCAAGTTTGGAAATTTTATTTTCTTTCGAGAGCTCAGTACCCTCGCAAATAAGCTTGAGTTTCTCCTAGATTTCCTTAACTGTTTTACAGATTTTTTCCTTTGAGAATGTGCCTTTGTCGAGAGTGACAAACAGCGCATTCTTAGCTACATATCGAGATTCGCACGCTTGCGGTCGTCAGCTGTCCATTGCTCGCACTCCTTCTCGAGCATTTCAGCATGAGGTTGTCCGTCTATCCTTGCGGCAGAATTAACCTTCATTATATTTATTGGACCTTCTTGGATGACGAATATCATCTCCTCATGCATAGTTGCAAGATGAGCTTCCATCCTAATTCTCCAGTCATCAAACTGATTAATAGAGAACATATGGACATTGTTTATCATAGAGGTATCCATTTAAGAAATATGAAAGATGATGAAAATATGATATGGTTTTCAAATGCTAGTGATTTGGAGATCTGACTCTGTTAAAAATCGACTGATTCTTTTTAGAATTAACTGCTCCGATACCACTTGTTGGCCACTAAGTAGACAATAAACATCTTAAAGAGTAAGGGTACAATAAGCTGTACGACTTTCGAAGTTAATTTGCGTAGCGGAAGTTTGTTGTGTGAGTTGTTGTAAATACAGCAACTAGGTGTTCTCCTGTTTGCTTGATGCGTACAGGGTTTAACAGTGTATACTAGATAAATAACAGTAGAATAAAAACTAGTAAAGACAATAAGTAACACACAGTTTAAAGTGGTTCGAGGTAAACCCCTCTACATCCACTGGTCCTCCACATAGGAGTAAAGAGTTTATTAAAATCACTGGGTACATAACTACGTGACATCAACTAAACCTGTCTTTGTATCGTTCACACAGATTGATACAGGGACTGTAGCTTTGGGCCGTTCACACAGATTGGTTTGAGCTCTTTCGACTCGCTTCTTCTCACACAGATCGTAACTTCATCTTCAATGCTATTCTTCCCTCACAGGTCGGAATATGCAAGGATCTTTAGTCCGCACAGGGCTAATGATAATCTCAATGGTAAGGGTAGAACAAATCTTCAAACAACAATTTTATCTTTGAAGAACAATCGCTGCATGTTGTGCTGTTTGCGTTGATGACTTGGTATATTTCTTCACTTAGATATTGGTGTATGCTCACGAAATATACCTCTTTGTAACCGCTAGAATGTCAGAGTAATCTGTCAGAGCTTTTGCGATAATGAATAATCTGTCTTTTTAAGTCCTCTTGCTTGGGGCTATTTATAAACTTGGAATTATATATTGTATAAATGTATCCATTGTTGGTTGGTGAGATGTTGACACCTGTCTCTTGAATGGCGGCTGATGAATGTTTGAATTAAAGCAGATCGCATTTAATGCTTGAGACATTCTTTTTGTCTTTGCATTAAATGCTCTTCAGAGCGTTCAGACTTGTCTCTCTCCAACTGCATTAAATGCTGTCTTACCAACAATAAATGCTGCTTTAACCATGAATACTTAATGAATAAACAATGTTTGTCTCACAACGGTTTAAAGCTTTTTTTGTTCAGTCTTGTTGGATATGTTTTACTTTTTCTATGTAAAACATATTTAGCCTGTATGTTGTATCCAACATTTTAAGTCTCTTTGCTGTATGATGAGGACTCTGTAGGACGGACTGTAGAAGATCTCTTTGCTGTAGGGACGGACTGTATGGACAGTCCTAATAGCTTTCATACTTGACAGTATTCTGACTTCTTTTGAGACTACTTTGGTGTATGTTGGCAATTATAAAAACAGGAATGATTTTTCCGAACAGGCATAAAGCTAAAGAATGTCGCAACCTACTCAAGGCCCTTATCTGAGCTTGCTATGACAGTAGTCTAAGTCGTTTCGCCCACAACCAACCACGTGAAGCTAACCGAGCTGAAGCTCACCCTTGATGCCACCTTTGGGGCCCCCGAAGAAATCCTCACTCTTCATAATATAAACAAAAAGATCGAAGACCAATATAGTCGCAAGAGGAAAGTGATTGTGGAGGCAACAACCTCGTATGATTGGGTTTGGATACAAGATACTCGAACGGTGGCAATAATCTAGCGAACCGATCTGTGAGAAAAGGGTTTGTGTTCTTTCAGTGGAAGTGATGCTAGAAAGGTCATGAACCTACATAATGACACGCTCATTATAATATCGCATTTTGGGCATCCAGGTTCACCAGATTAAGGAGAACACTAGGGTATATGCTAGCTGCATCTACTCCTAATATTCAAATGACTTCATATAGATGAATCACATATATACACTGCATGGACCAGATTTGGGATTCAGGGGTGCAAGGTACGACCAGTGGGCAAGTTCAACCTATCCTTCCGGTTCGAATAAACATGAAGACCAAGATAATCATAACTACCTTCAAGATTGTTGATGCCAAAGTGAGCACAACACCGTTATTGGCAAGTCGGTCTAATATCAGTTGAAGGCCGCTAATGCCATCTACCACTACTACCTAAAATGTCCCTTGCCAGAGGGAAGATTAGGGACTCATAGGGGTGACTAGAGAGCAACCCAGAAATAATGATCCAGCATCCGATCCACGAGATCAATGTCTTACAGAGATCCAACGACCCAGATCCGATGGAAATAGGATCTGACAGACGACCGCGGACAATGACCAGGAAAGGAACCAATAGGGGCCGAGTCCTTCAGTCCTGAGCTAACAGAAGCGAAACCGATGGCTGGTTGGGGAGGCCGCCTGGCGAGTAACCAATAGAGTCAAAGGATAAGCTGGACCCTAGTAAAGAGAAGGGAAACAGAAAAAGGTATGCCGAGCCAGTCGAAGAGTTAGACTGAATTATTAGTGATGAGATAAATCCGACCAAGCAATTGCAGATCGACCATAATCTCGTTGAACCACTCCGCAAATTGACAAACTTTCTGAGGGCAAATATTGATGTATGTGCCTAGTCGAATGATACATGCTTGGAGTTACCCATTCCATGCCTGTATCAGCTCAACATGATCCATACCATAGTCCAGTGGTCCAAAATAGAAGAAAAATAGGGACTCGAAGACAAGAAGCCTTATAGGAAGAAGTGTCCAAGTTGATCGATAGTAAGTTCATTAGCAATGAAAAGAGAAACAGACAATGACGACTATATATCGATTTTACCAACTTAAACAAAGCCCATCCCAAGAACAGTTATCCCCTTCCAAACATCGATTACATGGTTGATGCAAGACTAGGCATGATGAGCTTATGAGTTTTGTGGACGCCTACTCTGGTTACAATAAAATCGGGATCCATCCAGACGATGAAGAGAATACTCATTCTTTTCAGCACCCGTCCTCTAGTGTGACACTGTGATGCACATCGGTCTGAAAAATGCTGGCGTAACTTATCAGAGACTGGTTGACAAGATGTTCGCCAAGCTGATCAGGCATACAATGGATGTTTATGTTGATTACATGCTTAAATAGTCTATATGCTTCTGATCATGTACATCATAGTGATAAAATGTTTTTTATTTTGCGTAAGTATAAAATGATGTTAATTCTATGAAGTTCACTTTCGGGGTTGGTTCTGGCAAATTTCTCGGCTACATAGTAAGTCAAAGGAATATCAAGGCCAACCCTGTCAAAATCAAAGTTGTTCTGGACTTGAATTTCTTTGGTTCGGTTAACCAAGTTCATAGCTTGACTAGATGACTAGTAGTCATGAGCTGGTTCGTCTCCCACTTAAAGGATAAGCGTATGCCATTACTCGAGGCCATAAAGAAACCAAAGCACTTTGAATGGACCAAACAGTATCAATTCGGAATTACGGCCCTAAAAAGGTCACTTACATCCCCAATATTGCAAAAGCCTGACCTAACTGAAGCACTATAGTAAAACCTCGATAAATAAATATTCAATCAATGAATAACCTTGCCAAATGAGTAATTTTCTCCAGTTAGGACTTGGGCAAGGGGGTCGATGAATAACCTCGACAAATGCATTAACTAATAATTTTTTAAATCCTTAAAGACCCCATGTAAATATAAATGAATAATCATTAAAATCCATAAAATATTTATATATATATATATATACACCCTAAAAAACAAAAATATTTCTTCCAATCAACAATATTCATACAAGAAGTCATTTTTTCACTAAAAGAAAAAGCGTCTAAAGTTGTTTGCTTTTTCTTTCCATTGAAATGCATCCCATCCTTGACTTTTTCTAGGGTAAACAAATATTAGGAAAGATATAGTAGAATGAATTACTTACCAAACCAAGATTTTAGAACTATACATGTGTTTGTAGTAGATTAGGTACATACATTTTCTTAGTCTCTAAGTATTCCACAAGTAGAATCTTATTAGCACACGGTGCATGTACTCAGTATATATATAGTCGACTTTCGTATTTGATTTATACGAGGAGTGTCGTCGCTTGTGATGTCTTTTTATTGTTGTTTTTCTCCGTTGTTGATGATTTTCGAATCGATTTGCACGTTTTACAAGTCTCTTGTGGAAGCTTTGTGCTTATACGCGTTCGACTTGTTCACTAGCCGTCATGGAGAGTATTTTATCAGTGGTTTTGTTCTGAATGTGGTATTTTATCGTTTATTTTCGTTTAAAGACATATATTGTCTTGATTTTAAACTTTTTGATGCGTGTGCTAGGAGTTGTTTTAGTGAACGTCGGTATGTGTGAGTTTTGGGCATTCTGGCCTATTGGATTTTTGAAAACCTTGAGTATCTTAGAAAAATAAATTTCGAGACATACTTTTCAAATGTGTTATTTTCTTGTGGTACTTCCAAGGTGCCGCAATATATTTCAAAAATTTCTACTTGAGGACCAAAATGCTTTGAGATATTTTCAATGTCTTAGAAACATTTTTATTTAGACCCGAGGGTCGAATATTCTGAAAGTTTTCACTAAGAGAAAGTGTCCTCATTTTTATCAAATGCGAAATGGTTTTTTTCCAATGTCTCGATAACGATGTTTCACGTTTATACTTTTTGAAAGGTGATACTCAAGATCAACCAAGATTCTTCTAAATTATTTTCAAAATGAGGTTTTCGTTTTTAAAACCTATCCATTCCAGTTTGTGGGCTGGGTATGTATGTGTGATGTTCGCGTTGTCATTTTGATACTTTCTCTCGAGTATGACCGAATTGGCGGTGTGAGCGTTGAGTCGCTTTCCACACATTTGTTGTGTTAGCCCCCTGTGAGAGGCGGGATGTTGGTGTTGAATATTATCGCCTCGTAGTGATTCCTGCGTTGTCGCGCATGTGCGAGCTGTTAGAGCTTGGTTTGGTATGACCGTGTGCATCGGTGATGGTTCCGTTATGTGTCGGTTGTTTAAAGTCTTGTTACCTTGCTTCCGTTTTTGTGAATTTCGTGGACGAGGTCGGAGGTAATGCCCGTACTATTTTGACTTCTGTATTTTCTCTTTCCCCAGTCTATCGATTCGTTCATGATCGTTGGTACTTTATGAACTTGTTCTATATTTCGGTTTCATCGTCCGAACGAGCTGTGATCTTGTTGTGGGTCGATCTGGTTATCGATGTTACTTTTTCGGGTTCAGTTCGATTCTTGTGAACCTTGTTTGGGAGTGACATCATCTGGTTCTACTAGTTCTTTTATTCGAAGTGGATCGGCTTTGGAACTCTTGTGTTTTCGACTCTGTCGACTCATTTATGTTCGTTGACATTTCTGAGCTTGTCCTGCCCCTTGCTTTTGTTTATCGAACGAGTGTGGTATTGTTTCGGAATAACTCGTTTGTCGTTGTGACTTTTTAATTGCTATTCCCTTTCCTGTGGATCTTATGGGAATGCACATCCTGTTGTTTTCACCAGATCATATATTGTCTCGAGTCGAGATGTGAACCTTGGAGTCGTTGTTTGAATTTTATTATCCTTCGTGATTCGAACATGATTCTTCGATTTTGTTGTCTCGATCGTTGTGGTTCGACCGTTTGATTGTTCGGTTTTTATTGATCTCGTTCCGTGATTGGTGAACATTCAGGCTCCTTCGTAATTCCCTTCAATTCGGGAAATTAGTTTCGTTTTCGATCTTCCAGCCCTTAGGCGATGAGATTCCGTGTTTGTTCAGCGGTTGACTCGCGTTTTGATTGATGTACCGTTGGGTTGGTCAATCATATTGGTTTTCGTTCGTTGTGTTTTGTGATTGTCGGATAATTGACTTGGATATATTATCCGTTTGATGACGCTGGTCACTTGTTGGTTTTTATTATATCCCTAACGGCGACGTTGTGTTGGTCGCCGTGGAGCGTGTTTTCACGCCGTATACTCCTTTGCGTTGTTTGTAACATTTCGCCGTTGGGCGTTAGTTACGCATTCTTGTGTATCTCGTTGAGTTTTTCCTGGCGGAATATTTCTTCTCCCTACTTGTTTTAAGTTTCGGGACGAAACTTCTTTTAAGGAGGGTAGAATGTAATATCCGCAATTTTCGATTTTCGGTAAATTTCTTTTTTCGGTCGGAGTCCGTTTTGACGACTCGCTCATGACCGTTTCGTCATTCTTAGAATGATTAATTCTACACTTTTTGACATCCGAGTTCGTTTCGGTGTCGTTTCGTTGAGTTCTGTGCTTTTTAGCGACTTTTCCGCACTTGAGTTCGATTCTTGCGAATCTCGTCAAATCGTTGTTTCGAGTTTCCGCAAGTCCGTTTAACTTTGTTAGACGTGTTGTGAACTTCGGTTTGGTTATTCGATCACGTATCGTGATTTCCGTTTTGGGCCATTTTGTAATTTCTTGAAAGTTACGTATCCGTATCTGTAATTGTTGTCTCGACCCGCTTCTTCGTCGCGTATGACTAATTATGGTATTACGCTTTCATTTCGAGTCGCTTATGTTGTCCGCGAACTTTTCGCCGTGTTCGCCCGCACGCTTTGAAATTGGTCGCCGAGCACAGCGTGGCGGATCGCCGACGGTGGCGGGGATCGCCGGACGATTGCGGCACCGGCCGGACGGTGCGGCAGAACCGCGTAAGCGCACGCTACGGCCGGAAGGCTGCGCGCGCTAACCGCAGTGTAGCGCACGCCGGAGTGGCTCAGCGTACGCCATCGCCCGGGCGATGGGGTTTCGAGGTTCTCGACTCGCCAGATCGGGCAGTAGCGCACGCTACGCCGAGCGAGCGCGCGCTAGTCGGCAGCGTAGCGCCGCAGTGCCGGCCGCTAGCGTACGTTACTGCCGGCAGGTCACGATGGCTATCGACAGCTGCGCGCGCGCAGTATCCGGCCGTAGCGCACGCCTAGCGGAGTTGGGTCGAGTGTTCGGTCGGGCAGGTTGGTCGGTGATGCCGGGTCGTGTGGGCCCTGGCCGAGGGTACTCGGCCGATACCGGCCGATAGCGCACGCTAGTCCGGGAAGGCTAGCGCACGCTAGGCCGGCCCAGTATAAATATGGCTGAACAGTCACATTTCACTTCGTTTTTCATTTCCTTCCTTCTCCATCCGCGAGTGGCGATTCATGGGCGACGAAGCCATGTTGTTTAACAACAAAACCATGAAGTTCTGGAGTCCATAACATCAATCAATCGTCCGTTATCATCCTTTGATCCAGCGAATCAAGGTAATCTTCCTTAGAACCCTAATTTCGTGAATTTGGGGATTTTTGCAATTTCGTCCGATTCGTTCCGTGTTGTTGATTAATTCATGATGGGTATGATTAATCTTGATAGTATTCTTGTGTTTAACATCATTTAATCCATTGTTCTTCGTCGAATCGAAGTATAATTCTTGATTTCCTTCGAGTTGACTTTTTGGGGATTTGTTCTCGATCTCGTTTTTCATCCGTTTTTGATGGATTGATTGTGGTTAAATGATGTTGTTAAACACATTCTATGGATTGTATATCCATATTTCAACTTGGAATTCCGTTTTCGTGATTTGACGGAACGAATCGTGTTCTTGGCCGTTTTGGGGGAAATCCGTGAACTTTCATCACTCGTTCCTTGAATTCAACGGCTTTGAGTCGTGTTATGGAATTCATTTCATTGTTATTATTTGTCCTTCGTAGTTTATGAACGTGAGTTGGCGTTCGGTGGAGTCGGCGAGTTCGTAGTCGGTTCGCCAACCTACTTGGCCGATTCTCCGTTGTTCTTATTCGAGGCAAGTACCTTGCCCATACTTTTCTCGTTTTATGGATATGATGATCGGTGGTCGTCTTGATGTGTTTGTTTGGTTATTTGAAATGAATTTTCAAAGGATTTCGGTTTGGCCTCGTTAAAGGCTCTCTTTCAAAACGCGTGTGTGTTTTGTGAACGTTGTGTTTTGGAAATTGATTATGATTTGATTATTTTGAACGTTGAAGGCTTTGATGATATCCCTATTTTTAAAGTTATGGAATTGTGTATTCCGGTTTGAATCCTGTTATTATGTTTTGGGGAGTTGATAATGTTGTCGGATAAATGGCCATCTCTAGTAAGTATTCTTAATGAACTTACATTCTTAGCATGTTAGTATTGCATGAGTAACGTGTGTGTGTGTATGCTCACTACGGGTTAGATCCGACGGGGTCTCGGTAGGGCTCCACGAAGCTGTGGGACCGCGAGCTTGCTTATAACCACTCTGGGTTAGATCAGACGTGGTCTCGGCAGGATCCACGGCCGTGGGTCCGCGGTTAATTGTGGTGCATTTTTACAAATGTGGTTTGATCATTGGCATTTCCGGAAATGAGTGCTTTTGAACGGTTTTCATGATTGCATGCATTGACTAAGTGTGTAAGAGGTAAGTTGTTCGTTTGGCCTACTTGGCTAGGATGGCTCTAGAGTATTTTGTTGTTTGTTTTAAATCCTTTATTTGTGGATTTTGATGTTGGGATACGAACGTTGTGGTCGTTCTTGTGTACTGTGAGTTGATGAGTTTTGGGGCTAAAATCTCAATGGTTTTGTAAAGGTCATTTAATGGGTTTGGGGCTAAAATCCCAACGGTTTGGTAAAGGTTATTTTACGAAAAGTAAACTTTGGGGCGATGACCCCTTTTGTCTTGTGGATTGTGAAAAGTAGGATTTGATAATCCTAAATTGTTTTCTATTAAAACTCTCGATGGCATTCTAAACCGTTTTATAAATTATTTCCATTGATTTATGATATTTCGATTTTGAAAGGTTTTCTCAAATTCTTGCCTCGGGAAGTACTCTTCGTTTTGTTTGGATCTTTGAGGATTCCTGGTTATTGTTATTCGTGGAATGTGAATTGTATGGCTCGTATTTGCACTTTGTTCTTGCACTAGCAAAACAAAGGAGTTTGCTAACCCCGAGTATTCGGGGTGGATGTCTGTTTTGCATTCAGTTTTGGAGCATAACACGTGGTCGGCACGAAGGATGATGAAAGATGATCGATACTAAACACATGAGGACACGTACATCGTGGGTTGGTTCAGTTGTAATTTATAATCCGCTCCTGTATTGTTCCCGTTGTACGGGTGTAGTTGTATTTTGTCCCCTGCGTGGGCATGAGTTGTATTTGAGTTGTATGTATTTGTGGAAAGACCAAATCGGTCTACTGAGTCATTGTAGCCTTGAAGGCATTGTCGAGATGTTAAATGTTGTTACCAGCCTGGTAGATCCTCGAGGAGAGGGTCTACGGCGTGTAATATCCCTGAGTGGATTGGGGGTGTTACAGTTTAATCCTTTGTTTGAGTTGTACGTGGAGACATGTGGTTATCGATGAATTATGTGAATTTATGTGATATTGGTTGTGTCGTTCAGTGTTGTTGAGATCTTGTGCTTCCTTGTGAATTGATATAGTTCTGGGTCGTGAGTACGTGTTGGATAATTTGGCCATTCTAGCAAGGTACCTCGACTATATATATTTTGTGTGTTTGACCTTTGAGAGTCGTGGTTTTGTAATCTGAGTTGTTACTCTTCCACCTGGGGATGGCGTGTGGCCTCTGGGGGCCGATACTAATGGGTACGGCCACGGAAGTGGACTTGGGTGCGTGTGTTGTTGTTCTTCCACCTGGGGATGGCATGTGGCCTCTGGGGGCCGATACTAATGGGTACGGCCACGGAAGTGAACTTGGGTGCGTGTGTTGATGTTCTTCCACCTGGGGACGGTTCGACGGGACCTCTGGGGGCCGATACTAATGGGTACGGCCGCGAAGTGGTTTCCCACCGGGACGGTCCGACGGGCCTCTCCGGGGCCGATACTAATGGGTACGCCACGGGTTACCAAGTGTGGGTTCTGTGATATTGATGTTGATGTTTTGATGATTAATTGTGATATTGTCCTAGTATCACAATGCTTTGCGCTTCGGGTCGAGAGACATTCTATATCGAGTCTTGGTGCTTGGCTAGAATGGCATAGGAATAATGTGTTATGTGTCCTTGTAAGTGAATTGAAGTGGATGATCGGGTCGTGGACCCCGTGTTTTGTTATTGTAATGGTTGGGTCGTGGACCCCGCTTTGTTAACGGATTTGCATTTTGGAAAAAAAGAACTTTGGGGTCATGGACCCTAAATGACTTTCGAGGAATTAAGAACTTTTCAATTTCAAATGTTTTCAAAACTCCCGAGATTTGGAAGTGTTTTCAAAGTGCTTACTTACTTCATTTCTACTTTCAAGACTTGAACTATTTTTTTAACTAAATATACCTCGAAGTCTTTCGTTGTATTCTCGGAATGTGTTGTGTATGGCTCGTATTTGCACTTTATACTTGCACTAGCGAAATAATGGAGTTTGCTAACCCCGAGTAATCGGGGTGGATATCTGTATTGTGTCCGTGTACATGTAGGTTTTCGAAGCAAGACACGGATCGGCACGAGGGATGATGAAAGACGAATGATACTAATCACACGAAGGCCGCTTTGGGTTCGATTAGTCGAGTCCATTATATTGTCTTTTCCGCTGTCTTATTGTTCGTTGTTGCAAGTATTTTACCCTTGCGTGGGTATGAGTCTGGAGGAGTTTATGTATTTTTATTTGTATGTCAGTGTCGAAAGACCAAATCGGTGTATTGGTTCATTATTTTGATTCGTCGGGATGTAATGTAATGTGTTGTTTAGATGTCTAGCCTGGTGGATCCTCGCGGAGAGGGTCTGCGGCGTGTAATATTCCCTGCCTCGATCCGGGATGTTACAATTTGTGACCTTCGATTCTAGTAATGTCATATATATGTTCACAATCATGTTACTGAAATAGAACCGTTAGCGCACGCTAAGTGTGAGGCTAGCGCGCGCTAATGCAGCATGGGTAGCGCACGCTAAATATTTGTTGTAGCGCGCGTTAGTCAGTCTGGACAGAGGCTATGGAACCGCATTTTTAGCCGTCAGGTCTATGTTTTGCTGCAGTCAATCATCTTCGACGGTATTCTGTGTGTGTTGAGCGATGCAACTGTTGTGTGGGAATAAGTGTTAGGACTTTTTGTAGCGCTAGGTGATAATTGATTTTGTTTAAATTTTGTCTGTTGTGTGTGTGTTCGAAAACGCCACCCTGAAAATTTTATAAAGTTTCGACGATTCGATTAATCGGCGGCTCTGTGCATACTTTGAAAATTATTTAGAATTGGCGCGCCGGCCTCGGATTCTCAAATAAAATCTCGACGGTATTTGAAAGAGTTGTTTTAAAGTACATGTAGATATTTTGTAAAATATTACCGTCGTTGGTTTTTGTGTAGTGTTGAGAGGGTCCGCCTCCAAGACGTATCCCAGAGACTCCATACTGAGTACAATCATCAGATTCCGCAACCAGTCAACAAAGTTAGGGCCAGTTAGGAGATTCTTTTCAAGTAGTATTGCAAGTGGGTTTTTAGCCATTTTAGAGAGATTCAATTTCGTTTTCTGCAAAGATTTAGACAAGATTAAATTAGTGACTTGTTAAATTATGACCGAGTATAGAACTTAAGGGCTTGTATAATTCTTGTCTCGGCTCCCACTAATTTTATCGGAATTATACACTCCCATGTTATAATCCGGAAATCATGGTTAGATCGACTTCTTAGTGGTGATCAAGTTCTTTACAAATTTTAATGACGCAACCTATCGTGTTTCTTGCCAATTAATTTCTCGTAAAGTGGTGTCTAACACCAACCCGTCTAACGGATGATTTGATCTTCTTTTACCCCTAGTCGTCATGCCCTCAACCTATCGTTTCTTGGCAATCCAGACTATCTAAGTTGTTGACCATCAACGCTCATCACTTGACTATTGAATCTCACTCGGCAACCTATCGTGTTTCTAGGGCGAAATTTATCACCAACCGAAGGCATCTAATGCACTCAGGAATTTTTCAACCTCTACCAAATGTACTACCCCGATAACTCGGAAGCATAGCACACCAGCTCGGGTATCAATTTTCTACGAGTTTGATGAAGGGTAGGAAACCTCGTAACCTTTTTCAAACTTAGTCTGTTTGTAGTCGGGAGAATTTCGCGATTAATGTTACACTTTGCACATTAATTCAATTATACGCGCGTTTGTTGGTTTGTCAATCATTCAAAATGAAAAACAGAAAACAGTAACCTAGTTACTACCAACATATAGCTCATGGACCTAATTCCTAAGTACTGGGCCAAGCGAATGACCCAAAAAAAAATCTTCGATTCTTCGTCTTCTCGGTCGGTTGTCTTCGGTCTTCTTCATACCCAAAATAATAATTACATCATTGAAAAATTGCATCCTATACAAGTTTTTCTAGTAAATATAAATAGGCTCAAAACGGCCTTTACAACCCAATCGAATCGAACAAATCAAAAAACTAAGTCCACGAGCTATATCACCATCACATAAGGATTCCATATAACATGTAATGGCTACGAAATTAAACAATTAATCTTAATATAAATTAATCTAATTAATCTATAAATTAATCTATTCAATTTCTACTATATTAATCCAATTAATATAAAGTGGCATTAAAATTAAATAATCAATTAAGATATTAATCCAATCAATATAAAATTAATCTATTCAATTTTAATGGTATTAATCCAATTAATACTAATAATCGTCATTTAAATTCATTCAAGTAATCCGCCAAAATAATATTTTCGTTTAATTTATTTCCTTTAACTAAAAAAATATTCCAAATATTAATTTAGTCAAATTAAAATCCAATTTAAATTTTGGGAAATAATTAAACGAAATATAAACCTAAAACGAGTCCTGACAATCCGATTTTAGGCCCACCATGCCCGATTCAAAATCGGGCCAAAACCCGAGGGCCGCTCGCCGAGCCATCGCCGGCAAGTCGGGCCGATCATTCTCGGCCGCCGTGGCCGAGACATGGCCGATCATGGCCGATCATGCTCGGCGGCAGTGCAGCAAGGCCGCCAAGACTGCCGACCGCTTCTTCGCTTTTTCGCCCGTTTCAAAAACGTGATGCTACAACGAACAATTTAAAATCTACAATTATTCCAAACATGATTCTAAATCATAATCATCATCCAAAAGCATTCAAAATGCACAAATAATCGTATATACTAAACATTGACTCGCTCGATACCACCGTTGGGATTTCAAAATAAAACGAAATACGCAATGAAATAAAAACGAATCCCAAACAGATCGATCAAGTAACGTATATACGAAAAATAAATACGAAGATAAAGATCCATACCCTTGAAGCCTTTGAAATAATTCTTCGTAAAATTGTAGACGATGATCACGATCCCGTCCCGAACACGAAATCCCTTCGTTCCAAGCACCGAAAATTCGAAGCCTCTACTTCACACGCGTCGGAAGTTGCCCGGAAAAATCTACAACACTCCGTTCTATGAAGAACACGGCTAGGAAGTATTGTAGGAATTTTTTCTCTCTTAATTTTTCTTACTTCTTTTCACCTCAAAGATGAACAAAATGAAGAAGGAAAATTTTTCTCTCTCCACACTTAAAAACTCACGGCAGCAGCTCTCCAATGAATGAGTATATATGGAAGTAGTTATCTCATCTCATCATTTATAATGTAATGATATATATTATAAAGGAATCATTATTCCTTTACAACTATCATTCACAATTATGTGGGAATCTCAACTCTAAGTGAGTTCCCACACACATGCAAGATCATGCCATGCCATGAGGAGTGGGTGGCCACAAGGAAGTTTCCTAGAAAACGAGCCGACCCACTCGGCTCAGGTACGGACGCTCACAAACGACTCCGTTAAATACACTCCTTTTAATCATCAATGTATTTATATTAATTAATTAATCTAATTAATTAATTATATCAAATACAAATATATATTTCTCTAAGAAATATAATTTATGAATTAAATTAATTACCCGGTAACTTAATTTAAATTCATAAGACCGATATTTGATTTATCCAATAAATCATAATTAGATATCCAAATCTAATATTAATAGAGAGATAATAAACTCACATTTATCCATCAACGCTCCTGATGTGCGACTCCGTAGGTCCGTCTCAGCCGGCAATGGGAGGAACCAATGAGTGCGGGCAGCACTTAGCCAGCCTAGCGGGCCGCACTGTAAACCCCGACTGAGAACGAATGAAGGGATCATTCTAGAACCATTATGTCGTGAATACTATATACGTATAGACCCTTCATCAGATGTCCCGGTCAAGTCTTCGGGTCACGGTAAAGTCAAACCCTACTGTTGACTAAACTCTATACATGTGTTAATGCAAATCAAGACCAACTGATCAATAGTGTATCTAATACTACTATATCAGAATGCTTTGGCCAATGACTTATGATCTTATTTGCCATTAACCGTATAGGACATTCGCCTGCTCACTAACAGGAGATAGAATCCTTTCTTGGCGTACAGTAAAGACTGCTACCTGCCCGTATAGTCCGCACTTCGAGGTCGACTCAGCAATTAAGCAAATGAGTCTAACTACTCTAATGACAAACTAAACGTCACAGGCACATCTTCTACTGAACCCTCAAGTCAAAGGTCCACATATACTATAACAACCTTTCGATTCGTCATCGACTCTCCGAGAGTGAATACCGTGTGACTGAATCGAGTATGAGTCGAGTTCGAGTATACGGTCCCACCAATATACTTATAACTATGCTATCAAGACATGCACATGTCCTAGCATTAGTTATACAAATCTTATTAAAAAACTTAATGCCCATTTAAGTTTATTGACTTGCGAACGATTTACGTAAATAAACTTTAAACACTTCCAGTGCATTTTCTCTTATCCCATAACGAGAATGGAATGTTCAGTTTATTTACATGGACTTCACTTCAATGTTTACCAAGTCAAGAATGCAATTGAAATACAATAAATAGTGAATGAATCTGTAACACCCCCAAGTTATTCAGGGATATTACAGCGCCGTAAGCCCCGCCGTGGGACCCACAAGGCTATACGTACGCGTAACCATAAATTTTGACCGATAAGGTCTACACACAAAGGAATGAAAAACGATACAAAGGTATTCGAAACATAACCAATGTATTCACGGACATCACAATACAATTCAATACTTCGGAAACACAGGCCGGAACATCAAGGGAAAAGGAAAACGATACTCGAGTATTCAAAATACAATCCAGTACAACAACACTGAACCGGAACTCCAACCATAACTGGAAGAAAGACACAGTATCACACTTGCCCACCATCTTTATGCCGACCCGATACCTGCCCGTCCGCTCTCCTGGAACCTGAAATACATGAAACGTATTTCCCCCATAAAGGGGTTAGCCGTCGAATAGCTAGTGCAAGTATAACAATATGAAACACAATACTTCTCGACAATAAAGTAAATGTAATCCGTCAATTCATCAATATCCGTCAATTCATCAATTAAAGACTAGTATTCCGGAATAACTAAATCTCATAAGACGTATGTGAATGCCGTAGAAACGGTTCGTTCACCTCATACGCCGTTACGTATGTGAATGCCGTCAAAACGGTTCGTTCACCTCATACGCCGATACATGTAGGAATGCCGTCAAAATGGTTCGTTCATTACATGCCAATCAATATATCTATGAATGCCGTAAAAACGGTTCGTTCATGATATGCCATCAATATTTCTTACTTTCAAAGTCGAGAACGTACAATCATAAATGTATACTTGCCTTTGAGACATCGAGAAATCGAACGGAGGAAAGGTATGAGTTCGGTAGGTCCGAGAACGCGCTTCCGGCACCTAAACGATTCGCAAGGAATATTACAATTAATTATCCATACTCAAATTATACGAAGAGACTCCTGAAACTCGTCTACGATTCCAGAAAATATACGGGTGGATAACTAAAGGTTGGGAAATCGCCCAAACTCCCACAAGTCCGAAAACGGCACAATCCAACCCGTAAAATCGGGAGAAAACACTCATATGGTATAGATATATATCAAAATCTCAAGGTTCTCAAGCTTCAATCGGACAAAACGGACGAATCTACGAAAACCCCCAAAATCCAACATCAAATTCAAAGTGTTCTTGAATAATCTTTCAATAATCCGATGAATACTCAAGCATGTCCATAATCACGCATATATCACATCATACACCATGATTTTATCATCCAAAACGTCAAAACCCACACGAAATCGAGAAGTCAAGATGTCGAAGGAATTACCTCTTGAATATCCAAGCTCTATGATCCAAGGAATACGCGATAGATCGACTATCCGGGCTTCCCAACCAATTGAAAGTGGTAAATCTTCAACACACAAGTGATAGCTATGAAAAGAATTCTTCCCTCAACTCTCTCTCGCGATGGAAGAAGAAATGGGGAAAGAATGGTGAAATCTCGCTTAAAAGCCGAAATATGCGGACCGCATTGTGTGCCGCGGCTCAAGATATGTGTGCCGCGGCACAGCCTAAAATTGTTCCTGTGTTTCGGTAGTGTGCCGCGGCTCACTCGTGTGCCGCGGCACCGGCACAAAGCGGTTTTGGCCGGGATGCAACACCAGTGCCGCGGCTCGGCGTAGGTGTGCCGCGGCAATGACTCAAGGTGTGCCGCGGCTCACTCATGTGTGCCGCGGCACGGCACACTGCTCGGCGAATATAGGAAATGTGTGTGCCGCGGCTCACACTCCTTGTGCCGCGGCTCACACCCCTTCGGTCCTAAAATGATGAAAATTGACCGGAAGAGAATAAAAGCAATATGATTCAATGTCCTGACAACAATAACACGAAATAAAAATACGGGAACCCCAAAACGGTGGTTCCAAGCAATGATTACAAGGGTTCGCTCAACAATCACGATCCGAAGAATATGAAAGGTTTGAAAAGACATGACTTTCGACCGGATATTACATTCTCCCCCTCTAAAAAGAAGTTTCGTCCCGAAACTTAAGAAATAAATAGTTCGGGGTATTCCACCCGCATCTTCTCTTCCGTCTCCCAAGTCGCCTCTTCGACCCCATGCCTCGACCATTGTACTTTAACCGGTGGAATGGTCTTATGTCAAGCCGTTTCTCGCGACGCCCAAGGATCTTCACGGGTCTCTCCGGAAAGGTAATATCCTCGGCTACATTAATCTCACCGTAGTCGATAATGTGGCTCGGATCCCACGTACTTCCTCAATCGGGACACATGAAAAACACTATGGACGTGACTCAAAGTTGGAGGTAATGCCAAGCGATAAGCTAAGTCTCCAACTCGTCCAAAATCTCAAAAGGTCCGATATACCTTGACCGAAGTTTTCCCTTTTACCGAAGCGGAAAACTCCTCAGTCGGTGATACTTTGAGCAAGACATGATCCCCCACTTCAAACTCCAAGGGTCGACGACGAGTATCGGCGTAGGATTTCGACGACTCTGGGCGGTCGATGTCGGTCTCGGATGATAGAAATCTTTTCCTTGGTCTCCAACAACATATCTGGTTCCGTCCCAACTAGCTCAGAAGCCTCGTCCCAACATAATGGCGACCTACATCGCCTACCATAGAGAGCCTCGAAGGGTGCCATTTTGATCGACGCATGCCAACTATTATTGTAAGCAAACTCGATCAACGGCAAGTGAAGCTCCCAATCATTACTCCAGTCTAAGGCACAAGCCCGTAACATATCCTCCAACGTCTGAATCGTCCTCTCTGTCGACCGTCCGACCGAGGATGAAAGGAAGTGCTCAATCTCAACTCGGCACCCAGAGCACGATGAACGGCCTGCCAAAAATGCGATACGAAATGGCCGTCTCGATCAGAAACAATGGTCTTGGGGGCACCGTGTAACCTCACGATCTCAGCGATAAAGGTTCGAGCCAATCTATCCGGTCCCCAAGTATCCTTAATACCCAAGAAGTGTGCAGACTTGGTCAATCGATCGACAATTACCCAAATCATATTCATTCCAAATTGAGTTCTCGCATGCCCGTGATAAAATCCATTGAGATATCTTCCCACTTCCACTCGGGAATGGGGAGTGGTTTCAACAACCCCGCCGGTCGTTGATGTTCGATCTTGACTTGTTGACACGTCAAGCACCGTAATACGAACTCCGTAACATCCTTCTTCATGTTATTCCACCAAAAATTTCGCTTCAAATCTTTGTACATCTTACTCGTCCGGGTGGATTGAGTAAGGCGTAGCATGAGCTTCTCGGAGAATCCTCTGTCTCAATTCCAAATCATTCGAACGCAAAGCCTCGCCCAAATCTCAAAATACTATCCTCGTGCACCATAAAGCCGAGCTTTTCCTTTAATCACATCTCCCTTCAGTTGAGAAATCATCGGGTCACTCCACTGTTTCCCTTTGATATCGTCAACCAAGGACGAAGTAATTTGGAGAGTACACAACTGTCCCTGTACTCGCTGAAGCCACACTTCGATCCCTTGTTCAATTAAATCCTGACGAATCTTCGTCTGGGACGTAAGAACCTCAAGCATTTGAAGAGATGCCGATTTGCGGCTCAAAGCATCCGCAACGACATTGGCTTTCCCGGGGTGGTAAAGAATTTCCAGATCATAATCCTTTATCAACTCTAGCCAACGTCTCTGTCTCATATTCAGCTCCTTCTGGCTGAAAATATATTTCAGGCTCTTGTGATCGGTATAAATCCGGCACGGTGAACCATACAAATAATGCCGCCAAATCATGAGTGCGAAGACAATTGCGGCCAATTCTAAATCGTGAGTAGGATAATTTACCTCATAAGGCTTTAATTGACGAGACGCAAAAGCTATCGTCTTATCATGCTGCATAAGCACACAAAGTGCCTTGACCAAGCGTCATCAGAACCGCAAAGCCTTCGCTACCATGCGTAAGGTTAAAATCGGCGCCAAGTCAATCGTCTCTTCATTCATCGAAGCTCGTTGTCTCTCATCCGTCCGTATAAATTTTTCGGTCTTCTGGAGTAATTTTGTAAGCGGTCGAGCGAGTTTCGAGAACCCCTCGACGAACCGACGGTAATACCCAGCAAGGCCCAAAAAGCTACGAACTTCTTTAACATTTTTAGGCGGTGCCCAACTTAGCACTGTCTCGATCTTCTGCGGGTCTACACGAACCCCTTCGGCCGAAATCACATGGCCGAGAAACATAACTTCTTCCAACCAAAACTCACATTTCGAGAACTTTGCATAAAGGTGCTCGGTTCTCAAAATGTCTAAGACTAAACGCAAGTGTCGGGCATGTTCCTCCTTATCCCGAGAATAGATCAAGATGTCGTCAATAAAGACGACTACACACCTGTCGAGATACTCGATAAATATTTTATTCATCAACTGCATGAATACTGCCGCGCATTCACAACCCAAAAGGCATAACTACAAATTCATAATGCCCATATCTCGTCCGAACGCCGTCTTTGGAACGTCGGACTCCCTCACTCGAGTTGATAATACCCGGATCTTAAATCAATCTTCGAGAAAACCGCAGGCTCCTTGCAATTGATCAAATAGATCGTCTATACGAGGCAAAGGATATTTATTCTTGATGGTTACTTTATTCAGCTCACGGTAGTCAATGCACAAACGTAGTGAACCATCCTTCTTCCCGATTTAAAAGAACGGCGCGCCCCAAGGCGAAGCGCTCGGTCTGATGTACCCTTTTTCCAAAAGTTCTCCCAACCGAGTCTTCAATTCGCATCTCTAAGGTGCCATCCGATAAGGTGCTTTAGAAATCGGGGCCGCATCCGGCTCTAAATCCACGGAAAAATCTATTTCTCGACCGCGGTAATCCTAAGATCGTCCGAAAACATCGGGATACTCGTTAACAACCGGAATTGAAGAGAAATCGACTTCAATTCCTTCCGTTTTCAATGCATAACACCAATAGCCCGTACAACCTTTATTCAAAAGTTTTACGGCCTTCATGGAACTGATAAGTAATTTGGATTGGCCCAACTTACGTCCCAAAAATGAGTACTCAGATCCGTCCTTAGTCATCATAGTGATAACTTTGGTACGGTAATTCATAATCGCCTGGTGATTATTAAGCCAATCCTCGCCGAGGATTACATCCTCGCCTTCCATGTCAACTACAATTAAATTTGATAACCATACCATACCGGATATAACCACCGGAAATTCTCTAATCTCCCGATTCCCCACAATCCTATCCCCGCTAGGCAGTCTCACGATAAAGGGATCGCAAGCAGTTAAACAAGTTATATTCAAACGGCGTACACACTCCAAAGAAATAAAAGAATGTGTAGCACCCGAATCAAAAAGTACTGACTGGATGGGATAGAATATGGATGGTACTGAAGCCACCGCCGCATCGGGTTCGTCTGATCGACGCATCTCATAAACCCGTGGTTGCACCGAACCGACGCTAGAGTCCCCCTCCAAGCTCGACTCCCGGCCCCACCGCCAAAATTCTGCTGAGGTTGACCGAAAGATTGCCGCTGATTAACACCTTGATCAAAGGGTGTTGGGGCAGAAGCCCGAGTGTCTAAAGTCTGGTTCGGCTCGGAACAATAAACCGCTCTATGCCCCATCTGACCACACGTGTGACACTTTAATAGTGGGAAGTAGCATTCCGAACTAAAGTGGCCTGGACGACCACAATTATAGCAAGTCACTGTACGATTTGAGGTACCCGGAGTGGGACGGTAACTCCTCTTCCCTTTATTAGAACGTGACGACTGTCCGGCAAAACGGTTAGTCGTCTGTGACTTCTGATAGTTGCCACCCTTAGAGCCGGAAAAATTTCCCCCGACTTTCTGCTTCTTCGGTTCTTCAACGGTATCATTGTCGGGGCTCAACATATCATGGGCTAAAGCTCATCTCTGATACTCTTTCAGTGTGGTACAAGCAAATCCGGCCATGTACCGCCGCAAGTCCAAATTCATCCGCATATCAAAATAACGGATCTTATCACGCTCGCTACGTACTTGATCCTTCACATGGATTAATTGTTGGTTATACTCCACGATTGCCTGCGAAACGGGAATATCTTGTGGTTTAGCCTCGAAGAAGGCTCGGATTCGGCTCTCTCGTACCGGCCAAGGACAAAACTCGGCCTCCAAGAGCTCCTTAAATTCATCCCATGAGGCAATACGATCCTGTGGCTTGATGACCTTCCACCAAGTAGCGGCCTCCTTAGTGAGGAAATACTGAGCAATCGGTACTTTCCTCACCTCGGGGCAATCAACTGCCTCGAAAATCTTCTCCAACTCGCTAGCCAATCCTCCCAGCCTAACGGGTCTGTGGCACCGCCAAACTGTGGAGGGTGCATACGGATTACGTTCTGAAGCAGGGCATCCGTGTTTGGATTCGGGTTATTCAGCTGAACAGTTTGGGCCAAAATAGTCATCTGGGTAGCCAATTGTTGAAGTGCATTCGCCACTCCAACGTCTGCGTTGTTCCCCTGACCATTTGACTGGTCGTGCTGACTCTCGGTATCGGGATGCACCGAGTTCGACAAATTGGGGTTGGTCGACCCCGCAACCGAACTGATGGAAACGGCCGCGCCACGACCTCTTCCTCGCCCACGGCCACGACCACGGCCACGGCCCCTACCAGCTGACATACTGAAGAACACACAAGTCACGTAAGCACAATTCAATCACGCATCAACAAAGTGTCCGATTCTCAAGAATACCGATAAAAGGAAGCAAAACGAATAAGGAAACACCAGGAGAGTGAGAGGTCTTACAAGTACCGGTCGCACTGTGATGATGGCAGAGTAGTGATACTGTGGACATTTAACGACTCAATCGACCCAAAAGACCGACAGCCTAGGTATCCATAGACCTAAGCTCTGATACCATATTCTGTAACACCCCCAAGTTATTCAGGGATATTACAGCGCCGTAAGCCCCGCCGTGGGACCCACAAGGCTATACGTACGCGTAACCATAAATTTTGACCGATAAGGTCTACACACAAAGGAATGAAAACGATACAAAGGTATTCAAACATAACCAATGTATTCACGGACATCACAATACAATTCAATACTTCGCAACACAGCCGAACATCAAGGGAAAAGGAAAACGATACTCGAGTATTCAAAAGACAATCCAAGACAACAACACCGAACCTAACTCCAACCATAATCGGAAGAAAGACACAAGATCACACTTGCCCACCATCTTTATGCCGACCCGATACCGCCCGTCCGCTCTCCTGGAACTCGAAATACATGAAACGTATTTCCCCATAAAGGGGTTAGCCGAATAGCTAGTGCAAGTATAACAATATGAAACACAATACTTCTCGACAATAAAGTAAATGTAATCCGTCAATTCATCAATATCCGTCAATTCATCAATTAAAGACTAGTATTCCTAATAACTAAATCTCATAAGACGTATGTGAATGCCGTAGAAACGGTTCGTTCACCTCATACGCCGTTACGTATGTGAATGCCGTCAAAACGGTTCGTTCACCTCATACGCCGATACATGTAGGAATGCCACAAACGGTTCGTTCATTACATGCCAATCAATATATCTATGAATGCCGTAAAAACGGTTCGTTCATGATATGCCATCAATATTTCTTACTTTCAAACTCGAGAACGTACAATCATAAATGTATACTTGCCTTTGAGACATCGAGAAATCGAACGGAGGAAAGGTATGAGTTCGGTAGGTCCGAGAACGCGCTTCCAAAGACCTAAACGATTCGCAAGGAATATTACAATTAATTATCCATACTCAAATTATACGAAGAGACTCCACGAAACTCGTCTACGATTCCGAGAAAATATACGGGTGGATAACTAAAGGTTGGGAAATCGCCCAAACTCCCACAAGTCCGAAACGGCACAATCCAACCCGTAAAATCGGGAGAAAACACTCATATGGTATAGATATATATCAAAATCTCAAGGTTCTCAAGCTTCAATCGGACAAAACGGACGAATCTACGAAAACCCCAAAATCCAACATCAAATTCAAAGTGTTCTTGAATAATCTTTCAATAATCCGATGAATACTCAAGCATGTCCATAATCACGCATATATCACATCATACACCATGATTTTATCATCCAAAACGTCAAAACCCACACGAAATCGAGAAGTCAAGATGTCGAAGGAATTACCTCATGAATAACCAAGCTCTATGAACCAAGGAATAAGCGATATATCGACTAACCGGGCTTCCAAAACGATTGAAACTGGTAAATAATCAAAACACAAGTGATACCTATGACAAGAATACTACCCTCAAATCTATCTCTCTAGCGATTGAAGAACAAATGGGGAAAGAATGGTGAAATCTCGCTAAAAGCCGAAATATGCAATTGACCGCATTGTGTGCCGCGGCTCAAGATATGTGTGCCGCGCACAGCCTAAAAATTGTTCCTGTGTTTCGGTAGTGTGCCGCGGCTCAGCTCAGGTGTGCCGCGGCACCGGGTACAGGCGGGTTTTGGCTGGGGATGCAACACCAGTGTGCCGCGGCTCAGCGTAGGTGTGCCGCGGCAATGACTCGGCAGTGTGCCGCGGCTCAGCTCATGTGTGGCGCGGCACCGAGTACAGCCTGCTCGGCCAAATATAGGAAATGTGTGTGCCGCGGCTCACACTCCTTGTGCCGCGGCTCACACCCCCTTCAGGTCCTAAAATGATGAAAATTGACCCGGAAAGAGAATAAAAGCAATATGATTCAATGTCTGGACAACAATAACACGAAATAAAAATACGGGAACCCCAAAACGGTGGTTTCAAGCAATGATTACAAGGGTTCGCTCAACAATCACGATCCGAAGAATATGAAAGGTTTGAAAAGACATGACTTTCGACCGGATATTACAGAATCGAATTGCCTTTTTTTATTATTTATTCCATAATTACAAGTACAATGCCCCTACTCTCTCATCCCCTGAGTGGCATTCGAGGGCATATTCCTAACAACATTGTGGTATACATTCTCGAACAGATCATTGTCCTGACCAATTTCCCCCTCAAGCAAGTCATGCATCACCCCGACACCTTGGATACAATGATTAAGTGGGTTGTCAAGATCAGATAATTCAATATCGTATAAGAGCCCTATTTACCACAATAAAAGGGCAGCCTCTGTTGGAACATTTTTTTTCACACAAATATATTAAAGGATTTCGATGATGTGTTAATAACTAAGTCAAAACAACAATTAAGATAACAAGAGCCGAAGGTGCAAGAGTTATCTAGAAAATCAACATAGTTAGCGTACACTAACATATATACTAGCGCACGCTAGTAATCAAGGCAGAACTCATCAAAAGACGAAGCAGTTAACACACGCTATGAGATCAAGTACATGGTATCGAATCAGGACAGAAATGTCTACAAATGAGAGCAGTTAACGCACGTTACCTGGTGAAGTTAACGCACGCTAAAGCATCACCTTAACGCACGCTAAATATCAAAGTCAGCGCATGCAAAGTTTGAAATCCTACCGTTGATCTTATATCTGTTGGATAAACTTTTCAATGCAGAGATCACACGTAAATCATCCGAATATGTGTTTCAGGTTGTCTACTATTAATGAACTCTATGGGGTTTAAATGGCACACGCTAGATTCGAAATATGGTCGTTGGACAAGATTGTCAATGCAACATTTTAAAACCGACTGAAGAAGATTAGCACACGCTAAAGAGCATATTAGCGCATGGTAAAGACTAGGGGTGAGCAAAACCAAAACTGGAAACCGAAAAACCAAAAAAACCCAACAAAACTGAAACTGGAAAATCGAAACCAAAACAAAACCATCGGTTTGGGTTTGTAATTTTTAAAAAATGAATAATTGGGTTCGGTTTTGGTTTGTATGAATGTAAAAACCGTAAAAAAAATGACTCAAATCGATTTTATATAGTATATGTATTCCATGAATTATATATGTTTATATTTATATTTCGTAAGTTATAATCACAAATGGTGGCCTGGTCAGGTGGTTAAAGCATTAGAGCTTTGTGCATTGAGGTGGGACGTCCCTGGTCCGATTCCTGTCAAACGCATTTAAATTCTATTTTGCTTTCCAGCTTTGATCGTGTCCCAGTCCCACATTGCTGGAAGTTGACAACCTATTGCCTTTAACACTGATATAAATAAGTTAACACATACCTTCTATATCTTAACTCCTCTTTGAAGAGTCCCACATCGGTGAAGATATAGAGTACATTTGCTTACTGATACGAATTATCCGGGAGAGGTGGATACGTATCGTTCGGAGTGTATGTAGGAATATCGTAGCGGAAGGCTTTTTATGATTAGGGGTGTGTTTGGATGTATTTTGTGGAAGTAATATCGAATATGACAATGAAAATTCGAACAAATGAAAAATGGAAGGAATATCGAAAAAGTGATAATATCGATCAAGAAGTCTTGAACGATCAAGAACAAGGGTTTATCGAATTAGACCTATAACTCGATAAGGTGATTTCTTCACAAGACCTATTGAGAATCAATCGGATTAATATTCGAAAACGCGTCGAATAAAAATCAAGGTTCGATGAAAATCATTCACCAAGAATAGAAAACACAATGTGTGTTCTTATACTTCAACATTCATAATACTCTATATATTACAAGGCTAATCAACTCCTACTTATAGGGGGTGAAGTCTCCTACTACTAAGGAAACAAAAAAAAAAAAATTCAAAGATTATAAAATCTTTGAATAATCCAAAAAAATCAACATAAAATACAAACAAGGAACATAAAATCACAAAATGGGGAAAACATAATCCCTAAAATAAGTAAAAAGGGAAAGAGAAGTCAAAAATACAAAAAAGTGTATAAAATAAGTGGGTCAGTTTACAGACTCGACCGTGTCCCGTGACACGGCCGCGGCGGCCGACAAAGCGCCGCTGTGGACTCGACCGTGTCCGCTGACACGGCCGCGCGGCGCGACAAAGAACGCTTGATGCTGACTCGGCACGGGCGCGGCGTGACAAGGACCGGCAGTGACTCGACCGTGCGGCGTGACAAGGACGTTTGGCAGGACTCGGCACGGGCACGGCCCGACAAGGACTGGCAGCGACTCAACCGTGCAGCATGACAAGGACGTTTGACAGGACTCGATTATGTCCTGAAACACGGTCGGGCGTCTGGGCAGTGGGTTCCGGTAGTTGTGGGCGAGTAGGACTCGACCGTGTCGCCTGGCACGGTCGGGTTCGACCGACAGTGACCATGGCATTTCCGGACGAGTACAAAGACGGCCGTGTTGCACGACACGACCGAAGTTCGGTCAGCTGGCCGCATTTTCCTACGATGTGATATTTTCCTACAGCTCGACATTTTCCTAAGGGGACGACATTTTCCGGCAGGTTGTGTCATTTTCCGGCTTGTGTCCGTTTTCTCGCCAAAAAATGTTGCCGTACGTGCATGACGCGTTGTAAGGCCATTTACGTCGATCCTTGCTTCGTTTTCTTTATTCGGACTAGTCAATTCCGTATCATCCCCTCCCCCTTTAAAGGGAATTGTCCTCAATTCCGAAATCCCTTCGTCATCAAGATAATTCACTAAAGCCTCTATGTATTTGATCTCGAAAATGTCCGCAGTGCGTACATGGCCCAAAATCTTGAGACGATAAGTAGTATGGGATCTCCGGGAATCACCAAACAAATAACTATCATTATTAATGAAATAATAATAATTATTATCCTGTGAGGCAAAATCTTTATCATCGTGGTTGAACTCATTGGATGCAATTTCAAGAACCAAGAAAATTACCTCGGAATCACCTTTCACATCAAAATATTGGGAAGGCTCGTCTCGAGGATCGGTATCATAAACAGGAATTACTGGGTAAATATTGCACTGTTCTTCATCTTTATCAAAAATAGGAGACATGGAATCAATTATGGGCTCCTCTTCGTTAACTGGTTCGGTATCAAATATCGGTGGCCCTTCATAATCCGGTCCGGTTTCCATGACACTAACAAGTTCCTCACCATTAAAATAAGTTGGTCCGTCTTGGTCAAATTGGCCAACACAACCAATTGGTCCATGCTCAAAATAGCAAGATCCATGTTCGTCAATTAGGGAAACACGGCTCAACTCATCTTCTTCGTTGTATGGCGCCGTTGAAACCTCTGTCTCATCTACTTCATTAAAAATGACAGTATGGACATCATCTTCATCGAGAAAGGACTCTGTTGAGAATTCCTTGATGGGGAAAAACCTTTGACCGAATGTCGGCGGCGGGGCGTCGAAGGACTGGTGGTGGGGGAACAACGAGTGCTGGTATGGTTTGAACCTTCGATTGAAATATTTTGTGAATTTTTGCCAATCTTTGATTTTTGGCTTACGTTGTTGTGAACGGGACTATTTCAGTTTTTGCCACCAGACGGCGGCGCTACCGCGGAGGCGCCTTGCCACCAACGAAACGCGGTGGTTGATCGGGGCAGCCTTGAAGTCCGAGTGCTCCTCACAAGCACGGAGCCAATCTATCCACGCATCTGGATTACTATCTCCGTAAAATTCCGGTATGCTGCGGAATTTGGCCAAGAAATCAATATCGTTGGCATCGTCTCTGCGTCTTTCTTGCATACGTTGCTCCGGTAAGCCGTTTAGTGCGTCACGGAGTTTCATCAAGAAATCGAGATCGGAGAAATCCATAACAAGAGTCAAGATATAGTTCTTCACAAGAAATCGTTGAAGAAAATCGCCCAAGGAGATGACCCTGGGCTCCGATACCACTAATGATACGAATTATCCGGGAGAGGTGGATACCTATCGTTCGGAGTGTATGTAGGAATATCGTAGCGGAAGGCTTTTTATGATTAGGGGTGTGTTTGGATGTATTTTGTGGAAGTAATATCGAATATGACAATGAAAATTCGAACAAATGAAAAATGGAAGTAATATCGGAAAAGTGATAATATCGATCAAGAAGTCTTGAACGATCAAGAACAAGGGTTTATCGAATTAGACCTATAACTCGATAAGGTGATTTCTTCCCAAGACCTATTGAGAATCAATCGGATTAATATTCGAAAACGCGTCGAATAAAAATCAAGGTTCGATGAAATTCATTCACCAAGAATAGAAAACACAATGTGTGTTCTTATACTTCAACATTCATAATACTCTATATATTACAAGGCTAATTAACTCCTACTTATAGGAGGTGAAGTCTCCTACTACTAAGGTGTAACACCCCAAACTAGGCGGATATTACAGTGCCGTGGACCCCCGACTGGGACCCACCAGGCGAATGAAAATGAATGAATTACACAGGTAAATGTAGTACCGAACCACATTACAACATCAATTACTCCGATGAGGAGTTTTATACAACACACCCAGGATGATACCGAATACAAGTATATTTTATATGGAGATAAAATATACAACAATGAGTGAAATGAATATCCAAACGGAATGTCTGCAGCGGAATAATTAAAGGAAACATAAATGACTGAAAAGACTGGGGCCCCCTACTAGTATCACTGGGACTCCTCGCCGTCACCGTGCTCTCCCTGTGCCTTAGCCTTGCCATGACCTGAAATGAGATCCCCAACGGGCCGGGCCATACGTAACAACAATCCTCAAGGGTTGAAAATACACAATCATGATATATCTGAAATTATGAATTATCCTCTCGAAACATACGCAATCAAACATGCTATATGAATCGACTAATCAGTACGGCTCAAAGGAATGGCGCCACACTACGTCCGGGATGGAAATGTGTCCGTGCACAAGCCACCAACGAGTATCGATCAAATACACGTGCGGTCTTGTACCTAATCAGTCTCACGAAGCCATCAACTCGTGTGCACAGTCCAATGTGAGGCCACCAACCAACACACGACTATAATGTGCCCGACATGAAAATCCTACACATACCAACCGGCACGCCAGTATGACCCGGAATGCCATAATATGACAAAAGTGACAATGAAAATGAATAATGACTCACCAAGATTAAATGATGGTGAAATGAATGGTAGCTCAATGAAATGATCGGAACCGTCGTTCCTTATGACTGAGGTGATTAATTGACAATGACAAGTTTTGATACGGTTAATACAATGATGAATGAGTTACGATTATGAATGAACAACTACAAAAGGAATGAATATCCTTTTAACCGAGTAAGAATTAACTTACACAATACCGATGATAATGTCCTTCCACGAACAACGTCCTAAATGAAATGTCGGTCGCTCGAACAACCTTGAACAACAATAATTACCAACAACCGATCAATACACGAATCAAATACGATCATAACCGACCCAAACGTCGATACAACAATATCCGAACTCGTAGATGTACTCTAACGAAAACGTTGAGAATATCCTTCCCGTTGGTTAAAACCAAACCCAAATTATCGAACCAACTCCAAAATGATTGATTCAAACCAGCAAAACATTATCAATGACATCAATAATCTCATAGAAATCCACAATTCAAGTTTATAATAACGACAATCGGAAATCCCCAAAATAACCGAAGTCAACCCCAAGGGTTCTTGAAATAATTCCGAAAATAACCATTAAATCCGTAAGAATATACTTATCCAAGGTAGATAATCCATATCTAACATATTCCAATGATAATCCAAGCTTACACGAAGAAATCGGGAGGAAAAACCCAAAAATCCGAAATTCTAGATCCAAGAGATTAATACCTTTGATTCGATGTGATGAAGATGATGAGATGATGATTAATCCGAAAGATGAGCTTGAAGATGATGATTGATGATTACCCCTCGAAGAATCCTCTCCGAATCGCTCGAAATCGCCCAAAACTACCGAAGGAATGAAATGAGATGAATAATGACGAACTCTGACTAAACTGTCCAATATATAGTCAGTCCAGGTTAGCGTGCGCTAGCCCTTGTGCGTAGCGTGCGCTAACGAGTAATTTGGGTAGTCCAGTACCCACTGTCCGAACACGGTAGCGCGCGCTACGTACCTTCTTGTAGCGTGCGCTACGGCCATACTACTAGCGTGCGCTAAGACCCATTATTAGCGTGCGCTAACGAAATATTGATGCCCAGCACTGGAGTCCAGAAAACTGTCTGACCTCTGATCTGACCACGATAGCGTGCGCTACAACCATTGTTTAGCGTGGGCTAATATATCGGTTGCGTACGCTAACAACAACACATAGCGTGCGCTATGAAATAATCCAGTGCAGTCCAGTAGCCACTGGACTAAACCTGATCCGTCCTTAGCGCGCGCTATACCTCATATTAGCGTGCGCTACTTCAACCCACTAGCGCGCGCTACTTACCAATCGTAGCGTGCGCTACTTATAACTCACCGCACCCAAGACCTTCCGGATCGGCCTGGTAACCTTAGCGTGCGTTAAAGCTGAGTGGTAGCGTGCGCTACCTATACCCAATTAGCGTACGCTAAAAGGAGTATGTAGCGTGCGCTACTCCTCACGCACAGCTCGCAACGAAAATGACAATGATGATAAACACGGCACGAAACTCCAATCAGATTAGTGATGAATGACGATTGATATACGATACAATTACTCTGAATGATGAATACCATGACTGAATATGAGTGACAAATGATCAATGATGAATGAGATTACTGAGTATCAATTACTGAATGATAATTACTGAGTGATAATTACTGAATTACAACTGGGTATTACATAAGGAAACAAAAAAAAAAAAAAATCAAAGATTATAAAATCTTTGAATAATCCAAACAAATCAACATAAAATACAAACAAGGAACATAAAATCACAAAATGGGGAAAACATAATCCCTAAAATAAGTAAAAAGGGAAAGAGAAGTCAAAAATACAAAAAAGTGTATAAAATAAGTGGGCTGTCGGCAGGACTCGACCGTGTCCCGTGACACGGCCGCGGCGCGGTCGACAGGCGCCGACAGGGACTCGACCGTGTCCGCTTGACACGGTCGCGGCACGACAGCAACGTCTGATAATGACTCGGCACGGGCGCGGCATGACAAGGACCGGCAGTGACTCGACCGTGCGGCGTGACAAGGACGTTTAGCAGGACTCGGCACGGGCGTGGCGCGACAAGGACCGGCAGCGACTCGACCGTGCGACGTGACAAGGACGTTTGGCAGGACTCGATCGTGTCCTGGAACACGGTCGGGCGTCAGGGCAGTGGGTTCCGGTAGTTGTGGGCGAGTAGGACTCGACCGTGTCGCCTGGTACGGTCGGGTTCGACTGACAGTGACCTTGGCATTTCCGGACGAGTACAGCACGGGCCGTGCCGGACGACACGGCCGAGTTCGGTCGGCAGTGGCCGGCATTTTCCGGCCGATGTGATATTTTCCGGCAGGCTCGACATTTTCCGGCAGGGGACGACATTTTCCAACAGGTTGTGTCATTTTCCGGCTTGTGTCCATTTTCTCGCCAAAAAATGTTGTCGTACGTGCATGACGCGTTGTAAGGACATTTACGTCGATCCTTGCTTCGTTTTCTTTATTCGGACTAGTCAATTCCGTATCACTTACTCATTATCTATATAAGATGTAATATCCAGCTACTCGCTTGTAACCGTTTTGATATTTTGAGAATGTTTAATTCTGCGTATTTTGGCATCCGAGCATGTTTCGGAATTATTTTACTCGATTTTGTGTCTTTTAGTAATTTTTCCGCTTGTTGGCTCGTTTTGTGCGATTGTTATGCGAAACTGTCGTTTCGGGTTTTGTGCAAGTTCGTTTAATGTTGTTAGACATGTTGTGAGCTTCGTCATGGTTGTTCGTTTTCGTATCGTGGTTTTCGGTTATTTTTGGGTCGTTTTATAATTTCTTAAAAGTTTAGGGCAATTACTTTCGTTTTCGTATTCCGAACCTTCGGGTAGACTGAATTCTATTTTCTTTTAGCGCTTAAGTTCGTCGCTTCGAACTCCTTGTAATGTTGTCTGCATGTTTCATTAATCATTGCATTTTGGTATTCGTATCAATTTCTGCACAACTATTGGACAACTGTAATCCTGACCAGGGAAACTTTTACGTACGTTATTTGCAATGCATAATGTATGTTATGCTGTATACCTAACGTATGTTATCCCTTTTCGTAGCGTACGTTAGGGACTTCAGGGAATCGGGTAGAGGGCTCTGCCAGTCCCTTACGTACATAAGGAAGGGGGTATTACGTACGTTAAGGGGCTAACGTACGTTAATCCTTCATGCATTACGTACGTTAGCGGGCGCGGGTTTTAATACCCAGGGGTTGACCGAGATCATCCATTTTTCTTCTTTCTTCCTCTCCTCCGCGACTTGGGCGATTCTTATGCGATTTTGGAACAATTTTGAGTCTTCAATCATCTAGCTATCATCTTCCTTGGAGTCTTGGTGTAGATTAACAGTACCAATCCGTCTTCTTCGTCTTTGAATCGAGGTAATTTTCTAGAACCCTAGATTTTTCCAGGATTTGGGGGTTTCTTCATAATTCCTCTGATTTGGTTGTAGTTATGGTGGAATTGTGTTGAGTAAGAATTATCTACTTCCGATACACGGTTTTCCTACAAGATTATTGGTGTATTCTTGGAATTGTTGAGAATCGAGAGGGTTTGATTGCGATCCACCCTCTTTGGATATATTATTGGATTACACGTATCGTAGGCGGCGTTTTCGGGCATATTTCAATGTTAAATTCCAGTCGTGTTGTTGTTGATTATCGTTTTATGAATCTTATAGGTTCGTAGCATCCGAGTTCCTTTAACGGTGGTCGTTTACCGTATCAAAACAATCCGTCATGTCTCAAAGGTAAGTAATCCTTAAAAATTTACAATCTTAAATGTGCATGGTGATGTATTTGAGTGGTAGAGTGTTTATGTTCACTCTGGGAGGGTCCGACGGGGCCTCGGAGTGATCCACGCATGGTTGGGTCCATGAACTTTTGGGTTAACCACTCCGGAAGGGTCTATCGGGGCCACAGAGGGATTTGCGCATGGTCGGGTCCACGGTTAATCGGGAGGATTTGTATTTTTGTGGTACATTATAGATTTTGCATTTCCGAAAATCATTATCTAAATTGCTTACAAAACTATTGATGCATGTGCTTTGATATTGCAAGATGTAAGAGTTCGTTTGTATTACTTGCACTAGCTATTCCACGGCTAACCCTATTTTGGGGAAATACATATCATATATTTCAAGTATGAAGAATGCAACTGGACGAGTGCCAGGGCACTACGAGGATTAAGGCCAGGCGTGATAGTATGAAGTTGCTGTCTTATTTATTTTCTTTGAGTCTGGTTGTTGAAATTTTGGGTTTTTGTCACAAACCGTTAGTTCGTACTCGAGTACTATAGGGGGTTGTTTTTATGCTGTCAGTTATATAAACTTGTTGTTTATTGTGGTTTTAAATGTTGTCGTTGGAATTTCATCGGTTAACCCGATAAATGATTGATGGTTTTTATGTTCTTTGTTATGGATGTCGTACAAACTTAGCCTTGTGAGTTCCAGATGGGATTCACGGCACTGTGACATACTCTGAATATCTTGGGGGTTTTACATAATATGGCATCACAGCCTAGGTTTAAGGATACCTAGGTTGTTGGTCTTTTGGGTCTAGTAACGTTGTTGTGAACACACTATCATCGCGCTGCCATCATCTTAATACGGCCGGTACTCGTAAGATCTCTATTTTCTTATCGTCTTACTGTCTTGTCTTTTGACTTCGTAATGTGGGGAACCGGTCAACATGACAGTTATTTTCTGAATTGTACTTATGTCTTTCTCCTTTTTGTATCCTTTAGAATGTCAGCTGGTAGATGACACGGATGCAGTTGAGGATGTGGCGCAGCCGGTGGGGCGGCCATGTCTCTCGGTTCGGATGCTGGATCGACCACTCCTACTTTGTCGAATTCCGTTCATCCTAGTACCGATGGTCAATAGGACCAGTCGGCTAGCTTGGGGGATTCTGCATGGAATAATGCGGGTATTGGTGTGGCCACTATATTACAGCAAGTGGCTAACCAAATGGTGGTCTTGACCCAAGCGGTTCAGCTCGACAATCCACCTCCTATGGAAAATATAGGGTCAGAGAGATGGCTACAAGATGTGATCCATATACGTCCTCCTCATTTCATTGGTGCCACGGATCCGATCGTCTGGGAAAACTGGATTAATGAGATGAATAAAGTTTTTGTGGTGGTAAATTGTCTAGAGGCACGGAAGGTGGCGATTGCGCAGTACTTTCTGAGGAGGCAAGAGTTTGAGTAAAACTTTCCAAATTCGAAAGGTCACAAATTAGGGAAAATGATTTATAAAATGGTAATAGAAAATAATTTAGGATTATCAAATTCTTCTCTTTCCAAAATCAACAGGGGTCGCAGCCTAAAGGTTTTGTTTTCGCAAATAGAAAACCAACAACAATTCACAAGTCAAAACCCACGTCACGTGTCCTCGACGGACATAAAATCAACACAAAGTCGTGAAGTCATAGATTCCCTCAAGTCCTCGTCGGACCCTCCCGAGGTGAGCAAAACACATTCACAAATCATATACACACCAGCGTGAACACTTGTCACGGCATCTCACAGTTGGATCAATCACTTGTTGTCTACTGACCATATGATCACATGCCATATGTCACCGTAGGTATTCTTTGGCGCTCACGGTTGGATCAATCACTTGATGCATCCTGACCACATGATCACAAGCCATGTGTCACCGTAGTTTTTTCTTAGGCTCTCACGGTTGGATCAATCACTTGTTGCATCCTAACCACATGATCACGTGCATGCATGACATCTCCGACTTTTTCTATTAATATTAATGGCACGGCCGAAGGGTATTTTTTTGGTAAACGTGGGCTGAGACAAGGCGATCCTGTATTGCCTTATATTTTTGTGCTTGTTATGGAGGTTCTTCATGGAATTTTAAATCAACACATTGCGACACATCCGAACTTTAGATACCATTGGAGGTGTCATCGTACTAAAACGGTAATGTTGAGTTTTGCTGATGACTTGCTTTTATTTTGTAACACAGACGTGGAGTCCGTTATGATCTTACAGAAGGGGACGGATTTATTTGGCCAATTGTCGGGATTGAGAGCTAACCCGTTGAAAAGTAATATGTTCCTGTCTGCTCGAGCCAGTCCACTAACCGATGTGTTGCAACCCATTGTAGGGTATAACATCGTCTCTTTGCTCGTGCGATATCTTAGAGTTCCACTCATTACATCAAAACTCACTATTGCTGATTGTAAACCGCTTCTCATGAAACTGGATGAACGTGTTGGTTCGTGGTCTAACAGAATATTATCTTATGCCGGTCGTCTCCAGCTGATCCGTTCTATCTTGAATACATTGCACATATATTGGGCTGGAATCTTTATCCTTCCTAAAGGAGTGATCCGATGCATTGAGTCAAAATTGAGAAACTTTCTATGGAGAGGATCTTCGGGTTCGGGTTATGCTAAGGTGAGCTGGTCCGTTATTTGCAAACCGAAAGAAGAGGGGGGTCTTGGTATTATTCCTTTGACACATCATAACAAATCGCTAATAATACGTCATATCTGGAACTTGCTAGTAGATGATGGCAGCTCCGTGTGGGCGGTTTGGGTTCGCGAATACCGGATAAAAATGAACTCTTTTTGGCTCCTATCGATTCCATCCTATTGCCCATTGAGTTGGAGACAAATGCTTAAACTTCGCCATCAAGAGCAAAAAGCTTTTATTTATCATGTGAGAGATGGGCATCGCTTCCTACTTTGGAAAGACCCGTGGCATCCACACGGAATTCTAATTGATAAGTACCCGCTAGGCCTAATGCTTACTGGATTATCGAATGATGCTAGATTGGATCGGGTTATTAACAGGGGATTATGGGATTGGCCGTCTACTACTAGACTGGAGATTGGTTGTATTGTCGAAGATTTGCCCATTATTACTCAGTCTGCGGAGGATCGTATTTCATGGGGTCTTGCACCAAATGGCATATACTCAGCTGCTACAGCTATGCAATTATTTAGAATCTCTGGCCCAAATATGGAGTGGTTTGTGCTGATCCAAGGAAAGTGCCGTATACCGAGCCATTTATTTATTCTTTGGTTAGCTATTTATGAGCGGTTAGCTACTAAAGATAAACCTTGGCTGAACCATGGGGATGATGTATGCGTGTTGTGCATGGATAGAAGCAAGGAATCCCATGACCATCTTTTCTTTCAGTGTAGTTACTCTAGCCGATGCATGGATGTTCTTCGACAAGAGATTCGGTTTAAATGGGCTAGTCCTAATTGGAATAGGGGTGTTAAGAGAGCTGCTAAACTATGGAGGGTTAAACACATGGTGAACTATGCATATCGAGCCATGTTTGCTGCCATTGTTTACTTCATATGGCGTGAGAGAAATGATAGGATTTTTGGTAATGTCAAGAATGAACCCGAGATCGTCGCTTACCGAGCCCTCAACATCGTACGAGACAAATTGATCACTATGCAGATTCCTGAATCCTTGACAAGTATGGCTATTCGTAGATTGTGGAAAATTGCTTGGTAGAGTTGTATGATAGTATTATTTTACGAATTGGTTAGACCCATGTGTTATAATGTTAAATCGTTAGTAGGGTACTTGGTTGGAGACTAGGCATTTTACATTTTGTGATGAGGCCAACCCTCATGCACTTTCTTTGTATTTTTCCTTTATTTATGCAATTGACCATTAACCCCAAAAGATAACAACAGTTCGCTACAGCAATAACACTGGCTAGCGGTATGCGCACGCGGTAGGAAATGATGGCGGTCGCTCGATACAGCAACAAGACAGGATCTGGTCGAATGGAAATGACTCGAAATAGGCAACCTCCAAACAGCGGCACTCGAAACAGCAAGTTTCGGTCGGATGTTAATTGAAAATAGGAAACAAGTTCGAACGATCGAACAACACTTGATGCGAAATCCCGAACCAGTACAACTCTGTATCTAAAACAAGAAGAATATTGAAACAGGACAGGAAACAGTTGTTTTATCGAACTAGACCTATAATTCGATAAAGTGATTTCTTCTCAAGACCTATTGAGAATCAAAGTTTTGAAGGAAACTCGTCCAACACTTAAACAATACACAAGGTATGTTGTTTTATCATTCAATAATCTGCTCATTACAACTCCATCGCCACTATTTATAGGCAAAGTAGCCTGACAAGATAATCTAAACTATTATAAGCTGGTCTTAAAATAAGGAAAAGAAAATACAAGGTTCCCCACGTCACTTGCAAACAAGAGTAAAAGCTGGGTTTTGCCTCCAAGGTGATAGCCACCTTTCACAAAGCATGCTGCCGAGAATCCTGCTGCTTTTATAATAAAGAAAATGCTGAAATTCTTTTATTGTTTTGCCTTTACCACTTGGACTCCTTCCTCCAAGATGCAAGTTGCCTATTGTTTAAGTTACTCCAAGTCCGATTAAGGTAACTCCGGGTCTCGTATCCGTTTTCTCGCCTAAGTATGTTGGAGTATGGTCGAGGTGTTTCACGTCAATCCTTACTTCGTCTTCTTCACTTGGAATAGTTGGTTTCGTATCAATAATGAAGCTACAAGTTGTTTCAGGTTGTTTTCATGTTCACACGAGTCAAAATGAAGCTACAAGTTGCTTCCGTGTTCAAAAAGTCAAGACTGAATCTACAAGTCTTTCAAGTTGCTTCCATGTTCAAATGAGTCAAGAATGAAGCTACAAGATGTTTCAAGTTGTTTTTTGCTTCAAACGAGTGCATAATGAATCTACAAGTTGTTTCAAGTTGTTTTCATGTTCACACGAGTCAAAATGAAGCTACAAATTGCTTCCTTGTTCAAACAGTCAAGAGTGATTCTACAAGTTTTTCAAGTTGCTTCCATGTTCAAACGGCTCAAGAGTGAAGCTACAAGTTGTTAGGAGTTGTTTTTTATTCAAACGAGTGCATAATGAAGCTACAAGTTGTTTCAAGTTGTTTTCATGTTCTAACGAGTCAAAATAAAGCTACAATTTGCTTCTTTGTTCAAACAGTGAAGATGAAGCTACAAGTTTTACAAGTTGTTTCTATGTTCAAACGAGTGAAGAATGAAGCTACAAGTTGTTTCGAGTTGTTTTTTCTTCAAACGAGTACATAATGAAGCTACAAGTTGTTTAAAGTTCTTTTCATGTTCAAACGAGTCAAAATGAAGCTACAAGTTGCTTCCGTGTTCAAACACTCAAGAATAAAGCTACTATTTTTTACAAGTTACTTCCATGTTCAAACAGTCAAAAATGAAGTTACAAGTTTTACAATTTGCTTCCATGTTCAAACGAGTCAAGAATGAAGCTACAAGTTGCTTCGAGTTGTTTTTTGCTTCAAACGAGTGCATAATGAAGCTACAAGTTGTTTCGAGTTCTTTTTTCTTCAAACGAGTGCATAATGAAGCTACAAGTTGCTAATAGTTGTTTTCATGTTCAAACGAGTCAAGATGAAACTACAAGTTACTTCCATGTTCAAACACTCAAGACTAAAGCTACAAGTTGCTTCCATTTTTGAACGAGTCAAGAATGAAGCTACAAGTTGTTTCGAGTTGTTTTTTGTTTCAAACGAGTGCATAATGAAGCTACAAGTTGTTTTCATGTTCACACGAGTCAAAATGAAGCTACAAGTTGCTTCCATGTTCAAACAGTCAAGAATGAATCTACATGTCTTTCAAGTTGCTTCCATGTTCAAACGAGTCAAGAATGAAGCTACAAGTTGTTACAAGTTGTTTTTTCTTCAAACGAGTGCATAATGAAGCTACAAGTTGTTTCAAGTTGTTTTCATGTTCATACGAGTCAAAATGAAGCTACAGGTTGCTTCCTTGTTCAAACAGTCAAGAATGAAGCTACAAGTTTTTACAAGTTGCTTCCATGTTCAGACGAGTCAAGAATGAAGCTACAAGTTGTTCCGAGTTGTTTTTTGCTTCAACCGAGTGCATAATGAAGATACAAGTTGTTTCAAATTGTTTTCATGTTAACAAAAGTCAAAATGAAGCTACAAATAACTTCCGTGTTCAAACTGTTAAGAATGAAGCTACAAGTTTTTACAAGTTGCTTCCATGTTCAAACGAGTCAAGAATGAAGCTACAAGTTGTTTCGAGTTGATTTTTTCTTCAAACGAGTGCATAATGAAGTTACAAGTTATTTCAAGTTGTTTTCATGTTCGAACGAGTTAAAATAAATCTACAATTTGCTTCTGTGTTCAAACAGTGAAGAATGAAGCTACAAGTTTTTACAAGTTGCTTCTATGTTCAAACGAGTCAAGAATAAAGCTACAAGTTGTTTCGAGTTGTTTTCATCTTCGAACGAGTCAAAATAAAGCTACAATTTGATTATGTGTTCAAATAGTGAAGAATGAAGCTACAAGTTTTTACAAGTTGCTTCTATGTTCAAACGAGTCAAGAATGAAGCTACAAGTTGTTTCGAGTTGTTTTTTTCTTCAAACGAGTGCATAATGAATCTACAAGTTGCTAAAAGTTGTTTTCATGTTCAAACGAGTCAAAATGAAGCTACAAGTTGCTTCCGTGTTCAAACACTCAAGAATAAAGCTACAAGTTGCTTCCATTTTCAAACAAGTCGAGAATGAAGCTACAAGTTGTTTCCAGTTGTTTTTTGCTTCAAACGAGTGCATAATGAAGCCACAAGTTGTTTCAAGTTGTTTTCATGTCCACACGAATCAAAATGAAGCTACAAGTTGCTTCCGTGTTCAAAAAGTCAAGACTGAATCTACAAGTCTTTCAAGTTGCTTCCATGTTCAAACGAGTCAAGAATGAAGCTACAAGTTGTTACGAGTTGTTTTTTTCTTCAAACGAGTGCATAATGAAGCTACAAGTTGTTTCAAGTTGTTTTCATGTTCATACGAGTCAAAATGAAGCTACATGTTGCTTACGTGTTCAAACACTCAAGAATAAAGCTACAAGTTGCTTCCATTTCCGAACGAGTCAAGAATGAAGCTACAAGTTGTTTCGAGTTGTTTTTTGCTTAAAACGAGTGCATAATGAAGCTACAAGTTACTTCCGTGTTCAAACTGTTAAGAATGAAGCTACAAGTTTTTACAAGTTGCTTCCATGTTCAAACAGTCAAGAATGATTCTACAAGTTTTTACAAGTTGCTTCTATGTTCAAACGAGTCAATAATGAAGCTACAAGTTGCTTTGAGTTGTTTTTTTCTTCAAACGAGTGCATAATGAAGCTACAAGTTGCTTAAAGTTGTTTTCATATTCAAACGAGTCAAAATGAAGCTACAAGTTGCGTCCGTGTTCAAACACTCAAGAATAAAGCTTCAAGTTTCTACAAGTAGCTTCCGTGTTCAAACAGTCGAGAATGAAGCTACAAGTTTGACAAGTTGCTTCCATGTTCAAACGAGTCAAGAATGAAGCTACAAGTTGTTTCAAGTTGTTTTCACGTTCACACGAGTCAAAATGAAGCTACAAGTTGCTTCCTTATTCAAACAGTCAAGAATGATTCTACAAGTTTTTCAAGTTGCTTCCACGTTCAAACGGCTCAAGAGTGAAGCTACAAGTTGTTACGAGTTGTTTTTTCTTCAAACATGTGCATAATGAAGCTACAAGTTGTTTCAAGTTGTTTTCATGTTCGAACGAGTCAAAATAAAGCTGCAATTTGCTTTTTTGTTCAAACAGTGAAGATGAAGCTACAAGTTTTTACAAGTTGTTTCTATGTTCAAACGAGTCAAGAATGAAACTACAAGTTGTTTCGAGGTGTTTTTTTCTTCAAACGAGTACATAATGAAGCTACGAGTTGTTTAAAGTTGTTTTCATGTTCAAACGAGTCAAAATGAAGCTACAAGTTGCGTCCGTGTTCAAACACTAAAGAATAAAGCTACAAGTTTTTACAAGTTACTTCCATGTTCAAACAGTCAAGAATGAAGTTACAAGTTTTACAAGTTGCTTCCATGTTCAAACGAGTCAAGAATGAAGCTACAAGTTGTTTCGAGTTGTTTTTTGCTTCAAACGAGTGCATAATGAAGCTACAAGTTGTTTTGAGTTGTTTTTTTCTTCAAACGAGTGCATAATGAAGCTACAAGTTGTTTTGAGTTGTTTTTTTCTTCAAACGAGTGCATAATGAAGCTACAAGTTGTTTCGAGTTGTTTTTTGCTTCAAACCGGTGCATAATGAAGCTACAAGTTGTTTCGAGTTGTTTTTTCTTCAAACGAGTGCGTAATGAAGCTACAAGTTGCTAATAGTTGTTTTCATGTTCAAACGAGTCAAAATGAAGCTACAAGTTGCTTCCGTTTTCAAACACTCAAGAATAAAGCTACAAGTTGCTTCCATTTTCGAACGAGTCAAGAATGAAGCTACAAGTTGTTTCGAGTTGTTTTTTGCTTCAAACGAGTGCATAATGAAGCTACAAGTTGTTTCAAGTTGTTTTCATGTTCACACGAGTCAAAATGAAGCTACAAGTTGCTTCCGTGTTCAAACAATCAAGAATGAATCTACGTGTCTTTCAAGTTGCTTCCATGTTCAAACGAGTCAAGAATGAAGCTACAAGTTGTTACGAGTTGTTTTTTTCTTCAAACGAGTGCATAATGAAGCTACAAGTTGTTTCAAGTTGTTTTCATGTTCATACGAGTCAAAATGAAGCTACAAGTTGCTTCCATGTTCAAACAGTCAAGAATGAATCTACAAGTTTTTACAAGTTGCTTCTATATTCAAACGAGTCAATAATGAAGCTACAAGTTGCTTCGAGTTGTTTTTTTCTTCAAACGAGTGCATAATGAAGCTACAAGTTGCTTAAAGTTGTTTTCATATTCAAACGAGTCAAAATGAAGCTACAAGTTGCGTCCGTGTTCAAACACTCAAGAATAAAGCTTCAAGTTTCTACAAGTAGCTTCCGTGTTCAAACAGTCAAGAATGAAGCTACAAGTTTGACAAGTTGCTTATGATACGAATTCTCCGGGAGAGACGGATGCGTATCGGTCGGAGTGCGCGTAGGAATATCGTAGCGGAAGTCTTTTTATGAGTATGGGTGTTTTTGGATGTATTTTGTGGGAGTAATATCGAATATGACAATGAAAATTCGAACAAATGGAAAATGGAAGTAATATCGGAAAAATGATAATATCGATCAAGAAAACTTGAACGATCAAGAACAAGGGTTTATCGAATTAGACCTATAACTCGATAAGGTGATTTCTTCCCAAGACCTATTGAGAATCAATCGGATTAATATTCGAAAACGCGTCGAATAAAAATCAAGTTTCGGTAAAAATCATTTACCAAGGATAGAAAATACAATGTGTATTCTTATACTTCAACATTCATAATACTTTATATATGATCTTACAATGCTTATACAAGCTATATATAGGAAACCTCAAGTCTCCCTAAAAGTTAAAGAAAACAATTCAAAGATTACAAAATCTTTGAATAATCAAAACAAATCAAATAAAATAAGAAAAAGAAACAAAACATGGGAACACAATCCCTAAAAGAGTAAAGAAAGGAAAAGAGAAGACAAAACACAAAAATCAGCAATAAAAAAGTTGGTGGTCGCCGACACGGGCCGTGTCGCTTGACACGGCCGCGGCGCGCATCTGGTCGGCAGTGACTCGACCGTGTCCGACTGACACGGTCGCGGCGCGACAGGGACGTCCGACAGCGACTCGTCCGACAGTGACTCGACACGGGCGCGGCGCGACAGGGACGTTCGGCATGGACTCGACCGTGTCCGCTTGACACGGTCGCGGCGTGATAAGGACGTCTGACAACGACTCGACCGACAGTGACTCGGCATTGACTCGACCGTGTCCTGGAGCACGGTCGGGCGTCTGGACAGTCATTTTCGGCATTTCTAGGCGAGTAGGACTCGACCGTGTCGTCTGGCACGGTCGGGTTCGACCGACAGTGACCTTGGCATTTCCGGACGAGTACAGCACGGGCCGTGCCAGACGACACGGCCGGGTTCGGTCGGCAGTGTCCGGCATTTTCCGGCAGGTGTGATATTTTCCGACAGGCTCGACATTTTCCGGCAGGCGACGACATTTTTCGGCAGGTTGTGTCATTTTCCGGCTTGTGTCCGTTTTCTCGCCTAAAAATGTTGCCGTACGTGCATGCCGCGTTGTAAGGCCATTTACGTCGATCCTTGCTTCGTTTTCTTTATTTGGACTAGTCAATTCCGTATCATCCCCTCCCCCTTTAAAGGGAATTGTCCTCAATTCCGAACTCCCGTCGTTTCCAGATGAAATAGCTAAAACCTCTACGTACTTGATTTCAAAAATATCCGCAGTGCGTATATGGCCCAAAATCTTGAGACGGTAGGTAATAGGGGATCTCAGATAATCACCAAACAAATAACTATCATTATTAATGAAATAATAATAATTATTCTGCGAGGTAATACTGATATCACGATATGAATCATCTTCTAACCGGGCATCCGAAATGGGAAGCACGGATAATTTCACATCGGGTTCATCATCCAGAATTGGAAACACTGATAATTCCACATCGGGTTCACCATCAAGAATGGGAAACACAGAATTTATTACGGAGTCCTCTTCATCAACTGGTTCCTCATCAAATGTTGGCGGTCCGTCGCAATCTGACCAACTCTCCGTTTCAAAATTATTGGGCTCCCCCAATAATGGCCCATCACAAAATAATTTACTAACCTCAATTTGGTAATCATCCAAGACCATAAGTCCATCACCAGAAACTGAGTCGATATAAAAATTAGGCTCAAAATTGTCGTTTTCTTTCAACCAACCAATTTTAGTACCAAGCTCCATTTCGTCTTCAACATCTTTAAAAGGTCCGACTTGTGTGAATAATTCATTCGGCCCATCAATTCCGTTTTGGTCAATTTGACCAACACAACTGATTGGTTCATGCTCATAATAGCAAGATCCAAGATCATCAATTAGGGAAGCACTAACCAAATCGTCTTCTTTGTTGTATTGCGTCGTCTCTTTTGCCTCCTCTACTTCATTAAAAATGGTTGTAGGGGCATCGTCTTCATAGGAAAAAGGTTCTGCTGGAAATTCGTCATTGTGCCGCTCAGTGATGTGAAAAAACCTTAGATCGAAGGTTGGTGGCGGGGTGGCGTTGAACTTCTACAATTTTCGGTGTGATGTCGTTGATGGAATGTGGCAGTGAGAATTTGTGGGGATGAATTTCCGAGTAAAGTGTTTTATGAATTTGTTCTAGTCTCTTAGTTTGGGTTTACCTTGGTGTAAACGGCTGGTTTTCAATTTCTGCCACCAGGTCGAGGCGCGACCACGAAGGCGCTTTGTCGCCAACGAGACTCGGCGGTCTACTGGAATTGAATTGTGGTTGAAAAACTCCTCACAAACGTGGAGCCAATCAACACCTGCTTCTGGATCGGAATGTCCCATGAACTCCGGTACGCTGTGTAATGCGTCGCGTAATATCGCCAAGAGATAAATATCGTTGAACTCCATTTGGTTGAAAGATCAAGAACCTTAACTGAATTAAGAAATTCAGGTGTGGTTTCCGATGACAAGAATGAAGAGATATTTTCTTCGACAAGCAATCGTTGAATAAATCGCCCAAGGAGATGACCCTGGGCTCCGATACCACTTATGATACGAATTCTCCGGGAGAGACGGATGCGTATCGGTCGGAGTGCGCGTAGGAATATCGTAGCGGAAGTCTTTTTATGAGTATGGGTGTTTTTGGATGTATTTTGTGGGAGTAATATCGAATATGACAATGAAAATTCGAACAAATGAAAAATGGAAGTAATATCGGGAAAATGATAATATCGATCAAGAAAACTTGAACGATCAAGAACAAGGGTTTATCGAATTAGACCTATAACTCGATAAGGTGATTTCTTCCCAAGACCTATGAAGAATCAATCGGATTAATATTCGAAAAAGCGTCGAATAAAAATCAAGTTTCGGTAAAAATCATTTACCAAGGATAGAAAACACAATGTGTATTCTTATACTTCAACATTCATAATACTCTATATATGATCTTACAATGCTTATACAAGCTATATATAGGAAACCTCAAGTCTCCCTAAAAGTTAAAGAAAACAATTCAAAGATTACAAAATCTTTGAATAATCAAAACAAATCAAATAAAATAAGAAAAAGAAACATACATCACAAAACATGGGAACACAATCCCTAAAAGAGTAAAGAAAGGAAAAGAGAAGACAAAACACACAAAAATCAGCAATAAAAAAAAGTTGGCTGGCTGCCGGACACGGGCCGTGTCGCTTGACACGGCCGCGGCGCGCATCTGGTCGGCAGTGACTCGACCGTGTCCGACTGACACGGTCGCGGCGCGACAGGGACGTCCGACAGTGACTCGTCCGACAGTGACTCAACACGGGCGCGACGCGACAGGGACGTTCGGCATGGACTCGGCCGTGTCCGCTTGACACGGTCGCGGCGTGACAAGGACGTCTGACAACGACTCGACCGACAGTGACTCGGCATTGACTCGACCGTGTCCTGGAGCACGGTCAAGGCCCTGATCATTTTCGGCATTTCTAGCGAGTAGGACTCGACCGTGTCGTAAATGGCACGGCCGGTTCGACCGACAAAGGACCTTGGCATTTCCGGACGAGTACAAGACGGCCGTTTGACGAAACGGCCGGGTTCGGTCGGCGATGGCGGCATTTTCCGGCAGTGTGATATTTTCCTACAGCTCGACATTTTCCGTGGCGACGACATTTTCCGGCAGGTTGTGTCATTTTCCGGCTTGTGTCCGTTTTCTCGCCTAAAAATGTTGTCGTACGTGCATGCCGCGTTGTAAGGCCATTTACGTCGATCCTTGCTTCGTTTTCTTTATTTGGACTAGTCAATTCCGTATCAGCTTCCATGTTCAAACGAGTCAAGAATGAAGCTACAAGTTGTTTCAAGTTGTTTTCATGTTCACACGAGTCAAAATGAAGCTACAAGTTGCTTCCTTGTTCAAACAGTCAAGAATGATTCTACAAGTTTTTCAAGTTGCTTCCATGTTCAAACGGCTCAAGAGTGAAGCTACAAGTTGTTACGAGTTGTTTTTTCTTCAAACAAGTGCATAATGAAGCTACAAGTTGTTTCAAGTTGTTTTCATGTTCGAACGAGTCAAAATAAAGCTACAATTTGCTTCTTTGTTCAAACAGTGAAGATGAAGCTACAAGTTTTTACAAGTTGTTTCTATGTTCAAACGAGTCAAGAATAAAACTACAAGTTGTTTCGAGGTGTTTTTTTCTTCAAACGAGTACATAATGAAGCTACAAGTTGTTTAAAGTTGTTTTCATGTTCAAATGAGTCAAAATGAAGCTACAAGTTGCTTCCGTGTTCAAACACTAAAGAATAAAGCTACAAGTTTTTACAAGTTACTTCCATGTTCAAACAGTCAAGAATGAAGTTACAAGTTTTACAAGTTGCTTCCATGTTCAAACGAGTCAAGAATGAAGCTACAAGTTGTTTCGAGTTGTTTTTTGCTTCAAACGAGTGCATAATGAAGCTACAAGTTGTTTTGAGTTGTTTTTTTCTTCAAACGAGTGCATAATGAAGCTACAAGTAGCTAATAGTTGTTTTAATGTTCAAACGAGTCAAAATGAAGCTACATGTTGCTTCCGTGTTCAAACACTCAAGAATAAAGCTACAAGTTGCTTCCATTTTCGAACGAGTCAAGAATGAAGCTGATACGAATTACGTATTATTATTAATGTAAATTCGCCGGAAAATGCAGCAGATATATCTTTTAAACTCTCAACACTCGATATGTGTAACACTCGTAAGATAATATGAAATTAATTATCAAACTAGACCTATAGTTTGATAAGGCAATCTCTCCTCAAGACCTATTGAGAATCGATTAAATTAAAACTCGAAGACGCGTCGAATTATAATCAAGGTGTGCTGAAAATCATTCAACAATGAATACATACAAGTGTATTTTGTTTTTTTTTCAAGCTTCAAAGTGATTTTAAAGGTTGAATATGAGGCTAATATATAGCCATTACAACTACTAATAAGATCAAACAAGATCACACAAGATCAAGCTAAAAGACAAGTAAATAATAAACTAAACTATGTAGACTTTGACCAAGATTGAAAGCAACATCATGTATGGCTTCTTCCTCTTATTTTCGGTCGTGGGGTACTTGAAGGGAGGAGATAATCATCTTTCTCATGTAATATATTTTGTAAGACATTGACAAGGACTTGAACATGAAAGGGACTTCTTGACATCTTCCTCCTTGTATGTTCGACCGATTCCAAAAGGTGGAGTGAACCAAATCTCTATCCTTGATCTTGATATGGTGGACTTTGAAAGAAATGCAATCAAACTTGAAAGTAGTGGGGACAAAGATCCTTCATGGATCCTTCATCAAATCGGCCGAAATCTTCCCCCTAATATGGCCGATTTGTATGCATGAACATGCATACGTATGCATTTTTTGATACGTCTAAGTTATCCCGATTCTGATTATTAAGATCGTTCCCATTTCCGCATTTATTTTCTCACCGAAGTACGTAGGTGCATGTGCATATAACGTGGTATCGTCACCTACATCAATTCTTACTTCGTTTGGAGACGTCACAATCGCATCAAAATCTTGAGCAAATCTTCACCAAAGACAAGAAACAAAATAAAATAACTAATCATGTTAGAAGACTTTGGTTTGATTCTTGATGATTATTACTATCATGCTTTGACGACTTTGTTGCCATGTAGGTGACTTATTCAAGGGAGAGGAACCATCGGTTTCAATGCATGAAGAAGGTGGATGAGTGCATGGTTCGTAATTTCTTCATGCATACGTAAAATATGTTCAAGGTTACTTCAAGTCTCGTATTAGTCGTATCGTCCAAAGAAGTAAGTGCATGTCGTGTGCATGGCCGTATGCATGGTTGCATGGTCGTCTACATCGTCTTTCTTTGGTTGGTCATGTCGATCTCGTATCAGAAGCTACAAGTTGTTTCGAGTTGTTTTTTGCTTCAAACGAGTGCATAATGAAGCTATAAGTTGTTTCAAGTTGTTTTCATGTTCACACGAGTCAAAATGAAGCTACAAGTTGCTTCCGTGTTAAAACAGTCAAGAATGAATCTACATGTCTTTCAAGTTACTTCCATATTCAAACGAGTCAAGAATGAAGCTACAAGTTGTTACGAGTTTGTTTTTTCTTCAAACGAGTGCATAATGCAGCTACAAGTTGTTTCAAGTTGTTTTCATATTCATACGAGTCAAAATGAAGCTACAAGTTGCTACCTTGTTCAAACAGTCACGAATGAAGCTACAAGTTTTTACAAGTTGCTTCCATGTTCAGACGAGACAAGAATAAAGCTACAAGTTGTTCCGAGTTGTTTTTGCTTCAAACGAGTGCATAATGAAGATACAAGTTGTTTCAAATTGTTTTCATGTTCACAAAAGTCAAAATGAAGCTACAAATTACTTCCGTGTTCAAACTGTTAAGAATGAAGCTACAAGTTTTTACAAGTTGCTTCCATGTTCAAACGAGTCAAGAATGAAGCTACAAGTTGTTTCGAGTTGTTTTTTGCTTCAAACGAGTGCATAATGAAGCTACAAGTTGTTTGGAGTTGTTTTTCTTCAAACGAGTGCACAATGAAGCTACAAGTTGCTAATAGTTGTTTTCATGTTCAAACGAGTCAAAATGAAGCTACAAGTTGCTTCCGTGTTCAAACACTCAAGACTAAAGCTACAAGTTGCTTCCATTTTCGAACGAGTCAAGAATGAAGCTACAAGTTGTTTCGAGTTGTTTTTTGCTTCAAACGAGTGCATAATGAAGCTACAAGTTGTTTCAAGTTGTTTTCATGTTCACACGAGTCAAAATGAAGCTACAAGTTGCTTCCGTGTTCAAAGAGTCAAGAATGAATCTACATGTCTTTCAAGTTGCTTCCATGTTCAAACGAGTCAAGAATGAAGCTACAAGTTGTTAAGAGTTGTTTTTTTCTTCAAATGAGTGCATAATGAAGGTACAAGTTGTTTCAAGTTGTTTTCATGTTCATACGAGTCAAAATGAAGCTACAAGTTACTTCCTTGTTCAAACAGTCAAGAATGAAGCTACAAGTTTTTACAAGTTGCTTCCATGTTCATACGAGTCAAGAATAAAGCTGCAAGTTGTTCCGAGTTGTTTTTTGCTTCAAACGAGTGCATAATGAAGATACAAGTTGTTTCAAATTTTTTCATGTTCACAAGAGTCAAAATGAAGCTACAAATTACTTCCGTGGTCAAACTGTTAAGAATGAAGCTACAAGTTTTTACAAGTTGCTTCCATGTTCAAACGAGTCAAGAATGAAGCTACAAGTTGTTTCAAGTTGTTTTTTTGCTTCAAACGAGTGCATAATGAAGCTACAAGTTGTTTAGAGTTGTTTTTTTCTTCAAACGAGTGCATAATGAAGCTACAGGTAGCAAATAGTTGTTTTCATGTTCAAATGAGTCAAAATGAAGCTACATGTTGCTTCCGTGTTCAAACACTCAAGAATAAAGCTACAAGTTGCTTCCATTTTCGAACGAGTCAAGAATGAAGCTACAAGTTGTTTCGAGTTGTTTTTTGCTTCAAACGCATGCATAATGAAGCTACAAGTTGTTTCAAGTTGTTTTCATGTTCACACGAGTCAAAATGAAGCTACAAGTTGCTTCCGTGTTCAAACAGTCAAGAATGAATCTACATGTCTTTCAAGTTACTTCCATGTTCAAACGAGTCAAGAATGAAGCTACAAGTTGTTACGAGTTGTTTTTTTCTTCAAACGAGTGCATAATGAAGCTACAAGTTGTTTCAAGTTGTTTTCATGTTCATACGAGTCAAAATGAAGCTACAAGTTGCTTTCTTGTTCAAACAATCATGAATGAAGCTACAAGTTTTTACAAGTTGCTTCCATGTTCAGACGAGTCAAGAATAAAGCTACAAGTTGTTCCGAGTTGTTTTTTGCTTCAAACGAGTGCATAATGAAGATACAAGTTGTTTCAAATTGTTTTCATGTTCACAAGAGTCAAAATGAAGCTACAAATTACTTTCGTGTTCAAACTGTTAAGAATGAAGCTACAAGTTTTTACAAGTTGCTTCCATGTTCAAACGAGTCAAGAATGAAGCTACAAGTTGTTTCGAGTTGTTTTTGCTTCAAACGAGTGCATAATGAAGCTACAAGTTGTTTCGAGTTGTTTTTTTCTTCAAACGAGTGCATAATGAAGCTACAAGTTGCTAATAGTTGTTTTCATGTTCAAACGAGTCAAAATGAAGCTACAAGTTGCGTCCGTGTTCAAACACTCAAGAATAAAGCTACAAGTTGCTTCCATTTTCGAACGAGTCAAGAATGAAGCTACAAGTTGTTTCGAGTTGTTTTTTGCTTCAAACGAGTGCATAATGAAGCTACAAGTTGTTTCAAGTTGTTTTCATGTTCACACGAGTCAAAATGAAGCTACAAGTTGCTTCCGTGTTCAAACAGTCAAGAATGAATCTACATGTCTTTCCAGTTGCTTCCATGTTCAAACGAGTCAAGAATGAAGCTACAAGTTGTTACGAGTTGTTTTTTCTTCAAACGAGTGCATAATGAAGCTACAAGTTGTTTCAAGTTGTTTTCATGTTCATACGAGTCAAAATGAAGCTACAAGTTGCTTCCTTGTTCAAACAGTCAAGAATGAAGCTACAAGTTTTTACAAGTTGCTTCCATGTTCAGACGAGTCAAGAATGAAGCTACAAGTTGTTCCGAGTTGTTTTTTGCTTCAAACGAGTGCATAATGATGATACAAGTTGTTTCAAACTGTTTTCATGTTCACAAGAGTCAAAATGAAGCTACAAATTACTTCCATGTTCAAAATGTTAAGAATGAAGCTACAAGTTTTTACAAGTTGCTTCCATGTTCAAACGAGTCAATAATGAAGCTACAAGTTGTTTCGAGTTGTTTTTTTCCTTCAAACGAGTGCATAATGAAGCTACAAGTTGTTTTCATGTTCGAACGAGTCAAAATACAATTTACAATTTGCTTCTGTGGTCAAACAGTGAAGAATGAAGCTACAAGTTTTTACAAGTTGTTTCTATGTTCAAACGAGTCAAGAATAAAGCTACAAGTTGTTTCGAGTTGTTTTCATCTTAGAACGAGTCAAAATAAATCTACAATTTGATTCTGTGTTCAAACAGTGAAGAATAAAGCTACAAGTTTTCACAAGTTGCTTCTATGTTCAAACGACTCAAGAATGAAGCTACAAGTTGTTTCGAGTTGTTTTTTGCTTCAAACGTGTGCATAATGAAGCTACAAGTTGTTTCGAGTTGTTTTTTTCTTCAAACGAGTGCATAATTAAGCTACAAGTAGCTACTAGTTGTTTTCATGTTCAAACGAGTCAAAATGAAGCTACATGTTGCTTCCGTGTTCAAACACTCAAGAATAAAGCTACAAGTTGCTTCCATTTTCGAACGAGTCAAGAATGAAGCTACAAGGTGTTTCGAGTTGTTTTTTGCTTCAAACGAGTGCATAATGAAGCTACAAGTTGTTTTCATGTTCATACGAGTCAAAATGAAGCTACAAGTTGCTTCCTTGTTCAAACAGTCACGAATGAAGCTACAAGTTTTTACAAGTTGCTTCCATGTTCAGACGAGTCAAGAATAAAGCTACATGTTGTTCCGAGTTGTTTTTTGCTTCAAACGAGTGCATAATGAAGATACAAGTTGTTTCAAATTGTTTTCATGTTCACAAGAGTCAAAATGAAGCTACAAATTACTTCAGTGTTCAAACTGTTAAGAATGAAGCTACAAGTTTTTACAAGTTGCTTCCATGTTCAAACGAGTCAAGAATGAAGCTATAAGTTGTTTCGAGTTGTTTTTTGCTTCAAACGAGTGCATAATGAAGCTACAAGTTGTTTCAAGTTGTTTTTTCTTCAAACGAGTGCATAATGAAGCTACAAGTTGCTAATAGTTGTTTTCATGTTCAAACGAGTCAAAATGAAGCTACAAGTTGCTTCCGTGTTCAAACACTCAAGAATAAAGCTACAAGTTGCTTCCATTTTCGAATGAGTCAAGAATGAAGCTACAAGTTGTTTTGAGTTTTTTTTTCTTCAAACGAGTGCATAATGAAGCTACAAGTTGCTAATAGTTGTTTTCATGTTCAAACGAGTCAAAATGAAGCTACAAGTTGCTTCCATGTTCAAACACTCAAGAATAAAGCTACAACTTGCTTCCATTTTCGAACGAGTCAAGAATGAAGCTACAAGTTGTTTCGAGTTGTTTTTTGTTTCAAACGAGTGCATAATGAAGCTACAAGTTGTTTCAAGTTGTTTTCATGTTCACACGAGTCAAAATGAAGCTACAAGTTGCTTCCATGTTCAAACAAATAAGAATGAATCTACTTGTCTTTCAAGTTGCTTCCATGTTCAAACGAGTCAAGAATGAAGCTACAAGTTGTTACGAGTTGTTTTTTCTTCAAACGAGTGGATAATGAAGCTACAAGTTGTTTCAAGTTGTTTTCATGTTCATACGAGTCAAAATGAAGCTACAAGTTGCTTCCTTGTTCAAACAGTCACGAATGAAGCTACAAGTTTTTACAAGTTGCTTCCATGTTCAGACGAGTCAAGAATAAAGCTACAAGTTTTTCCGAGTTGTTTTTTGCTTCAAACGAGTGCATAATGAAGCTACAAGTTGTTTTGAGTTGTTTTTTTCTTCAAACGAGTGCATAATGAAGCTACAAGTTGTTTTGAGTTGTTTTTTTCTTCAAACGAGTGCATAATGAAGCTACAAGTTGTTTCGAGTTGTTTTTTGCTTCAAACGAGTGCATAATGAAGCTACAAGTTGTTTCGAGTTGTTTTTTCTTCAAACGAGTGCGTAATGAAGCTACAAGTTGCTAATAGTTGTTTTCATGTTCAAACGAGTCAAAATGAAGCTACAAGTTGCTTCCGTTTTCAAACACTCAAGAATAAAGCTACAAGTTGCTTCCATTTTCGAACGAGTCAAGAATGAAGCTACAAGTTGTTTCGAGTTGTTTTTTGCTTCAAACGCATGCATAATGAAGCTACAAGTTGTTTCAAGTTGTTTTCATGTTCACACGAGTCAAAATGAAGCTACAAGTTGCGTCCGTGTTCAAACAGTCAAGAATGAATCTACATGTCTTTCAAGTTACTTCCATGTTCAAACGAGTCAAGAATGAAGCTACAAGTTGTTACGAGTTGTTTTTTTCTTCAAACGAGTGCATAATGAAGCTACAAGTTGTTTCAAGTTGTTTTCATGTTCATACGAGTCAAAATGAAGCTACAAGTTGCTTTCTTGTTCAAACAATCATGAATGAAGCTACAAGTTTTTACAAGTTGCTTCCATGTTCAGACGAGTCAAGAATAAAGCTACAAGTTGTTCCGAGTTGTTTTTTGCTTCAAACGAGTGCATAATGAAGATACAAGTTGTTTCAAATTGTTTTCATGTTCACAAGAGTCAAAATGAAGCTACAAATTACTTTCGTGTTCAAACTGTTAAGAATGAAGCTACAAGTTTTTACAAGTTGCTTCCATGTTCAAACGAGTCAAGAATGAAGCTACAAGTTGTTTCGAGTTGTTTTTTGCTTCAAACGAGTGCATAATGAAGCTACAAGTTGTTTCGAGTTGTTTTTTTCTTCAAACGAGTGCATAATGAAGCTACAAGTTGCTAATAGTTGTTTTCATGTTCAAACGAGTCAAAATGAAGCTACAAGTTGCGTTCGTGTTCAAACACTCAAGAATAAAGCTACAAGTTGCTTCCATTTTCGAACGAGTCAAGAATGAAGCTACAAGTTGTTTCGAGTTGTTTTTTGCTTCAAACGAGTGCATAATGAAGCTACAAGTTGTTTCAAGTTGTTTTCATGTTCACACGAGTCAAAATGAAGCTACAAGTTGCTTCCGTGTTCAAACAGTCAAGAATGAATCTACATGTCTTTCCAGTTGCTTCCATGTTCAAACGAGTCAAGAATGAAGCTACAAGTTGTTACGAGTTGTTTTTTCTTCAAACGAGTGCATAATGAAGCTACAAGTTGTTTCAAGTTGTTTTCATGTTCATACGAGTCAAAATGAAGCTACAAGTTGCTTCCTTGTTCAAACAGTCAAGAATGAAGCTACAAGTTTTTACAAGTTGCTTCCATGTTCAGACGAGTCAAGAATGAAGCTACAAGTTGTTCCGAGTTGTTTTTTGCTTCAAACGAGTGCATAATGATGATACAAGTTGTTTCAAACTGTTTTCATGTTCACAAGAGTCAAAATGAAGCTACAAATTACTTCCATGTTCAAAATGTTAAGAATGAAGCTACAAGTTTTTACAAGTTGCTTCCATGTTCAAACGAGTCAATAATGAAGCTACAAGTTGTTTCGAGTTGTTTTTTTCCTTCAAACGAGTGCATAATGAAGCTACAAGTTGTTTTCATGTTCGAACGAGTCAAAATACAGCTACAATTTGCTTCTGTGGTCAAACAGTGAAGAATGAAGCTACAAGTTTTTACAAGTTGTTTCTATGTTCAAACGAGTCAAGAATAAAGCTACAAGTTGTTTCGAGTTGTTTTCATCTTCGAACGAGTCAAAATAAAGCTACAATTTGATTCTGTGTTCAAACAGTGAAGAATAAAGCTACAAGTTTTCACAAGTTGCTTCTATGTTCAAACGACTCAAGAATGAAGCTACAAGTTGTTTCGAGTTGTTTTTTGCTTCAAACGTGTGCATAATGAAGCTACAAGTTGTTTCGAGTTGTTTTTTTCTTCAAACGAGTGCATAATTAAGCTACAAGTAGCTACTAGTTGTTTTCATGTTCAAACGAGTCAAAATGAAGCTACATGTTGCTTCCGTGTTCAAACACTCAAGAATAAAGCTACAAGTTGCTTCCATTTTCGAACGAGTCAAGAATGAAGCTACAAGGTGTTTCGAGTTGTTTTTTGCTTCAAACGAGTGCATAATGAAGCTACAAGTTGTTTCAAGTTGTTTTCATGTTCATACGAGTCAAAATGAAGCTACAAGTTGCTTCCTTGTTCAAACAGTCACGAATGAAGCTACAAGTTTTTACAAGTTGCTTCCATGTTCAGACGAGTCAAGAATAAAGCTACATGTTGTTCCGAGTTGTTTTTTGCTTCAAACGAGTGCATAATGAAGATACAAGTTGTTTCAAATTGTTTTCATGTTCACAAGAGTCAAAATGAAGCTACAAATTACTTCAGTGTTCAAACTGTTAAGAATGAAGCTACAAGTTTTTACAAGTTGCTTCCATGTTCAAACGAGTCAAGAATGAAGCTATAAGTTGTTTCGAGTTGTTTTTTGCTTCAAACGAGTGCATAATGAAGCTACAAGTTGTTTCAAGTTGTTTTTTTCTTCAAACGAGTGCATAATGAAGCTACAAGTTGCTAATAGTTGTTTTCATGTTCAAACGAGTCAAAATGAAGCTACAAGTTGCTTCCGTGTTCAAACACTCAAGAATAAAGCTACAAGTTGCTTCCATTTTCGAATGAGTCAAGAATGAAGCTACAAGTTGTTTTGAGTTTTTTTTTCTTCAAACGAGTGCATAATGAAGCTACAAGTTGCTAATAGTTGTTTTCATGTTCAAACGAGTCAAAATGAAGCTACAAGTTGCTTCCATGTTCAAACACTCAAGAATAAAGCTACAACTTGCTTCCATTTTTGAACGAGTCAAGAATGAAGCTACAAGTTGTTTCGAGTTGTTTTTTGTTTCAAACGAGTGCATAATGAAGCTACAAGTTGTTTCAAGTTGTTTTCATGTTCACACGAGTCAAAATGAAGCTACAAGTTGCTTCCATGTTCAAACAGTCAAGAATGAATCTACATGTCTTTCAAGTTGCTTCCATGTTCAAACGAGTCAAGAATGAAGCTACAAGTTGTTACGAGTTGTTTTTTCTTCAAACGAGTGGATAATGAAGCTACAAGTTGTTTCAAGTTGTTTTCATGTTCATACGAGTCAAAATGAAGCTACAAGTTGCTTCCTTGTTCAAACAGTCACGAATGAAGCTACAAGTTTTTACAAGTTGCTTCCATGTTCAGACGAGTCAAGAATAAAGCTACAAGTTTTTCCGAGTTGTTTTTTGCTTCAAACGAGTGCATAATGAAGCTACAAGTTGTTTTGAGTTGTTTTTTTCTTCAAACGAGTGCATAATGAAGCTACAAGTTGTTTTGAGTTGTTTTTTTCTTCAAACGAGTGCATAATGAAGCTATAAGTTGTTTCGAGTTGTTTTTTGCTTCAAACGAGTGCATAATGAAGCTACAAGTTGTTTCGAGTTGTTTTTTCTTCAAACGAGTGCGTAATGAAGCTACAAGTTGCTAATAGTTGTTTTCATGTTCAAACGAGTCAAAATGAAGCTACAAGTTGCTTCCGTTTTCAAACACTCAAGAATAAAGCTACAAGTTGCTTCCATTTTCGAACGAGTCAAGAATGAAGCTACAAGTTGTTTCGAGTTGTTTTTTGCTTCAAACGAGTGCATAATGAAGCTACAAGTTGTTTCAAGTTGTTTTGATGTTCACACGAGTCAAAATGAAGCTACAAGTTGCTTCCGTGTTCAAACAATCAAGAATGAATCTACATGTCTTTCAAGTTGCTTCCATGTTCAAATGAGTCAAGAATGAAGCTACAAGTTGTTACGAGTTGTTTTTTTCTTCAAACGAGTGCATAATGAAGCTACAAGTTGTTTCAAGTTGTTTTCATGTTCATACGAGTCAAAATGAAGCTACAAGTTGCTTCCATGTTCAAACAGTCAAGAATGAATCTACAAGTTTTTACAAGTTGCTTCTATGTTCAAATGAGTCAATAATGAAGCTACAAGTTGCTTCGAGTTGTTTTTTTCTTCAAACGAGTGCATAATGAAGCTACAAGTTGCTTAAAGTTGTTTTCATATTCAAACGAGTCAAAATGAAGCTACAAGTTGCGTCCGTGTTCAAACACTCAAGAATAGAGCTTCAAGTTTCTACAAGTAGCTTCCGTGTTCAAACAGTCAAGAATGAAGCTACAAGTTTAACAAGTTGCTTCCATGTTCAAACGAGTCAAGAATGAAGCTACAAGTTGTTTCAAGTTGTTTTCATGTTCACACGAGTCAAAATGAAGCTACAAGTTGCTTCCGTGTTCAAACACTCAAGAATAAAGCTACAAGTTGCTTCCATTTTCGAATGAGTCAAGAATGAAGCTACAAGTTGTTACGAGTTGTTTTTTCTTCAAACAAGTGCATAATGAAGCTACAAGTTGTTTCAAGTTGTTTTCATGTTCGAACGAGTCAAAATAAAGCTACAATTTGCTTCTTTGTTCAAACAGTGAAGATTAAGCTACAAGTTTTTACAAGTTGCTTCCATGTTCAGACGAGTCAAGAATAAAGCTACAAGTTGTTCCGAGTTGTTTTTTGCTTCAAACCAGTGCATAATGAAGATACAAGTTGTTTCAAATTGTTTTCATGTTCACAAGAGTCAAAATGAAGCTACAAATTACTTCCGTGTTCAAACTGTTAAGAATGAAGCTACAAGTTTTTACAAGTTGCTTCCATGTTCAAACGAGTCAAGAATGAAGCTACAAGTTGTTTCGAGTTGTTTTTTGCTTCAAACGAGTGCATAATGAAGCTACAAGTTGTTTCGAGTTGTTTTTTTCTTCAAACGAGTGCATAATGAAGCTACAAGTTGCTAATAGTTGTTTTCATATTCAAACGAGTCAAAATGAAGCTACAAGTTGCTTCCGTGTTCAAACACTCAAGAATAAAGCTACAAGTTGCTTCCATCTTCGAACGAGTCAAGAATGAAGCTACAAGTTGTTTTGAGTTTTTTTTTCTTCAAACGAGTGCATAATGAAGCTACAAGTTGCTAATAGTTGTTTTCATGTTCAAACGAGTCAAAATGAAGCTACAAGTTGCTTCCATGTTCAAACACTCAAGAATAAAGCTACAAGTTGCTTCCATTTTCGAACGAGTCAAGAATGAAGCTACAAGTTGTTTCGAGTTGTTTTTTGTTTCAAACGAGTGCATAATGAAGCTACAAGTTGTTTCAAGTTGTTTTCATGTTCACACGAGTCAAAATGAAGCTACAGGTTGCTTCCATGTTCAAACAGTCAAGAATGAATCTACATGTCTTTCAAGTTGCTTCCATGTTCAAACGAGTCAAGAATGAAGCTACAAGTTGTTACGAGTTTTTTTTTCTTCAAACGAGTGCATAATGAAGCTATAAGTTGTTTCAAGTTGTTTTCATGTTCATACGAGTCAAAATGAAGCTACAAGTTGCTTCCTTGTTCAAACAGTCACGAATGAAGCTACAAGTTTTTACAAGTTGCTTCCATGTTCAGACGAGTCAAGAATAAAGCTACAAGTTGTTCCGAGTTGTTTTTTGCTTCAAACGAGTGCATAATGAAGCTACAAGTTGTTTTGAGTTGTTTTTTTCTTCAAACGAGTGCATAATGAAGCTACAAGTTGTTTTGAGTTGTTTTTTTCTTCAAACGAGTGCATAATGAAGCTACAAGTTGTTTCGAGTTGTTTTTTGCTTCAAACGAGTGCATAATGAAATACAAGTTGTTTCGAGTTGTTTTTTCTTCAAACGAGTGCGTAATGAAGCTACAAGTTGCTAATAGTTGTTTTCATGTTCAAACGAGTCAAAATGAAGCTACAAGTTGCTTCCGTTTTCAAACACTAAAGAATAAAGCTACAAGTTGCTTCCATTTTCGAACGAGTCAAGAATGAAGCTACAAGTTGTTTCGAGTTGTTTTTTGCTTCAAACGAGTGCATAATGAAGCTACAAGTAGTTTCAAGTTGTTTTCATGTTCACACGAGTCAAAATGAAACTACAAGTTGCTTCCGTGTTCAAACAATCAAGAATGAATCTACATGTCTTTCAAGTTGCTTCCATGTTCAAACGAGTCAAGAATGAAGCTACAAGTTGTTACGAGTTGTTTTTTTCCTCAAACGAGTGCATAATGAAGCTACAAGTTGTTTCAAGTTGTTTTCATGTTCATACGAGTCAAAATGAAGCTACAAGTTGCTTCCATGTTCAAACTGTCAAGAATGAATCTACAAGTTTTAACAAGTTTCTTCTATGTTCAAACGAGTCAATAATGAAGCTACAAGTTGCTTCGAGTTGTTTTTTTCTTCAAACGAGTGCATAATGAAGCTACAAGTTGCTTAAAGTTGTTTTCATATTCAAACGAGTCAAAATGAAGCAACAAGTTGCGTCCGTGTTCAAACACTCAAGAATAAAGCTTCAAGTTTCTACAAGTAGCTTCCGTGTTCAAACAGTCAAGAATGAAGCTACAAGTTTGACAAGTTGCTTCCATGTTCAAACGAGTCAAGAATGAAGCTACAAGTTGTTTCAAGTTGTTTTCATGTTCACACGAGTCAAAATGAAGCTACAAGTTGCTTCCTTGTTCAAACAGTCAAGAATGATTCTACAAGTTTTTCAAGTTGCTTCCATGTTCAAACGGCTCAAGAGTGAAGCTACAAGTTGTTACGAGTTGTTTTTTCTTCAAACAAGTGCATAATGAAGCTACAAGTCGTTTCAAGTTGTTTTCATGTTCGAACGAGTCAAAATAAAGCTACAATTTGCTTCTTTGTTCAAACAGTGAAGATGAAGCTACAAGTTTTTACAAGTTGTTTCTATGTTCAAACGAGTCAAGAATGAAACTACAAGTTGTTTCGAGGTGTTTTTTCTTCAAACGAGTACATAATGAAGCTACAAGTTGTTTAAAGTTGTTTTCATGTTCAAACGAGTCAAAATGAAGCTACAAGTTGCTTCCGTGTTCAAACACTAAAGAATAAAACTACAAGTTTTTACAAGTTACTTCCATGTTCAAACAGTCAAGAATGAAGTTACAAGTTTTACAAGTTGCTTCCATGTTCAAACGAGTCAAGAATGAAGCTACAAGTTGTTTCGAGTTGTTTTTTGCTTCAAACGAGTGCATAATGAAGCTACAAGTTGTTTTGAGTTGTTTTTTTCTTCAAACGAGTGCATAATGAAGCTACAAGTAGCTAATAGTTGTTTTAATGTTCAAACGAGTCAAAATGAAGCTACATGTTGCTTCCGTGTTCAAACACTCAAGAATAAAGCTACAAGTTGCTTCCATTTTCGAACGAGTCAAGAATGAAGCTGATACGAATTACGTATTATTATTAATGTAAATTCACCGGAAAATGCAGCGGATATATCTTTTAAACTCTCAACACTCGATATGTGTAACACTCGTAAGATAATATGAAATTAATTATCAAACTAGACCTATAGTTTGATAAGGCAATCTCTCCTCAAGACCTATTGAGAATCGATTAAATTACAACTCGAAGACGCGTCGAATTATAATCAATGTGTGCTGAAAATCATTCAACAATGAATACATACAAGTGTATTTCGTTTTTTTTTTTCAAGCTTCAAAGTGATTTTAAAGGTTGAATATGAGGCTAATATATAGCCATTACAACTACTAATAAGATCAAACCAGATCACACAAGATCAAGCTAAAAGACAAGTAAATAATAAACTAAACTATGTAGACTTTGACCAAGATTGAAAGCAACATCATGTATGGCTTCTTCCTCTTATTTTCGGCCGTGGGGTACTTGAAGGGAGGAGATAATCATCTTTCTCATGTGATATATTTTGTAAGACTTTGACAAGGACTTGAACATGAAAGGGACTTCTTGACATCTTTCTCCTTGTGATACGAATTCTCTCTCGGTACAGCAGAAGACTCTTTCACGTACGGTAGCGAACAGCACTCAGCCGAAATGAATCAAGCCGCTACAGCAGTTCCGAACAGCAGCAACTCGTCGATACAACACTTCCGAACAGCAAGGCTCGCTCGTCTGACAATTCGAACAATGACAACATCGTCTGACCAACATAAAAGGTGGTGGCCGAAATTATACGGTTTTCGGCCGTAAGGTAGGATAGTGTATGGATTTGAATGTGTTTTACCGAATTAGACCTATAACTCGATAAAGATAATCTCTCCTCAAGACCTATTGAGAATTGATCAAGTTATAATTCGAGACGCGTCGAAATAATAACCAAAGTTTTGTTGAACTCGTTCAACGTATATTTCAAGAGAAATACAATGTTATTAATACTCAAGATGCTTACAAATACAACATGAACTACTATATATAGTAGTTTACAATCATAAGGAAATACAACAAAACAAGAAAACGAAACTTCCTAGCAACAATCGGCCGAACCATCCAAAGGTGTGGGGAGAGGATCATGAAGATTTTGGACAAGATATGATATCAAGCATCTTGGACTTATTAGGGTGACTTTGACATGGAGAAAAGATTTGATGAAAGTCTTCATCAAAGGATCATGTTTCGGCCGATGTGGGGGAGTTTGATGACTTATTTTGGACATGATATCTTCATGTATCTTGGACTAGATAAGATATGAGGGTGGGGACTTTATTTGATGACTTTGGCCGATTTTCAAAGAAGGTGGGGAGGAGGAGATCTTCAAGATAGGGTGTAAGATATGAAGACAAATCATGAGTCCCTTTCCAAGTTTGCTTTGGCCGAAATTTCGATGCTTTGGACCGATTTCGTCGTCATGTTTTACGTTACTCCGGTTCCGATTAATAACGTAACTCCAATCCGAGTGTTCTTTTCTCCCAAGTATGATGATGCATGGTCATGCAAATTTGTATCGTCGTTGATGTCGATTTTCATTGACTCTTCTTCGATTGGAATATTTGATATCGTATCACCTTGTATGTTCGACCGATTCCAAAAGGTGGAGTGAACCAAATCTCTATCCTTGATCTTGATATGGTGGACTTTGAAAGAAATGCAATCAAACTTGAAAGTAGTGGGGACAAAGATCCTTCATGGATCCTTCATCAAATCGGCCGAAATCTTCCCCCTAATATGGCCGATTTGTATGCATGAACATGCATACTTATGCATTTTTTAATACGTCTAAGTTATCCCGATTCTGATTATTAAGATCGTTCCCATTTCCGCATTTATTTTCTCACCGAAGTACGTAGGTGCATGTGCATGTAACGTGGTATCGTCACCTACGTCAATTCTTAATTCGTTTGGAGACGTCACAATCGCATCAAAATCTTGAGCAAATCTTCACCAAAGACAAGAAACAAAATAAAATAACTAATCATGTTAGAAGACTTTGGTTTGATTCTTGATGATTATTATTATCATGCTTTGACGACTTTGTTGCCATGTAGGTGACTTATTCAAGGGAGGGGAACCATCGGTTTCAATGCATGAAGAAGGTGGATGAGTGCATGGTTCGTAATTTCTTCATGCATACGTAAAATATGTTCAAGGTTACTTCAAGTCTCGTATTAGTCGTATCGTCCAAAGAAGTAAGTGCATGTCGTGTGCATGGCCGTATGCATGGTTGCATAGTCGTCTACGTCGTCTTTCTTTGGTTGGTCATGTCGATCTCGTATCAAAAGCTACAAGTTGTTTCGAGTTGTTTTTTGCTTCAAACGAGTGCATAATGAAGCTACAAGTTGTTTCAAGTTGTTTTCATGTTCACACGAGTCAAAATGAAGCTACAAGTTGCTTCCGTGTTCAAACAGTCAAGAATGAATCTACATGTCTTTCAAGTTACTTCCATGTTCAAACGAGTCAAGAATGAAGCTACAAGTTGTTACGAGTTTTTTTTTTCTTCAAACGAGTGCATAATGAAGCTACAAGTTGTTTCAAGTTGTTTTCATGTTCATACGAGTCAAAATGAAGCTACAAGTTGCTTCCTTGTTCAAACAGTCACGAATGAAGCTACAAGTTTTTACAAGTTGCTTCCATGTTCAGACGAGTCAAGAATAAAGCTACAAGTTGTTCCGAGTTGTTTTTTGCTTCAAACGAGTGCATAATGAAGATACAAGTTGTTTCAAATTGTTTTCATGTTCACAAGAGTCAAAATGAAGCTACAAATTACTTCCATGTTCAAACTGTTGAGAATGAAGCTACAAGTTTTTACAAGTTGCTTCCATGTTCAAACGAGTCAAGAATGAAGCTACAAGTTGTTTCGAGTTGTTTTTTGCTTCAAACGAGTGCATAATGAAGCTACAAGTTGTTTCGAGTTGTTTTTTCTTCAAACGAGTGCATAATGAAGCTACAAGTTGCTAATAGTTGTTTTCATGTTCAAACGAGTCAAAATGAAGCTACAAGTTGCTTCCGTGTTCAAACACTCAAGAATAAAGCTACAAGTTGCTTCCATTTTCGAATGAGTCAAGAATGAAGCTACAAGTTGTTTCGAGTTGTTTTTTGCTTCAAACGAGTGCATAATGAAGCAACAAGTTGTTTCAAGTTGTTTTCATGTTCACACGAGTCAAAATGAAGCTACAAGTGATACGGAATCAGTTGATATGAACGAAGAAGACGAAGTAAGGATCGATATTAATGACCTTACTACACGCCATGCACGGACTACTATGTATTTAGGCGAGAAAACGGACATAAGACGTGGAGTATCGGTCTCAGCGGCCCGTGTCATGCTATGCCGGAAGGTCGACATCCAACCTGCCGGAAAAATGTTCAATATGCCGGAAAATATCCAACCTGCTGGAAAATTCCCCACCGGCCGGAAAAATCACCACCTGCCGGAAGTGGCCGAGCACTGCCGACCGGAACCTGCCGGAAAATTCACCACCGGCCGGAAAAATCACCACCTGCCGGAAGTGGCCGAGCACTGCCGACCGGACCCGACCGTGTCGTCCGGCACGGCCCGTGCTGAACTCGTCCAGAAATGTAAAAGCCACTGCCCACAGGACTCGACCGTGTTGTCTGGCACGGTCGAGTCGAACTATGCCGGATAAGTGATACGAAGCCGAATACTCCAAGCGAAGAAGATGAAGTAAGAATTGACGTAAACCACCTCGATCGCACTACAACCTACTTAGGCGAGAAAACAGAAACGAGGCACGGAGTTACCTTGATAGTCGAAATTGGAGTAACTTAAACAAAAGACAAATAGCATCTTGGGGAGGGAAAAGGGATCAAGTGGCAACTAAACAAATAAAAAGATGTTCAGCTTTCTCTTATAAAGCAGCAGGATTCTTGGCAACTTGTTATATGAAAAAAAACGGCTGTCAAACTTCAACTTGGAGACAAGACCCAACTTTTACTTTTGTCCACAAGTGACATGAGGAACCTTTTTATTATCTTTTATTATTCTAAGCTCAGCTTGTATTAGTTTAAGTTATCGTGTCAGGCTGCTTTTGCCTATAAATAGTGGCAGTAGAGTTGTAATGAAGATTATTGAATGTTGAAGAATTGAGAACACTTTGTGTTTTTCTGGTGAATGCTTTTCATCAAAACTTGGTTTTTATTCGACGCGTTTCGAATACTAATCTGATTGATTCTCAATAGGTCTTGAGGAGAAATCACTTTATCAAATTATAGGTCTAATTTGATAAAACATCTGTTTATATCTTGTTTCGATATTCTGTTTATTTTTCGATACAATTTTATACTTGTTCAATATTTCGTATAAAGTGTTGTTCAGATCCTTGAACGTGTTTCTGTCTTAAATCCGTTTCCGAACGAAGCGTCTTTGTTTCAGTCATTTTCGATTGGCCAAATTCCCATCCTGTTCTTTGTATCGAATTACGCCTTCATCACTCGTCGATATTATTCTTGTAGCGAGTTGTTGTCACCGATTCAAGCGATTTCTTGTCGATAGCTTCGCTCGTCAAAGAAGTCTTCATTGTATCGATAGCGAATTCGCATAGCGGTGAGAATTCGTATCATAAGTGGCATCGGAGCCCAAGTTCTTGATCTTTGGCATTATGGATCTCAACGGCCGATTTCTTGGCAAAACTTCGTGACGCATTACGTGACGTGCGAACAACGCGACCGGCGTTGGCAACCTAGGCGTGGTGACTATGAGCGACCCTCACGCCATGTCGAAGAGTTCAAGGTGAGCGAGCTTCGAGTTCATTGGAGGGACCGACCACGAAGTTTACGGAATGGGAAGCGAAAAATTGATCGTATGTTCGAATTTAAAGACCTTGACGATGAGAAAAGGTGTAAGTATGCAATTCTCAAGTTGGGGAAAGGAGCTTCACTTTGGTACGAAGGAGTGAAAACACGAAGAGCTCAAATGCGGGAAAGAAAAGATCCGTTCGTGGGATTCGTTAAAAGAAAACTTCGCAAAGATATGTACCAAAGATCACACCGGTTATCCTTGTACGGGAGGATAGCAGATCTCATGCAAGGAAAGTTAAATGTCGGTGAGTACATTGAGGAGTTTGAGAATCTAACCTTAATGGGAGAGATAGAGGAGAATGAGGAGCAGAAGATGTCGCGATTCTTGCGTGGCTTAAACCGAAGCATAGCTAACTCGGTGGAACCGTATCCATACGAGGACTTGATACATTATGTGGGTTATGTCGAAGTTAGAAGCTCGAACAGGATGAAGATGTATAAACACGAGTTTCAGTCAAATTTGAAACCCAGCGTCGGATCTAGTTCATGTTAAGGCAAGCTGCGACTCCGATTCTGTTGCGAATCCGGCTAAAGGCGATGTACCCTACGTGCAGAAGGAGACGAGTTTGGCTAAAGTGAGATGTTTCAAATGTCAAGGGTTCGGGCATTATCAAAATGCTTGTCCAAACAAGCGAGTGGTGACACTCGGGGAAGGCACATCACGATCGAGATGAGTTGTTGATCGAGGAAGAAAGGCTGGTGACGTATTTGATCTCGACATTAAGGACGAAGAAGGAGAAGAATGCGAGACTTACGATGCTCCAAGCTATGACACGGCTTTAGTTACGAACGCTACGGGCCAAAGTCAGTATCGAATGATTCGAGCAATAAATCAAATATTTCACACAAAGTGTCAAATTGGAAAGAAATGGTGTAGTTTGATCGTTGATGGAGGGAGTTGCACCAACGTCGCTTCCAGCGAGATGGTGACTAAACTCGGGCTAACCACTACGGCTCACCCGAAGCCTTACACTTTGCATTGGCTCGATGATGGGAGCAAAATAAGGGTGACTAAACAAGTGAGGATTGGACTAGCCATGGGTTCATATGAAGACAACGTATTATGTGATGTACTCCCGATGGATGCATGCCGTGTACTGTTGGGAAGACCATGGATGTTTGATAGGGACGTTTTACACCGAGGAAGAAGCAATGAGTACGAGTTACGGGATAAGGGCAAGAAGATTGTGCTTAAACCAATGTCGCCGCAAGCTATTCACTCTATGAGTTCTAGTAGGAGTGAAAAACCAAAATTGGCCATGTTTGCTAGCGAACGGGAGGTGGAACATGCTATTAATGATGGCAGTTGTGTGTACTTGTTGGTTCTGAAGGAGACGCGGAATGGTAGCATGGTTGTGCGGAACGAAAGGATGGATGCCTTATTACGCGAATTTGCAGATGTTTTTCCCGAAGAATTACCGTCGGGTTTACCACCAATTCGCGGGATTGAACATCAGATCGACCTCATACCAGGTGTCGCTCCTAACAAAGTGCTATAGATGTAATCCCGAGGAGACGAAGGAATTACAAAACCAAATCGAGGAACTGATGGATCGTGGGTACGTTCGAGAAAGCCTAAGTCCTTGTGCGGTTCCGGTATTACTGGTTCCAAAGAAAGACGGATCTTGGAGGATGTGTATTGACAGTCGAGCTGTGAACAATATAACCATCAAGTATCGATTTCCGATTCCGAGGCTTGATGACATGTTGGACGAATTACACGGATCAGTGATCTTTTCAAAAGTTGATCTACGAAGTGGTTATCACCAGATTCGAATGCGAGAAGAAGATGAGTGGAAGACAGCCTTCAAAACTAAACACGGGCTGTATGAATGGACCGTTATGCCGTTCGGTCTTACAAATGCACCGAGTACTTTCATGCGCTTGATGAATGAGGTACTTAAGCCATTCTTAGGGAAATTTGTGGTTGTATACTTAGATGATATCTTGATCTACAGCCGATCGTTGCAAGAACATTTCGAACACTTGAGGCAAGTCTTCGAAACCCTTAGAGACCAGAAGCTGTATGGAAAAAAGGAGAAGTGCTCATTTTTGGTCGAGAGTATAGTCTTTCTTGGCTATGTTGTTTCAAAGAATGGAGTGTCGGTCGATCAAGCGAAGATCGAAGCAATTAAGTCCTGGCCGGTTCCCACTACAGTGACGGAGGTTAGATCGTTCCATGGACTAGCTTCATTTTACCGAAGATTCATTCGAGACTTCAGTACCATTGCAAGCCCAATAACCGAATGTTTGAAGAAGGGCACGTTTAATTGGAGCAGAGCTGCTCAGGAGTCATTTGCAAATTTGAAGGCGAAGTTGTGCGAAGCACCAATCTTAGCATTACCCGATTTTTCGCAACCGTTTGAAGTGGAGTGTGATGCTAGCGGGGTGGGCATTGGAGCGGTTCTCATTCATGGAAAGCGACCTATTGCTTATTTTTCCGAGAAGTTAAACGGTGCTCGTCTGAATTATTGTACCTACGACAAGGAGTTTTATGCGATTGTGAGGGCCCTAGATCATTGGAGTCACTATCTTCGGCCAAAGCATTTCATCATACATTCGGACCATGAATCCTTGAAGTATATTAACGGACAACACAAGTTAAGTCCCAGGCATGCGAAGTGGGTGGAATTCTTACAATCATTTCACTTCTCATCGAAGTATAAGGATGGCAAGAGCAATATTGTGGCAGATGCATTGTCTAGGCGTTATGCCTTACTCGCCACTCTTGATGTTCGTTTGCTAGGATTCGATACAGTAAAGGAGTATTACGAAGGTGATGCGGATTTTGGCGAGACCTTCGCCCGGTGCAAACCAGGCCCGGTAGGAGAATTTTCGATACAGGAGGGCTTTCTTTTTAAGGGAAATCGTCTTTGTCTACCCAGACACACGATTCGCGAATTGCTGATTCGAGAGGCTCATGGGGGGAGGTTTGGCTGGCCACTTCGGTTCGGCCAAGACATTAGAAGTGCTTAAGGAACATTTTTATTGGCCAAGGATGCAGGGGGATGTTAATAATATAATTAGTAAATGTGTGACGTGCCATGTTGCGAAGAGTTCGTTCAAACCAGGAGTCTACACACCTTTACCGATTCCGGAGAGGCCATGGGAAGATCTATCCATGGATTTCATTGTGGCTTTGCCTCGAACCCAAAGAGGTAAGAATGCGATCATGGTTGTTGTCGATCGTTTTTCAAAGATGGCTCATTTTGTTCCTTGTCACAAAACCGATGATGCGAGTAATGTTGCTGACTTGTATTTCCGAGAGGTGGTGCGATTACATGGAGTTCCGAAAACTATTGTTTCGGACCGGGACTCAAAGTTTCTAAGCTACTTTTGGAACACATTATGGAGGAAGGTGGGAACCAAGCTTTTGTTTAGTACCTCACATCATCCTCAAACCGACGGACAAACTGAAGTGACGAATAGAACACTGGGGATGCTGTTGCGAGGCTTGGTGAGCAAAACACAAAAGGACTGGGATCTGAAACTGGCACATGTGGAGTTTGCTTATAATCGATCTCCTACTCATGCCACTGCACACTCTCCATTTGAAGTAGTTTACGGACTGAATCCTTACATGCCGTTAGATCTAATTCCACTACCAAGTGACGAATTGGTGCATAAGGATGCGGAGTCAAAACTAAAATCAATGATGAAATTACACGAACAGGTGCGGGATCGAATCAAGGAAATAAACGAGGCGTATAAAAGGAAGTCGAACAAGCAAAGAAAGCCGAGACTATTCGAGGTGGGAGATTTAGTTTGGTTACATTTGAGGAAGGAACGATTCCCGAGTAAGCGTAAGAATAAGTTAATGCCACGAGCCGAGGGGCCATTTAAAATAGTTGCGAAGGTGAACGACAATGCTTACAAATTAGAACTTCCGGGCGACTATGGAGTGCATGCTACTTTCAACATAGGTGATCTTTCTCCTTATCTTGATGATGACGGGATTGCAGAATTGAGGACAATTCCTCTTAAAGGGGGAGGGGATGATACGAAGCCGAATACTCCAAGCGAAGAAGATGAAGTAAGAATTGACATAAACCACCTCGATCGCACTACAACCTACTTAGGCGAGAAAACAGAAACGAGGCACGGAGTTACCTTGATAGTCGAAATTGGAGTAACTTAAACAAAAGACAAATAGCATCTTGGGGAGGGAAAAGGGATCAAGTGGCAACTAAACAAATAAAAAGATGTTCAGCTTTCTCTTATAAAGCAGCAGGATTCTTGGCAACTTGTTATATGAAAAAAAACGGCTGTCAAACTTCAACTTGGAGACAAGACCCAACTTTTACTTTTGTCCACAAGTGACATGAGGAACCTTTTTATTATCTTTTATTATTCTAAGCTCAGCTTGTATTAGTTTAAGTTATCGTGTCAGGCTGCTTTTGCCTATAAATAGTGGCAGTAGAGTTGTAATGAAGATTATTGAATGTTGAAGAATTGAGAACACTTTGTGTTTTTAAGTGAATGCTTTTCATCAAAACTTGGTTTTTATTCGACGTTTGAATACTAATCGATTGATTCTCAATAGGTCTTGAGGAGAAATCACTTTATCAAATTATAGGTCTAATTTGATAAAACATCTTTATATCTTGTTTCGATATTACATTTATTTTTGATACGATTTTATACTTGTTCAATATTTCGTATAAAGTGTTGTTCGATCCTTGAACGTGTTTCTATCTTAAATCCGTTTCGAACGAAGCGTCTTTGTTTAGTCATTTTCCAGTTGGCCAAATTCCCATCCTGTTGCTGTATCGAATTACCGCCTTCATCACTCGTCAGTATTGTTGCTGTAGCGAGTTGTTGTCACCAGTTCCCGACAGTTTCTTGTCGATAGCTTCCGCTCGTCAAAGAAGTCTTTCGCTGTATCGATAGCGAATTCGCATAGCCAGTGAGAATTCGTATCAATAAGCCAGAACCTACTGCCATACGGCCCGACCGTGTCCCAGGACACGATCGGATCCACGCCGAACGTCCTTGTCAGCGCCGCGCCCGTACCGGGTCACTGTCGGACGAGTCCCTGTCGGATGTCCCTGTCGCGCCACGACCGTGTCAAGCAGACACGGTCGAGTCACTGCCTGACGCCCGCGCGCCGTGCCGAGTGTCCTTGTCGCGCCGGCCGTGTCAGCGACACTACGAGTCCCGCCAGATTTCACCTTTATTGTATTTTCTTTTGTGTGTTTGTCTTTTCCTTGATTTTTACTAATTTTAGGGATTGTGTTTCCCCTAAAATTAGGATTGTTGTTCCTTTTATGTTTTATTTGGATTATTCAAAGATTTTATAAATCTTTGAATTATTTTCTCTTATTATAGGAAGACTTGAAGTCTCCTATATATAGGCTTGGGTAAGCATTGTAACATCCATTGTATGTTGAAGAAATCTTAATACACTTGTGTTTTCTTGGTGAATGATTTTCATCAAAACCTTGGTTATAATTCGACGCGTTTTCGAGTTTTAATCGAATCGATTCTCAATAGGTCTTGAGAAAAGATTATCTTATCAAACTATAGGTCTAGTTTGATAAATCATCCATATTGTTCTTGTTTATGTAAACCGAATTGCCCTACTTTCGGTTATATCTTACGAGTGTTACACATATACGAGTGTTGTGAGGTAACAAAATATATCCATTTGCATTTTCGGCGAAATTACGTTCATCTTAATACGTAATTCGTATCATTAGTGGCATCGGAGCCCAAGGTTACTTCCTTGGCAAATTTCTCTTGGCGATTTTCTTATCAAAAATATTTTAGCATGGATTTTTCCGACGATTTCATGGAGAAACTATGTGAGGCATTACACAGCATGCAAGAACCACGTTTTCAAGCAAGAAGAGGAGGATATGATGCACATTCACCACGTCATGTGGATGAATTTAAAGTTAATGAACTTAGGAATTTTTGGAGGTACTAATCCCGAAGTTTACCTAGAGTGGGAGAGGAAGATTGAACGTATGTTCGACTTCAAGCACCTTAACGATGAGAAAGCGTTGCAAATATGCAATTCTCAAGTTAGGGAAGGCGCTTCCTTATGGTTCGAGGGTATGAAAACACAACGAGCTCGTGCGGGAAAAGAGAAAATCCGTTCTTGGGATTCTTTGAAGAAAAACTACGTAAAGGTATGTCCCGACATCACATCGGTTAACCTTATACCGAAAAATTGCGGAGTTCGTACAAGGGAAACTAAGTGTGGAAGAATATATCGAAGAATTTGAAGGCTTGGCCTTAATGGGAGAACTTGAAGAAAATGAAGAACAACGAATGTCACGTTTCTTACGTGGTCTAAATCGAAACATTGCAAATACGGTGGAGTTATACCCATATGGAGATTTTGACACTTTATGCGGGCTATGCATAAAAATTGAAGCTCAAAACAAGTTGAAGTTTACCAAACCCGAATTCCCATACAAATTCGGAAATACAAGTGCCGGCTCAAGTTCGACTACGAAACCTACCGTACCTTTTCAAGTCCCTACCCCGGCCCCGAAGGTTCCCCACGTTTCCAAGGAAACGAGCTTGGCTAAAGTACGATGTTTTAAATGTCAAGGCTTTGGTCACTATCAAAATGCATGTCCAAATAAACGGGTGGTCACTTTAAGAGAAGCTCTTGCGGTCCGAGACGAACTTTTGGTCGAGGACGAGAAGGAAGGTCTTGGTGACGTATTTAACATGGAGGCCGAGGAAGAGAATGAGGATTGCGAGACTTATGATGCTCCGGAATATGATACTACTTTAGTGCTTCGAGCACTACATACCAAAATCGTTCCAAGTGATACGGAGCAAAGAGACCAAATCTTCCATTCCAAATGCAAAGTTGGAGAAAAGTGGTGTAGCTTGATAATAGACGGAGGGAGTTGCACGAATGTAGCATCAAACGAGATGGTCACCAAGCTCGGGCTAACTACTACGGCTCACCCGAGACCGTATGCTTTACATTGGCTCGATGATGGAAGCAAAGTGAAGGTGACGAGACAAGTACGGGTCAACTTAACTATGGGATCATACGGAGACGATGTGTTATGTGACGTACTCCCGATGGACGCATGCCACGTACTTTTGGGACGACCATGGATGTTCAACCGAGATGTTTTGCATCGAGGAAGGAGTAACGAATATGAATTACGAGATAAAGGCAAGAAGATTGTGCTTAAACCAATGGCACCCCAAGCCATTCAATCGATGAGTTCTAATCAAATGGAGAAACCGAAGCTTGCCATGTTTGCTAGCGAGAAAGAGGTGAGACATGCTATTGACGATGGCGAGCATGTATTTATTGATAATTAAAGAAACGCGAGATGTTGACGTAGTTGTGCAAGGCAAGAGAGATATCGATACCTTGCTACAAGAATTTTCGGATGTCTTCCCGGAAGACTTACCGCCGGGTTTACCACCCTTACGTGGGATTGAACACCAAGTCGACCTTGTACCGGGTGCATCACTCCCTAACAAGGCCGCCTATCGATGTAACCCCGAGGAGACAAAGGAGTTGCAAAAACAAATCGAGGAGCTAATGAACCGCGGGTACGTTCGAGAAAGTTTGAGCCCTTGTGCGTTCCGGTTTTACTTGTTCCAAAGAAGGATGGGTCATGGCGGATGTGTATAGATAGTAGAGCCGTGAACAACATAACCATCAAATATCGGTTCCCAATTCCGAGACTTGATGATATGTTGGATGAGTTGCATGGTTCGGTAATTTTTTCGAAGGTTGATTTGAGAAGCGGCTATCATCAAATTCGCATGCGGGAAGGAGATGAATGGAAAACGGCTTTCAAGACAAAACATGGATTATATGAATGGCTCGTCATGCCCTTTGGCCTTACAAATGCGCCAAGTACTTTTATGCGATTAATGAATGAGGTACTTAAACCGTTTTTGGGAAAATTTGTCGTCGTATACTTGGACGACATCTTGATTTATAGTCGATCATTGCAAGAGCATACCGGACACTTGAGGAAAGTCTTCGAGATCCTTAGGGATAAAAAACTTTACGGGAAGAAGGAGAAGTGTTCATTTCTAGTCGAGAGTGTAGCCTTTCTTGGCTACATCGTTTCTAAAGAAGGAGTGTCGGTTGATCAAACCAAGATCGAGGCGATTAAATCTTGGCCTATGCCCAAAACCATCACGGAAGTCCGATCCTTTCACGGACTTGCTTCTTTTTATCGGAGGTTCATACGAGACTTTAGTACCATTTCTAGCCCGATAACGGAATGCTTAAAAAAAGGACCGTTTGTGTGGAATGGGGCTGCCCAAGTGGCGTTTGAAAAATTGAAGGCGAAAATGTGTGAAGCACCTATCTTGGCTTTACCCGACTTTTCACAACCTTTCGAGGTAGAATGTGACGCAAGTGGAGTGGGTATTGGGGCGGTCCTCGTCCAAGGGAGGCGACCAATTGCCTACTTTTCGGAGAAATTGGGTGGGGCTCGACTCAACTATTGTACTTATGACAAGGAGTTCTATGCCATTGTGAGAGCTCTTGATCATTGGAGCCATTACCTTCGGCCGAAACATTTCATCCTACATTCGGATCATGAGTCCTTGAAATATATTAACGGCCAACTAAAGTTGAGTCCGAGACATGCTAAATGGGTGGAATTCTTGCAATCATTCCACTTTTCATCGAAGTACAAAGATGGCAAGAGCAACGTTGTGCCGGATGCTTTGTCTAGACGGTATGCCTTGCTCTCTACTCTTGACATTCGGTTGCTTGGGTTCGAAGCTTTAAATGAGTGTTATGATGGGGATGTGGATTTTGGTGAGGTTTTCATTCGGTGTAAATCTGGCCCATTTGGAGAATTTACGTTGCAAGAAGGATTCCTTTTCAAAGGAAATCGCCTATGTTTGCCCAAACACCCGATTCGGGAATTATTAGTTCGGGAAGCTCACGGTGGAGGCTTGGCCGGTCATTTTGGTTCGGCTAAAACATTGGAGGTACTTAAAGAGCATTTTCATTGGCCGAAGATGCAAGTGGATGTACACGACATAATTAATAAGTGTGTAACATGCCATATTGCTAAGAGCTCGTTCAAGCCGGGAGTATACATGCCTTTGCCGATTCCAGAAAGCCGTGGGAAGATGTCTCAATGGACTTCATTGTTGCTTTACCTCGAACTCAACGAGGAGAGATGCTATTATGGTTGTTGTAGACCGATTTTCGAAGATGGCTCACTTTGTGGCTTGCCACAAGACAGACGACGCAAATAACGTCACGATTTGTATTTCCAGAAATTGTACGATTGCATGGGGTTCCAAAAGCGATTGTTTCGGATCGGGACTCAAAATTCCTTAGCTATTTTGGAACACCTTGTGGAGAAAGGTGGGAACCAAACTACTTTTAGCACGTCACATCATCCACAAGCAGACGGTCAAACCGAGGTAACCAATCGAACGTTGGGCACTTTACTACGTGGTCTTGTGAACAAGACACAAAAGGATTGGGACTTAAAACTTGCACATGCAGAGTTCGCTTATAATCGTTCTCCTACTCATGCCACGGCACACTCTCCGTTCGAAGTAGTTTACGGACTAAACCCGTATATGCCGTTAGATCTAATTCCATTGCCAAGTGACGAGTTAGTGCACAAGGATGCGGAATCAAAATTGAAATCGATGATGAAATTACACAAGCAAGTACGTAATCGAATCAAGGAAATAAACGAGGCTTACAAACGAAAGTCAAACAAACAAAGAAGGCCGAGATTGTTCGAAGTTGGTGATTTGGTTTGGTTGCACTTGAGGAAAGAGCGATTTCCAAGTAAACGTAAGAACAAATTAATGCCGCGAGCGGAGGGACCGTTTAAGGTAATCGCGAAAGTGAACGACAACGCTTACAAATTAGAACTTCCGGGAGATTATGGGATTCATGCAACCTTTAATGTTGGGGACCTCTCGCCTTACATCGATGATGACGGAATTTCGGAATTGAGGACAATTCCTTTCAAAGGAGGAGGAGATGATACGGAATCAGTTGATATGAACGAAGAAGACGAAGTAAGGATCGATATTAATGACCTTACTACACGCCATGTACGGACTACTATGTATTTAGGCGAGAAAATGGACATAAGACGTGGAGTATCGGTCTCAGCGGCCCGTGTCATGCTATGCCGGAAGGTCGACATCCAACCTGCCGGAAAAATGTTCAATATGCCGGAAAATATCCAACCTGCCGGAAAATTCACCACCGTAGGAAAAATCACCACTGTAGGAAGTGGCCGAGCACCGCCAGGAACCTGCAGGAAAATTCACCACCGTAGGAAAAATCACCACTGCCGGAAGTGGCGAGCACGCCGCCAGGACCCGGCCGTGTCGTCCGACACGGCCGTCTTGAGCTTCGTCCGAGAAATGTAAAAGCCACGCCCACGAGGACTCGGCCGTGTTATGCAGCGCAGTCGAGTCGAACTATGCTTGGATAAGCGAGAACCTCTGCGCCGACGGCGGCCGTGTCGAGGACACGATCGGACCACGCCGAACGTCCTTGTCGGCGCCGCGCCGTGCCGGGTCAGCGTCGGACGAGTCCCTGTCGGATGTCCCTGTCGCGCCGCGACCGTGTCAGCAGACACGGTTGAGTCACTTCTTGCACGCCGCCGCGCCGTCTTAGAGTGTCCTTGTCGCGCCGCGGCATGTGTCGACACTACCGAGTCCCGCCAGATTTCACCTTTTTGTATTTTCTTTTGTGTGTTTGTCTTTACCTTGTTTTTACTCATTTTAGGGATTGTGTTCCCCTAAAATTAGGATTGTTGTTCCTTTTATGTTTTATTTGGATTATTCAAAGATTTTATAAATCTTTGAATTATTTTCTCTTATTATAGGAAGACTTGAAGTCTCCTATATATAGGCTTGGGTAAGCATTGTAACATCCATTGTATGTTGAAGAAATCTTAATACACTTGTGTTTTCTTGGTGAATGATTTTCATCAAAACCTTGGTTATAATTCGACGCGTTTTCGAGTTTTAATCGAATCGATTCTCAATAGGTCTTGAGAAAAGATTATCTTATCAAACTATAGGTCTAGTTTGATAAATCATCCATATTGTTCTTGTTTATGTAAACCGAATTGCCCTACTTTCGGTTATATCTTACGAGTGTTACACATATACGAGTGTTGTGAGGTAACAAAATATATCCGCTGCATTTTCCGGCGAATTTACGTTCATCTTAATACGTAATTCGTATCAACAAGTTGCTTCCGTGTTCAAACAGTCAAGAATGAATCTACATGTCTTTCAAGTTGCTTCCATGTTCAAACGAGTCAAGAATGAAGCTACAAGTTGTTACGAGTTGTTTTTTTCTTCAAACGAGTGCATAATGAAGCTACAAGTTGTTTCAAGTTGCTTTCATGTTCATACGAGTCAAAATAAAGCTACAAGTTACTTCCTTGTTCAAACAGTCAAGAATGAAGCTACAAGTTTTTACAAGTTGCTTCCATGTTCATACGAGTCAAGAATGAAGCTACAAGTTGTTCCGAGTTGTTTTTTGCTTCAAACGAGTGCATAATGAAGATACAAGTTGTTTCAAATTGTTTTCATGTTCACAAGAGTCAAAATGAAGCTACAAATTACTTCCGTGTTCAAACTGTTAAGAATGAAGCTACAAGTTTTTACAAGTTGCTTCCATGTTCAAACGAGTCAAGAATGAAGCTACAAGTTGTTTCAGGTTGTTTTTTTTGCTTCAAACGAGTGCATAATGAAGCTACAAGTTGTTTCGAGTTGTTTTTTTTGTTCAAACGAGTGCATAATGAAGCTACAAGTAGCTAATAGTTGTTTTCATGTTCAAATGAGTCAAAATGAAGCTACATGTTGCTTCCGTGTTCAACCACTCAAGAATAAAGCTACAAGTTGCTTCCATTTTCGAACGAGTCAAATGAAGCTACAAGTTGTTTCGAGTTGGTTTTTGCTTCAAACGAGTGCATAATGAAGCTACAAGTTGTTTCAAGTTGTTTTCATGTTCACACGAGTCAAAATGAAGCTACAAGTTGCTTCCGTGTTCAAACAGTCAAGAATGAATCTACATGTCTTTCAAGTTACTTCCATGTTCAAACGAGTCAAGAATGAAGCTACAAGTTGTTACGAGTTGTTTTTTTTCTTCAAACGAGTGCATAATGAAGCTACAAGTTGTTTCAAGTTGTTTTCATGTTCATACGAGTCAAAATGAAGCTACAAGTTACTTCCTTGTTCAAACAATCATGAATGAAGCTACAAGTTTTTACAAGTTGCTTCCATGTTCAGACGAGTCAAGAATAATGCTACAAGTTGTTCCGAGTTGTTTTTTGCTTCAAACGAGTGCATAATGAAGATACAAGTTGTTTCAAATTGTTTTCATGTTCACAAGAGTCAAAATGAAACTACAAATTACTTCCCTGTTCAAACTGTTAAGAATGAAGCTACAAGTTTTTACAAGTTGCTTCCATGTTCAAACAAGTCAAGAATGAAGCTACAAGTTGTTTCGAGTTGTTTTTTGCTTCAAACGAGGGCATAATGAAGCTACAAGTTGTTTCGAGTTATTTTTTTCTTCAAACGAGTGCATAATGAAGCTACAAGTTGCTAATAGTTGTTTTCATGTTCAAACGAGTCAAAATGAAGCTACAAGTTGCTTCCGTGTTCAAACACTCAAGAATAAAGCTACAAGTTGCTTCCATTTTCAAACGAGTCAAGAATGAAGCTACAAGTTGTTACGAGTTGTTTTTTGCTTCAAACGAGTGCATAATGAAGCTACAAGTTGTTTCAAGTTTTCATGTTCACACAAGTCAAATGAAGCTACAAGTTGCTTCCGTGTTCAAACAGTCAAGAATGAATCTACATGTCTTTCAAGTTACTTCCATGTTCAAACGAGTCAAGAATGAAGCTACAAGTTGTTACGAGTTTTTTTTTCTTCAAACGAGTACATAATGAAGCTACAAGTTGTTTCAAGTTGTTTTCATGTTCATACGAGTCAAAATGAAGCTACAAGTTGCTTCCTTGTTCAAACAGTCACGAATGAAGCTACAAGTTTTTACAAGTTGCTTCCATGTTCAGACGAGTCAAGAATAAAGCTACAAGTTGTTCCGAGTTGTTTTTTGCTTCTAACGAGTGCATAATGAAGATACAAGTTGTTTCAAATTGTTTTCATGTTCACAAGATACAAAATGAAGCTATAAATTACTTCTGTGTTCAAACTGCTAAGAATGAAGCTACAAGTTTTTACAAGTTAGTTCCATGTTCAAACGAGTCAAGAATGAAGCTACAAGTTGTTTCGAGTTGTTTTTTGATACGAATTCTCCGGGAGAGGCGGATACGTATCGGTCGGAGTGTTCGTAGGAATATCGTAGCGGAAGTCTTTTTACGATTAGGGTGTTTTTGGACGTATTTTGTGGAAGTAATATCGAATATGACAATGAAAATTCGAACAAATGGAAAATGGAAGTAATATCGGGAAAAGTGATAATATCGATCAAGAAGACTTGAACGATCAAGAACAAGGGTTTATCGAATTAGACCTATAACTCGATAAGGTGATTTCTCCCCAAGACCTATTGAGAATCAATCGGATTAATACTCGAAAACGCGTCGAATAAAAATCAAGTTTCGGTAAAAATCATTTACCAATGATAGAAACACAAAGTGTATTCTTTCACATTCAACATTCATAATACTCTCTATATTACAATGCTTATACAAGCTATATATAGCAAACCTCAAGTCTACCTAAAAGTTAAAGAAAATAATTCAAAGATTACAAAATCTTTGAATAATCAAAACAAATCAAATAAAATAAGAAAAAGAAACATACATCACAAAACATGGGAACACAATCCCTAAAATAAGTAAAGAAAGGAAAAGAGAAGACAAAACACACAAAAATCGGCAATTAAAAAAGTAAATTTGTTTATAGGACACGGGCCGTGTCGCTTGACACGGCCGCGCGCGCATCTGGCCGAGGGACTCGGCCGTGTCGGCCCGGCACTCGCGGCGGCTGAGGGCGTCCGAAGCGGCAAGCTCGTCCGGACAGTGACTCGGCGCGATAGGGACGTTTGGCAGGACTCGACACGGGCGCGGACAGGGACGTTCGGCAATGACTCGACCGTGCCAGGCGACACGGTCGCGGCGTGACAAGGACGTCAGCGGCGGCTCGGCCGGCGGTGACTCGGCATTGACTCGGCCGTGTCACTGGAGCACGGTCGGGCGTCCGGGCAGATCATTTTCGGCATTTCTGGGCGAGTAGGACTCGACCGTGTCTCCTGGCACGGTCGGGTTCGACCGACAGTGACCTTGGCATTTCCGGACGAGTACAGCACGGGCCGTGTCGGACGACACGGCCGGGTTCGGTCGGCAGTGCTCGTCCATTTCCGGCAGGTGCGATATTTTCTGGCAGGCGAGATATTTTCCGGCAGGTTGGATATTTTCCGGCCGGTTGGACATTTTCCGGCAGGTTGGACATGCCTTTTACGTCTTATGTCCGTTTTCTTGCCTAAAAATGTAGTCGCACGTGCACGGCGCATTGTAAGGCCTTTAACGTCGATTCTTGCTTCGGTTTCTTTATTCGGACTATTCAATTCCGTATCATCCCCTTCCCCTTTAAAGGGAATTGTCCTCAATTCCGAACTTCCTTCGTCATCAAGATAATTAATTAAAGCTTCCAAGTACTTGATCTCGAAAATGTCCGCAGTACGTACATGGCCCAAAATCTTGAGACGATAGGTAGTGGGGGGTCCTCGAGAATCACCAACAAGAGTATCACCAACAAGGACGTGCTCCTGGCTATTAATGTGGCTTCAGCGTCAGCTTTCCTTTCTGCAGCCCAGTCTATCCTTAGAGAGTTTCCTTTGTCAGACTCTGCTTTACAGTTAGAAGGGTGTTGCAGGTGGGTGTTCTCTTCATTGTTTCCCAGGCGATCCTCGCTCGAGCACGGGCCAAGCTAGCGTGGCTCAAGGATGGGGACCAGTGTTCTGCTTTCTTCTTCCGGAGGGTTGCCTCAAGGAGGGCTCGTTTGCGGATTTTTAGGCTGGTTTCTGAGGCTGGCATTGAGCTGTCTGATCCTGTTCTCATTCGGGATGAGGTAGTTGGGTTCTATGAGAGGTTATTGGGTTCTTCGGATCGGGTTCAGCCTATATCGTACAATCAGGTGAGACCCTTTGTCTCTTCTTCTCTTCCTCCTGATGTTGCGTTACATATGATCGACCGGTTTGATGAGGAGGTTCGTTCTGCTTTCTTTGGGTTCGATATGAATTCGGCTCCGTGCCACGATGGGTTTAATGCCGCTTTTATCGACGTGACTGGCCGATTGTTGGGGGTGAGATTACTTACGCTATTAAACATTTTTTCTCCTCGGGTCAATTCGTCAGGCAGATCAATACTACCCTTATATCTCTTGTTCCTAAAGTTGCTTTGCCGAGGAGCATGTCCGACTTTAGACCGATTTCTTGTTGTAACCTTTTATATAAGGCTATTTCTAAGATTATGGTCCATCGTATGCGTGATAGCCTTGATTCCTTGATTGATCCGGCTCGAGACAGCTTTTATTCCTGGGAGAAGGATTAGTGATAATATCCTTCTCGCCCAGGAGCTTCTTCATGGTTATGGGCAAAGAGGGATGCCGAGTCGGTGTGTCTTTAAGGTTGATCTTATGAAAGCTTACGACACTGTTGAATGGGAATTTGTTTTGATTGCTCTGCAATGTATGGGGTTCCACTAGACGTTTATTGCTTGGGTCAGGGAGTGTATCACCACTCCGGCTTACTCGATCTCCTTGAATGGGGATGCTGAGGGTATCTTTAGGGGCCGTAGGGGGCTGAGGCAGGGTGACCCTATCTCTCCGTATCTGTTTGTTATTGTTATGGAGGTCCTCCATGGTATTATCGCCCATGAGATCGCTCAGACTCCGGGGTTCAGATTCCACTGGAAGTGTTTGGCAACACGCACCTTCATGCTTGCTTTTGCCGATGACCTCCTCCTTTTCTGTAATCCTGATGTTGTCTCTGTCGGTGTTCTGAAGAAAAGTATTGAGATCTTTGCTTCCCTTTCTGGGCTCCGGGCCAACCCGAGTAAGAGTAATATCTTTCTATCAGCTAGTGCTCAGGTGCAGGGGGCCCAGTTCCAGCAGTTGTTAGGGTTTCAGCTAGGTCAGCTTCCTGTGAGGTATTTGGGAGTTCCCTTGATTACTTCAAAGCTGACAATTGCTATGTGTTCCCCTTTGATTGATTCGATTGATGGTCGTCTGAGTTCGTGGGCTAGTACTGCTCTTTCCATGGCAGGTCGGTGCCAGCTTATTCGCTCTGTCTTATCTTCTTTACATATTTATTGGGCTGGTAGTTTTATTTTGCCTAAGGGCGTTCTCTCTTTGATTGAGAAACGTATCAGGCGGTTCCTCTGGCGAGGTTCTCATGATTCGGGCCTGGCCAAGGTGGCCTGGGCTAAGGTTTGCTTGGATGTGGATTGTGGGGGCCGTGGCATCATTCCGTTGTGGCTCCGAATCGGCGGCGATGGCTCGTCATATCTGGGCTCTTATCACGGGCTCTAATCGCTCTGTCTGGGTTAATTGGGTTCGGACTTTTAAGTTGCAGCAGTGTTCTTTTTGGGACCTTAGTGTTTCTCCTGCTTCAGCTTGGTATTGGCGTCAGCTTCTGAAACTGCGTCCCCTTGTTATGGGAGCATTTCAGTATTCCATTGGAGATGGCTCATCCTTCTTCTTGTGGTCGGACCCCTGGCATTCTATGGGTGTGATTAGGCATTCTGTTCCTAGAGCTCCTCTGTGGTCCGGCATCGACGTGGGTGCTAGGCTTGATTCGGTTATTGTTGAGGGTTCTTGGGAGTGGCCGGTGGCGGATAGGCCCGAGCTTTTGCAGATTACTTCTGCTTTGCCACATATTAATGGGGGTCAGGATCGCGTTTTATGGAGACCGCTTAGTTCGGGGATTTTTTCATCCTCTTCTGCTCTTCGGTTCCTCAGAGGTTATTCGCCCCCTGTTCCTTGGGCTCCGCTCTTGCACGGTCCGGGAAAGATCCCGAGGCACTCTTTCATCCTCTGGTTGGCTATTCAGGAGCGGTTATCGACTATGGATAAGCCTTGGCTTCAGCATATTGATGGGATTTGTGTCCTTTGTGGTATGGCGGTTGAGACGCACTCCCACCTATTCTTTCAGTGCCCTTATTCTAGGAGGTGTATTTCTATTGCTACGAGGGCCGTCCGCTTTCGTTGGCCCCATTCCGTGTGGAGCTCGGGGGTATTGTGGGCTGCTAGGAGGTGGAGAGGTAAGCACGTGGTCAACGTGGCTTACCGTATTCTTCTTGCTGCGTTGGTCTATTTGATTTGGCAGGAGAGGAACGAGAGGAGGTTTGGCCAGAGCCGTCGAGATCCTCACTCGGTTACTTTCCAGGGTATTGGTCTTGTTCGTGATATTATCTCTTATAGATGGCCCGCTCGTTCTCTATCTACTGTGGCTCTTCGTCGTATTTGGAGGGTAGCTTGGTAGTTCCTCTTTTGTTTGTATCTTTCTAGGCTTTGTAGCTTTGGTAGCCATTTGTTCGTAGGCTTAGTTTTCCTTCTTTTGCTCTTTGTTACGTTGTTTGGTGCACCATTCTATATGGTTGTCGGGTATTGGCCAGCCTCTCTTGGCCACTCTTATTTTATTTATGCAATTGACTTTTCCCAAAAAAAAAAGAGTATCACCAACAAAATAACTATCATTATTAATAAAATAATAATAATTACTCCGCCAGGTAATACCGATATCATGACATGAGTGGATATCTGAAATGGGACGCACGGTTAACTCCACATCGGGTTCCTCCTCCAGAATTGGAAACACTGATAATTCCATATCGGGTTCACCATCAAAAATGGGAAACACCGAATTTATTGCGGAGTCCTCTTCATCAACTGGTTCCTCATCAAATGTTGGCGGTCCGTCATAATCTGACCAACTCTCCGTTTCAAAATTATTGGGCTCCCCCAATAATGGCCCATCACAAAATAATTTACTAACCTCAATTTGGTAATCATCCAAGACCATAAGTCCATCACCAGAAACTGAGTCGATATAGAATTTAGGCTCAAAATTGTCGATTTCTTCGAACCGGCCAATTTTAGTACCAAGCTCAATTTTATCTTCCACAGTCTTAAATGGCTCGACTTGTGCTAAATACTCATCTGAACATAATTCACTTGGCTCATCAATTCCGTTTTGGTCAATTTGGCCAACGCAATTAATTGGCTCACGCTCATAATGACAAGATCCAAGTTTTCAATTAGGGAAACACTAACCAAATCGTCTTCCAAATCGTCTTCTTCGTTGTATTGCGTCGTGGAAACCTCTTTCTCGTCTACTTCATTAAAAATGACAGTAGGGACATCATCTTCATCGACAAAGGACTCTGCTGGGAATTCCTTGATGGGCAAAAACCTTTGATCGAATGTCGGCGGCGGGGCGTCGAAGGACTGGTGGTGGGGGAACAACGAGTGGTGGTATGGTTTGAACCTTCGATTGAAATATTTTGTGAATTTTTGCCAATCTTTGATTTTTGGCTTACGTTGTTGTGAACGGAATTTGTTTGATTTTGCCACCGAGGCAGGCGGCGCTACCGCGGAGGCGCCTTGCCACCAACGAAACGCGGCGGTTGATCGGGGCAGCCTTGAAGTCCGAGTGCTCCTCACAAACACGAAGCCAATCTATGCACGCATCTGGATTACTATCTCCGTGAAATTCCGGTATGCTGCGGAATTTGGCCAAGAAATCAATACCGTTGGCATCGTCTCTGCGTCTTTCTTGCATACGTTGCTCCGGTAATCCGTTTAGTGCGTCACGAAGTTTCATCAAGAAATTGAGATCGGAGAAATCCATAACAAGAATCAAGAGATAGTTTTGAACAAAAAAAAAAAATCTTTGAAGAAATCGCCCAAGGAGATGACCTTGGGCTCCGATACCACTTATGATACGAATTCTCTGGGAGAGGCGGATACGTATCGGTCGGAGTGTTCATAGGAATATCGTAGCGGAAGTCTTTTTACGATTAGGGTGTTTTTGGACGTATTTTGTGGAAGTAATATCGAATATGACAATGAAAATTCGAACAAATGGAAAATGGAAGTAATATCGGGAAAAGTGATAATATCGATCAAGAAGACTTGAACGATCAAGAACAAGGGTTTATCGAATTAGACCTATAACTCGATAAGGTGATTTCTCCCCAAGACCTATTGAGAATCAATCGGATTAATACTCGAAAACGCGTCGAATAAAAATCAAGTTTCGGTAAAAATCATTTACCAATGATAGAAACACAAAGTGTATTCTTTCACATCCAACATTCATAATACTCTCTATATTACAATGCTTATACAAGCTATATATAGCAAACCTCAAGTCTACCTAAAAGTTAAAGAAAATAATTCAAAGATTACAAAATCTTTGAATAATCAAAACAAATCAAATAAAATAAGAAAAAGAAACATACATCACAAAACATGGGAACACAATCCCTAAATAAGTAAAGAAAGGAAAAGAGAAGACAAAACACACAAAAATCAGCAATTAAAAAAGTAGTTTGTTTCTAGGACACGGGCGTGTCGCTTGACACGGCCATGCGCGCATCTGCGGCGGGGACTCGGCCGTGTCCGGCCCGACACGGTCGCGGCGCGGCGAGGACGTCCGGCAATGGTCCGACAGATGACTTCAGCGATAAGGACGTTTAGCGAGACTTCGACACGGGCGCGGCGCGGCGAGGATGTTCGGCAATGACTCGGCCGTGCAGCGACACGGTCGCGGCGTGACAGGGCGTCGCGGCAATGACTTCGGCCAAGCGGTGACTTCGGCATTGACTCGGCCGTGTCTGGAGCACGGTCGGGCGTCTGGGCCAGTCATTTTCGACATTTACGGCGAGTAGGACTCGGCCGTGTCTCTCGCAGTCGGGTTCGACCGACAATGACCTTGGCATTTCGGGACGAAATGCGGCACGGGCCGTGTCGGACGACACGGCCGGGTTCGGTCGGCAGTGCTCGGCCATTTCCGGCAGGTGCGATATTTTCCGGCAGGCGAGATATTTTCCGGCAGGTTGGATATTTTCCGGCCGGTTGGACATTTTCCGGCAGGTTGGACATTCCTTTTACGTCTTATGTCCGTTTTCTTGCCTAAAAATGTAGTCACACGTGCACGGCGCGTTGTAAGGCCTTTAACGTCGATTCTTGCTTCGGTTTCTTTATTCGGACTATTCAATTCCGTATCATTTTTTGCTTCAAACGAGTGCATAATGAAGCTACAAGTTGTTTCGAGTTGTTTTTCTTCAAACGAGTGCATAATGAAGCTACAAGTTGCTAATAGTTGTTTTCATGTTCAAACGAGTCAAAATGAAGCTACAAGTTGCTTCCGTGTTCAAACACTCAAGAATAAAGCTACAAGTTGCTTCCATTTTCGAACGAGTCAAGAATGAAGCTACAAGTTGTTTCGAGTTGTTTTTTGCTTCAAACGAGTGCATAATGAAGCTACAAGTTGTTTCAAGTTGTTTTCATGTTCACACGAGTCAAAATGAAGCTACAAGTTGCTTCCGTGTTCAAACAGTCAAGAATGAATCTACATGTCTTTCAAGTTGCTTCCATGTTCAAACGAGTCAAGAATGAAGCTACAAGTTGTTACGAGTTGTTTTTTTTTCTTCAAACGAGTGCATAATGAAGCTACAAGTTGTTTCAAGTTGTTTTCATGTTCATACAAGTCAAAATGAAGCTACAAGTTACTTCCTTGTTCAAACAGTCAAGAATGAAGCTACAAGTTTTTACAAGTTGCTTCCATGTTCATACGAGTCAAGAATGAAGCTACAAGTTGTTCCGAGTTGTTTTTTGCTTCAAACGAGTGCATAATGAAGATACAAGTTGTTTCAAATTGTTTTCATGTTCACAAGAGTCAAAATGAAGCTACAAATTACTTCCGTGTTCAAACTATTAAGAATGAAGCTACAAGTTTTTACAAGTTGCTTCCATGTTCAAACGAGTCAAGAATGAAGCTACAAGTTGTTTCAAGTTGTTTTTTTTGCTTCAAACGAGTGCATAATGAAGCTACAAGTTGGTTCGAGTTGTTTTTTTTCTTCAAACGAGTGCATAATGAAGCTACAAGTAGCTAATAGTTGTTTTCATGTTCAAATGAGTCAAAATGAAGCTACATGTTGCTTCCGTGTTCAAACACTCAAGAATAAAGCTACAAGTTGCTTCCATTTTCGAACGAGTCAAGAATGAAGCTACAAGTTGTTTCGAGTTGTTTTTTGCTTCAAACGACTGCATAATGAAGCTACAAGTTGTTTCAAGTTGTTTTCATGTTCACACGAGTCAAAATGAAGCTACAAGTTGCTTCCGTGTTCAAACAGTCAAGAATGAATCTACATGTCTTTCAAGTTACTTTCATGTTCAAACGAGTCAAGAATGAAGCTACAAGTTGTTACGAGTTGTTTTTTTCTTCAAACGAGTGCATAATGAAGCTACAAGTTGTTTCAAGTTGTTTTCATGTTCATACGAGTCAAAATGAAGCTACAAGTTGCTTCCTTGTTCAAACAATCATGAATGAAGCTACAAGTTTTTACAAGTTGCTTCCATGTTCAGACGAGTCAAGAATAAAGCTACAAGTTGTTCCGAGTTGTTTTTTGCTTCAAACGAGTGCATAATGAAGATACAAGTTGTGTCAAATTGTTTTCATGTTCACAAGAGTCAAAATGAAGCTACAAATTACTTCCGTGTTCAAATTGTTAAGAATGAAGCTACAAGTTTTTACAAGTTGCTTCCACGTTCAAACGAGTCAAGAATGAAGCTACAAGTTGTTTCGAGTTGTTTTTTGCTTCAAACGAGTGCATAATGAAGCTACAAGTTGTTTCGAGTTGTTTTTTTCTTCAAACGAGTGCATAATGAAGCTACAAGTTGCTAATAGTTGTTTTCATGTTCAAACGAGTCAAAATGAAGCTACAAGTTGCTTCCGTGTTCAAACACTCAAGAATAAAGCTACAAGTTGCTTCCATTTTCGAACGCGTGAAGAATGAAGCTACAAGTTGTTTCGAGTTGTTTTTTGCTTCAAACGAGTGCATAATGAAGCTACAAGTTGTTTCAAGTTGTTTTCATGTTCACACGAGTCAAAATGAAGCTACAAGTTGCTTCCGTGTTCAAACAGTCAAGAATGAATCTACATGTCTTTCAAGTTGCTTCCATGTTCAAACGAGTCAAGAATGAAGCTACAAGTTGTTACGAGTTGTTTTTTTTCTTCAAACGAGTGCATAATGAAGCTACAAGTTGTTTCAAGTTGTTTTCATGTTCATACAAGTCAAAATGAAGCTACAAGTTACTTCCTTGTTCAAACAGTCAAGAATGAAGCTACAAGTTTTTACAAGTTGCTTCCATGTTCATACGAGTCAAGAATGAAGCTACAAGTTGTTCCGAGTTGTTTTTTGCTTCAAACGAGTGCATAATGAAGATACAAGTTGTTTCAAATTGTTTTCATGTTCACAAGAGTCAAAATGAAGCTACAAATTACTTCCGTGTTCAAACTGTTAAGAATGAAGCTACAAGTTTTTACAAGTTGCTTCCATGTTCAAACGAGTCAAGAATGAAGCTACAAGTTGTTTCAAGTTGTTTTTTTTGCTTCAAACGAGTGCATAATGAAGCTACAAGTTGGTTCGAGTTGTTTTTTTTCTTCAAACGAGTGCATAATGAAGCTACAAGTAGCTAATAGTTGTTTTCATGTTCAAATGAGTCAAAATGAAGCTACATGTTGCTTCCGTGTTCAAACACTCAAGAATAAAGCTACAAGTTGCTTCCATTTTCGAACGAGTCAAGAATGAAGCTACAAGTTGTTTCGAGTTGTTTTTTGCTTCAAACGACTGCATAATGAAGCTACAAGTTGTTTCAAGTTGTTTTCATATTCACACGAGTCAAAATGAAGCTACAAGTTGCTTCCGTGTTCAAACAGTCAAGAATGAATCTACATGTCTTTCAAGTTACTTTCATGTTCAAACGAGTCAAGAATGAAGCTACAAGTTGTTACGAGTTGTTTTTTTCTTCAAACGAGTGCATAATGAAGCTACAAGTTGTTTCAAGTTGTTTTCATGTTCATACGAGTCAAAATGAAGCTACAAGTTGCTTCCTTGTTCAAACAATCATGAATGAAGCTACAAGTTTTTACAAGTTGCTTCCATGTTCAGACGAGTCAAGAATAAAGCTACAAGTTGTTCCGAGTTGTTTTTTGCCTCAAACGAGTGCATAATGAAGATACAAGTTGTGTCAAATTGTTTTCATGTTCACAAGAGTCAAAATGAAGCTACAAATTACTTCCGTGTTCAAATTGTTAAGAATGAAGCTACAAGTTTTTACAAGTTGCTTCCACGTTCAAACGAGTCAAGAATGAAGCTACAAGTTGTTTCGAGTTGTTTTTTGCTTCAAACGAGTGCATAATGAAGCTACAAGTTGTTTCGAGTTGTTTTTTTCTTCAAACGAGTGCATAATGAAGCTACAAGTTGCTAATAGTTGTTTTCATGTTCAAACGAGTCAAAATGAAGCTACAAGTTGCTTCCGTGTTCAAACACTCAAGAATAAAGCTACAAGTTGCTTCCATTTTCGAACGCGTGAAGAATGAAGCTACAAGTTGTTTCGAGTTGTTTTTTGCTTCAAACGAGTGCATAATGAAGCTACAAGTTGTTTCAAGTTGTTTTCATGTTCACACGAGTCAAAATGAAGCTACAAGTTGCTTCCGTGTTCAAACAGTCAAGAATGAATCTACATGTCTTTCCAGTTGCTTCCATGTTCAAACGAGTCAAGAATGAAGCTACAAGTTGTTACGAGTTGTTTTTTCTTCAAACGAGTGCATAATGAAGCTACAAGTTGTTTCAAGTTGCTTTCATGTTCATACGAGTCAAAATGAAGCTACAAGTTGCTTCCTTGTTCAAACAGTCAAGAATGAAGCTACAAGTTTTTACAAGTTGCTTCCATGTTCAGACGAGTCAAGAATGAAGCTACAAGTTGTTCCGAGTTGTTTTTTGCTTCAAACGAGTGCATAATGAAGATACAAGTTGTTTCAAATTGTTTTCATGTTCACAAGAGTCAAAATGAAGCTACAAATTACTTCCGTGTTCAAACTGTTAAGAATGAAGCTACAAGTTTTTACAAGTTGCTTCCATATTCAAACGAGTCAAGAATGAAGCTACAAGTTGTTTCGAGTTGTTTTTTTGCTTCAAACGAGTGCATAATGAAGCTACAAGTTGTTTCGAGTTGTTTTTTTCTTCAAACGAGTGCATAATGAAGCTACAAGTTGCTAATAGTTGTTTTCATGTTCAAACGAGTCAAAATGAAGCTACAAGTTGCTTCCGTGTTCAAACACTCAAGAATAAAGCTACAAGTTGCTTCCATTTTCGAACGAGTCAAGAATGAAGCTACAAGTTGTTTTGAGTTTTTTTTCTTCAAACGAGTGCATAATGAAGCTACAAGTTGCTAATAGTTGTTTTCATGTTCAAACGAGTCAAAATGAAGCTACAAGTTGCTTCCATGTTCAAACACTCAAGAATAAAGCTACAAGTTGCTTCCATTTTCGAACGAGTCAGGAATGAAGATACAAGTTGTTTCGAGTTGTTTTTTGTTTCAAACGAGTGCATAATGAAGCTACAAGTTGTTTCAAGTTGTTTTCATGTTCGAACGAGTCAAAATAAAGCTACAATTTGCTTCTTTGTTCAAACAGTGAAGATGAAGCTACAAGTTTTTACAAGTTGTTTCTATGTTCAAACGAGTCAAGAATGAAACTACAAGTTGTTTCGAGGTGTTTTTTTCTTCAAACTAGTGCATAATGAAGATACAAGTTGTTTCAAATTGTTTTCATGTTCACAAGAGTCAAAATGAAGCTACAAATTACTTCCATGTTCAAACTGTTAAGAATGAAGCTACAAGTTTTTATAAGTTGCTTCCATGTTCAAACGAGTCAAGAATGAAGCTACAAGTTGTTTCAAGTTGTTTTTTTCTCTAAACGAGTGCATAATGAAGCTATAAGTTATTTTCATGTTCGAACGAGTCAAAATACAGCTACAATTTGCTTCTGTATTCAAACAGTGAAGAATGAAGCTACAAGTTTTTACAAGTTGTTTCTATGTTCAAACGAGTCAAGAATGAAGCTACAAGTTGTTTCGAGTTGTTTTCATCTTCGAACGAGTCAAAATAAAGCTACAATTTGATTCTGTGTTCAAACAGTGAAGAATAAAGCTACAAGTTTTCACAAGTTGCTTCTATGTTCAAACGACTCAAGAATGAAGCTACAAGTTGTTTCGAGTTGTTTTTTGCTTCAAACGAGTGCATAATGAAGCTACAAGTTGTTTCGAGTTGTTTTTTTCTTCAAACGAGTGCATAATGAAGCTACAAGTAGCTAATAGTTGTTTTCATGTTCAAACGAGTCAAAATGAAGCTACATGTTGCTTCCGTGTTCAAACACTCAAGAATAAAGCTACAAGTTGCTTCCATTTTCGAACGAGTCAAGAATGAAGCTACAAGTTGTTTCGAGTTGTTTTTTGCTTCAAACGAGTGCATAATGAAGCTACAAGTTGTTTCAAGTTGTTTTCATGTTCATACGAGTCAAAATGAAGCCACAAGTTGCTTCCTTGTTCAAACAGTCACGAATGAAGCTACAAGTTTTTTCAAGTTGCTTTCATGTTCAGACGAGTCAAGAATAAAGCTACAAGTTGTTCCGAGTTGTTTTTTGCTTCAAACGAGTGCATAATGAAGATACAAGTTTTTTCAAATTGTTTTCATGTTCACAAGAGTCAAAATGAAGCTACAAATTACTTCCGTGTTCAAACTGTTAAGAATGAAGCTACAAGTTTTTACAAGTTGCTTCCATGTTCAAACGAGTCAAGAATGAAGCTACAAGTTGTTTCGAGTTGTTTTTTTGCTTCAAACGAGTGCATAATGAAGCTACAAGTTGTTTCGAGTTGTTTTTTTCTTCAAACGAGTGCATAATGAAGCTACAAGTTGCTAATAGTTGTTTTCATGTTCAAACGAGTCAAAATGAAGCTACAAGTTGCTTCCGTGTTCAAACACTCAAGAATAAAGCTACAAGTTGCTTCCATTTTCGAACGAGTTAAGAATGAAGCTACAAGTTGTTTTGAGTTTTTTTTCTTCAAACGAGTGCATAATGAAGCTACAAGTTGCTAATAGTTGTTTTCATGTTCAAACGAGTCAAAATGAAGCTACAAGTTGCTTCCATGTTCAAACACTCAAGAATAAAGCTACAAGTTGCTTCCATTTTCGAACGAGTCAGGAATGAAGCTACAAGTTGTTTCGAGTTGTTTTTTGTTTCAAACGAGTGCATAATGAAGCTACAAGTTGTTTCAAGTTGTTTTCATGTTCGAACGAGTCAAAATAAAGCTACAATTTGCTTCTTTGTTCAAACAGTGAAGATGAAGCTACAAGTTTTTACAAGTTGTTTCTATGTTCAAACGAGTCAAGAATGAAACTACAAGTTGTTTCGAGGTGTTTTTTTCTTCAAACGAATACATAATGAAGGTACAAGTTGTTTAAAGTTGTTTTCATGTTCACACGAGTCAAAATGAAGCTACATGTTGCTTCCATGTTCAAACAGTCAAGAATGAATCTACATGTCTTTCAAGTTGCTTCCATGTTCAAACGAGTCAAGAATGAAGCTACAAGTTGTTACGAGTTGTTTTTTCTTCAAACGAGTGCATAATGAAGATACAAGTTGTTTCAAGTTGTTTTCATGTTCATACGAGTCAAAATGAAGCTACAAGTTGCTTCCTTGTTCAAACAGTCACGAATGAAGCTACAAGTTTTTACAAGTTGCTTCCATGTTCAGACGAGTCAAGAATAAAGCTACAAGTTGTTCCGAGTTGTTTTTTGCTTCAAACGAGTGCATAATGAAGATACAAGTTGTTTCAAATTGTTTTCATGTTCACAAGAGTCAAAATGAAGCTACAAATTACTTCCGTGTTCAAACTGTTAAGAATGAAGCTACAAGTTTTTACAAGTTGCTTCCATGTTCAAACGAGTCAAGAATAAAGCTACAAGTTCTTTCGAGTTGAGTTTTTCTTCAAACGAGTGCATAATGAAGTTACAAGTTGTTTCAAGTTGTTTTCATGTTCGAACGAGTCAAAATAAAGCTACAATTTGCTTCTGTGTTCAAACAGTGAAGAATGAAGCTACAAGTTTTTACAAGTTGCTTCTATGTTCAAACGAGTCAAGAATAAAGTTACAAGTTGTTTCGAGTTGTTTTCATCTTCGAACGAGTCAAAATAAAGCTACAATTTGATTATGTGTTCAAACAGTGAAGAATAAAGCTACAAGTTTTTACAAGTTGCTTCTATGTTCAAACGAGTCAAGAATGAAGCTACAAGTTGTTTCGAGTTGTTTTTTCTTCAAACAAGTGCATAATGAATCTACAAGTTGCTAAAAGTTGTTTTCATGTTCAAACGAGTCAAAATGAAGCTACAAGTTGCTTCCGTGTTCAAATACTCAAGAATAAAGCTACAAGTTGCTTCCATTTTCAAACGAGTCAAGAATGAAGCTACAAGTTGTTTCCAGTTGTTTTTTGCTTCGAACGAGTGCATAATGAAGCCACAAGTTGTTTCAAGTTGTTTTCATGTCCACACGAATCAAAATGAAGCTACAAGTTGCTTTCGTGTTCAAAAAGTCAAGACTGAATCTACAAGTCTTTCAAGTTGCTTCCATGTTCAAACGAGTCAAGAATGAAGCTACAAGTTGTTACGAGTTGTTTTTTTCTTCAAACGAGTGCATAATGAAGCTACAAGTTGTTTCAAGTTGTTTTCATGTTCATATGAGTCAAAATGAAGCTACATGTTGCTTCCGTGTTCAAACACTCAAGAATAAAGCTACAAGTTGCTTCCATTTTCGAACGAGTCAAGAATGAAGCTACAAGTTGTTTCGAGTTGTTTTTTGCTTCAAACGAGTGCATAATGAAGCTACAAGTTACTTCCGTGTTCAAACTGTTAAGAATGAAGCTACAAGTTTTTACAAGTTGCTTCCATGTTCAAACAGTCAAGAATGAATCTACAAGTTTTTACAAGTTGCTTCTATGTTCAAACGAGTCAATAATGAAGCTACAAGTTGCTTCGAGTTGTTTTTTCTTCAAACGAGTGCACAATGAAGCTACAAGTTGCTTAAAGTTATTTTCATATTCAAACGAGTCAAAATGAAGCTACAAGTTGCGTCCGTGTTCAAACACTCAAGAATAAAGCTTCAAGTTTCTACAAGTAGCTTCCGTGTTCAAACAGTCAAGAATGAAGCTTCAAGTTTGACAAGTTGCTTCCATGTTCAAACGAGTCAAGAATGAAGCTACAAGTTGTTTCAAGTTGTTTTCATGTTCACACGAGTCAAAATGAAGCTACAAGTTGCTTCCTTGTTCAAACTGTCAAGAATGATTCTACAAGTTTTTCAAGTTGCTTCCATGTTCAAACGGCTCAAGAGTGAAGCTACAAGTTGTTACGAGTTGTTTTTTCTTCAAACAAGTGCATAATGAAGCTACAAGTTGTTTCAAGTTGTTTTCATGTTCGAACGAGTCAAAATAAAGCTACAATTTGCTTCTTTGTTCAAACAATGAAGATGAAGCTACAAGTTTTTACAAGTTGTTTCTATGTTCAAACGAGTCAAGAATGAAACTACAAGTTGTTTCGAGGTGTTTTTTTCTTCAAACGAGTGCATAATGAAGATACAAGTTGTTTCAAATTGTTTTCATGTTCACAAGAGTCAAAATGAAGCTACAAATTACTTCCATGTTCAAACTGTTAAGAATGAAGCTACAAGTTTTTACAAGTTGCTTCCATGTTCAAACGAGTCAAGAATGAAGCTACAAGTTGTTTCGAGTTGTTTTTTTTCTTCAAACGAGTGCATAATGAAGCTACAAATTGTTTTCATGTTCGAACGAGTCAAAATACAGCTACAATTTGCTTCTGTGTTCAAATAGTGAAGAATGAAGTTACAAGTTTTTACAAGTTGCTTCTATGTTCAAACGAGTCAAGAATAAAGCTACAAGTTGTTTCGAGTTGTTTTCATCTTCGAACGAGTCAAAATAAAGCTACAATTTGATTATGTGTTCAAACAATCAAGAATGAATCTACATGTCTTTCCAGTTGCTTCCATGTTCAAACGAGTCAAGAATGAAGCTACAAGTTGTTACGAGTTGTTTTTTCTTCAAACAAGTGCATAATGAAGCTACAAGTTGTTTCAAGTTGTTTTCATGTTCGTACGAGTCAAAATGAAGCTACAAGTTGCTTCCTTGTTCAAATAGTCAATAATGAAGCTACAAGTTTTTACAAGTTGCTTCCATGTTCAGACGAGTCAAGAATGAAGCTACAAGTTGTTCCGAGTTGTTTTTTGCTTCAAACGAGTGCATAATGAAGATACAAGTTGTTTCAAATTGTTTTCATGTTCACAAGAGTCAAAATGAAGCTACAAATTACTTCCATGTTCAAACTGTTAAGAATGAAGCTACAAGTTTTTACAAGTTGCTTCCATATTCAAACGAGTCAATAATGAAGCTACAAGTTGCTTCGAGTTGTTTTTTCTTCAAACGAGTGCACAATGAAGCTACAAGTTGCTTAAAGTTGTTTTCATATTCAAACGAGTCAAAATGAAGCTACAAGTTGATACGAATTACGTATTAAGATGTACGTAAATTCGCCGGAGAATGCAGCGGTTATCTTTATTTCCTCACAACACTCGTTTTTGTGTAACACTCGTAATATTCAAACGAAAGTAGGGCAATTCGGCTTTGCGAAAACATGAATAAAATGAAAGTAGATTATCAAACTAGACCTATAGTTTGATAAGACAATCTCTCCTCAAGACCTATTGAGAATTGATTAAATTACAACTCGAAAACGCGTCGAATTATAATCGAAGTGTGCTGAAAATCATTCAACTATAATACATAACATGTATTTCGTTTTTGCAAGCTTCAAGATTGTTTATTCAAGGTTGAGGATGAGGCTATTATATAGCCTTTACAACTTACTAATAAGTTCAAACAAGATCACAAAAATCTAGCTAAAATACAAGTAAGTAATAAACTAAGTCATCAAGACTTTTGACAAAGATAAAACAACACATGCTTGGCTCTTTCCTTAGTATTTTGGCCGTGGGACACCAAGAAGTAGTGGACAAGATATTTCTCATGTGATATCTTCTTGCAAGTCTTTGATAAGGATAGAAAATGAGATCAATATCTTGGTGTCTTCTTCCTTCTTGATTTCGCCGATTTGGGAGATGGTGACATGAACTAAATCTTCATCAATCTTGATATGGTGGACTTTGAACAAAAAGAAAACAAACTTTGAAAGTAGTGGGGACAAAGATCCTTCATGGATCCTTCATCAAATCGGCCGAAATCTTCCCCTAATATGGCCGATTTTGTATGCATGAACATGCATACGTATGCATGTTTTGATACGTCTAAGTTATCCCGGTTCCGATTATTAAGATCGTTCCCATTTCCGCGGATGTTTTCTCACCAAAGTACGTAGGTGCATGTGCATGCAACTTGGTATCATCACCTACGTCGATTCTTACTTCGCTTACTTCGTTTGGAGATGCCGTAATCGCATCATCCCCTCCCCCTTTGAAAGGAATTGACCTCAATTCAGTGATTCCCTCGTCGTCAAGGTAAGAAGATAGATCGCCCACGTTAAAAGTGGCGTGCACCCCATAGTCGCCCGGAAGTTCTACTTTATACGCATTGTCGTTCACCTTTCCCACGATTTTGTAAGGCCCCTCGGCCCTCGGCATAAGTTTGTTCTTGCGTTTGCTCGGAAATCTCTCTTTTCTTAAGTGTACCCAAACCAAGTCGCCTACTTCGAATAGTCTCGGTTTTCTGTGATTGTTGGATTTCCGTTTGTATTCATCATTCACCTCTTTGATTCGATCATGTATTTGTCCGTGCAATTTGATCATCGACTTAAGTTTCGACTCCGCATCTTTGTGTACCAACTCATCTTTCGGCAATGGAATCAAGTCCAAGGGTATATAAGGATTTAACCCGTAAACGATTTCGAAAGGAGAATGTGCCGTAGCATGTGTAGGGGATCGGTTATAGGCAAATTCCGCATGAGGAAGCTTCATGTCCCAATCCTTTTGCGTTTTATTCACAAGTCCTCGCAACAACGTTCCTAATGTTCGATTTGTGACCTCGGTTTGACCATCGGTTTGCGGATGGTGCGAAGTGCTAAATAAGAGCTTCGTTCCCACTTTCCTCCATAAAGTATTCCAAAAATAGCTAAGGAATTTCGAATCCCGATCCGACACAATAGTCTTTGATACGATATCGAATATTCCAGTCGAAGAAACTCCAATAAAAATCGACATCCATGATGATGCAAATTCGCATGGCCATGCATCGTTCTACTTGGGAGAAAAGAATACGCGAATTGGAGTTACGTTGTTAACCGGAGTAACGTAAAACTTGACGACGAGATCGGTCCAAAAGCATGAAGATCGGCCAAAACATGCTTGAAAGGGACCCTTTGTCTTCATATCTTTCACAAGATAAGTGAAGATCACCTCCTTCCCCACCATCTTTGAAAATCGGCCAAAGACAACAAACAAAGTCCCCACCTCCATATCTTATCTAGTCTAAAATCCATGAAAGATAGCATGTCCTAAATAAATCATCAAGTCTCCCCACAAGATCGGCCGAAATTTCCCCTTGATGAAGACTTCCATCAAATCTTTTTCTACATGTCAAAATCATATGCAATAAGTCCAAGATGCTTGAAGATTGTCCAAGATCTCTCCTTCCCCACACCACATCTCGGCCGAAGACATAAGGAAGCTTGGTGTTTCGTTTTTTTCTTGTTGTTTTTGTATCATTATCCTTGTAAACTACTATATATAGTAGTCCATTTGGTGATTGTAACATATCTTGAATATTAATAAACCTTGTATTTCCTTTGAAATATACGTTGAACGAGTTCAACAAACTTTAGTTATTGTTTCGACGTGTCTCGAGATTTTAACTTGATCAATTCTCAATAGGTCTTGGGAAGAGATTACCTTTTATCGAGTTATAGGTCTAGTTCGATAAAACACATCAAAATCCGTACATCACACTACCTCACGGCCGAACACCATCAAATTTCGGCCACCCTTAGTAAAATTCAAGTGATACTTTGATACTTGTTAATCTTCCGTTGTATTTTATACGTATTACTTACGTAATTCGTATCATAAGTGGTACCAGAGCCATTTGTCTCACAGTTCTCGACGTTACTCAAAAAAGATGGCATTCACCGATGAAGAAGTAGCACAACTACGTGACGTTCTTCGTGGCTTACCGGAGCCCATAATCCAAGCACGACGAGGATACGACACCATGCATGCACCACGACATGCTGATGAATACAAGACAAGCGAACTCCCGGAGTTCGTAGGCGGCACCGATCCCGAGGTTTATTTGGAGTGGGAAAGAAAAATTGAACGAATGTTTGAGTTCAAGGATCTCAATGACGAGGTACGTTGCAAGTATGCGATCCTCAAACTTGGAAAGGGAGCTTCCCTTTGGTTTGAGCGAATGAAGACACAAAGAGTTCGTGCCGGAAAAGAGAAGATACGTTCGTGGGATTCTCTAAAAAAGAAACTACGAAAGAGATATGTCCCGACTACACACAAGTTAAGCTTGTATCGAAAAATTTCTGAACTCACGCAAGGAAAGCTAGGTGTCGAGGAGTACATCGAGGAGTTTGAAAACTTATCCTTGATGGGAGAACTTGAAGAAAGCGAAGAATTGCGGATGTCCCGTTTCCTACGAGGTTTGAACAAAAATATTGCTAATTCCGTGGAACTCTACCCCTATTCCGACTTTGATACTTTATGCAGACTTTGCATAAAGTTGGAAAATCAAAACAAAACAAAACTCTCTAAACCCGAATTCCCACCTAAATACGGAAATACCAACTTTGGCACGAGTTCTAGCTCGTTTCCAAAAACTGTCACCACAAACCAACCCGTTACTACCATTCCAAAAACTCCTATCACACCAAAAGAAACAAGCCTATCTAAAGTCCGGTGTTTCAAATGTCAAGGATTTGGACACTATCAAAGTGCTTGTCCAAATCGGAGGATTGTGACGTTACGAGAAGCCATAGCCGCCCGAGAGGAATTGCTAGCCGAAGAAGAAAGAGTTGGAGACGTTTTTAACTTAGAAGCTGACGAAGAAGAAGAAGAATGCGAGGCATACGATGCCCCGAACTATGACACGAACCTCGTCCTTCGCATGTTACAAACGAAGGCCGCCCCAAGTGACGAAGAACAACGAGACCAAATCTTCCACACGAAGTGTCGTGTCGGAGATAAATGGTGTAGCTTGATCATTGACGGTGGAAGTTGTACAAACGTGGCATCAAGCGAGATGGTCTCAAAACTCGGTTTGATCACCACGGCCCATCCTAAGCCGTATGCACTCCATTGGCTCGATGATGGAAACAAAGTGAATGTATCAAGACAAGTGAAGATCGGACTCACCATGGGTTCGTATGGCGATGATATTACATGCGATGTACTACCGATGGACGCATGTCACGTGTTATTAGGAAGACCTTGGTTATTTGATCGGGACGTACTACATCGAGGGAGGAGTAACGAGTATGAGTTACGTGACAAAGGTAAAAAAATCGTTCTTAAACCTATGTCACCTCAAGCTATCCGGACGATGAGTTCGAAAAAAGTCGAAGGACCGAAACTTACGATGTTTGCAAACGAGAAAGAAGTCGAACACGCCATTGACGATGGCGAACGTGTTTATTTGATGATGATCAAAGAGGTCCGAAATCTTGCCACCAAATCGCAACATGAGGAAGAGATAGACGCACTATTACACGAGTTTTCGGACGTATTTCCCGAAGACTTGCCGGTAGGATTACCACCTATCCGCGGGATTGAACACCAGATTGATCTTATACCGGGAGCTCCATTACCGAACAAAGCGGCGTATCGTTGTAATCCCGAAGAAACCAAAGAACTACAACGTCAAATTGATGAACTCATGAATCACGGATATGTCCGAGAAAGTTTAAGTCCGTGTGCGGTTCCAGTTCTACTTGTACCAAAAAAAGACGGAACATGGCGAATGTGTATTGACAATAGAGCCGTGAATAACATCACCGTCAAGTATCGGTTTCCCATCCCGAGACTAGACGACATGCTGGACGAGTTACATGGCTCGGTTATATTTTCCAAAGTTGATTTACGGAGCGGATACCATCAAATCCGCATGCGAGAGGGAGACGAATGGAAAACGGCGTTTAAAACAAAGAATGGACTTTACGAATGGGTTGTGATGCCATTCGGCCTCACCAACGCCCCGAGCACTTTTATGAGGTTGATGAACGAGGTTCTTAAACCTTTCTTGGGAAAGTTTGTTGTCGTGTACTTAGACGACATTTTGATCTACAGTCGGTCCGTAGAGGAACATCTCGAACATTTGCGGTATGTATTTAAGACGCTAAGGGAACAAAAACTTTATGGAAAACGGGAGAAGTGTACTTTCCTAGTCGAGAGTCTTGTCTTTCTCGGCTATGTTGTTTCGAAAGACGGAGTTTCGGTCGACCAAGAGAAGATCGCGGCAATCAAGTCGTGGCCAACCCCAAAGACAATCACGGAGGTACGATCATTTCATGGCCTCGCTTCTTTTTACCGACGATTCATACGGGACTTTAGCACTATCTCCAGTCCGATCACGGAGTGTCTGAAAAAAGGAACCTTTGCATGGAACGAGGCGGCCCAAAAGGCTTTTGAAAATTTAAAGGGAAAATTATGTGAAGCGCCGATTTTGACGTTACCCGATTTTTCACAACCGTTTGAGGTAGAATGCGACGCTAGCGGAGTTGGCATCGGGCGTGCTTATTCAAAGAGGCCGTCCATCGCCTATTTTTCGGAGAAGTTAAGTGGCGCCCGAGTGAATTATTGTACTTACGACAAGGAGTTCTATGCTATCGTAAGAGCACTCGATCATTGGAGTCATTATCTGCGTTCAAACATTTCGTCCGCATTCGGATCACGAGTCGTTGTAATACATCAACGGACAGAGTAAGCTAAGCCCGAGACATGCAAAATGGGTGGAATTTTTACAATCTTTTCACTTTTCATCCAAGTACAAAGACGGGAAGAGTAATGTAGTGGCGGATGCACTATCGAGACGGTATGCCTTACTGTCGATGCTAGATGTTCGTTTGTTGGGGTTCGAGACTTTGAAAGATCATTACAACGACGATTTGGACTTCGGGGAAATTTTTAACCGTTGTAAAACGGCCCCGTACGAGGAATTTGTTTTACAGGATGGCTTTCTTTTCAAGGGAAATAAATTATGTGTGCCGAGACATACAATTCAGGAATTGCTGGTTCGGGAGGCGCACGGAGGAGGACTAGCCGGTAATTTCGGCTCGACCAAGACTGTAGAGGTGCTAAAAGAACATTTCTTTTGGCCGAAGATGTATGGCGACGTAAGCACAATCGTGAGCAAATGCGTAACTTGTCACATGATGAAAAGTTCGTTCAAGTCGAGTACATACATGCCGTTGCCAATACCGTGAGGTTAGTCCTTTTATTTCGCCTTCTCTTTCTCCTGCTGATGCGGTTCACATGGTTAGACCTGTTACTGCCGATGAGGTTCGGTCTGTGTTCTTCGAGTTTGATAAGGACAAGGCCCCGGGCCCTGATGGTTTTAATGCTGCTTTTTATCGGCGGGCTTGGCCGATTGTGGGGGGTGAGATTTCGTTTGCTATTATGCATTTCTTTGCTACCGGGAAGTTTGTCAGGCAGATCAATTCTACGATCATTTCTCTTGTTCCGAAAGTAGCCTTGCCTAGGAGCATGTCGGATTTTAGACCGATCTCTTGTTGCAACTTACTATATAAGGCTATTTCGAAAATTATTGTTCACCGTATGCATGATAGCTTGGATGCCTTGATTGACCCGGCTCAGACTGCTTTTATTCCTGGGAGAAGGATTAGTGATAATATCCTTCTTGCCCAGGAACTTCTTCATGGTTATGGGCAGAGTCGGATGCCTAGACGGTGTGTGCTTAAAGTTGACCTTATGAAAGCTTATGACACTTTTCAGTGGGATTTTGTTCTGATTGCTCTGCAGTGTACGTGTTTCCATCAGTCGTTCATTGCCTGGATCAGGGAGTGCATCACCACTACTGCCTTTTCGGTGTCCTTGAATGGTGATGCTGAGGGGATCTTTAGAGGTCGTAGGGGTCTTCGGCAGGGAGACCCCATCTCTCCTTATCTCTTTGTTATTGTTATGGAGGTGCTTCATGGTATTATTACTCGTGAGATTGCTCAGACCCCGGGGTTTCGATACCACTGGAAATGTGAGGCCACCCGTACCTTCATGCTCGCCTTTGCTGATGATCTCCTCCTTTTCTGTAATCCAGATGAGGTCTCGATTGGTGTTCTTATGAGGAGTATTGATATCTTTAATTCTCTTTCGGGGCTGCGTGCTAACCCTGGGAAGAGTAATTTTTTCCTCTCGGTGAGTGCTTTGGAGCAGGGGGCTCAGGTTGAGCAGTTATTAGGATTTCAGATGGGCCAGCTCCCTGTGAGGTATTTGGGAGTCCCATTATCTTCATCGAAGCTCACGGTGGCTCAGTGCTCTCCTTTGCTTGACAGGATTGATGGTCGGGTGAGTGACTGGGCTTGTAGATCTCTGTCCATGGCCGGTCGTTGTCAGCTTATTCGGTCTGTGTTATCTGCTCTTCACATTTATTGGGCCTGTATTTTTATCCTGCCTAAGGGCGTGCTTGCCCTTATTGAGAAGAGTTTAAGGCATTTTCTATGGAAAGGTTCTCGTGATTCTGGTGATACGAGATCAACATGGCCAACCGAAGAAAGATGACGTAGACGACCATGCAACCATGCATACGGCCATGCACACACATGCACCTACACGACATGCACTTACTTCTTTGGACGAGACGACTAATACGAGACTTGAAGCAACCTTGAACATATTTTACATTTGCTACTAGTCCGAGAGAAAAAGGCGAAAAGCGGACAAAATTACCAATTCCCGCGCGTATGACTACTTCGTAGCAGTTTTGGTATTTTAATCATAACTCTCTCATACGAAGTCCGATTTAGGTGATTCAAGCGGCCATGGAAAGATAAAAGAAAGATCTATAAATCAAGTGAAACGATCCAAGATCCAATTATGCTTCTATCCAGCCACACGAACCGTTCAAATATGCAGTGATTTTTATGGCCGAAAATTGACAAAGATTTGTGAAGATTTGATGAAGGATCCATGAAGGATCTTTGTCCCCACTACTTTAAAATTTATTTTCATTTTCAAAGTCCACCATATCAAGATCAAGGATAGAGATTTGATTCACTCCACCCTTTTGAAATGAAAACAAACGAACCACATGGAGAAGAAGGTGCCAAGAAGTCCCTTTCATGTTCAAGTCCTTGTCAAAGCCTTATCACATGAGAAAGATGATTGTCTCCTTCCATCATGCTACCCACGTCCAAAGATGCTAAGGAAGATGCCAAGCATGTGTTGTTTTCAACCTTTGTCAAAAGTCTTGATGTTTTAGTTTAATAATTGCTTGTCTTTTAGCTTGATATTATGTGATCTTGTTTGGCTTTGTTAGGAGTTGTAAATGGCTATATAATAGCCTCATCCTCCATATTTTGTAAGCATCTTGAAATTTATAAAATATTGTATTTCTCTTGAAATATACGTTGAACGAGTTCAACAAAACCTTGGTTATTATTTCGACGCGTCTCGAATTATAACTTGATCAATTCTCAATAGGTCTTGAGGAGAGATTATCTTTATCGAGTTATAGGTCTAATTCGATAAAACACATCCAAATCCATACACTATCCTACCTCACAGCCGAAAACCATATAATTTCGGTCACCACCTTTTATTTTTGTTGATACTTTGATACTTGTAAAAACGTGATAAATCTTCCGTTGCATTTTATACGCTTTATGTACACTTATACACGTAATTCGTATCATCTGGGCATGCTAAAGTGGCTTGGTCTAAGGTTTGCTTGCCTATAGAGTGTGGTGGCCTTGGTATTACTCCGCTGAGCGTTCAGAATCAGGCCCTTATGACCCGCCATATCTGGGCTCTCCTGGCTGGGTCCTCTCGTTCTGTTTGGGTTAGCTGGGTTCATTCGTATAGAGTTCAGCAGTGTTCTTTTTGGGATATCCCTATCTCCACTGCGTCTTCTTGGTATTGGAAACAGCTGCTGAAGTTGCGTCCCCTTGTCATGGGACCGTTTCAGTATTCTATTGGTGATGGCGCTTCCTTCCGTTTATGGTCGGATCCTTGGCACTCTATGGGTTTGATTAGGCATTCTCTGCCTAGAGCGCCCCTTTGGACTGGCATTGATGTGCATGCCCGTCTTGGCTCTGTTATTTCTGATGGTCAATGGGTTTGGCCTGTGGTTGATCGTCCTCGGTTCCAGCAGGTTGTTTATGCCCTCCCTCCTATCTATGGAGGCCAGGATCGCATCTCTTGGAGACCGCATAGCTCAGGTTCCTATTCTTCCTCGTCCGCTCTTCGTTTCCTTAGAGCATATTTTCCTCCTGTTCCTTGGGCCCCTCTGCTTCTTGGTCCCGGGAAGATTCCCAGGCACTCTTTCATATTATGGTTGGCTATTCAGGAGCGTCTGTCGACTATGGATAAGCCTTGGCTGCAGCATGAAGATGGTTTTTGTGTCCTTTGTAGGATGGATTTAGAGTCTCATTCTCACTTATTCTTCATGTGCCCTTACTCTAGTAGGTGTATCTCTATTGCTAGGAGGGAGGTTAAATTTTGCTGGACTCAATCGGAGTGGAGTACGGGTATTCTTTGGGCAGCTAGGAGGTGGAGAGGAAAGCATGTGGTTAACGTGGCTTACCATATCTTTTTAGCGGCATTGGTCTACTTACTCTGGCAGGAGCGTAATGAGCGGAGATTCGATCAGAGGCATCGTGATCCTCACACAGTTACCTTCCAGGGGATTGGTCTTGTTCGTGATATTATCTCTCAGCGTTGGCCGCCTCATTCATTATCTGCGGTCGCTATTAGGTGTATTTGGAAGGTGGCTTGGTAGTTCCATTGTAACTCTTTTATTATTTTCTGTTTCGTGCTGTTGGTGCACCTTCTGTATTGGTTGCTGGGTACTGGCCTGCCTTGTTGGCCAATCTTTTTTATTTAATGCAATTGACTTTTCCCAAAAAAAAAATATGGAAGCAACTTGTAAAAACTTGTAGCTTCATTCTTGAGTGTTTGAACACGGCAGCAACTTGTACAAACTTGAAGCTTTATTCTTGAGTGTTTGAACATGTAAGCAGCTTGTAGCTTCATTTTAACTCGTTTGAACATGAAAACAACTTTAAACAACTTGTGGCTTCATTATACACTCGTTTGAAGAGAAAAACAACTCGAAACAACTTGTAGCTTCATTCTTGACTCGTTTGAACATGGAAGCAACTTGTAAAAACTTGTAGCTTCATTCTTCACTTTTGAACACAGAAGTTAATTGTAGCTTTACTTTGACTCGTTCGAACATGAAAACAATTTGAAACAACTTGTAGCTTCATTATGCAATCGTTTGAAGAAAAAAACAACTTGAAACAACTTGTAGCTTCATTCTTGACTCGTTTGAATATGGAAGCAACTTGTAAAAACATGTAGCTTCATTCTTGACTGTTCGAACACGGAAGCAACTTGTAGCTTCATTTTTACTCGTGTGAACATGAAAACAACTTGAAACAACTTGTAGCTTCATTATGCACTCGTTTCAAGCAAAAAACAACGTGTAGCTTCATTCTTGACTCGTTTGAACATGGAAGCAACTTGTCAAACTTGTATCTTCATTCTTGACTCGTTTGAACATGGAAGCAACTTGTAGCTTCATTCTTGAGTGTTTAAACATAGAAGAACCTTGTAGCTTCATTTTGACTCGTTTGAACATGAAAACAACTTTAAACAACTTGTAGCTTCATTATGCACTCATTTGAAGAAAAAACAACTCGAAACAAATTGTAGCTTCATTCTTGACTCATTTGAATATGGAAGCAACTTGTAAAAACTTGTAGCTTCATTCTTGAGTGTTTGAACACGGAAGCAACTTGTAAAAATTTGAAGCTTTATTCTTGAGTGTTTGAACATGTAAGCAGCTTGTAGCTTCATTTTAACTCGTTTGAACATGAAAACAACTTTAAACAACTTGTAGCTTCATTATGCACTCGTTTGAAGAGAAAAATAACTCGAAACAACTTGTAGCTTCATTCTTGACTCATTTGAACATGGAAGCAACTTGTAAAAACTTGTAGCTTCATTCTTCACTTTTGAACACGGAAGCAAATTGTAGCTTTACTTTGACTCGTTCGAACATGAAAACAATTTGAAACAACTTGTAGCTTCATTATGCAATCGTTTGAAGAAAAAAACAACTTGAAACAACTTGTAGCTTCATTCTTGACTCGTTTGAATATGGAAGCAACTTGTAAAAACATGTAGCTTCATTCTTGACTGTTCGAACACGGAAGCAACTTGTAGCTTCATTTTTACTCGTGTGAACATGAAAACAACTTGAAACAACTTGTAGCTTCATTATGCACTCGTTTCAAGCAAAAAACAACGTGTAGCTTCATTCTTGACTCGTTTGAACATGGAAGCAACTTGTCAAACTTGTATCTTCATTCTTGACTCGTTTGAACATGGAAGCAACTTGTAGCTTCATTCTTGAGTGTTTGAACATAGAAGAACCTTGTAGCTTCATTGTGACTCATTTGAACATGAAAATAACTTTAAACAACTTGTAGCTTCATTATGCACTCATTTGAAGAAAAAACAACTCGAAACAAATTGTAGCTTCATTCTTGACTCGTTTGAATATGGAAGCAACTTGTAAAACCTTGTAGCTTCATTCTTGAGTGTTTGAACACGGAAGCAACTTGTAAAAACTTGAAGCTTTATTCTTGAGTGTTTGAACATGTAAGCAGCTTGTAGCTTCATTTTAACTCGTTTGAACATGAAACAACTTTAAACAACTTGTAGCTTCATTATGCACTCGTTTGAAAAGAAAAATAACTCGAAACAACTTGTAGCTTCGTCTTGACTCATTTGAACATGGAAGCAACTTGTAAAAACTTGTAGCTTCATTCTTCACTTTTGAACACAGAAGCAAATTGTAGCTTTATTTTGACTTGTTCGAACATGAAAACAACTTGAAACAACTTGTAGCTTCATTATGCAATCGTTTGAAGAAAAAAATAACTTGAAACAACTTGTAGCTTCATTCTTGACTCGTTTGAACATGGAAGCAACTTGTAAAAACATGTAGCTTCATTCTTGACTGTTCGAACACGGAAGCAACTTGTAGCTTCATTTTTACTCGTGTGAACATGAAAACAACTTGAAACAACTTGTAGCTTCATTATGCACTCGTTTGAAGCAAAAAACAACTTGTAGCTTCATTCTTGACTCGTTTGAAGATGGAAGCAACTTGTCAAACTTGTAGCTTACTGTTTAAACACGGAAGCTACTTGTAGAAACTTGTAGCTTTATTCTTGAGTGTTTGAACACCGAAGCAACTTGTAGCTTCATTTTGACTCGTTTGAACATGAAAACAACTTTAAGCAACTTGTAGCTTTATTATGCACTCGTTTGAAGAAAAAAACAACTCGAAGAAACTTGTAGCTTCATTCTTGACTCGTTTGAACATAGATGCAACTTGTAAAAACTTGTAGATTCATTCTTGACTGTTTGAACAATGAAGCAACTTGTAGCTTCATTTTGACTTATATGAACATGAAAACAACTTCAAACAACTTGTAGCTTCATTATGCACTCGTTTGAAGAAAAAAACAACTCGTAACAACTTGTAGCTTCATTCTTGACTCATTTGAACATGGAAGCAACTTGAAAGACTTGTAGATTCAGTCTTGACTTTTTGAACACGGACGCAACTTGTAGCTTCATTTTGACTCGTGTGAACATGAAAACAACTTGAAACAACTTGTAGCTTCATTATGCACTCGTTTGAAGCAAAAAACAACTCGAAAAAACTTGTAGCTTCATTCTTGACTCGTTTGAAAATGGAAGCAACTTGTAGCTTTATTCTTGAGTGTTTGGACACAGAAGCAACTTGTAGCTTCATTTTGAGTCGTTTGAACATGAAAACAACTTTAAACAACTTGTAGCTTCATGATGTACTCGTTTGAAGAAAAAAACAACTCGAAACAACTTGTAGCTTCATTCTTGACTCGTTTGAACATAGAAACAACTTGTAAAAACATGTAGCTTCATCTTCACTGTTTGAACAAAGAAGCAAATTGTAGCTTTATTTTGACTCGTTCAAACATGAAAACAACTTGAAAGAACTTGTAGCTTCATTATGCACTCGTTTGAAGAAAAAACAACTTGTAGCTTCACTCTTGAGCCGTTTGAACATGGAAGCAACTTGAAAAACTTGTACAATCATTCTTGACTGTTTGAACAAGTAAGCAACTTGTAGCTTCATTTTGACTCGTGTGAACATGAAAACAACTTGAAACAACTTGTAGCTTCATTATGCACTCGTGTGAAGCAAAAAACAACTTGTAGCTTTATTCTTGACTCGTTTGAACATGGAAGCAACTTATCAAACTTATAGCTTCATTCTTGACTGTTTGAACACGGAAGCTACTTGTAGAAACTTGTAACTTTATTCTTGAGTGTTTGAACACCGAAGCAACTTGTAGCTACATTTTGACTCGTTTGAACATGAAAACAACTTTAAGCAACTTGTAGCTTTATTATGCACTCGTTTGAAGAAAAAACAACTCGAAGAAACTTGAAGCTTCATTCTTGACTCGTTTGAACATAGAAGCAACTTGTAAAAACTTGTAGATTCATTCTTGACTGTTTAAACAAGGACGCAACTTGTAGCTTCATTTTGACTCGTTCGAACATGAAAACAACTTGAAACAACTTGTAGCTTCATTATGCACTCGTTTGAAGAAAAAAACAACTCGAAACAACTTGTAGCTTCATTCTTGACTCGTTTGAACATGGAAGCAACTTGTAAAAACTTGTAGCTTCATTCTTCACAGTTTGAACACGGAAGTAATTTGTAGCTTCATTTTGACTCTTGTGAACATGAAAACAACTTGAAACAACTTGTATCTTCATTATGCACTCGTTTGAAGCAAAAAACAACTCAGAACAACTTGTAGCTTTATTCTTGAGTGTTTGGACACGGAAGCAACTTGTAGCTTCATTTTGAGTCGTTTGAACATGAAAACAACTTTAAACAACTTGTAGCTTCATGATGTACTCGTTTGAAGAAAAAAACAACTCGAAACAACTTGTAGCTTCATTCTTGACTCGTTTGAACATAGAAACAACTTGTAAAAACATGTAGCTTCATCTTCACTGTTTGAACAAAGAAGCAAATTGTAGCTTTATTTTGACTCGTTCAAACATGAAAACAACTTGAAAGAACCTGTAGCTTCATTATGCACTCGTTTGAAGAAAAAACAACTTGTAGCTTCACTCTTGAGCCGTTTGAACATGGAAGCAACTTGAAAAACTTGTACAATCATTCTTGACTGTTAGAACAAGGACGCAACTTGTAGCTTCATTTTGACTCGTGTGAACTTGAAAACAACTTGAAACAACTTGTAGCTTCATTATGCACTCGTGTGAAGCAAAAAACAACTTGTAGCTTCATTCTTGACTCGTTTGAACATGGAAGCAACTTGTCAAACTTATAGCTTCATTCTTGACTGTTTGAACACGGAAGCTACTTGTAGAAACTTGTAACTTTATTCTTGAGTGTTTTAACACCGAAGCAACTTGTAGCTTCATTTTGACTCGTTTGAACATGAAAACAACTTTAAGCAACTTGTAGCTTTATTATGCACTCGTTTGAAGAAAAAACAACTCGAAGAAACTTGAAGCTTCATTCTTGACTCGTTTGAACATAGAAGCAACTTGTAAAAACTTGTAGATTCATTCTTGACTGTTTGAACAAGGAAGCAACTTGTAGCTTCATTTTGACTCGTTCGAACATGAAAACAACTTGAAACAACTTGTAGCTTCATTATGCACTCGTTTGAAGAAAAAAACAACTCGAAACAACTTGTAGCTTCATTCTTGACTCGTTTGAACATGGAAGCAACTTGTAAAAACTTGTAGCTTCATTCTTCACAGTTTGAACACGGAAGTAATTTGTAGCTTCATTTTGACTCTTGTGAACATGAAAACAACTTGAAACAACTTGTATCTTCATTATGCACTCGTTTGAAGCAAAAAACAACTCGGAACAACTTGTAGCTTCATTCTTGACTCGTCTGAACATGGAAGCAACTTGTAAAAACTTGCAGCTTCATTCTTAACAGTTTGAACACGAAAGTAATTTTTTTTAGTAACTAACATTTTCAGATTTTTTTTAGAAAATCCAGAAGCTCCTGTCTTGGTGAACTACATGTTACCATACAAAACATGCAATGTCTGGCAAATTCATCATCTTGAACTTGCGTTGAGCAAATACTAGAAGAGTAGTTGCTAAAATATTACTGAGAAATGATGGAACATGTCGCGATCAAAATTATTCTAGATTTTATATCAGTTTGTAAGACTATAACCAAACTGCCTACATAAAAACTGAAATGGACGACGAGACAAGAAGGAGAAAGGGGGATTATGCCCTTGTAATGTGGCTGCTTGAGAGCTTTAAAGATCTGCTTTACCAGACTTGGCTGTTTTTCGGCTTCTCCACCACCACCACTGTCTAATCTTGTTTGAAACTCTGTCTGCATGAACTTTTAGTTTCTCTCCAACATCAACAACTCCTTTTCTAAATTGCTCCTTCCAATCATACTTTTCACTGTCACAGAAGTAATTTGTAGCTACATTTTGACTAGTTTGAACATGAAAAAAATTTAAAACAACTTGTAGCTTCATCATACACTCGTTTGAAGAGAAAAACAACTCGAAACAACTTGCAGTTTCATTCTTGACTCGTTTGAACATGGAAGCAACTTGTAACAACTTGTAGCTTCATTCTTGAGTGTTTGAACATAGAAGTACCTTGTAGCTTCATTTTGACTCGTTTGAACATGGAAGCAACTTGTCAAACTTGTATCTTCATTCTTGACTCGTTTGAACATGGACGCAACTTGTAGCTTCATTCTTGAGTGTTTGAACATAGAAGAACCTTGTAGCTTCATTTTGACTCGTTTGAACATGAAAACAACTTTAAACAACTTGTAGCTTCATTATGCACTCATTTGAAGAAAAAACAACTCGAAACAAATTGTAGCTTCATTCTTGACTCGTTTGAATATGGAAGCAACTTGTAAAAACTTGTAGCTTCATTCTTGAGTGTTTGAACACGGAAGCAACTTGTAAAAACTTGAAGCTTTATTCTTGAGTGTTTGAACATGTAAGCAGCTTGTAGCTTCATTTTAACTCGTTTGAACATGAAAACAACTTTAAACAACTTGTGGCTTCATATACACTCGTTTGAAGAGAAAAACAACTCGAAACAACTTGTAGCTTCATTCTTGACTCATTTAAACATGGAAGCAACTTGTAAAAACTTGTAGCTTCATTCTTCAGTTTTGAACACAGAAGCAAATTGTAGCTTTATTTTGACTCGTTCGAACATGAAAACAACTTGAAACAACTTGTAGCTTCATTATGCAATCGTTTGAAGAAAAAATAACTTGAAACAACTTGTAGCTTCATTCTTGACTCGTTTGAACATGGAAGCAACTTGTAAAAACATGTAGCTTCATTCTTGACTGTTCGAACACGGAAGCAACTTGTAGCTTCATTTTTACTCGTGTGAACATGAAAATAACTTGAAACAACTTATAGCTTCATTATGCACTCGTTTGAAGCAAAAAACAACTTGTAGCTTCATTCTTGACTCGTTTGAAGATGGAACAAACTTGTCAAACTTGTAGCTTACTGTTTAAACACGGAAGCTACTTGTAGAAACTTGTAGCTTTATTCTTGAGTGTTTGAACACCGAAGCAACTTGTAGCTTCATTTTGACTCGTTTGAACATGAAAACAACTTTAAGCAACTTGTAGCTTTATTATGCACTCGTTTGAAGAAAAAAACAACTCGAAGAAACTTGTAGCTTCATTCTTGACTCGTTTGAACATAGATGCAACTTGTAAAAACTTGTAGATTCATTCTTGACTGTTTGAACAATGAAGCAACTTGTAGCTTCATTTTGACTTATATGAACATGAAAACAACTTCAAACAACTTGTAGCTTCATTATGCACTCGTTTGAAGAAAAAAACAACTCGTAACAACTTGTAGCTTCATTCTTGACTCATTTGAACATGGAAGCAACTTGAAAGACTTGTAGATTCAGTCTTGACTTTTTGAACACGGACGCAACTTGTAGCTTCATTTTGACTCGTGTGAACATGAAAACAACTTGAAACAACTTGTAGCTTCATTATACACTCGTTTGAAGCAAAAAACAACTCGAAAAAACTTGTAGCTTCATTCTTGACTCGTTTGAAAATGGAAGCAACTTGTAGCTTTATTCTTGAGTGTTTGGACACGGAAGCAACTTGTAGCTTCATTTTGAGTCGTTTGAACATGAAAACAACTTTAAACAACTTGTAGCTTCATGATGTACTCGTTTGAAGAAAAAAAACAACTCGAAACAACTTGTAGCTTCATTCTGGACTCGTTTGAACATAGAAACAACTTGTAAAAACATGTAGCTTCATCTTCACTGTTTGAACAAAGAAGCAAATTGTAGCTTTATTTTGACTCGTTCAAACATGAAAACAACTTGAAAGAACTTGTAGCTTCATTATGCACTCGTTTGAAGAAAAAACAACTTGTAGCTTCACTCTTGAGCCATTTGAACATGGAAGCAACTTGAAAAACTTGTACAATCATTCTTGACTGTTTGAACAAGTAAGCAACTTGTAGCTTCATTTTGACTCGTGTGAACATGAAAACAACTTGAAACAACTTGTAGCTTCATTATGCACTCGTTTGAAGCAAAAAACAACTTGTAACTTCATTCTTGACTCGTTTGAACATGGAAGCAACTTGTCAAACTTGTAGCTTCATTCTTGACTGTTTGAACACGGAAGCTACTTGTAGAAACTTGTAGCTTTATTCTTGAGTGTTTGAACACCGAAGCAACTTGTAGCTTCATTTTGACTGGTTTGAACATGAAAACAACTTTAAGCAACTTGTAGCTTCATTATGCACTCGTTTGAAGAAAAAAACAACTCGAAGCAACTTGTAGCTTCATTCTTGACTCGTTTGAACATAGAAGCAACTTGTAAAAACTTGTAGATTCATTCTTGACTGTTTGAACAAGGAAGCAACTTGTAGCTTCATTTTGACTCGTTCGAACATGAAAACAACTTGAAACAACTTGTAGCTTCATTATGCACTCGTTTGAAGAAAAAAACAACTCGAAACAACTTGTAGCTTCATTCTTGACTCGTTTGAACATGGAAGCAACTTGTAAAAACTTGTAGCTTCATTCTTCACAGTTTGAACACGGAAGTAATTTGTAGCTTCAGTTTGACTCTTGTGAACATGAAAACAACTTGAAACAACTTGTATCTTCATTATGCACTCGTTTGAAGCAAAAAACAACTCGGAACAACTTGTAGCTTTATTCTTGAGTGTTTGGACACGGAAGCAACTTGTAGCTTCATTTTGAGTCGTTTGAACATGAAAACAACTTTAAACAACTTGTAGCTTCATGATGTACTCGTTTGAAGAAAAAAACAACTCGAAACAACTTGTAGCTTCATTCTTGACTCGTTTGAACATAGAAACAACTTGTAAAAACATGTAGCTTCATCTTCACTGTTTAAACAAAGAAGCAAATTGTAGCTTTATTTTGACTTGTTCAAACATGAAAACAACTTGAAAGAACTTGTAGCTTCATTATGCACTCGTTTGAAGAAAAAACAACTTGTAGCTTCACTCTTGAGCCGTTTGAACATGGAAGCAACTTGAAAAACTTGTACAATCATTCTTGACTGTTAGAACAAGGACGCAACTTGTAGCTTCATTTTGACTCGTGTGAACATGAAAACAACTTGAAACAACTTGTAGCTTCATTATGCACTCGTGTGAAGCAAAAAACAACTTGTAGCTTCATTCTTGACTCGTTTGAACATGGAAGCAACTTGTCAAACTTATAGCTTCATTCTTGACTGTTTGAACACGGAAGCTACTTGTAGAAACTTGTAACTTTATTCTTGAGTGTTTGAACACCGAAGCAACTTGTAGCTTCATTTTGACTCGTTTGAACATGAAAACAACTTTAAGCAACTTGTAGCTTTATTATGCACTCGTTTGAAGAAATAACAACTCGAAGAAACTTGAAGCTTCATTCTTGACTCGTTTGAACATAGAAGCAACTTGTAAAAACTTGTAGATTCATTCTTGACTGTTTGAACAAGGAAGCAACTTGTAGCTTCATTTTGACTCGTTCGAACATGAAAACAACTTGAAACAACTTGTAGCTTCATTATGCACTCGGTTGAAGAAAAAAACAACTCGAAACAACTTGTAGCTTCATTCTTGACTCGTTTGAACATGGAAGCAACTTGTAAAAACTTGTAGCTTCATTCTTCACAGTTTGAACACGGAAGTAATTTGTAGCTTCATTTTGACTCTTGTGAACATGAAAACAACTTGAAACAACTTGTATCTTCATTATGCACTCGTTTGAAGCAAAAAACAACTCGGAACAACTTGTAGCTTCATTCTTGACTCGTATGAACATGGAAGCAACTTGTAAAAACTTGCAGCTTCATTCTTAACAGTTTGAACACGAAAGTAATTTTTTTTAGTAACTAACATTTTCAGATTGTTTTTAGAAAATCCAGAAGCTCCTGTCTTGGTGAACTACATGTTACCATACAAAACATGCAATGTCTGGCAAATTCATCATCTTGAACTTGCGTTGAGCAAATACTAGAAGAGTAGTTGCTAAAATATTACTGAGAAATGATGGAACATGTCGCGATCAAAATTATTCTAGATTTTATATCAGTTTGTAAGACTATAACCAAACTGCCTACATAAAAACTGAAATGGACGACGAGACAAGAAGGAGAAAGGGGGATTATGCCCTTGTAATGTGGCTGCTTGAGAGCTTTAAAGATCTCGCTTTACTGGACTTGGTCATTTTTCGGCTTCTCCACCACCACCACTGTCTAATCTTGTTTAAAACTCTGTCTGCATGAACTTTTAGTTTCTCTCCAACATCAACAACTCCTTTTCTAAACTGCTCCTTCCAATCATACTTTTCACTGTCACGGAAGTAATTTGTAGCTACATTTTGACTAGTTTGAACATGAAAAAAATTTAAAACAACTTGTAGCTTCATCATACACTCGTTTGAAGAGAAAAATAACTCGAAACAACTTGCAGTTTCATTCTTGACTCGTTTGAACATGGAAGCAACTTGTAACAACTTGTAGCTTCATTCTTGAGTGTTTGAACATAGAAGTACCTTGTAGCTTCATTTTGACTCGTTTGAACATGGAAGTGATACGAATTACGCAAGTAATACGTATAAAACACAACGGAAGGTTAACAAGAAACAAAGTATCACTTGAATTTTGCTAAGGGTGGCCGAAAGTTGATGGTGTTCGGCCGTGAGGTAGTGTGATGTACGGAGTTTGGTGTGTTTTTATCGAACTAGACCTATAACTCGATAAAAGGGTAATCTCTTCCCAAGACCTTTTGAGAATTGATCAAAGTTAAAATCTCAAACTCACGAAACAATAACTAAGGTTTGTCGAACTCGTTCAACGTATATTTCAAAGGAAATACAAGGTTTATTATGATTCTCGATGATTTACAAGTACAACGGACACTACTATATATAGTAGTTTATAACCGAAAGTAAATACAACAAAACAAAAAAAACGATCTTCCTAGCAACATCATTTCGGCCGAAATCTCCAAGTAGATACCAAGCTATCTTGGTGTTATTAGATGAAAGAGACATGAAGCAACCTTTGGTCTTGATGGTGACATGAAGTAGAATCAAAACATTATCCCTCCTTTGCATCATTTCGGCCGAGCATGCTTCAAGGGATTTGGTGTAGATGTAAAGATATCTTCCTCCTTGGAATTACATGGATGATAAAGAAATGAATGACAATGACATGAAGAAGAAAGTCTTCACTCCATCTCTTAGTTCGGCCGTTTGTGACATGGTGGGGAAGGAGGTGATTTTGTGAAAGATATGAAGACAAAGTGTCCCTTTCAAGCATGTTTCGGCCGATCTTCATGCTTTCTGATACGAATCGGTCAACATCATCAAATACAAAAAAGAAGATTATCCAACCAAGCTTGATTGAGTCGCAGGCATACATAAAATCCTCATGCAAAATACATGGACAAATTACCAATTCTCGCGCGCACGACGACTTCGTAGCAGTTTTAGTATTTTGCCCATAACTTTCTCGTCCGAAATCCGATTCAGGTGATTCAAGTGGCCATGGAAAGCTAAGAAAGAGAGCTACAAATCTTATGAAGACCACAGGACCAAATTCGGACTCATTGGATCCCAGAAATGACAAAACCGAACCATGTGAGAAGAAGAGGCCAAGATGTCACTTTCATGATCAAGTCATTATCAAGCCTTACAATATATCACATGAGGAGGATTCTTGTCCACTCCTCTTGGAAGCCCCACGTCCAAATTATGCACATCAAGCCAAAATGTTGTGATCTTTGTAGAATAGTTTAATAAATGCTTGTATTTTAGCTAGATTTTGTTTGATCTTGTTTGGCTTGTTTAGGAGATATAATGGCTATATAATAGCCTCATCCTCAACCTTGAATAGAGAATCTGGAATCTTGAAAGTAATAAACCTTGTATTTCCTTTGAAATATACGTTGAACGAGTTCAACAAACTTTAAGTTATTGTTTCGACGCGTCTCGAGATTTTAACTTGATCAATTCTCAATAGGTCTTGGGAAGAGATTACCTTTTATCGAGTTATAGGTCTAGTTCGATAAAACACATCCAAATCCGTATACACTACTACCTCACGGCCGAAATCCATTTAAGTTCGGCCACCCCTTGTATTTTCGAGTGACACTTTGATAATCGTCAAGACATAATAATCTTCCATTATATTTCATACGCATTACGTACGTAATTCGTATCATCTTCTTGTTCGATATTTTTTATTGTTATATCCGATATTATTCACATACAAAATACATCCGAAAACTCCATATTCGTAAAAGCCTTCCGCTATCATACACTTACATATACTCCGACGGATACGTATCCACCTCTCCCCGGATAATTCGTATCATAAGTGGTATCGGAGCCCAAGGTCATCTCCTTGGGCGATCAACTATATTCACCGAATTTTTTTTTTGTTGTTGAAACCTTCTTGGGTTGTTCTTCACGGTTAGAAGAATTTTCGCATAACATTGGCACATTAGCGCAGTCGGAAGAAAACAAAGTTTCCCGTGGATTCGACCATTGGATCATCACGAAATTTTGACAAAGGTAAGCCAACTCATTGAACTACAGTCTGAACGGTGGAGATTAGATTCTTTGATCATCTTCTTGGTTCATTCTTCACGGATTTCTTGGAAAATTTTCTGTCCGATTTCTTGTCAAGAACTATCTCTTGATTCTTGTTATGGATTTCTCCGAGCTCGATTTCTTGATGACACTCCGTGACGCACTAAACGGCTTACCGGAGCGACGTATGCAAGAAAGACGCAGAGACGATGCCAACGATATTGATTTCTTGGCCAAATTCCGCAGCATACCGGAATTTCACGGAGATAGTGATTCAAATGCGTGCATAGAATGGCTTCGTGCTTGTGAGGAGCACTCGGACTTCAAGGCTGCCCCGATCAACCGCCGCGTTTCGTTGGTGGCAAGGCGCCTCCGCGGTAGCGCCGCCGTCTGGTGGCAAAAATTGAAACAGTCCCGTTCACAACAACGTAAGCCTAAAATCCAAGATTGGCTTAAATTCAAAAAATATTTCAATCGAAGGTTCAAATCCCCATCTTATCACCAATCCTTCGACGCCCCACCACCGGCATTCGATCTAAGGTCTTCCTCCATCAAGGAATTCCCAACAGAATCTTTTTTCGATGAAGACAATGTCCCTACGGTCATTTTCAATGAAGTAGACGAGACAGAGTTTTCAACGGAGCAATTCAACGAAGAAGATGAGTTGAGCCGTGTCTCCCTAGTCGACGAACCTAGATCTTGCTACTTTGATCATGGGCTAGTTGGTTATGTTGGCCAAATTGACCAAAACGGACCAAATTATTTTAATGATGAGGAGCCGGTTAGTGTCATGGAAATTGGTCCGGATTATGAAGGGCCACCAGTATTTGATACCGAACCAGTTGACGAAGAGGGACCCATAATTGATTCTGTGTTTCCCATTTTTGATGTTGTGCCCGACGACGATCCATGTCTCGCTGTAAGTTATTTTGAAGATTTTTGTCCAAACTCCAATGAGGTGTTTTCGGTTCTTGATACGGAGCAAGAAGATGTTATAATTCCGGAACATCTATATCTTGAGCCTTACCAAGATTTTGATATGAAAGTAGACGACAAGCGTTTTCCTGTGGCTTGAAGTGGCATCCATGAAGAGCGACCTATTATTACCGTCGTGCTTCCCATTTCGGATGTCCGGTTATATGATGATTCATATCATGATATCGGTATTACTCATGAAGAATTATTATTATTTTATTAATAATGATAGTTATTTTGTTGGTGATTCTCGAGAGGGCCCCACTACCTATCGTCTCAAGATTTTGGGCCATGTACGCACTGCAGACATCTTCGAGATCAAATACTTAGAGGCTTTAGTCAATTATCTTGGTGACGAAGGGAGTTCGGAATTGAGGACAATTCCCTTTAAAGAGAGAGGGTATGATACGAATCGGTCAACATCATCAAATACAAAAAAGAAGATTATCCAACCAAGCTTGATTGAGTCGCAGGCATACATAAAATCCTCATGCAAAATACATGGACAAATTACCAATTCTCGCGCACGACGACTTCGTAGCAGTTTTAGTATTTTGCCCATAACTTTCTCGTCCGAAATCCGATTCAGGTGATTCAAGTGGCCATGGAAAGCTAAGAAAGAGAGCTACAAATCTTATGAAGACCACAGGACCAAATTCGGACTCATTGGATCCCAGAAATGACAAAACCGAACCATGTGAGAAGAAGAGGCCAAGATGTCACTTTCATGATCAAGTCATTATCAAGCCTTACAATATATCACATGAGGAGGATTCTTGTCCACTCCCTCTTGGAAGCCCCACGTCCAAATTATGCACATCAAGCCAAAATGTTGTGATCTTTGTAGAATAGTTTAATAAATGCTTGTATTTTAGCTAGATTTTGTTTGATCTTGTTTGGCTTGTTTAGGAGATATAATGGCTATATAATAGCCTCATCCTCAACCTTGAATAGAGAATCTGGAATCTTGAAAGTAATAAACCTTGTATTTCCTTTGAAATATACGTTGAACGAGTTCAACAAACTTTAAGTTATTGTTTCGACGCGTCTCGAGATTTTAACTTGATCAATTCTCAATAGGTCTTGGGAAGAGATTACCTTTTATCGAGTTATAGGTCTAGTTCGATAAAACACATCCAAATCCGTATACACTACTACCTCACGGCCGAAATCCATTTAAGTTCGGCCACCCCTTGTATTTTCGAGTGACACTTTGATAATCGTCAAGACATAATAATCTTCCATTATATTTCATACGCATTACGTACGTAATTCGTATCATCTTCTTGTTCGATATTTTTTATTGTTATATCCGATATTATTCACATACAAAATACATCCGAAAACTCCATATTCGTAAAAGCCTTCCGCTATCATACACTTACATATACTCCGACCGATACGTATCCACCTCTCCCCGGATAATTCGTATCACTTTCGGGTCGATCCGTCGTCGAATTCTACGTCACTCCGATTCCGATTAACAACGTAACTCCAATCCGTTTAACATTTTCTCCTAAGTATAACGATGCATGGCCATGCGGATTTGCATCATCATGGATGTCGATTTTTATCGGAGTTTCTTCGACTGGAATATTAGATATCGTATCATTCCCTCCGTCTTTGAAAGGAATTGACCTCAATTCTGCAATGCCATCGTCGTCAAGATAAGGTGAGAGATCACCTACGTTGAATGTCGCGTGTACTCCGTATTCGCCCGGGAGTTCGACTTTGTATGCGTTGTCGTTTACCTTTTCCACAATTTTGTACGGACCCTCGGCTCTCGGCATTAATTTGTTCTTCCGTTTGCTTGGGAATCTTTCTTTTCTCAAATGTATCCAAACCAAGTCGCCAACATCAAATAATCTCGCCTTTTTATTTTTGTTCGACTTCCGTTTGTATATTTCATTTACTTCTTTAATCCGTTCCCGTATCTTTTCGTGTAACTTTACCATTGATTTGAGTTTTGCTTCGGCGTCTTTGTGAACCAACTCGTTGCTCGGTAAGGGAATCAAGTCCAATGGCAAGTGCGGATTTAATCCGTATACCACTTCAAAAGGTGAATGGGCCGTGGCATAACCGGGTGATCGGTTGTATGCGAATTCGGCATGAGCAAGTTTAACGTCCCAATCTTTCTGAGTTTTATTTACCAACCCTCGTAATAATGCTCCCAAGGTTCGATTAGTTACCTCGGTCTGTCCGTCGGTTTGCGGGTGATGTGAAGTACTGAATAGGAGTTTAGTACCTACTTTCCTCCATAAAGTATTCCAGAAGTAACTCAGAAATTTGGAATCTCGATCCGACACGATAGTTTTTGGAACTCCGTGTAAACGAACTACTTCCCGGAAGTACAAGTCCGCCACGTTGCTTGCATCATCGGTTTTGTGGCACGCGACGAAGTGAGCCATTTTCGAAAAACGGTCGACGACCACCATGATCGAGTCCTTGCCTCGTTGAGTACGAGGTAAAGCCACAATAAAATCCATCGAGACATCCTCCCACGGTCGTAACGGTATCGGCAACGGCATGTATATACTCGACTTGAACGAACTTTTCATCATGTGACAAGTTACGCATTTGCTCACGATTGTGCTGACGTCACCATACATTTTCGGCCAAAAGAAATGTTCTTTTAGTACTTCTACCGTCTTGGTCGAGCCGAAGTGGCCGGCTAGTCCTCCTCCGTGCGCCTCCCGAACCAGCAATTCCCGAATCGTATGTCTCGGCACACATAATTTATTTCCCTTGAAGAGAAAACCATCCTGTAAAACAAATTCCTCGTACGGGGCCGTTTTACAACGGTTAAAAATTTCCCCGAAGTCCAAATCATCGTTGTAGTGATCTTTCAAAGTCTCAAACCCCAACAAACGAACATCTAGCATCGACAGTAAGGCATACCGTCTCGATAATGCATCCGCCACTACATTACTCTTCCCATCTTTGTACTTGGATGAAAAGTGAAAAGATTGTAAAAATTCCACCCATTTTGCATGCCTCGGGCTTAGCTTACTTTGTCCGTTGATGTATTTCAACGACTCATGATCCGAATGCAGCACGAAATGTTTCGAACGTAAATAATGACTCCAATGGTCGAGTGCTCTTACGATAGCATAGAACTCCTTGTCGTAAGTACAATAATTCACTCGGGCGCCACTTAACTTCTCCGAAAAATAGGCAATGGGACGGCCTCTTTGAATAAGCACTGCCCCGATTCCAACTCCGCTAGCGTCGCATTCTACCTCAAACGGTTGTGAAAAATCGGGCAACGTCAAAATCGGCGCTTCACATAATTTTCCCTTTAAGTTTTCAAAAGCCTTTTGGGCCGTTTCGTTCCAAGCAAAGGTTCCCTTTTTCAGACACTCCGTGATCGGGCTGGATATAGTGCTAAAGTCCCGTATGAATCGTCGGTAAACGGGCGAGGCCATGAAATGACCGTACCTCCGTGATTGTCTTTGGGGTCGGCCACGACTTGATTGCCGCGATCTTCTCTTGGTCGACCGAAACTCCGTCTTTCGAAACAACATAGCCGAGAAAGACAAGACTCTCGACTAGGAAAGTACACTTCTCCCGTTTTCCATAAAGTTTTTGTTCTCTTAGCGTCTCAAACACGTACCGCAAATGTTCGAGATGTTCTTCTACGGACCGACTGTAGATCAAAATGTCGTCTAAGTACACGACAACAAACTTTCCCAAGAAAGGTTTAAGAACCTCGTTCATCAACCTCATAAAAGTGCTCGGGGCGTTGGTGAGGCCGAATGGCATCACAACCCATTCGTAAAGTCCATTCTTCGTTTTAAACGCCGTTTTCCATTCGTCTCCCTCTCGCATGCGGATTTGATGGTATCCGCTCCGTAAATCAACTTTGGAAAATATAACCGAGCCATGTAACTCGTCCAGCATGTCGTCTAGTCTCGGGATGGGAAACCGATACTTGACGGTGATGTTATTCACGGCTCTACTGTCAATACACATTCGCCATGTTCCGTCTTTCTTTGGTACGAGTAGAACTGGAACCGCACACGGACTTAAACTTTCTCGGACATATCCGTGATTCATGAGTTCATCGATTTGACGTTGTAGTTCTTTGGTTTCTTCGGGATTACAACGATACGCCGCTTTGTTCGGTAATGGAGCTCCCGGTATAAAATCAATCTGGTGTTCAATCCCGCGGATAGGTGGTAATCCTACCGGCAAGTCTTCGGGAAATACGTCCGAAAACTCGTGTAATAATACGTCTATCTCTTCCTCATGTTGCGATTTTGTGGCAAGATTTCGGACCTCTTTGATCATCATCAAATAAACACGTTCGCCATCGTCAATGGCGTGTTCGACTTCTTTCTCGTTTGCAAACATCGTAAGTTTCGGTCCTTCGACTTTTTTCGAACTCATCGTCCGGATAGCTTGAGGTGACATAGGTTTAAGAACAATTTTTTTACCTTTGTCACGTAGCTCATACTCATTACTCCTCCCTCGATGTAATACGTCCCGATCAAATAACCAAGGTCTTCCTAATAACACGTGACATGCGTCCATCGGTAGTACATCGCATGTAATGTCATCGCCATACGAACCCATGGTGAGTCCGACCTTCACTTGCCTTGATACTTTCACCTTGTTTCCATCATCGAGCCAATGGAGTGCATACGGTTTAGGATGGGCCGTGGTGATCAAACCGAGTTTTGAAACCATCTCGCTTGATGCCACGTTTGTACAACTTCCACCGTCAATGATCAAGCTACACCATTTATCTCCGACACGACACTTCGTGTGGAAGATTTAGTCCGTTGTTCTTCGTCACTTGGGGCGGCCTTCGTTTGCAACATGCGAAGGACAAGGTTCGTGTCATAGTTCGGGGCATCGTATGCCTCGCATTCTTCTTCTTCATCGACTTCTAAGTTAAAACGTCTCCAACTCTTTCTTCTTGGCTAATAATTCCTCTCGGGCGGCTATGGCTTCTCGTAACGTCACAATCCTCCGATTCGGACAAGCACTTTGATAGTGTCCAAATCCTTGACATTTGAAACATCGGACTTTAGATAGGCTCGTCTCTTTTGGTGTGGTAGGGGTTTTGGAATGGTAGTAACGGATGGCTTGTGGTGACGGAGTTTTGGAAACGAGCTAGAACTCGCGCCAAAGTTGGTATTTCCGTATTTAGGTGGGAATTCGGGTTTAGAGAGTTTGGTTTTGTTTTGATTTTCCAACTTTATGCAAAGTCCGCATAAAGTATCGAAGTCGAGAATAGGGGTAGAGTTCACGGAATTAGCAATATTTTTGTTCAAACCTCGTAGGAAACGGGACATGCGCAATTCTTCGCTTTCTTCAAGTTCTCCCATCAAGGATAAGTTTTCAAACTCCTCGATGTACTCCTCGACACTTAGCTTTCCTTGCGTGTGGTCGAAATTTTCGGTCTGAGACTTAGCTTGTGTGTAGCGGGACATATCTTTTCGTAGTTTCCTTTTTAGGAATCCCACGACGTATCTTCTCCTTTCCCACGACTTCTTTGCGTCTTCATTCGCTCAAACCAAAGGAAGCTCCTTTCCAAGTTTGAGAATCGCGTACTTGCAACGTACCTCGTCATTGAGCTCCTTGAACTCAAACATTCGTTCAATTTTTCTTTCCCGGTCAAATAAACCTCGGGATCGGTGCCGCCTACGAATTAGGAAGTTCATTTGGTCTTGTATTCATCCGCATGTCGTGGTGCATGCATGGTGTCATGCCCTCGTCGTGCATGGATTCTGGGCTCCGGCAAGCCACGAAGAACGTCACGTAGTTGTGCTACTTCTTCATCGGTGAATGCCATCTTCTTCAGTGATGTCGAGAACTGTGAGACAAGTGGCTCTCTGATACCACTTATGATACGAATTACGCAAGTAATACGTATAAAACACAACGGAAGGTTAACAAGAAACAAAGTATCACTTGAATTTTGCTAAGGGTGGCCGAAAGTTGATGGTGTTCGGCCGTGAGGTAGTGTGATGTACGGAGTTTGGTGTGTTTTTATCGAACTAGACCTATAACTCGATAAAAGGGTAATCTCTTCCCAAGACCTTTTGAGAATTGATCAAAGTTAAAATCTCGAAACTCGTCGAAACAATAACTAAGGTTTGTCGAACTCGTTCAACGTATATTTCAAAGGAAATACAAGGTTTATTATGATTCTCGATGATTTACAAGTACAACGGACACTACTATATATAGTAGTTTATAACCGAAAGTAAATACAACAAAACAAAAAAAACGATCTTCCTAGCAACATCATTTCGGCCGAAATCTCCAAGTAGATACCAAGCTATCTTGGTGTTATTAGATGAAAGGGACATGAAGCAACCTTTGGTCTTGATGGTGACATGAAGTAGAATCAAAACATTATCCCTCCTTTGCATCATTTCGGTCGAGCATGCTTCAAGGGATTTGGTGTAGATGTAAAGATATCTTCCTCCTTGGAATTACATGGATGATAAAGAAATGAATGACAATGACATGAAGAAGAAAGTCTTCACTCCATCTCTTAGTTCGGCCGTTTGTGACATGGTGGGGAAGGAGGTGATTTTGTGAAAGATATGAAGACAAAGTGTCCCTTTCAAGCATGTTTCGGCCGATCTTCATGCTTTCGGGTCGATCCGTCGTCGAATTCTACGTCACTCCGATTCCGATTAACAACGTAACTCCAATCCGTTTAACATTTTCTCCTAAGTATAACGATGCATGGCCATGCGGATTTGCATCATCATGGATGTCGATTTTTATCGGAGTTTCTTCGACTGGAATATTAGATATCGTATCAGGAAGCAACTTGTCAAACTTGTATCTTCATTCTTGACTCGTTTGAACATGGAAGCAACTTGTAGCTTCATTCTTGAGTGTTTGAACATAGAAGAACCTTGTAGCTTCATTTTGACTCGTTTGAACATGAAAACAACTTTAAACAACTTGTAGCTTCATTATGCACTCATTTGAAGAAAAAACAACTCGAAACAAATTGTAGCTTCATTCTTGACTCGTTTGAATATGGAAGCAACTTGTAAAAACTTGTAGCTTCATTCTTGAGTGTTTGAACACGGAAGCAACTTGTAAAAACTTGAAGCTTTATTCTTGAGTGTTTGAACATGTAAGCAGCTTGTAGCTTCATTTTAACTCGTTTGAACATGAAAACAACTTTAAACAACTTGTAGCTTCATTATGCACTCGTTTGAAGAGAAAAATAACTCGAAACAACTTGTAGCTTCATTCTTGACTCATTTGAACATGGAAGCAACTTGTAAAAACTTATAGCTTCATTCTTCACTTTTGAACACAGAAGCAAATTGTAGCTTTATTTTGACTCGTTCGAACATGAAAACAACTTGAAACAACTTGTAGCTTCATTATGCAATCGTTTGAAGAAAAAAATAACTTGAAACAACTTGTAGCTTCATTCTTGACTCGTTTGAACATGGAAGCAACTTGTAAAAACATGTAGCTTCATTCTTGACTGTTCGAACACGGAAGCAACTTGTAGCTTCATTTTTACTCGTGTGAACATGAAAACAACTTGAAACAACTTGTAGCTTCATTATGCACTCGTTTGAAGCAAAAAACAACTTGTAGCTTTATTCTTGACTCGTTTGAAGATGGAAGCAACTTGTCAAACTTGTAGCTTACTGTTTAAACACGGAAGCTACTTGTAGAAACTTGTAGCTTTATTCTTGAGTGTTTGAACACCGAAGCAACTTGTAGCTTCATTTTGACTCGTTTGAACATGAAAACAACTTTAAGCAACTTGTAGCTTTATTATGCACTCGTTTGAAGAAAAAAACAACTCGAAGAAACTTGTAGCTTCATTCTTGACTCGTTTGAACATAGAAGCAACTTGTAAAAACTTGTAGATTCATTCTTGACTGTTTGAACAATGAAGCAACTTGTAGCTTCATTTTGACTCATATGAACATGAAAACAACTTGAAACAAGTTGTAGCTTCATTATGCACTCGTTTGAAGAAAAAAAGAACTCGTAACAACTTGTAGCTTCATTCTTGACTCATTTGAACATGGAAGCAACTTGAAAGACTTGTAGATTCAGTCTTGACTTTTTGAACACGGACGCAACTTGTAGCTTCATTTTGACTCGTGTGAACATGAAAACAACTTGAAACAACTTGTAGCTTCATTATGCACTCGTTTGAAGCAAAAAACAACTCGAAAAAACTTGTAGCTTCATTCTTGACTCGTTTGAAAATGGAAGCAACTTGTAGCTTTATTCTTGAGTGTTTGGACACGGAAGCAACTTGTAGCTTCATTTTGAGTCGTTTGAACATGAAAACAACTTTAAACAACTTGTAGCTTCATGATGTACTCGTTTGAAGAAAAAAACAACTCGAAACAACTTGTAGCTTCATTCTGGACTCGTTTGAACATAGAAACAACTTGTAAAAACATGTAGCTTCATCTTCACTGTTTGAACAAAGAAGCAAATTGTAGCTTTATTTTGACTCGTTCAAACATGAAAACAACTTGAAAGAACTTGTAGCTTCATTATGCACTCGTTTGAAGAAAAAACAACTTGTAGCTTCACTCTTGAGCCGTTTGAACATGGAAGCAACTTGAAAAACTTGTACAATCATTCTTGACTGTTTGAACAAGTAAGCAACTTGTAGCTTCATTTTGACTCGTGTGAACATGAAAACAACTTGAAACAACTTGTAGCTTCATTATGCACTCGTGTGAAGCAAAAAACAAATTGTAGCTTCATTCTTGACTCGTTTGAACATGGAAGCAACTTGTCAAACTTATAGCTTCATTCTTGACTGTTTGAACACGGAAGCTACTTGTAGAAACTTGTAACTTTATTCTTGAGTGTTTGAACACCGAAGCAACTTGTATCTTCATTTTGACTCGTTTGAACATGAAAACAACTTTAAGCAACTTGTAGCTTTATTATGCACTCGTTTGAAGAAAAAACAACTCGAAGAAACTTGAAGCTTCATTCTTGCCTCGTTTGAACATAGAAGCAACTTGTAAAAACTTATAGATTCATTCTTGACTGTTTGAACAAGGAAGCAACTTGTAGCTTCATTTTGACTCGTTCGAACATGAAAACAACTTGAAACAACTTGTAGCTTCATTATGCACTCGTTTGAAGAAAAAAACAACTCGAAACAACTTGTAGCTTCATTCTTGACTCGTTTGAACATGGAAGCAACTTGTAAAAACTTGTAGCTTCATTCTTCACAGTTTGAACACGGAAGTAATTTGTAGCTTCATTTTGACTCTTGTGAACATGAAAACAACTTGAAACAACTTGTATCTTCATTATGCACTCGTTTGCAGCAAAAAACAACTCGGAACAACTTGTAGCTTCATTCTTGACTCGTATGAACATGGAAGCAACTTGTAAAAACTTGCAGCTTCATTCTTAACAGTTTGAACACGAAAGTAATTTTTTTTAGTAACTAACATTTTCAGATTTTTTTTAGAAAATCCAGAAGCTCCTGTCTTGGTGAACTACATGTTACCATACAAAACATGCATTGTCTGGCAAATTCATCATCTTGAACTTGCGTTGAGCAAATACTAGAAGAGTAGTTGCTAAAATATTATTGAGAAATGATGGAACATGTCGCGATCAAAATTATTCTAGATTTTATATCAGTTTGTAAGACTATAACCAAACTGCCTACATAAAAACTGAAATGGACGACGAGACAAGAAGGAGAAAGGGGGATTATGCCCTTGTAATGTGGCTGCTTGAGAGCTTTAAAGATCTGCTTTACCAGACTTGGCTGTTTTTCGGCTTCTCCACCACCACCACTGTCTAATCTTGTTTGAAACTCTGTCTGCATGAACTTTTAGATTCTCTCCAACATCAACAACTCCTTTTCTAAACTGCTCCTTCCAATCATACTTTTCACTGTCACGGAAGTAATTTGTAGCTACATTTTGACTAGTTTGAACATGAAAAAAATTTAAAACAACGTGTAGCTTCATCATACACTCGTTTGAAGAGAAAAACAACTCGAAACAACTTGCAGTTTCATTCTTGACTCGTTTGAACATGAAGCAACTTGTAACAACTTGTAGCTTCATTCTTGAGTGTTTGAACATAGAAGTACCTTGTAGCTTCATTTTGACTCGTTTGAACATGAAAACAACTTTAAACAACTTGTAGCTTCATTATGCACTCATTTGAAGAAAAAATAACTCGAAACAAATTGTAGCTTCACTCTTGACTCGTTTAAATATGGAAGCAACTTGTAAAAACTTGTAGCTTCATTCTTGAGTGTTTGAACACGGAAGCAACTTGTAAAAACTTGAAGCTTTATTCTTGAGTGTTTGAACATGTAAGCAGCTTGTAGCTTCATTTTAACTCGTTTGAACATGAAAACAACTTTAAACAACTTGTAGCTTCATTATGCACTCGTTTGAAGAGAAAAATAACTCGAAACAACTTGTAGCTTCATTATGCACTCGTTTGAACATGGAAGCAACTTGTAAAAACTTGTAGCTTCATTCTTCACTTTTGAACACAAAAGCAAATTGTAGCTTTATTTTGACTCGTTCGAACATGAAAACAACTTGAAACAACTTGTAGCTTCATTATGCAATCGTTGGAAGAAAAAAACAACTTGAAACAACTTGTAGCTTCATTCTTGACTCGTTTGAACATGGAAGCAACTTGTAAAAACATGTAGCTTCATTCTTGACTGTTCGAACACGGAAGCAACTTGTAGCTTCATTTTTACTCGTGTGAACATGAAAACAACTTGAAACAACTTGTAGCTTCATTATGCACTCGTTTGAAGCAAAAAACAACTTGTAGCTTCATTCTTGACTCGTTTGAAGATGGAAGCAACTTGTCAAACTTGTAGCTTACTGTTTGAACACGGAAGCTACTTGTAGAAACTTGTAGCTTTATTCTTGAGTGTTTGAACACCGAAGCAACTTGTAGCTTCATTTTGACTCGTTTGAACATGAAAACAACTTTAAGTAACTTGTAGCTTTATTATGCACTCGTTTGAAGAAAAAAAACAACTCGAAGAAACTTGTAGCTTCATTCTTGACTCGTTTGAACATAGAAGCAACTTGTAAAAACTTGTACATTCATTCTTGACTGTTTGAACAATGAAGCAACTTGTAGCTTCATTTTGACTCGTTCGAACATGAAAACAACTTGAAACAACTTGTAGCTTCAGTATGCACTCGTTTGAAGGAAAAAAACAACTCGTGACAACTTGTAGCTTCATTCTTGACTCATTTGAACATGGAAGCAACTTGAAAGACTTGTAGATTCAGTCTTGACTTTTTGAACACGGACGTAACTTGTAGCTTCATTTTGACTCGTGTTAACATGAAAACAACTTGAAACAACTTGTAGCTTCATTATGCACTCGTTTGAAGCAAAAAACAACTCGAAAAAACTTGTAGCTTCATTCTTGACTCGTTTGAAAATGGAAGCAACTTGTAGCTTTATTCTTGAGTGTTTGGACACGGAAGCAACTTGTAGCTTCATTTTGAGTCGTTTGAACATGAAAACAACTTTAAACAACTTGTAGCTTCATTATGTACTCGTTTGAAGAAAAAAACAACTCGAAACAACTTGTAGCTTCATTCTTGACTCGTTTGAACATAGAAACAACTTGTAAAAACATGTAGCTTCATCTTCACTGTTTGAACAAAGAAGCAAATTGTAGCTTTATTTTGACTCGTTCAAACATGAAAACAACTTGTAGCTTCATTATGCACTCGTTTGAAGAAAAAACAACTTGTAGCTTCACTCTTGAGCCGTTTGAACATGGAAGCAACTTGAAAAACTTGTAGAATCATTCTTGACTGTTTGAACAAGGAAGCAACTTGTAGCTTCATTTTGACTCGTGTGAACATGAAAACAACTTGAAACAACTTGTAGCTTCATTATGCACTCGTGTGAAGCAAAAAACAACTTGTAGCTTCATTCTTGACTCGTTTGAACATGGAAGCAACTTGTCAAATTTATAGCTTCATTCTTGACTGTTTGAACACGGAAGCTACTTGTAGAAACTTGTAACTTTATTCTTGAGTGTTTGAACACCGAAGCAACTTGTAGCTTCATTTTGACTCGTTTGAACATGAAAACAACTTTAAGCAACTTGTAGCTTTATTATGCACTCGTTTGAAGAAAAAACAACTCGAAGAAACTTGAAGCTTCATTCTTGACTCGTTTGAACATAGAAGCAACTTGTAAAAACTTGTAGATTCATTCTTGACTGTTTGAACAAGGAGGCAACTTGTAGCTTCATTTTGACTCGTTCGAACATGAAAACAACTTGAAACAACTTGTAGCTTCAGTATGCACTCGTTTGAAGAAAAAAAAACAACTCGAAACAACTTGTAGCTTCATTCTTGACTCGTTTGAACATGGAAGCAACTTGTAAAAACTTGTAGCTTCATTCTTCACAGTTTGAACACGGAAGTAATTTGTAGCTTCATTTTGACTCTTGTGAACATGAAAACAACTTGAAACAACTTGTATCTTCATTATGCACTCGTTTGAAGCAAAAAACAACTCGGAACAACTTGTAGCTTCATTCTTGACTCGTCTGAACATGGAAGCAACTTGTAAAAACTTGCAGCTTCATTCTTAACAGTTTGAACACGAAAGTAATTTTTTTTAGTAACTAACATTTTCAGATTTTTTTAGAAAATCCAGAAGCTCCTGTCTTGGTGAACTACAGGTTACCATAGAAAACATGCAATGTCTGGAAAATTCATCATCTTGAACTTGCGTTGAGCAAATACTAGAAGAGTAGTTGCTAAAATATTACTGAGAAATGATGGAACATGTCGCGATCAAAATTATTCTAGATTTTATATCAGTTTGTAAGACTATAACCAAACTGCCTACATAAAAACTGAAATGGACGACGAGACAAGAAGGAGAAAGGGGGATTATGCCCTTGTAATGTGGCTGCTTGAGAGCTTTAAAGATCTGCTTTACCAGACTTGGCTGTTTTTTGGCTTCTCCACCACCACCACTGTCTAATCTTGTTTGAAACTCTGTCTGCATGAACTTTTAGTTTCTCTCCAACATCAACAACTCCTTTTCTAAACTGCTCCTTCCAATCATACTTTTCACTGTCACGGAAGTAATTTGTAGCTACATTTTGACTAGTTTGAACATGAAAAAAATTTAAAACAACTTGTAGCTTCATCATACACTCGTGTGAAGAGAAAAACAACTCGAAACAACTTGCAGTTTCATTCTTGACTCGTTTGAACATGGAAGCAACTTGTAACAACTTTTTTTTTTGGGAAAAGTCAATTGCATAAATAAAATAAGAGTGGCCAAGAAAGGCTGGCCAATACCCGACAACCATATAGAATGGTGCACCAAACAACGTAACAAAGAGCAGAAGTAGGAAAACAAAGCCTATGAACAAATGGCTACCAAAGCTACAAAGCCTAGAAAGATACAAACAAAAGAGGAACTACCAAGCTATCCTCCAAATACGACGAAGAGCCACAGTAGATAGAGAACGAGCGGGCCATCTATGAGAGATAATATCACGAACAAGACCTATCCCCTGGAAAGTAACCGAATGAGGATCTCGATGGCTCTGGCCAAACCTCCTCTCGTTCCTCTCCTGCCAAATCAAATAGACCAACGCAGCAAGAAGAATACGATAAGCCACGTTGACCACGTGCTTACCTCTCCACCTCCTAGCAGCCCACAATACCCCCGAGCTCCACACAGAGTGAGGCCAACGAAAGCGGACGGCCCTCCTAGCAATAGAAATACACCTCCTAGAATAAGGGCACTGAAAGAATAGGTGGGAGTGCGTCTCTACCGCAATACCACAAAGGACACAAATCCCATCAATATGCTGAAGCCAAGGCTTATCCATAGTCGATAACCGCTCCTGAATAGCCAACCAGAGGATGAAAGAGTGTCTTGGGATCTTCCCCGGTCCGTGCAAGAGCGGAGCCCAAGGAACAGGGTACTTGTAACAACTTGTAGCTTCATTCTTGAGTGTTTGAACATAGAAGTACCTTGTAGCTTCATTTTGACTCGTTTGAACATGAAAACAACTTTAAACAACTTGTAGCTTCATTATGCACTCATTTGAAGAAAAAATAACTCGAAACAAATTGTAGCTTCACTCTTGACTCGTTTAAATATGGAAGCAACTTGTAAAAACTTGTAGCTTCATTCTTGAGTGTTTGAACACGGAAGCAACTTGTAAAAACTTGAAGCTTTATTCTTGAGTGTTTGAACATGTAAGCAGCTTGTAGCTTCATTTTAACTCGTTTGAACATGAAAACAACTTTAAACAACTTGTGGCTTCATATACACTCGTTTGAAGAGAAAAACAACTCGAAACAACTTGTAGCTTCATTCTTGACTCATTTAAACATGGAAGCAACTTGTAAAAACTTGTAGCTTCATTCTTCACTTTTGAACACAGAAGCAAATTGTAGCTTTATTTTGACTCGTTCGAACATGAAAACAATTTGAAACAACTTGTAGCTTCATTATGCAATCGTTTGAAGAAAAAAAACAACTTGAAACAACTTGTACCTTCATTCTTTACTCGTTTGAACATGGAAGCAACTTGTAAAAACATGTAGCTTCATTCTTGACTGTTCGAACACGGAAGCAACTTGTAGCGACACTTTGACTCTTGTGAACATGAAAACAACTTGATACAACTTGTATCTTCATTATGCACTCGTTTGAAGTAAAAAAACAACTCGAAGCAACTTGTAGCTTCATTCTTGACTCGTTTAAACATAGAAGCAACTTGTAAAAACTCGCAGCTTCATTCTTCACTGTCTGAACACAAAAGAAAATTGTAGCTTTATTCTTAACTGTTTGAAAATGGAAGCTACTTGTAGCTTTATTTTGACTCGTGTGAACATGAAAACAACTTTTTTTTGACTCATCAAGGTCAATATTATTATAAAAATGAGAAACAGAAAAGAGTTACAAAGAGAGGGCCATCGGATACCACAATCAGGCAACCGGGCTAGACAACAAAATAAAATCTCAAGCTAATCCCACAGGCGGGTAGTCAAGAGAAATAGAGAGAAAAACACAAATGCAAAAGCAATCTATGAAAACAGAATAAAAGGACCTAAACCCCCATACCAGATGTATGGGGTTGCAGCCGCAGGCCTCGTTAAAACCCTATCATAGAAAAACCTAATGGGAAAAACCTACGATAGGGAAAAAGAGTACCCGAGCATTATGCTGCGAGAAAACTAATGTCGGCTAAAATACACAGGAGACATATCCCTCAACAGAAGATCTCGAAGAGGCTCTGGCGCTTCGTTAGACCACTCGTAAGAAACCAATCTTTTAGAAGCGAGTCTGCCACAGCATTCCCTTCTCTATAGATATGAGAGACCCTGAAGTGCATGCCGTTAATAATACGCCAAATCCGCCTCAAATGACTGTGGTAGATCCAGGGAACAACCGAACTACGATCCGAGAGAATGCTCACAACATAAGTAGAGTCAGACTCCAGCCACAAATAATCCCAACCATGATAAAAAGCAATCTCGATAGCATGAATAGCCGTGACCAACTCAGCTTGGAAGGCAAAACAGCAACCAATTGCCGCAGAGAGAGTGCCAAAAACCCAGCCCAGATGATTCCGATAAACAAGGCCAATAGCACCCAAGCCTGGGCAGCCTTTAGCCATCCCATCAGTGTTAACTTTCATCCAGCCAATTGGGGGGGGGATACCATTTCAGATAAATAGGGTAAAGCGGAGGTCTCGCGTGGCCGGCCACACCAGCGCCGAAGACGAACGGATCGAAATAGAGTTATCCATGGTGCCCATGTCATAGTTATTACATTCTACGAGAAGAGACCAAACTATAGAACGAAGAGACATGATATAAAATTTAGCGTCATTATATAAAACCTCACAGCGAATATGCCGAGATAGCCCCAGACGGCGTGTAATAGTGAATCTCCAGAGAGTAGAGATCTACTGACTAAATCTGATATCCATAGCTCGAATGATGAAGTGTCCAAACCCAGCATTCAATTCTAAAGAGTTTAAGAAGCCCCGCTCAATATAGTCCCAGAACTGCCGGATAACAACACACTCGGTGAAAATGTGGTCAATCGATTCATGGGCAGAGAGACAGAAAAGGCAAACCGAAGGACCAATGAAACCCCTTAAACGAAGAAGATCAAAAACAGGCAGCCTGTTGTGAATAGCCTTCCAGACCGTGAGAGAACGACAAACGGGGATTAATCTGTGCCAAATCTATTTCCCCCAGCTCACCTTAGGAAAGTTGTGGTGAAGGTGCCAATAAGCGATTTGAGAGGTAACATTGCCATGCACCGATTTAGCCCAAACCCGCTCGTCTTTTCCTTCAAATTCAGAGGGGGCATAGACGACATCTAAAGCAACATCACGACACCTTTCCATGAAATTGAGGGTAAGATGCCAGGTCCCGTCATAGTAAAAATCGCTGATAGTGTCAGAGAAGGTACTTCTGAGATGCTGAGGAATATCCAACCGATCACCAATGATATAACCCAGCTAGTTGTCCCACCAAAAATTAATATTCGTTGGCCCCACTCTGTGTGGAGCTCGGGGGTATTGTGGGCTGCTAGGAGGTGGAGAGGTAAGCACGTGGTCAACGTGGCTTACCGTATTCTTCTTGCTGCGTTGGTCTACTTGATTTGGCAGGAGAGGAACGAGAGGAGGTTTGGCCAGAGCCGTCGAGATCCTCACTCGGTTACTTTCCAGGGGATAGGTCTTGTTCGTGATATTATCTCTTCTAGATGGCCCGCTCGTTCTCTATCTACTGTGGCTCTTCGTCGTATTTGGAGGATAGCTTGGTAGTTTCTCTTTTGTTTGTATCTTTCTAGGCTTTGTAGCTTTGGTAGCCATTTGTTCGTAGGCTTTGTTTCCTACTTTTGCTCTTTACGTTGTTTGGTGCACCATTCTATATGGTTGTCGGGTATTGGCCAGCCTTCCTTGGCCACTCTTATTTTATTTATGCAATTGACTTTTCCCAAAAAAAAAAAATTAATATTCTGACCATTACCAATAACCCAACTGGAAGTGTTAAGAAGACGGGGAATATGATTACGAACCCCCCTGAATATAGAGGAAGAAACAATATTGCGAGTATCCAAATTACTTCTGAGAAACCTCTGACGAAGGAATTGTCCACAAAAGGAATCCTCCTGTAGAATAACCCAGGCCAAACGGAACAAAAAGGATTCATTCATCGTACGAAGATGCCTCACCCCAAGCCCTCTCTCCTCTAAAGGGGAACAAACTCTGCTCCAGGCCACAGTACATGCGTTCTTGTGACTAATGTCCCCCGACCAAATAAAATTTCTAGCCGCCGAATCTAATTTGTTTATCAATTTGATCGGCCAACTATATATCATCATTGAGTGAATGGAGGAGCTCATGATGACAGAGTTAACTAAGCAAATACGACCAGCCATCGAGAGAGAGGATCCTTTCCAAGCAGAAAATTTACTAATAATTTTGTCAACGACCGGGGCAATATGGATGAGACGGGGTATGCCGCAGAATAACGGAACCCCGAGGTAATTGAAAGGGAGTGATCCCTCGCGCATGCCAAGGGTGCGCAGAATGACCCGTTTGGTGTGGATAGGAACATGAGAACTGAAATAAACTTTAGATTTATTACGGTTCATAGCCTGGCCCGAGATAGCTGAGTAATCATCAAGAATCTTCGATAAGGCATTGGCATTATCCGTAGAGGCATGACCAAACACGATAGCATCATCCGCATAAAAAAGGAGAGAAGGATAGACAATCTTACGGCCCGCAAAAATAGGCTTGAAGAGAGTAGTCCGAACCGCATTGGAGAGCATGAGACCGAGCATCTCCTAAGAAATACAAAATAAAAGAGGGGACATGGGATCACCTTGCCGAACCCCTTGACTGCACGCAAAGTAACCCGTAGGAGCACCATTTATAAGAATAGAAAGCTTCGCTGAGTGAAGAATGGTGGAAACCCAAGCAACAAACTGGTCGTGAAAACCAAAACTGTGAAGAACATCCAATAAGAACTCCCAGGAGAGAGTGTCAAAAGCTTTACGAATGTCAATTTTAATAGCCATGTTACCACCGAACGTGCGGCGATTCAAACAATTAACGCATTCCGAAGCAATAGATATACAATCGTGGATGCTGATACGAAATTAACCAGTCAAAATGAAGAAGACGGAGCAAGGATCAAAATAAACGGCCTTACAACGCGTCATGCACGTACGGCGACATTTTTAGGCGAGAAAACGGACACAAGCCGGAAAAGGACACAACCTGCCGGAAAATGTCCACCGTAGGAAAATATCCGACTGTAGGAAAAAGTCACTCCTGTAGGAAAATGCCGAGCAACTTGCGGTCGGACTCGGCCGTGTCGTCGGAGCAGTCGAGTCTTGCTCGTCCGGAGACCAAGGTCATTGTCGGTAGAACCGGCCGTGCCGGAGACACGGTCGAGTCCTACTCGCCCACAACTACAGGAACCCGGTGCCCTCACGCCCGACCGTGTTCGGGACACGATTGAGTCACCAAGCGTCCTTGTCACGCGCCCGCAGTCGGTCAGCTGCCGGTCCTTATCGCGCGCGCGCCGTGCGAGTCTGCCAAACGTCCTGTCGCGCCAGCGCCGTGCCGAGTCAGCTTCGGACGAGTCATTGTCGGGCGTCCACTGTCGCGCGCGGCCGTGTCGATCGGACACGGTCGAGTCATCACGGCCAGATGCTGGCCACAGCGGCGTGTCAGCGACACGGCCGTGTCGGCGGACCTACTTTTTTTAATTGCTGATTTTTGTGTGTTTTGTCTTCTCTTTTCCTTTTTACTTATTTTAGGGATTGTGTTCCCATGTTTTGTGATGTATGTTTCTTTTTCTTATTTTATTTGATTTGTTTTGATTATTCAAAGATTTTGTAATCTTTGAATTATTTTCTTTAACTTTTAGGTAGACTTGAGGTTTGCTATATATAGCTTGTATAAGCATTGTAATAGAGAAGGTATTATGAATATTGAAGTATAAGAATACACATTGTGTTTATATCCTTGGTAAATGATTTTTACCGAAACTTGATTTTTATTCGACGCGTTTTCGAATATTAATCCGATTGATTCTCAATAGGTCTTGGGAAGAAATCACCTTATCGAGTTATAGGTCTAATTCGATAAACCCTTGTTCTTGATCGTTCAAGTCTTCTTGTTCGATATTTTTATTGTTATCCGATATTTCATCCATATTCATACACTCGAATTACCATATTCATAAAAGCCTTCCGCTATCATACACTTACAAACACTCAGAGATACGCATCCGCCTCTCCGGAGAATTCGTATCATAAGTGGTATCGGAGCCAGGTCATCTCCTTGGGTGATTTCTTCAAAGATTTTTTTGTCGAAGAAAATATCTCTTGATTCTTGTCATCGGAAACCACACTGAATTTCTTAATTGATTAAGGTTCTTGATCTTTCAACCAAATGGAGTTCAATGATATTTATCTCTTGACGATATTACGCGACGCATTACACAGTCAGGAGTTCATGGGACATTAGATCCGAGCGGTGTTGATTGGCTCCAAGTTTGTGAGGAGTTTTTCAACCACAATTCAATTCCATGACCGCCGAGTCTCGTTGGCGACAAAACGCCTTCGTGGTCGCGCCTCGTCCTGGTGGCAGAAATTGAAAACCAACCGTTTACACCAAGGTAAACCCAAACTAAGAGACTGGAACAAATTCATAAAACACTTTACTCGGAAATTCATCCCCACAAATTCTCACCGCCACGATCCACCAACGATATCACACCGGAAATTGCAGAAGTTCAACGCCACCCCGCCACCAACCTTCGATCTAAGGTTTTTTCACATCACTGAGCGGCACAATGACGAATTTCCACCAGAACCTTTTTCCTATGAAGACGATGCCCCTACAACCATTTTTAATGAAGTAGAGGAGGCAAAGGAGACGACGCAATACAACAAAGAAGACGATTTGGTTAGTGCTTCCCTAATTGATGAACTTGGATCTTGCTATTATGAGCATGAACCAATCAGTTGTGTTAGTCAAATTGACCAGAAAAATTGATGGGCGAATGAATTATTCACACAAGTCGGACCTTTTAAAGATGTGGAAGACGAAATGGGTAGGTACTAAAATTGGTTGGTTGAAAGAAAGCGACAATTTTGAGCCCAATTTTATATCGACTCAGTTTCTGGTGATGGACTTATGGTCTTGGATGATTACCAAATTGAGGTTAGTAAATTATTTTGTGATGGGCCATTATTGGGGGAGCCCAATAATTTTGAAACGGAGAGTTGGTCAGATTGCGACGGACCGCCAACATTTGATGAGGAACCGGTTGATGAAGAGGACTCATGATAAATTCTGTGTTTTCCATTTTGATGGTGAACCCGATGTGGAATTATCAGTGTTTCTAATTCTGGATGATGAACCCGATGTGAAATTATCCATGCTTCCCATTTCGGATGCCCGGTTAGAAGATGATTCATATCGTGATATTAGTATTACCTCGCAGAATAATTATTATTATTTCATTAATAATGATAGTTATTTGTTTGGTGATTCCCTGAGATCCCCTATTACCTACCGTCTCAAGATTTTGGGCCATATACGCCTTTGCGGATATTTTGAAATCAAGTACGTAGAGGTTTTAGCTATTTTATCTGGAAACGACGGAAGTTCGGAATTGAGGACAATTCCCTTTAAAGGGGAGGATGATACGAAATTAACCGATCAAAATGAAGAAGACGGAGCAAGGATCAAAATAAACGGCCTTACAACGCGTCATGCACGTACGGCGACATTTTTAGGCGAGAAAACGGACACAAGCCGGAAAAGGACACAACTGCCGGAAAATGTCCACCGTACGGAAAATATCCGGCCTGTAGGAAAAAGTCACTCCTGTAGGAAAATGCCGAGCAACGCTGCCGTAGGACTCGGCCGTGTCGTCGGAGCAGTCGAGTCTTGCTCGTCGGGCAGCCCAAGGTTCTTTGTCGGTAGAACCCGGCCGTGCCGGAGACACGGTCGAGTCCTACTCGCCCACAACTACGGAACCCGGTGCCACGCCCGGCCGTGTTCGAGGACACGATATAGTCTGCCAAGCGTCCTTGTCACGCGCACGGTCAGTCAGCTGCCGGTCCTTATCGCGCGCGCCGTGCGAGTCTGCCAAGCGTCCTGTCGCGCCGCGCGCCGTGCGAGTCAGCACATCGGACAAGTCGGCCCCGGACGTCCCTGTCGCGCCGCGACCGTGTCAGTCGGACACGGTCGAGTCACTGCCGGCCAGATGCGCGCCTCGGCCGTGTCAAGCGACACGGCCCGTGTCCGGCAGCCAGCCTACTTTTTTTAATTGCTGATTTTGTGTGTTTTGTCTTCTCTTTTCCTTTCTTTACTTATTTTAGGGATTGTGTTCCCATGTTTTGTGATGTATGTTTCTTTTTCTTATTTTATTTGATTTATTTTGATTATTCAAAGATTTTGTAATCTTTGAATTATTTTCTTTAACTTTTAGGTAGACTTGAGGTTTGCTATATATAACTTGTATAAGCATTGTAATAGAGAAGGTATTATGAATATTGAAGTATAAGAATACACATTGTGTTTCTATCCTTGGTAAATGATTTTTACCGAAACTTGATTTTTATTCGACGCGTTTTCGAATATTAATCCGATTGATTCTCAATAGGTCTTGGGAAGAAATCACCTTATCGAGTTATAGGTCTAATTCGATAAACCCTTGTTCTTGATCGTTCAAGTCTTCTTGTTCGATATTTTTATTGTTATCCGATATTTCATCCATATTCATACACTCGAATTACCATATTCATAAAAGCCTTCCGCTATCATACACTTACAAACACTCCGACCGATACGCATCCGCCTCTCCCGGAGAATTCGTATCATAAGTGGTATCGGAGCCCAGGGTCATCTCCTTGGGTGATTTCTTCAAAGATTTTTTTTTGTCGAAGAAAATATCTCTTGATTCTTGTCATCGGAAACCACACCTGAATTTCTTAATTCAGTTAAGGTTCTTGATCTTTCAACCAAATGGAGTTCAATGATATTTATCTCTTGGTGATATTACGCGACGCATTACACAGCGTACCGGAGTTCATGGGACATTCCGATCCAGAAGCAGGTGTTGACTGGCTCCAAGTTTGTGAGGAGTTTTTCAACCACAATTCAATTCCAGTAGACCGCCGAGTCTCGTTGGCGACAAAACGCCTTCGTGGTTGCGCCTCGTCACAGTGGCGAAATTGAAAACCGTTTACACCAAGGTAAACCCAAACTAAGACAACTGGAACAAATTCATAAAACACTTTACTCGGAAATTCATCCCCACAAATTCTCACCGCCACGATCCACCAACGATATCACACCGAAATTGCGTAAGTTCAACGCCACCCGCCACCAACCTTCGATCTAAGGTTTTTCACATCAGGCGGAACAATGACGAATTTCAGTAGAACCTTTTTCCTATGAAGACGATGCCCCTACAACCATTTTTAATGAAGTAGAGGAGGCAAAGGAGACGATGCAATACAACAAAGAAGGCGATTTGGTTAGTGCTTCCTAATTGATGAACTTGGATCTTGCTATTATGAGCATGAACCAATCGGTTGTGTTGGTCAAATTGACGAAAATGCAATTGATGGGCGAATGAATTATTCACACAAGTCGGACCTTTTAAAGATGTGGAAGACGAAATGGAGCTGGGTACTAAAATTGGTTGGTTGAAAGAAAACGACAATTTTGAGCCCAATTTTTATATCGACTCAGTTTCTGGTGATGGACTTATGGTCTTGGATGATTACCAAATTGAGGTTAGTAAATTATTTTGTGATGGGCCATTATTGGGGGAGCCCAATAATTTTGAAACGGAGAGTTGGTCAGATTGCGACGGACCGCCAACATTTGATGAGGAACCAGTTGATGAAGAGGACTCCGCAATAAATTCTGTGTTTTCCATTTTTGATGGTGAACCCGATGTGGAATTATCAGTGTTTCTAATTCTGGATGATGAACCCGATGTGAAATTATCCATGCTTCCCATTTCGGATGCCCGGTTAGAAGATGATTCATATCGTGATATTAGTATTACCTCGCAGAATAATTATTATTATTTCATTAATAATGATAGTTATTTGTTTGGTGATTCCCTGAGATCCCCTATTACCTACCGTCTCAAGATTTTGGGCCATATACGCCGCTGCGGATATTTTGAAATCAAGTACGTAGAGGTTTTAGCTATTTTATCTGGAAGCAGCGGAAGTTCGGAATTGAGGACAATTCCCTTTAAAGGGGAGGATGATACGAAATTAACCGATCAAAATGAAGAAGACGGAGCAAGGATCAAAATAAACGGCCTTACAACGCGTCATGCACGTGCGGCGACATTTTAGGCGAGAAACGGACACAAGCCGGAAAAGGACACAACTGCGGAAAATGTCCACCGTAGGAAAATATCCGACCTAGGAAAAAGTCACTCTGTAGGAAAATGCCGAACTGCTGGCCGGACTCGGCAAATGTCGTCGGAGCAGTCGAGTCTTGCTCGTCCGGAGCGACCAAGGTTCTTTGTCGGTAGAACCCGACCGTGCCAGGAGACACGGTCGAGTCCTACTCGCCCACAACTACCGGAACCCAGTGCCCTGACGCCCGACCGTGTTCCAGGACACGATATAGTCCTGCCAAACGTCCTTGTCACGCCGCACGGTCGAGTCGCTGCCGGTCCTTATCGCGCCGCGCCCGTGCCGAGTCCTGCCAAACGTCCCTGTCGCGCCGCGCCCGTGCCGAGTCACTGTCGGACAAGTCGCTGTCGGACGTCCCTGTCGCGCCGCGACCGTGTCAGTCGGACACGGTCGAGTCACTGCCGGCCAGATGCGCGCCTCGGCCGTGTCAAGCGACACGGCCCGTGTCCGGCAGCCAGCCTACTTTTTTTAATTGCTGATTTTGTGTGTTTTGTCTTCTCTTTTCCTTTCTTTACTTATTTTAGGGATTGTGTTCCCATGTTTTGTGATGTATGTTTCTTTTTCTTATTTTATTTGATTTATTTTGATTATTCAAAGATTTTGTAATCTTTGAATTATTTTCTTTAACTTTTAGGTAGACTTGAGGTTTGCTATATATAACTTGTATAAGCATTGTAATAGAGAAGGTATTATGAATATTGAAGTATAAGAATACACATTGTGTTTCTATCCTTGGTAAATGATTTTTACCGAAACTTGATTTTTATTCGACGCGTTTTCGAATATTAATCCGATTGATTCTCAATAGGTCTTGGGAAGAAATCACCTTATCGAGTTATAGGTCTAATTCGATAAACCCTTGTTCTTGATCGTTCAAGTCTTCTTGTTCGATATTTTTATTGTTATCCGATATTTCATCCATATTCATACACTCGAATTACCATATTCATAAAAGCCTTCCGCTATCATACACTTACAAACACTCCGACCGATACGCATCCGCCTCTCCCGGAGAATTCGTATCATAAGTGGTATCGGAGCCCAGGGTCATCTCCTTGGGTGATTTCTTCAAAGATTTTTTTTTGTCGAAGAAAATATCTCTTGATTCTTGTCATCGGAAACCACACCTGAATTTCTTAATTCAGTTAAGGTTCTTGATCTTTCAACCAAATGGAGTTCAATGATATTTATCTCTTGGTGATATTACGCGACGCATTACACAGCGTACCGGAGTTCATGGGACATTAGATCCGTAGCGGTGTTGGCTCCAAGTTTGTGAGGAGTTTTTCAACCACAATTCAATTCCAGTAGACCGCCGAGTCTCGTTGGCGACAAAACGCCTTCGTGGTTGCGCCTCGTCCTGGTGGCAGAAATTGAAAACCAGCCGTTTACACCAAGGTAAACCCAAACTAAGACACTGGAACAAATTCATAAAACACTTTACTCGGAAATTCATCCCCACAAATTCTCACCGCCACGATCCACCAACGATATCACACCGGAAATTGCAGAAGTTCAACGCCACCCCGCCACCAACCTTCGATCTAAGGTTTTTTCACATCACTGAGCGGAACAATGACGAATTTCCAGCAGAACCTTTTTCCTATGAAGACGATGCCCCTACAACCATTTTTAATGAAGTAGAGGAGGCAAAGGAGACGATGCAATACAACAAAGAAGACGATTTGGTTAGTGCTTCCCTAATTGATGAACTTGGATCTTGCTATTATGAGCATGAACCAATCAGTTGTGTTGGTCAAATTGACGAAAATGGAATTGATGGGCCGAATGAATTATTCACACAAGTCGGACCTTTTAAAGATGTGGAAGACGAAATGGAGCTGGGTACTAAAATTGGTTGGTTGAAAGAAAACGACAATTTTGAGCCCAATTTTTATATCGACTCAGTTTCTGGTGATGGACTTATGGTCTTGGATGATTACCAAATTGAGGTTAGTAAATTATTTTGTGATGGGCCATTATTGGGGGAGCCCAATAATTTTGAAACGGAGAGTTGGTCAGATTGCGACGGACCGCAAACATTTGATGAGGAACCAGTTGATGAAGAGGACTCCGCAATAAATTCTGTGTTTTCCATTTTTGATGGTGAACCCGATGTGGAATTATCAGTGTTTCCAATTCTGGATGATGAACCCGATGTGAAATTATCCATGCTTCCCATTTCGGATGCCCGGTTAGAAGATGATTCATATCGTGATATTAGTATTACCTCGCAGAATAATTATTATTTCATTAATAATGATAGTTATTTGTTTGGTGATTCCCTGAGATCCCCTATTACCTACCGTCTCAAGATTTTGGGCCATATACGCACTGCGGATATTTTTGAAATCAAGTACGTAGAGGTTTTAGCTATTTTATCTGGAAACGACGGAAGTTCGGAATTGAGGACAATTCCCTTTAAAGGGGGAGGGGATGATACGAAATTAACTAGTCAAAATGAAGAAGACGGAGCAAGGATCAAAATAAACGGCCTTACAACGCGTCATGCACGTACGGCGACATTTTTAGGCGAGAAAACGGACACAAGCCGGAAAAGGACACAACCTGCCGGAAAATGTCCACCCTAGGAAAACATCCAATGCCGGAAAAAGTCACTCCTCCGGAAAATGCCGAGCAACTGCCGTAGGACTCGGCAAGTGTCGTCGGAGCAGTCGAGTCTTGCTCGTCCGGAGCCTAAGGTCATTGTCGGCCCGAACTTGACCGTGCCAGGAGACACGGTCGAGTCCTACTCGCCCACAACTACCGGAACCCAGTGCCCTGACGCCCGACCGTGTTCCAGGACACGATCGAGTCCTGCCAAACGTCCTTGTCACGCCGCATGGTCGAGTCGATGCCGGTCCTTGTCGCGCCCGTGCCGAGTCACGCCAAGCGTCCTGTCGCGCGCGCCGTGCGAGTCAGCGTCGGACGAAGTCGCTATCGGACGTCCTCTGTCGCGCCGCGGCCGTGTCGATCGGACACGGTCGAGTCACTGCCGACGGCAGAGATGCGCGCCGCGTGTCAGCGACACGGCCGTGTCCTGGCTTGACCTACTTTTTTTAATTGCTGATTTTTGTGTGTTTTGTCTTCTCTTTTCCTTTCTTTACTTATTTTAGGGATTGTGTTCCCATGTTTTGTGATGTATGTTTCTTTTTCTTATTTTATTTATTTATTTTGATTATTCAAAGATTTTGTAATCTTTGAATTATTTTCTTTAACTTTTAGGTAGACTTGAGGTTTGCTATATATAGCTTGTATAAGCATTGTAATAGAGAAGGTATTATGAATATTGAAGTATAAGAATACACATTGTGTTTCTATCCTTGGTAAATGATTTTTACCGAAACTTGATTTTTATTCGACGCGTTTTCGAATATTAATCCAATTGATTCTCAATAGGTCTTGGGAAGAAATCACCTTATCGAGTTATAGGTCTAATTCGATAAACCCTTGTTCTTGATCGTTCAAGTCTTCTTGTTCGATATTTTTATTGTTATCCGATATTTCATCCATATTCATACACTCGAATTACCATATTCATAAAAGCCTTCCGCTATCATACACTTACAAACACTCCGACCGATACGCATCCGCCTCTCCCGGAGAATTCGTATCATAAGTGGTATCGGAGCCCAGGGTCATCTCCTTGGGCGATTTCTTCAAAGATTTTTTTTTTGTCGAAGAAAATATCTCTTGATTCTTGTCATCGGAAACCACACCTGAATTTCTTAATTCAGTTAAGGTTCTTGATCTTTCAACCAAATGGAGTTCAACGATATTTATCTCTTGGCGATATTACGCGACGCATTACACAGCGTACCGGAGTTCATGGGACATTCCGATCCAGAAGCAGGTGTTGATTGGCTCCAAGTTTGTGAGGAGTTTTTCAACCACAATTCAATTCCAGTAGACCGCCGAGTCTCGTTGGCGACAAAACGCCTTCGTGGTCGCGCCTCGTCCTGGTGGCAGAAATTGAAAACCAGCCGTTTACACCAAGGTAAACCCAAACTAAGAGACTGGAACAAATTCATAAAACACTTTACTCGGAAATTCATCCCCACAAATTCTCACCGCCACGATCCACCAACGATATCACACCGGAAATTGCAGAAGTTCAACGCCACCCCGCCACCAACCTTCGATCTAAGGTTTTTCACATCACCGAGCGGCACAATGACGAATTTCCAGTAACCTTTTTCCTATGAAGACGATGCCCCTACAACCATTTTTAATGAAGTAGAGGAGGCAAAGGAGACGCAATACAACAAAGAAGACGATTTGGTTAGTGCTTCCCTAATTGATGAACTTGGATCTTGCTATTATGAGCATGAACCAATCAGTTGTGTTGGTCAAATTGACGAAAACGGAATTGATGGGCCGAATGAATTATTCACACAAGTCGGACCTTTTAAAGATGTGGAAGACGAAATGGAGCTTGGTACTAAAATTGGTTGGTTGAAAGAAAACGACAATTTTGAGCCCAATTTTTATATCGACTCAGTTTCTGGTGATGGACTTATGGTCTTGGATGATTACCAAATTGAGGTTAGTAAATTATTTTGTGATGGGCCATTATTGGGGGAGCCCAATAATTTTGAAACGGAGAGTTGGTCAGATTGCGACGGACCGCCAACATTTGATGAGGAACTAGTTGATGAAGAGGACTCCGCAATAAATTCGGTGTTTTCCATTTTTGATGGTGAACCCGATGTGGAATTATCAGTGTTTCCAATTCTGGATGATGAACCCGATGTGAAATTATACATGCTTCCCATTTCGGATGTCCGGTTAGAAGATGATTCATATCGTGATATTAGTATTACCTCGCAGAATAATTATTATTATTTCATTAATAATGATAGTTATTTGTTTGGTGATTCCCTGAGATCCCCTATTACCTACCGTCTCAAGATTTTGGGCCATATACGCACTGCGGATATTTTCGAAATCAAGTACGTAGAGGTTTTAGCTATTTTATCTGGAAACGACGGAAGTTCGGAATTGAGGACAATTCCCTTTAAAGGGGGAGGGGATGATACGAAATTAACCAGTCAAAATGAAGAAGACGGAGCAAGGATCAAAATAAACGGCCTTACAACGCGTCATGCACGTACGGCGACATTTTTAGGCGAGAAAACGGACACAAGCCGAAAAGGACACAACTGTAGGAAAATGTCCACCGTAGGAAAATATCCACTGTAGGAAAAAGTCACTCCTGTAGGAAAATGCCGAGCACTTTGTCAGTAGGACTCGGCCGTGTCGTCCGGCAGTCGAGTCTTGCTCGTCCGGAGCGACCAAGGTCGCTGTCGGTAGAACCGACCGTGCCGGGAGACACGGTCGAGTCCTACTCGCCCACAACTACGGAACCCGGTGCCACGACGCCCGACCGTGTTCCAGACACGATCGAGTCCGGCCAAACGACCTTGTCACGCCGCGCACGGTCGAGTCTGCCGGTCCTTGTCGCGCGCGCGCCGTCTGCGAGTCTGCAACGTCCTGTCGTCGCGCGCGCGCCGTGCCGAGTCATCGGACGAGTCATGTCGGACGTCCACTGTCGCGCCGCGCGGCCGTGTCGATCGGACACGGTCGAGTCACTTGCCGGCAGATGCGCGCCATGGCCGTGTCAGCGACACGGCCGTGTCCGGCGACCGACTACTTTTTTTAATTGATGATTTTTGTGTGTTTTGTCTTCTCTTTTCCTTTCTTTACTTATTTTAGGGATTGTGTTCCCATGTTTTGTGATGTATGTTTCTTTTTCTTATTTTATTTGATTTGTTTTGATTATTCAAAGATTTTGTAATCTTTGAATTATTTTCTTTAACTTTTAGGTAGACTTGAGGTTTGCTATATATAGCTTGTATAAGCATTATAATAGAGAAGGTATTATGAATATTGAAGTATAAGAATACACATTGTGTTTCTATCCTTGGTAAATGATTTTGACCGAAACTTGATTTTTATTCGACGCGTTTTCGAATATTAATCCGATTGATTCTCGATAGGTCTTGGGAAGAAATCACCTTATCGAGTTATAGGTCTAATTCGATAAACCCTTGTTCTTGATCGTTCAAGTCTTCTTGTTCGATATTTTTATTGTTATCCGATATTTCATCCATATTCATACACTCGAATTACCATATTCATAAAAGCCTTCCGCTATCATACACTTGCAAACACTCCGACCGATACGCATCCGCCTCTCCCGGAGAATTCGTATCATAAGTGGTATCGGAGCCCGGGGTCATCTCCTTGGGCGATTTCTTCAAAGATTTTTTTTTTGTCGAAGAAAATATCTCTTGATTCTTGTCATCGGAAACCACACGAATTTCTTAATTCGATTAAGGTTCTTGATCTTTCAACCAAATGGAGTTCAACGATATTTATCTCTTAGCGATATTACGCGACGCATTACACGTCTGCAGGAGTTCATGGGACATTCCGATCCAGAAGCAGGTGTTGATTGGCTCCAAGTTTGTGAGGAGTTTTTCAACCACAATTCAATTCCAGTAGACCGCCGAGTCTCGTTGGCGACAAAACGCCTTCGTGGTCGCGCCTCGTCCTGGTGGCAGAAATTGAAAACCAGCCGTTTACACCAAGGTAAACCCAAACTAAGAGACTGGAATAAATTCATAAAACACTTTACTCGGAAATTCATCCCCACAAATTCTCACCGCCACGATCCACCAACGATATCACACCGGAAATTGCAGAAGTTCAACGCCACCTCGCCACCAACCTTCGATCTAAGGTTTTTTCACATCAGCGAGCACAATGACGAATTTCAGTGAGAACCTTTTTCCTATGAAGACGATGCCCCTACAACCATTTTTAATGAAGTAGAGGAGGCAAAGGAGACGACGCAATACAACAAAGAAGACGATTTGGTTAGTGCTTCCCTAATTGATGAACTTGGATCTTGCTATTATGAGCATGAACCAATCAGTTGTGTTGGTCAAATTGACGAAAACGGAATTGATGGGCCGAATGAATTATTCACACAAGTCGGACCTTTTAAAGATGTGGAAGACGAAATGGAGCTTGGTACTAAAATTGGTTGGTTGAAAGAAAACGACAATTTTGAGCCCAATTTTTATATCGACTCAGTTTCTGGTGATGGACTTATGGTCTTGGATGATTACCAAATTGAGGTTAGTAAATTATTTTGTGATGGGCCATTATTGGGGGAGCCCAATAATTTTGAAACGGAGAGTTGGTCAGATTGCGACGGACCGCCAACATTTGATGAGGAACCAATTGATCAAGAGGACTCCGCAATAAATTCTGTGTTTTCCATTTTTCATGGTGAACCCGATGTGGAATTATCAGTGTTTCCAATTCTGGATGATGAACCCGATGTGAAATTATCCATGCTTCCCATTTCGGATGCCCGGTTAGAAGATGATTCATATCGTGATATTAGTATTACCTCGCAGAATAATGATTATTATTTCATTAATAATGATAGTTATTTGTTTGGTGATTCCCTGAGATCCCCTATTACCTACCGTCTCAAGATTTTGGGCCATATACGCACTGCGGATATTTTCGAAATCAAGTACGTAGAGGTTTTAGCTATTTTATCTGGAAACGACGGAAGTTCGGAATTGAGGACAATTCCCTTTAAAGGGGGAGGGGATGATACGAAATTAACCAGTCAAAATGAAGAAGACGGAGCAAGGATCAAAATAAACGGCCTTACAGCGCGTCATGCACGTACGGCGACATTTTTAGGACGAGAAAACGGACACAAGCCGGAAAAGGACACAACCTGCCGGAAAATGTCCACCCGGCGGAAAATATCCAGCCTGCCGGAAAAAGTCACTCCTGCCGGAAAATGCCGAGCACTGTCGTCCGGACTCGACCGTGTCGTCCGGAACGGTCGAGTCTTGCTCGTCCGGAACAGCCAAGGTCGCTGTCAGCCGAACCCGACCGTGCCAGGAGACACGGTCGAGTCCTACTCGCCCACAACTACCGGAACCCAGTGCCACGCCCGACCGTGTTCCAGACACGATCGAGTCTGCCAAACGTCCTTGTCACGCGCCGGCCGAGTCGCCGCCGCGGTCCTTGTCGCGCGCGCCGTGCGTGCCGATCTGCCAAACGTCCCTGTCGCGCTGCGCCTGTGCCGAGTCAATGTCGGATGAGTCGCTGTCGGACGTCCCTGTCGCGCCGCGACCGTGTCAGTCGGACACGGTCGAGTCACTGCCGGCCAGATGCGCGCCGCGGCCGTGTCAAGCGACACGGCCCGTGTCCTGGCCCGACCTACTTTTTTAATTGCGATTTTGTGTGTTTTGTCTTCTCTTTTCCTTTCTTTAATTATTTTAGGGATTGTGTTCCCATGTTTTGTGATGTATGTTTCTTTTTCTTATTTTATTTGATTTGTTTTGATTATTCAAAGATTTTGTAATCTTTGAATTATTTTCTTTAACTTTTAGGTAGACTTGAGGTTTGCTATATATAGCTTGTATAAGCATTGTAATAGAGAAGGTATTATGAATATTGAAGTATAAGAATACACATTGTGTTTCTATCCTTGGTAAATGATTTTTACTGAAACTTGATTTTTATTCGACGCGTTTTCGAATATTAATCCGATTGATTTTCAATAGGTCTTGGGAAGAAATCACCTTATCGAGTTATAGGTCTAATTCGATAAATCCTTGTTCTTGATCGTTCAAGTCTTCTTGTTCGATATTTTTATTGTTATCCGATATTTCATCCATATTCATACACTCGAATTACCATATTCATAAAAGCCTTCCGCTATCATACACTTACAAACACTCCGACCGATACGCATCCGCCTCTCCCGGAGAATTCGTATCATAAGTGGTATCGGAGCCCAGGGTCATCTCCTTGTGCGATTTTTTCAAATATTTTTTTTTTTTGTCGAAGAAAATATCTCTTGATTATTGTCATCGGAAACCACACCTGAATTTCTTAATTCAGTTAAGGTTCTTGATCTTTCAACCAAATGGAGTTCAACGATATTTATCTCTTGGCGATATTACGCGACGCATTACAGCGTAGGAGTTCATGGGACATTCCGATCCAGAAGCAGGTGTTGATTGGCTCCAAGTTTGTGAGGAGTTTTTCAACCACAATTCAATTCCAGTAGACCGCCGAGTCTCGTTGGCGACAAAACGCCTTCGTGGTCGCGCCTCGTCCTGGTGGCAGAAATTGAAAACCAGCCGTTTACACCAAGGTAAACCCAAACTAAGAGACTGGAACAAATTCATAAAACACTTTACTCGGAAATTCATCCCCACAAATTCTCACCGCCACGATCCACCAACGATATCACACCGGAAATTGCAGAAGTTCAACGCCACCCCGCCACCAACCTTCGATCTAAGGTTTTTTCACATCACTGAGCGGCACAATGACGAATTTCCAGCAGAACCTTTTTCCTATGAAGACGATGCCCCTACAACCATTTTTAATGAAGTAGAGGAGGCAAAGGAGACGACGCAATACAACAAAGAAGACGATTTGGTTAGTGCTTCCCTAATTGATGAACTTGGATCTTGCTATTATGAGCATGAACCAATCAGTTGTGTTGGTCAAATTGACGAAAACGGAATTGATGGGCCGAATGAATTATTCACACAAGTCGGACCTTTTAAAGATGTGGAAGACGAAATGGAGCTTGGTACTAAAATTGGTTGGTTGAAAGAAAACGACAATTTTGAGCCCAATTTTTATATCGACTCAGTTTCTGGTGATGGACTTATGGTCTTGGATGATTACCAAATTGAGGTTAGTAAATTATTTTGTGATGGGCCATTATTGGGGGAGCCCAATAATTTTGAAACGGAGAGTTGGTCAGATTGCGACGGACCGCCAACATTTGATGAGGAACCAGTTGATGAAGAAGACTCCGCAATAAATTCTGTGTTTTCCATTTTTGATGGTGAACCCGATGTGGAATTATCAGTGTTTCCAATTCTGGATGATGAACCCGATGTGAAATTATCCATGCTTCCCATTTCGGATGCCCGGTTAGAAGATGATTCATATCGTGATATTAGTATTACCTCGCAGAATAATTATTATTATTTCATTAATAATGATAGTTATTTGTTTGGTGATTCCCTGAGATCCCCTATTACCTACCGTCTCAAGATTTTGGGCCATATACGCACTGCGGATATTTTCAAATCAAGTACGTAGAGGTTTTAGCTATTTTATCTGGAAACGACGGAAGTTCGGAATTGAGGACAATTCCCTTTAAAGGGGAGGGGATGATACGAAATTAACCGATCAAAATGAAGAAGACGGAGCAAGGATTAAAATAAACGGCCTTACAATAGCGTCATGCACGTACGGCGACATTTTAGGCGAGAAAACGGACACAAGCCGAAAAGGACACAACTGCGGAAAATGTCCACCGTAGGAAAATATCCACTGTAGGAAAAAGTCACTCCTGGGAAAATGCCGAGCACCGTCGTCAGGACTCGGCCAGTGTCGTCCGGAGCAGTCGAGTCTTGCTCGTCCGGAGCGACCAAGGTCATTGTCGGTAGAACCCGACCGTGCCAGGAGACACGGTCGAGTCCTACTCGCCCACAACTACCGGAACCCACTGCCCTGACGCCCGACCGTGTTCCAGGACACGATCGAGTCCTGCCAAACGTCCTTGTCACGCCGCACGGTCGAGTCGCTGCCGGTCCTTGTCGCGCCGCGCCCGTGCCGAGTCCTGCCAAACGTCCCTGTCGCGCCGCGACCGTGTCAGTCGGACACGGTCGAGTCACTGCCGGCCAGATGCGCGCCGCGGCCGTGTCAAGCGACACGACCCGTGTCCGGCAGCCAGCCTACTTTTTTTAATTGCTGATTTTTGTGTGTTTTGTCTTCTCTTTTCCTTTCTTTAATTATTTTAGGGATTGTGTTCCCATGTTTTGTGATGTATGTTTCTTTTTCTTATTTTATTTGATTTGTTTTGATTATTCAAAGATTTTGTAATCTTTGAATTATTTTATTTAACTTTTAGGTAGACTTGAGGTTTGCTATATATAGCTTGTATAAGCATTGTAATAGAGAAGGTATTATGAATATTGAAGTATAAGAATACACATTGTGTTTCTATCCTTGGTAAATGATTTTTACCGAAACTTGATTTTTATTCGACGCGTTTTCGAATATTAATCCGATTGATTTTCAATAGGTCTTGGGAAGAAATCACCTTATCGAGTTATAGGTCTAATTCGATAAATTCTTGTTCTTGATCGTTCAAGTCTTCTTGTTCGATATTTTTATTGTTATCCGATATTTCATCCATATTCATACACTCGAATTACCATATTCATAAAAGCCTTCCGCTATCATACACTTACAAACACTCCGACCGATACGCATCCGCCTCTCCCGGAGAATTCGTATCATAAGTGGTATCGGAGCCCAGGGTCATCTCCTTGGGCGATTTCTTCAAAGATTTTTTTTTTTGTCGAAGAAAATATCTCTTGATTCTTGTCATCGGAAACCACACCTGAATTTCTTAATTCAGTTAAGGTTCTTGATCTTTCAACCAAATGGAGTTCAACGATATTTATCTCTTGGCGATATTACGCGACGCATTAGACAGCGTACCGGAGTTCATGGGACATTCCGATCCAGAAGCAGGTGTTGATTGGCTCCAAGTTTGTGAGGAGTTTTTCAACCACAATTCAATTCCAGTAGACCGCCGAGTCTCGTTGGCGACAAAACGCCTTCGTGGTCGCGCCTCGTCCTGGTGGCAGAAATTGAAAACCAGCCGTTTACACCAAGGTAAACCCAAACTAAGAGACTGGAACAAATTCATAAAACACTTTACTCGGAAATTCATCCCCACAAATTCTCACCGCCACGATCCACCAACGATATCACACCGGAAATTGCAGAAGTTCAACGCCACCCCGCCACCAACCTTCGATCTAAGGTTTTTTCACATCACTGAGCGGCACAATGACGAATTTCCAGCAGAACCTTTTTCCTATGAAGACGATGCCCCTACAACCATTTTTAATGAAGTAGAGGAGGCAAAGGAGACGACGCAATACAACAAAGAAGACGATTTGGTTAGTGCTTCCCTAATTGATGAACTTGGATCTTGCTATTATGAGCATGAACCAATCAGTTGTGTTGGTCAAATTGACGAAAACGGAATTGATGGGCCGAATGAATTATTCACACAAGTCGGACCTTTTAAAGATGTGGAAGACGAAATGGAGCTTGGTACTAAAATTGGTTGGTTGAAAGAAAACGACAATTTTGAGCCCAATTTTTATATCGACTCAGTTTCTGGTGATGGACTTATGGTCTTGGATGATTACCAAATTGAGGTTAGTAAATTATTTTGTGATGGGCCATTATTGGGGGAGCCCAATAATTTTGAAACGGAGAGTTGGTCAGATTGCGACGGACCGCCAACATTTGATGAGGAACCAGTTGATGAAGAAGACTCCTCAATAAATTCTGTGTTTTCCATTTTTGATGGTGAACCCGATGTGGAATTATCAGTGTTTCCAATTCTGGATGATGAACCCGATGTGAAATTATCCATGCTTCCCATTTCGGATGCCCGGTTAGAAGATGATTCATATCGTGATATTAGTATTACCTCGCAGAATAATTATTATTATTTCATTAATAATGATAGTTATTTGTTTGGTGATTCCCTGAGATCCCCTATTACCTACCGTCTCAAGATTTTGGGCCATATACGCACTGCGGATATTTTCGAAATCAAGTACGTAGAGGTTTTAGCTATTTTATCTGGAAACGACGGAAGTTCGGAATTGAGGACAATTCCCTTTAAAGGGGGAGGGGATGATACGAAATTAACCAGTCAAAATGAAGAAGACGGAGCAAGGATCAAAATAAACGGCCTTACAATAGCGTCATGCACGTCTGGCGACATTTTTAGGCGAAAACGGACACAAGCGGAAAAGGACACAACTGTAGGAAAATGTCCACCGGCCGGAAAATATCCGACTGTAGGAAAAGTCACTCCTGCCGGAAAATGCCGAGCACTGCCGGCCGGACTCGACCGTGTCGTCCGGAACGGTCGAGTCTTGCTCGTCCGGAACAGCCAAGGTCGCTGTCAGCCGAACCCGACCGTGCCAGGAGACACGGTCGAGTCCTACTCGCCCACAACTACCGGAACCCAGTGCCCTGACGCCCGACCGTGTTCCAGGACACGATCGAGTCCTGCCAAACGTCCTTGTCACGCCGCACGGTCGAGTCGCTGCCGGTCCTTGTCGCGCCGCGCCCGTGCCGAGTCCTGCCAAACGTCCCTGTCGCGCCGCGCCCGTGCCGAGTCACTGTCGGACGAGTCGCTGTCGGACGTCCCTGTCGCGCCGCGACCGTGTCAGTCGGACACGGTCGAGTCACTGCCGGCCAGATGCGCGCCGCGGCCGTGTCAAGCGACACGGCCCGTGTCCGGCAGCCAGCCTACTTTTTTTAATTGCTGATTTTTGTGTGTTTTGTCTTCTCTTTTCCTTTCTTTAATTATTTTAGGGATTGTGTTCCCATGTTTTGTGATGTATGTTTCTTTTTCTTATTTTATTTGATTTGTTTTGATTATTCAAAGATTTTGTAATCTTTGAATTATTTTCTTTAACTTTTAGGTAGACTTGAGGTTTGCTATATATAGCTTGTATAAGCATTGTAATAGAGAAGGTATTATGAATATTGAAGTATAAGAATAAACATTGTGTTTCTATCCTTGGTAAATGATTTTTACCGAAACTTGATTTTTATTCGACGCGTTTTCGAATATTAATCCGATTGATTTTCAATAGGTCTTGGGAAGAAATCACCTTATCGAGTTATAGGTCTAATTCGATAAATTCTTGTTCTTGATCGTTCAAGTCTTCTTGTTCGATATTTTTATTGTTATCCGATATTTCATCCATATTCATACACTCGAATTACCATATTCATAAAAGCCTTCCGCTATCATACACTTACAAACACTCCGACCGATACGCATCCGCCTCTCCCGGAGAATTCGTATCATAAGTGGTATCGGAGCCCAGGGTCATCTCCTTGGGCGATTTCTTCAAAGATTTTTTTTTTGTCGAAGAAAATATCTCTTGATTCTTGTCATCGGAAACCACACCTGAATTTCTTAATTCAGTTAAGGTTCTTGATCTTTCAACCAAATGGAGTTCAACGATATTTATCTCTTGGCGATATTACGCGACGCATTACACATCTGGAGTTCATGGGACATTCCGATCCAGAAGCAGGTGTTGATTGGCTCCAAGTTTGTGAGGAGTTTTTCAACCACAATTCAATTCCAGTAGACCGCCGAGTCTCGTTGGCGACAAAACGCCTTCGTGGTCGCGCCTCGTCTGTAATATCCGTAATTTTTCCATTTTTAGCAGTTTCCATTTTTGGTGTATGTCTATTTTTATCGACTCGCTTGTAACCGTTTCGACATTTCGAATCTACTTTGTTCTTAGAGTTTTTCCATTTGGACGAGTTTTGATGATGTTTTCACGTAATCTCATTTTATGATATGTTTTGCCGTATGAACGTTTGATTCTCGTAAAACTCGTTCGTTTCCGTTGTTTCTTGGTTTGTACAAGTCCTTATGGTTGAGTTGGTCATGTTGAGACTTCCGGTTTGTAAATCCGACGTCGTATCGTGATTTTCGGACGCGTGTGATACGATATCTAATATTCCAGTCGAAGAAACTCCGATAAAAATCGACATTCATGATGATGCATCGTTATACTTAGGAGAAAATGTTAAACGGCTTGGAGTTACGTTGTTAATCGGAATCGGAGTGACGTAGAATTCAACGACGGATCGACCCGAAAGCATGAAGATCGGCCGAAACATGCTTGAAAGGGACACTTTGTCTTCATATCTTTACAAATATCTTTACAAAATAAAGGTGTGATTCCCTCCTTACACAAACGGCCGAAATGCTTATGGATGGAGTGGAGATTTTCTTCATCATGTCACTATCCCTCATTTCATTGTCACCATGTAGTTCCAAGGAGGAGAATATCACAAATCTTCACCAAATAAGGTGGGATCGGCCGAACCAAAGGCATGGGAAGAGTGGTGTCTTGTTCTACTTCATGTCACCATCAAAGACCAAAACAACTTCATGTCCCTTTCACCTAATAACACCAAGAGATTTGATATCTCAATCCTTGTGATTTTCGGCCGATTAGGTGTGGTTAGGAAGTTTCCTTTTTTTCGTTTTGTTGTATTTTCTTTCGGTTGTAAACTACTATATATAGTAGTGTTCGTTGTACTTGTAAAGGATCGAGAATCATAATAAACTTTGTATTTCCTTTGAAATATACGTTGAACGAGTTCGACAAACCTTAAGTTATTGTTTCGACGAGTTTCGAGATTTTAACTTTGATCAATTCTCAAAAGGTCTTGGGAAGAGATTACCCTTTTATCGAGTTATAGGTCTAGTTCGATAAAAACACGCCAAACTCCGTACATCATACTCATCACGGCCGAATCCCACATAAAATTCGTCCATCGCCTTTGTAATTTCGATCCATATTGTAAACGTATTAATCTTCCGTTGTGTTTTGTACGTATTACTTACGTAATTCGTATCATAAGTGGTATCAGAGACACTTGTCTCACAGTCTCGACGTTACTCACGAAAATGGCATTCACCGATGAAGAAGTAGCACAACTACGTGACGTTCTTCGCGGCTTGCCGGAGCCCAGAATCCATGCACGACGAGGACATGACACCATGCATGCACCACGACATGCGGATGAATACAAGACCGAACTTAGGTGTTCGTAGGCGGCACCGATCCTGAAGTTTATCTGGAGTGGGAAAGAAAAATTGAACGGATGTTTGAGTTCAAGGAACTCAATGACGAAGTACGTTGCAAGTACGCGATTCTCAAACTTGGAAAGGGAGCTTCCCTTTGGTTTGAGCGAATGAAGACGCAAAGAAGTCGTGCGGAAAAGAGAAGATACGTTCGTGGGATTCCCTAAAAGGAAACTACGAAAAGATATGTCCCTACACACAAGCTAAGCCTGCGAAAAATTTCGACCTCACACAAGGAAAGCTAAGTGTCGAGGAGTACATCGAGGAGTTTGAAAATTTATCCTTGATGGGAGAACTTGAAGAAAGCGAAGAATTGCGCATGTCCGTTTCCTACGAGGTTTGAACAAAAATATTGCTAATTCCGTGGAACTCTACCCCTATTCGACTTCGATACTTTATGCGGACTTTGCATAAAGTTGGAAAATCAAAACAAAACCAAACTCTCTAAACCCGAATTCCCACCTAAATACGGAAATACCAACTTTGGCGCGAGTTCTAGCTCGTTTCCAAAACTGTCACCACAAGCCATCCGTTACTACCATTCCAAAAACCCCTACCACACCAAAAGAAAGCGAGCCTATCTAAAGTCCGATGTTTCAAATGTCAAGGATTTGGACACTATCAAAGTGCTTGTCCGAATCGGAGGATTGTGACGTTACGAGAAGCCATAGCCGCCCGAGAGGAATTATTAGCCAAGAAGAAAGAGTTGGAGACGTTTTTAACTTAGAAGCCGACGGAGAAGAAGAAGAATGCGAGGCATACGATGCCCCGAACTATGACACGAACCTTGTCCTTCGCATGTTACAAACGAAGGCGCCCAGTGACGAAGAACAACGAGACCAAATCTTTCACACGAAGTGTCGTGTCGGAGAGAAATGGTGTAGCTTGATCATTGACGGTGGAAGTTGTACAAACGTGGCATCGAGCGAGATGGTCTCAAAACTCGGCTTGATCACCACGGCCCATCCTAAGCCGTATGCACTCCATTGGCTCGATGATGGGAACAAAGTGAAGGTTTCAAGACAAGTGAAGGTCGGACTCACCATGGGTTCGTATGGCGATGACATTACATGCGATGTATTACCGATGGACGCATGTCACGTGTTATTAGGAAGACCTTGGTTATTTGATCGGGACGTACTACACCGAGGGAGGAGTAATGAGTATGAGCTACGTGACAAAGGTAAAAAAATTGTCCTTAAACCTATGTCACCTCAAGCTATCCGGACGATGAGTTCGAAAAAAGTCGAAGGGCCGAAACTTACGATGTTTGCAAACGAGAAAGAGGTCGAACACGCCATTGACGATGGCGAACGTGTTTATTTGATGATGATCAAGGAGGTCCGAAATCTTGCCACCAAATCGCCAAATGAGGAGGAGATAGATGCACTATTACACGAGTTTTCGGACGTATTTCCCGAAGACTTGCCGGTAGGATTACCACCTATCCGCGGGATTGAACACCAGATTGATCTTATACCGGGAGCTCCATTACCGAACAAAGCGTATCGTTGTAATCCCGAAGAAACAAAAGAACTACAACGTCAAATTGATGAACTCATGAATCACGGATATGTCGAGAAAGTTTAAGTCCGTGTGCGGTTCCGGTTCTACTCGTACCAAAAAAGACTAACATGGCGGATGTGTATTGACAAGAGAGCCGTGAATAACATCACCGTCAAGTATCGGTTTCCCATCCGAGACTAGACGACATCTTTGGACGAGTTACATGGCTCGGTTATATTTTCCAAAGTTGATTTACGGAGCGGATACCATCAAATCCGCATGCGAGAGGGAGACGAATGGAAAACGGCGTTTAAAACGAAGAATGGACTTTACGAATGGGTTGTGATGCCGACATTAGTTTTCTCGCAGCATAACGCTCGGGTACTCTTTTTCCCTATCGTAGGTTTTTCCCATTGGGTTTTTCTACGATAGGGTTTTAACGAGGCCTGCGGTTGCAACCCCATACATCCGTATGGGGTTTAGGTCCTTTTATTCTATTTTCATAGATTGCTTTTGCATTTGTGTTTTTCTCTCTATTTCTCTTGACTACCCGCCTGTGGGATTAGCTTGAGATTTTATTTTGTTGTCTAGGATGGCCCTCTCTTTGTAACTCTTTTCTGTTTCTCGTTTTTTTTTTTTTAATAATATTGACCTTGATGAGTCAAAAAAAAAAAAAAAGAATGGGTTGTGATGCCATTCGGCCTCACCAACGCCCCGAGCACCTTTATGAGGTTGATGAACGAGGTTCTAAAACCTTTCTTGGGAAAGTTTGTTGTCGTGTACTTAGACGACATTTTGATCTACAGTCGGTCCGCAGAAGAACATCTCGAACATTTGCGGTACGTGTTTGAGACGCTAAGGGAACAAAAGCTTTATGGAAAACGGGAGAAGTGTACTTTCCTAGTCGAGAGTCTTGTCTTTCTCGGCTATGTTGTTTCAAAAGACGGAGTTTCGGTCGACCAAGAGAAGATCGCGGCAATCAAGTCGTGGCCGACCCCAAAGACAATCACGGAGGTACGGTCATTTCATGGCCTCGCTTCTTTTTACCGACGATTCATACGGGACTTCAGCACTATATCCAGTCCTATCACGGAGTGTCTGAAAAAGGGAACCTTTGCTTGGAACGAGACGGCCCAAAAGGCTTTTGAAAACTTAAAGGGAAAATTATGTGAAGCGCCGATTTTGACGTTGCCCGATTTTTCACAACCGTTTGAGGTAGAATGCGGCTAGCGGAGTTGGAATCGAGGCGATGCTCATTCGAGAGGCCGTCCCATTGCCTATTTTCGGAGAAGTTAAGTGGCGCCAGTGAATTATTGTACTTACGACAAGGAGTTCTATGCTATCGTAAGAGCACTCGATCATTGGAGTCATTATCTGCGTTCGAAACATTTCGTCTTTGCATTCGGATCACGAGTCGTTGAAATACATCAACGGACGAGTAAGCTAAGCCCGAGACATGCAAAATGGGTGGAATTTTTACAATCTTTTCATATTTCATCCAAGTACAAAGACTGGAAGAGTAATGTAGTGGCGGATGCACTATCGAGACGGTATGCCTTCTTTGTCGATGCTAGATGTTCGAGTGATGGGGTTCGACACTTAGAAAGATCACTACCACGACGATTTGGACTTGGGAAATTTTTAACCGTTGTAAAACGGCCCCGTCTGAGAATTTGTTTCTGAGGATGGCTTTCTCTTCAAGGGGAATAAATTATGTGTGCCGAGACATACAATTCGGGAATTGCTGGTTCGGGAGGCGCACGGAGGAGGACTAGCCGGTCACTTCGGCTCGACCAAGACTGTAGAGGTGCTAAAAGAACATTTCTTTTGGCCGAAGATGTATGGTGACGTCAGCACAATCGTGAGCAAATGCGTAACTTGTCATATGATGAAAAGTTCGTTCAAGTCGAGTACATACATGCCGTTGCCGATACCGTTACGACCGTGGGAGGATGTCTCGATGGATTTTATTGTGGCTTTACCTCGTACTCAACGAGGCAAGGACTCGATCATGGTGGTCGTCGACCGTTTTTCGAAAATGGCTCACTTTGTCGCGTGCCACAAAACCGATGATGCAAGCAACGTGGCGGACTTGTACTTCCGGGAGATAGTTCGTTTACACGGAGTTCCATTAACTATCGTGTCGGATCGAGATTCCAAATTTCTGAGTTACTTCTGGAATACTTTATGGAGGAAAGTAGGTACTAAACTCCTATTCAGTACTTCACATCACCCGCAAACCGACGGACAGACCGAGGTAACTAATCGAACCTTGGGAGCATTATTACGAGGGTTGGTAAATAAAACTCAGAAAGATTGGGACGTTAAACTTGCTCATGCTGAATTCGCATACAACCGATCACCCGGTTATGCCACGGCCCATTCACCTTTCGAAGTGGTATACGGATTAAATCCGCACTTGCCATTGGACTTGATTCCCTTGCCGAGCAACGAATTGGTTCACAAAGACGCCGAAGCAAAACTCAAGTCAATGATGAAGCTACACGAAAAGATACGGGAACGGATTAAAGAAGTGAATGAAATGTACAAACGGAAGTCGAACAAAAATAAAAAAGCGAGATTATTTGATATTGGCGACTTAGTTTGGATACATTTGAGAAAAGAAAGATTCCCGAGCAAACGGAAGAACAAATTGATGCCGAGAGCCGAAGGACCGTACAAGATTGTGGAAAAAGTGAACGACAACGCATACAAAGTCGAACTTCCGGGCGAATACGGAGTACACGCGACATTCAACGTAGGTGATCTCTCACCTTATCTTGACGACGATGGCATTGCGTGTGAGGTCAATTCCTTTCAAAGACGGAGGGAATGATACGATATCTAATATTCCAGTCGAAGAAACTCCGATAAAAATCGACATTCATGATGATGCATCGTTATACTTAGGAGAAAATGTTAAACGGCTTGGAGTTACGTTGTTAATCGGAATCGGAGTGACGTAGAATTCAACGACGGATCGACCCGAAAGCATGAAGATCGGCCGAAACATGCTTGAAAGGGACACTTTGTCTTCATATCTTTACAAATATCTTTACAAAATAAAGGTGTGATTCCCTCCTTACACAAACGGCCGAAATGCTTATGGATGGAGTGGAGATTTTCTTCATCATGTCACTATCCCTCATTTCATTGTCACCATGTAGTTCCAAGGAGGAGAATATCACAAATCTTCACCAAATAAGGTGGGATCGGCCGAACCAAAGGCATGGGAAGAGTGGTGTCTTGTTCTACTTCATGTCACCATCAAAGACCAAAACAACTTCATGTCCCTTTCACCTAATAACACCAAGAGATTTGATATCTCAATCCTTGTGATTTTCGGCCGATTAGGTGTGGTTAGGAAGTTTCCTTTTTTTCGTTTTGTTGTATTTTCTTTCGGTTGTAAACTACTATATATAGTAGTGTTCGTTGTACTTGTAAAGGATCGAGAATCATAATAAACTTTGTATTTCCTTTGAAATATACGTTGAACGAGTTCGACAAACCTTAAGTTATTGTTTCGACGAGTTTCGAGATTTTAACTTTGATCAATTCTCAAAAGGTCTTGGGAAGAGATTACCCTTTTATCGAGTTATAGGTCTAGTTCGATAAAAACACGCCAAACTCCGTACATCATACTCATCACGGCCGAATCCCACATAAAATTCGTCCATCGCCTTTGTAATTTCGATCCATATTGTAAACGTATTAATCTTCCGTTGTGTTTTGTACGTATTACTTACGTAATTCGTATCAGCGTGGGTCATTTTCGTAATTTCCTATAAATTTAGAGAAATTTATCTCCTCGTCGTATTTTGGATTCCTCGGTAGTTGGGAGTGCATTTACTTTCGAGCACTCAACTTCCTTGTTATGAATACCTCGTATTTACACTTTTGATTCTATCCTCGTGTTGTAGTTCGTCGTCGAATCGACTGTGCAGAATTGGTGTTCAGAACTGGGGTCTGTTACGTGCATAACGTACGTTATGCATGATCCATAACGTACGTTATGACCCTTCACAATTTAGTACAGACATTTGGTTACGTACGTTAACCAGCATTGGGTTACGTACGTAACCATCATAACGTACGTTAACAGCTTGTGTTAACGTGCATGCATTGTCGGCGTTTTTAAACGACTTAACCTCGGTCGATTTCTTTTCATTCTTATTCAACCCTTCGCGACGTGAGTGTTCTTGAGTGCATTTGGGCGATTTGTCCGTAACAATCCGTGGATTTCCTTTAGAGATTGATTATTGTGTACCAAGGAGATTAATCTACAACATTCACATCTTCCATCGATCGAATCCAAGGTAATTCCTCGGGAACCCTAATTTTGTCGTTTTTGGGGATTTCGGGATTTTAGGGTTTAATTCGAATTGTTCATATATATTACGATATTCTTCACCGATTGTGATTATTGAATGATTCCAAATCCAGCTTCCTTGATTTTAATCCGTGAATTATCAATACGGGGAGATTTTGCGTAAACCCTCACCGTATTGATTGAGCGTCTTTTCGTTAATTGTAATCGGGGTTTTGGGAGTATTCCTTTCGATTATTGATGTCCGTTGGGACTGAGTTATGCTAATTCTTCGTTTAGGAACCGTCGTTTTCCATTCGGATCATCCGTAGTCATTTTTCACTTCCGATTCTTCGAAGAATGTCTCAAAGGCAAGTACTTTACATTTGTTTACATGTTCTAGTATTTGAATTATGGCTGTATCGTGGTTGTTGTGGATGGTTATATGTATGTTCACCTAGGGACGGTCCGACGGGGCCTCTAGGGATACGTATTGCCGTGAGTGTGCGTATCACGAACTGTGGTTAGCCACCCAGGGATGTCCGACGGGACTCTGCGAATACGGTGGCCGTGAGTCTCGTACCAATGGTTAACTTTGAATTGTGATTTGTTGGAGATAATGTGTTTTGTGATTGTAAATATTCCGGAATATAAAATGTTTTCTAAAATGACTTTTTGGCGCATATATTCATCTGATTAGAATGTAGTTCAAATGGATTGTACTTGCACTATCATTTGTCGCTAACCCCTTAAATGGGGAAATACTTTTGTATTTCGTATTGATCGTGGGGATAAACGAGCACTCGGGACGTATGAGGATGATGGGCAAGCATGATATTGTCCAAGATTTGATTTTCGATGTTATGTCCGGTTACTATTGATGTCGATTTTGGGATTTATGTATTATAAAATTGGTTTAAGTACTCAGTACTACATTTGAAATTGTTAATGTTGTGTTCCGTTTTGGGAAATGGATTTGATGTCGAATTTAATGGTCGGTTTGTAGTCTTTTATTTTATTTGTAGTTTTATTAAGGATAGTTTTTCGTTGTCGTTTGTCTTGTTGTTATGATAGCACAGTGGATTCCACGGTGTGGGGTCCACACGGCTAATATGCTGAACGTCTTGGGGTGTTATAGAAAATGGTATCGAGCTTAGGTTTATGGATACCTAGGGTGTCGGTCATTTGGGTCTAGTTAAGTGTTGTTTTTGGGGACAAGATCACCGCTATGCCATCATCTCGATGCGCGGTGCTCGTAAGTTTTTCTAACTTGACTCGTTTCACCGCTCTGTTCTATTCTGTCTTAGTATCTTTTGCGTTTTGCGTTTGAATTGTACTTACCGTTGCTTCTTGTAATTCCTGCTGGTAGAGGACGCGGCCGGTCGCGACGCCAGTAGGGGCGTGGCGCGGCCGGTGGGGCGGCCATGTCCGATCACTCGAACCGGTCGGCGATGCTCTCTTTGTCGAGCAGTGTTCCCCCTAGTTCGGAGGTCGCGGGACCCGACCGCTAGCTCGGTAATGCTCATGAGAATGTTGGAGTGGCCAACATATTACGGCAAGTAGCGAACCGAGATGACGCTGCGGCTCGGGCCGTTACAGTCGGCCATGTTAATGCCAACCCGGTTCCGCCTACCGGATCCGGCAATGATAAGCTACTTCAGACGTGATTCGTATGCGTCCTCCGCGATTTGATGGTGCTTGAGCCCTTCGGTTGGGAGAATTGGCTATTCGAGATAGAGAAAGTGTTTGAGGTCGCTAATTGCCCAGGAGAGGAAAGTACCCATTGCTCGGTACTTCCTCGCCAAGGAGGCGGCGATGTGGTGGCAAGCGGTGAAACCGCGTGGCCAAGGCGGCTACGTGGGCGAGTTTCGAGATCGATGGAAGACGAATACCGTCCTTGGCCGGTGAAAGAGGAGGATCCGAGCCTTCTTTGAGGCTAAGCCCCAAGATGTTCCTATTTCTCAAGCTATCAAGGACTACAATCAACAGCTACATTATGTGAGAAACCAAGTCCGCGATGAGCTTGATAAGATCCGCCACTTTGACATGCGGATGAAACCGAGAGTGCGCCACTACATGTCCAGTGCAGGGTGCACGACTTTGAAAGAATATCGAATAAGGCGATGGCTTATGAGATGTCGTTTCTGCGACGAAGCGGCAGAAGGAAAGAAAGCAGAAAACCGCCGGTCGGTTTTGGGAGGCAAGTCAGAGGGTATCCGAAGACTCGGTCTGTTCGCGAGTCTTGAAGTCGATCGCCATCGGTTAGTCGAGGAAACGGTTCTAGGTGCCTCCTGCTGGTTAGTTCGTGGTCCTACGTGCTTCAACTGCAATCGTCCCGGTCACATGATGAGTGAGTGTGATAGGCCTCCGATCCAGTGCCTTGCTTGTGGTCGTATGGGTCACCGTGCTAAATTTTGTACGGATACGGCTCGGGCTCCAGTTACTCGGATATCTGCTCAGTGCAGGAGAGCCGAGTGTGAATCGAGCACCGACAGTTCCTCACCAAGGCGAGTTTTGGTAGAGGTCGAGGTCGTGGTCACCTTCTAGAGGGGAGCTTCTAGTGCGGGGTCTGTTCCGCCCCGTGTGTATGAGATGAGGCGAGCCGAGATCCCGACGCGACGGTGGCTACAGTACCGTCCACATCCTTGACCATCCTGTTTCCGTATTGTTCGATTCTCGTGCTACTCATTCTTTTATATCTATGGACTGTGTGCGTCGCCCGCATGTTGATTGCCTTGTTGCTTGTGAGCCTTTTGTTGTTAAACTTCCTAGCGGGGATAGCATCGTGGGGGACCGTGAGATTAGAGATTTTTCCGTGAGTATCGCGGGGAGGGATTGGCTTTCTAATCGATTATGTAGATATTAGAGATGAGGATTTGATTCTGGTGAGGATTGGCCGGACCGTCATGGGGCGATCATGAATTATAGAACGAGGATGCTTTCGATGTTAGCCTCTCGATGGTACCGAGCATTCTTTGTGGGGCGTAAGCGGGTAGCCGAGAGATTACCGATCAGCGCTTTGAGGGCGGTGAGACTCCTTCGGGAGGTTGCACGGGCTATTGGTGTTACGCTTTGAGATCGGAAGAAGGGGAGTCGAGCTCTCGTCTATTCCGGTAGTATGTGAGTATCCCGACGTCTTTCCGCATGAGTTGCCGGGTTTGCCGCCGGCCGAGAGGTTGAGTTTACCGTCGATCTAGAGCCGGGTGCGGACCTATCTCTAAGACGCCATACCGTATGGCGCCTGCCGAGATGCTTGAGTTGAAGAAACAATTGGGAGAGTTGCTAGACATGGGGTATATTCGACCGAGTGCTTCGCCTTGGGGCGCACCGGTCCTATTTGTAAAGAAGAAGGATGGGTCACTTCGTTTGTGCGTCGACTACCGAGAGTTGAACAAAGTGACCATTAAAAACAAATATCCACTCCCGAGGATTGATGACTTGTTTGATCAGTTGCAAGGAGCGACCGTGTTTTCGAAGATTGATTTGAGATCGGGGTATTATCAGCTCCGAGTGAAGGATACCGATATTCCGAAGACGGCCTTTCGGACGAGATACGGTCACTACGAGTTTGTGGTTATGCCTTTTGGGCTAACCAACGCACCAGCCGTGTTCATGCAGCTTATGAACAAAGTCTTTATCGAGTACCTCGATAAGTGTGTAGTCGTTTTTATCGATGACATCCTGATTTATTCGAGGAGCGAGGAGGAGCACGCCCGTCATTTGCATATTGTGTTAGATATTTTGAGAACTCAGCATCTTTTTGCGAAGTTCTCAAAGTGCGAGTTTTGGTTACGGGAAGTTATGTTTCTCGGTCATGTGATCTCGGCCGAGGGTGTTCGTGTGGACCCACATAAGGTAGAGGCGGTGTTGGATTGGGCGCCGCCCAAGAACGTGAAAGAGGTCCGTAGTTTCTCGGGATTAGCCGGTATTATCGTAGATTCGTCGAGGGTTCTCTAAACTCGCTCGACCGACTCGATTGTTACGGAAGTTAGAGAAGTTTGTGTGGACCGATGAGAGGCGTAATAGTTTTGAGGAGTTGAAGAAGCGGTTGACGACCGCTCCCGTTTCGCCTTATCGAGTGGTAATGATGGTTTCTCGTTTATAGTGATGCTTCGGGCCAAGGGCTCGGATGCGTACTTATGCAAAGACGGAGGACGATTGCTTATGCTTCCCGTCGCTTGAAACCCTATGAATTGAATTACCCTACGCACGATCTTGAGTTGGCCTTGATTGTTTTTGCGTTGAAGATTTGGCGTCATTACTTGTATGGCTCGTCGTGTCGATTTTCACCGATCACAAGAGCCTCAAGTACATTTTCACGCAGAAAGAGCTTAATATGAGGCAGAGGAGGTGGTTGGAATTGATTAAGGATTACGATCTCGAGATCCTTTATCATCCGGCAAGGCTAATGTGGTAGCAGACGCCTTGAGCCGGAATCGCATCGCGTCGAGCGCTTGAGTTGCTTACGGCCCGGCCAGACTTCGGCGTGATTTTATGAAGTGAGCATTGAGATTGTACCGCGAGAGTTCCGGCGATTGCGTACTCTTGAGATTTCTTCGTCTCTCGGTCGAGGACATTAAATCGGGATACTGGAGGACCCGATGTTTATTCACTTCGGAGAGTGTAGAGAAGGGGAAAGCCCCGGATTTGTTATTCATGAGGATGGAGTGTTGAGATTCCGAGGTCGGTTGTGTGTTCCGAACGACTTAATTGAGACAATATCATGCGAGAGGCTCATCGTCACCTTACTCACCCATCCGGCTCGAGTAAAATGTATAAAGATCTCGAGGAAAAATTTCGGTGGAACGATATGAAGAAAGAGGTAGTTCGGTTTGTAGCTAAGTGTTGGACTTGTCGGCAAGTCAAGATTGAGCATCACGCCAGGATTATTGAAACCACTTCTGCTCCGGAATGGAAGTGGGAGGACATCTCTATGGATTTTGTCACGAGTTTACCGAGGACGAAGACTATGAATATGGTATGGGTGATTGTAGACCGACCGACTAAGTCGGCACATTTTCTGGGCATCAAGGATACTTGGGGTCGGAAAAGCCGGCTCGTATTTTTATTACTCGGATAGTGAGGCTTCATGGTACGCCGAGGACCATTATTTCGCAGAGATGGCCGATTTGTATCGCATTTTGGCAGCAAGGCATAAGGCATTGGGGACTCGGCTACGTTTGAGCACTTCGTTCCATCCCTGCATCGACAAGGGTCCGAACGTACCATTCGGACGCTCGAGGATTTGTTGCGCGCGTGTGCGTTAGATCGAGTAGTAATTGGGAGGAGCATTTGGCCTTAATTGAGTTTACTTATAATAATAGCTGGCACGCGTCGATTAAGATGGCACCATATGAGGCACTTTATGGCCGACGTTGCCGATCACCGATATGTTGGGATGAGTCGTCCGATTTGGTTGGCACCGAGCCGGATGCAGTGTTGGAGACGAGGGAGAAAATCGAATTGATTAGAAAGAGGATGTTGGTCGCTCAGAGTCGACAAAAGTCTTACGCGGATGTTAGGCGTAGACCTTTGGAGTTTGAGGTGGGGATCATGTTGTTGAGAGTGTCTCCGACGAAGGGAGTCTTCCGTTTTGGGAAGAAGGAAACTCACCCGAGATATATTGGACCTTCGAGGTATTGGAGAGAGTCGGTGAGTTAGCGTACCGTTTGGCTTTACCTCCGTCGCTGAGTCATGTACATAGCGTATTTCACGTTTCCCAGTTGAGGAAGTACGTTCCGGACCCGTCCCACATTATTGACTTTGGGGACGTGGAGATTGAGAAGGATATTACGTTTGAAGAGAGGCCCGTCAGAATTTTGGAGCGTCGTGACAAGCAGTTAAGGCACAAAACCATTCCTTTGGTTAAGGTGCAATGGTCGAGGCACGGAGTAGAAGAAGCGACGTGGGAGCTAGAGGAGGATATGCGTTCGAGATACCCCGAGCTTTTGATTCTTAAGTTTCTGGACGAAACTTTATTTTAGAGGGAGAATGTAATATCCGTAATTTTTCCATTTTTAGCGCTTCCATTTTTGGTGTCTGTCTATTTTTATCGACTCGCTTGTAACCGTTTCGACATTTCGAATCTACTTTGTTCTTAGAGTTTTTCCATTTGGACGAGTTTTGATGATGTTTTCACGTAATCTCATTTTATGATATGTTTTGCCGTATGAACGTTCGATTCTCGTAAAACTCGTTCGCTTCCGTTGTTTCTTGGTTTGTACAAGTCCTTATGGTTGAGTTGGTCATGTTGAGACTTCCGGTTTGTAAATCCGACGTCGTATCGTGATTTTCGGACGCTTAGGTCATTTTCGTAATTTCCTATAAATTTAGGGAAATTTATCTCCTCGTATTTTGGATTCCTCGGTAGTTGGGAGTGCATTTACTTTCGAGCACTCAACTTCCTTGTTATGAATACCTCGTATTTACACTTTTGATTCTATCCTCGTGTTGTAGTTCGTCGAATCGATCGTGCGTAATTGGTGTTGAATCGGGTTCGCATTACGCGTGCATAACGACGTTATGCATGATCCATAACGTCGTTATGACCCTTCACAATTTAGTACAGACATTTGGTTACGACGTTAACGGCGATTGGGTTACGTGACGTAACCATCATAACGCACGTTAACGGCTTGTGTTAACGCACGTAACGCTATTGTCGGCGTTTTAAACTGACTTAACCTCGGTCGCTTTCTTTTCATTCTTATTCAACCCTTCTCGCGACGTGAGTGTTCTTGAGTGCATTTGGAGCGATTTATCCGTAACAATCCGTGGATTTCCTTTAGAGATTGATTATTGTGTACCAAGGAGATTAATCTACAACATTCACATCTTCCATCGATCGAATCCAAGGTAATTCCTCAGAACCCTAATTTTGTCGTTTTTGGGGATTTCGGGATTTTAGGGTTTAATTCCGAATTGTTCATATATATTACGATATTCTTCACCGATTGTGATTATTGAATGATTCCAAATCCAGTTTCCTTGATTTTAATCCGTGAATTATCAATACGGGGAGATTTTGCGTAAACCCTCACCGTATTGATTGAACGTCTTTTGTCGTTAATTGTAATCGGGGTTTTGCGAGTATTCCTTTCGATTATTGATGTCCGTTGGGACTGAGTTATGCTAATTCTTCGTTTAGGAACCGTCGTTTTCCATTCGGATCATCCGTAGTCATTTTTCACTTCCGATTCTTCGAAGAATGTCTCAAAGGCAAGTACTTTACATTTGTTTACATGTTCTAGTATTTGAATTATGGCTGTATCGTGGTTGTTGTGGATGGTTATATGTATGTTCACCTAGGGACGGTCCGACGGGGCCTCTAGGGATACGTATTGCCGTGAGTGTGCGTATCACGAACTGTGGTTAGCCACCCAGGGATGTCCGACGGGACTCTGCGGGGTACGGTGGCCGTGAGTCTCGTACCAACGGTTAACTTTGAATTGTGATTTGTTGGAGATAATGTGTTTTGTGATTGTAAATATTAGGAATATAAAATGTTTTCTAAAATGACTTTTTGGCGCATATATTCATCCGATTAGAATGTAGTTCAAATGGATTGTACTTGCACTAGCTTGTCGCTAACCCTTAAATGGGGAAATACTTTTTGTATTTCGTGTATTGATCGTGGGGATAAACGAGCACTCGGGACGTATGAGGATGATGGGCAAGCATGATATTGTCCAGTATTTGATTTTCGATGTTATGTCTGTCGGTTACTATTGATGTCTGATTTTGGGATTTATGTATTATAAAATTGGTTTAAGTACTCGAGTACTTCCTGTTTGAAATTGTTAATGTTGTGTTCCCGTTTTTAGAAATGGATTTGATGTCAGAATTTAATGGTCGGTTTGTAGTCTTTTATTTGAATTGTCGTTTTATTAAGGATAGTTTTTCGTTGTCGAATGTCTTGTTGTTATGATAGCCTGGTGGATTCCACAGTGTGGGGTCCACGGCGCTGTAATATGCCCTGAACGTCTTGGGGGTGTTACATCGTCCTGGTGGCAGAAATTGAAAACCAGCCGTTTACACCAAGGTAAACCCAAACTAAGAGACTGGAACAAATTCATAAAACACTTTACTCGGAAATTCATCCCCACAAATTCTCACCGCCACGATCCACCAACGATATCTCACCGGAAATTGCAGAAGTTCAACGCCACCCCGCCACCAACCTTCGATCTAAGGTTTTTTCACATCACTGAGCGGCACAATGACGAATTTCCAGCAGAACCTTTTTCCTATGAAGACGATGCCCCTACAACCATTTTTAATGAAGTAGAGGAGGCAAAGGAGACGACGCAATACAACAAAGAAGACGATTTGGTTAGTGCTTCCCTAATTGATGAACTTGGATCTTGCTATTATGAGCATGAACCAATCAGTTGTGTTGGTCAAATTGACGAAAACGGAATTGATGGGCCAAATGAATTATTCACACAAGTCGGACCTTTTAAAGATGTGGAAGACGAAATGGAGCTTGGTACTAAAATTGGTTGGTTGAAAGAAAACGACAATTTTGAGCCCAATTTTTATATCGACTCAGTTTCTGGTGATGGACTTATGGTCTTGGATGATTACCAAATTGAGGTTAGTAAATTATTTTGTGATGGGCCATTATTGGGGGAGCCCAATAATTTTGAAACGGAGAGTTGGTCAGATTGCGACGGACCGCCAACATTTGATGAGGAACCAGTTGATGAAGAAGACTCCGCAATAAATTCGGTGTTTTCCATTTTTGATGGTGAACCCGATGTGGAATTATCAGTGTTTCCAATTCTGGATGATGAACCCGATGTGAAATTATCCATGCTTCCCATTTCGGATGCCCGGTTAGAAGATGATTCATATCGTGATATTAGTATTACCTCGCAGAATAATTATTATTATTTCATTAATAATGATAGTTATTTGTTTGGTGATTCCCTGAGATCCCCTATTACCTACCGTCTCAAGATTTTGGGCCATATACGCACTGCGGATATTTTTGAAATCAAGTACGTAGAGGTTTTAGCTATTTTATCTGGAAACGACGGAAGTTCGGAATTGAGGACAATTCCCTTTAAAGGGGGAGGGGATGATACGAAATTAACCAGTCAAAATGAAGAAGACGGAGCAAGGATCAAAATAAACGGCCTTACAACGCGTCATGCACGTACGGCGACATTTTTAGGCAAGAAAACGGACACAAGCCGGAAAAGGACACAACCTGCCGGAAAATGTCCACCCTAGGAAAATATCCACTGCTGGAAAAAGTCACTCTGCCGGAAAATGCCGAGCAACTGCGGCGGACTCGACCGTGTCGTCCGAATCAGTCGAGTCTTGCTCGTCCGAATGCCAAGGTCGCTGTCAGCCGAACCCGACCGTGCCAGGAGACACGGTCGAGTCCTACTCGCCCACAACTACCGGAACCCAGTGCCCTGACGCCCGACCGTGTTCCAGGACACGATCGAGTCCTGCCAAACGTCCTTGTCACGCCGCACGGTCGAGTCGCTGCCGGTCCTTGTCGCGCCGCGCCCGTGCCGAGTCCTGCCAAACGTCCCTGTCGCGCCGCGCCCGTGCCGAGTCACTGTCGGACGAGTCACTGTCGGACGTCCCTGTCGCGCCGCGACCGTGTCAGTCGGACACGGTCGAGTCACTGCCGGCCAGATGCGCGCCGCGGCCGTGTCAAGCGACACGGCCCGTGTCCGGCAGCCAGCCTACTTTTTTTAATTGCTGATTTTTGTGTGTTTTGTCTTCTCTTTTCCTTTCTTTACTTATTTTAGGGATTGTGTTCCCATGTTTTGTGATGTATGTTTCTTTTTCTTATTTTATTTGATTTGTTTTGATTATTCAAAGATTTTGTAATCTTTGAATTATTTTCTTTAACTTTTAGGTAGACTTGAGGTTTGCTATATATAGATTGTATAAGCATTGTAATAGAGAAGGTATTATGAATATTGAAGTATAAGAATACACATTGTGTTTCTATCCTTGGTAAATGATTTTTACCGAAACTTGATTTTTATTCGACGCGTTTTCGAATATTAATCCGATTGATTCTCAATAGGTCTTGGGAAGAAATCACCTTATCGAGTTATAGGTCTAATTCAATAAACCTTTGTTCTTGATCGTACAGGTCTTCCTGATCGATATTATCACTTTTCCGATATTACTTCTATTTTCCATTTGTTCGAATCTTCCTCGTCATATTCGATATTACATCACAAAATACATCCAAAAACCCCATACTCATAAAAAGACTTCCGCTACGATATTCCTACATATACTCCGACCGATACGTATCCGCTTCTCCCGGAGAATTCGTATCAGATGCGCCGACCCGGAATAAAGCCAAACTGATGGGGGCTGATGATCTCATGAATAAAACTAGAAAGTCTGGCTGTGAGGATTTTAGTAATAATCTTGAAGATAAAGTTACTTAAGACAATAGGCTGGAATTGCTCAATAGAGATGGCCCCTATGACTTTAGGAATGAGAGCTACTAAGCTAGAGTTAAGACCCGTCGGAAGATCACCCTCAATGAAAAAATGCCGAATAGCCGCCACAATATCAGAACCAATGACCTCCCAAGAGAACTGAAAAAATAATCCAGTAAAGCCGTCAGGCCCAGGGGCACTGTGGGGCTCCATATCGAAAACTGTAGAACGAATTTCCTCGGAATGGGGAATAGCAGTAAGGATGGAGTTATGCTGATGAGAAACCTTAGGAAGAGAGAAACCAGTGGGCCAGTTAGTAGCAATGGGGTGGCCTTCGAAAAGGTGCTGATAAAAATTCACAATGTGGTTCGAGATGGTAGACGGATCACGACAAAGATCACCGTCAATAAGGAGAGAGGAGAGGTGAAGACGATTATTCCTCATCTTAACTGTCCTATGGAAAAAGGCAGTATTCCGATCACCATCCTTAAGCCAGTTAGTCCTACTCCTTTGTTGGAAGAAAAGACTCTCTTTATTAAGGATGTCGTTCAAGGCCGCAGTTGTTTCGACCTCCTGACAGAAGAGCTCGTCGGTATACCCATCCGCATCAATGAGAGACTGAATGTCACCAAGTTTATCCAAAAGCTGACTTTTTTTAGTGAAAATATCACCAAAAGACGAAAAATTCCAATGCTTGAGGGTACGACGCAGTCTTTTAAGCTTGTACAAAACCAAGTCCCAAGGAGACCGGTTCCCAAAATTAAGATTCCAAAAGTTTCGAATAACATCAATAAATGAATTATCAGTAGTCCACATACGTTGAAAATGGAAAGGTCTGGGAAAAGAAGTATTACCCAAAGTGGAGGTGAGCCAGATCGGGTGGTGATCAGAGCAGGTCCTAGGGAAAACATGATATTTTGTGGAAACCCAGTGATTGATAAAATCGGGGGTGGCCAAAAATCGATCAATGCGGGTCTCAACATGATAATCATCGTGAACCCTGCCTCTCCAGGTAAACCGATGACCAGTAAAAGGGATGCCGACAAGCAAGGCCTCATCAATAAATTGACTGAACTCCCGACAAGAAGTAGCGTTGGGAACATGAAGACTGCGACACTCATGTGCCCCAATGACGGCATTAAAATCTCCGAAGACTAAAAGGTTAGGGTGAAGGAAGCTCAGGATATCCTCCCAAAGATTCCTGCGACCAATATAGTTACGAGCACCATGAACAACAGACGCCCGAAAGTCCCATCCATTAAAAGAGATGTCCATGATGATAACCTGATCAGAGACATAGATGACTTGGCAATTAGATATGTTGAGGGAGCCGAGCACCCAAATTGATGCGATTACGGCATCTCCAAACGAAGTAAGCGAAGTAAGAATCGACGCAGGTGACGATACCAAGTTGCATGCACATGCACCTACGTACTTTGGTGAGAAAACATCCCCGGAAATGGGAACGATCTTAATAATCGGAACCGAGATAACTTAGACGTATCAAAACATGCACACGTATGCATGTTCATGCATATAAAATCGGCCATATTAGGGGAGATTTCGGCCCATTGTGATGGGTGATTCATGAAAGATTTTGTCCCCACTACTTTCAAAGTTTGCTTTCATTTTGTTCAAAGTCCACCATAATAAGATCAAGGTAGAGATTTGGCTCACTCCAACCTTTCTCCAAATCGGCCGAACATGCAAGGAAGAAATGTCAAGATGTTGCTTTCATTAAGAAGATGCCAAGATGTTGCTTTCATTTCCTATCCTTAGCAAAGTCTTACAAAAAGATATCACATGAAGAAGATGTTATCTACTCCTTGATGCTACCCCACGGCTGAAAATGAGAGGAAGAAACCAAGCATGTTGTGTTTTCTTCTCTTTGTCAAAGTTGGTAGATTAGTTTATTATTTGCTTGTTTTTTAGCTTGATCTTATTTGATCTTGTGTGATCTTGTATTGGCTATATATAAGCCCCATCCTCAACCATTTGTAATCACCTTTGAATGAAGAAAAAATGAAATACATCACATGTATTCTAGTTGAATGATTTTCAGCACACTTCGATTATAATTCGACGCGTTTTCGAGTTGTAATTTATTCAATTCTCAATAGGTCTTGAGGAGAGATTGTCTTATCAAACTATAGATCTAGTTTGATAACCTACTTTCATTTTATTCGTGTTTTTGCAAAGCCGAATTGCCCTACTTTCGGTTGAATTTTACGAGTGTTACACAAAAACGAGTGTTGTGAGGAAACAAATATAACCGCTGCATTTTCCGGCGAATTTACATACATATCATATGTTAATTCGTATCATTAGTGGCATTGGAGACCAAGGTTACTTCCTTGGCGAATTTATCTTGGCGATTTTCTTATCAAAGCTACCTTATCATGGATTTTTCCGACGATTTCATGGAGAAACTACGTGAGGCACTACACAGCATGCAAGAACCACGTTTTCAAGCAAGAAGAGGAGGATATGATGTACATTCACCGCGTCATGTGGATGAATTTAAAGTTAATGAACTTCCGGAATTTGTCGGAGGTACTAATCCCGAAGTTTACTTGGAGTGGGAGAGGAAGATTGAACGTATGTTCGACTTCAAACACCTTAACGATGAGAAACGTTGCAAATATGCAATTCTCAAGTTAGGGAAGGGCGCTTCCTTATGGTTCGAGGCTATGAAAACACAACGAGCTCGTGGGGGAAAAGAGAAAATCCATTCTTGGGATTCTTTGAAGAAAAAACTACGTAAAAGGTATGTCCCGACATCACATCGGTTAACCTTATACCGAAAAATTGCGGAGTTCGTACAAGGGAAACTAAGTGTGGAAGAATACATCGACGAATTTGAAGGCTTGGCCTTAATGGGAGAACTTGAAGAAAATCAAGAACAAAGAATGTCACGTTTCTTACGTGGCCTAAACCGAAACATTTCAAATACGGTGGAATTATACCCATACGAAGATTTTGACACCTTATGCGGACTATGCATAAAAATTGAAGCTCAAAACAAGTTGAAATTTACCAAACCCGAATTCCCATACAAATTCGGAAATGCAAGTGCCGGCTCAAGTTCTACTACGAAAACTACCGTACCTTTTCAAGTCCCTACCCCGGCACCGAAGGTTCCTCATGTTTCCAAGGAAACGAGTTTGGCTAAAGTACGATGTTTTAAATGTCAAGGCTTTGGTCACTATCAAAATGCATGTCCAAACAAACAGGTGGTCACTTTAAGAGAAGCTCTTGCGGTCCGAGACGAACTTTTGGTCGAGGATGAGAAGGAAGGCCTTGGTGACGTATTTAACGTGGAGGCCGTGGAAGAGAATGAGGATTGCGAGACTTATGATGCTCCGGAATATGATACTACTTTAGTGCTTCGAGCATTACATACCAAAATTATTCCAAGTGATGCGGAACAAAGAGACCAGATTTTTCATTCCAAATGCAAAGTCGGAGAAAAGTGGTGTAGCTTGATAATAGACGGGGGAAGTTGCACGAATGTGGCATCAAACGAGATGGCCACCAAGCTCGGGCTAACTACTATGGCTCACCCGAGACCATATGCTTTACATTGGCTCGATGATGGAAGCAAGGTGAAGGTGACGAGACAAGTACGGGTCAACTTAACTATGGGATCATACGGAGACGATGTGTTATGTGACGTACTCCCAATGGACGCATGCCACGTGCTTTTGGGACGACCGTGGATGTTCGACCGAGATGTTTTACATCGAGGTCGGAATAATGAATATGAATTACAAGACAAAGGAAAGAAGATTGTACTCAAACTGATGTCCCCGCAAGCCATCCGTTCGATGAGTTCTAGTCGAGTGGAGAAACCGAAACTTACCATGCTTGCTAGTGAAAGAGAAATGGAACATGCCATTAATGATGGGGAGCGAGTATATTTGGTGATGTTTAAAGAGACACGGGAAGAGAACATAGGAGTACAAAACGGAGGAGAGCTAGATGTGTTGTTACGCGAATTTGAGGATGTTTTTCCCGAAGAATTACCGTCGGGTTTACCACCTATTCGCGGGATCGAACACCAAATTGATCTTATACCGGGAGCACCAATTCCTAATAAAGCTGTGTATAGATGTAATCCTGAGGAGACGAAGGAATTACAAAGACAAGTCGAGGAGCTTTTGGACCGCGGATATGTCCGGGAGAGTTTGAGTCCGTGTGCGGTTCCGATCTTACTTGTCCCTAAGAAAGATGGTTCTTGGCGGATGTGTGTGGATAGTCGGGCTGTGAATAATATCACCATCAAGTATCGGTTCCCTATCCCGAGACTTGATGATATGTTAGACGAACTACATGGTTCGGTGATCTTTTCCAAAGTTGATTTACGAAGCGGATATCATCAAATCCGAATGCGAGAAGGTGACGAGTGGAAGACGGCCTTCAAAACGAAAAATGGATTATATGAATGGACCGTTATGCCTTTCGGTCTTACAAATGCGCCTAGTACCTTCATGAGGTTGATGAACGAGGTACTTAAACCATTTCTGGGGAAGTTCGTGGTTGTATATCTGGATGACATTCTAATATATAGTCAATCACTACAAGAACATTTCGGACACTTAAGGCTAATCTTCGAAACCTTGAGGGACTGAAAATTGTATGGAAAAAAAGAGAAGTGTTCGTTCCTCGTCGAAAGTATAGTCTTTCTTGGCTATGTCGTTTCGAAGGACGGAGTGGCGGTTGATCAAACAAAAATCGAAGCAATTAAATCTTGGCCGACCCCTACGAGTGTGACAGAAGTGAGATCATTTCACGGACTTGCTTCTTTTTACCGGAGGTTTATTCGAGACTTCAGCACCATTTCAAGTCCGATAACGGAGTGTTTAAAAAAAGGACCATTTGTATGGAACGGGGCTGCCCAAGGAGCTTTCGAGAAGTTAAAGGCCAAATTATGCGAAGCACCGATTCTAACACTACCCGATTTTTCTCAACGATTCGAAGTTGAGTGTGACTCTAGCGGAGTTGGAATTAGAGCGGTTCTTATTCAAGGTAAACGACCTATCGCTTACTTTTCGGAGAAGTTGAACAGAGCTCGGTTGAATTATTGTACTTATGATAAAGAATTCTATGCTATCGTACGGGCTCTTGATCATTGGAGTCATTACTTACAGACGAAGCATTTTATCCTACACTCGGATCACGAATCATTGAAGTACATTAACGGGCAACATAAACTGAGTCCGAGGCATGCCAAGTGGGTGGAATTCCTACAATCATTTCACTTTTCATCCAAGTACAAAGACGGTAAAAGCAATGTCATTGCGGATGCGTTATCTAGGAGGTATGCCTTACTTTCTACTCTGGAGGTTCGGTTACTTGGTTTCTAAATGTTGAAGGAATGTTATGAAAATGATGAAGATTTCAGAGAAATTTTTACTCGTTGCAAATCTGGTCCATTCGGGGAGTTCATGTTACAAGATGATTTCCTATTTAAAGGAAATAGACTTTGTGTTCCAAAACAAAGTGTCGGGAATTATTGGTCCGAGAAGCTCACGGAGGAGGTTTAGCAGGACATTTTGGCACGGCTAAAACGTTGGAAGTACTAAAAGAACATTTCTTTTGGCCTAAAATGCTAAAAGACGTTTACAATGTTTTAAGTAAATGTGTAACATGTCACATCTCGAAGAGTTCGTTGAAACCGGGATCATATATGCCTCTACCGGTTCCAGAAAGACCGTGGGAAGATGTATCCATGGACTTTATCGTCGCTTTACCCCGTACTCAACGAGGTAAAGATGCTATTATGGTGGTTGTTGATCGGTTCTCAAAGATGGCTCATTTCGTGGCTTGCCACAAAACCGACGACGCAAGCAACGTGGCCGACTTATACTTCCGAGAGGTGGTTCGTTTACATGGAGTACCGAAGACTATTGTGTCGGATCGGGATTCTAAATTCCTTAGCTATTTTTGGAATACTTTATGGAGGAAAGTGGGAACGAAGATCTTATTTAGCACTTCGCACCATCCGCAAATCGATGGTCAAACCGAGGTCACAAATCGAACATTAGGAACGTTGTTGCGAGGACTTGTGAATAAAACGCAAAAGGATTGGGACGTGAAACTTGTTCATGCGGAATTTGCCTATAACCGATCCCCTACACATGCTACGGCACATTCTCCTTTCGAAATCGTTTACGGGTTAAATCCTTATATACCCTTGGACTTGATTCCATTACCGAAAGACGAGTTGGTACACAAAGATGCGGAGTCGAAACTTAAGTCGATGATCAAATTGCACGGACAAATACATGATCGAATCAAAGAGGTGAATGATGAATACAAACGGAAATCCAACAATCACAAAAAACCGAGGCTATTCGAAGTAGGCAACTTGGTTTGGGTACACTTGAGAAAAGAGAGATTTCCGAGCAAACGCAAGAACAAACTTATGTCGAGGGCCGAGGGTCCTTACAAAATCGTGGGAAAAGTGAACGATAATGCGTATAAGGTAGAACTTCCGGGCGACTATGGGGTACACACCACTTTTAACGTGGGCGATCTATCTTCTTACCTTGACGACGAGGGAATCATTGAATTGAGGTCAATTCCTTTCAAAGGGGGAGGGGATGATGCGATTACGGCATCTCCAAATGAAGTAAGCGAAGTAAGAATCGACGTAGGTGACGATACCAAGTTGCATGCACATGCACCTATGTACTTTGGTGAGAAAACATCCGCGGAAATGGGAACGATCTTAATAATCGGAACCGGGATAACTTAGACGTATCAAAACATGCACACGTATGCATGTTCATGCATACAAAATCGGCCATATTAGGGGAGATTTCGACCGATTGTGATGGGTGATTCATGAAAGATTTTGTCCCCACTACTTTCAAAGTTTGCTTTCATTTTGTTCAAAGTCCACCATAATAAGATCAAGGTAGAGATTTGGCTCACTCCAACCTTTCTCCAAATCGGCCGAACATGCAAGGAAGAAATGTCAAGATGTTGCTTTCATTAAGAAGATGCCAAGATGTTGCTTTCATTTCCTATCCTTAGCAAAGTCTTACAAAAAGATATCACATGAAGAAGATGTTATCTACTCCTTGATGCTACCCCACGGCCGAAAATGAGAGGAAGAAACCAAGCATGTTGTGTTTTCTTCTCTTTGTCAAAGTTGGTAGATTAGTTTATTATTTGCTTGTTTTTTAGCTTGATCTTATTTGATCTTGTGTGATCTTGTATTGGCTATATATAAGCCCCATCCTCAACCATTTGTAATCACCTTTGAATGAAGAAAAAATGAAATACATCACATGTATTCTAGTTGAATGATTTTCAGCACACTTCGATTATAATTCGACGCGTTTTCGAGTTGTAATTTAATCAATTCTCAATAGGTCTTGAGGAGAGATTGTCTTATCAAACTATAGGTCTAGTTTGATAACCTACTTTCATTTTATTCGTGTTTTCGCAAATCCGAATTGCCCTACTTTCGGTTGAATTTTACGAGTGTTACACAAAAACGAGTGTTGTGAGGAAACAAATATAACCGCTGCATTTTCTGGCGAATTTACGTACATATCATACGTTAATTCGTATCACAAATGTCAGGGTTCCGGTTCCCTCGCTGATTCTCGGCAAGAAGAGAAAGACCACCCGAACGCCAAAGAGAAAGATCGGAATGAGCAAAAGAAGTGAAGGGTTCGATGATACAAAGAATATCCATCTTACAAACCGTGATATAGTGACGAAGATGGTCCCTAGCAACCCGCTTCCTTATCCCCCTGATATTCCAGGAAAGGATATTCATTTAGAAACGGCATTTATCCATGCTTCAGGTGGATTATTTTGCTGATCCTCTTCCTCAGAAGAATTTCGCCAAGGTTTAGAAGCGGCCAAATTAAGATTTTTCGCTGCCGTGGAGTTGGCAGGGAGTAATTGCACCGTCTTTGGGAATTTAACATCCCTTTTAGCTTGTTTTAGCGGAGCTTGTGGTTTTTCTGAGGGAATGATAGGAGAAATAGCAATAGATTTTCCTGCCTTAGCAGCAATGGTATGGCTCTTATCTTTGTCATGGTCAGCAGACACAATAGGGGGCCCAACCGTGTCAGTCGGTTGCTCATGACGAGAGGATGAAGAAGGGTTAGGCAAGATCGTGCCCTTGGAAGACACTGACGTGTTGTTATTATCAGGCTGGAAGACGTTAGTGGTAAGGGATAACATGTTATTGTTGGCATGTTCAGCGGAGAACTCATAAGTGGGGACAATGGTATCATTTTGCTCTATTGAAGGCTGGAAAACCGTTAAGGCGAGCTGATGGTGATCATTATTGGAATCACCTTCTGTTGGTTCAACATCAAGCACATTGAAGCGATTATTGTTGTTTGAATTATTGACCCTAACAGTAGGGGTAGGGGATGGTTTCCGAACATATTTGGATTGACGATTCTGGACAACTTGAAACAACTTGTAGCTTCATTATGCATTCGTTTGAAGCAAAAAACAACTTGTAGCTTCATTCTTGACTCGTTTGAACATGGAAGCAACTTGTCAAACTTATAGCTTCATTCTTGACTGTTTGAACACGGAAGCTACTTGTAGAAACTTGTAGCTTTATTCTTGAGTGTTTGAACACCGAAGCAACTTGTAGCTTCATTTTAACTCGTTTGAACATGAAAACAACTTTAAGCAACTTGTAGCTTTATTATGCACTCGTTTGAAGAAAAAAACGACTCGAAGAAACTTGTAGCTTCATTCTTGACTCGTTTGAACATAGAAGCAACTTGTAAGAACTTGTAGATTCATTCTTGACTGTTTGAACAAGGAAGCAACTTGTAGCTTCGTTTTGACTCGTGTGAACATGAAAACAACTTGAAAAAACTTGTAGCTTCATTATGCACTCGTTTGAAGAAAAAACAACTCGTAACAACTTGTAGCTTCATTCTTGACTCGTTTGAACATGGAAGCAACTTGAAAGACTTGTAGATTCAGTCTTGACTTTTTGAACACGAATGCAACTTGTAGCTTCATTTTCACTCGTGTGAACATGAAAATAACTTGAAACAACTTGTAGCTTCATTATGCACTCGTTTGAAGCAAAAAACAACTCGAAAAAACTTATAGCTTCATTCTTGACTCGTTTGAAAATGGAAGCAACTTGTAGCTTTATTCTTGAGTGTTTGAACACGGAAGCAACTTGTAGCTTCATTTTGACTCGTTTGAACATGAAAAAAACTTCTAGAAACTTGTGATACGAAAACAACTATTCCGAATAATGATACGAAAATGACTATTCCGAATGAAGAAGATTGGAATGCATTTTAGTGATCGGACTCGGAATAACGTAGACGTGTCGACATGCATACGTAGTATGCACCATGCATACTAAAGTCATGAATTGCATTCGGCCGCCCCATTCCCCAACACCATGAAGATTTTGTCACATTTGTTATCTTTTCATTACAAGGTCTTCACAAATCTTTGTCAAAGATTTGTCCCCATATTAAAAGATTCCTCCCACCATTCGCATGCTTGTATCCGGACGACCCCACATCACAAACATATCGCCCCCCCCCCCCCCCCCTTTTCATGTTCAAAGTCTTGAAGTGTCACATTCAATCATCCTTCAAACACCACCACCCATCGTTTCCCCCCCCCCCCCCCTATCATTTTGTTCAAGTATGTCACTTTCAAAGATTTCCTTTGATATTGTCCCTACTTTGAAGATACCTTCCCCACCATTACTACAAATCGTCCAAGCCTTCCCCACCTCAATAAAAAACGGCCCAAGCATGAGAATTTGATGAAGACTTTCATCAAATATCTTCTTCATGTCACCATCACCATAATACTTCCAAATGAAGATATGTCTCCTTCCCACCATGATACCTCACGATTTGAACAAAAGAATTTGATGAAGACTTTCATCAAATGTCTCCTTCATGTCATTATCCTTCATGTCCTAATCACCATGATAATTCCAAAAAGACTTGATATCATATCACCTTCCCACCATGATACCTCACGATTTGAACAAAAGAATTTGATGAAGACTTTCATCAAATGTCTCCTTCATGTCATTATCCTTCATGTCCTAATCACCATGATAATTCCAAAAAGACTTGACATCATATCATCTTCCCACCATGATACCTCAAGATTTGAACAAAAGAATTTGATGAAGACTTTCATCAAATGTCTCCTTCATGTCATTATCCTTCATGTCCTAATCACCATGATAATTCCAAAAAGACTTGATATCATATCACCTTCCCACCATGATACCTCACGATTTGAACAAAAGAATTTGATGAAGACTTTCATCAAATGTCTCCTTCATGTCATTATCCTTCATGTCCTAATCACCATGATAATTCCAAAAAGACTTGATATCATATCACCACAAAATCCTCATGAACCCTACATGATTCGGCCGATTTGAAGGAGTTGCTAGGAAGTTTCATTTCTCGTTTTGTTGTATTGTCTTACGGTTGGAAACTACTATATATAGTAGTACTTGTAACATTTGTAAATAATCTTGAAAGTAATAAACCTTGTATTTCTTTGAAATATACGTTGAACGAGTTCAACAAACTTTAGTTATTGTTTCGACGCGTCTCGAGATTTTAACTTGATAAATTCTCAATAGGTCTTGGGAAGAGATTACTTTTATCGAGTTATAGGTCTAGTTCGATAAAACACATCCAAATCCGTATACACTACTACCTCACGGCCGAACTCCATTTATTTTCGGTCATCCCCTTGTAATTTTCGAGTAATACTTTGATAATTGTCAAGACATAATAATCTTCCGTTGTATTTCATACGCATTACTTACGTAATTCGTATCATAAGTGGTATCGGAGCCCAAGGTCATCTCCTTGGGCGAGTTATTCAACGATTTTTTTTTTGTTGAGATTAGAGCAGTCGGAAGAAAACAAAGTTTCCCGTGGATTCGACCGTTGGATCATTACGAAATTTTGACAAAGGTAAGCCAACTTCTTGAACTACAGTCTGAACGGTGGAGATCAGATTCTTTGATCATCTTCTTGGTTCATTCTTCACGGATTTCTTGGAAAATTTTCTGTCCGATTTCTTGTCAAGAACTATCTCTTGATTCTTGTTATGGATTTCTCCGAGCTCGATTTCTTGATGACACTCCGTGATGCACTAAACGGCTTACCGGAGCAACGTATGCAAGAAAGACGCAGAGACGATGCCAACGATATTGATTTCTTGGCCAAATTCCAAAGATACCTAATTTCACGGAGATAGTAATCCAAATGCGCATAGATTGGCTTCGTGCTTGTGAGGAGCACTCGGACTTCAAGGCTGCCCCGATCAACCGCCGCGTTGTTGGTGGCAAGGCGCTCCGCGGTAGCGCCGCCGTCTGGTGGCAAAATCAAATCAAATTCACAACAACGTAAGCCAAAACTCAAAAATTGGCCAAGATTATCAAAATATTTCAATCGACGGTTCAAAACATACCACCACTCGTTGTTCCCCCACCACCAGTCCTTCGACGCCCCGCCGCCGACATTCGGTCAAACTTTTTTCCCCATCAAGGAATTCTCAACAGAGTCCTTTCTCGATGAAGATGATGTCCCTACTGTCATTTTTAATGAAGTAGACGAGACAGAGGTTTCAACGGCGCCATACAACAAAGAAGATGATGGTTGGAGTCGAACTACCCTATCGGAGCAAAGTGGGTCGTGTGACTTTGTTGCGGTACGAAACGAGCTTAGTGGATTAATTTTTGATGAGACATTATTGGAGGAGCCCAGCAATATTGAAACGGAGTGTTGGTTAGATTATGACGGACCTTGACATTTGATGAGGAACCAATTGATGAAGAGGAATCCGTAATAAATCCTATGGTTCCCACCGTAATAAATTCTGTGTTTTCCATTTTTGATGATGAACCCGAGAAATCAGTGTTTCCAATTCTGGAGGAGGAACCCGATGTGGAGTTAACCGTGCGTCCCATTTCAGATATCCACTCATGTCATGATATCGGTATTACCTGGCAGAGTAATTATTATTATTTTATTAATAATGATAGTTATTTTGTTGGTGATTCTCGAGGGGGCCCCACTACCTATCGTCTCAAGATTTTGGGCCATGTACGCACTGCGGACATCTTCGAGATCAAATACTTAGAGGCTTTAGTCAATTATCTTGGTGACGAAGGAAGTTCGGAATTGAGGACAATTCCCTTTAAAGAGAGAGGGAATGATACGAAAACAACTATTCCGAATAATGATACGAAAATGACTATTCCGAATGAAGAAGATTGGAATGCATTTTAGTGATCGGACTCGGAATAACGTAGACGTGTCGACATGCATACGTAGTATGCACCATGCATACTAAAGTCATGAATTGCATTCGGCCGCCCCATTCCCCAACACCATGAAGATTTTGTCACATTTGTTATCTTTTCATTACAAGGTCTTCACAAATCTTTGTCAAAGATTTGTCCCCATATTAAAAGATTCCTCCCACCATTCGCATGCTTGTATCCGGACGACCCCACATCACAAACATATCGCCCCCCCTTTTCATGTTCAAAGTCTTGAAGTGTCACATTCAATCATCCTTCAAACACCACCACCATTCGTTTTTCCCCCCCCTATCATTTTGTTCAAGTATGTCACTTTCAAAGATTTCCTTTGATATTGTCCCTACTTTGAAGATACCTTCCCCACCATTACTACAAATCGTCCAAGCCTTCCCCACCTCAATAAAAAACGGCCCAAGCATGAGAATTTGATGAAGACTTTCATCAAATATCTTCTTCATGTCACCATCACCATAATACTTCCAAATGAAGATATGTCTCCTTCCCACCATGATACCTCACGATTTGAACAAAAGAATTTGATGAAGACTTTCATCAAATGTCTCCTTCATGTCATTATCCTTCATGTCCTAATCACCATGATAATTCCAAAAAGACTTGATATCATATCACCTTCCCACCATGATACCTCACGATTTGAACAAAAGAATTTGATGAAGACTTTCATCAAATGTCTCCTTCATGTCATTATCCGTCATGTCCTAATCACCATGATAATTCCAAAAAGACTTGATATCATATCACCTTCCCACCATGATACCTCACGATTTGAACAAAAGAATTTGATGAAGACTTTCATCAAATGTCTCCTTCATGTCATTATCCTTCATGTCCTAATCACCATGATAATTCCAAAAAGACTTGATATCATATCACCTTCCCATCATGATACCTCACGATTTGAACAAAAGAATTTGATGAAGACTTTCATCAAATGTCTCCTTCATGTCATTATCCTTCATGTCCTAATCACCATGATAATTCCAAAAAGACTTGATATCATATCACCACAAAATCCTCATGAACCCTACATGATTCGGCCGATTTGAAGGAGTTGCTAGGAAGTTTCATTTCTCGTTTTGTTGTATTGTCTTACGGTTGGAAACTACTATATATAGTAGTACTTGTAACATTTGTAAATAATCTTGAAAGTAATAAACCTTGTATTTCTTTGAAATATACGTTGAACGAGTTCAACAAACTTTAGTTATTGTTTCGACGCGTCTCGAGATTTTAACTTGATCAATTCTCAATAGGTCTTGGGAAGAGATTACTTTTATCGAGTTATAGGTCTAGTTCGATAAAACACATCCAAATCCGTATACACTACTACCTCACGGCCGAACTCCATTTATTTTCGGTCATCCCCTTGTAATTTTCGAGTAATACTTTGATAATTGTCAAGACATAATAATCTTCCGTTGTATTTCATACGCATTACTTACATAATTCGTATCAACTTGTAGCTTCATTATGCACTCGTTTGAAGAAAAAAACAACTCGAAACAACTTGTAGCTTCATTCTTGACTCATTTGAACATAGAAGCAACTTGTAAAAACTTGTAGCTTAATTCTTCACTGTTTGAACAGAGAATCAAATTGTAGCTTTATTTTGACTCGTTCGAACATGAACACAACTTGTAGCTTCATTCTTGACTCGTTTGAACATAGAAGCAACTTGTAAAAACTTGTAGCGTCATTCTTCACTGTTTGAACACAGAAGCAAATTGTAGCTTTATTTTGAGTCGTTCGAACATGAAAACAACTTGAAACAACTTGTAGCTTCATTATGCACTCGTTTGAAGAAAAAAACAACTCGAAACAACTTGTAGCTTCATTCTTGACTCGTTTGAACATGGAAGCAACTTGTAAATACTTGTAGCTTCATTCTTAACAGTTTGAACATGGAAGTAATTTGTAGCTTCATTTTGACTCTTGTGAACATGAAAACAACTTAAAATAATTTGTATCTTCATTATGCACTCGTTTGAAGCAAAAACAACTCGGAACAACTTGTAGCTTCATTCTTGACTCGTTTGAACATGGAAGCAACTTGTAAAAACTTGCAGCTTCATTCTTAACAGTTTGAACACGGAAGTAATTTGTAGCTTCATTTTGACTCGTTTGAACATGAAAAAAATTTAAAACAACTTGTAGCTTCATCAAACACTCGTTTGAAAAGAAAAACAACTCGAAACAACTTGCAGTTTCATTCTTGACTCGTTTGAACATGGAAGCAACTTGTAACAACTTGTAGCTTCATTCTTGAGTGTTTGAACATAGAAGTACCTTGTAGCTTCATTTTGACTCGTTTGAACATGAAAACAACTTTAAACAACTTGTAGCTTCATTATGCACTCATTTGAAGAAAAAATAACTCGAAACAAATTGTAGCTTCATTCTTGACTCTTTTGAATATGGAAGCAACTTGTAAAAACTTGTAGCTTCATTCTTGAGTGTTTGAATACGGAAGCAACTTGTAAAAACTTGAAGCTTTATTCTTGAGTGTTTGAACATGTAAGCAGCTTGTAGCTTCATTTTAACTCGTTTGAACATGAAAACAACTTTAAACAACTTGTAGCTTCATTATACACTTGTTTGAAGAGAAAAACAACTCGAAACAACTTGTAGCTTCATTCTTGACTCGTTTGAACATGGAAGCAACTTGTAAAAACTTGTAGCTTCATTCTTCACTTTTGAACACAGAAGCAAATTGTAGCTTTATTTTGACTCGTTCGAACATGAAAACAACTTGAAACAACTTGTAGCTTCATTATGCAATCGTTTGAAGAAAAAACAACTTGAAACAACTTGTAGCTTCATTCTTGACTCGTTTGAATATGGAAGCAACTTGTAAAAACATGTAGCTTCATTCTTCACTGTTCGAACACGGAAGCAACTTGCAGCTTCCTTTTGACTCTTGTGAACATGAAAACAACTTGATACAACTTGTATCTTCATTATGCACTCATTTGAAGCAAAAAAACAACTCGAAGTAACTTGTAGCTTCATTCTTGACTCGTTTGAACATAGAAGCAACTTGTAAAAATGATATGATATCTAATATTCCAATCGAAGAAGCTCCAATAAAAATCGACATCCACGACGATGCAAATTCGCATGGCCATGCATCATTATACTTGGGAGAAAAGAATATGCGGATTGGAGTTACGTTGTTAATCGGAACCGGAGTAACGTAAAACTCGACGACGGAATCGGTCCGAAAGCATGAAAAATCGGCCATATCATGCTTGAAAGGGACTCATGATTTGTCAAGATGCATGAAGATCTTTCTCCTTCCCCACCTTCCTTCAAATCGGCCAAGAGAGGATATTTGGTGAAGACTTTCATCACAAGATCTTCTTCATGTCACCATCACCTTAATAAAGTCCAAGATTCATCAAAGATTGCTTCATGTCTTAATCACCATAAAATCCAAGATGCTTGGTATCTCCTTGGATATTTCGGCCGATTGGTGTGTTACTAGGAAGTTTCGTTTTCTCGTTTTGTTGTATTTTCTTACGGTTGGAAACTACTATATATAGTAGTACTCGTTGTATTTGTAAATCATCTTGAATCTTAATAAACCTTGTATTTCTTTGAAATATACGTTGAACGAGTTCAACAAAACTTTAGTTATTGTTTCGACGCGTCTCGAGATTTTAACTTGATCAATTCTCAATAGGTCTTGGGAAGAGATTACCTTGATCGAGTTATAAGTCTAGTTCGATAAAACACATCAAAATCCGTATATCATACTACCTCACGGCCGAACCCCATTCAAATTCGGCCACCCCTTATAATTTTTGAGTGATACTTTGATAGTTGTCAAGACGTATTAATCTTCCGTTGTATTTTATACGCATTACTTACGTAATTCGTATCATAAGTGGTATCGGAGACATTTGTCTCACGGTTCTCAACGTTACTCAAGAAGATGGCATTCACCGATGAAGAAGTAGCACAACTACGTGACGTTCTTCGCGGCTTACCGGAGCCCAGAATCCAAGCACGACGAGGATACGACGCCATGCATGCACCACGACATGCTGATGAATACAAGACAAGCGAACTTCCGGAGTTCGTAGGCGGCACCGATCCCGAGGTTTATTTGGAGTGGGAAAGAAAAATTGAACGAATGTTTGAGTTCAAGGATCTCAATGACGAGGTACGTTGCAAGTATGCGATTCTCAAACTTGGAAAGGGAGCTTCCCTTTGGTTTGAGCGAATGAAGACACAAAGAGTTCGTGCCGGAAAAGAGAAGATACGTTCGTGGGATTCTCTAAAAAGAAACTACGAAAAGATATGTCCCGGCTACACACAAGCTAAGCTTGTATCGAAAAATTTCTGACCTCACGCAAGGGAAGCTAAGTGTCGAGGAGTACATCGAGGAGTTTGAAAACTTATCCTTGATGGGAGAACTTGAAGAAAGCGAAGAATTACGGATGTCCCGTTTCCTTCGAGGTTTGAATAAAAATATTGCTAATTCTGTGGAACTCTACCCCTATTCCGACTTTGATACTTTATGCGGACTTTGCATAAAGTTGGAAAATCAAAACAAGGCAAAACTTTCTAAACCCGAATTCCCATCTAAATACGGAAATACCAACTTTGGCGCGAGTTCTAGCTCGTTTCCAAAAACTGTCACCACACGTCCACCCGTTACTACCATTCCAAAAACTCCTATCACCCCAAAAGAAACAAGCCTATCTAAAGTCCGGTGTTTCAAATGTCAAGGATTTGGGCACTATCAAAGTGCTTGTCCAAATCGGAGAATTGTGACGCTACGAGAATCCATAGCCGTCCGAGAAGAATTACTAGCCGAAGAAGAAAGAATTGGAGACGTCTTTAACTTGGAAGCCGGCGAAGAAGAAGAAGAATGCGAGGCATACGATGCCCCGAACTACGACACGAACCTCGTCCTTCGCATGTTACAAACGAAGGCAGCCCCGAGTGACGAAGAACAACGAGACCAAATCTTTCACACGAAGTGTCGTGTCGGAGAGAAATGGTGTAGCTTGATCATTGACGGTGGAAGTTGTACAAACGTGGCATCGAGCGAGATGGTCTCAAAGCTCGGATTGATCACCACGGCCCATCCAAAGCCGTATGCACTCCATTGGCTCGATGATGGAAACAAGGTGAAAGTATCGAGACAAGTGAAGGTCGGGCTCACCATGGGTTCGTATGGTGATGATATTACATGCGATGTACTACCGATGGACGCATGTCACGTATTATTGGGAAGACCTTGGTTATTTGATCGGGACGTACTACATCGAGGGAGGAGTAACGAGTATGAGTTACGTGACAAAGGTAAAAAAATTGTTCTTAAACCTATGTCACCTCAAGCTATCCGGACGATGAGTTCGAAAAAAGTCGAAGGACCGAGACTTACGATGCTTGCAAACGAAAAAGAAGTCGAACACGCCATTGACGATGGCGAACGTGTTTATTTGATGATGATCAAAGAAGTCCGAAATCTTGCCACCAAATCATACCACGAAGAAGAGATAGATACACTATTACACGAGTTCTCGGATGTATTTCCCGAAGACTTGCCGGTAGGATTACCACCTATCCGCGGAATTGAACACCAAATTGATCTTGTACCAGGAGCTCCATTACCGAACAAAGCGGCGTATCATTGTAATCCTGAAGAAACCAAAGAACTACAACAACAAATTGATGAACTCATGAATCACGGATATGTCCGAGAAAGTTTAAGTCCGTGTGCGGTTCCAGTTCTACTTGTACCAAAAAAAGACGGATCATGGCGAATGTGCATTGACAGTAGAGCCGTGAATAACATCACCGTCAAGTATCGGTTCCCCATCCCGAGACTAGACGACATGTTAGACGAGTTACATGGCTCGGTTATATTTTCAAAAGTTGATTTACGGAGCGGATACCATCAAATTCACATGCGAGAGGGAGACGAATGGAAGACGGCATTTAAAACAAATAATGGACTTTACGAATGGGTTGTGATGCCATTCGGCCTCACTAATGCCCCGAGCACTTTTATGAGGTTGATGAACGAGGTTCTCAAACCTTTCTTGGGAAAGTTTGTTGTCGTATACTTAGACGACATTTTGATCTACAGTCGATCCTTAGAGGAGCATCTCGAACATTTGCGGCACGTATTTGAAACGCTAAGGGAACAGAAACTTTATGGAAAGCGGGAGAAGTGTACTTTCCTAGTCGAGAGTCTTGTCTTTCTCGGCTATGTTGTTTCGAAAGGAGTTTCGGTCGACCAAGAGAAGATCGCGGCAATCAAGTCGTGGCCGACCCCAAAGACAATCACGGAGGTACGATCATTTCATGGCCTCGCTTCTTTTTACCGACGATTCATACGGGACACCATCTCCAGTCCGATCACGGAGTGTCTAAAAAAAGGAACCTTTGCATGGAACGAGGCGGCCCAAAAGGCTTTTGAAAAATTAAAGGGAAAGTTATGTGAAGCGCCGATTTTGACGTTACCCGATTTTTCACAACCGTTTGAGGTGGAATGCGACGCTAGCGGAGTTGGAATCGGGGCAGTGCTTATTCAAGGAGGCCGTCCCATCGCCTATTTTTCGGAGAAATTAAGTGGCGCCCGAGTGAATTATTGTACTTACGACAAGGAGTTCTATGCTATCGTGAGAGCACTCGATCATTGGAGTCACTATTTACGTTCGAAACATTTCGTGTTGCATTCAGATCACGAGTCGTTGAAATACATCAACGGACAAAGCAAGCTAAGCCCGAGGCATGCAAAATGGGTGGAATTTTTACAATCTTTTCACTTTTCATCCAAGTACAAATACGGGAAGAGTAATATAGTGGCGGATGCACTATCAAGACGGTATGCCTTACTGTCGATTCTAGATGTTCGTTTGTTGGGGTTCGAGACTTTGAAAGATCATTACAGTGACGATTTGGACTTCGGGGAAATTTTTAACCGTTGTAAAACGGCCCCACACGAAGAATTTGTTTTACAGGATGGCTTTCTTTTCAAGGGAAATAAATTATGTGTGCCGAGACATACAATTCGGAAATTGCTAGTTCGGGAGGCGCACGGAGGAGGACTAGCCGGTCATTTCGGCTCGGCCAAGACCGTAGAGGTGCTAAAAGAACATTTCTTTTGGCCAAAGATGTATGGTGACGTAAGCACGATCGTAAGTAAATGCGTCACTTGTCACACGATGAAAAGTTTGTTCAAGTCAAGTACATACATGCCGTTGCCAATACCGTTACGACCATGGGAGGATGTCTCGATGGATTTTATTGTGGCTCTACCTCGTACTCAACGAGGCAAAGACTCGATCATGGTGGTCGTCGACCGTTTTTCGAAAATGGCTCACTTTATAGCATGCCACAAAACCGATGATGCAAGCAATGTGGCGGACTTGTACTTCCGGGAAGTAGTTCGTTTACACAGAGTTCCAAAAACTATCGTGTCGGATCGAGATTCTAAATTTCTGAGTTACTTCTGGAATACTTTATGGAGAAAAGTGGGTACTAAACTCCTATTCAGTACTTCACATCACCCACAAACCGATGGACAGACCGAGGTGACCAATCGAACCTTGGGAGCATTATTGCGAGGATTGGTAAATAAAACACAAAAGGATTGGGACGTTAAACTTGCACATGCGGAATTCGCATACAACCGATCACCCGGCTTCGCCACGGCCCATTCACCTTTTGAAGTAGTATACGGAATAAATCCGCACATGCCATTGGATTTGATTCCGTTGCCGAGCGACGAATTGGTTCACAAAGACGCAGAGTCAAAACTCAAGTCAATGATAAAGTTACATGAAAAGGTACGAGAACGGATTAAAGAAGTGAATGAAATTTACAAACGGAAGTCGAACAAAAATAAAAAAGCGAGATTATTTGATGTTGGTGACTTAGTTTGGATACATTTGAGAAAAGAAAGATTCCCAAGCAAACGGAAGAACAAATTAATGCCGAGAGCCGAAGGTCCGTACAAAATTGTGGGAAAAGTGAACGACAACGCCTACAAAGTCGAACTTCCGGGCGACATGAGTACACGCGACATTCAACGTAGGTGATCTCTCGCCTTACCTTGACGACGATGGCATTATGGAATTGAGGTCAATTCCTTTCAAAGAAGGAGGGAATGATACGATATCTAATATTCCAATCGAAGAAGCTCCAATAAAAATCGACATCCACGACGATGCAAATTCGCATGGCCATGCATCATTATACTTGGGAGAAAAGAATACGCGGATTGGAGTTACGTTGTTAATCGGAACCGGAGTAACGTAAAACTCGACGACGGAATCGGTCCGAAAGCATGAAAAATCGGCCATATCATGCTTGAAAGGGACTCATGATTTGTCAAGATGCATGAAGATCTTTCTCCTTCCCCACCTTCCTTCAAATCGGCCAAGAGAGGATATTTGGTGAAGACTTTCATCACAAGATCTTCTTCATGTCACCATCACCTTAATAAAGTCCAAGATTCATCAAAGATTGCTTCATGTCTTAATCACCATAAAATCCAAGATGCTTGGTATCTCCTTGGATATTTCGGCCGATTGGTGTGTTACTAGGAAGTTTCGTTTTCTCGTTTTGTTGTATTTTCTTACGGTTGGAAACTACTATATATAGTAGTACTCGTTGTATTTGTAAATCATCTTGAATCTTAATAAACCTTGTATTTCTTTGAAATATACGTTGAACGAGTTCAACAAAACTTTAGTTATTGTTTCGACGCGTCTCGAGATTTTAACTTGATCAATTCTCAATAGGTCTTGGGAAGAGATTACCTTTATCGAGTTATAGGTCTAGTTCGATAAAACACATCAAAATCCGTATATCATACTACCTCACGGCCGAACCCCATTCAAATTCGGCCACCCCTTATAATTTTTGAGTGATGCTTTGATAGTTGTCAAGACGTATTAATCTTCCGTTGTATTTTATACGCATTACTTACGTAATTCGTATCAAAAAACTTGCAGCTTCATTCTTCACTGTCTGAACACAAAAGAAAATTGTAGCTTTATTTTGACTGGTTCGAACATGAAAACAACTTGTAGCTTCATTATGCACTCGTTTGAAGAAAAAAAAACTCAAAACAACTTGTGATACCGGTCGATACCCAACAGTGATACCAATACAGGGACTGTTGTGAATCGTGGTTGTGTGAAGCAGAAGTATAAGTTCTCGAGCGGAAGCAAACAACAAATAACAATAGCGGACAGCACTTCGGTACAGCAATGTTCGGACAGCACTTCGATACAACACTATTCGGACACCACTTTGATACAGTAACAATGGACTACACTTTAGTACGGTACTTCGGTACAGCAATGGACTGTATTTCGGTACAGCAACAATGGACACGGAAATGATGAGGGCACTTCAAACCCTAAGAATTAATTACTACAATCCCCTTAGAAGCCTGTTCTAAAGAAACGTTTGGAATTATTCTAAGAACTCAAGTTTCTGTGATTAAGACTTAACAATTTTATGAACTAAAATTGTAAGAATGTAGAAATGAGAATTATAAGAATAATACTCAAGAAAATTCGAGCAACAGCTCTGATTCTAGCACAAGGCCGAAATATCTTTTTGATTTCAAAAGTTATATATCATCTTTCGTTACCTAAAGGTCTCCTTTTATAGGAGTGTACACAACAGACTATATTATCCCTGACATATTAAACTAAGGAAATAAAATTAAGTGTTCCTACTTTTAAGACAATGTAGGGCGGTTTCACATGGGACTGGATTAAAAGGGAATAAACTAACAACTTAACTATAAAGTAAATTAAGAAGTCTTGAAAAGGTCTTGGTCTTCACAATCCTCACGTTCACTTTGAAGCTTCCACATGCTAAAGTCCCCCTTTCCAAGACAACCCCAAACATCACACCTTCCTTGAAGCTTCCTCATACCTAAGTCTAATTTCCAAGCTAGGATGGATTTTCTTTAATCATCAAATCGACCTTCGGTTGTTCATCCTTTTTATAGAGTATTTCTCTTTTCGAGTTTTATGATTTAACTCTCATTTTCAGGAAATACGACAAAGATGCCCTCATGCCATTATTTAGGCAATATCTGGGGTCCGCCCTCAAGCTTTCTATTTTTAGCTATATCTGGGCTGCCCTCAAGCAAAGCTATATCTGGGCTTAGGATTTGAATAACTGTCGGGCCTTCTTGAATCTCAAGTAGATCCACCGTTGCACAGTCACTAAACTTGGACATGATTTCCACTTCCAATTCGGGCAGCTTAAGGACGAGCTTGTCTTCTTCTTTTCTTTGGACGTGAATTCTTCTAGGTTCGGGGTTTTTATTCAGTGCGCTCCAAGCAGCCTCAGTGTGAGGGTCTTCAAGAGAGGGTTTGATCGAGGTCATACAGTAAACTTCGTGAGTAGGAACCGAGTTATCTTCATAAGAGTCAGTAACAGATAATAAGGTAACAGGTGAGGAACGTGCATTAAGTTTATTTCGTGAGGTGGTGCTAGTGTCACTCGTTCTCAATATTTCACTCGTTTGTTCTCTCAACTTCCTAGCATGTGCACATGTGATAGGACCAGTGGGGTCCATGACGGTTCCAATCGTTCCTAACTCTCTTGGTAGCACAACCGTGTTTGTATCATCCCCTCCCTCTTGAGGAGGATCTGTCCTCAGATCTGCGAGGTCACCTGCTTTAAACAAAGACAAATCAGAAACATTAGCAGATACATTGTATTCTCCTGGTAAGTCTAGTTCATAAGCATTATTATTTATCCTCTCCAAGATCATGAAAGGGCGGTCTCCTCTTGGTAGCAATTTCGATCTCCTTTGTATAGAAAACCTTTCCTTCCTCATATGTATCCAAACCCAGTCTCCAGGTTCGAAGATCACTTCCTTTCTTCCTCGGTTGGTGCGCTCAACATACTGCTTAGTACGCCTTTCAATGTTAGCTCTTGCTTTCTCATGGAGTTGCTTAACTAGTTTGGCTTTCTTCTTCCCATCTGTACTAATTCTTTCAGTCACTGGTAAAGGCACAAGATCAAGTGGGGTCAAAGGATTAAATCCATAAACAATCTCAAAAGGGGAAAATTGAGAAGCAGAATGCACTGTTCGATTATAAGCAAACTCAACATGTGGCAAACATTCTTCCCAAGTTTTAATGTTTGTTTTTATTATAACAATCTAGAAAAGATTCTATTTACTACTTCGGTTTGCCCATCAGTTTGTGGGTAACAAGTGGTAGAAAATAGAAGCCTTGTGCCTAATTTAGCCCATAAGGTTTTCCAAAAAGAACTTAGGAACTTAGCATCACGATCAGAAACTATAGTCCTAGGCATTCCATGTAAACGAACGATCTCTCTAAAGAAAAGATTAGCCACGTGAGATGCATCATCGGTTTTGTGGCAAGCTATGAAATGTGCCATTTTTGAAAACCTATCAACCACAACAAATATAGAATCCCTCCCATACCGGTTTCTAAGCAATCCCATCACGAAATCCATCGATATATCAGTCCAAAGAGTATTAGGAATGGGGAGTGGGGTGTACAAACCGTGAGGCTGAACTCGACTTTTAGCCATTTTACATTCGATACAGCGACCACAAATACGAATGACATCTCGTTTCATACCCGGCCAGTAGAAATGTTCTTGCAAAACAGACAAGGTTTTATCAATGCCAAAATGACCCATCAACCCTCCCCCATATGATTCGAGTAACAATAGTTCACGTATAGAGCTAGTAGGTATGCATAACTTATTTTCCCTAAACAGAAAACCATCACTCTTATAGTACTTATCTACTCCAGACTTCTCACAAGAAATGAAAATTTTGCCAAAATCAATGTCTTTCTCGTCAGATTTTTAATCAATTCAAAACCAAGTACTTTCGATTCTAAAGCAGTCAGGAAAGTATACCTGCAAGATAGAGCATCAGCAACGACATTCTCTTTTCCCTGTTTGTACTTGATTACGTACGGGAACGTCTCTATGAATTCCATCCATCGAGCATGCCTCTTATTCAACTTCTGTTGCCCCTTCAGATGTTTCAAGGACTCGTGATCAGTGTGTATCACGAACTCTTTGGGCCATAAGTAATGTTGCCAAGTTTCGAGTGCTCGAACCAAGGCATACAGTTCCTTGTCGTAAGTTGGATAGTTTAGCGAAGCTCCTCCCAACTTCTCACTGAAGTAGGCAATCGGCCTACCTTCTTGCATCAAAACAGCTCCTATACCTGTACCGGATGCATCACACTCGATCTCAAAAGACTTAGCAAAATTCGGCAGGGCTAGCAGTGGAGCGTTCGTCAGTTTTTCTTTCAAGGCTTTGAAGGCCGTCTCTTGTTCCTATTCCCACTTGAATCCAATATTCTTCTTGATTACCTCGGTCAAAGGGGCGGCTACAGTACTAAAGTTGGGTACAAACCGGCGATAGAAGCTTGCCAAGCCGTGGAAGCTTCGGACTTCGCTCACATTTTTGGGGCTCTCCCATTCTCTAATTGCCCTTACTTTCTCTTCATCGACCTGTATCCCCTGGGAACTAACAACAAAACCAAGGAAAGCCAATTTCTCGGTGCCAAAGTTGCACTTTTGAATGTTAGCAAACAAGTGTTCCTTTCTAAGCACAAGCAACACATCTTTCAAATGCTTTATATGTTCCTTCAAACTTTTGCTATATATTAGGATATCATCAAAGTACACAACAACAAATTTTCCAATAAAAGCACGTAGAACATGATTCATTACCCTCATAAATGTGCTTGGTGCATTAGTGAGCCCAAATGGCATAACTAACCACTCATACAAACCATGTTTAGTTTTAAATGCCATTTTCCACTCGTCTCCTTCTTTCATTCGAATCTGATGGTACCCACTTTTTAAATCAATTTTTGAAAATATTGTGGAACCATATAATTCATCTAACATGTCGTCAAGTCTAGGGATGGGATGTCGATATTTCACCGTAATGTTGTTTATTGCACGACAGTCTACGCACATCCTCCACAAGCCATCTTTCTTTGGTGCTAGCAATACCGGAACTGCACAAGGACTCATACTTTCTCTCACATGTCCCTTTTCTAGTAGTTCATCCACTTGCCTTTGCATCTCTTTAGTCTCTTTGGGGTTATTTCGGTATGTAGGATGGTTTGGTATTGAGGATCCTGGAACAAAGTCGATACAGTGCTCTATGCCTCGAACGGGCGGCAATCCGGGTGGTGTCTCCTCAGGAAACACGTCTTCAAACTCCTGCAATAAAGAGACAATCAATGGATCAGTAGTATCAAGAATAGATGGAATATTAAGCAATACATCACGAAATAGTAATAGAACCACAGGCCGTCTTGCGAGTAAGGCCCGTTTAACTTCACTAGCCCTATAAAGGGCGACGGTTTTTATCCATTTAGATACCGCCGTGACTGTTTTCTTTTCCTTCTCCTTTTTTACGCTTTCTCTTAGTGCTTGTTCTAATATCCTCTGATCTTCAAGGATTTGCTTAGGGGTCATAGGTGATAGGTTGAATTTCTTCTTCCCAAAAATGAAGGAATACTTGTTCGAAAACCCATCATGAGTAACTTTGCGGTCGTACTGCCATGGTCTTCCTAAAAGGATCTGGGTGGCATGCATAGGGGCGACGTCGCAAACTACTTCTTCCTCATATCTACCTATTTTAAAGGGCACGGTGCATCTACTCACTACTTTCAGTTCTCCAGCATTATTCATCGACATCAACTTATATGGTTTATGGTGTCTTTCGATTTTAAGTTCTAGTTTCTGCACCAAGGCTGTGCTAACGACATTGACACAACTACCCCCGTCTATGATCATACTACATAGGTTCTCCTTAATGTAGCACCTACACTGAAACAAGTTCTCCCTCTGGCTATCCTCATCTGAAATGAGAAATTTGAAAAATTACTTAATGTTCAAAAATTTTCGTTAAATAAACAAGGTTTAGGATTTAAGCATAATGATAAAAACGAATCCTTGAATTTCAAAATACGCCAATGTGGTAAATGTTTAAAAATCGGGCATCACATTCCAAACTGTAAATGCCCAAGATGAACAATCAAAATAAAGAAAATATGGATCCCAAAAGGAACCGTAATACCAAACATCGTCTATTTACCAAATAAAAAATAACCAAGAGTTGGTTGGATCTCCAAAATTCAAAATTAATTATTTCAAAATAATTGGTATTTAAATCAAGGGGAGTTATTTATTAAATGGGAGATATTTTTCGGAGAGTTCTTACACATTTCTTTTCATATTTGATTTTCATTGATTTTATAATTTTCATGCATTTTTGCTAATGACAAAAATAGGGAAGAATGACTAGAAAAATGTAGGAAAAATATAATGAGGGAGAAGAAGATTAAGAGACAAAGAGAAGGAATGATAGGGAGTAGAAAACTAGCAGACGGAAAAAGCGAAAACTTTGATCTGTATATTTTTCTGTATTTATGCAGGTATAAATTCCATCGAAGTAATTTTGTTTATGCAGGTATTTATGCAGGACAAAAAAAGTAAATCTTATCGAATCTAGAGTACGCTATAACAAAAGTATAACGACCCTGGTGGCGAAGTACGCTGTGAAGTCGGTCGCCAGTTGGTTAAAGGAGCCGATGAACCGAGGCGGCAATGAGGTATACCACCTGTGGGCAAGGTCGTCACTGACTTGATATGTTGCGTACGTTATACTTTTGTTATAGCGTACTCTAGATTCGATAAGATTTACTTTTTTTGTCCTGCATAAATACCTGCATAAACAAAATTACTTCGATGGAATTTATACCTGCATAAATACAGAAAAATATACAGATCAAAGTTTTCGGCTTTTTCCGTTCCGTTAGTTTTCTACTCCCTATCATTCCTTCTCTTTGTCTCTTAATCTTCTTCTCCCTCATTATATTTTTCCTACATTTTTCTAGTCATTCTTCCCTATTTTTTGTCATTAGCAAAAATGCATGAAAATTATAAAATCAATGAAAAATCAAATATGAAAAGAAATGTGTAAGAACTCTCCTGAAAAATATCTCCCATTTAATAAATAACTCCCCTTGATTTAAATACCAATTATTTTGAAATAATTAATTTTGAATTTTGGAGATCCAACCAACTCTTGGTTATTTTTTATTTGGTAAATAGACGATGTTTGGTATTACGGTTCCTTTTGGGATCCATATTTTCTTTATTTTGATTGTTCATCTTGGGCATTTACAGTTTGGAATGTGATGCCCGATTTTTAAACATTTACCACATTGGCGTATTTTGAAATTCAAGGATTCGTTTTTATCATTATGCTTAAATCCTAAACCTTGTTTATTTAACGAAAATTTTTGAACATTAAGTAATTTTTCAAATTTCTCATTTCCGAGAAAAAAGCACTACATTAATCTTCCCTTCTAAGATCTCTTCATTACATTCTTCTATCTCTTCTCCACTATCCTCATTCTTGATCTCTTCTTCACTCTCACTTTCAGTCGCTATTTCCCCCGACTTAATGACTACATCTCGCTTATTTGGACAGTTTGGGGCTATGTGACCTATACCTTGACACCTATAGCATCGAATCTCATGTGTCCTAGGTTGAGGTTTGGAATTTGGTGAAGGTTGGGACTTAGTTGGTGGATTAGGGGCTGTCTGGACCCTAGTGACCGACGGTTTTGGGTCTTCCTTATGGTTAGTGAACTGTCTCGGTTTCCATGGGATACTAGGAGTGGGGGTCTCCCTAGTTTGTCGCCTCCGAACTTGGGTTTCTATTTTCCTAGCCGTGTGCACCATTTCTTCTAAGTAATGCATAGTCATGAGCTCTAATTGGTCTCTAATCTCAACATTAAGTCCGGCTAAGAACCTAGTCATGGTACTATCGTGGTCCTCCTCTATACGACATCTAATCAGTCCTGTTTCCATCTCCTTATAGTAATCGTCTAGTGACTTAGTCCCTTGCCTTAAAGTTTGGAAACTATACCTAAGGTCCCTCATGTAATAGCTAGGAACAAATCTTTCCTTCATCACTCGCTTCAGTTCTTCCCATGTATCTATGGGTCTTTCCCCACGTCGATGCCTAAGTTTTGAACTACATGATCCCACCATACAAGAGCATACCCGGTGAACTCTACAGTGGCTATCTTAACCTTCTTAAGATCAGAAAAATTTCGACACTCAAATTGTCCCTCGACCTTCCTAACCCATTCAAAATAAGTTTCGGGATCAGATTTGCCTTCAAAAGGTGGTATGGAGAACTTAACACTACTTAAGTTGTCCTCTACCCATACTCGTTGTTCTCTAGGTTCTTGGTTGATCCTGGACTGTCTGTCATCCTCAAAGTACTCGTCATATTCATCTTCCGGATAGTATTCGGGTGGTGGAGAGGCTGCCCTAACTCTACCCCTTCCTCTACCTCTATACCGTGAATCCCTTCCTCCCATCGCGGGTTCTCTCTCTCGATCCTCCCTATTTCTAATAGTAGGTTCGGGAGTTTGTGACGTTCTATGGGATTTCAGCTCTTCTTTCATTTCCAACATCATGTTTTCCATCCTTTGTATGTAGGATGTCAGGCCCTCGAGTTGGAATTGCACATCACGGAAGCTTTGGATTTTATTAGTAATTGGGTCATCGCTTAAGACCTCTTCCTCATCTACGGGATCCTTCCCACCTCGTCTAAGGACTGGAGTTTCTCCATCCTTCGAGTTTCTTGATCCTGTCATCATGGTACTAAGTGATTCGAAACAGGAAGCAAGTATCGAATAGCTTACTTAAAACACAACAACTTAACTCCAATGCGAGTCACAAAATTATTTATATATATATATATATATATATATATATATATATATGAGACTAAATATAAGAGAGGAACGACAAAACCGTTCTCCGATGCCAAATGATACCGGTCGATACCCAACAGTGATACTAATACATGGACTGTTGTGAATCGTGGTTGTGTGAAGCGGAAGTATAAGTTCTCGAGCGGAAGCAAATAGCAAATAACAATAGCGGACAGCACTTCGGTACAGCAGCACTTCGATACAACAATGTTCGGACAGCACTTCGATACAACACTATTCGGACACCACTTTGATACAGTAACAATGGACTACAATTCAGTACGGTACTTCGGTACATCAATGGACTGTATTTCGGTACAGCAACAATGGACACGGAAATGATGAGGGCACTTCAAACCCTTAGAATTAATTACTATAATCCCCTTAGAATCCTGTTCTAAAGAAACATTTGGAATTATTCTAAGAACTCAAGTTTCTATGATTAAGACTTAACAATTTTATGAACTAAAATTGTAAGAATATAGAAATGAGAATTATAAGAATAATACTCAAGAAAATTCGAGCAACAGCTCTGATTCTAGCACAAGGCCGAAATATCTTTTTGATTTCAAAAGTTATATATCATCTTTCGTTACCTAAAGGTCTCCTTTTATAGGAGTGTACACAACAAACTATATTATCCCTGACATATTAAACTAAGGAAATAAAATCAAGTGTTCCTACTTTTAAGACAATGCAGGGCGGTTTCACATGAGACTGGATTAAAAGGGAATAAACTAACAACAACTTAACTATAAAGTAAATAAAGAAGTCTTGAAAAGGTCTTGGTCTTCACAATCTTCACGTTCACTTTGAAACTTCCACATGCTGATACGAATTACGTATGAAAATGGACGTAACCTCGTATGTAATGCAGCGGAAATATAATTGATCCTCACAACACTCGAATATGTGTAACACTCGTAAGATATAACCGAAAGTAGGGCAATTCGGCTTATGTAAACAAGAACAATATGAATAATTTATCAAACTAGACCTAAAGTTTGATAAGATAATCTTTCCTCAAGACCTATTGAGAATCGATTGGATTAAAACTCGAAAACGCGTCGAATTATAATCAAGATTTCGATGAAAAGCATTCACCAAGAAAACACAAGTGTATTCTTATTTCTTCAACATACAATACTTCATATAAGCATGAACAAGACTACTTATAGAAGTATAGTCTTCTAAACAACTAAGGGATGAAAACAAGATCACATGATCTTGAAATGAAAAACAAAACATCAAGATAAAATACAAAGGAATCAAATCAAAGGGAGGGAATCACACAATAAACATAGTTACAAGTCACCCCACATAACATGTAAGTCTAATCATGACATGTGAGGGGAGGGAAAACAACAAAAACACAAAAAAATCAGCATTAATGGGAGTTTGTCATCGCCGGACACGGGCCGTGCCGATTGGCACGGCCGCGGCGGCATGTGCGGGCGCACATGTTCGGCAGGACTCGACCGTGTCGCCTGGCACGGTCGGGTTGGTCGGACAGCGAGAATTCACTATCCGGAAGAGTGTGACTCGGTCGTGTCGCCTGACACGGTCGGGTTGGTCGGGCAGCGAGATTTCACTATCCGGGACATCTCGGCACGGGCCGTGTTGGACGACACGGTCGGGTTCGGTCGGCAGCGAGTTTTCACTATCCGGGACATTTCGGCACGGGCCGTGTCGGACGACACGGCCGGGTTCGGTCGGCAGTGCTCGGCCAGTTCCGGCAGGTGGTGATTTTTCCGGCAGGTGGTGATTTTTCCGGCGGTTTGGACATTTTCCGGCAGATTGTCGACCTTCCGGCATAGCATGGCACGGCCAAGACCGAGACTCCACGTCTTATGTCCGTTTTCTCACCTAAATACGTAGCGATCTGTGCATGGCGTGTTGTAAGGTCATTTACGTCGATCCTTACTTCGTCTTCTGCATTTGACACGATTGATTCCGTATCATCTCCTCCTTCTTTAAAAGGAATTGTCCTCAATTCCGAAATTCTGTCATCATCGATGTAAGGCGAAAGGTCCCCAACATTAAAGGTTGCATGAATCCCATAATCTCCCGGAAGTTCTAATTTGTATGCGTTGTCGTTCACCTTTGCGATTACTTTAAACGGTCCCTCCGCTCGCGGCATTAATTTGTTCTTACGTTTATTTGGAAATCGCTCTTTCCTCAAATGCAACCAAAGCAAATCACCAACTTCGAACAATCTCGGCCTTCTTTGTTTGTTCGACTTTCTTTTGTAATCCTCGTTTATTTCCTTGATTCGATTATGTACTTGCTCGTGTAATTTCATCATCGATTTCAATTTTGATTCCGCATCCTTGTGCACTAACTCGTCACTTGACAATGGAATTAGATCTAATGGCATGTACGGGTTTAGTCCGTAAACTACTTCGAACGGAGAGTGTGCCGTGGCATGAGTAGGAGAACAATTATAAGCGAACTCCGCATGTGCAAGTTTCAAGTCCCAATCCTTCTGTGTCTTGCTCACAAGACCACGTAGTAAAGTGCCCAACATTCGATTGGTCACCTCGGTTTGACCATCCATTTGTGGATGATGTGACGTGCTAAATAGTTGATACGAATTACGTAAGTAATACGTATAAAACACAACGGAAGGTTAACACGTAACAAAGTGTCACTCGAATTTTGTTAAGGGTGGCCGAAAGTTGATGGTGTTTCGGCCGTGAAGTAGGGTGATGTACGGAGTTTGGCGTGTTTTATCGAACTAGACCTGTAACTCGATAAAAGGGTAATCGCTTCCCAAGACCTTTTGAGAATTGATCAAAGTTAAAATCTCGAAACTCGTCGAAACAATAACTTAAGGTTTGTCGAACTCGTTCAACGTATATTTCAAAGGAAATACAAAGTTTATTATGATTCTCGATGATTACAAACACCAAATAACCTACCATATATATAGTAGGATAAGGATACAAAACAACAAGAAAACAACAAAATGTAAATCTCCATCCCTCTCCATGTTTCGGCCGATTCTTCAAGGTGGGACAAGGAGGATCACTTCTCTTGATTTGGCAAGATATGAGGACACTTGAGGATCATGCTTGGAGATCTTCTTGATTTGGCAAGATGTGAAGACTTTGATGATTCCTTATCATCATGCTTGGGGCCGCAAATATCATAAAAAAAAGATGCTTGTCAATTCTTCAATCTTTGTGGACCAATCGGCCGAACATCCATGTTCCGGGCCGATTCCGATGTTAATTCCGTCGCCATATTTACGTAACTCCTTTTCCGATTAATAACGTAACTCCAAGCCGTTTAACATTTTCTCCTAAGTATAACGATGCATCATCATGAATGTCGATTTTTATCGGAGTTTCTTCGACTGGAATATTAGATATCGTATCATTCCCTCCGTCTTTGAAAGGAATTGACCTCAATTCTGCAATGCCATCGTCGTCAAGATAAGGTGAGAGATCACCTACGTTGAATGTCGCGTGTACTCCGTATTCGCCCGGAAGTTCGACTTTGTATGCGTTGTCGTTCACTTTTTCCACAATCTTGTACGGACCTTGACTCTCGCATCAATTTGTTCTTCCGCTTGCTCGAATCTTTCTTTTCTCAAATGTATCCAAACTAAGTCGCCAACATCAAATAATCTCGCTTTTTATTTTTGTTCGACTTCCGTTTGTACATTTCATTCACTTCTTTAATCCGTCCCGTATCTTTTCGTAACTTTATCATCGATTTGAGTTTTGCTTCGCGTCCTTGTGAACCAATTCGTTGCTCGGTAGGGAATCAAGTCCAATGGCAAGTGCGGATTTAATCCGTATACCACTTCAAATGGTGAATGGCCCGTGGCATAACCGGTGATCGGTTGTATGCAAATTCAAGATGAGCAAGTTTAACGTCCCAATCTTTCGAGTTTTATTTACTAACCCTCGTAATAATGCTCCCAAGGTTCGATTAGTTACCTCGGTCATCGTCGGTTTGCGGGTGATGTGAAGTGTGAATAGGAGTTTAGTACCGACTTTCCTCCATAAAGTATTCCGTATAACTCGAAATTTGGAATCTCGATCCGACACGATAGTTTTTGGCACTCCGTAAACGAACTATTTACCTAAATACAGTCCGCCACATTGCTTGCATCATCGGTTTTGTGGCACGCGACAAAGTGAGCCATTTTCGAAAAACGGTCGACGACCACCATGATCGAGTCCTTGCCTCGTTGAGTACGAGGTAAAGCCACAATAAAATCCATCGAGACATCCTCCCACGGTCGTAACAGTATTGGCAACGGCATGTATGTACTCGACTTGAACGAACTTTTCATCATGTGACAAGTTACGCATTTGCTCACGATTGTGCCGACGTCACCATACATCTTCGCCAAAAGAAATGTTCTTTTAGCACCTCTACGATCTTGGTCGAGCCAAGTGACCGGCTAGTCCTCCTCCGTGCGCCTCCGAACCAAAGAATTCCCGAATTGTATGTCTCGCACACATAATTTATTCCCTTGAAGAGAAAGCCATCTTGTAAAACAAATTCCTCAGACGGGGCCGTTTTACAACGGTTAAAAATTTCCCGAAATCCAAATCGTCGTTGTAATGATCTTTCAAAGTCTCGAATCCCAACAAACGAACATCTAGCATCGACAAGAAGGCATACCGTCTCGACAGTGCATCCGCCACTACATTACTCTTCCCGTCTTTGTACTTGGATGAAAATGAAAAGATTGTAAAAATTCCACCCATTTTGCATGTCTCGGCTTAGCTTACTCGTCCGTTGATGTATTTCAACGACTCGTGATCCGAATGCGGCACGAAATGTTTAGAACGCAGATAATGACTCCAATGATCGAGTGCTCTTACGATAGCATAGAACTCCTTGTCGTAAGTACAATAATTCACTCGGGCGCCACTTAGCTTCTCCGAAAATAGGCAATGGGACGGCCTCTCTCGAATGAGCACGCCCGATTCCAACTCCGCTAGCATCGCATTCTACCTCAAACGGTCGTGAAAAATCGGGCAACGTCAAAATCGGCGCTTCACATAATTTTCCTTTTAAGTTTTCAAAAGCCTTTTGGGCCGTCTCGTTCCAAGCAAAGGTTCCTTTTTCGACACTCCGTGATAGGACTGGATATAGTTTGAAGTCCCGTATGAATCGTCGGTAAAAGAAGCGAGGCCATGAAATGACCGTACCTCCGTGATTGTCTTTGGGGTCGGCCACGACTTGATTGCCGCGATCTTCTCTTGATCGACAAACTCCGTCTTTTGAAACAACATAGCCGAGAAAGACAAGACTCTCGACTAGAAAAGTACACTTCTCCGTTTTCCATAAAGCTTTTGTTCCTTAGCGTCTCAAACACGTACGCAAATGTTTGAGATGTTCTTCTACGGACCGATGTAGATCAAAATGTCGTCTAAGTACACGACAACAAACTTTCCCAAGAAAGGTTTTAGAACCTCGTTCATCAACCTCATAAAAGTGCTCGGGCGTTGGTGAGGCCGAATGGCATCACAACCCATTCGTAAAGTCCATTCTTCGTTTTAAACGCCGTTTTCCATTCGTCTCCTCTCGCATGCGGATTTGATGGTACCCGCTCCGTAAATCAACTTTGGAAAATATAACCGAGCCATGTAACTCGTCCAAAGAAGTCGTCTAGTCTCGGGATGGGAAACCGATACTTGACGGTGATGTTATTCACGGCTCTCATCAATACACATCCGCCATGTTCCGTCTTTTTTGGTACGAGTAGAACTGGAACCGCACACGGACTTAAACTTTCTCGGACATATCCGTGATTCATGAGTTCATCAATTTGACGTTGTAGTTCTTTTGTTTCTTCGGGATTACAACGATACGCCGCTTTGTTCGGTAATGGAGCTCCCGGTATAAGATCAATCTGGTGTTCAATCCCGCGGATAGGTGGTAATCCTACCGGCAAGTCTTCGGGAAATACGTCCGAAAACTCGTGTAATAGTGCATCTATCTCCTCCTCATTTTGCGATTTGGTGGCAAGATTTCGGACCTCCTTGATCATCATCAAATAAACACGTTCGCCATCATCAATGGCGTGTTCGACTTCTTTCTCGTTTGCAAACATCGTAAGTTTCGGCCCTTCGACTTTTTTCGAACTCATCGTCCGGATAGCTTGAGGTGACATAGGTTTAAGGACAATTTTTTTACCTTTGTCACGTAGCTCGTACTCATTACTCCTTCCTCGATGTAGTACGTCCCGATCAAATAGCCAAGGTCTTCCTAATAATACGTGACATGCGTCCATCGGTAGTACATCGCATGTAATGTCATCGCCATACGAACCCATGGTGAGTCCGACCTTCACTTGTCTTGAAACCTTCACTTTGTTTCCGTCATCGAGCCAATGGAGTGCATACGGCTTAGGATGGGCCGTGGTGACCAAGCCGAGTTTTGAAACCATCTCGCTTGATGCCACGTTTGTACAACTTCCACCGTCAATGATCAAGCTACACCATTTCTCTCCGACACGACACTTCGTGTGAAAGATTTGGTCTCGTTGTTCTTCGTCACTCGGGGCTGCCTTCGTTTGCAACATGCGAAGGACAAGGTTCGTGTCATAGTTCGGGGCATCGTATGCCTCGCATTCTTCTTCTTCGTCAGCTTCTAAGTTAAAAACGTCTCCAACTCTTTCTTCTTCGGCTAATAATTCCTCTCGGGCGGCTAAGGCTTCTCGTAACGTCACAATCCTCCGATTCGGACAAGCACTTTGATAGTGTCCAAATCCTTGACATTTGAAACATCGGACTTTAGATAGGCTCGTTTCTTTTGGTGTGGTAGGGGTTTTTGGAATGGTAGTAACGGTGGCTTGTGGTGACAGGTTTTGGAAACGAGCTAGAACTCGCGCCAAAGTTGGTATTTCCGTATTTAGGTGGGAATTCGGGTTTAGAGAGTTTGGTTTTGTTTTGATTTTCCAACTTTATGCAAAGTCCGCATAAAGTGTCGAAGTCAGAATAGGGGTAGAGTTCCACGGAATTAGCAATGTTTTTGTTCAAACCTCGTAGGAAACGGGACATCCGCAATTCTTCGCTTTCTTCAAGTTCTCCCATCAAGGATAAGTTTTCAAACTCCTCGATGTACTCCTCGACACCGAGCTTTCCTTGCGTGAGGTCGAAATTTTTCGGCATGTGCTCGGCTTGTGTGTAGCCGACATATCTTTTTCGTAGTTTCCTTTTAGGGAATCCCACGAACGTATCTTCTCTTCCTACACGAATTCTCTGAGTCTTCATTCGCTCAAACCAAAGGGAAGATCCCTATCCAATATAGAGGAACTCGTACTTGCAACGTACAACGTAATTGAGTTCCTTGAAATAAAACATACGTTCAATTTTTCTCTCCCACCCGGATAAACTTCGGGATCGGTGCCGCCTACGAACTCCTAAGTTCGCTGGTCTTGTATTCATCCGCATGTCGTGGTGCATGCATGGTGTCATGTCCTCGTCGTGCATGGATTCTGGGCTCCGGCAAGCCACGAAGAACGTCACGTAGTTGTGCTACTTCTTCATCGGTGAATGCCATTTTCTTCAGTGATGTCGAGAACTGTGAGACAAGTGTCTCTGATACCACTAATGATACGAATTACGTAAGTAATACGTATAAAACACAACGGAAGGTTAACACGTAACAAAGTGTCACTCGAATTTTGTTAAGGGTGGCCGAAAGTTGATGGTGTTTCGGCCGTGAAGTAGGGTGATGTACGGAGTTTGGCGTGTTTTATCGAACTAGACCTGTAACTCGATAAAAGGGTAATCGCTTCCCAAGACCTTTTGAGAATTGATCAAAGTTAAAATCTCGAAACTCGTCGAAACAATAACTTAAGGTTTGTCGAACTCGTTCAACGTATATTTCAAAGGAAATACAAAGTTTATTATGATTCTCGATGATTACAAACACCAAATAACCTACCATATATATAGTAGGATAAGGATACAAAACAACAAGAAAACAACAAAATGTAAATCTCCATCCCTCTCCATGTTTCGGCCGATTCTTCAAGGTGGGACAAGGAGGATCACTTCTCTTGATTTGGCAAGATATGAGGACACTTGAGGATCATGCTTGGAGATCTTCTTGATTTGGCAAGATGTGAAGACTTTGATGATTCCTTATCATCATGCTTGGGGCCGCAAATATCATAAAAAAAAGATGCTTGTCAATTCTTCAATCTTTGTGGACCAATCGGCCGAACATCCATGTTCCGGGCCGATTCCGATGTTAATTCCGTCGCCATATTTACGTAACTCCTTTTCCGATTAATAACGTAACTCCAAGCCGTTTAACATTTTCTCCTAAGTATAACGATGCATCATCATGAATGTCGATTTTTATCGGAGTTTCTTCGACTGGAATATTAGATATCGTATCAATAGTAGTTTGGTTCCCACCTTTCTCCACAAGGTGTTCCAAAAATAACTAAGGAATTTTGAGTCCCGATCCGAAACAATCGTTTTTGGAACTCCATGCAATCGTACGATTTCTCGGAAATACAAATCGGCGACGTTACTCGCGTCGTCCGTCTTGTGGCAAGCCACAAAGTGAGCCATCTTCGAAAATCAGTCTACGACAACCATAATAGCATCTCTCCCTCGTTGAGTACGAGGCAAAGCAATAATAAAATCCATTGAGACATCTTCCCACGGTCTTTCCGGAATCGACAAAGGCATATATACTCCCAATTTGAATGAACTTTTAGCAATATGGCATGTTACACATTTATTAATTATGTCGTGTACATCCACTTGCATCTTCGGCCAATGAAAATGCTCTTTAAGGACCTCTAACATTTTGGCCGAACCAAAATGACCGGCCAAGCCTCCGCCGTGAGCTTCCCGAACTAATAATTCCCGAATCGGGTGTTTAGGTAAACATAGGCGATTTCCTTTGAAAAGGAATCCTTCTTGCAACGTAAACTCTCAAAATGCGCCCGATTTACACCGAATGAAAATCTCACCAAAATCCACATCTCCATCATAACACTCCTTCAATGCTTCGAACCCAAGCAACCGAACGTCAAGAGTAGAGAGCAAGGCATACCGTCTAGACAAAGCATCCGCCACAACGTTGCTCTTGCCATCTTTGTACTTCGATGAAAAGTGGAATGATTGCAAGAATTCCACCCATTTAGCATGTCTCGGACTCAACTTTTGTTGGCCGTTAATATATTTCAAGGACTCATGATCCGAATGTAGGATAAAATATTTCGGCCGAAGGTAATGGCTCCAATGATTAAGAGCTCTCACAATGGCATAGAACTCCTTGTCATAAGTATAATAGTTGAGTCGAGCCCCACCCAATTTCTCCGAAAAGTATGCAATTGGTCGCCTCCCTTGGACGAGGATCGCCCCAATACCCACTCCACTTGCGTCACATTCTACCTCAAAAGGTTGTGAAAAGTCGGGTAAAGCCAAGATAGGTGCTTCACACATTTTCGCCTTCAATTTTTCAAATGCCCCTTGGGAGTCCCGTTCCACACAAACGGCCCTTTTTTAAGCATTCCATTATCGGGCTAGAAATGGTACTAAAGTCTCGTATGAACCTCCGATAAAATGAAGCAAGTCCGTGAAAGGATCGGACTTCCGTGATGGTTTTGGGCGTAGGCCAAGATTTAATCGCCTCGATCTTGGTTTGATCAACCGACACTCCTTCTTTAGAAACGATGTAGCCAAGAAAGGCTACACTCTCGACTAGAAACGAACACTTCTCCTTTTTCCCATAAAGTTTTTGATCCCTAGGGATCTCGAAGACTTTCCTCAAGTGCCCGGTATGCTCTTGCAATGATCGACTATAAATGAAGATGTCGTCCAAGTATACGACGACAAACTTTCCCAAAAACGGCTTAAGTACCTCATTCATTAATCGCATGAAAGTACTTGGCGCATTTGTAAGGCCAAAGGGCATGACGAGCCATTCATATATAATCCATGTTTTGTCTTGAAAGTCGTCTTCCATTCGTCTCCTTCCCGCATGCGAATTTGATGATAGCCGCTTCTCAAATCAACCTTCGAAAAAATCACCGAACCATGCTGATACGAATTACGTATATAAGTGTACGTAAAACGTATAAAATACAACGGAAGATTATCACGGTTTTTACAAGTATCAAAGTAACAATGAAAATAAAAGGTGGTGACCGAAATTATATGGGTTTCGGCTGTGAAGTAGGATAGTGTATGGGTTTGAATGTGTTTTATCGAATTAGACCTATAACTCGATAAAGATAATCTCTCCTCAAGACCTATTGAGAATTGATCAAGTTAAAATTCGAGACGCATCGAAATAATAACCAAGGTTTTGTTGAACTCGTTCAACGTATATTTCAAGAGAAATACAATGTTATAACTTTCAAGATGCTTACAAAATATGGAGGATGAGGCTATTATATAGCCATTTACAACTCCTAAAAAAGCCAAACAAGATCACATAATATCAAGCTAAAAGACAAGCAATTATTAAACTAAAACATCAAGACATTTGACAAAGATTAAAAATAACACATGCTTGACTTCTTCCATGATGAATTCGGCCGTGGGGTAGCATGAAGGAAGAAGATCACCATCTATCTCATGTGATAAGGCTTTGACAAAGACTTGAACAAGAAAGCAACATCTTGTATTCTTCCTCCACATGTGGTTCGGCCAAAATGCTTTCAAAGGAGTGGAGTGAATCAAATCTCTTTCCTTGATCTTGATGTGGTGGGCTTGAAAATGAAAGCAAGTATTTAAAGTAGTGGGGACAAAAGATCCTTCAAGGATGCATGTCACAATTGGCCGAAATCTTCCCCAAATGACCGATTTTGTATGCATGAACATGCATACGTGTGCATGTTTGATACGTCTAAGTTATTCCGGTTTCGATTATTAAGATCGTTCCCATTTCCGCAGATGTTTTCTCACCAAAGTACGTAGGTGTATGTGCATGCAACTTGGTATCGTCACCTACGTCGATTCTTACTTCGCTTACTTCGTTTGGAGATGCCGTAATCGCATCATCCCCTCCCCCTTTGAAAGGAATTGACCTCAATTCAGTGATTCCCTCGTCGTCAAGGTAAGAAGATAGATCACCCACGTTAAAAGTGGCGTGTACCCCATAGTCGCCCGGAAGTTCTACCTTATACCCATTGTCGTTCACTTTTCCCACGATTTTGTAAGGTCCCTCGGCCCTCGGCATAAGTTTGTTCTTGCGTTTGCTCGGAAATCTCTCTTTTCTTAAGTGTACCCAAACCAAGTCGCCTACTTCGAATAGTCTCGGTTTTCTGTGATTGTTGGATTTCCGTTTGTATTCATCATTCAGCTCTTTGATTCGATTATGTATTTGTCCGTGTTATTTGATCATCGACTTAAGTTTCGACTCCGCATCTTTGTGTACCAACTTGTCTTTCGGCAATGGAATCAAGTCCAGGGGTATATAAGGATTTAATCCGTAAACGATTTCGAAAGGAGAATGTGCCGTAGCATGTGTAGGGGATCGGTTATAGGCAAATTCCGCATGAGCATGTTTCACGTCCCAATCCTTTTGCGTTTTATTCACAAGTCCTCGCAACAACGTTCCTAATGTTCGATTTGTGACCTCGGTCTGACCATCGGTTTGCGGATGGTGCGAAGTGCTAAATAAGAGATTCGTTCCCACTTTTCTCCATAAAGTATTCCAAAAATAGCTAAGGAATTTCGAATCCCGATCCGACACAATAGTCTTCGGAACTCCATGTAAACGAACCACCTCTCGGAAATATAAGTCGGCCACGTTGCTTGCGTCGTCGGTTTTGTGGCAAGCCACGAAATGAGCCATCTTTGAGAACCGATCAACAACCACCATAATAGCATCTTTACCTCGTTGAGTACGGGGTAAAGCGATGATAAAATCCATGGACACATCTGATACGAATTCTCCGGGGAGAGGCGGATACGTATCGGTCGGAGTGTTTGTAGGTGTATGATAGCGGAAGGCTTTTATGAATATGGTAATTCGAGTGTATGAATATGGATGAAATATCGGATAACAATAAAAATATCGAACAAGAAGACTTGAACGATCAAGAACAAGGGTTTATCGAATTAGACCTATAACTCGATAAGGTGATTTCTTCCCAAGACCTATTGAGAATCAATCGGATTAATACTCGAAAACGCGTCGAATAAAAATCAAGTTTCGGTAAAAATCATTTACCAATGATAGAAACACAAAGTGTTTTCTTTCACATTCAACATTCATAATACTATATATATTACAAGGCTAATCAATCTACTTATAGGAGGTGGAACCTAACTCTAAGGAATCAAACAAAAAAAGAAAATAATTCAAAGATTTATAAAATCTTTGAATAATCAAAACAAATCAAATAAAATACAAACAAGAAACATCAATCACAAAATATGGGAACACAATCCCTAAAATAAGTAAAGAAAGGAAAAGAGAAGACAAAACACATAAAAATCAGCAATTAAAAAGGTAGGTCGGCACGGACACGGCCGTGGCTACACGGCCGCGGCGCGCATCTGGCCGGCAGGGACTCGACCGTGTCCGATCGACACGGTCGCGGCGCGACAGGGACGTCCGATAGCGATCGTCCGACAGTGACTCGGCGCGATAGGGACGTTTGGCAGGACTCGACACGGGCGCGGCGCGACAAGGACCGGCAGTGACTCGACCGTGCGGCGTGACAAGGACGTTTGGCAGGACTCGACCGTGTCGCCTGGCACGGTCGGGTTGGTCGGACAGCGAGATCTCCTTATCCGGAAGAGTGTGACTCGACCGTGTCGGACGACACGGTCGGGTTCGGCCGACAGTCAGTTTTGCATTTCCGGACGAGCAAGGCACGGGCCGTGTCGGACGACACGGTCGGGTCTGGCCGGCAGTGCTCGGCATTTTCCGGCAGGTGCAATATTTTCCGGCAGACTCGACATTTTCCGGCAGGCGGCGACATTTTCCGGCAGGTTGTGTCTTTTTCCGGCTTGTGTCCCTTTTCTCGCCTAAAAATGTTGCCGTACGTGCATGACGCGTTGTAAGTCCGTTTATTTTGATCCTTGCTCCGTCTTCTTTATTTGGACTAGTTAATTCCGTATCATCCCCTCCCCCTTTAAAGGGAATTGTCCTCAATTCCGAAATCCCTCCGTCATCAAGATAATTAATTAACGCCTCTAAGTACTTGATCTCGAAAATGTCCGCAGTACGTACATGGCCCAAAATCTTGAGACGATAGGTAGTGGGGGGCTCTCGAGAATCACCAACAAAATAACTATCATTATTAATAAAATAATAATAATTACTCCGCCAGGTAATACCGATATCATGAAATGAGTGGACATCTGAAATGGGACGCACGGTTAATTTCACATCGGGTTCCTCCTCCAGAATTGGAAACACTGATAATTCCATATCGGGTTCACCATCAAAAATGGAAAACACAGAATTTATTGCGGAGTCCTCTTCATCAACTGGTTCCTCATCAAATGTTGGCGGTCCGTCGCAATCTGACCAACTCTCCGTTTCAAAATTATTGGGCTCCCCCAATAATGTCTCATCAAAAATTAATCCACTAAGCTCATTTCGTACCGCAACAAAGTCACACGACCCACTTTGCTCCGATAGGGCAGTTCGACTCCAACCATCATCTTCTTTGTTGTATGGCGCCGTTGAAACCTCTGTTTCATCTACTTCATTAAAAATGACAGTAGGGACATCATCTTCATCGAGAAAGGATTCTGTTGAGAATTCCTTGATGGGGGAAAAACTTTGACCGAATGTCGGCGGCGGGGCGTCGAAGGACTGGTGGTGGGGGTACAACGAGTGGTGGTATGGTTTGAACCTTCGATTGAAATATTTTGTGAATTTTTGCCAATCTTTGATTTTTGGCTTACGTTGTTGTGAACGGGGCTGTTTCAGTTTTTGCCACCAGACGGCGGCGCTACCGCGGAGGCGCTTTGTCACCAGCGAAACGCGGCGGTTGATCGGGGCAGCCTTGAAGTCCGAGTGCTCCTCACAAGCATGGAGCCAATCTATGCACGCATCTGGATTACTATCTCCGTGAAATTCCGGTATGTTGCGGAATTTGGCCAAGAAATCAATATCGTTGGCATCGTCTCTGCGTCTTTCTTGCATACGTTGCTCCGGTAAGCCGTTTAGTGCGTCACGGAGTTTCATCAAGAAATCGAGCTCGGAGAAATCCATAACAAGAATCAAGAGATAGTTCTTGATAAGAAATCGGACAGAAAATTTGCCAAGAAATCCGTGAAGAATGAACCAAGAAGATGATCAAAGAATCTGATCTTCACCGTTCAGACTGTAGTTCAATGAGTTGGCTGACCTTTGTCAAAATTTCGTGACGATCCAACGGTCGAATCCACGGGAAACTTTGTTTTCTTCCGACTGCTCTAATCTCAACAAAAAAAAATTCGTTGAATAAATCGCCCAAGGAGATGACCTTGGGCTCCGATACCACTTATGATACGAATTCTCCGGGGAGAGGCGGATACGTATCGGTCGGAGTGTTTGTAAGTGTATGATAGCGGAATGATACGAATTCTCCGGGGAGAGGCGGATACGTATCGGTCGGAGTGTTTGTAAGTGTATGATAGCGGAAGACTTTTATGAATATGGTAATTCGAGTGTATGAATATGGATGAAATATCGGATAACAATAAAAATATCGAACAAGAAGACTTGAACGATCAAGAACAAGGGTTTATCGAATTAGACCTATAACTCGATAAGGTGATTTCTTCCCAAGACCTATTGAGAATCAATCGGATTAATACTCGAAAACGCGTCGATTAAAAATCAAGTTTCGGTAAAAATCATTTACCAATGATAGAAACACAAAGTGTTTTCTTTCACATTCAACATTCATAATACTATATATATTACAAGGCTAATCAATCTACTTATAGGAGGTGAAACCTAACTCTAAGGAATCAAACAAAAAAAAGAAAATAATTCAAAGATTTATAAAATCTTTGAATAATCAAAACAAATCAAATAAAATACAAACAAGAAACATCAATCACAAAATATGGGAACACAATCCCAAAAATAAGTAAAGAAAGGAAAAGAGAAGACAAAACACTCAAAATCGGCAATTAAAAAGGTAAAGGTCGTCGCCGACACGGCCGTGTCGCTTGGCGCGCATCTGCCGGCGAGGACTCGACCGTGTCCGATCGACACGGCCGCGGCGCTGACAGGACGTCCGAAGCCGATCGGTCCGACAGTGACTCGACGCGATAGGGACGTTTGGCAGGACTCGACACGGGCGCGGCGCGACAAGGACCGGCAGTGACTCGACCGTGTCGCCTGGCACGGTCGGGTTGGTCGGACAGCGAGATCTCCTTATCCGGAAGAGTGTGACTCGACCGTGTCGGACGACACGGTCGGGTTCGGCCGACAGTCAGTTTTGCATTTCCGGACGAGCAAGGCACGGGCCGTGTCGGACGACACGGTCGGGTCTGGCCGGCAGTGCTCGGCATTTTCCGGCAGGTGCGATATTTTCCGGCAGACTCGACATTTTCCGGCAGGCGGCGACATTTTCCGGCAGGTTGTGTCTTTTTCCGGCTTGTGTCCGTTTTCTCGCCTAAAAATGTTGCCGTACGTGCATGATGCGTTGTAAGTCCGTTTATTTTGATCCTTGCTCCGTCTTCTTTATTTGGACTAGTCAATTCCGTATCAACATCTTCCCACGGTCTTTCTAGAATCGGTAGAGGCATATATGATCCCGGTTTGAATGAACTCTTCGAGATGTGACATGTTACACATTTACTTAAAACATTGTAAACGTCTTTTAGTATTTTAGGCCAAAAGAAATGTTCTTTTAGTACTTCCAATGTTTTAACCGTGCCAAAATGTCCTGCTAAACCTCCTCCGTGAGCTTCCCGGACCAATAATTCCCGAACCGCCTGTTTTGGAACACAAAGTCTATTTCCTTTGAATAGGAAATCATCTTGTAACATGAACTCCCCGAATGGACCAGATTTGCAACGAGTAAAAATTTCTCCGAAATCCTCATCATTTTCATAACATTCCTTCAACATTTCGAAACCAAGTAACCGAACCTCCAGAGTAGAAAGTAAGGCATACCTCCTAGATAACGCATCCGCAACGACATTGCTTTTTCCGTCTTTGTACTTGGATGAAAAGTGAAATGATTGTAGGAATTCCACCCACTTGGCATGCCTCGGACTTAGTTTATGTTGCCCGTTAATGTACTTCAATGATTCGTGATCCGGGTGTAGAATAAAATGCTTCGTCCGTAAGTAATGACTCCAATGATCAAGGGCCCGTACGATAGCATAGAATTCTTTATCGTAAGTACAATAATTCAATCGAGCTCCGTTCAACTTCTCCGAAAAGTAAGCGATGGGTCGTTTACCTTGAATAAGAACCGCTCCAATTCCAACTCCGCTAGCGTCACATTCCACCTCAAATGGTTGTGAAAAATCGGGTAACGTTAAAACCGGTGCTTCACATAACTTTTCTTTTAATTTTTCAAAAGCTTTTTAGGCAGCCTCCTTCCATGCAAATGAACCTTTTTTAAGACACTCCGTGATCGGACTAGAGATGGTACTAAAGTCCCGTATGAATCGTCGGTAGAAAGAAGCGAGGCCATGAAATAATCGTACCTCCGTAATAGTTTTTGGTGTCGGCCAAGACTTGATTGCCGTGATTTTTCTCTTGATCCACCGAAACTCCTTCTTTAGAAACAACATAGCCGAGAAAGACAAGACTCTCGACTAGAAAAGTACACTTTTCCCGCTTTCCATAAAGTTTCTGTTTCCTTAGAGTTTCAAACACGTGCCGCAAGTGTTCAAGATGCTCCTCTAAGGATCGACTGTAGATTAAAATGTCGTCTAAGTACACGACAACAAACTTCCCCAAGAAAGGTTTAAGAACCTCGTTCATCAATCTCATGAAAGTGCTCGGGGCATTAGTGATACGAAGCCGAATACTCCAAGCGAAGAAGATGAAGTAAGAATTGACATAAAACACCTCGATCGCACTACAACGTACTTCTTGGGCGAGAAAACAGATACGAGGTACGGAGTTACCTTGATTGTCGGAATTGGAATAACTTAAGGCTAGTTGCAACATGGGAGGGGGAAAAGGTCCAAGTGGTAGCTAAACAAAGAATTTTCAGCACTTCTTTATTATAAAGGCAGCAGGATTCTTGGCAACTTGATTCTCAAAAGCGGTCACAAACTTCAACTTGGAGACAAGACCTAACTTTTACTTTTGTCAACAAGTGACATGAAGAACCTTTTATTATCCTTTCATTATTTTAAGGACGACTTGTAATAGTTTAAGTTATTTTGTCGTGCCACTTTTGCCTATAAATAGTGGCGAGAGTTGTAATAGGGGATTATTGATTGTTGAAGAATTGAGAACACTTTGTGTTTTTCCCAGTGAATGCTTTTCATCAAAATTTGGTTTTTATTCGACGCGTTTGAATACTAATCGATTGATTCTCAATAGGTCTTGAGGAGAAATCACTTTATCAAATTATAGGTCTAATTTGATAAAACATCTGTCTATACCTTGTTTCGATATTCGTTCATTCTTTGATACAATTGATACTTGTTCAATATTTCGTACAAAGTGTTGTTCGATCCTTCAACGTGTTCCCGCCTTAAAGTCGCTCCGAACGAAACGTCTTGCTTCGAGTCTTTTCATTTGGGCCAAATTCCTATCCCATTCTTGCATCAATTACCATCTTCATCAATTATCGCATTGTTGCCGTAGCGAGCGGTTGTCACCGATTCCCGACAAGATCTTGCCGATAGCTTCCGCCACAAAGAAGCCTTCCGTCAGATCGATAGCGAATTCGCATAACCAGTGAGAATTCGTATCATAAGTGGTATCAGAGCGCCACAAGTTCTTGATCTTTGGCATTATGGATCTCAACGACGCTGATTTCTTGGCAAAACTTCGTGACGCACTGCGTGACGTACCAGAACAGCACGACCAGCGTTGGCAACCTAGGCGTGGTGACTATGAACGACCCTCACGCCATGTCGAAGAGTTCAAGGTGAACGAGCTCCCAGAGTTCGTTGGAGGGACAGACCCTGAAGTTTACCTGGAATGGGAACGAAAAATTGATCGTATGTTCGAATTTAAAGACCTTGACGATGAGAAAAGGTGCAAGTATGCAATTCTCAAGTTAGGGAAAGGAGCTTCACTTTGGTACGAAGGAGTGAAAACACGAAGAGCTCGTACGGGGAAAGAAAAGATCCGTTCGTGGGATTCGTTAAAAAGAAAACTTCGCAAAAGATATGTACCAAAGATCACACCGGTTGTCCTTGTACAGAAGATTGCAGATCTCATGCAAGGAAAGTTGAATGTCGGTGAGTACATTGAGGAGTTTGAGAATCGACCCTAATGGGAGAAATAGAGGAGAATGAGGAGCGAAGATGTCGCGATTTTTGCGTGGCTTAAACCGAAGCATAGCTAACTCGGTGGAACTGTATCCATACGAGGACTTCGATACATTATGTGGGTTGTGTGTGAAGCTAGAAGCTCGAGCAGATGAAGATGTATAAACCCGAGTTTCCAAATAAGTTTGGAAACCCAAGCGTCGGATCTAGTTCAAATTAAGGCAATCGCACCGACTCAGCCTCTGCGAATCCGGCTAAGGCGAATGTACCCTACGCATCAAGGAGACGAGTTTGGCTAAAGTGAGATGTTTCAAATGTCAAGGATTCGGGCATTATCAAAATGCTTGTCCGAACAAGCGAGTGGTGACACTAAGGGAAGCTGTCACGATCCGAGACGAGTTGTTGGTTGAGGAAGAAAGACTGGGTGACGTATTTGATTTCGACTTGAAAGATGAAGAAGGAGAAGAATGCGAGACTTACAATGCTCCAAGCTATGACACGGCTTTAGTTCTGCGAACGCTACAAGCCAAAGTCAGACGAATGATTCGAACAATGGAATCAAATATTTCACACGAAGTGTCAAGTTGGAAATAAATGGTGTAGTTTGATCGTTGATGGAGGGAGTTGCACCAACGCCGCCTCAATGAGATGGTGACTAAACTCGGCTGACCACTACGGCTCACCCGAAACCTTACACTTTGCATTGGCTCGATGATGGGAGCAAAATAAGGGTAACTAAACAAGTGAGGATTGGACTAGCCATGGGTTCATATGAAGACAACGTATTATGTGATGTACTCCCGATGGATGCATGCCATGTACTGTTGGGAAGACCATGGATGTTTGATAGGGACGTTTTACACCGAGGAAGAAGCAATGAGTACGAGTTACGGGATAAGGGCAAGAAGATTGTGCTTAAACCAATGTCACCGCAAGCTATTCACTCTATGAGTTCTAGTAGGAGTGAAAAACCAAAATTGGCCATGTTTGCTAGCGAACGGGAGGTGGAACATGCTATTAATGTTGGCAAGTGTGTATACTTGTTGGTTCTGAAGGAGACACGGAATGGTGACATAGTTGTGCGGAACGAAAGGATGAATGCCTTATTACGCGAATTTGCGGATGTTTTTCCCGAAGAATTACCGTCGGGATTACCACCAATTCGCGGGATTGAACATCAGATCGACCTCATACCGGGTGTGTCGCTCCCTAACAAAGCTGCCTATAGATGTAATCCCGAGGATACGAAGGAATTACAAAACCAAATTGAAGAACTGATGGATCGTGGATATGTTCGAGAAAGCCTAAGCCCTTGTGCGGTTCCGGTATTACTGGTTCCAAAGAAGGACGGATCTTGGAGGATGTGTACAATGATCAGTGTGAACAATATAACCATCAAGTATCGATTTCCGATTCCGAGGCTTGATGACATGTTGACGAATTACACGGATCGTGATCTTTTCAAAAGTTGATCTACGAAGTGGTTATCACCGATTCGAATGCGAGAAGGAGATGAGTGGAAGACAGCCTTCAAAACTAAACACGGCCGTATGAATGGACCGTTATGCCGTTCGGTCTTACAAATGCACCGAGTACTTTCATGCGCTTGATGAATGAGGTACTTAAGCCATTTTTAGGGAAATTTGTGGTTGTATACTTAGATGATATTTTGATCTACACCGATCATTGCAAGAACATTTCGAACACTTGAGGCAAGTCTTGAAACCCTTAGAGACCAGTTTGTATGGAAAAAGGAAAAGTGCTCATTTTTGGTCGAAAGTATAGTCTTTCTTGGCTATATTGTTTCAAAGGATGGAGTGTCGGTCGATCAAGCGAAGATCGAAGCAATTAAGTCTGGCCGGTTCCCACTACGGTGACGGAGGTTAGATCGTTCCATGGATAGCTTCATTTTACCGAAGATTCATTCGAGACTTGATGCCATTGCAAGCCCAATAACCGAATGTTTGAAGAAGGGCACGTTTAATTGGAGCAGTGGCTTTCAGAGTCATTTGCAAAGTTGAAGGTGAAGTTGTGCGAGGCACCAATCTTAGCATTACCCGATTTTTCGCAACCGTTTGAGGTGGAATGTGATGCTAGCGGAGTGGGCATTGGAGCGGTTCTCATTCGGGAAAGCGACCTATTGCTTATTTTTCCGAGAAGTTAAACGGTGCTCGTCTGAATTATTGTACCTACGACAAGGAGTTTTATGCGATTGTGAGGGCCCTAGATCATTGGAGTCACTATCTTCGGCCAAAGCATTTCATCATACATTCGGACCATGAATCCTTGAAGTATATTAACGGACAACACAAGTTAAGTCCCAGGCATGCGAAGTGGGTGGAATTCTTACAATCATTTCACTTCTCATCGAAGTATAAGGATGGCAAGAGCAATATTGTGGCGGATGCATTGTCTAGGCGTTATGCCTTACTCGCCACTCTTGATGTTCGTTTGCTAGGGTTCGATACTGAAAGGAGTATTACGAAGGTGATGCGGATTTTGGCGAGACCTTCGCCCGGTGCAAACCAGGCCCGGTGGGAGAATTTTCGATACAGAGGGCTTTCTTTTAAGGGAAATCGTCTTTGTCTACCTGGGCACACGATTCGCGAATTCCGATTCGAGAAGCTCATGGGGAGGTTTGGGGCCACTTCGGTTCGGCCAAGACATTAGAAGTGCTTAAGGAACATTTTTATTGGCCAAGGATGCGGGGATGTTAATAATATAATCGATAAATGTGTGACGTGCCATGTTGCGAAAAGTTCGTTCAAACCCGAGTCTACACACCTTTACCGATTCGGAGAGGCCATGGGAAGATGTATCAATGGATTTCATTGTGGCTTTACCTCGAACCCAAAGAGGTAAGGATGCGATCATGGTTGTTGTCGATCGTTTTCAAAGATGGCTCATTTTGTTCCTTGTCACAAACCGATGATGCGAGTAATGTTGCTGACCTGTATTTCCGAGAGGTGGTGCGATTACATGGAGTTCCGAAAACTATTGTTTCGGACCGAGACTCAAAGTTTCTAAGCTACTTTTGGAACACGTTATGGAGGAAGGTGGGAACCAAGCTTTTGTTTAGTACTTCACATCATCCTCAAACCGACGGACAAACTGAAGTAACGAATCGAACACTGGGGACGCTGTTGCGAGGCTTGGTGAGCAAAACACAAAAGGACTGGGATCTGAAACTGGCACATGCGGAGTTTGCTTATAATCGATCTCCTACTCATGCCACTGCACACTCTCCATTTGAAGCAGTTTACGGGTTGAATCCTTACATGCCGCTAGATCTAATTCCACTACCCAGTGACGAATTGGTGCATAAGGATGCGGAGTCAAAACTAAAGTCAATGATGAAGTTACACGAACAGGTGCGGGATCGAATCAAGGAAATAAACGAGGCGTACAAAAGGAAGTCGAACAAGCAAAGAAAGCCGAGACTATTCGAGGTTGGAGATTTAGTTTGGTTACATTTGAGGAAGGAACGATTCCCGAGTAAGCGTAAGAATAAGTTAATGCCACGAGCCGAGGGGCCATTTAAAATAGTTGCGAAGGTGAACGACAATGCTTACAAATTAGAACTTCCGGGCGACTATGGAGTGCATGCTACTTTCAACATAGGTGATCTTTCTCCTTATCTTGATGATGACGGGATTGCAGAATTGAGGACAATTCCTCTTAAAGGGGGAGGGGATGATACGAAGCCGAATACTCCAAGCGAAGAAGATGAAGTAAGAATTGACATAAAACACCTCGATCGCACTACAACGTACTTCTTGGGCGAGAAAACAGATACGAGGTACGGAGTTACCTTGATTGTCGGAATTGGAATAACTTAAGGCTAGTTGCAACATGGGAGGGGGAAAAGGTCCAAGTGGTAGCTAAACAAAGAATTTTCAGCACTTCTTTATTATAAAGGCAGCAGGATTCTTGGCAACTTGATTCTGAAAAAGCGGCTGTCAAACTTCAACTTGGAGACAAGACCCAACTTTTACTTTTGTCAACAAGTGACATGAAGAACCTTTTATTATCCTTTCATTATTTTAAGGAACAGCTTGTAATAGTTTAAGTTATTTTGTCAGGCCACTTTTGCCTATAAATAGTGGCAGTAGAGTTGTAATAGGGGATTATTGATTGTTGAAGAATTGAGAACACTTTGTGTTTTTCCTGGTGAATGCTTTTCATCAAAATTTGGTTTTTATTCGACGCGTTTCGAATACTAATCTGATTGATTCTCAATAGGTCTTGAGGAGAAATCACTTTATCAAATTATAGGTCTAATTTGATAAAACATCTGTCTATACCTTGTTTCGATATTCAGTTCATTCTTTGATACAGCTTGATACTTGTTCAATATTTCGTACAAAGTGTTGTTCGATCCTTCGAACGTGTTCCCTGTCTTAAAGTCGCTTCCGAACGAAACGTGCTGTTTCGAGTCTTTTCATTTGGGCCAAATTCCTATCCTGTTGCTGTACCGAATTACCATCTTCATCAATTATCAGTATTGTTGCTGTAGCGAGCGGTTGTCACCAGTTCCCGACAGTATCTTGCCGATAGCTTCCGCTCGTCAAAGAAGCCTTCCGCTGTATCGATAGCGAATTCGCATAACCAGTGAGAATTCGTATCAATTAGTGAGGCCGAATGGCATCACAACCCACTCGTAAAGTCCATTCTTCATTTTAAATGCCGTCTTCCATTCGTCTCCCTCTCGCATGCGAATTTGATGGTATCCGCTCCGTAAATCAACTTTTGAAAATATAACCGAGCCATGCAACTCATCTAACATGTCGTCTAGTCTCGGGATGGGGAACCGATACTTGACGGTGATGTTATTCACGGCTCTACTGTCAATGCACATCCGCCATGATCCGTCTTTTTTTGGTACAAGTAGGACTGGAACCGCACACGGACTTAAACTCTCTCGGACATATCCGTGACTCATGAGTTCTTAAATTTGACGTTGTAGTTCTTTGGTTTCTTCGGGATTACAATGATACGCCGCCTTGTTCGGTAATGGAGCTCCTGGTATAAGATCAATTTGGTGTTCGATTCCGCGGATAGGTTGTAATCCCGCCGGCAAGTCTTCGGGAAAGACATCCGCGAACTCGTGTAACAGTGTATCTATTTCTTCTTTGTGGTGTGATTTTGTAGCAAGGTTTCGGGTCTCTTTGATCATTATTAAATAAACACGTTCGCCATCGTCAATGGCGTGTCCGACTTCCTTTTCGTTTGCAAACATCATGAGCTTCGGTCCTTCGACTTTTTTTGAACTCATTGTTCGGATATCTTGAGGTGACATAGGTTTAAGAACAATTTTTTTACCTTTGTCTCATAACTCATACTCGTTGCTCCTCCCTCGGTGTAGTACGTCCCGATCAAATAACCAAGGTCTTCCCAACAACACGTGACATGCGTCCATCGGTAGTACATCGCATATAATATCATCACCATACGAACCCATGGTGAGTCCGACCTTCACTTGTCTTGATACTCTCACTTTATTTCCATCATCGAGCCAATGGAGTGCATACGGCCTTGGATGAGCCGTAGTGGTTAGTCCGAGCTTCGAAACCATCTCGCTTGACGCCACATTCGTACAACTTCCACCGTCAATGATCAAGCTACACCATTTTTCTCCTACACGACACTTCGTGTGAAAGATTTGATCTCGTTGCTCTATGTCACTCGGGGCCGCCTTCGTTTGTAACATGCGAAGGACGAGGTTCGTGTCATAATTCGGGGCATTGTATGCCTCGCAATCTTCTTCTTCTTCGTCGGCTTCCAAGTTAAAGACATCTCCAATTCTTTCTTCTTCGGCTAGTAATTCTTCTCGGACGGCGATCGCTTCTCGTAACGTTACTATTCTTCGATTTGGACAAGCACTTTGATAGTGTCCAAATCCTTGACATTTGAAACACCGAACTTTAGATAAGCTTGTTTCCTTTGGCGTGAGAGGAGTTTTTGGAATGGTAGTAACGGTTGGACTCGCCGTGACAGTTTTTGGAAACGAGCTAGAACTCGTGCCAAAGTTAGTATTTCCGAATTTAGGTGGGAATTCGGGTTTTGAAAATTTTATCTTGTTTTGAGTTTCCAACTTTATGCAAAGTCCGCACAAAGTATCAAAGTCGGAATAGGGGTAGAGTTCCACGGAATTAGCAATGTTTCTATTCAAGCCTCGTAAGAAACGGGACATCCGTAATTCTTCGCTATCTTCAAGTTCTCCCATCAAGGTTAAGTTTTCAAACTTTTCGATGTATTCTCCTACACTTAGCTTTCCTTGTGTGAGGTCAGAAATTTTTCGATATAGACTTAACTTGTGTGTAGCCGGTACATATCTCTTACGTAGTTTCTTTTTTAGAGAATCCCACGAACGTATCTTTTCTTTACCGGCCCGAACTCGTTGTGTCTTCATTCTTTCGAACCAAAGGGAAGCTCCCTTTCCAAGTTTGAGAATTGCACTTGCATCGTTTCCCGTCATCGAGGTCCTTGAACACAAACATTCGTTCAATTTTCCTTTCCCACTCCAAATAAGTCTCGGGATCGGTGCCACCTACGAACTCCGGAAGTTCGCTTGTCTTGAATTCATCCGCATGTTGTGGCGCATGCATGGCGTCGTATCCTCGTCGTTCCTGGATTCGGGGCTCCGGTAAGCCTCGAAGAACGTCACGCAATTTGGCTATTTCGTCATCGGTGAATGCCATCTTCTTGAGTAACGTTGACAATCGTGAAACGAATGTCTCCGATACCACTTATGATACGAATTACGTATATAAGTGTATGTAAAACGTATAAAATACAATGGAAGATTATCACGGTTTTTACAAGTATCAAAGTAACAATGAAAATAAAAGGTGGTGGCCGAAATTATATGGATTTCGGCCGTGAAGTAGGATAGTGTATGGGTTTGAATGTGTTTTATCGAATTAGACCTATAACTCGATAAAGATAATCTCTCCTCAAGACCTATTGAGAATTGATCAAGTTAAAATTCGAGACGCGTCGAAATAATAACCAAGGTTTTGTTGAACTCGTTCAACGTATATTTCAAGAGAAATACAATGTTATAACTTTCAAGATGCTTACAAAATATGGAGGATGAGGCTATTATATAGCCATTTACAACTCCTAACAAAGCCAAACAAGATCACATAATATCAAGCTAAAAGACAGGCAATTATTAAACTAAAACATCAAGACTTTTGACAAAGATTAAAAATAACACATGCTTGGCTTCTTCCATGATGAATTCGGCCGTGGGGTAGTATGAAGGAAGAAGATCACCATCTATCTCATGTGATAAGGCTTTGACAAAGACTTGAACAAGAAAGCAACATCTTGTATTCTTCCTCCACATGTGGTTCGGCCGAAATGCTTTCAAAGGAGTGGAGTGAATCAAATCTCTTTCCTTGATCTTGATGTGGTGGGCTTGAAAATGAAAGCAAGTATTTAAAGTAGTGGGGACAAAAGATCCTTCAAGGATGCATGTCACAATCGGCCGAAATCTTCCCCAAATGACCGATTTTGTATGCATGAACATGCATACGTGTGCATGTTTGATACGTCTAAGTTATTCCGGTTCCGATTATTAAGATCTTTCCCATTTCCGCGGATGTTTTCTCACCAAAGTACGTAGGTGTATGTGCATGCAACTTGGTATCGTCACCTACGTCGATTCTTACTTCGCTTACTTCGTTTGGAGATGCCGTAATCGCATCACATGCAACTCGTCCAACATATCATCAAGTCTCGGAATTGGGAACCGATATTTGATGGTTATGTTGTTCACGGCTCTACTATCTATACACATCCGCCATGACCCATCCTTCTTTGGAACAAGTAAAACCGGAACCGCACAAGGGCTCAAACTTTCTCGAACGTACCCGCGGTTCATTAGCTCCTCGATTTTCTTTTGCAACTCCTTTGTCTCCTCGGGGTTACATCGATAGGCGGCCTTGTTAGGGAGTGATTCACCCGGTACAAGGTCGACTTGGTGTTCAATCCTACGTAAGGGTGGTAAACCCGGTGGTAAGTCTTCTGGGAAGACATCCGCAAATTCTCATAGCAAGGTATCGATATCTCTCTTGCCTTGCACAACTACGTCAACATCTCGTGTTTCTTTAATCATCAATAAATACACACGCTCGCCATCGTCAATAGCGTGTCTCACTTCTTTCTCACTAGCAAACATAGTAACCTTCGGTTTTTCCATTTGATTAGAACTCATCGATCGAATGGCTTAGGGTGCCATCGATTTAAGTACAATCTTTTTGCCTTTATCTCGTAATTCATATTCGTTACTCCTTCCTCGATGCAAAACGTCTCTATCAAATAGCCACGGTCGTCCCAAAAGTATATGGCATACATCCATTGGGAGTACATCACATAGTACGTTGTCACCATACGAGCCCATAGTTAATCCGATCCGTACTTGTTTTGAAACTTTCACTTTATTCCCATCATCGAGCCAATGTAACGCGTATGATTTCGGATGAGTAGTAGTGACGAGTCCGAGTTTCGCCATCATCTCACTCGAAGCAACATTCGTACAACTTCCTCCATCGATTATCAAACTACACCACTTGTCTTTAATTTGACACTTGGTGTGGAATATTTGATCTCTTTGTTCCATGTCCCTCGAAACCGTCTTGACTTGTAAAGTGCGAAAGACTAGACTCGTGTCATAGTCCGGAGCATTGTAAGCCTCGCACTCCTCTTCTTCTTCTTCGGCGTTTACATCAAACATGTCACCGAGTCTTTCTTCTTCGTCCTCGGCCAATAATTCCTCCCGGACCTCAAGAGCCTCTCTTAGTGTGACCACCCGTTTGTTCGGACATGCATTTTGGTAATGGCCGAATCCTTGACACTTGAAACATCGTACCTTTGCCAAACTTGTTTCTTTGGGTACGTAGGGAGCCTTAGGTGCCGTGACAGGGACATGACTTGGTGTGGTGCTTTTAGTACACGAACTCGAACCGGCACTTGGATTCCCGAATTTGGAAGGAAATTCGGGTCTTGAAAACTTCAATTTATTTTGGGCTTCTATCTTCACACATAATCCACATAAAGTGTCGAAATCTTCATATGGGTATAACTCCACCGTGTTAGCTATGTTTTTATTTAAGCCACGTAAAAAACGTGACATCTTTTGCTCTTCGTTTTCTTCTAGCTCTCCCATCAAGACCAAACTTTCGAACTCTTCAATATATTCACCGACACTTAGTTTGCCTTGCATGAAATCGGCAATCTTCCGGTATAAGGTTAACCGATGTGAAGTTGGCACATACCTCTTACGAAGTTTTCTTTTTAAAGAATCCCACGAACGTATTTTTGCTTCCTTCCCGAGCTCTTCGCGTCTTCACTCCTTCGAACCAAAGAGAAGCGCCCTTCCCTAACTTGAGAAATGCATATTTGCAACGTTTCTCGTCGTTAAGGTCTTTGAATTCGAACATGTGTTCAATTTTCCGTTCCCACTCCAAATAGGCTTCGGGGTCGGTACCTCCAACGAACTCCGGAAGTTCGTTTAATTTAAACTCGTCCGCATGGTGTATTTGACGTGCGTCATCCCCACGTCTTGCTTGCATACGTGGTTCCGATAGACCGCTTAGTGCGTCCCGGAGTTTCATCAAGAAATCGGGATCGGAGAAATCCATAATAAGATTCAAGAGATGGTTTTGAACAAGAAATCTTCAATAAAATCGCCAAGGAAATCGCCTTGGGCTCCGATGCCACTAATGATACGAATTACATATGTAAATGGACGTAACCTCGTATGTAATGCAGCGGAAATATAATTGATCCTCACAACACTCGAATATGTGTAACACTCGTAAGATATAACCGAAAGTAGGGCAATTCGGCTTACGTAAACAAGAACAATATGAATGATTTATCAAACTAGACCTATAGTTTGTAAGATAATCTTTCCTCAAGACCTGTTGAGAATCGATTGGATTAAAACTCGAAAACGCGTCGAATTATAATCAAGATTTCGATGAAAAGCATTCACCAAGAAAACACAAGTGTATTCTTATTTCTTCAACATACAATACTTCATATAAGCATGAACAAGACTACTTGTAGAAGTGTAGTCTTCTAAACAACTAAGGGATGAAAACAAGATCACATGATCTTGAAATGAAAAACAAAACATCAAGATAAAATACAAAGGAATCAAATCAAAGGGAGAGAATCACACAATAAACATAGTTACAAGTCACCCCACATAACATGTAAGTCTAATCATGACATGTGAGGGGAGGGAAAACAACAAAAACACAAAAAAATCAGCAATAATGGGAGATTGCTGTCTGTCGGACATGGGCCATGCCGATTGGCACGGCCGCGGCTGCATGTGCGGGCGCACATGTTCGGCAGGACTCGACCGTGTCGCCTGGCACGGTCGGGTTGGTCGGACAGCGAGAATTCACTATCCGGAAGAGTGTGACTCGGCCGTGTCGCCTGACACGGTCGGGTTGTTCGGGCAGCGAGATTTCACTATCCGGGACATCTCGGCATGGGCCGTGTCGGACGACACGGTCGGGTTCGGTCGGCAGCGAGTTTTCACTATCCGGGACATCTCGGCACGGGCCGTGTCGGACGACACGGCCGGGTTCGGTCGGCAGCGATCGGCCAGTTCCGGCAGGTGGTGATTTTTCCGGCAGGTGGTGATTTTTCCGGCGGTTTGGACATTTTCCGGCAGATTGTCGACCTTCCGGCATATCATGACACGGGCCGTGTCATATGACACGGCCAAGACCGAGACTCCACGTCTTATGTCCGTTTTCTCGCCTAAATACGTAGCGATCTGTGCATGGCATGTTGTAAGATCATTTACGTCGATCCTTACTTCGTCTTCTGCATTTGACACGATTGATTCCGTATCACATGCTAAAGTCCCCCTTTCCAAGACAACACCAAACATCACACCTTCCTTGAAGCTTCCTCATGCCTAAGTCTAATTTCCAAGCTAGGATGGATTTTCTTTAATCATTAAATCGACCTTCGGTTGTTCATCCTTTTTATAGAGTATTTCTCTTTTCGAGTTTTATGATTTAACTCTCATTTTCAGGAAATACGACAAAGACGCCCTCATGCCATTATTTAGGCAATATCTGGGGTCCGCCCTCAAGCTTTCTGTTTTTAGCTATATCTGGGCTGCCCTCAAGCAAAGCTACATCTGGGCTTAGGATTTGAACAACTGTCGGGCCTTCTTGAATCTCAAGTAGATCCACCATTGCACAGTCACTAAACTTAGACATGATTTCCACTTCCAATTCAGGCAGCTTAAGGACGGAGCTTGTCTTCTTCTTTTCTTTGGATGTGAATTCTTCTAGGTTCGGGGTCTTTATTCAGTGCACTCCAAGCAGCCGCAGTGTGAGGGTCTTCAAGAGAGGGTTTGATCGAGGTCATATAGTAAACCTCGTGAGTAGGAACCGAGTTATCTTCATAAGAGTTAGTAACAGATAATAAGGTAACATGTGAGGAACGTGCATTAAGTTTATTTCGTGAGGTGGTGCTAGTGTCACTCGTTCTCAATATTTCACTCGTTTGTTCTCTCAACTTCCTAGCACGTGCACGTGTGATAGGACCAGTGGGGTCCATGACGGTTCCAACCGTTCCTAACTCTCTTGGTAGCACAACCGTGTTTGTATCAACTTATAGCTTCATTCTTGACTCGTTTGAATATGGAAGCAACTTGTAAAAACTTGTAACTTCATTCTTTACTGTTTGAACACAGAAGCAAATTCTAGCTTTATTTTGACTCGTTCGAACATGAAAACAACTTGAAAAAACTTGTAGCTTCATTATGCACTCGTTTGAAGCAAACAATAACTCGAAATAACTTGTAGCTTCATTCTTGACTCGTTTGAACATGGAAGCAACTTGTAAAAACTTGTAGCTTCATGTTTACTGTTTGAACACAGAAGCAAATTCTAGCTTTATTTTGACTTGTTCGAACATGAAAACAACTTGAAACAACTTGTAGCTTCATTATGCATTCATTTGAAGAAAAAACAACTCGTAACAACTTCTAGCTTCATTCTTGACTTGTTTGAACATGGAAGCAACTTGAAAAACTTGTAGATTCATTCTTGACTGCTTGAACAAGGAAGGAACTTGTAGCTTCATTTTGACTCGTGTGAACATGAAAACAACTTGAAACAACTTGTAGCTTCATTATGCACTCGTTTGAAGAAAACAACTCGTAACAACTTGTAGCTTCATTCTTGACTCATTTGAACATGGAAGCAACTTGAAAGACATGTAGATTCATTCTTGACTGTTTGAACACGGAAGCAACTTGTAGCTTCATTTTGACTCGTGTGAATATGAAAACAACTTGAAACAACTTGTAGCTTCATTATGCACTCGTTTGAAGCAAAAAACAACTCGAACCAACTTGTAGCTTTATTCTTGAGTGTTTGAACACGGAAGCAACTTGTAGCTTCATTATGCACTCGTTTGAAGAAAAAACAACTCGAAACAACTTGTAGCTTCATTGATACGAATTACGTAAGTAATACGTATAAAATACAACGGAAGTTTAACAAGTATCAAAGTAACACTTGAAAATTACTAAGGGTGGCCAAATTTGAATGGGGTTCGGCCGTGATGTAGTATGATGTACGGAGTTTGATGTGTTTTATCGAACTAGACCTATAACTCGATAAAAGGTAATCTCTTCCCAAGACCTATTGAGAATTGATCAAGTTAAAATCTCGAGGCGCGTCGAAACAATAACTAAAGTTTGTTGAACTCGTTCAACGTATATTTCAAAGAAATACAAGGTTTATTACTTTCAAGATGATTTACAAATACAACGAGCACTACTATATATAGTAGTTTCCAACCGTAAGAAAATACAACAAAACGAGAAATGAAACTTCCTAGCAACTTCCATTTCGGCCGAAATATCTAAAGATGAGATACCAAGTGTCTTGGTTTTATTAGGTGATTAAGACATGAAGCAATCTTGGACTTGTGATGGTGACATGAAGAAGATCTTCACCAAATGTAATCTTCAATTCGGCCGATTCCTCAAGTAGTGATTTAGGAAGATTTTTGTGAAGATATGATATCACTCCTTTGGAATTATTATGGTGATTAGGACTAGAGGGAAAATGACATGAAGGATGAAAGTCTTCTTCAAATCTTAAGCATGGGCCGATTTTGTAGTGAGGTGGGGAAGGAAAATATCTTCATTATCTTGTCAAAGATATGAAGTCAAGTGAGGTCCCTTTCAAGCATGTCTTGGCCGAATTTGCATGCTTTCGGACCGATTCCGTCGTCGAGTTTTACGTTATTCCGATTCCGATTAACAACGTAACTCCAATCCGCGTGTTCTTTTCTCCCTAGTATAACGATGCATGGCCATGCGAATTTGCATCGTCGTGGATGTCGATTTTTATTGGAGCTTCTTCGACTGGAATATTAGATATCGTATCATTCCCTCCTTCTTTGAAAGGAATTGACCTCAATTCCGTAATGCCATCGTCGTCAAGGTAAGGCGAGAGATCACCTACGTTGAATGTCGCGTGTACTCCGTATTCACCCGGAAGTTCGACTTTATATGCGTTGTCGTTCACTTTTTCCACAATTTTGTACGGACCTTCGGCTCTCGGCATCAATTTGTTCTTCCGTTTGCTTGGGAATCTTTCTTTTCTCAAATGTATCCAAACTAAGTCGCCAACATCAAATAATCTCGCTTTTTTATTTTTGTTCGACTTTCGTTTGTATATTTCATTCACTTCTTTAATTCGTTCCCGTATCTTTTCATGTAACTTCACCATTGATTTGAGTTTTGCTTCGGCGTCTTTGTGGACCAACTCGTTGCTCGGCAATGGAATCAAGTCCAATGGCAAGTGCGGATTTAATCCGTATACTACTTCAAAAGGTGAATGGGCCGTGGCATAACCGGGTGATCGGTTGTATGCGAATTCCGCATGAGCAAGTTTAACGTCCCAATCCTTCTGTGTTTTATTCACCAATCCTCGCAATAATGCTCCGAAGGTTCGATTAGTCACCTCGGTCTGTCCATCGGTTTGTGGGTGATGTGAAGTACTGAATAGGAGTTTAGTACCCACTTTTCTCCATAAAGTATTCCAGAAGTAACTCAGAAATTTGGAATCTCGATCCGACACGATAGTTTTTGGAACTCCGTGTAAACGAACTACTTCTAAGTACAAGTCCGCCACATTGCTTGCATCATCGGTTTTGTGGCATGCTATAAAGTGTGCCATTTTCGAAAAACGGTCGACGACCACCATGATCGAGTCTTTGCCTCGTTGAGTACGAGGTAAAGCCACAATAAAATCCATCGAGACATCCTCCCATGGTCGTAACGGTATTGGCAACGGCATGTATGTACTCGATTTGAACGAACTTTTCATCATGTGACAAGTGACGCATTTACTCACGATTGTGCTTACGTCACCATACATCTTTGGCCAAAAGAAATGTTCTTTTAGCACTTCTACGATCTTGGTCGAGCCAAGTGACCGGCTAGTCCTCCTCCGTGCGCCTCCCGAACCAAGAATTCCCGAATTGTATGTCTCGGCACACATAATTTATTTCCCTTGAAAAGAAAGCCATCCTCAGAAACAAATTCCTCAGACGGGGCCGTTTTACAACGGTTAAAAATTTCCCCGAAGTCCAAATCGTCCGTAATGATCTTTCAAAGTCTCGAACCCCAACAAACGAACATCTAGAATCGGCGTAAGGCATACCGTCTTGATAGTGCATCCGCCACTATATTACTCTTCCCGTCTTTGTACTTGGATGAAAAGTGAAAAGATTGTAAAAATTCCACCCATTTTGCATGTCTCGGCTTAGCTTACTTTGTCCGTTGATGTATTTCAACGACTCGTGATCCGAATGCAGCACGAAATGTTTCGAACGTAGATAATGACTCCAATGATCGAGTGCTCTCACGATAGCATAGAACTCCTTGTCGTAAGTACAATAATTCACTCGGGCGCCACTTAGTTTCTCCGAAAAATAGGCGATGGGACGGCCTCTTTGAATAAGCACCGCCCGATTCCAACTCCGCTAGCGTCGCATTCCACCTCAAACGGTTGTGAAAAATCGGGTAACGTCAAAATCGGCGCTTCACATAATTTTCCCTTTAAATTTTCAAAAGCCTTTTGGGCCGCTTCGTTCCATGCAAAGGTTCCTTTTTTCAGACACTCCGTGATCGGACTGGAGATAGTGCTAAAGTCCCGTATGAATCGTCGGTAAAAAGAAGCGAGGCCATGAAATGATCGTACCTCCGTGATGGTCTTTGGGGTCGGCCACGACTTGATTGCCGCGATCTTCTCTTGGTCGACCGAAACTCCTTCTTTCGAAACAACATAGCCGAAAGACAAGACTCGACTAGGAAAGTACACTTCTCCCGTTTTCCATAAAGTTTTTGTTCCCTTAGCGTTTCAAATACGTGCCGCAAATGTTCGAGATGCTCCTCTACGGATCGACTGTAGATCAAAATGTCGTCTAGGTATACGACAGCAAACTTTCCCAAGAAAGGTTTGAAAACCTCGTTCATCAACCTCATAAAAGTGCTCGGGGCGTTAGTGAGGTCGAATGGCATCACAACCCATTCGTAAAGTCTATTCTTTGTTTTGAATGCCGTTTTCCATTCGTCTCCCTCTCGCATGCGAATTTGATGGTATCCGCTCCGTAAATCAACTTTGGAAAATATAACCGAGCCATGTAACTCGTCCAACATGTCGTCTAGTCTCGGAATGGGGAACCGATACTTGACGGTGATGTTATTCACGGCTCTACTGTCAATACACATTCGCCATGATCCGTCTTTTTTTGGTACAAGTAGGACTGGAACCGCACACGGACTTAAACTTTCTCGGACATATCCGTGATTCATGAGTTCATCAATTTGACGTTGTAGTTCTTTGGTTTCTTCGGGATTACAACGATACGCCGCTTTGTTCGGTAATGGAGCTCCCGGTATAAGATCAATCTGGTGTTCAATTCCGCGGATAGGTGGTAATCCTACCGGCAAGTCTTCGGGAAATACATCCGAGAACTCGTGTAATAGTGCATCTATCTCTTCTTCGTGGTGTGATTCGGTGGCAAGATTTCGGACCTCTTTGATCATCATCAAATAAACACGTTCGCCATCGTCAATGGCGTGTTCGACTTCTTTCTCGTTTGCAAACATCGTAAGTTTCGGTACTTCGACTTTTTTCGAACTCATCGTCCGGATAGCTTGAGGTGACATAGGTTTAAGAACAATTTTTTTACCTTTGTCACGTAACTCATACTCATTACTCCTCCCTCGATGTAGTACGTCCCGATCAAATAGCCAAGGTCTTCCTAATAACACGTGACATGCGTCCATCGGTAGTACATCGCATGTAATATCATCACCATACGAACCCATGGTGAGTCCGACCTTCACTTGTCTTGATACTTTCACTTTGTTTCCATCATCGAGCCAATGGAGTGCATACGGCTTTAGATGGGCCGTGGTGATCAAACCGAGTTTTGAGACCATCTCGCTCGATGCCACGTTTGTACAACTTCCACCGTCAATGATCAAGCTACACCATTTCTCTCCGACACGACACTTCGTGTGAAAGATTTGGTCTCGTTGTTCTTCGTCACTCGGGGCTGCCTTCGTTTGTAACATGCGAAGGACGAGGTTCGTGTCATAGTTCGGGGCATCGTATGCCTCGCATTCTTCTTCTTCTTCGCCAGCTTCTAAGTTAAAAACGTCTCCAATTCTTTCTTCTTCGGCTAGTAATTCTTCTCGGACGGCTATGGCTTCTCGTAACGTCACAATTCTCCGATTTGGACAAGCACTTTGATAGTGTCCAAATCCTTGACATTTGAAACACCGGACTTTAGATAGGCTTGTTTCTTTTGGGGTGATAGGAGTTTTTTGAATGGTAGTAACGGGTTGGTTTGTGGTGACAGTTTTTGGAAATGAGCTAGAACTCGCGCCAAAGTTGGTATTTCCGTATTTAGATGGGAATTCGGGTTTAGAAAGTTTTGTTTTGTTTTGATTTTCCAACTTTATGCAAAGTCCGCATAAAGTATCAAAGTCGGAATAGGGGTAGAGTTCCACGGAATTAGCAATATTTTTGTTCAAACCTCGTAGGAAACGGGACATCCGCAGTTCTTCGCTTTCTTCAAGTTCTCCCATCAAGGATAAGTTTTCAAACTCCTCGATGTACTCCTCGACACTTAGCTTTCCTTGCGTGAGGTCAGAAATTTTTCGATACAAGCTTAACTTGTGTGTAGCCGGGACATATCTTTTTCGTAGTTTTCTTTTTAGAGAATCCCACGAACGTATCTTCTCTTTTCCGGCACGAACTCTTTGTGTCTTCATTCGCTCAAACCAAAGGGAAGCTCCCTTTCCAAGTTTGAGAATCGCATACTTGCAACGTACCTCGTCATTGAGATCCTTGAACTCAAACATTCGTTCAATTTTTCTTTCCCACTCCAAATAAACCTCGGGATCGGTGCCGCCTACGAACTCCGGAAGTTCGCTTGTCTTGTATTCATCAGCATGTCGTGGTGCATGCATGGTGTCGTGTCCTCGTCGTGCATGGATTCTGGGCTCCGGTAAGCCGCGAAGAACGTCACGTAGTTGTGCTACTTCTTCATCGGTGAAAGCCATCTTCTTGAGTAACGTCGAGAACTGTGAGACAAATGTCTCTGATACCACTTATGATACGAATTACGTAAGTAATACGTATAAAATACAACGGAAGTTTAACAAGTATCAAAGTAACACTTGAAAATTACTAAGGGTGGCCGAATTTGAATGGGGTTCGGCCGTGATGTAGTATGATGTACGGAGTTTGATGTGTTTTATCGAACTAGACCTATAACTCGATAAAAGGTAATATCTTCCCAAGACCTATTGAGAATTGATCAAGTTAAAATCTCGAGAGGCGTCGAAACAATAACTAAAGTTTGTTGAACTCGTTCAACGTATATTTCAAAGAAATACAAGGTTTATTACTTTCAAGATGATTTACAAATACAACGAGCACTACTATATATAGTAGTTTCCAACCGTAAGAAAATACAACAAAACGAGAAATGAAACTTCCTAGCAACTTCCATTTCGGCCGAAATATCTAAAGATGAGATACCAAGTGTCTTGGTTTTATTAGGTGATTAAGACATGAAGCAATCTTGGACTTGTGATGGTGACATGAAGAAGATCTTCACCAAATGTAATCTTCAATTCGGCCGATTCCTCAAGTAGTGATTTAGGAAGATTTTTGTAAAGATATGATATCACTCCTTTGGAATTATTATGGTGATTAGGACTTGAGGGAAAATGACATGAAGGATGAAAGTCTTCTTCAAATCTTAAGCATGGGCCGATTTTGTAGTGAGGTGGGGAAGGAAAATATCTTCATTATCTTGTCAAAGATATGAAGTCAAGTGAGGTCCCTTTCAAGCATGTCTTGGCCGAATTTGCATGCTTTCGGACCGATTCCGTCGTCGAGTTTTACGTTATTCCGATTCCGATTAACAACGTAACTCTAATCCGCGTGTTCTTTTCTCCCAAGTATAACGATGCATGGCCATGCGAATTTGCATCGTCGTGGATGTCGATTTTTATTGGAGCTTCTTCGACTGGAATATTAGATATCGTATCATTCATTATGCACTCGTTTGAAGCAAAAAAAACAACTCAAAACAACTTGTAGCTTCATTCTTGACTCGTTTGAACATGGAAGCAACTTGTAAAACTTGTAACTTCATTCTTGATTGTTTGAACATGGAAGTAACTTGTAAAAACTTGTAGATTTATTCTTGAGTGTTTGAACATGGAAGCAACTTGTAGCTTCATTTTGACTCGTTTGAACATGAAAACAACTTTAAACAACTTATAGCTTCATTATGTACTCGTTTGAAGAAAAAAAAACAACTCAAAACAACTTGTAGCTTCATTCTTGACTCGTTTGAACATAGAAACAACTTGTAAAAACTTGTAGCTTCATCTTAACTGTTTGAACAAAGAAGCGAATTGTAGCTTTATTTTGACTCGTTCGAGCATGAAAACAACTTGAAACAACTTGTAGCTTCATTATGCACTCGTTTGAAGAAAAAACAACTCATAACAACTTGTAGCTTCCCTCTTGAGCCGTTTGAACGTGGAAGCAACTTGAAAAACTTGTAGAATCATTCTTGACTGTTTGAACAAGGAAGCAACTTGTAGCTTCATTTTGACTCGTGTGAACATGAAAACAGCTTGAAACAACTTGTAGCTTCATTATGCACTCGTTTGAAGCAAAAAACAACTTGTAGCTTCATTCTTGACTCGTTTGAACATGGAAGCAACTTGTCAAACTTGTAGCTTCATTCTTGACTGTTTGAACACGGGAGCTACTTGTAGAAACTTTTTTTTTTTTTTTTTGGGAAAAGTCAATTGCATAAATAAAATAAGAGTGGCCAAGAAAGGCTGGCCAATACCCGACAACCATATAGAATGGTCCACCAAACAACATAACAAAGAGCAAAAGTAGGAAAACAAAGCCTACGAACAAATTGCTACCAAAGCTACAAAGCCTAGAGAGATACAAACAAAAGAGGAACTACCAAGCTATCCTCCAAATACGACGAAGAGCCACAGTAGATAGAGAACGAGCGGGCCATCTATGAGAGATAATATCACGAACAAGACCTATCCCCTGGTAAGTAACCGAATGAGGATCTCGACGGCTCTGGCCAAACCTCCTCTTGTTCCTCTCCTGCCAAATCAAATAGACCAACGCAGCAAGAAGAATACGGTAAGCCACGTTGACCACGTGCTTACCTCTCCATCTCCTAGCAGCCCACAATACCCCCGAGCTCCACACAGAGTGAGGCCAACGAAAGCGGACGGCCCTCCTAGCAATAGAAATACACCTCCTAGAATAAGGGCACTGAAAGAATAGGTGGGAGTGTGTCTCTACCGCCATACCACAAAGGACACAAATCCCATCAATATGCTGAAGCCAAGGCTTATCCATAGTCGATAACCGCTCCTGAATAGCCAACCAGAGGATGAAAGAGTGCCTCGGGATCTTCCCCGGTCCGTGCAAGAGCGGAGCCCAAGGAACAGGGGGCGAATAACCTCTGAGGAACCGAAGAGCAGAAGAGGATGAAAAATTCCCGAACTAAGCGGTCTCCATAAAACGCGATCCCGACCCCCATTAATATGAGGCAAAGCAGCGGAGGTCTGCAAAAGCTCGGCCTATCCACCACCGCCACTCCCAAGAACCCTCAACAATAACCGAATCAAGCCTAGCACCCACGTCGATGCCGGACCACGAGAGGAGCTCTAGGAACGGAATGCCTAATCACACCCATAGAATGCCAGGGTCCGACCACAAGAAGAAGGATGAGCCATCTCAATGGAGTCTTGAAATGCTCCCATAACAAGGGGACGCAGATTTGGTAGCCTTGATACCAAGTGAGCAGGAGAAACACTAAGGTCCCAGAAAGAACACTGTTGCAACCTAAAAGTCCGAACCCAATTAACCCAGACAGAACGATTAGAGCCCATGATAAGAGCCCAGATATGACGGGCCATCAGCGCCTGATTCTGGAGCCTCAACGGAATGATGCCACGGCCCCCACAATTAGAGATGTTAAACGGGCTAGCCCTAGCGGTTCCGGGCTAGCCCTAGCGGGCTTCGGGCTAAACGGTCCGGGCCAAAAAAGCCCGGATTTAAACGGGCTAGGAAATATCGGCCCTAACCCTAACCCTAACGGGTTTCGGGCTAAACGGGCTAAACGGGCTAAATATTTAAAAAATATATTTTTATTTTTTATAAGTCATAAACAAAAAAAAAACAGTAACAATATACTTTATATATATAGTAACAACTATACTATAATAAATATAACAAAAAATATACTTTTATGTATATACATATATATACACACACTATATTAACAAATACTATAATAATATATATTATATATAATATTAATATATATTACATATACTATAATATTAATATATGTTATATAAATATAGTATTACTGTAAGTTGAAATTAACAATATATATATATATATATATATATATATATATATATATATATATATATATCGGGCTTCGGGCTAGCCCTAGCGGGCTTCGGGCTAGCCCTAACGGGCTTCGGGCTAAACGGTCCGGGCCAAAAAAGCCCGGATTTAAACGGGCTAGGAAATATCGGCCCTAACCCGTTTTTTTGGCGGGTTAAACGGGCCAGCCCTACGGGCCCGAGCCCATTTAACATCTCTACCCACAATCCACATCCAAGCAAACCTTAGCCCAGGCCACCTTGGCCAGGCCCGAATCATGAGAACCTCGCCAGAGGAACCGCCTGATACGTTTCTCAATCAAAGAGAGAACGCCCTTAGGCAAAATAAAACTACCAGCCCAATAAATATGTAAAGAGGATAAGACAGAGCGAATAAGCTGGCACCGACCTGCCATGGAAAGAGCAGTACTAGCCCACGAACTCAGACGACCATCAATCGAATCAATCAAAGGGGAACACAAAGCAATTGTCAGCTTGGAAGTAATCAAGGGAACTCCCAAATACCTCACAGGAAGTGACCTTAGAAACCCTAACAACCGCCGGACTCGCCCCTCGCACCTGAGCACTAGCTGAAAGAAAAATATTACTCTTACTCGGGTTGGCCCGTAGTCCAGAAAGGGAAGCAAAGATCTCAATACTATCCTTAAGAACACCGACAGAGACAACATCAGGATTACAGAAAAGGAGGAGGTCATCGGCAAAAGCAAGCATGAAGGTGCGTGTAGCCAAACACTTCCAGTGGAATTTGAACCCCGGAGTCTGAGCGATCTCATGGGCGATAATACCATGGAGGACCTCCATAACAATAACAAACAGATACGGAGAGATAGGGTCACCCTGCCTCAGCCCCCTACGGCCCCTAAAGATACCCTCAGCATCCCCATTCAAGGAGATCGAGTAAGCCGGAGTGGTGATACACTCCCTGACCCAAGCAATAAACGTCTGGTGGAACCCCATACATTGCAGAGCAATCAAAACAAAATCCCATTCAACAGTGTCGTAAGCTTTCATAAGATCAACCTTAAAGACACACCGACTCGGCATCCCTCTTTGCCCATAACCATGAAGAAGCTCCTGGGCGAGAAGGATATTATCACTAATCCTTCTCCCAGGAATAAAAGCAGTCTGAGCTGGATCAATCAAGGAATCAAGGCTATCACACATACGATGGACCATAATCTTAGAAATAGCCTTATATAAAAGGTTACAACAAGAAATCGGTCTAAAATCAGACATGCTCCTCGGCAAAGCAACTTTAGGAACAAGAGAGATAAGGGTAGTATTGATCTGCTTGACGAATAGACCAGAGGAGAAAAAATGTTTAATAGCGTAAGTAATCTCACCCCCAACAATCGGCCAGGCTCGTCGATAAAAAGCGGCATTAAACCCATCAGGGCCTGGGGCCGAATTCATATCGAACCCAAAGAAAACAGAACGAACCTCCTCATCAGAAACCGGTCTGATCATATGTAACGCAACATCAGGAGGAAGAGAAGAAGAGACAAAGGGTCTCACCTGATTGTACGATATAGGCTGAACCCGATCCGAAGAACCCAATAACCTCTCATAGAACCCAACTACCTCATCCCGAATGAGAACAGGATCTCGATACTCAATGCCAGCCTCAGAAACCAGCCTAAAAATCCGCGAACGAGCCCTCCTAGAGGCAACCCTCCGGAAGAAGAAAGCAGAACACTGGTCCCCATCCTTGAGCCACGCTAGCTTGGCCCGTTGCCTGAGCGAGGACTGCTCCTGGGAAACAGCGGAAGAGAACACCCACCTGCAACACCCTTCTAACTGTAAAGCAGAGTCTGACAAAGGAAACTCTCTAAGGATAGACTGGGCAGCAGAAAGGAAAGCTGACGCTGAAGCCACATTAATAGCCAAGTCCCCTTTCCTCTTCCTCATAGCGCGAAAAACATGCTTAAGGGCATCTAACTTCCGGCAAATCGCATAGAAGGGGGCTCCCACAATAAGATGATGCCAAATACCAAAGACAGCAGGCAGAAAGTCATCAGAATCTGCCAGAAAGTTATCAAACCTGAACATCTTACCCCTACGACGGGACAAGCTACCAATACCAAAGATAAGCGGGCTATGATCAGAGGTCCGAGGCAAATCGCAAGTATAGGAGTAGTCAGAATGAGAAATAAACCACTGCGGATTACCCAGACTCTATCTAACCGTTTCCACAAGGATCTAGGAGTAGGGCTCTTATTATGCCACGAGAACCAGGAGCCCAACATCTAAGCGTCTCTAGATCGGCACGGCGTAACTCCCTGAACTCCAAGATAGGGAGCTCATCATCATGATGAGTCACCTCTCCACCTAAGATCTCGCTACAATCCAAAACAGCATTAAAGTCGCCCATAATCACCCAAGGCTCGCTAACATGCAGAACAGAAAAATCAGTCAAGTACTGCCAAAGAAGTCTCCTCTGGATAGCATCATTAGAACCATAAGCAAAAGTAACTAGGAAACTGGACGAGTTAATAAGCGAAATAATCCGACAGTGAATAAGCTGAGGATCAATAGCAATAATATCAACAGAGACCACGCCGGAATCCCAGCCCAGCCAAATCCGCTTACCCGGCCCGTTCCCATAATAAAAAAACCACTGCCACGAAGCATTAACCAGAGAAGCAATATGCCTCGAGTTACCAACTGAGACTTTCGTCTCCAGTAAGGCAACACAACAAAGACTAAAAGAAGAAATGACCTCCCGGACCGAGTTCTGATGGTCCGGACGGTTCAGGCCACGGACATTCCACACTGCAAGCGGAATCATCTAACACCCTCGAGAAGGGCTGCATCAGATATAGGGCCCATAGAAGAAGAACTGGAACAAAGCGACGTGCCGACAAACTCAGGAATCTCAACCTCAATATCATCGGTGAGACCAGAAAGAGCCGCAAACCTGTTGTGAGACGGCTCAAACATACCAGCTAGAGTCCTCCTAGGCGACACGATAGGAGAGCTGGTAGTAACCAAGGAGAAAGTAGAGACACTACTCAACGGGCTCAAACCAGCCCCACGACCTCCTGAGCCCCCAGCTAACACCACATCTGGGCCCCCGGAGCAGACAGCAGGACCAACCCCAGCCTGAGCGACCCCCCCAACCGGAACCAGACCCAACGAGGACCCCAGACCATGAGCGCCTGTGGGAGCAGGCTTAGCCACATAAATACGAGCCTGCTTAACCTGCTTCTGAACCGGAGGCTTAGAAGTGCTCGGGCAAACCTGATCACGATGCCCGAAAACTCTACAAACACCACACCGATGAGGTAACCATTCATACTCAACATGGATCCTCCTAACAGCAGGACAATCACCATCAGATGGAATAACCATAAGGAACGAGCGAATCGGGCTAGTATCAGCGTCTAACATGACGCACACTCTAGCATAATCCACTTTCAGACAGTTCCTGGTGAAAACATCAGCAAAAAGAGGCTCCCCCAAAGCACTAGCAGTAATACTAAGCCCCTCGTCAGTCCAATACTCGAGGGGGACATCACGAAGTTTCACCCAAACAGGGACATGTTTAGGTTGAACCTTCGTAAGGGACAAACCAAGCTTCCACCGGGTAAGGAAAATAGACTAGCCCTGAATCAGCCACGGCCCACCCTCTAACGCCTCGAACAAAACTCTCTCACTATCAAACTTGAAGAAAAAGAATCCCCCCTCAGAGGAGAACACCTCCTTAAGCCCCTTCCACGCCGACATAAAGTAATTCTTGACCAAGCTAAGAGGAGGGGCTTTCCCCAAAAAATAACCAACTAATGTGAAAAGCCACTTCTTAGAACCTTCAAGACCAACACTAACATCCGGTTTCACAATAAGCTCGCCATTTTGGATTTCAGGTTGCACATACCGAAGGCCCCTTTTCTTTTTAATATTTCCTAACACAACAGGAGGAATATGCACGGCCTTCGGAATCGTTACCGAATTAGCCAAAGAAACAGGGGTAGCGATAGAGCCAAAGGTCATAGATACCGTAGCATTTCCATAATCAACATCATTACCATCAATTATACTAGGCATTATATTACTTTCCCCAATACAACAAGAATCACCAAAAGAAGATACAATAGTCTCACAATAATCCAATGGGGACACAATAGAATTACAAGAATTCTTAGCTGTAGAGCAAATAGGAATTTCCACAGGAGCAACAAGATTAGGCCCAGCCAAAGAGCCGACACCAGAAACCAGCCCCGGAACACCAGGGAGAGGAACCGGGTCACGGACAGGGCCTGCCAAAAAACCACCCGGGTTGAGAAATGGGGCTGTAACCCGGTCCAGCCTAGGGTCACGCCTGGCCCGTGACAAAGGCCCGATCGGCAGCAGACGAGGAGCACCACCGCCAGAAGCCATAACCGCCGCCGTCAGAGAAGAAGCCGGAGGGGGTTCCGCACTAGGACCACCAAAAATCCCGTCGATGTTAAGCTTGAGCAGGTCGGAGTCGGAGGAACCAAGCACCTTCTTTCCTAACTCACAGAAACCTTGAGCATCAAAACCCTGAGAAATGGAGCTTCCAACCGTCCGGGAAGAAGAAGAGAACAAGCCGCAAGCTGTAGACGTTGCCATACCAGACAATGAAAACCACGACAAATCGCGGCCACAAATTCGCGGACGAAAAATTCAGAAGAAGACCGCACGACCCGAATGGTTAAGGCGGCGCAAAATCACAGCTAAGAAAAGCCGACCCCCAAATCGGATTCCAACCACGAACGCGAGAGGAACACCAAACCCAGAAAGGGCGACGAGCTCAAATCGCGCAGGACAAAATAATTCACAAATTCACCAAAAAATATTGCTGGGAAGATAATAGAGAACCGAACCACAATCGAAAAGGCTAAATCTCTGGAAAAAATCACAAGTTTAAGAACAGAGAGGAAGAATACATGAAAACAACTTTAAGCAACTTGTAGCTTCATTATGCACGCGTTTGAAGAAAAAACAACTCGAAGCAACTTGTAGCTTCATTCTTGACTCGTTTGAACATAGAAGCAACTTGTAAAAACTTGTAGATTTATTCTTGACTGTTTGAACAAGGAAGCAACTTGTAGCTTCATTTTGACTCGTATGAACATGAAAACAACTTGAAACAACTTGTATCTTCATTATGCACTCATTTGAAGCAAAAAACAACTCGGAACAACTTGTAGCTTCATTCTTGACTCGTCTGAACATAGAAGCAACTTGTAAAAACTTGTAGCTTCATTCTTAACAGTTTGAACACGGAAGTAATCTGTAGTTTCATTTTGACTCGTTTGAACATACAAAAAAAAATTAAAACAACTTGTAGCTTCATCATACACTCGTTTGAAGAGAAAAACAACTCGAAACAACTTGCAGTTTCATTCTTGACTCGTTTGAACATGGAAGCAACTTATAACAACTTCTAGTTTCATTCTTGAGTGTTTGAACATAGAAGTACCTTGTAGCTTCATATTGACTCGTTTGAACATGAAAACAACTTTAAACAACTTGTAGCTTCATTATGCACTCATTTGAAGAAAAAACAACCCGAAACAAATTGTAGCTTCATTGTTGACTCGTTTGAATATGGAAGCAACTTGTAAAAACTTGTAGCTTCATTCTTGAGTGTTTGAACACGGAAGCAACTTGTAAAAATTTGAAGCTTTATTCTTGAGTGTTTGAACATGTAAGCAGCTTGTAGCTTCATTTTAACTCGTTTGAACATGAAAATAACTTTAAACAACTTGTAGCTTCATTATGCACTCGTTTGAAGAGAAAAACAACTCGAAACAACTTGTAGCTTCATTCTTGACTCGTTTGAACATGGAAGCAACTTGTAAAAACTTGTAGCTTCATTCTTCACTTTTGAACACGGAAGCAAATTGTAGCTTTATTTTGACTCGTTCGAACATGAAAACAACTTGAAACAACTTGTAACTTCATTATGCAATCGTTTGAAGAAAAAAACAACTTGAAACAACTTGTAGCTTCATTCTTGACTCGTTTGAATATGGAAGCTGTAATACCCGGTTGTAATTCAGTCACTATCATTCAGTAATTTCATTCGGTAATTGTCTCTATGTAATTTTTCACTTGTTAATAATCATTCATCCGTGTTCACCATTCGGAATAACTTCGAGTTGTGTATCGTTATTGTTCATTGTTTCAACCTTATTCGGGAAACGAAACAAGAGTATTATCTTGATTGTTGTAATTGATTCATTAGTCGATGTTGTCGTTGGAGTCATGTCATTTCAAATCTCCTCATTGTTCAAATTGTGCTTTGTTGGGCGAACCCTTGTAATCATTGTTTGGAACCACCGTTTTGGGGTTTCCGCACTTCCATTTCGTGTTATTGTTTCCTAAATATTGATTCCTATCGCTTTTATTCTCTTCCCGGATCATTTTTCATCATTTTAGGATCCTAGGGGGGTGTGGGCCGCGGCACACACATTTTCCAGTTTTGGCCGAGCAGCCTGCACCGTGGGCCATGGCACACTGCCGCGGCACACTCATGTTGCATTTTTGGCCAACCCGTCTGTACCGGGGGCCGCGGCACACTGCCAAGTCACTACCGCGGTACATTCGTCCGGGCCGCGGCACGCTGCCGATCACTGGGGGCAGTTTTGGCACTGTGCCACGGCACACTTCGGCCGGGCCGCGGCAGACAGTGCAGTCAGCACTATAATTGCGTTTTTTGAGCGAGATCAACTCATTTTTCCCATTTTCTTCAACCTATCCGAGAGAGAGGGCTTGAGGGGGAAGATATTCATCATCAATCACTTGAGTATTCATTTTTCATCATTTTCATTCAGTTGTGAAGCTCGGATTGTGGATCTAACGCGATTTCATCAGATTAAAGTACTTGGATCTTCAAAGGTAATATTCATCAAACCTCTTGGATTTCGATTTTGTATTGAGATTTGATATTTTGGATGTTAAGATCATGTTGTATGAAGTGATATACGCATGATTATGGACATGTTTGATTATTCATTGGATTATTGAAGGATTATTCAAGAACACTTTGAATATTGTGTTGGATTTGGGGGTTTTCGATTAATTGTTGTTGAAATCACGATTTTGGATATTCAAAATGGATTATTGATCGTATTGAAGATGTTTTGTTGGTTTGAAACACTTCTTGGGGATTTGATGTTGGTATTATTGAGGTTTGGTTATAAACAATCGAAGTTTGGCCACAAAGTGTTCGATATAATGCCCCAATGAACTTGGTTTAATCGTATCGACATTTTGAGTTCGTTATATTCGTGTTTGATTCGTATATTGAACGGATTGTTGGTAATTGTATTATTCAAGATTGTTTGAGCGACCGATATCTCAATTAGGACGTTGTTCGTGGAAGGATAATTGTCACCGGTGTTGTGTAAGTTAATTCTTACTCAGTTAAAAGGATATTCATTCCTTTTGTTGTTGTTCATTCATAATTGTAATTCATTCATAAGGTACTAACCATTTTAAAACTTGTAATTGTCACCTAATTACTTCATTCACGAGGAACGACGGTTCCAATTATTTCATTGAGCTGTCATTCATTTCACCATCATTTCATTTTGGTGAGTCATTATCCATTTTCGATGTCACTTTTGTTATATCGTGGCATTCCGGGTCATACTGGCGTGCCGGTTGGTATGTGTAGAATTTTCATGTCGGGCACATTTAAGTCATGTGTTGGTTGTTGGCCTCACATTGGACTGTGCACACGAGTCGATTGCTTCGTGAGACTGATTAGGTACAAGACCACACGTGTATTCGATCGATACTCGTTGGTGGCTTGTGCACGGACACATTTCCATCCCGGACGTAGTGTGGCGCCATTCCTTCGAGCCGTACTGTTAGTTGATTCATATAGCATGTTTGATTGCGTATGTTTCGACAGGATTATGTGTATTCAACTCTTGAGGATTGTTGTTCTGTGTAACTGACCCCGTTGGGGGATATTGTTTTTCAGGTCACGGCAAGGCGAAAGCACGGGGAGAGCACGTTGACGGCGAGGAGTCCCAATGACACTAGAAGGGGCCCCCAGTCTTTTCAGTCATTTATGTTTCCCTCATTTATTCCGCTGCAGACATTCCGTTTGAACACTCATTTCACTCGGTGTTGTATATTTTATCTCCATATAAAATATATATACATGTATTCTGTATTATCCTGGATGTGTTGTATGAAACTCCCCATCGGAGTAAGGCTTCCCCTCCTATAAGTAGGAGTTGATTATCATTTGTAAATATAGAGTATGATGAATGTTGAATGTGAAAGAATACACTTTGTGTTTCTATCATTGGTGAATGATTTTTACCGAAACTTGATTTTTATTCGACGCGTTTTCGAATATTAATCCGATTGATTCTCAATAGGTCTTGGGAAGAAATCACCTTATCGAATTATAGGTCTAATTCGATAAACCCTTGTTCTTGATCGTTCAAGTCTTCTTGATCGATATTATCACTTTTCCCGATATTACTTCCATTTTCCATTTGTTCGAATTTTCATCGTCATATTTGATATTACTCCCACAAAATACATCCGAAAAACTCCATATTCGTAAAAAGACTTCCGCTACGATATTCCTACGCACACTCCGAACGATACGTATCCGCCTCTCCCGGAGAATTCGTCTCATAAGTGGTATCGGAGCCCAGGGTCATCTCCTTGGGCGATTTATTCAACGATTTTTTTTTGTTGAGGTATTTTGTTATCAATTTTTCTCTCCAAAAAAAAAAAAAGAATAAAAAATGTTTGATTTCTATTATCCGTTCTCCGAATCTTCAAGTTTAGATCTTGTTGTTGATTGGTCAAAACCTCCTGTTTTTGACGAATGCGATTGTGAAATTTGTTCACAAGTGAAATCACACCCGATTGGCATGAAAGACGATTACGAGGCAATTTTCTTCGTTCTTGAAATTGCATCCGATGAGTTCAACCACGATGATAAAGGTTTTGCCTCGCAAAATAATTATCATTTTTATGTTAATCATGATAGTTATTTTGTCGGTTGCCCTTTGAAATGTCCATTTGTCTATCGCCTCAAAGTTCTGGGCCACACTCGAACGTCCGATATTTTTGGGCTTATTATCTGTTTGGTGACTTTTTTTTATCCCTTTGGAGATGAGATCAATGCCGATTCGAGGACGAATCGCTTTGAAGGGGGAGGGGATGATACGAAATTGAATAGTCCAAATAAAGAAAACGAAGCACGGATCGACATAAATGGCCGTACGACACGTCCTGCACATACGACGACATTTTTAGGCGAGAAAACGGACATAAGACGTAAAAAGAATGTCCAACCTGCCGGAAAATGTCCAACCCGCCGGAAAATATCCAGCCTGCCGGAAAAATTCACGCCTGCCGGAAAATTCCGAACATTGCCGGCCGGACTCGACCGTGTCGTCCGGAACAGTCGAGTCATGCTCGTCCGGAACAGCCAAGGTCGCTGTCAGCCAAACCCGACCGTGCCAGGAGACACAGTGGAGTCCTACTCACCCACAACTACCGGAACCCACTGCCCTGACGCCCGACCGTTTTCCAGGACACGATCGAGTCCTGCCAAACGTCCTTGTCACGCCGTACGGTCGAGTCGCTGCCGGTCCTTGTCGCGCCGCGCCCGTGCCGAGTCCTGCCAAACGTCCTTGTCACGCCGCACGGTCGAGTCACTACCAGTCCTTGTCACGCCGCGCCCGTGCCGAGTCACTGTCAGACGTTGCTGTCGCGCCGCGACCGTGTCAAGCGGACACGGTCGAGTCCCTGCCGGCGCCTTTCGACCGCGCCGCGGCCGTGTCACGGGACACGGTCGAGTCCTGCCGACAGCCCACTTATTTTATACACTTTTTTGTATTTTTGACTTCTCTTTTCCTTTTTACTTATTTTAGGGATTATGTTTTGATACGAATTACGTAAGTAATGCGAATAAACACAACGGAAGATTAACAAGTTTACAATATGGATCAAAAATTACAAAGGTGATGGACGAATTTAATGGGATTCGGCCGTGATGTAGTATGATGTACGGAGTTTGGTGTGTTTTTATCGAACTAGACCTATAACTCGATAAAAGGGTAATCTCTTCCCAAGACCTTTTGAGAATTGATCAAGTTAAAATCTCGAGACTTGTCGAAACAATAACTAAAGTTTGTCGAACTCGTTCAACGTATATTTCAAAGGAAATACAATGTTTATTATGATTCTCGATGAATTACAAGTACAACGAACACTACTATATATAGTAGTTTACAACCGTACGAAAATACAACAAAACGAGAAAACGAACTTCCTAGCAACATCATTTCGGCCGAAAATCCAAGGGTGAGATATCAAGTCTCTTGGTGTTATTAGGTGAAAGGGACATGAAGCACTCTTGGTCTTTGATGGTGACATGAAGTAGAACAAAATATCCTCCCTTGCACTTGCTTCCAATCGGCCGAACTTAGGAGGATTTGGTGTTGATTTGATGAAGATATCTTGATGGTGACATGAAGAAGAAAGTCTTCACTCCATCTACAAGCTTCGGCCGTTTGTGTCATGGTGGGGAAGGAGGTGATCTTCATTTATTTTGTGAAAGATATGAAGACAAAGTGTCCCTTTCAAGCATGTTTGGCCGATCTTCATGCTTTCGGTCGATCCGTCGTCGAATTCTACGTTACTCCGATTCCGATTAACAACGTAACTCCAATCCGTTTAACATTTTCTCCTAAGTATAACGATGCATGGCCATGCGAATTTGCATCATCATGGATGTCGATTTTTATCGGAGTTTCTTCGACTGGAATATTAGATATCGTATCATTCCCTCCGTCTTTGAAAGGAATTGACCTCAATTCCGCAATGCCATCGTCGTCAAGATAAGGTGAGAGATCACCTACGTTGAATGTCGCGTGTACTCCGTATTCGCCCGGAGTTCGACTTTGTATGCGTTGTCGTTCACCTTTTCCACAATTTTGTACGGACCCTCGGCTCTCGGCATCAATTTGTTCTTCCGTTTGCTTGGGAATCTTTCTTTTCTCAAATGTATCCAAACCAAGTCGCCAACATCAAATAATCTCGCCTTTTTATTTTTGTTCGACTTCCGTTTGTATATTTCATTTACTTCTTTAATCCGTTCCCGTATCTTTTCATGTAACTTCACCATTGATTTGAGTTTTGCTTCGGCGTCTTTGTGAACCAACTCGTTGCTCGGTAAGGGAATCAAGTCCAATGGCAAGTGCGGATTTAATCCGTATACCACTTCAAAAGGTGAATGGGCCGTGGCATAACCGGGTGATCGGTTGTATGCGAATTCCGCATGAGCAAGTTTAACGTCCCAATCCTTCTGTGTTTTATTTACCAATCCTCGTAATAATGCTCCCAAGGTTCGATTAGTTACCTCGGTCTGTCCGTCGGTTTGCGGGTGATGTGAAGTACTGAATAGGAGTTTAGTACCGACTTTCCTCCATAAAGTATTCCAGAAGTAACTCAGAAATTTGGAATCTCGATCCGACACGATAGTTTTTGGAACTCCGTGTAAACGAACTACTTCCCGGAAGTACAAGTCCGCCACATTGCTTGCATCATCGGTTTTGTGGCATGCGACAAAGTGAGCCATTTTCGAAAAACGGTCGACGACCACCATGATCGAGTCCTTGCCTCGTTGAGTACGAGGTAAAGCCACAATAAAATCCATCGAGACATCCTCCCACGGTCGTAACGGTATTGGCAACGGCATGTATGTACTCGACTTGAACGAACTTTTCATCATGTGACAAGTTACGCATTTGCTCACGATTGTGCTTACGTCACCATACATTTTCGGCCAAAAGAAATGTTCTTTTAGCACCTCTACAGTCTTGGTCGAGCCGAAATGACCGGCTAATCCTCCTCCGTGCGCCTCCCGAACCAACAATTCCCGAATTGTATGCCTCGGCACACACAATTTATTTCCCTTGAAAAGAAAGCCATCCTGTAAAATAAATTCCTCGTACGGGGCCGTTTTACAACGGTTAAAAATTTCCCCGAAGTCCAAATCGTCGTTGTAATGATCTTTCAAAGTCTCGAACCCCAACAAACGAACATCTAGCATCGACAGTAAGGCATACCGTCTTGATAGTGCATCCGCCACTACATTACTCTTCCCGTCTTTGTACTTGGATGAAAAGTGAAAAGATTGTAAAAATTCCACCCATTTTGCATGTCTCGGGCTTAGCTTACTCTGTCCGTTGATGTATTTCAACGACTCGTGATCCGAATGCGGCCACGAAATGTTTGACGCAGATAATGACTCCAATGATCGTCTGCTCTAACGATAGCATAGAACTCCTGGTCGTAAGTACAATAATTCACTCGGGCGCCACTTAACTTTTAGAAAAATAGGCGATGGGACGGCCTCTTTGAATAAGCACGCCCGATTCCAACTCCGCTAGCGTCGCATTCTACCTCAAGCGGTTGTGAAAAATCGGGTAACGTCAAAATCGGCGCTTCACATAATTTTCCCTTTAAGTTTTCAAAAGCCTTTTGGGCCGTCTCGTTCCAAGCAAAGGTTCCCTTTTCGGACACTCCGTGATCGGATGGAGATAGTCTTTGAAGTCCGTATGAATCGTCGGTAAAAGAAGCGAGGCCATGAAATGACCGTACTTCGTGATTGTCTTTGGGGTCGGCCACGACTTGATTGCCGCGATCTTCTCTTGGTCGACCGAAACTCCGTCTTTCGAAACAACATAGCCGAGAAAGACAAGACTCTCGACTAGGAAAGTACACTTCTCCCGTTTTCCATAAAGTTTTTGTTCCCTTAGTGTCTCAAACACGTACCGCAAATGTTCGAGATGTTCTTCTACGGACCGACTGTAGATCAAAATGTCGTCTAAGTACACGACAACAAACTTTCCCAAGAAAGGTTTAAGAACCTCGTTCATCAACCTCATAAAGGTGCTCGGGGCGTTGGTGAGGCCGAATGGCATCACAACCCATTCGTAAAGTCCATTCTTCGTTTTAAACGCCGTTTTCCATTCGTCTCCCTCTCGCATGCGGATTTGATGGTATCCGCTCCGTAGATCAACTTTGGAAAATATAACCAAGCCATGTAACTCGTCCAGCATGTCGTCTAGTCTCGGGATGGGAAACCGATACTTGACGGTGATGTTATTCACGGCTCTACTGTCAATACACATTCGCCATGTTCCGTCTTTTTTGGAGCAGTAGAAGCTGGAACCGCACACGGACTTAAACTTTCTCGGACATATCCGTGATTCATGAGTTCATCAATTTGACGTTGTAGTTCTTTGGTTTCTTCGGGATTACAACGATACGCCGCTTTGTTCGGTAATGGAGCTCGGTATAAGATCAATCGGTGTTCAATCCAGCGGATAGGTGGTAATCCTACGCAAGTCTTCGAAATACGTCCAAAACTCGTGCAATAAATCGTCTATCTCTTCCTCATGTTGCGATTTGGTGGCAAGATTTGGACCTCCTTGATCATCATCAAATAAACACGCTCGCCATCGTCAATAGCGTGCTCGACTTCTTTCGTTTGCAAACATCGTAAGCTTCGGTCCTTGACTTTTTTCGAACTCATCGTCCGGATAGCTTGAGGTGACATAGGTTTAAGAACAATTTTTTACCTTTGTCACGTAACTCATACTCATTACTCCTCCTCGATGTAGTACGTCCCGATCAAATAACCAAGGCCTTCCTAATAACACGTGACATGCGTCCATCGGTAGTACATCGCATGTAATGTCATCGCCATACGAACCCATGGTGAGTCCGACCTTCACTTGTCTTGATACCTTCACTTTGTTCCCATCATTGAGCCAATGGAGTGCATACGGCTTAGGATGGGCCGTGGTGATCAAACCGAGTTTTGAAACCATCTCGCTTGATGCCACGTTTGTACAACTTCCACCGTCAATGATCAAGCTACACCATTTATCTCCGACCACGACACTTCGTGTGGAAGATTTGGTCCCGTTGTTCTTCGTCACTTGGGCGGCCATAGTTTGTAACATGCAAAGTACAAGGTTCTTGTCATTGTTCGGGGCATCGTATGCCTCGAATTCTTCTTCTTCGTCTGCTTCTAAGTTAAAAACGTCTCCAACTCTTTCTTCTTCGGCTAATAATTCCTCTCGGGCGGCTATGGCTTCTCGCATAGCGTTACAATCCTCCGATTTGGACAAGCACTTTGATAGTGTCCAAATCCTTGACATTGAAACAGGACTTTAGATAGGCTTGTTTCTTTTGGTGTGATAGGAGTTTTGGAAGGGTAGTAACGGGTGGCTTGTGGTGACAGTTTTGGAAACGAGCTAGAACTCGCGCCAAAGTTGGTATTTCCGTATTTAGGTGGGAATTCGGGTTTAGAGAGTTTTGTTTTGTTTTGATTTTCCAACTTTATGCAAAGCCCGCATAAAGTATCGAAGTCGAGAATAGGGGTAGAGTTCCACGGAATTAGCAATATTTTTGTTCAAACCTCGTAGGAAGCGGGACATGCGCAATTCTTCGCTTTCTTCAAGTTCTCCCATCAAGGATAAGTTTTCAAACTCCTCGATGTACTCCTCGACACTTAGCTTTCCTTGCGTGAGGTCGAAATTTTTCTGAGACTTAGCTTGTGTGTAGCCGGGACATATCTTTTCGTAGTTTCCTTTTTAGGGAATCCCACGAACGTATCTTCTCTTTTAAGCCACGACTTCTTTGTGTCTTCATTCGCTCAAACCAAAGGGAAGCTCCTTTCCAAGTTTGAGAATCGCGTACTTGCAACGTACCTCGTCATTGAGCTCCTTGAACTCAAACATTCGTTCAATTTTTCTTTCCCACTCCAAATAAACCTCAGGATCGGTGCCGCCTACGAACTCCGGAAGTTCGCTGGTCTTGTATTCATCCGCATGTCGTGGTGCATGCATGGTGTCATGTCCTCGTGCATGGATTAAGGCTCCGGTAAGCCGCGAAGAACGTCACGTAGTTGTGCTACTTCTTCATCGGTGAATGCCATCTTCTTGAGTAACGTCGAGACTGTGAGACAAGTGTCTCTGATACCACTTATGATACGAATTACGTAAGTAATGCGAATAAACACAACGGAAGATTAACAAGTTTACAATATGGATCAAAAATTACAAAGGTGATGGACGAATTTAATGGGATTCGGCCGTGATGTAGTATGATGTACGGAGTTTGGTGTGTTTTTATCGAACTAGACCTATAACTCGATAAAAGGGTAATCTCTTCCCAAGACCTTTTGAGAATTGATCAAGTTAAAATCTCGAGACTTGTCGAAACAATAACTAAAGTTTGTCGAACTCGTTCAACGTATATTTCAAAGGAAATACAATGTTTATTATGATTCTCGATGAATTACAAGTACAACGAACACTACTATATATAGTAGTTTACAACCGTACGAAAATACAACAAAACGAGAAAACGAACTTCCTAGCAACATCATTTCGGCCGAAAATCCAAGGGTGAGATATCAAGTCTCTTGGTGTTATTAGGTGAAAGGGACATGAAGCACTCTTGGTCTTTGATGGTGACATGAAGTAGAACAAAATATCCTCCCTTGCACTTGCTTCCAATCGGCCGAACTTAGGAGGATTTGGTGTTGATTTGATGAAGATATCTTGATGGTGACATGAAGAAGAAAGTCTTCACTCCATCTACAAGCTTCGGCCGTTTGTGTCATGGTGGGGAAGGAGGTGATCTTCATTTATTTTGTGAAAGATATGAAGACAAAGTGTCCCTTTCAAGCATGTTTCGACCGATCTTCATGCTTTCGGGTCGATCCGTCGTCGAATTCTACGTTACTCCGATTCCGATTAACAACGTAACTCCAATCCGTTTAACATTTTCTCCTAAGTATAACGATGCATGGCCATGCGAATTTTCATCATCATGGATGTCGCTTTTTATCGGAGTTTCTTCGACTGGAATATTAGATATCGTATCATGTTTCCCCCATTTTGTGATTTATGTTTCTTGTATGTATTTTATTTGATTTGTTTTGATTATTCAAAGATTTTATAAATCTTTGAATTATTTTCTTTTTTTTTTGTTTGATTCCTTAGACTAAGGCTTCACCTCCTATAAGTAGGAGTTGATTATCATTTGTAAATATAGAGTATGATGAATGTTGAAGTATAGGAATACACATTGTGTTTTCTATTCTTGGTGAATGCTTTTCATCGAACCTTGATTTTTATTCGACGCGTTTTTGAGTATTAATTCGATTGATTCTCAATAGGTCTTGGGAAGAAATCACCTTATCGAGTTATAGGTCTAATTCGATAAACCCTTGTTCTTGATCGTTCAAGTCTTCTTGATCGATATTATCACTTTTTCCGATATTACTTCCATTTTTCGTTTGTTCGAATTTTCATCGTCATATTTGATATTACTCCCACAAAATACATCCAAAAACACCCCTAATCATAAAAAGACTTCCACTACGATATTCCTACGCACACTCCGAACGATACGTATCCGCCCCCTCCGGGAGAATTCGTATCATTATTGTTGTAATGTGGTTCGGTACTACATTTACCCTGTGTAATTCATTCAATTTCATTCGCCTAGTGGGTCCCAGTCGGGGGTCCACGGCACTGTAATATCTGCCTAGTTTGGGGTGTTACAGAGTTGGTATCGGAGCGTGGTTTTGAATACTACCTTCCGAGTCATATCTCATTTGAAATCATCGTCATCGGACTAGTATCATTGGACTTTCGCGTCACGTGTGACCTGTGCAAATGCCGAGCCAATCAGACCAAGAACTGTAAGATTTCTAATGCCATGGTATAATTTCTGGCAATAATCATTCATTCATAATTCATCAGTTAACAATCCTCAATCATCATTTTCATTTTGACCAGGACGGTCATGTTAACTCATTTATCACTCAATTCATTTCATTACTCAGTTGTTGATCTGGAAGATCATATCATTAATCTTGTTAACTTGTTCGAGATAATCATTTCAAGAATTTCACCAGAAAATCATGTCACCTCAGTTAATCATTCATGTAATCACTATGCTAGAGCGAGTATGCTCATTTTCACCATTTCATGGCATAATCATAATGTGATATTCATGCGAGAGATATAATCATCATGTGACTTTCCTACTTCAGTATTGATACGGAATCATTTGACATGAATGAAGAAGACGAAGTAAGGATCGACATAAATGACCTTACTACACGCCATGCACGGACTACTACGTATTTAGGCGGGAAAACGGACATAAGACGTGGAGTGATACGAATTCTCCGGGGAGAGGCGGATACGTATCGTTCGGAGTGTACGTAGGAATATCGTAGCATAAGTCTTTTTATGATTAGGGGTGTTTTTGGATGTATTTTGTGGGAGTAATATCAAATATGACGATGAAAATTCGAACAAATGAAAAATGGAAGTAATATCGGAAAAGTGATAATATCGATCAAGAAGACTTGAACGATCAAGAACAAAGGTTTATCGAATTAGACCTATAATTCGATAAGGTGATTTCTTCCCAAGACCTATTGAGAATCAATCGGATTAATATTCGAAAACGCGTCGAATAAAAATCAAGGTTCGATGAAAAGCATTCACCAAGAATAGAAAACACAATGTGTATTCTTATACTTTAACATTCATAATACAATATATGATCTTACAATGCTTATACAAGCTATATATAGGAAACCTCAAGTCTACCTAAAAGTTAAAGAAAACAATTCAAAGATTACAAAATCTTTGAATAATCAAAACAAATCAAATAAAATAAGAAAAAGAAACATACATCACAAAACATGGGAACACAATCCCTAAAAGAGTAAAGAAAGGAAAAGAAAGACAAAACACACAAAAATCAGCAATAAAAAAAAGTTGGCTGGCTGCCGGACACGGGCCGTGTCGCTTGACACGGCCGCGGCGCGCATCTGGTCGGCAGTGAATCGACCATGTCCGACTGACACGGTCGCGGCGCGACAGGGACGTCCGACAGCGACTCGTTCGACAGTGACTCGACACGGGCGCGGCGCGACAGGGACGTTCGGCATGGACTCGACCGTGTCCGCTTGACACGGTCGCGGCGTGACAAGGACGTCTGACAACGACTCGACCGACAGTTACTCGGCATTGACTCGACCGTGTTCTGGAGCACGGTCGGGCGTCTGGACAGTCATTTTCGGCATTTCTAGGCGAGTAGGACTCGACCGTGTCGTCTGGCACGGTCGGGTTCGACCGACAGTGACCTTGGCATTTCCGGACGAGTATAGCACGGGCCGTGCCGGACGACACGGCCGGGTTCGGTCGGCAGTGGCCGGCATTTTCCGGCAGGTCTGATATTTTCCGGCAGGCTCAACATTTTCCGGCAGGCGACGACATTTTCCGGCAGGTTGTGTCATTTTCCGGCTTATGTCCGTTTTCTCGCCTAAAAATGTTTCTGTACGTGCATGCCGCATTGTAAGGCCATTTACGTCGATCCTTGCTTCGTTTTCTTTATTTGAACTAGTCAATTCCGTATCATGGAGTCTCGGTCTTAGCCGTGTCATATAACACGGCCCGTGTCATGCTATGTCGGAAGGTCGACAATCGGCCGGAAAATGGACGAACTGCCGGAAAAATCACCACTGCCGGGCCAGCCGATCATTGCCGAACACCACTGCCGAATCGCCGATCGCTACCGAGAACCGTAGTGTCATCCGACATGGCCCGTGCCGAGATGTCCTAGATAGTGAAATCTCGCTGCCGACCGAACCCAACCGTGTCGTCCGACACGGCCCGTGCCGACACAACCCGACCGTGTCAGGCGACACGGCCGAGTCACACTCTTCCGCATAGTAAATTCCCGCTGTCCGACCAACCCGACTGATACGATATCAACTATCCCAATCGAAGAGAAGTCAATAAAAATCGACATCAACGATGATACAAAGTTGCACTCCCATGCATCATCATGCTTGGGCAAGAAGAACACACGATTTGGAGTTACGTTATTAATCGGAACCGGAGTTACGTAAGCATGGCGACGAAATTAACATTGGACTCGGAATCGGTCCAAATTATGGAGATTTGGCCGATTTGACCCAAGATGCATGAAGATTTTATATCATATCTTGTCCAAAATCTTCATGATCTCCTCCCCCACACCTTTGATTTTCGGCCGAAGCATGCCATCCTTGGTGAAGACTTTCATCAAGCTTTCCTTCATGTCAAAGTCATCAATAATAAGTCCAAGATGCATGAAGATTTTATATCATATCTTGTCCAAAATCTTCATGATCTCCTCCCCCACACCCTTGATATTTCGGCCGAAGCATGCTAGGAAGAAGACTTGAGGTTTCGTTTTTTCTTGTTTTTTTTTATTTCCTTATGGTTGTATACTACTATATATAGTAGTTCATGTTGTTGTTGTAAGCATCTTGAAAGTTATAACATTGTATTTCTCTTGAAATATACGTTGAACGAGTTCAACAAAATCTTGGTTATTATTTCGACGCGTCTCAAATTATAACTTGATCAATTCTCAATAGGTCTTGAGGAGAGATTATCTTTATCGAGTTATAGGTCTAACTCGATAAAACACATTCAATCTGATACGATATCATCTATTCCAATCGAAGAAGAGTCAATAAAAATCGACATCCACGACGATACGAATTCGCATGGCCATGCATCATTATACTTGGGAGAAAAGAACACGCGGATTGGAGTTACGTTGTTAATCGGAACCGGAGTAACGTAAAACTTGACGACGGGATCGGCCCAAAAGCATGGAAATTCGGCCAAATCATGCTTGAAAGGGACCCTTACTTGTCTTCATATCTTTCACAAGATAATGAAGATATCCTCCTTCCCCACCTTCTTTGAAAATCGGCCAAAGACATCAAATAAAGTCCCCACCTTCATATCTTATCTAGTCCAAGATACATGAAGATATCATGTCCAAAATAAATCATCAAACCCTCCCCACAAATCGGCCGAAATTGATCCCTTGATGAAGACTTTCATCAAGTCTTTTTCAACATGTCAAAGTCATCCATGCTAGTCCAAGATACTTGAAGATTGTCCAAAATCTTTCCTTCCCCACATCACATCTCGGCCGAACATGAGGAAGCTTGGTAGTTCGTTTTTTTTTTTTGTTGTTTTTGTATCCTTACCCTTTGTATACTACTATATATAGTAGTTCATTTGGTGATTGTAAGTATCTTGAATATTAATAAACCTTGTATTTCTTTGAAATATACGTTGAACGAGTTCAACAAAACTTTAGTTATTGTTTCGACGCGTCTCGAGATTTTAACTTGATCAATTCTCAATAGGTCTTGAGAAGAGCTTACCTTTATCGAGTTATAGGTCTAATTCGATAAAACACATCAAAATCCGTATACCATACCACTTCACGGCCGAAATCCACTCAAATTCGGTCACCCCTTGTAATTTTCGAGTGATACTTTGATACTTGCCAAGACATAATAATCTTCCGTTGTATTTTATACGCATTACGTACGTAATTCGTATCATAAGTGGTATCAGAGACATTTGTCTCACGGTTCTCGACGTTACTCAAGAAGATGGCATTCACCGATGAAGAAGTAGCACAACTACGTGACGTTCTTCGCGGCCTACCGGAGCCCCGAATCCATGCACGATGAGGGTACGACGCCATGCATGCACCACGACATGCGGATGAATACAAGACAAGCGAACTTCCGGAGTTCGTAGGCGGCACCGATCCCGAGGCTTATTTGGAGTGGGAAAGGAAAATTGAACGAATGTTTGAGTTCAAGGATCTCAATGACGAGGTACGTTGCAAGTATGCGATTCTCAAACTTGGAAAGGGAACTTCCCTTTGGTTTGAGCGAATGAAGACACAAAGAGTTCGTGCCGGAATACGTTCGTGGGATTCTCTAAAAAAGAAACTACGAAAAAGATATGTCCCGGCTACACACAAGTTAAGCTTGTATCGAAAAATTTCTGACCTCACGCAAGGAAAGCTAAGTGTCGAGGAGTACATCGAGGAGTTTGAAAACTTATCCTTGATGGGAGAACTTGAAGAAAGCGAAGAATTACGGATGTCCCGTTTCCTACGAGGTTTGAATAGAAATATTGCTAATTCCGTGGAACTCTACCCCTATTCCGACTTTGATACTTTATGCGGACTTTGCATAAAGTTGGAAAATCAAAACAAGGCAAAAATTTCTAAACCCGAATTCCCATCTAAATACGGAAATACCAACTTTGGCGCGAGTTCTAGCTCGTTTCCAAAAACTGTCACCACAAGTCCACCCGTTACTACCATTCCAAAAACTCCTATCACACCAAAAGAAACAAGCCTATCTAAAGTCCGGTGTTTCAAATGTCAAGGATTTGGACACTATCAAAGTGCTTGTCCAAATCGGAGAATAGTGACGTTACGAGAAGCCATAGCCGCCCGAGAAGAATTACTAGCCGAAGAAGAAAGAATTGGAGACGTCTTTAACTTGGAAGCCGACGAAGAAGAAGAAGATTGCGAGGCATACGATGCCCCGAACTATGACACGAACCTCGTCCTTCGCATGTTACAAACGAAGGCGGCCCCGAGTGACATAGAACAACGAGACCAAATCTTTCACACGAAGAGTCGTGTCGGAGAGAAATGGTGTAGCTTGATCATTGACGGCGGAAGTTGTACAAACGTGGCATCAAGCGAGATGGTCTCAAAGCTCGGATTAATCACCACGGCTCATCCAAAGCCGTATGCACTCCATTGGCTCGATGATGGAAATAAGGTGAAAGTATCAAGACAAGTGAAGGTCGGACTCACCATGGGTTCGTATGGTGATGATATTACATGCGATGTACTACCGATGGACGCATGTCACGTATTATTGGGAAGACCTTGGTTATTTGATCGGGACGTACTACATCGAGGGAGGAGTAACGAGTATGAGTTACGTGACAAAGGTAAAAAAATTGTTCTTAAACCTATGTCACCTCAAGCTATCCGAACAATGAGTTCAAAAAAAATCGAAGGGCCGAAACTTACGATGCTTGCAAACGAGAAAGAAGTCGAACACGCCATTGACGATGGCGAACGTGTTTATTTGATGATGATCAAAGAATTCCGAAACCTTGCTACCAAATCACACCACGAAGGAGAGATAGATACAATGTTACACGAGTTCGCGGATGTATTTCCCGAAGACTTGCCGGTGGGATTACCACCTATCCGCGAAATCGAACACCAAATTGATCTTGTACCAGGAGCTCCATTACCGAACAAAGCGACGTATCGTTGTAATCCCGAAGAAACCAAAGAACTACAACGTCAAATTGATGAGCTCATGAGTCACGGATATGTCCGAGAAAGTTTAAGTCCGTGTGCGGTTCCAGTCCTACTTGTACCAAAAAAGGACGGATCATGGCGAATGTGTATTGACAGTAGAGCCGTGAATAACATCACCGTCAAGTATCGGTTCCCCATCCCGAGACTAGACGACATGTTAGACGAGTTGCATGGCTCGGTTATATTTTCAAAAGTTGATTTACGGAGCGGATACCATCAAATTCGCATGCGAGAGGGAGACGAATGGAAGACGGCATTTAAAAAAAAATGGACTTTACGAATGGGTTGTGATGCCATTCGGCCTCACTAATGCCCCGAGCACTTTTATGAGGTTGATGAACGAGGTTCTCAAACCTTTCTTGGGAAAGTTTGTTGTCGTATACTTAGACGACATTTTGATCTACAGTCGATCCTTAGAGGAGCATCTCGAACATTTGCGGTACGTGTTTGAAACTCTAAGGGAGCAGAAACTTTATGGAAAGCGGGAGAAGTGTACTTTCCTAGTCGAGAGTCTTGTCTTTCTCGGCTATGTCGTTTCTAAAGAAGGAGTGTCGGTGGACCAAGAGAAGATCGCGGCCATCAAGTCTTGGCCGATACCAAAAACAATCACGGAGGTACGATCATTTCATGGCCTAGCTTCTTTTTACCGACGATTCATCTGGGATTTTAGCACCATCTCCAGTCCGATCACGGAGTGTCTTAAAAAAGGAATCTTTGCATGGAACGAGGCGGCCCAAAAGGCTTTTGAAAAATTAAAGGGAAAGTTATGTGAAGCGCCGATTTTGACGTTACCCGATTTTTCACAACCATTTGAGGTGGAATGCGACGCTAGCGGAGTTGGAATCGGGGCAGTACTTATTCAAAGAGGCCGCCCCATCGCCTATTTTTCGGAGAAATTAAGTGGCGCCCGAGTTAATTATTGTACTTACGACAAGGAGTTCTATGCTATCGTGAGAGCACTCGATCATTGGAGTCACTATTTACGTTCGAAACATTTCGTGTTACATTCGGATCACGAGTCGCTGAAATACATCAACGGGCAAAGCAAGCTAAGTCCGAGACATGCAAAATGGGTGGAATTTTTACAATCTTTTCACTTTTCATCCAAGTACAAAGACGGGAAGAGTAATATAGTGGCGGATGCACTATCAAGACGGTATGCCTTACTGTCGATTCTAGATGTTCGTTTGTTGGGGTTCGAGACTTTGAAAGATCATTACAGGGACGATTTGGACTTCGGAGAAATTTTCACCCATTGTAAAACGGGCCCGTATGAAGAATTTGTTTTACAGGATGGCTTTCTTTTTAAAGGAAATAAATTATGTGTGCTGATACGAATCGGTCAACATCATCAAATACAAAAAGAAGATTATCCGACCAAGCTTGATTTGAGTCGCAGGCGTACATAAAATCCTCATGCAAAATACACGGGCAAATTACCAATTCTCGCGCGCACGATGACTTCGTAGTAGTTTTAGTATTTTGGCGATAACTTACTCGACCGATATCCGATTCAGGTGATTCAAGTGGCCATGGAAAGCTAAGAAAGAGTGCTACAAATCTTATGAAGACCATAGGACCAAATTCGGAACCATTGGATCCCAAAAATGACAAAACCGACAGCATCAGATTTGGTCCAAAATCATGAAGATTTTATCCCTTTATTTTCTTTGTTCAAGTGGTAGCTAAACAATAAAAGAATGTCCAGCATTTTTTTTACAAAAGCAGCAGGATTCTTGGCAAAAGGCGGCTGTCAACTTTCAACTTGGAGACAAAGCCCAGCTTTTACTTTTGTTTGCAAGTGACATGGGGAACCTTTTATTATCTTTTCATTATTTTAAGAACAGCTTGTATTAGTTTAGTTTATCCTGTCAGGTTACTTTTACCTATAAATAGTGGCAGTAGAGTTGTAATGAAGCAGATTTGAATGTTAAAGAAATTAGAATACACTTTGTGTTTTCTCTTGGTGAACGCTTTTCATCAAAAGCCGATTTTTATTCGACGCGTTTTGAGTATTAATCCGATTGATTCTCAATAGGTCTTGAGAAGAAATCACTTTATCGAATTATAGGTCTAATTCGATAAAACAACAAGTTCATCTGTCTCGATATTCTTCTTGTTTTCGATCTGATTTTATACTTGTTCGATATTGTTACTACATCCGATATTACCTCCATATTCATACGTTCGATTTATCATATTCCACTTGTTTTTCTTTTCATCCGTGAATTTTACTTCCGCTATATACATACACATTCCGATCAGTCGGATCTAATTCGATAAACACCTTGTGCGTGTTCTTATTCGTCCGAATTTCCCTACTTTGGACGATTCTCACATTGTTCCACACTTAGATTTATTGTTCGTGTTTCCTGTTCACAAAAGACATTTCCCTTACACGCGATACATGCTAGTATCCGATCGGGATTTCTGTCATAAGTGTTGTTCGTTCTCGAGCAGTTCGGAATCATCCTTTTCATTTCCGTAGGGATTCTCTTTGTTCACCTTTGTTCGGAAGTCTTTGTATCGAGCGAACCTTCTTTGTCCGTTATTCTTTGTATCAATGAGTTGTTCTTTGTTCGGAAGTCTTTGTATCAACGAGTTGTTCTTTGTTCGGAAGTCTTTATGTCGAGCAAACCTTGCTGTCAGTTATTCTTTGTCGACGAGTTGTTCTTTGTTCGGAAGTCTTTGTGTCGAGCAAACCTTGCCGTCGTTATTCTTTGTATCGGACGAGTTATTCTTTGTTCGGAAGTCTTTATGTCGGCCAGCGTTCTTCTTTGTTGAAGCTGTTGTGTCGGCGAGTCTTCTTTGTTGGGCTAGCATGTGAGGCGTGTTCTTTGTTCGTCCTTGTTCGTTCGGCCACCGCTCGATTACGGGTGGTTCTTTGTCAGATATTCTTTGTGTCGACGGGTTGTTGCCTTGACTCTGACTGCCGCTTGATTCATTTCGAGTGAGTCTTTGCCGCTACGCACGTGAAATAATCTTCCATTGCATCGATAGAGAATTCGTATCATAAGTGGTATCGAGCCCAATGTCATCTCCTTGGGCGATTTATTCAACGAATTTTTAGTTGAGTCGGAAGAAAACAAAGTTTCCGTGGATTCGACCGTTGGATCGTCACGAAATTTTGACAAAGGTAAGCCAACTCATTGAACTACGATCTGAACGGTGGAGATCAGATTCTTTGATCATCTTCTGGTTTATTCTTCAAGGATTTCTATGCAAATTTTAAGTTCGAATTCTTGATCATAAGAATAGATCTACTTTTCCAATACCGAAATATTAGTAAAGCTAAGTGATGCCTTAAATGACTTACGGAACCTCGACGAGGAGGAGAAGGCCTATGTTCCCCACGCCATACTAACGAGTTCGAGTTGAACGAACTTCCGAAGTTCATCGGAGGTACCGATCCCGAAATTTATTTGGAATGGGAACGTAAGATGGATCGCTTGTTCGAGTTTAAAGGTCTTAACGATGAGAAGCGTTGCAAATATGCAATTATCAAGTTGGTTAAAGGCGCTTTAGTTTGGTTCGAATGTAAGAAGAAGCAAAGGACTCGTCTTTGGAAAAAAAGATCCGCTCGTGGGAGTCGTTGAAAAGAAAACTTCGCAAGAGATACGTACCTTTCGGCTCGAGTTTGGCTCTCAAAATCGTAACACCATCAGTCCCCAACTCGGTTTCTAAAGCTCTCGACTTGCCTAATGAGACGAGTTTGCTGGAGGTGAGTTGTTTCATTGGCCAAGGGTTCGATCATGTGCAAAATGTTTGCCCGACTCTTGCTACCCGAGACGAGTTAATAGCCGAGGAAGAACAAGAAAGGCTAGGCGACATTCTCAAGTTTGATATAGAGGACGAAGGAGAAGAAGAATGTGTAGTTTACGATGCTCCCGATTATGATACAGACTTAGTTCTTCGTACTTTAGAAACCAAATTGGTTTCAAATGATTTGGAGCATCAGGACGAGTTAACGAGTGAGGAACTCACAAGTATACATTTTAGTTCTACACAACCGTCCGTTTCCCGAGCTACAGAAGATGAAGAGATTGAGGACAAGGCGATTGTTCCCCAAAATTTCTATGAGGTTATTTCTATTATTGTTAAAAAATTGGAGGATCCCAATCCAATTGTTCTCATTGATCCGGTTCCTGACACCGACCAACGTGAAAGCAGCGTGGCTGCATATAATCGGAAAATAGTAAGGGAAGAATTCATTATTGAAGGGAGTGAGGATGCGATTTGTGTTCACCTGGCACATGAGTTGGAAATTACTCCGTTAAGCCATAAATCATCTTTTCGGGATTCCATTAAGGGGAATGGAAGACTCCTAGGTACGTCGTTTGTTTCCATTTTGCATGTTGTCCTTTTGGATACGCAATCACAGGTTAAAGTCAACATTATGGACGAAAATTACATCTTCAAACCAGGAGGAGTGCAACCATATCCGGAGTACCAACCCTTCTTTCGGGCATTAGAATCAATAATGAATCTTCTTGAAAAAGAAGGGAATGATGTGATCAAAACCGAGCATCCAATGAACTACAAGTCAAGTCTTAAAGTTTAAAATCTGGATTTGAGGTCAAATCCTTTGAAAGGGGGAGGGTATGATACGAATCGGTCAACATCATCAAATACAAAAAGAAAATTATCCGACCAAGCTTGATTTGAGTCGCAGGCGTACATAAAATCCTCATGCAAAATACACGGGCAAATTACCAATTCTCGCGCGCACGATGACTTCGTAGTAGTTTTAGTATTTTGGCGATAACTTACTCGACCGATATCCGATTCAGGTGATTCAAGTGGCCATGGAAAGCTAAGAAAGAGTGCTACAAATCTTATGAAGACCATAGGACCAAATTCGGAACCATTGGATCCCAAAAATGACAAAACCGACAGATCGATTTGGTCCAAAATCATGAAGATTTTATCCCTTTATTTTCTTTGTTCAAGTGGTAGCTAAACAATAAAAGAATGTCCAGCATTTTTTTACAAAAGCAGCAGGATTCTTGGCAAAAGGCGGCTGCCAACTTTCAACTTGGAGACAAAGCCCAGCTTTTACTTTTGTTTGCAAATGACATGGGGAACCTTTTATTATCTTTTCATTATTTTAAGAACAGCTTGTATTAGTTTAGTTTATCCTGTCAGGTTACTTTTACCTATAAATAGTGGCAGTAGAGTTGTAATGAAGCAGATTTGAATGTTAAAGAAATTAGAATACACTTTGTGTTTTCTCTTGGTGAACGCTTTTCATCGAAAGCTGATTTTTATTCGACGCGTTTTCGAGTATTAATCCGATTGATTCTCAATAGGTCTTGAGAAGAAATCACTTTATCGAATTATAGGTCTAATTCGATAAAACAATCAAGTTTACATCTGTCTCGATATTCTTCTTGTTTTCGATACGCTTTATACTTGTTCGATATTGTTACTACATCCGATATTACCTCCATATTCATACGTTCGATTTATCATATTCCACTTGTTTTTCTTTTCATCCGTGAATTTTACTTCCGCTATATACATACACATTCCGATCGAATTCGGATCTAATTCGATAAACACCTTGTGCGTGTTCTTATTCGTCCGAATTTCCCTACTTTCTGACGATTCTCACATTGTTCCACACTTAGATTTATTGTTCGTGTTTCTGTTCACAAAAGACATTTCCCTTACACGCGATACATGCTAGTATCCGATCGGGATTTCCTGTCATAAGTGTTGTTCGTTCTCCGTAGCAGTTCGGAATCATCCTTTTCATTGTCCCGTAGGGATTCTCTTTGTTCACCGCCGCTGTTCGGAAGTCTTTGTATCGAGCGAACCTTCTTTGTCCGTTATTCTTTGTATCAACGAGTTGTTCTTTGTTCGGAAGTCTTGTATGAACGAGTTATTCTTTGTTCGGAAGTCTTTGTGACGAGCAAACCTTGCTGTCCGTTATTCTTTGTATCGACGAGTTGTTCTTTGTTCGGAAGTCATGTCGAGCAAACCTTCTTTGTCCGTTATTCTTTGTATCGACGAGTTGTTCTTTGTTCGGAAGTCTTTATGTCGGCCAGCGTTCTTCTTTGTTGAAGCTGTTGGGTCGGCGAGTCTTCTTTGTTCGGAAGCCAGAAGCGGGCGTGTTCTTTGTCGTCCTTGTTCGTTCGGTCACTGTTCGATTACGGGTGGTTGCTGTCCGATATTGCTGTGTCGACGGGTTGTTGCCTTCAGCTACAGCCTGAGCTGTTTGATTCATTTCGAGTGAGTGCTGCTCGCTACCGCACGTGAAATAATCTTCCGCTGTACCGATAGAGAATTCGTATCATGTGCCGAGACATACAATTCGGGAATTACTAGTTCGGGAGGCGCACGGAGGAGGACTAGCCGGTCATTTCGGCTCGGCTAAGACCGTAGAGGTGCTAAAAGAACATTTCTTTTGGCCGAAGATGTATGGTGACGTGAGCACAATCGTGAGTAAATGCGTCACTTGTCACATGATGAAAAGTTCGTTCAAGCCAAGTACATACATGCCGTTGCCAATACCTTTACGACCATGGGAGGATGTCTCGATGGATTTTATTGTCGCTTTACCTCGTACTCAACGGGGCAAAGACTCGATCATGGTGGTCGTCGACCGTTTTTCGAAAATGGCTCACTTTATAGCATGCCACAAAACCGATGATGCAAGCAATGTGGCGGACTTATACTTCCGGGAAGTAGTTCGTTTACACGGAGTTCCAAAAACTATCGTGTCAGATCGAGATTCTAAATTTCTGAGTTACTTCTGGAATACTTTATGGAGAAAAGTGGGTACTAAACTCCTATTTAGTACTTCACATCACCCACAAACCGATGGACAGACCGAGGTGACTAATTGGGAGCATTATTGCGAGGATTGGTGAATAAAACACAAAAGGATTGGGACGTTAAACTTGCACATGCGGAATTCGCATACAACCGATCACCCGGCTTCGCCACGGCCCATTCACCTTTTGAAGTAGTATACGGAATAAATCCGCACATGCCATTGGATTTGATTCCCTTGCCGAGCAACGAATTGGTTCACAAAGACGCCGAATCAAAACTCAAGTCAATGATGAAGTTACATGAAAAGATACGAGAGCGGATTAAAGAAGTGAATGAAATTTACAAACGGAAGTCGAACAAAAATAAAAAGGCAAGATTGTTCGATGTTGGCGACTTAGTTTGGATCCATTTGAGGAAAGAACGATTTCCAAACAAACGCAAGAACAAATTAATGCCAAGAGCCGAAGGTCCGTACAAAATTGTGGGAAAAGTGAACGACAACGCCTACAAAGTAGAACTTCCGGGCGATTACGGAGTACACGCGACTTTCAACGTAGGTGATCTCTCGCCTTACCTTGACGACGATGGCATTACGGAATTGAGGTCAATTCCTTTCAAAGAAGGAGGGAATGATACGATATCATCTATTCCAATCGAAGAAGAGTCAATAAAAATCGACATCCACGACGATACAAATTCGCATGGCCATGCATCATTATACTTGGGAGAAAAGAACACGCGGATTGGAGTTACGTTGTTAATCGGAACCGGAGTAACGTAAAACTTGACGACGGGATCGGCCCAAAAGCATGGAAATTCGGCCAAATCATGCTTGAAAGGGACCCTTACTTGTCTTCATATCTTTCACAAGATAATGAAGATATCCTCCTTCCCCACCTTCTTTGAAAATCGGCCAAAGACATCAAATAAAGTCCCCACCTTCATATCTTATCTAGTCCAAGATACATGAAGATATCATGTCCAAAATAAATCATCAAGCCCTCCCCACAAATCGGCCGAAATTGATCCCTTGATGAAGACTTTCATCAAGTCTTTTTCAACATGTCAAAGTCATCCATGCTAGTCCAAGATACTTGAAGATTGTCCAAAATCTTTCCTTCCCCACATCACATCTCGGCCGAACATGAGGAAGCTTGGTAGTTCGTTTTTTTCTTGTTGTTTTTGTATCCTTACCCTTTGTATACTACTATATATAGTAGTTCATTTGGTGATTGTAAGTATCTTGAATATTAATAAACCTTGTATTTCTTTGAAATATACGTTGAACGAGTTCAACAAAACTTTAGTTATTGTTTCGACGCGTCTCGAGATTTTAACTTGATCAATTCTCAATAGGTCTTGAGAAGAGATTACCTTTATCGAGTTATAGGTCTAATTCGATAAAACACATCAAAATCCGTATACCATACCACTTCACGGCCGAAATCCACTCAAATTCGGTCACCCCTTGTAATTTTCGAGTGATACTTTGATACTTGTCAAGACATAATAATCTTCCGTTGTATACTACTATATATAGTAGTTCATGTTGTTGTTGTAAGCATCTTGAAAGTTATAACATTGTATTTCTCTTGAAATATACGTTGAACGAGTTCAACAAAATCTTGGTTATTATTTCGACGCGTCTCAAATTATAACTTGATCAATTCTCAATAGGTCTTGAGGAGAGATTATCTTTATCGAGTTATAGGTCTAACTCGATAAAACACATTCAATCTGATACGATATCATCTATTCCAATCGAAGAAGAGTCAATAAAAATCGACATCCACGACGATACAAATTCGCATGGCCATGCATCATTATACTTGGGAGAAAAGAACACGCGGAAATAACTTGAAAACAACTTGAAACAACTTGTAGCTTCATTATGCAATCGTTTGAAGAAAAAAAAACAACTTGAAATAACTTGTAGCTTCATTCTTGACTCGTTTGAACATGGAAGCAACTTGTAAAAACATGTAGCTTCATTCTTGACTGTTCGAACACGGAAGCAACTTGTAGCTTCATTTTGACTCGTGTGAACATGAAAACAATTTGAAACAACTTGTAGCTTCATTATGCACTCGTTTGAAGCAAAAAACAACTTGTAGCTTCATTCTTGACTCGTTTGAACATGGAAGCAACTTGTCAAACTTGTAGCTTCATTCTTGACTGTTTGAACACGGAAGCTACTTGTAGAAACTTGTAGCTTTATTCTTGAGTGTTTGAATACCGAAGCAACTTGTAGCTTCATTTTGACTCGTTTGAACATGAAAACAACTTTAAGCAACTTGTAGCTTTATTATGCACTCGTTTGAAGAAAAAAACAACTCGAATAAACTTGTAGCTTCATTCTTGACTCGTTTAAACATAGAAGCAACTTGTAAAAACTTGTAGATTCATTCTTGACTGTTTGAACAAGGAAGCAACTAGTAGCTTCATTTTGAATCGTATGAACATGAAAACAACTTCAAACAACTTGTAGCTTCATTATGCGCTCGTTTGAAGAAAAAAAACAACTCGTAACAAATTGTAGCTTCATTCTTGACTCGTTTGAACATGGAAGCAACTTGAAAGACTTGTAGATTCAGTCTTGACTTTTTGAATACGGATGCAACTTGTAGCTTCATTATGCACCCGTGTGAACATGAAAACAACTTGAAACAACTTGTAGCTTCATTATGCACTCGTTTGAAGCAAAAAACAACTCGAAAAAACTTGTAGCTTCATTCTTGGCTCGTTTGAAAATGGAAGCAACTTGTAGCTTTATTCTTGAGTTTTTGAACACGGAAGCAACTTGTAGCTTCATTTTGACTTGTTTGAACATGAAAACAACTTTAAACAACTTGTAGCTTCATTATGTACTCGTTTGAAGAAAAAAAACAACTTGAAACAACTTGTAGCTTCATTCTTGACTCGTTTGAACATGGAAGCAACTTGTAAAAACATGTAGCTTCATTCTTCACTTTTGAACACATAAGCAAATTGTAGCTTTATTTTGACTCGTTCGAACATGAAAACAACTTGAAACAACTTGTAGCTTCATTATGCAATCGTTTGAAGAAAAAAACAACTTGTAGCTTCATTCTTGACTCGTTTGAACATGGAAGCAACTTGTAACCACTTGTAGCTTCATTCTTGAGTGTTTGAACATAGAAGTACCTTGTAGCTTCATTTTGACTCATTTGAACATGAAAACAACTTTAAACAACTTGTAGCTTCATTATGCACTCATTTGAAGAAAAACAACTCGAAACAAATTGTAGCTTCATTTCTTAACTCATTTGAATATGGAAGCAACTTGTAAAAACTTGTAGCTTCATTCTTGAGTGTTTGAACACGGAAGCAACTTGTAAAAACTTGAAGCTTTATTCTTGAGTGTTCGAACGTAAGCAGCTTGTAGCTTCATTTTAACTCGTTTGAACATGAAAACAACTTTAAACAACTTGTAGCTTCATTATGCACTCGTTTGAAGAGAAAAACAACTCGAAACAACTTGTAGCTTCATTCTTGACTCGTTTGAACATGGAAGCAACTTGTAAAAACTTGTAGCTTCATTCTTCACTTTTGAACACAGAAGCAAATTGTAGCTTTATTTTGACTCGTTCGAACATGAAAACAACTTGAAACAACTTGTAGCTTCATTATGCAATCATTTGAAGGAAAAAAACAACTTGAAACAACTTGTAGCTTCATTCTTGACTCGTTTGAACATGGAAGCAACTTGTAAAAACATGTAGCTTCATTCTTGACTGTTCGAACACGGAAGCAACTTGTAGCTTCATTTTGACTCGTGTGAACATGAAAGCAACTTGAAACAACTTGTAGCTTCATTATGCACTCGTTTGAAGCAAAAAACAACTCGGAACAACTTGTAGCTTCATTCTTGACTCGTTTGAACATGGAAGCAACTTGTAAAAACTTGTAGCTTCATTTTGACTCGTGTGAACATGAAAACAATTTTAAACAACTTGTAGCTTCATTATGCACTCGTTTGAAGCAAAAAACAACTTGTACCTTCATTCTTGACTCGTGTGAACATGGAAGCAACTTGTCAAACTTGTAGCTTCATTCTTGACTGTTTGAACACGGAAGCTACTTGTAGAAACTTGTAGCTTTATTCTTGAGTGTTTGAACACCGAAGCAACTTGTAGCTTCATTTTGACTCGTTTGAAATGAAAACAACTTTAAGCAACTTGTAGCTTTATTATGCACTCGTTTGAAGAAAAAAACAACTCGAAGAAACTTGTAGCTTCATTCTTAACTGATATGAATCGGTCAACATCCTCAAATACAAAAAAGAAGATTATCCGACCAAGCTTGGTTGAGTCGCAGGCATACATAAAATCCTCATGCAAAATACATGGACAAATTGCCAATTCTCGCGTGCCACGACTTCGTACTTGATTTTAGTATTTTGCCCATAACTTTCTCGTCCGAAATCCGATTCAGGTGATTCAAGTGGCCATGGAAAGCTAATAAAGAGAGCTACAAATCTTATGAGACCATAGGACCAAATTCGGACTCATTGGATCCCAGAAATGACAAAACCGACAGCATCATATTTGGTCCAAGATCATGAAGATTTTTGTCTCTTCTAGTTTCAAGACTTGATACGATATCTAAATCGAAGAAGCTCCAATAAAAATCGACATCCACGACGATACAAATTCGCATGGTCATGCATCATTATACTTGGGAGAAAAGAACACGCGGATTGGAGTTACGTTGTTAATCGGAACCGAGTAACGTAAAACTCGGCGACGGAATCGGTCCGAAAGCATGAAAATTCGGCCATATCATGCTTGAAAGGGACTCATGATTTGTCAAGATGCATGAAGATATTTCTCCTTCCCCACCTCACTACAAAATCGGCCCAAGCTTAAGATTTGATGAAGACTTTCATCAAATATCTTCTTCATGTCACCATCACCATAATACTTCCAAATGAGGATATTTCTCCTTCCCCACCATAATACCAAAACGTGAGAAACACAAGATTGGAAGAAGACTTTCCTCAAAACTTTCCTTCATGTCATTGTCCCTCATGTCCTAATCACCATGATAATTCCAAAAAGACTTGATATCATATCACCTTCCCACCATGATACCTCACGATTTGAAGGAGTTGCTAGGAAGCTTCATTTTCTTGTTTTTGTTGTATTTTCTTAAAGCTGGAAACTACTATATATAGTAGTACTTGATTATATTTGTAATAATCTGGAAAGTAATAAACCTTGTATTTCTTTGAAATATACGTTGAACGAGTTCAACAAACTTTAGTTATTGTTTCGACGCGTCTCGAGATTTTAACTTGATCAATTCTCAATAGGTCTTGGGAAGAGATTACCTTTATCGAGTTATAGGTCTAATTCGGTAAAACACATTCAAACCCATACACTATCCTATATCTCGGCCGAAAACCGCATAAATTTCGGTCACCACCTTGTACTTTTGATCAATATTGTGATACTTTTCCAAACGTAATAATCTTCCGTTGTATTTCATACGCATTACGTACACTTACATACGTAATTCGTATCATTAACTCGTTTGAACATAGAAGCAACTTGTAAAAACTTGTAGATTCATTCTTGACTGTTTGAACAAGGAAGCAACTAGTAGCTTCATTTTGACTCGTATGAACATGAAAACAACTTGAAACAACTTGTAGCTTCATTATGCACTCGTTTGAAGAAAAAAAAACAACTCGTAACAAATTGTAGCTTCATTCTTGACTCGTTTGAACATGGAAGCAACTTGAAAGACTTGTAGATTCAGTCTCGACTTTTTGAATACGGATGCAACTTGTAGCTTCATTATGCACTCGTGTGAACATGAAAATAACTTGAAACAACTTGTAGCTTCATTATGCACTCGTTTGAAGCAAAAAACAACTCGAAAAAACTTGTAGCTTCATTCTTGGCTCGTTTGAAAATGGAAGCAACTTGTAGCTTTATTCTTGAGTGTTTGAACACGGACGCAACTTGTAGCTTCATTTTGACTCGTTTGAACATGAAAACAACTTTAAACAACTTGTAGCTTCATTATGTACTCGTTTGAAGAAAAAAACAACTTGAAACAACTTGTAGCTTCATTCTTGACTCGTTTGAACATGGAAGCAACTTGTAAAAACATGTAGCTTCATTCTTCACTTTTGAACACAGAAGCAAATTGTAGCTTTATTTTGACTCGTTCGAACATGAAAACAACTTGAAACAACTTGTAGCTTCATTATGCAATCGTTTGAAGAAAAAACAACTTGAAACAACTTGTAGCTTCATTCTTGACTCGTTTGAACATGGAAGCAACTTGTAAAAACATGTAGCCTCATTCTTGACTGTTCGAACACGGAAGCAACTTGTAGCTTCATTTTGACTCGTGTGAACATGAAAACAACTTGAAACAACTTGTAGCTTCATTATGCACTCGTTTGAAGCAAAAAACAACTTGTAGCTTCATTCTTGACTCGTTTGAACATGGAAGCAACTTGTAACAACTTGTAGCTTCATTCTTGAGTGTTTGAACATAGAAGTACCTTGTAGCTTCATTTTGACTCATTTGAACATGAAAACAACTTTAAACAACTTGTAGCTTCATTATGCAGTCATTTGAAGAAAAAACAACTCGAAACAAATTGTAGCTTCATTCTTGACTCATTTGAATATGGAAGCAACTTGTAAAAACTTGTAGCTTTATTCTTGAGTGTTTGAACACGGAAGCAACTTGTAAAAACTTGAAGCTTTATTCTTGAGTGTTTGAACATGTAAGCAGCTTGTAGCTTCATTTTAACTCGTTTGAACATGAAAACAACTTTAAACAACTTGTAGCTTCATTATGCACTCGTTTGGAGAGAAAAACAACTCGAAACAACTTGTAGCTTCATTCTTGACTCGTTTGAACATGGAAGCAACTTGTAAAAACTTGTAGCTTCATTCTTCACTTTTGAACACAGAAGCAAATTGTAGCTTTATTTTGACTCGTTCGAACATGAAAACAACTTGAAACAACTTGTAGCTTCATTCTTGACTCGTTTGAATATGGAAGCAACTTGTAAAAACATGTAGCTTCATTCTTGACTATTCGAACATGGAAGCAACTTGTAGCTTCATTTTGACTCGTGTGAATATGAAAGCAACTTGAAACAACTTGTAGCTTCATTATGCACTCGTTTGAAGCAAAAAACAACTCGGAACAACTTGTAGCTTCATTCTTGACTCGTCTGAACATAGAAGCAACTTGTAAAAACTTGTAGCTTCATTCTTAACAGTTTGAACACGGAAGTAATTTGTAGCTTCATTTTGACTCGTTTGAACATGAAAAAAAAATTAAAACAACTTGTAACTTCATCATACACTCGTTTGAAGAGAAAACAACTCGAAACAACTTGCAGTTTCATTCTTGACTCATTTGAACATGGAAGCAACTTGTAACAACTTGTAGCTTCATTCTTGAGTGTTTGAACATGGAAGCAACTTGTAAAAACTTGAAGCTTTATTCTTGAGTGTTTGAACATGTAAGCAGCTTGTAGCTTCATTTTAACTTGTTTGAACATGAAAACAACTTTAAACAACTTGTAGCTTCATTATACACTCGTTTGAAGAGAAAAACAACTCGAAACAACTTGTAGCTTCATTCTTGACTCGTTTGAACATGGAAGCAACTTGTAAAAACTTGTAGCTTCATTCTTCACTTTTGAACACAGAAGCAAATTGTAGCGTTATTTTGACTCTTGTGAACATGAAAACAACTTGAAACAACTTGTATTTTCATTATGCACTCGTTTGAAGAAAAAACAACTCGTAACAACTTGTAGCTTCACTCTTGAGCCGTTTGAACATGGAAGCAACTTGAAAAACTTGAAGAATCATTCTTGTCTGTTTGAACAAGGAAGCAACTTGTAGCTTCATTTTGACTCGTTTGAAGAAAAAAACAACTCGAAACAACTTGTAGCTTCATTATGTACTCGTTTGAAGAAAAAAAAACAACTCGAAAAAACTTTTTTTTCTGACTCATCAAGGTCAATATTATTATAAAAACGAGAAACAGAAAAGAGTTACAAAGAGAGGGCCATCCTAGACAACAAAATAAAATCTCAAGCTAATCCCACAGGCGGGTAGTCAAGAGAAATAGAGAGAAAAACACAAATGCAAAAGCAATCTATGAAAATAGAATAAAAGGACCTAAACCCCCATACCAGATGTATGGGGTTGCAACCGCATGCCTCGTTAAAACCCTATCGTAGAAAAACCCAATGGGAAAAACCTACGATAGGGAAAAAGAGTACCCGAGCATTATGCTGCGAGAAAACTAATGTCGGCTAAAATACATAGGAGACATATCCCTCAACAGAAGATCTCGGAGAGGCTCTGGTGCTTCGCTAGACCACTCGTAAGAAACCAATCTTTTAGAAAGCCAGTCTGCCACCGCATTCCCTTCTCTATAGATATGAGAGACCACAAGTGCATGCCGTCAATAATCGCCAAATCCGCCTCAAATGATGCGGTAGATCCAGGAACAATAGAACTACGATCCGAGAGAATGCTCACAACATAAGTAGAGTCGACTCCGATACAAATAATCCCAACCATGATAAAAAGCAATCTCAATAGCATGAATAGCCGCGACCAACTCAGCTTGGAAGGCAAAACAGCAACCAATTGCCGCAGAGAGAGTGCCAAAAACCCGGCCCAGACGATTCCGATAAACAAGGCCAATAGCACCCAAGTCGAAACAACTTGTAGCTTCATTCTTGACTCGTTTGAACATAGAAACAACTTGTAAAAACTTGTAGCTTCATCTTCACTGTTTGAACAAAGAAGCGAATTGTAGCTTTATTTTGACTCGTTCGAACATGAAAACA